>CM072345.1:1637500-4247500 GCA_036874045.1 Cymodocea nodosa
AAGGGGAAGAGGGGCAAAGCGGGAAAAGACAGAGGGAGGGGACGAAAGCTTGCTCGAAAAGGTATGGGGGGGGCCGGAGGAAGGTTTAGGGGGATCGACGGAATCCATCCATAAACCCTCCAACTAAGTCCGTTCCCTTTCGCCAGGGGAGGAATGCCGGCAAGATATGATACCCTTCCACTTGGGATTTGCCTCCAACCACCTAACCAATGGAACAAAGCAGACGAAGTAGGCTGAATGGAAAAAGGAAAGGGACAAGGGCGGTCGTCGCTTGGCGCGAAGGCTGCAGGTTCGGGGGTAGGATACGGTACTAAAGGTCCTCGGACTTCCAGGCGGTTTTTCTTTTGGGGATGTGAACCCTTGGATCTCGCCAATACAGCCTCCTATAGTTTTCGTTACCGAGATATCTTTTTTTTCCCAGGGATTGATTGGGTAATCAGCTCCCATGCTGCAAACATACCCTGCTTCGTGCTTTTCTTTCCTCGTGGGCAGGAAGCACACCAGCAGCGTGCGTTGCGTGATTCCACTGTGTTTTTTTGCACTTTACTGGGTGGACAGTTGACCAGAAGAGGAATTCGATTCGCCCGACCAGCAGGCGGGCGGCATGCTTATCTTGTGTGACAACACTACAGAGCGAGTGGCTCTTCTAGTCGGGCAGCTATGTGACAACACTCCAGAAAAAGCGGCGCTTTTGTGTAACATGCTATGGTCTCAACGCCCTTACGAGGTAGTGATTAGTTTCACGCTAAGCCCGACCCGCGCGCAGTTAGGAAGATTGGCCGCAATCAGAGCGGTACCACCCATCCTACCCTACCATCTATAGGCGGCCGTCCGTCCTACAGCCGCCCGAAAAGGAACTGCAGTGATCTTGAATAGGGATCCTACAGCAATAGATAGAATCCCCATCAAAATACCACTAGATCGAGCA
The DNA here is from genome assembly GCA_036874045.1 of Cymodocea nodosa. NCBI lineage: Eukaryota > Viridiplantae > Streptophyta > Magnoliopsida > Alismatales > Cymodoceaceae > Cymodocea > Cymodocea nodosa. The sequence goes on from CM072345.1 coordinate 1,638,429, forward strand.
CCAGTGATTTCGTATCCGGTCAAAATCTTGGCTAATTGATCAAAGTGGGTAGCTCCAGTAGACCCATAGATCATGGAACAAATAGGGTGGGTAGGCCCAACCACCACAAAACGCGTATAGACGCGAACCCCCCTCGTTACCGTACGTGCGACTCTCACCGCATACGGCTCGCACAAAGACTCCGTCATCCATCCCGATCTATAGATTCCACCTCTCCTCTCCTTAAATATAGCTTGCGAGCCGAGTTCCTCTCCTCTCCAATCCTCGATCAAAGGTCGCCCGAGGGGAGATTCAAAACAGATACCACAAGCTAGCGCGCAACGGTAATAAAGTAATGGGGCCGTTGCGCATCCGTACTTTAGTATTTAGTAAGTATTTAGTAGGCTTTTAATCCAACGAGTTACAGCGATAGCCCAATTGAGTTAGCTATTAGGTGGAGGCAAGCACTTATTACTTAAATGAAAATCCTAACGTTTTGAATTTAAGTAATAAGGGCCGCCAAGGCCGCCATTATTACTTGATTACCCTTTTGAATCTACCTTTCAAAGCATTCCCATCCCTTCCAATAAGCTTCAGTTCAGCCCCCAGCAAGCAACGGCGTTCTTGGCTATTAGAGTCTAATCAAAGGCCTCCTCTCGCCCTTTTTGCTCTCCTCATAATAACTTGCGCTGTAACTCGTTGGATGAAAGCCGTTGCTAATAGCGCGCCATTATTACTTGATTACCCTTCGTTTTTCATCCTTTTTCCCTGCACCACCCCTCTTTTCCCCCGGCAGCGCCCCGGAAAAAAGCACGGACGAGCCACATGCAGGGAAACTTGCACGTGTGGTTCTGGCCGGAGACCCCGGTATACTGTACTAATATGTGTAGGTCCCTGTAATTCGAGTGAGATTGTCATGGCGCAAAAGCAGATATGGTTCGGTATTCCCTTGTTCCCCGTATTGGTTATGTTCCTTATTCCTTGTCTAGCAGAAACTAATCGAGCTCCGTCTGATCTCCCAGAAGCGGAAGCTGAATCAGTTGCAGGCTATAATGTAGAATATGCGCGGGATGCGATCCTGGAGAGTTCACTGTTGGCGGAAGCCAATGTCCCGGGGTCCCGGGGACTCATTCTGACTGAAACAAGGGGTGGGTCTTTACCAACTTCCAAATCCAAGACTCCAGAGAAGAAAAAAGAGGGGCATTCTTCATCCTTCATTCGAAAGTCATTCATGTCGGGTCGGAGGGAGGGGGGGTTGGGTAAAGCAAACTCCCTCCTTGGACGAGCACGGGGCTTAGTCAAGTAGAACCGGGTTGCGCTGCTTGATGCTCCGATCGAAAACAAATCCGTGGAGCCATGCCGGTACGACAGAATATGCGTCCAAAAGGCCCCCCGTCGAACCCCCACCGGGCCGCCGAACTTTGGAAAAGCAGCCCGCCCGCTGACAGGGAACAATATCGTGGCAACGTAGACCTAAGTGGGTTTATTGGATCTTGGGGAACCATCACAAGTACGGCCGACCCCTCTTTGAACGAGAATGCCGTGTCGTCTAGCGGAGCTTAGAAGAAGGTGGGTGACTCGGAGCCTCAAAGAAGGTGACTCGCGCAGACAGCTGACTCCTTTGGAAGAGAAAGGAATAGCCAAACCAACCCTGCTGGCTGGTCAATCTCAGTGATCTTATCGGCCGGCAAACCGGAGACGGACGACCACGGTCCCGACCGTCACCAGCACCGTGACGTTTACTAATCAATGAACCCCCCGAAACTTTCTTTTCTGACTCAACCAAGCCTTTGTTGGTTGATATTGATTGAGTTGGAGGGCCCCCCACGGAATCATCCAACAACCCCCCTTCGGGAACAAAGCCTTTTGCCAAAGATTACCCGGTCTGCCGGGGGGCAAGGAGGAGTACGTAGGAATGCCGACCCCCCGTCCCCGTGTCTGAGGTGAGCAGCAAGCGGGGGAGAGGAGGGGGCGCGGAGCTTCAGCAGGCTTTTAGTTGTAGCGCGCGGGAGCGCCTTCCCTCACTTTGGAAAGATTTTTCAGTCTTTTGGGTCGAGAGAGTACGAAACATCGGTGTAAAAGATGGAGTGGGATCAGTGAGGTTGTTATAGTGACAGCCTGGCCTAAAGTGCGCGGCTTACGAAAGACCCCCTCCAATTGATCAAGGGCTTTCCCTTTCGTTGGAGTGGAAAGCCTGAGAGATCCCATTGCAGCAATGGGATCAAGGATCAGAATCATCCCCCGAAGAAGAAAAAGAAAGGATATTGGCTGGATTGAAGGAGATTCTTCAACAGGAAAAAGCCATCGATGAGGGAAGGTATGATGAATCTCTTTTTCCTCTATACTCGGTTCAGTCAACGGAAGGGCTTTCAATTTGAATCAACAAGCTTTGATTTTCTTAAAGTAAGAGTGAGTTTCTTGTTTCAGGAAGGGGGCCGGACAGAGATTCCCTTTTTTCTTTTTCCTTTTAGTCAAAACTCTCTGTAAAGGATGAGTTGATCTCCTCCTGAAGCTGATCGTAAGCCTTTGAACTTGAACTTGTAGGGGAATGTGAGCCAACCTCTGGGGCAGGATCGGATCCCATATGGTTCTTGTAATAGGCAAAAAGCCTTTCATGCTCGCGCTTAATGAATGGACGGCGATCTTATCTTCTTCCAGAGAAAGGGTGCATATCCAAGAATCAATCAAACTATTGCGAATCCTTCTACTATTGCCTGTGCCTGCCAGTGCCAGCATCTTGCATTTTTCTAGGTTTTGTACTGTCTATAAAGCTATTTCAAATACGATGTCATATGCCCGCCTCTCTCCTTCAATGAAAGTCACTAAAGGGATCAAACTCTCATTCAAGGCAAGCATCCCCCCGATATGGAGATCTTGCATCCGGACCCCGCTGATAGTAAAGGGAGTTGACTTCTGATATTGAAAGATTAGATTCTCTATTTTAGTTCCATATAGCCTCCCACCCTTAAGAAGGTCTTTCATCTCCTCTTCCCACTCTACTTATTCGCCATTGCCCTTTTTCCCTCTCTCCTGATATTGATATGAGAACTGACGGGAATAGAGAAAAAGAGATAAGAGATGAGAGAACAGAAGACATCAATAATGTGGTATAGAGAGCAAATCAAGCGGGGGGCGAGGATGGGATAGTTGTTACTATAAGGAGTCGGAGACCCGCTTTTATAGACTAGCTGGCATAAGACCAATTGTGCAGGGGAAAGACAGATGTCGAGGGGGCAAAGCCTGCTCGACCGATAGGGAGAGGGGGTAAAGCCTGGTCCTTTGGGGGAGCTTTTTTCCCCGCCCTAATATGAGTAGGCATTTTTTTCCCCGCCCAAATATTGGGGGCATTTTACTTGTACAAAACCCGGGGTGGGAAAGGTACAAACAAGTCAGAAGTGCGCCCGTCCCCCACGATATGCTTGATGCACCCAGCAGCAACTTCACGAACAGCAAAGACGTGTCTCCAAACAGTAAACCCGGCGCGGGGGGGAGTCAGAGTCCAAATGCATCTTCTAACTTGGTATTTGCCTTGCACCCATTTAACCCATAAGGATTCGTTCTTACTTGCCACCGGATCTAAGCATCCCAGCATTGTTCCAATCAGCAATCCTACAAAAACCCAACCCCCGACCAGCCTCCTATGTGTACGTGGGCGACAACAATCCTTCCAGCTCACTGCAGCCATCTTCTTCTCAAGCGAAGGCCCACCCACACGCTGATAAAAACACGTCTTTGAGAAGCCTCTCCATATAGGATCGTTCGCCGAGGGAGGAAGAATGCTGCAGTCCAGTGGGTTTGTAGGGAAAACAGAACAGACTTGATGAGCTCAATCCGCCGAAAGAAGGTAAGCTTTCCAGGCCTCCAACCCCCAACAAGCAACGGTGATAAAGTAATAATGGCGCGCTAGCGCTCAAGTCGTATAGCGTTAGAACGCGCAGGAGTTTGATTGCTCCTCCTGACCTTGTCAATGAGCGGGCTACACATCTAATAGGTAAGTTTGCCCGGGAAGCCCAAGATACAAAAAACTGGGAGCACGCCTTCTTTCATGTCTAACATATCACATATGTGGATTTAGAAGGCCCACCAAAGAAAATCGAGCTCTTCCTCCGCCGGTGGATGAATTTGTCGAGTACCTTACGCGCAGCCCAAGCGTTATCCACGGTCGCTTTGAGGAACAACATTAGGTCGTCAGCAAAGGCAATATGCGACACAGGGACCCCTGCACCAATATCCATAGCAATCAACATTCCCCGCTGCTCCGCCTTCCCGGCCGAGAGTGCCTCCATGACAATAGCAAACAGGTACGGCGCGATGGGATCACCTAGCCTAATCCCGTTAGAGGCTGAGAAGGGCTCCGAACTCGGACAGAGAAAGAAGGTGTACTTACACATGGAGCACCACTGAGGAGCAAATCCCATGCACTTCATCACGCGCAAAAGGAACCTCCTATCCACCATGTTATATGCCTTCCGAAGGTCCACCTTAATACACATTCTCTGCTGCTCCCACGTTCTAGATGCAGGTTGTGGCATGCATAATTCGTGAGCTCGGAGGATGCTCTCCGTGATCTTCCTCCCTTTTCAAAAGGCGAACTGGTTCGGACTTATCACTTTAGGGATAAGGCCTTGAAGACGGACTGTAAGCAACTTAGATATCACTTTATACAGAAAGTTGCACAAAGAAATGGGGCGAAAATCCTCAACTGCATCAGCACCTGCATGCTTAGGGATGAAAGTGATGAAAGCATGATTGACCAAGGAGTTTACCCGAACTAAGGAAGCTCTTGACCGCCTTGAATACATCCTCCCCAATCATAGTCCACGCCTTCTTGAAGAAGCGTGCATGAAATCCATCCGGTCCAGGCGCTTTGTCTGGGTTCGCCTCCTCGATGATCTTGTCCACCTCTTCCTTGGGGATTTATTTAGACATAATAACTTTTTGTCTTCGGAAGAGACCAATAAGGGAAGGGGATGTCTTTAAGGCAACCTCTAGGTCAGTTCTTCTTAAAGAAGTCAACAAATCAATCTCGGAAACACAAATCTCTTCACAATTCTCAAGGGAAGTCCCCTCTCGATTGATCCGATGTATAGCGAAATTCCTACCCGATTATAAGCTAATTGAATAACCGTAGTAGTAGGAGTTAAGCCTTCTAATCCTAAGGATGCAAATATATCACTTGGCATAACATTTATACCTACACCTAAGTTTATTAAGGTTCTTTCTAGAATGGTATTTCCTATGGTGCATGATATAACAGGGATTCCAGGATCAGATAACTTTTTAGGAATTTGTGGCAGAAATAGGGAACTACTTTGCTCAGCTAAAAAGAGATTTCTAAGAACTTTTCACTCTCTTTTCTTAGTACACCAATCCTTTAGAAATTTATCACAAGGTGGCATTTTCTACAATAGATCTAATAGAGGAATGTTAACTTGTACTTTTTCAAAAATTTCTCTAATTTTTTCTTGTTTTTCAAGTATTGTTTGTTGTAATCTTTCAGGATAGGGTGCTAAAGATTGTGATTTAAAATATTCTTTTTCTTTCATTTGATTTGTTTGATCATTTTTAGCCTTATTAGTAGATTCAGATTATTCTTCAGTGATTTCTAGATTTTCAGCTATTACATTTTCATTATCATTTTGATTTTTACTCTTATCCACCTTCATATTATTTTCATTTTGTGTTCTTGATGGTATATCAGTTCTAGATCTTAATGTTACACATACATCTTCTAGATTTTCATTACTCTCATGATGTTTTTCTATATCATTTTCGTGATTATGATCTTCAATTGTTTTTAGTTTTAAAGTGCATTCTTTAAATTCTCTTGCATTAGTACTTTCTTTTGGCTGTATATCTTACAAATTATGCAGATCTATAACATTATATTTTCCATTGTCTTGTTGCATAACTTGTATTTTCATCCAATGCTTTTAGTTTTCTTTCCAGATCATCTAATCTCATTACATTCAATTTTTGATCAATTTTCATTATGGTTTTTTCAGTTTCATAAATTATAGCCAATTTAGGTTCTGAATATGCTTCCTTATAGTTTAATTGGTTGACTTCCTGTTGCTGACACATAAAGTATTCTAGTTTGTCTAGGTTTTGCTCTATACTACGCTCTAGTCTATCATACCTATCCCAAACTTCAGTGTCTCTCAACATCTTACACATTCTATACTAACCATCAGTTGGGTAAACTATAGGATTCCCATACTCGGCTCTATTATATTTAAGATAATTCATTTGTTGTTCATGGGATCTAGCCATCTACAAACGTCTTAGTTTCAAACAATCAGAAATGTCGTGTCCTTTAGAATTGCAGAATTCACATATGCTAACTACAGGTTTCAGAAATCTTTGAGCATATGCCATATTCTCAATTATAGAAGAAAACACACAACACTCTGACTATTAAAACGTAACAGCTCTAACAGTTGCTTATATGAATTCCCCAATAACGGCGCAAGAAAACTTGATTGGTTACCCAGCAACGTGCTAGAAAAACTTGGATTTGTTAACTTCTGTTTTTACTTAGTTAATTTATCTTTATGCCTATATCACTGAATTCCTTTTTAGAAGTAAACAAGCAACCTTTCACATAAATTAAATATTAATTCCAATTTGTATTTTAACTACAAGTGCATAGTGTCTATTGCATTAGTGTGCAAGTACAGGTCAATCCCACAGGGAATTGCTTAAGAATTGCGAACTGTTCTATTTTTAACAATCAAATTTATATATTCAATAAGATCTCCGTTGAGTTATAGTTAACTCAATAGACTAAGTTCGTTGAATTATGGCTAACTCAGCAGACTAACCTCATGGACTTAAGTTAACTCCACGAGTCTGTCTTTCCTATTTAATACTGCTATTTACAGAGGAATTCGGCCAACCATTAGGCAGTTCCATAGATTGTAAATAACATCAATTAAGCTCTTTAATGTTAGTAAACACTGGATTTATCATTAGGCAATACTAACATTCAGATAATTGAAACAGTAACCATTAAAATCTTTAAGTCTATTGAACGAACCAATTTCAGTAAATTGTAAAACTAAAACAAACATAAAACATTCACAACACTAACAAAGATAACATTAACCACGATACAAAACAAATAATACAATACCCAAATACAAAATACAAACACAGATAAGTTGTTTTTGGTATTTTTGTTTTGATATGAGCATGAAAATGAGCGAAAGGTGAAATGTAAAGTAATCTCAGTCGACAGTAAATACTTCTGTCATTACATGCGACGCGATTACACCACTAAAAATTAAACCACTTACAATTCTATCTCCTCTCCTTATAGAATCGCGAGTCCAGAATTGCAAGATGATCTCCTCTTCAGCATATTGGCATCAACTCGAAACCAAGGCTAGAAGCTTTACGATCTCCTAAGATATGAGTCGGTGCTTGGTGAAAATGGCTTCCTTTCCCGCGACACGATCACTCCTCATAGTGGTTGTCAAGCATTATGTTTGGCTCGAAATCGACCTGACATTAGGAAAGTATCCTCACAGACCTTCGATGGTTGGTGATTATGGTGGTGGTAGTGATGGTTGGTGTAGTACTTCAGAGAATTGCCGACGCTGCCTGCAGAAAGCTCGATGATCCTCCTCTACACACACTGGCCACACCCATCAACCACACACTTACTTCTTTTTTCTTCTTTTCTTTTATATTTCTTCAGTGGTAATTGCTTTTGCTTGAATGATCGGTTGGATTTCCTTCATTCATATCAACGACGATGATTTCTTCTCCCTTCGATGAGTGAATTCCTGCGTGATACATGCGATTGTGGTTTTTTTCTTCTAACTGTTCTGTTCCTGCAATCGCTACAATGGCATATTAGAAAATAAATGGTCCAACAGACTTGCTTCGTTGATTTAACTATGAAACACGTGCATAAATTTAACTATTCGATGCTTAGGTGCATTTCGGATCCTTACAAACTTAACATTCGATGCCCAGATGCATTTCGAATAGTTACAGATAACTCACCGATATATAACTTAAGTCAATCTTCCAGATCACGACACGTATCATCAGCAGTTTTATAATAAAAGGAGATTTCGGAGAGTTACACATATAACTATCCGTTGCCTAGTTGCAATTTCGAATAGTTAGAGATAACTCACCGAAAGTCCACTTAAGTCATGCATTATGGTTTCAACACATGTACTTCAGGAAATAATAAAATATTCTTTTAAAACATAATTGTTCGGTAATTTAAACATAACTCTTCGGTACATTAAGCATAACTATCCGAAATAACAAAAAATTCGGATACTTAAGAATTTCACAGCTTGTAATTTATCGACAGTTCAGAAATGCACTAAATTAACATTAATTCCCCGAAATTAAGCAGATTCTTTCATTAAAGGATATAATAGTGCAATTGTAACATAATGGCTTAATTCTCATATGATAAGCTAAATATTATGTAATTAACCATCATATAACTGTTAATATTATGCACTTTTTCATTCTAAACACTCCCCCCATACCTAAATTCTTCCTTTTTCTTCTGTTCAGCATAAGAACTTGTATTATTATATAGATATTCTGTATGTTTCAGTAATCTGTTTTAACATTGTTTTCTCCTCTTCAACCTGCAAATATACTTAGAATATATGCAAATTACATACAAAGTATATCATCATCACATAGGTGTTAATTATATTATCGTTTCTTCTTCTTTTCATCATCTGTCATCCTGAATTTTCCAATAAGATTTCTAGAAGAAATTTCAACAACATACGAATCAAAGTACAATCCAATTCAATATGATTAAGACAAGTAGAATAAAGAATTGTATCTCCATTAAACAACTTCAAAGGTCAATTCTTAGATTCATATTTCAGCAATTCTAGATAACAGAAAATATACTTGATTCAAAAGATATCTGTATTTCACAAAACACTTGTATCTTTTCAAAATAGTATATGTATTTTTGTACTTTAAAAGTTAATTTGACAAGCTTGAATCATACAAGAGCTTTCTAATGTACCCATGTAATGAGCTTTTAGTCAACAATCCCAGATTTGATCAGGATCTTAGGTTGCCAGATTTCAAGAGTCCTTTTTCAAGTCAACAATCCTTACATACATATCTGCTCAAGTACAAAAGGCTCGTGATCAAACAAGTCAATAAACTCTCAAAGTTTTTTTTTTCTCTTTTTTTTTTTTTTTGACAAGCATTAATCACATATTGTATATGTACATATTTCATTAATACAAATGCAATAAAACACCAATCTCATATAATCCTGCTTCTATTATTTACTGAAAATATGAATCCATATCAATAAGCTCATACTTTTTCTGTAGTTTAATAAGATCTACACATAAATCATTCTACAAGTTTAATCGGTCAAATTAAATATATCTTTAATCATATGTGTTTCATTTAATCTAGAATTCACATCTCAACTCTTTCAAGACTTCAGATAATTTACTGATTTTTCATTAAGCACTCTGATTTCATTTTAAAATTGTGAAACTGTTAAACTCATGAAATTCAAAAAAAAACATAAGATACTATATCTAGATTTGCATAAATAGTAAATTCTATAGCATCTTATATAGCCTTCTAAATATAACATTCAAGTAGTTATAGTTTATAAAAATTTTATAGTCTCAATTATCGGATAGTTACGGCAAGTTCATAAAAAAATTTCAATTTCCACAAACTTTTCAATACCATTTTAATTCCTTTAATTAACAAACTTACATGGCTATTACTTTAATTAATATGCATTAGAAGTTTCATATGAAGATACTTCTCAAGTTAAAGAGACTAAGATTAATATGTTAATTCATAAGTATGAACTCTTTTAAAAGTAAGATTAAAATATTTAGTATGAACTCTTTTAAAAGTAGTTCTATAGTGATAAGCTTTGTCGTCAACCCTTTTTCCCACGTGGGTTTTACGAATTTTAAAATATAGATGCACTTTGGGCTTATAGAACTGCTTATAAGACAAGCTTGAGTATGTTATCTTTTAGACTAGTATATGGAAAAAGTTACCATTTACCAACTTAAATTGAACATAAAGCTTATTAGGCATTAAAAACTTTGAACACTAATTTAAATCAAGCTGCTGAAAATAGAAAAATGCAATTGATTGAATTAGAAGAATTTAGGAATGAAACTTATTCAAAAACTGTAAAAGAAAAAGAGAAAATGAAGTTCTAGCATGACAAGAAAGTTATTCCAAAAACTTTTGAAGTAGGACAAGAAGTATATCTTTACATGACCAAACTCCATAACCATCTAGGAAAATTAAGATCTAGATGGGCAGGACCTTACATAATTCAAAATATTTATTCCTATGGAGCAATTGAAATTGAATATCTTAAAAATCAGAATATATTTAAAGTAAATGGACAAAGACTTAGACCTATTCCAAAAAGTTCCTTTGGAATTATAGAAGTAAAAGTAGAGGATTACTCGAGCTTTACTAAGTAAAAAAAAAAATCTTATTTAAACATAGCCATGGTTCAACTAGAAGAAATTATCAATTTTACCGAAACATATATTAAAAGGAAAATATTGTTGTGGTCACACCAAAAGGATCCATCGGTCTGACCGAAACATAAAAACATAAAAAAATCTATATGTTATATTGAGTACAATGTCGGTTTTACCGAAGCATGGTATCTGTTCAATCGATAGAAAAAAGAAAAAAAGTATTTAATTTCGGTTCAACCGAGGAATATAACGGTTTGACCAAAATTCTAAAATGTTGAAAAATTAAGAATCGATTAGACTGGAAATTCTTCAGTCTTGACCGAACTAAAAATTATTATTATAAGTATTTTTATTAGTTATAACTTTACGGGAAGTCCGTTGAGTTACGCTTAACTCAACAAACTTACTTTGTTGAGTTTAGGATAAGTTAACGAACTTACTCCATTGAGTTAACTATAACTCAACGGAGTACTGTATTTAAGTCCACAGACTTAGTTCGTGGAGTTAACCGTAACTCCACAGAAAGGTAAGTGAGAGAGCGAGAGTTTGCATGGGAAAATGACTCAATTATCCGCCACAAACTTAAGGTTTATTTATACTAAAACTTAGGATTTAGGGGCATTATCTGCAAAAATCATTTAGAACTTAGAATAGTAGAGATTAGAGCAATTCATTCCATTCCATAATACCATGAAGACAAGATGATGCCTAAGTTCTGGGAAGAAGTTGACACCACGAGATTTCTCAAAGAGTTTGAGGAATGGCATACAGCCAAGACCTTCAATTCCACCACCTAAACCACTAGAAAGGGTGGTAGTTATGGGGCCTTCTACTAAAGAAGAGTTGAGAGAGTTTAGAACTAGTTCAAGTTGGGAAAAACAAAGGAGAACCAGAAGATTTGGTAGTAGTTAAAGTACATCTGGTGTTTGATGCACTTCACAAAAGGAGGGTTGTAGAAAAGTTGAAGCCCAATACAAAGTTAAAGTTGAACAGCATCAAACAGCCACTACCATACCTATTGCAAGAGAAACTGAAGTTGGTCCTTTGAGAGCAATAGTTATGGACAAAGTGAAACAAAAAGAGCCAATACCTATGGTTCAAGGGCCTATAGAGCCCAGTTTTGTAGACTTAATCTCAAAGGAGAAAGAGGAAGATCAGGCACAATTAGTGAGAAAAAGGAAAGGAAAAGAGATAGTGTTTGAAGCTCACACAGAGATTAAACCTAAGCTTATAATATCAAAAGGGCCTAAAGAACCCATTTTTGTAGATCTACTATCCGAATATGAGGAGGAGCAGGGCAGCAATAGCATGAGCAAAGAGAAGAAGAAAAACAGGTTGAAATTAGTCTATAGCTTGTACAAATAGAAGAAACTAAAGTTAGGGTAGAAGTTGATTTGCCCGTGACTCCATCCTAATCTATCACAAAATCAGAAAGAACTGTAATAATGCAGATTGGTAGTCAAGAGGAAGAAGAAAGAGAAGAAGTTGGATAAGAACAACTAGAATAAAAAGGAAATGACTCAATAGATTCCACTAAAGAGGGAGAGACTCTTCAGCAAATTTTTGAGAGAATACAAGAAGAAAGAGTGGAGAGTTCTGTCAGCTCTCCACCATAGATAAAAAGAGGAGCTGAAATGTAGAAATCTCAGGATCATTTCCAACAAACTCAAGTTCAGCAAATTAAAGAAGAAATTCAAGAACAAACCCCCCTAGAGCAACAAATTCAGATTCCTGACCTAGTTGAAGCAATTATTCTAAATGAAGTTCATTTTTGGAGTCAAAAAGCATATAACAAATATCAAGAGATAAAGGGGTATGATATCATTTATAGTAGGCTAGTAAACTAAGACGTTATGTAGGAAATTAAGGAGTTATTTGAGTCCCAAGGTCTACTGCAATTTATTTCTCAACAAAGAGGGCATGTAGTATATGAAAATCTAGTGTCTTGTTTTTATGCCAACTTGAGAGAACGAGAAAGAGGATTAATTTCTAACGTGGAGCAAGCTGATGTATAGATAACACCAGAGCTTCTCCACAATATTTTCAGATTGAAAAATGAAGGAATAAAAATTCTAGAGAGCACAACTATAGTCGAGTGGACAGAACAGGAGATAAAAGATTATTTAGCTATCAATCCTGGTGTGCCATTGTTAAATAGATTGAAGTACTTAAATGGTAAAGCACACATGATAGCTAACATTTTGATTAAAAATGTCTACCAATGACAAGGCCATGATATAAAATTAAGTCAGTTTGTTAAATGGGCCGCATATGTAGTTGTGAACAACATTCAAGTTAATTGGTCTGCAGTTTTTATCTCCAAGTTGAGAGCAGCACAGAAAAAATTATTTTATGGAGATCTGATTCCACTGTTAATGGAGGATAGTATTGATTTCATGAAATGGACATTCAAAAGGATAAGATCTAGAGCCATTTCAATGAAGGAATATAGAAATTATGCTGCTACAGAGATGACTGTACCTTCTGGAGGCATTATAGGAGCTGTTGAACGTACCAATCAATTAGAACAACAATTAGAAAAGCTCTAGAAGGAAGTAGATGAACTTAGAAAGAAGGATTAAAATGTATCGTTCATCTACTTGTATTGAAAAAAAAATTATCTAAATGTATGTGAATGTAAACTACTTATATAAATGAACGTTTGAATTTCAGATGTTTCTGAATTTGTGTAATTATGAATAAATGATTTAATCGAGAACTATATTGAATTGAATATTATATAGCTGTTTAAAGATTTGCAAGACTATTTAAAAGTTTTACAATTTTATGAATGACATGGTTAAATGCACAATGATTGGTTAATGTTTGAATATATCTGTAAACTGAACAGTAAAATGTAAATTTTGCATAATAGGAAATGAACTATAAGTTAAATATGCATATAATGTTCAGATTTAAATGAGTTTAAATTAGAACACTACATTAATGACATGTATTTAACTTTAATTAAGTTGACAAAATGTAGAGAAAAAAATATAGAAATTAATACGAGTAAGTTTTAGAAAAATTTAATAAGTGTTAACTCAACGAACTTAGTCCGTTAAATAACCTTAACTCCATGAGGTCAATAATAAAATATAAGGTCACTCCGTTGAGTTATTTATAACTCAACGAAGTTAGTTCGTTGAGTTAGAAATAGTAACCGAAGCTAGTTCGTTGAGTTAACTATAACTCAACGAGGTTAGTTCGCGGATTAAGCTGAACGGTTATTCTTTTAGCCACGAACAAAACTTCGTGGGTTTAGCAGTTACTAGAATTTAAAATTAGGAGTGAAACACATATCCATAAAAATAGGAACCATACTACATGTTATAGGACATGTTGTTGCAACGAGATTCATTTGCCTTATGGATGTGCATTATAAATATAGAACAAAATGTTATTTACGAGTTACCAGCACTTGAGAGGAGAAAAGAAAATTTGTTGGGGAATTAGAAGGAGAAGCAGCTAATTCAATTTCATCTGTCAACAACTATTTACTAAAAACAAAGCTTCAAACTGGTATGTAATTAATTTTCTGCTATTTCACTTTATGTTAAGAGTTTATGAGTAAATGAATTCATTCTCCTAGCACTAAACGATTAGTAAGAACACCTACATAGGATTATTCAACATAGAGGCGTACTAAAATACTTTCTGAATTGGACTTTAATGAAATCCTTAGGGGTGTAGCTAACTTTTCTTTAAAAGAGAATGAAGATATGGCTGCTCTAGTAGAAAAACCATTAGGGAAAATTCTGTATCTTGAACTAGTTGATGAACCTTCTTGTATTCGATTGCCAAACTTTGAGAGAGATAGGTTTCAACTGAAATCTAATTATATTAGTCAATTGCCACACTTTCATGGATTAGAAAGAGAAGATGCCTATTATTTCCTTAGAGAATTTAACGAAGTTTGTCAAATGATGAAAATGCCGAACATGAGTGTTGATGCTATTAAACTTAGATATATCCATTTTGCTTTAAAAGACATAGCTAAGAGATGGTTATATACTCTATCACTTGATTCAATTTCTGCATGGATTGAATTTTGCTTTATTTTTTTGGAAAAATATTATCCAATACACCAAACGATTAAAAAGAAAAGGAAATATTAATGTGTAGCCAAAAATAGGGAGAATCATTTTGGAAATATTTTGAAAGATTTAAAGATTTACTGACTTAGTGTCCACATCATGTAATGAGTAAAGCACAATTAATAGGTATAATTTATGAAGGCATAGATGTTTCAACTAAATCTTTATTAGAATCTACTTGTCAAAATGGATTTTTCAAACTATGTAGTGAAGAAGCATGGGCATACTTAGAAAACTTTGCAAAAAAAACTACACAATGGGAAAACTTAGCTAAAGCTATTACAAATAAGAGAATATTGCTAAGGGGAATGCATGAAATAGATTCAAGTACTATGTTGGAAGTTAAATTAACTAAGTTAACAAAGAAAATAGAAGAGTTATCATTAAATCAAAAGCTAGAAAAAAGAATGCAAACATTAATGACTTAGATATTATTTATGCTAGAAGCTAGAAAGATAACTTTGGAAATTCTTATAACCCTAATTGGAGAAATCACCCGAACCTATCTTGGAGAAATAACAATTTCCAAGGAGGAGAAAATATAAATGGCAAAAATATAAGTTATGAAGCATTAATTGAACAAGGATCTAGAATAAAGAAGTTAAAAAAGATAATTCAACAATTAAACAATCGTCTAGATCATGTATTTGGAAATGCTGTCATTTAGAATCAAAATATGAATAGAAATATACCCTCGAGATAGAAGGAATCAATAGAAGTTAGACCTACTAGAGGATTGCCAATGCAAGCAGTACCTAACTCTGTCAATAAAACTGTTAATGAAATTGATACCTCTTATGAGAGGGAAACTGAATGAAGCAGTATAACTAAAGCAACTATGTATAATATAGTAAGTAGAAAAATATAAAAAGAAAAAAAATGTAAGTTTAATTATAGTTAGTAATATCGTAGAGTTATTACTTAACTCAACGAATTAAGTTCGTTGAGTTATGACCTAACTCCACTAGGGTATGTAAGTAGTTATGTTAATTTTATCTTTGCTAAATTTTGTTTATGTTATACAGAATCACAACAGATGTAATTGATGAAATTACCACTAGATGCATTGAGGGAAATACTGAGTAACTTATCAACTAAAGATCTGTGTAGATTATGTTGTGTGTCAAAAGAAATTAAAGAATATGTCAAAAAAAAAATATTTTCATGGACTACAAGCTGCAAAGAGGACTAATAGTAGAGATGGATTTTTATGGAAGTCATTTAATCGTAGTTCAATCAGCTATGAATATCTGAATATGGAAGAAATTGTTGAAATTTTACCCAATACATTAGAAAGAATAGATCATATTATAGGGATAGATGAAGGATTAATTATTTACAAAACCAAACCAAGGTATGCAATTCTATTACCTGATATTTTGATTAGAAATCCTATCACTAGAGAAGAATGGAATATAGGAAGGCTTAATAGATTTGAAGTACCAACTGAAAATTGTGGGTCAGCTTTAACATTTTTTGATAAAAATTTGACTATTCCTGAAAAATTGTATTACTAGAGACCAACTAGAAATTGGGATGAAGATTTATGTTTAAGTGTGTATAATTTTCTAAATAGATCTTGGACTAAAAATACTATGATATATCTAGGACAGAAAGCATTAATTAACAACATACATGTCATACTTGATGGATATATATATTTAGTTTCGGATATATCAGTTGCATTTAGATCTGATTTATACATAGTAAGCATAGATAGTTATGATGATGACTTTATAGAAATATTACCTATACTTAGTGATATAGCTAAACCACCATCTTCAAAATATGATAAAATTCAATTAGGAATGTGGTATAATGAATATGATAAGCCTACTTTATGTTTGATAAGATGGTCGGATGAAATGATGAAATTTCAAATATGGATTATAAAAGACTTGAATAAATGGAAGTGGGAAGAGGAATATATTGAAATATATGTAGAAATAGAAACAACTACATTATCTTGGAACAGAAGAGGATCCCTTTCTGCATTTCAATTCATCAATGGTAATACACTTATATTTAGTATTGATAACATACTACAAGTTTACAAGTTAAAAAAGAAAGCAAACTACATTAAAACAGAATTAATAGTAAGAAGAATTATGCCTAAAAAGTTTGCTTGGACTAACACATTTATTTCATTTGTCACTACTTTTCAATCATATTCTTAAATTATGATTTTATACTTTTAATGTTGTGTGTATTCTGCATTTATTTTTAGAAAAGAAAGAAAATTTTTATTTTATAAAAAGAAAAGAAAAGAAAACCAAAATATCAATCCAGTTTGTTGGTATCTGTTTTGGGAAACTAACTGGCTTGCTTGTGAGCCACCAAAGGCATAGGAGCTTGGGTTCCACACAAGACACTGATTTAACAATTTATGTTTTGTTGTTAAATGTTATTTTGTTATATATTCTGCTTTTATGTGTCAATGAAAAGTTTTTTAGAATCAAAAGTCGGAAGATATTGATGGAGATACAAAAGAACAAGGTATGTAATTGATTACTTATCCTAAATTTATATTCAAACTCAGTTCGTGGAGTTATTCATTAACTCAACGAATTAAGTTCGTTGAGTTAAGTGCTAAGTCAACGAAACAATATTCATGCCTACTAACATTTACTATATTTACTGTAAAATCTTTTACATTGAGGACAATGCAAAATGTAAGTATGGGGGGAGGTAATTAGATTAAAAGCCAAGTAATTTTGTTAATTAGAGGAACTAGGATTGTGCTGCAAATTTCTATGGAAACTGAAATTGAAATTTTTTTATGAATTTGCTGTAACTAACTGAAATTTCTTGTAACTACCCGATGATTAAGACTATCAAATTTTTAAGAACTGTAACTACTTAAATGTTATATTTAGAATCTTATGTAAGATGCTACAAAATTTTACTATTAATACAAATCTAGATATAGTATTTTATGTTTTTACTGAATTTTATGAGTTTAACAATTTCACGATTTAAAAAAAAAAAAAGAAATCAGAATGCTTAACTAAAACTCACTAAATTATCTAAAATCCTGAAAGAGCTGAAATGTTGATTTTTGGATTAAATGAAATACATATGATCAAGGGTACATTTAATTTGATTGATTAAACTTGTAGAATGATTTGTGTAAATCTTATTAAACTATAGAAAAAGTATGAGCTTATTGATATGGATTCATGTTTTTAGTAAATTATAGAAGTAGGACTATATGAGATTTGTGTTTTATTGTATCTATATGAATGAAATACATATATATATACTGTGTTGAAGAAAAAAAAAGAGGAAGAAAAGAGAAAAACTTTGAGAGTTTATTGACTTGTTTGACCACAAGCCTTTTGTACTTGAGTAGATAAGTATGTAAGGATTGTTGACCTAAAAAAGGACTCTTTATATCTGGCAACCTAAGATCCTAATCAAATCTAGGATTGCTAACTGAAATCTCAATACATGGGTACACTAAAAAGCTCTTGTATGATTCAAGCTTTTCAAATTAATTTTTAAAGTACAAATATACATATACTGTTCTGAAAAGATAAAAGTGTTTTGTGAAATACAGAAATCTTTTGAATCGAGTATTTTTTGTTATCTAAGATTACTGAAGTATGAATCTAGATTGGACTTCAAAGGTTGTTTATTTGAGATACAATTCATTATTCTTCTTGTTTTAATTATATTGAGTTGAATTGTGTTTTGATTCATATGTAGTTGAAATTTATTGTGGAAATCATATTGGAAAATTCAAGATATAGATGTTTGAAAAGAAAAAATGATAATATAATTACCACTTATGTGATGCAAATATATTTTATATGTAATTTACATATGTTTAAATATATTTACAGGTTGAAAAGGAGAAAAAAATGTTAAAATAGATTACTGGAAAAAAAAAAGGATATCTTTATAATAATTTGATCTATGTATTCTGAAGAAAAAAATGAAGAATTAATTCTAACACTTTAGAAAGACTAACTAGTTAGATCTTAGTAGTTTGCTAAGAGACTAGTAAAATTTAAATATGGGGAAGTGTTTAGAATGAAAAAGTGCATAATATTAACAATTAAATGATGGTTAATTGCATAATATTTAGCTTATCATACGAGAATTAAGCCATTATGTTGTAATTGCACTATTATATGCTTTAATGAAAGAAGTTGCATAATTTTAAAAAATTAATGTTAATTAAGTATATTTCTGAACTGTTAGTGAATTACAAGCTTTTTAATTCTTAAGTATTTGAACTTTTTGTTATTTAAGAGAGTTACATTTCATGTACCAAATAGTTATGTTTTAAACGCTAAAAAAATATTTTATTATTTTCTAGAGTACACATGTTGAAATCTTAATGCATGACTTAAGTGAATGTTCAGTAAGTTATCTGCTAACTATCTAAAATGCATCTAAGCATTGGATAGTTAGGTTTCTAAGTATTCAAAACATCTGAACTTGTTAAGTTAGAATTATGCATGTGTTGAATTTAAATGCTTTATTATATCACGTGAACTGTACATGTATAAGTCGTTAAGTTAGCATAACTATACGCATTGAGTTACTTGAATATACACTAAGGTAACGTGTTGTGTTAGTAGCTTATAAGTTATTTCTTTATTGCATGTGTTTTATAGTTAAGTCAATGAAGTAAGTCCATTGAGTTACATTAACTCCACAGACCATTTATTTTCTAATATGCCGTTATAACAATTGCAGAAACAAAAAATTTGAAGGAAAACCACGATTGCACATATCACATAGGAATTCACTCATGGAAGGAAGAAGAAATCACCATCGTTGGTATGAATGAAAGAAATCCAACCAATCATTTAAGTAGAAGCAGTTATTACTGAAAGAAATATAAAAGATGAAGAAAAAGTGTGTGTAGAGAGGTGGAGAACGTGCTAACTACAAGAAGCGTCGAAAGTTCCCTAGAACTCCACAACCATACCACCAAAATCACCAACCATCAGAGGTCTATGAGGATACTTTCTAGATGTCGTGTCGATTCCAAGTCAAATACAGTGACTGACAACCATTGTGAGGAATGATCACATCACAGGAAGGGAAGCCATTTTCACCAAGCACCGACTCATATCTCAAGAGATCGTAAAGCTTCTAGCCTTGATTTCGGATTGATGCTAATATGTTGAAGACGAGATCATCTAAAAATTCTTGGTTCACGATTCTATAGGGAGAGGAGGCAAGATTGTAAGCGATTAAGTTTTCAATGGTGTAATCGTGTCGCATGTAGTGACGGAAGTTTTTACTATCCATAAAGATTTTTACATTTCACCTTTTGCTCATCTTCAAGAACATATCAAAACAAAAATACCAAAAACAACAAATTATTTGTGTTTACATTTAGTATTAAAGTGTTGTATTGTTTGTTTTGTATCGTAATTAATGTTATCATTGTCAGTATTGTGAATGTTTTATGTTTATTTGATTTAGAAAAGAGAAAATAGTTTTATTGTTTACTAAAATTGATTCGTCTAGATACTTAAAGATTTTAATGGTTACTATTTGAAATATCTGAATGTTAGTGTTGCTTAATGACAAATCTAATATTAACTAACATTAAAGAGCTTAATTGATGTTATTTACACTCTATGGAACCGCCCAATGGTTGTTGAATTCCTTTGTAAATAGCAGTATTTAATTGAAAAGGTAGGCTCATGAAGTTAACTTAAGTCCACGAGGTTAGTCCGTTGAGTAACTGTAACTCAACGGAGTATTTAACTGAACACATATAAACTCCAATATAAAAATCAAAATAGTAGATAATTCTTACTCAATCTTTGTGAGATCAACCTGTACTTGCACACAAATACAATATACACTGTGCACTTGTAGTTAAAAATACAAATTAGACTTAATATCTAATTTGTGTGAAAGGTTGTTTGTTTACTTCTAAAAGAATTTATTAATATAAGCAAATCAAGGAAGTTTTCACAAACCTATACAAGTTTTCTGCTGCTGTTGCCGGGGACTTAATCAAGTTCTTTGGTGCCACCGAATAGACAAGTTTCTGATTTAATTTAACAACTAAACAACCATCTAGCACTACTCTAGATGATAAAGATGCACAATTGCATAAGCGCAATGATAGTGTACACCTTAGGGGTTTGCAACAGTGAAAAAGGTAGTTCCTAAGAGGGGGTCGAGATTTGGGTGTCTATAGTATAGCTTGGATGATAGCCACTGTAGGATCATTGTATCGCAAGAAAGGGGTGAATTGTGTCTTTAGTAATTAATATTACCAGCAGATAAAATAAGAGCACAAAACACTCATAAATAAAATTCTACTCTTTATAAACTTTAAAGAAAGAATTTATAATTTCTTTTTAGCACAATTCCCTTCTTGTCAGTTTTGATATGGTAAAGTCCAATATACAATTCAAATAGAAAATGAAGTCCTTATTCTAAGCTAATTTCGAATTGTATAAAACTTGATCTTTATGCACGTAGATTCTTTTCCTTTTTCTTTTTTGCTTAGCTTCTGTATTTCTTCTTCTCTAGTTATCGAATTTCAAGACTTCTTGTGTTTGCATCTCTTTTTCTAAAATTACTTAGAATTCCAAACTTCTTCTGATGTTAGGGAATTTTTCTATATTTGATATGCAATTGAATATTTAAACTTAATTTTTCATATTGTGATTGGGGATTGGGATGATCGTAATGCAACTCATACTCTCTATTTATAGTAGTCGAACTATGACTTCACATTCAACATGTTCATCCACTTAATCTATAATTCATGTACTAATTTTGAATTCAAATTATTCATGATTTCCACTATCTTTTTGAATTTTCACTATGTCCACTCTCTATTTTGAATTTCTACTATCTCCACTGTCATTTTCAATTTCCATGATTTCATATCGTAGATCCACCAACACTTTATCATCCTAGAGATTTGTAGAATATCTTCTAAGTCACCGCTTTAGTCAAACATTTATCCTTTAAGTCTTGTAAAAACTTAAACACTTATCTGTAACTCTTCAAGTTTTTGCACTTGCAAAATACATGACTGAACAAAGAAAAGTTATCTATTCGTTAATCATTTTATAAAACTCGAATAGTTATCTATCCATGCATATAAAAACTCAAACAGTTATCTAACTCTTCAATTTTCATTATCGAACACACATAGAAAACATGTGAAAACTTAAAACATTAAAAACACATGTAGATAACTTAACTATACGAGTTTTTAACATAATTCTTCGACTAAATTGAAACGTTAACTATCCAAAAGTTTAACTATCAAAGCTTAACTATCTGAAAACTTTAACTATCCAAAAATCTAACTATCAAAAAGTTAACTATCCAAATATTAAATGAAACTTTTCGATAACTTGTTAACATTTAATTACATGACTATTATACTTAGAAAATATTATTTAGACTTATTTATAAACTTTAATAAAGCATTTATCATCAAAACAAAATTCCTAACAACCACCATATTATCCTACACTATTTTTTAGAAGATAGGACATGTAGATGAATTAGAAAGGAAAGTCTACCAAGCTACTTATGTTGTGATGGCTGGTATTAATATTAACTAGGCAAAAGTGGTAATTACTTAGATTTCTCATCTGCAAAGTTTTCTATTCTATGGAGACTATATTTTCCATCTAATGGCCAAATATTTTGACCTATTGGGAAAACCTTTGAAACTTGTTAAGAGAAAATCTCTGAAATTGAGTGATCTTCAGAGAATGTCTTCAATAGATCCTGTAGAAGTCCCTACACCTTTTCAACCCACTGAGCATTAGAGTCCTCCTCTAGCATCATCTCCACCTACACTAGAACCTACATTTTCTTCAGTTTACAGCTTAATAACTCTCTTGCATCAAAATGAGCTACTACTTCAGTACAATCAAATACTCTTGGGTCAAGTTGCTCATTTGGAACAACTCTTAAGAGAGGGATGCAATTATTTGAGATTTACTACATAAAATGTCATTTGAAAAATAGTTTTGTAATCCATTTGATTTTCTTCTTCTATCAAATGTATACACATTCTTCTTAAATTGAAATAAAATCTTACTTTCCACATTTATGTTTGTCTCTTTCTATCTACTCTACACTTTTTAATTATGACAAAGGGGGAGAATATTTATGTTAAATGTTTTGTCATCATCAAAAAGGGAAAGATTATTAGTTAATTATTTACAGTTTTAATTTTGATGATGAAAAATTGAGTACTTAATATGAGATCAAATGTTTTCAGCACTTATACTATTAAAATTGAAATTACCTAACTGTTTTATATTCAGTAAACCTTTGAAAATAAGTTTCAAAATATTTCAATTCTACTTAGGTATATTATCGGAGAGTTACACTAGAAGTCACCGAAGATCTAGGTAAATCAAATAGTTTACCTTTCACTCTTATATTCGAAGAGTTTCCTTTGAAAATATTTAACTATCAATGAGTTTCAATATTTCTACGTTCAGACTATTTTTATCTCTAAGTATCTGAAATGTCTTCTATTTTCGAAAAGTTTCAATTTTATGTTTCGAACAGTTTAGTTTTTAAATGTTTTAAACATATTTCGTTTACTATTTCCAAAAGGACACATGTCATGCGTTAGATCGAGAGGCACACTAGAGAGGGGGGGTGAATGGTGTGTGTGTATAATTTTAACTTCCTTTTAACTTAATCGATTGATTCAATTTATCTGTGATCTTAATTAATCAATGCACATATAAAACAGTGAAAAGTAATGAACATAGAGATTTTTAGGTGGTTCACCAACTTGGCTAGTCCACCCTCAAGATTCACTTGGACTTCACTAAGTATATAAATACTTACAACACTTGCTTTCGGGTTGAAGCAAGAAGCAACACTTGACCTTTCAGGTTAAAGCTCAGCAACCAACCTTTCTTCGAGCTTTCAAGTACAAGCTCTTAACCAATAGAGAGTTTTCAGGTAGAAACTCACAAACCAACACTTTAAACTTTGAAGCAGAGTTTTAGCGTAGGGAGCCTTTGTGTTGTAGTGAACTTTGAGAGTATTCCTGTATTCTACAGACTTGAGAGTATATCTGGAATTTTTTGAGTAGCTCATAGTATGTGATAATCGTTGTCATAATCTTCCCTATACTTCTCATATTTATACCAAGAAGTATAACGATCATATTTACTTCCAACGGATGTTTTCTGCTATACTTACTATGTAGTCAATCTCAAAAATAGTAAGTTACCATTCTGTATACTGTCTAGTATGTAACCTTTCGATTCCCTTTGATTTTCAGATGGTTAGCTGTGAACTCTCTGAAGAACAACCATAATTCACCGAAAATCCACTTAAGTCCTTTTGTCTATGTCACATGGGATTTTAAGTCACACACGTGAAGAGTCTTAAGTTCAGATGGTTATGGATGTTAACCTATCGAAAATCTTCAACTTTCAGATAGTTAGCTACAATAGCCTCCCAAATCCTCTTTTAAGCTTCCGACTGCTATCTTCTTATTTCTACACGTGCAAAATATAGTGACTTAAGTTTCGAATAATTAAATTTGTAACCTTCCGAAACCTCTTGTTTTTTAAATAGTTAACTTTCTAACTCTCTGAAAAATCATTTTAAGCATCTGTTCTAGATTTCTGCACGTGGGAAATTTAATGACTTAAGTTTCGGATAGTTAGCCTTTCTAACTTTCCGATTTCGTTGAACTTCCAGATAGTTAGCACCTTAACTCTCCGATCATTCAGCAAAGTATCTTTAAAACCCTCCGAAGGCCTTGTATTTTCGGATAGTTAATTTTCCAACCGTCCGATGGTATTTCTGTTGCTTAACACTAACTCATCAGATACTTAAACCTGGTAACTCATCGAAAATTTATCTCTTCTAGATAGTTAAGTCTGGTAACCTTCCAATTTTTTGTTTATCTCTTGCAACTTCTGAATCGACTTATCTACCTTCTGCTCTTTTTCTAAACTATCTAATCTATGAAATACAATTTGCTTCCTCACATAGGTTTTTGCATTATCAAAATACAAGAGTCCTAACAATCTCCCCTTTTTTGATAATGACAAAATCCTTTACATTTAATTACATGTATTTCACTCCCTAGTTTATTTCTATACATTCTGTCACACAGAAAACAAGTAAAACAAATTGTACACAAAAATATCTCCCCTTGTCTATGTGCTAGGATTTTTCCCCCCGCCTTCCATATAATTTCTCTTTATACTTCTCTTAATCTACACAATGCCATGTAATTTCTTGTTATCCTTCTCCCCCTTTTTGTCATTAGTGAAAGAACCTCTAGATTTTGATAATGCAAAAATCAATGTGAGGAATCAAATTGTATTTCTCAGGCTTAACAGTAAGCAAGAGAGCAGAAGTTGATATAGACAGTTCAAAGTGTGCTGCAAGTGATAAAAATGATTTCGGAAGATTACCAGGCTTACCTATCTGGAAGAGAAATATTTTCAGTGAGTTAATAGTCTAAGTATCTGAAAGGTAGTATAAAGTAGTAGCAACACTATCAGACAATTAGAAGATTAAGTATCTGAAAGTAGAAGGCTTTCGGAGAGTTAGAAAGATGGATGTATGAAGAATCGGAAAGTTACTGTAGCTAACTATCCGAAACTTAAGTCATTGAATTTCCCACGTGTAGAAATCCAAACAGAAGCTTAAAAGAAGAATCAGAAAGTTACTAGAGCTAACTATCTAAAAATTGAAGAGTTTCAGTGAGTTACAGGTATAACCATCTAGAACTTAAGTTAGTCTATTATGCACGTGCTGAATTAAATAAAGCAGTCGAAAACTTAACAAAGGATTTCAGAGGGTTACTATACCTAACTATCAGCTAGTTAAATAATAGTTCGGTCAGTTACAACTACAAGTATCCGATTAAATGACAACTCTTTTGCACGATCTAAAATCCTACATGGCAAAAAGACTTAAGTGACTTTTCGATAAGTTACAAGTATTTTTCGGAGAGTTACATGGCTAAGTGTTTAGAATGAAAAAGTGCATAATATTAACGGTTAAATGATGGTTAATTGCATAATATTTAGCTTATCATATGAGAATTAAGCCATTATGTTATAATTGCACTGTTATAAGCTTTAATTAAAGAATCTGCTTAATTTCATGGAATTAATGTAAATTTAGTACATTTTTGAACTATCGGTAAATTGTAGGTTGTGAAATTCTTAAGTATCCGAATTTTCTGTTATTTCAGACAGTTATGTTTAACATACCAAACATGTACCGGACAGTTATGTTTAAATTGCCGAACAGTTATGTTTTAAAAGAATATTTTATTATTTCCTAAAGTACACGTGTCGAAACCATAATGCATCACTTAAGTGAACTTTCGGTGAGTTATCTCTAACTATCCGAAATTGCAGTTGGGCATCAGATAGTTATATGTGTAATTCTCCGAAATCTCCTTTTATTTATAAAATAGCTGTGGACACGTGTCATGTTCTGGGAGAATGACTTAAGTGGATTTTCGGTCAGTTATCTCTAACTATCCGAAATGCATCTGAGCATCGGATAGTAAAGTCTGTAAGTATCCGAAATGCACCTGAGCATCGGATAGTTAAATTTATGCACGTGTTTTATAGTTAAATCAACGAAGCAAGTCCGTTGAGTTATCTGTAACTCCACGGACTATTTATTTTCTAATATGCCATTGTAGCGGTTGTAGAAATAGGATAGTTGGAAGGAAAAAAACCACGATTGCACGTATTGTGTAGGGAGAAGAAATCATCGTCGTTGATATGAATGAAGGAAATCCAATCGACCATTCAAGCAGAAGCAGTTACCACTAAAGAAATATAAAAGAAAAGAAGAAAAAGAAGTAAAGTGTGTGTGATCGATGGGTGTGGCCATTGTGTGTAGAGGAGGATCACCAAGCTTTCTACAAGCAGCGTCAGCAATTCTCTAAAGTACCACATCAACCATTATCACCACCACCATAATCACCAACCATTGGAGGTCTGTGAGGATACTTTCTTGATGTCGGGTCGATTCCAAGCCAAACACAATGCCTGACAACCACTGTGAGGAGTGATCACGTCGCGGGAAGGGAAGCCATTTTCACCAAGTGCCAACTCATATTTCAGGAAATCGTAAAGCTTCTAGCCTTGGTTTCGGGTTGATACCTGTATGCTAAAGAGGAGATCATCTTGCAATTCTGGACTCACAATTCTATAAGGAGAGGAGACAAAATTGTAAGTGGTTTAATTTTCAATGGTGTAATCACGTCGCATGTAATGACAGAAGTATTTACTATCGACTGAGATTACTTTACATTTCACCTTTTGCCCATTTCCAAGCTCATATCAAAACAAAAATACCAAAAACAACTTATCTGTGTTTATATTTTGTATTTGAGTGTTGTATTGTTTGTGTTGTATCGTGATTAATGTTATCTTTGTCAGTGTTGTGATTGTTTTATGTTTGTTTTAGTTTTACAGTTTACTGAAATTGGTTCGTTCAAAAGACTTAAAGATTTTAATGGTTATTGTTTGAATTATCTGAATGTTAGTATAGCCTAATGATAAATCTAGTGTTTACTAACATTAAAGAACTTAATTGATGTTATTTACAATCTGTGAAACTGCCCAATGGTTGCCCAAATTCCTTTGTAAATAGTAGTATTAAATAGGAAAGGCAAGCTCGTGGAGTTAACTTAAGTCCACGAGGTTAGTCCGTTGAGTTAGCCATAATTCAACGAACTTTATCCATTGAGTTAACTATAACTCAACGGAGGGCTTAATGAATATATAAATTTGATTGTTAAAAACGGAACAGTTCTCAATTCTTAAGCAATTCCCTATGGGATTGACCTCTACTTGCACACTAATACAATAGACACTGTGCACTTGCAGTTAAAATACAAATTTGAATTAATATCTAATTTGTGTGAAAGGTTGTTTGTTTACTTCTAAAAAAGGAATAGGCATAAAGATAAATTAACTAAGTAAAAATAGAAGTTAACAAATTAAAGTTTTACTGGTGCGTTGTTGGAGATCCAAACAAGTTTTCTGGTGTCGTGCTAGGTAACCAAACAAGTTTTATGGTGCCATTGCCAGGGAATTTATACAAGCAACTGTTAGAGCTGTTTTGTTTTAATAGCCAAAGTGTTGTGTGTTTTCTTCTCTAATTGAGAATATGGCATATGCTTATGCTCAAAGATTTCTGAAACCTGTAGTTAGCATATGTGAATTTTACAATTCTGAAGGTCACGACATTTCTAACTGTTTTAAACTAAGACGTTTGTAGATAGCTAGATCCCATGAACAACAAATGAATTATCCTCAATATAATAGAGCCAAGTATGAGAATCCTATAGTTTACCCAACTGATGGTCAGTATAGAATGTGTAATATGTTGAGAGACATAGAAGTTTGGGATAGGTATGATAGATTGGAGCGTAGTATAGAGCAAAACCTGGACAAACTAGAATACTTTATGTGTCACCAACAAGAAGTCAACTAATTAAACTATAAGGAAGCATATTCAGAACCTAAAATGGATATAATTTACGAAACTTAAAAAATCATAATGAAAATTGATCAAAAATTAAATGCAATGAGATTAGATGATTTGGAAAGAAAACTAAAAGCATTAGACAAATATACAATGAAAATACAAGTTATGCAACAAGACAATGGAAATTATAATGTTATAGATCTGCATAATTTGCAAAATATACAGCCAAAAGAAAATATTAATACAAGAGAATTTAAAGAATGCACTTTAAAACTAAAAACAATTGAAGATCATAATCACGAAAATGATATACAAAAACATCATGAGAGTAACGAAAATCTGGAAGATGTATGTGTAACATTAAGATCTGGAACTGATATACCACCAAGAACTCAAAATGAAACTAATATGAAGGTGGATAAGAGTAAAAATCAAAATGATAATGAAAATGTAATAGCTGAAAATCTAGAAATCAATGAAGAACAATCTGAATATGCTAATGAGGCTAAAAATGATCAAACAAATCAAACAAAAGAAAAAGAATCTTTTAAATCAAAATCTTTAGTACCCTATCCTAAAATATTACAACAAATAATACCTAGAAAATAAGAAAAAATTAGAGAAATTTTTGAAAAAGTACAAGTTAACATTCCTTTGTTAGATCTATTGCAAAAAATGACACCTTGTGCTAAATTTCTGAAGGATTGGTCTACTAAGAAAAGAGAGTGAAAAGTTTTTAGAAATGTCTTTTTAGTTGAGCAAAGTAGTTCCCTATTTCTGTCACAAATTCCTAAAAAGTTATCTGATCCTGGAATCCCTGTTATATCATGCATCATAGGAAATACCATTCTAGAAAGTACATTAATAGACTTAGGTGCAGGTATAAATGTTATGCCAAGTGATATATTTGCATCCTTAGGATTAAAAGGCTTAACTCCTATTAGTACAATTATTCAATTAGCTGATAGAAGTATAAGATACCCTAGAGGAAAAATAGAGGATGTCTTAATTAAAATCAAAAACTTTATATATCCTATTGATATTGTAATTTTGGATTCCCAACAAATTAAGCATAAAAATAGAGATACATCTTTAATTTTGGGAAGGCCATTTTTAGCAACATAAAGGGCTGTTATAAATTGTAAAAGTGGAGTAATGAAGTTAGCATATGGTAATGAGGATACTCAACTAAATATTTTCAAACTAGAAAGGTTTGAGGAGTTAGAAATGTCCTTACATACCATAGACTTTTTAGAGGATGAAGGAGATATGTTAGATGATGTGATTCAAGAAGAATTAAATAGGCAAATCAATTCTGAAACTTTAGAGGAAAGTGAAAGCATAAATATAGAAGGAGATCTGGAAGAAATTAATGTAGAAAATGATGATGTTCAATTAGGAGCTCCAGCTTCTGATGGGCAACATTTAGAATTAAAACCTTTACCTCCTGAATTAACCTATATATTTCTGGAAGAGAAATTAACCTGTCCAATCATTATTGCTTCAGATTTAAAAGATGATCAAATAGCTAAATTAAAAGATGTAGTAAAAAGTTATAAAGAAGCAATAGGATGGACTATGACTGATATAAAAGGGTTAAGTTCAACTTTATGCTGTCACTACATATATTTAGAAGAGAATGCTAAACCTGTTAGAATTCCTGAGAGGAGATTGAATCCAAATCTTAAAGAAGTAATCAGGAAGGAAATAGTGAAATGGTTAGATAATGACATAATTTATCCGATTTCTGATAGCTCGTGGGTTAACCCAATCCATGTAGTTCCCAAGAAATCAGAATTAACAGTTATTAGGAATGAAAGTCAAGACTTGATACCTACTAGAATTCAATCAAGCTAGAGAGTATGTATACACTATAGAAAGCTGAATGTTGTGACTAGGAAAGATCATTTTCCCCTACCTTTTATAGATCAAATGCTGGAAAGATTAGTAGGGGAAGAATAATTTTGTTTCCTAGACGGGTATTCAGGTTATAATCAAATTCCAGTAGCATTAGAGGATCAAGAGAAAATAACTTTCACCTGTCCTAATGGAACTTATGCTTTTAAGAGAATGCCATTCGAATTATGCAATGCACCAGCTACCTTTCAAAGGTGTATGCAAGGCATATTTACTAGAATGACTGAAGATTTTTTAGAAATATTTATGGATGATTTTACTATATATGGCAACTCATATGAAGTTTGTTTAACCAATTTAGACCAAATATTAAAACGTTGTGTCGAAAAAAATTTGGTTTTAAATTTGGAAAAATGTCACTTCATGGTTAAACAAGGAATAGTCTTAGGGCATGTTGTTTCAAAGAAAGGGTTAGAAGTAGATAAAGCTAAAATAAAAGTAATTTCTAATCTACCAGAACCTAAATCAGTAAAAGATATTAGATTATTTCTAGGACATGTTGGTTTTTATAGAAGATTTATTAAAGACTTTAGCAAAATAGCTAGACCTTTAACTAATCTATTAAAAAATGTCCAATTTAACTTTGATAAAAATTGCAAGGAAGCATTTTTCAAACTTAAAACTAGCTTAATTTCAACTCCTATAATTCAAGCACCTAATTGGAGCCATCCATTTGAATTAATGTGTGATGCATCTGATTTTGCTGTAGGAGCAGTGTTGGTACAGAAGATAGAAAAATCTCCTAGAGTGATTCATTATGCAAGCAAAACCTTAAATGATGCTCAAGTTAATTACACAACTACTGAAAAAGAACTATTAGCTGTTGTGTTTGCCTTAGAAAAGTTTAGATCATATCTGATTGGAGCTAAAGTAATAGTATACACGGATCATGCAGCTTTAAAACATCTAATAGCAAAAAAAGAGACTAAGCCTAGATTGATCTGATGGATATTATTATTACAAGAATTTAATCTAGAAATTAAAGATAAAAGAGGTTGTGAGAATGTAGTAGTAGATCATTTATCAAGATTACAAATAGAAAAATCAAATATTGAAATTAAGGATAATTTTCTTGATGATCAATTAATGACCATCAACACAATACCTTGGTATGCAGACATAGTTAATTACTTAGTTACTAGTTTAACACCTAAGGATTGGAATAGACAGGATAAGAAATTATTTTTCTCAAGAGTAAAATATTACTATTGGGAAGACCCATACCTATTTAAGAAATGTCTTGATTTGATTTTAAGGAGGTGTGTTTCAAAAACTGAATATCAGAGCATATTGTCTTTCTATTATGACCAAGCTTGTGGAAGGCATTTTGGCTTAGGGAAAACTGCTGCAAAAATTCTGCGATGTGGGTTTTATTGGCCAACACTATTCAAAGATGCTCATAAATATTGCTTAAGTTGTTTAAGATGTCAACAAATAGGAAGAATATCAAAGAGGAATATGACGTCTCTTAATCCTATTATTGAGGTTGAAATCTTTGATGTGTGGGGAATAGATTTTATGGGTCCATTTCCTATGTCTAATCAATTTACTTATATATTGTTGGGTGTGGACTATGTATCTAAATGGATAGAATTTATTCCTACAAAAACTAATGACAACAAAGTGGTAATACAATTTATAAGAACCAATCTATTTGCCAGATTTGGAATACCTAAAGCTATTATCAGTGATAGAGGAACTCATTTTTGTAATAGAAGTTTTGAAGCCTTAATAAAGAAATATGAAGTAAACCACAAAATTGCAACATCATATCATCCGCAAATAAGTGGACAAGTAGAAAGTGCTAACAAACAAATTAAGTTAATCTTAGAAAAAGTAGTAAATCCTAATAGAATAGATTGGGCTAATAGATTGATAGATGCACTTTGGGCTTATAGAACTACTTATAAGGCAAGCTTAGGTATGTCACCTTTTAGGCTAGTATATGGAAAAAGTTGTCATTTACTAGTTGAAATAGAACATAAAGCTTATTGGGCATTAAAAACTCTGAACACTAATTTAAATCAAACTTCTGAAAATAGGAAAATGCAATTAATTGAATTAGAAGAATTTAGAAATGAAGCTTACTCGAAGACTGTAAGAGAAAATGAGAAAATGAAATTCTAGCATGATAGGAAAACTATTCCAAAAAGTTTTGAA
This sequence comes from Cymodocea nodosa, assembly GCA_036874045.1. Lineage (NCBI taxonomy): Eukaryota > Viridiplantae > Streptophyta > Magnoliopsida > Alismatales > Cymodoceaceae > Cymodocea > Cymodocea nodosa. The sequence continues at coordinate 1,670,524 of CM072345.1, forward strand.
AAAGGACAAGAAGTATATCTTTACATGGCTAGACTCCATAACCATCTAGGAAAATTAAGATCTAGATGGACAGGACCTTACATAGTTTGAAATATTTATCCTTATGGAGCTATTGAGATTAAAAATCCTAAAAATCAAAATATCTTTAAAGTAAATGGACAAAGACCTAAACCTATTCTAAAAATACCAAAAAATTCTTTTCAAATTATAGAAGAAGTCAGAGTAGAGGACTACTCGAGCTTTACTTAGTAAGAAATCAGTTTTTATTTTATTTTTATAAAAAATATATATATATATAAATAAATAAATAAAAATTTAAATTATTATTATAAAATATAAAAAATCGTTGTGGTTCAACCGATTGGATCCATTGGTATGACCGGAACATAAAAGAATCTATATTAATTTTCAGTAAAAAAAATTTTGGTTTAACCGAAACATATTACCGATTCAACTAGGAAAAAATGTCGGTCTGACCGAAACATAGTATCGGTTAAACCGGTAAAACAGAAAAAAAAACTATTATCTTAAGTTTTTTTTTTTATATATATCTGTTTGTACGGGAAGTCCGTTGAGTTACGCTTAACTCAACAAACTTACTCCGTTGAGTCTTGAGTTAGTCAATGAGCTTATTCCGTTAAATTAGTACTGTAGCTAAGACCACGGATGAGAGAGCAAGAGTTGGTTTGGGAAATGACCCGATTAACCGCCTAAACTTAGGGCTTATTTAGACTAAAACCTAGGGTTTTGGGGGCATTATCTAGTAGATCATTTAGAACTTAGAACAGAAAGATCAGAGCGACTTCGTGTTGTTGTGTAACTCCACGATGAGGAAGATGACACCCGAGTTCTGGGAAGATGCAATTGACACAACACAATTTCTGAAAGAGTTAGAGGAATGGCACACGAGGCAGAAGATTCGGAATACGACAAGAGAAAAAGAGCTACAAAATGTAGAATCAAAACTCTTCAACTTGAGAAAATTTTTAGTTGATTTGGGTATACAAATACCCTAGATAGTAGAAACAAAAATCAAAGTAGCAACAGAAATTGCTTTAAGAAAAGAAAGAAAAATCAAGCCGAACAATGAAGTAGCCCTAGAGCTAATCCAGCACAAAGCCAGATTATGGTTCAAAAAGCACATTGCTGGTCGTGCAAGGGGTGCAATAAGGCGACAGCAACAAGTAGAGAAAGAACAAGAGGAGCCGACTACTGAAAGACCTATTCTTGAGGAACAACAACCAGGACCTTCAGTTCCACCATTTAAGCCGTTGGCATAAATAGCAATGTTGGGGCCTTCGACTGAAGAAGAATTAAAAAAATTTCAAGGACTGGTTCAAGTTGGGAAAAACCAAGGAGAACTAGAAGATTTAGTAGTAGCCAAAGCACATCTAGTGTTTAATGCACTTCGCAAGAGGAGGGCTATAGAAAAGTTGAAAGTCCAATACAAAATCAAAGTAGAACAGCATCAAGAAGCTACTACCAAAACTGTTGTCAGATTTGCTGCAAGAGGAAAAGCTGAAGCTGGTCCCTCGAGACCAGCAAAAATTGAAAAAATTAATCAGGAAGAGCCAGTACCTGTGGCTCAAAGGCGTACAGAGCCTTTGTTTATAAATTTAATCTCAGAAGTAGAAGAGAAAGACTAGGCACAATTAATCACACGAAGGAAAGGAAAAGAGATAGTGCTTGAATGTCAAAAGGAGATTAAATCTGAAGTACCAATATCAAAAGGGTCTATAGAGCCAATTTTTATAAACCTACTATCCGATTCTAAGGAGGAGCAGGAGCAACAGTAGCAAGAGCAAAGAGAAGAAGAAAATCAGGCTGAAATTAGTCTGCAGCCTGTACAAGAAGAAGAAACAGAAATTAGGGCAGAAACTGAATTGCCCATGACTCCATCCCAATCTACTGTAGAATCAGAAAGAATAGTGACAGAGTGGATTAGTAGTCAGGAGGAAGAAGAAAGAACAGAAAATGAACAAGAGGCTGAACAAAGCCATTTGAACAAAAATGACTTTTCAGATTCCACTGAATAGCAAGAAACTCTTTAGCAATTTATGGAAAGAATTCAAGATAGAGTGGAGAGTTTTGTCGGCTCACCACCACAAACAAAAGCAGAAGCAAATGTTCAGGAATCTGCAGAACATGTTCAAGTGCAACCTATGGTAGAGGAAGATTAAGAACAAACCCCTCTAGAACAACAAAGTCATATTCTTAACCCGATTGAAGCAACAGTTCCGAATGAAGTACATTTTTGGAGTCAGGAAGCTTATAATAAATATCAAGAGATTAGGGGTTTTGATATTATATACAGTAGACTAGTAAATTAGGACGGAATGCAAGAAATCAAAGAATTATTTGAATTCCAAGGTCTACTGAATTTTATTTCTCAAGAAAGAGGGCATGCAGTGTATGAAAATCTAGTGCCCTGCTTTTATGCAAACTTAAGAGAAGGAGAAGGAGGATTAATTTCCAACGTGGAGGAAGCTGATGTACAGATAACACCAAAGCTTCTCCACAACATTTTTGGATTAAAGAATGAAGGAAAAGAAATTTTGGAAGACACAACTGCCGTTGAATGGATAGAGTAGGAAATCAAGGACAGTTTGGCTATCAATCCTGGTGTGCCTTTATTAAATAGATTGATGGATTTAAATGATAAAGCACACATGATAGCTAATATTTTGATTAAGAATGTCTATCAACGACAAGGCCATGACATAGAACTGAGTCAATTTGTCAAATGGGCCACATATGCAATTGTAAATAGAATTCAAATAAATTGGTTTGTAGTTTTTATCTCCAAGTTGAGAACAATGAAGAAGAAATTGTTTTATGGAGATTTATTCCACTACTGATGGTGGACTATATTGATTTCACGAAATGGACATAAAAAAGGATCAGATCAAGAAACATTTTGGTGAAAGAGTATAGAAATTTTGTAGCTGTAAAGATTGTTGAACCTTCTGGAGGAATTACAAGAGCTATAGAAAGGATTAACCAATTAGAGTAGCAATTAGAAAAACTCTAGAAGGAAGTAGATGAACTTAGGAATAGAGACTAATTGTATTGTTTGTCTACTTGTATATAACTGTATGAAAAATATCTGATTAAGTTGTACTGTAATTGATTCATATGAATGAATATATATTTTTCAGATATACTTTTCATGTGTGTTTTGAATGTGAAATGAATGGACTATACTGAATGTTATATAATTCGTGGAACATTATGCATGAATGTTTAAAAAGATTTACAGTGCTGAATGACAGGATTAAATAATAGATGCCTGAAAATATCTACATGCTACAAAGAAAAATGTAAATTCTGCATAACATGAAATTAACTACAAGTTAAATATTTATATAATGTTTATATTTAAACGAATTTTGATTAGAATACTGTAGTAATGACATATATTTAACTTTATTTCAGTTAGTAGAGTGTAGGAAAAAATAATAATAATAATAATAATAATAATAATAATAAAATAAAAACATAGAGGTACTTACGAAGAGTAAACTTAGAAGTTGCCAAGTGTTAACTCAACGAAGTAAGTTCATTGAGTTAAACTTAATCCACGAGGTCAGTAATATAATATAAGGTCACTCCGTTGAGTTATCTGTAACTCAACGAAGTTAGTCCGTGGAGTTAGCAACAGTAACCGACATTATTCCGTTGAGTTATCTGTAACTCAACGAGGTTAGTTCGTGGATTAAGTAGAATAGTTATTCTTTTAACCACGAACGAAACTTTGTCAGTTTAGCAGTTACCAAAATTTGAAATTAGTAGTGGTACACGTACCCATAAAAACAGGAACCATACTGCACATTGCAAGACACGTTCTTGCAACGAGATTTATTTACTTTATGGATGTGCATAATATATATAAAACAGAATGTTATTTACGAGTTACTAGCACTTTTAAAAGAAAGGAAAATGCGTTGGGGGAACTGGAAGGAGAACCAGCTGATTCGACTTCATCCGTCAACAAATATTTACTGAATGAAAAGCTTCAGACTGGTATGTAATTAATCTTCTACTATTTATTTATGAGCACATGGACTCATTCTCTAAGCACTAAACGATTAGTAAGAACACCTAACTAGGAATATTCAACATAGAGGCATACTGAAACATTTTCTGAATTGGACTTTAATGAAATCCTTTGGGGTGTAGCTAACCTTTCTTTAAAAGAGAACGTAGAGATGGCTGCTCCAATAGAAAAATCATTAGGAGAAATTCTGTATCCTGAATTAGTTGATGAACCTTCATATATTCGATTGCCAAACTTTGAGGGAGATAGGTTTGAACTGAAATCTAATTATATTAGTCAATTGCCACATTTTCATGGATTAGAAAGAGAGGATGCCTATTATTTCCTTAGAGAATTTAACGAAGTTTGTCAAATGATGAAAATGCCGAACATGAGTATAGATGCTATTAAACTTAGATATATCCCTTTTGCTTTAAAAGACACAGCTAAGAGATGGTTATATACTCTGTCGCCTGATTCAATTTCTACATGGACTGAATTTTACTCTGTTTTTCTGGAAAAATATTATCCAACACATCAAATGATTAAAAAGAAAAAAGAAATATTAATGTGTAGCCAAAAATAAGGTGAATCATTTTGAAAATATTTTGAAAGATTTAAAGATTTACTAACTAAATGTCCACATCATGCAATAAGTAAAGCACAATTAATAGGTATAATTTATGAAGGCATAGATATTTCAACAAAATCTTTATTAGAATCTACTTGTCAAAATGGATTTCTAAAACTATGTAGTGAAGAAGCATGGGCATATTTAGAAAACTTTGCAAAAAGAACTGCATAGTGGGAAAAATCGGCTGAAACTATTGTAGATAAAAAAATATTGCCAAGAGGAATACATGAAATAGATTCAATTACTATGCTTGAGGTGAAATTAACTGAATTAACAAAGAAAATAGAAGAGTTATCATTAAATCAAAAGCTAGTAGAAAAGAATGCAAACATAAATGATCTAGATATTATTTATGCTAGAAACCAAAAAGATAACTTTGGAAATTCTTATAATCCTAATTGGAGAAATCACCCGAATTTATCTTGGAAAAACAACAATTTCTAGGGAGGAGAAAATGTAAATGAGAAGAATATAAGTTATGAAGCATTACTTGAACAAGGATCTAGAATAGAGAAATTAAAAAAGATAATCCAACAATTAAACAATCGTTTAAATTTTGTATTTGGAAATACTGCAAACCAAAATATAAATAGAAATATACCCCTTAGGTAGAAGGAATCAATGGAAGTTAAAACTACTGGAGGATTGCCAATACAAGTAGTACCTAACCTTGTCAATAGAATTGTTAATAAAATTGATACCTCCTCTAGGAGGATAGCTAAATGAAGCAGTATAACTGAAGTAACTATATATGTATATATAAGTTTATTTATAGTTAATAGCATCGTAGAGTTAGTCCTTAACTCAACAAACTTAGTCCGTTGAGTTATGCCCTAACTCCACGAGGGTGTGCAGTAGTTATGTTAATTTTTGTCTCCGCTAAAAATTTTGTTTGTGTTATACAGAATCAGCAAATGGAATTGATGCAATTACCGTTGGATGCACTAAGGGAAGTACTAAGTAACTTGTTAGCTAAAGATCTATGCAAGCTGTGTTGTGTATCAAAGGAAATTAAAGACAGTGTTGGAGAAAAATATTTTCATAGACTACAAGTTGCAAAAATGACTAAGATTAGATATGGATTCATATGGAAGTCATTTAATTGTAGTTCAATTACCCATGAATATCTAAATATGGAAGAAACTACTGGAATTCCACCCAATACATTAGAAGGAATAGATCATATTATGGGGATGGATGAAGAATTAATTATATACAGGACCAGACTAAGGTATGCAAGTCTATTACCTGATATTTTGATAAGAAATCCTATCACAAGAGAAGAATGGAATATAGGAAGACCTAATAGATATGAAGTACCAACTATAAATTGTGGGTCGGCTTTAATATTTTCTGATAAAAATTCAACCATTCCTGAAAAATTAGATTATTGGAGACCTATAGGAAATTGGGATGAAGATTTATGCTAAAGTGTGTATAATTTTCTGAATAGATCTTGGACTGAAAATACTATGATATATCTAGGATAGAAATCATTAATTAACAGCATGCATGTCATAGTTGATGGATATATTTATCCAGTCACAGATATATCAGTTGCATTTAGATCTGATTTATACATAGTAAGCATAGATAGTTATGATGAATATATAGAAATTTTGCCTATACCGAGAGAAATAGCTAAACCACCGTCTATAGAATTTGATAAAATTCAAATAGGGATGTGGTATAATGAATATGATGATCCTACTTTATGTCTGATAAGATGGTGGGATGAATTGATGAAATTTCAAATATGGATTATGAAAGACATCAATGAATGGAATTGGGAAGAGGAATATATTGAAATAGATGTAGAAATAGAAACTGCTACATTATCCTGGAACCGAAAAGGATCCCTTTCTGCATTTCATTTCATTAATGGTAATACACTTGTACTTAGCATTGATAATATACTACAAGTTTACAAATTAAGAAGGAACACGAACTGCATTAAAATAAAATTAATAGCAAGAAGAATTATGCCTAAAAAGTTTGCTTGGACTGACACGTTTATTCCATTTATTTCTACTTTTCAATCACGTTCTTAAGCTGTGATTTTGTGTGTTTAATGTTGTGTGTATTCTACATTTATTTTTAGAAAAAAAGAAACAATTTAGTTTTAATTTTATTTTATAAAAAGAAGAAAACAAAACAAAATATCAATCCAATTTGTTGGTATCTATTCTGAGAAACCAACTGGCTTGCTTGTGAGCCACCAAAGGCATAGGAGCTTGGGTTCCACACAAGACAATGATTTATAAATATTTGTTAAATGTTATTTTGTTATATATTCTGCTTTTATCTGTGAATGAAAAGTTTTATAGAATCAAAAATCAAAATATGTAGAAGGAGATACAATTGAAACAAGGTATATAATTGATTACTTATCCTAAATTTAGATTTAAACTCATTCGTTGAGTTAGGTGCTAAATCAACGAAACTGTATTCATGCCTGCTACAATTAATGTATTTATTGTCAAATCTTTTACATTGAGGACAATGCAAAATGTAGGTATGGGGGGGAGGTAATTAAAGTAACAGCCATGTAATGGTACTGCAAAGTTTTGTGGAAATTGAAAATTTTTTTTATGAACTTGCTGTAACTATTCGATAATTGAGACTATAAAATTTTTATAAACTGTAACTACTTGAATGTTATATTTAGAGGCTATATAAGATGCTATAGAATTTACTATTTATGAAAATCTAGATATAGTATCTTATGTTTTATTTTCTGAATTTCATGAGTTTAACAGTTTCATGATTTTAAAATGAAATCAGAATGCTTAATGAAAAATCAGTAAATTATCTGAAGTCCTGAAAGAGCTGAGATGTGAATTCTAGATTAAATGAAACACATATGATTAAAGATACATTTAATTTGACTGATTAAACTTGTAGAATGATTTATGTGTAGATCTTATTAAACTACATAAAAAGTATGAGCTTATTATTATGGATTCATATTTTCAATAAATGATAGAAGCAGGACTATATGAGATTGGTGTTTATTGCATCTGTATTAATGAAATACATACATATACAGTATGGGATTAATGTTTTTAATTTTGTAATAAAAAAAGAGAGAGAAAAAAAAAAACTTTGAGAGTTTATTTACTTGTTTGATCACGAGCCTTTTGTATTTGAGCAGATAGGTATGTAAGGATTGTTGACCTGAAAAAAGACTCTTGAAATCTGGCAACCTAAGATCCTAATTAGATTTGGGATTGTTGACTGAAAGCTCATTATATGGGTACATTAGAAAGCTCTTGTATGATTCAAGCTTGTCAAATTAACTTTTAAAATACAAAAATACATATACTGTTCTGAAAAGATACAAGTGTTTTGTGAAATACAGATATCTTATGAATCGAGTATATTTTCTGTTATCTAGAATTGCTGAAATATGAATCTAGAAACCATAATGCATGACTTAAGTGAACTTTCGGTGAGTTATCTCTAACTATCCGAAATTGCAGTTGGGCATCGGATAGTTATATGTGTAACTCTCCGAAATCTCCTTTTATTTATAAAATAGTTGTGGACACGTGTCATGTTCTAGGAGAATGACTTAAGTGGATTTTAAGTCAGTTATTTCTAACTATCTGAAATGCATCTAAGCATCAGATAGTTAGAATTGTAACTCTCTGAAATGTTTCTTTTATTATAAAACTGCTGATGACATGTGTTGTGATCTGGTAGATTTACTTAAGTTATATATCGGTGAGTTATTTGTAACTATCCAAAATACATTTGAGCATCAGATAGTTAAGTCTGTAAGTATCTGAAATGCACCTGAGCATCGGATAGTTAAATTTATGCACGTGTTTTATAGTTAAATCAACGAAGCAAGTCCGTTGAGTTATCTGTAACTTCATAGAAAAACTTCATAGAAAGATTGGTTGGAGCTACGACCTGAAAGTTCAATCAGTTTGGTTGGTTCTTGCTTTAACCTTAAATCAAGTGATTGTAAGTTTGTGAAAGTTTAGTGAAGCCCAAGTATCCCTTGGAGGTAGATTAGCCGTTAGTTGTGAACCACCTAAAAATCTTGTGTGTATTATTTTTATCGTGTGCTTGCTAATTCCCTATATTAATAAGCCATTAAATAGTTAAGAAACAAATTATTACCATTCACCCCCCCTCTAGTAAGTCATCAGGTCCTAACAATTAGATAAAAGAAGACTTCTGATATCTGTAATGTTCGATATCTGATATCTGATAAAAGGAGACTGCTGATAAGTCCTGCATGATTACATGTTAGCAGAAAACATGCTCCCATATGGTGAGCTTGAGGGATAATAATCATAAACCAAATATGAATGCATTATAAATCATGCAAAGAACATATGCCTAGATTTCTTCTAATATTATTAAATGTTGATTCATTTAGAGGTTTTATGAAAATATCTACAAGTTGATTTTATGTTGGAACAAACTTGAGTGAGATGTGCCTTTTTTCCACATGATCTTTCAAGAAATGATGTTTGATCTCAATATACTTGGCTCTAGAATGAAGTACTGTACTCTTAGATAAGCTTATTGCACTGTTGTTATCACAAAATATATCTATATTATGAATTTTCAGTCTATAATCTGCTAAAGTTTGCTGCATCCATAAAATTTGAGCATAACATAGACCTATGTATAGATGATATTTGTGCACATTTTTATATGATAATTCATGCATTCTATGTCTTGAAACTCAAGTTATATGCACTTATACCAGAAAATACATGTTAATCACATTTTTATGACATTGCATGAATATGTGCACAAATGCACCCCTTTAATGCAATTTTCACGAAACATACTATATGTTCATATGCGTGAATGTATGACTTAATAATGCTTAGGCCAAGAAAGAGATTTTAAAGTTCATCAAGGTATTGAAATAATTTGATATGGCCACATATATTTTATACACTATGGTTATGAACTTGTGGACATTAAATGCAATAATGTGACATTGGTTATGAATAATTTTAAATACATGTTACTAATTGATTCATTCATGGATGAACTTACATTTCACATTTGTAAACATGTTAAAATGAATGTTACATACCTTAGAAATAAATATATTTCAAGTTCATAACTAGAGTTATTTTTGGCATTATTACTAACATTACATGCATGACTTAAATAGATTTGATTATAGGTGAATGAGGGCCCTTAAATCAAGTATTGGGATCATCAATCCTTGATGATCAAAAATCTCTATAAATAGGCCTTGTATTCCACAAGTTTTCCCCCCTTTCCAACTCCAAAATTTGGAATCCCCCTTGGTGCTCCAAGCAAGGAGGTGAAGGAGTTCCACTCATGGTGATTTCTCTTCCAAACGGCTCTTGGAGGTAGGTCTCTCCCCTCCCTTGTTCTCTCCACTTCCTTCTCCGGCATTCTTCACCATTAGGGAGGTTGGATTGCTGCTGCAATTACTCCTTGAGGAGTTGAATCCGTGGAGGAGAGAAGCCTTGGAGAAGACAAGTTGAGGTGTAGTGAAGTATCTTCAACAGTGCACTCCATTGTTCTACATGTTGCTGCACTCCTTTCAGCGTTGGACCTCCAATCCGTGGAAGGAACAAGCTGCATTAGGCGTGGAGAATTGGTGGAGAAGGTAGACATCTTTGGTGGCTGAAGCAAGGAGGTGACGTCTCATGTGGCAAGATCATTGGAGATGTGAGCTTAAGGTGAGGAGATGAACTATGAGTTGAGATGGAGTTATTTGTATTTCATGTTTTGATGTTGTATGTTTGTTAATTGTTGTTGTTTGTGTTGTCCATATATTTCCCCTTATTGTCATGTTGAATTCTTGTGTTAGTTTCAATGAATTTCAATTCTAAGTTTAGTTTGAGTTTTTGCCTCTTATGTGTTTGATTTTGTGTCCTTGTGTGAATTCTTCTCAAATGTTTGTTCCTCTAACTCTAACATAGTTTAGACATTTTTTACTTAACTCTAACCTCCTGATTTACTTGGTTTTGATTGTATATAGCTTGTACTTATTAGATTAGAGTATACATGGATATAGATGTATGGTTATAAGTCCATGTATGCTAGTTTTATAATAGAATTGGTAGTTTGATGTAGTGTAATTTTATTTTCTATGTTTGTAGTGTAATAATTATTGTGTGATGCTTTCTCTTAAGTGATGGATAGAGAGGAATATGAATGAGGTTTCTCATTAATGATTCAACTCTATATGAAGTCATTTCTAACATTCACATGATTGTTAAGACAAACATGTGATGAGAATGCATTTACACAAGGCATATCTATAAACTCTAGTGAATTTTGTATTTAATTGCTGATCTCTGTGGACTCGACCCGTTCTTGCATGCTTTCTATAATTGACTCCATGCGCTTGCAGTTATAAATATTAAAACTCAGTTGTGTGTTAATTTCATAACATATAAACCCCGAACAAGTTTTTGACGTCGTTGCCGAGGATCGTGCCAATTTTATGTTTGAAATTTTCTAGAGTTTTTGATATGTTTCTTCTTTTGGAATTCTGATTTCAAAGTGTTTTTGATGTAATAATGGTGTATTAGTATGTCTTGATTCTTTGATTTCATGAATATAATGTCATATGCTTTAATTGATTTAAGTTTCTTATGGCATTTGTGGACTACATGTTAGTAGCAGAATTTTCAGAGTTCTGAATTTTTCATCTCTGTTCCACGTGAATCTTCTACCAAAGGAATTTTCAATGTGATGATTTTATATTTTTCTATGCAAGAAGGTTTTATTAGATTTCCATATTGTGTTTAAACACTGGAATTGGATTTTTATAGATTTTTGTATGAATTTTTGAAGTTCAGGTTGTTTTCAGATTACAGAACAGGTTTTTCAGAAAAGGTTTTGAGGTATTGTGGATTCTGCTGTGATTGGAGTTTATGAAACGTTGATTTGATATTTTTACTTGAAAGTATGGATGTTAAGCTTTCATACGAGTATTTGCAAGTTGAAATTGGAGTAGGATTGATAGGTTAATTAATTCTTAAGATACAGGGTATGATGCAGAGCAGTTTCCAGAATTCTGTTAGTTATATGCTTTTTATTTGGAAGTGCTTGCATAATCACTGTATGTTTTGTTTTAGTAGATATTTTTGTTGAAATCTTTGTTGAATTAGCTTTCCAAGCCATATTTGCATGCTCAATTCTGATGTGTATACATTTCTGAGTGAATTTTTTAGTACTGTTATGCTTAAACTACAATAGTGAGTGATGCAATTGAAATGATTGTAGTTATTTTATTATGTGCAGATTGTTAATTGCTCTTAATTGAAGATCTTAATAAAGCACCCTGTAGGTTAGCCTGAGATTAAGATTTTGATCTGATTATGGATAGTAATTTTAATTACCATAGTTCATATGATGCTTCATTTATGGTATTTTGTGCTAAATGTGGTTTAAATGATCATATTCTTAAGGATTGTCCTTTTTATATGTTAGATGATGATTTTAAAGAGTATAAGCATCCTGATTTATCCATATCAGAATATGAGAATTTGAATGTACAAGCATTGCATGCTAAATTTCCTGCTGATAATGTTGCCAATGCCAATTTTTATGATGTTATTACTATTGATGATGATAATGATGGTTATAGTGCTAATGTTAAGCTCAATAGAGCTATTGAAGAGGCTGAATTAGCTTTTCTGAACTTAGAGTTAGCAAGATGCTCTAATGAACACCTTAAGCCTAAAGCCCAAGTAGAGGAAAAGGTGGATGCCTTTGCAACTCTAAGAAGTGGTAAAGAGTGTATAAATTCTAAGGTTGTTATAGAGCCATCTTCTAGTTCTATTAGCAATCCTAAGTCGGTGGTGATAGAGGATAAAGGTAAAGAGGTCTTAGATGATATATCTAGTCCCTTAGACAATGTAACTCCATTTCCCCAAAGGCTTAAGGATACTAGCAATAACCACATAGAAGGAGGTATTAAAGAAATTTTTGAGCAAGTAAGGATTAACATTCCACTATTAGATGCAATCCAACAGATTCCCTCCTATGCTAAATTTCTAAAAGAATTATGTACAAGGAAAAGGTCTAGGAAATTGCCTAAGAAAGTTTATTTAGCTAAAGTTATGAGTTCTTATTTTTCTGATAGCATTCCTAGAAAATATGGAGATCCTGGTACACCAACCATTTCTTGTACAATAGGAAACAAGTATTTTGACAAGGCCTTAATAGACTTAGGAGCTGGGGTTAATGTCATGACTTCTAGTGTTTATGTGGACTTAGGATTAGATGGATTAAAGTCGACTAGCATTTTTATCCAATTAGCTGATAAGTCCATAAGAACCCCCTTAGGCATAATAGAAAATCTATTAATTAAAATTAAAGACTTTATCTACCCTATAGATTTTATAGTTTTAGAAAATCAACCATCACATGGAAAGAAAGATTTTGTCCCTTTGATTTTAGGACGACCATTTTTAGCGACATCTGATGCTGTGATAGGTTGTAGAGATGGATCATTGCATATTTCATGTGGTGATTCTAGGGTAGAGTTAAACATTTTTAGTTCCGAGTCTAGTACCTCAAATGACAAAGTAAGTGTAAATTTAATAGAGATTTTAGAAGATAATATTTTAGATGAAGACTCTACATTAGATGACATTGTAGAAAATTCTTTATTAGAGTTTTTAGATTCTATAGAAGATGTGGTCAGTATAGATAGTATTCACAATGTAGATTTAGTATGGTCTAATGAATCAATAGGAGATAAGCTAGAAAATATTTTGAAACCATCAATTATAGAACCACTTGTACTAGAATTAAAACCTCTACCTAAAAATCTTAAATATGTTTATTTAGGAGACAATGAGACTCTCCCTATTATCATTTCTACTAAGTTATCTAGTGATCAGGAGAGGGCTTTATTAGTGGTTCTAAAAAGACATAAGGAGGCCATAGGATGGACCATGGCCGATATTAAAGGATTAAGTCCTAGTATAACTCAACATAGAATTAGGGTGGACCCTAATATAATTCCTACTAGAGACTTTCAAAGAAGATTAAACCCTGCCATGAAGGAGGTAGTTAAAAAAGAAATTCTTAAGTGGCTTGACCATGATATCATTTATCCTATTTCTGATAGTCCATGGGTCAGTCCCCTTCATGTAGTACCCAAGAAATCAGGAATAACCGTAGTTGAAAATAGTTAGAAAGAATTAATACCTACTAGATTGCAAACTGGGTGGCGTGTGTGTGTGGATTATGGGAAGTTAAATGCTGCCACTTGGAAGGATCATTTTCCTTTTCCTTTTGTAAATCAAATGTTAGAAAGATTAGCAGGGCAAGAATTTAATTACTTTCTAGACGGTTATTCTGGGTACAATCAGATTCCCGTAGCTCCTGAGGATCAAGAGAAGAGTACATTCACTTGTCCTTTTGGTACATTTGCATTCAAACGCATGTTGTTTGGTTTATGCAACGCACTGACGACCTTCTAGAGATGCATGACAGGTGTCTTCTCTAATATGATTGATAGATTCTTAGAGATCTTCATGGATGATCTTTCAGTCTATGGGGATTCTTTTGATTCTTGTTTGTCTCACTTGGAGACAGTTTTGATTAGACGCAGGGAGAAACACTTCATTCTGAACTGGGAGAAATGTCATTTCATGGTTCAGAAAGGAGTTGTTTTAGGACATATAGTGCCTAAGCAAGGTTTGGAAGTAGATCAAGCCAAAATAGATGTTATTTTAGGTCTACCATTCCCTCAAAATATTAAGGATGTTAGAGCATTCCTTGGGCATGCAGGTTTTTATAGAAGGTTTATTAAAGACTTTAGTAAAATTACCCAACCTTTGACACAGTTGTTGACTAAGGACCATAAATTTGAATTCACATTAGAATGTAGAAAGGCCTTTGATCAACTTAAGCTTGCATTGTCGCCTGCACCTATTATCCATCCTCCGCGATGGGATTTGCCTTTTGAGCTAATGTGTGATGCATCAGATTTTGCATTAGGTGTAGCTTTAGGACAACGTATAGATAGCTTGCCTCGAGTAGTTTACTATGCTAGCAAAACTTTAAATCATGCCCAATTGAACTATACAGTGATAGAGAAAGAATTTCTAGCCGTAGTTTATGCATTAGAGAAATTTAGACCATATTTGCTAGGTTCTCATGTTATAGTATATACTGACCATTCTACAATTAAGTATCTTCTTGCTAAGAAGGATGCGAAAGCACATCTTATTAGATGGGTCCTTCTGTTGCAAGAATTTGATATAGAGATTAGAAATAAGAAAGGATGTGAAAATGTTGTAGTAGACCACTTGTCTAGAATAGTTATACCATAGGATGAGATAGTTATAGACGATGCTTTTCCTGATGAGCAAGTTATGGCCATCAGTGCTGTTCCATGGTATGCTAATATCGTCAACTTTTTGGTGACAAATCAAATGCCTAGTAAGTGGTCAACTCAAGAGAAAAAGAGATTTTTAGCCAAGACTAGAGAATATTATTGGGATGATCCATATTTGTTCAATTCTGGGCCTAATTGTGTGTTAAGGAGATGTATTCCTGACACTGAGGTCAGTAGTGTGCTTTTCTTTTGCCATGACCACGCTACAGGTGGTCATTTAGGTTCAAGGAAAATTGCTGCAAAGGTACTTCAGTGTGGTTTCTATTGGCCTACATTATTCAGGGATGCACATTCATTTGTTAAGTAGTGTAGTGAATGCCAGAAAGCGAGTAGACTTACTAGAAAAAGTATGATGTTGCATTCACCTATTATAGAAGTTGAGTTGTTTGATGTGTGGGGGATAGATTTTATCGGACCATTTCCAAATTCTAGGGGTTATCTATATATCCTTTTAGCCATAGATTATGTCTCCAAGTGGATTGAGGCTATTCCTACTCGTACATGTGATTCAAAAGTAGTGATATCCTTTCTTAAGTCCAACATCTTTGCTCGATTTGGTGTTCCTAGGGCTATAGTGAGTGATAGAGGAACCCATTTTTCTAACAAAAGCTTTGAGGTATTAATGAGAAAATATGGGGTTACACATAAAATGGCTACTCCTTATCATCCACAAACAAATGGACAAGTTGAGAATGCTAATAGACAAATCAAAAGTATCTTAGAAAAGACTGTTGGACCATCTAGGAAAGACTGGGTAGATAGATTAGATGAAGCTTTGTGGGCTTACAGAACTGCCCATAAGTCTGTCCTAGGTATGTCTCCTTTTAGGACTATATATGGTAAAGCCTACCATTTGCCCGTAGAATTAGAACATAGAGCTATGTGGGCAATAAAAAGATTTAATTTGGATTTAAAGGTAGCAAAGAAGAAGAGGAGACTAGAATTATCTGAATTGGAAGAAATCTGTCATGAGGCATATGAGAATTCTAGAATTGCAAAAGAAAAGGCTAAAATATTTCATGATAAGCATATCTTGAGGAGAGAATTTGTGATAGGCCAAAAGGTTCTATTATATAATTCGAGATTGCACATTTTTCCTGGGAAGTTAAGATCCCGATGGATCAGACCTTATTTAGTTAAGAAAGTTTATCCCCATGGTGCAGTAGATATAGAAAATATGAAAAGGGGGGACATTTTTAAGGTTAATGGTCATCGATTGAAATTATTCTTATCTGATAAGAAGACTCCTAGTGGTGACGATATTACTTTAGATGAGCCTTTTTATACTTGAGCTAGGTTCGAATGTTTTAATATTTTATCTCACTCTATATATGTAGTTGTATTTTTCTTGTTTCTTTTCTACTATGTGTTTTTAGTTTTATTTGTTTATATGTGTGTTTCTAATCAACAATTTGTGGATAGGTCTCTTGAGTGCTTAAGTCACATAGCTGATGTCAAGTACGTTTCTCTTCTATTTCATTGTTATTACCAAGTAGTGTATGCACAGTTCTTCATGGGTTAGAGATAGCTCCAATAGGCTCGCGAGAGTAGAGCAAACCCTTGAGGGAGTTGTTGACTTGTCCTGTGCTAGCTTTGATAGTATGGTTGACCAGTAGTTGCGACCTTTATAGGAAATTTGTTATCCTGTTCAGTTAGATCAGCCATCTTGTTTTATTCTTCCATCGTGTGTAGGGAAGAAATTTGAGCTTCATTCTAGTTATATTAGCCAACTCCCTAAGTTTCATGCGATTGAGAATGAGGATGCATACTTGTTTTTATGACTTTAATGTAGTATGCAACATGATTAACATCCTTGATATGCTTGCTGATGCCATCAAGTTGAGGTTCATTCCCTTGGCATTACAAGATGATGCCAAGTGTTGGATGTTCACTTTACCGGTAATTGGGACTTGGGCAGAATTCTGTGCCCTAGTTATTAAGAAATTCTATCCATTGCATTGCACGATCCAAGCGCAGAATGCCATAAAGAACATTGTTCAAGGATCAAAAGAGCCATTCTGGAAGTATTTTGAGAGGTTTAATAGAATGTTGGCTCGCTGCCCAAACCATGGGATCCCTCGTTCAAGGCAGTGTCAAATCTTATATGAAGGGTTGAACTATCCTACAAAGACAATGCTAGAGTCCATGTGTCCTATGGGATTTATGAGGTATAATGAAGAACAAGCATAAACGTTTGTTTGCTTAGCTAGCACGACACCAGAAAACTTGTTTGGATCTCTAGCAATGTATTAGAAAAACTTGGATTTGTTAACTTCTGTTTTTACTTAGTTAATTTATCTTTATGCCTCTTTTTTATTTATATAGAAGTAAACAAACGACCTTTAATACAAGTTAGATATTAATTCCAATTTGTATTTTAACTGCAATTGCACAGTGTATATTGTATTAGTGTGCAAGTATAGGTCAATCCCATAGGGAATTGCTTAAGAATTGAGAACTGTTTTGTTTGTTAACAATCAAATTAATATCTTTAATAAGCCCTCCATTGAATTACAGTTAACTCAACAGACAAAGTTCGTTGAGTTATGGCTTACTCAATGGACTAACCTCGTGGACTTACGTTAACTCCACGAGCCCGTCTTTTCTTTTTAATACTGCTATTTACAGAGGAATTCGGTCAACCATTGGGCAGTTCCATAGATTGTAAATAACATCAATTAAGCTCTTTAATGTTAGTAAACACTGGATTTATCATTAAGCAATACTAACATTCAGATAATTCAAACAGTAACCATTAAAATCTTTAAGTCTTTTGAACGAACAAATTTTAGTAAACTGTAAAACTAAAACAAACATAAAACAATCAAAACACTGACAAAGATAACATTAATCACGATACAACACAAACAATACAACACTCAAATACAAAATACAAACATAGATAAGTTGTTTTTGGTATTTTTGTTTTAATATGAACATGGAAATGGGCAAAAGGTGAAATGTAAAGTAATCTCAGTCGACAGTAAATACTTCCGTCACTACATGCGGCGCGATTACACCACTGAAAATTAAACCACTTACAATTCTATCTCCTCTCCCTATAGAATCGTGAGTCCAGAATTGCAAGATGATCTCCTCTTCAACATATAAGCATCAACCCGAAGCCAAGGCTAGAAGCTTTACGATCTCCTAAAATATGAGTCGGTGCTTGGTGAAAATGGCTTCCTCACAGTGGTTGTCAAGCACTGTGTTTGGCTCGGAATTGACTCGACATCAGGAAAGTATCCTCACAGACCTCCGATGGTTGGTGATAAGGTGTTGGTGATAATAGTTGGTGTGGTACTTCAAAGAATTGCCGACACTGTTTGTAGAAAACTCGGTGCTCCTCTTCTATACACATTGGCCATACCCATTGATCACACACACTTTACTTCTTTTTCTTCTTTTCTTTTATATTTCTTCAGTGGTAACTGCTTTTGCTTGAATGGTCGGTTGGATTTCCTTCATTCATATCAACGACGATGATTTCTTCTCCCTTCGACGAGTGAATTCCTGCATGATACGTGTGATCGTGGTTTTTCCTTCCAACTGTCCTGTTTCTGCAACCGCTACAATGGCATATTAGAAAATAAATAGTTCGTGGAGTTATAGATAACTCAACGAACTTTCTTCGTTGATTTAACTATAAAACATGTGCAAAAATTTAACTATCTGATGCTTAGGTGCATTTCGGATACTTATAAACTTAACTATCCGATGCTTAGATGCATTTTGAATACTTACAGATAACTCACCGATATATAACTTAAGTAAATCTACCAGATCTCGACATGTGTCAGCAGCAGTTTAATAATAAAAGAAACATTTTGGAGAGTTATAAGTCTAACTATCCGTTGCTCAGCTGTAATTTCGGATAGTTATAGATAACTCACCGAAAATCTACTTAAGTCACTTTCCTAGAACTTGACACATGTCCACAGCTATTTTATAAATAAAAGGAGATTTCAGAGAGTTACACATATAACTATTCGATGCCTAGCTGCAATTTCAGATAGTTATAGATAACTCACCAAAAGTTCACTTAAGACATGCATTATGGTTTCGACACGTGTACTTCAGGAAATAATAAAGTAATCTTTTAAAACATAACTGTTCGGAAATTTAAACATAACTCTCCGATACATGTTCGGTATGTTAAACATAACTATCCGAAATATCAGAAAATTCGGATACTTAAGGATTTCACAACCTACAACTTATCGATAGTTCAGAAATGTACTAAATTAACATTAATTTACTGAAATTAAGAAAATTCTTTAATTAAAGCATATAACAGTGCAATTATAACATAATGTCTTAATTCTCATATGATAAGCTAAATATTATGCAATTAACCATCATTTAACTGTTAATAATATGCACTTTTTCATTCTAAACACTTCCCCATACCTAAATTTTGCCAGTCCCTTAGCAAACTAAGATCTAATTAATTGGTCTTTCTAAAAGTGCTAGAATTAATTCTTCCCCCCTTTTTTTTCTTTTGTTCAGCATAAGAACTAGTATATAGATATTCTGTATGTTTCAGCAATCAACCTGCAAATATACTTAAAATATATGTAAATTACATACAAAGTATATCATCATCATATAGGTATTAATTATATTATCGTTTGTTCTTCTTTTCATCATCCGTCATCTTGAATTTTCCAATAAGATTTCTAGAAGAAATTTCAACAACATACGAATCAAAGTACAATCCAATTAAATATGATTAAGACAAGTAGAATAAAGAATTGTATCTCCATTAAACAACTTCAAAAGTCAATTATAGATTCATATTTCAGCAATTCTAGATAACAAAAAACATGCTCAATTCATAAGATATCTGTATTTCATAAAACACTTATATCTTTTCAAAACAGTATATGTATTTTTTTTTTTTTTGTACTTTAAAAGTTAATTTGACAAGCTTGAATCATACAGGAGCTCTATAATGTACCCATGTAACGAGCTTTCAATCAACAATCCCAGATCTGATCAGAATCTTAGGTTGCCAGATTTCAAGAGTCCTTTTTTAGGTCAACAATCCTTACATACCTGTCTGCTCAAATACAAAAGGCTCATGATCAAACAAGTCAATAAAATCTCAAAGTTTTTTTTTTTTTTCTTTCAAAATACAAAAACAAAACAAAACATTAATCACATACTGTATATGTACATATTTCATTAATACAGATGCAATAAAACACCAATCTCATATAGTCCTGCTTCTATCATTTACTAAAAATATGAATCCCTAACAATAAGCACATACCTTTTCTGTAGTTTAATAAGATCTACACATAAATCATTCTACAAGTTTAATCAATTAAATTAAATGTATCTTTAATCATATGTGTTTCATTTAATCTAGAATTCACATTTCAACTCCTTCAAGACTTCAGATAATTTTTTTCATTAAACATTCTGATTTCATTTTAAAATCGTGAAACTGTTAAACTCATGAAATTCAGAAAAAACATAAGATACTATATCTAGATTAGCATAAATAGTAAATTTTATAGCATCTTATATAGCCTTCTAAATACAACATTCAAGTAGTTACAGTTTATAAAAAAAATTACAGTCTCAATTATCAGATAGTTATAGCAAGTTCATTAAAATTTTCACTTTCCACAAAACTTTGCAGTACCATTTTAATTCCTTTAGTTAACAAACTTACATGGCTATTACTTTAATTACCTCCCCCCCATACCTACATTTTGCATTGTCCTCAATGTAAAAGATTTGAAAATAAATACAATAATTGTAGCGGGCATGAATACAGTTTCGTTGATTTAGCACCTAACTCAACGAATGAGTTTAAATTTAAATTCAGGATAAGTAATCAGTTACATACCTTGTTTCGTTTGTATCTCCTTCTACATATTTCGATTTTTGATTCTGAAAAACTTTTCATTCATAGATAAAAGCAGAATATAAAACAAAATAACATTTAACAGATATTGATAAATTATTGTCTTGTGTGGAACCCAGGCTCCTATGCCTCTGTTGGCTCACAAGCAAGCCAATTGGTTTCCCATAACAAATACCAACAAACTGGATTGATATTTTGTTTTTTTCTTTTATAAAATAAACTAAAACTAAATTTTTTTCTTTTTTTCTACAAATAAATGCAGAATACACACAACATTAAACACATATAATCATAGCTTAAGAACATGATTGAAAAGTAGAAACAAATGGAATAAACGTGTTAGTCTAAACAAACTTTTTAGGCATAATTCTTCTTGCTATTAATTCTGTTGTAATGTAGTTCTAGTTCCTTCTTAATTTGTAAACATGTAATATATTATAAATTCCAAATACAAGTGTATTACCATTAATGATTTGAAATGCAGAAAGGGATCCTTTTCAGTTCTAGGGTAATGTAGCAGTTTCTATTTCTACATCTATTTCAATATACTCCTCTTCCCACTTCCATTCATTTATGTCTTTCATAATCCATATTTGAAATTTCATCAGTTCATCCCACCATCTTATCAGACATAAAGTAGGATCATCATATTCATTATACCACATTCCTATTTGAATTTTATCAAATTCTGCAGATGGTGGTTTAGCTATTTCTCTCGGTATAAGTAAAATTTCTATATAATCATCATAACTGTCTATGCTCACTATGTATAAATCAGATCTAAATGCAACTGATATATCTATGACTAGATAAACATATCCATCAAGTATGACATGCATGTTGTTAATTAATGATTTCTGTCCTAGATATATCATAATATTTTCAGTCCAAGATCTATTTAGAAAATTATACACACTTAAGCATATATCTTCATCCCAATTTCCTATAGGTCTCCAATAATATAATTTTTCAGGAATTGTAGAATTTTTATCAGAAAATATTAAAGCCAACCCACAATTTATAGTTGGTACTTCATATCTATTAGGTCTTCCTATATACCATTCTTCTCTTGTTATAGGATTTCTTATAAAAATATTAGGTAATAGACTTGCATACCTTGGTCTCGTCCTGTATATAATTAATCTTTCATCTATCCCCATAATATGATCTATTCCTTCTAATGTATTAGGTGGAATTCCAGTAGTTTCTTCCATAGTCAGATATTCATGGTTAATTGAACTACGATTAAATGACCTCCATTTGAATCCATCTCTAATCTTAGTCATTTTTGCAGCTTGTAGTCCTTGAAAATATTTTTCTTCAATACAGTCTTTAATTTCCTTTGATACACAACATAGCCTGCACAGATCTTTAGCTAACAAGTTACTCAGTACTTCCCTTAGTGCATCCAACGGTAATTACATCAATTCCATTTGTTGATTCTATATAACACAAACAAAAATTTAGTAGAGACAAAAATTAACATAACTACTGCACACCCTCGTTGAGTTGAGGACTAACTCTACGATACTATTAACTATAAATAAAATCATATATACACAGATAGTTGCTTCAGATATGCTGCTTCATTCAACTACCCTCCTAGAAGAGGTATCAATTTCATTAACAGTTCTATTGGCAGGGTTAGGTACTGCTTGCATTGGCAATCCTCCAGTAGGTCTAACTTCCATTGATTCCTTCTGTCTAAGGGGTATATTTCTATTTATATTTTGATTTACAGTATTTCCAAATACAAAATCTAGACGATTGTTTAATTGTTGGATTATCTTTTCTAATTTCTCTATTCTAGATCCTTGTTCAAGTAATGCTTCATAACTTATATTCTTCTCATTTACATTTTCTCCTCCCTGGAAATTGTTGTTTCTCCAAGATAAATTCGGGTGATTTCTCCAATTAGGAATATAAGAATTTCCAAAGTTATCTTTCTGGTTTCTAGCATAAATAATATCTAGATCATTTATGTTTGCATTCTTTTCTGCTAGCTTTTGATTTAATGATAACTCTTCGATTTTCTTTGTTAATTCAGTTAATTTCACCTCAAGCATAGTACTTGAATCTATTTCATGCATTCCTCTTGACAATATTTTTTTATCTACAATAGTTTCAGCCGAGTTTTCCCACTGTGCAGTTCTTTTTGCAAAGTTTTCTAAATATGCACATACTTCTTCACTACAAAGTTTTAGAAATCCATTTTGACAAGTAGATTCTAATAAAGATTTCATTGAAACATCTATGCCTTCATAAATTATACATATTAATTGTGCTTTACTCATTGCATGATGCGAACATTGAGTCAGTAAATCTTTTAATCTTTCAAAATATTTCCAAAATGATTCACCCTGTTTTTGGCTACACATTAATATTTCTTTTTTCTTTTTAATTGTTTGATTTGGTGGATAATATTTTTCCAGAAAAACAGAGCAAAATTCAGTCCATGTAGAAATTGAATCAGGCGATATAGTATATAACCATCTCTTAGCTGTCTTTTAAAGCAAAAGGGATATATCTAAGTTTAATAGCATCTATACTCATGTTCGACATTTTCATCATTTGACAAACTTCGTTAAATTCTCTAAGGAAATAATAGGCATCCTCTCTTTCTAATCCATGAAAATGAGGCAATTGACTAATATAATTAAATTTCAGTTCAAACCTATCTCCCTCAAAGTTTGGCAATTGAATACATGAAGGTTCATCAACTAATTCAGGATATAGAATTTCTCCTAATGGTTTTTCTACTGGAGCAACCATCTCTACATTCTCTTTTAAAGAAAGGTTAGCTACACCCCAAAGAATTTCGTTAAAGTCCAATTCAGAAAATGTTTCAGTACTCCTCTGTGCTGAATATTTCTGGGTAGGTGTTCTTACTAATCGTTTAGTACTTAGAGAACGAGTCCATGTGCTCATAAATAAATAGCAAAAGATTAATTACATACCAGTCTGAAGCTTTCCATTCAGTAAATATTTGTTAATGGATGAAGTCGAATCAGCTACTTCGCCTTCCAGTTCCTCCAACGCTTTTCCTTTCTTTTAAAAGTGTTGGTAACTCGTAAATAACATTCTGTTTTATATATATAATGTACATCCATAAAGTGAATAAATCTCATTGCAAGAACGTGTCTTGCAACATGTAGCATGGTTCTTGTTTTTATCGGTATGTGTACCACTATTAATTTCAAATTTTGATAACCGCTAAATCGACGAAGTTTCGTTTGTGGTTAAAAGAATAACTGTTCTGCTTAATCCACGAACTAATCTCGTTGAGTTATAGATAACTCAACGGAACACTATCGGTTAATGTTGCTAACTCCACGGACTAACTTCGTTGAGTTACAGATGACTCAACGGAGTGACCTTATATTATATTATTGACCTCGTGGAATTAAGCTTAACTTAAGGAACTTACTTCGTTGAGTTAACACTTAGCAACTTCTAAGTTTACTCCTCGTAAGTACCTCTCTACTTTTCTTTTTTTTCTTTTCATTATGCTAACCAAAATAAAGTTAAATCTATGTCATTAATGCTTCATTCTAATCAAAATTCATTTAAATCTGAACATTATATAAATATTTAACTTGCAGGTCATTTTATGTTATGCAGAATTTACATTTTACCTTGCAACATGCAGAAATTTTCAAGCATCTATCCTGTCATTCAGCAAATTGTAAATCTATTAAACATTCATTCATAATGTTCCACAAATTATATAACATTCAATATATTCCATTCCATCATTCTAAACACGTATGAAAAGTATATCTGAAAATTTATATTCATTAATATGAATTAATTTATATTACAAGTATATCATATAATTTTCATACAATTCTATATAAGTAAACGAACAATACAATTTAGTCTCTATTCCTAAGTTCATCTACTTCCTTATGGAGTTTTTCTAATTGTTGCTCTAATTGATTAATTCTTTCTACAGCTCCTATAATTCTTCTAGAAGGTACGGCTATTCCTGCAGCTACAAAATTTCTGTACTCTTTCACTGAAATGGTTCTTGATTTGATTCTCTTTGATGCCCATTTTGTGAAATCAATACAATCCACCATTAGTAGTGGAATCAAATCTCCATAAAACAATTTCTTCTTTATTGTTCTCAGCTTGGAGATAAAAACTGCAGACCAATTTATTGGAATTCTATTTACAACTGCAAACGTGACCCATTTGACAAATTGACTCAATTCTATGTCATGGCCTTGTCGTTGATATACATTCTTAATCAAAATGTTGGCTACCATGTGTGCTTTACCATTTAAATGCTTCAGTCTGTTTAATAAAGGCACACTAGGATTGATAGACAAACTGTCCTTGATTTCTTGTTCTATCCATTCAATGGTAGTCGTACTTTCCAAAATTTCCTGCCCTTCATTTTTTAATCCAAAAATGTTGTGGAGAAGCTCTGGTGTTATCTGTACATCAGCTTCCTCCACGTTGGAAATTAATTGTCCTTCTCTCAAATTTGCATAAAAATAGGGCACTAGATTCTCATATACTGCATGCCCTCTTTCTTGAGAAATAAACTTCAGTAGACCTTGGAATTCAAATAATTCTTTGATTTCTTGCATTCCGTCCCAATTTACTAGTCTACTGTAAATGATATCATAACCCCTAATCTCTTGATATTTATTATAAGCTTCCTAACTCCAAAAATGTACTTCATTCAAAACTGTTGTTTCAGTCGGGTCAGGAATGTGACTTTGTCGTTCCAAAGGGGTTTGTTCTTGATCTTCCTCTACCATAAGCTAAATTTGAACATGTTCTGTAGATTCCTGAATTTTTTCTTCTGCTTTTGTCTGTGGTGGTGAGCCGGCAGAACTCTCCACTCTATCTTGAATTCTTTCCATAAATTGCTGAAGAGTTTCTTGCTCTTCAGTGGAATCTGCAAAGTCATTTTTGTCCAAATGGCTTCGTTCAGCTTCTTCTTCATTTTCTGTTCTTTCTTCTTCCTCCTGACTACCAATCTACTCTATCACTGTTCTTTCTGATTCTGTGGCAGATTGGGATGAAGTCACGGGCAATTCAGTTTCTGCCCTAATTTTTGTTTCTTCTTCTTGTACAGGTTGTAGACTAATTTTAGCCTGTTTTTCTTCTTCTCTTTGCCCTTGCTGCTACTGCTCCTGCTCCTCCTCAGAATCAGATAGCAGGTTTATAAAAATTGGCTCCACATACCCTGTTGACATTGGTACTTCAGATTTAATCTCTTTTTGATACTCAGGCATTATCTCTTTTCCTTTCCTTCGTGTGATTAATTGTGCCTATTCTTCCTCCTCTTCATTTGAGATTAAATCTAAAAATAAAGGCTCTGCACACCTTTGAACCACAAGTACTGGCTCTTCCTGTTTAATTTTTCCAATAATTGCTGGTCTCGAATGACCAGCTTCAACTTCTTTTGCAGCACTTGATTTAGCTGCTGCCTGATGCTGTTCAACCTTAATTTTGTACTGGGCCTTCAACATTTCTTCGACCCTTCTTTTCTTAATGGCATCATATAAAATATGTGTCTTAGCTGTAGCTATTCCTTCGTCATCACTTTGGTCTCTTGTTGTTTTGACCAAGCTAGCAAACTCTTTCTCTTCTTCATCAGTTCTCGGTCAAGCAAATGCTACTCGTGGCAATGGCTCTGTTGGCTGAACTAGAGGTCCTAACTACTGTTCCTCAAGAATAGGTCTTTCAGCAGTTGGTTCCTCCCGTTCTCCTGCTTGTTGCTGGCGCCATATTTCCCAACTTCCACGACTAGCAATGCACCTTTTGAACCATAATCTGGCCTTGCATTGGATTAGCTCTAGGGCTACTTCATTGTTCGGCCTGATTTTTCTTTCTTTACTAACTGCAATTTAAATTGCTACTCTAATTCTTGTCTCCATTATCTGAGGTATTTGTATACCACAATCTACTAATATTCTTCTTAATCTAAAAAGTTCAGATTCTACCTTCTGTAATTCTTTTTCTCTTGTTGTATTCCGAATCTTTTGCCGCATGTGCCATTCCTCTAATTCCTTCAGAAACTGTGTTGTGTCAACTGCATCTTCCCAGAACTCAGGTGTCATCTTCCTCATCATGGAGTTACACAACAACACGAATCACTCTGATTTCTACTGTTCTAAATTCTAAATGGTTTGCCGGATAATGCCCCCAAAACCCTAGGTTTTAGTTTAAATAAGCCCTAAGTTTAGGCGAGTAATCGAGTCATTTCCCGAACCAAATCTCGCTCTCTCATCCGCAGTCTTAGCTACAGTACTCCGTTGAGTTAACGTAAGTGCATAGTGTATATTGTATTAGTGTGCATGTACAGGTCAATCCCATAGGGAATTGCTTAAGAATTGAGAACTGTTCCGTTTGTTAACAATCAAATTAATATCTTTAATAAGCCCTTCGTTGAATTACAGTTAACTCAACGAACAAAGTTCGTTGAGTTATGGCTAACTCAACGGACTAACCTCGTGGACTTACGTTAACTCCACGAGCCTGTCTTTTCTTTTTAATACTGCTATTTACAGAGGAATTTGGCCAACCATTGGGCAATTCCACAGATTGTAAATAACATCAATTAAGCTCTTTAATGTTAGTAAACACTGAATTTATCATTAAGCAATACTAACATTCAGATAATTCAAACAGTAACCATTAAAATCTTTAAGTCTTTTGAACGAACTAATTTCAGTAAACTGTAAAACTAAAACAATCACAACACTAACAAAGATAACATTAATCATGATACAACACTCAAATACAAAATACAAACACAAATAAGTTGTTTTTGGTATTTTTGTTTTAATATGAACATGGAAATGGGTGAAAGGTGAAATGTAAAGTAATCTCAGTCGACAGTAAATACTTCCGTCACTACATGCGACGTGATTACTCCACTAAAAATTAAACCACTTACAATTCTGTCTCCTCTCCCTATAGAATTGCGAGTCCAGAATTGCAAGATGATCTCCTCTTCAACATACAAGCATCAACCCGAAGCCAAGGCTAGAAGTTTTACGATCTCCTGAAATATGAGTCGGCGATTGGTGAAAATGGCTTTCTTTCCCGCGACGTGATCACTCCTCACAATGGTTGTTAGGCATTGTGTTTGGCACGGAATCGACCCAACATCAAGAAAGTATCCTCACAAACCTCCGATGGTTGGTGATAAGGTGTTGGTGATAAGGTGGTGCTGATAATGGTTGGTGTAGTACTTTAGAGAATTGTCGACACTGTCTGCAGAAAGCTTGGTGCTCCTCCTCTGTACACACTGGTCATATACCCATTGATCACACACACTTTACTTCTTTTTCTTCTTTTCTTTTATATTTCTTCAATGGTAACTGCTTCTACTTGAATGGTCGGTTGGATTTCCTTCATTCATATCAACGACGATGATTTCTTCTCCCTTCAACAAGTGAATTCCTACGTGATACGTGCAATTGTGGTTTTTCCTTCCAACTATCCTGTTTCTGCAACCGCTACAGTGGTATATTAGAAAATAAATAGTTCGTGGAGTTACAGATAACTCAATGAACTTTCTCCGTTGATTTAACTATAAAACACGTGCATAAATTTAACTATCCGATGCTTAGGTGCATTTCAGATACTTATAAACTTAACTATCTGATGCTCAGATGCATTTCGGATACTTACAGATAACTCACTGATATATAACTTAAGCAAATCTACCAGATCTCGACACGTGTCAACTATAGTTTAATAATAAAAGAAACATTTCGGAGAGTTACAGGTCTAACTATCCGATGCTCAGCTGCAATTTCGGATAGTTATAGATAACTCACCAAAAATCCACTTAAGTCACTTTCCTAGAACATGACATGTGTCAACATCTATTTTATAAATAAAAGGAGATTTTGGAGAGTTACACATATAACTATCCGATGCCCAGCTGCAATTTCAGATATTTATAGATAACTCACCAAAAGTTCACTTAAGACATGCATTATGGTTTCGACATGTATACTTTAGGAAATAATAAAGTATTCTTTTAAAACATAACTATTCAGCAATTTAAACATAACTCTCCGATACATGTTCGGTATGTTAAACATAATTATCCGAAATATCAGAAAATTCGGATACTTAAGGATTTCACAACCTGGAACTTACCGATAGTTCAGAAATATACTAAATTAACATTAATTCACCGAAATTAAGCAGATTCTTTAATTAAAGCATATAACAGTGCAATTATAACATAATGGCTTAATTCTCATATGATAAGCTAAATATTATGCAATTAACCATCATTTAACCGTTAATAATTTGCACTTTTTCATTCTAAACAACGTTTTATCAAGATTTAGTTGAGCGCACTATGCAAATGGAGAGTTCAGTTAGGAGCTTTGATAGATCCCTCCCAACTAGAGGAGTTCATCGTGTTGATCTGATGACTGGGGTTGAGGCACGTGTAACAGCGATGCTGAAGAAGATGGAGGATTTCATGATTAGGGGGCCTACCAAGAGCCCTAGTATTAAGTGTGTAGGGTGTGGGGCACTAGGACATGTAATTGAGACTTGCCCTGCTGTCACTGGCATTGATTCTTATATGACTGAGGATGTTAATGTCATTAAGGCAGGTTATAGACCCAACCCTCCGTCACAGTATTATCACCTAGGATGGCGGAACCATCCTAATTTTTCGTGGCGACAACCTGAGCCTCCTAGAGAGAACCCACCACCATCATTTCTGAGCACTTCTAGAGCACCTTTTCCGTCGTCCCATGAGTCGCATACTTCTATTGATAAGCGCCTTGTTGATCTTGAGAAGGGTATTGCGTCTTTGCTAAAGATAAGTAGCCAAGCTACACCCATCTTAGCAGAGCATGGGACTGCTATTAAGAACATAGAAGCTCGTTTGGATCAGATTGCTTCCACATCTGGAGGACATGATAGAGGTTCTTTACCTAGTTCCACCATTCCCAACCCGCATAACACTACCGTTCATTCTGTGCAGGACACTACACCTGCCGATAGACCTTCCACTTTTGGTTGATGTTCTTTTATATGTTTTGATGCATTTGTGTTTGTATTTTTACATTTCCTTTTATAGAATTGTTTGATGTGTTTGTTCATGTTTTCAGTTACAAATTCTTACTACAGCGCAGGTATGCATTTCATTCTCCTTATATATTTTTGTGCTTCGAATGTTCACTTTCATATTGGTAGCATGCATGTAGGAGTCTACTGCGATACTATCCTGCGTTTGTTGTGACTATTCGTGCTCGTTTTGTGTTGCTTGTTGTTTTTGTTTTGTTTTTGCTTCCCAGGTTTACCAATTTCATACTTACAAGTACATTGGGGACAATGTACAAGATAGGTATGGGGGGGTGGCTGTGAAGTGTATTTTGCATTTTGTGATTGACAATATTCCTATTAACAAGCTACTCAATCTCCTTGTTTGTTCTTAGGAATGTTTTTAGTCGCATCTTTTGTCGATTTATTTTTTGTTTGGTGTCTTTTGTTGGCATACCTAAGGTCTTAATTAATGAAGTGCTTATTTAAGGTTTATTAGTTGAATCTTAGAGGTAACACTAATAGG
The DNA here is from genome assembly GCA_036874045.1 of Cymodocea nodosa. Taxonomy (NCBI): domain Eukaryota; kingdom Viridiplantae; phylum Streptophyta; class Magnoliopsida; order Alismatales; family Cymodoceaceae; genus Cymodocea; species Cymodocea nodosa. The sequence goes on from CM072345.1 coordinate 1,701,015, forward strand.
ATAATACCCTTGAACCTAAAGGTAAGAACTTAAGAGTAAATTCAATTTTCATTCATATGTTTATTCTATATAGGTATTGCACAACCACGAGGCCTTAACTAAAAAAGAACATAACTAGCTTATTCCTTTTTGAAGTGAAGCTTATGTAATAGTCTAAAGTGCTATCTAATGGGTTGTCTTTCGAGAAGGGTAGTAAAAAGGGAATAAGGTGATTACCTGTTCTTACAAAGGACACTTAGTAGCTGGGTATGGAGGCTAAGCAACCTCTTAATATTCGCATAGAACCATGTTTCTAAGTAGGAGGTAATCCTAAGAGTAGAGGTAGGAAGAGAGTTAAAAGAAAGAGAGAAAAAAAAAAAAAAAAAAGAAGAAGCGAGTTATTAAAAAGGAGAAAGAAAAAAAAGGAAAGGAGAAAAACAAAAGAAAAAAGAAAACAAAAGAAAAAAAGAGAGGAATAAAATAAAAGAGACAATGTACTAGAGGATAGACTTTTGAAGATTATGTAAGTAACATGGATGGAGTGAGTAGGTTATTATGTGAATTTTTAGTTTTGGCCATTTCACTTACACCTATATATGTATGTACTTATTTTCTTAGGATGAAATGAGAATGAGCAATTAAGTTTAAATCTAAAAGGATAAGGGTGTTGGAATAAAGGTGGAGCCAAAAAGGTTAAAGTAGAAACTTTGTAAGTAACTTCATGCATGTTTAAGAAATCTTGGGTATGTCAACTTTTGTCCTTGCTATGTGTATGTTTGTGATTTGTGATGTTTTGTTTGTTTTCTTTTGTTTTAGTGTGTTTTTGTTTTTGAGTTTTTGGATTTTCTAGGTTATCTACTGAAAACCCTCCGGAGACAACACTCCGCCACTAGGGTAACCTAGGGGTTTAACGGCTTGTTGCATAGGCTAAATGCAACCATGATTCCTACGAAAGTGAGTTAGGATTTCTGTCTTTAATGTCATTGTGTTTTGAATAAAGTCATTCATTCATTTAGCATTTGTATGTTTTGTTCATTTTAGCCTAGATTTTGCTAAGAGACTAGCAAAGTTTAGGTATGGGGGAATTTGTATAGATGATATTTGTGCACATTTTTATATGATAATTCATGCATTCTATGTCTTGAAACTCAAGTTATATGCACTTATACAAGAAAATACATGTTAATCACATTTTTATGACATTACATGAATATGTGCACAAATGCACCCCTTTAATGCAATTTTCATGAAACATATTATATGTTCATATGCGTGAATGTATGATTTAATAATGCTTAGGCCAAGAAAGAGATTTTAAAGTTCATCAAGGTATTGAAATAATTTGATATGGCCACATATATTTTATACACTATAGTTATGAACTTGTGGACATTAAATGCAATAATGTGACATTGGTTATGAATAATTTTAAATACATGTTACTAATTGATTCATTCATGGATGAACTTACATTTCACATTTGTAAACATGTTAAAATGAATGTTACATACCTTAGAAATAAATATATTTCAAGTTCATAACTAGAGTTATTTTTGGCATGTATTACTAGCATTACATGCATGACTTAAATGGATTTGATTATAGGTGAATGAGGGCCCTTAGATCAAGCTTTGGGATCATCAATCCTTGATGATCAAAAATTTCTATAAATAGGCCTTGTATCCCACAAGTTTTCCCCCCTCTCCAACTCCAAAATTTGGAATCCCCCTTGGTGCTCCAAGCAAGGAGGTGAAGGAGCTCCACTCATGGTAATTTCTCTTCCAAACGGCTCTTGGAGGTAGGTCTCTCCCTTCCCTTGTTCTCTCCACTTCCTTCTCCGACATTCTTCACCATTAGGGAGGTTGAATTTCTGCTGCAATTACTCCTTGAGGAGTTGAATCCGTGGAGGAGAGAAGTCTTGGAGAAGACAAGTTGAGGTGTAGTGAAGTATCTTCAACAGTGCACTCCATTGTTCTACACGTTGCTGCACTCCTTTCAACGTTGGACCTCTAATCCGTGGAAGGAACAAGCTGCATTAGGCGAGGAGAATTGGTGGAGAAGGTAGACATCTTTGGCGGCTGAAGCAAGGAGGTGACGTCCCCTGTGGCAAGATCATTGGAGATGTGAGCTTAAGGTGAGGAGATGAACTATGAGTTGAGATGGAGTTATTTGTATTTCCTGTTTTGATGTTGTATGTTTGCTAATTGTTGTTGTTTGTGTTGTCCATGTATTTCCCCTTATTGTCATGTTGAATTCTTGTGTTAGTTTCAATGAATTTCAATTCTAAGTTTAGTTTGAGTTTTTGCCTCTTATGTGTTTGATTTTGTGTCCTTGTGTGAATTCTTCTCAAATGTTTGTTCCTCTAACTCTAACATAGTTTAGACGTTTTTTACTTAACTCTAACCTCCTGATTTACTTGGTTTTGATTGTATATAGCTTGTACTTATTAGATTAGAGCATACATGGATGTAGATGTATGGTTATAAGTCCATGTATGCTAGTTTTATAATAGAATTGGTAGTTTGATGTAGTGTAATTTTATTTTCTGTGTTTGTGGTGTAATAATTATTGTGTGATGCTTTCTCTTAAGTGATGGATAGAGAGGGACATGAATGAGGTTTCTCATTACTGATTCAACTCTATATGAAGTCATTTCTAACATTCACATGATTGTTAAGGCAAACATGTGATGAGAATGCATTTACACAAGGCATATCTATAAACTCTAGTGAATTTTGTATTTAATTGCTGATCCCTATGGACTCGACCTGTTCTTGCGTGCTTTCTATAATTGATTCCGTGCACTTGCGGTTATAAATATTAAAACTCGGTTGTGTGTTAATTTCATAACATATAAACCCCGAACAACTTGCTGCAATATATTCGACTTCAGTAGTGGATAATGCAATACAGTTTTGTTTCCTACTGAACCATGAAATTAAAGAATTTTCAAGCAGTTGGCATGTGCCACTTGTGCTTTTTCTATCTGATCTAGTACTTGCATAATCTGCATCACTATAACCTGTTAAGGTTAGACTACTATCAATTGAGTAATATAATCCGAATCTTTAGTGCCTTGTAAATACTTGAAGATTCTTTTGACTGATTTCAAATGAGATTTTTTTGGTGATACTTGAAATCTAACACACAAACATACATTGAACATGATATCTGGCCTACTTACTGATAGGTACAATAGAGATCCAAACATGCCTTTGAATTTCTTTTGATCTACTACAACACTTAAGTCATCATTTTCAAGTTTAGTATTTGAACTCATTAGAGTGTATGCAGATTTGATGTTCTCAAAGCCAAATTTCTTCAGAGTTTTTTTGCAGTATTTTTCTTGATTAACAAAGATGCCATTTTTCACTTAATGGATCTGTAAACCTAAGAAAAACTTCAACTCTCCCATCATGCTCATTTCAAATTTATTTTTCATCAAGTCTTGAAATCCATGACATAGTTTTTCTAATGTAGCTCCAAAAACAATATCATCAACATAGATTTGAACAATCAATATGTGTAAATCAAAAGTTTTAATAAACAAGGTGTTGTCCACTTTCCCTATGATGAAATCATTATTAGTTAAGAACTTTTTCAATCTTTCATACTATGCCCTAGGTGCCTGTTTCAGACTATATAAAGCTTTGTTTAGTTTGTAGACATGATCTGAATTGACTTCATCTTCAAATCCAGGGGGTTGCTTAACAAATACTTCTTCTTGTATTTCTCCATTCAAAAATGCACTCTTTACATCCATTCGAAATAGTTTTATACTCATATTACTTGCAAAAGCAAGCAACATTTTGATAGCTTTAATTCTAGCTACAAGTGCAAAAGTTTCTTCATAATCAATGCCTCCTTGCTAATTATATCCTTGTGCAACCAATCAAGATTTATTTCTAAATATATTCTCTTTTTCATCTAATTTATTTCTAAAAATCCATTTAGTCCCAATGATGGATTTTCCTATAGGCTTCTTCACTAATTCCCAAACATTGTTTTTCTAGAACTAATTTAATTCTTCCTGCATAGCCATTATCCAATAAACATCCTTACAAGCTTCATTTACTGATCTTAGCACAATTTCTGACACAAATGCACAATAATTGCAAATATTTTGTGCTTTGCTTCTAGTTTGTACCCCTTTAGTTATATTTCCAATTATTTGTTCCATGGGATGATTAGATTTGAATTTCCAACTGTTTTGATTCTGATATGATGCTTGGGATCTGAGTTTTTGCTTGCAATCATCTTTTTCAAAATTTTCATTTTCACTTTCATAGTCAATCTTCAAATTTCTGAAATTCTATATCAAATCTTCATGAAATTGAACATTTATACTTTCTTCTACTCTTTTGTCTCTAGCAAAGTATACTCTGTAAGCTTTACTTCTAAATGAGTATCCAACAAGTATGGCAGGTTCAGATTTTGAATCAAACTTATCTTTAGCATTTCTAGTGTTTAAAACAAAGCATTTGCATCTGAATGTCTTAAAATATCCAACATTTAGAGTCTTATCAAACCAAAGTTCAAAAGGTGTCTTATTCTACATAGATCTGATATGAGTTCTGTTAGAGATGTGACAAGTTGTACCTATAGCTTTAGCCCAAAGAAATTTTGGTAGATTAGTGGCATTCAACATAGTTCTAGCCATTTCTTGCAATGTTCTATTCTTTCTTTCCACAACTCCATTTTGAGCTGGAGTTCTAGGACAAAAGAATTCATGTAAGATTCCTAAAGAATTGCAAAGATTTTCAAATTCATAATTTTCAAATTCTCCTTCATGATCACTTCTGATTTTCTTCACTATTAGTTCCTTCTAATTTTGAACTCTTATGTAGAAATTTTTGAATTCATTACATGTCTCATTTTTATGTATCAAAAATATTACCCAAGTTAATCTAGAGAAATCATCTATAATAACAAGAGTATATTTTCGACCCCCAAGACTTGATATTTGAGTTGGGCCAAAAAGATCCAGATGTCAGTTTCAGTGGCTTTTTGGTGGTAATCTCATTTTTGCTACGAAAAGAAGTTCTCTTCTGCTTGCCTAACATACAGTCACTACACACCCTGTCTTTCTTGAATTCAAGTTTAGGTAGTCCCCTAACTAGATTATTCTTGGATAACTTTCTAAGAATCTTCATACTGACATGACCAAGTCTTTTATGCCACAACCAATCATCTTCACTAGATGCTACCAAACAGGAATTATTTGCAGAATTTTCATATGGAAAGTTTAGTGTGTATATTGAGCAATATCTAACACTAGTAAATTTTATCTCATTTGTAGTTGGATCAATGATGTAACAATTTTCAATAGTAAATGAGACAGTATAACCTTTATCACACAATTATTCTACACTTAATAAATTTTATTTTAATCCATTAACATGTAAGACATTCTCAATTCTACCATTTTCAAATGTTATATTTCCTATTACAGTAATTTTACATTTTTCATTATTCCCAAATTTAACAGATCCTAAACTTAAGCTTTTAACTGAATCAAGAAATTTTTTCTTACCTATCATGTGCTTTGAGCATCCACTATCCACAATCTATTTTGTTGTACGTGCTTGAAGTTCCTTGTTATCCTACAATTTATACTGAAATTAAAGCTTTTGGTACCCAAATCTTCTTGGGTCCAACAAAGTTAGTCCTTAAAACATTAAATTTATTACCTTTTGGCAGTCACATATGACCCAATCTTCTTCTGATAGCAAATACAATGGTGCCATCTCTATATGATCGAATCATACCACCACAATAAGGTACTTCCTGTGGTATAGCATACCCTAGGCCAAATTTAATTTCATTTGGTCGTTGAGATCCTATCATTCTATCTAGTCCTTTTGCCCTTGTGTAAATTTGCAAATGGTACTTTTTAGATCAGAGATTTTAGTTAATAAATTTTTATTTTCTTCTTTTTACTCACAGTTATCACAACTATATTTATCCATGTTAGTTTTCAAATTTCTATTTTCAGCAAGAGTTGTTTCTAATTCAATAAAAGAATCTTCTAAACAAATATTTAATCTTTTAATCTCTTTCTTATATTCTCTACATTTAACATATGGATTATCTACTGTACATAGAAGACTATTTACATTTAATTCATCATGCTCGTTTTCTGAACAATAAGAAGTGGAGCATACCTCTTGTACTGCAAAACATACATTTGCTACAACTTCATCTTCAGAATTTGAAGAACTGTTTAAGGAGCTATTATCATCCTAAGTAGCTTTGAGAGCCATTTTCTTTTTGTTCTTCCATCTTTTCTTCTTATCCGTTTGATCCTCTTTTGTTTGTAGTGGACAAAAGGTCTGTATATGCCCTTGCCTTTTACATTTAAAGCATGTAGGAATTATTCTTTTGGAGGAGCTGGTCTTATTATTTTTCTTCATGAATTTTTTGAAATTCATTGCCAGCAGCATAATCTCATCATCATCTAAGCTTAGAGCTTCTTATGTTGAAGGAAATGCAATTTCCTTTTTCTTCTCAATTTTCTTTTTTGTTCCCTCCTGTTCCTTCCAGTCTTTCATTTGAACTTTGTGGGCCAGTAGATTGCCCAATAGCTCTTCAATAATGTAGTTGTTGAGATCCTTGGAGTCTTGAATGGAGGTGGATTTTTGTTTCCACTCAACAATTAAACTTCTCAAAATCTTTTGTACTTGTTCACGTGAAGAGAATTCCTTTCCCAAGCCTTTAAAATTGTTAATGATCTCAATAAATCTTGAAAATATTTTAGTTATGTTTTCATTATCATTCATTTTAAATAATTCTAGTTTTCTTCACAGAATGCTAATTTTTATGTCCTTTACGTGGCTTGTACCTTCATGTGTAACTTGAAGGATTTTCCAAGCTTCATGAGTAGATTTACATGTAGAAACTTTGTTATACTATTCAGTTGTTAGTGCACAGTATATAGCATTCAGCCCTCAAGCATCCAACTAGATAATTCTCTCATCCTCCTCAGTCCAGTCCATAACATTACTAGTTGGAAGTGTAGCTCCAAGAATGACAATCTTCTAGAGTTTTACATCAGAACTCCTGAGGAAATACTTCATTCTATTCTTCCAATAATTTTAGTTGGAACCATTGAATAGAGGAGGTCTGTGGATGTTTTGCCCCTCAATAAATTATGTCATAAATCCAAATGGTTAAATCTTACAATGAATTAACCACGCTCTAATACTAATTGTTAGGATCGAGAGGCACATCAGAGGGGGGTGAATAGTGTGTGTGTATAATTTTAACTTCCTTCTAACTTAATCGATTAATTCAATTTATCTATGATCTTAATTAATCAATGCACATACAAAATAGTGAAAAGTAATGAACACAAAGAGATTTTTAGGTGATTCACCAACTTGGCTAGTCCACCCCTAAGATTCACTTGGGCTTCACTAAGTATGTAAATACTTGCAACACTTGCTTTTAGGTTGAAGCAAGAACCAACACTTGAGCTTTCAGGTTAAAGCTCAACAACCAACCTTTCTTCGAGCTTTTAGGTACAAGCTCTTAACCAATAGAGAGTTTTTAGGTAGAAACTCATGAACCAACACTTTAAACTTTAAAGCAGAGTTTGAGCACAGGGAGCCTTTGTGTTGCAATGAACTTTGAGAGTATTCTTGTATTCTATAGACTTGAGAGTATATCTGGAATTTTTTGAGTAGCTCATAGTATGTGATAATCATTGTCATAATCTTCCCTATACTTCTTATATTTATACCAAGAAGTATAACAATCATATTTACTTCCAACAGATGTTTTCTACTGTACTTACTGTGTAGTCAGTCCCAAAAATAGTAAGTTACCATTCTGTATACTGTATAGTATGTAACCTTCTGATTCCCTTTGATTTTCGGATGGTTACCTGTGAACTCTCCGAAGAACAACCGTAACTCACCAAAAATCCACTTAAGTCCTTTTGTCTGTGTCACGTGAGATTTTAAGTCACATACGTGAAGAGTCCTAAGTTCGAATGGTTATGGATGTAAACTTATTGAAAATCTTCAACTTTCGAATAGTTAGCTACAATAACCTCCCAAATCCTCTTTTAAGCTTCCAACTGCTATCTTCTTATTTCTGCACATGCAAAATATAGTAACTTAAGTTTTGAATAGTTAAATTTGTAACCTTTTGAAACCTCTTATATTTCAGATAGTTAACTTTCTAACTCTCTAAAAAATCCTTTTAAGCATCTATTTTGGATTTCTCCAAGTGGGAAATTTAATAACTTAAGTTTCAAATAGTTAGCCTTCCTAACTTTTCAATTTCATTGAACTTCAGAATAGTTAGTGCCTTAACTCTCCGATCATTCAACCAACTATCTTTAAAACCCTCTAAAAGCCTTGTATTTTCGAATAGTTAATTTTCCAACCGTTTGATGGTATTTCTACTGCTTAACACTGACTCATCAGATACTTAAACCTGATAACTCACCGAAAATTTATCGCTTCTAGATAGTTAAGTTTGGTAATCTTTCGATTTTCTATTTATCTCTTGCAGCAACTTCTAAATCGACTTATCTACCTTTTGCTCTTTTGCTGAACTATCTAATCTGTGAAATACAATTTGTTTCCTCATGTAGGTTTTTGCATTATCAAAATACAAGGATCCTAACATCATGATCTTAACACATGACTTAAGTTGTCTTTTGGAGGGTTATGAATGAAACTATCTGAAATGCCTTAAACATCAAAAAGTTACATTCTACAAGTATCTGAAATACCTTTTACCATCGAATAGTTTGTTTTTAAAGTTTTAAGCTATTGTTTGTAGGACGTGTTTTTATTTAAATGCACAACTTAAGTGGTCCTTCGAAAGGTTTGTTCTAAACTATCTGAAATGTTTTTAAGCATCGAAAGGTCTTGACTCTAAGTCTCCAATTTTTTGAAAGCAACCGATGATTTTGTTTTTTAAAGAATCTGCTACTATTATTTGTTAATTTATTATTTTGGCAAGATATCTTTTTAATTGTAGATTTGATTTAATGATGATTGAGTATTACTGGAAAAGGATTGAGACACAAGGAATCTAACTAATTTAGAGTCCTTTCTAGAAATAGAATTCTCAGAGAAAAATAGAAAAACCAAATTTACAGTTCACAGATTACAGAAAAATACAAAATGCATAGAAGGAGAAAAAGGAGTTTGACAATTCTGCAAACAATTGGAAGATTCATCTACAACAACTACTGAAGACTAAATCCTGCAAATTGATCTAGATTTCTCCCTGAGCTTCAACAATCAACTTCTTCACAAGAGTTTTTCTTTTCTGTCGTGTGTTTTGAATCATATTGAGTCATTGACTCCTGAACTTAATCTGTCACTTTGTTTTTCTAAAAAACTATAGGATCGTATGGCTACACAAGAAGGGCGTGAATTGTGTTTTTCAACATTTTCAAATATAATTGAAACTTTAAAACTCAAAACAAGTTGAAACACTGTTTTCATAAAATCATTTTTATTCAAAGTTTCAATTACAATATACAATTCAATTCTCCTCAGAAATTGTAGATGCAATTATATATCGATGCCATGTTTCATCTATACAATTTCATAATTACAAACAGAGAAAACTAATTTACGGAATTTAAAACATTTCACCATGTTTGAGATCTTTCTTTTTCTTCTTCTCTTTCTTCTTCAGCAATTCTTCGGTGACGAATATATTGTCTTTCTCTGCTTCACCGAATTTGCTTTCTTCTAATACTTTAAATCTTCAGTGATGTAAATCTGACCTTTTCTACTTCACTAAATTTTCTTCCACCTGATACTTCAAATCTTCGATGACATATATCTTACATTTTTATGCTTCACTTAATTTTCTTCCACCTGAGAGCTTTTCCCCGAAGAAGTGTTTTTGATCCCTGAAAAGATTTTTCTTTTGGTGTGCAGGAATAACTGATCAACAAGAATTCTATGCCTTTTATATTGTATCTTCTTTTCATGCATATCTTCCACGTTCAATCACTATCAATCTTCCACTTCTTCACGTCTTTTGTTTTTCCTTCATCGAAATACACATGTTCTGACCCATGTTTACATTTCGAATTTTCTTTAATTATCAATCCTGAATCTCTGAAAAATTTCCTGCAAAATAAACTTTCTCTTCCAAAATTTTTCATCAAGTATAATAATAAGTCGTTACTTTAATGTTAACTAAACAAGTAACACAAGTATATATATAACTTAACGTTTCTAACATAACGAGTTCCTCATGTGCCAACTCACGTGACAAGTATTGTAGCTAACTCAACGAACTATCTCCGTGGTGTTATGCTAACTCAATGAACTATCTCCGTTGTGTTACAGATAACTCAACGAACCAGTAATAAACAAATATTTTTATAATAAGAATTTTACCACATGCAAAAATTACAACTTTAGTTTTCTAACGCTAACCTAATGCATTGTCTTAGTGTTCAATATAGCAACTCAACGTGTTTAGTTATGTTAACTTAACGAGTTAAATATGTTCACCTCATGTGATACAATATAACATTCGTAACTTATAATATCACCACGTGTACAACACTAACTTAGCGAGTTCGTCTCTTCTTTTACTCACTAACTTAACAAGTTCTCACGTGACCTATTTTAACCTTTAAGCCTTTAACTTAACGAGTTTTCACGTGATCTCTATACAAACAAAACTCTAACTTAACGAGTTGTCTAAACATGCATTGTTCATAATACAGAAAATATAACTTTAAAACATATCATGCTTTCAATAAAAACACACGTTAACTTAACGTTTAGTTAAATGAGAAATTAATGCAACGAAACGACTAGTTATTAACTTAGTATAATTTCAGATCCAATACAGACAAGTATTTATATCAGTAAGCTTTTTTTGTATTAATTGATGATTTTAATTTCTTTTCACAAGCAATAGTAATTGAGCAAATATGATTATTTTCATTCAGCACACATCATCAAAACAAAATACTCAACAATCTCCCCCTTTTTGATGATGACAAAACCATATTAAATCAATTATGAAATATATTTAACTCAACAAAGCACCTTTGTTGGGTTAACTTTTAATTCAACAAACAAGTTTGTTGACTTAAGTTCACTTAAGCTTATTTCTATTGTTTGTGTAAATTTCACCTCTCAGAAATAAAACTTTCAAATGTCAATAATTACATAAGTATCATTTCTCTTCATTTCATTATATAATTTAATAACCATATAATTTTCTTTCAGATTACATTATCATCTGTCAGATTACAATAACCACTTAAATATCATCTCCCTTTATAATATATGCAATTAAAATCATAATCATCTTTTTTTATAACATTTCTCTCCCTTTTTGTCATTAATCAAAAAGATAATTACACAGAATATATATAGTAAGAGATATATTTACAACAACGCTTTCTGTAAACAATAATAAGAATTGTAAACATTTACAGAAAAATGTATTGTTCAATGAATCAAACAAGAAATACAAACATTACATTTTGTATTCAGATACAAGCAAACAAACATTTATCTATTCCTCCTAAATATATCACTTATAGCATTACATATTTTATCTCTTAGATGCCTAATATCATTTTTGATGTCGTTAAGCACATCATCTAGGTCAAGAGGTAGTTGGGGTTGCTGTTCTGCTTGAACTGAATAACTTGGTTGTTGTTGTTGTATATGGTCTATACAATCAGGTTGTTGTTGTTGTTGTTGTTGTTGAGTTTGATGCATGGCCTGAAATTTTTGCAAATCGTTTACACTAAAAGCTCTCATGCCTTTAGTTTCAGAGGGCCAGTCGGACAAATTCAATTGGCTTGCAAGGAGTCTACATACAGCATCACCATAAAATAACTTTGAACTCATATGCTGTAGTTGAGAAGTAAAAACATCAAACCAATTGATTTGAATTCTATTCAGCAAACTATAAGTTGCTTATAAACAACTTCTGCTAGCTTCCATATTGTGTCCAACTCTCTGAAATAAATTGGCATGCAATATATTTGCAATAAACCTTGCCTCTACATTCAAATTTTCCATTAATCTCATTTCAGTATATACATCTGGAATTTTTGATAAAGATTGAATGTTCCATTCCAATTGTCTAATCATGTCAAATCTATTTGTAACAACACCTTCATTCTTTAATCCCAAAACTTCAAAAATTAATTTAAGAGACAATATTAACTCCTATTTATTTATTTGAGTTTTCAGTATATTTTCATTCTTGACCAGATTGCTATAAAAAGCTGCAATAAGCTCTGTATATTGCTTCCATTTAGTTCCAACTAGCAAGAATTAAATGAGGCCTTGATACTCAAATAGATCTTTTATTTCCATCAAATTTCTAAATTTTATTGGACGAGCATGCAGAATCTGACATGTAATCAGATTATTGTATTTCTGCACTACTTCCTTAGATCTAAAATGAATTGAATTACCTTGAATTTGTAATATTGTACACAAAGAAGGTGATACTTGAAGCCGTGATTCAGAGTTTAATTCATCTTCAGGAACTTCTTCAAAATGAATGTCATGTTGTTCCTCTGTGAAAATATTTTCTTGAAGCTGCTCAGGTAAGTTTGATTCTTCAATTTCAATAGTGTAAGGAACATTTTCAATATGCTCAACATTCATCTGTTCAGTCTCTATAGAATGATCAGAGTTCAATTTTTTCATAAATTCTACAGCCAGTGTATCTGTCTGTAATTGTTCATTTTGTTCAACAGATATTTCCATTGATACATGCTATGAATTCTCAAACTCTACTTCTATAGATTTTGAAGAAGGCTGGTTGACGTTTAGCTCTTCTAGAGTCTTAACGTTTTTGATATCTGCTACTCTACACAATTCAACCTATGAACTAGTAACTGCCTCAACATTGTCAATTATATCTACAATAACTTGTTCAATGTCAGGTGCCTGATGCTCTAATTTTTCAATTTCTACATCATCAGAACTTATACTAATAGAAAAACTTGAGCTCATATTTGACTTGCATTTCTTCTCAAGTTTTCTAGGAAGGGAAAATAAAGTCTCATTATCTTCATCAGTTTCAGTATGCTCGGAACTGATGAGTTTATCAGATGCACTATAAGGTACAATGTCTAAACCTACATTGTCCTTTGGAAATAAATGCTCATCCAATTTTCCTTTTTCAACAAACTTTACTTCCTTAGACATAATTTTTCTAATTTTCCTTCTTCTTTTGCATCTCCTCTGCTTTTGCCTTTTCCTTTGTCACGACCTTTGTAGAACTTGGAGACCATCGTTGCAGGTTGTAACAGCAACAAGCGGGAAAGATTTTTAGACAAAGGTTTACGAATAACCTAAGTGCTCGTGTAATAAGTATTTAAATAGGGTTTTTAGGTGAATAACTCAACGTGTATAAGTCAGGTTTGGATTTTAGATGAGTATTGAATATAGTTTATTCAATCAAGGTACCCGAAAAATTCAAGTATAACTCATTGAGTTAACTAACCTAACAAGGAAAATGCTGTCTAGAGGTAGTTTTACACGTTACCTTATATAACATAACATTCAGTTAGTACACTTTAAAAAAAAAGCTTCGAATGCTTTCAATTGAAACCTTCCGAAGACAACACACATGCTACACTTAACATTATGATAGGTATTTAATTTTGATGATATATGCTTTATTAACGTATTTAAATAAGTCTACATAATATTCTCTAAGTATAATAATTAACAGATTATCGGAAAGTTTCATTTTTATGTCAGATAAATTAAAGATTTCCGAAGAGTTAGAATTGCAATAGTTAAACTTTCGGATAGTTAACGTTTCATTTTCGTCAAATACTTTATGTTAAAAACTTGTATAGTTAAGGTTCGCTGCACGTGTGTTTTTAATGTTTTAAGTTGTCACGTGTTTTCCATGTGCGTTCATTAATGAAAAATCGAATAGTTAGATAACTGTTCGAGTTTTTATATGCATGTGTTTGTGTTTGGCCAGCACGACACCAGAAAACTTGTTTAGATCTCCAGCAACACACCAAAAAAACTTGGATTTGTTAACTTCTGTTTTTCCTTAGTTAATTTATCTTTATGTCTATTCTTTTTTAAAAGAAAACAAACAACCTTTAATACAAGTTAGATATTAATTCCAATTTGTATTTTAACTACAAGTGCACAGTGTCTATTATATTAGTGTGCAAGTACAGGTCGATCCCACAGGGAATTGCTTAAGAATTGAGAACTGTTCCATTTTTTAACAATCAAATTTATATATTCAATAAGCCCTCCGTTGAATTACAGTTAACTCAATGGACAAAGTTCATTGAGTTATTGCTAACTCAACGAACTAACCTCGTGGACTTAAGTTAACTCCACGAGCCTGCATTTTCTTTTTAACACTGCTATTTACAGAGGAATTTGGCCAACCATTGGGCGGTTCCACAGATTGTAAATAACATCAATTAAGCTCTTTAATAATAGTAAACACTAGATTTATCATTAAGCATACTAACATTCAGATAATTCAAATAGTAACCATTAAAATCTTTAAGTCTTTTGAACGAACCAATTTCAGTAAACTGTAAAACTAAAAAAAACATAAAACAATCACACACTGACAAAGATAACATTAATCACAATACAACACTCAAATACAAAATACAAACACAGATAAGTTGTTTTTGGTATTTTTGTTTTAATATGAACATGGAAATGGACGAAAGGTGAAATGTAAATTAATCTCAATCGACAGTAAATACTTTTGTCACTACATGCGACGCGATTACACCACTGAAAATTAAACCACTTACAACTCTGTCTCCTCTCCCTATAGAATCGCGAGTCTAGAATTGCAAGATGATCTCCTCTTCAGCATACAGGCATCAACCTGAAACCAAGGCTAGAAGCTTTACGATCTCTTGAAATATGAGTCGACGCTTGGTGAAAATGGCTTCCCTTCCCACGACGCGATCACTCCTCACAGTGGTTGTCAGGCACAGTGTTTGGCTCGGAATCGACCCGACATCAGGAAAGTATCCTTACAGACCTCTGATGGTTGGTGATAATGTGGTGGTGATAATGGTTGGTGTGGTACTTCAAAGAATTGCCAACACTATTTGCAGAAAGTTTGGTGCTTCTCCTCTGTACACACTAGCCATACCCATCGATCACACACACTTTACTTCTTTTCTTCTTTTCTTTTATATTTCTTCAGTGGTAACTACTTCTGCTTGAATGGTCGGTCGGATTTCCTTCATTTATATCAACGACGATGCTTTCTTCTCCCTTCGACAAGTGAATTCCTGCATTATACGTGCGATCGTGGTTTTTCCTTCCAACTGTCCTATTTCTACAACCGCTACAGTGACATATTAGAAAATAAATAGTCCGTGGAGTTACAGATAACTCAATGGACTTAACTCGTTGATTTAACTATAAAACACATGCATAAATTTAACTATCCGATGCTCAGGTGCATTTTCGGATACTTACAAACTTAATTATCCGATGCCCAGATGCATTTCGGATACTTACAGATAACTCACCGATATATAACTTAAGTAAATCTACCAGATCTCGACACGTGTCATCAGCAGTTTAATAATAAAAGAAACATTTCGGAGAGTTACAGGTCTAACTTTTCGATGCTCAGCTACATTTCGAATAGTTACAACTAACGCACCGAAAATTCACTTAAGTCACTTTCCCAAAACATGACACATGTCCACAACTATTTTATAAATAAAAGGAGATTTCGAAGAGTTACACATATAACTATCCGATACCCAGCTGTAATTTCGAATAGTTATAGATAACTCACCGAAAGTTCACTTAAGACATGCATTATGGTTTCAACACGTGTACTTCAAGAAATAATAAAGTATTCTTTTAAAACATAGCTGTTTGGCAATTTAAACATAACTATCCAATACATGTTTAGTATGTTAAACATAACTATCCGAAATATCAGAAATTTCAGATACTTAAGAATTTCACAGCCTGCAACTTACCAACAGTTCAGAAATGTACTAAATTAACATTAATTCATCGAAATTAAGCAGATTCTTTAATTAAAGCATATAATAGTGCAATTATGACATAATGGCTTAATTCTCATATGATAAGCGAAATATTATGCAATTAATCATCATTTAACCGGTTAATAATATGCACTTTTCATTCTAAATAGCATGGATAGATAACTGTTCGAATTTTATAAAAGGACTAACGAACAGATAAGTTTCTTTGTTTAGTCACATGTTTTGCAAGTGCAAAAACTCGAAGAGTTAAAGGATAAGTGTTCGAGTTTTTAAAAGACTTAAAGGATAATTGTTCGACTAAATCGAAGACTTAGAAGATATTCTACAAGACTCTAGGAAGATAAAGTTTCGATGAATCTACAAAGTGGAGATCGTGGAAATTCAAATAGAAAGTAATTTGGATTAAAGAGAAAATTAGTACGTGGATTATGGATTGTGGATTAAGTGGATGAACATGCTGAACGTGAAAGACAACAGAGTTCGACTACAAATAGAGAGTGTGAGCTACATTACAACAGAGGATCCCAATCTCGAAAACCAAGTTTGAATATTCAATCCAAATCCCTAACTGAAAAGCTAAGGTTGAATATTCATATTCTGAAAAATTCTCCAACATCAGAAGAAGTTTGAAATTCCTAGTAATTTCAGAAAAGGAGCTGCAAACGTAAGAAGTCTGGAAATTCGACAACTGGAGAAGAAGAGATATAGAAGTTGAGCAAAGACAAAGAAAGATCAGGTTTCATACAATGCGAAATTAGTTTTCAATAAGAGCTTTATTTTTATATTCGAATTGTATATCGAACATTTCTGTATCAAAACCGTCAAGAAGGGAATTGAGCTGAAAAGATATTGTAAATTCTGTCTTAAAATAAAAGAATAGAATTTCATTTACGAGTGTTTTGTGCTCTTGTTTTATCTGCTAGTATTTAATTACTAAAGACACAATTCACCCCCCCTCTTGTGATACAGACGATCCTACAACTGGTATCAGAGCAACTGTTTTTCACTTATTTACTATGCTTTGCTACAACTAGTATCAATGCACTTAAACTATTTAAAGCATCCGAAAAGCCTTCATTTCTCTATTTAGGAATCGGTTTTTCCTGTCATTTACTTCGGATCATTTGTTTAAAATGGATAATTCTGAAATCTTAGTTATGACTAAAGGACAGACCACTAATCGTCCTCCTATGTTCGAAGGTAGCAATTATGGCTACTAGAAATATAGGATGAAAGTATTCTTTCAATCAATTGATTTCAAACTATGGCATATAATTAGCAATCCTATAGTGTTCCTTACGACTCCATATGATACTTGGACTTTTGATGAAAAGGAGCGAATGACACTGAATGCTAAAAGTTTAAACATTTTGTTTTGTGCTTTATCTCATGATCAATTTAATAAAGTTTCTGCATATCAAACTACATATGAGATATGGCATGCATTAGAAGTTGCCAACGAAGGTACTAATTAGGTCAAGGAATCTAAGATCAATATGTTAGTACATAAATATGAGCTTTTTAAAATGCACGAAAATGAATGTATCTCTGACATGTTTTCCCGTTTTCTTGAGATTGAAAATTCATTAAAATCTTTAGGCAAGAAATTCGAGGAAAAAGACTTGGTAAGAAAGATCCTTAGATCTTTAACTAAAATTTGGGCGCAAAAGACAACATCTATTAAAGAGTCCAAAGACTTAAATACATATACTCTTGATGATCTTATAGGAAATCTGACAACCTATGAAGTACAACATTTAGATCCAAAAGGGAAAAATCCTAGAAGGGATCTGGCTTTTGAGGCTGATAAAGTTTCAGAAGTCACTAGTGATTCTAACGATGATTTACTGTTGTTGACCAAAAAATTTAGAAATCTCTTGAAGAAACGTAGGAACATTAGGTCAGCAAAGACATTTGGAGATATAGAGAAGAAGTCATTCACGAAAGACAAAAGTATATGCTACAAGTGCAACAGGCCGGGTCACTTTCAAACTGATTGTCCTCTCAACAAAGATAAGAAGAATTCAAGGAGGAATTTCAGGAATAAGAAATTCAGAAAGAGAATGGCGCTTAAAGTGACATGGGATGACTCTTCAGCTTCACAAAGTGAACAAACAAATGATTCAACATCAGACAATGAATCCTCATCAACATTAGATTCAGAAGAAAATCTGGCAAATGTATGCTTTATGGAAAAATCCAATGAGGTATCCTCTGATCAAAATGTTAATTTTGATAGTTTTGATGGATTACTTGTTGAATAGAATAGACTGGCCAGAAAATATAAGAAAGTCAAAATAGAAAGAAAGGACACTAGAAAAATGCAAGATGAATCTAAAAATAAGATTGATTTTCTAAACTATACGTTGAATAAATTTAAAGAAGAAAATCAAAGGCATGCATAGGAAATTTTAAAGTTCACTACTATAGAAAGAAAATTGCATGTTCATTGTGAAAATTTAATTGCTAATAAGAAGAAAATGATCTGTGAAATTGAAAAACTAAAGCTAACTATTACTGATTTAAATTCAGAAATTGATGTGTTAAAGATTAAAGTCTGCGATCAAAAGGCTATATTAAGTAAATGGAATAATAGTCAAACTATAACAAATGAACTTAGTAGTAAAATATCAAATGTAGAAAAACATGGTATTGGTTTACATGATGCATCTTCTGAAAATTATATATTGCATGATGGTACTGCTAAAAGTAATGTCTTTATTTCCAATACTAAGAATAGTAAGAGAAAAACTATTCCGTATGTGATTAAAAAGGGAGAAAAATATATGAAAGTTGATAAAATGCAGCATATAAATGATAGCACACGACGCAAGAATTTCTAAAGAAATCTTTAGAAGAATCAAGCTAAGACATTTGAGAATTTTAATATTCTTGATCAATTTTCTTCATATTTAAAGAATATCGGATATTGGAAATCAAGTAATGTTAGAAATGAAAATTTCAACTCTAGTTTACATAGAGATAAATGTTCTGATAATTATAACACTAAAAGAAAGAAATGCAAGAATAATTATCAGAAAATAGATAAGGTGAAGTCTAAAAATATGGATTATTTTGATATGACTCTCTCAAATTCTTGGACCCACTCAAAAATGGGTTCCAAGAGATAAAATCTCTTTTTGATTGTTTTGTAGGTATACAAATCAAAATGGATAATGGATAGTGGAGCATCCAACCACATGACTGGAGATATACGATTACTTATAAAAATAACAAAGACCAAGAATGGACAAGTTACCTTTGGAAATAAAAGCAAAATAAATATCCTTAGGTCTGGCAAGGTTCAGGTAACTAAGAAATACTTTATAAATGATGTCTTATTAGTGGAAAACTTAGGTTTTAATTTATTGAGTGTTCCTGTTTTAATAAAGATTTACAGAGTAATTTTTGAAAAAGATTCCTGTAAAATTATGGGCATGTCTACAAACGAAATCTTATTCACTACATACAAGAAAGGATCTGTTTGTATTCTAAATTTGCCTTCTAACATTATTAAAGACAATGCTTGCTTAATTGCAAAATCAGAAGAAGTCATTTTATGGCATAGAAGGCTAGGACACTCAAACTTAAAATTATTACAAAAGCTATCTAAAAAGAATCTAGTTAGAGGTTTACCTAGTATTAAGTACTCGAAAGAGTTTATGTGTGATGCATGTCAACTAGGTAAATTACATAAAACATCTTTTAAAAACTTAAATGAAATAACAAGCAAAAGAGTATTAGAACTAATGCATATGGATTTATTTGGACCTACTAGAACAACTAGTCTAGGAGGTAAACATTATGTTTTTGTACTAGTTGATGACTACTCTAGATTCATTTGGGTCTATTTTCTAGCTAATAAAACTGAAATTTTTGAAATATTTAAAATATTCTGTAATAAAGTTCAAAATGAGCAAAATGTTAAAATTCAAAAACTTAGGAGTGATCATGGTACAGAATTTGATAATGATCAAATGGACACCTTTTGTGAAGAATTAGGCATAGATCATAGGTACTCATTTCCAAGAGCTCCTTCACAAAATGGGATAGTAGAACGTAAAAATAGATCACTTCAGGAAATGTTCAGAACAATGTTAAATGAGAATAAGTTATCCCTATTTCTCTAGGCAGAAGTAGTTCATACAGCATGCTATGTTATAAATAGAGTACATCTAAGACCAATTTTAGATAAAACTCCTTATAAGATATGGTATAACAGGGTTCCCAAAATAAGTTATTTAAAACCCTTTGGCTGTAAGTGTTTTATTCTAAACACTAAGGAACATAGAGACAAATTTAAAGCCAAATCAGATGAAGGTATTTTTGTTGGTTATTCCATTAGAAGTAAAGCATATAGAGTTTATAATAAATCAACAAAAACCATTGAGAAAACCCTACATGTGAAATTTCATGAAAATTCTCATTTGGATTTAAACATACTGAAAACTTTGATTCAGAAATTCTCCTAGAAATAGTACCAAATGATGTTGACAAAGAAATTGATAGATTATCTAACGGAATAAGAAATCTAAGTTTGAATGATGAAAATTTAGAAGAAAATAATGTCATACCTATAGAAAATGTGGAACAACATAGAAATTGGTGTTATGCTTCATCTCATCCTATTGATCAGATAATAGGCGATCCTAATCAAGGAGTTAGGACTAGGTCATCAGTAGTCAACATTTGTGGTGCTTATTCATTTGTTTCTTTGCTAGAACCTAAGAAAATTGAAGATGCCTTAGAAGATGAATTTTGGTATTTAGCTATGCAAGATGAGCTAAATCAATTTATAAGAAATGAGGTATGGGATCTAGTTCCACCACTTGAAAATCAGTCCATAATAGGAACAAGGTGGGTATTTAGAAACAAAGTAGATCAAGATGGACATATAGTTAAAAATAAAGCTAAATTAGTTGCTCAAGGTTACAAGCAAGAGGAAGGAATTGACTATGATGAAACATTTGCTCCTGTTGCTAGACTAGAATCAATACGAATTTTGTTAGCTTATGCTTGTTATATGGATTTCAAATTATATCAAATGGATGTTAAGACTGCTTTTTTAAATGGATATATAAAAGAAGAAGTGTATGTAAAACAACCTCTAGGTTTTGAAGATTCAAAACATCCTGAGTATGTTTACAAGCTTAAGAAAGCACTATATGGACTTAAACAAGCTCCTAGGTCTTGGTATGAAAGATTATCTAAATTTCTTATGGAAAAAGGGTATTCTATGGGAAAGGCAGATCACACTCTTTTTATCAAGAAGATCGAAAAAGATATATTAGTAGTTCAAATCTATGTAGATGACATCATATTTGGAGCAACAAATGATAAATTAGTTGAGTCATTTTCGAAAGACATGACTAATCAATTTGAAATGAGTATGATGGATGAACTATCATTTTTCCTAGGCTTACAAATTAAGCAATTAGATCAGGGTACTTTTATTTCACAAGAAAAATATACTCAAAATTTATTAAAGAGGTTTGGTTTAGACAACACTAAAACAAAGAATACACCAATGAGTACTATCACCAAGTTGGATAAAGATGACTCTGGAAAAACTGTAGATGTAAAACAATATAGAAGTATGATTGGTTCATTACTCTATTTAACAGTTAGCCGACCAGATATTATGTTTAGTGTGTGTACTTGTGCTAGATATCAATCTAATCCTAAGGAATCACAACTACTTGGTGTTAAACGAATTTTAAATATCTATTAGGAACCATCAATTTTGGATTGTTTTACTTTAAATACAGTTCTTTAAACTTAGTAGGTTATAGTGATGCTAATCTCGCAGGATGTAAGTCTAAAAGAAAAAGCACCAATGGCACTTGTCAATTGTTAGGTAATTCTTTAGTGTTATGGTTCAGCAAAAAGCAAAATTGTGTAGCATTATCTACAACTGAAGCTGAATATATAGCTACTGCACTTTGCTGTGCTCAAATCCTATGGATCAAACAAACCTTAAAAGATTTTAATTTAGACTATGAACCAACTAATATTTTTTGTGATAGTAGTTCTGCAATAAGTTTATCTAAAAATCCTGTGTTACATTCACGAGCAAAACATATAGAAGTTCGACATCATTTTCTAAGGGATAATGTTATAAAAGGAAAAATAGTATTAAACTTTGTTCCTACCTCAGAACAATTAGCAGATCTATTTACAAAACCCTTAGATGAAAATATTTTCTCAAAATTACGATTAGAACTTGGTATATGTAGGTTATCTAATATTTAAATGGTCCTATTCATTGTATTTTGGTTTGTTATAAGGTAGTTTTAGAATTTAATGTCTTTATCATAAAAAAAACAAAACAAAACAAAATATCTATTTTTGAATTACAGTTTTCTAGTAGTTAAGAATTTATGAAATTCTGATTTTTATTGAAGTCAATTTATTTTAAGAAAAATTCAAAAAAGATTACTTAAGAACAGTTAAATTGATTCAATATGAGTGCCAACTATATTTTTGTTACTTATGTATATGCTATTACAAAGATTTTAATAGGAAAATACATAGAAAGTATGTACTTTTTATTAAAGGAAAGTTATTAGCATTCTGTTAGAAAAATTAAGTCTTGCGATTGCCTCTAATTTAATTTACTGTCTTGTTCTATTTTTTTTGTTTATTTTTGTCTGTAATTACTTGAGTAATTAAGTCCGTTGGGGGATCTTAAACCCTAGTCACTTAAACCAACTAGTTTGAGATGTGCTGACTGAAAACTCATTTTGCAAGTAATTCAGATTATATTTAAAATAAATAAATAAAAATTATTATTACCTGTTCTCACTTGTCATTGAGTAACTGGTTATCTTTCCCCTAAGCAAGGGATTGTGGTCACGTAAAAAGATGATATTATGGGAGGTAATGCATAAAATATATATATGAATATAAACAAAAAAAAAGGGTAATGTACTCAAGCTTAATTTATCTTTCAATGTGTTATAACAATCCTGCCATAATCTGTGCATATAATCCTTGTTATTTTTTTTGTTATTATCTACTCTTTACACATAATGTACAATATTTATTGTCTTAATTTTGTATACTCATTATTGAATTCTTTTAAGGTTCTGAAGGTATATCTCTATGAATTATCTTTTGTAAACTGAATAAGATAAAAGCCAGAAAGTCTAAATTGTTAACTCTACTAATTATTTCTGTATTTAATTCAAATTAAATTTAAAAAAAAAAAAAAAGAGAGACTCAAATCAATTTAAGGCTTAGCATCCTCTTTAAGTAAGCTATTTGACCTTTTAAAGTCAAATCTACTTAGGGCTTGGCAACCTAGATTAAGTATGTCATAGATTCTTTACACTACATTTATGTAGGGGGAGTAATTTCTCGTATAATAATTCATCTCTTATGAACTATTATATGTTTTCATGAAAGAATCTGCATAATTTCAGGAAATACACTTTAATTATGTACATTTCTGAACTGTCTGTGACTTGCAGGTGTTTTAATTCTTAAGTATCCGAATTCTATAATGTTTCGGCAAGTTATATTGCAAGTAGCGGACAGTTGTGTTTTAAAACATTCAATAGACTATTTTATTATTTCCTGAAGTACACGTGTCGAAACCATAAGACATGACTTAAGTGGATTTTCGGTAAGTTATCTATAACTCTCTGAAATGCCTCTAGGCATCGAAAAGTTAGATTTGTAACTGTCCGAAACATCTCTTTATTATAAAACTATTTAAGTACACATGTCATGATCTGGAAGATTGACTTATGTTATCTTTCGAAAGGTTATTTGTAACTCTCTGAAATGCACCTAAGCATCGGATAGTTAAGTTTATAAGTCTCTGAAACTTTCTAAACACCTTAAGTTAAAATTGTACACGTGTTGAATTTCACTACTTTATAATGTCTCAGTCGAAACTCAAACAGTTATGTTTAACTCTTTAACTTTTCACACCTATTCCTTCGAGAAACTCAAATAGTTATCATAAGTCTTCGAGTTTTCTCACTTTTCACTTAGCCTGAATTTATTTTCTTTATATAAACAGTTACGCTAAGTATTCTACAATTGTTGGTTGTAAAACTTGCATAGTTATTGCAAGCACTCGAGTTATTTATCGATAACGGATCTTATATTTATGATTTCAATGATTGAATCCGTTTATCCATTTATAAACTCAAAGAGTTATAAATGTTTTACTAACAACCTTTCGTGTTTCTACCTTGGTAAAACCCTAGCTTCACAATCTTTACTTCCACTAAGTTCTACAGCGCAAAACGAAGATTAATCAACAATGTCAGGATGTGGAAGAGGACGAGGTAGAATGACAAAAGTGCAGAAAAGAGAGCTAAAACTTTAGAAAATGCAGAATGAAATCAACGACATCTATTCAAGGTACACTTTTTCAAATGAAATACTGCATGAAATAAGAAAAGCTGTTCAAGATGAGAAAAATTTATGTTAGAAATTTATTCAAAATTATGCTGAAACACAGTTTAGACTAAAACAGACTGAACTTTCTGCATTGCATTTATGAAAAAGAAACTTACAACCTAACCCTACGGTTGTAAATTCTGGACATGTACTAGAGACATCGATACAGTCTATCACTTATTACGGAAAGAAATGGGGACCAATGATAGAAAATACAAATAGGGAATTAGAAACATTGTATTCCCAACATTATTTTCCCCCAACTGTTTTAGATGATATTCAATAGTATATAGATGAACAGAAAACTACCATTAGCAAAATGGGCCTTCGAAGTGAAGGACAAAGAGTTTATCAACTCAAAATGGCCGAGGTTGAGAGCTTAAAACTCTATATTCCATTATTACAACCCAGGCATCATGGTGAAGGACCATCAAGACCCCAGGTGCCTTTAGCAGGAGAAATTAAGATAATTTTAGAACCTCCTAAACAACCTGAACCACTACAGACATATAGTCGGAAAAAGAAAAAGACAATTGAATATTTTGGACTAACTGCAGGTGTACAAGGAATATTGCAGCAAAAAGAAGAATCAGTTAAAAATGGAAAACTATGTTCCATTACAGAGGCTGGACAGACATTTGTGTCAAGAATCCCAGTAGATGTGACCAATATTGGATTACAAGCATATACTCTAAGGTATTGTGTCACATTAGTGCATAATGTATCTTTTAATACAATGAATAGTTTTTCACAAAATGCTGCAAGCACACATTCTTTTCATACGGAAAGAGAGAATGTAGGAAATTTTGATGATACATATACAGATGATATCCAATTTGATGATATTTTTGACAACATAGACATTGAGTTTATGAATTTTGAAGATATTTTATCTGAAAAGGAATGTACAAATATTCTTCCTCTTACTGTATCTCGAACAAAGACTTTTGAGTTTTGGTACAGTTGCTTATACTACACTTTATACATATAGTTATGTCTGTTACAGTATATAATATACTTGTTGATAAATGTATATAATCAACAACATACATAGTTACAGATTGAATATCAAACTGCCTATGTCTCAAGCATAGAAATTTCAGAAATACAAGATGATTCTATTATACAGACAGATATAGAACATTCTTTCATACAGAGATAGTTGTTGTATAGATCAATTATAGACATACATGTTGCTAATAGACAGATTGATATAGATACTATTGATACTGAAATGTTTCCAGAAGAACAAACAGCAGAATTTCAGCAGATTATTGATACGACAATAACAGATATTTCAGACATTTATACTAGTTTTGATGGAAATTCCACTAATTCTAAAAGATTTGAAAATATAGATGTTGCTGATAATATTGAAACAAGTCCCAGATCAGAACATCATGACAGAAAAATCTCTAATCCTGAACAGAGTTTAGATGAAAATACATTATTATGGTTCAGAAATAATTCCTGTTATGACAAATTTCAAACATATAAAACTTTTATAGTTTTATATTCAAGACTAGTTAAGTTTGAAGGGATGGCACACATACGAGAACTGTTTGAATTTCAAGGCTTGTTGACTCTACTTCTACAATAGCTAGGCCATCTTGCTATACCCGAACTTATCAGTTGTTTTTACTCAAACTTAACAGTGGAAGAACGTATTCCTATTTCTAATATACAAGAAAATGACATATATTTAACTCTAGATTTACTTTATCAGGTACTTAGTCTGAAAAATGAAGGAGTTAAATTATCAAAAAAAAAACAAATTTATCATTTGGGATGGGACATTCAAACTTTAGCCAAAGATCCAACTGCCAACAAACCATTGAGATTACTAAATGACTTAAATGGCCAAGCACGTTTTATTGCAAAAACATTGCATGCTACATTGTTTTAGAGGTTTGGTCATGGGGCAGAAGTTGGCAGATGTTGCCTTTATGCTACATATGCATTAATTAACCATATATAAGTGAATTGGTATGATATTTTTATTTCTCATATCTTACATTTGCAGAGTAAATTATTTTATGGTGATACGATTTTGAGAATTGTGGCAAGTCAAACAGATATTACACCTTGGCCACAGAAAATATTAAAATCAAGATCTTTCTCTACAAAGGAACTCCAAAAATACTAGGCAATAGATAGACCTGTAGTCTGACAACAACAAGATAGGCAAACACAGCAACAATCCACACAATTTACAAAAACACAGCAATATACAGATATACAACAAGATATACATACAGATATACAACAAGGTATACATAGAAAATACATACAGGTATAGATACAGACATACATACTGAATTTTTACAACTTTCACAAGTTTCACAAAATAATTTAGATCAAGTAGTAATTGATCAGATAAATAGAGTAAGTACAGAAATTGCAAAGCAAATTTCAAACACTCTGATCAATATTTTTTGAAGACAAAGAGGCTTGTGATTATACAAATTATGTATTCCATGATTTATTTTTTGTAATTTGTAACCAAAACTATTATGTAAACTGTTTACTAATTTTAATGTTATGTGATTATTTTTCACAGTTTATGATATTAAACAGTTTATGCTTAATCCATAAATCTTATGTATGTTTGAAACTCTCATTTTGATTAATATGTACTTACTAAGATTTCTTTCCTTACATTTAACTTGCTTCACTTCCTAAAGGGGGAGAAAATAGTTTGTTTACTTTTTTATAATGCCAAAAAGGGGGAGATATAAATTATGTGACTTATTAGGTTTTAACATCATCAAAAAAGGGGAGATTGTTAGGTATTTAATTTTGATGATATATGCTTTATTAACATATTTAAATAAGTCTACATAATATTCTCTAAGTATATTTCTCTAAGTATAATAGATAACAGATTATCGGAAAGTTTCATTTTTATGTCAGATAAATTAAAGATTTCCAAAGAGTTAGAATTGCAATAGTTAAACTTTCGGATAGTTAACATTTCATTTTTGTCGAATACTTTATGTTAAAAGCTCGTATAGTTAAGGTTATCTGCACGTGTGTTTTTAATGTTTTAAGTTGTCACGTGTTTTCCATGTGCATTTGGTAATGAAAAATCGAATAGTTAGATAACTGTTTGAATTTTTATACGCATGAATAGATAACTGTTCGAGTTTTATAAAAGGACTAACGAACAGATAAGTTTCTTTGTTTAATCACATGTTTTGCAAGTGCAAAAACTCAAAGAGTTAAAGGATAAGTGTTCGAGTTTTTACAAGACTTAAAGGATAACTGTTCGACTAAATCGAAGACTTAGAAGATATTCTACAAGACTCCAGGAAGATAAAGTTTCGATGAATCTACGAAGTGGAGATCGTGGAAATTCAAATAGAAAGTAATTTGGATTAAAGAGAAAATTAGTACGTGGATTATGAATTATGGATTAAGTGGATGAGCATGCTAAACGTGAAAGACAACAGAGTTCGACTACAAATAAAGAGTACGAGCTACATTATAACAAAGGATCCCAATCTCGAAAACCAAGTCTAAATATTAAATCCAGATCCCTAACTGAAAAGTTAAGGTTGAATATTCATATTCTGAAAAATTCTCCAACATCAGAAGAAGTTTGAAATTCCAAGTAATTTCAGAAAAGGAGCTGCAAACGTAAGAAGTCTAGAAATTCGACAACTGGAGAAGAAGAGATACAGAAGCTGAGCAAAGACAAAGAAAGATCAAGTTTTATACAATGCGAAATTAGGTTTCAATAAGAGCTTTATTGTTATATTCAAATTGTATATCAAACATTTCTGTATCAAAACCGTCAAGAAGGGAATTGAGCTGAAAAGATATTGTAAATTCTGTCTTGAAATAAAAGAATAGAATTTCATTAACGAGTGTTTTGTGCTCTTGTTTTATCCGCTAGTATTTAATTACTAAAGACACAATTCACCCCCCCTCTTGTGATATAGATGATCCTACACATTATCTTGAGAGCATTGTAAACTATTCTAGCATTCTCTTCTTATGAATCTAAAATAGTTTGTTTGTCTTTTTAAATTGTTTCATCAAGATCTTAAGAGGACTTTAATTCAGATTATCCAAGATTTGTATTCTGAATTATATTAATCTGTTTTAGACATTGTTAATCCTTCCTCTACAAATATACTTCTCATATATTCAATAACATACAAAATATACTTGTATAACAATAGATGTTAAGTATAACTAGACTTTTAAATTTTCTTTTCAGAAACTTTCGTTATCCTGAATTCGTCAAAAATGATTTCTAGAATCAATTCCTACTGTATATGAATCAAAACACAACTTTGAACTCAATATAATTAATTCAAGGAGAATAAAAGAATGTATCTCAAATAAACGTTTTCAAAAGTACTAATATTGATTCAATAAATTAGTAGTCATATTGGTAGAAACTATATTCGATTCAAAGATGTCTGTAATTAATGAAACAACTTTTTCTTTTCAAAACAGTAAATATTGATAATTTTCTTTAAAAGTTAGTTTGAAAAGCTTGAACCATACAAGAGCTTTCTAATGTACCCGTGTAATGAGCTTTCAGTCAATAATCTCATATCTAATCAGGAGCTTAGGTTGCCAAATTTAAAGAATCCTTTTTCAGGACAACAATCATTACATACCTATCTGCTCAAGTACAAAAGGCTCGTGATTAAACTGATCAATAAACTCTCAAAGATTTTTACTTTGTAAGCACTTTTCATTTTAAGCACATTATATATGTATTCCATTAATACAGATGCAATAAAACATAAATCTTATACAATTTTTACTTTTATGATTTTACTGAAAATATGAATCAGTTTCAATAAGTTCATACTTTTGATTAATAGTTTAAGATGATTTACATATAAATTATTCTACAAGTTTAATCAATTAAGTCAAATTTATGCATGATCATATGCACTTTCCTTGATTCAAAGAAAACACTTAATTAAAATTTCAGAATTTCAGAAGTATTTAATGTTTTTCATTTACACTTTCACTTAAAGTCGTGAAAACCATTAAAATTGATAACCTTCTTAAAATCAATAAGATACTACTATGATTTTACAATAAATACATAACATCTTAAGCAGCAGTTTAGATATTACTTAGATATTTATGATAAGTATATAATATCTATGAGGTGAACAACATCATCAATAATATTTATCTTTTTATGGAGTCTAAGCATTTTACACATCACATAGCCTACAAATACCTAAATTTAATCTTATGTTGCAGAATGTATTTTCATCTAGAGGTTTTGTAAATATATCAGCTAATTGATTTTTACTAGACACAAATTCTAATTTAATTTTTCTTTTAATTACGTTATCTCTTAGAAAATGATGTCTAACCTCTATATGCTTTGCTCTAGAATGTAATACAGGATTTTTGGAAAGATTTATTGCAGAACTACAATCACAATAAATCTCAGTTATATCATAAGATAATCTAAAATCTTCTAAAGTTTGCCTTATCCACAAAATTCGAGTGCAAGATAGTGTAGTAGCAACATATTCAGCTTCTGTAGTAGAAAGTACTATACAATTTTGCTTTTTACTAAACCATGACACCAAATTATTTCCCAATAATTGACATGTGCCACTGGTACTCTTTCTATCAGATTCAGATCCTGCATAATAAGCATCAGTATATCCTATAAGATCTATTGAACTATCCTTAGAATAATACAGTCCAAAATTTTTAATTCCTTGTATATATCTAAATATTCTTTTAACTGCAATTGAGTGTGATTCTTTAGGATTAGATTGAAATCTAGCATAAGTACACACAGCAAACATAATATCAAGTCTACTAGCAATCAAATAAAGTAAAGAACCAATCATACTTCTGTATTTTCTTTGATCTATTGATTTTCCTATGTCATCAATATCTAACTTTAAAGAAGTACTAATAGGAGTTCCTCGAATTCTTGTATCATTAAAATTAAATTTCTTAAGCATTTCATCTACATATTTTTCCTGATTTAAAATATACCTTTATCTATTTGCTTAATTTGAAGTCCTAGAAAATATGAAAGTTCTCCTATCATACTCATTTCAAACTGACTAGTCATCTCTTCAGAAAATATTTTTATCAGTTTATCAGAAGTTGCTCCAAAGATTATATCATCTACATATATTTGAACAACAATCTGATCTTTACCATCTCTCTTGATAAATAGAGTATGATCTACTTTTTCCATGATATAACATTGTTCTATTAAAAAAGTAGATAATCATTCATACCATGATCTAGGTGTTTGCTTCAAACCATATAAGGCTTTCTTCAACTTATACACAAAGTCAGGATTTTTAATATCTTCAAATCCAAGTGGTTGTTTTACATAGACTTCTTCATTAATTAAACCATTTAGAAATGCACTCTTTACATCCATTTGATATAATTTAAAATCCATATAACAAGCATAGACCAATAATATTCTAATACTTTCTAACCTAGCCACAGGAGCAAATGTTTCATCATAATCTAGTCATTCTTCATGTGTATACCCTTATGCAACTAATCTAGCTTTGTACCTTATAACTTGACTAGTTTCATTAGTTTTGTTTCTAAAGATCCATTTTGTGCCAATTATGGACTAACGTTCTAGTGGAGAGACTAATTCCCAAACATCATTTCTGATGAATTGATTTATTCTTCTTACATTGCCACTATCCAATTTTCATCAGATAATGCTTCTTCTATATTCCTTGGTTTCACCATAGAAACAAACATACACATACTATTTAAATTTACTGAAGCTCTAGTTTTAACTCCCTCATTAATATTACCAATGACTTGAGTAATGGGATGTGATGAAGAATAACGCCAATTTCTCTGATTTTCCTCAATATTCTCATCAACATCTGAAAGTCCGTCACTTTCATCATTAGTTTGATCATTTAAGTTCATATTTTTGATTTTCTCAAATAAATCTTCAATCTCTCTATTGATCTCTAACTCTTTTGGGAAATTGATCATATCATCATTATCAACTTTAGATTTAGATTCTCTAAATGAATTTTCATTGAAGCTTACATGGAGGGTTTCTTCAATACTTCTAGAAGTCTTATAATATACTCTATAGGCTTTACTTCTAGTAGAGTAACCTACAAAAATTTCTTCATCTGCTTTGGCTTGAAATTTGTCCCTTTTATCCTTAGTATTAAGAATAAAGCACTTGTAGCCAAATGGTTTCATATAGGAAATTTTTGGAACCCTATTAAACATAATTTCAAAAGGAGTTTTATTAACACGAGGTCTTAAGTGACTTCTGTTAATAACATAACAAGTTGTATTCACTACTTCAGCCCAAAGATTTTGAGGTAACTTATGTTCATTCAACATAGTTCTGGCCATTTCCTGAAGTGATCTATTCTTTCTCTCAACAACACCATTTTGAGACGGTGCTCTTGGAAAAGAAAATCGGTGATCAATGCCATTCTCATTACAATAATTATTCATTTGATCATTATCAAATTTCGTACCATGATCACTCCTAAGTTTTTAAACAGAGACACTTTGTTTATTTTGAACAAAATTGCAAAATATTTTAAACTTTTCAAAAACTTCTATCTTAGATGCTAGAAAATATACCCAAGTGTATCTAGAGAAGTCATCTACTAAAACAAATACATACCGTTTACCACCAAGACTCATGATTCTTGTTGGTCCAAATAGATCCATATGTATAAGTTCTAAGACTCTCTTGCTTGAAATATCAGTTTTGGATGTAAAAGAATTTTTGTGAAGTTTACCTAACTCACATACATCACACATAAAGTCTTTTGAGTATTTAATCTTTGGTAAACATCTCACTAAATGTTTTCTAGATAGTTTATGTAACAGTTTCATATTTATATGCCTAATCCTTTTATGCCACAGATATGCATCACTAGTTTCAGCTAGCAAACATGAATTTAAATCAACTACACCAGAAGGTAAAGATAAAATACATACAGAATCTTTTCTTTTAGCAATAAACTTAATTTCATCTGTATTTTTATCAATAATTTTGCATACATTATCTTCAAACATTACATAGTATCCATTCTCAGTTAGTTTTATAACACTCAACAAATTAAATCCTAGGTTTTCTACATATAATACATTCGAAATAACACAAGTCGGAGTTATTTGAACATTATCCATACCTATGATTTTATCTTTGCTTTTGTTTCCAAATGTTACACTTCCTTACATGGTATTTATAAAATTTTGTAGTAGACTTTTCTATCTGGTCATGTGACTTGATGCTCCACTATCCAAGATCCATTTTGATGTTGTTTCCTCCTGCAAAACAAATTAAGAAAAACTTTTTCTTGGTACCCAATGTTGTTGAGGACCAAGTTCATTAAACGCATATTTCTTCTTTTTGTTTAAAAACAATTTAACATTATCATTTACATTCTTATTAGTTGTAAGTACTATAGACTTATCATTAGTATCATACTTACTTATAGCATTATTGCTCTTATGATCATTCTTTTTTTTTTCAGATATAGTATAACCAAGACCAAACCAATTTTTATCATTTGTTAATTTATTTTGGTCATGCTCATACATTTCAGTAAGTTCATACCAAGATTTTGTACTTGTATTTGAATTTTCAATACATACAAAATCTTTTTCTACACAAGAATTTTCAGATTTATCACATGCAGAATGAGTAATTAGTCTAACACCAGCGTTTTGAATTACATGCTCGAGTTTCTGAATTTTCAGTTTACTACAATTGTCTGAAATTTTAGAAACATTAGAAACTAAATTTCCAGAATAAAAAACAAGATTTTTAGAAACATTAATAGTCATGTTAGAAGTACATTTAGACAAATCACATTGATTTATATTATTACTGCATGATTCATCCCTTGAATTACCTACTTCTACGTATTTATTACCTTGTTTCATGATAAAAGGAATTTTAGTCTTAGATTTACTTGAACTGCAACTAATAAATCCTTTATTGGCTTGAGATTCAAAATATTCAGGATAATCAAATCCTAAGCCAAATTTATATGACACCGCAAGGGTACTAGTTAGTCTGTCTAACTTAGTTTGACTTAAATTTCATTTCTCAATGGTAGAATTTAAATCTAGCTCTCTCATTTTTAATTTATCAAACTCTAATTCAAGATCATTTATATTTTTTCTGAACACTTCATTTTCAGATTCTATCTTTAATTTTTCAGCATTTATATTCTGTATTTGTTCATGCAAGACACATTCATTAAATCTAAATTTATGCAAATCTCTAGCATGATTTTCATTATCACATTTAAACTTTTCTAAAGTAGTAGACAGTAAACAATTTTCTTCTTCCACAATGGATAAAGAGTTTATGATATTCTTATTTTCCAGTTTACAAACTTTAAGTTTTTGTAATAATGCATGATAAGTACATAATAATTCATTAAAGTTAAAATCTGAATAACTTTCAGGATTAGATATTACCTCAGACTCATCTGCCATGAAGCACACATGAGCAACGTCTGCTAACTCTTGTTCTTCTTCTGAATGTGAAGATTTTGATGATGATTCCTCAAATTCAGACTCTTCAGACGTATCATCCCAAGTGACCTTCAAAGCCTTTTTCTTATAAAATTTTTCTGAGTTATCTTCTTCTGATTTGTCCTACTATGCTTTTCATTTTTCCTTATAGGACAATTTGGAGAAAGATATCCAGGTTTCTAATAGTTGTAACATACATACTTTTTGGATGAAGAATTCTTATCATTCAGTGATTTTGACGTTGAGGGTTTATCATCTTCGTTCCTTTACTATTTCCTAGCTTTCCATGCTTTCTTAAATTTCCTAGTCAGCAAGATCAAATCCTCATCAGAATCAGTAAATATATCAGAATCTGAATTAATTTCGAAGGCTATTTCTTTCTTAATTTTTAGTTTGTTTTGACTTAGTGATTCATTTAATTGAACTTCATAAGTAGTTAAGTTTCCTATAAGTTCATTCATGGTATAAACATTTAAATCTCATGATTCCTCAATTGATGTTACTTTCTAAGACCATTTAGAACTTAGGGATCTGAAAATTTTCCTCACCAAATCCTTCTGTTCAAAATTCTTTCCTAAGCATTTTAAAGAGTTTATGATATCAAGAAATCTGGAAAACATCTCAGAAATACTTTCGTTTTCATGCATCTTAAAGAGTTCATACTTATGAATTAACATGTTTATCTTAGTCTCATTAACTTGAGAAGTACATTCATGTGAAACTTCTAATGCATACCACACCTCATAAGCAGATTTATATACTGACACTTTACTAAACTGTTCATAACTCAATGCACAAAATAAAATATTTAAGCCATTAGCATTCAGAGTTTCATTTTCTTTTTCAGTAATTGTCCAAGTATTATAAGGGGTAGATAACGGAGTACATGGTTTAGAAATCATGAACCACAACTTATGATCTATACTTTGAAGAAAAACTATCATCCTATATTTCCAATATTCAAAATATATTTCATCAAATAAAGGAGGACGATTAAGATTTTGGCCTTCATACAAAGAAAAATTACCATTTCCAGTAGCCATCTTACCTTAGATTTTTCAACCTATTTGATTTTAAACAGTCTAAAATGATAAAACAATTTGAGCCTTATATCAAGAAAGTTAAATGTATGCTCAGATATTAATTTCTATTTAAAAACATGGAAGACAGAATAAACAATGATATTAAATAAGTTGATATCGATTTTATATCAAAGATTATTAACAAAGCTCTGATACCACTTGTAGAATCATATGGCTACACAAGAGGGGGGTGAATTGTGTTTTTCAACATTTTCGAATATAATTGAAACTTTAAAACTCAAAAACAAGTCGAGACACTGTTTTCATAAAATCATTTTTATTCAAGGTTTCAATTACAATATACAATTCAATTCTCCTTAGAAATTGTAGATGCAATTATATATCGATACCATGTTTCATCTATACAATTTCATAACTACAAACAGAGAAAACTAATTTGCGGAATTTAAAACATTTCTCCCTATTTGAGATCTTTCTTCTTCTTCTCTTTCTTCTTCAGCAATTCTTCAGTGACGAATATATTGTCTTTCTCTGCTTCACCGAATTTGCTTTCTTCTAATACTTTAAATCTTCAGTGACGTAAATCTGACCTTTTCTACTTCACTGAATTTTCTTCCACCTAATACTTTAAATCTTCAATGACATATATCTTACCTTTTTATGCTTCACTGAATTTTCTTCCACTTGAGAGCTTTTCCCCGAAGAGGTGTTTTTAATCCCTGAAAATATTTTTCTTTTGGTATGTAGGGATAACTGATCAACGAGAATTCTATGTCTTTTATACTGTATCTTCATTTCATGCATATCCTCCACATTTAATCACTATCAGTCTTCCACTTCTTCACATCTTTTGTTTTTCCTTCATCGAAATACACACGTTCTGACCCATGTTTACATTTTGAATTTTCTTTAATTATCAATCCTGGATCTCTGAAAAAATTCCTACAAAATAGACTTTCTCTTCCAAAATTTTTCATCAAGTATAATAAGAAGTCATTACTTTAATGTTAACTAAACGAGTAACACAAGTATATATATAACTTAACGTTTCTAACTTAACGAGTTCCTCATGTGCCAACTTATATGACAAGTACTGTAGCTAACTCAATGAACTATCTCTGTGGTGTTGTGCTAACTCAACGAACCATCTTCATTGTGTTACAGATAACTCAACGAACTAGTAATAAACAAATGTTTTTATAATAAGAATTTTACCATGTGCAAAAATAACAACTTAAGTTTTCTAACGCTAACCTAACGTGTTGTCTTAGTGTTCAATATAGCAACTCAACGTGTTTAGTTATATTAACTTAACGAGTTAAACATGTGTACCTCACGTGATACAATATAACATTCGTAACTTATAATATCACCATGTGTACAACACCAACTTAACGAATTTGTCTCTTCTTTTACTCACTAACTTAACGAGTTCTCACGTGACCTATTTTAACCTTTAAGCCTTTAACTTAACGAGTTCTCATATGATCTCTATACGAACAAAACTCTAACTTAACGAGTTGTCTAAACGTACACTGTTCATGATACAGAAAATATAACTTTAAAACATATCATGCTTTTCAATAAAAACACACGTTAATGTAACGTTTAGTTAAATGAGAAATTAATGCAACGAAACGACTAGTTATTAACTTAGTATAATTTCATATCCAATATAGACAAATATTTATATCAATAAGCTTTTTCTGTATTAATTGATAATTTTAATTTCTTTTCACAAGCAATAGTAATTGAGCAAATATGATTATTTTCATTCAGCACACATCATCAAAACAAAATACTCAACAAAAACCCTAACTTACAAGGGTGTTATGAGTGTACCTTCACAAGGTTAGGGCCTTGGTGAAGAGAGTGAAGTGTGAAACTTTACTTGCTCAAGATTGAGGTCTTGAGAACACAAAGTTCGTGCTTTGTGTGAAGTTGTTGTTGAGCCTAAAAAATAATATTTGTAAGAGTTGTTATTTAGCCTATGGAAAACAACACTTGTAAGGGTTATTGCTTAACTTGCAAAAGCAACTTAACTTAGGTTTGTGTTTAGCCTTAAAAGTACTTAGTGAATTCTCAAGATTGGAGCCTTAAAGAGTGGACTACTCAGTTTGAGGAACTACTATAAATTTCCTATGTTCTTTTGTTCTGTTTTGTGATTACTATGATTAAATCACTTTAATTAGGGTTCATTAGTGTCAACTATTTCCAAATTATTTAAAAGCAATAAAATTTGCTAGGACACTATTCACCCTCCTCTAGTGTGTCATTCGTTCCCAACAATTTAATGTATTTAACTACAACATGTCTTGATATTTTATTTTCAACGAGTTATTTATCAAAATTTATGCATTGTCCTACTGAAATGCATTTTCAAACTATTAAAAGGGTGATGAGGTACATCAAAGGTATTAGTAATGTTAGATTAAAGTTTATAAAGACTAATTTTTCTATTGAATACCACAACAAGCTAGTATTGGGGGGGTACTCTAATAGTGATTTTCGCTATTGGTTCAAATGTTTTCTCATGGTATTCAAAGAAACAAGAACGTATGGCATAGTCTATAACTAAGGCAGAGATTATTGCAACAAGTGCTACTATCAACCAAGCAATTTGGTTGCGTAAGATCTTGAAAGATCTTGGTTTGGAGCAAAAAGATGCTACTGATAACAATGTAGATAATCAAGCAATTGTCATTTCTCGTAATTCTGTATACGATGGCAAGACCAAGCATTTCAATGTAAATTTGCATGCTTTAAAGGAAATGCAAAATTGGAAAGAGGTCAAGCTAATCTACTACAACTCTGAAGAGCAAATTGTAGATTTATTCACTAAGCCATTGGCAGCAGCAAGGCTTTAGTTCCTTAAAGAAAATATTGGAATCTACCATGTCTAAAGCAAGGAGGAGTGTTAATTAGGTTGCTTTAGAATTGTCACATGTGGTATTACGTGGAGTTAGTCTTACATATTTTTTTATTTACGTTCCAATCCTATGTTATGTATGTTTTTCACGATGGAGTGTGTAGATCGTGTAAGGTGGACATGGGGTACATTGGTAGTTATATATTATACCTATATGTACTCAAGTGACAATTGTATGTGTTGGATTGCTTGATTTTTTTCATCACTCCAATGAAGTGGTTTTTCCAAGATATTCTCTACGTCTTCTGATCTTCTTCCACTTCAAAATCTCTCACCCAAATCATATTTGACAACATCAACATCACTTAAAACATATCCAGTAGTAAGATGTTGCCACTAGTAGGCTTTGATGTGTTTATATTAAGAGTTAATATTTCAATGGTCATGAAACTTCCATTATTTCATTCTTCTCTTGCATAATCATAGAACACACTTCACTCAAATTGGGAAGAGGTTGCCAAAAAAGAATTTGACCATAAATAGTAGAGAAGCCCTCATTTAAGACCAATAGGAACTGAATTACTCTATCTTATTTGTGAGTTTTTTTCAGCAATCTTTTTCGTAGCCCTACATGTACGACTAAGGGATGAGAAAGTAGCTAATTCTTCCCAAAGTCCCTTCAAAGTGGCATAACATGCATTGACCAACTTTGGATCTGGAATCAATGAAGAGATCATGCATTTAATCTCAGAGATCACAGGAGTATTGCCTTGATTCAATCTTTCTTTGAGATATTTTCAAACATCTGAGCTTTGTCTATATACATAAGGCTGGTAGCTATGTCAGCATAATTGAAATTGATAATTTAAGAAAAAATCAAATCATTTAACCTTTCCCGTGAACCGTATTTCTCTGGTTCAGCTATTTGGTGATGATTCATTCAAGTATGCCTCCATGTACAAATCCGAACTTATTTTTGGCACTCAGGACCTTGAGCATGGATCTTCTCTGCAGAACGTAATTGAGGCACCAGGCACAGTTGACAAGTGGAGGAAGAAGGGACTGAGACTGCAGATTCCTTTTTACCTCAACTTGGAAAGATTCAGCTTCTACTTGAATTCGTCCTCCTAAAAGGAAATCAACATTGTGCATCGATGGGTGCTTTTGCATCCTGTAATGGAGGAAAGCTCTGCTCTCAAGCTCATTGCATGTGATGAACCGGCTGGAGAAGGCACGTCATCTTCTTCAGGGGAGAGAACAAAAGCTTTTCGTTCGTGATAAAGTTGATTCAATGTACAACATAGGTAAAAACACTTTATGTCTTGTATAGTTATTGAGCAATTTGCTAAGGGATTTTGCTTAATTTGAAGGTCACTAATGATGAAGAACAATGAATGACATAATTTACCTTTTCTGATCCTGTAGAGTACATGTTTAAGAGATAAAAAATATTAAGTAAAAATATAGACCAAATCATTATAAAGGTCAAAAAGTAGCTACTACCATTGTCAATTTTTTGCTACAAGTTGCTTTTTATTTCAATCGAATCATTTGTTGGGAGATGGGCAATGGGCTTGACACGACTTGACCACTTACCCATGTAAAGAAATGCTTCAGTTGTTTTTTGAAAATTGAAAAAGGTTCATTATGAACTGTCACATTGTTTTCTTTATCTTCCGCAAGAAATATGATAATTCGAATTTAATGGAAAGCTTCCTCTACTTTGTAAAACAAGGACCACCGAAAAAAGTGCAGCAGGAACATACGGAAGCATGAGAAAGCATTTCTGTTTATTTTAACATCTCACCTATTTTCATGTTTTTAAATGATTCACCATAAACAAAACATCAACTAGAAACCTTAGACAAAATGAGCAGTAGTTTGGTTAGCAAGAAGGGCATCACCCAGATTCACGACGTCAATGTTCAGGATCTTCCCCTCAAGCTATAGATATGAAGACACCATTGGTCGCACACATAAACAACTACATGCAGAAGCTGGGTCCGAGTGAACTTAGTCTTTGCTGGTCTCTTCTTTTGCAAGCGCTGGTTCAACGGTATCCACTTTGCCACTATTTGAAGTGTCGACTTCACCCAAAGGCTCTAGGCGAGGTGCACTACCGACTTCCTTGCTCTGCACAGAACTCTCTTCAGAATCACGTGGAACAGTTTCTGTTACTTCAGAAGTATTCCCAGTAGATTCCTGATTCACAGGGCCAGGCTTCTTAATGGTTCCCACTTGAACATATTTGCTCATGAACTTGTACTCCCAGTCCCTCAAAGCGTCGATTTCAAATGCCCCAAGGCCTTCAATATCTCCAGTTAAGTCTTTCTCCTCAAATGACATCTTTGCCAGGGCCCTGCTAGCATCTTTGCCAGCAAACAATGCATACGGACCTCCAGGCCCATAAAACATCCTGCAAAAATGAAATAAACATTGTCTGTCAAAACTCAAAAAAAAAAAAGAGAAAATAAGGGAAATACCTTCTCTTCAAGATATTTTAGCTTCAGCTATCCCTTTAATTTACCATGCATTGTGGAAACCAGTGGAAGAGTCAGGAAGGTTTCCTATGTATAATCTACATGGACTATTTGAGAATATGAATATTTAGAATATAAAGTAACTGTTGAAACGTTATAAACTACTTATATGGAATAAAAGGGATAGTGGCATTGTGTTGATGTTACAGTGTGGCAGGATTGGATTGCTACTTTTTATAGTGCTTACACCAAATTGATTCAAAGGATCGTGTAAGAAGACAAAGAAAACACGTATAGTGCAGCAGATAGTACATGAGTTCCTAGCATAGACAATCAAGAAAAGCATTCAACAAAGTGCAAGTGATCCGGCTTCGAAAAAAAATAAAAACATACAAGTGACCTGCTAATGTAATCAGATCAGTACATAGGATCACAACCAAGCAAAGTATCATCCTAGCAGTTAAAAGAATTATCTTCTTGGTATATATTTTGCTTTAACAGCTTGCTTAATGTACGTCAAAGTAAACATCAAGTACAGCAATATAGCAACGTTGTCATTTTTCTTCAATAAATACCACGATGCTATTAATTAAATGTTCCTATAGGAACGTATTGCTTAGCTCAATCATGAGATCCGCGGTGCACGAGTTTATTCACTGGAAAAGAAGTTACAAACAACCATGTTGCTTCCCTTGAAGCACAAAATAGAAATTTACATAAATTCATTGTAAGTCAGAAAGATTTCTTTTAATGTAATCAGCAGCCAATAATATTGGTATGGCCTAAGGGCAAGTTGGAAAAAGAGCGCCATCAACAACAGGAGACAACCTCGGGTATATTAGCAAATATAACTGGAAACTTGAAAACTAACAACCAATCCAAAAATAACCCATAAAATTGTTCAACAATATAAACAACTGCTAAGTACCAGCAGGGTCGATAAACAAATCAAAGATAATCCTCTCCGTCCACAAAAGGAATACAATATTGTAGAGAACCCAAGTTCAAGAAGTGCAACTCTGGCTTGAAGACCAGTTATCAACACAATTGTCGGTAAAATCAGAAACCCAAGTTAAAGAAGTGCAATCCTGGCTTAGAAG
Organism: Cymodocea nodosa; assembly: GCA_036874045.1. Lineage (NCBI taxonomy): Eukaryota > Viridiplantae > Streptophyta > Magnoliopsida > Alismatales > Cymodoceaceae > Cymodocea > Cymodocea nodosa. The sequence continues at coordinate 1,742,420 of CM072345.1, forward strand.
CCACGGTGATCATCAGCATAATTTCTCAGTAAAATCCTAGTATCCTACCTGCCGACAACAATAGCACCGATAGAGACACGAAAATGAAATACATTAGCCAAATAACCATGCATCACCTAAACAACTCATCTGAATCGAAAAAGAGAGAAATTCCAATAAACCCAAAACAATCGTGACCTCGTCAAAATCACCCTTGAAACACGACAAAATCGAAACAGGTAGATCTAAACTAACTACCATTACAATGTCAAGATAATCATTAAAAAATTATTTTAGCAATGAAGGAAAATAAGTATACATCAACAGCACAAGAACCACTTCCACTCCAAGTACTGGAAAAAAAGGAAAATAAATCCATAAAATCAAGCAAAAGGGGGAAGGCAGGAGAAGACACCGTCGGCCCTTTTTACCTGCTCTGTGAAACGTCGTAGATCTGTCCCTTGATAGCCATGAGGAGGGGCTTCTTCGGATCGGACCCGTCGTACTGTCTCAGCTCTTCGGCGGTGATCTCCCCGAGCTGTACCGGGGGCGGCAAGGGCTCCTGCCGGACGAAGTCTCTGGAGGGAGGTGGAGCGGAGGGCTGGAAGAAACCCGACACAACGTAGTAGAAGGCCACTGCCATGGCCAGCACGGTGAAGAAGACCGCCGGTGATAGGCCCGTGTAGGCCACGATCGCCTCCTTCAGTGTTCCCCAGAGCTCCGCCACCGCCATCACCTCCCGACAACCACCGCTGCTCTCCTATCCCTCTCTCCGCGAATCGGAAGGCGTTTTTCCACCTTGCCGGGCGTCGAGGTCCAGATATTTGTCGGTTGTTTTCCTCGACACGCTTCCAAAAAGCTATATATACCATTTATTTTAATTTTAAAAATAATAATCATCTTTACATTATTTTTATATAAAAATGATCATCATTATTTTCGATTTTCACTTATTTACTTTTACAAAATTGAATCATAAATTTTATTATTAATCGATGTAAAATAAAAGGTAATTTTAAAATTACTCAATTAGAAATTATAAAAAAAATTAAATTAACGTAATTTAACATTTAACGTCACGTTGTATGGATTAAGAGAAGAAGAGGATAAATTTGAAGAAAAAGGGTTTTAGAAGAAAAGGATGTTAAAAAGAAGGGTAGATGAGATTTCACAAAAATACTCATACATGCAGTTTTATAAAATATATACACCATGCAAAAAAAATTACAATCAGAAATATTGTAGATAATATTACGAGTACTTATGACATTTTTTGTCAATCTTATTTTTCTATTTAAATTATAACGTTATCTTATATATCTTCAACAACATTAAAATGATAGTCGTAATATTTTTTTATGACTATTTATAATAATATTATTTTTTCTCTTACAGTTAAAAAAGTCATTGTCCTAAGTTGTAATTGATTATTCTAAGCTTTTTGCATTTACTACAATTTAAATTCTAATAGAAACTTTAAATTAATTAAGCTATTACAATTTATTGATATGGTAAGTGCTAGGTTACAGCTATTACAATTTTCTTTTCAAACGTTTTTACAACTAACAACTATTTTTCATAGCTTTTCCTTCGTTTCAAAGTTGATTACGGTTGTGTGACAAATACGTATAAGTTGCAAGAAAATATTTATTTATATGTTGTAAGAAAATTTGAAAAAATTTATATTTGTATTTTACTGGTTAGAACTTATAACATATTAATTACAGCTTAAAACAACAGCTGTTTACCTAAAAACAAAACAAAAGAAAACTTTTCGTCCAGGAATGGTATTTGTTGTTTTATAACAGTGATTTTTATGTTCAGTAAAATTTAAATTTTAGTAAAGTTATACATATTGTTGTTTCAAATCAACTAAAGTTACCATAGTTAATTTAGTATTTCTCTTTTTCTAGCAAGCACTAAATTTTTGCTGGCCGTCCCGTTAGCCATGTCTCGCCGCGTATGATTTCTATTTAGTTCTATACTACCGTACCTAGTGTGAGTTTTGAGAGACATGAAATTAAGAATAAATTAAATAACGCAGAATATATGAAATCAAATGTGATACGTGCCTTATAACTATATTGTTTCATAAAATTCTCGTGTTAGTTACTGAATAAGTCATGTTTTCACGTAAAAATCGTATAAAGTATCTATAATATTTTTCATATTGATTCTCATTTATTGTCGAACACTTTGAAAATACTAAGAAATCAACTTTCTTGTCTATTTTAAAATTCATTAACTTCTTTTTACAGGCGTTCTATATTCTTTCTAGTTGATCCTTGTTTGAGTATTTGACATGATATTTGACACAAGTAATATAAAACTTATGTATCCTTTAAATTATAATATAATCTTAAATGCTCTAAAAAACATAAGATCAAAACTACAACACATTTCACAACTAATATTTAAGATATTAAAAATATGATTTTAAGTTTGCAAGGATAGCTAAGGTCTAAGACTATCATAGTTCAAAAGTACACAAATTATTTCCAATTTTTCTAAGCAAAAACACTCATCTCAATCCCAAGAGTGGAAAGCTTGTTCTTCACCATCTTATACAGATGACGAACATCATGTCGGTCTCCTGGGAATAAATGATTAGCATGATAAATGAACAGAAGCATTCCAAACCATTAGAGGTTGGGAATGAATAACACAAAAAATGATATGCAACATTGTCACTAAATGTAATTCTTATGTTTCATCAAATCATGGCTCAACAGAGGTCGTCTCTAATACTGTTTATGAACGCCCTGAGCTCTCTTGCCCTTCTTTGATGCTCTGGAGACTCATCAATATCAGAATCCATGACATCTATCACATGACTCGGTGGAGCAGGGGAATCTTGAATTGTCACTTCACAAGTAGCAGTTTCTTGCGAGGTTTTATCTTTTTCAAACAGTTCTTCTTCATCGTCCGTCGTATCAACTGCAATTGCATTGCAATAGTTCTCACCATTTACTTGATGCTTTGATGGGGAGCAAGCTGTATCTCGAGAAATCTTAGCTTCTTCATAAACAGCAGCATATTGTATACTTCTTTCACATTCTTCTGGTATGTTCTGTTTGTCATTATCTATATCGATTGAAAATGAATTTTGATGGTTTTCAATGTCTACTTTAGTTTTTGCAACCTTACGCATGCGGATTGGTGGTGATGGGCTAAGAAGAGTTATCACCTCCTTCCCCATATTTTCCACCAGCAAAGTGGGGCTGTACATGGCTGAATTGATTGTGTTGCTTTCAGATTCTATGTTAAGCATGAGACCCTGAAGTTGAACATCAACTTCATGTATGGCAGCAACCTTCGCCGATTTCCTTGATCTCATTTTCCTCTCCACTTTCTTTGCTAGGACTTTGTTTTCCATATACTCCGCTATCCTCTCTGGACATGCACTGAATTTGTGTACACAGAAGGAGAATATCATTAGAAAATCTTCTGCAAAGGAAATAAATAAATATTTTTTAATACTGAAATGAGGAGGTATAATATGATTTGAAGGAGAATAATATGATTTGATTTCTTTTCATATTTCTGTACAACTGTCGAAACAGATGTGTTACTGCTCCCAATTTTCAACCAAGAAGTCCCCAAGTACTATCCATTACTCAAATTCTAATTTATTGGCAAAAATAAAGCTTCATTTTCCAATTGATTTTTTGTTCCAGTCATATAACTGACCTCTTGTAATCTTCTATCATGTAAGATTTCTTTTTATGGTTTTCTTAATTATCTGTTATTAAACTATTTTAAAGTTTATCTCCAGTAGCTAATTAGATTTATTGAAGTTGCAAGTTAGACATCCGTTCCTGCAAGTTGGAATTTTTAGCAAATAAATGAATGCTGCTGGCTTTGCTTACTCAGAAGAAAGCCAAACCCAAGAACTTCTACTTAATATGGGATCCACTTCCAAACCACATTCAGCATCAATGTTTTTTTTCCCTCATAATGACCAGTAAATAGTAAATACATAAACAGAAAGTATTAACTCACACATGAAATAAATTAATAAATTATCAGTGTCGAATTTTCAAAATGACCATGTTACTCTCCACAGACCATGTTATGATCCGTTAGATCCATTAGTCAGTTTTAATCTTTTAGTTGTTGATTTTTCTTTGTAACTGCAGTTACTTGAATTTTATCAATGTACTATTGAGTTGGACCATCCTAGTCAGTTGAAGATTTACCTACTTTCCATGTAATATAAAATGGTGGCCATTCCCTTCTCTTTCAACTAAAGATTCAAATATTGATATTGTGAATAAATGTATTAGGATCCATTTATGGATTCATATAAGATCCATTTATGGATCTTATATATATTCCTTGTGTAATTACAATAAAAGGGATTAAGAAACTCTAATTTACACATGGTATCAAAGCTTCTCTGCTAATCGCCGGTCGTTAACCTTAATCCACCTTCTTCCGCCACTTAATCGTCCTACCAATAGCAACACTCAACTGTCTACTGCTCGGTCACAAGGTGGTCATGGCATTGGTCTGGGCGACTATGCCCAAGTAGTGAAGCTCGCATGGGCTTGTAAGTCAAGCGCTATGGTCACTCGTGTTTGTGCCTTCAACCGATCGTGCACTGGAAGGTCTATACCGACAATGGGTTCGGTGTCTTGGTGCAAGGGTTTGTGAGTGCTCAAGGACGTTCGCCGCTACTTGCTTGTGGTTGTTTTGTTGCAATTTTTTTGCTTGGGAGTTAGAAAGGCTTGAGGATTGGTCGAAGCCCTGTCTTGTTGGACTCGTGAAATGCATTTGCGTTGGAGGACTGTTGTAGGTTGTTGCATTGAAAGGTTTGTCCGTCCACTTCGTGCTCTTCAATAAAGCTACAACTGGAATCGTTGGGGTTCGATGTCGTTGCCTACCTTTTTCATGAAACCCGATAGTTGTTGTTGGTGCAGTCTAACGAGCAATCCCTTGAACCTCGATAGTTTGTGGCTTCTTGTGGCTTGTTTTCCTTTCCTTCTCAGCCAGTGTTTGCAGCATCTACACATGAGAAGTCGAGAACACCTAATCAAGTGTTTCACCCTCATTTTTTGAAAAATTGAATGGAGCCAACTATTTATCATGGGCTTAGAGCTTTCAGACTGTTGTTATGGCTTACAAAAAATTGTCCCATTTAACTACTCATTTATTGGATGGTAAGATCAATGTGTATATGGACTAGTTGGTGGATGACTCAACCATTATCTCATGGATGCTTGCACGTATGGAACCCTTAGTAGCTAGGGGTGTGTCCATGTTACACCTGGCTCATCAAAAGTGGCTATCTTTACAAATGATCTATAGTCACAAGAAGAACATTGCTCACACTTTTAATGTTTATGCAACTCTTTTTAACCTAAAACAAGAAAATGCCTCTTTGCAAGAGTATTATAGTACACTCTATGGCATTATTCAAGAACTCAATTTGTATAAACCTTCAACGACTGACATTTGTTTCTTCAACTGATATCATGAAGAATTAGCAGTTGCAATTTTTCTAACAAGGTTGGACCTAGAGGTGGCCTCTCAAATCCATAGGAAAATTTTAAGTGTTGATAAGATGCCAAATTTGGAGACTTTTGCCAAAGTTCTACATATTTCTCATCCAATTTCCTCCACTTCAACCAATAATACAACATTAACTACATCTTCCTCCCAAGGTAGAGAAAAACCCTTTAGTGGCCATCCACAGCCAAAATGTCATCATTGTAGTAAAATTGGCCACAAGCAATATCGATGTTGGGACAAAATAGGTAAACCAACATAGGTCAAGATGGCTACTGATACCTCCAATCAGCCCTAAGGACTGCCAACTGTGAATATTTTCCAAGACTATGCACAATTTATGTAGCTATAAGCATCAAACTCCTCTACTACTACGAGCTTAGCATCTACCTCAGGTATAAATATGGATATAATAGCTAGGGATAATAGTATTTGGATTATAAACTCAAGCACATCCCAACATATGATAAGTATTTCTAGTCTCTTTATCCATCTACAATAATTACCTAATCTACATAGTGTCATTATTATAAATGGTCGCTCTTGTCTAATAACTAGTAGAGGGTCTATACAAACCACCTCTAATATCTAACTAGACAATACCTTATTTATTCTTGAACTTCCTATAAACTTATTAATGTCATTACTACCCAGTTATCTTATTATGTAACTTTTTTCCCTTTTCACTATACTTTTCAAGACCTACAGATAGATAAGAGAATTGGTTTAGATCATAAAAGAAGCATTAAGGTGTATATTTTGGTTTGTAATACACCCTCCCAGGGTCTAGTTACTTTGTTATCTTCTACAGAGTCCTCTCTCATATAGCACTATAAGTTAGGTCATCCTTCTCTCTAGAAGCTTTGCCAAGCCATACCATAGATATCCATCTTTAAGTTTGTGTGAGTCATGCCAGTAAGGCAAGCATAGTTGCTCCTCCTATCCTCGTGTCACTCTTACTACTAGTCATTCTATGTCTGATCTTGTGCATTGTGATGTGTGAGATTCCAGTCATGTTATGTCTAATAGTGAACATTATTACTATATTGTGTTTGTTGATGATTATTCTCACGTCTATTAGGTGTACCTCTTGAAGAATCGTCAAAATGTTGTGTTTATTGTTCAAAATTTTTTTCAATGAAGTAAAAACTCAATTCTTTGTTACTCCAAAATACTTATGTACTGATACTGCTTTAGAATTTATTAGTATGTTTTTTCAAAAATTTAGTGCTAACTAGGAGAGCATTCATCAAACATCTTGCACCCATACCTCCTAATACAATGGAATTGCAAAACACAAACATTATCATCTCTTAGACATTACTCATACCCTTTTACTTTAGATAAATGTTCTCAAGTCTTTCTGGTCTAATACCATTCTTACAACAACCTATCTTGTCAATTGAACATCCTTTACCTCTCTTGGAGGTGAAACTCCTATTTACCGCCTTTATCCAAATCGTGAACTTTTTAGTCTTTCTCCACATATTTTTGGTTATATTGCTTATGTCTAGAATCTTACTCTCGATCTTAATAAACTTAATGCTTAGGCTCTTAAGTGTCTTTTTGTAGGATATTCTTAGACACAGAAAAGGTATCAATGTTATCATCCTCCTACCTGTCATTATTATACCTTTACAGATGTTACATTCTTTGATGATCAACCCTACTACTTCCAAACTACCTCTCCTTCTAATGAGTCAATGTCTATATCTACTCTTATTATTCTTTGTGATGATTCTACTATCCCTACTCCTAGCCTTGACTTTAATGAAGATAACAGGTTTTCCAAGAGGTCCTTACAAGTATATCATCGACACTAGCCTCCCTTGGTGCTACTTAAGTTTAGTTTTGCTCAAGATACAAAGCAATTACTGAATAAAACTTAAATTAATTAAATTTGTTCATTTAATTTATTGTAAGTGCACAACGTTTGTTGTAAAAATGTGCAAGTATAGGTCAAACCACAATGAGTGATTAGAATCAGTTTTTAGGTTGCTTTTAACCAATGGTAGTGTTTTACCAATTAAGTCTCTCACTTCATTAAATTATTACTTAACAGACAAGTCCATGGACTTAAGCTCACTACAGTTGTTTGCACCTAAATTCGATTAACCATTGAGCGAACTTAAAAAATGTAAACAACTTACTTTACACTCTATGATTTCTACTTATCTCAAATTGAACAATGAATAAATTTAACATCTAAATTATCTCAAATGATAATCATTCAAGGCTTGATTTCAAAGATTAAAACTAATTAGTTTCAAAATAAAGTCATATAGATTCATACTAAAATAAGAAGCAAATACACAACATTTGATAATCACGAACAAATAATACAAACACAGATAGTACAAAAACAAAATATAGTATATATGTAAATATAAACGTTAATGTTAATGTTTCTTAAGGTAGATAATAGATGAATGACAGTGTTCTCCATTGAAAATCAAAAACCTCTAACCTTATATGTAACATAGTTATACTTTTGAAAATTTAATCATTCACTGTCAAGTATTTCTCTCCTTACTGAATTACAAACCTAAACTTTTGTAAGATAATCTCCTTCTTAGTAAATTGGCATCAACCTGATACCAAAGATGTAAGTTTTAATCCTTTTACTACGAGATAATTTCGTGTTTAGTGAAAAAACATTCACTTCCTTTGACACGATCATTCCTCCACAGTAATTGTTAATCACTACGATTTGATCGAAATCGACTCGACTTTAAAAATATCTCCACAAACCTTCAATGAATGGTAAATGGCAATAGAAGAATGATATCTCAAGAAATATCTGATACTCTTTGTAGTGAGCACTCATTCCCCTATTTTCCTCTCAATTTCTTTCAATCCTTTTATATTTCTTTTCAATAACTACAAGCGCCAAAAGTTAATGATTGAATTTTTCTTTCTTATACATTAATAAATGTAATCTCTTCTTCATTCCACGATAAAGATCATAAGCATAAATCATGCAACGTAGGTTTCCTATGCAATTCTTGTAACTACTCATAATTGCATATTAAATAAAATAACTAGTCCATAGAATTAATATAACTCAATAGACTAATTCTGTTAAGATTAATTACTAACTTAACAAACCAACTCTGTTAAGTTAAGCGATAACTCCACAAACTCAATTCGTTCCTACAATTCAGTAAGATAAACATGTAATAAAATGATTTATGTAAATAGTACATATACTACATAGGTCTAAACAATATTTAATAATATTTTAAGGGGGTATTTTGCAATAATTCTAAAATAATACTTATTTAACATTAATTTCTTTTAATTATGCATATTCTTCAATTAAACCTTAGATTTTCGTCAATGTAATATAATGACTTAATTCTCATCTGATTAGTCATATAGCATGCTCTTAATTGTTAATTTAAGCTTTAAGAACTATGCATTTTTTCACTCTAAATAGGTGCCTTCCTAGACTCCACCTTTTACAACTTCTATAGGTCCGTCAACCCAAGATGTGTCTTCCTCTTCTGATCTTCCTATTGCCCTCCAAAAAAGTATACGTAGTTACATACAACATCTCATTGCTCATTTTATTTCTTATGATCACCTTAACCTCTCTTGTCATGCCTTTGCTACAGTAATTTCGTCTAAGTCTATCCTAAGCACCATATCAGGAGGCACTTAAGCTACCATATTGAAAAGCTACTATGAATGATGAGATGGCAATGCTACAATCTTATGGCAAGTAGGAGTTGATTGCTTATCCAACAAATACCAATGTAGTCTCTTATAAGTGGATCTTCACGATGAAATACAAATTTGATAGTTTTGTGGAGAGACACAAGGCTCACTTGGTTGCTTGTGGTTTTACACAAGAATATGATGCTAACTATCCCAAGACATTCTCTCTAGTTGCTCATGTCAACTCTATTTGAGTGCTTCTTTCACTTGCAGTTAATCAATAGTGGGAATTGCACCAACTTGATGTCAAAAATGTATTTCTGTATGGAAATCTTATTGAAAAAGTCTATATAAAGCAACTACCAAGCTATGTTACCTAGAGGAAGTATCAAGTTTGCAAATTAAAGAAAGTTATCAATGGTCTAAAATAGAGCCCACAGACATGGTTCAACAAGTTAAGTCAAGCCATGTTTAGTAAGGGTTTTCACCATTGCATAGTGGATCATTTTGTTTTTATCAAACAAACTACAAAAGAACTTGTTATCCTTATTATGTATGTAGATGACATTCTTCTCATGGGTAGTGATACTGATGGCATCTGTAAAATCAAAGAACATCTTGGCAAATTGTTTCTAACTAAGGATATGATGAGACTAAGATACTTTCTTGACATTGAGTTTGCATATTCAAAAGGAAAAATGATACTCTCCCAACACAAGTATGTACTAGATTTATTGAAGAAAACTAGAAGCTTTGGTTACAAGCCAAAAACCTCACCAATTAAACAAAGACCACAATTTTAGGGCACTATAAGCAAGGAACTAAATAATCCTAAATAATATCGAAGACTAATAGGCAAACTCATTTACCTCACTATTACTATACCAGATATTGCCTATATAGTGGGGTTGCTAAGCCAATTCATGCACAAATCAAGGAAAGTCCACTAGATAGGAGCTAAAAGGTTACTTGTCTATATCAAAGGTATACTAGGAAAAGATTTACTATATCAAACTAATGGACACTTGAAAATTGAAGCCTTCTCAAATGCCAACCATGTAGGAGACAAGGCAGACAAGAAGTCTACCTTAGAATATCTCACCTATGTAGGTAGGAATCTCGTCACCTAGAGGAGCAAGAAGTAAGGTATTGTCTCAAACTCTAGTTGTGAATCAAAATACAGATCAATGAGAGAAGCCAGGTGTGAAATGATGTGGTTCAAATCCTTTTTTCAAGAGTGTAGGGTCACTATATAGGAACTTATGTCTATGTATTATGACAACTAATCTACAATCTACATAGTAAGAAATGAAATATTTCATAAATGCACCAAACATATTGAAATTGATTGCTACTATATTAAAGACTTGGTGACTAAAAAATTCATTTCTACTTCATACACTCCATCAAAAAAACTTGCTGACATCCTTACTAAAGGTTTAAGTTGAATGTCTTTTGAATATATTTGTAACAAGTTAGGTATGAAAAATATATACTTTTCAACTTGAGAAGGAATATAAGTAAATATATTAGGATCTATTTATGGATCCATATAAGACCCACTTATAGATCTTATATATATACCTTATGTAATCACTAGAAAAGGGATTAAGAAACTTTGAATTACATAGATATCATATCAAATATCGATTCTTTGAAAAAAGAAAATGTATTATAAACCTTAATTGTGCTTTCATATATACTCTTTATAATATCAATATATTTTATAAATACTCATTTTCTTTCCAAACTTATCGGAATAGGTTTCTAAGTACTCAATTATAATTTTTTTCAAAATCAATGAATGCAAGTTTTTTTTCTTAATTATAAAATTTTTTATCAGTTGTCTAAGTAAATGAATAGGTTCCATTTCTGACCTAACTAATGTAAATCTAAATTGATTTTCTGTGATTTTAGTTACATATCATAGTTTTTCTAGAAAATCTACTTTAATCCTATGAAAAAGTAATCTACAAGCTGGAAAATTGCCTAAAGTCTGGAATGAAGTAGCATATGCCTTTATTGCACAACCAATACAATAGAGGTATTGAATGAAATATTGAAGCATGTATTCATGATAGTATTGATATTTTAGCCAGAATACCTGAACATGATAAATTATCAGTGTCAAACGTCAAAATGACCATGTCCCTCTCCACAAACCATTTTATAAAGCAAATTATATTACGTAAATGAATTTGGCAATGTCACTAACAGTTGAACTTTTAGTCATGTGCAGGCAACAGATAAAAGAATGTACAAGCTGGAAAATTGCCTACAATCTAGAATGAAGTAGCATATGCTTTTATTGCACAAGCAATATGATAGAAGCATGGAATAAAATATTGAAGTATGTATTCATGACAGTATTGAAGTCATCTACAAGCTGGAAATTTGCCTAAAATCTGGAATGAAGTAGCATTTGCTTTCATTGCACAAGCAATATAATAGAAGCATGGAATGAAATATTGAAGCATGTATACATGATAGTATTGATATTTTAGCCAGAAGGCCAGAACATACCTATGCATCAGATCAGCAGGCACCACTGAAGTTGTTAGCCCATCAATGCCTTGCCAGGAGACTTCAAAAAAGTCCCTTCCATGGGCTTTTCTCTGCTTTACAATAGAAGTTATTGGGCATGGGATGGGCATCTGTAAGTAAGAATTTATACTGATGTGAGCAAGGGGAAAAAAAAGGTTAGCTGCACATCTATTCACAAGAATTAAAAAAACTTGTTTGGCTAGCAACGTAGTCATGGCAAGTCACTCTGTTTTCTCAGGTATTCAGGTCAAGCAACGGGAGGATAATAACCCTGACAATTATCAAAGCATCTAGGTACAATTAGATGATCACCTTGGTAGCCTTGGCATGTTTTAGTTGCTACATAGCCTTAGTCACCTTGTTGAAAGGTAATACTTTTTGTGGTATTCATTTTTTCTTTTAATAATTTCGTTTCCCTTATCTAGTCTCTTCACCCATTTTGATTCTTTGACCCCTTGTTCCAGTTTTTCTTCTCTACTTCCATATCTCTTTTTTTGTTTTTCTCTAGCTGCTTTTCCTTTCAATTGTTTCTCCTTTTTACCTTCATCTTTCACTCTACATTTCATTTCATTAAACAAATTTTCTTATTAAAACATCTACTGAAATTATTTTCATTTTTTCACATTTTAATACACAAAAACTCTATATGCCAATAAAATCATATTTAGTTCGTCAAAAATTCTCAATATTTAATATTGTAATGTCTAGAAGAAGGCATCCCAGTTGTGTACTTTGCAGTTTATTTATTATTTGATTATACTATAATTTGGTTGAAGAAATGGGTCATTATTGTGATATCATATATATGCTTTTTATTTCTTATAATAATGCTTCCTTGAATTCGGGTTGTTGCTTTGGTGTCACCTTCCACCTTGACTACTTTGTGTTTGAGTAAAACATCTACCATTTCCAAGGAAGTTTGAATGCCTGATTGTGATGAAATGGCACGTAGATTGGCAAACCTCCTGAGGTTCCTTTCAGCAATTTTGGGAAGAATATACTGATCTGGACCATGAAACCCATCATTACATCAGCGATGAATATAATGCGTTTTTATATGTTCCTATTTATTTAAATATTTAGCACCTACTGAATGAATGAATATGATGGCAGAATTTATGCAGATATATTTTGATTATATATCATAGTCCATTACTCTAGGTATACTTGATATGCAAGCTCATAGTACATAGATGTCAACGATGCATCTCCTGATGCATAAAAGTATTCCACAAAAATTAAAGTTAACCTGTCTTTTCTGGTTCCCAGTGAAAAAATTGAGCACATATCTGCTGAAGCAGAGTCCGCTGAAATGGATGTTGAGTACACACACTGTATAGTTCAAGCACTTCAATCATAAACTTAAAGAAAGAGGCTTGACAATAGAGTTTGATTGCACGAAATAATAATTCTAATATTTAAGGTTAAACTGAGTCAAACATTTCAAATATGACATACTAATGTTGTCACCATACACTCATACTGCAGTTTACCTTGTTACAATCTCTGAATCTACGGAATGGCATTTTGGTTTCAGATAAGCATCAATCACTGCAGTAAATTGTCTACTTCTAGAGTCATCTGTATTTCCTATCGACGAAAAAGGAATCAATCAATGATAACATTAGCAATAAAGAAGGCATGTTTGTTTTTCATTATTATTTCCATGACCGTCAAGTGCTTCCTTTGATGATTTCTCATATATGGCCATTAATCTCCATATTTTCTGCAGAAATTTTATTTGATGGTCAAAGTGAAGTACGGTAACATTTTGACATAAAAATAATGTTGACCATAGTTGCTGATATTGGCATCTAGGCATTTAGGCATGCTTGTTTTTCACAAGTAAATCAGATCCTTGTTGAGTCCAATTATGGATACAAGGATCCGATGTTATACAAAGTGCTTTTTTTTATGAAATAAACATGAGTCCATGTTTCACAAGTTCAAACTTTTTGTTTGTTAATCATTTGACTTGAGTTTATGTTCCTAAAATTTTGGTTCAGCATCATTTGAGCATCTTATTTTGTTATTGCAAATTGTAAAAGAAAAGGAAATAAAAATAGATGATGTAGATATTTTAGTGAATATTTTGATAAATTTACCATAAAAAACTCCTATATGCAAAATTTGGGTAGTAGTATAAAAGATATAGATTATAGTTATTTTAAAAGAATTAGTAGTTTGAATCCCGAAGAAACCATGAAAAAGTTGAAATGCAGGTAAACTATTGGACCAGATTATATTCTTATATAATATAACTAAAAACTTGACAATTGATAAAAATATTTAGAAGAAACTGATTCATGTGACTAACCACACATGGTGGGATTTTACTTAAATTATTGTTGTAACAAGATAATTTATAAATTGTAACTTTCAAATATTATATATGTCATATTGTTGTATAAATGTTTACTTCTACATATTAAAAATGTTATTGATGCTTTAATAAATTCAAAGTGAGTTTATTTATGCATAATATTATTTATTAAGGTTTTAAATTAATTATAAATATACAAGAATACATATACATATGTGTATTTATATATTTCTAAAAAAATTACTTAGTGTGCATAGGCATTGTCTAAGCAGGCACCTTATAATAACCTTGATGTTAACATATCAGGTGAGATTGAAAGAAATATACTCAACTTCACAATAGATCCAGGTCCAATTTTCTTAAGAACAATTTCATTGAACTCACCAATGATACTTTGTGACTTATTTTGAACATGCTGTGAGTTCTGACTGCATTTATTTTCTTTCCCTTTTTGCTTTCTTTGTTTGGTTTTCCTCTCAAGTTTGAATCCTGCTGACACAATTTGAAGAAGAGCGTCGGCTTCCCCTAGAGATTTAACAATCTGACAAGCATTTTCCTACAGCATTGGAAGCACAAGGCAATCTTTTAACTACAGTCCTACAAAAGTAATATTGGTAACGAAGGATAAGACACTAATTTTGCCAGTCTTAACAGTTTAAACTAGTTAATATTTTGCACAAATGTGGGAATTAATTTATTGCATGCATGTAAACCAGTCCGTATAAAATAAATAGCAGCACACAGCTGGCTTAGTGCCTAAGTGACCAGAAACAATACATACCAGGCCAAAACCATGTAGTCCATGAAAATAGTCGCTTCCAAGAAGAAGGGCCAGACAAATCTGAAAATCATAAATAACCAAAACATTACATAAAAGACATACATAGAATCTCATATGGCTATATGTAGTTCTTATATTTAAATGAAAATTCTTGAAGACATTTCTAGAATACATAGTGTCCAGTGAGTGAAATCAGTTACTATCATTAATTGAATTGCAAAGCAAACAAAGTGAACTTAGACCTCAAACATTATGGATTGCTTTTGTGAATATTTCAAATCACAAGGCCGATAAATGAGAAACTGTACAAAGCTTACTAGTGAGTTTCTGCCAAATCCAAGCTTTCTTTCTATATCTACCATCTCATAGCAAACAACGTGACCTCCATCTCCTGTAAGGTGAAAAAGTATTATATCAACTGAATGACATTTGCTACAGGAGTAATCCCATCAATGTCACTACGCTTAACCAGATGTAATAAGCAAGTGCTCACCAAGAAAAATATCTCGATACACTTCCCTAGCCCCAAAAAGAAATATATCTGAATCTGCAGAAAAGCAACCATCCTGCAGATAATAATCTTTACCATTATATACATATCTTGAAAATTAGATTTTTTACTACAATAGAAATGACATGATAGATTTTAGAGTATAGACTTACACACATGTTCGAAAAATTCAACAAGGCACATTGAGCTTCAGCCTCTTCTAACCTATTAATTTTAGCTTGCACTTGTTAATGTAGACAACTAAAAACAAAAGTTGAACTATAATATTAATGTTGTATTTTCCCTAATTTCTATTGACAACGTATGCAAGTTAGAAGATCCATTTGATTCATAAAGGTTTCAGAATATTTACAATTGAGATTCTTACAAGTAATATTTGAAATTTATAAAAGACTTGAGGCTTCTCATTTTTGTGACATCACCAATTACAATCCATGAATTCAGAAATCAAAAAGTTATACATAAGCCAGAAAGATAGATTGAATTGCATAATTTACTTAAAAAAATCAATCTGATGAACCTCTAAGTTACTATCTGTAAAATTGCATAAAAAAAGAAAAATTCAGTGTACAAGACTTTCACCAATGTAGGGCTAAAGTGTGTTTAATTGTACACAACATTACCTCAATAAATGGAGAAATTGCTTTCTAAGATTCAAACCCACCATACATGTTGAGGTACCTGCCTAGGTGAGCCAGCTGGCAAGCCATTATAGGAGACCAAGGTGTTTTCCATTTAAGGTGTTGTTTTCTGCTCATGGCAAATTAAGCTAGTGATCCTAATAAAGAGCCATCATTTATAAGGATTTGGTGCAAAAAAAACACTTCTCCCACTCCACCCATTTTGCAACATTCAAGCAAATCATAAACCTTCCACATGTCTAGGGGCCTTCTTCAATAAGCATCCAAAGTACTAGTGGCTCTACATTCTTCAACAACTAAACATGTCAATTCGACCATGTTGACGCAATCAAATTGTGCCATTGACTGGCATGGTTGGGTAATATGGGTCATGCCAAGTTGGTGAAATGTCAATTCATGCTATATTGACACAGCACAATTCACAAGTCATGCTAGTATGGCTCATTGTGCCACAAGCACAACACAAGCAGCTCTACAATTTCTTTCACCTATTGACCACCTTCAATGGTCAATAAGATTGTGTCAATCACTATCGAAGAACAATGGTGATCATGTCATTGTTGATCACTCAATCCTCCACTACCTTCATAGATGGTTAATCCTCCATTGCCCATTGAAACTACCACCCAACATCTTGCCTCCCCTCCAAACAAGCATTCAAACAAGTGCCTAATTATCCAAAGTTGTGATGTCCCACTCCCTTCCAAATGAGCATCCGAATGGGCACCTAATCATCTAAGGTCATGGTAGAGCAATGGTAAGGTCTTAGAGGAATTGGGGCTTTAGTAATTCCTGCATTTAAGGAATTTTTAAGTGCAACCTATAATGAGTTTAGGCTTACAAGAGATTAAGGGGAACCACACGAGAAGAAGAATTAAAGAAGATGAAGATAAAATTGAGATTTGACAATGATAATGGCTCCAACCCTACCTCCCTTTTAAAGGATGACAAAACAACATTACAATTGGGTAGTAATAGTCAAGCAATGTCACGATGGCAACAATCAAGGCATCAAGATTCAAACACAATGTAAAAATAGTGAGGGCATCAAGACTTAATCTATCAAACAACAGTTGGTCAAGTTAGGGTGTTGGGCATTGGGCATCATTTGGGTAGGTAACATCCTACAATGGTTGAGCAAGTGACATCTTGCAATAGTTAGATAGGTGGCAACAACAAGCGAGGCAATAGCAACAATCAAGGTCGACTACAGTGGATGGTGGCAACTACCAAGATTAGTGGCAATGACAACTTAAAGTCTCCAACTATGAAGTCAGGACCGTGACTATTGAGAATGGGTGGTGAAAATGAAATGCGCATAAGGGCATAAGTGATTTTCTTCTTCTCCACAATTCTATAAATACCCATTCTTCATTACCAATCATCAAAGCAAACACAAATCTTCTTCTCCTTCTCTACATCTTAAATCCTTAATCTTTGATTCTCTCATTCACAATTCATGGTGCAATCTTGCTTTCAAGTGTCATTTCAAGCAATTATAATGGCACACAACTTCAACAACAATTTGCCACAAACAACTCGATTTATAGAAACTAGAGCATCTTCAAATACTATTACTTACAAATCCAAAAGAAAAGCTACAGTATAGTCTAATTTTATAATTAAGGAGAAAACCAATGAATGGTACAATGGATAATAAGATGTATTAAAACATATGTAATGTAAATTTCTCTTGCAAAAGTACCGACAATATAAGTCAATTAGCTACTTATGAATTTAAAAATTCAAAAGATAAAAATATTCAAACTCAACTTAATTTCACTCTTAAAGGTCATATTTCTTCATAACATTATAATCCTAAAAAAACTAAAAAACCTCATGCTAGATTTATTATTGCTAATAATTTACCACTTAATATATATTTTCAAGAATATATTTCACAAGTTTATTGTCTACAATTCAAAATTGTCTTTAAGAATACCACTAAACAAGATATCATTGAAGTTTTTAATAAAATTAGATTTGAACTAATAAATGTTATGAGTTCTATAAATATCTCAATTGCTTTTTCTTTTGATATTTGGGAGGAAAGAATCAAAGAAGATTATATTATTGTTATTGCATATTTTATTAATAATAATTGAAATTTACAAAAAATATTAATAGGATTTAGGCAAATTATTCATCCTTATATTGCTGAAAATATTTTTTCTATGATTATCGATATTTTTTATCCTTATGGAATTAAAGGAAAAATAGGTAATATTACTTTTGGCAATACTTCTAATAATAGTATAATCATTCTTATGTTTAAAAGTAGATTAAGTCTATCACATAGTTTTCATTTATTACATCAAAGATGTATTTATTATATAATTAATCTTATATTCAGTTAGTATTTCAAAAATAAGAGATTATCTTGAAAATATTATATTAACATTAACTTACATAACAAGTAGTGGTAAATGTATATAAAAATTTAATCATATATATGTTCTTCATAGGTGGAATTTTTTATATTTAATGTTACAAAGTTATCTTCCTTATAAAA
This sequence comes from Cymodocea nodosa, assembly GCA_036874045.1. Lineage (NCBI taxonomy): Eukaryota > Viridiplantae > Streptophyta > Magnoliopsida > Alismatales > Cymodoceaceae > Cymodocea > Cymodocea nodosa. Next base: position 1,760,882 of record CM072345.1, read on the forward strand.
AAGCTATAATATATTATTATAATCGTAATATAACTAATTATAGTAAAACTTTAGATGCCTATGACTTTGAAATTATTAATTGTTTTATTGAATTTTGACATCTATTTTTTGAGACAACTATACAATTATCTAGAGTCTATTATCCTACTTCTATTTATGCATTACATCATTTATATGCAAGTTCATTAGTTTTTAATAAATATGCTCAATATCAAATTTTTGCATCTATAGTTTAAAAAATGAAAGAAAGTTTTTAAAGTATTGAAATGGTATTCCAAATTTATATATATTAACTACATATTTAGATCTTTGGACTAAATTAAAGGGAGTTGTCTTAATAGAAAAAATACAAAATTATTTAAATATACTACTTAATATAATTATTGTATTTGTATAAGAAAAATTAAATAATATGTTTGTTTATATGTTGAAAAACATGAATTAAGACAATAAACACAATCATTTTCTTTATCACAACCAACATCATCATCTGAACCAATCCTTCCATCTTAAAGATTATTAAGATAAAATCACCAAATATCTTCCATTATATATTCTAGACAAGAATTAAATATTCTTAATTGTACTAATCATAATTATTTATTTAATGAATATGAAGATTTAAAAAAATTTGATGTAATTGAATTTTGGAAAAATCAAAAAGGAACATTTCCTATTTTACCTTTGATGACTAAAAATTCATTAATAATGTCAACATCTTCTATAGTATATAAACAAGTTTTTAATATTAATAGAAATGTATTAGATGAAAAAAATGTAAATTAAGTATAAGATTTTTTGGAGACTTTAATATATGTTAAAGATTGAAAACTTGTTCATCATCGTGGACAACAATAATAATGTGTTGTGAATCATTTTGCGTTTAATAGGAAAACAACTAACAAAGGTGTTAACCTAGTAATATATGTTAATGGTATCTTGATCATAGGCAATGATATTAAGACAATGAGGAGTACAAAGGCACATCTTGCAAATTTCTTTATTACCAAATACATGGGCAAACCAAAGTATTTCTTACAAGTTTGCTTATTTAAAAAGAAAAATGATGCTCACTTATAGAAAGTATACTCTTGACTAACTGTAGGAAATAAATCTCTTAAGTTGTAACCCTAAACTTACTCCAATAGAATCCAATCTCCCTTTTTAGGATAACATGTCTAAGAAATTAGAGTACCCATGACAATACAAAAGTTTAATTGAAAAATTAATTTATCTTATAGGTTTTAGGCCAAACAATACATATGTTATTGTTCTACTTAATCAATTAATGCATGAATCAAGAGGTGTGTACAAGCTAAGTATACAATAAATACTTGCCTACATTAAAAACACATCAAGAAGAGAATGGTACATGAGAAATATGGTCACTTGATGATTGAGGCTTTACTCAAACTCAAGCTACACAAGTGACAAAAAAGATAGGAAATCCACCTTAGGTTGTTGTACTTACATTAGCAAAAATTTAGTTATTTAGAGAAGTAAAAAAAATGGGATATGATGTCTAGGTCTAGTGTCAAAGTAGAGTATAAGTCTATTGTTAGAATATATGTGTTATATGTATGTGGATAATCAAATTTTAAGATCCATAGACACCCTCTGGTTGTATAAATATTGTCTTAATCATCTAGTTAATGACTTTTTCTTCCTTAATCTCCACAAAACTTGAGTTTTAACTTAGTATCAAAGCACTAATCTAGGGTTAAAAGTCTTTACCACTGTCACAAACCATTCTCCATCATCTAACAACCTCCACTGACCATTCAGTCATTTGGACCCTTCCATTGAGAATTGCCATGGGTAGGTCGATCTTTCCATTATAGTAGTTGTCAATTCTACGATGGTGCCAAACCTCACTAGCATTTAAGTCTACCGTACAACCTCTACCATCACACAATCCCTTCAACTCACCGTTTGTCCATGTCCATTGGTGCATGCTCATCTACATTGAAGAACTTTGGTGACAATCCCATGCAACTTAAACCTCAATCGTTTGCTACAAGACCTTGTAAGTGGTTCTCTCTCATTAGCGCACATTTGTCCATGTGAAAGTTGTATGTCTTGATGCCTTGGCACCTATTGTAATGGCATCATCCTTCTTACAACCCATACTAGATTCTTCTATCTTAAAGCTTATTGTCACAAGAGTGAAGTTGAGCGAGCACAACTATCACCATTAGACATCAACCTTCGAGAAGTTTGTTATCTCTCAAATGTAGAAGTCGCATCTATACAATACCCCTCCAAATATAAAGTTAGTGTTAGGGTCGTATGGACTTACGAGAGGGAGGATGAATGGTGAGTGCGTTATTTTTATAACTAATTTGACTTAATTAAATTCTTATGAATGTATATGTAATGTAAATTATACAGTTATTGTAGAAGAAACTTAAAGCAAAGAATAAAAGCATACAAATAAATTTTTAGATGATTCACTACTAACAACTATTCCATCCTCAAAGTACAACTTAAACTTCACTAAGTGATCAATCACTTACGACCATTGCTTTCAGGTCAAAGCAAGAATCAACCTCTTGAGTTTTCAAATCAAAACTCAGTAACCAACACATTAAGCTTTTAAGTTGAAACTCTTAACCAACCTTAAGTTTTCAAGTCAAAACTCAGTAACCAACACATTAAGCTTTTAAGTTGAAACTCTTAACCAACCTTAAGTTTTCAAGTCAAAACTCATAAACCAACACTTTGTTCTTCAATTGACTTGAGAATTCTTCAATCTTGCACTTGTTGAATCTTTGATGTTCTTATAATTTTTTATGCAGCTCTATCTAAAGGTGTATATGATAATTGTATCTATTATTCTCCACCTGTTGATCATTCTTATACCAAGAGGTATAATAATCAATTTTCTTTCAATGGTATTCATCTTGTTGTACTTACTGATCAGTCAATCCTAAATATAATAAGTTATCATTCAGTATAATTCAAATATAATGTCTTCTTAAAATCTTTCAAAAACTTAAGTAGCTGACTTGAAACTATCCGAATAATTCGAGCAATTATCTAATACTATCTAGAAAACTCAAACAGTTATCTGAAACTATCTAAAAACTCGAACAGTAATTCTTTCTAGCTTGTCACATGAATCTTTAAATTCTACATGTAAGATTTCTTAATTTTAAATAGTTTACTTGAAACCTTCCGAAAAACTCAAACAATTATCTGAAACTATCTAAAAACTCAAACAATTATTCATTTTAGCTTGTCACATGAATCTTTAAGTTTCGATCAACTGTGAAACTATTTGATCTCTTTTCCAACTAACTTATGAAATACATTTTAATACCTCACATAGATTTTTACATTATCAAAACACAAGAGTTCTAACAGTTAAAGTGCTATGTAGCTTAGAGGGTAACAAATGTTGTAGTTGTCTTTTGGCTTTTCAATAGTATTGATGAGCACATTGCTCATGATTTTGGTCACATTCATCTCACTCGCAAGATTTAGGAAAACCTCTGCACCACCTACGGAAATGTATAAAACATATCTCAAGTCTATGAGGTCTATGAGACCCTCTTCAACAACAAGCAAGGAGAAGGTACAATGCATACTTTCTACACTAGGTTGTACTCTTTGTTAGATGAACTAGATGTTTATTAGCCACCTACTCTAAAATTATCCACCCAATGTTGATACAATAAAGAACTAGGTGTTGCCCTCTTTCTAGTCAATGTGTCTAGAGATTTCAACTCAAATGCATGGATAGATCTTGGTAACCAACAACCTCCCCTCTCTTGAGGCTATCTTCAGCAAGGTTATTCAAGTCACTACTACTACCTTAACATTCCATCTACCTACATCTCATAAGGCCTCTACACTAATAGTTTCTTTTCGAGGACCCACCATGTCCTTTAGTAGCTTCTCTCAACACGATAAGGGTAAATCAAGCAGTCGTAGTTAATCTAGACCACCTTGCATTCACTATAAGAGAAAAAACCATCACTTCAAAAAGTGATAAGACAAGTTTGGGCATCCATATACACCACCAACTATGGCTCATGCCATATCTACTCCATCTCGAAAGACTCTCACTTTTAACGATATTAGTTTAGTGTAGACGACGTAGGTAGATTATGATCAATGTCCAACAATCAATTGATGTCAAAGCCAACTACACCCTTACATTTTGTAAATCAAAATTACATGCATCCACTCATAATGATACTTGGATTATCGATTCGGATGTCTCTAACCATATTTCAAGAAACTACAACTTGTTTAGCCACCTAACCAAACTCTCTAACATTAATTCTGTGACCTTAGTCAATGATTGTAGTTGCTCCATCTCTGATGAGGGCACTATTCTCATCAACTAGGATATAACTCCGATCATATCCTTCATGTGCCTGATTTTCCTATTAATTTATTATGATTTTCCCTTTTCATTGCATCTTTCAAGATCTATAGACGAGGAAGAAGATTGGTGTAGACCATGAGTGCAACTGTGATGTCTATATGCCTACTCATAATGATATACTGAGGGGTTTAACTATTGCTTGCACGTCTCACGACTCATCTCTCATTTAGCATTGTCATTTTAAGCATCTTTCACATTAAAAGCTTTGGAAAGTCTTACCGTTGGTGTTAGTCAGTCCTTTTCAATGTTAATCTTGTATTATAGGTAAGCACTTTCATGTTACCTTTTCTAGTTGTGAGTTTGCGTCAACTCCAAAGCCTTTTAATATTGTTCATTGTGATATCTAAAGACCCTCCTGTGTAACATCTTATATCTAGTCATTAATATTATATTATCTTTGTTGATGATTTTTCAAGAACATCTTAGATGTATTTGTTAAAAAAACGTCAATCTGTATTTGATTTCATCAAGTATTTTTTTAATAAAATTCATACTTAGTTTGGTGTAATTTCAAAAAAAGTTTGTACTAAAAATGTTCTTGAATTCACTCAATTTACTATAACTTCTTTTTGTGCTAACTAGAGTACTTTACATCAAACAACTTATGCACATACATCTCAACAAAATGATGTTATTAAGTGTAAGCATCGTAACATTTTAGATATTACTCGCACTTTTTTGATTAAGATTATTATGTTAGAACCTTATGTTATAACCTATGTAATTGGGTAAATGAATCCTTCTCCCTATATATATCTATCTTGTAGTAATACAAACTTTTCTAATTTTCAATCTTGTTTCACATGGTATCAGAGCTAGGGCAACAAGCAATAGCAACATCCAAACAAAAACAGTAGCAACGTCTAGGAGGTTGGGCTACAGGCGACTAACAACTGTGTGCAACAAGTCAACACGACCAAATGTGAGGTGGTCGTCACCGAAAGGTCATGTGAATAGTCTACAGGAGGTCGTGTGAACCATGACCGTGTGGTCGTCCACCCACGCCCAAATGTGAGGTGGCCGTTGCCATTGCATGAATCACAACCACATGGTCGTCTACCTAGATATAAGGTGGACATTCACCCAAATGCGAGGTGGACATCCACTCAAACACACTAGAGTCTTTGGTTGCATGCAACCGTGCAAGGCATGCGTTAGTGTGACTGTAGCGACCAACAACTGTGTTGGACCATAAAAATAAAATAAAATAATCTAACATTCTGGAGTCTTAATAAAATAATCCTGTTAGGCTCGACTATACTAGATTCAACATTTTTCAGAGGTTCCAGATTGTTGTCTTCATGCCTCCACCATCTCAGGTGACGTAAGGACTGTGGCAACTACAGGACTCCATGGTTCCATGTGTAGGGATGTAATTTTTTTTTAGGTAGGTCTCCTTTATAGATGGTGAAGAACAAAGGCCTCTAGGTCAATGGTTGGTGCAAATAGTGGCTACTGAATCTACTAGTGTTACAGACAATGGCTATTAAATCCATTGATGTCAGTTGTCTCACTAGATCTTGATAACCTTAAGAGAGACAGCAATCTGACAACTGTCTAAAATGACAGTCAAGCTCAATGAACTCAACTACCACACCTAGTTACTGAGCTTTCTCACATTTACGACAGCACAAAGGAAAAGTAAATACCTTACCCCACCACCTCTAGATGTCAAGGATGGTGCATATGATGATTGGTTTGCTAACAATTCTACTATTATTACGTGGTTGGAAAATAGTATGGAGTCATCTATTACTAAGGGCGTAATGATATTTTACCTCGCAAAACTTATATAGGACACTTTAAAGTAAATATATGTTAAGGAAAGGAACATTGTAAGAGTTTATGAGGTCTATGAGTAGATATTTACTCTTAAGATGTCGGGGCAATCAATGCAAGAATATTATAGGACAATAAGATCCTTATTTGAGGAACTAAACATTCTTCAACCATCATCTACTAATCTTGTGACATTATAAAGGTATCAGAATGATCTACAGGTGGCTGCCTTCTTAGTTGGTCTTCCACCGTACTTAGTGTCTCAGGTCTGCAGGCACCTTTTAGGAGGAGATACTAATCAGATTTAGGCACTGCATTTGTTAAAGTTTTATGCATCTCCAAAGCAAGCAATGTGACAGGTGTGGAAATATAGGAGGCCTCAACCTTAGTTGTCAAAAACACTCAAAATAGGTAGGATAGTCGTCCCAACCATGGGCTTGAAAGACATAAGATTCCCTATTCTCACTACGGGAAAACAAATCATAGATTAGAGAAGTGTTGAGAGAAGTTCAGGAAGCCAACTTGGGCTCGAACTGTGATAGAAACAAAGGATACATTGGGTGCTACTTCTGAGACATCGATTGTGACTATCACTCAACAAGAGTATGAAAAACCTAAAACAAGCACAAGGATTCAACGCTCCAATAGTCGCATCCCTAGCTTCCACCTTTGGCATGACCATGTCTACCAGTGAGGCTCAACCCTAGATTATTGACTCAAGTGCATCTCAACATATAACAAGATGTCCTAACCTCTTCTCCCGCTTACAGAATATTACAAACCTACATAGTGTCACTATAGTTGATGGACATTTATGTCAGATATTAGAACGTAGCACAATCGATGTCACCCCCGATATCCAACTTGTAAACACCTTATATGTTCGTGAACTCTCTGTTAATTTTTTATCCATTAGTTCCATTGCCATCTAATTGTCCTATTTTGTGATATTCTTTCCATTTCACTATACCTTTCAGGATCTGCAGACGAGAAAGAGAATTGGTTTGGACCATAAACGAAGCTTTGGAGAGTATGTTCTTGTCTGTGATACTCTTTGTGGGATTGCTGCTTTATCATCATCTACTGTTGTGTCTTGTCTTCTTTAGCATCATCGGTTAAGGCATTCTTCGGCTCACAAACTTCAACAGACGTTGCCTTGGGTCAATTTATCAGATTTTGTATGTGAATCTTGTCAACTAGGGAAACACAGTCGGTCTATCTATCCCCGTGTATCTCTTTCTAAAAGTAGTACTATATTTGACCTTATTCATTATGATGTGTAGGGTCCTAGTCCTATTACCTCACTTCATGATTTTCATTATTATCTTGTTCTTGTGGATGATTTCTCGAGAATTTGTTGAGTGCATTTGCTGAAAAATAGACAAAATATTGTAACCTCTATTGAAAACTTTGTTAATGAAATCAAAACCTAATTTTATGTTACTCCTAAGTGTCTTCCGACTGATAATGCATTAGAATTTGTTAGTAATATATTTCAAGGTTTCTGTTCATCCCAAGGAATTATCCATCAGATGACATGCCCTCACACCTCTCAATAGAATGGGGTGGCCGAGAGAAAGCATTGTCATCTTCTAGATATCACTAAGACTCTTCTTCTCCATATGAAGGTTCCAAAGTACTTTTGAGCAAATGTTGTCCTAATTGCTACCTATCTTATTAACAGGATGTCTTCTTCTTCGTTAAAAGGAGAAATTCTCATTCATTGTCTTTTTCCTACTAGGGAATTGTTTGATTTCACTCCTAGAGTATTTAAGTGCATTACCTATATTCATGATCTTAACTTTGGTTGAGATAAACTTGATGCTCATGCTATCAAATGTGTGTTTGTAAGATATTCTCGAACCCAAAAAGGCTATAAATGTTACTATCCTCCCACAAAACACTACTACATATCTGTTGATGTTACCTTCAATGAAGTTCAATCTTATTTTTCAAGAGATATTGGTCATCCTAATCTTCACTTACCTAGTTTGACTTCTACCAATCAAAATGAGAGTCTTTTGGTTGAGGATTCTCAAGAGGATAGTGGTCTAGAGTCCTCTAATACTGTTAGGAATAACCACTTAAGTGAGGAAGACCACTACAGGTGTATCACAAGAGACAACATCCTCAAACTGATTCTATGGCCACTCCAAGGATCTCCTCAGATGCAAATTCTTCTACTAACCACCTTCAACAACCTCTAGCAAACTCTGATGATCTTCCCATTGCTCTCCGAAAAGGTACTCACATTTGCACCCAACATCTCATTGCTAACTTTGTTTCCTATGACCACCTCAGTCCTTCCTACTATACCTTTGCTTTAATTGTCATGTCTGAGAATGTACTAGGGACATACCAGAAAGTTCTACAGAGTCCTACATGGAAGCATGCCATAAATCAAGAAATGGAAACACTATGGTCATATGGCACTTGGGAGCTTGTTCTTTGTCCAGCTAATGCAAACCTTGTTTCCTACAAATAGATATTCACTATGAAATACAAACTAGATGGTTCAATAGAAAGACACAAGACACGATTAGTAGTATGGGGATTTACACAAGAATACGGGGTTGACTATACTAAAACTTTCTCACCTATCGCCCGTCTTAATTCTATCAAAGTACTTCTATCTATAGCAATCAATCAATAGTGGGAACTTCACTAACTTGATATCAAAAATACCTTTCTCTATGGTGATTTGGCAAAAGAGGTGTACATGGCACAACCTCCTAAGTATGTCATCCAAAGGAGACAACTGGTTTGCAGATTGAGAAAAGCTATCTACGGATTGAAACAAAACCCCTAGGCTTGGTTTAATAAATTGAGTGAAGTACTGATTGCTAAAGGATTTCAGAGATGCATTATTGATCACTCTGTATTTATTCATAGTTCTGATCGAAGATATACTGTTCTAGTTGTATATGTTGATGATATTCTACTTACAGGTATAATAGTGAAGGAATTACTAGAACCAAAGAACATCTTGTCAAGATCTTTGAAACAAATGATCTGAGAAAACCAAGATATTTTCTTAGGATTGAATTTGCGTACTCCAAGAAAAGAATGATATTATCTCAACGGAAATATACCCTTGATTTGCTTACAAAGAAAGGGAATTTGGGTTGCAAACCAGAAGCTATGCCTATTGAACAAAACTTACCTTTTTGGGATTTGTCTTCTAAGAAGTTGGTAGATCCAAGTGGCTACAGGAAGTTAGTTAGGAAGTTGATTTATCTCACTATTACTAAGTTTGACATTTCTTATACTATAGGACTGCTAAGTCAATTCATGCACCTTCCTTGATTAGTATATTAGATAGAAGCTCAAAGAGTACTAGCCTACATTAAGGGGACACCAAGAAATGGGTTATTATATCAAACAAATGGACTCATGAAGATTGAAGCGTTCTCTGATGCTAACTTTATAGGGAACAAAGGAGACAAGAAATCTACCTCTAGATATCTTACCTATGTAGGAGGAAATCTGGTCACGTGGTGTAGCAAGAAACAAAATGTGATGTCTTGCTCAAGCACTGAAACAGAATACAGATCTATGCGGTTCATTAGTTGTGAGTTGGTATGGCTCCGATCACTATTAAGGGAACTTGAAATGATTGTGGAAGAACCTATTCCTATGTACTGTGATAACCAAGTAGCGATTTACATTGCACAACATGAGACATTTTATGAACGAACCAAATACATAGAAATTGATTGTCACTATATTAGAGATTTGGTAACAAAAGGTATTATCCACACTCCTCATATTCCATCTTCTGAAGAACGAGCAGATATTCTCACCAAGGCGTTATCCTGTAGACCCTTTGATTATCTTTGTAACAAATTAGAAATGATAGATATATATTCTCTAGCTTGAAGGGGAGTGTTATGTTAAAACCTTATGTTATAACTTATGTAATTGGGTAAATGAATTCTTATATAGATCATTCTCCCTATATATATGTAATCTATCTTGTAGCAATACAAACTTTCTAATTTTTTATCTTGTTTCACAAAGATGAATGTTCTCAAGTACTTATAATTTGATACTACCACCACCACCACATATTTGATTAATCAAAAGTCTTCAACTCCTTTTGGTGGAGCCACTCCTCTTTAATAGTTGTCCCCTGAAAATGAGTTGTTTCCTCTTACCCTAAAGCTTTTAATTGTACAACCTTTGCGAAAAACTTATCTTTGGATCTTAACAAGTTATCTCCTCATTCTATAAAATATGTTTTTATTAGTTATCCTCATAGTCAAAAGGGATATCAATGTTACCATCCACCTATCCATTGATACTTTGTTTCTGCTAATGTTTTTCCGAAAAATATTCCTTATTTCACCCCCTTAGAAGGTCCTACTCCTCACTTGATTCCTTTCGAGATTTTTTTACCTATTAAGGTTCATCCCTTGCACCAAGCTACTTAGCCACCTCCTTTATAGGTATATCAAAGACAATCTTCGTCAACATCCTACCACATATGTGGACCCACAACTATTTTCTTCTCTAGACGTAGATCAAGCCACTTCTGATATATCCATTACTTTACGAAAAGATACTCATTACTACACTACCCATCTTATTTCTAATTTTATACAATGATCCACTTTCTTGCCATCCTCTCCAAATCAATCCCAAAGAATTATGAGGAAGCACTTAAACTTCCACATTGGAAGAAGGCTATAAATGATGAAATACAAGCATTACTTGGCAATGAGTCTTGACAAGTTGTCTCCCAACATTGGATTAGCCTAGTCGTTAGTTGCAAATGGGTGTTCACCGTCAAATATAATTCTAATGGAACTATAGCATGTCACAAGACTCGATTAGTTAGTCGTGGCTTTACTCAAACTCATGGGATTGACTACTATAAGACATTCTCCTAGATGGCTCATCTAAGTTCAATCAAGATTATTCTCTCTTTGACAATCAACAAATCTTAATCATCATCCCAACTTGATGTCAAGAATATTTTTCTTTATAGAGATCTACAAGAAAAGGTATTTATGGAACTACTTCCTATGTATGTTACTTAGAGGGAGAATAGAATTTGTTATTTACGTAAGGTGATCTATGGTTTGAAACATAGTCTACGAGCTTAGTATGCTAAATTAAATTCTGTTATGTTGACTCATGATTTTCAAAAGTGTATTGTGGATAGTTCCATCTTTATTCAGTAATAATCGACTAATACTACCATTCTAGTAGTTTATGTAGATGATATTCTTCTTATTGGTGATGATATTGAGAAATAGCCACTACTAAAGTGTTTCTTACGAACGAATTTATTTTGCATGGCATGGGAAAGCCAAGGTTCTTTTTAGATATTGAGTTTACTTATGAAAAGAGCAAACTTGCATTATCACAAAGAAAGCACATATTAGACCTTCTTAAGGAAGCAAGCATGCTAGGCTGTAAACTTGAAACTACTCCAATTGTGTAGAATTTCCCTTTCTAAGATAGGGATTTAGAATTGTTCAAGAATGCAAATCAATATTATCAACTAATTGAAAAACTAATCTATCTTACCATGACACATCCTAATATCTCATTTGCAATGGGAGTATTGAGTTAATTTATGCAAGAATCAAGGGATATTCATTAGCAAGGAGCTTTACATCTTAGTATATCTAAAAAGTTGTCCAAGAAAGGGGTTGATCTACTCCAACAACAATTACCTTAATGTGATTGCCTATTCAGATGTAGGTTATACAAGTGACAAGATTGATAGGAAGTCCACTAAAGGATATTATACCTTCCTTGGTGGAAACTTGATCACTTAGCGGAGCAAGAAATAGAATGTGATTTATTGTTCTAGTATTGAATCAAAGTATCGAGGGATGTCCAATACTAGTAAAGAGATTATATGGATGCAAAATATCTCAACTAAGTTGGGTATCAAAGTTCCTATCTCAATTCCTATGCATTATGACAATCAAGTGACTATCTATATTATTAGTAATGAAACTTTTCATGAAAGAACCAAACATCGATTTAATCCTAGGTTGAAGCTCTATTCAATTCAGTTACAAGATGACTTCTCATGAGTTGTTGATCAAAGTTTTCTCAATGTGCCTAAGTTAAATGTTTTACCTAATCCACCCTATTGGTTGTCAATCATTCTACTCTTATTGTATCTTCTTCTCATAGTCATAGTTAATGAGGGAGAGAACAAGGTGGTCTACAAGGTACAAAATATCACCAATGTGGTAGATTTGGACACCACCCTAAAAAGTGTTAGGATAAGTTTAAGAAGCCACCAATGGTTAATATTAGCACAAACACATCAAAGACTACCAAAGCTGCATTGTCTAGTTCTACTATTACTATTTTACAACCTAAATACAAGCATCTTCTTCAAGCTTAGGGAACAAATTCCATTACCATAAATACCCAAATTTCTATTTCTCATCCAAGTACAAATAATACTATTGTCTTAATTGCTTCCAATGATACTCCCTAAATTATAAACTCTTGAGTTTCTTCCCAGTATCAAGTATATTTACCTTGTTTGAGTGTTTATCCTCCCTTTCAGACAAAACCAATATTACTATTGTTGATGGTCATTCATATTTTATGTCTAGTTAAGAGAAAATTCAAGTCTCCTACTAAATAAAGGTCAAACAATATTTTATATATACCTAATTTTTCTTTTAACATTTTATCTATTAGTGCTATTACAATTGAATTACAATATTTTGTGATCTTTTTCCATTTTCATTGTACCTTTCAAGACTTACAAACAATGTAAAAGATTGATTTGATACATAAAGGTAACATTGGAATGTATCAGTTGGTTCATTATTATATACCTTGTAGATTACTAGCTTGTATGTTAACTACAAAAATTTTGTGACATTATCGCTTAAGTCACCCTTCTGGTGAGAAGCTGCATTAGGCTATTTCACAGTTTATTTTCTCTCCTTTCCATTATAAGTCATGTTAGCTTGAGAAGCACACCTAAGCTATCTTTAAACAATTCTCTTACTTCTTCTAAGAGTATGTTTAATTTAATATATTATGATATTTAAGGTTCTAACTATCTTCTATTAGTGATCATAAATACTATGTTATGTTTATTGATGACTATTAGAATGTTTATTGGATTTATCTATTAAAAGATTGTCACAATGTTCTTGATGTTTTCAAAGTATTTATTACTTAACTTTAAAATCAATTTTCTCTTTATCCCAAAATCTTGTATACTAATAATACTCTAGAATTTATGCAAGCTGAGTTTCAATCTATTTGTTCCTTTTTAAACATTATACATCAAACTATTTGTCCCTATACATCTCAATAGAATATAGTTGTTGAAAGGAAATACCACCATATCCTTGTGTAACTTGTACACTTATGCTTCAAATGCAAGTTTTGAAATATTTATGATCAAATGCTATCCTTACCACCTCCTTTTTTATTAATAGAATGTTGTTTACTCCCCTTGGATGTATGATTCCCCTTCATCATCTTTATCCTGAAATCAATTTTTTTTATCTCCTAAGGTCCTTAGCTATGTGGCATTTGTTAAGAACTTATATTTAGGTATTAATAAATTATCTCTTCATACTATCAAGTGCATCTTTATTGATTACTCTAAGAATTAAGGGCTTTTTTGATTCAAGATATGTAGAAAATAAAGTTGAAAGAAAATCTACCTCAAACTATTGTACATATATTAAAGGGAATCTCATTATATGGCAAATTAAAAAACAAAATGTAATTTCAAAATCTACTGTAAAAGTAAAATATTAACTTATAGCTTAAACGACGAGTAAAATGATGTAAATGATCTAAGAATTGGAATTTATGGTTGGGATGCTTATGTCAATATATTGTAACAACCAAATAACAATATATATTACCAACAATCCCACATTCTATAAGAAAACTAAATACATTGAGATTGATTGTCATTTCATTAAAGATAATGTGATGAAAAATATTATAAATAATCATTATACTAGATCAACTTGTAAATATTCTCACAAAGGTTGTAACAAGTTAAACATGATTGACATATATACTTCAACTTAAGAGAAAGTATTAAATATAATAAATGTAATTAAGTATAGGTAACATTACTATGTATTAATGTGACTTTTAACGTTCCTTATGTATGACCATTGGTGTTCCTCGTCTATAAAAGTTATTAGATGTCTTATAAGTTGTGTTGTATCCATCTTTGTAGTCTCTATATAAGAGACTTTATATTTTGTTAATAGCTTATCAATCTCTTCCACTATCTTATTTCCTCCAACACAATATAAGACCAATTTCCTTAAAGTTGTATTATATAGAAAGTAGCTAACCAATAACATACTTATACTAAAAAATGATGGACATGTACATATGTATGTTAATTATAGAAACCTAAACAAGGCCAACCTTAATGATGACTTTCCTTTACCCTTCATCAACATACTTGTTGTTAATGTGACTTGACACCAAATGTTCTCCTTAATGTATGGATTTTTCAAAGATAATTAAATCAAGATGATCAAAGAAGGCATAAAGAAAACAACATATACTACTTTATAAGGAATATTTTGTTACCAAGTAATGTCATTTGGCCTAAAAAATTTTGAGGTAACATACCAAAGAGCAATTATCACCTTGCAAAGTTCAATAAACTTGAAGATCACTTGGCCTACCTAAGATATATCTATAAACTTGAAGATCACTTGCATCTATATGATATATCAAGAGATTGAAATGCACATAAATGATCTCCTTGCAAAGTTCAATAAACTTGAAGATCACTTGGCCTACCTAAAAAAGTTGTTTGGCAAAATACACAAATAAGTTAAAATTCAATCCTAACAAGTGCATCTTTAGAGTTTTAACAAGAAAACTCTTTAATTATATGGTTAGCAAAAAAGGAATAGAGGTCAATCTTGTCAAAGCTACAGCCACCCTAAAAATACCACCTTTAAAGATAAAGAAAGAAGTCAAAAGTTTACTTCAATAACTGCAATTCATCAGCCATTTCATTAGTCAACTTATCCTCATATATAAGCCAATATTCAAATAAGAATGCACACATAAATTGGATCTAAGAATGCTAGCAAGTCCTAAATAAAATCAAACAAATGTTGCTAAACTTCTGATCCTGATCCTACCAACATCAAGGAGGTCTTTGTTTTCATACCTCTATCACAACCATATCAATGAGGCAATTTTAGGCAACACAATGAGATAAGATGGAAGGAGTAGGTGATTTATTATTTCAGCAAAAAGTTTATTGATTATAAAGTTCATTACAACATAATGAAAAAGTATTACCCCTCCCTAGTCTAGGTAATTCAAAAATTAAGATATTATATAACGACATACCCAATCTAATTAACAAGCAAACATGATCCTCTTCATTATTTATATGAGAAATTGACATTAGTAAGACAATGTGTCAAATGACAACTTCTGGTCAAATTCAAACAAACATTTGTCTCACAAAAATCCATAAAGGTGCATGCAATAATTAGTTAACTAGCTAATTTTCCACTAGAAGAATACCAACTTCTTCAAGAACAATTCCTAAACAAATGTATCAATTACACTAAGATAGAGGATCAAGAAAAAAAAGAAAATAAACAAACACACCCTATATTTTGATAACACTATAAACTACAAAGGATAAGATCATATTTTGACAACACTATATTAGTGTGTATTCATTTCATCTTTATACTTACATTTATTCATGCTAAGTTCACTTCACATCACACTTTCTTTCAATCACACATATTCCACATGTTAATGCACATTACACATGTTCACCTCATGCTTAAGTCCTCATAGCAATATGCACTAATTCATCTCTTTATGCATAGGTTCACTTCATGCCATGTTCACCTCATGATCATTTTACATGCTCATATATAGATACACATGCTAGTGCTTCACATATGCTTACCTCATTCCATGCTTAATGAATTACCTTACATGCTAACCCCTCTTAAGTTTAACAATTCATCTCACTCCCTCACCTCATGCTAACAATCACTCACATATATTGTCATGTATTTATTCATTTACAATACTTCATAGGTCTTATTTCTCGTCTTTTCTTTTCTTCATCATCTATTTCATCTCATGTAGATCATTTAGATCCACTACCCTATCTTCTTTTTATATTTAAGCATTCACTTAGTAAGCACCTAACCTCAAATTAATCACACAACTTGAACATCTATAACAACCAACCAATAGGGATAACTAATAGGTTGAATTATTTAGACATGTAAGGTATCCAACACCTTCCCAACGTACACTTGGATTACTTATTCAAACATTTAGTTCACAACATGAATCTTATCCTAATACCTAAGAGTTATGCTCATATTTGTGTATAGGTTTTTTCCAATTTACCTTTGAATTAAACTAGGCAATAATTTCGTAATGGAAAAAATACTATAACCATTGTCATTCCAATTCTTTGAAACTAATCCAAGCAAGTTATTTATCAACCTCTATCAATACTCTTACTTTTAGGCTCTTTTCCACCAAACTCATTTATCTCATCATGTAAGCCTTAAGTCTCTCACTCCCTTACATGGGCCCTACAACCAAATATTTTCATTGTTCAAGACCCATGGTCAATTTTCCTCTCTTTTTGAATTCAAAAAACTCATTTTCATCTTTATTTGGACCTAAAGGCCCATTACCTTCATTAAGACTCAAAAGGCCCAATAACACTTGAGCATAAGCCCACAACCTCTCACCCCCTTGCACTTTCCAAAATCTCATCCTTTTTAGGATATTAATGTTAGTGCTATGTTATCATTCATGTGACGTATGTTACATCATCGCCACATGGTGCCCTCCCATTAATGAATTATTTTGAGTGACAACATTTTAAACTAATCAAGTGTTGACATTTGACAATGAACTTATCACATCATCACCATATAGACCTGTCATGTTAGCATTGCTATATCATTTGTTTATCCTTAAATTAGATTCAACATCTTACATTTTATCATGTCATTTAATCCAACGTCCTTGATTTTGTCATCTAAATCTAATCCAAATTACATCATCATATCTTTTGATCCAACAGTCTAGATCAAATCATTTACATTTCATCTAATGATAAAGAATTAATCTACTTTTTATCTAATAATTGAGGTCTTATTTAAGATAAATGACTGGGATCAAGCTAATAAATCTAATCCAATATTATGAATCACATTCCCCTTGATTAGATCATCTAGATCCAATGACCCACATTTTTTCCACTTTTATCTAATGATCAAGATTCAATCAATGCTTAATAATGGAAATCATATCACCTAAAATGCATCAAATGACCAGATCACATCAAATCATAAGGATCCAATAGTCAACATTCAATCACCTAGATCAAATGCATCCAAGCTATCAAATCACAAACCATACACATCTGCCAAGTAAGCAACATGGCCTGCACATGCAGTAGCTAACCAACTTGTCAAATTTGCTACAAGCTCAATCCAACAACAAACAAAATAGAATTTTCATAATCATTAAAGGCTCCTCTGGCATTCTTAAACTACCAATAGCAATCTTGAGCCCAAACGACTCTTTTGTAATTTCTAGAATCCTAATTCAAAGTTTGCCACAACAACTCCATCCATCTACCCCTTGCCACAACACCCCTCTCCTCCCTACTCATATAACCTCAAGGTGATCCATTTGTGCTCACGCAACTTGTAGATCAAGGTTCACATGCCTTTCTCACATTGAATCCCCACATGCCACTTGGCACAACCTACTTTCTCTTTTTTACTACATCCACACTATTAACCAACCCAACTGATTCCAGCAATGGGGAACACTATTTGAGCTCCTTGAGTCCTCTATGTAATGCCATGTCACCACCCAAGTTCCCTGAAGCACCTCCACAACACACCTGTAGGCAACCTCCTCCTTCCTCCTCTTCTCCTATTCCACCTCAATTTCAAAAACAATAATTAGGATACCATGCAATTATTTTTGTATAGCTTATTTTTGATTGTGAAGGGTGATAAACGATTGCAATTAAGCTAAGCCACCCCCTTGTTTATAATATATGTAAACTACATGCATAATTTCAATTTCCTATAACTTTAAATCCAACCACCAAACCTTACTAAAATTTTAATATATATTGTACATCTCTTCTTAAACTTTCTAAGAGGCCAAAGATCAAAAAAATCTAATCTCTACATGGAAAGTTATTAAGTTTTAATCATGCTATATTTACTAGATCTAAATCTACATGACTGTTTAGTTTTGTTATTTAGATCCAACCATTGAATCTAAATGAATTTTTAATATGTTGAAACTTACTCAATGAACTTTCCAACACATATTTGATATCTAAAATCCATCCAATAGATGAAAAAATCTAAATTCAAGAATATTGCCTTGATATTGCTTGCCTAAGATGCATCTTCTTCAACCATCTCTTATTGATTTCCTTATGTTTACAATGATTTTCAATTTGCATTTTTCTATTTTAATGCACTTGTTAAGCTTTCATATACATATTATATCGAATCATTTCGTGAACTAATGATATATCAGGCTCAACAACAAGAAGTTTCTACAACTCATGTCTTAGGCATATCTGTGCTTCATGCATCTACTAGCTTTGATTCTTCTTGGATTATTAATTTGAGTGTTTCTAGTCATGTTGTTAGTAATGATTCTCTATTTTCTCGCATTACCAACATTTATAATATAAAATCTATTGTCATTGCTGATAGACGTAGTTGTCTTGTCTCAAGTGAATGCACTACACCTATTACTTCTGATACCACCTTAGAAAAAGCCTTATATGTTCTTGACTTTCCTATAAACTCTCTCCATTAGTGTTATCACTAAACAATTATATCATTGTCTTTTTTTTCCCTTTTCAATGCACCTTTCAAGTCTACTCTATAGGTGAAGAGAAGAATTGGTGTCAATCATAATCGTAATCATAGAATTTTTGACTGAGGATGATATACCTCATAATTTTGCTTCTATGATTACCTCTGATGACTCTTTGTTTTGACATCAATCCCTTAGTCACCCTTCACATTGCAAGCTTTAGGAAGTTTTTCCTTAGGTATCTATTTCACATTTCAGTTGTCATTCTTATATTATGGGTAAGCAATTTCATACTACCTATGCTAGTTAAGAATTGTCTTCCACTCCTAAGCCTTTTGATATCATTCATTATGATGTTTGAAGATCCTCTAGAGTTACATCTATTTCTAGTCATCATTATTATGTTGTCTTTATCAACAATTTTTCTAAAACCTTTTGGTTGTATCTATTAAAAAATCATCAAACTATGTTAGAGGTTATTCATTCATTTTTCAATGAAATTCAAAATCAATTTATTATTTTTCCCAAAATATTTTATTCTAGTAATGCATTTGAGTTTATCCAATCTGGTGTTACTTCTTTGTGTGTTAGAGCATAATATTCTTCATTAAGCAACTTATGCACATACATATTTGATCAATTGATTGCCTTCTAGCTCTTTAGGGAGAGTAATTTCTTTACATCTTTGTCTTTAAAGGAATTATTTCTTCTTCCTTTCAAGGTTTTGGATATATCAACTTTGTAAAGAATTTAACTTCCAAACTTGATAAGTTTTCCCCTAAGTCCGTTAAGTGTGTGTTTTTTAGATACTCTTGATCATTTAAGGGATATCATTGTTACCATCATCTTACTTGACAATATCTTATTTCAGCCAATATTGTTTTCCAAAAAGATGTTCCCTATGTTTCTTCATTTGCTAAGACTATAACTCTTTTATCATCTTAGGATTCTCCTCTTGATGTGTCATCCCTTATCATTGAGTCTTCTCTATTGTCAGAGGAACCACCACTATTACTTCTTTTATTCATGGTACTATCATTACTACCATTTCTCCTCCATCCAAGGCACCACCACTATTACTTCTTTTATTCATGGTACTATCATTACTACCATTTCTCCTCCATCCAAGGCACCCCCACCTTCATTTAGTCTTCTTTTAGTCAACCCTCATTATCATCATCATCGCCTCTTACATCCAAAGCATCACTACCTTTGCCACTACCTCCACCTCTACCACCCTTATTGCTATCAACCCTTATAGGTTTATCATCAGTAGCCATGTGAACCTCCTACACCATTAGTTGGATCATCTTCCCCCATGGTAAATTCTTCTCTTGACCTACCTATTGTTTTGCATACAAGTACTCATTCCTATACTTTACGTCTAATATCCAACTATATTTCTTATGATGTTTTATCTCTTGATTGTAAACATTTTACCCTTGCTCTAACATTTAAATCTTTACCCAAAAATTATCAAGAGATACTTACTCTTCTACATTAAAAGAAGACTATAGATGTTGAAATACAGGTACTCTTAAGTCAACAAATATAATAGTTTACTCATCGACCCAAAGATAGCCTAATGGTTGGCTATCAATGGGTTTTTATGGTGAAATATCGCCTTGATGGTACTGTCGAGTGTCATAAAGTGTGCTTAGTGACATGCGATTTTACTCAAACTCATGGAGTTAATTATTATGATACATTTCCTTTGATGGCTCGCCTCAGTTCTATTTGTATTCTATTGTCTTTGATAATAAATCAATTGTAGGCCCTATATTAGTTGGATGTATGAAACATTTTTCTTATATGGTAATCTTTAAAAAGAAATTTACATAGAATAACCTCTAGATTTTATTGTTTAAAGGAAGAATTAGGTTTATAAACTTTGTAAAACTATATATAGACTTAAACAAAGTCTACAAGCTTAATTTATCAAACTTAGTTTAGTGATACTTTCACAAGGTTCTGTAAAATACAAAGTTGATAGTTTCATCTTCATCTAGAAATCGAGTACTAAATATATTTTTCTAACAATATATATAGATGACATTTTTCTCATAGGAGATGATAATACAAGCATTGCATTTACGAAGACTCTCTTTGGTAAATACTTTGTGATCAAAGATATAGACAAGCTCTAATACTTTCTTAGGATTGAATTTACCTATTTCAAGGGTAAGATGACTCTGTATCAATGAAAGTATGTCTTAAATCTCTTAAAGAAAATAAGACTTTTATGTTGCAAACCAGAAACAACACCTATAGATCCCAATCCACCCTTTTGGAACAAGGACTTAGAGTTTCTTGAGGATGTAAGGCAATAGAAAGTTTATTGATAAATTAATCTATCTCATTGTGACGTAACCTAACATTTCCTTTGTCATTAGTCTTTTAAGTTAATTTATGCAAAAGCCCAAATTGGTACATTAGCAAGATGCCATATGGATTATTGCATATATCAAAAATCATCTTGGAAGAGGTTTGATCTACTTCAACATTGGTCATCAAAATGTTTCAACCTATTCCAATACCAATTATGCAAGAAACAAGGGAAATTGCAAGTCCACCATTGGGTATTGTACTTATTTTGAAGGTAATTTAATGACCTAGAGCAACAAAAAACAAAATATAATATCCAAAACAAGTGTTGAGTCTGAATTTTGAGTTATATCACAAATTAAGAGTGACCTTTATTAGATCTAGTCTTTATTAACCGAACTTAATGTTTAAGTTCTCACTTCTATGATTATACATTGTGACAATCAAGTCACAAATTATATTACCATTAATGATACCTTTTATGAAAAAAAAAAAATTAAAGTTAATTATTACTACGTCTATAATCTCGTTCTTAAAAGAATTATTTGCACTTTATATGCTAGATCCTTCCAATAGGTTACTAATATTTTTACCAAAGGATTGCATGTAAGTCCTTTCAACAAGTTATGTGACAAATTGGATTTATTTAATTTGTACTCTCTAGGTTGACAAAGAGTGTTGGAGTTAATTATCATTAAATGTCATTAAGTATTATTATTCCAACATGACTGTTAAAATTCCCCATATGTCCATTAGAATTTCCTATAAGTCTATTGAAGTTTTTCATATGTCTATTAGTTGTACTTAACCTTTATATAAGAAGACTTATTTTTTCCCTTAACAATACATAATTTCTATCTTCCACTAAACTCCTATTGACTCATGCATTCAACATTTAACATCATGCCTTTCATTTCCTTTCTGAGATACTTACAGTTTAGAAATGATATTTAGTTTTTAACTCATAGTTTGCCAAAGTTAGGTGTTCAAGCATCATTTTCCCTATGTAGGGCCTTGTACTGATGTATCAAGAGAAAAATACAAGTTTCAACCATGTTCGTTCCTAAAATGTCACTACTTCATTACTACATTCCAATTCCAACCATACAAGATTTAGAAGTAGAACTTTATTATTTTTCTAGCACTCTTATTAGTGACTCAATTACACTGATTGTGAGAATGTTAGTAGATAATTTAGGAAAAAATTCATTCACCTCAGAACTTGCATATTTAGACTCCTCGAACTGCATGTCGATCCTATATCTTGGTACGATCACGTCTGTGTATTTCAACTTTTGACCTGATTTGAATTGAAAACTCATGTCTTTTTGTCCTAGCCTACAAACAAGATATTTTTTGGACACAAGGTGATACTAAATTGTCATTCTCCTACTCCTTTTACTCAAGGTATAAGTACATTAAATTGCTTCCCTAATATAAAGTGCAAACACTTCATATCTTTGTGTCAACAATATAAAGTAAAAATATTTTATGTTTACTTTTCCCTTTTGATACAAAGTAAACATATTGTATCTTTGACCCTCCAACATACAATATAAATATGAGCTCTTGCTCTAACACCTAATAGTATTTTATCTTGAAACATGTCAAATACATACTTTCTACATAAAAGTACTATCTTATCCTAGCTGTAGGTAAATGGCTTTCCCATGTTCTTTAACAATGGACAACACGTATATAAGAGAGAATTAAAATAAATTATGTGACGATTACAAAGCAATTTTTTCCCATATAAATAATCAAAGAATGGTGATACTGAAAAAAATCAACATGGAAAGCTTGATATTCATAACACGGAAGAAATTACCCATCCAAACAGGGAATTCCAAGAGCATTTCCAAGAATCCTGGCCTCCTCTATCAAACATGAAAATTCAGATCCTTTATTCCTACTGAGAGAATGCATTGCAGCATCCAAATTATCGTGGGAAACCTGGTGAATGCCAGTGCACTGAATTTTATTTGAATGAACACCGATTCTTGAAAATAATAGATTGCCCAAAAATATAATTCTCAACAGAGAACCTTACCTCAGAATTTGATCCCAATCTACGTCTGTAGGTAGCTAGCTTCAGCGCAGGAATTGATCCATCTATTTGAAGCAATAGAAAAAGGAAAAACAAAAAAACAAAAATTGATTGCTTTAACAAAAGTGCAGAAATACTTGGTAACTCAAGAATATGATCGATAATCGATAAACCAATGTACAACAAATATTTGAATGGTGGATTTCTCATAAATCTCTTAAGCTCCATGTCAACAAGAAGCATTCTTCATAAAGCCTATTATCGACGAAAAAGACAAACATTTGGTAACAACGGTAGCAAATTTTTTTTAAAAAAAAAAGGTTTACGAAAGAAACCTTAAAAAGAAAATGGCCTACCCGTGACAAATATAAGGCTGCAGTTGAGAGCAATGAGGGCCCTGAGCCTATGGAACAGATTCCTGAGGTAAATCTTTTCTCTAACGCAAGGGGGCGACCTGTTGGAGTTGTACAACTGCACGACCCAGCACGAGAGATCCACGCAGAGCCTCTTGTTCCTGAGAACGAGGGCAAGGAAGGACAGTGAGATGGAAAGCAACAATCAGAGAGACGATGTCTAGGTCTTTCGATCGATTAGTTACTGGAGATGGTGGAGCGGGAGTTTCTGCTTGCAGGATTCGAGTAGATCCCAGAGATTCTTCACCCCCATGTCAACCGACTTGCGGATGCTCCTCGCATGGAATTCCTCCGGGAGCGACGGGAAGGGCAGTGGAGGACTGGAGGGATGGAAACTTTGAATTTCGAAAAATGGCGATCCCGCCGCTCGAACACCGGTCGGTACCTTTCCATGATATCTTAAATTTAAAATTCCCACAAAAATATTATTATTTAAAAAATGAAGAAGAATTAACCACATAAAAATAAAATTTAAAAAGTATTTGTGCAAAAAAAACGAGAAAAATAAGCATAAACTCCCCGCACACAATTTGGAAACTTTAGTAACAGATTTTTTATATTTTTATTAATTCTATTTGTAAAATTTGATTGTATAATAATACTTTATACTTTCTTTTACAAATAATAAAAATCATTTAAATTTAAAATTTCTTGTATATTTCAATGTATGAACATGACACACACAAAACATTTTTTCCAAAAGAATGTGTAAGTATATAATTACAAGATAATTCTTGAAAGATTCCTAAAATACATAATAACTAAACATAAAATATATTTTAAAGAATATTAGAAAAATCCATTTAAAACAATGACCTATGTTCTCAACTCTCAAACTCTTTGTCTTCTATTTTCTAACATGATATTTGTTAGGACCAAATGACTTACCAAATAAGGGGTGAATGGTAATTTTCAGTTATGTTAACAGTGTATTATAATCTACACGAATATGGTTATCAATTTTACTAAAGTACAATTGAATCTATAAGTTGAAGCACGATAGTAGAGAAAGGATAAATAAAACACATAAAGAA
The DNA here is from genome assembly GCA_036874045.1 of Cymodocea nodosa. NCBI lineage: Eukaryota > Viridiplantae > Streptophyta > Magnoliopsida > Alismatales > Cymodoceaceae > Cymodocea > Cymodocea nodosa. The sequence continues at coordinate 1,785,719 of CM072345.1, forward strand.
TTTTTAGGTGGTTCACCACTAACAACTAGTCTATTCTCAATGATTACTTGGACTTTACTAAGTATTTTCAAAACTTACAATCACTTGTTTTAAGGTCAAAGCAAGAACTAACCGTTCACTTTGAAATTTCTAGTCATAGCTCAAACCAACCAATCTTTAGAAATTTTAAGGTTGAAACTTTAGCAAACCAACTACTTGAATCAGGGATTTGATGTAGAGAGTTTTTCACTTGAATTTTCACTTGCTAAATTCGAATCTGAAATATTTCTATGATTTCTGTATAGCTCTATGTATATGTGTGTATGATAATCGTCATCTTTTACTATCAACTATTGATTATACTTATACCAAGAGATGTAACGATCATATTTCACTCAACGATATTTGTCCTTCTGTACTTACTAAATCAGTTAGTCTTAAATATAGTAAGTTATCATTGTATGAGTAGTAGAATTGTAACCTTTCAAAATTTCTAAACTTTCGGAATGTTTTATTTGAAACCTTCTGAAGTTTTCCTAAAACCTTCTGATTTGCCTTGAGAGTCATTCTGTTCATGTCACGTGAGATTTTAAGTCAACCATGTGGTTATAACTTTATTTCAGATATTTGGCTTGAAACCTTCTTATTTTATTTGATTTTCGAATATTTTCATTAGAAACCTTTCGAAAAGCTCATTCAAAGTATCTAATCTTTCTACACCTTTATTTTTGCTTTATCACATGAGACTTTAAGTTCTGCACATGAGTCCTCTTAGTTTCAGATAGTCTATTTGAGAACTTTCTGAAAATTTTTGTCTTTTGAATAGTTCCTCCTAAAACCTTCCAAAACTTTCCTTCTAACTTACTACTGCTTAAACTTAGCTTTCGAATAATTTGAATTGAAACCCTCCAAAAACACTTATCTTTCGGATAGTTTCTCTTTGAGCCTTCCGAAGCTTCTCTTTTCTTTCAAACTATTTTACCTTAAACTCTTCGAAAGTCTTTCTTCTTTTAGATAGTTTGTCCTAAATCTTTCTGATTAACTTGCAACTATTTCTTTTATTTTTCAGATAGTTTCCCTTGAACCTTTCGAAACTCTTTTCACTTTCAAATAGTTTCTCTTAAAACCTTTTGATTTCTCCTTTCTTCTATTCTTCAGTTGGCTAAACTATCTTTTAAGTTGTTCTATGAAATACAACTTAAGTTCTCATTATTTTTACATTATCAAATCCAGAGGTCCTTTCAATAAGCACAAACTCTCTGTACATAATTTGGAAACTTTAGTAACAAATTTTTTATATTTTTATTAATTCTATTTGTAAAATTTGATTGTATAATAATATTTTATACTTTCTTTTACAAATATAAAAATCATTTAAATTTAAAATTTCTTGTATATTTCAATGTATGAACATGACGCACACAAAACATTTTTCCAAAAGAATGTGTAAGTATATAATTACAAGATAATTCTTGAAAGGTTCCTAAAATACATAATAACTAAACATAAAATATATTTTAAAGAATATTAGAAAAATCCACGTAAAACAATGAACTATGTTCTCAACTCTCAAACTCTTTGTCTTCTATTTTTCTGACATAATATTAACCAGTTCGCAATCCTACACCACTTTAGTTATGTTTAATAAAAAATTAGGCTAGACTTGGCTACATAATATATATATTTTGGCATGTAAATCAAGTTAGGTTAGTCTGCAAGCCACCACAAGCTAGCCCACAAGCTCAATAGGTCGATTTCCAAACATTCAGAATTTCCAAACAAATGAAGTTTCGAATATTCAAATTTTTTGAACATTGAGAAATATCATTCAAATATTTAGAGGAGAGGAAGAGAGGAAAGAAGAAAATCTATAAATAAGAGTGAAGGATTAGAGTTTTCTTCACAACTCATTTAATCTTCTCTTTCTTTTATGTAAAACATACAAAATTTTCAAGTTTTAAACTTTCAAATTTCTTCAACTCTCAACTTAAATTTTGTTTGTAAAAATAGTGTATAACTTCAATGAATTTAACTTCAACAATAAAGACAATGACAATTTCTTAATATTTCTATTGAAACATCAATATTACTAGTCTCAAACCATGGAAGCTAGAGTATCTTCAAGTATTTCTATTAAAACAAGAAGAATATCTACTTTATAGTTAAAGTTTACAATAAAGATGAAAGATATAAGAAATGATATTGTATTGAAGAGAGCCTACTACAACATCTATAATGCAAACTTCTCTTACAAAACTTCAAATAATATAAGTCATTTATCTAGACATTTAGTTAATTATTTATTTAAAAATCTTGAAAAAATAAAATGATTCAAACACAAATTAATTTTAAATTTAAAGGTAATATAACACAATAACATTATGATCATAGGAATGTTAGAGAACTATATACTAAATTTATTAAAATTTACCTATTAATTTTGGTGATAATTATATTTCACAAGCTTATTATCCACAATTTAAAAATATTTCTAGAAATACAACTAAGAAATATATTATTGATCTTTATAATAAACTTAAAATAAAATTAATTAATATAATAGATTCTATTAATACATTTATAGCATGTACATCTCATATTTAAGAGGATAAAATTAAAATAAGATATATTATTATTACTACACGTTTTATTAATGATAATTAAGTTTTATAAAAAAGATTAGTAGGATTTAGAAGAATAAATTATCCATGTAATGCTTAAAATATTTTGTAGGAAAGGTTTATACTTAAGAGTGGGGTGAATTAAGTATATTGCATATTTTCTAGTATTTTTGGTCTCTTTTTAATTCTAGGTTTTATAGAAATTAAACAAAGATTAAATCACACATACAATTTATAGTGGTTCCCCTCAACCAGGGTATGTCCATTCTTTGAGTCTCTACTTAAGAATTCACTATCCTTAGGAGTTTTTGATTCACTCAAAACCTAGTATACTACAACTTTACTCAAAAGCAAAATCAACTTAACAAGACACCAATCCTTCGTCAAGTTCTTACTCTAACTGTACGAACCCTTGTATAGCTATCTACACAACTTTACGGACTCCTGTAAAGTTACATGAAACTTTTCTAAAAGAACACATTTTAAAGTTTCCTCCACAACACCCCTTTTAGATAGGTTCTCTTTTTCAATTTACGATGTAATGCAAAGAGGAATTAGTCTAGTAAGCATAAACATAATAAAAACTTTCCTCTTATAGATACGACAATGCTTAAATCTTCAAGTAATAGCTTTGTTGCTGTGGAATTCCTTCAGATGACTTTCAACTCTTGTTCTCCAAGAATCTTTAAGACTTTTAAGAATTTTTCTCTCTAGAGTTACTATCGAGAAGAACTCACTTCTAACTTTGATTTTACTCAATTTATATTACAAAAAGAACTCTAATTGATTACACATGATCCTACATACATGTTCCTTCTTTTTCAAATTTCCTACAACTGCTCACTACGTGAATGGTAGAAAAATAACTAGCTCGTGGAGTTGGTGTAACTCAATAAACTTACTCTGTGGACTTAATTGTAACTCAATGGACCTAAGGAGCTTCGAAAAGTTATGCCCATAACTTTATAAGCTTATGCCCATAACTTTATAAACTTATGCATAGCAGAACATTATGAACATCTGTAAACTTATCTCCTTAACTTTATAGACTCTTACAAACTGACACGTGTCCAACACAATGACTTATCTTAACAAACTTACGAACCCCTCAAGAGATAACTTTACAGAGGTCCGTCAAGTTATCCTTATAATTTTACGGATTATATATATCATAAGTTTATGAAGATCTGTAAAGTTAAACTGATAACTTTATAAGCTTAAGATTCATAACTTATATATATATATGCAACTTCATAACTTTACAAATGTCCATAAAATTATCCTTATAACTTTACAAGTCTCTGTAAAATTATATATTTAGATAAATTTTAGAGTTTTAAACTAGAGTTATGAATCAATAAGTTTATGATTGTTTGCAAAGTTAATTATATAACTTTTCGACCGTTCATAAACTTATGGACTTAGATACTATTTTGAAGTTCATCAATTTACATATTGAAGTTGTAGAATTGTAGTATCACAAGAGAGGGGGTGAATTATATCTTTAGAAATTAAAAAATTTTCAGCAGATAAAATAAGAGCACAAAACACTCACAAATATAATTCTAATCTTTATTTAATAAAGAAAGAATTTACAATCACTTTTCAGCATAATTCCCTAATTGTTGGTTCTAATACAATAAAATCTGAATTACAATTCAAAGAGAAAATAACAACCTTATTCTAATTTTGTTTGAATTGTATAATCAAACCTGATCTTTTTGCATGTAGCTTCTTTTCTTTCCTTTTGCTCAACTTTTGTATTTCTTCTTCTCCTGTCATCAAATCTCCTAGACTTCTTGCATTGTAACTCCTCTTCTGAATTTGCTTGGAATTCGAACTTCTTCTAATGTTGGAGAATTTTTCTAGATTGGGATTAAATATTTTGAATTGAATACTCTAACTTGGAATTTTTGTGTGAGATGGGATCGAAATTTTAGGATGATCGTAGTACAACTTGTACCCTCTATTTATAGTAGTTGAACTATAACTTCACATTCAGCATGTTTATCTACTTAATTTATAATCTCACGTATTAATTCAAATTTAAATTATCCATGATCTCCACTATCTCCACTATCATTTTGAATTTCCACTATTTCCATTATCATTTTTGAATTTCTACTATCTCCACTATCATTTTGAATTTCCATGATTTCCTATCGTAGATCAATCAAAAATCTTTCTTCTTGGAGATTTGTAGAATATCTTCTAAGTTACCACTTTAGTTGAACATTTATCCTTTAAGACTTGTAAAAACTTAAACACTTATCTATAACTCTTCAAGCTTTTGCAATTGTAAAACACGTGATTAAAACAAGAAAACTTATTTGTTTATTAATTACTTTATAAAACTCGAGTAGTTATCTTTCCATGTGTATAAAAACTTGAACAGTTATCTAACTCTTCGATTTTCATTACCAAACGCATATGAAAAACGCGTGAAAACTTAAAACATTAAAAACACACGTGTAGATAACTATATGAGTTTTTAACATAACTCTTCGACTAATTAGAAATGTTATAACTATCTAAAAGTTTACTATCCGAAACTTTTAACTATTCGAAAATTAACTATCCAAAACTTAAGTGAAACTTTCTGAAAACTCATTAACTTCTAATTATGTGACTGTTATACTTAAGACTTATTTAAACTTATTTACAGACTTATAAAAATATTTATCATCAAAACAAAATTCCTAACAATCTCCCCTTTTTTGATGATGACAAAACCAAATAAGTTTAAATAATCTTTCTCCCCCTTTTTTGGCATTATAAAAAGTAAATATCATATATATAAGGAAGAAAAACTTGTTAAGTATATATTTCAAAAAGAGCTTCAAACATTTATAAATTAAACATGGACAAAAACTATTTAAATAATAACTATTTTAAACAAGAACTATTGAAAATAAGTATGTAAAATATATATTGTAAACAGTTACATAATTTTTGGCAACAAATTATAATTTATGAAATCATGTAATTCATAATTTATTTTTATTTACAAGCCTCTTTGTCTTCAAAAAATATCTAACAAAGTATCTGAATTTTTCTATGCAATTTTTATATTAACTTTGTTTATTTGATCAATAACTTCTTGATCTAAATCTATATTTTGAGCTTGTGTTGGTTGTTGTAATGAATTTGTATGTCTATGTGTGTGTTTGTAGGATTGTTGTATCATAAGAGGGGCGATGAATTGTATCTTTAGTAATTAAATTACCAACAGATAAAATAAGAGCACAAAACACTCGTAAATGAAATTCTATTCTTTATAAACTTTAAAGACAAAATTTACAATATATTTTCAACTCAATTCTCTTCTTGACGGTTTTGATACAGTAAAGTCCGATATACAATTGAAATAGAAAAATGAAGTTCTTATTCAAAACTAATTTTGAATTGTATAAAACCTGATCTTTATGCACGCACCTCCTTTTCTTCTTTTTGCTTAACTTCTATATCTCTTCTTCTCCAATTGTCGAATTTCCAGACTTCTTGCGTTTACAGCTCCTTTTCTGAAATTGCTTAGAATTTTGAACTTCTTCTGATGTTGGAGAATTTTTCTAGATATGAATATTCAAACTTAACTTTTCAATTAGGGATCTAGATTGAATATTCAGACTTGGTTTTTGATATTAGTATCATCTATTTGTAATGTAGCTCGTACTCTCTATTAGTAGTCGAACTCTGTTGTCTTTCACGTTCACCATGTTCATCCACTTAATCTATAATCCACGTACTAATTTTTTCTTTAATCCAAATTACTTTCTATTTGAATTTCCACTTTCTCCACTATCATTTTGAATTTCCACGATCTCCACTCGTAGATTCGCCGAAACTTTATCTTCCTGGAGTCTTATAGAATATCTTCTAACTCTTCAATTTAGTCAAACACTTATCCTTTAAGACCTGTAAAAACTCGAATACTTATTTGTAACTCTTCAAGTTTTTGCACTTGCAAAACACATGACTAAACATAGCAAACTTATCTATTCGTTAGTTAGTTTGTAAAACTCGAAGACTTATCTATCCATGTATATAAAAACTCAAACAGTTATCTAACTATTTGATTTTCATTACCAAACGCATATGGAAAACACATGACAACTTAAAACATTAAAAACACATGTGCAAATAACTTAACTATACGAGTTTTTAACATAACTATTCGACAAAAATGAAACATTAACTATCTGAAAGTTTAACTATCGAAAATCTAACTATTCGAAAACTTAACTATCTGAAATAAAAATGAAACTTTCTGATAATCTATTAACATTTAATTTACGTGATAATTATACTTAGAGAATATTATTTAAACTATTTAAAAACTTTAATAAAGCATACATCATCAAAACAAAATTCCTAATAGTGTTGTTCATATATTGCAAGCTATTGTTGTCTTGGTGTTGACTATTCTAACTGTTGTTGTTACTGCACTTGTTGATTTTGTTGGTCTTGCTAATCATGTTGTTCTTGTTGTTGAATTGCTAGTGGATCTATTTTCTAGTATTTATGTAGTTCTTTTGTAGAGAAAGATCGTGATTTCATCTTTTTTTATGGCCAAGGTGTAATATCTATTGATTTGCCACAAGTCTCAAAATAGTATTACCATAAAATAAAAATGTACTCTGCAAATTCAAAATATGATAAATAAAGTTATCATACCAGTTCACCTGTATATGCTTAACTAAAGCATAAGTTGCATAAAGATAGCATTTGCCAACTTTAGCTCCATGACCAAACTTCTAAAAAATTAAAACATGCAATATCTTTGCAATAAATTATGCTTGGCCATTTAAATTATTTAAGAATCTCAATTGATTGTTAGTAGTTGGATCTTTTGCTAACTCTTTAATGTCTCATCCTAGTTGATTACCTATTGTCTTTCTAAAAATTTAACTCCTTCATTTTTCAATCCAAGTATTTGATAAACTAATTCTAGAGTTAAATGTATGCCTAATTCTTATACATTAGAAATGGGAATATCATTTTCTACTGTTAAGTTTGAATAAAAACAACTTACAATTTCTGATAGCACGAGATGGTCTAGCTATTGTGGAAGCAATGTCAACAAGCCTTGAAGCTCAAACATTTCTTTAATGTCTACCATCCCTTCAAACATAACTAGTTTATAATATAAAATTGTAAAAGTTTTATACATTTGAAACTTTTCATAACAGGATCCATTTCTGAATCATAATAGTGTGTTATCTTCTAAATTCTGTTCAGGATTAAGAATTTTCCTATCATGTGCTTCTGACTTGGGATTTGTTTTAGTGTTTTCATTAGTAGCTAAATTTTCAGATCTTTCAGAACTAGTGGAATTTCTATCAAAACTAGTATAAATGTCTGAAATATCTGCTATTATTGTATCAACTTTGTGCTTCTTCTATTTGATTGTCGTCAAACATATCATCAACTATCATTTGTATATTAGTATCAACATTCTCTATTTGAATATCTATATCAACAACATTTATTTCTATTCTTCTATTGTAATACAATTGTCTCCTTATTGTAAAATATTCTATATCTATCTATGGTATAGAAATATTCTGTATTTTTGTAATTTCTGTATGTGAAACTTCAACAAAATTATATTCTATCTATAATTGTTTATTCTATTGACTATATATAGTTATAAACAAATAACATGTATATTGTAAAAGACATAACCAGATATATACAATCCAATATAAGCAACTATATCAAAAATTTATATTCTTGATTCGAGATATAGTAAGAGGAATAATATATGTACATTCCTCTTTAGATGATATATCTTCAAAATTCAAAGACTCTATGTTTATGTCATTAAAAATGTTATCAAAATCAATATCATCTGTATATGTATAATCAAAATTTCCTACATTTCCTATTTCTGTAGGAAAAGAATGTGTTGTCTTGACGTAGTATGTAGAAAATTATCTATTATATTAAAAGAAACACTACAAGTTAATGTGATATAGTACCTTAAAGTATATGCTTTTAAGCTAATATTTATCACATCTGCTAGTATTCTTAAAATGAAAATTTCTCCAACTTTTGCAATGGAACAAAGTTTTCCATTTCTTAATGATTATTTTCTTCACTACAAAATTTCTTGTACATTTGCAATTAGTCAAAAATATTCAATGGTCTTTTTCTTTCGACTATATGTCTACAGTGTCTCAAATTTTTCTAATGGTTCTAGTGTTTGCTTGATTTCACTTAATAGAGGCACTTGTGGTTCTAAAGATCCTTCACCAGGTTTCCTACGATGCAATAATGAAATATAGAGTTTTAAACTTTCAACCTCCATTTTTAACTGATAAACTCTTTGACTTTCACTATGAAGTCCCATTTTCCAAATTGTTGATTTTTATTCATTTAAAATTTTTTGTATCTCATCTAAAACAATAGGGGAAAATAATGCTAAGAATACAAACTCAATAATTCCCTATTAATATTTTCTATCATTGGTCCTTACTTCTTTCCATAATATGTAATAGACTGTACCGTCTTTCAGATACTTGTCTAGAATTGGATACAACCTCATGATCATGTTGTAATGTTCTTTTCCATAAAGTCAATGTGGAAAGTTCTATCTATTTTAGTCTAAACTGGGTTTTAGCATAATTTCAAATAAATTTCTAATAGAAATTTTTCTCTTCTTGAATAGACTTTCTAATTTTATGTAGAATTTCATTGGAAAATGTATACCTAGAGTAAATATATTTAATCTCACTTTCTAATTTTCTGAAGTACTATACCTAAACTTTAGACATTCTACCACATTCTAACATTGTTGATTAAGCTCTGCTTTGCACTGTAGAACTTAAAGTAAAGATTTGCAATCTAGGGTTACGAAGGTAGAAAAATGAAAAGTTGTTAGTAAACATTTATAACTCTTTAAGTTTATAAACGAATAATCAGATTCAATCATTGAAGTCATAAATATAAGATATGTTTTTCATAAACAACTCGAAAGCTTACAATAACTATATGAGTTTTATAACTTAACAAAGATGAAGATTTAGCATAACTGTTTATGTAAAGAAAATAAATTTTGGCTAAGTAAAAGAGACTATATGAGAAATTCGAAGACTTATGATAACTATTTGAGTTTTATGAGCATTAAAACACATAACTATACGAAAAACTAAAATAGTTATTATCATTTTTTAAGTCTAACATAAAAATATAGCAGTGTTATGTTAATTGTTCGAGCTTCTTAAATAGATATACTAAAAAGTTGAACACTTAAGCATAACTGTTCAAGTTTCTTAAAGAAATAAAGTATAAGAATTTAAAATAGAAACTATTTAGAATGAAAAAGTGCATAATATTAATGGTTAATAGCATAATATTTAGTTTATCATATGAAAATCAAGCCAATATGTTACAAATATACAATTATGAGCCTTAATCAAAGAATATGCATAATTTCAAGGAATTAGCGTTAACTAAGTATTATTTATGAAAGATTAAAAACCTAGTTTACATGTGGTTTTATAGTATTAAACATGGTATGCTTTGTTTTTGCATATTTGTATCATCTACAATGTATGGTAACAACTCATTGAGTTACTAGTTTAAAGGGTAAAAAGATCACATGAGAACTCATTGAGTTAGCGAGCAAAACTATAAGTTGTATATCTGAACTTGTTAAGTTATCATTATGCACATGTTGAATTTAAAGTTTACTAATGTTATATTATGTCATGTGAGTTGTATATGTTGAACTCGTTAAGTTAGTATAAATACACACGTTAAGTTGTTTTGTTAAACTCTAAGGTAACACATTATGTTAGCGTTATAAACTTAAAAATTATTTCTTTATTGCATGTGATACATATATTATTATTTAAATGCAAGTTCGTTGAGTTAACTCAATGAGGTCGATCTGTTGAGTAATAGTTAAGTCAACAAAGTAAGTTTGTTAAGTTAAATTAACTCCATGGATCAGTTATTTTCTAATATTCGACTATGAGTAGTTGTAAGAACACGAAATTTAAAGGAAAACCACGATTGCACATATCACGTAGGATTTTTATCGTGAAATGAAGAAGAAATCACCACTATTAATATGAAGGAATGAAATCCAACTAGTCATTTAGGCGAACGTAGTTATTATTGAAAGAGATATAAAAGTAAAGGAGAAAAAATGAAGAAAAGGGGGTGGAGAACCACACTAACTGCAGCAAGCATCGGAAGTTCCCTGAAGCTCCACCACCACCAATCACCACCCATCCATCGAAGGTTTGTGAGGATACTTTTTAGATATCAGGTCGATTTCGAGCCAAACATAGTGACTAACAACCATTGTAAGGAGTGATCATGTCGTAGGAAGGAAGACTGTTTAGAAATCTTATTGTTCAGTTACTTTTAAATATATATTTATAAGTTCTGCTAGAAGAAACAAATAATTTCTACAAATCAGATATTAAATCTAACTTGTTTTAACTACAAGTGCACAATATCTATTGTATAAGTGTGCAAATACAAGTCGATCCCATAGAGATTGAATTAAAACTTTATACTATTTTGCTTTTTACAACTAGAGTTTTATATGTGTTAAATTACACACTTCGTTGACTTACTCTTAACTCAACGAACTTAATTCGTTTGTTGAGTTATAGCTAACATAATGGAATAATATTGTGGACTTAAGTTAACTCCACAAGCTTAACTAATAACTTCTAATTAAATTTGCTATTTTACAGAGGAATTCAGCCATTCATTGGGCAGTTCCATAGAATGTAAACAACATCAATTAAGCTTTTAATGTTATTTTATCTGGTATTTATCATCAATCAACATTAACATTCAAATATTTCAAATAGTAACCATTAAAATATTTGATATTTTGTACAAACTAATTTTAGTAATCAATAATACAATTTTCTATTTTCTAAATCAAATAGACATGAAACATTCACAATACTGACAATAATAACATTACTCATAATACAAAACAAATAATACAACACATAAATGCTAACTAGAAAATTAGATAATTAGTTTTTTGTTTTGATATGTTTCCTAAGGATGAAGCAGAAGATGAAATGCAAAATTCTCTATTGACAATAATAACTTCTGTCACTACATATAACATGATTACACCCTTGAAAATGTAATCACTTACAGTCATGCCTCCTCTCCTTATAGAATTGTGAACCGAGACTTGTACGTTGATCTCCTTTTTAGTATATTGACATCAACTCGAAACCAAGACTAGAAGCTTTATTGTTTCCTTAGAAATGATTTAGTACTTGGTGAAAATAGTTTCCCTTCCTATGACATAATCATTTCTCACAGTGGTTGTCAGTCATAGTATTTGGTTCAGAATCAACTCGACATCTGGAAAATATCCTTATAGACCTCCGATAGTTGGTGATTGTGATGGTTTGTTGTTGGTGTTTGTATGGTGGTTGTAACGCTTTTACGTGTTGTTAAATTAAATGGAAAAAGTACAAATTTTACATTTATAACCACAAGTGCACAGTGCATAGTGCCGATTATACTAAGCATGTGTAAGTACGGGTTGAATCTACAAGGAGTTTGTCTTAAATGATTGTTCAATAAAATATCCACACCATTAAATTTGTAATTAAAACTCTAATCACGTGTAATTAAGTTAACTCCACGAGCCTGCCTTTCCTATTTAATACTACTATTTACAAAGGAATTCAGTCAACCATTAGGCGGTTCCATAGATTGTAAATAACATCAATTAAGCTCTTTAATGTTAGTAAACACTGGATTTATCATTAGGCAATACTAACATTCAGATAATTCAAACACTAACCATTAAAATCTTTAAGTCTTTTGAACGAACCAATTTCAGTAAACTGTAAAACTAAAACAAACATAAAACAATCACAACACTGACAAAGATAACATAAATCACGATACAAAACAGACAAGACAACACTCAAATACAAAATATAAACACAGATAAGTTGTTTTTGGTATTTTTGTTTTGATATGAGCATGGAAATGGGCGAAAGGTGAAATGTAAAGTAATCTTAGTCGAGAGTAAATACTTCCGTCACTACATGCGACGCGATTACACCACTGAAAATTAAACCACTTACAATTCTGTCTCCTCTCCCTATAGAATCGCGAGTCTAGAATTGTAAAATGATCTCCTCTTTAGCATACAGGCATCAACCTGAAGCCAAGGCTAGAAGCTTTATGATATCTTGAGATATGAGTCGACGCTTAGTGAAAATGGCTTCCATTCCCGCGATGCGATCACTCCTCACAATGGTTTTAGGCACTGTGTTTGGCTCGGAATCGACCCGACATTAGGAAAGTATCCTCACAGACCTCCGATGATTGGTGATTATGGTGGTGGTGATGATGGTTGGTGTGGTACTACAAAGAATTGCTGACGCTGATCCTCCTCTACACACACTGGCCACACCCATCGATCACACACTTCTACTTCTTTTTCTTCTTTTCTTTTATATTTCTTTAGTAGTAACTGCTTCTGCTTGAATGGTCGGTTGGATTTCCTTCATTCATATCAACGACGATGATTTCTTCTCCCTTCGACGAGTGAATTCCTGCGTGATACGTGCGATCGTGGTTTTTTTCTTCCAACTGTCTTGTTTCTGCAACAGCTACAATGACATATTAGAAAATAAATGGTCCGTGGAGTTATAAATAACTCAACGGATTTGCTTCGTTGATTTAACTATAAAACATGTGCATAAATTTAACTATCCGATGCTCAGGTGCATTTCGGATAGTTACAAACTTAACTATCTGATGCCCAGATGCATTTCAGATAGTTACAGACTTAACTATCCGATGCTCAGATGCATTTCAGATAGTTATAGATAACTCCCTAATATATAACTTAAGTCAATCTTCTAGATCATGACATGTGTCATCAGCAGTTTTATAATAAAGAAATATTTCAGAGAGTTACAAGTCTAACTATCCGATGCCCAGATGCATTTTGGATAGTTAGAGATAACTTACCGAAAATTCACTTAAGTCATTCTTCTAGAACATGACACATGTCCACAACTATTTTATAATAAAAGGAGATTTCGGAGAGTTACACATATAACTATCCGATGCCAAGCTGCAATTTCGGATACTTAGAGATAACTCACCGAAAGTCCACTTAAGTCATGCATTATGGTTTCGACACATGTACTTCAGGAAATAATAAAATGTTCTTTTAAAACATAACTATTCGATATTTTAAACATAACTCTTTGATACATTAAGCATAACTATTCGGTACGTTAAACATAACTGTCCGAAATAATAGAAAATTCAGATACTTAAGAATTTCACAACCTGCAATTTACTAATAGTTCAGAAATGCACTAAATTAACATTAATTCCCTGAAATTAAGCAGATTCTTTCATTAAAGCATATAATAGTGCAATTATAACATAATGGCTTAATTCTCATATGATAAGCTAAATATTATGCAATTAACCATCATTTAACCGTTAATTTTATGCACTTTTTCATTCTAAACAAGTGGAGAAGAGGAGGTCATCTAAGATGAGGAGGAAGATGCCTAAGCTCACCAATCTTGGAGGAAAACTCTTCCAAAATCTTGGATGGAAGAGGAGGGATGAAAATTGGAGTTGGAGTTTGTTTAGAATGAAAAAGTGCAAAATATTAAGGGTTAAATGATGGTTAATTGCATAATATTTAGCTTATCATATAAGAATTAAACCATTATGTTATAATTGCACTGTTATATACTTTAATGAAAGAATCAAGATAATTTTAGGGAATTAACGTTAATTAAGTACATTTCTGAATTATAGGTGAATTATAGGCTTTTTGATTCCTAAGTCTTCAAATTTTTTGTTATTTCGGAGAGTTATGTTTAATGTACCGGATAGTTATGTTTTAAATGCTTAAAGAATACTTTACTATTTCTTAGAGTACACGTGTTGTAACATTAACACATGATGTTTGGTGTGAAAAGCTAAATCTTAAACTTGCTTATATCAGTAATTTCTTTTAAAATTAAACAAACAACCTTTCACACAAATTAGATATTAATTCGTATTTGTATTTTTAACTGCAAGTGCATAGTGTATATTGTATTTTTGTACAAGTACAGGTCGATCCCATAGAGATTGAGTAAGAATTGTGTACTATTTCGATTTTTATATTGAAGTATAAATGTGTTTAGTAAGCACTCCGTTGAGTTACAATTAACACAACAGACCTAGTTCGTGGAGTTATGGCTAACTTAACGGACTAACCCCATGGACTTAAGTTAACTCCATGAGCCTATCTTTCTAGTTATATACTGCTATTTATAGAGGAATTCAGCCAACCATTAGGCAGTTCCATAGATTGTAAATAACATCAATTAAGCTCTTTAATGTTAGTTAATATTAGATTTATCATTAAACACTACTAACATTCAGATATTTCAAACAGTAACCATTAAAATCTTTAAGTATCTAGAATGAATCAATTTTAGTAAATTGTAAAACTATTTTCTATTTTCTAAATCAAACAAACATAACACATTCACAATACTGACAATGATAACATTACTCACGATACAAAACAAACAATACAACACTTTAATACTAAACGTAAACATAGATAATTTGTTGTTTTTGGTATTTTTGTTTTGATATGTTCTTAAAGATGAATGAAAGGTGAAATGTAAAAATCTCTATCAACAATAAATGCTTCCGTCACTACATGTGACGTGATTACACCACTAAAAACTTAATCACTTACAATCTTACCTCCTCTCCTTATAGAATTGTGAGTCCAAAATTGCAAGATGATCTCCTCTTCAACATACTGGCATCAACCCGAAATCAAGGCTAGAAGCTTTACGATCTTCTGAGATATGAGTCGGTGCTTGGTGAAAATGGCTTATCTTCTCGCGATGCGATCATTCCTCACAATGGTTGTCAAGCACCGTGTTTGGCTCGGAATCGAGCCGACATCAGGAAAGTATCCTCACAGACCACCAATGGTTGGCAATTTTGGTGGTGGTGTGGAGCTTTAGGGAACTTCCGACGTTGCCTGTAGTTAGCATGGTTCTCCACTCCTACACACACAACTTTTCTTCATCTTTTATATTTTTTATAGTAGTAACTACTCCTACTTAGATGATTGATTGGATTTCCTTCATTCATATCAACGATGATGATTTCTTCTTCATTCCATGAATGAATTCCTACATGATACGTGCAATCGTGGTTTTCCTTTGAATGTCCTATTTCTACAACTACTATAGTGGCATATTAGAAAATATATGGTCCGTGGAGTTATAGATAACTCAACGGACTTACTTTGTTGACTTAACTATAAAACATGTGTAATAAAGAAATAAGCTGCTAACATAATAAGTTACCTTAGTGTGTATTCATGTAACTCAATGCGTATAGTTATGTTAACTTAACGAGTTATACATGTGCAACTCACGTGATATACTAAAGCATTTAAATTCAACATGTGCATAATTCTAACTTAACGAGTTCAGATATTTCAGATACTTACAAGTCTAACTATCCGATGCTTAGATGTATTTCGGATAGTTAACAAATAACTTACCGAACATCCACTTAAGTCATGCATTGATGTTTCAACACGTGTACTCTAGGAAATAATAAACTATTCTTTAAGCATTTAAAACATAACTATTCGGTACATTAAACATAACTCTCCGAAATAATAGAAAATTCGGATACTTAAGAATTTCACAGCCTGCAATTTACCTGTTAGGATCGATAGGCTTACTAGTAGGGGGTGAATGGTGAAGGTGTGTATTTTTTTAATTCTTTTAAGTTAGAATTGATTGATTCTATAAAACAATGAGATGAAATGAAATGAATGTAAGCAAAGCAGTAAGAAGAAATTAACACACAACAATTTTTAGGTAGTTCACCAACTTGGCTAGTCCACCCCCAAGATACACATGGGCTTCACTAAGTAATCAAGTACTTACAACACTTGCTTTTAGGTTGAAGCAAGAACCAACACTTAGAGCTTTCAGGTATAAGCTCAATAACCAACCTTTCTTTCGAGCTTTCAAGTTGAAGCTCTCAACCAACAATGAGTTTTCAGATCGAAACTCACGAACCAACAGCTTTAAACTTTTCTATCAGAGTTTTGGCACAAGGAGCTTTTCTACAGTGAATCTTTAAGAGTAAACTTGACTATTTGCAGACTTGAAAGTGTATCTGGAATTATGTGTAGCTTACTATATAATGTATGATCGTTCTCTCTATGTGATCTTCTCTTAAACTTCTCATATTTATACCAAAAGGTATAACAATCATATTTTTCTTCCAACAAATGTATTATGCTATACTTGCTAAATAATCAAACCTAAATATGGTAAGTTACCATTCTATCTTATGTTTAGTAAGTAACCCTCCGAATTTCTTTGATTTTCGAATGGCTATATGAATAACTCACCGATAAGTGTCTATTACTTACCGAAACTTCACTTACATCCTATTGCCTGTGTCACGTGAGGTTTTTAAGTTGTTCACGTGAGGTGTCAAGTGTTCGGAGACTTTGTAGTTTTAACTTACCGAAAAACTCTTGACTTCTGGATGGTTAACTACAGTAACTCTTCGATTTTTCTTTTAAGCTTCCGACTGCTGTCTCTTTAATTTTGCACGTGCGTAATAAGATAACTTAAGTTCCGGATGGTTATACCTATAACTCTCCGAAAATGTTAGATAGTTATCTTTCTAACTCTCTAAAAAGTCCTTTAAGCTTCTATTTAGGATTTCTACACGTGATTAATTGAATGACTTAAGTTTCAGATAGTTATACTTGTAACTCACCGAAAATGTCGGATAGTTAGCTTTCTAACTCTCCGATTTTCCTTGAGCTTTCGGATAGTTAACTCTTTAATCTTCCGATCATTCAACCAACTATTTTTTACAACTCTCCAAAGGCTTTATGATTTTGGATAGTTATTCATCTAACTGTCCGACAATGTTGCTGCTGCTTTAAATTAACTCTTTGGATACTTAAGTTTGTAACTCACCGAAGATTAACTTTCTTCCAGATACATAAGCTCTATAGCAGCACATTCTGGAATTAACTGTATCTTGTTTGTCTGCCTTCTGATCTTTTACTGCACTGACTTATCTATGAAATACAATATGATTCCTCACACAGGTTTTTGCATTATCAAAATACTCGGGTCCTAACAATCTCCCCCTTTTTGATAATAACAAAATCCTTCACATTTATTTACATGTATTTCACTCCCTAAATTATTTCTATACATTCAATCACATAGAAAACTAAGTAAAACAAGGATTTACAATGAATATAATGTGGTGGTGAAATTCCTCCCCTTGATTGTGTGTTGTCTTCTCTCCCTATCTGTGTGTTGAGTTTTTCTTTCTCCTTTTTAATACTTCTCTTTCTGTTTGTGCTGGAAATACTATAAGTTTCCATATTCTTCTCTCCCTTTTTGTCATTATATAAAAAGGTGACTGATATCTGTACAACTATAAAACTGATATCTAATATGTCCTACACGAGTACATGTTAGCAGAAAGCAAGCTCCCATATGGTGAGCTTGAGGAATAATAAATAAAGACATTTAAAGATCTTATAATGAACATATGCCTAGATTTCTTCTAATATGATTAAAAGTTGATTCATTTAAAGGTTTGGTGAAAATATTTGCAAGTTGATTTTCTATTGGCACAAACTTAAGTGAGATGTTCCCTTTTTCCACATGATCTCTCAGAAAATGATGTCTGATCTCGATATGCTTGGCTTTGGAATGAAGTACTGTATTTTTAGATAAACTGATTACACTAATGTTATCACAAAATATGATTGTATTTTGAATTTTCAGTCTATAGTTTGCTAAAGTTTGCTACATCCAAAGAATTTAAGCACAACATAGACCTGTTGCAATATATTTGGCTTCAATAGTAGATAATGCAATACAATTTTGTTTCCTACTGAACCAGGAGATTAAAGAATTTCCAAGTAGTTGGCATGTGCCACTAGTACTCTTTCTATTAGATCTGCTGCTTGCATAATCTGCATCACTATAGCCTGTTAATGTTAGGTTGCTGTCAGCTGAGTAGTATAATTCAAAATCTTTAGTACCTTGTAGATATTTGAAAATTCTTTTTACTGATTTCAAGCGAGATTCCTTTGGTGATGCTTAAAATCTAGCACACAAGCATATACTGAACATGATATCTGGCCTACTTGCTGAAAGATACAATAGAGATCCAATCATGCCTCTATATTTCTTTTGATCTACTACAACACTTGAGTCATCGATTTCTAATTTTGTACTTGAACTCATTGGAATATTTGCAGATTTAATGTTTTCATAGCCAAATTTCTTTAACATCTCTTTGCAGTATTTCTCTTGGTTGACAAATGTGTCATTTCGAACTTGATGGATTTGTAGACCTAAGAAAAACTTCATTTCTCCCATCATGCTCATTTCAAATTTATTTTTCATCAAATTTTGAAATCCATGATAGAGTTTTTCTAATGTAGCTCCAAAAGCTATATCATCAACATATATCTGTATGATCAAAATGTGCAAATCAACAGTTTTGATAAACAAAATACTGTCCACTTTGTCTAAAGAGAAGTCATTTTCAATTAAGAATTTTTTCAGTTTCTCATACCATGCCCTAGGTGCCTATTTTAGACCATATAAAGCTTTGTTTAATTTGAAGACATGATCTGGCTTGATTTCATCTTCAAATCCGAGAGGTTGTTTAACAAACACTTCTTCCTGAATTTCTCCATTCAAAAAGGCACTTGTCACATCCATTTGAAACAATTTTATTCTCATACTGCTTGCAAAGGCAAGCAACATTATGTTAGCTTCTATTCTTGCTATAGGTGCAAAAGTTTCTTCATAGTTAATACCTTCTTGCTAATTATAACCCTATGCAACTAGTCGAGCTTTATTTCTAAGTATGTTTCCTTCTTCATCTAATTTGTTTCTGAAAATCCATTTAGTTCCAATGGTGGATTTTCCTATAGGTTTTCCCACTAAATTCCAGACATTGTTTTTCTGGAATTGATTTAATTTTTCTTGCATAGTCATTGTCTAGTAAATATCCTTACAGGCTTCATCTACTGATTTTGGCTTTATTACTAACATAAATGCACAAAAATTACAAATATCTTGTGCTTTGCTTCTCGTTTGTACCCCTTTGGTTAAATTTCCAATTATTTGTTCCATAGGGTGATCAGATTTGAACTTCCAACTGTGTTGATTCTGATCTAAAGCTTGGAGTTTGAGTTTATGCTTGCAACTTCCTTTCTCCAAATATTCATTTTCACTATCACTATCAATCTTCAGATTCTTGAAATTTTGTATCAAATCTTCATCAAATTGAACATTTATGCTTTCCTCTACTCTTCTATCTTTAGCAACATATACACTATAAGCTTTGCTTCTAGATAAGTATCCAACAAGTATGGTAGGTTCAGATTTTGCATCAAACTTGTCTTTAGCATTTCCAATATTTAATACAAAGCATTTGCAACCAAATGTCTTAAAGTAACCAACATTTGAAGTCTTATCAAACTAGATTTCAAAAGGTGTCTTATTCATCATAGGTCTGATGTGAGTTCTATTGGAGATATGACAGGCTGTACCTACTACTTCAGCCTAGAGAAATTTTGGCAAATCAGTGGCATTTAACATAGTTCTAGCCATTTCTTGCAATGTCCTATTCTTTCTTTCCATTACTCCATTTTGAGCTGAAGTTCTAGGGCAAGAGAATTCATGCAAAATTCCAAATGAATTGCACAAGTTTTCAAACTCATGATTTTCAAATTCTCCTCCATGATCACTTCTGATTTTCTTTATTGTCAATTCCTTCTAGTTTTGAATTATGATGCAAAGATTTTAGAACTCACTACATGTCTCATTTTTATGAGTTAAAAATATTACCTAGGTTAATCTAGAAAAATCATCTACAATAACAAGAGTATATTTTCGACCTCTAAGGCATGAAACTTGAGTTGGGCCAAATAGATCCAGATGTAAAAGTTTTAATGGCCTTTTGGTTGAAATTTCATGTTTGCTGTGGAGAAAGGTTCTCTTCTGCTTTCCTAACATACAATCACTACATACCCTATCTTTCTTGAATGTAAGTTTAGGCAATCCCTTGACAAGATCACCCTTGGATAATTTTCTGAGAGTCTTCATACTAATGTGACCAAGTCTTTTATGCCACAACCAATCATCTTCACTAGATGCTACCAATTAGGAATTGCTTGCATTATTTTCACATGGAAAGATTAATGTATAAATAGAATAATTTCTAATACCAGTAAATATTATTTCATTTGTTGCCGGATCAATAATGTAACAATTTTCAGCAGTAAAGGAAACTGTATAACCTTTATCACATAATTGTCCTACACTTAATAAGTTTTGTTTTAATCCATTAACATGCAAGACATTCTCAATTATGCCATTTTCTGATGTGATTTCCTATAGCAGTAATTTTACACTTTTCATTATTTCCAAATTTAACAGATCTTGAATTTAAACTTTAAACAGAATCAAGAAATCTTTTCTTACCTGTCATGTGCTTTGAGCATCCACTATCCACAATCTATTTTGTTGTACGTGCTTGGAGCTCATTGTCATCCTATAATTTATACTGAAATTAAGGCTTTTGGTACCCAAATCTTTTTGGGTCCAGTAGTGTTAGTCCTTAAAACATTAAATCTATTACCTCTTGGCAGCCACAAATGACCTGATCTTCTTTTGATGGCAAACATAGTGGTGTCATCTCTATATGATTGAATCATTCCACCACAATAAGGTACTTCCTGTGGTGTAGCATACCCTAGGCCATATTTACTTCCATTAGGTTGTTGAGATCCTATAATTTTATTTAGTCCTTTTTGACCTTGAGTAAATTTACATATGGTATTTTTCAGATCAGATATTGTAGTTAACAAGTTTTTATTTTCTTCTTTCAATTTACAGTTATCACAACTATATTTATCCAAGTTAGATTTCAGATTTCTATTATCAACTACAACTATTTCTAATTCAACAAAAGAATCTTCTAAGCAATTATTCAACCTTTTAATTTCTTTCTTAAATTCTCTACATTTAACATACAAATTATCTACAATAGATAGAAGACTATTAATATCTATTTCATCATGCTCATCTTCTGAACTAGAAGAAGAAGTGGAACATATCTCTTGAGCTGCAAAGCACACATTTGCTACAACTTCATCTTCAGAATCAGATGAACTACTTGATGAGCTACTGTCATCCCACGTAGCTTTGAGTGCCATCTTCTTTTTGTCCTTCCATCTCTTCTTCTTATCTGCCTGATCCTCTTCTATCTGAAATGAACAGAAGGTCTGTATGTGTCCTTGCCTTTTGCATTTAAAACAAGTAGGGACAGTTCTTTTGGAGGAGCTGGTTGTTCAAGCTTTAATTTTGCCCATTTTTAATGAATCTTATAAGTAATTTTGCATGATATTATATATCTATGATGGATAAATGATATTAATTATGGGTAATATAAGTCTTGAAATATAGTGCAATATAGAAATTTAATTAACAAGTGCATCCCCCATTGGATATAATTTTACATGAAACACATTGATTTATTTTGCATGTCCTATGTTGGCTAACGTCTCTTGGAGTTCAACTTCCATTAATTGTAGGTAACATATATATGGGAGGAGCTTAATGCAAAAGACCAAAGAAGATGTAAAGAATCAAAAGTTGGTGGACTAAAATTTAAAGAAGAGGACATGCCAACATCTTATTGGCCCTCCTAGATCTATGGCATCTTATTGGCTTGGTGATAAAACCAAGGTGCCACATCAAAGAGAGAGAAGACAAAACAACATAAATACAAGGGGAGAGGAATTTCGGCCAACAACTTGGTGTTTCCAACGAGAGAAAGAAGGAGGAGAAGCTTGGAGGTGAGGCTTGGAGGTGAGGCTTGTGCTTCCAAAGAGAGACCATCCATTCATGCTATTCACCATTCCAAGGGCTAAGGAGAAGACGTCCAAGCTTGGAGGTGGATTTGCTGCCAAGTTCCATTGAATTCAAAGCTCTAGAGAAGAAGATAAGAAGCTCCTAAGGTAGTGACAACTCTTAGAGTTTATTATTTTCTTGTGTAGAAGGAAGAATTGATGAGAAATGATGGTGAACATCTCAATTATATGTCTTCTTAGCTAGATAGAATTCAATGAATGTATATGAATGTTTAATTCTTCTTTTCAACTTCTAATTTGCATCCTCTATTCACGTGTATTGTTGGGGCTGTTGGTGAGGCTTTCACACAAGTGAATGACACTCACCAATGGTGGTTTGGCGCATTTGAGAAGAAGGTGTGAATTGAAAGAAGAAGAAAATAAGTGTTGATGTTCATTTGAATGAAGAACCTATCACTTATCTCTAGTTGTTAATTTTAATTTCAGTAGTTAATTGAGTTTGTTATATCATATATTGATCACATTTTGTCCTAATCAATCTCCAAAAAGAATTTCTAATGCAAGTAGTATAGTATAGTTTAGCTAGATTAGCAAATAGCATAGTTGCATGCATTTAGTATAAATTAGAATAGAGTAGTATAGTCTATTGAACCTTCTTGTTTTATTTTTCTTTCCTTAATATTGATGCATGGATGTCACTTCTGAAATCACGTGGAACTTGTGTGCATGTTATAATTGAATGAGTTGATAGATTTACAAGTAAAGAAATTGATTCACATCACCATTTTCCACTACACATTGCCTTGAAATTGCATGATTTGTGAGCTTGTGTTAACTTTGATTATTCTACATTCACATGTCATTAATTTATTGAAGTATACCTAAGAGCTTGAAGAACAAGTTGAGTAATAGTTGATTAAGTCATAAACACAATCCTTGTGGAAGAATGACCTGTATTTGCCATGTACACCAAAAGAACTGTGCACTTGCAGCAAAGCTTGAGCTAAAAATATAGCGCAACACTGGTCTTATTCTTTTTCTTCATGAACTTTCTGAAGTTCCTTGCCAACAACATGATCTCATCATCATCTGAGCTTGAAGCTTCTTCTATTGAAGGAAATGTTATTTCCTTTTTCTTCTCAGCTTTCTTTTCAACAGCTCCCTCTTACTCTTTCCAGTCCTTCATTTGAATTTCGTGGGCCAGAAGATTACCCAACAGTTCTTCAATCATGTAATTGTTGAGATCCTTGGAATCTTGGATAGATGTGGATTTCTGTTTCCACTCAATAGTTAAGCTTCTTAGGATCTTCTGTACTTGTTCACGAGAAGAAAATTCCTTTCCCAGGCCTTTCAGACTATTAATAATTTCAGTAAATCTTGAAAACATTTCAGTTATGTTTTCATTATCATTCATATTAAACAATTCTAGTTTTCTTGACAAAATGCTGATTTTAGTATCTTTTACTTGGCTTGTGCCTTCGTGAGTAACTTGAAGGATTTTCCAAGCCTCATGTGCAGACTTACATGCAGATACTTTGTTATATTGTTTAGTAGTTAGTGCACAATATATGACATTCAGCCCTCTAGCATCCAACTAGATGATTCTCTCATCCTCCTTAGACCAATTCATAACATCATTGGTTGGAAGTGTAGTTCCAAGAACAACAATCTTCTAGAGTTTTACATTAGAACTCCTAAGGAAACACTCCATTTTATTTTTCCAATAATTATAGTTGGAACCATTGAATAGAGGAGGTCTGTGGATGTTTTATCCCTTAGCAAATTGAGCCATAAATCCAAATGGTTAAATCTTATAATGGATTAACCAAGCTCTGATACCAATTGTTAGGATCGATAGGCTCACTAGAGGGGGGGGGGTGAATGGTGAAGGTGTGTATTTTTTTAATTCTTTTAAGTTAGAATTGATTGATTCTACAAAATAGTGAGATGAAATGAAATGAATGTAAGCAAAGCAGTAAGAAGAAATTAACACACAACAATTTTTAGGTGGTTGACCAACTTGGCTAGTCCACCCCCAAGATACACTTAGGCTTCACTAAGTAATTAAGTACTTACAATACTTGCTTTCAGGTTGGAGCAAGAACCAACACTTAGAGCTTTCAAGTATAAGCTCAATAACCAACCTTTCTTTCGAGCTTTTAGGTTGAAGCTCTCAACCAACAATGAGTTTTCAGGTTGAAACTCACGAACCAATAGCTTTAAACTTTTCTATCAGAGTTTTGGCACACAGAGCTTTTCTGCAGTGAATCTTTAAGAGTAAACTTGACTGTTTGCAGACTTGAGAGTGTATTTGGAATTATGTGTAGCTCACTATATAATGTATGATCGTTCTCTCTATGTGATCTTCTTTTAAGCTTCTCATATTTATACCAAAAGGTATAACGATCATATTTTTCTTCCAACAGATGTATTCTGCTGTACTTGCTAAATAATCAGACCTAAATATGGTAAGTTACCGTTCTATTTGATGTTTAGTAAGTAACCCTCTAAATTCCTTTGATTTTCGGATGGTTATATGAATAACTCACCGATAAGTGTCTATTACTTACCGAAACTTCACTTACATCCTATTGCCTGTGTCACATGAGGTTTTTAAGTTCACGTGAGGTGTCAAGTGTTCGGAGACTTTGTAGTTTTAACTTACCGAAAAACTCTTAACTTCTGGATAGTTAACTACAGTAACTCTTCGATTTTTCTTTTAAGCTTTCGACTGTTGTCTCTTTAATTATGCACATGCGTAATAGGATAACTTAAGCTCTTGATGGTTATACCTGTAACTCACCGAAAATGTCGGATAGTTATCTTTCTAATTCTCCAAAAAGTCCTTTAAGCTTCTGTTCTAGATTTCTGCACGTGGTTAATTGAATGACTTAAGTTTCAAATAGTTATACCTGTAACTCACTGAAAATGTCAGATAGTTAGCTTTCTAACTCTTCGATTTTCCTTGAGCTTTCGGATAGTTAACTCCTTAACCTTCTGATCATTCAACCAATTGTTTTTCACAACTCTCCGAAGGCTTTATGATTTTGGATAGTTATTCATTTAACTATCCGACAATGTTGCTGCTGCTTTAAATTAACTCTTCGGATACTTAAGTCTGTAACTCACCGAAGATTAACTTTCTTCTAGATACATAAGCCTGGAACTGTCTGATTTTCTGTAGCTCTATAGCAACACATTTTGAAATTAACTGTATCTTGTTTGTCTACCTTCTATTCTTTTGTTGCACTGACTTATCTGTGAAATACAATATGATTCCTCACATAGGTTTTTGCATTATCAAAATACTTGGGTCCTAACATTACTGACTGTTCAGAAATGTACTTAATTAACATTAATTTCCTGAAATTATGCAGATTCTTTCATTAACGCATATAATAGTGCAATTATAACATAATGACTTAATTCTTATATGATAAGCTAAATATTATGCAATTAACCATCATTTAACCCTTAATATCATGCACTTTTCATTCTAAACACTTCCCCCATACTTAAATTTTGCTAGTCCCTTAGCAAACTAAGATTTAACTAGTTGGTCTTTTTATAGTGCTAGAATTAATTCTTCATTTTGTTCTTCTTCAGAATACATAAATTAGATTACTATATAGATATTCTGTATTTTTCAGTAATCTGTTTTAATTTTGTTTTCTCCTCTTCAACCTACTAATATATTTAAAACATATGTAAATTACATACAAAATATATTAGCATCATATAGGTGTTAATTATATTATCATTTTTTCTTCTTTTCAAACATCTGTTATCCTAAATTTTCCAATATGATTTCCAGAATAAATTTCAACTACATAGGAATCAAAACACAATCCAATTCAATATGATTAAAACAAGTAGAATAAAGAATTGTATCTCAGATAAACAACTTCAAAAGTCTAATCTAGATTCATACTTCATAAATCTTAGATAACAGAAAATATACTCGATTCAAAAGATATTTGTATTTCACAAAACACTTTTATCTTTTCAAAACAGTATATGCATATTTGTACTTTAAAAGTTAATTTGAAAAGCTTGAATCATACAAGAGCTTTCTAGTGTACCCATGTATCGAGGTTTCAATCAACAATCCCAAATCTGATTAGGATCTTAGGTTGCCAGATTTAAAGAGTCCTTTTTCAGGTTAACAATTCTTACATACCTATCTGCTCAAATACAAAAGGCTTGTGATCAAATAAGTCAATAAACTCTCAAAATTTTTTTTTCCTCTTTTTTCTTTTTAACATAGTATATATATGTATTTCATTAATATAGATGCAATAAAACACAAATCTCATATAATCCTACTTTCATTATTTATTGAAAATATGAATCCATATCAATAAGCTCATACTTTTTATGTAGTTTAATAAGATCTAGACATAAATCATTCTACAAGTTTAATCAATCAAATTAAATGTATCCTTGATCATATGTATTTCATTTAATCCAAAAATCAACATTTCAGCTCTTTTAGGATTTCAGATAATTTATTGAGTTTCAGTGAAGCATTCTGATTTCTTTTTAAAATCGTGAAACTGTTAAATTCATAAAATTCAGCAAAAACATAAGATACTATATCTAGATTTGTATGAATAGTAAAATTTTGTAGCATCTTATATATAAGATTATAAATATAACATTCAAGCAATTACAGTTCTTAAAAAATTTTACAATCTCAATTATCAGATAGTTACAGCAAATTCATAAAAAATTTTCAATTTTCACAGAACTTTTGCAGTACCATTCTAATTATTCTAATTAACAAAATTACATGGCTGTTAATCTAATTACCTCCCCCCCATACCTACATTTTGCATTGTTCTCAATGTAAAAGATTTTACAGTAAATTCAGTAAATGTTAGTAGGTAGGAATATTGTTTCGTTGACTTAGCACCTAACTCAACGAACTGAGTTTAAATGTAATTTCAGGATAAATAATCAATTACATACCTTGTTCTTTTGTGTCTCTTTCAATATCCTCTGATTTTTTATTTTAAAAAACTGTTCATTAACAAATAAAAGCAGAATATATAACAAAATAACAAAACATAAATTGTTAAATCAATGTCGTGTGTGGAACCCAGGCTCCTATGCCTTTGGTGGCTCACAAGCAAGCCACAAAACAGATACTAACAAACTAGATTGATATTTTATTTTATTTTTTGCTTTTTTTTGTTTTATAAAATAAAACTAAAACTAAAATTTTTCTTTTCTCTTTCTTTTCTAAAAATAAATGCAGAATACACACAACATGAAAAACACAGAATCACACTTTAAGAACATGATTGAAAAGTAGCAACAAATGGAATAAACATGTCAGTTCAAGCAAACTTTTTAGGCATAATCCTTCTTGCTATTAATTCTGTTTTAATGCAATTCGTTTTCCTTTTTAAGTTGTAAACTTGCAATATGTTATTAATACTAAATATAAGTGTATTTCCATTAATGAATTAAAATGTAGAAAGGGATCCTCTTCTATTCCAAGATAATGTAGGTGTTTCTATTTCTACATATATCACAATATATTCCTCTTCCCACTTCCATTCATTTAGGTCTTTCATAATCCATATTTGAAATTTCCTCAATTCATTCCACCATCTTATCAGACATAAAGTAGGATCATCATATTCATTATACTACATTCCTAATTGAATTTTATCATATTCTGAAGACGGTGGTTTAGCTATATCACTCGGTATAGGTAATATTTCTATAAAGTCATTATCATAACTATCTATGCTTACTATGTATAAATTAGATCTAAATGCAACTGATATATCTATGACTAGATATATATATCCATCAAGTATGATATGTATGTTGTTAATTAATGCTTTCTGTCCTAGATATATCATAGTATTTTCAGTCCAAGATCTATTCAGAAAATTATACACACTTAAGCATAAATCTTCATCCTAATTTCCAATTGGTCTCTAGTAATACAATTTTTCAAGAATGGTTGAATTTTTATCAGAAAATGTTAAAGTTGACCCATAATTTTCAGTTGGTACTTCATATCTACTAGGCCTTCTTATATTCCATTCTTCTCTAGTGATAGGATTTCTAATCAAAATATCAGGTAACAGAATTGCATACCTTGGTTTGGTTCTGTATATAATTAATCCTTCATCTATCCCCATAATATGATCTATTCCTTTTAATGTATTGGGTGGAATTCCAGCATTTTCTTCCATATTTAGATATTCATAGTTGATTGAACTACGATTAAATGACTTCCATAAAAATCTATCTCTAATCTTAGTCATTTTTGCAGCTTGTAGTCCATGAAAATATTTTTCTCTAACATAGTCTTTAATTTCCTTCGATACACAACACAATCTACACAGATTTTTAGTTGACAAGTTACTCAGTACTTCCCTTAGTGCATCTAGTGGTAATTTCATCAATTCCATCTATTGTGATTTTGTATAACATAAACAAAAATTAATAAAGACAAAATCAACATAGCTACTTACTTTCCCTCGTGGAGTTAGGTCATAACTCAATAGACTAAGTTCGTTGAGTTAAGTAATAACTCTACGATATTACTAACTATAATTAAACTCACTTTTTTTTTCTTTTTATATTTTTTCTATTTACTATATTATACATAGTTACTTTAGTTATATTGCTTCATTCAGCTTCCCTCCCATAGGAGGTATCAATTTCTTTAATAGTTCTGTTGACAAGGTTAGGTACTTACATTGGCAATCCTCTAGTAAGCCTAACTTCCATTAATTCCTTCTGTCTAGGGAGGTATGTTTCTATTCATATTTTGATTTTGAATGACAGTGTTTCTAAATATAAGATTTAGACGATTTTTTAATTGTTGAATTATCTTTTCTAATTTTTCTATTCTAGATCCTTGTTCAATTAATGCTTCATAACATATATTTTTGTCATTTATATTTTCTCCTCCTTGGAAATTGTTGTTTCTCCAAGATAGATTTAGGTGATTTCTCCAATTAGGGTTATAAGAATTTCCAAAGTTATCTTTCTAGTTTCTAGCATAAATAATATCTAAGTCATTAACGTTTGCATTCTTTTCTGCTAGCTTCTGATTTAATGACAACTCTTCCATTTTCTTTGTTAATTTAACTTCAAGCATAGTGCTTGAATCTATTTCATACATTCCCCTTGGGAATACTCTTTTTTCTATAATAGCTTTAACAGAGTTTTCCCATTGTGCAGTTCTTTTTGCAATGTTTTCAGAGTATGCCCATGCTTCTTCACTACGTAGTTTTAAAAATCCATTCTAACAAGTAGATTCTAATAAAGATTTCATTGAAACATCTATGCCTTCATAAATTATACTTATTAATTGTGCTTTACTCATTGCATGATGTGAACATTGAGTCAGTAAATCTTTAAATCTTTAAAAATATTTCTAGAATGATTCTCCCTATTTTTGGCTACACATTAATATTTCCTTTTTTTTTAATCGTTTGATGAGTTGGATAATATTTTTCTAGAAAAACAAAGTAAAATTCAGTCCATGCAGAAATTAAATCAGGTGATAGAGTATATAACCATCTCTTAGCTGCGTCTTTTAAAGCAAAAGACATATATCTAAGTTTAATAGCATCAATACTCATGTTCAGCATTTTCATCATTTGACAAACTTCATTAAATTCTCTAAGGAAATAATAGGCGTCCTCTCTTTCTAATCCATGAAAATGTGGCAATTGACTAATATAATTAGATTTCAATTCAAACCTATCTCCCTTAAAGTTTGGTAATCGAATACATGAATGTTTATCAACTAATTCAGGATACAAAATTTCCCCTAATGTTTTTTCTACTAGAGCAGCCATATCTTTGTTCTCTTTTAGAGAAAGGTTTGCTACACCTCTAAGGATTTCGTTAAAATCCAATTCAGCAAATATTTCAGTACACCTCTTTGTTAAATAATCCTGTGTAGGTGTTCTTACTAATCGTTTAGTGCTAGGAGAACGAATCCATGTGCTCATAAACTCTTACATAAAGTAAAATAGCAGAAAATTAATTACATAACAGTTTGAGCTTTGTATTTAGTGAATAGTTGTTGACAGATGAAGTTGAATCAAGTACTTCTCCTTCTAGTTCCCCAACAAATTTTCTTTCCTTTCCTTAAGTGCTGGTAACTTGTAAATAACATTTTGTTCTCTATTTGTAATGCACGTCCATAAAGCAAATGAATCTCGTTGCAAGAACGTGTCTTGTAATGTGTAGTGTGGTTCCTATTTTTATGGATATGTGTTTCACTTCTAATTTTAAATTTTAGTAATCGCTAAACCTACGAAGTTTCGTTCATGGCTAAAAGAATATCCGTTTAGCTTAATCCACAAACTAACCTCGTTGAGTTATAGTTAACTCAATAGACTAGCTTCGGTTACTATTTGCTAACTCCACAGACTAACTTCGTTGAGTTACAGTTAACTCAACAGAGTGACCTTATATTTTATTATTAATCTCGTGAAGTTAAGGTTAACTCAACAAACTTACTTTGTTGAGTTAACACTTAGCAAATTTTCTAAAACTTACTCCTCGTATTAACTTCTATATTTTCTCTCCTGCATTTTGTCAACTTAAATAAAGTTAAATACATGTCATTACTATAGTGTTTTAAATAAAACTCATTTAAATCTGAACATTATATGCATATTTAACTTGCAGTTCATTTCCTGTTATGTAGAATTTACATTTTACTTTTCAGCATGCAGATACATTCTGCATTAATTAAACATCGTGCATTTAATCACGTTATTCAGAAAATTTGTAAATCTTTTAAACAGCCTTGCACATTGTTTAAACAGTTATATAATATTCAAGATAGTTCATCCATTACATCATTCATTCTCAAACACAAATGTAGAAACATCTGAATAACATTCATTCATTTATATGAATAACTTACATTTGCATTCAGTCAGATATTTTACATACAAATATAAGTATAAGTAGATGAATAATACAATTTAATCTTTCTTCCTAAGTTCATCTACTTCCTTCTAGAGTTTTTTTAATTGTTGCTCTAATTGATTTATTCTCTCTACAACTCCAATTACGCCTCTAGAAGGTCCAGATACTTCAGTAGCTATAGCATAATTTCTGTATTCTTTCATTGAAATGGCTCTAGATCTTATCCTTTTAGATGTCCATTTCGTGAAATCAATATTATCCACTATCAATAGTGGAATCAAATCTCCAAAAAATAATTTCTTCTTTACTGTTCTGAGTTTGGAGATAAAAACTACAGACCAATTAACTTGAATCTTATTCACAACTGCATATGTGGCCCATTTGACAAACTGACTTAATTCAATATCAAGGCCTTGTCGTTGGTAGACATTTTTAATCAAAATGTTAGCTATCATGTGTGCTTTACCATTTAAGTGCTTTAGTCTGTTTAATAATGGCACACTAGGATTGATAGCTAAACTATCCTTGATTTCCTGTTCTGTCCACTCAACGATAGTTGTGCTTTCCATAATTTCTTTCCCTTCATTTCTCAATCTTAAAATGTTGTGGAGAAGCTTTGGTGCTATTTGTACATCAGCTTACTCCACGTTGGAAATTAACCCACATTCTTTGTCTCTCAAATTGGCATAGAAGTAAGGCACTAGATTTTCATATACTACATGCCCTCTCTACTAAGAAATAAATTACAGTAGACCCTAGAACTCAAATAAGTACTTAATTTCTTGCATATCGTCCCAGTTTACTGGTCTACTGTATATGATATCATAACCCCTAATCTCTTGATATTTATTATATGCTTCCTGACTCCAAAAGTGTACTTCATTTAAAATTGTTGCTTCAGTCGGGTTACGAATTTGAATTTGTTGCTTTAGAGGGGTTTGTTCTTGAATTTCCTCTTCCATGTGTTGAACTTGAATTGGCTAGGAATGCTCTAGAGATTTCTACATTTTTGCTTCTACTTTTGTCTATCGTGGAGAGCTGGTAGAACTCTCTACTCTATCTTGAATTCTTTCAATTAATTGTTGAAGAGTTTCTCCCTCTTCAATGGAATCTATCGAGTCATTCCTTTCTTGTTCAAGGAGTACTTGTTCAACTTCTTCTCTTTCTTCTTCCTATTGACTACCAATCTGCATTGTCACTATTCTTTCTAATCCTGTGGTAGATTGGGATGGAGTCATGGGTAAATCAGCTTCTACCCTAATTTCTATTCCTTCTGTTTGTATAAGCTAAAGATTAATTTCAACCTGTTTTCCTTCTCCTCTTTGCTCTTGCTACTGTTGCTACTCCACCTCCACAGAATCGGATAGCAGGTTTACAAAAATTTGCTCTGCAGGCCCTATTGATATTTGCATTTCAGATTTAATCTTGTCTTGATGTTCAAGCACTATCTCTTTTCCTTTCCTTCTTCTAATTAACTATGTCTAATCTTCCTCTTCTTCTTCTGAGATTAAATCTACAAAAATAAGCTCTGCAAGCCCTCGAGCCACAAGTATTGGCTCTTCTTTTTTAACTTTTTCTATAATTGCTAGTCTCGAAGGACCAGCTTCAACTTCTCTTGTAGCACTTGCTCTAGCTGCTTCCTAATGCTGTTCAACTTTAATTTTGTATTGGGCCTTCAACTTTTCTTCGGCCCTTTTCCTACAAAGTGCATCATAAACTAAATGAGATTTTGCCATAGCCATATCTTCAAAATTTCCTTGGCTCTTAGCAATTTTCACCAGCTCTACAAATTCTTTCCATTCCTTTGGCATAGATGGCCCCAAAAATGCTGCTCTTTCTAATGGCCTTGGCGATGGAATGGATGGTCCTAGCTGTTGTTCCTTAGAGACAAGTCTTTTAGTAGTTGATTCTTGTTGTTCTTCAGTTGCCTACTCTTTATTTCTTTTCTAGTGTTGCTCCTAGATTGCCCACTGAGCTTGTCTACCTATGCGTCTCTTGAACCAAAGTTGAGACTTACGTTGGATCAATTCTAGGGCAACTTTATTATTTGGCCTGATTTTTCTTTCTCTATTTACAGCAACTTCTATTGCTACTTTGATTCTCGTTGCCATAATCTGAGGTATTTTTATGCTTAAATCCACTAATACTTTGCTCTAGTAGAAAAGGTCAGATTCTACCTTTTGTAGCTCTTTTTCCCTCATTGTATTTCTGATCTTCTGTCTTGTGTGCCATTCTTCCGATTCTTTAAGAAATTCTTACGTGTCAACTACATCCTCCTAGAATTCTAGTGTCATCTTTGTCATCGTGGAGTTACGAAACGGAATGGAATCGCTCTGCTCTCTACTGTTCTAAGTTCTAAATAAGTCAGCGAATAATGCCCCCAAATCTTAAGTTATAGTATAAATAAGTCCTAAGTTTAGGTCGGTAATCGGGTCAATTTCCCGTGCAAACTCTCGCTCTCTCATCTATCTCTCCATGGAGTTATGGTTAACTCCACGGACTAAGTTCGTGGACTTAACTACAGTACTCTGTTGAGTTATAGTTTACTCAATGGGGTAAGCTCACTAACTTATCCTAGACTCAACGGAGTAAGTTCGTTGAGTAAAGCGTAACTCAACAGACTTTCCGTAAAGTTATAACTAATAAAAATACTTATAACAATAATTTACTTTGATCTAGATCAAAGAATTTTCGGTCTAACCGACTCTTAATTTTTTCAACATTTTAGAATTTTCGGTCAAACTGTTATATTCCTCGGTTGAATTGAAATTAAATTCTATATATATTTTTTCTTCTGATAGGACTGATACTATGCTTTGGTAACACCGACATTTTTACTTAATAATATATAGTTTTTTTATATTTTTATGTTTCGGTCAGACCGATGGATCTTGTCGGTTGAACCACAACGATTTTTTCTTTTAATATATGTTTCAGTCAAACTGATAATTCCTTTTGGTTGAATCGTGATTATGTTTAAATAAGATTTTTTTTTTTTTTATACACTTAGAAAATTTCTTACTAAGTAAAGCTCGAGTAGTCCTCTACTCTTACTTCTTCTATAATTCTAAAAGAACTTTTTGGTATCTTCAAAGTAGGGCTAAGTCTTTGTCCATTTACCTTAAATATATTCTGTGATTTTTAGGACTTTCAATTTCAATAGCTCCATAGGAATAAATATTTCGAACTATATAAAGTCCTGCCCATCTAGATCTTAATTTCCCTAGATGGTTATGGAGTCTAGTCATGTAAAGATATACTTCTTGTCTTATTTCAAAGGTTTTTGGAATAATTTTCTTGTCATGCTAGAACTTCATTTTCTCTTATAGTTTTCGAATAAGCTCCATTCCTAAATTCTTCTAATTCAATCAATTGCATTTTCCCATTTTCAGCAACTTGATTTAAATTAGTGTTTAGAGATTTTAATGCCCAATAAGCTTTATGTTCAATTTCAGTTGGTAAATGACAACTTTTTCCATATACTAGCCTAAAAGGTGACATACCTAAGCTTGTTTTATAAGCAATTTTATAAGTCCAAAGTGCATCTATTAATCTCTTAGCCCAATCTTTTCGAGTAGGATTTACTACTTTTTCTAATATTAACTTAATTTTTTCAGTTTCGTATATGATATCAATTTTAGGTTCTGTATATTCTTCCCTATAATTTAATTGGTTGACTTCTTGTTGCTGACACATATATTGTTTCAGTTTGTCCATGTTTTGCTCTAAGCTACGCTCTAGTTTGTCATACCTATCCCAAACTTCCTTGTCTCTCAACATATTATACATTCTAAGCTGACCATCAGTTGGGTAAACTATAGGATTCTCATACTCAGCTCTATTATATTGAATATAATTCATTTGTTGTTCATGCGATCTAACCATCTGCAATCGTCTCAGTTTCAAACAATTAGAGATGTCGTGACCTTCCAAATTGCAGAATTCACATATGCTAACTACAGGCTTCAGAAATCTTGGAGCATAAGCATATGCCATATTCTTAATTATAGAATAAAACACACAACACTCCTCTTGCTATTAAAACAAAATAGCACTCATAGTTGCTTAGCTTCTCAATCCCCAACAACGGTGTCAAAAAACTTGTTTGGTGTGAAAAGTTAAATCTTAAACTTGCTTATATCAGTAATTTCTTTTAGAAGTAAACAAACAACTTTTCACACAAATTAGATATTAATTCCAATTTGTATTTTTAACTACAAGTGCACAATGTATATTGTATTTTTGTGTAAGTACAGGTCGATCCCATAGAGATTAAGTAAGAATTGTGTACTGTTCCAATTTTTATATTGTAGTATAAGTGTGTTGAGTAAGAACTCTGTTGAGTTACAATTAACACAACAGACCTAGTTATTGGAGTTATGGCTAACTCAACGGACTAACCTTGTAGACTTTAGTTAACTCCATGAGCCTAATTTTTTCAATTGAATATTGTTAATTATAGAGGAATTCAACCAACCATTAGGCGGTTCTACAGATTGTAGATAACATCAATTAAACTCTTTAATGTTAGTTAATATTAGATTTATCATTAAGCACTACTAACATTTAGATATTTCAAACAGTAACCATTAAAATCTGTAAGTATCTAGAACGAATCAATTTTAGTAAACTGTAAAACTATTTTCTATTTTCTAAATCAAACAAACATAACACATTCACAATACTGACAATGATAACATTACTTATGATACAAAACAAGCAATACAACACTTTAATACTAAACGTAAACACAGATAATTTGTTGTTTTTGGTATTTTTGTTTTGATATGTTCCTAAAGATGAATGAAATGTGACATGTAAAAATCTCTATCGATAGTAAATGCTTCCGTCACTACATGCGATGCGATTATACCACTAAAAACTTAATCACTTACAATCTTGCCTCCTCTCCTTATAGAATTGTGAGTCCAAAATTGCAAGATGATCTCCTCTTCAACATACTGGCATCAACTCGAAACCAAGGCTAGAAGCTTTACGATCTCCTGAGATATGAGTCGGTGCTTGGTGAAAATGGCTTCCCTTCTCGCGACACAATCACTCCTCACAGTAGCTGTCAAGCACCGTGTTTGGTTACCTAGCACGACACTAGAAAACTTGTTTGGACCTCCAACAACGCACTAGAAAAACTTGGATTTGTTAACTTCTGTTTTTACTTAGTTAATTTATCTTTATGCCTATTCTTTTTTTTTATATAGAAGTAAACAAACAACCTTTAATACAAGTTAGATATTAATTCCAATTTGTATTTTAACTACAAGTGCACAGTGTCTATTGTATTAGTGTGCAAGTATAGGTCGATCCCACAGGGAATTGCTTAAGAATTGAGAACTGTTCCGTTTGTTAATAATCAAATTGATATCTTCAATAAGCCCTCCGTTGAATTACAGTTAACTCAATGGACAAAGTTCGTTGAGTTATGTCTAACTCAACGGACTAACCTCGTGGACTTACGTTAACTCCATGAGCCCGTCTTTTCTTTTTAATACTACTATTTATAGAGGAATTTAGCCAACCATTGAGTGGTTCCACAGATTGTAAATAAAATCAATTAAGCTCTTTAATGTTAGTAAAAATTGGATTTATCATTAAGCAATACTAACATTCAGATAATTCAAACAATAACCATTAAAATCTTTAAGTCTTTTGAACGAACTAATTTCAGTAAACTGTAAAACTAAAACAAACATAAAACAATCACAACACTTACAAAGATAACATTAATCACGATACAACACAAACAATACAACACTCAAATACAAAATACAAATAGAGATAAATTGTTTTCGGTATTTTTGTTTTAATATGAACATGGAAATGGGCAAAAGGTGAAATGTAAAGTAATCTCAATTGACAATAAATACTTTCGTCACTACATGTGACGCGATTACACCACTGAAAATTAAACCACTTACAATTTTGTCTCCTCTTACTATAGAATCGCGAGTCTAGAATTGCAAGATGATCTCTTCTTCAACATACAGGCATCAACCCGAAGCTAAGGCTAGAAGCTTTACGATCTCCTGAAATATGATTTAGCGCTTTGTGAAAATGGCTTCCCTTCCCGCGACGCGATCACTCCTCACAGTGGTTGTCAGGTACTATGTTTGGCTCGGAATCGACCTAACATCAGGAAAGTATCCTCACAGACCTCCGATGGTTGGTGATTATGGTGGTGGTAATGATGGTTGGTGTGGTACTTTAGAGAATTACCGATACTATCTATAGAAAGCTTGATGCTCCTCCTCTGTACACACTAGCCATACCCATCGATCACACACACTTTACTTCTTTTTCTTCTTTTCTTTTAAATTTCTTCAGTGGTAACTACTTCTGCTTGAATGGTCGGTTGGATTTCCTTCATTCATATCAATGACGATGATTTCTTCTCCCTTCGACGAGTGAATTCCTACGTGATACGTGCAATCGTGATTTTTCCTTCCAACTGTCCCGTTTTTGTAACCGCTATAGTGGCATATTAGAAAATAAATAGTCCGTGGAGTTATAGATAACTCAATGAACTTTCTTCGTTGATTTAACTATAAAACACGTGCATAACTTTAACTATCCGATGCTTAGGTGCATTTCGGATACTTATAAACTTAACTATCTGATGCCTAGATGCATTTCGAATACTTATAAACTTAACTATCTGATGCCTAGATGCATTTCGGATACTTACAGATAACTCACCGATATATAACTTAAGTAAATCTACCAGATCTCGACACGTGTCAACAGCAGTTTAATAATAAAAGAAACATTTCGGAGAGTTACAGGTCTAACTATTCGATGCTCAGCTGCAATTTCAGATAGTTATGGATAATTCACCGAAAGTTCACTTAAGTCATGTGTTATGGTTTCGACACGTGTACTTCAGGAAATAATAAAATATTCTTTTAAAACATAACTGTCTATGTTTTCCTAGCACTACACTAGAAAAACTTGGATTTGTTACTTCTATTTTTACTTAGTTAATTTATCTTTATGCCTATTCTTTCTTTTAGAAGTAAACAAACAACCTTTAATACAATTTAGATATTAATTCTAATTTGTACTTTAACTACAAGCGCACAGTGTCTATTGTATCAGTGTGCAAGTATAGGTTGATCCCATAGGGAATTGCTGACGAATTTAAGAAATGTTTGATTGTGAACAATTCAAATATATATTCAATAAGCACTCTGTTGAGTTACAGTTAACTCAACGGACTAAGTTCGTTGAGTTATGGCTAACTTAACGGACTATCCTCGTGGACTTAAGTTAACTCCACGAGCCTGTCTCTTCTTTATAATACTGCTATTTATAGAGGAATTCGGCTAACCATTGGGCTATTCCACAGATTGTAAATAACATCAATTAAGCTTTTTAATGCTAGTTAACATTGAATTTATCATTAAACAATACTAACATTCAGATGATTCAGACAGTAACCATTAAAATCTTTAAGTTTTTTTGTACGAACCAATTTCAGTAAACTATAAAATTAAAACTAACATAAAATAATCATAAAACTGATACAGATAACATTAATCACGATACAATACAAACAATACAACACTCAAATACAACATACAAACAAATATAAATTGCTTTTGGTATTTTTGTTTTGATGCAAACATGGAAATGGGCGAAAGGTGAAATGTAAAGTAATCTCACTTGACAGTAAATACTTCCGACACTACTTGCAACGCGATTACACCACTGAAAATTAAACCACTTACAATTCTGTCTCCTCTCCCTATAGAATCGCGAGCCTAGAATTGCAAGATGATCTCCTCTTCGGCATATAGGCATCAACCCGAAGCCAAGGCTAAAAGCTTTACGATCTCCTGAAATATGAGTTGGCTCTTGGTGAAAATGTCTTCCCTTGCTACAACGCAATCACTCCTCACAGTGGTTGTCAAGCACTATGTTTGGCTTGGAATCGACCCGACATCAAGAAAGTATTCTCACAGACCTCCGATGATTGGTGATTATGGTGGTGATACGATGGTTGGTGTGATACTTCGGAGAATCACCGATACTGTCTGCAGAAAGCTCGGTGCTCCTCCTCTGTATACTCTGGCCGTCCATCGATCACACCTTCTTCTTTTTTTCTTCTTTTCTTTTCTACGAGTTATAACTTAAGTAAATCTACTAGCTCTCGACACGTGTCAGCAGTAGTTTAAACATAAATAACATTTCGGAGAATTACAGGTATTACTATCCGATGCTTAGATGCATTTTCAGATACTTAAGAATTTCACAACCTGCAAATTACCGACAGTTCATAAATGTACTAAATTAACATTAATTCCCCAAAATTAAGCAGATTTTTCAATTAAAGCATATAATAGTGCAATTATAACATAATGGCTTAATTCTCATATGATAAGCTAAATATTATGCAATTAACCATCACTTAACCGTTAATAATATGCACTTTTTCATTCTAAACAATAATTGTTCGGCAGTTTAAAACATAACTATCCGATACATGTTTGGTATGTTAAACATAATTGTCTGAAATATCAGAAAATTTGGATACTTAAGAATTTCACAGCCTGCAACTTAAAGACAGTTTAGAAATGTACTAAATTAACATTAATTCCCCCAAATTAAGTAGATTCTTTAATTAAAGCTTATAACAGTGCAATTATAACATAATGACTTAATTCTCATATGATAAGCTAAATATTATGCAATTAACCATCATTTAACCATTAATAATATGTACTTTTTTCATTCTAAACACTTCCTCCGTACCTAAATTTTGCTAGTCCCTTAGCAAACTAAGATCTAATTAATTGGTCGTTCTAAAAGTGCTAGAATTAATTCTTCTTCTTTTTTTCTTCTATTCAGCATAAGAACTAGTATTATCATATAGATATTCTGTATGTTTCAGTAATCAACCTGCAAATATACTTAGAATATATGTAAATTACATACAAAATATATCATCATCACATAAGTGTTAATTATATTATCATTAGTTCTTCTTTTCATCATCTGCCATCCTGAATTTTCCATTAAGATTTCTAGAAGAAATTTCAACAACATACGAATTAAAGTACAATCTAATTCAATATGATTAAGACAAGTAGAATAATGAATTGTATCTCCATTAAACAACTTCAAAAGTCAATTCTTGATTCATATTTTAGCAATTCTAGATAACAGAAAATATACTCGATTCATAAGATATCTGTATTTCACAAAACACTTGTATCTTTTCAGAACAGTATATGTATTTTTTTATTTTATTATTATTATTATTTGTACTTTAAAAGTTAATTTGACAAGCTTGAATTATATAGGAGCTTTCTAATGTACCAATGTAACAAGCTTTCAGTCAACATTCCTAGATCTGATTAGGATCTTAGGTTGCCAGATTTCAAGAGTCCTTTTTTAGGTCAACAATCTTTACATACCTATCTACTCAAGTACAAAAGGCTCGTGATCCAACAAGTCAATAAACTCTCAAAGATTTTTTTTTCTCTCTCTCTCTTTTTTCTT
The DNA here is from genome assembly GCA_036874045.1 of Cymodocea nodosa. NCBI lineage: Eukaryota > Viridiplantae > Streptophyta > Magnoliopsida > Alismatales > Cymodoceaceae > Cymodocea > Cymodocea nodosa. The sequence continues at coordinate 1,826,705 of CM072345.1, forward strand.
TCTTTCTTCTTTTTTTTTTTCTTTCTTTTTTTTTTCTTTCAAAAAATACAAAAACAAAACAAAACATTAATCACATACTATATATGTACGTATTTCATTAATACAGATGTAGTAATCACCAATCTCATATAGTCCTACTTCTATTATTTACTGAAAATATGAATCCATAACAATAAGCTCATACCTTTTCTGTAGTTTAATAAGATCTACACATAAATCATTCTACAAGTTTAATTAGTTAAATTAAATGTATCTTTAATCATATGTGTTTCATTTAATCTAGAATTCACATCTCAACTCCTTCAGGGCTTTAGATAATTTTTTCATTAAGCATTCTGATTTCTTTTTAAAATCGTGAAACTGTTAAACTCATGAAATTCAGAAAAAACATAAGATACTATATCTAGATTAGCATAAATAGTAAATTCTATAGCATCTTATATAGCCTTCTAAATACAACATTCAAACAGTTATAGTTTATAAAAATTTTACAGTCTCAATTATCGGATACTTACAGCAAGTTCATTAAAATTTTCACTTTCCACAAAACTTTGCAGTACCATTTTAATTCCTTTAATTAACAAACTTACATGGCTGTTACTTTAATTACCTCCCCCCCATACCTGCATTTTGCATTGTCCTCAATGTAAAAGATTTGACAATAAATACAGTAATTATAGTAGGCATGAATACAGTTTTGTTGATTTAGCACCAAACTCAACGAATGAGTTTAAATCTAAATTCAAGATAAGTAATCAGTTACATATCTTGTTTCGTTTGTATCTCCTTCTGCATATTTTGAATTTTTGATTCTGAAAAACTTTTCATTCACAGATAAAAGTAGAATATAAAACAAAATAACATTTAACAGATATTGATAAATCAGTGTCTTGTGTGGAACCCAGGCTCCTATGCCTCTGGTGGCTCACAAGCAAGCCAGTTGGTTTCCCAAAATAGATACCAACAAACTGGATTGATATATATATATTCTTTTTTTCAAAAAATAAATGCAGAATACACACAACATTAAACACACAAAATCACAACTTAAGAGCATGATTGAAAAGTGGAAACAAATGGAATAAACGTGTCAATCCAAGCAAATTTTTTAGGCATAGTTCTTCTTACTATTAATTCTATTTTAATGCAGTTCTTGTTACTTCTTAATTTGTACACATGTAATATATTATAAATTCCAAATATAAGTATATTACCATTAATGATATGAAATGCAGAAAGGGATCCTTTTCGGTTCCAAGGTAATGTAGCAGTTTCTATTTCTACATCTATTTCAATATATTCCTCTTCCCACTTCCATTCATTTATGTCTTTCATAATCTATATTTGAAATTTCATCAATTCATCCCACCATCTTATCAAACATAAAGTAGGATCATCATATTCATTATACCACATTCCTATTTGGATCTTATCAAATTCTGCAGATGGTGGTTTAGCTATTTCTCTCAGTATAGGTAAAATTTATATATATTCATCATAACAGTCTATGCTCACTATGTATAAATTAGATCCAAATGCTATTGATATATCTGTGACTAGATATACATATCCATCAAGTATGACATGCATGTTGTTAATTAATGATTTCTATCCTAGATATATCATAATATTTTCAGTCCAAGATCTATTCAAAAAATTATACACGCTTAAGCGTAAATCTTCACCCCAATTTCCTGTAGGTCTCCAATAATATAATTTTTCAGGAATTGTAGAATTTTTATCAAAAAATATTAAAGTCGACTCACAATTTACAGTTGGTACTTCATATCTATTAGGTCTTCCTATATACCATTCTTCTCTTGTTATATGATTTCTTATCAAAATATCAAGTAATAGACTTGCATACCTTGGTCTCGTCTTGTATATGATTAATCCTTCATCTATCCCCATAATATAATCTATTCCTTCTAATGTATTGGGTGGAATTCTAATAGTTTCTTCCATAATCAGATATTCATGGTTAATTGAACTACGATTAAATGACCTCCATATGAATCCATCTCTAATCTTAGTCATTTTAGCAGCTTGTAGTCCTTGAAAATATTTTTCTTCAATACAGTCTTTAATTTCCTTTGATACACAACACAGCCTACACAGATCTTTAGTTGACAAGTTACTCAGTATTTCCCTTAGTGCATCCAACGGTAATTGCATCAATTCCATTTTTCGATTCTATATAACACAAACAAAAATTTAGCAGAGACAAAAATTAACATAACTATTGCACACCCTCGTGGAATTAGGGCAGAACTCAACGGACTAAATTCATTGAGTTAAGGACTAACTCTACGATGCTATTAACTATAAATAAAAACATATATATACAGATAGTTGCTTGAGATATGCTGCCTCATTCAGCTATCCTCCTAGAAGAGGTATCAATTTCATTAACAGTTCTATTTACAGGGTTAGGTATTGCTTGTATTGGCAATCCTCCAATAGGTCTAACTTCCATTGGTTCCTTCTATCTAAGTGGTATATTTCTATTCTGATTTTGAATTGCAGCATTTCCAAATACAAAATCTAGACGATTATTTAATTATTGGATTATCTTTTCTAATTTCTCTATTCTAGATCCTTGTTCCAGTAATGCTTCATAACTTATATTCTTCTCATTTACATTTTCTCCTCCCTAGAAATTGTTGTTTCTCCAAGATAAATTCGGGTGATTTCTCCAATTAAGATTATAAGAATTTCCAAAGTTATCTTTCTGGTTTCTAGCATAAATAATATCTAAATCATTTATGTTTGCATTCTTTTCTGCTAGCTTTTGATTTAATGATAACTCTTCTATTTTCTTTGTTAATTCAATTAATTTCACTTCAAGCATAGTACTTGAATCTATTTCATGCATTCCTCTTGGCAATATTTTTTTATCTACTAGCTTCAACTGAGTTTTCACACTATGTAGTTCTTTATGCAAAGTTTTCTAAATATGCTCATGCTTCTTTACTACAAAGTTTCAGAAATCCATTTTGACAAGTAGATTCTAATAAAGATTTTGTTGAAACATCTATGCCTTCATAAATTATACCTATTAATTGTGCTTTACTCATTGCATGATGTAGACATTGAGTCAGTAAATCTTTAAATCTTTCAAAATATTCCAAAATGATTCACCCTATTTTTGGCTACACAGTAAAATTTCTTTTTTCTTTTTAATCATTTGATGTGTTGGATAATATTTTTCCAGAAAAACAGAGCAAAATTCAGTCCATGTAGAAATTGAATCAGGCGATAGAATATATAACCATCTCTTAGCTGTGTCTTTTAAAGAAAAAGGGATATATCTAAGTTTAATAACATTTATACTCATGTTCGGCATTTTTATCATTTGACAAACTTCGTTAAATTCTCTAAGGAAATAATAAGCATCCTCTCTTTCTAATCCATGAAAATGTGGCAATTGACTAATATAATTAGATTTCAGTTCAAACCTATTTCTCTCAAAGTTTGGCAATCGAATACATGAAGGCTCATCAACTAATTCAGGATATAAAATGTCTCCTAATGGTTTTTCTACTAGAGTAACCATTTCTATGTTCTCTTTTAAAGAAAGGTTAGCTACACCCCAAAGAATTTTGTTAAAGTCCAATTCAGAAAATGTTTCAGTACTCCTTTGTGTTGAATATTCCTAGGTAGGTGTTCTTACTAATCGTTTAGTGCTTAGAGAATGAGTCCATGCGCTCATAAATAAATAGTAGAAGATTAATTACATACCAGTTTGAAGCTTTCTATTCAGTAAATATTTATTGACGAACGAAGTCGAATCATCTACTTCTCCTTCCAGTTCCCCTAACACTTTCCTTCTTACTTTTAAAAGTGTTGGTAACTCGCAAATAACATTCTGTTTTATATATATAATGCACATCCATAAAGTGAATAAATCTCATTGTAAGAATGTGTCTTGCAACGTGCATCGTAGTTCTTGTTTTTATGGATACGTGTACCACTATTAATTTCAAATTTTGGTAACTGCTAAGCCGACGAAGTTTCGTTCGTGGTTAAAAGAATAATCGTTCTGCTTAATCCACAAACTAACCTCGTTGAGTTATTTTAACTCAACGGAACACTATCGGTTACTGTTGCTAACTCCATGGACTAACTTCATTGAGTTACAGATAACCCAACGGAGTGACCTTATATTAAATTACTAACCTCGTGGAGTTAAGCTTAACTCAACGAACTTACTTCGTTGAGTTAACACTTAGCAACTTCTAAGTTTACTCCTCGTAAGTACCTCTTCGCTTTTTTTTCTTTTCATTCTGCTAATTGAAATAAAGTTAAATCTATGTCATTAATGCATCATTCTAATCAAAATTCATTTAAATCTAAACATTATATAAATATTTAACTTGCAGGTCATTTTATGTTGTGCATAATTTACATTTTACCTTGCAGCATGCATAAATTTTCAAGCATCTATCTTGCCATTCAGCAAATTGTAAATCTTTTTAAACATTCATGCATAATGTTCCACAAATTATATAACATTCAATAAATTCCATTCATTTCACATTCAAAACATGTATGAAAAGTACATCTGAAAAATTTATATTCATTAATATGAATCGATTTATATTACAAGTACATCAGACAATTTTCATACAATTCTATACAAGTAGACGAACAATACAATTTAGTCTCTATTCCTAAGTTCATCTACTTCCTTCTAGAGTTTTTCTAATTGAAGTTCTAATTGATTAATTCTCTCTACAGCTCCTGTTATTCCTTCAGAAGGTACAACTATCTTTGCAGCTACAAAATTTTTATACTCTTTCACTGAAATGGTTCTTGATCTGATCCTTTTTGATGCCTATTTCGTGAAATCAATACAATCCACCATCAGCAGTGGAATCAAATCTCCATAAAACAATTTCTTCTTTATTGTTCTTAGCTTGGAGATAAAAACTGCAAACTAATTTATTGGAATTCTATTTACAACTGCAAACGTGGCCCATTTGAGAAATTGACTTAGTTCTATGTCATGGCATTGTCATTGATAGACATTCTTAATCAAAATGTTGGCTACCATGTGTGCTTTACCATTTAAATGCTTCAATCTGTTTAATAAAGGCACACCAGGATTGATAGCCAAACTATCTTTGATTTCTTGTTCTGTCCATTCAACGGTAATTGTACTTTCCAAAATTTCCTGCCCTTCATTCTTTAATTCAAAAATGTTGTGGAGAAGCTCTGGTGTTATCTGTACATCAGCTTCCTCCATGTTGGAAATTAATTTTCCTTCTTCCTCTCTCAAATTTGCATAAAAACAGGGCACTAGATTCTCATATACTACATGCCCTCTTTCTTGAGAAATAAAATTCAGTAGACCTTGGAATTCAAATAATTCTTTGATTTCTTGCATTCCATCCCAATTTACTAGTCTACTGTATATAATATCATAACACCTAATCTCTTGATATTTAGTATAAGCTTCTTGACTCCAAAAATGTACTTCATTAAAAACTATTGTTTCAGTCAAGTCAGGAATGTGACTTTGTTGTTCTAAAGGGGTTTGTTCTTGATCTTCCTCTACCATAGGTTGAACTTGAACTTGTTCTGCAGATTCTTGAATTTTTGCTTCTGCTTCTGTCTATGGTGGTGAGCTAGCAGAAATCTCAACTCTGTCTTGAATTCTTTCCATGAATTGCTGAAGAGTTTCTTGCTCTTCAATGGAATCTGCAAAGTTATTTTTGTCCAAATGGCTTCGTACAACTTCATCTTCATTTTCTGCTCTTTCTTCTTCCTCTTGACTACCAATCTACTATGTCACAGTTCTTTCTAATTCTGTGGTAGATTGGGATCGAGTCATGGGCAATTTAGTTTTTGCCCTTATTTCTATTTCTTCTTCTTGTACAGGTTGTAGACTAATTTCAACCTATTTTTCTTTTTCTCTTTGCTCTTGCTGCTACTGCTCCTACTCCTTCTCAGAATTGGATAGCAGGTTTATAAAAATTAACTCCATAGGCCCTGTTGACATTGGTACTTTAGATTTAATCTCTTTTTGACATTCAGGCAGTATCTCTTTTCCTTTCCTTCGTGTGATTAATTGTGTCTGGTCTTCCTCTTCTTCATCTAAGATTAAATCTAAAAATAAAGGCTCTACACGCCTTTGAGACACAGGTACTAGCTCTTCTTGTTTAATTTTTCCAATAATTGCTGGTCTCGAAGGACCAACTTCAGCTTCTTTTCTTGCAGCTAATCTAACAGCAGTTCTGGCAGTAGCTTCTTGATGTTGTTCCACTTTAATTTTATATTAGGCTTGCAATTTCTCTACAACCCTCCTCTTGTGTAGTGCATTAAACACTAGATGTGCTTTGGCTACTGCTAAATCTTCTGGTTCTCCTTGGTTTCTTCCAACTTGAACCAGTGCTTGAAATTCCTTTAACTCTTCTTCAGTCAAAGGCCCCATCATTTCTGCTCGTGCCAACAGTTTAAATGGTGGAACTGAAGGTCCTGGCTGTTGTTCCTTAGGAACAAGTCTTTCAGTAGTCGGCTCTTCCTATTCTTCCTCTACTTGTTCCTACCGCCATATTTCCCAACTTCCACGACCAGCAATGCACCTTTTGAAGCATAATCTGGTCTTGCGCTAGATTAGCTCTAGGGCTTCATTGTTCGACTTGATTTTTCTGTCTTTACTAATTGCAATTTCTGTTGCTACTCTGATTCGTGTCTCCATTATCTGGGGTATTTGTATACCACAATCTACTAACATTCTTCTTAATCTAAAAAGTTCAGATTCTACCTTCTGTAACTCTTTCTCTCTTGTCGTATTCTGAATCTTTTGCTACGTGTGCCATTCCTCTGATTCCTTCAGAAACTGTGCTGTGTCAACTGCATCTTCCTAGAACTCAAGTGTTATCTTCCTCATCGTGGAGTTACACAATAACACGAATCGCTCTGATCTCTACTGTTCTAAATTCTAAATGGTTTGCTGGATAATGCCCCCAAAACCCTAAGTTTTAGTTTAAATAAGCCCTAAGTTTAGGCGGGTAATCGGGTCATTTCCCGAACCAACTATTGCTCTCTCATTCGCGGTCTTAGCTACAGTACTCCATTGAGTTACAGTTAACTCAACGGAATAAGCTCATTGACTAACTCAAGACTCAATGGAGTAAGCTCGTTGAGTTAAGCATAACTCAACGGACTTCCCGTACAAACAGATATAATAATAAAAATACTTAAGATAATAGTTTTTTTGTTTTTTTACTAGTTTAACCGATACTATGTTTCGGTCAGACCTAATTTTTTTTCGGTTGAACCGATACTATGTTTCGGTAAAACCAACATTTTTTTATTGAAAATTAATATAGATATTTTTATGTTCTAGTCATACCGATGGATCCAGTCAGTTGAACTGTAACGATTTTTATATTTTATAATTTTTTTAAATTTTTTTTTATATCAACATAAAAACTGATTTCTTACTAAGTAAAGCTCGAGTAGTCCTCTACTCTGACTTCTTCTATAATTCCAAAGGAGCTTTTTGGTGTTTTCAGAATATGTCTAAGTCTTTGTGCATTTACTTTAAATATATTCTGATTTTTAGGATTTTCAATTTCAATAGCTCCATAAGGATAAAGATTTCAAACTATGTAAGGTATTGCCCATCTAGATCTTAATTTTCCTAGATGGTTATGGAGTCTAGCCATATAAAGATATACTTCTTGTCTTATTTTAAAGTTTTTTGGAATAATTTTCCTATCATGCCAGAATTTCATTTTCTCTTTTTCTCTTACAGTCTTCGAATAAGCTTCATTTCTAAATTCTTCTAATTCAATTAATTGCATTTTCTATTTTCTACAACTTGATTTAAATTAGTGTTCAGAGTTTTTAACGCCCAATAAGCTTTATGTTCTATTTCAGCTGGTAAATGATAACTTTTTCCATATACTAGCCTAAAAGGTGACATACCTAAGCTTGTTTTATAAGCAGTTCTATAAGCCCAAAGTGCATCTATCAATCTATTAGCCCAATCTGTTCTAGTAGGATTTACTACTTTGTCTAAGATTAACTTAATTTGTTTGTTTACACTTTCTACTTGTCCACTTGTTTGCAGATGATATGATGTTGCAATTTTGTGGTTTACTCCATATTTCTTCATTAAGGCTTCAAAACTTCTATTACAGAAATGAGCTCCTCTATCATTGATAATAGCTTTAGGTATTCCAAATCTTGCAAATATATTGGTTCTTATAAATTGTATTACCACTTTGTTGTCATTAGTTTTTGTAGGAATAACTTCTATCCATTTAGATACATAATCCACCCCCAACAATATGTAATTAAATTGATTAGACATAGGAAATGGACCCATAAAATCTATTCCTCACACATCAAAGATTTCAACCTCAATAATAGGATTAAGAAGCATCATATTCCTCTTTGATATTCTTCCTATTCGTTGACATCTTAAACAACTTAAGCAATATTTATGAGCATCTTTGAATAGTGTTGGTCAATAAAACCCACATTGCAGAATTTTTGCAGCAATTTTCCCTGAACCAAAATGCCCTTCATAAGCTTCGTCATGATAGAAAGACAATATGCTTGGATATTCAATTTCTGGAACACACCTCCTTAAAACCAGATCAGGACATTTCTTAAATAAGTATAGGTCTTTCCAATAGTAATATTTTACTCTTGAGAAAAATAATTTCTTATCCTGTATATTCCAATCCTTAGGTGTTAGACTAGTAACTAAGTAATTAACTATGTCTACATAACAAGGTATTGTTTTGATGGTCATTAATTGTTCATCAGGAAAATTATCCTTAATTTCAATATTTAATTTTTCTATTTGTAATCTTGATAAATGATCTTGTTGAGTATTTTTGTTTTGATGATGTGTGCTGAATGAAAATAATCATATTTGCTCAATTACTATTGCTTGTGAAAAGAAATTAAAATCATCAATTAATACAGAAAAAACTTACTAATATAAATACTTGTCTGTATTGGATCTGAAGTTAATAACTAGTTGTTTCGTTGCATTAATTTCTCATTTAGTTAAACATTAAGTTAACGTGTGTTTTTATTGAAAAGCATGATATGTTTTAATGTTATATCTTTTGTATCATGAACAGTGCACGTTTAGACAACTCGTTAAGTTAGAGTTTTGTTTGTATAGAGGTCACGTGAGAATTCGTTAAGTTAGTGAGTAAAAGAAGAGACGAACTCGTTAAGTTAGTGTTATACATGTGGTGAAATTTTAAGTTACGAATGTTGTATTGTATCACGTGAGGTGCACATGTTTAACTCATTAAGTTAACATAACTAAACGTGTTGAGTTGCTATATTGAACACTAAGGCAATGCGTTAGGTTAGCGTTATAAACTTAAGTTGTTATTTTTGCACGTGGTAAAATTCTTATTATAAAAAACATTTGTTTATTACTGAATCGGTGAGTTAAAGCTTTTTCGGAGACTTACAGTCATAACTATCCGAAAGGTAACTTAAGTCATGTTTTCAGGTCTTAACATGTGTCTCACTAGTTTTATAATATAAAGAGTTTTTCGGTGACTTACATCTATAACTATTCGAAACTTAAACTGTTTTCGGTGAGTTATCATTTAACCTTCCGAAAGAAAGGTTAAGTTGGTTCATTGAGTTAGCATAACACCACAGACTTAGTTCGTTGAGTTAGCTATAGTACTTGTCATGTGAAATGGCACATGGTGAACTAGTTAAGTTAGAAACGTTAAGTTATATATATATACTTGTGTTACTCGTTTAGTTAACATTAAAGTAACGACTTCTTGTTACACTAATGAAAAATTTTTGGATGAGAAAGTTTATTTTTCAGGAAATTTTTCAAAGATCCAGGATTGATGATTAAAGAAAATTTGAAATATAAACGTGGGTTAGAACGTGTGTGTTTCGATGAAGGAAAAAGAAAAGTCGCGGAGAAGTGGAAAACTAGTAGTGGTTAAACGTGAAGGATATGCATGAAATGAAGATACAGTATAAAAGGCATAGAATTCTCGTAGATCAAATTATCCTTGCACACAAAACGAAAAATCTTTTCAATGATCAATCCATTCCTGTACACCAAAAGAAAAATCTTTTTCAGGAATCAAAAACACCTCTTCGGGAAAAATCTCTCAAGTGGAAGAAAATTCAGTGAAGCATAAAAAGACAAGATATTCGTCACTGAAGAATTGCTGAAGAAAAAAGAAGAAGAAGAAGAAGAAAGATCGCAAACAGGGAGAAATGTTTTAAATTCTGCAAATTAGTTTTCTCTGTTTGTAGTTATGAAATTGTATAGATGAAATATGGTATCGAAATATAATTGCATCTACAATTTCTAAGGAGAATTGAATTGTATATTGTAATTGAAACCTTGAATAAAAATGATTTTATGAAAACAATGTCTCGACTTATTTTTGAGTTTTAAAGTTTCAATTATATTTCAGAAAATATTAAAAATACACAATTCACCCCTCTCTTATGTAGCCATACGATCCTACAAGTGGTATCAGAGCTAGGTTAATAATCTTTGAAATAAAATCGATACCAACTTATTTAATATCATTGCTTATTCTACCTTCCTTGTTTTTAAACAGAAATTAATATCTGAGCATACGTTTAACTTTCTTGATTTAAGGCTCAAGTTGTTTTAAAGTTTTTAGACTGTTTAAAATCAAATAGGTTGAAAAATCTAAGGTAAAATGGCTATTGGAAATGGTAATTTTTCTTTATTTGAATGCCAAAATCTTAATCGTCCTCCTTTATTTGTTGGAATACATTTTGAATATTGGAAATATAGGATGACTGTTTTTCTTCAAAGTATAGATCATAAATTGTGGTTCATGATTTCTAAACCATATACTCCGTTAATTACTCCTTATAATACTTGGACAATTACTGAAAAAGAAAATGAAACTTTGAATGCTAAGGGCTTAAATATTTTATTTTGTGTATTAAGTTATGAACAGTTCAGTAAAGTGTCGACATATAAATCTGCTTATGAGGTGTGGCATGCATTAGAAGTTTCACATGAAGGTACTTCTCAAGTTAAAGAGACTAAAATAAACATGTTGATTCATATTCTGAAAAATTCTCCAACATCAAAAGAAGTTCGAAATTCCAAGCAATTTCAGAAAAGGAGCTGTAAACGCAAGAAGTTTGGAAATTTGACAATTGGAAAAGAAGAAATACAGAAGTTGAGCAAAGAGAAAGAAAGAAGCTGTGTGCATAAAGATCAGGTTTTATACAATTCAAAATTAGTTTTGAATAGAGCTTCGTTTTTCTATTTGAATTGTATATCAAACATTACTGTATCAAAACCTTCAAGAAGGGAATTGAGCTGAAAAGATATTGTAAATTCTATCTTTAAATAAAGAATAGAATTTCATTCATGAGTGTTTTGTACTCTTGTTTTATCTGCTAGTATTTAATTACTAAAGACACAATTCACCCCCCCTCTTGTGATACAAATGATCCTACACATACCCAAGATTTTCTTAGCTTCTCCCATATCCTTCATGTCAAATTCTTTTGACAGTTGTTTCTTTAATTGCTTAATTTGTTCCATACTTGAACAAGCAATTAACATATCATTTACATAAATCAGTAGAATAATGAAGCAATCATTAAATAGTTTTATTTAGCAACAATAGTTTGTACCACATCTTTTGAAGCCTAGGATACAAATAAAGGTATCAATTTCTTATACCACTTGGTGCTTGCTTTAAACCATATAGAGTTTTCAGCAATTTACATATTGTCTTTATTTTCTTTCTAATTACTGCAAATCCTTCTAGCTGCATCATGTAGAGTTCTTCTTGCAAATCTCCATGTAGGAATGTTGTCTTTACATCCATTTGCTCCAAGAACAAATTTTCTGTAGTAATTATGCTTAAGATTTTCTTAGCTTCTCCCATATCCTTCATGTCAAATTCTTTTGACAGTTGTTTCTTTAATTGCTTAATTTGTTCCATACTTGAACAAGCAATTAACATATCATTTACATAAATCAGTAGAATAATGAAGCAATCATTAAATAGTTTTATTTAGCAACAATAGTTTGTACCACATCTTTTGAAGCCTAGGATACAAATAAAGGTATCAATTTCTTATACCACTTGGTGCTTGCTTTAAACCATATAGAGTTTTCAGCAATTTACATATTGTCTTTATTTTCTTTCTAATTACTGCAAATCCTTCTAGCTGCATCATGTAGAGTTCTTCTTGCAAATCTCCATGTAGGAATGTTGTCTTTACATCCATTTGCTCCAAGAACAAATTTTCTGTAGTAATAATGCTTAAGACTATTTTTATAGTATTCATCTTCACAACTAGAGAGAATACTTCAATATAGTTTATGTCTTGAATTTGCTGAAAACCCTTGACTATAAGTCTGGCTTTATATTTCTTGCTACCATTTGGTTGTTCTTTCATCTTGGACACCCACTTGTTTCTTAGGATTTTCTTTTCTTCTGGCAATGAAGTTAGCTCCTAAGTTTTATTCTTCTCTAGGGATTTCATTTCTTCTTTCATTGCTAACTCCCATTTATTTGCATCACTTGCACAAATTGCTTCCTGATATGTTTTAGGTTCACCATCATTTGTCAGCAATAGATAATTGAATGATGGTACATACCTTTCTAGAAACCCTTCTAGATCTTTTAAGTTGTCTAGTGACAACTTCATCTTCTTGATCATCTAGATGTTCTTGTTGTTTAGCCTCTAGAAGTTAAATTTCTTCTACAGGTTCCTTTTGAAGTTGTTCAACATCATTATCTAAACTAATTTCAATAGTACTTTCAGACTAAAGTTTAGACTACTGTTTATCTACACTTTCTCTATGCTTGTACATCTTGGATTCAATGAAGGTGACATCTTTTGCATAGATTATTTTCTTAGTTTCTTCTACCTAGAATCTGTAACCAAAATAATCCTTACCATAGCCAATGAAATAACACTTCTGTGGTTTTGAATCTAGCTTGTCTCTTTTGTCACTGTTCAAGTGGGCAAATGACTTAGATCCAAAGTCTTTTAAGTGAGCATAGTTGACCTCTTTCTCAGTCCACAATTCTTTAGGGTTTTTGAGCCCCATTGGGATAGATGGTCCTCTATTTATTAGATAGGCAACTGTATTGACAACTTCTGCCTAGAATGTCTTGGGAAAACCTACATGTAATCTCATGAATCTTGCCCGTTCATTCAAGGTCCTATTCATCCTTTCAGCAACTCCATTTTGTTGTGGTGTTCCAACTACAGTCCTTTTCCTTTTAATCCCTTGCTCCTCATAGTAGACTTTGAATTCATGGCTATCATATTCTCCTCCATTATCTGACCTAATGGATTTGATTTTTCTTCCACTCTGATTTTCCACTTCTACCTTCCATTTCTTGAAGACTTGGAAAACTTCAAACTCCTGTTTCAAAAAATAAATTCATACCTTTCTGTTATTGTCATCAATGAAGGTGACATAATAGAGAGCACTTCCTAAAGAACTGATAGGGGCAGACCCCCACACATTCATGTGAACCAGCTCCAATTTTTGTGACTTTAGATCATGAGGAGTCTTGGTAAAGCTGACTTTCTTCTACTTTCCCTCAATGGAGTTCTCACATATCCCTAAATTGACATTCTTCAACTTAGGGATTTTCCCTTTTGCCACTAAAACTTTTAGTCCATTCTCACTGAGGTGTCCTTGTCTTTAATGCCATAAGTTAGTATCTTCAGTATCACTGATTGCTGCAATAGTGTCATCTTGATCCGATGTCAAATATAAGATATCAGTCCTCTGTCTTGAGGCAACAATTCTTGTACCTTTGGTTACCTTCTATTTGTCTACACCAAAGGTAATCTGGTAACCATCATTATCTAGGGAACTTATGGAAATTAATTGCTTTGCAAGATCAAGAACATATTTGACTTCTTGCAATTTCCATATCCCTTGTTTTGTTTTAATGTGTACCTCTCCTTTTTCCAACACATCCAAGCTTGTGTTGTTAGCTAGGTACACTTTCTTTATAGGAGTTACATGATAATTGTGCAATAAATCTTTTTTATAGGTAGTGTGGAATGAAGCTCTTGAGTCTAGTACCCATGAGTTAATGGAACTGTCCACACAGCATACTAGGGCATCATCTGAATCATAGGAGACAACATTTACACCTACTCCTTCTGATTCCTTCCCTTTGTTGTCTTTCTTGAGAACCTTACACTATGACTTGAAATACCCTTATTGATTACAGTTCCAACATTTTATATCTGATCTCACCTTATTGGTACCTCTAGACTTTGACCATCCTTTGGATTTAAATTGTTTTGATTTACTTCTCCCTTTACTTTCAACACTAAGGGCAGAAGTTGAAACTGACAATTCACTTTTCTTGCAAATGTCCTCACTCAAAATTAAATCCCGGATGTCACTTATTTTGAGCTTTTCATGACCTAGTGAACTACTTACATTAGTCACAACAGGAGACCAATTTTCTAGTAATGAGGATAATAAAATCAATGCCCTAACTTCATCATCAAATACTATATCTACTGAATGCAGTTGATTCAAAATAGTATTTAACTCATTAACGTGGTTTGTAACATTTCCACTTTCATGCATTTTCAGATTAATAATCTACGCATGAGATACCTTATTGGCAGTTGATGGCTTCTCATACATGTTGGATAGTGCTTTCATCAAGTCAACTGTTGTTTTCTCTTTGGCAACATTTGAATGAATGTTCCTTGCCAATGACAACCTGACATGACCTAGAGCTTTCCTATCTAACAACTCCCACTCTTCCTAATCCATCTTCTCTGGTTTTCTTTCGATCAGAGGTTGATGAAGATCCTTCTAATACAAACAATCTTCTATTTGAGACTTCCAGTATCTGAAATCTTTTCCATTAAACTTCTTGATCCTGAGCTTTCTATCATCTGCCATTTTGTTAAACTGAAAAAACCTGCAGCTTTGATACTAGTTGTTGTATTTAAATCCGATCGTTCAGTCAACTCACTCTAGCATAATTCTGAAAAGCTCACCTCTAAACTCACTAAAATTGGAGGTGAAGAGAAAGAGGAAGAAGGAACACTTAAGATAGGATTTATGTGGTTCAACAACAGCCTACATCCACAAAAAATTGAGGGTTCCACTATGAGCTTCAACACAATCAACCACCCTTTGTTTTACAATATCATAAAGGTTTATATACTACCCAACTTAGGGTTAATAAACCTTTAATTACACTTAAGCCATTACAGTAGAGAAAAAATGCTTCAAAGAAGGAACTCTCAATTTCGAAGCATTATCTTCCTATCTTTCTAAAAATTGCAATACTTCGGATAGTTACAGAACTTAACTATCCAAAGAAAATTCTTCTTTCTTCATTTGTTGTAATGGGTGGTACTATAGCAAGCTAACTGTCTAGAGAGATTCGATCTTTCAAATAGTTACAGACTTAATTGTCTAAAAACCCACTTACATCTCTCCTAGTCCATTCGGAAGGTTCTACCATTACTTTTCGAAAACTACATGCCTTTCGGATAGTTACTGTCTTAACTATCCGAAAACTCACTTAAGTGTCTCTTTAGTCACTTTGGAAGGTTATAGCTGTAACCTTCCAAAAAACTCATGACTTTCGGATAGTTACTACCTAACTATCTGAAGATCTACTTAAGTCACTATCTTTCGAATACTTAGCTTCTTAACTATCCGAACATCCACTTAAGTGTCTGATTTTTAGATACTTAGCTTCATAATTGTCCAAACATCCATTTAAAGTGTCCTTTAAGTCATTCCGGATGGTTACAGCTAGTAACCCTTCGAAATCTCTTGACTTTCGGATAGTTAGCTCAAAGTTTTCTAACTGAAAAGTTATTTTCAGATACTTTGACCTGGTAACCTTCCGAAATCATAAATCTGTTGGAGACTTACTACTAATAAGCTTCCGACTAAACTTGGACTTCTTGTGGTATACTCCACACCTGCACTACTCACCCTAATAGAACTTGACGAAGGATCGGTGCATTGTCAAGTTGAATTTGCTTTGAGTAAAGCTATAGTATACCAGGTTTGAGTGAACCAAAAACTCCCGGGGATAGTAAATTCTTGAGCAGGGACTCAAGGAGTGAACATACCTTGGTTGAGGGGAACCACTATAAATTGTTTGTGTGATTTAATCTCTATTTTATTTTTGCATTACATAGATTTAAAAAGGGACCAAAAATATTACAAAATCTGTAGTATACTTAATTCACCCCCTCCTCTTAAGTATAAACCTTTCCTAACACAAACTAACTTAGATATCCTTTTTGAAGTGGTATTTCTTACTTCATTTGATGATTTTTGACTACACGTTGTTTGCTCTTCTTTGATATTGGAATAGCTCACTTTATTAAACCCTATAGGCATTAATATAGGGAAAGTGGTAAAATAATATTTATAAAAAGTGAAATTGGTAAATTAAGATCAACAACTTTATAACAATAAATTATAAATATAACATTGGTGAAAGTAGATTCCATAAAAGGAAAAATTAGATTGTGAAAGAGGAAAAAATGAAAGAAGTATATTATATTTATAGGTGTCAAATGGGCTAGGCCATTACAAGCTAGCCTAGCTTGGCTCGTAATGGGCTAGCTCGACTCGACTCGATTTTTTAAATTGGGTCAGGTTGTGCTATAATATATTAGACAATCAACCTACAAGCTGATTTGGGTTGGTGTTTAGAAATGTTGATGTTAAGTTACTTTTAAATGTATATTTATAAGTTCTACTAGAAGTAACAAACAATTTCTACAAATCAGATATTAAATCTAACTTGTTTTAACTACAAGTGCATAGTATCTATTATATAAGTGTGCAAATATAGGTCGATTCCACAAAGACTGAATTAAAACTTTATACTGTTTTACTTTCTACAACTAGAGTTTTATATGTGTTAAATTACATACTTTGTTGACTTACTACTAACTCAATGAATTAAGTCCATTGAATTACAGCTAATACAATGGACTAACCTCGTAGACTTAAGTTAATTCCACGAGCCTAACTAGTAACTTCCAATTAAATTTGCTATTTTATAAAGGAATTCGACCATCCATTGGGCGATTCCATAGATTGTAAACAACATCAATTAAGCTTTTAATGTAAGTTTATCTGATATTTATCATTAATCAATATTAACATTCAAATATTTCAAATAGTAACCATTAAGATTTTGGATATTTTGTACGAACCAATTTAAGTAATCAATAATGCGATTTTCTATTTTTTGAGTTAAATAAACATGAAACATTCACAATATTAACAATAATACCATTACTTACAATACAAAATAAATAATACAACACATAAATGCTAACTATAAAAACAGATAATTAGTTTTTTTTTTTTGATATGTTCCCTAAAGATGAAGCGGAAGATGAAAGGTAAAATTCTCTATTGACAATAATAACTTCCGTCACTATATATAATGCAATTACACCCTTGAAAACTTAATCACTTACAGTCACACCTCCTCTCCTTATAGAATCGTGAACTGAGACTTATAAGTTGATCTCCTCTTTAGTATATTGACATCAACCTAAAACCAAGGTTAGAAGCTTTACAATTTCTTGAGAGATGATTTAGTGCTTGGTGAAAATGGTTTCCCTTCCTATGACACAATTACTCTTCACAATTATTGTCAGTCATCGTGTTTGGCTTAGAATCGACCTAACATTTGGAAAGTATTCTTACAGACCTTCGATGGTTGGTGATTGTAGTGGTTTGGTGTTGGTGTTGGTATGGTGGTACTTTAGGAAACTACTGATGCTTTCTATAGATAGCACGATTCTCAACACATTCCACACACTCCACCCTCTTCTTCGTTCTTCTCCTCTTCTTTTTATATTTCTTTCAGTAATAACTACCTTTGATGAAATGGTTGGTTGGATCTTCTTCATTCAATTCTACGATGGTGATTTCTTCTTTGATGTCCATGATTTAAATCCTACGTGATACTTGCAATCGTGGTTTTCCTTCGAATTTCTTGTTCCTACAACTTCTTACAATGGCATATTAGAAAATAACTAGTTCGTGGAGTTAGTGTAACTCAATGGACTTATCTCATTAACTTAACTACGACTCAATAGACTTACCTTATTGAGTAAAGCTTAACTCAATGAACTTGTTCAGCTCTACAATTTAATAAAATAGATATTTTTATAACATTTAACATTTAATATGCAAAAGAAATAATTCTTAATCTGTAGGATCGTATGGCTACACAAGAGGGGGGGTGAATTGTATTTTTCAATATTTTCGAATATAATTGAAACTTTAAAACTCAAAAACAAGTCGAGACATTGTTCTCATAAAATCATTTTTATTCAAGGTTTCAATTACAATATACAATTTAATTTTCCTCAGAAATTATAGATGCAATTATATCTCGATATCATGTATCATCTAAACAATTTCATAACTACAAACAGAGAAAACTAATTTACGAAATTTAAAACATTTCTCCCTGTTTGAGATCTTTCTTCTTCTTCTTCTTCTTTCTTATTCAGCAATTCTTCAATGACGAATATCTTATCTTTTTATGCTTCATTGAATTTGCTTTCTTCTAATACTTCAAATCTTCAGTGACGTAAATCTTACCTTTTTATGCTTTACTGAATTTTCTTCCACTTGAGAGCTTTTCCCTGAAGAGGTGTTTTTGATATTTAAAAAGATTTTTCGTTTTGTGTGCAGGGATAGTTTGATCCTTGAAAAGATTTTTCATTTTGTGTGCAAGGATAATTTGATCAATGAGAATTCTATGCCTTTTATACTGTATCTTCATTTCATACATATCCTCCACGTTTAATCACTACTAGTTTTCGACTTCTCCACGCATTTTCTTTTTTCTTCATCGAAATACACACGTTCTGACCCACGTTTTCATTTCAAATTTTCTTTAATCATCAATCTTGGATCTCTGAAAAATTTCCTGCAAAATAAACTTTCTCGTCTAAAATTTTTTTATCAATGTAATAAGAAGTCGTTACTTTAATGTTAACTAAATGAGTAACACAAATATATATATAACTTAACATTTCTAACTTAATGAGTTTCTCATGTGCCAACTCACGTGGCAAGTACTATAGCTAACTCAATGAACTAACTTCGTGGTGTTACGCTAACTCAACGAACCATCTTCGTGGTGTTACAATAACTCAATGAACCAACTCCGTTGTGTTACAATAACTCAACGAACTAGTAATAAACAAATGTTTTTATAATAAGAATTTTACCACATGCAAAAAATAACAACTTAAGTTTATAATGCTAACCTAATGCGTTGCATTAATGTTCAATATAGCAACTCAACGCGTTTAGTTATATTAACTTAACGAGTTAAACATATGCACCTCACGTGATACAATATAACCTTCGTAACTTATAATTTCACCATGTATATAACACTAACTTAACGAGTTCGTCTCTTCTTTTACTCACTAACTTAACGAATTCTCACGTGATCTATTTTAACCTTTAAGCCTCTAACTTAACGAGTTCTCACGTGATCTCTATACAAACAAAATTCTAACTTAACGAGTTGTCTTAACGTGCACTATACATGATACAGAAAATATAACTTTAAAACATATCATGCTTTTCAATAAAAAACACACGTTAACTTAACGTTTAGTTAAATGAGAAATTAATGCAATGAAACGATTAGTTATTAACTTAGTATAATTTCAGATCCAATACAGACAAGTATTTATATTAGTAAACTTTTTCTGTATTAATCGATGATTTTAATTTCTTTTCACAAGCAACAGTAATTAAGCAAATATGATTATTTTCATTTAGCACACATCATCAAAACAAAATACTTAACATAATCATTCAAAAGTTGACGTGTGAAATAACTCCTAACTTTACGAGGTTCTGTAAACTTAACTTCGTAAGTTTACGAGGGTTTGTAAACTTAGCTTAAGACTTTACGAGCTTTGGTAACCTTAATAACTTTATGAAGGTTTGTAAACTTACATGAATAACTTGACGAGCATTTGTATACTTCTATAAAACCATACTTAAATCAGGTTTTCAACCTTTAAGAAATGATATTTAATTAATGTTAATTCCTTAAAATTATGCATATTCTATAATTAAGGTATATAATCATATAATTATCACATAATGATTTAATTTTCATATGATAAGCTAAATATAATGTAATTAACTATTAATTAATCATTAATATTATACACTTTTTCATTCTAAATAGCTAGCCTAAAAGTTGATTCAAGTTGGGCTACGGGCTGGGCATGGGTTGGCCCAACCTGTAACTTGTAGGAGCTAGCCTAGCTCGACCTACTGGTCAAGTGCAAAAAGATGACTTCACCGATGAATTTACAAATTTAAATATTTAAATGCAATTATGTATATTAAATGTAAAAATATTTGATGTAATTACAAAAATAATGTATTTTTAATTTGAATTAGAAATAAAATAATTATTTTAACTTTATGACTTATGTTTGAATGTGTTTGATGTCTTAATGGGTGATAAATCATGAATGGTGAGTTGATGATGTCTTAATATTGATGTTAATGTGATAAATCATGAATGATGACTTATGTTTGATGTTCATGTATTTATAAATAAAATAATGTGTTTGAATGATGAATTGATTATCAGATAACATTGTAAAATTTTTATTTTTTATTTTAATTTAAGATCAAAAAATAAATATAAAAAATCAAAAACTTTGGTTAGACCCTTTGGTTAGATCAAAATAAAAAAAAAGAAACTTTGGTCTGATTGAAGTTACAACTTTGGTTCAATTAAGTTTAAAAAAAATCAAAAACTTAGTTTAGATCAAAGAAAAATAAAAAATAAAAAACTTTGATTTGATTGAATTTAAAAAAAATATTAAAAAAAAACTTTAATAAGACTAATGAAAAAAAAATAAATCTTCAAAAAATTTTAGTTTTATTGAAGTTTTTGAGTTTTTTAAAAACTTTGTTACTTCAGTTTGATTGAGTCAAACTAAAGTTATTTATTTATTTATTTCTTTAGTCTAACAAAAATTTTTAATTTTTTATATTTATATTTTAATTTTAAATTAAAAAAAATATTACATATTTTAAAAAATTATAAAAACAAACCGACTCATATAGGCTAAGTACTTATTTAGATTTGACAAGTAAATTAAAATTAATTGGTAAATTAATAAATAAAGTAAAAAATGTTTAGCAGCAGTGGGTGGTTTAACTTCATATAATTTGTATAGATTATTTGATTTATATGCTTTACATTTGATATTTACAAATTTCATCATTTTTTCTATCATCATCATCATTAAAGTTGATTTCTTGGATACATAAAAAAAAGATCAAGATCATCCACAATCAACTTCATCGGTATTTAGATATCTTTTACAAATAAAAATATTTTTTTATTATTTTCAAGTACATAAAAAATCGATCTGAAAAATAGAAGACCCTTATTTGTTCAAGTTCATCTTAAAATGACTTATTCTCCTTTTCTCTCTCTTCTTTGTTCAATTGTAAATTTCTAGTTTACAATTTTATACATTTTATCTTTTTTAGATTTATGGAAATAATTTTTTTTATAGACCTTTTTCGAATATCGCCTCGATATTTAATAATATAATTCTTGGTTAAAGAAGTTTAGTCAAATAAGAATATTTATACTGTTGGATTCTACTCTTTCAGAATATTACTAAATTAACAGCGATAAAGCAAACCTAACATTGCATATCTCCTTCTCGTTCGCCGCCGCCGGAGGAGAACCAGGCGAACTTCCAACGCCGCCTCGGGAGAACAGCAAGGGCGAGTGGACGAGCGGAAGATGGCGGACACCAAAGCCGTGACGATCCGCACCAGGAAGTTCATGACCAACCGTCTTCTCTCCCGGAAGCAATTCGTATCGCCCCTTCTCTCTCTCTCTCCGGATACATTACCAGATTCCATCGATCTTTCGAATCTCACCACTTGTTTTTTGTTTTCGTGTCTGTTCCTTAGGTCATCGATGTTCTGCACCCTGGACGGGCGAATGTGTCCAAGGTGCCTTCTCTTCGGTTAAGACACTTTTGTTTGTGTTTTTTGTTGTTGTTGGCGTGTGGGCTTTGATGATGACATGTTCTTCTTCGGTGTGCTAAAGGTGGAGTTGAAAGAAAAGCTGGCGAAGATATACGACGTCAGGGATCCCAACACCATCATTGTGTTCAAGTTCCGCACGCACTTTGGAGGCGGCAAGTCCACTGGTTTTGGCCTGATCTATGACAATATTGAGAGTGCGAAGAAGTACGAGCCCAAGTACAGGCTTATCAGGGTACGCGGCGACGACTTCGATGTTTATGATTCTTGATCTGTTATCATTTTTATAAAGTCACGCATTGTTTCATTGACTGCTTTATTGTTACATAATGGAATCTATGTATTTCTATATTCATTATACACTCTTTCCGGATTGAATCAAATGACATGCTATGGTTTTCTTGGAAGTTCCATTGCATTTTTAATTTTGATCGGTGATAAGTTTAAATTGGTGTTTTTATTGGTTTGAATGGATGGAAGACTCCCTGATGTTAAGAGTTACCACATTTGTAAGTGTTTGAAACAATTGGAACGAAACCGTTGATGGTCGCAGCTTCTTCCAATAAAAAATCCAACATATACATGAATCGACTGTACTGCCTTGATTTTAAGGCACTTGCATAAGAACACTAACTAGGATAATTAATGTAGAAGCATGCCTTGAAATATGCAGATACAAGGGAAAATTATGTAGATGACGTAATATTCTTTTTGAAATGAAACATGGTTGGTCATCATGCTTTTACTTTATAAAGTTGTTGGTTTTTTTGTTTCAACTACGAAATTAATAGGAATATTGGCAGCTTTTGAAATCCAGTGTTACCTCCAAAGGAAATCATCTGGAGGAATCAAACTACAATCTGACAGAATGCTCTCAAGAGAGTATGCTAGACTTGCATACCGTATCACAAAGATGGGTTGTCTGCTGTCTTATATTGAGCTGTTGTTCCCCTATCACTATTTTCTCTATTTTACAAGTAATTTTGTATTTTTGGTGCACTAAAGAAAAGGATTTAACTAAATGCATCTCCTCTTTATTTTGCTTTATATTGTTATTATACTTGTGAGCATTAAGCTTTTTATGTAATAGTATATGTTTCTTGCATGCATATTGACTGATTAAAAAGCTTGTCGTTTTGTTTGACAGAATGGTCTTGCAACAAAACGTGAGAAGTCAAGAAAACAGGTGAAGGAAAGAAAGAACAGAGCCAAGAAAGTCCGTGGTGTCAAGAAGGTGAGTTAAACCTTATTTTTCTTTCTGGATGATTCATGCTCATGATAGAGGCTTTTCCGCTTACATGAAGACAGATAAGGACACATTCAACATGGGTGTATTCCAAGTGCTAGGAATTTGTCCTTTGTTTTTATATCTGAAACTCAAATTCTATCACCTCTTTACCAAAAAAAATCTGAAACCCAAATTGTGCATCGTTTAACTGTATGTTCAACTTTTTTGCTCATAATGTTTAGTTAGCAATGTTGTAGAAAAGGGGAAAAGGCCATTTAAACAGCTTAATTCTTTCTGATGAGACCTTGTTAAATGATAGTTTGATGGGATAATGACCCTTCACGTCTATCTAAGTATTTTTTGTTTTTCTTTTCCCTTTTCATGGGTACATTTTCTAAATTGGATTTGAATCTGGTCACTAGCCATGGCTAAACATGGATAATGTCATATAACTTTAACTTGATACTTAATTCTGAATTGCTATTGTTATTTTGCTTTGTCTTTTGAATAATTTCCTCTTACTCTTCCGTTAATATGTTGAATGCATTCTGTTTGCAGACTAAGGCTGGCGATGCTGGCAAGGGGAAGAAGAAATGATTCCATCGTTCTTATTTTTTTTGTCTTGTTTTTCGGAGTCTTGAATGTTTTCATTGAATTAAACATTGTAATGGTCGTATCTCTTCTTATTACTTCCAACCATATCTAGTTAAGTTCAAAGCATGATTGGATCGTGATCTCACTTAACCTGGTAATATTTGTTGGTCGAGGAAAACATCAACTGCCACAACCATTGCTTTTCCTCAAAGTTCTTATTAATGTTCGTGGTTACCATTGCATGAAAAGATCCCTTATTGAAGGGCGTTCACCGCTTGAAAGCATATGGTTAAGAAAATGAATTGTACATGGGTTAAAAGATGACGTAAATCCATTGCATTTGGGATTTTTCCTGGTACATTTGGTAATATTTATCTTTATTGATTAATCTCGATGTAAATTGAGATTGCTGGCAATCTTCACGTGTTTCCATCCGAGTTCTTGCAGGTGAGATGATGTCACTTTTGATTGTTGGCAATCATCTGAGTTCTTGAGATGAGTTCTCTGCTTAAGGTAATTGTGGATGTACCAATTAATTACCTAAACTATTTGCTCATAAAGACTTTTATACTAGTAAAAATGCGTACTAGCGAGATTGGCTTCATTTGTGTTTTCAATGTATTGTAGTTGCATGTTGAGTGATCTCTTATGGTCGCCCTTCTGAGTTCTTTTGCCATTTGTTTCTTGATATAGACTATTTGCGTATGACATCAAATAGTTCTACATTGATAGTATGGGATATTAGTTTGATCTTGATATTGAATGGATTCTCTGTGTCAAGTTGGTCTTTTTGGGTGGGTTATCTTGAATTGTAACAAATTATATCAAAGTCAACATAATTCAAATTAGGTATTGGAAGGAGTAACCTAAAGGTTGAAGTGATGCTTAAATGCTCAGAATAGGCCGTTAAGGGCTCATTTGTCTGAGGGAATGACGTAAGGGTCGAAGTGTTGTCTAAATACCCAAGAGTATCTGTGCCAATATCTCCATGTCTTTCTCTTTCCTTTTGCTCTCTCCAAGCTTTGTCCTTTGCTTCACCTTTGTTGTGTTCCCTGGAGAGAGAAATAGGAAGGTCAGAAGAGAGGGTGATGATGCGGAAGTGGTGGATTTATTCATGTTTCAAATGTTGGAAGTAAGCTCATAACTTCAAAGTCCTTCCTTTTGTATGCACCTTTTTTTAACAATATGATCAACATGCTTATCTTAATTTTCAGTCTCTTGTAATCACGAGAAATTTGTAATTGTAAATAGACAATAAAAACAATCTTAGCTATAATTTCATTATGGGGGTTGATTGTATAAATTCTTTTCTTTTATTATTTTTATCAATTATTAAATTTTCAGTTAAATTACATAAATTTAAATCTTTTTTGACAATTCATAACTACTAAGTAATTTTAGACATTGTAATTCTTTTAATTTCTTCAGTATTAATTAATTATTCTTTCTTAATTAGTGTATTCCTTGATCTCCATATGACCAAATCACTTGAGTTAATTTTACCTCTAAAAAAAATTACAAATATTCACAAGATTCCAAATCTTTTCTCTTCATAATGCATAAAGAATGCTTTCAAAATGATTTTGGAGAGAGAGAACGTTAGAGAATTGAATTTTGAGTACCAAGAGATGTTAGAAGTAATAAAGGATTAAGACCTATTTATAAAGCCTGGAAGAGTAATTTTAAGATCTAAATAATTAACCTTTCTAAGCCAGGAAGAGTATTCCTTCTTCTTTAATAATGGTAGAAGCCTCATTTAAATCATCACAATTCATTTTAACTAATTTATTTACAAGATTTTTGAGTAAATCTTCTTGATTTACTTTTCTAATAAAATTGTGAAGAAGAAAATATATTAGAATAATTTTTGCTTATATATCAAATAAAAGACATTGTACCCTCATAAAATGGTAAATCAACACTTAATCATTTTAAACGTACGTTCTATTATACTTTTCAATTGTGAAAGTTTGTAATTAAAATTTTTTTATAAATGATAATGAACACCTTGAAAAAGAGAAATAAATTTTGATTGATTTGGAAAACATAGATCCATTAGATAAAATTTAATTACATAATATTATAAACAATTACTATTTAGTAGAGTTCAATATTAAATTATAAGCACATGAAAATTACAAGTATTGCTATATCAAATGAGACTTAGTAGATTTCATTGGGAAGTGGCATATTGTAGTGTTTTAGTGTCTACCGTTAATCTTTCCCATCTTACAAGAATATAATTGATTTTCATATTAAAGTTATAAGTGGCTAACACATCTTGTGTCAATTCTCTTTAAATCTAATATTTTTTTCTCTAAAAGTTGTTACTTTGACATGTGTATCGTCAATAGTATTAATACAATTTTGAGTAGAAAAAAATATAATAAAAATGATACCTTAAAGTATGAGAATACATTTGGATCATTTTAAATCTTACTTGATGTTGTTGATGAAGATTTAACAAGTACACAATGTAATCTGATTATAGTATTCACCATCTCATTGAAGTAAGTATTATCTATACATACAAATTGATGAAAATACTCACTTGTAACACCATATTGTTAGTTTTAACCAAATGTGTTAGGAATTTTGTTTTGATGATATATGCTTTACTAAAGTTTTTAAATAAGTCTAAATAATATTCTCTAAGTATATTTCTCTAAGTATAATAGTTAACAGATTATCGAAAAGTTTCATTTTTATGTTGGATAAGTTAAGTTTTCTGAAGAGTTAGATTTTCGATAGTTAAACTTTCGGATAGTTAACGTTTCATTTTTGTCGAATAGTTTATATTAAAAACTCGTATAGTTAAGTTATCTACACGTGTGTTTTTAATATTTTAAGTTATCATGTGTTTTCCATGTGCATTCAGTAATAAAAATCGAATAGTTAGATAACTGTTCGAGTTTTTATATGCATGGATAGATAAGTCTTCGAGTTTTATAAAATGACTAATGAACAGATAAGTTTGCTATGCTTAGTCACGTGTTTTATAGGTGCAAAAACTCGAAGAATTACAGATAAGTATTTGAGTTTTCACAGGACTTAAATGATAAGTGTTCGATTAAATCGAAGACTTAGAAGATATTTTACAAGACTCTAAGAAGATAAAGTCTCGGTGAATCTACAAGTGGAGATCGTGGAAATTCAAATTATAGTGGAGAAAGCGGAAACTCAAAAAGATAGTAATTTAGATTAATGAAAAAATTAGTATGTGGATTATGGATTGTAGATTAAGTAGATGAACATGTTGAACATGAAAGACAACAGAGTTCAACTACTAATAGAGAGTACATGCTACATTACAACAGAGGATCCCAATCTCAAAAAAAACCAAGTTTGAATTTCAATCTGGTTCCCTAACTGAAAAGTTAAGGTTGAATATTCATATTCTGAAAAGTTTTCCAATATCAGAAGAAGTTCGAAATTCCAAGTAATTTCAGAAAAGGAGCTACAAACGTAAGAAGTTTGGAAATTCGACAACTGGAGAAGAAGAGATACAGAAGTTGAGCAAAGAGAAGGAAATAAGTTGTGAGCATAAAGATCAGGTTTTATACAATTCGAAATTAATTTTAAATAAGAACTTTATTTTTCTATTTGAATTATATATCGAACATTACTGTATCAAAACCTTCAAGAAGAGAATTGAGCTGAAAAGATATTGTAAATTCTATCTTTACATAAAGAATAGAATTTCATTTACGAGTGTTTTATGCTCTTGTTTTATTTGCTAGTATTTTAATTACTAAAGACACAATTCACCCTCCCTCTTGTGATACAGACGATCCTACAAAATGTAACAAAAAAAATTGCTAATTTTTCTTCAATACTTATATTTCTATTATCCTCTACTATTTTCTCTTTTCTAAATAAGTGACAAAATTCTATAAAAATATATTGATTTATGTGATATATTTTTCTACAATTATATGATTGATAATGAATGAAATGATTTAATAATATCTTAATATAATCTTATCTTTCTTTATTATATATTTGTTTTGTTGCTTTAGATACAACATCCATGATGCTACTAAACTACACATTTGTGATATTAACATGAATATAATATGTAATTTTTGTCACCATCTTTCTATACATTGTTGCTCACCTTCTTTGTTGTTCTCTGTCTGGATGATGATTATCTGTTGAAATAATGAATTGAAATTTAATATACAATCAATATAAAATTTAACAAGTAATGTATGAAGGTAATATAATAACCAATGTATAAAGAAATAACGACACATGTCTAAATTAAAAATAATATAAGAACACATGTTCAAATAAAAATAATATAACAATACATGTCTAAATTTAAAATAATACAACAACACGTGTTCAAATAAAAAAAATATAACAACACATGTCCAAATTTAAAATGTAACAACAAACAACTTGTCAGTATTACATCATCTCCAACAACATGAAGTTCAAACATAACAACATAAAGTTTTACATATCCTTAATATTAAATTTTAATCATTTAACTCACATGTCTATAGGAAGAGATAGAAACACATTTTTATGTTTCTCATCCATCAGTAATTGCATTCCTAATAACTTCTCCTACTTGGTCAAATCAATTATTGTAAAAGTATGTTAACCTATTTTTCAATTTCTCTTCAACTTTGAAATTTTGAATATATCTCCTTATCTTGCTAAAAAACTTAGATAGATGATTACTTATTTCATTCATTGACATTGTAATTAATCGAGAAGACTCTATCGAGGTATTTTCTTCAACCTTTTGATGATATTCTCTCCAATGATAGGACTAGGTGCATCTTCTCCCTACTCAAAATCAAATGTAGAAGGAACTTGAGTATTAAATGTATTGAAGGTCTCCATGGGTTATAAGGGATCTACATCTTACATGAAATGTACATCTTTAGGAACTTGATTAGTCTTATGTAGCTATATTACCATCAAATATCATATGCAGATCATCGTGTATTATACATGACTTTCTTATGTATGATTTACATTTTAGATGTTACTATAATGAATATTTATACACAAAACATTAATATTTTAAAAACTTTCTCAGAGATGAACAATACAAAGTTAAGAAAAAATGTTTAACTTGTACAAATTCATCCTATATTTTTTTTAGGAATGTTGGTATGATCATAGATATAGTCGTACTTCCATCTATTTTGTTTTAAAATTTTAGTATAATTTTTAAACATTGTCATCCAGGTTTTTATTTTAATTTCAATGTATTTTTTCTCAACATTTACTTTAGTCATTGTACTTTATAACAATTTTATTCCATGTATTTGTTCTAATCTTTCTATATTGTTATTTTATATTCCCTTTTCTAATTTCTATTATTAAAATATTTAAAAATATTTCATCGTATTTGGTACTCTAGTATCCTGTTTGTTCTAATTTTTGTACTCTTGTTTGGAAGTTATCTCCCTCTAATACAATGTTAACATTTATTACAATATAATACTAAGAGAACGAAAAAACAAAACAATAAAACACTGGTAGGAATGAATGAGGCTAGGAATCATGAAATCTTTTAAAAATATGTCACACTGACAACCAATACATGCCAAAATCATCAAAACCATCTTATTCTTGTTAGTCATTTTTCATCCTCCAACATTAATTCATCAAAACCTATCAATCTTGTTAAATTTTTGTAATGATATTGGCTTATTTCTTCTAATGATACTTTTTACACGTGAAGAAGCCAAGTTGAATTCATTGTAGAATTCTCTACATAAGTCACAACATCATTACAAATAAATAAGTGACAATTACATCATTCAATATGGTTTGCATGTCATGACACAACATCTTGGCTTCTTTGGTTAAATTGGAAGAAGGTTCATCTGCTACCTTCTTTCTTTCATCATTGGGCCTTCCTAGAGGCATCCTCACACTTAGGGGTTAATTAGATGGGTTCATTCCCTCCCTTGTGACTAACCTAGAAGAAAGTACATTAATAATGACTCATATATAAATGAGATGGTAGGCATCAACATGATTATATTTATTAACATATAAAGGTTTTAGAAATTATTAAAAAATCCTTATATTAGTAAATGTAGAGATAGAATTAAACCTTAGAAGCAGGAACATATCATGTTTAATGGTCGTCAGCACCAAGCATGACAACAGAAATAGAATACCTCTCCATGTAAATAGGACCATTATTCAAAGAAGCGGTGTAAACCTGTAAAATGGTCAAAATCTAAAACTTTGGTTTCATTTGCATATTTTCATCAATCTTTCATAACTGATTTTTGTCGTTTGGGATGTAAGAAACTACAAGTTCCTGTATACAAGGAGACAAACGAAAAGAAAAGCATTCATCAACCTAGTTTGATTAGCATATTTCAAACTTGGAATTGGCTTTCAAAATCTACAGGAAGAAGTTTGAGAGAAGTAGAAATGGACTGAAGCCGATCAATCATCAAGCCTTACTCACTCTTGGTACTTGTATAAGCTGGAACATGAAGAAGTTTGCCGTTTTAACCACAATGCATGACGACGAGCACCATGAAATATATATGGCTAAGATAAATGTGTAGACAAACCTGCGACTATCGGATTCCCAAACAAGGAGGAGGAGAGTTGGAGGCTTTGGACAAGGTTGCCATGCAATGACCTACTCTCTTCCTCAGAGAGCGTAGAGTTGTTAAACAAAAGTTGGGGATCTATGGCAGAGACTCACTTCTATTTTGGGAGAAAAAATTTCCTCCTATGTCATTTTCCCTTGTTTCCTCCTACACCCTGCATGCTGCACGTACCCTCCTTATATATTTGTCTTCGAAGATTGATATTTTGATAGTGGTAAACGTATGCCATTCTTGGTTTAATAACTATTGTCTCTCAAAATAGTATATAGATACTAAAAATTGGTACGTCGATTTGGGTCTAAAAATTAGTTATTAAGAGTTAATAACTTTGTGGAAGCTTATGAGCATTAATTTGTATTTGAAGATGATCGTGCCATCAACGTCAAATAGCAATGTACATACGACGGGGAGCAATTAATCAATCACATATAAATTTTGTGAACGATCTCAGTGATCATTTTATTTGAAGAGTGAGCATTGAATGAACGTGAATAGAACATCCCTAAGGACGTAAAACTTGCTCCACCAATTGATTCCTGATGCTAAAAATAAATTCAAGATTGGCTCGACTTGATTCATAAAATATCAACTTAGGCTGGTTGATTTAAAAAATTGAATCAGGTTAAACTAACAATTTTTTATTTTTGAACTTGCGAACCCATTGTAGGCCAACTCACAAGTCGAACATTGCATTTTGCAACGTTTTTTGTTGTTGTTAACATTCAACATTCACACTCTGGAGAGAGAGAGAGAGAGATGTTAGAGTTTTCTTCGTAATTCACTTAATTCTTTATTTCTCTTTCACAAAGTATATAAAGTCATCCATTTTCTTTTAAATTTTAATTTTCAAATTTCTTCAACTTTCAAATTTTGTTTGCAAAAATGATGTATAACTTCAATAAGTTCAATTTCAACAATATTGGCGATGACAATTTTTTAACATTTCAATCGAAATATTAATATTCCTAAATCATGAAAGTTAGAACATCTTCAAGTACTATTGTTAAACTTAAAAGAAAATCTACTCTATGGTCAAAATTTATAATAAAAATAAAAGACATAGAAAATGACATAATAGTAGAGAGGACTTATTGCAATATTTACGATGTAGTCTTTTTCTACAAACTTCAAACAGTATAAGTCATTCATATAGATAATTAATTAATTAATTATTTAAAAATATTAAAATAATAAAATAGTTCAGACACAAATTAATTTTAACTCTAAAGGTAATATTATACAATGACATTATGATGGAATATTAAAAAACTATATGCTAAATCTATTACTATTCAAAATTTACTTATTAATTTTAATGATAGTCAATATTTTCAAGATTATATTTAATAAGCCTATTGTCTATAATTTAAAAATGTTTCTAGAAATACAACTTAACAAGATATTATTGATCTTTATAATAAACTTAGAATGAAATTAATTAATATAATAAGTTCTAAAAATATATCAATAACATATACATCTAATATTTAGGAGGGTAGAACTAAAATAAAATATATTACTATTACTACATATTTTATTAATGATAATTGAGTTTTATAAAAAAGATTAATAAGATTTAGAAGAATAAATCATCCACATCATGCTTAAAATATTTTTTCTACTATTATACAAATTTTTGAATTTTATGAAATATTACCTTTGATAATATTATTAAAGAAAAAATAGGCAATATTACCTTTGATAAGACATCTAATAATATTATAACTATCCTCAGATTTAAAAATAGATTAACTTCATCAAATAGTTTTACTTTATTTCACTAAAAATGTATATGTTATATAATTAATCTTATAGTTCAAGTAAGTATTGAAGAAATAAAACCTTTTATTGAAAATATTAGAATTCCATTAGTTTATATTTTAACTAGTGGTAGACATCAACAAAAATTCAATCCTATATGTGATCCTTTTGATTTACTGTTGAGTATTTTGTTTTGATGATATGTGATAAACGGATATAATCATATTTACTCAATTACTGTTGTTTGTGAAAGTAATTTAAGAACATCAATTAATACATAAAAAGTTTACTGATATAAATATTTGTCTGTAATGGATCTGAAATTATACTATGTTAAATAACTAGTCGTTACGTTATACTAACTTGTCATTTAACTAAACGTTAAGTTAACGTGTGTTTTTATTGTAAAACATGATATATTTTAAAGTTATATTTTATGTATCATGAACAGTGCACGTTAAAGACAATTCGTTAAGTTAGTGAGTTATTTGTATAAAGGTCACATGAGAACTCGTTGAGTTATAGACTTAAAAGTTAAAATAGGTCATGTGAGAACTCATTAAGTTAGTGAATAAAAGAGTAGACGAACTCGTTAAGTTCGTATTGTATACGTGGTGAAATTAAAGTTTACGAATGTTATATTGTATCATGTGAGTTGCACATGTTTAACTAGTTAAGTTAACATAACTGCACACGTTGAGTTGCTGTATTGAACACAAGGCAACACGTTAGGTTAGTCTTATAAACTTAAAGATGTTATTATTGCACGTGGTAAAATTCTTATTATAAAAATATTTGTTTATTATTGGTTCGTTGAGTTAGTGTAACA
Source organism: Cymodocea nodosa (assembly GCA_036874045.1). NCBI lineage: Eukaryota > Viridiplantae > Streptophyta > Magnoliopsida > Alismatales > Cymodoceaceae > Cymodocea > Cymodocea nodosa. The sequence continues at coordinate 1,859,800 of CM072345.1, forward strand.
CCACGAAGTTGGTTCGTTGAGTTAGTATAACACCATGAAGCTGGTTCGTTGAGTTATTTGTAACACAACAGAGTTAGTTCGTTGAGTTAGCTACAATACTTGTCATGTGATTTGTCACATGATAAACTCGTTGAGTTAAATATGTTAAGTTATAAATCTACTTGTATTACTCGTGTAGTTAACATTAACACAACGATTTATTATTACATTTGATGAAAAATTTTGGATGAGAAAGTTTATTTTGTAGGAAATTTTTCAAAGATCAAGGATTGATGATTAAAGAAAAGTCGAAAAGAAAACGTGGGTCAGAATGTGTGTATTTTGATGAAGGAAAAATAGAAGACGTGAAGAGTGGAAAACTGATATTGATTAAACGTAGAGGATATGTATGAAGTAAATATACAGTATAAAAGGCATAGAATTCTCGTTGATCAATTATCCCTACACACCGAAAGAAATCTTTTCAGGGATCAAAAACACCTCTTCGGGGAAAAGTTCTCAGGTGAAAGAAAATCCAGTGAAGTAGAGAAAGTTAGATTTATGTCATTGAAGATTTGAAGTATTAGGTGAAAGAAAATTTAGTGAAGTAGAAAAAGTCAGATATATGTCACTGAAGATTTGAAGAAGAAGAAAGCAAATCAAGTGAAGCAAAGAAAGTAAGATATTTGTCACTAAAGAATTGCAGAAGAAGAAGAAGGAAAATCTCAAACAGGAAGAAATGTTTTAAATTCTGCAAATTAGTTTTCTCTGTTTGTAGTTATGAAATTGATTAGATGAAACATAGTATCGTTATATAATTGCATATACAATTTCAGAGGAGAATTGAATTGTATATTGTAATTGAAATCTTGAATAAAATAATCTTTGATAAAATAGTGTCTCGACTTGTTTTTATTTTTGAAGTTTCAATTATAATCGAAAATGTTGAAAAACACAATTCACCCCTCTCTTATGTAGCCATTCGATCTTACAAGTTGTATTAGAGCTAGTTAATAATCTTTGATATAAAATCGATACCAACTTAATTAATATCATTGCTTATTCTTCCTTATTTGTTTTTAAACAGAAATTAATATCTGAGCATACATGTAATTTTCTTGATTTTAGGCTCAAGTTGTTTTAAAGTTTTAAACTGTTTAAAATCAAATAAGTTGAAAAATCTAAGGTAAGATGGTTATTAGAAATAGTAAATTTTCTTTGTATGAAGGTCAAAATCTTAACCATCCTCCTTTATTTGATGGAATACATTTTGAATATTGGAAATATAGGATGACAGTTTTTCTTCAAAGTATAGATCACAAGTTGTGGTTCATAATTTCTAAACCATATACTCCGTTAACTACTCCTTATAATACTTGGACAATTATTGAAAAAGAAAATGAAACTCTGAATGCTAAGGGCTTAAATATCTTATTTTTTACATTGAGTTATGAACAGTTCAGTAAAGTGTCGGCATATAAATCTGCTTATGAGGTGTGGCATGTATTAGAAGTTTCATATGAAGATACTTCTCAAGTTAAAGAGACTAAGATTAATATGTTAATTCACAAGTATGAACTCTTTAAGATGCATGAAGACGAAAGTATTTCTGAGATGTTTTCCAAATTCTTAGATATAATAAACTCTTTAAAATGCTTAGGAAAGAACTTTGAACAGAAGGATTTGGTGAGAAAAATTCTCAAATCACTAAGTTCCAAGTGGTCTCAGAAAGTGACATCAATTGAGGAATCACGAGACTTAAATGTTTATACTATAAATGAGCTTATAGGAAATTTAATTGCTTATGAAGTTCAATTAAATGATTCACTGAGTCACAACAAATTAAAAATGAAGAAAGAAATAGCCTTCGAAATTAATTCAGATTTTGAAATATCTATTGATTCTGACGAGGATTTGATTTTGCTGACTAGGAAATTCAAGAAAGCATGGAAAGCTAGGAAACAGCAAAGGTACAGAAATGACAAACCCTCAATGTCAAAGTCATTGAATGAAAAGAATTCTTCATCTAGAAAATATGTATGTTACAACTTCAAGAAACCTAAACATCTTTCTCTAGATTGTCCTATAAGGAAAAATGAAAAGCAAAGTAGGACAAATCAAAAGAAGATGGCTCAGAAAACTCAGAAAAAGTTTTACAAGAAAAAGGCTTTGAAGGTCACTTGAGATGACATGTCAGAAGAGTCTGAATCTAAGGAATTATCATCAAAATTTTCACATTCAAAAGAAGAACAAGAGTTAGAAGACGTTGCTCATGTGTGCTTCATGGCAGATGAGTCTAAGGTAATATCTGATCCTGAAAGTCATTTAGATTTTAACTTTGATGAATTATTATGTGCTTATCATGCATTGTTACAAAAACTTAAAGTTTGTAAACTGGAAAATAAGAATATTAGAAACTCTTTGTCTATTTTGGAAGAAGAAAATTGTTTCCTGTTTACTACTTTAGAGAAGTTTAAATGTGATAATGAAAATCATGTTAGAGATTTGTATAAATTTAGATTTAATGAATTTGTCTTGCATAAACAAATACAGAATATAAATGCTGAAAAATTAAAGATAGAATTTGAAAATGAAAAATTGAGAAACAATATAAATGATCTTGAGTTAGAGATTGACAGATTGAAAATGAGAGAGCTAGATTTAAATTCCACCATTGAGAAATGGAATTTAAGTCAAACTAAGTTAGACAAACTAAATAGTACTCCTACGATGTCATATAAATTTAGCTTAGGATTTGATTATCTTGAACACCCTGAATCACAAGCCAACAAAGGATTTATTAGTTGCAGTTCAAGTAAATCAAAGACTAAAATTCCTTTTATCATGAAACAAGGTAATAAATATGTAGAAGTATGTACTTCAAGGGATGAATCGTGCAATATTAATATAAACTAATGTGATTTATCTAAATGTACTTCTAACATGACTATTAATGTTTCTAAAAATCTTGTTTCTTGTTTTGGAAATTCAGTTACTAATGTTTCTAAAATTTCAAACAATCGTAGTAAACTGAAAATTCAGAAACCTGAGCATGAAATTCAAAATACTAGTATTAGACCAATTATTGGTTCTACATGTTCTTTATCTAAAAATTCATGTGCATAAAAAGATTTTGTATGTACTGAAAATTTAAATACAAGTACAAAATCTTGGTATGAACTTATTGAAATGTATGAGCATGACCAAAATAAATTAACTTTTGATAAAAATTGGTTTCATCTTGGTTATCTAAAAATAAACAGAATATCAATAAGAGCAATAATTCCATAAGTAAGTATGATGCTAATGATAAATCGGTAGTACTTACAACTAATAAAAATATAAATGATAATGTTAAGTTATTTTTAACCAAAAAGAAGAAATATGCTTTTAATGAACTTGGTCCTTAAAGACATTGGGTACTAAGAAATAGTTCTTCTTAATTTGTTTTGTAGGAGGAAACAACATCAAAATGGATTTTAGATAGTAGAGCATCAAGTCACATGACCAGACAGAAAAGTCTACTGAAAAATTTTACAAATACCAAGAACGGAAGTGTAATATTTGGAAACAAAAGCAATGATAAAATCATAGGTATGGGCAATGTTCAAATAACTCTTACTTGTGTTATTTCGAATGTACTGTATGTAGAAAACCTAGGGTTTAATTTGTTGAGTGTTATAAAACTAATTGATAATGGATACTATGTAGTGTTTGAAGATAATGTATGCAAAATTATTGATAAAATTACAGATGAACTTAAGTTTATTGCTAAAAGAAAATGTTTTGTATGTATTTTATCTTTACCTTCTAGTGCAGTTAATTCAAATTCGTGTTTGCTAGCTGAAACTAGTGATGCATATCTTTGGCATAGAAGGATCGAGCATATAAATATGAAATTGTTACATAAATTGTCTAAAAAAAATTTAGTGAGAGGTTTACCAAAGATTAAATACTCAAAGGATTTCATGTGTGATGCATGTGAGTTAGGTAAACTTCATAAAAACTCTTTTAAATCCAAAACTGATATATCAAGCAAGAGAGTCTTAGAACTTATACATATGAATTTATTTGGACCAACAAGAATCATGAGTCTTGGTGGTAAAAGGTATGTATTTGTTTTAATAGATGACTTTTCTAGATACACTTGGGTATATTTTCTAGCAACTAAAATTGAAGTTTTTGAAACGTTTAAAATGTATTGTAATCTTGTTCAAAATGAACAAAGTGTCTTTGTTCAAAAACTTAGGAGTGATCATGGTACTGAATTTGAAAATCATCAAATAGATAATTACTGTAAAAATCATGACATTGATCACAGATATTCTTTTCCATGAGCACCTTCTCAAAATGGTGTTGTTGAGAGAAAAAATCGATCACTTCAGGAAATGGCCAAAACTATGTTAAATGAACATAATTTACCTCAAAATCTTTGGGCTGAAGTAGTGAATACAGCTTGTTATATTATTACAGAAGTCACCTAAGACCTCTTGTTAATAGAACTCATTTTGAAATTATGTTTGATAGGGTTCCAAAAATTTCCTATATAAAACCATTTGGCTATAAGTGTTTTATTCTTAATACTAAGGATAAAAGGGATAAATTTCAAGCCAAAGTGGATGAAGGAATTTTTGTAGGTTACTCTACTAGAAGTAAAGCCTATAGAGTTTATCATAAGACTTCTAGAACTATCGAAGAAACCCTTCATGTAAGCTTCAATGAAAATTCTTTTAGAGAATCTCAATCTAAAGCTGATAATAATGATATGATCAACTTCCCAAGAGAATTAGAGATTGAAGATTTATTTGAGAAAATTAAAAATATGAACTTAAATGATTAAGCTAATGATCAAAGTGATGTATCTTCAGATGTTGGTGAGAATATTGAAGAGAATCATAGAAATTAGCGTTATTCTTCATCACATCACATCACTCAAGTCATTGGTGATATAAATGAGGGAGTTAAAACTAGAGCTCAGTAAATTTAAATAGTTTGTGTATAGAAGAAGCATTATCTGATGAAAATTAGATAGTGGCAATGAGAGATGAACTAAATCAATTCAATAAAAATGATGTTTGGGAATTAGTTTCTCCACCTGAAAATCAGTCCATAATAAGTATAAAGTGGATCTTTAGAAACAAAACTAGTGAGACTAGTTAAGTTATAAGAAACAAAGCTAGATTAGTTGCACAAGGGTATACACAGGAGGAAGGACTTGATTATGATGAAACATTTGCTCCTGTGGCTAGGTTAGAAAGTATTAGAATATTATTGGCCTATGCTTGCTATATGGATTTTAAACTATATCAAATGGATGTTAAAAGTGCATTTCTAAATAGTTTAATTAATGAAGAAGTTTATGTAAAACAACCACTTGGATTTGAAGATATGAATAATCCTGACTATGTATATAAATTGAAGAAAACCTTATATGGTTTGAAGCAAGCACCTAGAACGTGGTATGAAAGATTATCTACTTTTCTAATAGAACAAGGATATATCATGGGAAAAGTAGACCATACTCTTTTTATCAAAAAGGATGATAAAGATCAGATTGTTGTTCAAATATATGTGGATGATATAATCTTTGGAGCAACTTCTGAAAAACTAATAAAAATATTTTTTGAAGAGATGATTAGTTAGTTTAAGATGAGTATGATAGAAGAACTTTCATATTTTCTAGGACTTCAAATTAAGCAAATGGATAAAGGTATATTTTTAAATCAGGAAAAATATGTAGTTGAAATGCTTAAGAAATTTAATTTTAATGATACAAGGATTCGAGGAACTCCTATGAGTACTTTTTTAAAGTTAGATATTGATGACATAGGAAAATCAATAGATCAAAGAAAATACAGAAGTATGATTGGTTCTTTACTTTATTTGATAGCTAGTAGACTTGATATCATGTTTACTATGTGTGCTTGTGCTAGATTTCAATCTAATCTTAAAGAATCACACTTAATGGCTATTAAAAGAATATTTAGATATATATAAGGAACTAAAAATTTTGGTCTGTATTATTCTAAGGATAGTTCAATAGATCTTATAGGATATATAGATGCTGATTACATAGGATCTAAGTCTGATAGAAAAAGTACTAGTGGCACATGTCAATTATTGGGAAATAATTTGGTGTCATGGTTTAGTAAAAAGTAAAACTGTGTAGCACTTTCAACCACTGAAGCTGAATATGTTGCTGCTGCATTGTGTTGCATTTAGATTCTATAGATAAGGCAAACTTTAGAAGATTTTGGATTATCTTATGATACAACTAAAATTTATTGTAATAGTAGTTCTACAATGTAGGATTGTCTGTATCACAAGAGGAGGGTGAATTGTGTCTTTAGTAATTAAACTAGCGGAAATAAGAGCACAAAACACTCGTAAATGAAATTATATTCTTTTATTTCAAGATAGAATTTACAATATCTTTTCAACTCAATTCCCTTCTTGATGGTTTTGATACAGTAATTTTTGATATACAATTCAAATAGGAAAACAAAGCTCTTTTTCAAAACTAATTTTGAATTGTATAAAACCTGATCTTTATGCACACAGCTCTCTTTTTTCTCTTTGCTCAGCTTCTGTATCTCTTTTTCTCCAGTTGTCGAATTTCCAGACTTCTTGCGTTTGCAGCTCCTTTTCTAAAATTGCTTGGAATTTCGAACTTCTTCTGATGTTGGAGAACTTTTCAGAATATGAATATTCAAACTTAACTTTTCACTTAGGGATCCAGATTGACTATTCAGACTTGGTTTTTGAGATTGGGATCTCGGTTGTAATGTAGCTCGTACTCTCTATTTGTAGTCGAACTCTGTTGTCTTTCACGTTCAGCATGTTCATCCACTTGATCCACAATCCATAATCTATAATCCACATACTAATTTTCTCTTTAATCCAAATTACTTTCTATTTAAATTTCCACTTTCTTCACTGACAATTTGAGTTTCCACAATCTCCACTCGTAGATTCACCGAAATTTTATCTTCCTGGAGTCTTGTAGAATATCTTCTAAGTCTTCGATTTAGTCGAACATTTATCCTTTAACTCCTGTAAAAACTCGAACACTTATCCTTTAACTCTTCGAGTTCTTACACCTGCAAAACACGTGACTAAACAAGGAAACTTATCTGTTTGTTAGTCCTTTTATAAAACTCGAATAATTATCTATCCATGCGTATAAAAACTCGAATAGTTATCTAACTATTCGATTTTTCATTACCGAACGTACATGGAAAACACGTGACAACTTAAAACATTAAAAATACACGTGCAGATAACTTAACTATAGGAGTTTTTAACATAAAGTATTCGACAAAAACAAAACGTTAACTATTCGAAAGTTTAACTATTGCAAATCTAGCTCTTCGAAAATCTTTAATTTATCTGACATAAAAATGAAACTTTCCGATAATCTGTTAACTATTATACTTAGAGAAATATACTTAGAGAATATTATGTAGACTTATTTAAATATGTTAATAAAGCATACATCTTCAAAATTAAATACCTAACAATCTCCCCCTTTTTGATGATGTCAAAACCTAATAAGTCACATAATTTATATTTCCCCCTTTTTGGCATTATAAAAAAGTAAACAAACTATTTTCTCCTCCTTTAGGAAGTTAAGTTTTATAAATGTAAGGAATGATATCTTACTAAGTATATATTAATCAAAACGATAGTGTCAATCATACATAGGATTTATGGATTAAGCAAAAACTATTTAATATCATAAACTGTGAAAAATAATCACGTAACTTTAAAATCAATAAACAGTTTACATAATGGTTTTGGTTACAAATTACAAAAATAAATCATGTAATACATAATTTGTATAATCACAAGCCTCTTTGTCTTCGAAAAATATCAATCAGAGTATCTGAAATTTTCTTTGCAATATCTGTACTAACTTTGTTTATCTGATCAAGTAATGCCTGATCTAAATCATTTTGAGAAACTTGTGATGGTTGCTGTAAAAATTCAGTATGTATGTCTGTATCTATACCTGTATGTATTTCTTTGTGTATACCTTGTTGTATATCTATATGTATATCTTGTTGTATATCTGTATGTTGCTATGTTTCTGTAAATTCTATGGATTGTTGCTATGTTTGCCGAACTTGTTGTTGTTGTTGTCTGAGGATAGGTGTATCTATCGCTTGGTATTTTTGGAGTTCCTTTGCAGAGAAAGATCGTGACTTTAATCTTTTCTGTGGCCAAGGTGTAATATCTGTTTGACTTGCCACAATTCTCAAAATTGTATCACCATAAAATAATTTACTCTACAAATGTAAGATATGAGAAACAAAAATATCATACCAGTTCACCTGTATATGGTTGATTAATGCGTATGTAGCATAAAGACAACATCTACCAACTTCTGCCCCATGACCAAACCTCTAAAACAATGTAGTATGCAATATTTTTGTAATAAAACGTGCTTGGCCATTTAAGTCATTTAGTAATGTCAATGGTTTGTTGGCAGTTGGATCTTTGGCTAAACTTGTAATGTCTCATCCCAATCTATAAACCTGTTTTCTTTCTGATAATTTAACTCCATTTTTCAGACCAAGTACCTGATGAAGTAAATCTGGAGTTAAATATATGTCATTTTCTTGTATATTAGAAACAGGAATACCTTCTTCCACTGTTAAGTTTGAGTAAAAACAATTGAGAAGTTTGGGTATAGCAAGATGGCCTGGCTGTTGTGGAAGTAGAGTCAACAAGCCTTGAAATTCAAACAGTTCACGTATGTGTGACATCCCTTCAAACTTAACTGGTCTTGAATATAAAATTGTAAAAGTTTTATATGTCTGAAATTTGTCATAACAGGAATTATTTCTGAACCATAATAGTGTATTTGCATCTAAACTCTATTCAGGATTAGGTATTTTCCTGTCATGATGTTTTGATCTGGGACTTGTTTCAATATTATCAGCAGCATCTATATTGTCAGATCTTTCAGAACTGGTGGAATTTCTATCAAAACTAGTATAAATGTCTGAAATATCTGTTATTGTCGTATCAATAATCTACTGAATTTCTTCTGTTTGTTCTTCTGGAAATATTTCAGTAGCAACAGTCTCTGTAACAATCTGTATATTAGCAACCTGTATATCTATATGTGATCTATACAATTGTCTCTGTATGAAAGAATATTCTATATCTGTCTGTGGAATAGAATCATCCTGTATTTCTGAAATTTGTACATGTGAGACATTGGTAGTATCATATTCTATTTGTAACTATGTATGTTGTTGATTATATACATTTATCAACAAGTATACGATATATTGTAATAGACATAACCATACATATAAAGTGTAGTATAAGCAACCGTACCAAAATTCAAAAGTCTCTATTCAAGATACAGTAAGAGGAATAATATCTGTACATTCCTCTTCAAATGAAATATCTTCAAAATTCATAGACTCAGTGTCCACGTCATCAATAATATCATCAAATTTGATATCATCTGTATATATATCATCAAAATTTCCTACATTCTCACTTTTCGTAGGAAAAGAATGTGTGCTTGCAGCATTGTATGAAAAACTGTCCATTGTATTAAAAGATACATTATGCACTAATGTGACACAATACCTTAGAGTATATGCTTGTAAGCCAATATTTGTCACATCTGTTGGGATTCTTGACAAAAATGTCTGTCCAGCTTCTACAATGGAGCATAGTTTTCCATTTTTCACTGATTCTTCTTTTTGCTGCAATATTCCTTGTACACCTGTAGTTAGTCCAAAATATTCAATTGTCTTTTTCTTTTTCTGACTATATGTCTGCAGTGTTTCAGGTTGTTCAAGAGGTGCTAAAATTATCTTAATTTCTCCTGTTAAAGGCACCTGTAGTCTTGATGGTCCTTCATTATGATGCCTAGGTGGTAATAATGGAATATAGAGTTTTAAGCTCTCCACCTCTGCCATTTTGAGTTGATAAACTCTTTGTCCTTCACTTCGAAGGCCCATTTTGCTAATGGCAATTTTCTGTTCATCGATATACTGTTTAATATCATTTAAAACAGTTGGGGGAAAATAATGTTGGGAATATAAGGATTGTAATTCCTTGTTTGCATTTTCGATCATTGGTCCCCACTTCTTTCCATAATAAGTGATAGACTGTACTGATGTCTCTGGTACATGTCTAGAACTTACAACCACAGGGTTAGGTTGTAAATTTCTTTTCCATAAATGCAATGCGGAAAGTTCAATCTATTTTAGTCTAAACTGTGTTTCAGCATAATTTTGAATAAATTTCCAACAAAAGTTTTTCTCATCTTGAATAGCTTTTCTGATTTCATGTAGTACTTCGTTTGAAAAAGTGTACCTGGAGTAAATATCGTTGATTTCATTCTGCATTTTATGAAGTTCTAGCTCTCTTTTCTGCACTTTGGTCATTCTACCACGTCCTCTTCCACGTCCTGACATTGTTGATTAATCTTCGATTTGCACTATAGAACTTAGTGGAAGGAAAGATTGTGAAGCTAGGGTTTTACCAAGGTAGAAATACGAAAGGTTGTTAGGAAAACATTCATAACTCTCCAAGTTTATAAATGGACAAACAGATTCAATCGTTGAAATCATAAATATAATATCCGTTACTGATAAATAACTCGAGTGCTTGCAATAACTGTACAAGTTTTACAACCAACAATTGCAGAATACTTAGCGTAATTGTGCATATAAAGAAAATAACTTCAAGCTAAGTGAAAAAGTGAGAAAACTCGAAGACTTATGATAACTGTTCGAGTTTCTTGAAGGAATAGGTGTAAAAACTCGAAGATTTAAACATAACTGTTCGAGTTTCGACTAAGACATTATAAAGTAGTGAAATTCAACACGTGCACAATTTGAACTTAAGGTGCTTAGAAAGTTTCGGAGACTTATAAACCTAACTATTCGATGCTCAGGTGCATTTCGGAGAGTTACAGATAACCTTCGAAAAGATAACTTAAGTCAATCGTCTAGATCACGACACATGTACTTAAGCAGTTTTATAATAAAGAGATGTTTTAGATAGTTACAAATCTAACTTTTCGATGCCTAGATGCATTTCAGAGAGTTACAGATAACTTACCGAAAATCCACTTAAGTCATGCATTATGGTTTCGACACGTGTACTTTAGGAAATAATAAAATAGTCTATTGAACATTTTAAAACACAACTGTCCGATACTTGTAATATAACTTGCCGAAACAATAGAAAATTCGGATAATTAAGAATTAAAATACCTGCAAGTCACCGACAGTTTAGAAATGTACTTAATTAAGGTGTATTTCCTGAAATTATGCAGATTCTTTCATGAAAACATATAATAGTTCAAAAGTTATGAATTATTATATGAGAAATTGCTCCCCCTACATAAATGTAGTGTAATGAATCTATGGCATACTTAATCTAGGTTGCCAAGCCTTAAGTAGAGTTGGCTTAAAAAGGTCAAAAAGCTTACTTAAAGAGGATGCTAAGCTTTAAATAGATTTGAGTCTCTCTCTTTTTTTTTTTTTTTTTTAATTTGAATGAAATACAGAAATAAGTAGTAGAGTTAACAATTTAGACTTTCTAGCTTTTATCTTATTCAATTTACAAAAGATAATTCATAGAGATATACCTACAGAAACTTAAAAGATTTCAATAATGAGTACACAACTTAAGACAAATAAATATCGTACATTATGCATAAAGAGTAGATAATAACAAAAATGACAAGGATTATATGCACAGATTATGTCAGGATTGTTATAACACCTTGAAAGATAAATTAAGCTTGAGTACATTGCCCCCCTTTTTTTTCTTTTATATTCATATATATATATTTTATGTATTACCTCCCACAATATCATCTTTTTATGTGATCATAATCCCTTGCTTAGGGGAAAGATAACCAGTTACTCAATGACAAGTGAGAACAGGTAATTTTTTTTTTTTTAGATATAATCTGAATTACTTGCAAAATGAGTTTTTAGTCAGCACATCTCAAACCAGTTGGTTTAAGTGACTAGGGTTTAAGATCCCCCAACGGACTTAATTACTCAAGTAATTACAAACAAAAAATAAACAAAAATAAAACAAGACAGTAAATTAAATTAGAGGCAACCGCAAGACTTAATTTTTCTAACAGAATGTTAATAACTTTCCTTTAATAAAAAGTACATACTTTCTATGTATTTTCCTGTTAAAATCTCTGTAATAGCATATACATAAGTAACAAAAATATAGTTGGCACTCACATTGAATCAAATTAACTTTTCCTTAAGTAATCTTTTCTGAATTTTTCTTAAATAAATTGACTTCAATAAAAATCAGAATTTCATAAATTCTTAACTACTAGAAAACTGTAATTAAAAAAAAATTGTTATTTGTTTTTTTTTAATAATAAAGACATTAAATTCTAAAACTACCTTATAACAAACCAAAATACAATGAATAGGACCATTTAAATATCAGATAACCTACAGATACCAAGTTCTAATCGTAATTTTGAGAATGTATTTTCATCTAAGGGTTTTGTAAATAAATCACCTAATTGTTCTGTGGTAGGAACAAAATTTAATACTATTTTTCCTTTTATAACATTATCCCTTAGAAAATGATGTCAAACTTCTATATGTTTTGCTCGTGAATGTAATACAGGATTTTTAGATAAACTTATTGCAGAACTACTATCACAGAAAATCTTAGTTGGTTCATAGTTTAAATTAAAATCTTTTAAGGTTTGTTTGATCCACAGGATTTGAGCACAGCAAAGTGCAGCAGCTATATATTCAGCTTCAGTTGTAGATAATGCTACACAATTTTGCTTTTTGCTAAACTATGACACTAAAGAATTACCTAACAATTGACAAGTGCCATTGGTGCTTTTTCTTTTAGACTTACATCCTGTGAAATCAGCATCACTATAACCTACTAAGTTTAAAGAACTGTGTTTAAAGTAAAACAGTCCTAAATTGATGGTTCCTAATAGATATTTAAAAATTCGTTTAACAGCAAGTAGGTGTGATTCCATAGGATTTGATTGAAATCTAGCACAAGTACACACACTAAACATAATATCTGGTCGGCTAGCTGTTAAATAGAGTAATGAACCAATCATACTTCTATATTGTTTTACATCTACAGTTTTTCCAAAGTCATCTTTATCCAACTTGGTGATAGTACTCATTGGTGTATTCTTTGTTTTAGTGTTGTTTAAACCAAACCTCTTTAATAAATCTTGAGTATATTTTTCTTGTGAAATAAAAGTACCCTGATCTAATTGCTTAATTTGTAAGCCTAGAAAAAATGATAGTTCACCCATCATACTCATTTCAAATTGATTAGTCATGTCTTTCGAAAAGGACTCAACTAATTTATCATTTGTTGCTCCAAATATGATGTCATCTACATAGATTTGAACTACTAATATATCTTTTTCGATCTTATTGATAAAAAGAGTGTGATCTGCCTTTCCCATAGAATACCCTTTTCCCATAAGAAATTTAGATAATCTTTCATACCAAGACCTAGGAGCTTGTTTAAGGCCATATAGTGCCTTCTTAAGCTTGTAAACACACTTAGGATGTTTTGAATCTTCAAAACCTGGAGGTTGTTTTACATACACTTCTTTTATATATCCATTTAAAAAAGCAGTCTTAACATCCATTTGATATAATTTGAAATCCATATAACAAGCATATGCTAACAAAATTCGTATTGATTCTAGTCTAGCAATAGGAGCAAATGTTTCATCATAGTCAATTCCTTCCTCTTGCTTGTAACCTTGAGCAACTAATTTAGCTTTGTTTTTAACTATATGTCCATCTTGATCTACTTTGTTTCTAAATACCCACCTTGTTCCTATTATGGATTGATTTTCAGGTGGTGGAACTAGATCCCATACCTCATTTCTTATAAATTGATTTAGCTCATCTTGCATAGCTAAAAACCAAAATTCATCTTCTAAGGCATCTTCAATTTTCTTAGGTTCTAGTAAAGAAACAAATGAATAAGCACCACAAATGTTGACTACTGATGATCTAGTCCTAACTCTTTGATTAGGATCGCCTATTATCTAATCAATAGGATGAGATGAAGCATAACGCCAATTTCTATGTTGTTCCATATTTTCTATAGGTATGACATTATTTTCTTCTAAATTTTCATCATTCAAACTTAGATTTCTTATTCCGTCAGATAATTTATCGATTTCTCTGTCAACATCATTTGGTACTATTTCTAGGAGAATTTCTGAATCAAAGTTTTCAGCATGTCTTAAATCCAAATGAGAATTTTCATGAAATTTCACATGCAAGGTTTCCTCAATGGTTTTTGTTGATTTATTATAAACTCTATATGCTTTACTTCTAATGGAATAACCAACAAAAATCCCTTCATCTGATTTGGCTTTACATTTGTCTCTTCGTTCCTTAGTATTTAAAATAAAACACTTACAACCAAAGGGTTTTAAATAACTTATTTTGGAAACCCTGTTATACCATATCTCATAAGGAGTTTTATCTAAAATTGGTCTTAGATGTACTCTATTTATAACATAGCATGTTGTATGAACTAATTCTGCCTAGAGAAAAAGAGGTAACTTATTCTCATTTAACATGGTTCTGGACATTTCCTGAAGTGATTTGTTCTTTTGTTTTACTATCCCATTTTGCGAAGGACCTCTTGGAAATGAGTACCTATGATCTATGCCTAATTCTTCACAAAAGGTGTCCATTTGATCATTATCAAATTCTGTACCATGATTCAAACTTAACTTTTTAGTTAGGGATCCAAATTCAATATTGAGACTTGGTTTTTGAGATTGGGATCCTCGGTTGTAATGTAGCTCATACTATTTATTTGTAGTCAAACTCTGTTGTCTTTCACGTTCAGCATGTTCATCCACTTAATCCACAATCCATAATCCATAATCCACGTACTAATTTTCTCTTTAATCCAAATTACTTTCTATTTAAATTTCCACTTTCTTCACTAACAATTTGAGTTTCCACGAACTCCACTCGTAGATTCACCGAAATTTTATCTTCCTGGAGTCTTGTAGAATATCTTCTAAGTCTTCGATTTAGTCGAACATTTATCCTTTAACTCCTGTAAAAACTCGAACACTTATCCTTTAACTCTTCGAGTTCTTGCACCTGCAAAACACGTGACTAAACAAGGAAACTTATCTCTTTGTTAGTCCTTTTATAAAACTCGAATAGTTATCTATCCATGCATATAAAAACTTGAACAGTTATCTAACTATTTGATTTTTCATTACCGAACGCACATAGAAAACATGTGACAACTTAAAACATTAAAAACACACTTGCGGATAACTTAACTATTCGAGTTTTTAACATAAAGTATTCGACAAAAACGAAACGTTAACTATCCGAAAGTTTAACTATTGCAAATATAGCTCTTCGGAAATCTTTAATTTATCTGACATAAAAATGAAACTTTCTGATAATCTGTTAACTATTATACTTAGAGAAATATACTTAGAGAATATTATGTAGACTTATTTAAATATGTTAATAAAGCATACATCTTCAAAATTAAATACCTAACATACAATAAATCTTTCCAAAAATCCTCTATTACATTCTAGAGCAAAACATATAGAGGTTAGATATCATTTTCTAAGAGATAACGTAATTAAAGGAAAAATTAAATTAGGATTTGTGTCTAGTAAAAATCAATTAGCTGATATATTTAGAAAACCTCTAAATGAAAATACATTCTGCAACATAAGATTAAATTTAAGTATTTGTAGGCTATGTGATGTGTAAAATGCTTAGATTCCACAAAAGATAAATATTGTTGATGATATTGTTTACCTCATAGATATTATATACTTATCATATATATTTGAGTAAAATCTAAACTACTACATAAGATACTATGTGTTTACAATAAAATTATTGTAGTATCTTATTGATTTTACTTATATTTCCAAGTTTAATGATTTTAAATTTTTAAGTGGAAATGTTAATGAAAAACATTAAATTCCTTTGAAATCTTGAAATTTTGATTAAATGTTTTCTTTTGATCAATGAAAGTGCATATGATCATGCATGAATTTGACTTAGTTGATTAAACTTGTAGAATAATTTATATGTAAATCATATTAAACTACTGATTAAAAGTATAAGCTTATTGACATTGATTCATATTTTCAGTAAAATCATAGACGTAAAAATTGTATGAGATTTGTGTTTTATTACATCTGTATTAATGAAATACATATATATTGTGCTTAAAATAAAAAGTGCTTACAAAGTGAAAATCTTTGAGAGTTTATTGATCAGTTTAATCACGAGCCTCTTGTACTTGAGTAGATAGGTATGTAAGGATTGTTGTTCTGAAAAAAAATTCTTTAAATCTGGCAACCTAAGGTCCTAATCAAACCTATGATTGTTGACTAAAAGCTCATTACACGGGTACATTAGAAAGCTCTTGTATGATTCAAGCTTTTCAAACTAACTTTTAAAGAAAATTATCATAGTTACTATTTTGAAATGATAAAAGTTGTTTCATTAATTATAGAGATCTTTGAATCGAATATGGTTTCTACCAATATGATTGCTGATTTGTTGAATCAAAATTAGTAGTTTTGAAAATATTTATTTGAGATACATTCCTTTATTCTTCTTGTGTAAATCATATTAAGTTTAAAGTTATGTTTTGATTCATATATGGTTGGAATTGATTCTAGAAATCATTCTTGATGAATTTAGGATAATAGAAGTTTTTGAAAGGAAAATTAAAGTATAGTTATAAGTAACACCTACTTTGTACAAGTATATTTTGTATGTTATTGAATATATTTGAATTACATTTGTAGGGGGAGGAATTACAATGTCAAAAATAGATTAATATCATCCAATATATAGATCTTAGTTAATTTGAGTTTAGTCCTCTTAAGATCTTGATGAAACAATTTAATAAACAAATAAACTATTTTAGGTTCATAAAAAGAATATTAGAATAGTTTACAATGTTTTCAAGATAATGGTTATTTAAGTTACTTTTAGCTTGTCTATTGATTTCAGAAGCTTTTAGTTGAAAACATCTAAATTTTTGTTAAGTATACTAATTAGATGTTATGTTATATAAGGTAACGTGTAAAACTACCTCTAGACAACGTTTTACTCGTTAGGTTAAGTAACTCAACGAGTTATGCTTAATGTTTTCGGGTACCTCAATTGAATAAATGTTATTCAATATTCTTTTAAAACTCAAACCCAACTTATAGACTCGTTAAGTTATTCTACTGAAACCCTATGTAAACACTTATTACACGAGAACTTAGGTTATCTCGTAACCTTTGTGTCTGAATATCTTTCTCGCTTGTTTTTATTACAACTTGCGATGATGTTCTCCAAGTTTAACAAAGAGTGTGGTAGAGGAAAAGGAAGAGGCTGAGGAAATGTCAAAGGTGTAGGATCGTATGGCTACACAAGAGGGGGTGAATTGTGTTTTTCAACTTTTTCCGATTATAATTGAAACTTCAAAACTCAAAAACAAGTCGAGACACTATTTTCATATAATCATTTTATTCAAGGTTTCAATTACAATATACAATTCAATTCTACTCAAAAATTGTAGATGTAATTATATATCGATACCATGTTTCATCTATACAATTTCATAACTACAAACAGAGAAAACTAATATACATAATTTAAAACATTTCTCCCTATTGAGATCTTTCTTCTTCTTCTTCTTTTTCTTCTTCAGCAATTCTTTTGTGACGAATATCTTGTCTTTCTCTACTTCACCTAATTAGCTTTCTCTTGATATTTCAGATCTTCAATGACATAAATCTAACCTTTTCTGCTTCATGAATTTTCTTTCATCTGAGAGCTTTTCCCTGAAGAGTGTTTTTTATCCCTAAAAAGATTTTTCATTTGGTGTGTAGGGATGGTTGATTAACGAGAATTCTATGCCTTTTATATTGTATCTTCATTTCATGCATATCTTCCACATTTAATCACTGCCAGTTTTCCACTTCTTCACGTCTTCTCTTTTACCTTCATCGAAATACACATGTTTTGACCCACATTTACATTTCAAATTTTCTTTAATCATCAATCCTGGATCTTTGAAAAATTTCCTACAAAATAAACTTTCTTGTCTAAAATTTTTCATCAAGTGTAATAATAAGTCGTTACTTTAATGTTAACTAAACGAGTAACACTAGTAGATATATAACTTAACATTTCTAACTTAATGAGTTCCTCATGTGCCAACTCATGTGATAAGTACTATAGCTAACTCAACAAACTAAGTCCGTGGTGTTACGCTAACTCAACAAACCAACTTCGTGGTGTTACGATAACTCAATGAATCAACTTTGTTGTGTTACAAATAACTCAACGAACTAGTGATAAACAAATGTTTTTACAATAAGAATTTTACCACGTGCAAAAATAACAACTTAAGTTTATAACGCTAACCTAACGCGTTGCCTTAGTATTCAATATAGCAATTCAACGCGTTTAGTTATGTTAAGTTAACGAGTTAAACATGTGCACCTCACGTGATACAATATAACATTTGTAACCTTTAATTTCACCACGTGTACAACACTAACTTAATGAGTTCGTCTCTTGTTTTACTCACTAACTTAACGAGTTCGTCTCTTGTTTTACTCACTAACTTAACAAGTTCTCACGTGACCTATTTTAACCTTTAAGCCTCTAACTTAACGAGTTCTCACGTGACCTCTATACAAATAACACTCTAACTTAACGAGTTGTTTAAACATGCACTGTTTATAATACAAAAGATATAACTTTAAAACATATCATGCTTTTCAATAAAAACACACGTTATCTTAACGTTTAGTTAAATGAGAAATTATTGCAACGAAACAACTAATTATTTAATAGTATAATTTCAGATATAATACAGATAAGTATTTATATTAGTAAGCTTTTTCTATATTAATTGATGTTTTTAATTTCTTTTCACAAGCAATAGTAATTGAGCAAATATGATTACTTTCATTCAGTACACATCATCAAAACAAAATACTCAACAAAAGGCAAAGAAATCGAGGTAGATGATATTCCTTGTACATGGTTTAAAAAGATTTTGCAAGTTTACGAAATGTTAGCTCAAATATATCGTGACTATTTTTTTTCTGAAGAAATACTTGATGAAGTTAGATAAGAACTTCGACATAGAGCTGAGAATATACAATATATGGGTATTAAAAGTAAATTTGATAGAGAATATCAAATGAAATGTGTTGAAGTTGCATTCTTGGAACAATATGCTCAATATTTGGAAAAAGGCGTAGGTTCATCAAATAGAATTCCTCAAACAACTATAAATGGAACTAGACTACCACCATTTGAGGAAGAGCATGACTCTACAATACCTACACCCTTATTTTCAAAGGACAAATAAACAAATATTGTTGTTGATAAAGAAAAAGTTGAAAGTCTTCGAAAGGCAATAGCAATAGAAAGTGCCTTTGAAGAATTAAAATAGAAAACCTTTTTGGATCAAATTCATAAGAAAACAACAACAATAGAAGAATAGTTGACCTACTACAAAAGAAAGAGATTAAGAAAAATGAAGCAAATGGAGATTATTTCTAAGGAAACAACTATTGTTGGAAAAGAAAAATTAAATGAGGTTTTATTTCCTAAAGGCAATGTATGTCTAGACATTGTACCTTTTAGTGTATCTGATAAACTCATCAGTTCAGAACACACTAAACTTGATGATGATGATGATGATACTTTATTATCTTTTTCTAGAAAACTTGAAAAGAAATCAAAGATAGAAATTAGTTCAAGTTTTTCTATTGTTTCAAGCCTTGATGACATGGAAATTGAAAAATCAGAGCATCAGGCAACTGATATTGAACAAGTTATTGTAGATGTACTTGAAAATATTGAGGTAATAACAAGTTCAGAGGCTGGATTGTTTGGAGTAGCAACTATTGAAAAAGATAAGACTCTAGAAGAGCTTAATGTTGATCAACCTACTTCAGAATCTGTAGAACCAGAGTTTGAGAATTCACAGCATGTACAAATGGAAATATTTGTTATAGCAACTGAAAAATTACAAACAGATACACAAGCTGATGAATTTGTGGAAAATTTGAACTCTATATTTTCTATAGAAACTAAACAAATGGATGTAACGGATATTGGAAATGTTCCTCACATTGTTGAAGTTGAAGAATCAAGCTTACTTGAGTAGCTTCAAGAAAATATTCGGATAGTGGAACACTATGACATTCATTTTGAAGAAGAGATTCCTGAAGAATTAAATTCAGAATCAAGGCTTCAGGTATCAACTTCTTTGTACAGAACAATAAACATTCAAGGAAATTCAATTCATTTAAGATCTAAGGAAGCATTGCAGAAATACCATAATTTCTTTACTTGTCAGATTTTGTATGCTTGCCCAATAAAGTTCAGAAATTTATTAGAAATAAGAGATCTATTTGAGTTTCAAGGCTTAATTAAATTCTTACCACTTGGAACAAAATGGAAGTAATATAAAGAGCTTATTACAACTTTTTACAGCAATCTGGTAACGAATGAAAATCTTTTGACAACTCAAATATCTAAACTCAATTCTCCTTAGAAATTGTACATGCAATTATATAACGATACCATATTTCATCTAATCAATTTCACAATTACAAATAGAGAAAACTAATTTACGAAATTTAGAATATTTCTCCTTATTTGAGATTCTTCTTCTTCTTCTTTTGCAATTCTTTGGTGACAAATATATGACTTTCTCTACTTCACCAAATTTTCTTTCATCTAATTCTTCAAATCTTTAGCGACATATATTTGACTTTCTTTGCTTCACTGAATTTTCTTTTATCTGAGAGCTTTTCCCTAAAGAGGTGTTTTGATCCCTGAAAATATATTTCATTTGGTGTGTAGGGATAATTGATCAACGAGAATTCTATGCCTTTTATATTGTATCTTCATTTCATGCATATCCTCCACGTTTAATCATTATCAGTTTTTCACTCTTCACGTCTTCTCTTTTTCCTTCATTGAAATACACACGTTTTGACCCACATTTTCCTTTCGAATTTTCTTTAATCATCATCCAAGATCTTTGAAAAATTTCCTACAAAATAAAATTTCTCATCCAAAATTTTCCATCAAGTGTAATAACAAGTCGTTGTGTTAATGTTAATTAAACAAGTAAAACAAGTAGATTTATAACTTAACATATTTAACTTAACGAGTTCATCATGTGTCGACAAGAATTGTAGCTAACTCAACGAATTAAGTCTGTGGTTTATGCTAACTCAACGAACCAGCTTCGTGGTGTTACGCTAACTCAACGAACTAACTTTATTGTGTTATTGATAACTCAACGAACTAGTAAAAAATAAATGTTTTAAACAATAAAGTATTTACCATGTGTAATAATAATAACTTTAAGTTTATAACGCTAATCTAACACGTTGCCTTAGTGCTCAATATAGCAACTTGTTTTGGTTTGTTAACTTCTATTTTTTAGGTGGCACTAGAGAACTTGATTAAGTCCCCGACAACGGTGCCAGAAAACTTGTTTGGGTTTGTTAACTTCTTTTTGTTAGGCGGCACCAGAGAACTTGATTAAGTCCCCGGCAATGGTGCTAGAAAACTTATTTTGATGCAAAAGGTTAAATCAGAAAATAATTACTTTTAGAAGCAAACAAACAACCTTTCACACAAATTAGATATTAATTCCAATTTGTATTTTTAACTACAAGTGCACAATGTATATTGTATTTGTGTGCAAGTACAGGTCGATTCCATAGAGATTGAGTAAGAATTGTGTACTGTTCCAATTTTTATATTGAAGTATAAATGTGTTCAGTAAGCACTCCGTTGAGTTACAGTTAACACAACGGACTTAGTTCGTGGAGTTATGGCTAACTCAACGGACTAACCTCGTGGACTTAAGTTAACTCCATGAGTCTATTTTTCCAATTGAATATTATTAATTATAGAGGAATTCAGCCAACCATTGGGCGATTCCATAGATTGTAAATAACATCAATTAAGCTCTTTAATGTTAGTTAATATTAGATTTATCATTAAGCAATACTAACATTCAGATATTTCAAATAGTAACCATTAAAATCTTTAAGTAACTAGAACGAAACAATTTCATTAAACTGTAAAACTATTTTCTATTTTCTGAATCAAACAAATATAACACATTCACAATACTGACAATGATAACATTAATCACGATACAAAACAAACAATACAACACTTTAATACTAAACGTAAACACAGATAATATGTTATTTTTGGTATTTTTGTTTTGATATGTTCTTGAAGATGAATGAAATGTGAAATGTAAAAATCTCTATCGACAGTAAAAACTTTCGTCACTACATGCGACGTGATTACACCGCTGAAAACTTAATCACTTACAATCTTGCCTCCTCTCCCTATAGAATCGCGAGTACAAAATTGCAAGATGGGCCTCTTCAGCATACTGACATCAACCCAAAACCAAGACTAGAAGCTTTACGATCTTTTGAGATATGAGTTGGTGCTTGGTGAAAATGGCTTCCCTTCCCGCGACGTGATCACTCCTCACAATGGTTGTCAAGTACCGTGTTTGGCTTGGAATCAACCTGACATTAGAAAAGTATCCTTACAGACCTCCGATGGTTGGTGATTTTGGAGGTGGTGTGGAGCTTCAGGGAATTTTCGACGCTTCCTGTAGTTAGCGTGGTTCTCCACTCCTACAGACACTTTTTCTTCATCTTTTATATTTATTACAGTAGTAACTGCTCCTGCTTAGATGATTAGTTGGATTTCCTTCATTCATATCAACAATGGTGATTTCTTTTTCATTCCATGAGTGAATTCCTACGTGATACATGCAATCGTAGTTTTCCTTCGAATGTCCTGCTTTTGTAACTACTACAGTGGCATATTAGAAAATATATAGTTCGTGGAGTTACAAATAACTCAACGGACTTACTTCGTTGATTTAACTATAAAACACGTGTAATAAAGAAATAAGCTGCTAACATAATGCGTTACCTTAGTGTGTATTCATGTAACTCAACGCGTATAGTTATGCTAACTTAACGAGTTATACATGTGCAACTCACGTGACATAATAAAGCATTTAAATTCAACACGTGCATAATTCTAACTTAACGAGTTCAGATATTTCGGATACTTACGAGTCTAACTATTCGATGCCTAGATGCATTTCAGATAGTTAATAGATAACTCACCGAAAATTCACTTAAGTCATGCATTAAGTTTCAACACGTGTATTCCAGGAAATAATAAAATATTCTTTAAGTATTTAAAACATAATTGTCCAGTACATTAAACATAACTCTCCGAAATAACAGAAAATTCGGATACTTAAGAATTTCACAGCCTGCAATTTACCGATAGTTCAGAAATGTACTTAATTAACATTAATTCCCTGAAATTATGCAGATTCTTTCATTAAAGTATATAACAGTGCAATTATAACATAATGGCTTAATTCTTATATGGTAAGCTAAATATTATGCAATTAACCATCATTTAACCCTTAATATTATGCACTTTTTCATTCTAAATACTACTCAATGCGTGTAATTAGTGTAGTTATGTTAACTTAACGAGTTAAAGATGTGTGTTTAGAATGAAAAAGTACATATTATTAACAGTTAAATGATGGTTAATTGCATAATATTTAGCTTATCATATAAGAATTAAGCCATTATGTTATAATTGCACTATTATATGCTTTAATTGAAGAATCTGCTTAATTTGGGGAAATTAATGTTAATTTAGTACATTTATGAACAGTCGGTAAGTTGCAGGCTATGAAATTCTTAAGTATCCGAATTTTCTGATATTTCGGACAGTTATGTTTAACATACAGAACATATTTCGGATAGTTATGTTTAATAAATCGAATATGTCGGATAGTTATGTTTATATTGCCGAACAGTTATGTTTTGAAAGAATATTTTATTATTTCCAGAAGTACGCGTGTCGAAACTAGAATGAATGACTTAAGTGAACTTTCAGTGAGTTATCTATAACTATCCAAAATTGCAGTTGGGCATTGGATAGTTATCCCTGTAACTCTCCGAAATCTCTTTTTATTTATAAAATAGCTGAGGACACGTGTCATGTTCTAGGAAAGTGACTTAAGTGGATTTTCGGTGAGTTAGCTGTAACTATCCGAAATGCATCTGAGCATCAGATAGTTAAGTTCTTAAGTATTCGAAATGCACCTGAGCATCGGATAGTTAAATTTATGCACGTGTTTTATAGTTAAATCAACGAAGAAAGTTTGTTGAGTTATCTATAACTCCATGGACTATATATTTTCTAATATGCCATTGAAGCAGTTGCAGAAACAGGACAGTTGGAAGGAAAAACCACGTTTGCACGTATCACATAGGAGAAGGAAGCATCGCCGTTGATATGAATGAAGGAAATCCAACCGATCATTCAAGCAGAAGCAGTTACTACTGAAGAAATATAAAAGAAAAGAAGAAAAAAGAAAGAAAGTGTGATCGGTGTGTGATCGATGGACGGACAGTGTGTGCATAGGAGGATGAGTGTCGCAATTCTCTAAAGTACCACACCAACCATCATCACCACCATAATCACCAACCATCGGAGGTCTATGAGGATACTTGCCTGATGTCGGGTCCATTCCGAGCCAAACACAGTGCTTGACAACCACTGTGAGGAGTGATCGCATCGTAGGAAGGGAAGCCATTTTCACCAAGCGCCGACTCATATATCAGGAGATCGTAAAGCTTTTAGCCTTGGCTTCAGGTTGATGTCTGTATGCAATAGACACTGTGCACTTGCAATTAAAGTACAAATTGGAATTAATATCTAAATTGTATTAAAGGTTGTTTGTTTACTTCTAAAAGTAAGAATAGACATAAAGATAAATTAAGTAAAACAGAAGTAACAAATCCAAGTTTTTCTAGTGTAGTGCTGGGAAAACCCAAACAAGTTTTATGGCGCCATTGCTGGGGAATTGAATTGAAGTGAATTGAATTAATATAAGCAACTATTAGAGCTGTTTCATTTTAATAGCCAGAGTTGTGTGTTTTCTTCTGTAATTGAGAATATGGCATATGCTTATGCTCAAAGATTTCTGAAACCTGTAATTAGCATATGTGAATTCTGCAATTCTGAAGTACACGACATTTCTAATTGTTTGAAATTAAAACATTTACAGATTGTTAGATCCCATGAACAACAAATGAATTATCCTCAATATAATAGAGTCGAGTATGAGAATCCTATAGTTTACCCAACTGATGGTCAATATAGAATGTGTAATATGATGAGAGACACTGAAGTTTGGGATAGCTATGACAGACTAGAGCATAGTATAGAGCAAAATCTAGACAAACTGGAATACTTTATGTGTCAACAATAAGAAGTCAACCAATTAAACTATAAGGAAGCATATTCAGAACCTAAACAGGATATAATTTACGAAACTAAAAAAATCATAAAGAAAATTGATCAAAAATTGAATGCAATGAAATTAGATGATCTAGAAACAAAATTAAAAGCATTAGATGAAAATGCAATGAAAATACAAGTTATGCAATAGGACAATGAAGATTATATTGTTATAAACTTGCATAGTTTGCAAAATATACAGCAAATAGAAAATACTAATGCAAGAGAATTTAAAGAATGCACTTTAAAACTAAAAACAATTGAAGATCATAATCACAAAAATGATATACAAAAACATCATGAAAGTAATGAAAATCTGGAAGATGTATGTGTAACATTAAGATCAGGAACTGATATACCACCAAGAACTCAAAATGAAAATGATATGAAGGTGGATAAGAGTAAAAATCAAAATGATAATGAAAATGTAATAGCTGAAAATCTAGAAATCACTGAAGAACAATCTGAATCTGCGAATGAAGCTAAAAATGATTAAACAAATCAACTGAAAGAAAAAGAGTCTTTGAAATCAAAATCTTTAGCACCCTATCCTGAAATATTATAACAAACAATACCTAAAAGACAAGAGAAAATCAGAGAAATTTTTGAAAAAGTACAAGTTAACATTCCTTTGTTAGATCTATTGCAGAAAATGCCACCTTGTGCTAAATTTCTTAAGGATTGGTGTACTAAGAAAAGAGAGCGAAAAGTTCTTAGAAAGGTCTTTTTAGTTAAGCAAAGTAGTTCCCTATTTTTGCCATAAATTCCTAAAAAGTTATCTGATCCTGTAATCCCTATTATATCATGCACCATAAGAAATACTATTCTAGAAAGAACCTTAATAGACTTAGGTGCAGGTATAAATGTTATGCCAAGTGATATATTTGCATCCTTAGGATTAGAAGGCTTAATTCCTACTAGTATGGTTATTCAATTAGCTGATAGAAGTATAAGATACCCTAGAGGAAAAATAGAAGATGTCTTAATTAAAATCAAGAATTTTATATATCCTATTGATATTGTAATTTTGGATTCCCAACAAATTAAGCATAAAAATAGTGATACATCTTTAATTTTGGGAAGGCCATTTTTAGCAACATCAGGGGCTGTTATAAATTGTAAAATTGGAGTAATGAAGTTATCATATGGTAATGAGGATACTCAATTAAATATTTTCAAACCAGAAAGGTTTGAAGAGTTAGAAATGTCCTTGCATACCATAGACTTTTTAGAGGATGAAGGAGATATGTTAGATGATGTGATTCAAGAAGAATTAAATAGGCAAATCAATTCTGAAATTTTAGAAGAAAGTGGAAGCATAAATATAGAAAGAGATATGGAAGAAATTAATTTAAAAAATGATGATGTTTAGTTAGGAGCTCTAGCTTCTAATGGGCAACATTTAGAATTAAAACCTTTACCTCCTGAATTAACCTATATATTTTTGGAAGATAAACAAACCTATCCAATCATTATTGCTTCAGATTTAAAACAGGATCAAATAACTAAATTAAAAGATGTAGTAAAAAGTTATAAAGAAGCAATAGGATGGACTATGACTGATATAAAAGGGTTAAGTTCAACTTTATGCTAGCACCACATATATTTAGAAGAGAATGCTAAACCTGTTAGAATTCCTGAGAGGAGATTAAATCCAAACCTTAAAAAAGTAGTCAGGAAAGAAATAGTTAAATGGTTAGATAATGATATAATTTATCCGATTTCTGATAGCTCGTGGGTTAGTCTAATCCATGTAGTTCCCAAGAAATCAGGATTAACAGTTATTAGGAATGAAAGTCAAGACTTGATACCTACTAGAATTCAATCAGGCTGGAGAGTATGTATACACTATAGAAAGTTGAATGTTGTGACTAGGAAAGATCATTTACCCTTACCTTTTATAGATCAAATGCTGGAAAGATTAGCAGGGCAAGAATATTTTTGTTTCCTAGACGGGCATTCAGGGTATAATCAAATTCCAGTAGCATTAGAGGATTAAGAGAAAACAACTTTCACCTGTCCTAATAGAACTTATGCTTTTAAGAGAATGCCATTCGGATTATGCAATGCGCCAGCTACCTTTCAAAGGTGTATGCAGGGCATATTTACTAGAATTACTGAAGACTTTTTAGAAATATTTATGGATGATTTTACTGTATATGGCAACTCATATGAAGTGTGTTTAAGCAATTTAGACCAAATATTAAAACGTTGTGTGGAAAAAAATTTGGTTTTAAATTGGGAAAAATGTCACTTCATGGTTAAACAAGGAATAGTCTTAGGGTTGGAAGTAGATAAAGCTAAAATAGAAGTAATTTCTAATCTACCAGAACCTAAATCAGTAAAAGATATTAGATCATTTCTAGGACATGTTGGTTTTTATAGAAGATTTATTAAATACTTTAGCAAGATAGCTAGACCTTTAACTAATCTATTAAAAGATGTCCCATTTAACTTTGATAAAAATTGCAAAGAAGCATTTTTCAGACTTAAAACTAGTTTAATTTCAACTCCTATAATTCAAGCACCTAATTGGAACCATCCATTTGAATTAATGTGCGATGCTTCTGATTTTGTTGTAGGAGCAGTGTTAGGACAGAAGATATAAAAATCTCCTAGAGTGATTCATTATGCAAGCAAAACCTTAAATGATACTCAAGTTAATTACACAACTACTGAAAAAGAATTATTAGCTGTTGTGTTCGCTTTAGAAAAGCTTAGATCATATCTTATTGGAACTAAAGTAATAGTATACACGAATCATTCAACTCTAAAACATCTAATAAAGAAAAAAGAAACTAAACCTAGATTGATTTGATGGATATTATTATTACAAGAATTTGATCTAGAAATTAAAGACAAAAAAGGTTGTGAGAATGTAGTAGTAGATCATTTATCAAGATTACAAGTAGAAAAATCAAATATTAAAATTAAGGATAATTTTCCTAATGAACAATTAATGACCATCAACACAATACCTTAGTATGCAGACATAGTTAATTATTTAGTTACTGGTTTAACACCTAAGGATTGGAGTAGACAGGATAAGAAATTATTTTTCTCAAGAGTAAAATATTACTATTAGGAAGACCCATACTTATTTAAGAAATGTCCTGATCTAGTTTTAAGGAGGTGTATTCTAGAAACTGAATATTCGAGCATGTTGTCTTTCTGTCATGACCAAACTTGTGGAGGACATTTTGGTTCAGGGAAAACTACTGCAAAAATTCTGCAATGTGGGTTTTATTGGCCAACACTATTCAAAGATGCTCATAAATATTGCTTAAGTTGTTTAAGATGTCAACAAATACGAAGAATATCAAAGAGGAATATGATGCCTCTTAATCCTATTGTTGAGGTTGAAATCTTTGATGTGTGGGCGTTTAGAATGAAAAAGTACATATTATTAACGGTTAAATGATGGTTAATTGCATAATATTTAGCTTATCATTTGAGAATTAAGCCATTATGTTATAATTGCACTATTATATGCTTTAATTGAAGAATCTGCTTAATTTTGGGGAATTAATGTTAATTTAGTACATTTATGAACTGTCGATAAATTACAGGCTGTGAAATTCTTAAGTATCCGAAAATGCATCTGAGCATCAGATAGTTATACCTGTAACTCTCCGAAATGTTATTTTATGTTTAAACTGCTGTTGACACGTATTGAGAGCTAGTAGATTTACTTACGTTATAACTCGTTAAGTTAGTATAACTGCACGTGTTGAGTTACATGAAAATACACTAAGGCAACGCATTAGGTTAGTGTTATAAACTTAAGTTGTTATTTTTGCACGTATTTTATAGTTAAATCAACGAAGGAAGTCCGTTGAGTTATTTGTAACTCTACGGACTATATATTTTCTAATATGCCACTGTAGCGGTTGCAGGAACAGATAGTTGGAAGGAAAAACCACGTTCGCACGTATCACGCAGAAATTCAATCGCGTAGGGAGAAAGAAATCATCGCCGTTGATTTGAAGGAAGGAAATCCAACCGATCATTTAAGTAGAAGCAGTTACCACTGAAGAAATATAAAAGAAAAGAAGAAAGAAAGAAAGAGTGTGATCGATGGACGGCCAGTGTATACAGAAGAGGAGCAGCGAGCTTTCTGTAGACAGTATCGACAATTCTTCGAAGTATCACACCAACCATCGTATCACCACCATAGTCACCAATCTTTGGAGGTCTGTGAGGATACTTGCCTGATGTCGGGTTGATTCTAAGCAAAACACAGTGCCTGACAACCACTGTGAGGAGTGATCGCGTCACGGGAAGGGAAGGCATTTTCACCAAGCGCCGACTCATATTTCAGGAGATCATAAAGCTTTTAGCCTTGGCTTCAGGTTGATGCCTGTATGCTGAAGTGGAGATCATCTTGCAATTCTGGACTCACGATTCTATAGGGAGAGGAAACAGAATTGTAAGTGGTTCAATTTTCAGTGGTGTAATCGCATTGCAAGTAGTGTCAGAAGTATTTAATGTCAAGTGAAATTACTTTACATTTCACCTTTCGCCCATTTCCATGTTCACATAAAAACAAAAATACCAAAAACAATTTATCTTTGTTTGTATGTTGTATTTGAGTGTTGTATTGTTTGTGTTGTATCGTGATTAATGTTATCTGTATCAGTTTTATGATTGTTTTATGTTAGTTTTAATTTTACAGTTTACTGAAATTGGTTCGTACAAAACAACTTAAAGATTTTAATGGTTACTGTTTGAATCATCTGAATGTTAGTATTGCATAATGATAAATCCAATGTTAACTAGCATTAAAAAGCTTAATTGATGTTATTTACAATCTGTGGAATCGCCCAATGGTTGGCCGAATTCCTCTGTAAATAGTAGTATTATAAAGATGAGATAGGCTCGTGGAGTTAACTTAAGTCCATAAGGATAGTCCGTTGAGCTAGCCATAACTCAACGAACTTAGTCTGTTGAGTCAATTGTAACTCAACAAAGTGCTTATTGAATATAAATTTGAATTGTTCACAATCAAACATTTCTTAAATTCGTCAGCAATTCCCTGTGCGATCGACTTGTACTTGCACACTAATACAATAGACACTGTGCACTTGCAGTTAAAGTACAAATTGGAATTAATATCTAAATTGTATTAAAGGTTGTTTGTTTACTTCTAAAAGAAAGAATAGGCATAAAGATAAATTAATTAAGTAAAAATAGAAGTAACAAATCCAAGTTTTTCTAGTGTAGTGCTGGGAAAACACGAACAAGTTTTATGGCACCGTTGCCGGGGAATTGAATTGAATTGAATTGAATTGAATTGAACTGAATTGAATTGAATTGAATTGAATTGAATTGAACTGAATTGAATTGAATTGAGGCAATTGTTAAAGGTGTTTCATTTTAATAGTCAGAGTTGTGTGTTTTCTTCTGTAATTGAGAATATGGCATATGCTTATGCTCAAAGATTTCTGAAACCTTTAATTAGCATATGTGAATTTTGCAATTCTGAAGGACACGACATTTCTAATTGTTTGAAATTGAGACATTTACAGATTGATAGATCCCATGAACAACAAATGAATTATCCTCAATATAATAGAGTCGAGTATGAGAATCCTATAGTTTACCCAACTGATGGTCAGTATAGAATGTGTAATATGATGAGAGACACTAAAGTTTGGGATAGCTATGACAGACTGGAGCATAGTATAGAGCAAAATCTGGACAAACTGGAATACTTTGTGTGTCAACAACAAGAAGTCAACCAATTAAACTATAATGAGGCATATTCAGAACCTAAACAGGATATAATTTACGAAACTGAAAAAGTCAAAAAGAAAATTGATCAAAAATTGAATGCAATGAAATTAGATGATCTAGAAACAAAATTAAAAGCATTAGACAAAAATGCAATGAAAATACAAGTTTTACAACAGGACAATGAAAATTATAATGTTATAAACCTACACAACTTGCAAAATATACAACAAACAGAAAACACAAATGTAAGAGAATTTAAAGAATGCACTTTAAAACTAAAAACAATTGAAGATCATAATCACGAAAATGATATACAAAAACATCATGAAAGTAACAAAAATCTGGAAGATGTATGTGTAACATTAAGATCTAGAACTGATATAACACCAAGAACTCAAAATGAAAATGATATGAAGGTAGACAAGAGTAAAAATCAAAATGATAATGAAAATGTAATAGCTGAAAATCTAGAAATCACTGAAGAACAATCTGAATCTGCAATTGAAGCTAAAAATAATCAAACAAATCAACTAAAAGAAAAAGAGTATTTGAAATCAAAATCTTCAGCACCCTATCCTAAAAGATTACAACAAACAATTCCTGAAAACAAGAAAAAATCAAAGAAATTTTTGAAAAAGTACAAGTTAACATTCCTTTTCAGATCTATTGCAGAATATGCCACCTTGTGCTAAATTTCTGAAGGATTGGCGTACTAAGAAAAGAGAGCGAAAAGTTCTTAGAAAGGTCTTGTTAGCTGAGCAAAGTAGTTCCCTATTTCTGCCACAAATTCCTAAAAAGTTATCTGATCCTAGAATCCCTATTATATCATGTACCATAGGAAATACCATTCTAGAAAGAACCTTAATAGACTTAGGTGCAGGTATAAATGTTATGCTAAGTGATATATTTGTATCCTTAGGATTAGAAGGCTATGAGTGCTTATTGAATATAAATTTAAATTGTTCACAATCAAACATTTCTTAAATTCGTCAGCAATTCCCTATGGGATCGACCTGTACTTGCACACTAATACAATAGACACTATGCACTTGCAGTTAAAGTACAAATTGGAATTAATATCTAAATTGTATTAAAGGTTGTTTGTTTACTTCTAAAAGAAAGAATAGGCATAAAGATAAATTAATTAAGTAAAAATAGAAGTAACAAATCCAAGTTTTTCTAGTGTAGTGTTGGGAAAACACAAACAGTGGGGAATAGATTTTATGGGTCCATTTCCTATGTCTAATCAATTTAATTACATATTGTTGGGGGTGAATTATGTATCTAAATGGATAGAAGCTATTCGTATAAAAACTAATGATAACAAAGTGGTAATACAATTTATAAGAACAAATATCAGTGATAGAGGAACTCATTTCTGTAATAGAAGTTTTGAAGCCTTAATGAAGAAGTATGGAGTAAACCACAAAATTGCAACATCATATCATCCGCAAACAAGTGGACAAGTAGAAAGTGCAAACAAACAAATTAAATTAATCTTGGAAAAAGTAGTAAATCCTACCAGAACAGATTGGGCTAATAGATTGATAGATGCACTTTGGGCTTATAAAACTACTTATAAAACAAGCTTAGGTATGTCACCTTTTAGGCTAGTATATGGTAAAAGTTGTCATTTACCAGTTGAAATAGAACATAAAGCCTATTAGGCATTAAAAACTCTGAACACTAATTTAAATCAAGCTGCTAAAAATAGAAAAATGCAACTAATTGAATTAGAAGAATTTAGAAATGAAGCTTTTTCGAAGACTGTAAGAGAAAAAGAGAAAATTAAATTCTAGCATGATAGAAAAATTATTCCTAAAAGCTTTGAAATAGGACAAGAATTATATCTTTATATGGCTAGACTCCATAACCATCCAAGAAAATTAAGATCTAGATGGGCAGGACTTTACATAGTTCGAAATGTTTATCCTTATGGAGCTATTGAAATTGAAAATCCTAAAAATCAAAATATATTTAAAGTAAATGGACAAAGACTTAAACCTATTCTGAAAACACCAAAAAGCTCCTTTGGAATTATAGAAGAAGTTAGAGTAGGGGACTACTCGAGCTTTAGTTAGTAAGAAATCAGTTTTTATGTTTATATATATATATAAAAAATTTAATTAAAAATATATATAAAACATAAAAATAGTTGCGGTTCAACCGATTGGATCCATCGGTATGACCGGAACATAAAAAATTGTATATTAATTTTCAGGAAAAAATATTGGTTTTACCGAAACATAGTATCGATTAAACCGAAAGAAAAATAAAAAAATAAAAAATATTTAGGTTTGATCGAAAGAAAGTATCGGTTAAACTGGTAAAAAAATAAAAAAACTATTCTCTGTAATATTTTTATTATTATATTTGGTTGTACGAGGAGTCCGTTGAGTTACACTTAACCCAACGAGCTTACTCCATTGAGTCTTGAGTTAGTCAACGAGCTTATTCCGTTGAGTTAACTGTAACTCAATGGAGTACTGTAACTAAGACCGCAGATAAAATAGTAATAGTTGGTTCGGGAAATGACCCGATTACCCGCCTAAACTTAGGGCTTATTTAAACTAAAACCTAAGGTTTTGGAGGCATTATCCGGCAAATCATTTAGAATCTAGAATAGTAAAAATCAGAGCGATTCCATGCTATTGTGTAACTCCACGATGAGAAAGATGACGCTTGAATTCTAGGAAGAAGTTGTTGATACATCAGAATTTCTGAAGGAATCAGAAGAGTGGCACACGTGGTAGAAGATCAGAAATACGACAAGAGAGAAAGAGTTACAAAAGGTAGAATTAGAACTTTTCAATTTCAAAAGAGATTTAGTAAATTTGGGTATACAAATACCTCAAATAATGGAAACACGAATCAGAATAGCAACAGAAATAGCTGTAAGCAAGGAAAGACAAATAAGGCCAAGTAATGAAGTTGTCCTAGAATTAATCCAACGTAAGTCCCGGCTCTGGTTCAAAAGACGAATCTGTAAATGAGCTAAATGGGCGATTTGGGAGTAAGAAAGGAAACAAAATGAAGAAGAGGCAACTGAAGGACAAGAGGAGCCGACTACTGAAAGACCTATTCCTGAGGAGCAGTTGCTTGGACCTTCAGTTCCACCATTTAAGTCGTTGGCACAAGTAGAAATGATGGAGCCTTCGACTAAAGAAGAAATAAGAGAATTTGCAGAACTAGTTCAAGTTGGGAAGAACCAAGGAGAATTAGAAGACTTGGTAGTGGCCAAAGCCCACCTAGTGTTTGATGCACTTTACAAAAAGAGGGCTACAGAAAAGTTGAAAGCCCAATATAAAATCAAAGTGGAACAACATCACAAAGCTACTGCTAGAACTACTGTTAGATATGTTGCAAAAGAAGCTGAAGTTGGTCTTTCAAGACCAGCAATTATTGGAAGAATTAAACAGGAAGAGCTAGTACCTATGGCTCAAAGGCCTGCAGAGCCTATTTTTGTGGATTTAATTTCAGAAGATGAAGAGGAAGAATAGGTACAACTACTCAGAAAAAGGAAAGGAAAAGAAAAAGTGCCTGAATATGAAGAAATTAAATCTGAAGTACCAATTTTTACAGGGCCTGTTGAGCAGATTTTTATTAACCTACTATTTGATTCTGAGGAGGAGCAGGAGGAGCAAAGAAAAGAAGAAAATCAGGCTGAAATTAGTCTACAGCCTGTACAAGAAGAAATAGAAATTAGGGCAGAAACTGAATTGCTCGTGACTCCATCCCAATCTGTTACAGAATCAGAAAGAATAGTAACAGAACAGATTGATAGTTAGGAGGAAGAAGAAAGAGTAGAAAATGAAGAGGCTGAAAGAAGCCATTTGGACAAAAATAATTTCACAGATTCCACTGAAGAGTAAGAAACTCTTTAGCAAATTATGGAAAGAATTCAAGACAGAGTTGAGAGTTCTGTCGGTTCACCACCACAGACAAAAGCAAAAGCAAAAATTCAAGAATCTGAAGAGAATGTTCAAATGCAGCCTATGCTAAAGGAAGATCAAGTACAAACCCCTCTAGAGCAACAAAGTCACCTTCCTGACCTGATTGAAACAACAATTTTGAATGAAGTACACTTTAGTAGTCAGGAAGCTTATACTAAATATCAAGAAATAAGGGGTTACGATATTATTTATAGTAGACCAGTAAATTGGGATGGAATGCAAGAAATCAAAGAATTATTTGAATTCCAATGTCTACTACAATTTATATCTCAAGAAAGAGGGCATGCAGTATATGAGAATTTAATGCCCTGTTTCTATGCAAATTTAAGAGAAGGAGAAGGAGGATTAATTTCAAATGTGGAGGAAGCTGATGTAAGAATAACACTAGAGCTTCTCCACAACATTTTTGGTTTAAAGAATGAAGGAATGAAAATTTTGGAAGATACAACTACAGTTGAATGGACTGAGCAACAAATTAAGGATTGTTTAGCTATCAATCCTGGTGTGCCATTATTAAACAGATTGAAGTATTTAAATGGTAAAGCACACATGGTAGCTAACATTCTGATTAAGAATGTCTATCAACGATAGGGCCATGATATAGAATTAAGTCAATTTGTCAAATGGGCCACATATATAGTTGTAAATAAGATCCAAATAAATTGGTCTACAGTTTTTATCTCTAAGCTAAAAACAGTGAAGAAGAAATTATTTTATGGAGATTTGATTCCACTGCTGATGGTGGACTGTATTGATTTCACGAAATGGACATCAAAAAGGATCAGATCTAGAACCATTTCAGTGAAAGAATACAGGAATTTTGTAGCTGCAGAACTAGTTGTACCTTCTGGAGGAATTTCGGGAGTAGTAGAAAGGATAAATCAATTAGAGCAACAATTAGAAAAACTTCAGAAGGAAGTAGATGAACTTAGGAAATTGAAATTACATTGTATTATTCGTCTACATGTGTAAAATTGTATGATGTACTTATAATGTAATTGATTCATATTAATGAATATAATTTTTCAGATGCAATTTTCATACGTGTTTTGGA
This sequence comes from Cymodocea nodosa, assembly GCA_036874045.1. Classification (NCBI taxonomy): domain Eukaryota; kingdom Viridiplantae; phylum Streptophyta; class Magnoliopsida; order Alismatales; family Cymodoceaceae; genus Cymodocea; species Cymodocea nodosa. The sequence goes on from CM072345.1 coordinate 1,895,967, forward strand.
TGTGAAATGAATGGAATTTATTGAATATTATGTAATTTGTGGAACTTTATGAATGAATATGTAACATATTTACAAATTGCTGAATGACAAGATAATTGCTTAAAAATTTTTGCATGTTGTAAGGTAAAATGTAAATTCTGTATAACATAAAATGACCTGCAAGTTAAATCTTTATATAATGTTCAAATTTAAATGTATTTTAATCAAAATGATGCATTAATGACATAGATTTAACTTTATTACAGTTAGCAGAATGACAAAAAAAAAAAAAAACAGAATAGAAACACTTACGAGAGTGAAGCTTAGAAGTTACTAAGTGTTAACTCAACGAAGTAAGTCCGTTGAGTTAACCGTAACTCTACGAGGTCAGTAATATAATATAAGGTCACTCCATTGAGTTATCTGTAACTCAATGTAGTTAGTCTGTGGAGTTATCAACAGTAACCGACTGTGTTCTGTTAAGTAATCTGTAACTCAACGAGGTTAGTTCGTGGATTAAGCAGAACAGTTATTCTTTTAACCACAAACGAAACTTCATCGGTTTAGTAGTTACCAAAATTTGAAATTAGTAGTGGTACACGTACTCATAAAAGCAGGAACCACGATGCACGTTACAAGACACGTTCTTGCAATGAGATTTATTCACTTTATCAATATGCAGTATATATATGAAACATAATGTTATTTACAAGTTACCAGCACTTTTAAAAGAAAGGAGAATGCATTGGAGGAACTGGAAGGAGAAGCAGCTGATTCAACTTCATCCGACAACAAATATTTATAGAATGGAAAGCTTCGGACTAGTATGTAATTAATTTTCTGCTATTTATTTATGAGCACATGGACTTGTTCTCTAAGCACTAAACGATTAGTAAGAACACCTACCTAGGAATTTTCATTGTAGAGGAGTACTAAAAAATTTTCTGAATTGAACTTTAACGAAATTCTTTGGGGTGTAGCTAACCTTTCTTTAAAAGAGAACGTAGAGATGGCTTCTCTAGTAGAAAAACCATTAGGAGAGATTCTGTATCCTGAATTAATTGATGAACATTCATGTATTCGATTGCCAAACTTTGAGGGAGATAGGTTTGAACTGAAATCTAATTATATTAGTCAATTACCACATTTTCATGGATTAGAAAGAGAGGATGCCTATTATTTCCTTAGAGAATTTAACGAAGATTGTCAAATGATGAAAATGCCGAACATGAGTATAGATGCTATTAAACTTAGATATATCCCTTTTTCTTTAAAAGATACAACTAAGAGATAGTTATATACTCTATCGCTTGATTCAATTTCTACATGGATTGAATTTTTCTCTATTTTTCTGGAAAAATATTATCCAACACATCAAACGATTAAAAAGAAGAAAGAAATATTAATGTGTAGCCAAAACAGGGTGAATCATTCTGGAAATATTTTGAAAGATTTCAAGATTTACTAACTCAATGTCCACATCATGCATTGAGTAAAGCACAATTAATAGGTATAATTTATGAAGGCATAGATGCTTCAACGAAATCTTTATTTGAATTTACTTGTCAAAATGGATTTTTAAAATTATGTAGTGAAGAAGCATGGGCATATTTAGAAAATTTTGCAAAAAGAACTGCATAGTGGGAAAATTCGGTTGAAGCTATTGCAAATAAAAGAATATTGCCAAGAGGAATGCATAAAATAGATTTCAATACTATGCTTGAGGTGAAATTAAATGAATTAACAAAGAAAATAGAAGAGTTATCATTAAATCAAAAGCTAGCAGAAAAGAATGCAAACATAAATGACTTAGATATTATTTATGCTAGAAACTAGAGAGATAACTTGGGAAATTCTTATCATCCTAATTGGAGAAGTCACCCGAATTTATCTTGGAGAAACAACAATTTCCAGGGAGGAGAAAATATAAATGATAAGAACATAAGTTATGAAGTATTAATTGAACAAGGAGCTAGAATAGAGAAATTAGAAAAGATAATCCAACAAGTAAACAATCGTCTAGAATTTATATTTGGAAATGCTGCAATTCAAAATCAGAATAGAAATATATCACTTAGACAGAAGGAACCAATGGAAGTTAGACCTACTAGAGGATTGCCAATACACACTATACCTAATCCTATCAATAGAACGACTAATGAAATTGATACCTCTTCTAGGAGGGCAGCTGAATGAAGCAGCATATCTAAAGCAACTATCTGTATGTATATATGTTTCTTTTTTTTAGTTAATAGTATCGTAGAGTTAATTTTTAACTTAACGAACTTTGTCCGTTGAGTTATGCCTTAACTCCATGAGGGTGTGCAGTAGTTATGTTAATTTTTGTTTCTACTAAATTTTAGTTTGTGTTATACAGAATCGACAAATGGAACTAATGCAATTACCATTGGATGCACTAAGGGAAGTACTAAGTAACTTGTCAGCTAAAGATCTGTGCAGGCTGTGTTGTGTATCAAAGGAAATTAAAGACTGTATTGAACAAAAATATTTTAAAGGACTACAAGCTGCAAAAATGACTAAGATTAGAGATGGATTCATATGGAGGTCATTTAATCGTAGTTCAAATACTCATGAATATCTGGCTATGGAAGAAACTATTGGAATTCCACCCAATGCATTAGAAGGAATAAATTATATTATGGGGATAGATGAAGGATTAATCATATACAAGACTAGACTAAGGTATGCAAGTTTATTATTACCTAATACTTTGATAAGAAATCCTATAACAGGAGAAGAATGGAATATAGGAAGACCTAATAGATTTGAAGCACCAACTGTAAATTGTGGGTCAACTTTAATATTTTCTAATAAAAATTTTGCAATTCCTGAAAAATTATATTATTGGAGACCTACAGGAAATTGGGGTAAAGATTTACGCTTAAGTGTGTATAATTTTCTGAATAGATCTTGGAATGAAAACATTATAATATATCTAGGACAAAAATCATTAATTAACCAAACACATGTCATACTTGATGGATATATCTATTTAGTCACAGAGATATCAATAGCATATAGATCTGATTTATACATAGTGAGCATAGACAGTTATGATGATTATATAGAAATTTTACTTGTACCGAGTGAAATAGCTAAACCACCATCTCCAGAATTTAATGAAATTCAAATAAGAATGTGGTATAATGAAGAAGATGATCCTACTTTATGTCTGATAAGATGGTGGGATGAACTGATGAAATTTCAAATATGGATTATGGAATGCATGAATGAATGGAAGTGGGAAGAGGAGTATGTTGAAATAGATGTAGAAATAGAAACTACTACATTACCTTGGAACCAAAAAGGATCCCTTTCTGCATTACATATCATTAATGATAATACACTCGTATTTGGAATTTATAATATATTGCATGTTTACAAATTAAGAAGGAACAAGAACTGCATTAAAATAGAATTAATAGCAAGAAGAACTATGCCTAAAAAGTTTGCTTGGACTGATACATTTATTCCATTTGTTTTTACTTTTCAATCATGTTCTTAAGTTGTGATTTTGTGTGTTTAATGTTGTGTATTTTGCATTTTTTTTTAGAAAAAAAAAAAGAAATTTTGAAGTTTTCATGTTCATTTTATAAAAAAAAACAAACAAAACAAAATATCAATCTAGTTTGTTGGTATTTGTTCTAGGAAACCAACTAGCTTGCTTGTGAGCCACCAAAGGCATAGGAGCCTAGGTTCCACACAAGACGCTGATTTATTAATATCTATTAAATGTTATTTTGTTATATATTTTGTGTTTATTTGGGAATGAAAAGTTTTCTAGAATCAAAAATCGGAATATGCAGAAGGAGATACAAATGGAACAAGGTATGTAACCAATTACTTATCCTGAATTTTAAATCAAACAAAATTGTATTCATGCCTGCTACAATTACTGTATTTATTGTCAAATCTATTACATTGAGGACAATTGTTGAGTATTTTTGTTTTGATGATGTGTGCTGAATGAAAATAATCATATTTGCTCAATTACTATTGCTTGTGAAAAGAAATTAAAATCATCAATTAATACAGAAAAAGCTTACTGATATAAATACTTGTCTGTATTAGATCTGAAGTTAATAACTAGTCGTTTCGTTGTATTAATTTCTCATTTAGCTAAACGTTAAGTTAACGTGTGTTTTTATTGAAAAGCATGATATGTTTTAATGTTATATCTTCTGTATCATGAACAGTGCACGTTTAGACAACTCGTTAAGTTAGAGTTTTTTGTATAGAGGTCACGTGAGAACTCGTTAAGTTAGAGGCTTAAAGGTTAAAATAGGTCACGTGATAACTTGTTAAGTTAGTGAGTAAAAGAAGAGACGAACTCGTTAAGTTAGTGTTATACACGTGGTGAAATTATAAGTTATGAATGTTGTATTGTATCACGTGAGGTGTACATGTTTAACTCGTTAAGTTAACATAACTAAACGCGTTGAGTTGCTATATTAAACACTAAGGCAACGCGTTAGGTTAGCATTATAAACTTAAGTTGTTATTTTTGCACGTGGTAAAATTCTTATTATAAAAACATTTGTTTATTACTGGTTCGTTGAGTTATCATAACACAACGGAGATGGTTCATTGAGTTATCATAACGCAACGGAGATGGTTCGTTGAGATATCATAACACAACGGAGATGGTTCGTTGAGATAGCATAACACCACAGACATAGTTCGTTGAGTTAGCTACAGTACTTGTCACGTGAAATAGCACATGAGGAACTCGTTAAGTTAGAAACGTTAAGTTATATATATACTTGTGTTACTCGTTTAGTTAACATTAAAGTAACGACTTCTTATTACACTAATGAAAAACTTTTGGACGAGAAAGTTTATTTTGCAGGAAATTTTTCAGAGATCCAAGACTGATGATTAAAGAAAATTCAAAATATAAATGTGGGTTAGAACGTGTGTGTTTTGATGAAGGAAAAAGAAAAGACGTGGAGAAGTGGAAACCTGGTGGTGGTTAAACGTGAAGGATATGCATGAAATGAAGATACAGTATAAAAGGCATGGAATTCTCGTTGATCAATTTATCCTTGCATATAAAACGAAAAATCTTTTCAAGGATCAAACCATCCCTGCACACCAAAAGAAAAATCTTTTTCAGGGATCAAAAACACTTCTTCGAGAAAAATCTCTCAAGTAGAAGAAAGTTCAGTGAAGCATAAAAAGGTAAGATTTTCGTCACTGAAGATTTGAAGTATCAGAAGAAAGCAAATTCGATGAAGCATGAAAAGACAAGATATTCGTCATTGAAGAATTGCTGAAGAAGAAAAAGAAGAAGAAGAAAGATCTCAAATAGGGAGAAAAGTTTTAAATTCTGCAAATTAATTTTCTCTGTTTGTAGTTATAAAATTGTTTAGATGATACATGGTATCGAAATATAATTGCATCTACAATTTCTGAGGAGAATTGAATTGTATATTGTAATTGAAACCTTGAATAAAAATGATTTTATGAAAACAATGTATCGACTTGTTTTTGAGTTTTAAAGTTTCAATTATATTTCAGAAAATATTAAAGATACACAATTCACCCCCCTCTTGTGTAGCTGTACGATCTTACAACAATGCAAAATGTGGGTATGGGGGGGAGGTAATTAAAGTAACAGCCATGTAAGTTTGTTAATTAAAGGAATTAAAATGGTACTGCAAAGTTTTGAGGAAATTGAAAATTTTTATGAACTTGTTGTAACTATCTGATAATTGAGACTGTAAAATTTTTATAAATTGCTTGAATGTTATATTTAGAAGGCTATAGAAGATGCTATAGAATTTATTATTTATGTAAATCTAGATATAGTATCTTATGTTTTTTCTGAAGTTCATGAGTTTAACAGTTTCACGATTTTAAAATGAAATCAGAATACTTAATGCTTAATCAGAAAATTATCTGAAGTCCTAAAGGAGCTGAAATGTGAATTCTAGATTAAATGAAACACATATGATTAAAGATACATTTAATTTGATCGATTGAACTTGTAGAATGATTTATGTGTAGATCTTATTAAACTACAAAAAAAGTATGAGCTTATTGTTATGGATTCATATTTTCAGTAAATGATAGAAACAAGATTATATGAGATTGGCGTTTTACTTCATCTGTATTAATGAAATACATACATATACAATATGTGATTAAGGTTTTGTGTGTATTTTGATTGAAAAAAGAAAGGAAAAAATAAATAAATAAATAAATTTCGAGAGTTTATTGACTTATTTGATCATGAGCCTTTTGTACTTGAGCAGATAGGTATGTAAGGATTGTTGACCTGAAATAGGACTATTCAAATCTGGCAACCTAAGATCCTAATCAGATCTGGGATTGTTGACTGAAAGCTCATTACATAGGTACATTAGAAAGCTATTGTATGATTCAAGCTTGTCAAATTAATTCTTAAAGAAAGAAAAAAAAAGAAAAAAAAATATACTATTCTGAAAAGATACAAGTGTTTTGTGAAATACAGATATCTTATGAATTGAGTATATTTTCTGTTATCTAGAATTGCTGAAATATGAATATGAAATTGACTTTTGAAGTTGTTTAATGGAGATACAATTCTTTATTCTACTTGTCTTAATCAGATTGAATTGGATTGTACTTTGATTCGTATGTTGTTGAAATTTCTTCTAGAAATCTTATTGGAAAATTCAGGATGACAGATGATGAAAAGAAGAACAAACGATAATATAATTAACACCTATATGATGATGATATACTTTGTATATAATTTACATATATTCTAAGTATCTTTGCAGGTTGATTACTGAAACATACAGAATATATTTTTATGCTAAATAGAAGAAAAACAAAAGGGGAAGAATTAATTCTAGCACTTTTAAAAACCAATTAATTAGATCTTAGTTTGCTAAGGGACTAGCAAAATTTAGGTATGGGGGAAGTGTTTAGAATGAAAAAGTGTATATTATTAACAGTTAAATGATGGTTAATTACATAATATTTAGCTTATCATATAAGAATTAAGCCATTATGTTATAATTGCACTGTTATATGCTTTAATTGAAGAATCTGCTTAATTTGGGGGAATTAATGTTAATTTAGTACATTTATGAACTGTCGGTAAGTTGCAGGCTATGAAATTCTTAAGTATCCGAATTTTTTGATATTTCGGACAGTTATGTTTAACATACTGAACATATTTTGGATAGTTATGTTTAACAAACTGAATATGTCGGATAGTTATGTTTATATTGCCGAATAGTTATGTTTTGAAAGAATATTTTATTATTTCCAGAAGTACACGTGTCGAAACTAGAATAAATGACTTAAGTGAACTTTCGGTGAGTTATATATAACTATCCGAAATTGCAGCTAGGCATCAGATAGTTATCCTTGTAACTCTTTGAAATCTCTTTTTATTTATAAAATAGCTGAGGACATGTGTCATGTTCTGGGAAAGTGACTTAAGTAGATTTTCGGTGAGTTAGCTATAACTATCTGAAATGCATCTGAGCATCGGATAGTTAGATCTGTAACTCTTCGAAATGTTATTTTATAATTAAAACTGCTGTTGACACGTGTCGAGATCTGGTAGATTTACTTAAGTTATGTATCGGTGAGTTATTTGTAACTATTCGAAATGCATCTGAGCATCGGATAGTTAAGTTCTTAAGTATCCGAAATGCACCTAAGCATCAGATAGTTAAATTTATGCACGTGTTTTATAGTTAAATCAACAAAGAAAGTCCGTTGAGTTATCTGTAACTCCACGGACTATATATTTTCTAATATGCCACTATAGCGGTTGTAGAAACAAGACAGTTGGAAGGAAAAACCACGTTTGCATGTATCGCGTAGGAGAAGGAAGCATCGCCGTTGATATGAATGAAGTAAATCCAACCAATCATTCAAGCACAAGCAGTTACTACTGAAGAAATATAAAAGAAAAGAAGAAAAAAAGAAGAAAGTGTGATCAGTGTGTGATTGATGGACGGACAGTGTGTGCAGAGGAGGATGAGCGTCACAATTCTCTAAAGTACCACACCAACCATCATCACCACCATAATCACCAACCATCGGAGGTTTGTGAAGATACTTGCCTGATGTCAGGTCAATTCCGAGCCAAACACAGTGTCTAACAACCACTGTGAGGAGTGATCGCGTTGTGGGAAGGGAAGCCATTTTCATCAAGCGTCGACTCATATTTCAGGAGATCGTAAAGCTTTTAGCCTTAGCTTCGAGTTGATGCTTGTATGCTGAAGAGGAGATCATCTTGCAATTCTGGACTCGCGATTCTATAGGGAGAGGAGACAGAATTGAAAGTGGTTTAATTTTCAGTGGTGTAATCGCGTTGCAAGTAGTGTCGGAAGTATTTATTGTCAAGTGAGATTACTTTACATTTCAACTTTCGCCATTTCCATGTTCACATCAAAACAAAAATACCAAAAACAATTTATCTTTGTTTGTATGTTGTATTTGAGTGTTGTATTGTTTGTGTTGTATCATGATTAATGTTATCTGTATCAGTTTTGTGATTGTTTTATGTTAGTTTTAATTTTACATTTTACTTAAATTGGTTCGTACAAAAGACTTAAAGATTTTAATGGTTACTATTTGAATCATCTAAATGTTAGGATTGCTTAATGATAAATCCAATGTTAACTAGCATTAAAAATCTTAATATATGTTATTTACAATCTATGGAATCGCCCAATGGTTGGCCGAATTCCTTTGTAAATAGCAATATTATAAAGAAGAGATAGGCTCGTGGAGTTAATTTAAGTCCACGAGGATAGTCCGTTGAGTTAGCCATAACTCAACGAACTTTGTCTATTGAGTTAACTGTAATTCAACGGAGTGCTTATTGAATATAATTTTGAATTCTTAACAATCAAACAGTTCTTAAATTCGTCAGGAATTCCCTATAGGATCGACCTATACTTGCACACTGATACAATAGACACTGTGCACTTGCAGTTAAAGTACAAATTAGAATTAATATCTAAATTGTATTAAAGGTTGTTTGTTTACTTCTAAAAGTAAGAATAGACATAAAGATAAATTAACTAAGTAAAACAAAAGTAACAAATCCAAGTTTTTCTAGTGTAGTGCTAGGAAAACCCAAACAATGTGCAACTCATGTGATACACTATAACATTCGTAAACTTTAATTTCACCATGTGTATAATACTAACTTAATGAGTTCGTCTCTTCATTTTAACCTTTTGTTCACTAACTCAACAAGTTTTCATATAACCTATTTTAACCTTTAAGCCTATAACTTATTGAGTTTTCACGTAACCTTTATACAAATAACATTGAGTTGTCTTAACGTGCACTGTATACGATATAGAAAATATAACTTTAAAACATATCATGCTTTACAATAAAAACATACGTTAACTTAACGTTTAGTTAAATGAAAAATTAGTATAACTTAATGACTAATTATTTATTTTAGTATAATCTCATATCCATTACAAATAAGTATTTATATCAGTAAACTTTTTCTGTATTAATTGATGTTCTTAATTTACTTTTATAAACAATAGTAATTAAGTAAATATGATTACATTCGTTTAGCGCACATCATCAAAACAAAATATTCCACAATTAGTTAAAGATTTACTAACAATTTCAACTTCTTCTATAACACATAAACAAACATTTAGTATTAATGGTGATATATTAAATAATAGGATAATAATGTTAAAATATGATATTCTAAAAGCTTTAATGTGTACTACAGATTAGAAGTTTACTCTAAACAATAGTAAGAAGATTTTGTAGATGAATTTGGAAATTCAAACATTTCAACGTAATTATGTAAATCAAATGTAAAAATATCTAATATAATATTTATGTCATAACAAGTTAAATGTAATATTAATTTTAATTCATAATAAAATAATTTATTATAACTTTATAACTTGTGTTTGAATGTGTTAATAAATGATAACTTGATGTGTTGATGTATTTATAAATAAAATAAAATAATTTATTTCTTTAATGTTGATATGTTTAAATATTATGATTTGCTAATATTTAAATTTAATTTAATATATTTACTAAAAAAATATATAAAATATTTGAAAAATTGACTCACAAGTAACCAACTTGTGGGCCAACCAATTCTACAAAATTTTAATTTTTGCAAGTTAGCCCAACTTAGCCCATGGTCCATATGGGCTTTTACTTTGTAGGCTAGGTTGGCTTGACCCAACCCACTTACATTTCTACCCTCATTTTTAGTCTAATTAAAAGAGGAAAAGTACCATTCGTCAAAGACTAAAAGAAATGTTATTTTATGAAGTTGATTAAATATGTTGGAAATAATTCTACGTTAAATAAGTGAAGATTAAACCTGACTTTATATATATTAATTCGTTTCATTTAATCTTTTTTTTAATATAAAGCCAAGAAATTTAACTGAGTGCGAATTCGAGGATTCAAACTTACGTTGGTAATACGATAGAAGTTTTTTGCCACTATTAAGATATAGAATTTTAACATGATATCAGAGTCAATTCACGTGCATCTATCAGTAGACATTTGTAAGTGCATAAATAAACTACAAGCAAAAAAAATGTAAATTTTTTTTTCACGTTGATAAAAATAAGGATAAAATTATGTTTTATATATGATGAACTCTTTCACTTATTATCAATTGATTTTAAGATAAACTTTCGACAAAATAGAATCTAGTCAGCATTATTAAAAATTGCAATCAACTCATTACAGTAGGAAGCAGAGTAAGATGGAACAAGAACATTCAGTGAAAGAAGATGATGGAAGAATTTGTTGATTCAATGTAATCAAACGACTTGGCCAATTCAACGCGTGGCTTATACCTCTACAGCAAAGATGAATTATGGCTCGTTTCAAATGTTAATTTAACACCATATTCGAATGAAACTGGGGTAAAACCAAGAGTCTCAACCAGTTTGCTTATATCCATTGATATGTCAGGAGGGGATACAACTCCACGGTTTACCTGTAATACATAACAAGATGTAATTGATCAGCTAATAATACCATGCATCAAACAAGTTGAATATCAAATTCCCACATAAGAACAGGGAGAAGGCATTTGATAACTATGACAAGCATAGTGGAGGTTGCACAGTATACTACAGTATGACGACAGAACTCAAGCATGTAGACACCACTGTAAAGTGGCACAAAAAAAAAATGGTAAATAGATGCCAGAATTTATATGCTTTTAGAGATTAGACTGGTTCAATGGTAGTATGGTGATAAAAACTACTTGGTAGTCAGCGCACTCTGAAACTTCTAATGAGGGCACAACCACACTCATGAAGCAGGATACTTTTAGAGTCTCTTACAGTTAAGTTCGAAGTTGAAGAAAATTAGAGAAGTGTGTTTACCGATGATGCAGGGACTGATTTAATCATCGAAGTCCCGTGGCTTCTAATAACTGCTACATTTTCAGCCATTTGCAAGCGTGAAACTCTGCTTGATCCGCCAATATTCAGAAGTAACTGTATTTGTCCACCGTCTGATCAAATGAGAAAAACAATTAAATCAGAGCATCTTTGAAAGAAATGAAGAAATGTCTATGAGAAATAAGAAAGTCAAAAATTCTGATTCCCTCGCAAATGGGAAAAAAAACAACTAAAGTATCATTCAGAGAAATTGGAAGAAATATAAAGGTAGCCAAGAAGATATCGAACCAAGAAAAGTATGAAGCAACCTGCTCATTCTAAAATTATTGGTATTTTATTAAAGATACAGAGAAAGTACAGTTGAATCCGAATGTAATTAGTTGCCTGAAGAAGATACTAGATAAGTAAAAAGATGGATACTGAAAAATTGTAGATATTCTGTGCATCTGACACAACAACTATGTACAAGCAATCTGAAAAAAAAAGGATGTAATACTTTTGCGGTTCTTTCATCCATCACACTCTCAGAATTTCATCAAACTAAAATAAGGACTAAGGAAAAACAATACCTGTTATACCTTTTCTAGCCAAGATTAATATAGCCTTGACCACATCTTTGACATATACTGGGCAGCGAAACTCATCAAAGAAAAATTCAACTTCATGGTCACCTGATAAAGCGTTGTCGATCGACTACAGAATTAATCACACAAATCAATTAGAACATATACATTTTTCCAATTAATTTAATGAGAAGTTGGTTCATCTTGATGACTGTCAAAGCCTAAAGGTAACCTTTTGAAAGTAACAAAAAGGATTCATATGGGACAAAAGAGTATATGTTCCAGGCTGAGAACTCTGAAGGTATTAACATTTTGAATTCAAACATGAGCGTTACAATTGAAAAAGTCATGAGTGTGTATTTTTTTTATGCTTTCCAAAGCTTAACAAAAGAAACTGGAAACCTTAGTCTCTCCACATGCACCTGAATCGGAAGAGATTTCATAACAGGTGAAAAAGTCTGTGGCCCGTAGATTATACTGCTCCGCAAGATAGCAAAATTTGAGTAATTGGTGGAAATGAAATTTTCTGCTGCTAGTTTTGATTTTCCATACATATTCACAGGAACTGTCTCGTCTTCTTCCTTGTAAAATGATTTCACCCCTTCATAAACTGATAACAACAACAGTTAGACTTTTATTGCCTAGCTTAAAATTGAAGATATCAACTGATACAACTAGTGACAGTACGCCTAAAATGATGCTTTTAACTAAATAAATGCATTCAAAATCTCAAGTTGCCACTTGTATTGTATCTATATTTCAAACTCAGGAAAACCAAATTGATGTTCGTGATGAGTATATTCCACCGCCTTAATCCACTTTTCTATAACTTTTATGTCATTGAATTTCCTAGCATGTTAAAAATCATTCACCCCTATCTCTTGGCAAGAAAGCAAGTGCCTACCGAGCCTATCTTACAATTTGGAATCTATGGTTCATCTTCATAGCTCCCAGTCGAACATCAGCTTTGACCAACCAAATGTGCGTAATTTCTTATATAATTAGGGACAGGGAAAAAATGCTTGATAAATTTCAACAATGCACACATTGCAGAAAGGGGGCTTTCATGGAAGAAAATCAGGTGATTATTGTAACGCATACATTTGGCCAACTAGTGTCCGACATGACGGCTACTTTGTTTTATCGAGTATTCAGCGTGCAAATACCTTGATCAGTCGACAGATGAACAAGTAAGGTAGAGCCGCCGGTGAAGCTTGACAACCAATTGATAAGAGAAGAAGGTACATTGGTAGCCATAGCAGCTGCAGGGTCCAGTTCACACACTCGTGGAACCGAAATCGCGGCACAATTCACGACGACATGAGGCTGTCGACAAGCAAAAGGAAGCAGAAGTCAGGCCTACTGTCCAGGGAGTAGCACGATTTCAGCCCAAACCAAGAAGGCTCCTCATACATGTACTTTACGAAGAAGTCTTCGATTTCAAATTCAATTTTTCACCAATTTTTGCGAGGAATGACGAGTTGATGATGACCACTCGCCAGAAAGACCAACAAAAAGGGAATTTTTTTTCCTTTGAGGATCCGACTCTGACCTGACCGAACGTGTTGGTGATCGCCTCGAATCCCTCTCCCGTCTTCAAGTCGACATGGAAGGGTAGAACCGGGGAGACGGCGTCCACCAGCTCCGGAGGAGGGACCGGTCGGTAGTGCGTGAATGCTAGATCCCACGACGGCGGATCTGCCTCCTCCTCTCTGTTCCTCCTCCTCCTCTCCCTCTCCTTCGCAAAGCCGTCAAGGACGTGCTGGCCAAGGTAGCCGCTTCCTCCGACCACCAGCACCCGCTTCCCTGTGGAGGCCATCGCCGATCGAGTGCGTCGTAGAATCGGTAGTGATTTATTTTCATTAGTTTGTCAAAAAATAAAAAGTCACTCTATTTCTGTCTGTTTTCTTTTGCCTTTTCACTTAAATTTAAGCTTAATACATAAAATTATTTATTTACGTAAATATTTATATGAATGGTTTTTCGGAACCTGGATCTCCCTTTCGTCCTCGGCCTTCAAGGGAAAGGGGATTGTCGGTTCATCACAAATCTGGTCCTTCTCCTTCTGTCTTGAAGCTGCTCAATGGAGAAAGAAACGTTATCTTCCTCCTCGTTAAATTCTGCTTCTCCCTCACTTCAAACTCACTTATTTCTGTAGGGGCAGGCGTGACTCCATTCTGACTCATTAGTTGGAGATATCGAAAGAGCTCTGGGTGAAAGAATGAAAATAAGATTGATCTTTCACTTCCTTTTACCATATATTGAAGCCCCTAAATAAAAAGTTGCAACTTAGGTTGCGGAAGATGACCTCTCCTCTTCCAGTAAGCTATCTGATGTTAACTACAATTGCCATGTTGTTAAAATTTCACATTCTCATTCTCCTGGCTCTATCGTGCATGATTTCTTAATTCATAATTTTGAAGATGATGTTGGTTTTTCTTTCTCTGTTTTAGATAACTCTGGTTTGCAATCTTCGGCTGATTCTTTATTTGAGCATTCCTTGTCTTCTGATAAAATCAGCCCATTGAATGATATCCTCTCTTGGAGTTGTACTTTTGATTTTTTTCAGTTTTCTAATGAACTGGCTATTTGTACTGATGAGACTTGTGCTTTTAAGATCCTCTTTTACCTTACAAATATTTTCGGTCTTCCTCTTCATCCTGTTTTAGAGGAAGACCTACCTCAGATGGGTTCTATTAACTTATTCTAGGTGCTTCTTGTTCCTTTGCTGGTTTTTATGTTCTATTAGTCATGAAGAGGATTATTGATTGGTTGGAATAGTGTTTCTCTAATTAAATTGAATGTTGTCAAGAGAAACTTCTCTATAACCATTAACTTCTCTAGTAGTGTTGATAGTTTCAATTGATTTTTCATGGGTGTTTATGGATCCTGTCTCTTTGACATGAAATATGTTTTTCTTGAAGAGCTACATGAATTTTGCTTCCTTGGTTAACGAAAATTGGGTAGTAGGCGGACATTTCAATTGAATCAAATTTTCGTATGACAAATCCTTTGGTATTTGTCAAACTCATCTGATGAGTGAACTTAATCACTTTATTAGTAGGCATAATCTCCATGACTTTGCTCCTAATAATTGTAAGTTTACTTAGATTAATTTTCAAACAAATCAAATTCAACTAAAATTAGATAGATTCCTGATCTCTCCTAACTGGGAGGCTTATCATCCTAAAACTATCTACTTAGGCCTTAGTCACTCTATCTTTGATCATGCCCCTATTCTCCTTACTTCTCTAAATTAGGGTATTGTTTCTTTCAAACTCTATAAATCCTAATGGCTGAAAGATGATTTCTGTCCAATTATTCAGGAAATTGGGATCTATTATTCCTTGAAAATCCCTTCTCAAGACAATCTCCAAAAAATTGAGAAGGATCTGCATGGTCTTGACCTAAAAGCTAAACATGTCCCTTTGAGCCTCAATGATAGGGTTTAAGCATATCTAAAAAGGGCGCATTATTGTCTCTTGCTTGAGCAAGAGATGGATTGAAAGCAGTGCTCTAGAATTCTTTAACTTAAATTAAATTTCTAGTGCTCATTTTAGAAAAAACTATATATCCTCTTTTTTTTTTTTAAACGACAAGGTTGTTAATTCAAAAATTTTAATTGTGCTTCATCAATCATTTTAAAGGCTTATTTAATAATGACAATAACTTTTCAATAAATTTGGATTGGAATAAAATTTTCCCCAATAAAGTTGAGAATCCTAACTCCTTAGAAGTTCCCTTCAATTTAGATGAAATCAAAAGGGCCACATTCTTCTTGGTAGGGAATAGGTCTGTAAGCCTAGATGACTTCCTAATTTGCTTCTTCCAAAAGTATTGGGAGCTCATGAAGGATGAATTATTGGCCTTAACAAATTGTTTTTTTAACAATTGTTATTTAAACCTTCTTAAACCAATTAATAACGTCTTCATTGTTTTAATCACCAAGAGAAAGGATAATCCTCCAATTATAAACTTATTAGCCTTCTTAATAGTTTCTATAAGATTCTTTTTAAAAGCCTTTCGAACATATAGACTTGCTCTTGTCCTCAATAGCTTAATTGAAAGAAATTAGTGTACCTTTTTAAGGGGAAGAATGTTAGGACTAAGATACTTCACTAGATGAAGGTAAATAATAAACCTTATAAATTGTAGGACTATAGTATCACAAGAGGGGGGTGAATTATGTCTTTAGAATTTAAAAGTTTTAACTGATAAAACAAGAGCACAAAACACTCGCTATTTGTAATTCTAAACTTTTTATTGATAAAGTAAGAATTTATAGTCGTTTATAGCATAATTCCCTACTTGTTGGTTATGATACAATTTTTCCAAGATATAATTCAAATGAAAAACTAAAATAAACCTTATTTTAACCTTGATTAAAATGTATTTTTAAAACCTAAGCTTTTACACAGTTTCTAATTCTTTTGACTCTTTGCTCTACTTCTATATTTCCTTGCTTCTTTCTATGAATATTTGAGACTTTGTTGAGATAAATATTTCTCTGTATTTATTGGTATTTTTCTGTATAGGTTGGATATCTCTTTTTCTTGGTTGGGATTCTTCTGTTTGGTGTAGGAATTAATGAAGTGTAGCTCGTATCCTTTATTTCTAGTAGTAAAACTGTGATTTTACGTTTAACATGTTCATTTACTTAATCCATAATTCATGATCCTATGTACTAATTCAAATTTAAATTATCCATGTTCTCCATTGTCTTTTTGAATTTTCATGATCTCTATTTTCTTTTTGAATTTCCACGATCCCCAATCGTAGAATAATAAAAAATCTTCTTTTTGGAGAACTGTAGAATATATCTTCTAAGTTGCTACTTTAGTTGAACATTTATCCTTTAAGATTTTTAAATTAAGATTTCAAAGATTTATATTAACTAGTTTAAACATTTAGTAATATGATTTTCTATAGCTAAAATGAAATAAACACAAAACATTCAATACTACTAATAATACAAATACAAATGATACAACATAAATTTGATAAGCATAAAAATATATAATGAGTTTTGTTTCGTTCCTTTAGATGAGCGAGTGATGAAAGGTAAAATTCTCTATTGATAGTAAAAAACTTTTGTCACTACATACAATGCGATTATACTATTGAAAACTTAACTACTTATTGTCAAGCGCTCCTCTCCCTACTAAATTATGAACCTAGACTTTTGTAAGTTGATCTTCTCTTCAGCAAAACAGCATCAACTTGAAACCAAGGTTAGAAGCTTTACTATCTCCTAAAAGATGATTTAGTGCTTGGTGAAAATATCCTTCCTTCCTATGACGCGATCACTCTTCATAGTGGTTGTCAATCACTATGTTTGGCTCGAAATCGACCTAACATCTGGAAAGTATCCTCATAGACCTCTGATGGATGGTGGATGGTAGAATTGGTGGGAGTTCAAAGAACTTCCGATGCTTTCTATAGTTAGCATAGTTCTCCACACCCCTTTTTTGTTCTTTTTCTTTTATATTTCATTTAGTAATAATTGTTTTTGCCAAAATCACTAGTTAGATTTTCTTCCTTTGCATTAACGATAATGATTACTTCTTCATTCCACGATTTAGACCATGGTGTGATTCGTGCAACGTGATTTCCTTCGAATTTCCTACAACTACTCATAATTGAATATTAGAAAATAATTGGTCCATGTAACTTAATGGACTTACTTCGTTGATTTAACTATAAGCTTAACTCAATGGACTCATCTAGTTCTGTAGTTTAGTAAAAAAAATATTTATATAACATTTAACACTATTAGGACCAAATGGCTTACTAGAGGAGGGGTGAATGGTAATTTTCAATTATGTTAACAGTGTATTTTAATTTGTAGGAGTATGATTACTAATTATACTAAAATATAATTGGATCAATTAACTAAAACGTGATAGAGTAAAGATAAATGAAACACATAGAAAATTTTTAGGTGGTTCACCACTAATGACTAGTCCAACCCTAAGGATTACTTAAGCTTCACTAAGTATTTCCAAAACTTATAATCACTTGCTTTAAGGTCAAAGCAAGAACTAATCATTTACTTGAGTTTTCTAGTTGTAGCTCTAACCAACCAATTCTCAGAAGTTTTAAGGTTGAAACTTTAGCAAACCAACAGTTTGAATAAGAGATTTTGGCGTAGAGAGCTTTTCACTTGTATTTGCACTTGTTGAATCTGAAATAATTTTGTAATTTCTGAATAGCTATATGTATATATGTGTATGATAATCGTTATCCTTTCTTTCGTCTGTTGTTCATACTTATATCAAGAGATATAATAATCATATTTCTCACAAGGGTATTTGTCCTTTTGTACTTATTAACTTGCTAGTCTCAAATATAGTAAATTATCGTTCTACACATTGTTTTTATAAAACCTTTCAATTCTATTTGATTTTTGGATAGTTTCATTTGAAACCTTTTAAAAAACTCTTTCAAAGTATCTAATGTTTTTGCACCTTTATTTTTGCTTTATCACGTGAGTCATTAAGTTCTTCACACAAGTCCTCTTAGTTTTGGATAGTTTGCTTGAAAAACCTTTTGAAAACTCTTTCAAAGTATTTGATATTTCTACTCCTTTATTTTTGCTTTATCACGTGAGACTTTAAGTTCTGCACGTGAGTCCTCTTAGTTTTGGATAATTTGCTTAAAAGCCTTCCAAAAACATTTGTCTTTTGAATAGTTCTTCCTGAAACCTTCTGAAACTTTCCTTCTGACCTACTACTACTTAAATTTTGCTTTTGAATAGTTTAAATTGAAACTTTCCAAAAATACTTGTCTTTCGGATAGTTTCTCTTTGAACCTTCCAAAGCTTTTCTTTTCTTCTAGTATGTTTTACCTTGATGTTATTTTTGAAGTATATTTGTAGGGGGAGGAATTACAATGTCCAAAATAGATTAATATCATTTAAAATATAAACCTTAGTTAATTTGAGTTTGGTAAACCTTAGTACTCTTAAAATCTTGACGAAATAATTTAACAAATAAACAAACTATTTTAGGTATATAGAAAGAATATTAGAATAGTTTATAGTATTCTCAAGCTAATATTTTCTATAAGTTACTTACAGATTGTAAGTTGTTTTCGGGAAAATATGTTGTTACTTACAAATTATTTGCCTGTTTAGAATAGTTTGTTCTTGTCCACCTTCACATTACTTTCTTTTTGAATTCTTGGTGGTATATCAATTCCAAATCTTAATATTATACATACATCTTCTAGATTTTCATTACTTTCATGATATTCTTGTATTTCATTTTCTTGATTTTGATCTTCAATTATTTTTAGTTTTAAATTACATTCTTTGGTATTTTCTTTTGTCTGTATGTCTTACAAATTATGCAAATCTATAACATTAAATTTTTCATTTGTATTTTCCTGTTTCATAACTTGTAATTTCTTTGTAAATTCATCCAATGCTTTTAGCTTTCTTTCAAGATCATTTAGTTTCGTTGCATTTAATTTTTGATCAATTTTCATTATGATTTTTTCTGTTTCATATGTGATATCAATTTTAGGTTTTGAATATTCTTCCCTATAATTCAATTGATTGACTTCTTGTTGATGATACATTTATTATTCCAGTTTATCCATGTTTTGCTTTAAGCTACGCTCTAGTCTGTTATACCTATCCCAAACTTTTTTATCTTTCAACATATTACTTGTTTTAAACTAACCATTAGTTGGGTAAACTATAGGATTCTTATACTTAGTTCTATTATATTGAATATAATTCATTTCTTGTTCATGTGATCTAATCATCTGCAATCATCTTAGTTTCAAACAATCATAAAGGTCACGACCTTCCAAATTGCAGAATTCACATATGCTAATTACGGGTTTCAGAAATCTTTGAGCATAAGTATATGCCATATTCTCAATTATATAATAAAAACACATAACACTCCTTTTACTATTAAAACAAAATAACACTCATAGTTGCTTAGCTTCTCGATACCTAGCAATGACACTAGAAAACTTGTATTGTTATGAAAAGTTAAATTAGAAACTTGTCTATTAGGCGATGCTAGAAAACTTGTTTGATTTGTTTTTGTGTTTATATTAATAAATTCTTTTAGGAGTAAACAAACAACTTTTCACACAAATTAGATATTAAGTTTAATTTGTATTTTTAATTGCAAGTGCATAGTGTATATTGTATTTGTGTGCAAGTACAAGTCGATCTCACAAAGATTGAGTAAGAATTGTGTACTATTTTGATTTTTATATTGGAGTTTATGTGTGTTTAGTTAAGGACTTCGTTGAGTTACAGTTAACTCAACGGACTTAGTTCGTAAAGTTATGGTTAACTCAACAGACTAACCTCATGGACTTAAGTTAACTCCACGAGCCTACCTTTCCAATTAAATACTGTTATTCACAAGGAAATTCAACTAACTATTGGGCAGTTTTATAGAATGTAAATAACATCAATTAAGTTTTTTAATGTTAGTTAATATTAGATTTGTCATTAAGTAATACTAATATTTAAATATTTCAAATAGTAATCATTAAAGTCTTTAAGTATTTGAAACGAATTAATTTTAGTAAATAATAAATCTATTTTCTATTTTCTGAATCAAATAAACATAAAACATTCACATACTGACAATGATAATATTAATCATGATACAAAACAAACAATACAACACTTTAATACTAAATGTAAACATAGATAATTAATTGGTTTTGGTATTTTTGTTTTGATATGTTCCTGAAGATGAGCGAAAGGTGAAATGTAAAAATCTCTATCGATAGTAAAAAATTTTGTCATTACATGTGACGCGATTACACCACTGAAAATTTAATCACTTACAATCTTACCTCCTCTCCTTATAGAATCGCAAACTAAGAATTGTAAGTTGATCTCCTCTTTAGCATACTAGCATCAACTCGAAATCAAGGTTAGAAGTTTTATGATCTCCTGAGATATGAGTTGATGCTTAATGAAAATAGCTTCCCTTCCTGCGATGTGATCACTCTCATAGTGATTGTCAGTCACCATGTTTTGCTCGGAATCAACCCGACATCCGGAAAGTATCCTCACAAACCTCCGATAGTTGGTAATTTTGGTGGTGGTGTGGAGACTCAGGGAACTTTCAACGCTTCTTGTAGTTAGCGCGGTTCTCCACCTCTCTTCCCACACACTTTCTTCGTCTTTCTCCTCTTCTTTTATATTTCTTTCAGTAGTAACTGTTTCTGCTTAAATGATCGATTGAATTTCTTTCATTCATATCAACGATGGTGATTTCTTCTTCATTCCACGAGTGAATTCCTATGTGATACGTGCAATCGTGGTTTTCCTTCGAATTTCCTATTTCTGCAACTGCTACAGTGGTATGTTAGAAAATAAATGGTTCATGGAGTTAGTGTAACTCAACAGACTTACTTCGTTAATTTAACTATAAAACACGTGCAATAAAGAAATAACTTATAAGCTTATAATACTAACACAACGCGTTACCTTAGTCTATATTCAAGTAACTCAACGTGTATAGTTATGCTAACTTAATGAGTTATATATGTGCAGCTCATGTGACATAATAAAATATTTAAATTCAACACGTGCATAATTCTAACTTAACGAGTAAAAGTATATTTCAGATACTTACAAACCTAACTATCCGATGCTTAGATGCATTTTGAATAGTTATCAAATAACTTATCGAAAATCTACTTAAGTCATGCATTAAGGTTTCAACACGTGTACTCTAAGAAATAATAAAATATTCTTTTAGCATTTAAAATATAACTGTCCGGTATATGAAATATAATTCTTCAAAATATTAAACAATTCGGAGACTTAGGAATTAAAAAGCCTGTAATTCTTCGATAGTTCAAAAATGTACTTAATTAATGCTAATTCTTTGAAATTATGTAGATTATTTCATTAAAGCATATAACAATGCAATTATAACATAATTTCTCATATGATAAGCTAAATATTATGCAATTAACCATCATTTAACCCTTAATTTTATGCACTTTTTCATTCTGAACATATACCTATTTAGAAAAATAGTTTTAACATCCATTTGATATAACTTAAAATTCATATAACAAGCAAAAACTAACAAAATTCGTATAGATTATAGTCTAGTAACAAAAGCAAATGTTTCATCATAATCAATTCTTTTCTCTTGTTTATCAACTAATTTAGCTTTATTTTTAACTATATGATCATCTTGATCTATTTTGTTTCTAAATACCCACCTTGTTCCTATAATAGATTGATTTTCCAATGGTGATACTAGATCTCATACCTCATTTTCTTATAAATTGATTTAGTTTATCTTACATAGCTAAATACTAAAATTCATCTTCTAAGGCTTCCTCTATTTTTTTTAGCTCTTGTTTAGAATGAAAAAGTGCATAATATTAACGGTTAAATGATGGTTAATTGCATAATATTTAGCTTATCATATAAGAATTAAGTCATTATGTTATTATTGCACTATTATAAGCATTAATGAAAGAATCTACATAATTTCAAGGAATTAATGTTAATTTAGTACATTTCTGAACTGTCGGTAAATTGCAGGCTGTGAAATTCTTAAGTATCTGAATTTTCTATTATTTCAGAGAGTTATATTGCATGTACCAGATAATTATGTTTTTAATGATAAAAGAATATTTTATTATTTCCTAGAGTACACATGTTGAACCTTAACGCATGACTTAAGTGGATTTTTAGTAAGTTATCTGTTAACTATCCGAAATGCATTTGAGCATCAGATAGTTAGGTTTGTAAGTGTTCGAAATATCTGAACTTGTTAAGTTAGAATTATGCACGTGTTGAATTTAAATGCTTTAGTATATCATGTAAGATGCACATGTTTAACTCGTTAAGTTAGCATAACTATATGCATTGAGTTACATGAATACACATTAAGGTAACATGTTATGTTAGTAGCTTATTTCTTTATTGCACGTGTTTTATAGTTAAATCAATGAAGTAAGTCCGTTGAGTTATCTATAACTCCACGAACTATTTATTTTCTAATATGACACTATAGCGGTTATAAAAATAGGATAATCGAAGGAAAACCACGATTGCACGTATTACATAGGAATTCACTTGTGGAAGGAAGAAGAAATCACCATCGTTGATATGAATGAAGGAAATCCAACCGATCATCTAAGCAGAAGCAGTTACTACGGAAGAAATATAAAAAAAGAGGAGAAAAATGAAGAAAGTGTGGTTGTCAGTGTGTGTAGAGGTAGAGGACCGCACTAACTATAGGCAGCGTTGGAAGTTCATTGAAGCTCCACACCATCACTAAAAATCACTAACATCACCAACCATCGGAGGTCTGTGAGGATACTTTCCTGATGTTGGGTCGATTCCGAGCCAAACATGGTGCCTGACAACCACTGTGATGAGTGATCATGTTGCGAAAAAGGAAGCCATTTTCACCAAGCATCGACTCATATCTCAGGAGATCGTAAAACTTCTAGCCTTGGTTTCAGGTTGATGCCAATATGCTGAAGAGGAGATCATCTTGTAATTCTAGACTTGCGATTCTATAGGGAGAGGAGGCAGGATTGTAAGTGATTAAATTTTCAGTGGTGTAATCATGTCGCATGTAGTGACGAAAGTATTTACTATCGATAGAGATTTTTACATTTTACCTTTCGCCTATTTTCATGAACACATCAAAACAAAAATACCAAAAACAACAACTTATCTGTGTTTATATTTAGTATTTAAGTGTTGTATTGTTTGTTTTGTATCGTGAGTAATGTTATCATTGCTAGTATTGTGAATATTTTATGTTGTTTGGTTTTTAAAAAAATAGAAAATAGTTTTACAGTTCACTGAAATTGATTCGTTCTAGATACTTAAAGATTTTAACGGTTACTGTTTGAAATATCTGAATGTTAGTGTTGCTTAATGGTAAATCTAATATTAACTAGCATTAAAGAGCTTAATTGATGTTGTTTATAATCTATGAAATCGCCTAATGGTTGGTCGAATTACTCTGTAAATAGCGGTATTTAACTGAAAAGATAGGCTCGTGGAGTTAACTTAAGTCCACGAGGTTAGTCTGTTGAGTTAGCCATAACTCCATGAACTTGGTTCGTTGTATTAACTATAACTCAACAGAGTGCTTACTAAACGTAAAAATTCCATTATTAAAACCGGAGCAATACACAATTCTTACTCAATCTCTGTAGGATCGACCTGTATTTGTACACAAATACAATATACACTGTGCATTTACAGTTAAAATACAAATTAGAATTAATATCTAATTTGTGTGAAAGTTTGTTAGATTACTTTTAAAAGTAATTATTGATATAAGCTTAAAGACAAATTAAACCAGTTGTCTTACCTAACCTTTCACATCAATACAGCTTTAATAAAGAAACAAAAGATTACCTTCATCTAATTTGAATTTGAATTTGTCTCTACATTTCTTAGTGTTTAATATAAAACAATTGTAGCCAAAGTATTTCAAATAATTAATTTTGGGAATCTTATTATACTATATCTCATATAGAGTTTTATTCATAATAAGTCTTAGATGTATCCTATTTATAACATAATATGTTGTATGGATTGTTTCTACCTAGAAAAATATGGTGACTTATTTTCATTCAATATGATTCTAGTTATTTCCTGAAGTGATTTATTTTTCCTTTTTATTGTTTGATTTTGTAAAGAAGTTTTAGAAAATGAATACTTATGATATATACCTAATTCTTCACAAAAGATATCTATTTGATTATTATTAAATTTTGTATCATCATCACTTTTAAATTTTTAATCTTAACATTATGCTTATTCTAAATCTTATCGTATAATACCATAAGTAATAGATCATAAATATAAGATCGTTAATTAGTTTGTAAAAGGAATGTATGGAAAAGTGAGAACTGAAAGCAGTGATGTATAGTAAAGCGCATGGGTGGAAGATCGTGGGGAATGCATGTGAAATTTATGCAAAAACATGAAAACCTTTAACACACACGTGAAACTTATTATAGTATAATAAATTTTAACAATAAGAACACTTTATTATTTATAATACCTCATCATATATTTAGGTTTACAAATGATTCTAGTGTAGTGTTTAATGGTATTTATCATCCAAGATGGTCAAAACTGTTCGTCCATAGTGTTTGACATAAACAACGGCATGATTGCAAAGAAGCACAAGGTGTCCCTTACTGTGGGTTGACTTACAGAAAAGTATTTACATCGCATCTGTTACACTTTGACAAGGTATTTTCAATACATTTAGTCATAGTCCAATACATGTATCTATACACAACTAACTTTTCAAAGATTGTGTGAAGTATTGGATAGGTGATAATCTCTATGGAGCAAATCTATAATAACAATTTACGAAAATTACATATATAAATTTATAAAAACAAAGAGCAAAAGTACAAAGGAAGAATAAGATTGTAAAGGTAACATAGGAAAATTTATTCCGTGGATGATAGAGAAGAAAATTAACGACCTCTTCATGGGCTTGCCTTGTTTTCTGTTGGGTTTCTTGTTTAAGGCCATTTTGTTGAAACATTTGTTTACTCTCGTGACTCTCCTTTCAAGTTGTAATTTCATAATCAAGATGCTAAATTTAGTTTTATACTTGTAAGTTGCAAAAAAGAACATAAGCTGATTTATTAAAATAATTTTAAAGTTACATACGTGGATTTATAAAACTAACATAGATAAAATGTTTTAAGATTAACATGACATACGTTTTCTAGTCGTACAAATGCCCTCTGTAATATAATATAAGGTAAGGTAAGGCGAGGAAAATTTAGAAGCTCGAGACGATGCATGTCTTACATACGTCAATATATGGTAAAATGGAATGACAGGAGGAAAAAACTACACGTGATAAAAAAAGGGAGACGGAAAGTGGGAACGAGTCGCAGTGAACCACATGTGAAGCACTCGCACGGATGCAACCTGTGGACCTACGGCGTCCGTCCGCTTTGTATCTTTCCGCAGCGGAATCCACCACCGCTACGGTCCCTTTCCGATTTATCGTGTTATTAACAGAGATTGAAGTTGTTAAGCTTATAATTATGGTTAAATTTCTTACTTTATGTAGAAAGAACAATCCCTTCTCTGGCTATCTCTCTCTTTCCACGAGTGCGTTTGTTTGCATCTACTTCTGCTCCACACAAGGTGCGAGCATTTTCTGCGTCATTTCCTACGGTAAATGTGAACGCGGAGTGGACGGCGGCGGCGAGAAAAAAGGTTGCAGCAGAAGAAGAAGAAGAAGACGGGTTTTCTTCTTCTTCTTCTTGGGCTATTAAATCTTGTGCACGGGGGCACCCGTGGCAAGAACGACGGTAGCACCGGCAGGGAGAGAGAGCGAAGGGGCCTTCAGCTATTCCGTCCGTCTCTTGCATTTCATGATTTCTATAATACAGCTTGTGAAGATTGATTGATTTCTATGGGCCTTATTTCATTTGCATTAATTGTGACAGTGTTAGAATCGAACACAACAGCTTTGGTTTGCTGCATCGAAGGAGCTGAGCTGCAGAATCAATGGCGAAGCAGAGGACGGTGGACCTGCGGTCGGACACGGTGACGAGGCCGACGGAGGCGATGAGACTGGCGATGGCGAGCGCGGAGGTGGACGACGACGTGTTGGGGCGGGACCCGACGGCAAGCCGTCTGGAAGCCGACGTGGCGAGGCTGTTAGGTAAAGAGGCTGCTCTGTTCGTGCCGTCAGGCACCATGGGTAACCTCATCTCCGTCCTCGTCCATTGCGAGACCCGGGGGAGCGAGATCATCTTGGGGGATAATTCCCACATCCACATCTACGAGAATGGTGGAATCTCCGCAATCGGCGGCGTCCATCCCAGGACTGTCAGGAACAACCCCGACGGCACCATGGACGTGTCCCTCATCGAGGCCGCCATCCGGCACCCGGACGGCGACCTCTACTACCCGGCCACCAGACTCATCTGCCTGGAGAACACGCAAGCCAAGTAGGATTAGCACCACTCCTCCCTCCTATATATGCATGTCTTCTCTTCCGATCCTCTTCCTAATTTCTTTACGACAAAAACCCTTGCCGACGCGCAGCTGCGGCGGGAGGTGCATATCGGTGGACTACACGGACAGAGTAGGGGAGATTGCCAAGAAGCATGGGCTGAAGCTCCACATCGACGGAGCCCGCATTTTCAACGCTTCCCTTGTGAGTCTACTTCTGAATCCTGTCGACAAAACAAGCGCTTCATGCTCCTACGTTTATATATTGATCAAACCACGCTTGTTGCAGGCTTTGGGAGTTCCCGTTCATCGCCTTGTCCGGGCTGCCGATTCGGTCTCGGTATGCAGGACGCCTCGCCGCTACCATCGCATTTTGGCAATGTATGTGGTCGTGACGCTTTCGAAATGCTTTTTGCTTGTGATTCCAGGTCTGTCTGTCCAAAGGGTTGGGAGCTCCGGTGGGTTCCGTCGTCGTCGGCTCCGAAGGCTTTATAATCAAGGTGCGTGCGTGCGTGCTTGTGTGTCTGTGTGCTTGGTCCTTTATAAGCAAGGGTATTTGTTTGGTTTTCAAAGGCAAGAAGGGTTCGGAAGATGCTGGGTGGGGGGATGAGGCAGATTGGCGTCCTGTGTGCTGCTGCTCAGGTTGCCCTGCGTGATAACCTCGTCAAGCTTGAGGACGATCACAGGAACGCCAAGTTGTTTGCAGGTGCGCTCCCTCTCTCTCTCTCTCTCACAGACACATATGCAGGGATTTAGATATATATATATATATATGTTGGTGGTAGTAGTAGTAGTAAACCACCCACCACACATGAATGACGATTTCTTTCGTTCTGTAGAAGGACTGAGCCACATCAAAGGCTTGGTGGTGGATCCTTCTTCGGTGGAAACAAATATGGTCAGTCTTGTGACAAGCTAGCTAGTCATAATCTTCTCTTTTCCAAATAAATGCGGGTTCATTCATTCATTCCCCTTACTTGGGATCATGTATTTTTAGGTGTTCTTTGATTTTGAAGAGGGCTTGGGCTTCACACCAGAAATGCTCTGTGAGAGCCTGGCAGAACATGGGGTGCTTGCCATGCCAATAAGCTCAACCTGGTTAAATTAATCTCCATCTCTGATGTATTTACTATTCTGTTGATTCATCACATATTCCGTCCGAACTTATAAGCGAAGGCTTTCATTGTTGATGACGACGAATTCAAACCTTACATTTGCTCCTCTCTCCATTCTCCCAGCATCAGGCTTGTCCTCCATCACCAGACCTCCGAAGATGATGTGCACTTTGCCCTATCTTGTTTCAAGGTACGTATACATACACGCCCTATTCCAATTCCCATGGTCTCCGGCAAAGTTGAATGAAAGCTTGACGATTCCACAGCAATCCGTTGATCGGCTTTCGACTGGCGGCGGTGTTGGTGGCCGGGAAAATGGCGGACCAACTCCGCTAGCGTCTCCGAAGGCGATGTGCAAGGACGCGACCCCTTCTCTTCGCGAGAATCTGCCCTGCTGCACTCAACTCAACGAAGCAAAGCATTGATGCAAGCAAAGCTTCCAATTCAGGTCTGCATGCGTCTCTGTGAATTTCACCTTCCAACTAATCTCAGAAAGTTGACGTCCATATTCGGCCGATGTAGTGATTCATAATCTCAGATCTTGAAGGACTGAATTATCCTCATCATCATCATCATGTCTTCTTGAACTCCTACGATAGTGTAATCAATAATTATAGTGTTAAAAACAATTCATCGGCTACAAGCTCCTGCATTTTACATCGTTTCTAATGAAAACTAGGTAGGGCCTACTCGGGTTGGCTCAATTTGATTTCAATGTAGTTTTTTTTTTAATTATGTCGAGCTGCTCCTCGGTAGTATTTGATCTGACACGAGCAGTATTTAAGTTTGAAGTTGAGTCATACTGACACAACACGGTCTCTTAACAAATATCTTCGTTCTACGCAAAATTTGATACAAAGAAAATCGTTGAATTTATTATTAGTTATCATATATATTATATTTCGTTTCAGATGAGAATAAATGAGTTTGACATAGAAAGCTAGCAGTAAATGATAATTCTATATATATATATGTGTGTGTGTGTGTGTGTATTCAATACTTTAAATAAGTCTTTATTGCATTATTTAGTATAGTTATTATGTGAGATAGGTAATATAATTATTCTATCAATGTTAATATAGTACAATTATAATATTATGATTATACTAAACAATATAAATTATATGTTAAACTAATATTAATCAACAAAATAATTAATATTATTTGATATTAGCAAGCCATTGATATTAATATAATACCATTAAATATCATGATCATGTTAAACGATAAACACCAATCATTGAAAGATAATATAAATTAATATTATTTCAATAAGATCTGGAGGGTATTTTCGTCATCACCTCGCAGTAATTTCCTTACAAATATTGGGTAGACTCCGTGAAAATTGGCATTTCGAATCAATCTCTGAATGTTCGTAACATTTGATTTTGATGAGATTCGCAATTAAAAAAGACGATGAGAGATTTCTTCACCATTTAGATATACGATTCCGTGTAAGAAATGTTAAGGTTTTCGGTGAGATGGATCATTGTGAAGTATTGCAGTTCAAACAATCTTGTTCTTTCCAAGATGGATTTCTTAAGAACCATGGGAAACTATAGAAATATTCATTAAGAGTTGGGCATTAGTGCGCTAACTTATAAATTTTCTTTCTTGAGTTAAATGCGTTGGAGGAAGAACATGCAATCCCAACACATTTAACTCAAGTAAGAATATCTATACATTAGCATGTTAATGCAAAAGGAAATTGTAAAAACTTTGAAAATTGACCAATTAAGGACTGCGCACGGTTCGGTTTTAATTTTAACCATGAATTAATTGAATCATATTTATTTATCGATTTTTAACGTATTAGAATCGAACCGAATAATTTATAAGTTTGGAATCAAACCGGACCAAATCATCAAAATTATCACTTTTTGTCACGATAATTTTTTACTATTACAAAAGACTAAGATATATTGATTATCACGAAAGATATGCCTATAGTGACGATTCTAACTGGCACAAAATATAAAAATATATATTAACAAAATATTCATAAATTTTATGAAATGAGAAGCATTACTTTAGGACTTGTATATATACTTGAAAAAATATAGAAATTTGTGTAGGTAAAAAATAATTTCAATAAATTTGAAGTGCCCAATACTAATTAAATAAATTATATTAGAAATTTTTACAATCAAAATATTTTTACAATTGAAATGTTCTTATAATCAAAATGTTTTTAATCATATTCCTTTAAAAAGAAGTTCATCCTCTTCCTTTGACAAAACATTAATTTTCCTCATTTAACAACTCAAATCTTCCTTAAATCTTCAATTTCCTAAAGTCAAAACCATCTTCATTCGATTAAGAGTGACTTCCACATACATAGATAAGGAAAAAAAAATCATAATTAGAAAAGATAATATGACAACTTTGATATGTAAGAACAACAATTTTTATTAAGAAAAAATTAATTTCTCAACAACCAACACAAGAAGACTTATTTTTTTACAAGAAGTAAATTTCATATATAAAAGCTCTATTAAAAAAAAAGGCAGCTGAAAAATAGAATACAATGCATTTATTGATTTTTATTCACCCATTTGTGCACACATTGCCTACCTCTCTGTAGGATCATCTATATCACAAGAAGGAGGGTGAATTATGTCTTTAGTAATTAAATACTAGTGGATAAAATAATAACACAAAACACTCTTGAATGAAATTCTATTCTTTATTTAAAGATAGAATTTACAATATCTTTTCAGCTCAATTCCCTTCTTGAAGGTTTTGATACAGTAATGTTTAATATACAATTCAAATAGAGAAATAAAGCTCTTATTCAAAATTAATTTTGAATTGTATAAAACCTGATCTTTATGCACACAGTTTCTTTCTTTCTCTTTGCTCAGCTTCTATATCTCTTCTTCTCTAGTTGTCGAATTTCCAAACTTCTTGCGTTTGCAGCTCCTTTTTTAAAATTGCTTGGAATTTTGAACTTCTTCTGATGTTGGAGAACTTTTCAGAATATGAATATTCAAACTTAACTTTTCAATTAGGGATCCAGATTGAATATTCAGACTTAGTTTTCGAGATTGGGATCCCTTGCTGTAATGTAGCTCGTACTCTATTTGTAGTCGAACTCTGTTGTCTTTCACGTTCAGCATGTTCATCCACTTAATCCACAATCCATAATCTATAATCCACGTACTAATTTTTTCTTTAATCTAAATTACTATCTTTTTGAGTTTCCACTTTCTCCACAATCATTTTAAATTTCCAAGATCTCCACTCGTAGATATATCAAGACTTTTATCTTCCTAGAGTTTTGTAGAATATCTTCTAAGTCTTCGATTTAGTCGAACACTTATCCTTTAAGTCCTATAAAAACTTGAACACTTATCAGTAACTCTTCGAGTTTTTGTACTTGCAAAACACATGACTAAACAAGGAAACTTATCTATTTGTTAGTCATTTTATAAAACTCGAATAGTTATCTATCCATGCGTCTAAAAACTTGAACAGTTATCTAACTATTCCATTTTTCATTACAGAACGCACATGGAAAACACGTGACAACTTAAAACATTAAAAACACACGTGCAGATAACTTAACTATACGAGTTTTTAATATAAAGTATTCGACAAAAATGAAACGTTAACTATCCGAAAGTTTAACTATTGCAAATCTAACTCTTTGGAAATCTTTAATTTATCTGATATAAAAATGAAACTTTCTGATAATCTATTAACTAGTATACTTAGAGAATATTATGTAGACTTATTTAAAAATGTTAATAAAGCATATATCATCAAAATTAAATACCTAACAATCTCTAATCATATATGGAACAGATGAAGCAATAATTGTAGACTTCTGAAAGCCATCTTCACCAAATATGTGTCACATATTTGCATAAGATATTATCAGAATATCACAAGATTCTTTTGATTTTATTTCTCTCCTTCCTAACTTTAGAATGACACAATGTTGACTTTAAAAGAATGAGTTTACCACCTAAAAGAGAATTCTACTAATCCAATTTTCCAATCTATTGTTAACCCAAAGCTCTTCCTTTTATAAATAGCACCATGAAATCAACTATAATAACTTAATTAGTTGAAACTAGGATTCATAATTTAGTGACCTTTTTGTACGAATTGTTGATTTGATATCTTAAGCAAGGAAATAATGTTGGAATGTGGTCGTAATGACCATCAACATATTCGTGTGTTACATAATGCATGGATGGCGAGCGCTACACATGCTCGGCCATGGAACGTAATGGATGACATCAGGGAGCCATTGGAGGGGCAGAGATGAAGGTGAGGAGGCTCCTAGCTATAAGAAGAGAGGTGGGAAGAAGATAGACATCAATAAAAAAAACCTTGAACTCACCTTCATCGGAGCTCGTCGCGTCGACGCATCGCCAGTTGCAATCCAACAATCGTATCAGAGCCTCAAATGTTGTGCACCACCACGTCGAACGCCTGTCGCTCGCTCACGTTCATCTCTGCTTGGATATTCCAACGAAGCTTGTTTGCACCTATACACCGATTGTCCTCCTACGCGGAATCGCCTTCGTTGAGTACACCACGCGCTGCACCTCCCTCGACGTTGGGGAAATGTCGCTTGCCGCATATCCGCAACTCCCCGACTCATCAAATCACCACTTGCTTGGCCAGGTTGCGCCTTCGCCGCCCACACGCACGAGTCCTCCACAAATCGTGCATTGCGGCCGCTCCACCCGCTCCTCCGAAAACGTGCATCTCCGTCACCTCCGCGTGCGATGCTCGCAAGCTCCGCCACTGCACCGTGCGCTCCCCCTTTGTCGTTCGGTCCACTTCCGCGTGTGCCGCTCGCTCCTCCGTGCACGCACCTCCACCCTAAGCGCACAACCCTCTCTCCCTCCGCTCGTATGTGCGCACTCCTCCACGTCCAAGCTCGCCGCCCCACCAGAAAGCTTCTCCTGCTCGCTATCGCACTCGACGATCACCCCCTTTCTTCGGTGGACGTCAAGTTTTTTTCTTGATATGGGTGGGTGAAAATGTTGATTCAAATGAAATAAATGCATGTTATAAAAAGAACAAAGGGGTTTTATTTATGAAAATTAAATTTT
This sequence comes from Cymodocea nodosa, assembly GCA_036874045.1. Taxonomy (NCBI): domain Eukaryota; kingdom Viridiplantae; phylum Streptophyta; class Magnoliopsida; order Alismatales; family Cymodoceaceae; genus Cymodocea; species Cymodocea nodosa. The sequence goes on from CM072345.1 coordinate 1,929,066, forward strand.
GATATTATTATTGTTGCATGGTGTTTAGAATAAAAAAGTATATAATATTAATAGTTAAATGATGATTAATTACATAATATTTAGTTTATCATATGAGAATTAAGCCATTATGTTATAATTACACTGTTATATGCTTTAATGAAAGAATCTGCATAATTTCAATGAATTAGCGTTAATTTAGTATATTTCTGAACTATCGGTAAGTTATCTGCTAGCTATCTGAAATGTGTCTAAACACGTATAGTTAGAGTTGTAAGTATCTAAAATATCTTTTTATCATAAAACGACCTAAGGACACGTGTCACGTTCTAGAAACTTAACTTAAGTTATCTTTCAGAAGTTTAGGTGCTAACTGTCCAAAATGCATATAAGTTTCAGATACTTATAATTATAACTATCTAAAACATTTGAACTCATTAAGTTATTTCTTTATTGCATGTGTTTTATAGTTAAATCAACGAAGTAAGTCTGTTAAGTAACTTTAACTCCACGGATCATTTATTTTCTAACATGCCATTCTAGTAGTTGCAGAAACAAGAAATTCGAAGGAAAACCACGATTACAGGAATTCACTCATGGAATGAAGAAGAAATCACCATCGTTGATATGAATGAAGGAAATCCAACTGATCATTTAAGAAGTAGTTACTATTGAAAGAAATATAAAAGACAGAAAAAGTGTGGGAAGAGAAGTGGAGAACCGCGCTAATTGCAGGAAGCGTCGGAAGTTCCTTGAAGCTCCACCACACCACCAAAATCACTAACCATTGGAGGTTTGTGAAGATACTTTTCGGATGTCAGGTCGATTCCAAGCCAAACATAGTGACTGACAACCATTGTGAGGAGTGATTGCATTACAAGAAGGGAAGCTATTTTCACCAAGCACCGACTCATATCTCAGTAAATCGTAAAGCTTCTAGCCTTGATTTTGGGTTGATGCTAGTATGCTGAAGAGGAGATCATCTTATAATTCTTGATTTGCAATTCTATAGGGAGAGGAAGCAAGATTGTAAGTGATTAAGTTTTCAGTGGTGTAATCGCGTCGCATGTAATGACGAAAGTTTTTACTGTTGATAGAGATTTTTACATTTCACCTTTCGCTTATCTTCAAGAACATATCAAAACAAAAATACCAAAAAAAACTAATTATCTATGTTTACATTTAGTATTAAAGTGTTGTATTGTTTGCTTTGTATCGTGATTAATGTTATCATTGTTAGTATTGTGAATGTTTTATATTTGTTTAATTCAAAAAATAGAAAATAGTTTTATTGTTTACTGAAATTGATTCGTCTCAGATATTTAAAGATTTTAATGGTTACTGTTTGAAATGTCTGAATGTTAGTATTGCTAAATGACAAATCTAATATTAACTAACATTAAAAAGCTTAATTGATGTTATTTACATTCTATGGAACCGTCTAATGGTTGGCCGAATTCCCCTATAAATAGTAGTATTTAACTGGAAAGATAGGCTCGTGGAGTTAACTTAAGTCCACAAAGTTAGTCTGTTGAGTTAACCATAACTCTATGAACTAAGTCCGTTGAGTTAACTGTAACTCAACGGAGTGCTTAACTGAACACATATAAACTCTAATATAAAAATAAAAATGGTACACAATTCTTACTCAATCTTTGTGGGATCGACCTGTACTTGCACACAAATACAATATATACTATGCACTTTGTTAGGTATTTAATTTTGATGATATATGCTTTATTATTGTATTTAAATATGTCTACATAATATTCTCTAAGTATATTTCTCTAAGATAAATAGTTAACAGATTATCGGAAAGTTTCATTTTTATGTTGGATAAATTAAAGATTTTTGAAGAGTTAGATTTGCAATAGTTAAACTTTCGGATAATTAACATTTCGGATAGTTAAACTTTTGGATAGTTAACGTTTCGTTTTTGTCGAATACTTTATGTTAAAAACTTGTATAGTTAAGGTTATCTACACGTGTGTTTTTAATGTTTTAAGTTGTCACATGTTTTTTTCATGTGCGTTCGATAATGTAAAATCGAATAGTTAGATAACTGTTTGAGTTTTTATACACATGGATAGATAACTGTTTGAGTTTTATAAAAGGACTAACGAATATATAAGTTTCTTTGTCTAGTCACGTGTTTTGTAGGTGCAAAAAACTTGAAGAGTTAAAAGATAAGTATTCGAGTTTTTACAAGACTTAAAAGATAAATGTTTGACTAAATCGAAGACTTAGAAGATATTCTACAAGACTCTAGGAAGATAAAATTTCGGTGAATCTATGAAGTGGAGATCGTGGAAATTCAAAATGTTAGTGGAGAAAGTGGAAATTAAAATAGAAAGTAATTTGGATTAAAGAGAAAATTAGTATGTGGATTATGGATTATGGATTGTGGATCAAGTGGATGAATATGCTGAAGGTGAAAGACAACAAAGTTCGACTACTAATAGAGAGTACGAGCTACATTACAACAGAGGATCCCAATCTCGAAAACCAAGTCTAAATATTCAATCCAGATCCCTAACTGAAATGTTAAGTTTGAATATTCATATTCTGAAAAATTCTCTAACATCAGAAGATGTTCGAAATTCCAAGCAATTTCAGAAAAGGAGCTGCAAATGTAAGAAGTCTGGAAATTCGACAACTAGAGAAGAAGAGATACAGAAGCTGAGCAAAGACAAAGAAAAATCAGGTTTTATACAATTCGAAATTAGTTTTCAATAAGTGCTTCATTGTTATATTCGAATTGTATATCAAACATTTCTGTTTCAAAACCGTTAAGAAGGGAATTGAGTTGAAAAGATATTGTAAATTCTGTCTTGAAATAAAAGAATAGAATTTCATTTACGAGTGGTTTGTGCTCTTGTTTTATCCACTAGTATTTAATTGCTAAAGACACAATTCACCCCCCCTCTTGTGATACAGACGATCCTACAACTGGTATCAGAGCTACTGTTTTTCACTTATTTACTATGATCTGCTACAACTAGTATCAGTGCACTTAAACTGTTTAAAGCATCTGAAAAGCCTTCAATTCTCTATTTAGGAATCGATTTTTCCTATCATTTACTTCGGATCATCTGTTTAAAATGGACAATTCTGAAATCTTAGTTATGACTGAAGGACAGACCACTAATCGTCCTCCTATGTTCGAATGTAGCAATTATGGCTACTGGAAATATAGGATGAAAGTATTCTTTCAGTCAATTGATTTCAAACTATGGCATATAATTAGCAATCCTATAGTGTTAGTTACGACTCCATATGATACTTGGACTTTTGATGAAAAGAAGCGAATGACACTGAATGTTAAAGGTTTAAACATCTTGTTTTGTGCTTTATCTCATGATCAATTTAATAAAGTTTCTGCATATCAAACTGCATATAAGATATGGCATGCTTTAGAAGTTGCCAATGAAGGTACTAATCAGGTCAAGGAATCTAAGATCAATATGTTAGTACATAAATATGAGCATTTTAAAATGCACAAAAATGATGTATCTTTGACATGTTTTCCCATTTTCTTGAGATTGTAAATTCATTAAAATCTTTAGGCAAGAAATTCGAGGAAAAAGACTTGGTAAGAAAGATCATTAGATCTTTAACTAAAATTTGGGTTCAAAAGACAACATCTATTGAAGAGTCCAAAGACTTAAATACATATACTCTTGATAATCTCATAGGAAATCTAATAGCCTATGAAGTACAACATTTAGATCCAAAAGGGAAAAATCCTAGAAGGGATCTGGCTTTTGAGGTTGATAAAGTCTCAGAAGTCACTAGTGATTCTAACGATGATTTACTGTTGTTGACTAGAAAATTTAGAAATCTATTGAAGAAATGCAGGAACTTCAGGTCAGCAAAGACATCTGGAGATATGGAGAAGAAGTCATTCACGAAAGACAAAAGTATATACTACAAGTGCAACAGATCGGGTCACTTTCAAACTGATTGTCCTCTCAACAAAGATAAGAAGAATTCAAGGAGGAATTTTAGGAATAAGAAATTCAGAAAGAGAAGGGCGCTTAAAGTGACATGGGATGACACTTTAGCTTCATAAAGTGAAGAAACAAAGGATTCAACATTAGACAATGAATCCTCATTAACATCAGATTCAGAAGAAAATCTAGTAAATGTATGCTTTATGGCAAAATCCAATGAGGTATCCTCTGATCAAAATATTAATTTTGATAATTTTGATGGATTACTTGTTGAATACAATAGACTGGCCAGAAAATATAAGAAAGTCAAAATAGAAAGAAAGGACACTAGGAAAATGCTAGATGAATTTGAAAATAAGATTGATTTTCTGAACTCTACGTTGAATAAATTTAAAGAAGAAAATCAAAGGCATGCCTAGGAAATTTTAAAGTTCACTGCTATAGAAAGAAAATTACATGCTGATTGTGAAAATTTAATTGCTGATAAGAAGAAAATGATCTATGAAATTGAAAAACTGGAACTGACTATTAATGATTTAAATTTAGAAATTGATGTGTTAAAGATTAAAGTCTACGATCAAAAGGCTATATTAAGTAAATGGAATAATAGTCAAACTATAACAAATGAACTTAGTAGTAAAATATCAAATATAGAAAAACATGGTATTGGTTTACACGATGCATCTTCTGAAAATTATATATTACATGATGGTACTGCTAAAAGTAATGTCTTTATTTTCAGTACTAAGAATAGTAAGAGAAAAACTATTCCAGCATATAAATGATAGCACACGATGCAAGAATTTCAAAAGAAATCTTCAAAAGAATCAAACTAAGACATTTGAGAATTTTAATATTCTTGATCAATTTTCTTTATATTTAAAGAATATCGGATATTGGAAATCAAGTAATGTTAGAAATGAAAATTTTAACTCTAGTTTACATAGAGACAAATGTTCTGATAATTATAACACTAAGAGAAAAGAATGCAAGAATAATTATGAGAAAATAGATAAGTTGAAGTCTAAAAATATGGATTATTTTGATATGGCTCTCTCTAAAATTCTTGGACCCACACAAAAATGGGTTCCAAGAGATAAAATCTCTTTTTGACTATTTTGTAGGTACACAAATCAAAATGGATAATGGATAGTGGAGCATCCAGCCACATGACTAGAGATATACGATTACTTACAGAAATAACAAAGACCAAGAACGTACAAGTTACCTTTGGAAATAAAAGCAAAACAAATATCCTTGGGTCTGGCAAGGTTCAGGTAACTGAGAAATGCTTTATAAATGATGTTTTATTATTAGAAAACTTAGGTTTTAATTTATTGAGTGTTCCTATTTTAATGAAGATTTACAGAGTAATTTTTGAAAAAGATTCTTGTAAAATTATGGACATGTCTACAAACGAAATTTTATTCACTACATACAAGAAAAGATTTGTTTGTATTCTAAATTTGCCTTATGATATTATTAAAGACAATGCTTGCTTAATTGCAAAATCAGATGAAGTCATTTATGGCATAGAAGGCTAGGACACTTAAATTTAAAATTATTACAAAAGTTGTCTAAAAAGAATCTAGTTAGTGGTTTACTTAGTATTAAGTACTCGAAAGAGTTTATGTGTGATGCATGTCAACTAGGTAAATTACATAAAACATCCTTTAAAAGCTTAAATGAAATAACAAGCAAAAGAGTATTAGAACTAGTGCATATGGATTTATTTGGACCTACTAGAACAACCAGTCTAGGAGGTAAACATTATGCTTTTGTACTAGTTGATGACTATTCTAGATTCACTTGGGTCTATTTTCTAGCTAATAAAACTGAAGTTTTTGAAATATTTAAAATATTCTGTAATAAAGTTTAGAATGAGCAAAATGTTAAAATTCAAAAACTTAGGAGTGATCATGGTACAGAATTTGATAATGATCAAATGGACGCCTTTTGTGAAGAATTAGGCATAGATCATAGGTACTCATTTCCAAGAGTTCCTTCACAAAATGGGATAGTAGAACGTAAAAATAGATCACTTTAGGAAATGTCCAGAACCATGTTAAATGAGTATAAGTTACCCCTGTTTCTCTAGGCAGAAGCAATTCATACAGCATGCTATGTTATAAATAAAGTACATCTAAGACCAATTTTAGATAAAACTCCTTATGAGATATGGTATAATAGGGTTCCCAAAATAAGTTATTTAAAACCCTTTGGGTGTAAATGTTTTATTTTAAACACTAAGGAACGAAGAGACAAATTTAAAGCCAAATCGGATGAAGGTATTTTTGTTGGTTATTCCATTAGAAGTAAAGCATATAGAGTTTATAATAAATCAACAAAAACCATTGAGGAAACCCTACATGTAAAATTTCATGAAAATTCTCATTTGGATCTAAGACATGCTGAAAACTTTGATTAAGAAATTTTCCCAGAAATAGTACCAAATGATGTTGACAGAGAAATTGATAGATTATCTGACGGAATAAGAAATTTAAGTTTGAATGATGAAAATTTAGAAGAAAATAATGTCATACTTATAGAAAATGTGGAACAACATAGAAATTGGCGTTATGCTTCATCTCATCCTATTGATCAGATAATAGGCGATCCTAATCAAGGAGTTAGGACTTGGTCATCAATAGTCAACATCTGTGGTGCTTATTCATTTGTTTCTTTGCTAGAACCTAAGAAAATTGAAGATGCCTTAGAAGATGAATTTTGGTATTTAGCTATGCAAGATGAGCTAAATCAATTTATAAGAAATGAGGTATGAGATCTAGTTCCACCACTTGAAAATCAGTCCATAATAGGAACAAGGTGGGTATTTAGAAACAAAGTAGATCAAGATGGACATATAGTTAAAAATAAAGCTAGATTAGTTGCTCAAGGTTACAAGCAAGAGGAAGGAATTGACTATGATGAAACTTTTGCTCCTATTGCTAGACTAGAATCAATATGAATTTTGTTAGCTTATGCTTGTTATATGGATTTCAAATTATATCAAATGGATGTTAAGATTGCTTTTTTAAATGGATATATAAAAGAAGTGTATGTAAAACAACCTCTAGGTTTTGAAGATTCAAAACATCTTGAGTATGTTTACAGGCTTACAAAGGCACTATATGACCTTAAACAAGCTCCTAGGTCTTGGTATGAAAGATTATCTAAATTTCTTATGGAAAAAGGGTATTCTATGGGAAAGGCAGATCACACTTTTTATCAAGAAGATTGAAAAATATATATTAGTAGTTCAAATCTATGTAGATGACATCATATTTGGAGCAACAAATGATAAATTAGTTGAGTCCTTTTCGAAAGACATGACTAATCAATTTGAAATGAGTATGATGGGTGAACTATCATTTTTCCTAGGCTTACAAATTAAGCAATTAGATTAGGGAACTTTTATTTCACAAGAAAAATATACTCAAGATTTATTAAAGAGGTTTGGTTTAGACAACACTAAAACAAAGAATACACCAATGAGTACTATTACCAAGTTGGATAAAGATGACTCTAGAAAAACTGTAGATGTAAAACAATATAGAAGTATGATTGGTTCATTACTCTATTTAACAGCTAGTCGACCAGATATTATGCTTAGTGTGTGTACTTGTGCTAGATATCAATCTAATCCTAAGGAATCACACCTACTTGCTGTTAAATGAATTTTTAAATATCTATTAGGAACCATCAATTTCAGACTATTTTACTTAAACACAGTTCTTTAAAGTTAGTAGGTTATAGTGATGCTGATTTCGCAAGATGTAAGTTTGAAAGAAAAAGCACCAGTGGCACTTGTCAATTGTTAGGTAATTCTTTAGTGTGATGGTTCAGCAAAAAGAAAAATTGTGTAGCATTATCTACAACTAAAGCTGAATATATAGCTGCTGCACTTTGCTGTGCTCAAATCCTGTGGATCAGACAAATCTTAAAAGATTTTAATTTAGACTATGAACCAACTCAGATTTTCTATGATAGTAGTTCTACAATAAGTTTATCTGAAAATCCTGTGTTACATTCACGAGCAAAACATATAGAAGTTCGACATCATTTTCTAAGGGATAATGTTATAAAAGGAAAAATAGTATTAAATTTTGTTCCTACCACAGAACAATTAGTAGATCTATTTACAAAACTCTTAGATGAAAATACTTTCTCAAAATTACGATTAGAACTTGGTATCTGTAGGTTATCTGATATTTAAATGGTCATGTTCATTGTATTTTGGTTTGTTATAAGGTAGTTTTAGAATTTAATATCTTTATCATTAAAAAAAAAAAATATCTATTTTCGAATTATAGTTTTCTAGTAGTTAAGAATTTATGAAATTCTAATTTTTATTGAAGTCAATTTATTCAAGAAAAATTCAGAAAAGATTACTTAAGGAAAGTTAAATTGATTCAATATGAGTGCCAACTATATTTTTATTACTTATGTCTATGCTATTACAGAGATTTTAACAGTAAAATACATAGAAAGTATGTACTTTTTATTAAAGGAAAGTTATTAACATTCTATTAGAAAAATTAAGTCTTGTGGTTGCCTCTAATTTAATTTACTGTCTTGTTCTATTTTTTGTTTGTTTTTGTCTGTAATTACTTGAGTAATTAAGTCTGTTGGGGGATCTTAAACCCTAGTCACTTAAACCAACTCGTTTGGGATGTGCTGACTGAACACTCATTTTGCAAGTAATTCAGATTATATTTAAAAAAAAAAAAATACTTGTTCTCACTTGTCATTGAGTAATTGGTTATCTTTCCTCTAAGCAAGGGATTGTGATTACGTAAAAAGATGATATTGTGGGAGGTAATACATAAAATATATATATATAAATAAAAAAGAAGAAGGGGGGCAATGTACTCAAGCTTAATTTATCTTTCAAGGTGTTATAACAATCCTACCATAATCTATGCATATAATCCTTGTTATTTTTTTGTTATTATCTACTCTTTACACATAATGTACGATATTTATTGTCTTAAAGTTGTGTACTCATTATTGAATTCTTTTAAGTTTTTGAAGGTATATCTCTATGAATTATCTTTTGTAAACTGAATAAGATAAAAGCTAGAATGTCTAAATTGTTAACTCTACTACTTATTTCTGTATTTAATTCAAATTAAAAAAAGAAGAAGGAGAGACTCAAATCTATTTAACGCTTAGTGTTTAGAATGAAAAAGTGCATATTATTAACGGTTAAATGATGGTTAATTACACAATATTTAGCTTATCATATGAGAATTAAGCCATTATGTTATAATTGCACTGTTATATGCTTTAATTGAAGAATCTGCTTAATTTTGGGGAATTAATGTTAATTTAGTACATTTATGAACTGTCAGTAAGTTGCAGGTTGTGAAATTCTTAAGTATCCGAATATTCTGATATTTCGGACAGTTATGTTTAACATACCAAACAAATTCGGACAGTTATGTTTAACAAACCAAATATGTATCAGATAGTTATGTTTAAATTGTCGAATAGTTATGTTTTGAGAGAATATTTTATTATTTCCTGAAGTACGCGTGTCGAAACCAGAATGAATGACTTAAGTGAACTTTCAGTGAGTTATCTATAACTATCCGAAATTGCAGCTGGGCATCGGATAGTTATCCCTGTAACTCTCTGAAATCTCTTTTTATTTATAAAATACCTGGGGACACGTGTCATGTTCTAGGTAAGTGACTTAAGTGGATTTTCGGTGAGTTAACTGTAACTATCCGAAATGCATCTAAGCATCGGATAGTTAGACCTATAACTCTCCGAAATGTTATTTTATGATTAAACTGTTGCTGACACGTGTTGAGATCTAGTAGACTTACTTAAGTTATATATCGGTGAGTTATTTGTAAGTATCCGAAATGCATCTGAGCATCAGATAGTTAAGTTTATAAGTATCCAAAATGCACCTGAGCATCAGATAGTTAAATTTATGCATGTGTTTTATAGTTAAATCAACGAAGAAAGTCCGTTGGGTTATCTGTAACTCCATGGAATATATATTTTCTAATATGCCACTGTAGCGGTTGCAGGAACAGACAGTTGGAGGAGAAAAACCACGTTTGTACGTATCGCCCAGGGAAAGAAATCATCACCATTGATACGAATGAAGGAAATCCAATCGACCATTCAAGCAAAAACAGTTACTACTGAAGAAATATAAAAGAAAAGAAGAAAAAAAGAAGAGGTGTGTGATCGATGGGCGGACAATGTGTGTAGAGGAGGATTGGCGACGCAATTCTCTAAAGTACCACACCAACCACCATCATCACCATCATCACCACCATAATCACCAACCATCGGATGTCTGCGAGGATACTTGCCTGATGTCGGGTCGATTCCGAGCCAAACACAGTGCCTGACAACCACTGTGAGGAGTGATCGTGTCGCAGGAAGGGAAACCATTTTCACCAAGCGCCGACTCATATTTCAGGAGATCGTAAAGCTTTTAGCCTTGGCTTCGAGTTGATGCTTGTATGCTGAAGAGGAGATCATCTTGCAATTCTGGACTCGCGATTCTATTGGGAGAGGAGACAAGATTGTAAGTGGTTTAATTTTCAATGGTGTAATTGCGTTGCAAGTAGTGTTAGAAGTATTTACTGTCAAGTGAGATTACTTTACATTTCACCTATCGCCTATTTCCATGTTCATATTAAAACAAAAATACCGAAAACAATTTATCTATGTTTGTATGTTGTATTTGAGTGTTGTATTGTTTGTGTTGTATCGTGATTAATGTTATCTATGTTATTGTTGTGATTGTTTTATGTTTACTTTAGTTTTACAGTTTATTGAAATTGGTTCGTTCAAAAGACTTAAAGATTTTAATGGTTACTATTTGAATTATCTAAATGTTAGTATTGCTCAATGATAAATCCAATGTTAACTAACATTAAAGAGCTTAATTGATGTTATTTACAATCTGTGGAATCGCCCAATGGTTGGTCGAATTCCTCTGTAAATAGCAGTATTAAAAAGAAAAGGCAGGCTCGTGGAGTTAACTTAAGTCCACGAGGTTAGTCCGTTGAGTTATCCATAACTCAACGAACTTAGTCCATTGAGTTAGCTGTAATTCAACGGAGAGCTTATTGAATATATAAATTTGATTTTTAACAAACGAACAGTTCTCAAGTTCGTTAGCAATTCCCTGTGGGATCGACCTGTACTTGCACACTGATACAATAGACATTGTGCACTTGCAGTTAAAGTACAAATTGGAATTAATATCTAAATTGTATTAAAAGTTGTTTGTTTACTTCTAAAAGAGAGAATAAGCATAAAGATAAATTTACTAAGTAAAATCAGAAGTAGCAAATCCAAGTTTTTCTAGTGTAGTGTTGGGAAAACCCAAATACTTAGCGTCCTCTTTAAGTAAACTATTTAACCTTTTAAAGCCAAATCTACTTAAGGGCTTGGCAACCCAGATTAAGTACGCCATAGATTCTTTAAACTACATTTATGTAGGGGGAGCAATTTCTCGTATAATAATTCATCTCTTATGATCTATAATATGTTTTCATGAAAGAATCTGCATAATTTCAGGAAATACACTTTAATTAAGTACATATCTAAACTGTCAGTGATTTGCAAGTGTTTTAATTCTTAAGTATCCAAATTTTCTATTATTTTGGCAAGTTATATTGCAAGTATCGGATAGTTGTGTTTTAAAACGTTCAATAGACTATTTTATTATTTCCTGAAGTACACGTGTCGAAACCATAATGCATGACTTAAGTGGATTTTCGGTAAGTTATCTGTAACTCTCCGAAATGCATCTAGGCATCGGAAAGTTAGATTTGTAACTGTCCGAAACATCTCTTTATTATAAAATTGCTTAAGTACACGTGTCGTGATCTGGAAGATTGACTTAAGTTATCTTTCGGAAGGTTATCTGTAACTCTCCGAAATGCACTTGAGTATCGGATAGTTAGGTTTATAAGTCTCCGAAACTTTCTGAATACCTTAAGTTCAAATTTTGCACGTGTTGAATTTCACTGCTTTATAATGTCTCAGTTGAAACTCGAACAATTATGTTTAACTCTTCGACTTTTCACACCTATTCCTTCGAGAAACTCGAACAGTTATCATAAGTCTTCGAGTTTTCTTACTTTTCACTTAGCCTGAAGTTATTTTCTTTATATGAATAGTTACGCTAAGTATTCTACAACTGTTGGTTGTCAAACTTGTACAGTTATTGCAAGCACTCAAGTTATTTATTGGTAACGGATCTTATATTTATGATTTCAATGATTGAATCCGTTTATCCATTTATAAACTCTAAGAGTTATAAATGTTTTACTAACAACCTTTCATGTTTCTACCTTGGTAAAACCTTAGCTTCACAATCTTTACTTCCACTAAGTTCTACAGTGCAAAGCGAAGATTAATCAACAATGTCAGGACGTGGAAGAGGACAGGGTAGAATGACAAAAGTGTAGAAAAGAGAGTTGGAACTTCAGAAAATGCAAAATGAAATCAACGACATCTATTCAAGGTACACTTTTTCAAATGAAATACTGCATGAAATAAGAAAAGCTATTCAAGATGAGAAAAATTTATGTTGGAAATTTATTCAAAATTATGCTGAAACACAGTTTAGACTAAAACAGACTGAACTTTCCGCATTGCATTTATGGAAAAGAAACTTACAACCTAACCCTACGGTTGTAAATTCTAGACATGTACTAGAGACATCAATACAGTCTATCACTTATTACGGAAAGAAATGGGGACCAATGATAGAACATACAAATAGGGAATTAGAAACATTGTATTCCCAACATTATTTTCCCCCAGTTGTTTTAGATGATATTCAATAGTATATAGATGAACAGAAAACTACCATTAGCAAAATGGGCCTTCGAAGTGAAGGACAAAGAGTTTATCAACTCAAAATGGCCGAGGTTGAGAGCTTAAAACTCTATATTCCATTATTACAACCTAGGCATCATGGTGAAGGACCATCAAACCCCAGGTGCCTTTAATAGGAGAAATTAAGACAATTTTAGAACCTCCTAAACAACCTGAACCACTACAAACATATAGTTGGAAAAAGAAAAAAACAATTGAATATTTTGCACTAACTACAGGTGTACAAGGAATATTGCAGCAAAAAGAAGAATTAGTTAAAAATGGAAAACTATGTTCCATTGCAGAGGCTGGACAGACATTTGTGTCAGGAATCCCAGCAGATGTGACCAATATTGGATTACAAGCATATACTCTAAGGTATTGTGTCACATTAGTGCATAATGTATCTTTTAATACAATGAACAGTTTTTCACAAAATGCTGCAAGCACACATTCTTTTCATACGGAAAGAGAGAATGTAGGAAATTTTGATGATACATATACAGATGATATCCAATTTGATGATATTTTTGACAACATAGACACTGAGTTTATGAATTTTAAAGATATTTCATTTGAAGAGGAATGTACAGATATTCTTTCTCTTATTGTATCTCGAACAGAGCCTTTTGAGTTTTGGTATAGTTGCTTAAACTACATTTTACATATATGGTTATGTCTGTTACAGTCTAAAGTATACTTGTTGATAAATGTATATAATTAACAACATACATAGTTACAAATAGAATATGATACTACCAATGTCTCACATATACAAATTTCAGAAATACAAGATGATTCTATTATACCGATAGATATAACACATTCTTTCATACAGAGGCAGTTAAATAGATCACATATAGATATACATGTTGCTGATATACAGATTGCTACAGAGACTGTTACTACTGAAATGTTTCCAGAAGAACAAACTAAAGAAATTCAACAAATTATTGATACAACAATAATAGATATTTTAGACATTTATACAAGTTTTGCTGGCAATTCCACCAGTTCTGAAAGATCTGAAAATATAGATGCTGCTGATAATATTGAAACAAGTCCTAGATCAGAACATCATGACAGGAAAATACCTGATCCTGAACAGAGTTTAGATGAAAATACATTACTATGGTTCAGAAATAGTTCCTGTTAAGACAAATTTCAGACATATAAAACTTTTGTAGTTTTATATTCAAGACCAGTTAGGTTTGAAGGGATGTGTTAAGAATGAAAAAGTGTATAATATTTGTTAGTACCCGAGTATTTTGATAATGCAAAACCTATGTGAGGAAACATATTATATTTCACAGTTAAGTCTTACTGCATTAGATCAGAAGGCTGTTAGAACTATTTCTAGGCAGATGAAAAGATCAAGAAGTTTCTAGATGAACAGATCAAGAAGATTCAGCAAAAGCGAACAGTTACAAGTCTAAGTATCCGAAGAGCAAGTTTAAAGCAGCAGCAATGCTATCGGACAGTTAAAAGAATAACTATTCGATTTTACAAAGCCTTCGGAGAGTTATTTAATCAGACAGTTAAAGGGATTGAATGATGGGATAGTTAAGGAGATAACTATCCGGAAGCTTAAAGGACTTTTCGGAGAGTTATAGGTATAACTATCCGAAAGTTAAGTCATTCAATAAACTACGTGCAGAAATACAGAACGGAAGCTTAAAAGGCTTGTTGGAGAGTTAGATAACTATCCGAGTTTTCTTTTCGGAGAGTTAGATAACTATTAGAGTTTTTTGGTAAGTTATAGGCATAACTTTCCGGAACTTAAGTCATTTTATTACGCACGTGCAAAATGGAGGAAGCTAGCAATTGAAAGTTTAAATGGGAAAATTGGAGAGTTAGGATAACTATCCGAAATTTAAAAGAGATGGGCAGACAGTGTGTGTAGAGGAGGATCGGTGTCGCAATTCTCTGAAGTACCACACTAACCATCATCATCACCACCATAATCACCAACCATCGAAGGTCTGTGAGGATACTTTCCTGATGTCGGGCCGATTCTGAGCCAAACACAGTGCCTAACAATCATTGTGAGGAGTGATTGCGTCGTGGGAAGGGAAGCCATTTTCACCAAGCGCCGACTCATATTTCAAGAGATCGTAAAACTTCTAGCCTTGACTTCGGGTTGATGCCTGCATATTGAAGAGGAGATCATCTTGCAATTTTGGACTCGCGATTCTATAATGAGAGGAG
Source organism: Cymodocea nodosa (assembly GCA_036874045.1). NCBI lineage: Eukaryota > Viridiplantae > Streptophyta > Magnoliopsida > Alismatales > Cymodoceaceae > Cymodocea > Cymodocea nodosa. Next base: position 1,944,068 of record CM072345.1, read on the forward strand.
ACAAAATTGTAAGTGGTAAAATTTTCAGTGGTGTAATCACGTCGTATATAGTGACGGAAGTATTTACTATCGATTGAGATTACTTTACATTTCACCTTTCGCCCATTTCCATGTTCATATTAAAACAAAAATACCAAAAACAACTTATTTGTGTTTGTATTTTGTATTTGAGTGTTGTGTTGTTTGTTTTGTATTGTGATTAATGTTATCTTTGTTAGTGTTGTGATTGTTTTATGTTTGTTTTAGTTTTACAGTTTACTGAAATTGGTTTGTTCAAAAGACTTAAAAATTTTAATGTTTGTTTTGCAGCACAAGAGGTATGCTCTACTTCCTCTAGTTTAGAAAATGAGCATGATGATCTAGACATAAGTAGTCTTTTATCTACTGTAGATAATTTATATGTGAAGTGTAGAGATTTTAAGAAAGAAATTAAAAGATTAAATCAGTGCTTAGAAAATTCATTTGCTGAATTAGAATCAACTATAGTTGAAAATAGGAATCTAAAATCAAATTTAGATAAGTATAGTTGTGATAGCTGTAAATTAAAAGATGAAAATAAAATTCTATCAACTACTATATCAGATTTGAAAAATACTGTATGTAAATTTACTCAAGGACAAAAAAGATTAAATAAAATAATAGGATCTCAACGATCAAATGGGAATAAATATGGCCTAGGGTATGCTACACCATAGGAAATACCTTATTGTGGTGGAGTGATTCGATCTTATAGAGATGGCACCACTATGTTTGCCATCAAACGAAGATCAGGTCATATGTGGTTGCCAAGAGGCAATAGATTTAATGTTTTAAGGACTAACTCCTCTGGACCCAAGAAGATTTGGGTACCAAAAGCTTTAATTTCAGTATGATTTGTAGGGTGACAAGGAGTTTCAAGCACGTTTAACTAAATGGATTGAGGACAGTAGATGCTCAAAGTACATGACAGGTAAGAAAAGCTTTCTTGACTTAGTTAAAAACTTAAGTTCAGGATCTGTTAAGTTTGGAAATAATGAAAAATGTAAAATAACTGTAATATGGAATATTACATTTGAAAATGGTATAATTGAGAATGTCTTGCATGTAAATGGATTGAAATAAAATTTGATAAGTGTAGGACAATTATGTGATAAAGGCTATACTGTTTCTTTTAATGCTAAAAACTGCTACATTATTGATCCTACCACAAATGAAACAAAATTTATTGGTATTAGAAATTGCTCAATATATACATTAAACTTTCCATGTGAAAATTCTGTAAGCAATTCCTGTTTGGTAGCAACTAGTGAAGACGATTGGGTGTGGCATAGAAGACTTGGTCACATCAGCATGAAGAATATCAGAAAGCTATCCATGGGTGATCTTGTTAGGGGTCTACCTAAACTCACTTTTAAGAAGGATAGAGTGTGCAGTGAGTGTATGCTAGGGAAGCAGAAGAGAACTGCTCATCACAGCAAAAGTGTTGTTTCCACCGAAAGGCCATTAGAACTGCTACATCTAGATTTGTTTGGTCCTTCTCAAGTATCAAGTCTTGGGGGTCGAAAATATACCTTTGTTATTGTTGATGACTTCTCCAAATTAACTTGGGTAATATTTTTGACACATAAAAATGAAACTTGCAATGAGTTCAGGAATTTCTATATAAGAGTTTAGAATCAAAAGGAACTAGCAGTGAAGAAAATTAGAAGTGATCATGGAGGTGAATTTGAAAACTATGATTTTGAAAACCTCTGCAATTCATTTGGAATTTTGCATGAATTCTCTTGTCCTAGAACTCCTGCTCAAAATGGAGTTGTGGAAAGAAAAAATAGGACATTACAAGAAATGGCTAGAACTATGTTAAGTGACACGAATCTACCTAAATTTCTCTAGGCAAAAGCTGTAGGAACAACTTGTCACATTTCCAATAGAACTCACATTAGATCCATATTGAATAAGACACCTTTTGAAATTTGGTTCAATAAAACTCCAAATGTGGGCTATTTTAAGACATTTGGATGCAAATGTTATGTCTTAAATACAGGAAATGCTAAAAACAAGTTTGATGCTAAGTCTGAACCTACCATACTTGTTGGTTACTCCTCGAGAAGCAAAGCTTACAGAGTATATTTTGCTAGAGATAGAAGAGTGGAGGAAAGTATAAATGTTCAGTTTGATGAAGATCTGTTCCAGAATTTCAAAAAACTAAAGATTAATGATGATAGTGAAAATGAAGAATTTGAAGATGATAAAAGCAAGCAGAATACCAATTCACAAGTGTTAGACTAGAATCTCAACCTTAGATATCAGAATCATAACTGTTGGAAGTTTAGATATGATCATCCCGAGGAACAAATTATTGGAAATATATCCAAAGGAGTACAAACCAGAAGCAAAGTACAAGATATCTGTAATTTTTGTGCATTTGTGTTAGAAATAGAGCCAAAATTAGTAAATGAAGCCTATAAGGATACCTACTAGACAATGGCCATGTAGGAAGAATTAAATCAGTTTCAAAAAAACAATGTGTGGGAACTAATAGAAAAACCTGCAGGAAAATCCATCATTAGAACTAAATGGATTTTCAAAAACAAATTAGACGAAGATGGTAATATTCTCAAAAATAAAGCTCGATTAGTTGCACAAGGCTACAATCAGCACGAAGGTATTGACTATGAAGAAACTTTTTCTCCTGTAGCCAGGATTGAAGCTATCAGAATGTTGCTTGCTTTTGCAAGTAGTATGAAGATAAGATTGTTTCAAATGGATGTGAAAAGTGCCTTCTTAAATGGAGAAATTCAAGAAGTGTTTGTTAAACAACCTCTTGGATTTGAAGATGAATTCAAGCTAGATCATGTCTACAAACTGAGAAAGGCTTTATATGGTTTGAAACAGGCACCTAGAGCTTGGTATGAGAAATTGAAAAGATTTTTAATTGAAAACAATTTTTCTATAGGCAAAGTGGACAACACTTTGTTTATCAAAACTTTTGATGTGCACATGTTGATTGTACAGATATATGTTGATGATATAGTTTTTAGAGCCACTTTAGAAGATCTCTATCATGAATTTCAAAATTTGATGGAAAATAAATTCGAAATGAGCATGATGGGAGAATTGAAGTTTTTCTTGGGATTACAAATTCATCAAATGAATAATGGTATCTTTGTCAACCAAGAAAAATACTGTAAAGAGATGTTGAAGAAATTTGGTTATGAAAACATCAAATCTGTAAATACTCCAATGAGCTCAAGCATTAAAATAGAAATGGATGATTCAAGTGTTGTAGTGGATCAAAGGCAATATAGAGGTATGATTGGATTCCTACTATACCTTTTAGCTAGTAGGCTAGATATTATGTTTAGTGTATGCTTGTGTGCTAGATTTCAAGCATCACCAAAGGAATCACATTTGAAATCAGTCAAAAGAATCTTCAGATATTTACAAGGAACAAAAGATTTCGTATTATTCTACTCAGTTGACAGTAGTTTAATTTTAACAAGCTATAGTGATGTAGATTATGCAGGGAGTAAATCTGATAGAAAAAGCACTAGTGGTACTTGTCAATTACTTGGATGTTCTTTAATCTCATGGTTCAGTAGGAAACAAAATTGCATAACTTTATCAACTACTGAAGTCGAGTATATTGCAGTTGGATTGTGCTATGCACAAATCCTTTGGATGCAGCAAACTCTAGCAGATTATAGACTGAAAATTCAGAATTCAATCATATTTTGTGATAACAGCAGTGCAATCAGTCTATCTAAGAATACAGTACTTCATTCAAGAGCCAAGCATATCGAGATCAGACATCATTTTCTAAGAGATCATGTGGAGAAAGGAAACATTTCACTTAAGTTTGTGCCGACAGAAAATCAACTTGCAGATATTTTCACCAAACCTTTAAATGAATCAACTTTTAATCATATTAGACGAAATCTAGGAATATGTTCTTTACAAGATCTTTAAATATTTTATTCATCAAGCTCACAATATGGGAGCTTGTTTTTTTGCTAACCTACTCGTGCAGGTTATATCAGTTTTACAGAAAATCAGTTTTATAGTCCTCACCTTTTTATATAATGACAAAAAGGGGGAGAAGGATTTGGAAATTTGTCAAGTATATGGTCACTCACAGTTTTTCTAGCAATAATTAAAAGAGAAAAACTCAGCACACAGATAGGGGGAGAAGTCTGCTCAAAGTCAGGGGGAGGAATCCCTCATTGTCAGTATAGTTTTGTTAATTTCCTGTTTTATGTTTCTCTATGTGACTTAATGTATAGAAATACACTAGGGAGTGAAATACATGTAAATAATTGTAAAGGTTTTTGTCATTATCAAAAAGGGGGAGATTGTTAGTACTCGAGTATTTTGATAATGCAAAACCTATGTGAGGAAACATATTGTATTTCACAGTTAAGTCTTACTGCATTAGATCAGAAGGCTGTTAGAACTATTTCCAGGCAAATGAAAAGATCAAGAAGGTTCCAGATGAACAGATCAAGAAGATTCAGCAAAATCGGACAGTTACAGGTCTAAGTATCCGAAGAGCAAGTTTAAAGCAGCAGCAATGCTATCGGACAGTTAAAAGAATAACTATCCGATTTTACAAAGCCTTCAGAGAGTTATTTAATGTAATAGTTAAAGGGATTGAATGATCGGATAGTTAAGGAGATAACTATTCGGAAGCTTAAAGGACTTTTCGGAGAGTTATAGGTATAACTATCCAAAAGTTAAGTCATTCAATAAACTACGTGCAGAAATACAGAACGGAAGCTTAAAAGACTTGTCAGAGAGTTAGATAACTATCCGAGTTTTCTTTTTGGAGAGTTAGATAACTATTCGAGTTTTTTGGTAAGTTACAGGCATAACTTTTTGAAACTTAAGTCATTTTATTACGCACGTGCAAAATGGAGGAAGCCGACAATTTAAAGTTTAAATGGGAAAATCGGAGAGTTAGGATAACTATCTGAAATTTAAAAGAGATGGGCGAACAGTGTGTGTAGAGGAGGATCGGTGTCGCAATTCTCTGAAGTACCACACTAACCATCATCATCACCATCATCACCACCATAATCACCAACCATCGGAGGTCTGTGAAGATACTTTCCTAACATCGGGTCGATTCCGAGCCAAACACAGTGCCTAACAACCACTGTGAGGAGTGATCGCGTCATGGGAAGGGAAGCCATTTTCACCAAGCGCCGACTCATATTTCAAGAGATTGTAAAACTTCTAGCCTTGACTTCGGGTTGATGCCTGTATGCTGAAGAGGAGATCATCTTGCAATTCTGGACTCGCGATTCTATAATGAGAGGAGACAAAATTGTAAGTGGTAAAATTTTTAGTGGTGTAATCACGTCGTATATAGTGATGGAAGTATTTATTGTTGATTGAGATTACTTTACATTTCACCTTTCACCCATTTCCATGTTCATATTAAAACAAAAATACCAAAAACAACTTATTTGTGTTTGTATTTTGTATTTGAGTGTTGTGTTGTTTGTTTTGTATCGTGATTAATGTTATCTTTGTTAGTGTTGTGATTGTTTTATGTTTGTTTTAGTTTTACAGTTTACTTAAATTGGTTCGTTCAAAAGACTTAAAGATTTTAATGGTTACTATTTGAATTATCTGAATGTTAGTATGCTTAATGATAAATCCAGTGTTTACTAACATTAAAGAGCTTAATTGATGTTATTTACAATCTGTGGAACCGCCCAATGGTTGGCCGAATTCCTCTGTAAATAGCAATATTAAAAAAGAAAATGCAGGCTCGTGAAGTTAACTTAAGTCCACAAGGTTAGTCCGTTGAGTTAGCTATAACTAAACGAACTTTGTCCGTTGAGTTAACTTTAACTCAACGGAGAGCTTATTGAATATATAAATTTGATTGTTAAAAATTGAACAGTTCTCAATTCTTAAGCAATTCCTTGTGGGATCGACCTGTACTTGCACACTAATACAATAGACACTTGCACTTGCAGTTAAAATACAAATTGGAATTAATATCTAATTTGTGTGAAAGGTTGTTTGTTTTCTTCTTAAAAAAAGAATAGGCATAACGATAAATTAACTAAGTAAAAACAGAAGTTAACAAATCCAAGTTTTTCTAGTGCATTGCTAGAGATTCAAACAAGTTTTCTAATGTTGTGCTAGCCAAGCAAACAAGTTTTATGGCGCCGTTGCCGGGGAATTGAATTGAATTAATGTAAGCAACTATTAGAGATATTTTGTTTTAATAGCCAGAGTATTGTGTGTTTTCTTCTGTAATTGAGAATATGGCATATGCTTATGCTCAAAGATTTCTGAAACTTGTAGTTAGCATATGTGAATTCTGCAATTCTGAAGGACATGACATTTCTGACTGTTTGAAATTGAGAGGTTTGCAGATGGCTAGATCTCATGAACAACAAATGAATTATCCTCAATATAATAGAGCCAAGTATGAGAGTCCTATAGTTTACCCAACTGATGGTTAATATAGAATGTGTAATATGTTGAGAGAAACTAAAGTTTGGGATAGGTATGACAGACTGGAGCGTAGTATAGAGTAAAACTTGGACAAACTAGAATACTTTATGTGTCAGCAACAAGAAGTCAACCAATTAAACTATAAGGAAGCATATTCAGAACCTAAAAAGGATATAATTTACGAAACTGCAAAAACCATAATGAAAATTGATCAAAAATTGAATGCAATGAGATTAGATGATCTGGAAAGAAAACTAAAAGCATTGGACGAATATACAATGAAAATATAAGTTATGCAACAGGACAATGAAAATTATAATGTTATAGATCTGCATAATTTGCAAAATATATAGCAAATAGAAAATATTAATGCAAGAGAATTTAAGGAATGCACTTTAAAACTAAAAACAATTGAAGATCATAATCATGAAAATGATATACAAAAACCTCATGAGAGTAATGAAAATCTGGAAGATGTATGTGTAACATTAAGTTCTGGAACTGATATACCACCAAGAACTCAAAATGAAAATAATATGAAGGTAGATAAGAGTAAAAATCAAAATCATAATGAAAATGTAATAGTTGAAAATCTAGAAATCACTAAAGAACAATTTGAATTTGCTAATGAAGCTAAAAATGATCAAACAAATTAAACGAAAGAAAAAGAATCTTTTAAATCAAAATCTTTAGCACCCTATCCTAAAAGATTACAACAAACAATACCTGAAAAATAAGAAAAAATCAGAGAAATTTTTGAAAAAGTACAAGTTAACATTCCTTTGTTAGATCTATTGCAGAAAATGCCACATTGTGCTAAATTTCTGAAGGATTGGTGTACTAAGAAAAGAGAGTGAAAAGTTCTTAGAAATGTCTTTTTAGCTGAGCAAAGTAGTTCCCTATTTCTGCCACAAATTCCTAAAAAGTTATCTGATCTTGGAATCCCTGTTATATCATGCACCATAGGAAATACCATTCTAGAAAGAACCTTAATAGACTTAGGTGCATGTATAAATGTTATGCTAAGTGATATATTTGCATCCTTAGGAGTAGAAGGCTAGATTCCTACCAGTATGGTTATTCAATTAGTTGATAGAAGTCTAAGATACCCTAGAGGAAAAATAGAGGATGTCTTAATTAAAATCAAAAACTTTATATATCCTATTGATATTGTAATTTTGGATTCCCAACAAATTAAGCATAAAAATAGTGATACATCTTTAATTTTGGGAAGGCCATTTTAGCAACATCAAGGGCTGTTATAAATTGTAAAATTGGAGTAATGAAGTTAACATATGGTAACGAGGATACTCAATTAAATATTTTCAAACTAGAAAGGTTTGAGGAGTTAGAAATGTCCTTACATACCATAGACTTGTTAGAAGATGAAGGAGATATATTAGATGATGTGATTCAAGAAGAATTAAATAGACAAATCAATTCTGAAACTTTAGAGGAAAGCGAAAGCATAAATATAGAAGGAGATCTAGAAGAAATTAATTTAGAAAATGATGATGTTCAATTCGGAGCTCTTGCTTCTGATGGGCAACATTTAGAATTAAAACCTTTACCTCCTGAATTAACCTATACATTTTTGGAAGAGAAACGAACCTGTCCAATCATTATTGCTTCAGATTTGAAGAAGGATCAAATAGATAAATTAATAGATGTAGTGAAAAGTTATAAAGAAGCAATAGGATGGATGTTTAGGTTTTCCCAACACTACACTAGAAAAACTTGGATTTGTTACTTCTGTTTTTACTTAGTTAATTTATCTTTATGCCTATTCTTTCTTTTAGAAGTAAACAAACAACCTTTAGTACAATTTAGATATTAATTCCAATTTGTACTTTAACTACAAGTGCATAGTGTCTATTGTATCAGTGTGCAAGTACAAGTCGATCCCACAAGGAATTGCTGACAAACTTGAGAGCTGTTTGCTTGTTAAAAATCAAATTTATATATTCAATAAGCTCTCCGTTGAATTACAGCTAACTCAACGGACTAAGTTCGTTGAATTATGGATAACTCAACGGACTAACCTCGTGGACTTAAGTTAACTCCACGAGCCTGTCTTTTCTTTTTAATACTGCTATTTACAGAGGAATTCAGACAACCATTGGGCGATTCCACAAATTGTAAATAACATCAATTAAGCTCTTTAATGTTAGTTAGCATTGGATTTATCATTAAGCAATACTAACATTCAGATAATTCAAACAGTAACCATTAAAATCTTTAAGACTTTTGAACGAACCAATTTCAGTAAACTGTAAAATTAAAACTAATATAAAACAATCACCAAACCGATACAGATAACATTAATCATGATACAACACAAACAATACGACACTCAAATACAAAATACAAACAAAGATAAATTGTTTTTGATATTTTTGTTTTGATGTGAACATGGAAATGAGCGAAAGGTGAAATGTAAAGTAATCTCACTTGACAGTAAATACTTCCGACACTACTTGCAACGCGATTACACCACTGAAAATTAAACCACTTACAATTCTGTCTCCTCTCCCTATAGAATCGCGAGTCCAGAATTGCAAGATGATCTCCTCTTCAACATACAGGCATCAACCCGAAGCCAAGGCTAAAAGCTTTACGATCTCCTGAAATATGAGTCAGCGCTTGGTGAAAATGGCTTCCCTTTCCGCGACACGATCACTCCTCATAGTGGTTGTCAGACATTGTGTTTGGCTCGGAATCGACCCGACATCAGGTAAGTATCCTGAGAGACCTCCGATGGTTGGTGATTATGGTGGTGATGATGGTGATGATGATGGTTGGTGTGGTACTTTAGAGAATTGCGATGTCGATCCTCCTCTACACACACTGTCCCCCCATCGATCACGCACACACTTCTTTTTTTCTTCTTTTCTTTTATATTTCTTCAATAGTAGTTGCTTTTGCTTGAATGGTCAGTTGGATTTCCTTCATTCATATCAACGGCGATGCTCTCTTCTCCCTACGCGATTGAATTCCTACGTGATACGTGCAAACGTGGTTTTTCTCTTCCAACTGTCTATTCCTGCAACCGCTATAGTGACATATTAGAAAATATATAGTCCGTGGAGTTACAGATAACTCAACAGACTTTCTTCGTTGATTTAACTATAAAACACGTGCATAAATTTAACTATCCGATGCTCAGGTGCATTTCAGATACTTATAAACTTAACTATCCGATGCTCAGGTGCATTTTAGATAGTTATAAATAACTCACCGATATATAACTTAAGTAAATCTACTAGATCTCAACACGTGTCAGTAGTAGTTTAATCATAAAATAACATTTCGGAGAGTTACAGGTCTAACTATCCGATGCTCAGATGCATTTTAGATAGTTACAGCTAACTCACCGAAAATCCACTTAAGTCACTTTCCCAAAACATGACACATGTCCTCAGCTATTTTATAAATAAAAAGAGATTTCGGAGAGTTACAAGGATAGCTATCCGATGCTCAGCTGCAATTTCGGATAGTTATAGATAACTCACCGAAAGTTCACTTAAGTCATTCATTATAGTTTCGACACGTGTACTTCAGGAAATAATAAAATATTCTATCAAAACATAACTGTTCGGTAATTTAAACATAACTAGCCGATACATATTCGGTCTGTTAAACATAACTGTCTGAAATATCAGAAAATTTGGATACTTAAGAATTTCACAGCCTACAACTTACCGACAGTTCATAAATGTACTAAATTAACATTAATTCCCTCAAATTAAGCAAATTCTTTAATTAAAGCATATAACAGTGCAATTATAACATAATGGCTTAAATCTTATATGATAAGCTAAATATTATGCAATTAACCATCTTTTAACTGTTAATAATATGCACTTCTTCATTCTAAACACTTCCCCCATACCTAAATTTTGCTAGTCCCTTAGCAAACTAAGATCTAATTAATTGGTCTTTAAAAGTGCTAGAATTAATTCTTCCCCTTTTGTTTTTCTTCTATTTAGCATAAAAATATATTATGTAAGTTTCAGTAATCAACCTGCAAATATACTTAGAATATATGTAAATTACATACCAAGTATATCATCATCATATAGGTGTTAATTATATTATCGTTTGTTCTTCTTTTCATCATTTGTCATCCTGAATTTTCCAATAAGATTTCTAGAAGAAATTTCAACAACATACGAATTAGAGTACAATCCAATTCAATCTGATTAAGACAAGTAGAATAAAGAATTGTATCTCCATTAAACAACTTCAAAAGTCAATTCCAGATTCATATTTCAGCAATTCTAGATAATAGAAAATATACTTGATTCATAAGATATCAGTATTTCACAAAACACTTGTATCTTTTCAAAATAGTATATGTATATATATATATTTTCCTACTTTAAAAGTTAATTTGACAAGCTTGAATCATACAAGAGCTTTCTAATCTACCCATGTAACGAGCTTTCAGTCAACAATCCCTGATCTGATCAAGATCTTAGGTTGCCAGATTTTAAGAGTCCTTTTTCAGGTCAACAATCCTTACATACCTACTTGCTCAAGTACAAAAGGCTTGTGATCAAACAAGTCAATAAACTCTCAAATTTTCCCTTTTTTTTGTTTTTTGTTTTTTTTACAACATAACTACAAACACAAAACAAAACATTAATCACATACTATATATGTATGTATTTCATTAATACAGATGCTGTAAAACGCCAATTTCATATAGTTCTGCTTCTATCATTTACTAAAAATATGAATCCATCTCTATAAGCTCATACTTTTTCTGTAGTTTAATAAGATCTACACATAAATCATTCTACAAGTTCAATCAGTCAAATTAAATGTATCTTTAATCCTATGTGTTTCATTTAATCTAGAATTCACATCTCAGCTCTTTTAGGACTTTAGATAATTTACTGATTTTTTCATTAAGCATTCTGATTTTATTTTAAAATCGTGAAACTGTTAAACTCATGAAATTCAGAAAAACATAAGATACTATATCTAGATTTGCATAAATAGTAAATTCAATAGCATCTTATATAGCCTTCTAAATATAACATTCAAGCAGTTTATAAAAATTTTACAGTCTCAATTATCGGATAGTTACAGCAAGTTTATAAAACTTTTAAATTTCCACAACTTTGCAGTGCCATTTTAATTTCTTTAATTAACAACCTTACATGGCTGTTACAATTACATGGCTGTTACTTTAATTACCTCTCCCCCATACTTACATTTTGCATTGTCCTCAATGTAAAAGATTTGACAATAAGTACAGTAATTGTAGCAGGCTTGAATATAGTTTTGCTTGATTTAAAATTCAGGATGAGTAATTAGTTACATACCTTGTTTCATTTGTATCTCCTTTTGCATATTCCGATTTTTGATTCTGAAAAACTTTTCATTCATAGATAAAAGCAAAATATAAAATAAAATAACATTTAACAGATATTAATAAATCAGTGTCTTATGTGGAACCCAGGCTCCTATGCCTTTGGTGGCTCACAAGCAAGTCAGTTGGTTTCCCAGAACAGATACCAACAAACTGGATTGATATTTTGTTTTGTTTGTTTTTTTTTTTATAAAAATGAACATTAAAACGTCAAAATTTCTTTTTTTTTTCTAAAAATAAATGTAGAATACACAACATTAAACACACAAAATCACAGCTTAAGAACATGATTGAAAAGTAGAAACAAATGGAAGTGCATCCAACAGTAATTGCATCAATTCCATTTGTCGATTCTGTAAAACACAAACAAAAATTTAGCAAAGACAAAAATTAACATACTACTGCACACCCTCGTGGAGTTAAGGCATAACTCAACGGACTAAGTTCATTGAGTTAAAATTTAACTCTACGATACTATAAAAAAAAATAAAAAAAAATATATACATACAAATAGTTGCTTCAGATATGCTGCTTCATTCAGCTGCCCTCCCAGAAGAGGTATTAATTTCATTAACTGTTCTATTGACAGGATTAGGTATAGCTTGTATTGGCAATCCTCCAGTAGGTCTAACTTCCATTGGTTCCTTCTGTCTAAGTGATATATTTCTATTTTGATTTTGAATTGCAGCATTTCCAAATATAAATTCTAGACGATTGTTTACTTGTTGGATTATCTTTTCTAATTTCTCTATTCTAGCTCCTTGTTCAATTAATACTTCATAACTTATGTTCTTCTCATTTATATTTTCTCCTCCCTGGAAATTATTGTTTCTCCAAGATAAATTCGGGTGATTTCTCCAATTAGGATGATAAGAATTTCCCAAGTTATCTCTCTGGTTTCTAGCATAAATAATATCTAAGTCATTTATGTTTGCATTCTTTTCTACTAACTTTTGATTTAATGATAACTCTTCTATTTTCTTTGTTAATTCATTTAATTTCACCTCAAGCATAGTATTGGAATCTATTTCATGCATTCCTCTAGGCAATATTCTTTTATCTACAATAGCTTCAGTCGAATTTTCAAACTGTGCAGTTCTTTTTCCGAAGTTTTCTAAATATGCCCATGCTTCTTCATTGCATAACTTTAAAAATCCATTTTGACAAGTAGATTCTAATAAAGATTTTGTTGAAACATCTATGCCTTCATAAATTATACCTATTAATTGTGCCTTACTCATTGCATGATGTGGACATTGAGTCAATAAATCTTTAAATCTTTCAAAATATTTCCAAAATGATTCACCCTATTTTTGGCTACACATTAATATTTCTTTCTTCTTTTTAATCGTTTGATGTGTTGGATAGTATTTTTCCAGAAAAATAGAGCAAAATTCAGTCTATGTAGAAATTGAATCAGGCGACAAAGTATATAACCATCTCTTAGTTGTGTCTTTTAAAGAAAAAGGGATTATCTAAGTTTAATAGCATCTATACTCATGTTCGACATTTTGATCATTTGACAAACTTCGTTAAATTCTCTAAGGAAATAATAGGCATCCTCTCTTTCTAATCCATGAAAATGTGGTAATTGACTAATATAATTAGATTTCAGTTCAAACCTATCTCCCTCAAAGTTTGGCAATCGAATACATGAATGTTCATCAACTAATTCAGGATACAGAATCTCTCCTAATGGTTTTTCTATTGGAGCAGCCATCTCTACGTTCTCTTTTAAAGAAAGGTTAGCTACACCTTAAAGAATTTCGTTAAAGTTTAGTTTAGAAAATTTTTCAGTACTCCTTTGCAATGAAAATTCCTAGGTAGGTGTTCTTACTAATCGTTTAGTGCTTAGAGAACGAGTCCATGTGCTCATAAATAAATGGCAGAAGATTAATTACATACCAGTCTGAAGCTTTCCATTCTATAAATATTTGTTGTCGGATGAAGTTGAATCAGCTGCTTCTCCTTCCAGTTCCTCCAACGCATTCTCCTTTCTTTTAAAAGTGTTGGTAACTCGTAAATAACATTCTATTTTATATATATAATGCGCATCCATAAAGTGAATAAATCTTGTTGCAAGAACGTGGCTTGCAACATGCATCGTGGTTCTTGTTTTTATGGGTACGTGTACCATTACTAATTTCAAATTTTGGTAACCGCTAAAACGACGAAGCTTCGTTCGTGGTTAAAAGAATAACTGTTCTGCTTAATCCACAAACTAACCTCGTTGAGTTACAGAAAACTCAATAGAATACAGTCAGTTACTATTGCTAACTCTACAGACTAACTTCGTTGAGTTATTGATAACTCAACGGAGTGACCTTATATTCTATTACTGACCTTGTGGAGTTATGGTTAACTCAACGGATTTACTTCGTTGAGTTAACACTTAGCAACATCTATGTTTTACTCTCGTAAGTTCCTCTTTGTTCTTTTTTGTTTTTTCCTTTTCATTCTGCTAACTGAAATAAAATTAAATCTATGTCACTAATGCATCATTCTAATTAAAATACGTTCAAATCTGAGCATTATATAAAGATTTAACTTGCAGGTCATTTTATGTTATGCAGAATTTACATTTTACCTTACAACATGTAGAAATTTTTAAGTAATTATCCTGTCATTCAGCAAATTGTAAATATGTTACATATTCATTCATAAACTTTCACAAATTACATAATATTCAATAAATTCCATTCATTTCACATCCAAAACACTTATAAAAATTGCATCTGAAATATTTACATTCATTAATAAGAATCAATTACATTACAAGTACATCATATAATTTCATACAATTTTACATAAGTAGACGAACAATACAATTTAATCTCTATGCCTAAGTTCATCTACTTCCTTCTGGAGTTTTTCTAATTGAAGTTCTAATTGATTAATCCTCTCTACTGCTCCTGTAATTCCTCCAGAAGGTACAACTTGTTCTGCAGCTACAAAATTTCTGTATTCTTTCACTGAAATGGTTCTTGATCTAATCCTTTTTGATGTCCATTTAGTGAAATCGATACAGTCCACCATCAGTAGTGGAATCAAATCTCCATAAAATAATTTCTTCTTCACTATTTTCAGCTTGGAGATAAAAACTGCAGACCAATTTATTTGGATCTTATTTACAACTGCATATGTGGCCCATTTGACAAATTGACTTAATTCTATGTCATGGCCCTGTCGTTGATAGACATTCTTAATCAGAATGTTAGCTACCATGTGTGCTTTACCATTTAAATGCTTCAATCTATTTAATAATGGTACACTAGGATTGATAGCTAAATAATCCTTAATTTGCTGTTCAATCCATTCAACTGTAGTTGTATCTTCCAAAATTTTTGTTCCTTCATTCTTTAAACCAAATATGTTGTGGAGAAGCTCTAGTGTTGTCTGTACACCAGCTTCCTCCACGTTTGAAATTAATCCTCCTTCTCTTTCTCTCAAATTAGCATAAAAACAGGGCACTAAATTTTCATATACTGCATGCCCTCTTTTTTGTGAAATGAATTGCAGTAGACCTTGGAATTCAAATAGATCTTTGATTTCTTGCATTCCATCCCAATTAACTAGTCTACTATAAATAATGTCGTAACCCCTTATTTCTTGGTATTTGGTATAAGCTTCCTGACTACAAAACTGTACTTCATTCAAAATTGTTGTTTCAGTCGAGTTAGGAATGTGACTTTGTTGCTCTAGAGGGGTTTGCTCTTGCTTTTCCTCTTCTATAGGTTGTATTTGAATATTTTCTACAGATTCCTGAATTTCTGTTTTTGTTTGTGGTGGTGAGTCGGCAGAACTCTCCACTCTGTCTTGAATTCTCTCCATAAATTGCTGAAGAGTTTCTTGTTCTTCAGTGGAATTTGTGAAATTATTTTTGTCCAAATGGTTTCTTTTAGCTTCTTCATTTTTTGTTCTTTCTTTTTCCTCCTGACTACCAATCTGTTCTGTTACTATTCTTTCTGATTCTGTAATAGATTGGGATGGAGTCACGGGCAATTCAGTTTCTACCCTAATTTCTATTTCTTCTTGTATAGGCTGCAAACTAATTTCAGCCTGATTTTCTTCTTTTCTTTGCTCCTCTTGCTCCTCTTCAGAATCAGATAGTAGGTTAATAAAAATCTGCTCCACAAGCCTTGTAAAAATTGGTACTTCAGATTTAATTTCCTCATATTCAGCCACTTTTTCTTTTCCTTTCTTTTTTCTGATTAGTTGTGCTTGTTCTTCCTCTTCATCTTCTGAAATTAAATCCACAAAAATAGGCTCTACAGGCCTTTGAGCCACAGGTACTGGCTCTTCCTATTTAATTTTTCCTATAACTACTGGTCTTGAAGGACCAGCTTCATCTCCTTTTGCAACAGGTTTGGCAGTAGCTTCTTGATGCTGTTCCACTTTGATTTTATATTGGGCTTTCAACTTTTCTACAGCCCTCTTTTTGTAAAGTGCATCAAACACTAGGTGTGCTTTGGCCATTGCCAAATCTTCTGATTCTCCTTGGTTCTTCCCAACTTGAACCAGTTCTGCAAATTCTCTTATTTCTTCTTCAGTCGAAGGCCCCATCATTTCTGCTCGTACCAACGGCTTAAATGGTGGAATTGAAGGTCCATGTTGCTGCTCCTCAAGAATAGGTCTTTCATTAGTCGGCTCCTCTTGTCCTTCAGTTGCCTCTTCTTCATTTTCTTTCCTTGTTTGCTCCCAGATCACCCATTTAGCTCGTCTACAGATTCGTCTTTTGAACTAGAGCCAGGACTTACGTTGGATTAATTCTAGGGCTACTTCATTGTTTGGCTGTATCTTTCTTTCTTTACTTAATACAATTTCAGTTGCCACTCTAATTCGTGTCTCCATTATCTGTGGTATCTGTATTTCTAATTCAACCAAAATTTTTCTCAAGTTAAAGAGTTCTGATTCTATCTTTTGTAACTCTTTCTCTCTTGTTGTATTTTGATCTTCTACCTCGTGTGCCATTCTTCAGATTCCTTCAAAACTGTGCGGTGTCCACTGCCTCTTCCCAGAATTCAGGCGTCATCCTCCTCATCGTGGAGTTACATAACAGCAAGGAATCACTCTGATTTCTACTGTTCTAGATTCTAAATGATTTGTCGGATAATGCCCCCAAAACCCTAGGTTTTAGTTTAAATAAGCCCTAACTTTAGGCGGGTAATTGGGTCATTTCCCGAACCAACTATTTCTATTATATCCGAGGTCACAGCTATAGTACTACGTTGAGTTATAGTTAACTCAACAGAATAAGCTCATTGACTAACTCAAGACTCAACGGAGTAAGCTTATTGAGTTAAGCGTAACTCGACAAACTCCCCCGTACAAGCAAATATAATAATAAAAATATTATAGAGAATAGTTTTTCTATTTTTTTTACTGATTTAACCGATACTATGTTTCGGTCAGATCTAAATATTTTTTATTATTTATTTTTTTTATTTTTCTTTCAGTTGAATCGATACTATGTTTCGGTAAAACCAATATTTTTTTTATTGAAAATTAATATACATTTTTTTTATGTTTCGGTCATACCGATGGATCCAGTCGGTTGAACCGCAACGATTTTTATGTTATATATATATTTTTAATGTTTTATTTATTTATTTATTATATATATATATAAACATAAAAACTGATTTCTTACTAAGTAAAGCTCGAGTAGTCCTCTACTCTGACTTCTTTTATAATTCCAAAGGAGCTTTTCGATGTTTTCAGAATAGGTTTAAGTCTTTGTCCATTTACTTTAAATATATTCTGATTTTTAGGATTTTCAATTTCAATAGCTCTATAAGGATAAACATTTCGAACTATGTAAGGTCCTGCCCATCTAGATTTCAATTTTCTTAGATGGTTATGGAGTCTAGCCCTATAAAGATATACTTCTTGTCCTATTTCAAAGCTTTTAGGAATAATTTTTCTATCATGCCAAAATTTAATTTTTTGTTTTTCTCTTACAGTCTTCGAATAAGCTTCATTTCTAAATTCTTCTAATTCAATTAGTTGCATTTTTCTATTTTCAGCAGCTTGATTTAAATTAGTGTTCAGAGTTTTTAATGCCCAATAAGCTTTATGTTCTATTTTAACAGGTAAATGACAACTTTTTCCATATACTAGCCTAAAAGGTGACATACCTAAGCTCGTTTTATAAGCAGTTCTATAAGCCCAAAGTGCATCTATCAATCTATTAACCCAATCTGTTCTAGTAGGATTTACTACTTTTTCCAAGATTACTTTAATTTGTTTGTTTGCACTTTCTACTTGTCCACTTGTTTGTGGATGATATGATGTTGCAATTTTGTGGTTTACTCCATATTTCTTCATTAAGGCTTCAAAACTTCTATTACAGAAATGAGTTCCTCTATCACTAATAATAGCTTTAGGTATTCCAAATCTAGCAAATATATTTGTTCTTATAAATTGTATTACCACTTTGTTATCATTAGTTTTTGTAGGAATAGCTTCTATCCATTTAGATACATAATCCACCCCCAACAATATGTAATTAAATTGATTAGACAAAGGAAATGGACCCATAAAATCTATTACCCACACATCAAAGATTTCAACCTCAACAATAGGATTAAGAGGCATCATATTCCTCTTTGATATTCTTTCTATTTGTTGACATCTTAAACAACTTAAGCAATATTTATGAGCATCATTGAATAGTGTTGGCCAATAAAACCCACATTGCAGAATTTTTGCAGCAGTTTTCCCTGAACCAAAATGCCCTCCACAAGCTTGGTCATGACAGAAAGACAATATGCTCGAATATTCAGTTTCTGGAACACACCTCCTTAAAACCAGATCAGGACATTTCTTAAATAAGTATGAGTCTTCCCAATAGTAATATTTTACTCTTGAGAAAAACAATTTCTTATCCTGTCTATTCCAATCCTTAGGTGTTAAACTAGTAACTAAGTAATTAACTATGTCATATCAAGGCATTGTGTTGATGGTCTTTAATTGTTCATTAGGAAAATTATCCTTAATTTTAATATTTGATTTTTCTATTTGTAATCTTGATAAATGATCTGCTACTACATTCTCACAACCTTTTTTATCTTTAATTTTTAGATCAAATTCTTGTAATAATAATATCCATCGGATCAGTCTAGGTTTAGTTTCTTTTTTCTTTAGTAGATGTTTTAAAGCTGAATGATCTGTGTATACTATTACTTTAGCTCCAATCAGATATGATCTAAACTTTTCTAAAGCAAACACAACAGCTAATAATTCTTTTTCAGTAGTTGTGTAATTAACTTGAGCATCATTTAAGGTTTTGCTTGTATAATGAATCACTCTAGGAGATTTTTCTATTTTCTGTCCTAACACTGCTTTTACAGCAAAATCAGAAGCATCACACATTAATGCAAATAGATGGTTCCAATCAGGTGCTTGAATTATAGGAGTTGAAATTAAGCTAGTCTTAAGTCTGAAAAATGCTTCCTTGCAATTTTTATTAAAGTTAAATGGAACATCTTTTAATAGATTAGTTAAAGGTCTATCTATCTTGCTAAAGTCTTTAATAAATCTTCTATAAAAACCAGCATGTCCTAGAAATCATCTAATATCTTCTACTGATTTAGGTTCTAGTAGATTAGAAATTACTTCTATTTTAGCTTTATCTACTTCCAACCCTTTTTTAGAAATGACATGCCTTAAGACTATTCCTTGTTTAACCATGAAGTGACATTTTTCCCAATTTAAAACCTAATTTTTTTCCACACAACGTTTTAATATTTGGTCTAAATTGCTTAAACACACTTCATATGAGTTGCCATATACAGTAAAATCATCCATAAATATTTCTAAAAATTCTTCAGTCATTCTAGTAAATATGCCCTACACACACCTTTGAAAGGTAGCTAGCGCATTGCATAATCCGAATGGCATTCTTTTAAAAGCATAAGTTCCATTAGGACAGGTGAAAGTTGTTTTCTCTTGATCCTCTAATGCTATTGGAATTTGATTATACCCTGAATACCCATCTAGGAAACAAAAATATTTTTGCCCTACTAATCTTTCCAGCATTTGATCTATAAAAGGTAAGGGAAAATGATCTTTCCTTGTCACAGCATTCAGCTTCCTATAGTCTATACATACTCTCTAGCTTGATTGAATTCTAGTAGGTATCAAGTTTTGACTTTCATTCCTAATAACTGTTAATCCTAATTTCTTGGGAACTACATGGATTGGACTAACCCACGAGCTATCAGAAATCGGATAAATTATATCATTATCTAACCCTTTAACTATTTCCTTCTTGACTACTTCTTTAAGGTTTGGATTTAATCTCCTCTCAGGAATTCTAACAGGTTTAGCATTCTCTTCTAAATATATATGGTGACAGTATAAAGTTGAACTTAACCCTTTTATATCAATCATAGTCCATCCTATTGCTTTTTTATAACTTTTTACTACATCTTTTAATTTAGCTATTTAATCTTTTTTTAAATCTGAAGCAATAATGATTGGACAGGTTCGTTTATCTTCCAGAAATATATATGTTAATTCAGGAGGTAAATGTTTTAAGTCTAAATGCTGCCCATTAGAAGCTAGAGCTCCTAATTGAACATCATCATTTTTTAAATTAATTTCTTCCCGAACTCCTTCTATATTTATGCTTTCACTTTCTTTTAAAATTTCAGAATTGATTTGCCTATTTAATTCTTCTTGAATCACATCATCTAACATATCTCCTTCATCCTCTAAGAAGTCTATGGTATGTAAGGACATTTCTAACTCTTCAAACTTTTCTAGTTTGAAAATATTTAATTGAGTATCCTCATTACCATATGCTAACTTCATTACTTCAGTTTTACAATTTATAATAGTCCCTGATGTTGCTAAAAATGGCCTTCCCAAAATTAAAGATGTATCACTATTTTTATGCTTAATTTGCTGGGAATCCAAAATTACAATATCAATAGGATATATAAAATTTTTGATTTTAATTAAGACATCCTCTATTTTTCCTCTAAGGTATCTTATACTTCTATCAGCTAATTGAATAACCGTACTAGTAGGAGTTAAGCCTTCTAATCCTAAGGATGCTAATATATCACTTGGTATAACATTTATACCTGCACCTAAGTCTATTAAGGTTCTTTCTAGAATGGTATTTCCTATGGTGCATGATATAACAGGGATTCCAGGATCATATAACTTTTTAGGAATTTGTGGCAGAAATAGGGAACTACTTTGCTCAGCTAAAAAAACCTTTCTAAGAACTTTTCGCTCTCTTTTCTTAGTACACCAATCCTTCAGAAATTTTGCACAAGGTGGCATTTTCTGCAATAGATCTAACAAAGGAATGTTAACTTGTACTTTTTCAAAAATTTCTCTGATTTTTTCTTGTTTTTCAGGAATTGTTTATTGTAATGTTTTAGGATAAGGTGCTAAAGATTTTGATTTCAAAGACTCTTTTTCTTTTAGTTGATTTGTTTGATCATTTTTGGCTTCATTCATAGATTTAGATTGTTCTTCAGTGATTTCTTGATTTTCAGCTATTACATTTTCATTATCATTTTGATTTTTACTCGTATCCACCTTCATATCATTTTCATTTTGAGTTCTTAGTGGTATATTAGTTCCAGATCTTATTGTTACACATACTTCTTCCAGATTTTAGTTACTTTCATTATGTTTTTGTATATCATTTTTGTGATTATGATCTTCAATTGTTTTTAGTTTTAAAGTGCATTCTTTAAATTCTCTTGCATTAGTATTTTCTGTTTGCTGTATATTTTGCAAATTATGTAGGTTTATAACATTATAATTTTCATTGTCCTGTTGCATAACTTATATTTTCATTGCATTTTCGTCTAATGCTTTTAATTTTGTTTCCAAATCATCTAATTTCATTGCATTCAATTTTTGATCAATTTTCTTTATGTTTTTTTCAGTTTCGTAAATTATATCCTGTTTAGGTTCTGAATATGCTTCCTTATAGTTTAATTAGTTGACTTCTTGTTGTTGACACACAAAGTATTCCAGTTTGTCTAGATTTTGCTCTATACTATACTCCAGTCTGTCATAGCTATCCCAAACTTCAGTGTCTCTCATCATATTACATATTCTATATTGACCATCAGTTGGGTAAACTATAGGATTCTCATACTCGGCTCTATTATATTGAGGATAATTCATTTGTTGTTCATGGGATCTAACTATCTGTAAATGTCTCAATTTCAAACAATCAGAAATGTTGTGTCCTTTAGAATTGTAGAATTCACATATGCTAATTACAGGTTTCAGAAATCTTTGAGCATAAGCATATGCCATATTCTCAATTACAAAAGAAAACACACAACTATGGCTATTAAAATGAAATAGCTCTAACAGTTGCTTATATCTATTCAATTCAATTCAATTCCCCGGTAACGGCGCCATAAAACTTGTTTGGGTTTTTCCAGCACTACACTAGAAAAACTTGGATTTGTTACTTCTGTTTTTACTTAGTTAATTTATCTTTATGCCTATTCTTTCTTTAGAAGTAAACAAACAACCTTTAATACAATTTAGATATTAATTCCAATTTATACTTTAACTGCAAGTGCACAATATCTATTGTATTAGTGTGCAAGTACAGGTCGATCCCATAGGGAATTGCTGACGAACTTGAGAACTATTTGCTTATTAAAAATCAAATTTATATATTCAATAAGCTCTCCGTTGAATTACAGCTAACTCAACGGACTAAGTTTGTTGAGTTATGGATAACTCAATGGACTAACCTCGTGGACTTAAGTTAATTCCACGAGCCTGTCTTTTCTTTTTAATACTGCTATTTACAGAGGAATTCAGACAACCATTGGGCGATTCCATAGATTGTAAATAACATCAATTAATCTCTTTAATGTTAGTTAGCATTGGATTTATCATTAAACAATACTAACATTCAGATAATTCAAACAGTAACCATTAAAATCTTTAAGTCTTTTGAACGAACCAATTTCAGTAAACTGTAAAATTAAAACTAACATAAAACAATCATCAAACTGATACAGATAACATTAATCACGATACAACACAAACAATACAACACTCAAATACAAAATACAAACAAAGATAAATTGTTTTTGGTATTTTTGTTTTGAAGTGAACATGGAAATGAGCGAAAGGTGAAATGTAAAGTAATCTCACTTGATAGTAAATACTTCTTACACTACTTGCAATGCGATTACACCACTGAAAATTAAACCACTTACAATTCTGTCTCCTCTCCCTATAGAATCGCGAGTCCAGAATTGCAAGATGATCTCCTCTTTAGCATACAGGCATCAACTCGAAGCCAAGGCTAAAAGCTTTACGATCTCCTAAAATATGAGTCGGCACTTGGTGAAAATGGCTTCCCTTCCCGCGTCGCGATCACTTCTCACAATGGTTGTCAGGCACTGTGTTTGGCTCGGAATCGACTCGACATCAGGCAAGTATTCTCATAGACCTCCGATGGTTGGTGATTATGGTGGTGATGATGGTGATGATGATGGTTGGTGTGGTACTTTAGAGAATTGCGATGCCGATCCTCCTCTGCACACACTGTCCGTCCATCGATCACGCACACACTTCTTTTTTTCTTCTTTTCTTTTATATTTCTTTAGTAGTAGTTGCTTTTGCTTTAATGGTTGGTTGGATTTCCTTCATTCATATCAACGACGATGCTCTCTTCTCCCTACGCGATTGAATTCTTGCGTGATACATGTAAACGTGGTTTTTCTCTTCCAACTGTCTATTCCTGCAACTGCTATAGTGGCATATTAGAAAATATATAGTTCGTGGAGTTACAAATAACTCAACGGACTTTCTTCGTTGATTTAACTATAAAACACGTGCATAAATTTAACTATCTGATGCTTAGGTGCATTTCGAAAACTTATAAACTTAACTATCCGATGCTTAGGTGCATTTCGGATAGTTATAAATAACTCACAGATATATAACTTAAGTAAATCTACCAGATCTCAACACGTGTCAGCAGTAGTTTAATCATAAAATAACATTTCGGAGAGTTACAGGTCTAACTATCCGATGCTCAAATGCATTTCGGATAGTTACAGCTAACTCACCGAAAATCCATTTAAGTCACTTTCCTAGAACATGACACGTGTCCTCAGCTATTTTATAAATAAAAAGAGATTTCGGAGAGTTACAAGGATAACTATCCGATGCTCAACTGCAATTTCGGATAGTTATAGATAACTCACTGAAAGTTCACTTAAGTCATTCATTATGGTTTCGACACGTGTACTTCAGGAAATAATAAAATATTCTGTCAAAACATAACTGTTCGGCAATTTAAACATAACTATTCGATACATATTTGGTCTGTTAAACATAACTATCCGAAATATCAGAAAATTCGGATACTTAAGAATTTCACAACCTACAACTTACCGATAGTTCATAAATGTACTAAATTAACATTAATTCCCCCAAATTAACCAAATTCTTCAATTAAAGCATATAACAATGCAATTATAACATAATGGCTTAATTCTTATATGATAAGCTAAATATTATGCAATTAACCATCATTTAACCGTTAATAATATGCACTTTTTCATTCTAAACAATGGACTATGAATGATATAAAAGGGTTAAGTTCAACTTTATGCTGTCACCACATATATTTAGAAGAGAATGACAAACCTGTTAGAATTCCTGAGAGGAGATTAAATCCAAACCTTAAAGAAGTAGTTTGGAAGGAAATAGTGAAATGGTTAGATAAAGACATAATTTATCTGATTCCTAATAGCTTGTGGGTTAGTCCAATCCATGTAGTTCCCAAGAAATCAGGTTTAATAGTTATTAGGAATGAAAGTCAAGACTTGATACCTACTAGAATTCAATCAGGCTGGAGAGTATGTATAGACTATAGAAAGCTGAATGCTGTGACTAGGAAAGATCATTTTCCCTTACCTTTTATAGATCAAATGCTGGAAAGATTAGCAGGGCAAAAATATTTTTGTTTCCTAGATGAGTATTCTGGTTATAATCAAATTCCAGTAGCATTGGAGGATCAAGAGAAAACAACTTTTACCTGTCCTAATGGAACTTATGCTTTTAAGAGAATGCCATTCAAATTATACAATGCACCAGCTACCTTTCAAAGGTGTATGCAAGGCATATTTACTAAAATGATTGAAGATTTTTTAGAAATATTTATGGATGATTTTACTATATATGGCAACTCATATGAAGTTTGTTTAAGCAATTTAGACCAAATATTAAAACGCTGTGTGGAAAAAAATCTGGTTTCAAATTGGAAAAAATGTCATTTCATGGTTAAACAAGAAATAGTCTTAGGGCAAGTTGTTTCTAAGAAAGGGTTGGAAGTAGATAAAGCTAAAATAGAAGTAATTTCTAATCTACTAGAACCTAAATTAGTAAAAGATATTGGATCATTTCTAGGACATGTTGGTTTTTATAGAAGATTTATTAAAGACTTTAGCAAAATAGCTTGACCTTTAACTAATCTATTAAAAGATGTCCTGTTCGTGTTTTCACAGCACTACACTAGAAAAACTTGGATTTGTTACTTCTATTTTTACTTAGTTAATTTATCTATATGCCTATTCTTTCTTTTAGAAGTAAACAAACAACCTTTAATACAATTTAGATATTAATTCCAATTTGTACTTTAACTGCAAGTGCATAGTGTCTATTGTATCAGTGTGCAAGTACAGGTCGATCCCACAAGGAATTGCTAACGAATTTAAGAAATGTTTGATTGTGAACAATTAAAATTTATATTCAATAAGCACTCAGTTGAGTTACAGTTAACTCAACGGACTAAGTTCGTTGAGTTATGGATAACTCAACGGACTATCCTCGTGGACTTAAGTTAACTCCACGAGCCTGTCTCTACTTTATAATACTGCTATTTACAGAGGAATTCGGCCAATCATTGGGCGATTCCACAGATTGTAAATAACATCAATTAAGCTTTTTAATGCTAGTTAACATTGGATTTATTATTATGCAATACTAACATTTAGATGATTCAAATAGTAACCATTAAAATCTTTAAGTTGTTTTGTACTAACCAATTTCAGTAAACTGTAAAATTAAAACTAACATAAAACAATCATAAAACTGATACAGATAACATTAATCACGATACAACACCAACAATACAACACTCAAATACAACATACAAACAAAGATAAATTGTTTTTGGTATTTTTGTTTTGATGTGATGGGCGAAAGGTGAAATGTAAAGTAATTTCACTTGACAGTAAATACTTCCGACACTACTTGCAACGCGATTACACCATTGAAAATTGAACCACTTACAATTCTGTCTCCTCTCCCTATAGAATCGCGAGTCCAGAATTGCAAGATGATCTCCTCTTCAGCATACAGGCATCAACCCGAAGCCAAGGCTAAAAGTTTTATGATCTCCTGAAATATGAGTCGGCGCTTGGTGAAAATGTCTTCCCTTCCCGCGACGCGATCACTCGTCACAATGGTTGTCAGGCACTATGTTTGGCTCGGAATCGACCTGACATCAGGCAAGTATCCTCACAGACCTCCGATGATTGGTGATTATGGTGGTGATACGATGGTTGGTGTGATACTTCGGAAAATCGCCGATATTGTCTGCAGAAAGCTCGGTGCTCCTCCTTTGTATACACTGGCCATCCATCAATCACACACTTTCTTTTTTTCTTCTTTTCTTTTATATTTCTTCAGTGGTAACTGCTTCTACTTGACTGATCGGTTGGATTTCCTTCCTTTAGATCAACGGTGATGATTTCTTTCTCCCTACGTGATTGAATTCCTACGTGATACGTGCGAACGTGGTTTTTCCTTCCAACTGTCTGTTCCTACAACCGCTACAGTGGCATATTAGAAAATATATAGTCCGTGGAGTTATAGATAACTCAACGGACTTTCTTCGTTGATTTAACTTTAAAACACGTGCAAAAATAACAACTTAAGTTTATAATGCTAACCTAACGCGTTGCCTTAGTGTATTTTCATGTAACTCAACGCGTGTAGTTATACTAACTTAACGAGTTATAACGTAAGTAAATCTACCAGCTCTCAACACGTGTCAGCAGCAGTTTAAACATAAAATAACATTCAGGAGAGTTACAGGTATAACTATCCGATGCTCAGATGCATTTTCGGATATTTAAGAATTTCACAACCTGCAATTTACCGACAGTTCATAAATGTACTAAATTAACATTAATTCCCCTAAATTAAGCAGATTCTTCAATTAAAGCATATAATAGTGCAATTATAATATAATGGCTTAATTCTCATATGATAAGCTAAATATTATGCAATTAACCATCATTTAACCGTTAATAATATACACTTTTTCATTCTAAACACTTCCCCCATACCTAAATTTTGCTAGTCCCTTAGCAAACTAAGATCTAATTAATTGGTCTTTCAAAAAGTGCTAGAATTAATTCTCCCCCTTTTGTTTTTTTTTTTTCTTTTGTTTAGCATAAACATATATTCTGTATGTTTCAGTAATCAACCTGCAAAGATATTTAGAATATATGTAAATTACATACAAAGTATATCATCTTCATATAGGTGTTAATTATATTATCGTTTGTTCTTCTTTTCATCATCTGTAATCCTGAATTTTCCAATAAGTTTTTCCAGAAGAAATTTCAACAACATACAAATTAAAGTACAATCCAATTCAATCTGATTAAGACAAGTAGAATAAAGAATTGTATGTACATTAAACAACTTCAAAAGTCAATTCCAGATTCATATTTCAGCAATTCTTGATAACAGAAAATATACTCGATTCATAAGATATCTGTATTTCACAAAACACTTGTATCTTTTCAGAACAGTATATGTTTTTTTTTTTGTGTACTTTAAAAGTTAATATGACAAGCTTGAATCATGCAAGAGCTTTCTAATCTACCCATGTAACGAGCTTTCAGTCAACAATCCCAGATCTAATCAAGATCTTAGGTTGCCAGATTTTCAGAGTCCTTTTTCAGGTCAACAATCCTTACATACCTATCTGCTCAAGTACAAAAGGCTCGTGATCAAACAAGTCAATAAACTCTCAAGGTTTTTTTTTTCTCTAAAAATAAATGCACACACAAAACAAAGCATTAATCACATACTGTATATGCTCGTATTTCATTAATACAAATGCAGTAAAACACCAATCTCATATAATCCTGCTTCTATCATTTACTAAAGATATGAATCCATAACAATAAGTTCATACTTTATCTGTAGTTTAATAAGATCTACACATAAATCATTCTAGAAGTTCAATCAGTCAAAGTAAATGTATCTTTCATCATATGTGTTTCATTTAATCTAGAATTCACATCTCAGCTCCTTCAGGACTTCAGATAATTTTCTGATTAAGCATTAAATATTCTGATTTCATTTTAAAATCGTGAAACTATTAAACTCATGAAATTCAGAAAAATCATAAGATACTATATCTAGATTTACATAAATAATAAATTCTATAGCATCTTCTATAGCATTCTAAATATAACATTCAAGCAGTTTATAAAAATTTTACAGTCTCAATTATCGGATAGTTACAGCAAGTTCATAAAAATTTTCAATTTCCTCAAAACTTTGCAGTACCATTTTAATTCCTTTAATTAATAAACTTACATGGCTGTTACTTTAATTACCTCCCCCCCATACCTGCATTTTGCATTGTCCTCAATGTAAAAGATTTGACAATAAGTACAGTAATTGTAGCAGGCATGAATAAAGTTTTGTTTGATTTAAAATTCAAGATAAGTAATTGGTTACATACCTTGTTCCATTTGTATCTCTTTCTGCATATTCTGATTTTTGATTCTGAAGAACTTTTCATTCCTAGATAAACACAGAATATAAAACAAAATAACATTTAACAGGTATTAATAAATCAATGTCTTGTATGGAACCCAGGCTTCTATGCCTTTGGTGGCTCACAAGCAAGCTAGTTGGTTTCCTGGAACAGATACCAACAAACTGGATTGATATTTTGTTTTGTTTGTTTGTTTTTTTTTTTCTAAAAATAAATGCAGAATACACAACATTAAACATACAAAATCACAGCTTAAGAACATGATTGAAAAGTAGAAACAAATTGAATAAATGTATCAGTCCAAGCAAACTTTTTAGGCATAGTTCTTCTTACTATTAATTCTGTTTTAATGCAGTTCTTGGTCCTTTTTAATTTGTAAACATGCAATATATTATAAATTCCAAATACGAGTGTATTACCATTAATGATATGTAATGCAGAAAGGGATCCTTTTTGGTTCCAGGGTAATGTAGCAGTTTCTATTTCTACATCTATTTCAATATACTCCTCTTCCCACTTCCATTTATTCATGTCTTCCATAATCTATATTTGAAATTTCATCAGTTCATCCCACCATGTTATCAGACATAAAGTAGGATCATCTTTTCCATTATACCACATTCCTATTTGAATTTTATTAAATTTTTCAGATGGTGGTTTAGCTATTTCACTCGGTATAGGTAAAATTTCTATATAATCATCATAACTGTCTATGCTCACTATGTATAAATCAGATCTATATGCTATTAATATCTCCGTGACTAAATAAATCTAACCATCAAGTATGACATGTGTTTGGTTAATTAATGATTTCTGTCCTAGATATATTATAATGTTTTCATTCCAAGATCTGTTCAGAAAATTATACACACTTAGGAGGGGTTAGTGCACACCGGAATTCATGGAAAGGAAAGTAAAGTTTAAACTTTCCTTTTGTAAGTTGTTAGTGTGCATGTCAATTGACGGAAAGGAATTCTACACATTTCCATCCATATATAAGATTCAATTTCCATTTCCAGCGGAAATTTTCCCACCCTCGCGCACGCGATTTTCACCCAGAGGGCATGCGATTTTCACCCTCTCGCGCACGCACTCACCCTCCCTCACGCTCGCCATTGCCGTCGCACTCGCAGTTGTGCTCGTCGTCACGCTTGCCGCTCGCACTCGCCCTCACAGTCGTCGTCGTACTCGCACTAGCAGTCGCGCTCACTGCTCGCCCTCACTGCTCGCCCTCACGGAAGCCTCCTACGCGTAGCACCGTCGAAACCTCCTCACACCGAAACCACCCCTGCCCTCGCTATCGCCTGAAGCCACCGCTGTCACCTGAAGCCCTCGCTGTCGCCTGAAGCCACCGCTGTCACCTAAAGCCCTCGCTGTCGCCTGAAGCTGCCGCTGTCGCTCGAAGCTGTTGTCGCCCGTCGTTGCCCACCAATAGGTTTGGCCTAAAGATACAAATCTTTATTCACTTTCAATAAACTCGAAGTGCCGTTGTTTTTTGCACTATAATAGCATCTGATACACGAGTGCGATGGAAGAATATTTTTTTCCCCAATTTTATTGCATGCTTTACTGATGCACGAAGGTAATAAACCAGATCTCATGTTTATAATACTAGTCAAACATGTTTAAGTGGAAAGAAAAGTGTTGACTCTGTCATGTTTGACTGGTGAAAATCGAAATAGATTGTTGTTGTTAACCAAGGGATCTGCTAATGGTGATGTTTTGCTTGAGCCAGCAACAAGTTGATGGTAAAAAACGTCTTCTTGAGTTGGTAAGTTTCTGTGTACTTCTGAACTAGTATTACATATATTTTGTAGGTCAATTTTCCCTTGGAACAAATCAATTAAAAAGTTACTTTCAAGACAGCGTATGAGTTATCAGCCACATTTTTCAGCATACATCTTTTTGCATAATTATACTGCTACCTAGAATATGTAATCAAAATTTCTCTTTTGATTGGTAGCCTTTTATCTTGTGAATGGTTAACTTAGTTTTGATTCGTTAATATGAAAATTTGTAAATTTACTTGCAAAATGGTTTTCTTGCACATGTTACAAATTTTAATCCCAACATTCCTGATTTTCACATATACTTTTTACATTTGTGAAGTTATTTCATAAGCAAGTAGGTCCTTTTCTTATTTGCTGGATTTGTTCATTTGATGCTAATTTATTATATCTAATTTTCATTGATGATTGAAAGTAGCATTAATTTATGGAATCTGTAGTATGTGTGAGAAAGATGAAACATTGCTTGATAGTTAGGTATTCTTAACTACCACCTTTGCAAGAGTTTGGATTTTATTTTGTTATGCTGCTTTGAGATCTGGGAAAAAAAATTCTAGTCGAACATTTGTTTCCATTATAAATAGTTTATAATACTATTTTCTTCCTTCATGTTATGAGTTTCAAATGTCACTTTGTTCAATAGATGCACATTAGTTATAAGAATCAATTAAACCTTTGTCAAACATCACATAGAAGATTTGACCAATCTTTTGTGTAGAACTCCCACAAATTTCATTTTACATGACGTGTGTAGCATGTCCAATGATTAATTGTTTTACTTTGTTTTTACTTTTGCAATTCTCTTATATAATTTTGACAAAAATATGAATGTAATGGTATTCGCAAATGCATATGAATATTTTTATTATTATTGTTATTCCATATGTTTTATTGTAGTTGTTGAAACTGTGCTTGTGTAGAAAATGAGTACTCCTGATAAGGGAAGGACAGGTGGAGGTAGAAGTTACATTAGTTGGAATGCTAAAGCAGATGCGTATTTCTTAGATATTTTAGCAAAAGTATTGAATGAAGGAAATAAGAAAACTCATGATGGAAAAATCAAAGGTAGCACTTGGGATGAAGTAATTGAAAAATACAATACTAGAAGAAACATAGGTATCACAAGGAAGAATGTAGAAAGTCGCTTAAAAACTTGGCGACTAATGTATCGAAATTACTCCAAAATTGCCAACCAGAGTGGATGGGGTTGGAATTTCATCCAAGGTTACACTAACATTGATGATGAGATTTGGAAAGAGTTCGTTAAGGTTAATTTTTTAATCACTTATGACTTATAAAATATTGTAATCTTTATCTTTTTCCATTTGACTACAATTTTCTTTTTATAGGCACATCTAGAGTGTGAAAGCTACAAAGGCAAACCATGCTTTATATTTGAGCAATTGCAACAAATATTTGAAGGTAGTATGGCCACTGGGAATATGGCTAAACAAGGTGATGAGGTAGAGTTTGTACCAAACACGCAGGATGTGGAAATGAACACTTTCAATACCACTCAGGAAACAATGGACATGGATTCTGATTTACCTCCTTCATCAGGAGGAAGTTCAAGGGTGGCAATTGAGAAGAAGAAGAGACGAGCAAGACCTCATGTAGTGTCCCATCAAATCATAACAGATTCATTTAAAGATGCATCAAAAGCCATTATGCATATGTGTGAAATAGATCAACAAAATCAAGCTACACGGAACGAGCAATTTAAAGAGTTGGTTGATACACAAAAAAAATTAGTTGAAGTACAGGAAAGGTTGGTTGATATTAAAGAAAAGACTAAAAACTATTTAGATCATGCTATTGCAGCGTTACTTCAGATTGAAGGTCTTTCTACAGAAGAACAATATGAAGCTATGGAGTTATTCCAAAAGCCAGAATTTTGTAAAATGTTCTTAAGTTTACCATCAGAAATGCGTTATGGATGGTTGAGGTTTAGGAAGTGAGCATATGGTTACAATGGATGAAATGTTTGTTTTGTGCATGAATTCACTTTCTTTCCAATCTTGAACTTCTTGTGTTTATGAAGTGTTTTCGTGAATGTAATCTTTTATGGATGAAATCTTTTTGTGGAAGGTCATATATGGATGAAATGTAAAATGGATATTATATATTGAAATGTGAAATGACTTATCATTATGAAATGTAAAATGCTTTTTATTAGTTGAAACATCGAATGTCTTTTATTTTCTTAAAAATGTGAAATGTCTTTTATTTTCTTAAAAATGTGAAATGTCTTTTATTTTCTTAAAAATGTGAAATGTCTTTTATTTCCTTAAAAATGTGAAATGTCTTTTATATATTGAAATGTGAAATGGTAAATTCGTAATATTCTTGTTATTTTGTAGGTGATGATGAATCTCAGTGACATGTTTACTACTACAGTTGATACTGCAATTTCATTCATACTAGATGAAGAAGAAGTGGCTAGAAGAAGGCGACTACGTCTATTAATGTCATGGAAAATTTTAGCAAAAATGGCAAGTACATCACTATTACTATACAATAACACAAGTCGTATATATAGTAAAGAAGGTGTAGATTACATTAAGAGATTACTAGATCCTTGTCAACCTCATCAAGCTTACAATTGTCGGAAGATTTACAGAATGAGTCAAAGTGTGTTTAAAAGTTTTTGTTCTTTAATGAGAAATGAAGGAGTTATTGCTGATACCGCGAACATTAGTGTAGAAGAGAAATTTGCCATGTTCCTTGTCACAGTAGGGCAAAATCAAAGGTATGGAGTAACAGTTGAGCGATTTAGTCGTTCAAGTTGGAGTGTTAGCAAATACTTTAATGAAGTATTAAATGCTATAATACGTCTACATCATGTGCTTATAGCAAGACCTTTATCTTCAACACCAAGTCGAATTGCAGATGATGTAAATGTTTATCCATATTTTAAGGTATGTATTTACTTTTGTATATATATTGTAGTTTTTATCTTATTTAAGGAATTAAATGATGTTTAATGTGTATAGGATTGCATTGGAGCTATTGATGGTACTCATATCAAAGCAACTATTTTTGGACAAGAAACAGCTAGATTTAGAAATAGGAAAGGTGAATTGTCTCAAAATGTGATGGCAGCATGTAATTTTGATATGAGATTTACATATATTTTAGCTGGTTGGGAAGGATCAGCAGCTGATGCTCGTATCCTTCAAGATGCAATTAGTAGACCTAATGGTTTCAAAGTTCCTCCAGGTAAATGCAATTAGTATATTTTCAAGTAATATGCACATTATCATACTAATTTCTATTCTTCTATAGGTAAGTTTTACTTGGTAGATGCTGGATATCCCAATCGACCAGATTATATTTGCCCATTTCGAGGTGTACGCTATCATTTATCTGATTATGTTAATGATAGACTTCCTAGTAATGCTGTAGAAAACTTTAACTACAGGCATTCACAACTAAGAACAGTCATTGAGCGTACATTTGGAGTTGTGAAACATCGTTTTTCAATCTTACGAGGTCAGATGCCATATCCATATGAAACACAAGTGAAGATTGTGATCGCATGTTTTTTACTTCACAATTTCATTCGATTGGCTGATAAAGAAGATTTACTTGAAGATTTGCAAGATGAGTTAGAAGAATTAAATATTACTGATGATATACAACCAACAGGAGAAGTGCATATGGATGGACATTCATAGGTTGGAACGAGTCAAGAACAACGAAAAGAATTAGCTGATAAGATGCGTGAGGATATGATGATGGCAATGTGGGATGGAAGGACTATTTAAGTCCATTTATATTATACCTTTGGATCTTAATAAGTAATAAGTAGAATGCTTTGTATCTTTGGACTATTGTGTAGATTGATGTTGTAAAACTTTGGATGCTTTGTACTTTTAGACTACTTTTTAAATTTATGATTGATGTATTAATTACACAATTTTAGGTAGTGTTTTATAATATATTTTGGTTGAAATCTTAAATCTATTAGTTCAAACCATAGATTATAAATTATTCTTATTATTTTAATCTTTAAATACAATTTAGTTTAAAATACATATACATATATATATATTTATTTATATATATATAAAGTATCGGTTTTCCCGAACAACCAATTCAAAAAATATATATACATATATATATATATTTATATATATAAAAAGTATCGGTTGAACCGAACATGTTCGGTTCAACCGATACAAATATATATACATATATATATATTTATATATATAAAAAGTATCGGTTGAACCGAACATTATCGGTTCAACCGATGCAAATATATATACATATATATATTTATATATATAAAAAGTATCGGTTTAACCGAACATGTTCGGTTCAACCAATTCAAAAATATTATAAAAAATTACAAATATGCAAAGCCCTTTACTCAACCGATTAATATATATATATATATAACATAAATTATCGGTTGAACCGAAAGATCATCGATTCAACCATTTTCAATATTAATAAATATTAATAGTTTATAATCTATCGGTTGAACCAAAAGATCATCGATTCAACCGTTTTCAATATTAATAAATATTAATAGTTTATAATCTATCGGTTGAACCAATATATTTACGGTTCAACCGTTTTCCAATAATTAAATATGTAAGTAATAATAATATATCAGTAAATATTTTATTCTTCTGCTCAACAAAGATATTCTCGCTTTTGCCAAATTAAGTAAATATACATACATATATATTAAAATAATAATGGTAAACAATGGATTAATAATGATATAACATCTTTATATTATTTTTAAAAAAATTATAAATACAGATAAAATATAATGTAATAATTAAAAAAATATAAAAAATTTAAGAAAAAGAGAGAATAATATTAGACATATATATCTAAGAATTAATAATAAAAATAATAATAAAATTTAATTTACAAAGAAAAAATGAAGATGTAGATTTTTAATGGTAAAAGTATGCTTATCTTTTAGGGACCTTTTGCATTTTGATGATTATTATTTTATATTTCCTAATGTACAATTAAAAACATTTAATGTAGATAATTATATTTGAATATCAAATAAATTAATATTATTTTTAGGTGTAAATACTAAATTACAAATTAATGTATCAATTACACAATTTTAAGTAGTGTATTAGAATTTATTTCATTATTTTTTCAATTTCCAAACATTCTGGCATGCACTAAAACCCCATAGGAATTCTAACTTTCTGAACTTTCCGATAGGTGCACTAAACCCCTATGGAAATTCTGACATTCCAGACATTCTATTTCCTTTCCTTCTGAACTTTCCATTTTCTTTCCGTCTGAACTTTCCGACGTGCACTAACAGCCCCTTAAGCGTAAATCTTCACCCCAATTTCCTGTAGGTCTCAAATAATATAATTTTTCAGGAATTGCAGAATTTTTATCAGAAAATATTAAAGCTGACCCACAATTTTTAGTTGGTGCTTCAAATATATTAGGTCTTCCTATATTACATTCTTCTCTTGTTATAGGATTTCTTATCAAAATCTCAGGTAATGATAAACTTGCATACCTTGGCTCATCTTGTATATGATTAATCCTTCATCTATCCCCATAATATGAGTCATTCCTTCTAATGCATTGGGTGGAATTCCAGTAGTTTCTTCCATAGCTAGATATTCATGGGTATTTGAACTACGATTAAATGACCTCCAAATGAATCCATATCTAATCTTAGTCATTTTTGCAGCTTGTAGTCCCTGAAAATATTTTTCTTTAATACAGTCTTTAATTTCCTTTGATACACAATACATCCTGCACAGATCTTTAGCTGACAAGTTACTTAGTATTTCCCTTTGTGCATCCAACAGTAATTGCATTAATTCCATTTGTCGATTCAGTCTGAAGCTTTCCATTCTATAAATATTTGTTGTCAGATGAAGGTTGAATCAGCTACTTCTCCTTCCAGTTCCTCCAACACTTTCTCCTTTCTCTTAAAAGTGCTGATAACTCGTAAATAACATTTTATTTCATATATATGCTGCGCATCCATAAAGTGAATAAATCTCGTTGCAAGAATGTGTCTTGCAACGTACATCGTGGTTTCTACTTTAATGGGTACGTGTACCACTACTAATTTCAAATTTTGGTAACCGCCAAACCGACAAAGTTTCGTTTGTGGTTAAAAGAATAACCGTTCTGCTTAATCCATGAACTAACCTCGTTGAGTTACAGATTACTCAACAGAACACAATCGGTTACTGTTGCTAACTCCACAGACTAACTTTGTTGAGTTACAGATAACTCAACGGAGTGACCTTATATTATATTACTGACCTCGTGGAGTTACGGTTAACTCAACGGAATTACTTCGTTGAGTTAACACTTGGCAACTTCTAAGTTTCACTCTCATAAGTTTTCTATTCTGTTTTTTTTTTTTTTGTCATTCTGCTAACTGTAATAAAGTTAAATCTGTCATTAATGTCTCATTTTGATTAAAATACATTTAAATCTAAACATTATATAAAGATTTAAATTGCAGGTCATTTTATGTTATGCAAAATTTACATTTTACCTTATAACATGCAGACATTTTTAAGCAGTTATCCTATCATTCAACAAATTGTAAATCTATTACATATTCATAAAGTTCCACAAATTACATAATATTCAATAAATTCTATTCATTTCACATTCAAATAAGTATGAAAATTGCATCTGAAAAATTATATTTATTAATATGAATCAATTACATTACAAGTACATCATACAATTTCATACAATTTTACACAAGTAGACGAACAATACAATTTAATCTCTATGCCTAAGTTCATCTACTTCCTTCTGGAGTTTTTCTAATTGCTGCTCTAATTGATTTATCCTCTCTACTGCTCCTGCAATTTCTCTAGAAGGTACAGCTAATTCTGCAGCTACAAAATTTCTGTATTCTTTCACTGAAATGGTTCTAGATCTTATCCTTTTTGATGTCCATTTAGTGAAATCAATACTATCCACCATCAGCAGTGGAATCAAATCTCCATAAAATAATTTCTTCTTCACTATTTTCAGCTTGGAGATAAAAACTACAGACCAATTTATTTGGATCTTATTTACAACTACATACGTGGCCCATTTGACAAATTGACTTAATTCTATGTCATGGCCTTGTCGTTGATAGACATTCTTAATTAGAATGTTAGCTACCATGTGTGCTTTACCATTTAAATGCTTCAATCTGTTTAATAATGGCACACCAGGATTGATAGCTAAACAATCCTTAATTTGCTACTCAGTCCATTCAACTGTAGTTGTATCTTCCAAAATTTTTGTTCCTTCATTCTTTAAACCAAATATGTTGTGGAGAAGCTATAGTGTTATCTGTACATCAGCTTCCTCCATGTTTGAAATTAATTCTCCTTCTCCTTCTCTTAAATTTGCATAGAAACAGGGCACTAAATTCTCATATACTGCATGCCCTCTATCTTGAGATATAAATTGCAGTAGACCTTGGAATTCAAATAGATCTTTGATTTCTTGCATTCCATCCCAATTTACTAGTCTTCTATAAATAATATCGTAACCCCTTATTTCTTGGATTTGATATAAGCTTCCTGACTACAAAAATGTACTTCATTCAAAATTGTTGTTTCAGTCGGGTCAGGAAGGTGGCTTTGTTGCTCCAAAGGGGTTTGCTCTTGCTCTTCCTCTAGCATAGGCTACATTTGGACATTCTCTTCAGATTCCTGAATTTTTGCTTTTGCTTCTATTTGTGGTGGTGAGCCGGCAGAACTCTCCACTCTGTCTTGAATTCTTTCCATAATTTGCTGAAGAGTTTCTTGCTCTTCAGTGGAATCTGTGAAATTATTTTTGTCCAAATGGCTTCTTTCAGCCTCTTCATTTTCTACTCTTTCTTCTTCCTCCTGACTACCAATCTGTTCTGTTACTGTTCTTTCTGATTCTGTAACAGATTGGGATGGAGTCACGGGCAATTCAATTTCTGCCCTAATTTCTGTTTCTTCTTGTACAGGCTACAAACTAATTTCAGCCTGATTTTTTTCTTTTCTTTGCTCCTCCTGCTCCTCTTCAGATTCGGATAGTAGGTTAATAAAAATCTTCTCTACAAGCCTTGTAAAAATTGGTACTTCAGATTTAATTTCTTTATAATCAGACACTATTTCTTTTTCTTTCTTTTTTTTGAATAGTTGTGCCTATTCTTCCTCTTCATCTTCTGAAATTAAATCTACAAAAATAGGCTCTACAGGCTTTCGAACCACAGGTACTAGCTCTTCCTATTTAATTCTTCCAATAATTGCTGGTCTCGAAGGACCAACTTCAGCTTCTTTTGCAGCATCTCTAACAGCAGTTCTGGCAGTAGCTTCTTGATGTTATTCCACTTTAATTTTATATTGGGCTTTCAACTTTTCTGCAGCCCTCTTTTTGTACAGTGCATCAAACACCAGATGTGCTTTAGCCCTCTGGTTGATGTTGTGCCCTCTTTTTCAAATCTTCTGATTCTCCTTGGTTTTTTCCAACTTGAAACAGTTCTGCAAATTCTCTTATTTCTTCTTCAGTCGAAGGCCCCATCATTTCTGCTCGTGCCAATGGCTTAAATGGTGGTACTGAAGGTCCAGACTGCTGCTCCTCAAGAACAGGTCTTTCAGCAGTTGGTTCCTCCCGTTCTTCAGTTGCCTCTTCATTTGCTTTCCTTTCTTGCTCCTAGATCACCCGTTTAGCTTGTCTACAGATTCGTCTTTTGAACTAGAGTCGGGACTTACGTTGGATTAATTCTAGGGCAACTTCATTACTTGGCCTTATTTGTCTTTCCTTGCTTAGAACTATTTCTGTTGCTATTCTGATTCGTGTTTCCATTATTTGAGGTATTCGTATATCCATATCTACTAAATCTCTTCTCAACTTGAAAAGTTCTAATTCTACCTTCTGTAGCTCTTTCTCTCTTGTCGTATTTCTGATCTTCTGCCTCGTGTGCCACTCTTCTGATTCCTTTAGAAATTCTGATGTATCAACATCTTCCCAGAATTCAGGCGTCATCTTCATCATCGTGGAGTTACACAACACATAATTGCTCTGATTTCTACTATTCTAGATTCTAAATGATTTGTCGGATGATGCCCCCAAAACCCTAGGTTTTAGTTTAAATAAGCACTAAGTTTAGGCGGGTAATCGGGTCATTTCCCGAACCAACTATTACTATTTTATCTGCAGTCTTAGCTACAATACTCTGTTGTGTTACAGGTAACTCAACGGAATAAGCTCGTTGACTAACTCAAGACTTAACGGAGTAAGCTCGTTGAGTTAATTGTAACTCAACAGACTCCCTGTACAAGCAAATATAATAATAAAAATATTACAAAGAATAGTTTTTTTGTTTTTTTTTTTTTACAGGTTTAACCGATACTATGCTTCGGTCAGACCTAAATATTTTTTTATTTTTTTATTTTTCTTTCGGTTGAACCGATACTATGTTTCGGTAAAACCTAATTTTTTTTCTAAAAATTAATATACAATTTTTTTCTGGTTTAACCGATACTATGCTTCGGTAAAACCAATATTTTTTTAATGTTTCAGTCATACCGATGCTACGCTTCAGTAAGATCTAAATATTGTTTTAATTTTCCGGCCATACCGATGGATCCAGTCATTTGAACCACAACTATTTTCATGTTTTATATATATTTTTAATGTTTTATTTTTTATTTTTATATATATATATATATAAACATAAAAACTGATTTCTTACTAAGTAAAACTCGAGTAGTCCTCTACTCTGATTTCTTCTATAATTCCAAAGGAGCTTTTTGGTGTTTTCAGAATAGGTTTAAGTCTTTGTCCATTTACTTTAAATATATTCTAATTTTTAGGATTTTCAATTTCAATAGCTCCATAAGGATAAACATTTCGAACTATGTAAGGTCCTGCCCATCTAGATCTTAATTTTCCTGGATGGTTATGGAGTTTAGGCATATAAAGATATACTTCTTGTCCTATTTCAAAGTTTTTAGGAATAATTTTTCTATGATGCCAGAATTTAATTTTCTCCTTTTCTCTTACAGTCTTTAAATAAGCTTCATTTCTAAATTCTTCTAATTCAATTAGTTGCATTTTCCTATTTTCAGCAGCTTGATTTAAATTAGTGTTTAGAGTTTTTAATGCCCAATAAGCTTTATGTTCTATTTCAGCAGGTAAATGACAACTCTTTCCATATACTAGCCTAAAAGGTGACATACCTAAGCTCGTTTTATAAGCAGTTCTATAAGCCCAAAGTGCATCAATCAATCTATTAGCCCAATCTGTTCTAGTAGGATTTACTACTTTTTCCAAGATTAATTTAATTTGTTTGTTTGCACTTTCTACTTGTCCACTTGTTTGCGGATGATATGATGTTTCAATTTTGTGGTTTACTCCATATTTCTTCATTAAGGCTTCAAAACTTCTATTACAGAAATGAGTTCCTCTATCACTGATAATAGCTTTAGGTATTCCTAATTTGGCAAATATATTTGTTCTTATAAATTGTATTACCACTTTGTTATCATTAGTTTTTGTAGGAATAGCTTCTATCCATTTAGATACATAATCCACTCCCAACAATATGTAATTAAATTGATTAGATATAGGAAATGGACCCATAAAATCTATTCCCCACACATTAAAGATTTCAACCTCAACAATAGGATTAAGAGGCATCATATTTCTCTTTGATATTCTTCCTATTTGTTGAGATCTTAAACAACTTAAGCAATATTTATGAGCATCTTTGAATAGTGTTGGCCAATAAAACCCACATTGCAGAATTTTTGCTGTAGTTTTCCTTGAACCAAAATGTCCTCCACAAGCTTGGTCATGATAGAAAGACAATATGCTCGAATATTCAGTTTCTGGAACACACTTCCTTAAAACCAGATCAGGACATTTCTTAAATAAGTAAGGGTCTTCCCAATAGTAATATTTTACTCTTGAGAAAAACAATTTCTTATCCTGTCTATTCCAATCCTTAGGTGTTAAACTAGTAAGTAATTACTATGTCTACATACCAAGGCATTGTGTTGATGGTCATTAATTGTTTATTAGGAAAATTATCCTTAATTTCAATATTTGATTTTTCTATTTGTAATCTTGATAAATGATCTACTACTACATTCTCACAACCTTCGTCGGTTTAGCGGTTACCAAAATTTGAAATTAATAGTGGTACACGTACCCATGAAAACAGGAACCACGATGCATGTTGCAAGACACGTTCTTGCAACGAGATTTATTCACTTTATGGATGAGAATTATATACATAAAACAAAATGTTATTTACGAGTTACCAGCACTTTTAAAAGTAAGAAGGAAAGCGTTGGAGGAACTGGAAGGAGAAGCAGCTGATTCTACTTCATCCGTCAACAAATATTTACTAAATGGAAAGCTTCAGACTAGTATGTAATTAATCTTCTGCTATTTATTTATGAGCACATGGACTCGTTCTGTTAGCACTAAACGATTAGTAAGAACACCTACCTAGGAATTTTCAACATAGAGGATTACTGAAACATTTTCTGAACTGGACTTTAACGAAATTCTTTGGGGTGTAGCTAACCTTTCTTTAAAAGAGAACGTAGAGATGGCTGCTCTAGTAGAAAAACCATTAGGAGAAATTCTGTATCTTGAATTAGTTGATAAACCTTCATGTATTCAATTACCAAACTTTAAGGGAGATAGGTTTGAACTGAAATCTAATTATATTTGTCAATTGCCACATTTTCATGGATTAGAAAGAGAGGATGCCTATTATTTCCTTAGAGAATTTAACGAAGTTTGTCAAATGATGAAAATGTCGAACATGAGTATAGATGCTATTAAACTTACCTATATCCCTTTTGCTTTAAAAGATAGCTAAGAGATGGTTATATACTTTGTCGCCTGATTCAATTTTTGCATGGACTGAATTTTGCTCGGTTTTTCTGGAAAAATATTATCCAACACATCAAATGATTAAAAAGAAAAAAGGAAATATTAATGTGTAGTCAAAAACAGGGTGAATCATTCTGGAAATATTTTGAAAGATTTAAAGATTTATTGACTCAATGTCCACATCATGCAATGAGTAAAGCGCAATTAATAGGTATAATTTATGAAGACATAGATGTTTCAACAAAATCTTATTAAAATTTACTTGTCAAAATGGATTTCTGAAACTATGTAGTGAAGAAGCATATGCTTATTTAGAAAACTTTGCAAAAAGAACTACACAGTGGGAAAACTCGACTGAAGCTATTGTAGATAAAAGAATATTGCCAAAGGGAATGCATAAAATAGATTCAAGTACTATGCTTGAAGTGAAATTAATTGAATTAACAAAGAAAATAGAAGAGTTATCATTAAATCAAAAGCTAGCAGAAAAGAATGCAAACATTAATGATTTAGATATTATTTATGCTAGAAACCAGAAAGATAACTTTGAAAATTCTTATAATCCTAATTGGAGAAATCACCCGAATTTATCTTGGAGAAACAACAATTTTCAGGGAGGAGAAAATGTAAATGAGAAGAATATAAGTTACGAAGCATTACTGGAACAAGGATCTAGAATAGAGAAATTAGAAAAGATAATCCAACAATTAAACAATCGTCTAGATTTTGTATTTGGAAATGCTGCAATTCAAAATCAGAATAGAAATATACCACTTAGACAGAAGGAACCAAAGGAAGTTAGACCTACTAGAGGATTGTCAATGCAAGCAGTACCTAACCCTATCAATAGAACTGTTAATGAAATTGATACTTCTTCTAGGAGGGTAGCTGAATGAAGCAGTATATCTGAAGCAACTATCTATATATATATGTTTTTTTTATTTATAGTTAATAGTATTGTAGAGTTAGTTCGTTGAGTTATGCCTTAATTCCATGAGGGTGTGTAATAGTTATGTTAATTTTTGTCTCTGCTAAATTTTTTTGTGTGTTATACAGAATCAACAAATGGAATTGATGCAATTACTGTTGGATGCACTAAGGGAAGTACTGAGTAACTTATCAGCTAAAGATCTATGCAGGTTGTGTTGTGTGTCAAAGGAAATTAAAGACTGTATTGAAGAAAAATATTTTTAGGGACTACAAGCTGTAAAAATGACTAAGATTAGAGATGGATTCATATGGAGGTCATTTAATCGTAGTTCAATTAACCATGAATATCTGGCTATGGAAGAAACTACTGGAATTCCACCCAATACATTAGAAGGAATAGAACATATTATGGGGATAGATGAAGGATTAATCATATACAGAACGAGACCAAGGTATGCAAGTCTATTACTTGATATTTTAATAAGAAATCCTATAACAAGAGAAGAATGGTATATAGGAAGACCTAATAGATATGAAGTACCAACTGTAAATTGTGGGTCAGCTTTAATATTTTCTGATAAAAATTTGACCATTCTTGAAAAATTATATTATTGGAGACCTACAGGAAATTGGGGTGAAGATTTACACTTAAGTGTGTATAATTTTCTAAATAGATCTTGGAATGAAAATATTATGATATATCTAGGACAGAAATCATTAATTAATAGCATGCATGTCATAATTAATGGATATATATATCTAGTCACAGATATATCAATAGCATTTGGATCTGATTTATACATAGTGAGCATAGACAGTTATGATGATTTTATAGAAATATTACCTATACCGAGTGATATAGCTAAACCACCATCTACAGAATTTGATAAAATTCAAATAGGAATGTGGTATAATGAATATGATGATCCTACTTTATGTCTGATAAGATGGTGGGATGAATTGATGAAATTTCAAATATGGATTATGAAAGACATAAATGAATGGAAGTGGGAAGAGGAATATATTGAAATAGATGTAGAAATAGAAACTGCTACATTACCCTGGAATCGAAAAGGATCCCTTTCTGCATTTCATATCATTAATGGTAATACACTTGTATTTGGAATTTATAATATATTAAATGTTTACAAATTAAGAAGGAACAAGAACTGCATTAAAACAGAATTAATAGTAAGAA
This sequence comes from Cymodocea nodosa, assembly GCA_036874045.1. Lineage (NCBI taxonomy): Eukaryota > Viridiplantae > Streptophyta > Magnoliopsida > Alismatales > Cymodoceaceae > Cymodocea > Cymodocea nodosa. Next base: position 1,988,491 of record CM072345.1, read on the forward strand.
GAATTATGTCTAAAAAGTTTGCTTGGATTGACACGTTTATTCCATTTGTTTCTATTTTTCAATCATGTTCTGAAGCTGTGATTTTATGTGTTTAATGTTGTGTGTTTTTTGCATTTACTTTTAATTTTTTATTTTTAGTTTTAGTTTATTTTATAAAATAAAATAAAAACAAAATATCAATCCAGTTTGTTGGTATCTGTTCTGTGAAACCAACTGGCTTGCTTGTGAACCACCAAAGGCATAGGAGCTTGGGTTCCACACAAGACAATGGTTTATCAATATATGTTAAATGTTATTTTGTTATATATTTTGCTTTTATCTATGAATGAAAAGTTTTTCAGAATCAAAAATCGGAATATGTAGAAGAAGATACAAATGAAACAAGGTATGTAACTGATTACTTATCCTAAATTTAAATTTAAACTCATTTGTTGAGTTAGGTGCTAAATCAATGAAACTGTATTCATGTCTGCTACAATTATTGTATTTATTGTCAAATCTTTTACATTGAGGACAATGCAAAATGTAGGTATGGGGGGGAGGTAATTAAAGTAACAGGCATGTAAGTTTGTTAATTAAAGGAATTAAAATGGTACTGCAAAGTTTTGTGGAAATTGAAAATTTTTATGAACTTGTTGTAGCTATCCGATAATTGAGACTGTAAAATTTTTATAAACTGTAACTGCTTGAATGTTGTATTTAGAAGGCTATAAAAGATGCTATAGAATTTACTATTTATATCTAGATATAGTATCTTATGTTTTTTCTGAATTTCATGAGTTTAATAGTTTCACAATTTTAAAATGAAATCAGAATGCTTAATGAGAAAAAAAAAAAATTATCTGAAGTCCTGTAGGAGCTGAAATGTGAATTCTAGATTAAATAAAACACATATGATTAAAGATACATTTAATTTGTTTGATTAAACTTGTAGAATGATTTATGTGTAGATCTTATTAAACTCCAGAAAAAGTATGAGCTTATTGTTATGGATTCATATTTATAGTAAATGATAGAAGCAGGACTATATGAGATTGATGTTTTATTGCATCTGTATTAATGAAATACATACATATACAGTATGTGATTAATGTTTTTGTTGTGATTGAAAAAAAAAAAAAAGAGAAGAAAGAAAAAAAAGAAGAAATAAAAAGAAAAACTTTGAGAGTTTATTAACTTGTTTGATCACGAGCCTTTTGTACTTGAACAGATAGGTATGTAAGGATTGTTGACCTGAAAAAAAGGACTCTTGAAATCTGGCAACCTAAGATCCTGATCAGATCTAGGATTGTTGATGGAAAGCTTGTTACATGAGTACATTAGAAAGCTCTTGTATGATTCAAGCTTGTCAAATTAACTTTTAAAGTACAAAAAAATAAAATAAATAAATAAATACATATATTGTTTTGAAAAGATACCAGTGTTTTGTGAAATATAGATATCTTATGAATTGACTATATTTTCTGTTATCTAGAATTGCTGAAATTTGAATCTAAGAATTGACTTTTGAAGTTGTTTAATGGAGATACAATTCTTTATTCTACTTGTCTTAATCATATTGAATTGGATTATACTTTGATTCGTATGTTGTTGAAATCTCTTCTAGAAATCTTATTGGAAAATTCAGGATGACAGATAATGAAAAGAAGAACCAACGATAATATAATTTAACACCTATGTGATGATGATATATTTTGTATGTAATTTGCATATATTTTAAGTATATTTACAGGTTGATTGTTGAAACATACAGAATATCTATATAATAATACTAGTTCTTATGATGAATAGAAGAAAAAGAAGAAGAAGAATTAATTCTAGCACTTTTAGAAAGACCAATTAATTAGATTTTAGTTTGCTAAGGGACTAGCAAAATTTAGGTATGGGGGAAGTGTTTAGAATGAAAAAGTGCATAATATTAGCGTTTAAATGATGGTTAATTGCATAATATTTAGCTTATCATATGAGAATTAAGCCATTATGTTATAATTGCACTGTTATAAGCTTTAATTAAAGAATCTACTTAATTTCGGTGAATTAATGTTAATTTAGTACATTTCTGAACTATCGGTAAGTTGCAGGCTGTGAAATCCTTAAGTATCTGATATTTTGGATAGTTATATTTAACATACCAAACATGTATCGGAGAGTTATGTTTAAATTGCTGAACAATTATGTTTTAAAAGAATACTTTATTATTTCCTAAAGTACACGTGTCGAAACCATAATGCATGTCTTAAGTGAATTTTCGGTGAGCTATCTATAACTATACGAAATTGTAGTTGGGCATCAAATAGTTATATGTGTAACTTAACGAAATCTCCTTTTATTTATAAAATAATTGTGGACACGTGTCATGTTCTGGGAAAGTGACTTAAGTGGATTTTTGGTAAGTTATCTCTAGCTATCCGAAATGCATCTAAGCATTGGATAGTTAGACCTGTAACTCTCCGAAATGTTTCTTTTATTATTAAACTACTGCTGACATGTGTTGAGATCTGGTAAATTTACTTAAGTTATATATCGGTGAGTTATCTGTAAGTATCCGAAATGCATCATCTAGGCATCGGATAGTTAAGTTTATAAGTATCCGAAATGCACCTAAGCATTGGATAGTTAAATTTATGCATGTGTTTTATAGTTAAATCAACGAGGTAAGTCTGTTGAGTTATCTGTAACTCCATAGACTATTTATTTTCTAATATGCCACTATAGCGGTTGTAGAAACATGACAGTTGGAAGGAAAAACCATGATCGCACATATCGTGCAGGGAGAAGAAATCATCGTCGTTGATATGAATGAAGGAAATCCAATCGACCATTCAAGTAGAAGTAGTTACCACTGAAGAAATATAAAAGAAAAAAAAGAAAAAGAAGAGAGTGCGATCGATGGGTATGGCCAATGTGTACAGAGGAGGAGCACCTAGCTTTCTGCTAATAGTGTCGGCAATTCTCTGAAGTACCACACCAACCATTATCACTATCACATCACCACCACATTACCACCATCATAATCACCAACCATCGGAGGTCTGTGAGGATACTTTCCTGATGTCGGGTCGATTCCGAGCCAAACACATTGCTTGACAACCACTGTAAGGAGTGATCGCGTTGCGGGAAGGGAAGCCATTTTCACCAAGCGCTGACTCATATTTTAGGAGATCGTAAAGCTTCTAGCCTTGACTTCGGGTTGATGCTTGTATGCTGAAGAGGAGATCATCTTGCAATTCTGGACTCGCAATTCTATAGGGAGAGGAGACAGAATTGTAAGTGGTTAAATTTTCAGTGGTGTAATCGCGTCGTATGTAGTGACGGAATTATTTACTGTCGATTGAGATTACTTTACATTTCACCTTTCGCCCATTTCCTTGTTCATATTAAAACAAAAATACCAAAAACAACTTATTTGTGTTTGTATTTTGTATTTGAGTGTTGTGTTGTTTGTTTTGTATCGTGATTAATGTTATATTTGTCAGTGTTGTGATTGTTTTATGTTTGTTTTAGTTTTACAGTTTACTGAAATTGGTTCGTTCAAAAGACTTAAAGATTTTAATGGTTATTGTATGAATTATCTGAATGTTAGTATGCTTAATGATAAATCTAGTGTTTACTAACATTAAAGTGCTTAATTGATGTTATTTACAATCTGTGGAACCACCCAATGGTTGGCTGAATTCCTTTGTAAATAGCAGTATTAAAAAGAAAATGCAGGCTCGTGGAGTTAACTTAAGTCCATGAGGTTAGTCCGTTGAGTTAGCCATAACTAAATGAACTTTGTCTGTTGAGTTAACTGTAACTCAACGGAGAGCTTATTGAATATATAAATTTGATTGTTAAAAATTGAACAGTTCTCAATTCTTAAGCAATCCTTGTGGGATTGACCTGTACTTGCACACTAATACAATAAACATTGTGCACTTGTAGTTAAAATACAAATTGGAATTAATATCTAATTTGTGTGAAAGGTTGTTTGTTTTCTTCTAAAAAAAAGAATAGCCATAAAGATAAATTAACTAAGTAAAAATAGAAGTTAACAAATCCAAGTTTTTCTAGTGTGTTGCTGGAGGTCCAAACAAGTTTTCTGGTGTCGTGCTAGCCAAGCAAATGGGATGGCACACATACGAGAACCATTTGAATTTCAAGGCTTGTTGACTCTACTTCTACAACAGCCAGGCTATCTTGCTATACCCAAAATTATCAGTTGTTTTTACTCAAACTTAACAGTGGAAGAAGGTATTCCTGTTTCTAATATACAAGACAATGACATATATTTAACTCCAGATTTATTTTATCAGGTACTTGGTCTGAAAAATGAAGGAGTTAAATTATCAGAAAGAAAATAGGTTTATCGGTTGGGATGGGACATTACAAGTTTAGCTAAAGATCCCACTGCCAACAAACCATTGACATTACTAAATGACTTAAATGGCTAAACACGTTTTATTGCAAAAATATTGCGTGCTACATTGTTTCAGAGGTTTGGTCATGGGGTAGAAGTTGGCAGATGTTGTTTTTATGCTACATACGCATTAATAAACCATATATAGGTGAACTGGTATGATATTTTTGTTTTTCATATCTTACATTTGTAGAGTAAATTATTTTATGGTGATACGATTTTGAGAATTGTGGTAAGTCGAACAGATATTACACCTTAGCCACAGAAAAGATTAAAGTCAAGATCTTTCTCTGCAAAGGAACTCCAAAAATACCAGGAAGCAGATACCCCTGTCCTCAGACAACAACAACAGGATTGGCAATCACAGCAACAATCTACACAATTTACAGAAACACAGTAACATACAGATATACAACAAGGTATACATACCGAAATACATACAGGTATAGATACAGACATACATACTGAATTTTTACAGCAACCTTCACAAGTTTCTCAAAATGATTTAGATCAAGCATTACTTGATCAGATAAATAGAGTTAGTACAGATATTGCAAAGAAAATTTCAGATACTCTGATTGATATTTTTTGAAGACAAAGAGGCTTGTGATTATACAAATTATGTATTACATGATTTATTTTTTGTAATTTGTAACCAAAACTATTATGTAAACTGTTTACTGATTTTAATGTTACGTGATTATTTTTCATAGTTTATGATATTAAATAGTTTATGCTTAATCCATAGATCCTATTTATGTTTGAAACTATCGTTTTGATTAATATATACTTAGTAAGATATCATTCTTTACATTTATAAAACTTAACTTCCTAAAGGGGGAGAAAATAGTTTGTTTACTTTTTTATAATGCCAAAAAGGGGGAGATATAAATTATGTGACTTATTAGGTTTTGATATCATCAAAAAGGGGGAGACTGTTAGGTATTTAATTTTGATGATATATGCTTTATTATCGTATTTAAATAAGTCTACATAATATTCTCTAAGTATATTTCTCTAAGATAAATAGTTAACAGATTATCGGAAAGTTTCATTTTTATGTCAGATAAATTAAAGATTTTCGAAGAGTTAGATTTGCAATAGTTAAACTTTCGGATAGTTAACGTTTCAGATAGTTAAACTTTCAGATAGTTAACGTTTCATTTTTATCGAATACTTTATGTTAAAAACTCATATAGTTAAGGTTATCTGCACATGTGTTTTTAATGTTTTAAGTTGTCATGTGTTTTTTTCATGTGCGTTCGGTAATGTAAAATCGAATAGTTAGATAACTGTTCGAGTTTTTATACGCATGGATAGATAACTGTTCGAGTTTTATAAAAGGACTAATGAACAGATAAGTTTCTTTGTTTAGTCACGTGTTTTGTAGGTGCAAAAAACTCGAAGAGTTAAAAGATAAGTGTTCGAGTTTTTATAGGACTTAAAGGATAAATGTTCGACTAAATTGAAGACTTAGAAGATATTCTACAAGACTCCAGGAAGATAAAATTTCGGTGAATCTACGAAGTGGAGATCGTGGAAATTCAAAATGTTAGTGGAGAAAGTGGAAATTAAAATAGAAAGTAATTTGGATTAAAGAGAAAATTAGTACGTGGATTGTGGATCAAGTGGATGAATATGTTGAAGGTGAAAGACAATAGAGTTCGACTACTAATAGAGAGTACGAGCTACATTACAACAGAGGATCCCAATCTCGAAAACCAAGTCTGAATATTCAATCCGGATCCCTAACTAAAAAGTTAAGTTTGAATATTCATATTCTGAAAAATTTTCCAACATTAGAAGAAGTTCGAAATTCCAAGCAATTTCAGAAAAGGAGCTGCAAACGTAAGAAGTCTGGAAATTCGACAACTGGAGAAGAAGAGATACAGAAGCTAAGCAAAGACAAAGAAAGATTAGGTTTTATACAATTCGAAATTAGTTTTTAATAAGTGCTTCATTGTTATATTTGAATTGTATATCAAACATTTCTGTATCAAAACCGTCAAGAAGGGAATTGACTTGAAAAGATATTGAAAGTGGATAAGAACAAAATTCAAAATGATAATGAAAATGTAATATCTGAAAACTTAGAAATTAATGAAGAAAAATTTGAATCTGAAAATAAGACTAAAAATGATCAATTGAATGAAATGAAAGAAAAAGAATATTGTAAATCACAATCATTAGCACCCTATCCTAAAAGATTACAATAAACATTTCTTGAAAAATAAGAAAAAATTAGAGAAATTTTTGAAAAAGTACAAGTTAACATTCCTTTATTAGACTTATCACAGAAAATGCTACCTTGTGCTAAATTTCTTAAGGATTGGCGTACTAAAAAAGAGAGCAAAAAGTTTTAAGGAAAGTCTTTTTAGCTGAGCAAAGTAGTTCCCTATTTTTGCCACAAATTCCTAAAAAGTTATCTGATCTTGGAATCCCTGTTATATCATGCATCATAAGAAATACCATTCTAGAAAGAACCTTAATAGACCTTGGTGCAGGTATAAATGTTATGCCTAGTGATATATTTGCATCCTTAGGATTAGAAGGCTTAATTCCTACTAGGACTGTCATTCAATTAGCTGATAGAAGTATAAGATACCCTAAAGGAAAAATAAATGTTGAGTATTTTGTTTTGATGATGTGTGTTGAATGAAAGTAATCATATTTGCTCAATTACTATTGCTTGTGAAAAGAAATTAAAAACATCAATTAATACAGAAAAAGCATATTGATATAAATACTTGTCTGTATTGGATCTGAAATTATACTAAGTTAATAACTAGTCATTTCATTGCATTAATTTCTCATTTAACTAAACGTTAAGTTAACGTGTGTTTTTATTGAAAAGTATGATATGTTTTAAAGTTATATCTTCTGTATCATGAACATTGCAAGTTTAGACAACTTGTTAAGTTAGAGTGTTATTTGTATAGAGATCACGTGAGAACTCATTAAGTTAGAGGCTTAAAGGTTAAAATAGGTTACGTGAGAACTTGTTAAGTTAGTGAGTAAAAGAAAAGACAAACTTGTTAAGTTAGTGTTGTACATGTGGTGAAACTAAAGGTTGCAAATGTTATATTGTATCACGTGAGGTGCACATGTTTAACTCGTTAAGTTAACATAACTAAATGCGTTGAGTTGCTATATTGAACACTAAGGCAATGCGTTAGGTTAGCGTTATAAAACTTAAGTTGTTATTTTCGCATGTGGTAAAATTCTTATTATAAAAACATTTGTTTATCACTGGTTCGTTGAGTTATCTATAACACAACGAAGTTGGTTCATTGAGTTATCATAACACCACGAAGCTGGTTCGTTGAGTTAGCGTAACACCACAGACTTTATTTGTTGAGTTAGCTATAGTACTTGTTAGGTGAATTGGCACATGAGGAACTCGTTAAGTTAGAAAAGTTAAGTTATATATCTACTTGTGTTACTTGTTTAGTTAACATTAAAGTAACGTCTTATTATTACATTCGATGAAAAATTTTGGATGAGAAAGTTTATTTTGTAGGAAGTTTTTCAGAGATCCAGGATTGATGATTAAAGAAAATTCGAAATGTAAACGTAGGTTAGAACGTCTGTATTTTGATGAAGAAAAAGGAAAAGACGTGAAAAAGAGAAAAACTGATAGTGATTAAACGTAGAGGATATGCATGAAATGAAGATATAGTATAAAAGGCATAGAAATCTCGTTGATCAACTATCCCTGCACACTAGATGAAAAATCCTTTCAGGGATCAAAAACACTCTTCGGGGAAAAGCTCTCAGGTGAAAGAAAATTTAGTGAAGCAGAAAAAGTCAGATTTGCATAATTTGCAAGACATATAGACAAAAAAAAATACCAATGCAATAGAATTTAAAGAATGTATTTTAAAACTAGAAATAGTTGAAGATCATAATCACGAAAATGAAATACAAAAACATCATAAAAATAATGAAAATCTGGAAGATGTATGTATAACATTAAGATCTGGAATTGATATACCACTAAGAATTCAAAAAGAAAGTAACATGATGGTGAATAAGAACAAAAATCAAAATGATAATGAAAATAAAATATCTGAAAACGTAGAAATCATTGAAGAAAAATCTAGATTTGAAAATGAGATTAAAAATGATTGAACAAATGAAATGAAAGAAAAAGAATCTTTTAAATCACAATCATTAGCACCCTATCCTAAAAGATTACAACAAACATTTCTTGAAAAATAAGAAAAAATTAGAGAAATTTTTGAAAAAGTACAAGTTAACATTCCTTCGTTAGACTTATTGCAGAAAATGCCACCTTGTGCTAAATTTTTTAAGGATTGATGTATGTTTAGAATGAAAAAGTGCATATTATTAACAGATAAATGATGGTTAATTGCATAATATTTAGCTTATCATATAAGAATTAAGCCATTATGTTATAATTGCACTGTTATATGTTTTAATTGAAGAATTTGCTTAATTTGGGGGAATTAATGTTAATTTAGTACATTTATGAACTGTCGGTAAGTTGTAGGCTGTGAAATTCTTAAGTGTCCGAATTTTCTAATAAATTCAAACAGTTATGTTTAACATACCGAACATATTTGGACAGTTATGTTTAACATACCGAACAAATTCGGACAGTTATGTTTAACAGACCGAATATGTATCGGATAGTTATGTTTAAATTACTGAACAGTTATGTTTTGAAAGAATATTTTATTATTTCCAGAAGTACACGTGTCAAAACCATAATGAATGACTTAAGTGAACTTTCGGTGAGTTACCTATAACTATCTGAAATTGCAACTGAGCATCAGATAGTTATCCCTATAACTCTTCGAAATCTCTTTTTATTTATAAAATAGCTGAGGACACGTGTCATGTTCTGGGAAATTGACTTAAGTGGATCTTCGGTAAGTTAGCTGTAACTATCCGAAATGCATCTGAGCATCAGATAGTTAGACTTGTAACTCTCCAAAATGTTATTTTATGATTAAACTGCTGCTGACACGTGTTGAGATCTGGTAGATTTACTTAAGTTATATATCGGTGAGTTATTTGTAAGTATCCGAAATGCATCTGAGCATTAGATAGTTAAGTTTATAAGTATCCGAAATGCACCTGAGCATCGGATAGTTAAATTTATGCACGTGTTTTATAGTTAAATCAACGAAGAAAGTCCGTTGGGTTATTTGTAACTCCACGGACTATATATTTTCTAATATGCCACTGTAGCAGTTGGAGGAATAGATAGTTGGAGGAGAAAAACCATGTTTGCACGTATCGCGTAGGGAAAGAAATCATCACCGTTGATATGAATGAAGGAAATCCAATCGACCTTTCAAGTAGAAGCAGTTACTACTGAAGAAATACAAAAGAAAAGAAGAAAAAAAAGAAGAGGTGTGTGATCGATGGACGGACAGTGTGTGCAAAGGAGGATGAGCATCACAATTCTTTGAAGTACCACACCAACCACCATCATCACCACCATAATCACCAACCATCGGAGGTCTATGAGGATACTTGCCTGATGTTGGGTCGATTTCGAGCCAAACACAGTGCCTGACAACCACTGTGAGGAGTGATCGCATCGCGGGAAGGGAAGCCATTTTCACCAAGCGCCGACTCATATTTTAGGAGATCGTAAAGCTTTTAGCCTTGGCTTCGGGTTGATGTCTGTATGCTAAAGAGGAGATCATCTTGCAATTCTGGACTCGCGATTCTATAGGGAGAGGAGACAGAATTATAAGTAGTTTAATTTTCAGTGGTGTAATCACGTTGCAAGTAGTGTTAGAAGTATTTACTGTCAAGTGAGATTACTTTACATTTCACCTATCACCCATTTCCATGTTCATATTAAAACAAAAATACCAAAAACAATTTATCTATGTTTGTATGTTGTATTTGAGTGTTGTATTGTTTGTGTTGTATCGTGATTAATGTTATCTATGTTAGTGTTGTGATTGTTTTATGTTTACTTTAGTTTTACAGTTTACTGAAATTGGTTCGTTTAAAAGACTTAAAGATTTTAATGGTTACTGTTTGAATTATCTGAATGTTAGTATTGCTCAATGATAAATCCAATGTTAACTAGCATTAAAGAGCTTAATTGATGTTATTTACAATCTGTGGAATCGCCCAATGGTTGGTCGAATTCCTCTGTAAATAGTAGTATTAAAAAGAAAAGTCAGGCTCGTGGAGTTAACTTAAGTCCACGAGGTTAGTCCGTTGAGTTAGCCATAACTCAACGAACTTTGTCTATTGTGTTAATTATAAATCAACGGAGAGCTTATTGAATATATAAATTTGATTTTTAACAAACGAACAGTTCTTAAATTCCTCAGCAATTCCCTATGGGATCGACCTGTACTTGCACACTGATACAATAGACACTGTGCACTTGCAGTTAAAGTACAAATTGGAATTAATATCTAAATTGTATTAAAGGTTGTTTGTTTACTTCTAAAAGAAAGAATAGGCATAAAGATAAATTAACTAAGTAAAAACAGAAGTAACAAATCCAAGTTTTTCTAGTGTAGTGTTGGGAAAACCCAAACAAGTTTTATGGCACCGTCGCTGGGGAATTGAATTGAATTGAATTAAATTGATATAAGCAACTGTTAGAGCTGTTTCATTTAAATAGCTAGAGTGTGTGTTTTCTTCTGTAATTGAGAATATGGCATATGCTTATGCTCAAAGATTTCTGAAACATGTAATTAGCATATGTGAATTCTGCAATTCTGAAGGACATGACATTTCTGATTGTTTGAAATTGAGACGTCTACAGATTCTTAGATCTCATGAACAACAAATGAATTATCCTCACTATAATAGAGCCGAGTATGAGAATCCTATAGTTTACCCAACTGATGGTCAATATAGAATGTGTAATATGATGAGAGACATTGAAGTTTGGGATAGCTATGACAGATTGGAGCATAGTATAGAGCAAAATCTGGACAAACTGGAATACTTTGTGTGTCAACAACAAGAAGTCAACCAGTTAAACTATAAGGAATCATATTCAGAACCTAAACAGGATATAATTTACGAAACTGAAAAAGCCATAAAGAAAATTGATCAAAAATTGAATGCAATGAAATTAGATGATCTGGAAACAAAATTAAAAGCATTAGACGAAAATGCAATGAAAATACAAGTTATGCAACAGGACAATGAGAATTATAATGTTATAAACCTACATAATTTGCAAAATATACAGCAAATAGAAAACACTAATGTAAGAGAATTTAAAGAATGCACTTTAAAACTAAAAACAATTGAAGATCATAATCACGAAAATGATATGCAAAAACATCATGAAAATAATGAAAATTTGGAAGATGTATGTGTAACATTAAGATTTGGAACTGATATACCACCAAGAACTCAAAATGAAAATGATATGAAGGTGGACAAGAGTAAAAATCAAAATGATAATGAAAATATAGTTGAAAATCTAGAAATCACTAAAGAACAATCTGAATCTGCGAATGAAGCTAAAAATGATCAAACAAATCAACTGAAAGAAAAAGAGTCTTTGAAATCAAAATCTTTAGCACCCTATCCTGAAAGATTACAACAAACAATTCTTGAAAGACAAGAGAAAATCAGAGAAATTTTTGAAAAAGTACAAGTTAACATTCCTTTGTTAGATCTATTGCAGAAAATACCACCTTGTGCTAAATTTCTAAAGGATTGGTGTACTAGGAAAAGAGAGCGAAAAGTTCTTAGAAAAGTCTTTTTAGCTGAGCAAAGTAGTTCCCTATTTCTGCCACAAATTCCTAAAAAGTTATCTGATCCTGGAATCCCTATTATATCATGCACCATAGGAAATACCATTCTAGAAAGAACCTTAATAGACTTAGGTGCAGGTATAAATGTTATGCCAAGTGATATATTTGCATCCTTAGGATTAGAAGGCTTAACTCCTACTAGTACGGTTATTCAATTAGCTGATAGAAGTATAAGATACCCTAGAGGAAAAATAGAGGATGTCTTAATTAAAATCAAGAATTTTATATATCCTATTGATATTGTAATTTTGGATTCCCAATAAATTAAGCATAAAAATAGTGATACATCTTTAATTTTGGGAAGACCATTTTTAGCAACATCAGGGGCTGTTATAAGTTGTAAAACTGGAGTATTGAAGTTAGCATATGGTAATGAGGATACTCAATTAAATATTTTCAAACTAGAAAGGTTTGAGGAGTTAGAAATGTCCTTACATACCATAAACTTTTTAGAGGATGAAGGAGATATGTTAGATGATGTGATTCAAGAAGAATTAAATAGGCAAATCAATTTTGAAACTTTAGAAGAAAGTGAAAGCATAAATATAGAAGGAGATCAGGAAGAAATTAATTTAAAAAATGATGATGTTCAATTAGGAGCTCTAGCTTCTGATGGGCAGCATTTAAAATTAAAACATTTACCTCCTGAATTAACCTATATATTTCTGGAAGATAAATGGACCTGTCCAATCATTATTGCTTCAGATTTAAAAGAGGATCAAATAACTAAATTAAAAGATGTAGTAAAAAGTTATAAAGAAGCAATAGGATGGACTATGACTGATATAAAAGGGTTAAGTTCAACTTTATGCTGTCACCACATATATTTAGAAGAGAACGCTAAACCTGTTAGAATTCCTGAGAGAAGATTAAATCCAAACCTTAAAGAAGTAGTCAGGAAGGAAATATTTAAATGGTTTGATAATGATATAATTTATCCGATTTTTGATAGTTCGTGGGTTAGTCCAATCCATGTAGTTCCCAAGAAATCAGGATTAACAATTATTAGGAATGAAAGTTAAGACTTGATACCTACTAGAATTCAATCAGGCTGGAGAGTATGTATAGACTATAGAAAGTTGAATGCTGTGACTAGGAAAGATCATTTTCACTTACCTTTTATAGATCAAATGCTGGAAAGATTAGTCGGGCAAGAATATTTTTGTTTCCTAGATGGGTATTTAGGGTATAATCAAATTCCAGTAGCATTAAAGGATCAAGAGAAAACAACTTTCACCTGTCCTAATGGAACTTATACTTTTAAAAGAATGCCATTCGGATTATGCAATGTGCTAGCTATCTTTCAAAGGTGTGTGCAGGGCATATTTATTGGAATGACTGATGATTTTTTAGAAATATTTATAGATGATTTTACTGTATATGGCAACTCATATGAAGTGTGTTTAAGCAATTTAGACCTAATATTAAAACGCTGTGTGGAAAAAAATCTAGTTTTAAATTGGGAAAAATGTCACTTCATGGTTAAACAAAGTAATAGTCTTAGGGCATGTTGTTTCTAAAAAATGGTTGGAAGTAGATAAAGCTAAAATAGAAGTAATTTCTAATCTACCAGAACCTAAATTAGTAAAAGATATTAGATCATTTCTAGGACATGCTGGTTTTTATAGGAGATTTATTAAAGACTTTAGCAAGATAGCTAGACCTTTAACTAATCTATTAAAAGATGTTCCATTTAACTTTGATAAAAATTGCAAGGAAGCATTTTTCAGACTTAAGACTAGCTTAATTTCAACTCTTATAATTCAAGCACCTAATTGGAACCATCCATTTGAATTAATGTGCGATGCTTCTGATTTTGCTGTAGGAGCAGTGTTAGGACAGAAGATAGAAAAATCGCCTAGAGTGATTCATTATGCAAGCAAAACCTTAAATGATGCCCAAGTTAATTACACAACTACTGAAAAAGAATTGTTAGCAGTTATGTTTGCTTTAGAAAAGTTTAGATCATATCTGATTGGAGCTAAAGTAATAGTATACACGGATCATTCAGCTCTAAAACATCTAATAAAGAAAAAAGAAACTAAACCTAGATTGATCCGATGGATATTATTATTGCAAGAATTTGATTTAGAAATTAAAGATAAAAAAGGTTGTGAGAATGTAGTAGCAGATCATTTATCAAGATTACAAATAGAAAAATCAAATATTGAAATTAAGGATAATTTTCCTGATGAATAATTAATGACCATCAACACAATGCCTTGGTATGCAGACATAGTTAATTACTTAGTTACTAGTTTAACACCTAAGGATTGGAATAGACAGGATAAGAAATTATTTTTCTCAAGAGTAAAATATTACTATTGAGAAGACCCATACTTATTTAAGAAATGTCCTGATCTGGTTTTAAGGAGGTGTGTTGTAGAAACGAATATTCGAGCATATTGTCTTTCTGTCATGACCAAGCTTGTGGAGGACATTTTGGTTCAGGAAAACTACTGCAAAAATTCTGCAATGTGGATCAATTTAATGGATAATTACATATTGTTGGGGGTGGATTATGTATCTAAATGGATAGAAGCTATTCCTACAAAAACTAATGATAACAAAGTGGTAATACAATTTATAAGAACAAATATATTTGCCAGATTTGGAATACTTAAAGCTATTATCAGTGATAGAGGAACTCATTTCTGTAATAGAAGTTTTGAAGCCTTAATGAAGAAGTATGGAGTAAACCACAAAATTGCAATATCATATCATCCGTAAACAAGTGGACAAGTAGAAAGTGCAAATAAACAAATTAAATTAATCTTGGAAAAAGTAGTAAATCCTACTAGAACAGATTGGGCTAATAAATTGATAGATGCACTTTGGGCTTATAGAACTGCTTATAAAACGAGCTTAGGTATGTCACCTTTTAGGCTAGTATATGGAAAAAGTTGTCATTTACCTGCTGAAATAGAATATAAAGCTTATTGGGCATTAAAAACTCTGAACACTAATTTAAATTAAGCTGCTAAAAATAGAAAAATGCAATTAATTGAATTAGAAGAATTTAGAAATGAAGCTTATTCGAAGACTGTAAGAGAAAAAGAGAAAATTAAATTCTGGCATGATAGAAAAATTATTCCTAAAAGCTTTGAAATAGGACAAGAAGTATATCTTTATATGGCTAGACTCCATAACCATCTAGGAAAATTAAGATCTAGATGGGCAGGACCTTACATAGTTCGAAATGTTTATCCTTCTAGAGCTATTGAAATTGAAAATCCTAAAAATCAGAATATATTTAAAGTAAATGGACAAAAACTTAAACCTATTCTGAAAACACCAAAAAGCTTCTTTGGAATTATAGAAGAAGTCAAAGTAGAGGACTACTCGAGCTTTACTTAGTAAGAAATCAGTTTTTATGTTGATATATATATATAAAAAAAAATATATTAAAAAAATATATAAAACATAAAAATAGTTGCGGTTCAACTGACTAGATCCATCGGTATGACCAGAACATTAAAAAAATTGTATTAATTTTTGGAAAAAATAATGGTTTTACCGAAACATAGTATCGATTCAACCGAAAGAAAAATAAAAAAATAAAAAATATTTAGGTCTGACTGAAACATAGTATCGGTTAAATCGGTAAAAAAAGAGAAAAACTATTCTCTGTAATATTTTATTATTATATTTGCTTATACGGGAATTCCATTGAGTTACGCTTAACTTAACGAGCTTACTCCGTTGAGTTTTGAGTTAGTCAACGAGCTTATTCTGTTGAGTTAACTGTAACTCAACGGAATACTGTAGCTAAGACCACGGATAAAATAGTAATAGTTGGTTCGGGAAATGACCTGATTACCCGCCTAAACTTAGGGCTTATTTAAACTAAAACCTAGGGTTTTGGGGGCATTATCTGGCAAATCATTTAGAATCTAGAACAGTAGAAATCAGAGCGATTTTGTGTTGTTGTGTAACTCCACGATGAGGAAGATGACGCCTGAATTCTAAGAAGATGCTGTTGATACAACAGAATTTCTGAAGGAATCAGAAGAGTGGCACACACGGTAGAAGATCAGAAATACGACAAGAGAGAAAGAGCTACAGAAGGTAGAATCAGAACTTTTCAAGTTTAGAAGAGATTTAGTAGATATGGGTATACAAATAACTCAAATAATGGAAACACGAATCAGAATAGCAACAAAAATAGCTGTAAGCAAGGAAAGACAAATAAGGCCAAGTAATGAAGTTGCCCTAGAATTAATCCAGCGTAAGTCCCAGCTCTGGTTCAATGGGTGATCTAGGAGCAAGAAAGGAAAGAAAATGAAGAGGCAACTGAAGAACGAGAGGAACCAACTACTGAAAGACCTGTTCTTGAGGAGCAATAGTCTGGACCTTTAGTTCCACCATTTAAGCCATTGGCACGAGTAGAAATTGCAGAACTGGTTCAAGTTGGAAAAAACCAAGGAGAATCAGAAGATTTGGTAGTGGCCAAAGCACACCTAGTGTTTGATGCACTTTATAAAAAAAGGGCTGCAGAAAAGTTGAAAGCCCAATATAAAATCAAATTGAAATAGCATCACGAAGCTACTGCCAGAACTACTGCCAAATCTGCTGCAAAAGAAGCTGAAGCTAGTCCTTCGAGACCAGTAGTTATAAAAAAAGTTAAACAGGAAGAGCCAGTACCTATGGCTCGAAGGCTTGCAAAACCTACTTTTATAGATTTAATTTCAGAAGATGAAGAGGAAGAACGGGCACAACTAATCAGAAAAAAGAAAGGAAAAGAAAGAAAAAGTGCCTGAATATGAGGAAATTAAATCTGAAGTACCAATTTTTGCTGGGCCTATGGAGCAGATTTTTATTAACCTTCTATCCAATTCTGGGGAGGAGTAGGAGGAGCAAAGAAAAGAAAAAAAATCAGGCTGAAATTAGTCTGCAGCCAGTACAAGAAGAAACAGAAATTAGGGTAGAAACTGAATTGTCCGTGACTCCATCCCAATCTATTATAGAATCAGAAAGAACAGTAACAGAACAGATTGGTAGTCAGGAGGAGCAAGAAAGTGAAGAAAATGAAGAGGCTGAAAGAAGCCATTTGGACAAAAATAATTTCACAGATTCCACTGAAGAACAGGAAACTCTTCAGCAATTTATGGAGAGAGTTCAAGACAAAGTGGAGAGTTCTGCCGGCTCACCACCACAAACAGAAGAAAAAGCAAAAATCCAGGAATCTGAAGAGAATGTCCAAATGCAGCCTATGCTAGAGGAAGATCAAGAACAAACCCTTTAGGAGCAACAAAGTCACCTTCCTGACCCGACTGAAACAACAATTTTGAATGAAGTACATTTTGTAGTCAGGAAGCTTATACCAAATACCAAGAAATAAGGGGTTACGAGATTATTTATAGTAGACCAGTAAATTGGGATGGAATGCAAGAAATCAAAGATCTATTTGAATTCCAAGGTCTACTGCAATTTATATCTCAAGAAAGAGGGCATGCAGTATATGAAAATTTAGTGCCCTATTTCTATGCAAATTTGAGAGAAAGAGAAGGAGGATTAATTTCAAACGTGGAGGAAGCTGATGTATAGATAACACCAGAGCTTCTCCACAACATATTTGGGTTAAAGAATGAAGGAACAAAAATTTTGGAAGATACAACTACAGTTGAATGGACTGAGCAGCAAATTAAGGATTGTTTAGCTATCAATTCTGGTGTGCCATTATTAAACAGATTGAAGCATTTAAATGGTAAAGCACACATGGTAGCTAACATTCTGATTAAGAATGTCTATCAACGACAGGGCCATGACATAGAATTAAGTCAATTTATCAAATGGGCCACGTATGCAGTTGTAAATAAGATCCAAATAAATTGGTCTGTAGTTTTTATCTCCAAGCTGAAAACAGTGAAGAAGAAATTATTTTATGGAGATTTGATTCCACTACTGATGGTGAACTATATCGATTTCACTAAATGGACATCAAAAAGGATCAGATCAAGAACCATTTCAATGAAAGAATACAGGAATTTTGTAGCTACAGAACTAGCAATACCTTCTAGAGAAATTACAAGAGGTGTAGAGAGGATTAATCAATTAGAACTTCAATTAGAAAAACTCCAGAAGGAAGTAGATGAACTTAGGCATAGAGATTAAATTGTATTGTTCGTCTACTTATGTAAAATTGTATGAAATTGTATGATGTACTTATATTGTAATTGATTCGTATTAATGAATGTAAATTTTTCAGATGCAATTTTCATATGTGTTTGGATGTGAAATGAATGGAATTTATTGAATATTATGTAATTTGTGGAACTTTATGAATGAATATGTAACAGATTTACAATTTGCTGAATGATAGGATAACTGCTTAAAAATTTATGTATGTTATAAGGTAAAATGTAAATTCTGCATAATATAAAATGACCTACAAGTTAAATCTTTATATAATGTTCAGATTTAAATGTATTTTAATCAAAATGAGGCATTAATGACATAGATTTAACTTTATGTCAGTTAGCAGAATAAACAAAGAAAATAAGAACAAAGAGGAACTTACGAGAGTAAAACTTAGTTGTTGCTAAGTGTTAACTCAACGAACTAGTCCGTTTAGTTAACTGTAACTCCACGAGGTTAGTAATATAATATAAGTTCACTCCGTTAAGTTATCTGTAACTCAACGAAGTTAGTCCGTGGAGTTAGCAACAGTAACCGACGGTGTTCTATTGAGTTTTCTATAACTCAACGAGGTTAGTTCGTGGATTAAGCAGAACGGTTATTCTTTTAACCACGAATGAAACTTCGTCGGTTTAGTAGTTACCAAAATTTGAAATTAGTAGTGGTACATGTACCCATAAAAACAGGAACCACGATGCACGTTGCAAGACACGTTCTTGCAACGAGATTTATTCACTTTATGGATGCGTAGTATATATATAAAACAGAATGTTATTTATGAGTTACCAGCACTTTTAAAAGAAAGGAGAAGGCGTTGGAGGAACTGGAAGGAGAAGCTGCTGATTCAACTTCATCCGACAACAAATATTTATAGAATGGAAAGCTTCAGACTGGTATGTAATTAATCTGCTATTTATTTATCAACACATGGACTCGTTCTCCTAGCACTAAACGATTAGTAAGAACACCTACCTAGGAATTTTCATTGTAGAGGAGTACTGAAAAATTTTCTGAACTGAACTTTAACGAAATTCTTTGGGGTGTAGCTAACCTTTCTTTAAAAGAGAACGTAGAGATGGCTGCTCCAGTAGAAAAACCATTTGGAGAAATTCTGTATCTTGAATTAATTGATGAACCTTCATGTATTCGATTGCCAAACTTTGAGGGAGATAGGTTTGAATTGAAATCTAATTACATTAGTCAATTACCACATTTTCATGGATTAGAAAGAGAGGATACCTATTATTTCCTTAGAGAATTTAATGAAGTTTGTCAAATGATGAAAATGCCGAACATGAGTATAGATGCTATTAAACTTAGATATATCCCTTTTTCTTTAAAAGATACAGCTAAGAGATGGTTATATACTCTATCGCCTGATTCAATTTCTACATGGACTGAATTTTGCTCTGTTTTTCTGGAAAAATATTATCCAACACATCAAATGATTAAAAGGAAGAAAGAAATATTAATGTGTAGCCAAAAACAGGGTGAATCATTCTGGAAATATTTTGAAAGATTTAAAGATTTACTGACTCAATGTCCACATCATGCAATGAGTAAAGAACAATTAATAGGTATAATTTATGAAGGCATAGATGTTTCAATAAAATCTTTATTAGAATCTACTTGTCAAAATGGATTTTTAAAATTATGTAATGAAGAAGCATGGGCATATTTAGAAAATTTTGCAAAAAGAACTGTATAGTGGGAAAATTCGGTTGAAGCTATTGCAGATAAAAGAATATTGCCAAGAGGAATGCATGAAATAGATTCCAATACTATGCTGGAGGTGAAATTAAATGAATTAACAAAGAAAATAGAAGAATTATCATTAAATCAAAAGCTAGCAGAAAAGAATACAAACATAAATGACTTAGATATTATTTATGCTAGAAACTAGAGAGATAACTTGGGAAATTCTTATAATCCTAATTGGAGAAATCACCCAAATTTATCTTGGAGAAACAACAATTTCCAGGGAGGAGAAAATATAAATGAGAAGAACATAAGTTATGAAGTATTAATTGAACAAGAAGCTAGAATAGAGAAATTAGAAAAGATAATCCAACTAGTAAACAATCGTCTAGAATTTATATTTGGAAATGTTGCAATTAAAAATCAGAATAGAAATATATCACTTAGACAAAAGGAACCAATGAAAGTTAGACCTACTAGAGGATTGCCAATACAAGCTATACCTAATCCTATCAATAGAACGGTTAATAAAATTGATACCTCTTCTGGGAGGGGAGCTGAATGAAACAGCATATCTGAAGCAACTATCTGTATGTATATATGTTTTTTTTAATTTTTAGTTAATAGTATCGTAGAGTTAATTTTTAACTCAACAAACTTAGTCTGTTGAGTTATGCCTTAACTCCACGAGGGTGTGCAGTAGTTAGGTTAATTTTTGTCTCTACTAAATTTTGTTTAGGTTTTACAAAATCGACAAATGGAATTGATGCAATTACCAATGGATGCACTAAGGGAAGTACTAAGTAACTTGTCGACTAAAGATCTGTGCAGGCTGTGTTGTGTATCAAAAGAAATTAAAGACTATATTGAAGAAAAATATTTTCAGGGACTACAAGTTGGAAAAATGACTAAGATTAGAGAAGGATTCATATGGAGGTCATTTAATCGTAGTTCAAATACCCATGAATATCTGACTATGGAAGAAACTACTGGAATTCCACCCAATGCATTAGAAGGAATAAATCATATTATGGGGATAGATGAAGGATTAATCATATACAAGGACGAGACCAAGGTATGCAAGTTTATTATTACTAGATATTTTGATAAGAAATCCTATAACAGGAGAAGAATTGAATATAGGAAGACCTAATAGATTTGAAGCACCAACTGTAAATTGTGGGTCAGCTTTAATATTTTCTGATAAAAATTCTGCAATTCCTGAAAAATTATATTATTGGAGACCTACAGGAAATTGGGGTGAAGATTTACGCTTAAGTGTGTATAATTTTCTAAACAGATCTTGGAATGAAAATATTATGTTATATCTAGGACAGAAATCATTAATTAACCAAACACATGTCATACTTGATGGATATATATATCTAGTCATGGAGATATCATTAGCATATGGATCTGATTTATACATAGTGAGCATAGACAGTTATGATGAATATATAGAAATTTTACCTATACCGAGTGAAATAGCTGAACCACCATCTACAGAATTTAATGAAATTCAAATAGGAATGTGGTATAATGAAGAAGATGATCCTACTTTATGTCTGATAAGATGGTGGGATGAACTGATGAAATTTCAAATATGGATTATGGAAGACATAAATGAATGGAAGTGGGAAGAGGAGTACATTGAAATAGATGTAGAAATAGAAACTGCTACATTACCCTGGAACCAAAAAGGATCCCTTTCTGCATTACATATCATTAATGGTAATACACTCGTATTTGGAATTTATAATATATTGCATGTTTACAAATTAAGAAGGAACAAGAACTGCATTAAAACAGAATTAATAGCAAGAAGAACTATGCCTAAAATGTTTGCTTGGACTGATACATTTATTCCATTTGTTTCTACTTTTCAATCATGTTCTTAAGCTGTGATTTTGTGTGTTTAATGTTGTGTGTATTCTGCATTTATTGTTAAAAAAAAAAAATTATAGTTTTCATTTTTTTTATAAAAGAAAAAAAAAAAACAAAATATCAATCCAATTTGTTGGTATCTATTCTGGGAAACCAACTGGCTTGCTTGTGAGCCACCAAAGGTATAGGAGCTTGGGTTCCACACAAGACACTGATTTAGTAATATCTGTTAAATGTTTTTTTGTTTTATATTCTGTGTTTATCTGGGAATGAAAAGCTTTTCAGAATCAAAAATCGAAATATGCAGAAGGAGATACAAATGGAACAAGGTATGTAACCAATTACTTATCTTGAATTTTAAGTCAAAACAAAACTTTATTCATGCCTTCTACAATTACTGTACTTATTGTCAAACTCTTTACATTGAGGACAATGCAAAATGTAGGTATGGGGGGGAGGTAATTAAAGTAACAGCCATGTAAGTTTGTTAATTAAAAAAATTAAAATAGTACTGCAAAGTTTTGAGGAAATTGAAAATTTTATGAACTTGCTTAACTATCTGATAAATGAGATTGTAAAATTTTTATAAACTACTTGACTGTTATATTTAGAAGGCTATATAAGATGCTATTGAATTTATTATTTATGCAAATCTAGATATAGTATCTTATGTTTTTCTGAATTTCATGAGTTTAACAGTTTCACGATTTTAAAATGAAATCAGAATGCTTAATGAAAAATCAGTAAATTATCTGAAGTCCTGAAAGAGCTGAGATGTGAATTCTAGATTAAATGAAACACATATGATTAAAGATACATCTAATTTGACTGATTGAACTTGTAGAATGATTTATGTGTAGATCTTATTAAACTATAGAAAAAGTATGAGCTTATTGAGATGGATTTATATTTTCAGTAAATGATAGAAGCAGAACTATATGAGATTGGTGTTTTACTGCATTTGTATTAATGAAATACATACATATATAGTATGTGATTAATGTTTTGTTTTGTGTTTGTAGTTTTGATTGAAAAAAAAAAAAAAAAAATTTGAGAGTTTATTGACTTGTTTGATCACGAGCCTTTTGTACTTGAGCAGATAGGTATGTAAGGATTGTTGACCTGAAAAAGGACTCTTAAAATCTGAAAACCTAAGATCCTGATTAGATCTGGGATTACTGATTGAAAGCTCGTTACATGGGTACATTAGAAAGCTCTTGTATGATTCAAGCTTGTCAAATTAACTTTTAAAGTATGAAAAAAAAAAGAAAAAAAAAAGAAAAAAAGAAAAAATACATATACTATTCTGAAAAGATACAAGTGTTTTGTGAAATACAGATATCTTATGAATCGAGTATATTTTCTGTTATCTAGAATTGTTGAAATATGAATCTGGAATTGACTTTTGAAGTTGTTTAATGGAGATACAATTCTTTATTCTACTTGTCTTAATCATATTGAATTAGATTGTATTTTGATTCGTATGTTGTTGAAATTTCTTCTAGAAATCTTATTGGAAAATTCAAGATGACAGATGATGAAAAGAAGAACAAACGATAATATAATTAACACCTATATGATGATGATATACTTGGTATGTAATTTACATATATTCTAAGTATCTTTGCAAGTTGATTACTGAAACATACAGAATATATTTTTATGCTAAATAGAAGAAAAACAAAAGGAGAAGAATTAATTCTAGCACTTTTAAAGACCAATTAATTAGATCTTGGTTTGCTAAGGGACTAGCAAAATTTAGGTATGGGGGAAGTGTTTAGAATGAAAAAGTGCATATTATTAACAGTTAAATGATGGTTAATTGCATAATATTTAGCTTATCATATAAGAATTAAGCCATTATGTTATAATTGCATTGTTATATGTTTTAATTGAAGAATTTGCTTAATTTGGGGGAATTAATGTTAATTTAGTACATTTATGAACTGTCGATAAGTTGTAGGCTGTGAAATTCTTAAGTGTCCAAATTTTCTGATAAATTTGGACAGTTATGTATAACATACTGAACATATTCGGACAGTTATGTTTGACATACCGAACAAATTCAAATAGTTATGTTTAATAGACCGAATATGTATCGGGTAGTTATGTTTAAATTGCCGAACAGTTATGTTTTGAAAGAATATTTTATTATTTCCAGAAGTACACATGTCAAAACCATAATGAATGACTTAAGTGAACTTTCAGTGAGTTATCTATAACTATCTGAAATTGTAGCTGAGCATCGGATAGTTATTCTTGTAACTCTCTGAAATCTCTTTTTATTTATAAAATAGTTGAGGACACATGTCATGTTTTGGGAAATTGACTTAAGTGGATCTTCGGTGAGTTAACTATAACTATCCGAAATGCATCTGAGCATCGGATAGTTAGACCTGTAACTCTCCGAAATGTTATTTTATGATTAAACTGTTGCTGACACGTGTTGAGATCTAGTAGATTTACTTAAGTTATATATCAGTGAGTTATTTGTAAGTATTCGAAATGCATCTGAGCATCGGATAGTTAAGTTTATAAGTATCCGAAATGCACCTGAGCATCAGATAGTTAAATTTATGCACGTGTTTTATAGTTAAATCAACGAAGAAAGTCCGTTGGGTTATCTGTAACTCCACGGACTATATATTTTCTAATATGCCACTATAGCGGTTGCAAGAACAGACAATTGGAGGAGAAAAATCACATTTGCACGTATCGCACAGGGAAAGAAATCATCACCGTTGATACGAATGAAGGAAATCCAATCGACCATTCAAGCAGAAGTAGTTACTATTGAAGAAATATAAAAGAAAAGAAGAAAAAAAAGAAGAGGTGTGTGATCGATGGATGGACAGTGTGTGTAGAGGAGGATGAGCGTCGCAATTCTCTAAAGTACCACACCAACCACCATCATCACCATCATCACCACCATAATCACCAACCATCGGAGGTTTGTGAGGATACTTGCCTGATATCAGGTCGATTCTGAGCCAAACACAGTGCCTGACAACCACTGTGAGGAGTGATCCCGTCGTAGGAAGGGAAGCCATTTTCACCAAGCGTTGACTCATATTTTAGGAGATCGTAAAGCTTTTAGCCTTGGCTTTAGGTTGATGCCTATATGCTGAAGAGGAGATCATCTTGCAATTCTGGACTCGCGATTCTATAGGGAGAGGAGACAGAATTGTAAGTGGTTTAATTTTCAGTGGTGTAATAGCGTTGCAAATAGTGTCAGAAGTATTTACTGTCAAGTGAGATTACTTTACATTTCACCTATCGCCCATTTCCATGTTCATATTAAAACAAAAATACCAAAAACAATTTATCTATGTTTGTATGTTGTATTTGAGTGTTGTATTGTTTGTGTTGTATCGTGATTAATGTTATCTATGTCAGTGTTGTGATTGTTTTATGTTTACTTTAGTTTTACAATTTACTGAAATTGGTTCGTTCAAAAGACTTAAAGATTTTAATGGTTACTGTTTGAATTATCTGAATGTTAGTATTGCTCAATGATAAATCCAATTAAAGAGCTTAATTGATGTTATTTACAATCTATGGAATCGCCCAATGGTTGGTCGAATTCCTTTGTAAATAGTAGTATTAAAAAGAAAAGTCAGGCTCGTGGAGTTAACTTAAGTCCACGAGGTTAGTCTGTTGAGTTAGCCATAACTCAACGACCTTAGTCCGTTGTGTTAACTATAAATCAACGGAGAGCTTATTGAATATATAAATTTGATTTTTAACAAACGAACAATTCTTAAATTCGTCAGCAATTCCCTATGGGATCGACTTGTACTTGCACACTGGTACAATAGACACTATGCACTTGCAGTTAAAGTACAAATTGGAATTAATATCTAAATTGTATTAAAGGTTGTTTGTTTACTTCTAAAAGAAAGAATAGGCATAAAGATAAATTAACTAAGTAAAAACAGAAGTAACAAATCCAAGTTTTTCTAGTGTAGTGTGGGAAAACCCAAACAATGTACTAAGAAAAAAGAGCGAAAAGTTTTAAGGAAAGTCTTTTTAGCTGAGTAAAGTAGTTCCCTATTTCTACCACAAATTCCTAAAAAGTTATCTGATCTTGGAATCCCTATTATATCATGCACCATAGGAAATACCATTCTAGAAAGAACCTTAATTGACCTAGGTGCAGGTATAAATATTATGTCGAGTGATATATTTGCATCCTTAGGATTAGAAGGCTTAATTCCTACTAGGATTGTTATTCCATTAGTTGATAAAGTATAAGGTACCCTAGAGGAAAAATAGAGGATGTCCTAATTAAAATCAAAAACGTCATATATCCTATTGATATTGTGATTTTGGATTCCCAACAAATTAAGGATCAAAATCATAACACATCTTTAATTTTGGGAAGGCCATTCTTAGCAACATCAGAGGTTGTTATAAATTGTAAAACTGGAGTAATAAAGTTAGCATATGGTAATGAGGATACTCAATTAAACATTTTCAAATTAGAAAAGTTTGAGGAGTTAGAAATGTCCTTACATACTATAGACTTTTTAGGGGATGAAGGAGATATGCTAGATGATGCGATTCAAGAAGAACTAAATAGGCAACTAAATTCTGAAAATTTAGGAGAAAGTGAAAACATAAATGTAGAAGGAGATCAAGAAGAAATTAATATAGAAAATGAAAATGTTCAATTAGGAGCTTTAGCTTCTGATGGGCAACATTTAGATTTAAAACATTTACCTCTTGAATTAACCTATATATTTCTAGAAGAAAAATGAACATGCCCAATCATTATTACTTCAGATTTAAAAGAGGATCAAATTTCTAAATTAAAAGATGTAGTAAAAACTTGTAAAGAAGCAATAAGATGGACTATGATTGATATAAAAGGGTTAAGTGCAACTTTATGCTGTCACCACATATATTTAGAAGAAAATGCTAAACTTGTTAGAATTCCTGAGAGGAGATTGTTAGAACCCGAGTATTTTGATAATGCAAAACCTATGTGAGGAAACATATTGTATTTCACAGATAAGTCAGTGCAGCAAAAGATCAGAAGACAGACAAGTCTAACTAGCAAACATGTTGTAGTTAATCCTAGAATGTACTACTATAGAAAATCAGACAGTTACAGATCAAAGTATCCAAAGAGCAAGTTTACAGTAGTAGCAATTCTATCAGACAGTTAAGAAAGATTGAATGATCGGAAAGCTAAGTAGTTAACTATCTGAAAGCTTAAAGGGTTTTTCGGAGAGTTAAATGATCGGATAGTTAAGAAAGATTGAATGATCGAAAAGTTAAGGAGTTAACTATCTGAAAGCTTAAAAGACTTTTTGAAGAGTTAGAAAGATAATTATCTGACTTTTTTGGTAAGTTACAGGTATAACTATCCGAAACTTAAGTCATTCAATTTACCACATGTAGAATTCTAGAATAGAAGCTTAAAAGATTTTTCAAAGAGTTAGGAAGATAACTATCCGACTTTTTCGGTGAGTTACAGGTTATCCTATTACGCACGTGTAGAATGGAGAAGACGGTAGTTAAAAGCTTAAATGGAAAAATCGGAGAGTTAGATAACCATCCGAAATTTCAAAAGAGTTTTGGTGAGTTAAAGTTTAACTATCCGAAACTTAGGTCATTGAATTTCCCACGTGCAGAAATCCAGACAAAAGCTCAAATGAGTTTTCGGAGAGTTAAAAATATAACTATCTGAAAAACAAGATGTTTCGGTGTGTTACATTTCTAACTATTCAAAACTTAAGTTATTCTTTTATGCACGTGCAGAATTAAAGAGATAGCAGTCAGAAGCTTAAAAGAAAAATCAGAGAGTTACTGTAGTTAACTATCCGAAAGTCAAGAGTTTTTCGGTGAGTTAAAACTACAAGTCTTCGATCACTTGACATTTCACGTGAGCAACTTAAAATCCTCACGTGACACAGATAACAGGATGCAAGTGAAGAATCGGTAAGTTATGAACGCTCTTCAGTGAGTTATTCATTCAAAAGTTAAAGGAAATCGGAAGGTTACTTACTGAACATCAGACAGAACGGTAACTTACCATATTTAGGTCTGATTATTTAGCAAGTACAGCAGAATACATCCGTTGAAAGAAAAATGTGATCGTTATACCTTTTGGTATAAATATGAGAAGTTTAAGAGAAGATCACATAGAGATAACGATCATACAATATACAGTGAGCTACACAAATTCCAGTTACACTCTCAAGTCTGTAAACAGTCAAGAATACTTAAAAGATTCGCTACAGAAAAAGCTCTGTGTGCCAAAACTCTAATAGAAAGATTCAAAACTGTTGGTTCGTGAGTTTCTACCTGAAAACTCATTGTTGGTTGAGAGCTTCAACCTGAAAGCTCGAGAAAGAAAGGTTTGTTATAGAGCTTATACCTGAAAGCTCTAAGTGTTGGTTTTTGCTTCAACCTGAAAGCAAGTGTTGTAAGTATTTGAATACTTAGTGAAGCCCAAGTGTATCTTGGGGATGGACTAGCCAAGTTGGTGAACCACCTAAAAATTTGCTGTGTGTTATTTTTCTTATACTATTTTTGCCTCTAATTAATTCATCTCATCTCATTTTTGTTGAATTATTCGATTCAAAGTTAAAAGATTTAAAAACTTACACACCTTCACCATTCAACCCCCCTCTAGTGAGCCTACCGATCCTAATAATAGGTATCAGAGTAGGTTAATCCATTATAAGATTTAACCATCTAGATTTATGGCTCAATTTGCTGAGGAACAAAACATCCACAGACCTCCTCTATTCGATGGTTCGAAGTATAACTATTGGAAGAATAGAGTGGAGTGTTTCCTTAGGAGCTCTGATGTAAAACTCTGGAAGATTGTTGTTCTTGGAACTACACTTCCAACCAGTGATGTTATGAATTGGTCTGAGGAGGATGAGAGAATCATCCAGTTGGATGCTAGAGGGTTGAATGCCATATATTGTGCACTAACTGCTAAACAATATAATAAAGTATCTACTTGTAAGTTTTCTCATGAGGCTTGGAAAATCCTTCAAGTTACTTACGAAGGTACAAGCCAAGTAAAGGATACAAAAATCAGTATTTTGCTGAGAAAATTTGAACTATTTAAATGAATGACAATGAAAACATAACTGAAATGTTTTCAAGGTTTACTAAGATTATTAATAGCCTGAAAGGCCTAGGAAAGGAATTTTCTTCTCGTGAACAAGTACAGAAGATCCTAAGGAGTTTAACTGTTGAGTAGAAACAGAAGTCCACATCTATTCAAGATTCTAAGGATCTCAACAATTACATAGTTGAAGAACTACTGGGCAATCTTCTAGCCCAAGAAGTACAAATGAAGGACTAGAAGGAGTAGGAAGGAGCTGTTGAAAAGAAAGTTGAGAAGAAAAAGGAAATAGCATTTCCTTCAATAGAAGAAGCTCCAAGCTCCGATGACGATGAGATCATGTTGCTAGCAAGGAACTTCAGAAAGTTCATGAAGAAAAAGAATAAGACCAGCTCCTCTAAAAGAACTGTTCCTACATGTTTTAAATGTAAAAGGCAAGGGCACATATAGACCTTCTATCCATTTTAGACAGAAGAGGATCAGGGAGATAAGAAGAAGAGATGGAAGGATAAAAGGAAGATCGCTCTCAAAGCTATGTGGGATGACAGTAGTTCATCAAGTAGTTCATCTGATTCTGAAGATGAAGTTGCAGCCAATGTGTGTTTTGTAGCACAAGAGGTATGCTCTTCTTCCTCTAGTTCAGAAAATGAGCATGATGAATTAGAATTAACAGTCTTCTATCTACTGTAGATAATTTATATGTTAAATATAGAGAATTTAAGAAAGAAATTAAAAGGTTAAATCATTGCTTAGAAGATTCTTTTGTTGAATTAGAATCGTCTGTAGTTGAAAATAGAAATCTAAAATCCAACTTGGATAAGTATAATTGTGTTAACTATGAATTAAAAGAAGAAAATAAAAACTTATTAACTACAATATCTGATTTGAAAAATACCATATGTAAATTTACTCAAGGTCAAAAAGGTCTAAATAAAATGATAGGATCTCAATGACCAAATGGAAATAAATATGGCCTAGGGTATGCTACACCACAGGAAGTATCTTATTGTGGTGGAGTGATTCGATCTTATAGAGATGACACCACTGTGTTTGCCATCAAACGAAGATCAAGTCATATGTGGCTGCCAAAAGGGAATAGATTTAATGTTCCAATGACTAACTCTACTGGACCCAAGAAGATTTGGGTACCAAAAGCCTTAATTTCAGTATGATTTGCAAGATGACAATGAGTTTGAAGCACGTACAACAAAATGGATTGTGTACAGTGGGTGCTCAAAGCACATGACAACTTTTAGTGAAGATGATTGGGTGTGGCACAGAAGACTTGGACACATCAGTATGAAGACTATCAAAAAGTTATCCAAGGGTGATCTTGTTAGGGGTTTGCCTAAACTTTCTTTTAAAAAAGATAGGGTATGCAGTGATTATATGCTAGGGAAGTAGAAGAGAACTACTCTTCATAGTAAAAATGAATTTACCACCGAAAGGCCATTGGAATTACTACATCTAGATTTGTTTGGGCCTTCTCAAGTATCAAGTCTTGGGGGTCGAAAATATACCTTTGTTATTATTGATGATTTCTCTAGATTAACTTGGGTAATATTTTTGACACATAAGAATGAAACTTGCAATGAGTTTAGAAACTTCTACATAAGAGTTCAGAATCAAAAGGAACTAATAGTGAAGAAAATCAGAAGTGATCATGGAGGAGAATTTGAAAACTATGAATTTGAAAATCTTTGCAATTCATTCAGAATTCTATATGAATTTTCCTATCCTAGAACTCCAGCTCAATATAGAGTTGTGGAAAGGAAAAATAGGACATTGCAAGAAATGGCTAGAACTATGTTGAATGCCATTGATTTACCAAAATTTCTATGGGCAGAAGCTATAGGAACAGCTTGTCACATTTCCAACAGAACTCATATTAGATCTATGTTGAAAAAGACACCATTTGAAATTTGGTTGATAAGACTCCAAATGTTGGTTACTTTAAAACATTTGGATGCAAATGCTTTGTCTTAAATATTGGAAATGCTAAAGACAAGTTTGATGCAAAGTCTGAACCTATCATACTTGTTGGATACTCATTTAGAAGCAAAGCTTACAGAGTATATTTTGCCAAAGACAAAAGAGTAGAAGAAAGTATCAATGTTTAGTTTGATGAAGATCTGATACATAATTTCAAGAATTTGAAGATCAACAGTGATAGTGATAATGAACACTTTAAAGATGATAATTGCAAGTAGACACTCAAATCCCAAGCTTTAGATCAGAATCATAACCATAGGTTTTAGAAGCATAACAGTTGGAAGTTCAGATCTGATCATCCTGTGGAACAAATAATTGGAAATATATCTAAATGGGTACAAACTTGAAGCAAAGCACAAGATATCCGCAATTTTTGTGCATTTGTGTCAGAAATAGAGCCAAAATCAGTAGATGAAGCTTGTAAGGATATCTACTAGACAATGGCTATGCCGGAAGAATTAAATTAGTTCTAGAAAAACAATGTTTGGGAACTTGTAGAAAAACCTGCAGGAAAATCCATTATTGGAACTAAATGGATTTTCAAAAAGAAATTAGATGAAGAAGGTAACATACTCAAAAATAAAGCTCGACTTGTTGCACAAGGCTACAATTAGTAGGAAGGTATTGACTATGAAGAAACTTTTGCACCTGTAGCTAGAATAGAAGTTATCAGAATGTTGCTTGCTTTTGCAAGTAGTATGAAGATAAGATTATTTCAGATAGATGTGAAAAGTGCCTTTTTAAATGGAGAAATTTAGGAAGAAGTGTTTGTTAAACAACCACCTGGATTTGAAGATGAAGTCAAACCAGATCATGTCTACAAACTAAGAAAGGCTTTATATGGTCTGAAACAGGCACCCAAGGCTTGGTATGAGAAATTGAAAAAGTTCTTAACTGAAAATAATTTCTCTATAGGCAAAGTGGACAGCACTTTGTTTATCAAAACATTTGATTTGCACATGTTGATTGTTCAGATATATATTGATGATATAGTTTTTGAGCCACTTCAGAAGAACTCTGCCATGAATTTCAAAATTTGATGAAAAATAAATTTGAAATGAGCATGATGGGAGAATTGAAGTTTTTCTTAAGATTACAGATTCATCAAGTTCAAAATGGCATCTTTGTCAACCAAGAGAAATACTACAAAGAGATGTTGAAGAAATTTGGTTATGAAAACATCAAACCTGCAAATACTCCAATGAGCTCAAGCACTAAACTTGAAATGAATGATTCAAGTGTTGTAGTGGATCCAAAGCAATATAAAGGCATGATTGGATCCCTATTGTACCTTTCAGCAAGCAGGCCAGATATTATGTTCAATGTATGCTTGTGTGCTCGATTTCAAACATCACCAAAGGAATCTCATTTGAAATCAGTCAAAAGAATTTTCAAATATCTACAAGGCACTAAAGATTTCGGACTATTCTACTCAGTTGATAGTAATCTGATATTAATAAGCTATAGTGATGCAGATTATGCAGGCAGCAAATCTGATAAAAAAAGTACTAGTGGCACATGACAACTACTTGGAAATTCTTTAATCTCCTAGTTCAGTAGGAAACAAAATTGTATTGCATTATCTACTACTGAAGCCAAATATATTGCAGCAAGACTGTGCTATGCTCAAATTCTTTAGATGCAGCAAACTCTAGCAGACTACAGACTGAAAATTCAGAATACAATCATATTTTGTGATAACATTAGTGCAATCAGTTTATTTAAGAATACAATACTTCATTCCAAAGCCAAGCATATCGAGATCAGACATCATTTTTTGAAAGATCATGTGGAAAAAGGAAGCATCTCACTCAAGTTTGTGCCAATAGAAAATCAACTTGCAGATATTTTCACCAAACCTTTAAATGAATCAACTTCTAATCATATTAGAAAAAATCTAGGCATCTGTTCATTACAAGATCTTTAAGTGCTTTTATTCTTCCTCAAAGCTCACCATATGGGAGCTTGTTTTCTGCTAACTTATACTCGTGCAGGAAATATTAATATCAGTTTTATAGTTGTCACCTTTTTATATAATGACAAAAAGGGAGAGAAGAATATGGAAATTAGAGAAGATTATGGAAACTCACAATATTTCTAGCACAAATAGAAAGAGAAGTATTAAAAGGGGAAGAAATACTTAGCACACAGATAGGGGGAGAAGACAGCAAAAAGTCAGGGGGAGGAATTTCACTTCTACAGTATATTCTTTGTAAATCCTTGTTTTACTTAATTTCTATGTGACTAAATGAATAAAAATAATCTAGGGAGTGAAATACATGTAAATAAATGTAAATGATTTTGTCATTATCAAAAAGGGGGAGATTGTTAGAACCCGAGTATTTTGATAATGCAAAACATATGTGAGGAAACATATTGTATTTCACAGATAAGTCAGTGCAGCAAAATATTAGAAGACAGACAAGTCTAAGTAGCAAATAGGTTGTAGTTAATCCTAAAATGTGTTGCTACAGAAAATCATAGAGTTATAGATCAAAGTATCTGAAGAGCAAGTTTACAACAGTAGCAATTCTATCGAACAGTTAAGAAATATTGAATGATTGGAAAGCTAAGGAGTTAACTATCTGAAAGCTTAAAGGGTTTTTTAGAAAGTTAAAAGATCAGACAATTAAGAAAGATTAAATGATCGAAAAGTTAAGGAGTTAACTATCCGAAAGCTTAAAAGATTTTCAAAGAGTTAGAAAGATAACTATCCGACTTTTTCGGTAAGTTACAGGTATAACTGTCCGAAACTTAAGTCATTCAATTTACCACGTGTAGAATTCTAGAACAGAAGCTTAATGGATTTTTCGGAGAGTTAGGAAGATAACTATCTGACTTTTTCAGAGAGTTAGGAAGATAATTATTCGACTTTTTCAGTGAGTTACAGGTATAACTTTCCGAAACTTAAGTTATCGTATTACGCACGTGCAGAATGGAGAAGACGACAGTTAAAAGCTTAAATGGAAAAATCAGAGAGTTAGATAACCATCCAAAATTTCAAAAGAGTTTCGGTGAGTTACAATTTAACTATCCGAAACTTAAGTCATTGAATTTCCCACGTGTAGAAATCCAAACAGAAGCTCAAATGAGTTTTCAGAGAGTTAAAAAGATAACTATCCAAAAAATAGGATGTTTCGGTGTGCTACATTTCTAACTATTCGAAATTTATGTTATTCTTTTATGCATGTGCAGAATTAAAGAGATAGCAGTCACACTAGGAACTTACCATAGTTATTCGAAACTTACCATATTTAGGTCTGATTATTTAGCAAGTACAGTAGAATACATCTGTTGAAAGAAAAATGTGATCGTTATACCTTTTGGTATAAATATGAGAAGTTTAAGAGAAGATCACATAGAGATAATGATCATACAATATACAGTGAGCTACACAAATTCCAGTTACACTCTCAAGTCTGCAAACAGTCAAGAATACTCAAAAGATTCACTACAGAAAAAGCTTCATGTGCCGAAACTCTAATAGAAAGATTCAAAGCTGTTGGTTCGTGAGTTTCTACCTGAAAACTCATTGTTGGTTGAGAGCTTCAACCTGAAAGCTCGAGAAAGAAAGGTTGGTTATAGAGCTTATAACTAAAAGATCTAGGTGTTGGTTCTTGCTTCAACTTGAAAGCAAGTGTTGTAAGTATTTGAATACTTAGTGAAGCCCAAGTGTATCTTGGGGGTGGACTAGCCAAGTTGGTGAACCACCTAAAAATTTGCTGTGTTATTTTTCTCATACTGTTTTTGCCTCTAATTAATTCATCTCATCTCATTTTTGTTGAATTATTCAATTCAAAGTTAAAAGATTTAAAAACTTACACACCTTCACCATTCACCCCCCCCTCTGGTGAGCCTATCGATCCTAATAGAGATTGAATCTAAACCTTAAAGAAGTAGTTAGGAAAGAAATAGTGAAATGGCTAGATAATGACATAATTTATCCTATTTCTGATAGCTCATGGGTTAGTCCAATCCATGTAGTTACCAAGAAATCAGGATTAACAGTTATTAGGAATGAAAGTCAGGACTTGATACCTACTAGAATTCAATCAGGCTGGAGAGTGTGTATAGACTATAGAAAGCTGAATGCTATGACTAGGAAAGATCATTTTACCTTACCTTTTATAGATCAAATGCTAGAGAAATTAGCAAGGCAAGAATATTTTTGTTTCCTAGATGAGTATTCAGGATATAACCATGTTCTAGTAGCATTAGAGGATCAAGAGAAAACAACTTTCACCTGTCCTAATGGAACTTATGCTTTCAGAGAATGCCATTCGGATTATGCAATGCACTAGCCACCTTTCAAAGGTGTATGTAGGGCATATTCACTAGAATGACTGAAGATTTTTTAGAAATATTTATGGATGATTTTACTGTTTATGGAACTTCATATAATTTAACAGCTGAAATTGAACATAAAGCTTATTGGGCATTAAAAACTCTGAACACTAATTTGAATCAAGTTGTTGAAAATAGAAAAATGCAATTAATTGAATTAGAAGAATTTAGGAATGAAGCTTATTCGAAAACTGTAAAAGAAAAAGAGAAAATGAAGTTCTAGCATGACAAGAAAATTATTCCAAAAACTTTTGAAATAGGACAAGAAGTATATCTTTACATGACTAGACTTCATAACCATCTAGGAAAACTAAGATCTAGATGGGCAGGACCTTACATAATTCAAAATATTTATCCCTATGGAGTTATTGAAATTGAAAATCCTAAAAATCAGAATATATTTAAGTAAATGGACAAAGACTTAGACCTATTCTGAAAATACCAAAAAGTTCCTTTGGAATTATAGAAGAGTAAGAGTAGAGGACTACTCGATCTTTATTTAGTAAGAAATTATCTAAGTCTATATATGCATTTAAAAAATAAAAAACCTTATTTAAAAATAGTCATAGTTCAACCGAAAGAAATTATCGATTTTACCGAAACATATATTATAAGAAAAAAAGTTGTTGCAGTTCAACCGATAGGATCCATTGGTTTAATTGAAATAAAAAAAATTAAAAAATCTATATATTATATTGAGTAAAATGTCCATTTTACCAAAGCATAGTATCAATTCAATTGATATAGAAAAAAAAAGAAAGAAGAAAAAGTATTTAATTTTGGTTCAACCGAGGAATATAATGGTTTGATCGAAATTCTAAAATGTTGAAAAATTAAGAATCAGTCAGACCGAAAATTCTTCGGTCTAGATCGAATTAAAAATTATTATTATAACTACTTTTATTAGTTATAAATTTACGGGAAGTCCATTGAGTTATGCTTAACTCAACGAACTTACTCCGTTGAGTCTAGGATAAGTTAATGAACTTACTCTGTTGAGTTAATTGTAACTCAATGGAGTATTGTAGTTAAGTCCACAAACTTAGTTTGTGGAGTTAACTGTAACTCCATAGAGAAGTGAGTGAGATAGCAAAAGTGCACGGGAAAATGACCTGATTACCCACCTAAAACTTAGGGTTTATTTATACTTAAACTTAGGATTTGGGGGCATTATCCGTAGAATCATTTAGAACTTAGAACAGTGAAGATCAAAGCGATTCTGTTCCATTCCATCACACCACGAGGTTAAGAAGATGTCAGACTTCTGGGAGGAAGTTACACCACGAGATTTCTTAGAGAATCAGAAGAATGGCATAAGAGACAAAAGATCAAGAACACAACTCGGGAGAAAGAGCTACAAAAGGTAGAATCTGACATCTTCTACTAGAGAAAAGTCTTAGTAGATTTAGATATTTGAATACCTCAAATTGTAGAAACAAGGATTAAGGTAGCAACAGAAGTTGCAGTGAATAGAGAAAGGAAAATCAGGCCAAACAATGAAGTTGCCCTAGAATTGATCCGACACAAGTCCAGACTATGGTTCATACGACATATTGGTGGACATGCTAAGTGGGCAATCTGGGAGCAATAGAGGAAAGTAGCTGAGGAACCTTTAGCTGCAAAGCTAGCTACTAAACAACTAGTAATTGAGGAACAGCACCCAGGACCTTCAATTCCACCAATAGAACCATTATAATGAGTAGCATTTGTTTGGCCGAGAATTGAAGAAGAAGATAAGGAGTTTGCTAGCTTGGTCAAAACAACAAATGACTAAGGAGATGATGAAGAAATGGCCATGGCCAAGGCACATATCCTATATGATGCTATAAAGAGGAAGTGGGCTGAAGAAAAGTTGAGGGCCCAATACAAAATTAAAGTAGAGTAGCATCAAGACGTAGCTAGATCAATGGCTACAAAAGAAACTGAAGTTGGTCCTTCAAGACCAGTAATTATAGAAGTAAAATAGGAAGAGCCAGTACTTGTGGCTCGATGGCCTACATAACCTATTTTTGTAGATTTAATCTCAAAGGAAGAAGAGGAAGACTAGAAACAACTATTTAGAAGAAGGAAAGGAAAAGAGATAGTGCCTAAAGCTCCTATAGAGATTAAACCTGAGCTAAAAATATCCAAAGGGCTTGTAGAGCTCATTTTTGTAGACTTGCTATCCGAATCTGAGGAGCAAAAGCAAAGAAGAAAAGGAAAATAGGCTGAACTTAGTTTGCAACCTATATAGATAGAAGAAACTGAAGTAAGGGCAGAAGCTGATTTGCCCACAACTCCATCCCAATCTGCCACAGAATCAGAAAGAACAATGACAATGCAGATTGGTAGTCAAGAGGAAGAAGACTCTAAACAAGAAGCTGAACAAGTACATATTGCATAAGAAAGAAATGACTTGACTGATTCCACTGAAGAGGGAGAAACTCTTTAGCAATTAATTGAAAGAATTCAAGATAGAGTGGAGAGTTCTGCTGGCTCTCCACCATAGATTGAAAGAGGAGCTGAAATGCAGGAATCTCCAGATCATCTCTTACAAGTTCAAGTTCAGCAAATGGAAGAAGAAATTCAAGAACAAACCCCTCTAAAGTAACAAATGCAGATTCCTAACTCGGCTGAAGCAACAATTTTAAATGAAGTTTACTTTTGGAGTCAGGAAGCTTATAATAAATATCAAGAGATAAAGGGGTATGATATTATATATAGTAGACCAGTAAATTGGGACGGTATGCAGGAAATTAAAGAATTATTTGAGTTTCAGGGTCTACTATAATTTATTTTTCAACAAAGAGGGCATGTAGTATATGAAAATTTAGTGCCCTGCTTTTATGCAAATTTAAGAGAGAAAGAAGAAAGTTTAATTTCCAATGTGGAGCAAGCTGATATACAGATAACATCAAAACTTCTCCAAAATATTTTTGGATTGAAAAATGAAGGAATAGAAATTCTAGAGAACACAACTGTAGTCGAGTAGACAGAACAAGAAATAAAGGATTGTTTAGCTATCAATCCTAGTGTGCCACTATTAAATAGATTGTAGCACTTAAATGGTAAAGCACACATGGTAGCTAACATTTTGATTAAAAATGTCTACCAACGACAAGGCCATGATATAGAACTTAGTCAATTTGTCAAGTGAGCCATAGATGCAGTTGTGAATAGAATTCAAATTAATTAGTACAAAGTTTTTATCTCCAAACTCAGAGCAGTAAAGAAGAAATTATATTATGGAGATCTGATTCCACTGCTAATGGTGGACAACATCGATTTCACGAAATGGACATCTAAAAGGATAAGATCAAGAACCATTTCAATGAAAGAATATAGAAATTATGTTGTTGAGATTGTTGGACCTTCTAGAGGCATTACAGGGGTTGTTGAGTGGATAAATCAATTAGAACAACAATTAGAAAAGCTCCAAAAGGAAGTAGATGAACTTAGGAAGAAAGATTAAAATGTATTATTCATCTACTTGTATTGAAAATTTTTGATTATACTATAAACGATATATATATATGAATGTTTGAATTTCAGATGTTTCTAAAATTATGTGATTGCAAATGAATGATTTAATTGAGAACTGTATTGAATTGAATATTATATAGTTGTTTAAAGATGTCCAAGACTGTTTAAAAGTTTACAATTTTCTGAAGGACATGATTAAGTGCATGATAATTGGTTAATGCTTGAATATATCTGCATGCTGAAAAGTAAAATGTAAATTCTACATAATAGGAGATGAACTGTAAGTTAAATATGCATATAATGTTTAGATTTGAGGGAGTTTAAATTAGAACACTACATTAATGACATGTATTTAACTTTATTTAAGTTGACAAAATGCAGGAAAAATATATAGAAGTTAATACGAAGAGTAAGTTTTAGAAATTTACTAAGTGTTAACTCAACGAAGTAAGTCCATTGAGTTAACCTTAACTCTATGAGGTCAGTAGTAAATAGAAGGTCACTTCATTGAGTTAGCTGTAACTCAACGAGATTAGTCCATGGAGTTAGCAAATAGGCGACAAAGCTAGTCCATTGAGTTAGCTGTAACTCAATGAGATTAGTTCGTTGAGTTAGAAACAGTAATCGAAGCTAGTACGTTGCGTTATCTATAACTCAATGAGGTTAGTTTGTGGATTAAGCTGAACGATTATTCTTTTAGCCACGAATGAAACTTCATCGGTTTAGTGGTTACTAAAATTTAAAATTAAAAGTAGAACACGTATCTATAAAAATAGGAACCATACTACACGTTACACGACACGTTCTTGCAACGAGATTCATTTTCCTTATGAATGTACATTATAAATATAGAACAGAATGTTATTTACGTGTTACCAACACTTAAGGAAAGAAAAGAAAATTCGTTGGGTAACTGGAAGGGGAAGCAGCTGATTCAACTTCATCCGTCAACAACTACTTACTGAAAATAAAGCATTAGACTAGTATGTAATTAATCTTCTGCTATTTTACTTTATGTTAAGAGTTTATGAGCACATAGATTTGTTCTCCTAGCACTAAACAATTAGTAAGAACACCTATACAGGATTATTCAACATAGAGGCGTACTAAAATACTTTCTGAATTGGACTTTAACGAAATCCTTAGGGGTGTAGCTAACCTTTCTTTAAAAGAGAATGAAGATATGGCTACTCTAGTAGAAAAACCATTAGGGGAAATTTTGTATCCTGAATTAGTTAATAAACCTTCATGTATTTGACTGCTAGATTTGAGGGAGATAGGTTTGAATTGAAATCTAATTATATTAGTCAATTGCCACACTTTCATGGATTAGAAAGAGAAGATACCTATTATTTCCTTAGAGAATTTAATGAAGTTTGTCAAATGATGAAAATGCTAAACATGAGTATTGATGCTATTAAACTTAGATATATCCCTTTTGCTTTAAAAGACACAACTAAGAGATGGTAATATACTTTGTCGCCTGATTCAATTTTTGCATGGACTGAATTTTGCTCTATTTTTTTGGAAAAATATTATCCAACACATCAAACGATTAAAAAGAAAAAGGAAATGCTAATGTATAGCCAAAAACAGGGAGAATCATTCTGGAAATATTTTGAAAGATTTAAAGATTTACTGACTCAATGTCCACATCATGCAATGAGTAAAGCACAATTAATAGGTATAATTTATGAAGGCATAGATGTTTCAACTAAATCTTTATTAGAATCTACATGTCAAAATGAATTTTTAAAACTGTGTAGTGAAGAAGTATGGGCATACTTAGAAAACTTTGCAAAAAGAACTGCATAATGGGAAAACTTGGTTGAAGCTATTACAGATAAAAGAATATTG
The DNA here is from genome assembly GCA_036874045.1 of Cymodocea nodosa. Classification (NCBI taxonomy): domain Eukaryota; kingdom Viridiplantae; phylum Streptophyta; class Magnoliopsida; order Alismatales; family Cymodoceaceae; genus Cymodocea; species Cymodocea nodosa. Next base: position 2,029,133 of record CM072345.1, read on the forward strand.
CCAAGAGGAATGTATGAAATAGATTCAAGCACTATGCTTGAAGTTAAAGTAACTGAGTTAACAAAGAAAATAGAAGAGTTATCATTAAATCAAGAGCTAGCAGAAAAGAATGCAAATATTAATGACTTAGATATTATTTATGCTAGAAACCAAAAAGATAACTTTGGAAATTCGTATATCCCTAATTGGAGAAATCACCCGAACCTATCTTGGAGAAATAACAATTTCTAGAGAGGAGAAAATATAAATGATAAAAATATAAGTTATGAAGCATTAATTGAACAATGATCTAGAATAGAGAAGTTAGAAAGGATAATTCAACAATTAAACAATTGTCTAGATCTTGTATTTGGAAATGCTGCCATTCAGAATCATAATATGAATAAAAATATTCCCCCTAGATAGAAGGAATCAATAGAAGTTAGACCTACTGAAGGATTGCCAATACAAGCAGTACCTAACCCTATCAACAGAACTGTTAATGAAATTGATACCTCCTTTGGGAGGGAAACTGAATGAAGTAGTATAACTGAAACAATTATGTATAATATAGTAAATAGAAAAAAAATATAAAAAGAAAAAAATGTGTAAGTTTAATTATAGTTAGTAATATCGTAGAGTTATTACTTAACTTAATGAACTTAGTTCGTTGAGTTATGACCTAACTCCCCAAGGGTAAGTAAGTAACTATGTTAATTTTTTCTCTGTTAAATTTTTGTTTATGTTATATAGAATCACAACAGATGAAATTGATGAAATTACCACTAGATGCACTACGGGAAGTACTGAGTAACCTATCAATTAAAGATCTGTGTAGATTGTGTTGTGTATCAAAGGAAATTAAAGAATGTGTCAAAGAAAAATATTTTCATAGACTACAAGCTGCAAAAATGACTAAGATTAGAGATGGATTTTTATGGAAGTCATTTAATCATAGTTCAATCAGCTATGAATATCTGAATATGGAAGAAACTACTGAAATTCCACCCAATACATTAGAAGGAATAGATCATATTATGGGGATAGATGAATGATTAATTATTTATAGAACCAAACCAAGGTATGCAATTCTGTTACCCGATATTTTGATTAGAAATCCTATCACTAGATAATAATGGAATATAGGAAGGCCTAATAGATTTGAAGTACCAATTGAAAATTGTGGGTTAGCATTAACATTTTCTAATAAAAATTTGACAATTCCTGAAATATTGTATTACTAGAGACCAACTGAAAATTGGGATGAAGATTTATGTTTAAGTGTGTATAATTTTCTACATAGATCTTGGACTGAAAATACCAGGATATATCTAGGACAAAAAGCATTAATTAACAACATACATGTCATACTTGATGGATATATATATCTAGTCACAGATATATCAATTGCATTTAGATCTGATTTATATATAGTAAGCATAGACAGTTATGATGATGACTTTATAGAAATATTGCCTACACCTAGTGATATAGCTAAACCACCATCCACAGAATATGATAAAATTCAATTAGGAATGTGGTATAATGAATATGATGATCCTACTTTATGTCTGATAAGATGGTGGGATGAACTAATGAAATTTCAAATATGGATTATGAAAGACCTAAATGAATGGAAATGGGAAGAGAAATATATTGAAATATCTGTAGAAATAGAAAAGGATCCCTATCTACATTTCAATTCATTAATGGAAATACACTTATATTTAGTATTGATAACATACTACAAGTTTACAAGTTAAAAAAGAGAGTGAACTGCATTAAAACAGAATTAATAGCAAAAAGAATTATGCCTAAAAAGTTTGCTTGGACTAACACATTTATTCCATTTATCACAACTTTTCAATCATGTTCTTAAATTGTGATTTTGTACTTTTAATGTTGTGTGTATCCTACATTTATGTTTAGAAAAAAAGAAAAGAAAAAACAAAATATCAATCCAGTTTCTTGGTATCTGTTTTGGGAAACTAACTAGCTTGCTTGTGAGCCACCAAAGGCATAGGAGCTTGGGTTCCACACAAGACACTAATTTAACAATTTATGTTTTGTTATATATTCTGCCTTTACGTGTGAATGAAAAGTTTTTCAGAATCAAAAGTTGAAAGATATCGAAAGAGATACAAAAGAGCAAGGTATGTAATTAATTACTTAGCCTGAATTTATATTTAAACTCAGTTCATGGAGTTATTCATTAACTCAATGAATTAAGTTTGTTGAGTTAGGTCCTAAGTCAATGAAACAATATTCATGCTTGCTACATTTACTGTAAAATCTTTTACATCGAGGACAATGCAAAATGTAGGTATGGGGGGGAGGTAATTAGATTAAAAGCCAAGTAATTTTGTTAATTAGAGGAACTTAGATGGTGTTGCAAAATTCTGTGGAAATTGAAATTGTTTTTTTTATGAATTTTCTGTAACTAACTACAATTTCCTATAACTATCTGATAATTGAAACTGTAAGAAAAACAACATTGTAAATGCTTGAATGTTATTTTATATAAGATGCTACAAAATTTTACTATTATACAAATCTGATATAGTATCTTATGTTTTTGCTGAATTTTATGAGTTTAACAATTTCACGATTTTAAAAGAAATCAGAATGCTTAACTGAAACTCAGTAAATGATCTAAAATCCTAAAAGAGCTGAAATGTTGATTTTTGGATTAAATGAAATACATATGATCAAGGATACATTTGATTTGATTGATTAAACTTGTAGAATGATTTATGTGTAAATCTTATTAAACTACAATAAAAGTATAAGCTTATTGATATGGATTCATGTTTTTAGTAAATTATAAAAGCATGATTATATGAGATTTGTGTTTTATTGCATCTGTATTAATGAAATACGTATATATATTGTGTTGAAAAGAAAAAGAAAAAAATAGAGAAAAACTTTGAGAGTTTATTGACTTGTTTGATCACGAGCATTTTGTACTTGAGTAGATAGGTATGTAGGGATTGTTGACAAAAAGCTCGATACATGGGTACACTAGAAAGCTCTTGTATGATTCAACCTTTTCAAATTAACTTTTAAAGTACAAATATGCATATACTGTTCTGAAAAGATAAAAGTGTTTTGTGAAATACAGATATCTTTTGAATCTAAGTATATTTTCTGTTATCTAAGATTGCTGAAGTATGAATCTACATTAGACTTTTGAAATTGTTTATTTGAGATACAATTCATTATTCTACTTGTTTTAATCATATTGAATTGGATTGTGTTTTGATTCGTATGAGTTGAAATTTATTTTGGAAATCATATTGAAAAATTCAGGATAACAAATGTTGAAAAGAATAAAAAAATAATAATATAATTACCACCTGTGTGATGCTAATATAGTTTGTATGTAATTTACATATGTTTTAAATATATTTGCAGGTTGAAGAGGAGAAAACAATGTTGTAGGATCGTTTGTATCACAAGAGGGGGGGTGAATTGTGTCTTTAGTAATTAAATACTAGCGGATAAAACAAGATCACAAAACACTCGTAAATGAAATTCTATTCTTTATTTAAAAATAGAATTTACAATATATTTTCAGCTCAATTCCCTTCTTGAAGGTTTTGATACAGTAATGTTCGATATACAATTCAAATAGAAAAACAAAGCTCTTATTCAAAACTAATTTTGAATTGTATAAAACCTGATCTTTATGCACACAACTTCTTTCTTTCTCTTTGCTCAGCTTCTGTATCTCTTCTTCTCTAGTTGTCGAATTTCCAAACTTCTTGCGTTTGCAGCTCCTTTTCTAAAATTACTTGGAATTTCGAACTTCTTCTGATGTTGGAGAATTTTTCAGAATATGAATATTCAAACTTAACTTTTCAGTTAGGGATCCAGATTGAATATTCAAACTTGGTTTTTGAGATTGGGATCCTTTGCTGTAATGTAGCTCGTACTCTCTATTTGTAGTCGAACTCTGTTGTCTTTCACGTTTAGCATGTTCATCCACTTAATTCATAATCCACATACTAATTTTCTCTTTAATCCAAATTACTTTCTATTTGAATTTCCACTTTCTCCACTAACATTTTGAATTTCCATGATCTCCACTTCGTAGATTCACCGAAACTTTATCTTCCTAGAGTCTTGTAGAATATCTTCTAAGTTTTTGATTTAGTCGAACACTTATCCTTTAAGTCCTGTAAAACTCAAACACTTATCCTTTAACTCTTCGAGTTTTTGCACCTGCAAAACACGTGACTAAACAAAGAAACTTATTTGGTCGTTAGTTCTTTTATAAAACTCGAACAGTTATCTATCCATACATATAAAAACTCGAACAGTTATCTAACTATTTGATTTTTCATTACCGAACGCACATGGAAAACACGTGACAACTTAAAACATTAAAATCACATGTGCAGATAACTTAACTATACGAGTTTTTAACATAATGTATTCGATAAAAACGAGACGTTAACTATCTGAAACGTTAACTATCCAAAAGTTTAACTATTGCAAATCTAACTCTTCAGAAATCTTTAATTTATCCGACATAAAAATGAAACTTTCTGATAATCTGTTAACTATTATACTTAGAGAATATTATGTAGACTTATTTAAAAACGTTAATAAAGCATATATCATCAAAATTAAATACCTAACAATCTCCCCCTTTTTGATGATGTCAAAACCTAATAAGTCACATAATTTATATCTCCCCCTTTTTGGCATTATAAAAAAGTAAACAAACTATTTTCTCCCCCTTTAGGAAGTTAAGCAAGTTAAATGTAAGGAAGGAAATTTTACTAAGTATATATTAATCAAAATGATAGTTTCAAACATACATAAAATGTATGGATTAAGCATAAACTGTTTAAACATAAACTGTGAAAAATAATCACGTAACATTAAAATCAGTAAACAGTTGACATAATAGTTTTGGTTACAAATTACAAAAAATAAATCATGTAATACATAATTTGTATAATCACAAGCCTCTTTGTCTTCAAAAAATATCAATCAGAGTATCTGAAATTTTCTTTGCAATTTCTGTACTAACTTTGTTTATCTGATCAAGTAATACTTGATCTAAATCATTTTGAGAAACTTGTGATGGTTGCTGTAAAAATTCAGTATGTATGTCTGTATCTATACCTATATGTATTTCTATATAGATACCTTGTTGTATATCTGTATGTTGCTATGTTTCTGTAAATTGTGTGGATTGTTGCTGTTGCTGCTGTGGCTATGTTTGCCGATCCTATTGTTGTTGTTGTCTAAGGATATGTGTATCTGCTTCCTGGTATTTTTGAAGTTCCTTTGGAGAGAAAGATCTTGACTTTAATCTTTCTGTGGCCAAGGTGTAATATCTGTTTGACTTGCCACAATTCTCAAAATCGTATCACCATAAAATAATTTACTCTGCAAATGTAAGATATGAGAAACAAAAATATCATACCAGTTCACCTGTATATGGTTTATTAATGCATATGTAGCATAAAGACAACATCTGCCAACTTCTACACCATGACCAAACCTCTGAAACAATGAAGCATGTAGTATTTTTTTGCAATAAAACGTGCTTGGCCATTTAAGTCATTTAGTAACCTCAATGATTTGTTGGCAATTGGATCTTTGGCTAAAGTTTGAATGTCCCATCCCAAATGATAAACCTGTTTTCTTTCTGATAATTTAACCCCTTCATTTTTCAGACCAAGTACTTGATAAAGTAAATCGGGAGTTAAATATATGTCATTTTCTTGTATATTGGAAACAGGAATACTATCTTCCATTGTTAAGTTTGAGTAAAAACAACTAATAAGTTCGGGTATAACAAAATGGCATGGCTGTTGTGGAAGTAGAGTCAACAAGCCTTGAAATTCAAACATTTCTTGTATATGTGTCATCCCTTCAAACTTAACTGGTCTTGAATATAAAATTGTAAAAGTTTTATATGTTTGAAATTTGTCACAACAGGAACTATTTCTGAACCATAATAATGTATTTTCATCTAAACTCTATTCAGGATTAAGTATTTTCTTGTCATGAAGTTCTGATCTGGGAGTTGTTTCAAAATTATCAGCAACATCTATATTTTCAGATCTTTCAGAACTGGTGGAATTTTCATCAAAACTAGTATAAATGTCTAAAATATCTGTTATTGTCGCATCAATAATCTACTGAAATTCTTCTATTTGTTCTTCTGGAAACATTTCAATAGCAGCAATATCTGTATCAATCTGTCTATTAGCAACATGTATGTCTATAATTGATCTATATAACAACTGTCTCTGTATGAAAGAATGTTCTATATCTGTCTGTATAATAGAATCATCCTGTATTTCTAAAATTTCTATGTTTTAGACATAGGCAGTTTGATATTCAATCTGTAACTGTGTATGTTGTTGATTATATACATTTATCAACAAGTATATTATATACTGTAATAGACATAACCATATGTATAAACTATAGTATAAGCAACTATACCAAAAATCAAAATTTTCTATCCGTGATACAGTTAGAGGAAGAATATTTATACATTCCTCTTCAGATGAAATATCTTCTATATTCATAGACTTAGTGTCTATATCATCAAAAATATCATTAAAATTGATATCATCTGTATATGTACCATCAAAATTTCCTACATGTTCTCTTTCTATAGGAAAAGAATGTGTGCTTGCAGCATGATGTGAAAAAACTGTCCATTGTATTAAAAGATACATATGCACTAATGTGACACAATACCTTAAAGTGTATGCTTGTAATCCAATATTGTTCAAATCTACTGGGATTCTTGACACAAATGTTTGTCCAGCTTCTGCAATGGAACATAGTTTTCTATTTTTCAATGATTCTTCTTTTTACTGCATTATGCCTTCTACACCTACAGTTAGTCCAAAATATTCTAATGTATTTTTCTTTTTCCTACTATATGTTTGTAGTGTTTCTTATTGTTCAAGAGGTTCTTAATTTTCTTAATTTCTCTTGTTAAAGGCACCTAGGGTCTTGATGGTCCTTCACCATGATGCCTAGGTGGTAATAATGGAATATAGAGTTTTAAGCTCTCCACCTCTGCCATTTTTTGTTAATAAACTCTCTATCCTTAACTTCGAAGGCCCATTTTGCTAATGGCAGTTTTCTATTCATTTATATATTGTTGAATGTCATCTAAAACAGCCGGGGGAAAATAATGTTGGGAATACAATGTTTCTAATTCCCTATTTGCATTTTCTATCGTTGGTCCCCATTTCTTTCCATAATAAGTGATAGACTATATTGATTTTTCAGGTATTTGTCCAAAACTTGTAACAACCGCAGGGTTAGGTTGTAAAGTTCGTTTCCATAGTTGTAATGCGGAAAGTTCAGTCTGTTTTAGTCTAAACTATGTTTCAGCATAATTGCGAATAAACTTCCAACAAAAATTTTTCTCATCTTGAACAGCTTTTCTAATTTCATGTAGTATTTCATTTGTAAAAGTGTACCTTGAATAGATGTCATTGATTTCATTTTGCATTTTCTGAAGTTCCAGCTCTCTTTTCTGCACTTTTGTCATTCTACCATGTCCTGACATTGTCGATTAAACTTCATTGTGCACTGTAGAACTTAGTGGAAGTGAAGATTACGAAACTAGGGTTTTACCAAGGTAGAAACACGAAAAGTTGTTAGTAAAACATTTATAACTCTTTGAGTTTATAAATGGATAAACGAATTCAATCATTGAAATCATAAATATAAGATCCGTTACTGATAAATAACTCGAGTGCTTACAATAACTGTACAAGTTTTACAACCGACAAAAGCAGAATACTTAGTGTAACTATTCGTGCAAAGAAAATAACTTCTAGCTAAGTGAAAAGTGAGAAAACTCGAAGACTTATGATAACTATTCAAGTTTTGTGAGTAGTAAAGCATATAACTATACGACAAACATGAATAGTTATTGTTAGAGATTAAGTCTTTCAAAAAATATAATAATATTAAGTTAACTGTTTGTGTTTCTCGAATGGATAGGTGTGAAAGTCGAAGAGTTAAACATAATTGTTCGAGTTTCAACTAAGACATTATAAAGCAATGAAATTAAACACATGCATAATTCTAACTTAAGGTGTTCAAATATTTTCGGATACTTATAAACCTAACTATCCGATGCTCAAATGCATTTTAGAGAGTTACCAGATAACTTACCGAACATTCACTTAAGATATGCATTTAGGTTTTGACACGTGTACTTCAAGAAATAATAAAATATTCTATTGATCATTTAAAACATAACTATTCGATATATATATACAATATAGTCTTCCAAAATCACAGAAAATTCGGATACTTAAGAATTAAAAAGCTTGTATGTTACCAACAGTTCAAAAATGTACTGAATTAATGTTAATTTCCTGAAATTATGTAGATTCTTTCATGAAAACATATAATAGTTCATAAGAGTTGAATTATTATATGAGAAATTGCTCCCCCTACATAAATGTAGTCCAAAGAATCTATGGCATACTTAAACAGGGTTGCTAAGCCCTTAATAGATTTGGCTTTAAAAGGTCAAATAGCTTACTTAAAAAAGATGCTAAGTCTTAAATAGATTTGAGTCTTTTTAAATTTTTTTTTTTTTTTAAAAAAAAAATGAATTAAATATAGAAATAAGTAGTAGATTTAACAATTTAGACTTTTTGTCTTTTATCTTATTCAGTTTACAAAAGATAATTCATAAAGATATACTTTCAAGAACTTAAAAGAATTCAATAATGAGTACACAAACTTAAGACAATAAATATCATACATTATGTGTAAAGAGTAGACAATAACAAGAAAAAAATAAAGATTATATGCACAGATTATGGCAGGATTGTTATAATACCTTGAAAGATAAATTAAACTTGAGTACATTGCCCCTTTTTCCTCCTTTTTTTTTGTTTATATTCATATATATATATTATGTATTATCTCCCACAATATCATCTTTTTACGTGATCACAATCCCTTGCTTAGGTGAAAGATAACCAGTTACTCAATGACAAGTGAGAATAGGTAATTTTTTTTTTTTAATTAATTGTAATCTGAATTACTTGCAAAATGAGTTTTCAGTCAGCACATCCTAAACTAGTTGGTTTAAGTGACTAGGGTTTAAGATCCCCCAACGGACTTAATTACTCAAGTAATTGCAGGCAAAAACAAACAAAAAATAAAACAAGACAGTAAATTAAATTAGAGGCAACTGTAAGACTTAATTTTTCTAACAGAATGTTAATAACTTTCCTTTAATAAAAAGTACATACTTTCTATGTATTTTCCTGTTAAAATCTCTATAATAGCATATACATAAGTAACAAAAATATAGTTGGCACTCACATTGAATCAATTTAACTTTCCTTAAGTAATCTTTTCTAAATTTTTCTTAAATAAATTGACTTCAATAAAAATCAAAATTTCATAAATTCTTAACTACCAGAAAACTATAATTCGAAAATAGATATTTTGTTTTGTTTTGTTTTTTATTTTTTAATAAAGACATTAAATTCTAAAACTACGTTTATAACAAACCAAAAAGTAATGAACAAGACCATTTAAATATCAGATAACCTATAGATACCAAGTTCTAATCGTAATTTTGAAAAAGTATTTTCATCTAAGGGTTTTGTAAATAGATTTGCTAATTGTTTTGTGGTAGGAACAAAATTTAATACTATTTTTCCTTTTATAACATTATCCCTTAGAAAATGATGTCAAACTTCTATATGTTTTGCTCGTGAATGTAAGACAGGATTTTTAGATCAACTTATTGTAGAACTACTATCACAAAATCTTAGTTGGTTCATGGTCTAAATTAAAATCTTTTAAGGTTTGTCTGATCCACAGGATTTGAGCACAGCAAAGTGCGGCAGCTATATATTCAGCTTCTGTGGTAGATAGTGCTACACAATTTTGCTTTTTGCTAAACCATGACACTAAAGAATTACCTAACAATTGACAAGTGTCACTCGTGCTTTTTCTTTCAGACTTACATCCTGCGAAATCAGCATCACTATAACCTACTAAGTTTAAAGAACTGTGTTTAAAGTAAAATAGTTTGAAATTGATGGTTCCTAATAGATATTTTAAAATTCATTTAACAGCTAGTAGGTGTGATTCCTTAGGATTAGATTGATATCTAGCACAAGTACACACACTAAACATAATATCTGGTCGGCTAGCTGTTAAATAGAGTAATGAACCAATCGTACTTCTATATTGTTTTACATCTACAGTTTTTCTAGAGTCATCTTTATCCAACTTGGTGATAGTACTCATTGGTGTATTCTTTGTTTTAGTGTTGTCTAAACCAAACCTCTTTAATAAATCTTGAGTATATTTTTCTTGTGAAATAAAAGTACCCTGATCTAATTGCTTAATTTGTAAGCCCAGAAAAAATGATAGTTCACCCATCATACTCATTTCAAATTGATTAGTCATGTCTTTCAAAAAGGACTCAACTAATTTATCATTTATTGCTCCAAATATGATGTCATCTACATAGATTTGAACTACCAACATATCTTTTTCGATCTTCTTGATAAAAAGAGTGTGATCTGCCTTTCCCATAGAATACCCTTTTTCCATAAGGAATTTAGATAATCTCTCATACCAAGATCTAGGAGCTTGTTTAAGGCCATATAGTGCCTTCTTAAGCTTCTAAACATACTTAGGATGTTTTGAATCTTCAAAACCTGGAGGTTGTTTTACATACACTTCTTCTTTTATATATCCATTTAAAAAAGCAGTCTTAACATCCATTTGATATAATTTGAAATCCATATAACAAGCATAAGCTAACAAAATTCGTATTGATTCTAGTCTAGCAACAGGAGCAAATGTTTCATCATAGTCAATTCCTTCCTCTTGCTTGTAACCTTGAGCAACTAATCTAGCTTTATTTTTAACTATATGTCCATCTTGATCTACTTTGTTTCTAAATACCCACCTTGTTCCAATTATGGATTGATTTTCAGGTGGTGGAACTAGATCCCATACCTCATTTCTTATAAATTGATTTAGCTCATTCTGCATAGCTAAATACCAAAATTCATCTTCTAAGGCATCTTCAATTTTCTTAGGTTCTAGTAAAGAAACAAATGAATAAGCACCACAAATGTTGACTACTGATAACCTAGTCCTAACTCCTTGATTAGGATTGCCTATTATCTCATCGATAGGATGAGATGAAGCATAACGCTAATTTCTATGTTGTTCCATATTTTCTATAGGTATGACATTATTTTCTTTTAAATTTTCATCATTGAAGTTTATATTTCTTATTCCGTCAAATAATCTCACAATTTCTTTGTAAACATCATTTGATACCATTTCTGGGAGAATTTCTGAATCAAAGTTTTTAGCATGTCTAACATCCAAATGAGAATTTTCATGAAATTTTACATGTTGGGTTTCCTCAATGGTTTTTGTTGATTTATTATAAACTCTATATGCTTTACTTCTAATGGAATAACCAACAAAAATACCTTCATCTAATTTGACTTTAAATTTGTCTCTTCGTTCCTTAGTGTTTAAAATAAAACACTTACAACCAAAGGGTTTTAAATAACTTATTTTGGGAATCCTGTTATACCATATCTCATAAGGAGTTTTATCTAAAATTGGTCTTAGATGTACTCTATTTACAACATAGCATGTTGTATGAACTACTTCTGCCTAGAGAAATAGGGGTAACTTATTCTCATTTAACATGGTTCTGGACATTTCCTGAAGTGATCTGTTTTTACGTTCTACTATCCAATTTTGTGAAGGAGCTCTTGGAAATGAGTACCTATGATCTATGCCTAATTCTTCACAAAAGGTGTCCATTTGATCATTATCAAATTCTGTACCATGATCACTCCTAAGTTTTTGAATTCTAACATTTTGCTCATTCTGAACTTTATTACAGAATACCTTAAATATTTCAAAAACTTCAGTTTTATTAGCTAGAAAATAGACCCAAGTAAATCTAGAATAGTCATCAACTAGTATAAAAGTATAATGTTTACCTTCTAGATTGGTTGTCCTAGTAGGTCCAAATAAATCCATATGCACTAGTTCTGATACTCTTTTGCTTGTTATTTCATTTAAACTTTTAAAGGATGTTTTATGTAATTTACCTAGTTGACATGCATCACACATAAACTCTTTCAAGTACTTAATACTAGGTAAACCTCTAACTAGATTCTTTTTAGATAGCTTATGTAATAATTTTAAATTTAAGTGTCCTAGCCTTCTATGCCATAAAATAACTTCATCTGATTTTGCAATTAAGCAAGCATTGTCTTTAATAATATCAGAAGGCAAATTCAGAATACAAACGGATCCTTTCTTGTATGTAGTGAATAAAATTTCGTTTGTAGACATGTCCATAATTTTACAGGAATCTTTTTCAAAAATTACTCTATAAAACTTCATTAAAACAAGAACACTCAATAAATTAAAACCTAAGTTTCCCACTAATAAGACATTATTTATAAAGCATTTCTCAATTACCTGGACCTTGCTAGACCCAAGGATATTTGTTTTGCTTTTATTTCCAAAGGTAACTTGTCCATTCTTGGTCTTTTGTTATTTTTGTAAGTAATCGTATATCTCTAGTCATGTGGCTGGATGCTCCATTGTCCATTATCCATTTTGATTTGTGTACCTCACTAGATTTTGCCATGAAGCATACGTTTGCCAAATTTTCTTCTGAATCTGATGTTGATGAGGATTCATTGTCTGATGTTGAATCCTTTGTTTCTTCACTTTGTGAAGCTGAAGAGTCATCCCATGTCACTTTAAGTGCCCTTCTCTTTCTGAATTTCTTACTCCTAAAATTCCTCCTCGAATTCTTCTTATCTTTGTTGAGTGGACAATTAGTTTGAAAGTGACCCGGTCTGTTGCACTTGTAGCATATGACTTTGTCTTTCGTGAATGACTTCTTCTCCATATCTCTAGATGTCTTTGCTGACCTGAAGTTCCTACGTTTCTTCAACAAATTTCTAAATTTTTTGGTCAACAACAGTAAATCATTGTTAGAATCACTAGTGATTTCTAAGACTTTATCAACCTCAAAAGCCAGATCCCTTCTAGGATTTTTCCCTTTTAGATCTAAATGTTGTACTTCATAGGCTGTCAAATTTCCTATGAGATCATCGAGAGTATATGTATTTAAATCTTTGGACTCTTCAATAGATGTTGTCTTTTGAGCCCAATTTTTAGTTAAAGATCTAAGGATCTTTCTTACCAAGTCTTTTTCCTCGAATTTCTTGCCTAAAGATTTTAATGAATTTACAATCTCAAGAAAACAGGAAAACATGTCAGAGATACATTCATTTTCGTGCATTTTAAAAAGCTCATATTTATGTACTAATATATTAATCTTAGATTCCTTGACCTGGTTAGTACCTTCGTTGGCAACTTCTAATGCATGTCATATCTCATATGCAGTTTGATATGTAGAAACTTTATTAAATTGATCATGAGATAAAGCACAAAACAAGATGTTTAAACCTTTAGCATTGAGTGTCATTCGCTCCTTTTCATCAAAAGTCCAAGTATCATATGGAGTCGTAACTAACACTATAGGATTGCTAATTATATGCCATAATTTGAAATCGATTGACTGAAAGAATACTTTCATCCTATATTTCCAGTAGCCATAATTGCTACCTTTGAACATAGGAGGACGATTAGTAGTCTGTCCTTTAGTCATAACTAAGATTTCAGTATTATCCATTTTAAATAGATAATGCTAAGAAAATGATAGGAAAAATCGATTCCTAAATAGAGAAATAAAAGCTCTTAATTATGATAATAATGCTCTGATACTAGTTGTAGGATCGTCTGTATCACAAGAGAGGGGGTGAATTGTGTCTTTAGTAATTAAATACTAGCGAATAAAACAAGAGCACAAAACACTCGTAAATGAAATTCTATTCTTTATTTAAAAATAGAATTTACAATATATTTTCAACTTAATTTCCTTCTTGAAGGTTTTGATATAGTAATGTTCGATATACAATTCAAATAAAAAAATAAAGCTCTTATTCAAAACTAATTTTGAATTGTATAAAACCTGATCTTTATGCACATAGCTTCTTTCTTTCTCTTTGCTCAGCTTCTGTATCTCTTCTTCTCTAATTGTCGAATTTCCAGACTTCTTACGTTTGCAACTCCTCTGAAATTGCTTGGAATTTTGAACTTCTTCTGATGTTGGAGAATTTTTCAAAATATGAATATTCAAACTTGACTTTTCAGTTAGGGATCTAGATTGAATATTCAAACTTGGTTTTTGAGATTGGGATCCTTTGTTGTAATGTAGTTCGTACTCTCTATTTGTAGTCGAACTCTATTGTCTTTCACGTTCAACATGTTCATTCACTTAATTTATAATCCATGTACTAATTTTCTCTTTAATCCAAATTACTTTCTATTTGAATTTCCACTTTCTCCACTAACATTTTGAATTTCCACGATCTCCACTTCGTAGATTCACCGAAACTTTATCTTCTTGGAGTCTTGTAGAATATCTTCTATGTCTTCGATTTAGTTGAACACTTAACCTTTAACTCTTCGAGTTTTTGCACTTGCAAAACACGTGACTAAACAAAGAAACTTATCTAGTCGTTAGTCGTTTTATAAAACTCAAACAGTTATCTAACTATTCGATTTTTCATTACCGAATGTACATGGGAAACACATGACAACTTAAAACATTAAAAACACACGTGTAGATAACTTAACTATACAAGTTTTTAACATAAAGTATTCGACAAAAATGAGACGTTAACTATCTGAAAGTTTAACTATCCGAAACGTTAACTATTTGAAAGTTTAACTATTGCAAATCTAACTCTTCGAAAATCTTTAATTTATCCGACATAAAAATGAAACTTTCCGATAATTTGTTAACTATTGTACTTAGAGAAATATACTTAGAGAATATTATGTAGACTTATTTAAAAACGTTAATAAAGCATATATCATCAAAATTAAATACCTAACAAATGTTAAGTTAGATTACAGAATTGATACAAAATATCTTTACATTAATCTAATTTATGTATTCTGAAGATACAAAAAAAAGAATTAATTCTTGCACTTTAGAAAGACCAACTTGTTAGATCTTAGTGGTTTGCTAAGGGACTAGCAAAATTTAAGTATGGGGGAAGTGTTTAGAATGAAAAAGTGTATAATATTAATGGTTAAATGATGGTTAATTGCATAATATTTAGCTTATCATATGAGAATTATGTCATTATGTTATAATTGCACTATTATATGGTTTAATGAAATAATCTGCATAAATTCAGGAAATTAACGTTAATTAAGTACATTTCTGAACTGTCAGTAAGTTACAGGCTTTGAAATTCTTATGTCTCTGAATTTTCTGTTATTTCAGAGAGTTATATTGCATGTATCAGACAGTTATGTCTAAAATGCTTAAAGAATATTTTATTATTTCTTGGAGTACACGTGTTGTAACCTTAATGCATGACTTAAGTGAATGTTCAGTAAGTTATAAGGTAACTATCTGAAATGCATCTGAGCAACGGATAGATAGGGTCGTAAGTATCTGAAATATCTGAACTTGTTAAGTTAGAATTATGCACATGTTGAAATTAAATACCTTATTATATCACATGAATTGCGCATGTATAACTCGTTAAGTTAGCATAACTATACGTGTTGAGTTAATTGAATATACACTAAGGTAACATGAGGGGTTAGTAAGCTTATAAATTATTTCTTTATTAAACGTGTTTTATAGTTAAATCAATGAAGTAAGTTCGTTGAGTTATCTGTAACTCCACAAATCATTTATTTTCTAATATGCCATTATAGCAGTTCCAGAAATAGAAAATTCGAAGGAAAACCATGATTGCACGTATCACGCAGGAATTCACTCATGGAATGAAGAAGAAATCACCATCATTTGTTGAGTATTTTGTTTTGATGATGTGTGCTGAATGAAAATAATCATATTTGCTCAATTACTATTGCTTGTGAAAGGAAATTAAATACATCAATTAATACAGAAAAAGTTTACTGATATAAATACTTGTCTGTATTGGATCTAAAATTATACTAAGTTAATAACTAGTCGTTTCATTGCATTAATTTCTCATTTAATTAAATGTTAAGTTAATGTGTGTTTTTATTGAAAAGCATGATATGTTTTAAAGTTACATCTTCTGTATCATGAACAGTGCACGTTTAGACAACTCGTTAAGTTAGAGTGTTATTTGTATAGAGATCACGTGAGAACTCGTTAAGTTAGTAAGTAAAAGAAGAGACGAATTCATTAAGTTAGTGTTGTACATGTGATGAAATTAAAGGTTACGAATGTTATATTGTATCACGTGAGGTGCACATGTTTAACTCGTTAAGTTAACATAACTAAACGTGTTGAGTTGCTATATTGAACACTAAGGCAGCGCGTTAGGTTAGCGTTACAAAACTTAAGTTGTTATTTTTGCATGTGGTAAAATTCTTATTATAAAAACATTTGTTTATTACTGGTTCGTTGAGTTATCTGTAACACAATGGAGATGATTCGTTGAGTTATCGTAACACCACAGAGATGATTCGTTGAGTTAGCGTAACACCACAGACTTAGTTCGTTGACTTAGCTATAGTACTTGTCATGTGAGTTGGCACATGAGGAATTCGTTAAGTTAGAAACGTTAAGTTACATATCTACTTGTTTACTCGTTTAGTTAACATTAAAGTAACGACTTCTTATTACACTTGATGAAAGATTTTGGACGAGAAAGTTTATTCTGTAGGAAATTTTTCAAAGATCTAGGGTTGATGATTAAAGAAAATTTGAAATGTAAACGTGGGTCAGAATGTGTGTATTTCAATGAAGGAAAAAGAAAAGACGTGAAGAAGTGGAAGACTGATAGTGATTAAACATGGAGGATAAGCATGAAATGAAGATATAGTATAAAAGGCATAGAATTCTCGTTGATCAATTATCCCTGCACACCAAACGAAAAATCTTTCTAGGGATCAAAAACACCTCTTCAGGGAAAAGCTCTTAGGTGGAAGAAAATTCAGTGAAGCAGAAAAAGGTAAGATTCATGTTACTGAAGATCTGAAGTATCAGAAGAAAGTAAATTTGGTGAAGTAGAGAAAGAATAGATATCTGTCACTGAAGAATTGCTGAAGAAGAAAGAGAAGAAGAAAAAGAAGAAAGATCTCAAACAAGGAGAAATGTTTTAAATTCTGCAAATTAGTTTTCTCTGTTTATAGTTATGAAATTGTATAGATGAAACATGGTACCGATATATAATTGCATCTAAAATTTTTGAGGAGAATTGAATTGTATATTGTAATTGAAACCTTGAATAAAAATGATTTTATGAAAATAGTGTCTCAACTTGTTTTTGAGTTTTAAAGTTTCGATTATAATCGAAAATGTTGAAAAACACAATTCACCCCCCTCTTGTGTAGCCATACGATCCTAAAAGTGGTATTAAAGCTTTGTTAATAATCTTTGATATAAAATCAATACCAACTTATTTAATATCATTGCTTATTCTGCCTTCCTTGTTTTTAAACAGAAATTGATATGTGAGCATACGTTTAACTTTCTCGATTTAAGGCTCAAATTGTTTTTATCATTTTAGACTGTTTAAAATCAAATAGGTTGAAAAATCTAAGGTAAGATGGCTATTGGAAATGGAAATTTTTCTTTGTATGAAGGTCAAAATCTTAATCGTCCTCCTTTATTTGATGGAATACATTTTGAATATTGGAAATATAGGATGATAGTTTTTCTTCAAAGTATAGATCATAAGTTGTGGTTCATGATTTCTAAACCATATACTCCGTTAACTACTCCTTATAATACTTGGACAATTACTAAAAAAGAAAATGAAACTCTGAATGCTAAGGGCTTAAATATTTTATTTTGTGCATTGAGTTATAAACAGTTCAGTAAAGTGTCGGCATATAAATCTACTTATGAGGTGTGGCATGCATTAGAAGTTTCACATGAAGGTACTTCTCAAGTTAAAGAGACTAAGATAAACATGTTAATTCATAAGTATGAACTCTTTAAGATGCATGAAGACGAAAGTATTTCTGAGATGTTTTCCAGATTCCTTGATATCATAAACTCTTTAAAATGCTTAGGATAGAATTTTGAACAGAAGGATTTGGAGAAGAAAATTCTCAGATCCCTAAGTTCTAAATGGTCTTAGAAAGTAACATCAATTGAGGAATCATGAGATTTAAATATTTATACCATGAATGAACTTATAGGAAACTTAACTACTTATGAAGTTCAATTAAATGAATCATTGAGTCACAACAAACTAAAAATGAAGAAAGAAATAGCCTTCAAAATTAATTTAGATTCTGATATATCTATTGATTCTGACGAGAATTTGATTTTGCTAACTAGGAAATTCAAGAAAGCATGGATAGCTAGGAAACAACAAATGAACAAAAATGATAAACCCTCAACGTCAAAATCACTCAATGACAAGAGTTTTTTATCCATAAAGTATATATGTTACAACTGTAAGAAACCTGGACATCTTTCCCCAGAATGTCCTATAAGGAAAAATGAAAATCATAGTAGGACAAATCAGAAGAAGACAGCTTAGAAAACTCAGAAAAAGTTTTACAAGAAAAAGGCTTTGAAGGTTACTTGGGATGACACGTCTGAAGAGTCTGAATCTGAGGAATCATCATCAAAATCTTTACATTCAGAAGGAGAACCAGAGTTAGAAGACGTTGCTTATGTGTGCTTCATGGCAGATGAGTTTGAGGTAATATCTGATCCTGAAAGTCATTTAGATTTTAACTTTGATGAATTATTATGTGCTTATCATGCATTACTACAAAAATTTAAAGTTTGTAAACTGAAAAATAAGAATATTAGAAACTCTTTATCCATTGTGGAAGAAGAAAATTGTTTCCTATCTACTACTTTAGAAAAGTTTAAATGTGATAATGAAAATCATGCTAGAGATTTGCATAAATTTAGATTTAATGAATGTGTCTTGCATGAACAAATATAGAATACAAATGCTGAAAAATTAAAGATAGAATCTGAAAATGAAATATTGAGAAACAATATAAATGATCTTGAGGTAGAGATTGATAAATTAAAAATGAGAGCTAGATTTAAATTCTACCATTGAGAAATGGAATTTAAGTCAAACTAAGTTAGACAAACTAACTAGTACCCCTACGGTGTCATATAAATTTGGCTTAGGATTTGATTATCCTAAATCTCAAGCCAATAAAATATTTTTTAGTTGTAGTTCAAGTAAATCTAAGACTAAAATTCCTTTTATCATGAAACAATGTAATAAATATGTAGAAGTAGGTACTTCAAGGGATGAATCTTGCAGTAATAATATAAATCAATGTGATTTGTCTAAATGTACTTCTAACATGACTATTAATGTTTCTAAAAACTTGTTTCTTGTTTTGGAAATTTAGTTTCTAATGTTTCAAAAATTTCAGACAATTGTAGTAAATTGAAAATTCAGAAACCTGAGCACGTAATTCAAAACAGTAGTGTTAGACTAATTAATCATTTTGCATGTTCTTTATCTGAAAATGTTTGTGCAAAAAAAGATTTTGTATGTATTGAAAATTCAAATACAAGTACAAAATCTTGGTATGAACTTACTAAAATGTATGAGCATGACCAAAATAAATTAAAATCTGATAAAAATCGGTTTGGTCTTGGTTGTACTACATCTGAAAACAAAAAGAATGATGATAAGAGCAATAATGCTATAAGTATGATGCTAAGGATAAGTCAATAGTGCTTACAACTAATAAGAATGTAAATGATAATGTTAAACTGTTTTTAAACAAAAAGAAGAAATATACGTTTAATGAACTTGGTCCTCAACAACATTGGGTACCAAGAAAATGTTTTCTTAATTTGTTTTGCAGGAGGAAACAACATCAAAATGGATCTTGGACAGTGGAGCATCAAGTCACATGACCGGACAGAAAAGTCTATTAAAAATTTTTTCAAATACCACAAAAGGAAGTGTAACATTTTGAAACAAAAGCAAGGATAAAATCATAGGTATGGGCAATGTTCAAATAACTTCGACTTGTGTTATTTCAAATGTACTATATGTAGAAAACCTAGGATTTAATTTGCTGAGTGTTATAAAACTAACTAAGAATGGATATTATGTAGTGTTTGAAGATAATGTATGCAAAATTATTGATAAAAATACAGATGAACTTAAGTTTATTGCTAAAAGAAAAGGTTCTGTATGTATTTTATCTTTACCTTTTGGTGTAGTTGATTTAAATTCATGTTTGCTAGCTGAAACTAGTGATGCATATTTGTGGCATAGAAGGATCAAACATATAAATATGAAACTGTTACATAAATTGTCTACAAAACTTTTAGTAAGAGGTTTACCAAAGATTAAATACTCAAAGGACTTTATGTGTGATGCATGTGAGTTAGGTAAACTTCACAAAAACTCTTTTAAATCCAAAACTGGTATTTCAAGCAAGAGAGTCTTAGAACTTATACATATGGATCTATTTGGACCAACAAGAATCATGAGTCTTGGTGGTAAACGGTATGTATTTGTTTTAGTAGATGACTTCTCTAGATACACTTGGGTATATTTTCTAGCATCTAAGATAAAAGCTTTTGAAAAGTTTAAAATGTTTTGTAATCTTGTTCAAAATGAATAAAATGTCTCTATTCAAAAACTTAGGAGTGATCATGGTACAGAATTTGATAATAATCAAATGGATAATTATTGTAAAGAGTATGACATTGATCATACATTTTCTTTTCCAAGAGCACCATCTCAAAATGGTGTTGTTGAGAGAAAGAATAGATCACTTCAGGAAATGGCTAGAACTATGTTGAATGAACATAAGTTACCTCAAAATCTTTGGGCTGAAGTAGTGAATCAGCTTGTTATGTTATTAACAGAAGTCACTTAAGACCTCATATTAATAAAACTCCTTTTGAAATTATGTTTAATAGGGTTCTAAAAATTTCCTATATGAAACTATTTGGCTACAAGTGTTTTATTCTTAATACTAAGGATAAAAGGGATAAATTTCAAGCCAAAGCAGATGAAGGAATTTTTGTAGGTTACTTTACTAGAAGTGAAGCCTATAGTGTATATAACAAGACTCCTAGAACTATTGAAGAAACCCTACATGTAAGCTTCAATGAAAATTCTTTTAGAGAATCTCAATCTAAAGCTGATAATGATGATTTGATCAATTTCCCAAAAGAGTTAGAGATCAATAGAGAGATTGAAGATTTATCTGAGAAAATAAAAAATATGAACTTAAATTATCAAACTAATGATGAAAGTGATGGACCTTCAGATGTTGATGAGAATATTGAGGAAAATCAAAAAAATTGGCATTATTCTTCATCACATCTCATTACTCAAGTCATTAGTAATATTAATGAGGGAGTTAAAACTAGAGCTTCAGTTAACTTAAATAGTATGTGTATGTTTGTTTCTATGGTGGAACCAAGGAATATAGAAGAAGCATTATCTGATGAAAATTGGATAGTGGCAATGCAAGAAGAACTAAATCAATTCATCAGAAATGATGTTTGGGAATTAGTCTCTCCACCAAAAAATCAATCCATAATAGCTACAAAGTGGATCTTTAGAAACAAAACTAATGAGACTGGTCAAGTTATAAGGAACAAAGCTAGATTAGTTGCACAAGGGTATACACACGAAGAAGGACTAGATTATGATGAAACATTTGCTCATGTGGCTAGGTTAGAAAGTATTAGAATATTATTGGCCTATGCTTGTTATATGGATTTTAAATTATATCAAATGGATGTAAAGAGTGCACTTCTAAATGGTTTAATTAATGAAGAAGTCTACGTAAAACAACCACTTGGATTTGAAGATATTAAAAATCCTGACTTTGTGTATAAATTGAAGAAAACCTTATATGGTTTGAAGCAAGCACCTAGATCATGGAATGAAAGGTTATCTACTTTTTTAATAGAACAATGTTATATCATGGGAAAAGTAGATCATACTCTATTTATTAAAAGAGATGGTAAATATCAGATTGTTGTTCAAATATATGTGGATGATATAATCTTTGGAGAAACCTTTGATAAATTGATAAAAATATTTTCTAAAGAGATGACTAGTCAATTTGAAATGAGTATGATAGGAGAACTTTCATATTTTCTAGGACTTCAAATTAAGCAAATGGATAAAGGTATAGTTTTAAATTAGGAAAAATATGTAGATGAAATGCTTAAGAAATTTAATTTTAATGATACAAGGATTCGAGGAACTCCTATGAGTACTTCTTTAAAGTTAGATATTGATGACATAGGAAAATCAATAGATTAAAGAAAATACAGAAGTATGATTGGTTCTTTACTTTATTTGACTACTAATAGACCTGATATCATGTTTGTTGTGTGTGCTTGTGCTAGATTTCAATCTAATCCTAAAAAATCACATTTAATTGCAATTAAAAGAATATTTAGATATATACAAGGAACTAAAAATTTCAGACTATATTATTCTAAGGATAGTTCAAGAGATCTTATAGAATATACTAATGCTGATTACGTAGGATCTAAATCTGATAGAAAGAGTACCAGTGGCACATGTCAATTATTGGGAAATAATTTGGTGTCATGGTTTAGTAAAAAGTAAAATTGTGTAGCACTTTCTACTACAGATGCTGAATATATTGCTGCTGCACTGTGTTACACTTAGATTCTATGGATAAGGCAAACTTTAGAAGACTTTGGATTATCTTATGATACAACTGAGATTTATTGTGACAGTAGTTCTGCAATAAATCTTTCCAAAAATCCTGTATTACATTCTAGAGCAAAGCATATAAAGGTTAGACATCATTTTCTAAGAGATAACGTAATTAAAGGAAAAATTAAATTAGAATTTGTGTCTAGTAAAAATCAATTAGCTGATATATTTACAAAACCTCTAAACGAAAATACATTCTGCAACATAAGATTAAATTCGAGTATTTGTAGGTTATGTGATGTGTAAAATGCTTAAACTCCACAAAAGGATAAATGTTATTGATGATGTTGTTCACCTCATAGATATTATATACTTATCATAAATATCTAAGTAATATATAAACTACTGCATAAGATACTATGTATTTATTGTAAAATCATAGTAGTATCTTATTGATTTTACGTAGTTTATCAATTTTAATGGTTTTCACAATTTTAAGTGGAAGTGTAAATGAAAAACATTAAATATTTTTGATATCCTAAGATTTTGATTAAGTGATTTTCTTTGGATCAATGACAGTGCATATAATCATGCATGAATTTGACTTAATTGATTAAACTTGTAGAATAATTTATATGTAACTCATCTTAAACTATTAATCAAAAGTATAAGCTTATTGAAACTGATTCATATTTTCAGTAAAATCATAGAAGTAAAAATTGTATGAGATTTGTGTTTTATTGCATCTATATTAATGGAATACATATATACTATACTTAAAATGAAAAGTGCTTACAAAGTGAAAATCTTTGAGAGTTTATTGATGAGTTTGATCACGAGCCTTTTGTACTTGAGTAGATTGGTATTTAAGTATTGTTGTCCTGATAAAAGGATTCTTTAAATCTGACAACCTATGGTCCTAATCAGATCTGAGATTTTGATTGAAAGCTCATTACAAGGGTACATTAGAAAGGTCTTGTATGATTCAAGCTTTTCAAACTAACTTTTAAAGAAAATTATCAATATTTACTGTTTTGAAAAGAAAAAGTTGTTTCATTAATTACAGATATCTTTGAATTGAATATAGTTTCTACCAATATGACTGTTGATTTATTGAATCAAAATTAGTACTTTCGAAAATGTTTATTTGAGATACATTCTTTTATTCTCCTTGAATTAATCATATTGAGTTCAAAGTTGTGTTTTGATTCATATAAAGTAGGAATTGATTCTAGAAATCATTTTTGATGAATTCAGGATAACGGAAGTTTCTGAAAGGAAAATTTAAAAGTATAGTTATACTTAACATCTATTGTTATACAAGTATATTTTGTATGTTATTGAATATATATGAAGTATATTTGTAGGGGGAGGAATAACAATGTCCAAAATAAATTAATATAATTCAGAATATATATCTTGGTTAATCTGATTTTAGTCCTCTTGAGATCTTGATGAAATAATTTAAAAGACAAACAAACTATTTTAGATTCATAAAAGGAATATTAGAATAGTTTACAATGTTCTCAAGATGTTTTATATATGTTAATTATAGCTTGTGTGTTGCCTTTGGAAAGTTTTAGTAGAAACCATCCGAAATTTTGTTAAAGTATACTAACTGAACGTTATGTTATGTAAGGTAACGTGTAAAATTGCCTCTAGACAGCGTTTTACTCATTAGGTTAGTTAACTTAACAACTTATACTTGAATATTTCGAGTACCTTGATTGAATAAACTTTATTCAATATTCATTTAAAATCCAAACCCGACTTCTATATACACGTTGAGTTAGTCTCCTAAAACCCTATTTAAACACTTATTACATGGGCACTTAGGTTATTTGTAAGCTTTGTTTGAAAATCTTTCCCACTTGTTGCTGTTACAACCTGCGACGATGGTCTCCAAGTTCTACAAGGGTCGTGGCAAAGGAAAAGGCAAAAGCAGAGGAGATACAAAAGGAAAAGAAATAGATACTGATGAAGGTCCACGCACTTGGTTTAAGAAAATACTTCAAGTGGATAAAAGGTTAGCAAAAGTTTACAATGAATACTTCTTTCCTGAAGGAATACTAAATGAAGTTATATTAGAACTTCATAATACTGATGCAAGTATTACGTACATGAGTATTCGAAGTAAATATGATAGAGAATACAAAATGAAATGTGTTGAGATTGCATTTCTCGAAAAGTATGCAAAATATATGGAAAAAGGTGTAGGTTCATCAAATAGAATTCCTCAAACTCCTTTGAGTGGTACACGACTACATACATTTAAGGAAGAACATGAATCTCCTATACTTACTCCTTTGTATTCAAAAGAAGTAGAATCAAATATTACTGTAGATAAAAGAAAAGTTGAAGAACTTTGAAAGGTCGTAGCAATAGAAAGTGCTTTTGAAGAATTAAAGTAGAAAACTTTTATGGAGCAATTTAAAAAGAAAACAACAATACTTGAAGAGGAGAAACAGTAGTATTATAGAAGAAGAAAAATCAGAAAAATTATGTCTAAGGAAACAAAGTTTGCTAGAAAAGGAAAATCAGATGAACATTTATTTCCAAAGGACAATGTATGTCTAGACATTGTATCTTATAGTGCATCTGATAAAATCATCAGTTCTAAGCATATTGAAACCGATGAAGATAATGAGACTTTATTTTCCCTTGCTAGAAAACTTGAGAAGAAATCCAAGTCAACTATAAGCTCAAGTTTTTTTATTAGTTCAAGTCCTGATGATGCAGAAATTGAAAAATCAGAGCATCAGATAATTGACATTGAACAAGTTATTGCAGATATAATTGACAATGTTGAGGTAGTAACTAGTTCACAGGCTGAATTGTCTAGAGTAGCGGATATTGAAAAAGTTAAGACTCTAGAAGAGCTAAATGTCAACCAGTCTTCTTTAGAATCTATAGAAGTAGAGTCTGAGAATTCACAGCATGTATCAATGGAGATATCTGTTGAACAAAATGAATAATTACAGACAGATACACCAACTGTAGAATTTGTAGAAAAATTGAACTCTAATAATTCTATAGAGACTGAACAAATGAATGTTGAGCATAATGAAGATGTTCCTTACAATGTTGAAGCGGAAGAATCAAGCTTACATATGTAGCTTCAAGAAAATATTTTCACAGAGAAACAACATGACATTCATTTTAAAGAAGAGGTTCCTGAAGATGAACTAAACTTTGAATCATGGCTTCAGGTATCACCTTCTTTGTGTACAATATTACAAATTCAAGGTAATTCAATTTATTTTAGATCTATGAAGCATTGCAGAAATACAATAATATGATTACATGTCAGATTCTACATGCTTTGCCAATAAAATTCAGAAATTTAATTCATATGAGAGATCTATTTGAGTATCAAGGCCTCATTCAATTCTTGCCAGTTGGAACGAAATGGAAGCAATACAAAGAGCTTATTGCAGCTTTCTATAGCAATTTGGTCAAGAATGAAAATATACTGAAAACTCAAATAAATCAACAGGAGTTAACATTATCTCCTGAATTCATTTTTGAAGTTTTGGGATTAAAGAATGAAGGTATTGTTGTAACTAACAAATTTGACATGATTAGACAATTGGAATGGAACATTTAGTCTTTATCAAAAATTCCAGATGTATATACTGAAATGAGATTAATGGAAAATCTGAATGCTGAGGCAAGGTTTATTGCAAATATATTGCATGCCAATTTATTTCAAAGAGTCAAACACAATATGGAAGTCAACAGAAGCTATTTATATGTAACTTATGGTCTGCTGAATAGAATTCAAATCAATTGGTTTGATGTTTTTACTTCTCAACTATAGCATATGAGTTCAAAGTTATTTTTTGGTGATGCTATATGTAGACTCCTTGCAAGCCAATTGAATTTATCCGACTAGTCGTCTAAAACTAAAGGCATGAGAGCTTTTAGTGTAAAAGATTTGCAACGATTCCAGGCCATACATCAACCTCAACAACGGCAACCAACAGAATGTATAGATCATATACAACCACAACATCCTAGTTATTCAGTTCAAGCAGAACAGCAACCCCAGATACCTCTTGACCTAGATGATGTGCTTAACGACATCAGAAATGATATTAGGCATTTAAGAGATAAAATATGTAATGCTATAAGTGATATACTTAGGAGGAATAAATAACTATCTATTTGCTTGTATCTGAATACAAAATGTAATGTTTGTATTCATTGTTTGATTCATTGAACAATACATTTTATTTTGTAAATGTTTACTATTCTTATTCTTGTTTACAGAAAGCTTTGTTGTAAATATGTCTCTTGCTCTATATTCTGTGTAATCATCTTTTTGATTAATGGCAAAAAGGGGGAGAAATGTTATAAAAGAAGATGATTATGATTTTAATTGCATATATTATAAAGGGAGATGATATTTATATGGTTATTGTAATCTGATAGATGATAATGTAATCTGAAAGAAAATTATATGGTTATTAAATTATATAATGAAAAGGGGAGAAATGATACTTATGTAATTATTGACATCTGGAAGTTTTATTTCTAAGAGGTAAAATTTTACACAAACAATAGAAATAAGCTTAAGTGAAGTTAAGTCAACAAACTTGTTTGTTGAATTAAAAGTTAACCCAACAAAGGTGCTTTGTTGAGTTAAATATATTTCATAATTAATTTAATATGGTTTTTTCATCATCAAAAAGGGGGAGATTGTTGAGTATTTTGTTTTGATGATGTGTGCTGAATGAAAATAATCATATTTGCTCAATTACTATTGCTTGTGAAAGGAAATTAAGTACATCAATTAGTACAGAAAAAGTTTACTGATATAAATACTTGTTTGTATTAGATCTGAAATTATACTAAGTTAATAACTAGTCGTTTCATTGCATTAATTTCTCATTTAACTAAACGTTAAGTTAGTGTGTGTTTTTATTGAAAAGCATGATATGTTTTAAAGTTATATCTTTTGTATCATGAACAGTGCACGTTTAGACAACTCGTTAAGTTAGAGTGTTATTTGTATAGAGATCACGTGAGAACTCGTTAAGTTAGAGGCTTAAAAGTTAAAATAGGTCACGTAAGAACTCGTTAAGTTAGTAAGTAAAAGAAGAGACGAACTCGTTAAGTTAGTGTTGTACATGTGATGAAATTAAAGGTTACGAATGTTATATTGTATCACGTGAGGTGCACATGTTTAACTCGTTAAGTTAACATAACTAAACACGTTGAGTGGCTATATTGAACACTAAGGTAATGCATTAGGTTAGCGCTATAAAACTTAAGTTGTTATTTTTGCATGTGGTAAAATTCTTATTATAAAAACATTTGTTTATTACTGGTTCGTTGAGTTATCTGTAACACAACAAAGATGGTTTGTTGAGTTATCGTAACACCGTAGAGATGGTTCGTTGAGTTAGCGTAATACAACAGACTTAGTTCGTTGAGTTAGCTACAGTACATGTCACGTGAGTTAGCACATGAGGAACTTAAGTTAGAAACATTAAGTTACATATCTACTTGTTTACTCGTTTAGTTAACATTAAAGTAACAACTTCTTATTACACTTGATGAAAGATTTTGGACGAGAAAGTTTATTCTATAGGAAATTTTTCAGAGATCCAGGATTGATGATTAAAGAAAATTCGAAATGTAAACGTGGGTCAGAACGTGTGTATTTCGATGAAGGAAAAAGAAAAGACGTGAAGAAGTGGAAGACTGATAGTGATTAAACGTGGGGGATATGCATGAAATGAAGATACAGTATGAAAGGCATAGAATTCTCGCTGATCAATCATCCCTGCACACCAAACAAAAAATCTTTTCAGGGATCAAAAACACCTCTTCAGGGAAAAGCTCTTAGGAGGAAGAAAATTCAGTGAAGCAGAAAAAGGTAAGATTCATGTCACTAAAGATCTGAAGTATCAAAAGAAAGCAAATTCGGTGAAGTAGAGAAAGAATAGATATTCGTCACTAAAGAATTGTTGAAGAAGAAAGATCTCAAACAGGGAGAAATGTTTTAAATTCTGTAAATTAGTTTTCTCTGTTTGTAGTTATGAAATTGTATAGATGAAACATGATATCGATATATAATTGCATCTACAATTTCTGAGGAGAATTGAATTGTATATTGTAATTGAAACCTTGAATAAAAATGATTTTATGAAAACAGTATCTCGACTTGTTTTTGAGTTTTAAAGTTTCAATTATAATCAAAAATGTTGAAAAAGACAATTCACCCCCCTCTTATGTAGCCATACGATCCTACATCATTGATATGAATGAAGGAAATCCAACCGATCATTTAAGCAGAAGCAGTTACTATAGAAAGAAATATAAAAGAAGAGGAGAAAGATGAAGAAGTGTGTGTGTGTAGGAGGAGAACCGCGCTAACTCTAGGATGTGTCAGAAGTTCCTTGAAGCTCCACACGACCACCAAAATCACCATCGAAGGTCTGTGAGGATACTTTTCGGATGTCGGGTCAATTCTGAGCCAAACATGGTGACTAACAACCATTGTGAGGAGTGATCGCATCATAGGAAGGGAAGCCATTTTCACCAAGCATCGACTCATATCTCAAGAGATCGTAAAGCTTCTAGTCTTGGTTTCGAGTTAATGTTAGTATGCTGAAGAGGAGATCATCTTACAATTCTTGATTCATGATTCTATAGGGAGATGAGGCAAGATTGTAAGTGATTAAGTTTTCAGTGGTGTAACCGTGTCGCATGTAGTGACAGAAGTTTTTACTACCGATAAAGATTTTTACATTTCACCTTTCGCTCATCTTTAAGAACATATCAAAACAAAAATGCCAAAAACAAAAAATTATATGTGTTTGCATTTAGTATTAACGTGTTGTATTGTTTGCTTTGTATCATGATTAATATTATCATTATCAATATTTTGAATGTTTTATGTTTGTTTGATTCAGAAAATAGAAAATAGTTTTACAATTTACTAAAATTGAATTGTCCCAAATACTTAAAGATTTTAAAGGTTACTGTTTGAAATATACAAATGTTAGTGTTGCTTAATGATAAATCTAATATTAACTAACATTGAAGAGCTTAATTGATGTTACTTACATTTTGTGGAACCGCCCAATGGTTGGCCGAATTCCTTTGTAAATAATAGTATTTAACAAAATATAGGCTCATGGAGTTAATTTAAGTCCACGAGGTTAGTTTGTTGAGTTAACCATAACTCCACGAATTAAGTCTGTTGTGTTAACTGTAACTCAACGAAGTGCTTTACTAAACACATATAAACTCTAATATAAAAATCGGAACAGTACACAATTCTTACTCAATCTCTATGGGTTCAACTTGTACTTGCACACAAATACAATATATATTATGCACTTGCAGTTTAAAATACAAATTGGACTTCATATCTAATTTGTGTGAAAGGTTGTTTGTTTACTTCTAAAAGTAATTATTTATACAAACTCAAAAACAAATTAAACAAGTTTATGATTTAACTTTTCACAACAATACAATAGTCTTAGTAGGGTTTAAGCCTTCTAATCCTAAGGATGCAAATATATCACTCGGCATAACATTTATACCTACACCTAGGTCTATTAAGGTTCTTTCTAGAATGGTATTTCCTATGGTGCATGATATAATAGGGATTCCAAGATCAGATAACTTTTAGGAATTTGTGGTAGAAATAGGGAACTACTTTGCTCAACTAAAAAGACTTTCCTTAAAACTTTTCACTCTCTTTTCTTAGTACACTGTTAGAATGAAAAAGTGCATAATATTAACGCTTAAATGATGGTTATTTGCATAATATTTAGCTTATCATGTGAGAATTAAACCATTATGTTATAATTACACTATTATATGCTTTAATGAAAGAATCTGCATAATTTCAAGAAATTAACGTTAATTAAGTACATTTCTGAACTGTCGGTAAGTTGCAGGCTTTTTAATTCCTAAGTATCCAAATTTTCTATTATTTCAAAGAGTTATATTGCATGTACCGGGCAGTTATGTTTTAAATGCTTAAAGAATATTTTATTATTTCCTGAAGTACACGTGTTGTAACCTTAATGCATGACTTAAGTGAATTTTTGATAAGTTATCTACTAACTATCCGAAATGCATGTAAGCATTGGATAGTTAGGTGTGCAATTATCTAAAATATCTTTTTATCATAAAACTTACCAAGGACATGTATTGTTATTTGAAAACCTGATTTAAGTGTGGTTTTATAGTATTAAGCATGATTTATTTTATTTGCATATATTTATATCATGTACAGGTGCACAGTAACAACTCGTTGAGTTAGTGTTCTTTTTGTTGAAAGATCACGTGCCAACTCATTGAGTTACAGGTTTAAAGGTATAAAGGTCACGTGAGAACACATTGAATTATTGAGTAAAAACTGTAAGTTATATATCTGAACTCGTTAAGTTAGAATTATGCACGTGTTGAATTTAAATGCTTTATTATGTCACGTGAATTGCACATGTATAACTTGTTAAGTTAGCATAACAATATGCGTTGAGTTAATTAAATATACACTAAGATAACGCATTGTGTTAGTGTTATAAGCTTATGAATTATTTCTTTATTGCACATGTTTTATAGTTAAATCAACGAAGTAAGTTCGTTGAGTTATTTGTAACTCCACAGACCATTTATTTTCTAATATGCCACTGTAGCAGTTGCAAAAACAGGAAATTCGAAGGAAAACCACGATTACACGTATCACGTAGGAATTCGCTCGTGGAATGAAGAAGAAATCATCAACGTTGATATGAAAGAAGGAAATCCAACTAATCATCTAAGTAGAAGCAATTACTACAGAAAGAAATATAAAAGAAGAGAAAAAAGACAAAGAAAGTGTGTGTGTAGAGGTAGAGAACCGCGCTAACTACAGGCAACATCGGAAGTTCCTTGAAGCTCCACACCACCACCAAAATCACCAACCATTGGAGGTCTCTGAGGATACTTTCCTGATGTCGGGTCGATTCCAAGCCAAACACGGTGACTGACAACCATTGTGAGGAGTGATCGCGTCGCGGGAAGGGAAGCCATTTTCACCAAGCACCAACTCATATCTCAGGAGATCGTAAAGCTTTTAGCCTTGGTTTTGGGTTGATGTCAGTATGTTGAAGAGGAGATCATCTTACAATTCTTGATTAGCGATTCTATAGAGAGAGGAGGCAAGATTGTAAGTAATTAAGTTTTTAGTGGTATAATCACGTCGCATGTAATGATGGAAGTTTTTACTATCGATAGAGATTTTTACATTTCACCTTTCGTTCATCTTTAGGAATATATCAAAACAAAAAAATACCAAAAACAGCAAATTATCTGTGTTTACATTTAGTATTAAAGTGTTGTATTGTTTGTTTTGTATCATGATTAGTGTTATCATTATCAGTATTGTGAATATTTTACGTTTGTTTGATTCAGAAAATAGTTTTATTATTTATTGAAATTGATTCGTTCCAAATACTTGAAGAATTTAATTGTTACTGTTTGAAATATCTGAATGTTAGTGTTGCTTAATGATAAATCTAATATTAACTAACATTAAAGAGCTTAATTGATGTTATTTACAATTTGTGGAACCACCTAATGGCTGGCCGAATTCCTTTGTAAATAATAGTATTTAAGTGGAAAAATAGGCTTGTGGAGTTAACTTAAGTCCACGAGGTTAGTCCGTTGAGTTAACCATAACTTCACAAACTAGGTCTGTTGTGTTAATTGTAACTCAATGGAGTGCTTAACGGAACATATATAAACTTCAATATAAAAATCAAAACAGTACACAATTCTTACTCAATCTCTGTGAGATTGACTTGTACTTTCACACAAATACCCACATTGTGCACTTGTAGTTAAAATACAAATTGGAATTAATATCTAATTTATGTGAAAGGTTGTTTGTTTACTTCTAAAAGTAATTATTGATATAAGCATAAAAACAAATTAAACAAGTTTAAAAATTAACTTAACAACTCAAACATACAACAATCCTTAAGAAATTTAGCACAAGGTGGCATTTTCTGCAATAAGTCTAACAAAGGAATGTTAACTTATACTTTTTCAAAAATTTCTCTAATTCTTTCTTATTTTTCAAGAAATGTTTCTTGTAATCTTTCAAGATAAGGTGCTAATGATTGTGATTTACAAGATTCTTTTTCTTTCATTTCATTCGTTTGATCATTTTTAGTCTCATTTTCAGATTCAGATTTTTCTTCATTGATTTCTAAGTTTTCAGATATTACATTTTCATTATCATTTTAAATTTTGTTCTTATCCACCTTCATATTACTTTCTTTTTGAATTCTTGGTGGTATATCAGTTCCAGATCTTAATGCTATACATACATCTTCTAGATTTTCTTTACTTTCATGATGTTCTTGTATTTCATTTTCATAATTTCGATCTTCAATTGTTTTTAGTTTTAACTTACATTCTTTAAATTCTATTGCATTGGTACTTTCTTTTGTCTGTATATCTTGCAAATTATGCAAATCTGTAACATTAAAGTTTTCATTTGTGTTTTTCTATTGCATAACTTGTAATTTCATTGCAAATTCATCCAATGCTTTTAATTTTCTTTTCAAATCATCTAATCTCATTGTATTCAATTTTTGATCAATTTTCATTATGGTTTTTTCAATTTCGTATATGATATCAATTTTAGGTTTTGTATATTCTTCCTTATAGTTTAAATGGTTTCCCTTCCTGCGACGCGATCACTCCTCACAATGGTTGTCAGTCACCGTATTTGGCTTAGAATTGACTCGACATCTAGAAAGTATCCTTACAGACCTCCAATGGTTGGTGATTTTGGTGGTGGTGTGGAGCTTCAGGGAACTTCCGACGCTTCCTGTAGTTAACGTAGTTCTCCACCTCTACACACACTTTTCTTCGCCTTTCTCCTCTTCTTTTATATTTCTTTTTGTAGTAACTGCTTCTGCTTAGATGATCGATTGGATTTCCTTCATTCATATCAACGATGGTGATTTCTTCTTCATTCCATGAGTGAATTCCTACGTGATACGTGCAATTGTGGTTTTCCTTTGAATTTCCTATTTTTGCAACTACTATAGTGGCATATTAGAAAATAAATGGTCCATGGAGTTACAGATAACTCAACAGACTTACTTTGTTGATTTAACTATAAAACACATGCAATAAAGAAATAACTTATAAGCTTACTAACACAATGCGTTACCATAGTGTATATTCAATTAACTAAACGCGTATAGTTATGCTAATTTAATGAGTTAAACATGTGTAGCTCACGTGGTATAATAAAGCATTTAAATTCAACACATGCATAATTCTAACTTAATGAGTTTAGATATTTCAAATACTTACAAACCTAACTATCCAATGCTTAGATGCATTTCAGATAGTTATGAGATAACTTACCGAACATTCACTTAAGTCATGCATTATGGTTACAACATGTGTACTCTAGAAAATAATAAAATATTCTTTAAGCATTTAAAACATAACTATCTGATACATGCAATATAACTCTCCGAAATAACAGAAAATTTGAATACCTAAGAATTAAAAACCTGCAACTTACCAATAGTTTAGAAATGTACTTAATTAACGCTAATTCTTTGAAATTATGCAGATTCTTTCATTAAAGCATATAGCAATGTAATTATAACATAATGGCGTAATTCTCATATGATAAGCTAAATATTATGTAATTAACCATCATTTAACCATTAATTTTATGCACTTTTTCATTCTAAACACTGTTAAATAAAGTAATGAACCAATTATACTTCTATATTGTTTTATATCTATAGTTTTTCCAAAGTCATCTTTATCCAACTTGGTGATAATACTCATTGGTGTATTCTTTGTTTTAGTGTTGTTTAATCCAAACCTTTTTAATAAATCTCAAGTATATTTTTCTTGTGAAATAAAAGTACCTTGTTATAACTACTTAATTTGTAAGCCTAGAAAAAATGATAGTTCACCCATCATACTCATTTCAAATTGATTAGCCATGTCTTTCGAAAAAGACTCAACTAATTTATCATTTGTTGCTCCAAATATAATGTCATCTTCATAGATTTGAACTACCAATATATCTTTTTTGACCTTTTTGATAAAAAGAGTGTGATCTGCCTTTCCCATAAAGTACCCATTTTCTATAAGAAATTTAGATAATCTCTCGTACCAATACCTAGGGGTTTGTTTAAGGCCATATAGTGCCTTTTTAAGCTTGTAAACATATTCGAGATGTTTTGAATCCTCAAAACCTAGAGGTTGTTTTATATAAACTTCTTCTTTTATATATCCATTAAAAAAGTAGTCTTAACATTCATTTGATATAATTTGAAATCCATGTAACAAGCATATGCTAACAAAATTCGTATTGATTCTAGTCTAGCAATAGGAGCAAATGTTTCATCATAGTTAATTCCTTCCTCATGCTTGTAACCTTGAGCAACTAACCTAGCTTTATTTTTAACTATATGTCCATCTTGATCTACTTTGTTTCTAAATACCTACCTTGTTCCTATTACCAATTGATTTTCAGGCAGTGGAACTAGATCCCATACCTCATTTCTTATAAATTGATTTAGCTCATCTTGCATAGCTAAATACCAAAATTCATCTTCTAAGGCATCTCCAATTTTCTTAGGTTCTAGTAAGGAAACAAATGAATAAGTACCATAAATGTTGACTACTGATGACCTAGTCCTAACTCCTTGATTAGGATCACCTATTATCTGATCAATAGGATGAGATGAAGCATAACACCAATTTCTATGTTGTTCCACATTTTCTATAGGTATGACATTATTTTCTTCTAAATCTTTATCATTTAAGTTTACATTTATTATTCCGTCAAATAATCTCTTAGTTTCTTTGTCAACATCATTTGGTACCATTTCTGAGAGAATTTCTGAATCAAAGTTTTCAACATGTCTAAAATCCAAATGAGAATTTTCATGAAATTTCACATGTAGAGTCCTCAATGGTTTTTGTTGATTTATTATATACTTTATATGCCTTACTTCTAATGGAATAACCAACAAAAATACCCTCATCTGATTTAACTTTAAATTTGTCTCTATGTTCCTTAGTGTTTAAAATAAAACACTTGCAGCCAAAGGATTTTAAATAACTTATTTTGGGAACCCTATTATACCATATCTCATAAGGAGTTTTATCCAAAATTGGTCTTAGATGTACTCTATTTATAACATAACATGCTGTATGAACTACTTCTGCCTAGAGAGATAGGGGTAACTTATTTTTATTTAACATGGTTCTAGACATTTCCTAAAGTGATCTATTTTTACGTTCTACTATCCCATTTTGTGAAGGAGCTCTTAGAAATGAGTACATATGATCTATGCCTAATTCTTCACAAAAGGTGCCCATTTGATCATTATCAAATTCTGTACCATGATCACTCCTAAGTTTTTGAATTTTAACATTTTGCTCATTCTGAACTTTATTACAGAATATTTTAAATATTTCAAAAACTTCAATTTTATTAGCTAGAAAATAAACCCAAGTAAACCTAGAATAGTCATCAACTAGTACAAAAGCATAATGTTTACCTCCTAGACTAGTTGTCCTAGTAGGTCCAAATAAATCCATATGCACTAGTTCTAATACTCTTTTGCTTGTTATTTCATTTAAACTTTTAAAGGATGTTTTATGTAATTTACCTAGTTGACATGCATCACACATAAACTCTTTCAAGTACTTAATACTAGGTAAACCTCTAACTAGATTCTTTTTAGATAGCTTTTGTAATAATTTTAAGTTTGAGTGTCCTAGCCTTCTATGCCATAAAATAACTTCATCCAATTTTGCAATTAAACAAGTTTTGTCTTTAATAATATCAAAAAGAAAATTTAGAATACAAATGGATCCTTTCTTATATGCAATGAATAAAATTTCGTTTGTAGACATGTCCATAATTTTACAGGAATCTTTTTCAAAAATTACTTTGTAAAACTTTATTAAAACAGAAACACTCAATAAATTAAAACCTAAGTTTTCCACTAATAAGACATTAGTTATAAAATATTTTTCAGTTACCTGAACCTTACTAGACCCAAGGATATTTATTTTGCTTTTATTTCCAAATGTAACTTGTCCGTTCTTGGTCTTTGTTACTTTTGTAAGTAATCATATATCTCTAGTCATGTGGCTAGATGTTTCACTATTTATTATCCATTTTGATTTGTGTACCTATGTTGAGGTTTTTGTTGTCCCCAAAATAAGATCTTAAAACTGACAAAGGGACCAAATGATAAAACATTAAACTCAAAACTCATTTTAAAATAACCGTAAGTGCACGGTGCAATTGTAATATACTTCGGCAAGTACGGGTCGAATCCACAAGGATTTGGTTTTTACAAAATATTTCTAAGGTGTAAAAACAATAATAATTATAGGTGATTCAAAATTTATCAAAAATTCACTCAATAGAGTATAAATTCCTCATTTTCATTCATAAAACACTAAATCTACAGCACAGAATCTCGAAATTTAGTCAATTTCGCACATGTCCTCCTCTCAGTATCTCAATGGTAAAATATAGTAAAAATATTATACTAAGTACTCATTGGATTAAATTTACAACCCCACTAATTTCGTTACAAAATATGAAATAGGCAAGTTTCAGCAATGCTTTTCCTATAGGTGCGTAAACTAGCAACTAACATCCTTGAATTGCGCACAGTTGCTAAAAATGGCATAAGATTTTCAAATCTTCATGAAAGTCTGCAAAATCAGCATGCTTCAAAACTTAACTCGTTCCTCTAATAGAAAAAATTTACAGAGGTCGATTTCGTGCTGTAGATAAAAAGAATTTGAGTTCGGCACAGAAGCAAAAATCGAGTGAAAAATGCCAAGATGCGCCAGATGCGACATCAACGAAATAAATTTGAAAACCTATACAAATCGATTGCAAAAATTCAAAAAACTATATAGGAGTAAAGTACACTTGAAGCTATACAAAATAGAATAAAAAATAAAGCAAAACATCACTAGATCATCGAGTTACGACCTAAACAATATCATCAAATTTACAGGATTATATACCGATGATAAATAGCCACAAGTTAGCTTTGTTAGCATACAAATATTCACATATGTACAAGATTCAACCCAAATTTGCTTTCATTCATTCAAAACAAATATAATATGCTACTGAAATTAAAGTTATATGATTAAACTATAATGTAACATTACAACTAAACCTAAAACTACCATTACCCTACTGAAATTACAAAGAACACAACTTAAAACAAGGAAATGAAAACCTAAAGAGCTAAACCAATACAACCCTTTTTACCTTGAAGTACAAACTTGTTTTGGAGAAGAATGGTGCATGAGATATGCTCCTAGCCGTCCTCCTAGCCAAGAAATTTGTGGCTGTCACCACACGAGTTCTCTTCCAGAAGCGGGAGGTCTTCAAACACCACCAAACACTAAGAAACAAGTAGTCGTCCACCTCAAGTCCACAACCCTTGCCTTTCTTCTACTAGGAATGATCCACGAAAGAAGGGAGACAGTTGCACGGCTGGAAGTGTGTTCCAAATAGCACCCACATGTTCTGGAAATGATGCCCTAGCCGTCCTACTAGCAACCACCAAGAGAGGAGAAGAAGAGGTCGGCCAAACCTTGCAAACCTCCTCCTTGGAGCTTCATGAGAGGGGGGAGGACACCAACATCCACGAGGGCTTGAGGGAGGGGCTGGAGTTGATGACTCCAAGGGATGGAAATGAGGAAGCTCATCCAAGAGAGGGGAATTGTTGGCCTTGCCTCTCCTTTTATAGATGCTCCAAGTGGTGGAGCTTGATCTCCATCTTTGATCTTTAATCCAAGGGCCAAGATTCATCCCAACTTATTTGCTTTATTCTTCTTATTTTTCAACCTACAAAACTCAAACAAATACATCAAAACACTCAAGAAATAAGATAAGATATATTCCTAAACATGGATACTTCAAAAGGGGCAAAAATCATATTTTTCATTGAATTCCAAAAATACCCATGTACTTATTTAAATAATTAATCCTAAGTGCTAAAATAAAATTAATCTACTTAATAAAATGCAATTGTATTGCCACCAAGATGCAAATGTGTTTTCATGAAATGCAAAATAACAAATAGAGTCTCATTTATGCATTACTTTCTTCATTTAAACCCATAACTACATTATTTGCCCAAAATGCATTATAACTTAAATCTTCATTAAGCATTTATGAGTATATGACTTTAAGCACATAAAATGCATCAATTAACTATATAAAATATGCATAAATTATGACTCTACAACCTGCAAAATAGTTAAGAAGAAATTTTATCTCTTGGAACCCATTTCTAAGTGGGTCCAAGAATTTTAGAGAGAGTCATATCAAAATAATCAATATTTTTAAAATTCAATTTATCTATTTTTTAATAATTATTCCTACGTTTGTTTCTCTTAGTATTGTAATTATCAGAACATTTATCTCTATGTAAACCAGAGTTGAAATTTTCATTTTTGACATTATTTGATTGCTGATCCTAATATCCGATATTTTTTAAATATGAAGAAAACTGATAAAAAATATTAAAATCCTCAAATGACTTAGCTTGATTTTTCTGAATATTTCTTTTGAAATTCTTGCACCATGTGCTATTATCTATATATTACATTTTATCAATCTGCACATATTTATCTCCCTTTTTAATCACACACAGAATAGTTTTTCTTTTACTATTCTTAGTATTGGAAATAAGGACATTATTTTTAGCAATACCATCATGCAATATATAATTTTTAGAAGATGCATCATGTAAATCAATACCATGTTTTTCTACATTTGATATTTTACTACTAAGTTCATATGTTATATTTGACTATTATTCCATTTACTTAATGTAGCCTTTTGATCACAAACCTTAATCTTTAACATATCAATTTCTGAATTTAAATCAGTAATAGTCAGTTTCAGTTTTTCAACTTCACATATCATTTTCTTTTTATTAACAATTAAATTTTCACAATTAGCATGCAATTTTCTTTCTATTGTAGTAAACTTTAAAATTTCTTGTGCATGCTTTTGATTTTCTTCTTTAAATTTATTCAATGTAGAGTTTAGAAAATCAATCTTATTTTTAGATTCATTTAGCATTTTCCTAGTGTTCTTTCCTTCTGTTTTTATTTTCTTATATTTTCTAGCCAGTTTATTGTATTCAACAAGTAATCTATCAAAACTAGCATTTTGATCAAAGGATACCTCACTAGATTTTGCCATGAAGCATATGTTTGCTAGATTTTCTTTTAAATCTGATGTTGATAAGGATTCATTATCTGATGTTGAATTTTTGTTTCTTCACTTTGTAAAGTTGAAGAGTCATCCCATGTCACTTTAAGTACCCTTCTCTTTCTAAATTTCTTATTCCTGAAATTCTTCCTTGAATTCTTCTTATTTTTATTGAGAGGACAATAAGTTTGAAAGTAACCCAGCCTATTGCACTTGTAGCATATGATTTTATCTTTCATGAATGACTTCTTCTCCATATCTCCAGATGTCTTTGCTGACTTGAAGTTCTACATTTCTTCAATGGATTTCTAAATTTTCTGGTCAACAATAGTAAATCATTGTCAGAATCACTAATGACTTCTAACACTTTAACAGCCTCAAAAGCCAGATCCCTTCTAGGATTCTTCCCTTTTAGATATAAATGTTATACTTCATAAGTTGTTAGATTGCCTATGAGATCATCAAGAGTATATGTATTTAAATCTTTGGATTCTTCAATTGATGTTGTCTTTTGAGGCCAAATTTTAGTTAAAGATCCAAGGATCTTTCTTACCAAGTCTTTTTCCTCGAATTTCTTGCCTAAAGATTTTAATGAATTTACAATCTCAAGAAAATAGGAAAATGTATCAGAGATACATTCATTTTTGTGCATTTTAAAAAGAGAAGAAAATTTACCTAGTTAGTACCTTCATTGGCAACTTCTAATGCATGCCATATCTCATATGCAGTTTGATATGCAGAAACTTTGTTAAATTGATCATGAGATAAAGCACAAAACAAGATGTTTAAACCTTTAGCATTCAGTGTCATTTGCTCCTTTTCATCAAAAGTCCAAGTATCATATGGAGTTGTAACTAACACTATAGGATTGCTAATTATATACCATAATTTGAAATCAATTGATTGAAAGAATACTTTCATCCTATATTTCTAGTAGCCATAATTGCTACCTTCGAACATAAGAGGACGATTAGTGGTCTGTCCTTTAGTCATAACTAAGATTTCAGTATTATCCATTTTAAACAAATGATCCTAAGTAAATGACAAAAAAAATTGATTCCTAAATAGAGAAATGAAAGCTCTTAATTATGCTCTAATACTAGTTGTAGGGTCGTTGTATCACAAGAGGGGGGGTGAATTGTGTCTTTAGTAATTAAAATTACTAATGGATAAAATAAGAGCACAAAACACTCGTAAATAAAATTCTATTCTTTATAAACTTTAAAGAAAGAATTTACAATATCTTTTCAACTCAATTCCCTTCTTGTCAGTTTTGATATAGTAATGTCTGATATACAATTTAAATAGAAAATAAAGTCCTTATTCAAAACTAATTTTGAATTGTATAAAACTTGATCTTTATGCATGTAGCTCCTTTTCCTTCATTTAGCTCAGCTTCTATATCTCTTCTTCTCTAGTTGTCGAATTCCTAGACTTCTTGCGTTTGCAACTCCCTTTTCTGAAATTACTTGGAATTCCGAACTTCTTTTGATGTTGGAGAATTTTTCTAGATATGAATATGAGTGAATATTCAGACTTGATCTTTTAGTTTGTGATTAGGGATTGAATATTCAGACTTGGGTCTTTAGTTTGTGATTGAAGATTGGGATTGGGATAATTGTAATGCAGCTCATACTCTCTATTTTTAGTAGTCGAACTTTGACTTCACGTTCAACATGTTCATCCACTTAATCTATAATCCATGTACTAATTTCAAATTCAAATTATCCATGATTTCCATCTTTTTGAATTTCCACTTTCTCTACTATCATTTTGAATTTCCATGATTTCCCTTCGCAGATTCACTGAAACTTTACCTTCTTGGAGATTTGTAGAATATCTTCTAAGTCACTGCTTTAGTCAAACACTTATCTTTTAAGTCCTGTAAAAACTTGCATACTTATCTATAACTCTTCGAGTTTTTGCACTTGCAAAACATGTGACTGAACAAAGAAAACTTATATTATTGAGTATTTTGTTTTGATGATGTATGCTAAATAAAAGTAATCATATTTGCTCAATTACTATTGCTTGTGAAAAGAAATTAAAAACATCAATTAATACAGAAAACGTTTACTGATATAAATACTTGTCTGTATTGGATCTGAAATTATATGAAGTTAAATAACTAGTCATTTCATTGCATTAATTTCTCATTTAACTAAATGTTAAGATAACGTGTGTTTTTATTGAAAAGCATGATATGTTTTAAAGTTATATCTTCTGTATCATGAATAGTGCACATTTAGACAACTCATTAAGTTAGAGTGTTATTTGTATAGAGGTTACGTGAGAACTCATTAAGTTATAGGCTTAAAGGTTAAAATAGGTCACGTGAGAACTCGTTAAGTTAGTGAGTAAAAGAAGAGACGAACTCGTTAAGTTAGTGTTATACACGTGGTAAAATTAAAGGTTACGAATGCTATATTGTATCACGTGAAGTGCACATGTTTAACTCATTAAGTTAACATAACTAAACGCGTTGAGTTGCTATATTGAACACTAAGGCAACACATTAGGTTAGCGTTATAAACTTAAGTTGTTATTTTTGCACATGGTAAATTCTTATTATAAAAACATTTGTTTATCACAAGTTCGTTGAGTTATCGTAACACAACGAAGTTGGTTCATTGAGTTATCGTAACACCACGGAGTGGGTTCATTGAGTTAACGTAACACCACAGACTTAGTTCATTGAGTTAGCTACATTACTTGTCACGTGAGTTGTCACATGAGGAACTCATTAAGTTAGAAACATTAAGTTATATATCTACTAGTGTTACTCATTTAGTTAACATTAAAGTAATGACTTCTTATTACACTTGATGAAAATTTTGGACAAAAAAGTTTATTTTGTAGGAAATTTTTCAAAGATCTAGGATCGATGATTAAAGAAAATTTGAAATGTAAACGTGGGTCAGAACGTGTGTATTTCGATGAAGGAAAAAGAGAAGACGTGAAGAAGTGGAAAACTGGTAGTGATTAAACATGGAGGATATGCATGAAATGAAGATACAATATAAAAGGCATAGAATTCTCGTTGATCAATTATCCCTGCACACCAAACGAAAAATGTTTTTAGGGATCAAAAACACTCTTCGAGGAAAAGCTCTTAGATGGAAGAAAATTCGGTGAAGTAGAAAAAGTCAGATTTATGTCACTAAAGATCTGAAGTATTAGGAGAAAGCAAATTTGGTGAAGCAGAGAAAGACAAAATATTTGTCATTGAAGAATTGCTGAAGAAGAAAAAGAAGAAGAAGAAGAAAGATTTCAAATAGGGAGAAATGTTTTAAATTCCGCATATTAGTTTTCTCTGTTTGTAGTTATGAAATTGTATAGATGAAGCATGATATCAATATATAATTGCATCTATAATTTCTGAAGAGAATTGAATTGTATATTTTAATTGAAACCTTGAATAAAATGATTTTATGAAAACGGTGTCTCGACTTGTTTTGGAGTTTTGAAGTTTCAATTATAATCAGAAAAAGTTGAAAAACACAATTCACCCCCCTCTTGTATAGCCATATGATCCTACAAGTGGTATCAGAGCTTCGTTTATAATCTTTGATATAAAATCGATACCAACTTATTGAATATCATTGCTTATTTTGCCTTCCTTGTTTTTAAACAGAAATTAATATTTGAGCATACTCTTGACCTTCTTGATTTAAGGCTCAAATTGTCTTTATTGTTTTAAACAGTTTTAAAATTAAATAGGCTGAAAAATCTAAGGTAAGATGACTACTGGAAATGGTAATTTTTCTTTGTATGAAGGTCAAAATCTTAATCTTCCTCCTTTATTTGATAGAATACATTTTGAATATTGGAAATATAGGATGACAGTCGTTCTTCAAAGTATAGATCATAAGTTGTGGTTCATGATTTCTAAACCATATACTCTGTTAACTACCCCTTATAATACTTGGACAATTATTAAAAAAGAAAATGAAACTCTGAATGCTAAAGGCTTAAATATCTTATTTTGTGCATTGAGTTATGAACAGTTCAGTAAAGTATCAACATATAAATCTACTTATGAGGTGTGACATGCATTAGAAGTTTCACATGAAGGTATTTCTCAAGTTAAAGAGACTAAGATAAACATGTTAATTCACAAATATGAACTCTTTAAGATGCATGAAGATGAAAGTATTTCTGAGATGTTTTCTAGATTCCTAGATATAATAAACTCTTTAAAATGCTTAGGAAAGAACATTGAACAGAAGGATTTGGTGAGAAAAATTCTCAGATCCCTAAATTCCAAGTGGTCTCAGAAAGTGACATCAATTGAGGAATCACGAGACTTAAATATTTATATTATAAATGAACTTATAGGAAATTTAATAGCTTATGAAGTTCAATTAAATGATTCACTAAGTCACAACAAATTAAAAATGAAGAAAGAAATAGCCTTCAAAATTAATTCAGATTCTGAAATATCTACTGATTCTGACGAGGATTTGATTTTGTTGACTAGGAAATTCAAGAAAGCATGGAAATCTAAGAAATA
The DNA here is from genome assembly GCA_036874045.1 of Cymodocea nodosa. Taxonomy (NCBI): domain Eukaryota; kingdom Viridiplantae; phylum Streptophyta; class Magnoliopsida; order Alismatales; family Cymodoceaceae; genus Cymodocea; species Cymodocea nodosa. The sequence goes on from CM072345.1 coordinate 2,073,615, forward strand.
GCAAAGGAATAGAGATGATAAACCCTCAACGTTAAAATCATTGAATGACAAGAATTCTTCAACCAGAAAGTATGTATGTTACAATTGCAAGAAACCTAGACATCTTTCTCCAGATTGTCCTATAAGGAAAAATGAAAAGCATAGTAGGACAAATCAGAAGAAGATGACTCAGAAAACTCAGAAAAAGTTTTACAAGAAAAAGGCTCTGAATCTGGGGAATTATCATCAAAATCTTCACATTCAGAAGAATAACTTTAAATTTGGCTTAGGATTTGATTATCTTGAATATCCTGAATCTCAAGCCAATAAATATTGATTTATTAGTTGTAGTTCAAGTAAATCTAAGACTAAAATTCCTTTTATAATGAAACAAGGTAATAAATATGTAGAAGTAGGTAATTCAAGGGATGAATCATGCAGTAATAATATAAACCAATGTGATTTATCTAAATGTACTTCTAACATGACTATTAATGTTTCTAAAAATCTTATTTCTTGTTTTGGAAATTTAGTCACTAATGTTTCAAAAATATCAAACAATTGTAGTAAATTGAAAATTTAGAAAACTAAGCATGAAATTCAAAACTCTAGTGTTAGACCAATTACTCATTCTACATGTTCTTTAGCTGAAAATTCTTGTGTAGAAAAGGATTTTGTATGTACTGAAAATTCAAATACAAATACAAAATCTTAATATGAATTTACTGAAATGTATGAGCATGACCAAAATAAATTAACATCTGATAAAAATCAGCTTGGTCTTGGTTATACTACATCTAAAAATAAACAAAATGATTATAAGAGCAAAAATGTGATAACTAAGTATGATGCTAATGATAAATCATTAGTACTTACAACTAATAAGAATGTAAATGATAATGTTAAACTGTTTTTAAACAAAAAGAAGAAATATGTGTTTAATGAACTTAGTCATCAACAACATTAGGTACCAAGGAACAGTTCTTCTTAATTTATTTTGCAAGAGGAAACAACATCAAAATGGATCTTGGATAGTGGAGCATCAAGTCACATGACCAGATAGAAAAGTCTATTAAAATATTTTACAAATACCAAGAAAGGAAATGTTACATTTGGAAACAAAAGCAAGGATAAAATCATAAGTATGGGCAATGTTCAAATAACTCCTACTTGTGTTATTTCGAATGTACTATATGTAGAAAACCTAGGATTTAATTTGCTGAGTGTTATAAAACTAACTGATCATGGATATTATGTAGTGTTTGAAGATAATGTATGCAAAATTATTGATAAAAGTACAGATGAACTTCAGTTTATTGCTAAAAGAAAAGGTTCTGTATGTATTTTATCTTTACCTTCAGGTGTAGTTGATTTAAATTCATGTTTGCTAGTTGAAACTAGTGATGCATATCTGTGGCATAGAAAGATCGAGTATATAAATATGAAACTGTTACATAAACAGCCTAGAAAAAATTTAGTGAGAGGTTTACCTAAGATTAAATACTCAAAGGACTTTATGTGTGATGCATGTGAGTTAGGTAAACTTTATAAAAACTCTTTTAAATCCAAAACTGATATATCAAGCAAGAGAGTCTTAGAACTTATACATATGAATCTATTTGGACCAACAAGAATCATGAGTCTTAGTGGTAAACGGTATGTATTTGTTTTAATAGATGACTTCTCTTGATACACTTGGGTATATTTCCTAACATCTAAGACATAATTTTTTGAAAAATTTAAAATGTTTTGCAATCTTGTTCAAAATGAACAAAGTGTCTCTGTTAAAAAACTTAGGAGTGATTATGGTACTGAATTTGATAATGATCAAATGGATAATTACTATATAGATCATGGCATTGATCATAGATTTTCTTTTCCAAGACCACCGTCTCAAAATGGTGTTGTTGAGAAAAAGAATCGATCACTTTAGGAAATGGCTAGAACTATGTTAAATGAACATAATTTACCTCAAAATCTTTGGGCTGAAGTAGTGAATACAACTTGTTATGTTATTAACAGAAGTCACTTAAGACCTCTTATTAATAAAACTCCTTTTGAAATTATGTTTGATAGGGTTCCAAAAATTTCCTATTTGAAACCATTTGCCTGCAAGTGTTTTATTCTTAATACTAAGGATAAAAGGGATAAATTTCAAGCCAAAGCGGATGAAGGAATTTTTGTAGGTTACTCTACTAGAAGTAAAGCCTATAGAGTACATGATAAGACTTCTAGAACTATTGAAGAAACCCTTCATGTAAGCTTCTATGAAAATTCTTTTAGAGAATCTCAATCTAAAGCTAATAATGATAATATGATCAATTTCCTAAAAGAATTAGAGATCAATAGAGAGATTGAAGATTTATTTGAGAAAATTAAAAATATGAACTTAAATACTAATGATGAAAGTGATGTACCTTCAAATGTTGATGAGAATATTGAGGAAAATCAGAGAAATTGGTGTTATTCTTCATCACATCCCATCACTCAAGTCATTGGTAATATTAACGAGGGAGTTAAAACTAGAGCTTCAGTAAATTTAAATAGTATGTGTATGTTTGTTTCTATGATGGAACCAAAGAATATAGAAGAAGCATTATTTGATGAAAATTGGATAGTGGCAATGCAAGAAGAACTAAATCAATTCATCAGAAATGATGTTTGGGAATTAGTCTCTCCACCAGAACATTAGTCCATAATAGGTACAAAGTGGATCTTTAGAAATAAAACTAATGAGACTAGTCAAGTTATAAGGAACAAAACTAGATTAGTTGCACAAGGGTATACATAGGAAGAAGGACTAGATTATGATGAAACATTTGCTCCTATGGCTAGGTTAGAAAGTATTAGAATATTATTGGTCTATGCGTGTTATATGGATCTTAAACTATATCAAATGGATGTCAAGAGTGCATTTCTAAATGGTTTAATTAATGAAAAAGTTTATGTAAAACAACCACCTGGATTTGAAGATATTAAAATTTTTGACTATGTGTATAAATTGAAGAAAGCCTTATATTATTTGAAACAAGCACCTAGATTGTGGTATGAAAGGTTATCTACTTTTCTAATAGAACAAGATTATGTCATGGGAAAAGTAGACCATACCCTATTTATCAAGAGAGATAATAAAGATCAGATTGTTGTTCAAGTATATGTGGATGATATAATCTTTGGAGCAACTTCTGATAAACTGATAAAAATATTTTCTAAAGAGATGGCTAGTCAGTTTGAAATGAGTATGATAGGAGAACTTTTATATTTTCTAGGACTTCAAATTAAGCAAATGGATAAAGGTATATTTTTAAATCAAGAAAAATATGCAGATGAAATGCTTAAGAAATTTAATTTTAATAATAGAAGGATTTGAGGAACTCCTATGAGTACTTCTTTAAAGTTAGATATCAATGACAGTAAAATCAATAGATCAAAGAAAATACAAAAGTATGATTGGTTGTTTACTTTATTTGACAGCTAGTAGACCTGATATTATGTTTGCTGTGTGTGCTTGTGCTAGATTTCAATCTAATCCTAAAGAATCACACTTAATTGTTGTTAAAAGAATATTTAGATATATACAAGGAATTAAAAATTTCAGACTGTATTATTCTAAGGATAGTTTAATAGATCTTATAGGATATACTGATGCTGATTACGTAGGATCTAAATCTGATAGGAAAAGTACTAGTGGCACATGTCAATTATTGGGAAGTAATTTGGTGTCATGGTTTAGTAAAAAGCAAAACTATGTAGCACTTTCAACCATTGAAGCTGAATATGTTGGTGCTGCACTGTGTTACACTTAGATTCTATGGGTAAGGCAAACTTTAGAAGATTTTGGATTATCTAATTATACAATTGAGATTTATTGTGACAGTAGTTCTACAATAAATCTTTCCAAAAATCTTGTATTACATTATAGAGCAAAACATATAAAGGTTAGACATCATTTTCTAAGAGATAACGTAATTAAAGGAAAAATTAAATTAGGATTTGTGTCTAGTAAAAATCAATTAGCTGATATATTTACAAAACATCTAGATGAAAAAACATTCTGCAACATAAGATTAAATTTAGGTATTTGTAGGCTATGTGCTGTGTAAAATGCTTAAACTCTACAAAAAGATAAATTTTGTTGATGATGTTGTTTACCTCATAGATATTATATACTTATCATAAATATCTAAGTAATATCTAAACTGCTGCATAAGGTACTATGTATTTATTGTAAAATTATAGTAGTATCTTATTGATTTTACGTATTTTGTCAAGTTTGATGGTTTTCAAAATTTTAAGTGGAAGTGTAAATGAAAAACATTAAATACCTTTGGAATCCTAAAATTTTGACTAAATGTTTTCTTTGGATCAATGAAAGTACATATGGTCATGCATGAATTTGACTTGATTGATTAAACTTGTAGAATAATTTATATGTAAATCATCTTAAACTACTAATCAAAAGTATGAGCTTATTGAAATTGATTCATATTTTCAGTAAAATCATAGACATAAAAATTGTATGAGATTTGTGTTTTATTGCATCTGTATTAATGGAATACATATATACTATGCTTATAATGAAAAGTGCTTACAAAGTGAAAATCTTTGAGAGTTTATTGATCAGTTTGATCACAAGCCTTTTGTACTTGAGTAGATAGGTATGATTGTTATCCTGAAAAAGGATTCTTTAAATTTGACAACCTAAGGTCATGATCAGACTTGGGATTGTTGACTGAAAGCTCATTACACAAGTACATTAGAAAACTCTTGTATGATTTAGACTTTTTAAACTAACTTTTAAAGAAAATTATCAATATGTACTGTTTTGAAATGATAAAAGTTATTTTATTAATTACAGAGATCTTTGAATCGAATATGGTTTCTACCAATATGACTATTGATTTGTTGAATCAAAATTAGTACTTTTGAAAATGTTTATTTGAGATACATTCCTTTATTCTTCTTGTGTTAATTATATTAAGTTTAAAGTTATGTTTTGATTCATATATAGTTGGAATTGATTCTTGATATCATTTTTGATGAATTAAGGATGACAGAAATCATTTGAAAAGAGATTTGAAAGTATAGCTATAATTAACATCTACTTTATACAAGTATATTTTGTATGTTATTGAATATATTTGAAGTATATTTGTAAGGGGAGGAATTTCAATGTCCAAAATAGATTAATATAATTTAGAATACAAATCTTGGTTAATCTGAGTTTAGTCCACTTAAGATCTTGATGAAACAATTTAAAAGACAAATAAACTATTTTAGATTCATAAAAAGAATATTAGAATAGTTCACAATGTTCTCAAGATGATGTTATAAATGTTAAGGTTTAGCTTGTATGTTGTCTTCAGAAGGTTTCAGTTAAAAGCATCTGAAACTTGTTTTTAGTAAAGTGTACTAACTAAACATTATGTTATATAAGGTAACGTGTAAAACTACCTCTAGACAACATTTTAGTCGTTAGGTTAGTTAACTCAACGAGTTATGCTTAAACATTTCGGGTACCTTGATTGAATAAATTATATTTAATATTCATTTAAAATCCAAATCTGACTTATATACACATTGAGTTAGTCTCCTAAAACCCTATTTAAACACTTATTACATGGGCACTTAGGTTATCCGTAAACTTTGTCTGGAAAATCTTTCCCGCTTGTTGCTATTACAACTTGCGACGATTGTCTCCAAGTTCTACAAGGGTCGTGGCAGAGGAAAAGGCAAAGGCAGAGGAGATGGAAAAGGAAAATAAATAGACCATGATGAAGTTCCACGAGCTTAGCTTAAGAGAATACTTCAAGTGGACAAAAGGTTAGCAAAAATTTATAGTGATTACTTCTTTCCTGAAGGAATACTAAATGAAGTTAGATTAGAAGTTCATAACACTGATGAAAGTATAAAATACATGGGTATTTGAAGCAAGTTTGATAGGGAATACAGAATGAAGTGTGCTGAAATTGCATTTTTAGAATAGTATGCAAAATATTTGGAAAAAGGTGTAGGTACATCAACTAAAATTCCTTAAATACCTATAAACGGTACAAGATTACATGCATTTGAGGAAAAACATGAATCTACTATTCCTACTCCTTTATATTCAAAAGAAAAACAACTAAATATTGCTGTGGATAAAAGAAAAGTTGAAGGTATTCGAAATAGAAAGTGCCTTAGAAGAATTGAACCAGAAAATTTTTATGGAACAATTTCCAAAGAAAACAGTAATACTTGAAGAAGAGAGACTAACTTATTATAGAAAAACAAAAATCAGGAAAATTATGTTTGAGGAAACAAAGTCTACTAGAAAAGAAAAATCAGATGAGCATTTATTTCCAAAGGACAATGTATGTCTAGACATTGTTCCTTATAGTGCATCTAATAAACTCATCAGTTCTGAGCATACTAAAACTGATGAAGATCATGAGACTTTATTTTCTCTTGTTAGAAAACTTGAAAAGAAATCCAAGTCAAATATGAGTTCAAGTTTTTCTATTAGTTCAAGCCTTGATGATGTAGAAATTGAAAAATCAAAGCATCAAGCAATTGACATAGAACAAATTATTACAGATATAATTGACAATGTTGAGGTAGTAACTAGTTCACTAGCTAAATTGTCTAGAGTAGTGAATATTGAAAAAGTTAAGACTCTAGAAGAGCTTAATGTCAATCAACCTTCTTCAGAATCTATAGAAGTAAAGTCTAAGTATTCACAGCATGTATCAATGGAGATATCTGTTGAACAAAATGAACAATTACAGATAGATACATCGGTTGTAGAATTTGTGGAAAAATTGAACTCTGATCATTCTATAGAGACTGAACTAATGAATGTTGAGCATATGGAAGATGTTCCTAATAATGTTAAAGCTGAAGAATCAAGCTTACATACGCAGCTTCAAGAAAATATTTTCACAAAGGAACAACATGACATTCATTTTGAAGAAGAGGTTCCTAAAGATGACTTTAACTCTGAATCAAGACTTCAGGTATCACTTTCTTTGTGTACAGTATTACAAATTCAAGGTAATTCATTTCATTTTAGATCTGAGAAAGCATTGCAGAAATACAATAATTTGATTAAATGTCAGATTTTGCATGCTCATCCAATAAAATTCAAAAATTTGATGGAAATAAGAGATCTATTTGAGTTTCAAGGCCTCATTCAATTCTTGACAGTTGGAACACAATGGAAACAATATAAAAAGCTTGTTGTAGCCTTTTATAGCAATCTAGTCAAGAACGACAATCTACTGAAAACTTAAATAAATCAACAAGAGTTCACATTGTCTCCTGAATTAATTTTTGAAGTTTTGAGATTGAAGAATGAAGGTGTTGTTGTAACTAACAGATTTGACATGATTAGACAACTGGATTGGAACATTCACTCGCTATCAAAAATTCCAGATGTATATATTGAAATGAGATTAATGGAAATGCAGAGGCAAGGTTTATTGCAAATATATTACATGCCAATTTATTTCAAAGAGTCAGACACAATATGGAAGTTAGTAGAAGTTGTTTATATGCAACTTATGGCCTGCTGAATAGAATTCAAATCAATTGGTTTGATGTTTTCATTTATCAACTACAGCATGTGAGTTCAAAGTTATTTTTTGGTGATGCTGTATGTAGACTCCTTGCAAGCCAATTGAATTTATCCGACTAGCCCTCTAAAACTAAAGGCATGAGAGCTTTTGGTATAAAAGATTTGCAAAAATTCCAGGCCTTGCATCAACTTCATCAACAACAACAACAACAACTAGAATGTTATATTGTACACGTGGTGAAATTAAAGGTTACGAATGTTATATTGTATCATGTGAAGTGCACATGTTTAACTCATTAAGTTAACATAACTAAACGCGTTGAGTTGCTATATTGAACACTAAGGCAACGCGTTAGGTTAGCGTTATAAACTTAAGTTGTTATTTTTGCACGTGGTAAATTCTTATTATAAGAACATTTGTTTATCATTGGTTCATTGAGTTATCGTAACACAACGGAGTTGGTTCATTGAGTTATCGTAATACCACGGAGTTGGTTCGTTGAGTTAACGTAACACCACAAACTTAGTTCATTGAGTTAGCTACAGTACTTGTCACGTGAGTTGTCATATGAGGAATTCGTTAAGTTAGAAATGTTAAGTTATATATCTACTTGTGTTACTCATTTAATTAACATTAAAGTAATGACTTCTTATTACACTTGATGAAAATTTTGGACGAGAAAGTTTATTTTGTAGGAAATTTTTTAGAGATCCAAGATTGATGATTAAAGAAAATTTGAAATGTAAATGTGGGTCAGAACATGTTTATTTCGATGAAGGAAAAAGAGAAGACGTGAAGAAGTGGAAAACTAATAGTGATTAAATGTGGAGGATATGCATGAAATGAAGATACAGTATAAAAGGCATAGAATTCTCGTTGATCAACTATCCCTGCACACCAAACGAAAAATCTTTTTAGGGATCAAAAACACTCTTCAGGGAAAAGCTCTCAGATGGAAGAAAATTCAATGAAGTAGAAAGAGTCAGATTTATGTCATTGAAGATCTGAAGTATTAGGAGAAAGTAAATTTGGTGAAGTAGAGAAAGACAAAATATTCGTCACTAAAGAATTGTTGAAGAAGAAAAAGAAGAAGAAGAAAGATCTCAAATAGGGAGAAATGTTTTAAATTCCGCATATTAGTTTTCTCTATTTGTAATTATGAAATTGTATAGATGAAACATGGTATCGATATATAATTGCATCTACAATTTCAGAGGAGAATTGAATTGTATATTGTAATTGAAACCTTGAATAAAATGATTTTATGAAAATAGTGTCTCGACTTGCTTTTGAGTTTTGAAGTTTCAATTATAATTAGAAAAAGTTGAAAAACACAATTCACCCCCCTCTTGTGTAGCCATACGATCCTACATATATGTTCGTTAGTCATTTTATAAAACTTGAATAGTTATCTATCAATGTGTATAAAAACTTGAATAGTTATCTAACTCTTCGATTTTCATTATCGAACACACATGAAAAACACTTGACAACTTAAAACATTAAAAACACATGTGCAGATAACTTAACTATACAAGTTTTTAACATAACTCTTCAACTAAATTGAAACGTTAACTATCCAAAAACTTTAACTATCCAAAAATCTAACTATCCAAAATTTTAAATGAAACTTTTCGATAACTTGTCAACATTTAATTACATGACTATTATACTTAGAAAATATTATTTAGACTTATTTAAAAACATTAATAAAGCATTTATCATCAAAATAAAATTCCTAACATCGTCAAATTCCTAAATGTGCACAAACACTTGAATTTCAAATTCTTTTCATCAAATTCCATAAATTTAAAAATTTCTTCCATATTTGGGTGGAATTCCAACAATTTCTTCCATATTCATAACAGATTGAACTATGATTAAATGACTTCCATAAAAATCCATCTCTAATCTTAGTCATTTTTGCGGCTTGTAGTCCATGAAAATATTTTTCTCTAACACAGTCTTTGATTTCCTTTGATACACAACACAATCTGCATAGATCTTTAGCTGACATGTTACTTAGTACTTCCCTTAGTGCATCTAGTGGTAATTTCATCAATTCCATCTATTATGATTTTGTATAACATAAAAAAAAATTAACAAAGACAAAATTAACATAGCTACTTCACACCCTCATGGAGTTAGGTCATAACTCAACGGACTAAGTTCGTTGAGTTAAGTAGTAACTCTACGATACTACTAACTATAATTAAACTTACAATTTTTTTTTTTTTTGCTTACTATATTATACATAGTTACTTCAGTTATACTGTTTCATTTAGCTACCCTCCCAAAGGAGGTATCAATTTCATTAACAGTTCTGTTGATAAGATTAGGTATTATTTGCATTGGCAATCCTCCAATAGGTCTAACTTCCATTGATTCTTTCTGTCTAGGGGGTATATTTCTATTTATATTTGATTTTGAATTGTAGCATTTCCAAATACAAGATCTAGATGATTGTTTAATTGTTGGATTCTCTTTTCTAATTTCTCTATTCTAGATCCTTGTTCAATTAAAGCTTCATAACTTATATTTTTGTCATTTATATTTTCTCGTCCCTGAAAATTGTTGTTTCTCCAAGATAAATTTGGGTGATTTCTCCAATTAGGGTTATAAGAATTTCCAAAGTTATCTTTCTAGTTTCTAGCATAAATGATAACTAAATCATTAACGTTTGCATTCTTTTCTGCTAGCTTTTGATTTAATAATAACTCTTCTATTTTCTTTGTTACTTTAGTTAATTTAACTTCAAGCATAGTGCTTGAATCTATTTCATGCATTCTCCTTGACAATATTCTTTTATTTGTAATAACTTCAGCTAAGTTTTCCCACTATGCAGTTCTTTTTGCAAAGTTTTCTAAATATGCCCATGCTTCTTCACTACACAGTTTTAAAAATCCATTATGACAAGTAGATTCTAATAAATATTTCGTTGAAACATCTATGCCTTCATAAATTATACCTATTAATTATACTTTACTCATTGCATGATATGGACATTGAGTCAATAAATCTTTCAAAATATTTCCAAAATGATTCTCCCTGTTTTTGGCTACACATTAATATTTCCTTCTTCTTTTTAATCGTTTGATGTGTTGGATACTATTTTTCTAGAAAAACAAAGCAAAATTCAGTCCATGCAAAAATTGAATCAGGCGATAGAGTATATAACCATCTCTTAGCTGTGTCTTTTAAAGTAAAAGGGATATATCTAAGTTTAATAGCATCAATACTCATGTTCGACATTTTCATCATTTAACAAACTTCGTTAAATTCTCTAAGGAAATAATAGGCATCCTCTCTTTCTAATCCACGAAAATGTGGCAATTGACTAATATAATTAGATTTCAGTTCAAACCTATCTCCCTCAAAGTTTGACAATCAAATACATGAAGGTTCATCAACTAATTCAAGATACAGAATTTCCCCTAATGGTTTCTCTACTAGAGCAACTATATCTTCATTCTCTTTTAAAGAAAGGTTAGCTACACCCCTAAGGATTTCGTTAAATTCTAATTCAGAAAATACTTCAGTACGTCTCTATGTTGAAGAATCCTGTGTAGGTGTTCTTACTAATCATTTAGTGCTAGGAGAACGAATCCATGTGCTCATAAACTCTTAACATAAAGTAAACTAACAGAAGATTAATTACATACCAGTTTGAAGCTTTATACTTAGTAAATAGTTGTTGACGGATGAAGTTGAATCAGCTGCTTCTCCTTCCAATTCCCCAACAAAGTTCCTTTTCTTTCAAAAGTGCTGGTAACTCGTAAATAACATTCTATTCTATATTTATAATGCACGTCCATAAAGCAAATGAATCTCGTTGCAAGAACATGTCTTGTAACGTGCAGTGTAGTTCCTATTTTTATGGGTACGTGTGTCACTTCTAATTTCAAATTTTAATAACTGCTAGATCTACAAAGTTTCGTTTGTGGCTAAAAGAATAACCGTTTAGCTTAATTCACAAACTAACCTCGATGAGTTACAGTTAACTCAATGGACAAGCTTCAATTACTGTTGCTAACTCCACGGACTAACTTCATTGAGTTATAAATAACTCAACAGAGTGACCTTATATTATATTATTGACCTCATGGAGTTAAAGTTAACTCAACGAACTTACTTCATTGAGTTAACACTTAGCAACTTCTAAGCTTACTCCTTGTATTAACTTCTATATTTTTCTCTCCTGCATTCTGTTAACTTAAATAAAGTTAAATACATGTCATTAAACTCATTTGAATCTGAACATTATATAAATATTTAACTTATAGTTCATTTCATATTATGCAGAATTTATATTTTACTCTACAGCATGCAGATATTTTCAACATTAACCGGTTATCTTGCATTTAATCTTGTCATTCATAAAATTTGTATATATTTTAAACAATCTTGCATCTTGTTCAAACAATTATATAATATTCAAGATAATTCATCCATTACATCATTCTCCAATACTAATACAAAAACATCTGGATAACATAGATTCATTTATATGAATAATTTACATTACAATCAATCAGATATTTTTCATACAAATATATACAAGTAGACGAACAATACAATTTAATCTTTTCTCCTAAGTTCATCTACTTCCTTCTAGAGTCTTTCTACTTGTTTCTCTAATTGGTTAATCCTTTCTATAGCTCCTGTAACTCCTTCAGAAGGTTCAGCAATCTCTGTAGCAGCATAATTTCTGTACTCTTTCACTGAAATGGTTCTAGATCTTATCCTTTTGGATGCCCATTTAGTGAAATCAATACAGTCCACCATCAGAAGTGGAATCAGATCTCCATAAAATAATTTCTTCTTCACTGTTCTCAGCTTGGAGATAAAAACTGCAAAGCAATTTATCTGAATTCTGTTCACAACTGCATATGTGGCCCATTTGACAAATTGACTCAGTTCGATATCATGGCCTTGTCATTGGTAGACATTCTTAATCAAAATGTTAGCTATCATGTGTGCTTTACCATTTAATTGATTTAGTCTATTTAATAATGGCACACCAGGATTGATAACTAAACAATCCTTTATGATCTATTCTATCCACTCGACTATAGTTGTGCTTTCCAGAATTTCTAGTCCTTCATTCTTCAATCCTAGAATGTTGTGGAGAAGCTCTGGTGTTATCTGTATATCAGCTTCCTCCACGTTGGAAATTAATCCTCCTTCTCCTTCTCCTTCTCTTAAGTTTGCATAAAAGTAGAGCACTAGATTTTCATATACTACATGTCCTCTTTCTTGAGAAATAAACTACAATAGACCTTGGAATTCAAATAAATCTTTGATTTCTTGTATTCCGTCCCAATTTACTGGTCTACTGTAAATGATATCACAACCCCTTATATCTTGGTATTTATTATAAGCTTCCTGACTCCAAAAGTGTACTTCATTTAGAACTGTTGTTTCAGTCAGGTCAAGAATTTGAATTTGTTGCTCTATAAGGGTTTCTTCTTGAACTTCCTCTTCCATATGCTGAACTTGAACTTGCTGAAAATGCTTCACAGATTCCTGTATTTTTGCTTCTGCTTTTGTCTATGGAGGTGAGCCGGCAAAACTCTCCACTCTATCTTGAATACTATCCAAAATTTGCTGAAGAGTTCTTTGCTCTTCAATAGAATCTGTCGAGTCATCTCTTTCCATATGTAATTGTTCAGTTTCTTGTTCATTTTCTTCTTTTTCTTCTTCCTCTTGACTACCAATCTGCAATGTCTCGATTCTTTCTGATTCTTTGGCAAATTGGGATGGAGTTACGGGCAAATCAGCTTCTGCCCTAATTTTTGTTTCTTCTACTTGTATAAGCTGTAGACTAGTTTCAGCTTATTTTTCTTCTTCTCTTTGCTCTTACTGCTGCTACTCCTGCTCCTCTTCAGAATCAGATAGCAGGTTTACAAAAATCAGCTCTACTGATCTTGGTATTTCAGATTTAATCTCCTCTTGATATTCAGGCACTATCTCTTTTCCTTTCCTTGTTCTGATTAATTTTACTTGGTCTTCCTCTTCTTCTTCTGAGATTAAATCTACAAAAATGGGCTTTGTATGCCTTTGAGTCACAAGTATTGACTCTTCCTGTTTAACTTTTTCTATAATTTCTAGTCTCAAAGGACCAGCTTCAACTCCTTTTGCAGTAGGTCTGGCAGTAGCTTTTTGATGCTGTTTCACTTTGATTTAATATTGGGCTTTCAACTTTTCTACAACCCTCATTTTGCACCGTGCATCAAACACCAAATATGCTATAGCTACTGCCAATTCTTCTAGTTCTCCTTGGTCTTTTTCTATTTGAACCAATTCTTGAAATTCTCTTCTTTCTTCCTTAGTAGAAGGCCCCAAAATTGCTGCTCTTTCTAATGGCCTTGGTTGTGGAACTAAAGGTCCTGGCTGCTATTCCTTAAGAACAAGTCTTTTAGTAGTCGGTTCCTCTTATTCTTCATTTTCTTTCCTTTATTGCTCCTAGATTGCCCACTAAGCTTGTCTACCTATGCATCTTTTTAACCAGAGGCAGGACTTACGTTGGATTAGTTCTAGGGCAACTTTGTTATTTGGCCTAATTCTTCTCTCTACTTACGACAACTTCTACAACAACTTTAATTCTAGTTTCCATTATCTGAGGTATTTGTATACCCAAATCTACTAACACTTTCCTCTAGTAGAAAAGGTTAGATTCTACCTTTTATAGCTCTTTTTCCCTCGTTGTATTCTTGATTTTTTACCTCGTGTGCCATTCCTCTGAATCTTTAAGAAATTCTAACGTGTCAACTGCATTTTCGCAGAACTCGGGTGTCATCTTCCTCATTGTGGAGTTAACACAACGGAATGAAGTCGCTCTGATCTCTACTATTCTAAGTTCTAAATGATTCTGTGGATAATGCCCCCAAACCCTAAGTTTAGTATAAATAAGCCCTAAGTTTAGGCGAGTAATTGGGTCATTTCCCACGTAAAACTCTCGCTCTCTCATCCGTTGAATTAAGGTTAACTCCACGGACTTAGTTCGTGGACTTAACTACAGTACTCCATTGAGTTAGAGTTAACTCAACAGGGTAAATTCGTTAACTTATCCTAGACTCAACGGAGTAAATTCGTTGAGTTAAGTGTAACTCAACGGACTTCTCGTAAAGTTATATCTAATAAAAATGCATATAATAATAATTTTTACTTCGGTCAAGACCGAAAAATTTCTGATCTAGCCGATCTTACTTTTTCCACACTTTAAAATTTTTCAGTCAAACCGTTATATTCCTTGGTTGAACCTAAATTACATATATTTTTTCTTTTTTTCTTCTCTTTTTTTTTCTATCAATTGAACTGATACTATACTTCGGTAACACCGACATTAAAGTAAAAATATAATATAAATATCTTTTTATATTTTTGTGTTTCGGTCAAACCGATGGATCCTATCGGTTAAACTATAACAAATTTTTTCTTTTTAAAATATGTTTCGGTAAAATCGATAATTCCTTTCGATTTAACCATGATTATATTTAAATAAGGTTTTTTTTTAAAAATATACTCAAAAAATTTCTTACTAAGTGAAGCTCAAGTAATCCTCTACTCTTACTTCTTTTATAATTCCAAAGGAACTTTTTGGTATTTTCAAAATAGGCCTAAGTCTTTGTCCATTTACTTTAAATATATTCTGATTTTTAGGATTTTCAATTTCAATAACTCCATAGGGATAAATATTTCAAACTATGTAAGGTCCTGGCCATCTAGATCTTAATTTTCCTAGATGGTTATGGAGTCTAATCATGTAAAGATATACTTCTTGTCCTATTTCAAAGGTTTTTGGAATAATTTTCCTATCATGCTAGAACTTCATTGTCTCTTTTTCTCTTATAGTTTTTGAATAAGCTTCATTCCTAAATTCTTCTAATTCAATCAATTGTATTTTCCTATTTTTAGCAGCTTGATTTAAATTAGTGTTCAAAGTTTTTAATGCCCAATAAGCTTTATGTTCAATTTCAACTGATAAATGACAACTTTTCCATATATTAGCCTAAAAGGTGACATACCTAAGCTTGTCTTATAAGCAGTTCTATAAGCCCAAAGTGCATCTATCAATCTATTAGCCCAATCTGTTCTAGTAGGATTTACTACTTTTTCTAAGATTAACTTAATTTGTTTGTTTGCACTTTCTACTTGTCCACTTGTTTGTAGATGATATCATGTTGCAATTTTGTGGTTTACTCCATATTTCTTCATTAAGGCTTCAAAACTTCTATTATAGAAATGAGTTTCTCTATCACAGATAATAGCTTTAGGTATCCCAAATCTAGCAATTATATTGGTTCTTATAAAATGTATTACCACTTTGTTATCATTAGTTTTTGTAAGAATAACTTCTATCCATTTAGATACATAATCCACCCCCAACAATATATAATTAAATTGATTAGACATAGAAAATAGACCCATAAAATCTATTCGCCACACATCAAAGACTTCAACCTCAATAATATGATTAAGAGGTAGCATATTCCTCTTTGATATTCTTCCTATTTGTTGACATTTTAAACAACTTAAGCAATATTTATGAGCATCTTTGAATATTGTTGGCCAATAAAATCCACATTGTAGAATTTTAGCAGCAATTTTCCCTGAACCAAAATGTCCTCCACATGTTTGGTCATGGTAGAAAGACAATATGCTCTGATATTTAATTTCTAGAGCACACCTCCTTAAAACCAGATCTGGGCATTACTTAAATAAGTATGGGTCTTCCTAATAGTAATATTTTTCTCTTGAAAAGAATAATTTCTTATCTTGTCTATTCCAATCTTTAGGTGTTAAACCAGTAACTAAGTAATTAACTATGTCTACATACCAAGGCATTGTGTTGATGGTCATTAATTGTTCATCAGGAAATTATCCTTAATTTCAATATTTGATTTTTCTATTTGTAATCTTGATATATGATCTGCTACTACATTCTCACAACCTTTTTTATCTTTAATTTCTAGATCAAATTCTTGTAATAATAATATCCACCGGATCAATCTAGGTTTGGTGTCTTTTTTTGCTATTAGGTGTTTTAAAGCTAAATGATCCATGTATACTATCACTTTAGCTCCAATCAGATATGATCTAAACTTTTCTAAGGCAAACACAACAGCTAACAATTCTTTTTCAGTAGTTGTATAATTAACTTGAGCATCATTTAAAGTTTTGCTTGCATAATGAATCACTTTAGGAGATTTTTCTATCTTCTATCCCAACATTGCTCCTACAGCAAAATCAAATGCATCACACATTAATTCAAATGGATGGCTCCAATCAAGTGCTTGAATTATAGGAGTTGAAATTAAGCTAATTTTAAGCTTGAAAAATACTTCTTTGCAATTTTTATCAAAATTGAATGGGACATCTTTTAATAGATTGGTTAAAGGTCTAGCTATTTTGCTAAAATCTTTAATAAATCTTCTATAAAATCCAGCATGTCCTAGAAATGTTCTAATATCTTTTACTGATTTAGGTTCTAGTAGATTAAAAATTACTTCTATTTTAGCTTTATCTACTTCCAACCCTTTCTTTGAAACATGTTCTAATACTATTCCTTGTTTAACCATGAAGTGACATTTTTCCCAATTCAAAACTAAACTTTTTTCCACACAGCGTTTTAATACTTGGTCTAAATTGTTTAAACACACTTCATATGAAGTTCCATAAATAGTAAAATCATCCATAAATATTTCTAAAAAATCTTTAGTCATTCCAGTGAATATGCCTTGCATACACCTTTGAAAGGTAATTGGTGCATTGCATAATCCGAATGGCATTCTCTTAAAAGCATAAGTTCCATTAGGATAGATGAAAGTTGTTTTCTCTTGATCCTCTAATGCTACTGAGACTTGGTTATATCCTGAATACCCGTATAGGAAACAAAAATATTCTTGCCCTGCTAATTTTTCTAGCATTTGATCTATGAAAGGTAAGGGAAAATGATCTTTCCTAGTCACTACATTCAGCTTTCAATAGTCTATACACATTCTCCAGCCTGATTGAATTCTAGTAGGTATCAAGTCTTGACTTTCATTCCTAATAACTGTTAATCCTGATTTCTTGGGAACTACATGGATTGGGCTAACCCATGAGCTATCAGAAATCGGATAAATTATGTCATTATCTAACCATTTAACTATTTCCTTCCTAACTAGTTCTTTAAGGTTTGGATTTAATCTCCACTCAGGAATTCTAATAGGTTTAACATTTTCTTCTAAATATATATAGTGACAGCATAAAGTTGCACTTAACCCTTTTATATCAATCATAGTCCATCCTATTGCTTCTTTATAAGTTTTGACTACATCTTTTAATTTAGCAATTTGATCCTCTTTTAAATCTGAAGCAATAATGATTAGACATGTTCATTTTTCTTCCAGAAATATATAGGTTAATTCAGGAGGTAAAAGTTTTAATTCTAATTGCTACCCATTAGAAGCTAGAGCTCCTAATTGAACATCATCATTTTCTAAATTAATTTCTTCCTGATCTCCTTCTATATTTATGCTTTCACTTTCCTCTAAAGTTTCAGAATTGAGTTGCCTATTTAACTCTTCTTGAATCACATCATCTAGCATATCTCTTTCATCCTCTAAAAAATCTATGGTATGTAAGGACATTTCTAACTCCTCAAACTTTTCTGGTTTGAAAATATTTAATTGAGTATCCTCATTACCATATGCTAACTTCATTACTCCAGTTTTACAATTAATAACAACCCCTGATGTTGCTAAACATGGTCTTCCCAAAATTAAAGATGTATCACTATTTTTATGCTTAATTTGTTGCGAATCCAAAATTACAATATCAATAGGATATATGAAGTTTTTGATTTTAATTAAGGCATCCTCTATTTTTCCTCTAGGGTATCTTATACTTCTATCAACTAATTGAATAGCAGTCCTAGTAGGGATTAAGCCTTCTAATCCTAAGGATGCAAATATATCACTTGGCATAACATTTATACCTACACCTAAGTCTATTAAGGTTCTTTCTAGAATGGTATTTCCTATGGTGCATGATATAACAAGGATTCCAGGATCAAATAACTTTTTAGGAATCTCTGGTAGAAATAGGGAACTACTTTGCTCAACTAAAAAGATTTTCCTTAAAACTTTTCGCTCTCTTTTCTTAGTATACCAATCCTTAAGAAATTTAGCACAAGGTGGCATTTTCTGCAATAAAACTAACAAAGGAATGCTAACTTGTACTTTTTCAAAAATTTCTCTAATTTTTTCTTGTTTTTCAGGAAATATTTGTTGTAATCTTTCAGAATAGGGTGCTAATAATTGTGATTTAAAAGATTCTTTTTCTTTCATTTGATTTGTTTGATCATTTTTAGTCTCATTCGCAGATTCAGATTTTTCTTCATTGATTTCTATATTTTCAGATATTACATTTTCATTATCATTTTGGTTTTTGTTCTTATCCACCTTCATATTATTTTTGTTTTGAATTCTTAATGGTATATCAGTTCCAGATCTTAATGTTATACATACATCTTCCAAATTTTCATTACTTTCTTGATGTTCTTGTATATCATTTCCGTGATTATGATCTTCAACTGTTTTTAGTCTTAAATTGCACTCTTTAAATTCTCTTGCATTGATATTTTCTGAAAGGACCTCTAGATTTTGATAATGCAAAAATCAATGTGAGGAATCAAATTGTATTTCTCAGACTTAACAATTAACAAGAGAGCAGAAGTTGATACAGATAGTTCAAAGTTTACTATAAGTGATAAAAAGGATTTTAGAAGGTTACCAGGCTTAACTATCCGGAAGAGATATATTTTTGGTGAGTTACCAGTCTAAGTATCCGAAAGGCAGCATAAAGCAGTAGCAACACTATCAGACATTTAGAAGATTAAGTATCCAAAAGTAGAAGGCTTTCAGAGAGTTAGAAAGATGGATGTATGAAGAATCAGAAAGTTACTGTAACTAACTATCCGAAACTTAAGTCATTGAATTTTCCACGTGTAGAAATCCAAACAGAAGCTTAAAAGAAGAATCGAAAAGTTACTAGAGCTAACTAACTGAAATTTGAAGAGTTTCGGTGAGTTACAGGTATAACCATCCGGAACTTAAGTTAGTCTATTATGCATGTGCTGAATTAAATAAAATAGTTGGAAACTTAACAAAGGGTTTTAGAGGTTACTATAGCTAACCATCCGATAGTTAAATAATAGTTCGGTAAGTTACAGCTGCAAGTATCTGATTAAATGACAACTCTTATGTACGATTTGAAATCCTACATGGTAGAAAGACTTAAGTTACAAGTATTTTTCGGTAAGTTACAAGTATTTTTCAGAGAGTTACATGGTTAAGCCTCCGAAAAACCTAGAAAATCGGAAGGGTATCTTGAAATACCTCCCTGAACGGTAACTTACCATATTTGGGACTAAAATCTTACCAAGTACAGTAGAATACATCCGTTGAAAGAAAAATATGATCATTACACATGTTTAGTATATATACAAGCAATAGACAATAGAATTAGATAGCTTTTGCTCATTCAAATATTTACACCAAGCTCAACAAAAGAAAGCATTGGAGATCAAATCATCTTCAGCACATATAGACTCAATTTTTAGAAGCTCATTATGCACTCAACTCTGATACTTTCAAGCAAGTGTTTTATTGAAGTACACGGATCAAAAACTTCAGAGAAAGATTGGTTGGAGCTACGACCTGAATGCTCAATCATATTGGTTGGTTCTTGCTTTAACCTTAAAGCAAGTGATTGTAAGTTTGTGAAAGTTTAGTGAAGCCCAAGTATCCCTTGGGGGTAGACTAGCCGTTAGTGGTGAACCACCTAAAAATGTTGTGTGTATTACTTTTATCGTGTGCTTGCTAATTCTCCATATCAATCAGCCATTAAATTGTTAAGAAACAAATTATTACCATTCACCCCCCCCTCTAGTAAGCCATCAAGTCCTAACATTTTCTTTTGTTTGTATGTCTTACAAATTATGCAGATCTATAACATTATAATTTTCATTTGTGTTGTCCTATTGCATAACTTGTAATTTCATTGTATATTTGTCCAATGCTTTTAGTTTTCTTTCCAGATCATCTAATCTCATTGCATTCAATTTTTGATCAATTTTCATTATGGTTTTTTCAGTTTCATAAATGATATCAATTTTAGGTTCTGAATATGCTTCCTTATAGTTTAATTAGTTGACTTCTTGTTGCTGACACATAAATTGTTCCAGTTTGTCCATGTTTTCCTCTATGCTATGCTCCAGTCTATCATACCTATCCCAAACTTCCTTGTCTCTCAACATATTACACATTTTAAGTTGACCATTAGTTGGGTAAACTATAGGATTCTCATACTCAGATCTATTATAGTGAAGATAATTCATTTGTTGTTCATGTGATCTAACCATCTGCGATCGTTTCAGTTTCAAACAATCAAAAATGTTGTGACCTTCCAAATTGTAGAATTCACATATGCTAATTACAGGTTTCAAAAATCTTTGAGCATAAGCATATGCCATATTCTCCATTATAGAAGAAAACACACAACACTCTTGCTATTAAAACAAAATAGCACTTATAGTTGCTTAACTTCTCAATTCCCTAGCAACTTATTTGGTTGCTTTAGGCGGCATGTTTAGAATGAAAAAGTGCATATTATTAACGGTTAAATGATGGTTAATTGCATAATATTTAGCTTATCATATGAGAATTAAGCCATTATGTTATAATTGCACTGTTATATCCTTTAATTGAAGAATCTGCTTAATTTTGGGGAATTAATGTTAATTTAGTACATTTATGAACTGTCGGTAAGTTGCAGGCTGTGAAATTCTTAAGTATCCGAATTTTCTAATATTTCGGATAGTTATGTTTAAATTGCCGAACAGTTATGTTTAGAGAGAATATTTTATTATTTCCAGATGTACACGTGTCGAAACCAGAATGAATGTCTTAAGTGAATTTTCGGTGAGTTAGCTGTAACTATCCGAAAATGCATCTGAGCATCGGATAGTTAGACTTGTAACTCTCCGAAATGTTATTTTATGTTTAAACTGCTGCTGACACGTGTCGAGATCTAGTAGATTTACTTAAGTTATAACTCGCTAAGTTAGCATAACTGTACACGCTAAGTTACATGAATATATACTAAGGTAACGCGTTAGGTTAGCGGCTTATTTCTTTATTGCATGTATTTTATAGTTATTTTCTAAAATGCCACTGTAGCGGTTGCAGGAACAAACAGTTGGAAGGAAAAACCACGTTTGCACGTATCACGTAGGAATTCAATCGCGCATGGAGAAGGAAGCATTGCCGTTGATCTGCAGGAAGGAAATCCAACCGATCATTCAAGTAGAAGCCGTTACTACTGAAGAAATATAAAAGAAAATAAGAAAAAAAGAAGGTGTGATCGATGGACGGTAGTGTATACAGAGGAGGAGCACCGAGCTTTCTACAGAAAGTATCGGCGATTCTCCGAAGTATCACACCAACCACCGTATCACCACCATAATCACCAATCATCGGAGGTCTGTGAGGATACTTGCCTGATGTCGGGTCGATTCCGAGCCAAACACAGTGCCTGACAACCACTATGAGGAGTGATCGCGTCGCGGGAAGGGAAGCCATTTTCACCAAGCGCCAACTCATATTTCAGAAGATCGTAAAGCTTTTAGCCTTGGCTTCGGGTTGATGCCTGTATGCTGAGGAGGAGATCATCTTGCAATTTTGGACTCGCGATTCTATAGGGAGAGGAGACAGAATTGTAAGTGGTTTAATTTTCAATGGTGTAATTACATTGCAAGTAGTGTCGGAAGTATTTACTGTCAAGTGAGATTACTTTACATTTCACCTTTCGCCCATTTCCATGTTCACATCAAAACAAAAATACCAAAAACAATTTATCTTTGTTTGTATGTTGTATTTGAGTGTTGTATTGTTTGTGTTGTATCGTGATTAATGTTATCTGTATCAGTTTTATGATTGTTTTATGTTAGTTTTAATTTTACAGTTTACTGCAATTGGTTCGTACAAAAAAAAAGTTAAAGATTTTAATGGTGACTGTTTGAATCATTTGAATGTTAGTATTGCTTAATGATAAATCCAATGTTAACTAGCATTAAAAAAGCTTAATTGATGTTATTTACAATTTGTAGAATCGCCCAATGGTTGGCCGAATTCCTCTGTAAATAGCAGTATTATAAAGAAGAGACAGGCTCGTGGAGTTAACTTAAGTCCACGAGGATAGTCTGTTGAGTTAGCCATAACTCAACGAACTTAGTCCGTTGAGTTAACTGTAACTCAACGGAGTGCTTATTGAATATAAATTTGAATTGTTCACAATCAAACATTTCTTAAATTCGTCAGCAATTCCCTATGGGATCGACCTGTACTTGCACACTGATACAATAGACACTGTGCACTTGCAGTTAAAGTACAAATTGGAATGAATATCTAAATTGTATTAAAGGTTGTTTGTTTACTTCTAAAAGAAAGAATAGGCATAAAGATAAATTAACTAAGTAAAAAAATAGAAGTAACAAATCCAAGTTTTTCTAGTGTAGTGTTGGGAAAAACCAAACATAGCACTAGAGAACTTGTTTGGTTCCTAGGCAACAATGCTAGAAAACTTGTATTTGTTAACTTCTATTTTTAACTTGGTTAATTTGTCTTTATGCTTATATTAATAATTTCTTTTTAGAAGTAAACAAACAACCTTTCACACAAATTAGATATTAATTCCAATTTGTATTTTAACTGCAAGTGCATAGTGTATATTGTATTTGTGTGCAAGTACAGGTCGATCCCACAGAGAATTGAGTAAGAATTGTGTACTGTTCCATTTTTTATATTATACTTAATGTGTTCAGTAATCACTCCGTTGAGTTATAGTTAACACAACGGACTAAGTTTGTGGAGTTATGGCTAACTCAACAGACTAATCTCGTGGACTTAAGTTAACTCCATGAGCCTATCTTTCCAGTTTAATACTGCTATTTACAGAGGAATTCGGCCAACCATTGGGCGGTTCCACTGATTGTAAATAACATCAATTAAGCTCTTTAATGCTAGTTAATATTAGATTTATCATTAAGCAACACTTACATTCAAATATTTCAAATAGTAACCATTAAAATCTTTAAGTATCTAAAACAAATTGATTTCAGTAAACTGTAATACTATTTTCTATTTTCTGAATCAAACAAACATAAAACATTCACAATACTGATAATGATAACTTTAATCACGATACAAAACAAACAATACAATACTTAAATACTAAATATAAACACAGATAAGTTGTTGTTTTTGGTAATTTTGTTTTGAGATGTTCATGAAAATGGGCGAAAGGTGAAATGTAAAAATCTCTATTGAAAGTAAATACTTCCATCACTACATTCTATGCGGTTACACCACTAAAAACTTAATCACTTACAATTCTGCCTCCTCTCCCTATAGAATCATGAGTCTAAAATTGCAAAATGATCTCTTCTTCAGCATACTGGCATCAACCTGAAACCAAGACTAAAAGCTTTATGATCTCTTGAGATATGAGTCGATGCTTGGTGAAAATGGCTTTTCTTCCCGCGACGCGATCACTCCTCACAATGGTTGTCAGGTACCATGTTTGGCTCGGAATCGACTTGACATCAGGAAAGTATCCTCACAAACCTTCGATGGTTGGTGATTATGGTAATGTTGGTGATGTTGGTGAATTGTTGGTGATGGTGTGGATGCTTCAGTAAACTTCCGATGTTGCCTGCAGTTAGCGCGGTCCTCCACCTTTACACACACTACCACACACCACCAACCACTTTTTCTTCGCTTTTTCTCCACTTCTTTTATATTTCTTCTGTAGTAACTGCTTCTACTTTAGGTGATCGGTTGGATTTCCTTCATTCAAATCAACGATTGTGATTTCTTCTCCCTTCCACGAGTAAATTCCTACATGATACGTGCAATCGTGGTTTTCCTTCGAATGTCCTGTTTTTGTAACCGTTACAGTGGCATATTAGAAATTAAATGGTCCGTGGAGTTAAAGATAACTCAACAGACTTACTTCATTGATTTAACTATAAAACACGTGCAATAAAGAAATAAGCTGCTAACGTAACACATTACCTTAGTGTGTATTTATGTAACTCGACGTGTACAATTATGCTAACTTAACGAGTTAAACATATGCATCTCACGTGATATACTAAAGCATTTAAATTCAACACGTGCATTTCAAGAAATAATAAAATATTCTTTAAAACATAACTGTCCGGTACATTAAACATAACTCTCCGAAATAACAGAAAATTCAGATACTTAAGAATTTCACAGCCTATAATTTACTGACAGTTCAGAAATGTTCTAAATTAACATTAATTCCCTGAAATTATGTAGATTCTTTCATCAAAGCATATAATAGTGCAATTATAACATAATGGCTTAATTCTCATATGATAAGCTAAATATTATGCAATTAACCATCATTTAACCGTTAATATTATGCATTTTTTCATTCTAAACACATAGATTGTTATGATGTTAAAATTTTGATAACATAGACTGTTTTCTTTAATTTATGTGACAAACATATCTATCACAATAGTTTAATTTTCTTTTAGTGATTATTATTGTGAAATGTGTGCAAATATTAATGGTAGTATGTATTACACATGGCTAGCTGAATTAAGTAGTTGGCTATGGAAATTGAAAAAAAGCTTATTATTTGCTTATATCTTTCCAAGTGGTGACTCATTGAAGTGTTTATCATCCAGCTAAAGTCCATATTGTTGGAATCGCCTTTTCTTGTTAACATGTCTAATGATGTAATTGTCATGGATAATAGCATGTCTGCCTTTGGTTTCTTTCGCCCATTTTGGATTCTGAAAAAACAATCCACTTGATGGAAAAGCACTTTGAGGAAGCAAATACAAGTCCACTTGTGCAATGAACAACAATCATAGCAATGAACAAGCAATGCATCATGATTAAAGCAAAAAAAAAATGAGTACTCTATATTGGATGGAGAAATAGAAAAAATATTTCTCGTATATTACTAAAACTTGCCTATCTTTGTCCATTTCTTTGTGATTGCCTTTCAACTTTAAATTAGTAAACAAGTATTTCATGATATTTTACTACCTTTCCATCATAATAAACTCAACAAAGTTATTTTCTAAAGCAACTATTTATTCCATGTAGGATCGAATGGCTACACAAGAGGGGGTGCATTGTGTTTTTCAACATTCTCAAATATAATTGAAACTTTAAAATTAATAACAAGTCAAGACATTGTTTTAATCAAATCATTTTATTTAAGGTTTCAATTACAATATACAATACAATTCTCCTCAAAAATTGTAGATGCAATTATATAACGATATCATGTTTCATCTAATCAATTTCATAACTTCAAATAGAGAAAACTAATTTACGGAATTTAAAACATTTCTCCCTATTTGAGATTTTCTTCTTCTTCTTCTACAATTCTTCAATGACAAATATCTAACTTTCTCTGCTTCATCGAATTTTCTTTCTTTTGATTCTTCAAATCTTTGGTGACATATATTTGACTTTCTCTTCTTCACTGAATTTTCTTCTATCTAAGAGCTTTTTCTCGGAGAGGTGTTTTGATCCCTAAAAATATATTTCATTTAGTGTATAGGGATAATTGATCAATGAGAATTCTATGCCTTTTATACTGTATTTCTATTTCATGCATATCTTCCACGTTTATCCACAATCAATCTTTCACTCTTCACATCTTCTCTTTTTCCTTCATCAAAATACACACGTTCTGATCTACGTTTTCCTCTCGAATATTCTTTAATCATCAATCCTGGATCTTTGAAAATTTTCCTACAAAATAAACTTTCTCGTCCAAAATTTTTTGTTCATCAAGTGTAATAACAAGTCCTTGTGTTAACGTTAACTAAATGAGTAAAACAAGTATATTTATAACTTAACGTATCTAACTTAACGAGTTCATCATGTGCTAATTCACATGACATGTACTGTAGCTAACTCAACGAACTAAGTTTGTGGTGTTACGCTAACTCAACGAACCAACTTTGTGGTGTTATAGTTAACTCAATGAACTAACTCCGTTGTGTTATATGACTTAAGTTGTCTTTCAGAAGGTTAAATGGTAACTATCCAAAATATATTTAAGTATCAGATAGTTATGTTTACAAAGTATCCGAAATACCTTCTGAAAGGACCTTTAGATTTTGATAATGCAAAAATCAATGTGAGGAATCAAATTGTATTTCTTAGGTAGAATAGTTCAGCAAGAGAGTAGAAGATGATACAGACAGTTCAAAGTGTGCTGCAAGTGATAAAAACGATTTTGGAAGATTACCAGGCTTAACTATCTAGAAGAGATATATTTTCGGTGAGTTACCAGTCTAAATATCTGAAAGGCAGTCTATCCGAAACTTAAGTCATTGAATTTCCCACATGCAAAAATCCAAACAAAAGCTTAAAAGAAGAATCGGAAAGTTATTGTATCTAACTATCCGAAATTTGAAGAGTTTTGATGAGTTACAAGTATAACCATCCAAAACATAATCTTGTAGGATCGTATGGCTACACAATAGGGGGGTGAATTGTGTATTTTCAATATTTTCTAAAATATAATTAAAACTTTAAAACTCAAAAACAAGTCGAGACATTGTTTTCATAAAATCATTTTTATTCAAGGTTTCAATTACAATATACAATTCAATTCTCCTCAGAAATTGTAGATGCAATTATATCTCAATACCATGTATCATCTAAACAATTTCATAACTACAAACAGAGAAAACTAATTTGTGAAATTTAAAACATTTCTCCCTGTTTGAGATCTTTCTTCTTCTTCTTTTTCCTCTTCAGCAATTCTTCAGTGACGAATATCTTGTCTTTCTCTACTTCACCGAATTTACTTTCTTCTGATACTTTAAATCTTCAGTGACATAAATAATACCTTTTTCTGCTTCACTGAATTTTCTTTCACTTGAGAGATTTTCTCGAAGATGTGTTTTTGATCCCTAAATAAGATTTTTCTTTCGTTGTGCAGGGATAGTTTGATCCTTGAAAAGATTTTTCGTTTTGTGTGCAAGGATAATTTGATCAACGAGAACTCTATGCCTTTTATATTGTATCTTTATTTCATGCATATCCTTCACGTTTAACCACTACCAGTTTTCCACTTCTTCACGTCTTTTCTTTTTCCTTCATCAAAATACACACGTTCTGACCCACGTTTACATTTCGAATTTTCTTTAATCATCAGTCCTGGATCTTTGAAAAATTTCCTGTAAAATAAACTTTCTCGTCCAAAAGAAAATTTCCATCAAGTGTAATAAGAAGTCATTACTTTAATGTTAACTAAATGAGTAACACAAGTATATATATATAACTTAACATTTCTAACTTAACGAGTTCCTCATGTGCCATTTCACATGACAAGTACTGTAGCTAACTCAACAAACTAAGTCTGTGGTGTTACGCTAACTCAACGAACTAGCTTAACCTTTCTTTCAAAAGGTTAAACGATAACTCACTAAAAACAGTTTAAGTTTCAAATAGTTACGGTTGTAAGTCTCCGAAAAACTTTAACTCACCAATTCAGCAATAAACAAATGTTTTTATAATAAGAATTTTACCACGTGCAAAAATAATAACTTAAGTTTATAACGCTAACCTAACGCGTTGCCTTAGTGTTCAATATAGCAACTCAACGCGTTTAGTTATACTAACTTAACGAGTTAAACATGTGCATCTCACGTGATACAATATAACATTCGTAACTTATAATTTCACCACGTGTATAACACTAACTTAACGAGTTCTCACGTGACAAATTAGAACTTTTAAGCCTCTAACTTAACGAGTTCTCACGTGACCTCTATACAAACAATACTCTAACTTAACGAGTTGTCTAAACGTGCACTATTCATGATACAAAAGATATAACTTTAAAACATATCATGCTTTTCAATAAAAACACACGTTAACTTAACGTTTAGTTAAATGAGAAATTAATGCAACGAAACGACTAGTTATTAACTTCAGATCCAATACAGACAAGTATTATGTCAGTAAGCTTTTTCTATATTAAGTGATGATTTTAATTTCTTTTCACAAGCAGTAGTAATTGAGCAAATATGATTATTTTCATCCAGCACACATCATCAAAACAAAATACTCAACAATCTCCCCCTTTTTGATGATGACAAAACCATATTAATTCAATTATGAAATATATTTAACTCAACAAAGCACCTTTATTGGGTTAACTTTTAATTCAACAAACACATTTGTTGACTTAAGTTCACTTAAGCTTATTTCTATTGTTTGTATAAATTTCACCTTTCAGAACTAAAACTTTCAGATGTCAATAATTATATAAGTATCAGTTTTCAAATTATCATCTGTCAGACTACAATAACCATTTAAATATCATCTCCCTTTATAATATATGCAATTAAAATCATAATCATCTTTTTATAATATTTCTCCCCCTTTTTGTCATTAATCAAAAAGATAATTATAGAGAATATATATATATAGTAAGAGATATATTTACAACAACTCTTTTTGTAAACAAGAATAAGAATTGAACACATTTACAGAAAAATGTATTGTTCAATGAATTAAACAAACAAAAAAATAAACATTACATTTTGTATTCAGAAACAAACAAAAACAGTTATCGAGCCCTCCTAAGTATATCACTTATAGCATTACATATTTTATCTCCTAGATGGCTAATATCATTTCTGATGTCGTTAAGCACTGCATCTAAGTCAGGAGGTAGTTGGGTTTGCTGTTCTGCTTGAATTGAATAACTTTGTTGTTGTTGTTGTTGTATATGGTCTATACAGTCAGGTTGTTGTTGTTGTTGTTGTTGTCTTTGAGGTATATGCATGGCTTGGAATTTTTGCAAATCTTTAACACTAAATGCTCTCATGCCTTTAATTTCAAAGGGCTAGTCGGATAAATTTAATTGGCTTGCAAGAATTCTACATACAGCATCACCATAA
Organism: Cymodocea nodosa; assembly: GCA_036874045.1. Classification (NCBI taxonomy): domain Eukaryota; kingdom Viridiplantae; phylum Streptophyta; class Magnoliopsida; order Alismatales; family Cymodoceaceae; genus Cymodocea; species Cymodocea nodosa. The sequence continues at coordinate 2,103,171 of CM072345.1, forward strand.
AATAACTTTGAACTCATATGCTATAGTTGAGAAGTAAAAACATCAAACCAAATGATTTGAATTCTATTCAGTAGGCCATAAGTTGCATATAAACAGCTTGTACTGACTTCCAAATTATGTCCAACTCTCTGAAATAAATTTGCATGCAATATATTTGCAATAAACCTTGCCTCTGCATTTAGATTTTCCATTAATCTCATTTCAGAATATACATTTGAAATTTTTGATAAAGACTGAATGTTCCATTCTAGTTGTCTAATCATGTCAAATCTATTTGTAACAACAACACCTTCATTCTTTAATCCCAAAACTTCAAAAATTAACTCAGGAGACAATGTGAACTCCTATTGATTTATTTAAGTTTTCAGTAAATTTCCATTCTTGACTAGATTGCTATAAAAAGTTGTAATAAGTTCTGTGTATTGCTTCCATTTCGTTCCTATTGGCAAGAATTGAATGAGGCCTTGAAACTCAAATAGATCTCTTATGTCTATCAAATTTCTGAACTTTATTGGATGAATATATGTTTTTCAGATATATTTTTCATTCGTGTTTGAGAATGATGAAATGGATGAACTATATTTAATATTCTATAATTTGTGGAAAATTATGCAAGATTGTTTAAAAGATTTACAATTTGCTGAATGACAGGATTAAATGAAAGAAAATTGATTAATGCTTGAAAATATTTGCATGCTGCAAAGTAAAATATAAATTCTACATAACATGAAATGAACTACAAGTAAAAAATTTATATAATGTTCAGATTTAAATGAGTTTTAATTAGAATGTTGCATTAATGACATGTATTTAACTTTATTTAAGTTGGAAAAATGCAGGAGAGTAGAAAAGTATTTACGAGGAGTAAACTTAGAGGTTGCTAAGTGTTAACTCAATGAAGTAAGTTTGTTGAGTTAACCTTAACTCCATGAGGTCAATAATATAATATAAGGTCACTCCGTTGAGTTATCTGTAACTTAATGAAGTTAGTCCGTGGAGTTAGCAGTAGTAACCGAAGCTATTCCGTTGAGTTATCTGTAACTCAACGAGGTTAGTTCGTGGATTAAGCTAAACGATTATTCTCTTAGCCATGAACGAAATTTCGTGGGTTTAGCGGTTACTGAAATTTGAAATTAGAAGAGGCACACGTACCCAGAAAAATAGGAACCACACTACATGTCACAAGACACGTTATTGCAACGAGATTTATTTGCTTTATGGACGTGTATTATAAATATAGAACAGAATATTATTTACTAGTTACCAGCACTTTTGAGAGAAAAGAAAATTCATTGGGGAACTAGAAGGAGAAGTAGCTGATTCAACTTCATCCATCAACAACTATTTACTGAATAGAAAGCTTCGGACTGGTATGTAATTAATCTTCTGCTATTTTACTATATGTTAAGAGTTTATGAGCACAGAGACTCATTCTCGTAGCACTAAACGATTAGTAAGAACACCTACCCAGGAGTATTCAACACAGAAGTGTACTGAAACATTTTCTGAATTGGACTTTAACGAAATCCTTAGGGGTGTAGCAAACCTTTCTTTAAAAGAGAATGAAGATATGGCTGCTCTAGTAGAAAAGCCATTAGGGGAAATTCTATATCCTGAATTAGTTGATGAACCTTCATGTATTCGATTGCCAAACTTTGAGGGAGATAGGTTTGAACTGAAATCTAATTATATTAGTCAATTACCACATTTTCATGGATTAGAAAGAGAGGATGCCTATTATTTCCTTAGAGAATTTAACGAAGTTTGTCAAATGATGAAAATGCCGAATATGAGTATAGATGCTATTAAACTTAGATATATCCCTTTTGCTTTAAAAGACAGCTAAGAGATGGTTATATACTCTATCGCCTAATTCAATTTCTACATAGACTGAATTTTGCTTTGTTTTTCTGGAAAAATATTATCCAACACATCAAATGATTAAAAAGAAAAAGGAAATATTAATGTGTAGCCAAAAACAGGGAGAATCATTCTAGAAATATTTTGAAAGATTTAAAGATTTACTAACTTAATGTCTGCACCATGCAATGAATAAAGCACAATTAATAGGTATAATTTATGAAGGCATAGATGTTTCAACAAAATCTTTATTAGAATCTACTTGTCAGAATGGATTTTTAAAATTGTGTAGTGAAGAAGCATGGGCATACTTAGAAAATTTTGCAAAAAGAACTGCATAGTGGGAGAACTCAGCTGAAGCTATTGTAGATAAAAGAATATTGCCAAGGGGAATGCATGAAATAGATTCAAGCACTCTGCTGAAAGTAAAATTAACTAAATTAACAAAGAAAATAGAAGAGTTATCATTAAATCAAAAACTAGCAGAAAAGAATGCAAACATTAATGATCTAGATATTATTTATGCTAGAAACCAGAAAGATAACTTTGGAAATTCGTACAACCCTAATTGAAGAAATCACCCGAATTTATCTTGGAGAAACAACAATTTCCATGGAGGAGAAAATATAAATGACAAGAATATAAGTTATGAAGCATTAATTGAACAAGAATCTAGAATAGAGAAATTAGAAAAGATAATTCAACAATTAAACAATCATCTAGATTTTGTATTTGGAAATGCTGCAATTCAAAATAAAAATATAAATAGAAATATACCCCTTAGATAAAAAGAATCAATAGAAGTTAAACCTACTAGAGGATTACCAATGCAAGCAGTACCTAACCCTATTAATAGAACTGTTAATGAAATTGATACCTCCTCTAGGAGGGTAGTTGAATGAAGTAGTATAACTGAAGTAACTATGTATAATATAGTAAGTAGAAAATTATTAAAAAAATAATATATATATAGGTATAAGTTTACTTATAGTTAATAGTATCATAGAGTGATTACTTAACTCAACGGACTTAATCAGTTGAGTTATGACCTAACTCCACGAGGGTGTGAAGTAGTTATGTTAATTTTTGTCTTTGCTAAATTTTTTGTTTATATTATACAAAATCACAATAGATGGAATTCTTAAAATTACCGCTGGACGCACAAAGGGAAGTACTGAGTAACTTGTCAGCTAAAGATCTATGCAGATTGTGTTGTGTATCAAAGGATATTAAAGACTATGTTAGAGAAAAATATTTTCATGGATTACAAGTTGCAAAAATGACTAAGATTAGAGATGGATTTTTATGGAAGTCATTTAATCTTAGTTCAATTAGCTATGAATATCTGAATATGGATGAAACTACTGGAATTCCACCCAATGCATTAGAAGGAATAGATCATATTATGGGGATGGATGAAGGATTAATTATATATAGAACCAAACCATGGTATGCAATTCTGTTACCTGATATTTTGATTAGAAATCCTCTCACAAGAGAAGAATGGAATATAGGAAGGCCTAATAGATATGAAGTACCAATTGAAAATTGTGGGTCAGCTTTAATATTTTCTGATAAAAATTTGATCATTCCTAAAAATTATATTATTGGAGACCTACTAGAAATTGGGATGAAGATTTATGCTTAAGTGTGTATAATTTTCTAAATAAATCTTGGACTGAAAAAACTATGATATATCTAGGACAGAAATCTTTAATTAACAACATACATGTCATACTTGATGGATATATATATTTAGTCATAGATATATCAGTTGCATTTAGATCTGATTTATACATAGTAAGCATAGATAGTTATGATAATGACTATATAGAAATTTTACCTATACCAAGTGATATAGCTAAACCACCATCTACAGAATATGATAAAATTCAATTAGGAATGCGGTATAATGAATATGATGATCCTACTTTATGTCTGATAAGATGGTGGGATGAATTGAAGAAATTTCAAATATGGATTATAAAGGACCTAAATGAATGGAAGTGGGAAGAGGAATATATTGAAATAGATGTAGAAATAGAAACAACCACACTATCTTGGAACAGAAGAGGATCTCTTTCTACATTTCATTTCATTAATGGAAATACACATATATTTAGTATTGATAACATACTACAAGTTTACAAATTAAAAAGGAAAATAGACTGCATTGAAACAGAATTGATAGCAAGAAGAATGATGCCAAAAAAGTTTACTTGGACTGACACGTTTATTCCATTTGTTACTACTTTCAGTCATGTTCTTAAAGTATGATTCTATGTTTTTAATGTTGTGTGTAGTTTGCATTTATTTTTAGAAAGAAAAAAATAATAAAAATATCAATCCAGTTTGTTGGTATCTGTTCTGGGAAACCAACTGGCTTGCTTGTGAGCCACCAAAGGCATAGGAGCCTGGGTTCCACATAAGACACTGATTTATCAATATCTGTTAAATGTTATTTTGTTATATATTCTGCTTTTATCTATGAATGAAAATTTTTTAAGAATCAAAAATCAGAATATACAAAAGGAGATACAAACGAAACAAGGTATGTAATTGATTACTTATCCTGAATTTAGATTTAAACTCAATTCGTGGAGTTATTCGTTAACTCAACGAATTAAGTTCGTTGAGTTAGATGCTAAGTCAATGAAACAATATTCATGTCTGTTACAATTACTGTATTTATTGTCAAATCTTTTACATTGAGGATAATGCAAAAAAAATAGGTATGGGGGGGAGGTAATTAAAGTAACGGCCATGTAAGTTCATTAATTAAAGGAATTAGAATGATACTGCAAAGTTTTGTGGAAATTGATAATTGAGATTGTAATTTTTTTTAAGAACTGTAACTACTTGAGTGTTATATTTAGAATCTTATATAAGATACTACAAATTTTACTACTCATACAAATCTAGATATAGTATCTTATGTTTTTGCTGAAATTTATGAGTTTAACAGTTTCACGATTTTAAAAAGAAATCAGAATATTTAACTGAAACTCAATAAATTATTTGAAATCCTGAAATAGCTGAAATGTTGATTTTTGGATTAAAGGAAATACATATGATCAATGATACATTTAATTTGATTGATTAAACTTGTAGAATGATTTATGTGTAGATCTTATTAAACTATAGAAAAAAGTATGAGCTTATTGATATGGATTCATATTTTCAGTAAATAATAGAAGCAGGACTATATGAGATTGGTGTTTTATTGCATCTGTATTAATGAAATACGTACATATACTATGTTGAAAAAAAAAAAAAAAACTTTGAGAGTTTATTAACTTGTTTGATCACGAGTCTTTTGTACTTGAACAAATAGGTATGTAAGGATTGTTGACCTAAAAATGACTCTTTAAATCTGGCAACCTAAGATCCTAATCAGATCTGGGATTGTTGACTGAAAGCTCGATACATGGGTACACTAGAAAGCTCTTGTATGATTCAAGCTTGTCAAATTAACTTTTAAAAATACAAATATGCATATACTATTTTGAAAAGATACAAGTGTTTTGTGAAATACAGATATCTTCTAAATTGAGTATATGTTCTATTATCTAAAATTGCTGAAGTATGAATCTAGAATAGACTTTTGAAGTTGTTTATTTGAGATACAATTCTTTATTCTACTTGTCTTAATCATATCGAATTGGATTGTGCTTTGATTCTTATGTACTTGAAATTTATTTTGGAAATCATATTGAAAAATTCAAGATGACAGATGTTGAAAAGAAAAAAATGATAATATAATTAACACCTATGTGATGCTGATATATTTTGTATGTAATTTACATATATTCTAAATATATTTGCAGGTTGAAGAGGAGAAAACAAAGTTAAAACAGATTACTAAAGCATACAAAATATCTATATAGTAATCTAATTTATTATTTTGAAGAAGAGCGAAATGAAGAATTAAATCTAGCACTTTAGAAAGACCAATTAGTTAGATCTTAGTTTGCTAAGGGACTAGCAAAATTTAAGTATGGGGGAAGTGTTTAGAATGAAAAAGTGCATAATATTAACGATTAAATGATGGTTAATTGCATAATATTTAGCTTATCATACGAGAATTAAGCCATTATGTTATAATTGCACTGTTATATACTTTAATGAAAGAATCTGCATAATTCTAGGGAATTAATGTTAATTTAGTACATTTATAAACTGTCGGTAAATTGCATGCTGTGAAATTCTTTAGTATCTGAATTTTTTGTTATTTCGGAAAGTTATGTTTAATGTACCAACAGTTATGTTTTAAATGCTTAAAGAATATTTTATTATTTCCTGGATTACACATGTTGAAACTACAATGCATGACTTAAGTGGATTTTCGGTAAGTTATTTGTTAACTATCCGAAATGCATCTGAGCATCGGATAGTTAGGTTCGAAAGTGTCCGAAATATTTGAACTTGTTAAGATAGAATTATGCACGTGTTGAATTTAAATTGCTTTAGTATATCACGTGAGATGCAATGTTTAACTTGTTAAGTTAGCATAACTGTACGCGTTGAGTTACATGAATACACATTAAGGTAACGCGTTATGTTAGCGGCTTATTTCTTTATTGCACGTGTTTTATAGTTAAATCAACGAAGTAAGTCCGTTGAGTTATCTATAACTCCACGGATCATTTATTTTCTAATACGCCACTATAGCGGTTACAGAAATAGGACATTCAAAGGAAAACCACGATTGCATGTATCTCGCAGGAAATCACTCGTGGAAGGAAGAAGAAATCACCATCGTTGATGCTCAGATGCATTTTCGAATAGTTACAGCTAACTCACCGAAAATTCACTTAAGAGATTCATTCTGGTTTCGACACGTGTACATTTGGAAATAATAAAATATTCTCTCTAAACATAACTATTTGGCAATTTAAACATAACTATCCGAAATATCATAAAATTTGGATACTTAAGAATTTCACACCCTACAACTTACCGATAGTTCATAAATGTACTAAATTAACATTAATTCCCCAAAATTAAGCAGATTCTTCAATTAAAGCATATAACAGTGCAATTATAACATAATGGCTTAATTCTCATATGATAAGCTAAATATTATGCAATTAACCATCATTTAACCATTAATAATATGCACTTTTTCATTCTAAACACTTCCCCCATACCTAAATTTTGCTAGTCCCTTAGCAAACTAAGATCTAATTAATTGGTCTTTCAAAAAGTGCTCGAATTAATTCTTCCCATTTTGTTTTTTTTTCTTCTGTTCAGCATAAACATATATTCTGTATGTTTCAGTAATCAACCTGCAAAGATATTTAGAATATATGTAAATTACATACAAAGTATGTCATCTTCATATAGGTGTTAATTATATTATCGTTTGTTCTTCTTTTCATCATTTGTAATCCTGAATTTTCCAATAAGTTTTCTAGAAGAAATTTCAACAACATACGAATCAAAGTACAATCCAATTCAATCTGATTAAGACAAGTAGAATAAAGAATTGTATTTCCATTAAACAACTTCAAAAGTCAATTCTAGATTCATATTTCAGCAATTCTAGATAACAGAAAATATACTCGATTCATAAGATATCTATATTTCACAAAACACTTGTATCTTTTCAGAAAAGTATATGTTTTTTTTTTTCTTTTCTTTTTTCTTTTTTTCTTTTTTTTTGTGTACTTTAAAAGTTAATTTGACAAGCTTGAATCATACAAGAGCTTTCTAATGTACCCATGTAACAAGCTTTCAGTCAACAATCCTAGATCTGATCAGGATCTTAGGTTGCCAAATTTTCAGAGTCCTTTTTCAGGTCAACAATCCTTACATACCTATTTGCTCAAGTACAAAAGACTCATGATCAAACAAGTCAATAAACTCTCAAAGTTTTTTTTTTTTCTAAAAATAAATGCACACACAAAACAAAGCATTAATCACATACTGTATATGCACGTATTTCATTAATACAGATGCAGTAAAACACCAATCTCATATAATCCTACTTCTATCATTTACTAAAAATATGAATCCATAACAAAGGACGTTAAGATCTAGCAATTTGCCAGATTTAAAGAGTTCTCTTGTAATAAGTGTTTAAATAAGGTTTCTGTAGCTATAACTTAACGAGTCTTGTAGTCATGTTTGGGTGTTAAATCAATATTAAATAAACTTTATTCAATCAAGGTACCTGAAAATTTAAGCATAACTCGTTGAGTTACCTAACCTAACGAGTAAAATGCTATCTAGAGGTAGTTTTACATGTTACCTTACATAGCACAACATCTAATTAGTATACTTAACTAAAATCTTGAGAGCATTGTAAACTATTCTATTATTCTTTCTATATACCTAACATAGTTTGCTTGTCGTTTAAATTGTTTCTTCAAGATTTTAAGAGGACTAAACTCAGATTAACTGAGGTTTATATTTTGAATCATATTAATATGTTTTAGACATTGTTATTCCTCCCCTTAAAAATATACTTCAAATATATTCAATAACATACAAAATATACTTGTATAAAATAGGTGTTAATCATAACTATACTTTAGAATTTTTAGAAACTTTTGTTATCTTAAATTTATTAAGAATGATTTCTAGAATCAACTCTAACTATATATAAATCAGAACATAACATTAAACTTAATATGATTAACACAAGTAGAATAAAGAAACGTATCTTAAATAAACATTTTTAAAAGTACTGGTTTAGATTCAAAAAATCAGTAGTCATATTGGTAGAAACTATATTCAATTCAAAGATATCTGTATTTAATGAAACAACTTTCATCTTTTCAAAACAGTAAATATAAATAATTTTCTTTAAAAGTTAGTTTGAAAAGTTTGAATCATTCAAGAGCTTTCTAATATACCCGTGTAATGAGCTTTCAGTCAACAATCCCAAGTCTGATCAAGACCTTAGGTTACTAGATTTAAAGAGTCCTTTTTAAGGACAACAATCGTTACATACCTATCTACTCAAGTACAAGAGGCTTGTGATCAAACTGATCAATAAACTCTCAAAGATTTTCACTTTGTAAGTACTTTTTATTTTAATCATAGTATATATATATTTCATTAATACAAATACAATAACGCATAAATCTTATACAATTTTTACTTCTATGATTTTACTAAAAATATGAATCTATTTCAATAAACTCATACTTTTGACTAGTAGCTTAATATGATTTACATATAAATTATTCTACAAGTTTAATCAATCAAGTCAAACTCATTCTTGATCATATGCACTTTCATTGATCCAAAGAAAACACTTAATCAAAATTTCAAGATTTCAAATGTATTTAAATTTTTTCATTTGACATTTCCACTTAAAATTTTAAAAAAATTGTTGAGTATTTTGTTCTAATGATGTGTGCCAAACGAATATAATCATATTTACTCAATTATTATTATTTGTGAAAGTAAATTAAGAATCCTATGAGTACTTCTTTAAAGTTAAATATTGATGACATAGGAAAATCAATAGATCAAAGAAAATACAGAAATATGATTGGTTCTTTACTTTATTTGACAGCTACTAGACCTGATATCATATTTGTTGTGTGTGCTTATGCTAGATTTCAATCTAATCCTAAAGAATCACACTCAATTGCTGTTAAAAGAATATTTAGATATATACAAGGAACTAAAAATTTTAAACTGTATTATTTTAAGGATAGTTCAATAGATCTTATAGGATATACTGATGCTGATTACGTAGGATATAAATCTGATAAAAAGAGTATCAATGGCACATGTCAATTATTGGGAAATAATTTGGTGTCATGGTTTAGTAAAAAGCAAAATTGTGTAGCACTTTCAACCACTAAAGCTGAATATGTTGCTGCTACATTGTGTTGCACTCAAATTCTGTGGATAAGGCAAACTTTAGAAGATTTTGGATTATCTTATGATACAACTAATATTTATTGTGACAGTAGTTCTACAATAAATCTTTCTAAAAACCTGTATTACATTCTAGAGCAAAGCATATAGAGGTTAGACATCATTTTCTAAGAGATAATGTAATTAAAGGAAAAATTAAATTAAGATTTGTGTTTAGTAAAAATCAATTAGCTTATATATTTACAAAACCTCTAGATGAAAATATATTCTGCAACATAAGGTTAAATTTAAGTATTTGTAGGCTATGTGACGTGTAAAATGTTTAAATTCCACAAAAGATAAATATTGTTGATGATGTTATTTACCTCATAGATGTTATATCCTTATCATAAATATCTAAGTAATATCTAAACTACTGCATAAGATACTATGTATTTACGATAAAATTATCGTAGTATCTTATTGATTTTACTTATTTTTCCAGGTTTAATAGTTTTTCAAAATTTTAAATGGATATGTCAATGAAAAACATTAAATTTCTCTAAAATCTTGAAATTTTGATTAAGTGTTTTCTTTGGATTAGTGAAAGTGCATATGATCAAGAATGAGTTTGACTTGATTGATTAAACTTGTAGAATAATTTATATGTAAATCATATTAAGCTACTAATGAAAAGTATGAGCTTATTGAAATTGATTCATATTTTCAGTAAAATCATAGAAGTAAAAATTATATGAGATTTGTGTGTTATTACATCTGTATTAATGAAATACATATATACTGTGTTTAAAATAAAAAGTGCTTACAAAGTGAAAATCTTTGAGAGTTTATTGATCAGTTTGATCGCAAGCCTCTTATACTTAAGTAGATAGATATGTAAGGATTGTTGTCTTGCAAAAGGATTCTTTAAATTTGGTAACCTAAGGTCTTGATCAAACTTGGGATTGTTAACTAAAAGCTCATTACATGGGTACATTAGAAAGCTCTTGTATGATTCAAGCTTTTTAAACTAACTTTTAAAGAAAATTATCAATATTTACTATTTTGAAAAGATAAAAGTTGTTTCATTAAATACAGATATCTTTGAATCAAATATAGTTTCTACCAATATGATTGTTGAATGTATTGAATCTAATCAAGTACTTTTGAAAATATTTATTTGAGATACATTTCTTTATTCTTCTTGTGTTAATCATCTTAAGTTTAAAATTATGTTTTAATTCATATACAGTTGGAGTTGATTCTGGAAATCATTCTTAATGAATTTAGGATAACAAAAATTTCTAAAAAGAAAATTTAAAGTATAGTTATAAGTAACACCTACTTTATACAAGTATATTTTGTATGTTATTGAATATATTTGAAGTATATTTGTAGGGGGAGGATTTACAATGTCCAAAACAGATTAATATCATTCAAAATATAAACCTTAGTTAATCTGAGTTTAGTCCTCTTAAAATCTTGATGAAACAATTTCATAGACAAACAAAATATTTTAGGTTCTTAAAAAGAATTTTAGAATAGTTTACAATGTTCTCAAGATAATATTTATATCTATTAGCTTATATGTTGTTTTCGGAAGCTTTCAATTGAAAACATCCAAAACTTGCTTTTTTAGTCAAAGTATACTAATTAGACGTTATGTTATGTAAGGTAACATGTAAAATTGCCTCTTGACAGTGTTTTACTCGTTAGGTTAGGTAACTCAATGAGTTATGCTTAAATTTTTCGGGTACCTCGATTGAATAAACTTTATTCAATATTTATTTAAAACTCAAACCCATCTAATGGACTCGTTAAGTTATGCTACTAAAACCCTATTTAAACACTTATTACACAAAAACTTAGGTTATCTCATAATGTCTTTCTAAAAATCTTTCCTACTTGTTCCTGTAACAACCTGTGACGATGTTTTCAAAGTTCTACAAAGGGCATGGTAGAGGCAAATGAAGAGGTAGAGGAAATGCCAAAGGCAAAGAAATAGATGTAGATGATGCTCCTCGTACATGGTTTAAAAAGATTTTTCAAGTAGACAAAAGGTTAGCTCAAAGATATTGCGACTATTTCTTTTCTAAAGAGATACTTGATGAAGTTAGACAAGAACTTCAAAATACAGCTGACAGTATACTATTAGGATCCTTGTATTTTAATAATGCAAAAACCTGTGTGAGGAAACAAATTGTATTTCACAGATAAGACTATTCCACAAAAGATCAGAAGGCAAATAAACAGATATAGGTAGTTTAGAAATTACTACTATAGAGCTATAAGAAAATCGGACAATTACCAAACTTAAGTATCTGAAAGAAAGTTAATCTTCAGTAAGTTACAGGCTTAAGTATTCGAATAGTTAGTTTAAAATAGTAAAAACATTGTCAAATAGTTAGAAGAATAACTTTCCGAAAATACAAGGCCTTTGGAGAGTTTGAAAGATAACTAGTTGAATGATTGGAGAGTTAAGGCACTAACTATCTAGAAGTTCAAGGAAATCGAAAAGCTAGGAAAGCTAACTATCCAAAACTTAAGTCATTTAATTACCCACGTGTAGAAATCCAGATAGAAGCTTAAAAGGATTTTCGGAGAGTTAGAAAGCTAACTATCCGAAAAATAAGAAGTTTTGGAAGGTTACAGATTTAACTATCTGAAACTTAAGTCATCCTATTACGCACATGTAGAAATAAGAAGACAGCAGTTGGAAGCTTAAAAGGAGATCCAAGAGGTTACTATAGCTAACTATCTGAAAGTTCAAGAGTTTCAATAAGTTAATAATTATAACCATCCAAACTTAAGACACTTCACGTGTATGACTTAAATCTCACGTGACAAAAGGATTTAAGTGGATTTTCAATGAGTTACGAACATCCTTCGGAAAGTTACATAGCTAACTATCTGAAAGTTTAAGAAAATTGAAAGGTTATCTTGAAATACCTTTTCAAATGGTAACTTACCATATTTAGACCTGCAAACTCAACAAGTATAGCAAAATCAATCCGTTGAAGAGAAAATATGATCGTTGGACTTACAAGCATAAATACAAACAGATCATTCAATATTCAGTTAAGCTAACAAGTAAGATTACATAGACAAACACATATAGAGATATAGTATACATTGTAGATCAACTATTGTTATAGAAGAAAGCTCAATTCAAATTAACTACTACAAAGAATTGATTGAAAGTTGGATATACAAGAAGATTCTTAAAGCTCTCCAAGTGTTGAAAGTTTGATCCAAGAATGATCATTTGGTTCGTGGCTTCGACTTTAAAGCTTCGTTCAAGTTGTTGGTTTGAGTTTTGACTTGAAAACTCAAGAGGTTGGTTTTCTGAAGTTTATACCTAAAAACTTCTAAGTGTTGGTTTTCTAAAGTTTATACTTGAAAACTTCTGAGTGTTGGTTAGAACTATGACCTGAAAGCTCAAGGGGTTGGTTCTTGCTTTGACTTGAAAGTAAGTGTTTGTAAGTGTTGAAATACTTAGTAAAACCCAAGTGATCATTGGGGGTGAACTAACCTAGTTGGTGAACTACCTAAAATTCCCTTGTATTTCATACTTTTATTTCTACTATGCATGTTTATTTATCTATTTAGTACTTCAGTAAACTATTTATTTAAAATTGGTTAATCAAGTTCGAAATAGTTTTAAATATACTTTGATCACCACTCACCCTCCCTCTAGTGAAGCCATACATTCCTAACAATATTTAGTTAGGACTAGGCTACCATTATGCTAAAAGCTTGAGTTGATAGAAAAGGCGTTACCAATCCTTTTTTTAAGTAAGCCTAGAATCTCTCACAAGTCCAAGTTTGTGGGAGGAACCATTAGAATTAACCCCCTTCTCCCATAGGTCCCTAAGACCTTCTCCCTTCACCCTCTAAGTCCTTCAGGTCCCTCAGCCCATCACCCATCAAGTCCCTTAGCGAGTTCCTCAACAATCCCCCCCCTTGAAAAATGCATCCCATAATGCATCCTCAAGGATTCGAGCCCACGTCTATGAGTAGGCTCTTATACCATAGTTAAGACTGGGCTACCATTATGCCAAAAACTTGAGCTGATAGCAAAGGTGTTACCAATCTTTTTTTTAAGTAAGCCCAGAATCTCTCACAAGTCCGAGTTCGTGGGAGGAACCATTAGGATTAACCCCCTTCCCCCATAGGTCCCTAAGGCCTTCTCCCTTCACCCTCCAAGCCCTTCAGGTCCCTTAACTCATCACCCATTGAGTCCTTTAGCGTTCCTCAACATATACAATATATGGGTATAAGAAGTAAATTTGACAAAGAATATCATATGAAATGTGTTGAAATAACGTTTTTAGAACAATATGCTAAATACCTGGAAAAAGGAGTAGGTTTTTCAAATAGAATTCCTCAAACACCTATCAATGGAACACAACTATAACTATTTGAGGAAGAACATGACTCTGCAATACCTACACCTTTATTTTCAAAGGAAAAACAAACAAATATTGCTGTAGATCAAGAAAAAGTTGAGAGTCTTTGTAAAGCAATAGTTATTGAGAGTGCTTTCGAAGAATTGAAACAACAAACTTTTTTGAAACAAATGCATAAGAAAACAGCAATAATGCAACAAGAATAACAGCTGACTTGTTACAAGAGAAAAAGGGTGAAAAAAATTGTTTCTAAGGAAACAAATTTAGTTGAAAAAGAAAAATCAGATGAAGATTTAATTCCATAGGGTAATATATGTCTAGACATTGTGCCTTTCAGTACATCTGATAAGCTCATTAGTTCCGAACACACTGAAACTGATGATGATGAAACTTTATTGTCTTTTTCTAGAAAACTTGAAAAGCGCTCAAAGCCACAAATTAGTTCAAGTTTTTCTATAATATCAAGCCCTATTGATAAGGTAATTGAACAATCAGAACATCAGGCAAATGACATTGAACAAGTTATTATTGATGTGCTTAAAAATATTGACGTAGTAACTAGTTCAAATGCTAGATTGTCTAGAGTAGCAGCTATTAAAAAAGATAAGACTCTAGAAGAGCTTAATGTTGATTAGCCTTTTTCAAAATCTATAGAACTAGAGTTTCAGAATTCATAGCATGTTGAAATGACAATATCTGTTGAGGAAAATGAAGAATTATAGATAGATACATTGGCTATTGAATTTGTAGAAAAATTACATTGACTATTCTATAGAAACTGAACTTATGGATGTAACGGATATTGAAAATGTTCCTCACACTATTGAAGTTGAAGAATCAAGCTTACCTAAGCAGCTTCAAGAAAATATTTTGACAAAGGAATACAATGATATTTATTTTGAAGAAGAGATTCCTGAAGGAGACTTAAATCCTGAATCAAGACTTCAAGTATCACCTTCTATGTATAGAATACTACCCATTCAAGGAAATTCAATATATTTTAGGTTTGAGGAAGCATTACAGAAATACAATAGTTTGATTTCTTGTCAAATTCTGCATGCTCGACCAATAAAATTTAAAAGTTTATTGGAAATAAAAGCTTTATTTGAGTTTCAAGGCTTAATGCAATTCTTATCAGCTAGAACAAAATGGAAGCAATATAAAGAGCTTATTGCAGCTTTTTATAGCAATTTGGTAAAGAATGATAATATGTTGACAACTCAAATAAACCAA
This sequence comes from Cymodocea nodosa, assembly GCA_036874045.1. Taxonomy (NCBI): domain Eukaryota; kingdom Viridiplantae; phylum Streptophyta; class Magnoliopsida; order Alismatales; family Cymodoceaceae; genus Cymodocea; species Cymodocea nodosa. Next base: position 2,118,491 of record CM072345.1, read on the forward strand.
TAGGAGTTTACTTTATCTCCTGAATTGATTTTTGAAGTTTTGGGATTAAGGAATGAAGGTATTGTTGTTACCAACAGATTTTATATTATTAGACAACTAGAATGGGACATTCAGTCGTTATCACAGATTCCAGGTGTATATACTGAAATGAGATTAATGGAAAATCTGAATGCAGAAGCTCGATTTATTGCAAATATTCTGCATGCCAATTTATTTCAGAGAGTCGGACATAATCTGGAAGTTAGTAGAAGTTGTTTATATGCAGCTTATGGCCTCCTAAATAGAATTCAAATCAATTGGTCTCAACTATAGCATATGAGTTCAAAATTATTTTTTGGTGATGTTGTATGTTAAATTCTTGCAAACCAATTAAATTTATCAATTTAACATTAGGTTGTCCTATATTTCTCACTTTTCACTTAGCCTGACCTGAAGTTATTTTCTTTATATGAATAGTTACGCTAAGTATTCTACAATTATTGGTTGTAAAACTTGTATAGTTATTGCAAGCACTTGAGTTATTTATTAGGAACAGATCTTATATTTATGATTTCAATGATTGAATCTGTTTATAGACTCGAAGAGTTATAAATATTTTACTAACAACCTTTCGTGTTTCTACCTTGGAAAAACCCTAGCTTCACAATCTTTACTTCCACTAAGTTGTACAGTGCAAAACGAAGATTAATTGACAATGTCAGGACGTGAAAGAGGACGTGGTAGAATGACAAAAGTGCAAAAAAGAGAGTTGGAACTTTAGAAAATGCAGAATGAAATCAACGACATCTATTCAAGGTACACTTTTACAAATGAAATACTGCATGAAATTAGAAAAGCTGTTCAAGATGAGAAAAATTTCTGTTGGAAGTTTATTCGCAATTATGCTGAAACACAGTTTAGACTAAAATAGACTGAACTTTCTGCATTACAACTATGGAAACAAACTTTACAACCTAACCCTGCAGTTGTTACAAGTTCTAGACAAATACCTAAAAAATTAGTACTGTCTATCACTTATTATGGAAAGAAGTGTGGACCAATGATCGAAAATGCAAATAGGGAATTACAATCCTTGTATTCCCAACTTTATTTTCCCCCAACTGTTTTAGATGATATTAAACAATGTATAGATGAACAGAAAATTGCCATTAGCAAAATGGGCCTTCGAAGTGAAGGACAAAGAGTTTATCAACTTAAAATGGTAAAGGTTGAGAGCTTAAAACTCTATATTCCATTATTACAACCTAGGCATCATGGTAAAGGACCATCAAGACCCCAGGTGCCTTTAATAGGAGAAATTAAGACAATTTTAGAACCTCTTGAACAACTTGAAAGACTGCAGACATATAGTCGGAAAAATAAAAAGACAATTGAATATTTTGGACTAACTGCAGGTGTACAAGGAATATTGTAGCAAAAAGAAGAATCAATGAAAAATGGAAAACTATGCTCCATTGCAGAAGTTGGATAGACATTTTTGTCAGGAATCCTAGTAGATATGACAAATATTAGCTTACAAGCATATACTCTAAGGTATTGTGTCACATTAGTGCATAATGTATCTTTTCATACAATAGATAGTTTTTTACACAATGCTGCAAGCACACATTCTTTTCCTACGGAAAGAGAGCATGTAGGAAATTTTGATGATACATATATAGATGATATACAATTTGATGATATTTTTGATGACATAGACACTGAGTTTATGAATTGTGAAGATATTTCATCTAAAAAGGAATGTACAGATATTCTTCCTCTTATTGTATCTCGAACAGAGACTTTTGAATTTTGGTACAGTTGCTTATACTATACTTTATATATATGGTTATGCCTGTTACAGTATATAATATACTTGTTGATAAATGTATATAATCAACAACATACATAGTTACAAATAGAATATGATACTACCAATGTCTCACATATACAAATTTCAGAAATACAGGATGATTCTATTCCATAGACAGATATAGAACATTCTTTCATATAGAGACAGTTGTATAAATCAAATATAGATATACATGTTGTTGATATACAGATTGTTACAAAGACTGTTGCTACTGAAATGTTTCCAAAAGAACAAACAGAAGAATTTCAGCAGATTATTGATACTACAATAACAGATATTTCAAACATTTAGAATAGTTTTGATGGCAATTGCACCAATTCTGAAAGATCTGCAAATTTAGATGCTGCTGATAATTTTGAAACAAGTCCCATTTTAGAACATCATGACAGGAAAATACTTAATCCTGAATAGAGTTTAGATGAAAATACACTATTATGGTTCAGAAATAATTCCTGTTATGACAAATTTCAGACATATAAAACTTTTACAGTTTTATATTCAAGACCAGTTAAGTTTGAAGGGATGGCACATATATGAGAATTGTTTGAATTTCAAGGCTTGTTGACTCTACTTCCACAATAGCTAGGCCATCTTGCTATACCCGAACTTATCAGTTGTTTTTACTCAAACTTAACAGTGGAAGAAGGTATTCCTGTTTCTAATATACAAGATAATGACATATTTAACTCTAGATTTACTTCATCAGGTACTTGGTCTGAAAAATGAAGGAGTTAAATTATCAGAAAGAAAACAGGTTTATCGATTGGGATGGGACATTACAAGTTTAGCCAAAGATCCAACTGCCAACAAACCATTGACATTACTAAATGACTTAAATGGCCAAACACATTTTATTGCAAAAATATTGCATGCTACATTGTTTCAGAGGTTTGGTTATGAGGCAGAAGTTGGCAGATGTTGTCTTTATGCTACATATTCATTAATAAACCATATACAAGTGAACTGGTATGATATTTTTGTTTCTCATATCTTACATTTGTAGAGTAAATTATTTTATGGTAATACGATTTTGAGAATTGTGGCAAGTCAAACAGATATTACACATTGGCCACAGAAAAGATTAAAGTCAAGATCTTTCTCTGTAAAGGAACTCCAAAAATACTAGGAAGCAGATACACCTGTCCTTAGACAACAACAACAACAGGATCGGCAAACATAGTCACAGCAGCAACAGCAACAATCCACACAATTTACAGAAACACAGCAACATACAGATATACAACAAGATATACATGCAAATATACAACAAGGTATATATACAGAAATACATACAGGTATAGATATAGACATACATATTGAATTTTTACAACAACCATCACAAGTTTCTCAAAATGATTTAGATCAAGCATTACTTGATTAGATAAACAAAGTTAGTACAGAAATTGCAAAGAAAATTTCAGATACTCTGATTGATATTTTTCGAAGACAAAGAGGCTTGTGATTATACAAATTATGTATTACATGATTTATTTTTTGTAATTTGTAACCAAAACTATTATGTCAACTATTTACTGATTTTAATGTTACATGATTATTTTTCACAGTTTATGCTTAATCCATAAATTTTATGTATGTTTGAAACTATCGTTTTGATTAATATATACTTAGTAAGATTTCCTTCCTTACATTTAACTTGCTTAACTTCCTAAAGGGGAAGAAAATAGTTTGTTTACTTTTTTATAATGCCAAAAAGGGGGAGATATAAATTATGTGACTTATTAGGTTTTGACATCATCAAAAAGGGGGAGATTGTTAGGTATTTAATTTTGATGATATATGCTTTATTAACGTTTTTAAATAAGTCTACATAATATTCTCTAAGTATATTTCTCTAAGTATAATAGTTAACAGATTATCAGAAAGTTTCATTGTTATGTCGGATAAATTAAAGATTTCCGAAGAGTTAGATTTTCAATAGTTAAACTTTCGGATAATTAACGTTTTGTTTTTGTCGAATACTTTATGTTAAAAACTCGTATAGTTAAGTTATCTACACGTTTATTTTTAATGTTTTAAGTTGTCACGTGTTTTCCATGTGCATTCGATAATGAAAAATCAAATAGTTAGATAGCTGTTCGAGTTTTTATACGCATGGATAGATAACTGTTCGAGTTTTATAAAAGGACTAACGAACAGATAAGTTTCTTTGTTTAGTCACGTGTTTTGCAGGTACAAAAACTCGAAGAGTTAAATGATAAGTGCTCAAGTTTTTACAGGACTTAAAGGATAAGTGTTTGACTAAATCGAAGAATTAAAAGATATTCTACAAGACTCCAGGAAGATAAAGTTTCGATGTATCTATGAGTGGAGATCGTGGAAACTCAAAAAGATAGTAATTTGGATTAAAGAGAAAATTAGTACGTGGATTATGGATTGTGGATCAAGTGGATGAACATGCTGAACGTGAAAGACAACAGAGTTTGACTACAAATAGAGAGTATGAGCTACATTACAGTAGGGGATCCCAATCTCGAAAACCAAGTCTGAATATTCAATCCGGATCCCTAACTGAAAAGTTAAGTTTGAATATTCATATTCTGAAAAGTTCTCCAACATTAGAAGAAGTTCGAAATTCCAAGTAATTTCAGAAAAAGGAGCTACAAATGTAAGAAGTCTGGAAATTCGATAACTGGAGAAGAAGAGATACAGAAGCTGAGCAAAGACAAAGAAAGAAGTTGTGTGCATAAAGATCAGGTTTTATACAATTCAAAATTAGTTTTGAATAAGAGCTTTGTTTTTCTATTTGAATTGTATATCTAACATTTCTGTATCAAAACCGTCAAGAAGGGAATTGAGCTGAAAAGATATTGTAAATTCTATTTTTAAAATAAAGAATAGAATTTCATTTACGAGTGTTTTGTGCTCTTGTTTTATCTACTAGTATTTAATTACTAAAAACACAATTCACCCCCCTTCTTGTGATACAGACGATCCTACATAGTTTCATATAGGAAATTTTTGGAACCCTAATATACAAAATTTCAAAAGGAGTTTTATTAACAAGAGGTATTAAGTGACTTCTGTTAATAATATAACAAGCGATATTACTTAACATAATTTCAGATCCATTACAGACAAGTATTTATATTAGTAAACTTTTTCTGTATTAATTGATGTTTTTAATTTACTTTCACAAACAATAGTAATTGAGTAAATATGATTACATTTGTTTAGCATACATCATCAAAACATAATACTCAATAGTCCACATGTCATGCATACTTGTTTAGTGCTTGATAACAACTTTTCAATGCTTGTTTAGTGTTTTATTTATTTGTTATGACAACTTCTAATTAAATGTAGTTATTTGTTGAAATCATCCTTATGTAGAATATGAGTACTCTTGATAGGGGAAGGACTAGGAGAGGTGGAAGTTATATTAGTTAGAATGTTGAAGCAAATGCATATTTCTTAGATATATTGGCAAAAGTATTAAATGAAGGAAACAAAAAAACTCATGATGGGAAAATAAAAGGTAACACTTGGGATGAAGTAATTTAAAAATACAACATTAGAAGAGACACAAGTATCACTAGGAAGAATGTAGAAAGTTGCATAAAAACTTGGCAACAAATGTATCAAAATTATTCAAAAATTGCCAACTAGAGTGGATGAGGTTGGAATTTCATACAATGTTGCACTAATGTTGATGATGAGATATGGAAGGAATTCATTAAGGTTAGTGTTCAAACTTGAATTTATGCAATTTTTATAGGTTAAATCATGTATTTTGTCGAATTCAAGTTGCCATTAATATGATTTAATGTGGAATGATATGTTAAGTATAATTTCAAGCTGATGCATGCTTTATATGTAATTAATTGATGCATAAATTCTATTTTTAAGGTTATTGAAAATCATTTGGTGAAGTAATATAGAAATTAGTTATTTGGATTGAATATCTATCGTGTTAATTAACGGAGGTCACAAGCTATGAAAATCTTTGGTTATTTTGTATGATATGACAAGTCCATTGGTCAATTCAATAACCAATAAACTAACTCCGTTGGTTATCACTTTACTAACGAGTTTGTCATTAAGCTAGCACAACTGCATGTATTGGGTTGTATATTTAAATAGTAATATCTTATACTATAATTTATATATAAGTATAAAATACGTCACAAAGAAGTATTTTTGTAGGATGCAATTATATGTTGTTAAAGATGATTTTTATGTTAATTGCAATTGTTACCTTTGTATGTGTTAATTAAATGTTCGTGCATAATCTATTTTATATGAGTAGTTAGTCCATTGGTTAGTCAAATAATCAACGAACTAACTTCGTTAGTTAACTAGTTTACCAACGATTACACATTTTAAGGATTTTTACAAGCTTAGTTTATTTCATTCCATTCTTAAGTATGTATTGAAATTCTAATTATTTATGAACCACTAAAAGATTTATCTCTTTTATTTATCAATGGATATGATAGAAATTTTACATGTATTAAAGTAGTTGTAAAAAGTAAATAAATTTATTTTCTAGGAAATGAAGAACGTGGTTAACATAGAAAAGAATATGGTTTACTTGGAGAATTTTTATTCACCAAACGGATCGAAGTTAGCAAGTTGTACTCATAGTAAGGACTACTACAATTGAAAATGCAACACACTATCCCCATATAAGGGAGCATTGAAATTGTATTAAGGCTTTCTCTCCCTCTTCGTCCAATGCCATGCCAATGCATATCCATTTCAGAACTTCCACAATTCACTCATCTAGTTCTTCTTGAGAGGAAATTGATGACTTAATGTGGCCATTACAAGCTTCTCTAACCTAAGTGCATTTTTGAAGGAAAGTCTCTCAATGTTGGTTGCTTCCCTTCGTAGCTTCATACTATGGAATTTATGTGAGTGACATGCAGACGTTCAATGCAAGTTGTGAAGGAAGGATTGCGAGCCTGACAACCTAGTGGTCCAAAAGTAAAGACAAAAAGAAGATCTTGGCTTAAGCAAGTCTCAAAGGGTGAAGGTTGCAATACCAAATTAGATGTTCTCTCCTTTTTTATTTCTTTATTTCTCTATTATTTTATCACATTATATTAAAACCTTATTTATCTTTGAAATCAACATAAACTATGATGATATTTGTGTTTTCTAATGTTATATTTGTATTTATAGAAAACTTGAATATGCATGCAATTCTATGTTAAGTGTTGTATCGTGAATGGAAAGAAAAATAATAAAAAATGTTAAGGTCAATTGACGAAGCCTATCTTAAGAAAATTAAAGAGTTTACCAATGGAGTAAGTTTATTGATTAACTAGTTTATTAATAGAGTAAGTCCATTGGGTAACTTGTTAATCAACAGAGTAAGACCATTGGTTAACTTGTTATCAACGGACTATGTTTGTTGGTTAGATTTTAGATATATTAGACTTAAGAAAACAATAACAAAACGAGACTCCAATAATCATCTAATGGAGAATTAATTTAGTAATGTTACATTTAGGAATCTAAACTAAATTTCTCGCTCCTTAAGAGCAAACCTATACTTGCACACTAATTATATTTGAACTCATACATTTGCAGTAAAATTTAAGAGCTTACTAATTATATAATTTGAAGTACAATTAATTTGCCTTGTGCAAGTCTTTCTAAAGTATGTATCCAACAATTAGCTTGCTTTTGTCTTACTTGAAAGATATTATAATCTTTATATTTTTCTATTCTAACTAATTTATGTTCTTTTAATAAGCACATCTAGAGTATGAAAATTACAAGGGAAAATCATGTTTAATATTTGAGCAATTGCAACTAATATTTGAAGGTAGTATGACTACTAAGAATATGGCCAGATAGAATGATGATGTAGAGGTTATACCGAACACACAGGATGTAAATGTCAATACTGTAAACAACACTTAGGAAATAATGGACATTGATTTTGATTTGCTACCTTCATCAAGAGGAAGTTCAAGGATGCCAATTGAAAAAAGGAAGAAATAAGCAAGACCTTATGTAGTGTCTCATCAAATTATAGTAGAATCTTCTAAAGATGTGTTTAGAATGAAAAAGTGCATAATATTAACGTTTAAATGATGGTTAATTGCATAATATTTAGCTTATCATATGAGAATTAAGCCATTATGTTATAATTGCATTGTTATAAGCTTTAATTAAAGAATCTGCTTAATTTCGGTGAATTAATGTTAATTTAGTATTCTGAACTGTCGGTAAGTTGCAGGCTGTGAAATCCTTAAGTATCCGAATTTTCTGATATTTCGAATAGTTATGTTTAACATACCGAACATGTATCGGAGAGTTATGTTTAAATTGCCGAACAGTTATGTTTTAAAATAATACTTTATTATTTCCTGAAGTACACGTGTCGAAACCATAATGCATGTCTTAAGTGAACTTTCGGTGAGTTATCTATAACTATCCGAAATTGTAGCTGAGCATCGGATAGTTATATGTGTAACTCTCTGAAATCTCCTTTTATTTATAAAATAGCTGTGGGCACGTGTCATGTTCTGGGAAAGTGACTTAAGTGGATTTTCGGTGAGTTATCTGTAACTATCCAAAATGCATCTGAGCATCGGATAGTTAAACTTGTAACTCTCCGAAATATTTCTTTTATTATTAAACTGCTGATGACACGTGTCGAGATCTGGTAGATTTACTTAAGTTATATATCGGTGAGCTATTTGTAAGTATCCGAAGTGCATCTGGGCATCGAATAGTTAAGTTTATAAGTATCCGAAATGCACCTGAGCATCAGATAGTTAAATTTATGCATGTGTTTTATAGTTAAATCAACGAGGTAAGTCCATTGAGTTATCTGTAACTCCATAGACTATTTATTTTCTAATATGCCACTATAGCGGTTGCAGAAACATGACAGTTGGAAGAAAAAAAAACATGATCTCACATATCATACAGGAATTCACTTGTCGAAGGGAGAAGAAATCATCGTCGTTGATATGAATGAAGGAAATCCAACCGACCATTCAAGCAGAAGTAGTTACCACTGAAGAAATATAAAAGAAAAGAAGAAAAAGAAGTAAAGAGTGTGTGATCAATGGGTATGGCCAGTGTGTACAGAGGAGGAGCACTGAACTTTCTACAGATAGTGTCGGTAATTCTCTGAAGTACCACACCAACTATTATTACCACCACATCACCACCACATTACCACCACCATAATCACCAACCATCAGAGGTCTGTGAGGATACTTCCTGATGTCGGGTCGATTTCGAGCCAAACATAGTGCTTGACAACCACTATGAGGAGTGATTGCGTCACAGGAAGGGAAGCCATTTTCACCAAGCGCCGACTCATATTTCAGGAGATCGTAAAGCTTCTAACCTTGACTTTAGGATGATGCCTGTATGCTGAAGAGGAGATCATCTTGCAATTCTAGACTTGCAATTCTATAAGGAGAGGAGACAGAATTGTAAGTAGTTAAATTTTCAATGGTGTAATCGTGTCGTATGTAGTGACGGAAGTATTTACTGTCGATTGAGATTACTTTACATTTCACCTTTCGCCCATTTCCATGTTCATATTAAAACAAAAATACCAAAAACAATTTATCTGTGTTTGTATTTTGTAGTTGAGTGTTGTATTGTTTGTGTTGTATCATGATTAATGTTATTTTTGTCAGTGTTGTGATTGTTTTATGTTTGTCTTAGTTTTACAATTTACTGAAATTGGTTCGTTCAAAAGACTTAAAGATTTTAATAGTTACTGTTTGAATTATCTGAATGTTAGTATTGCTTAATGATAAATCCAATGTTTACTAACATTAAAGAGCTTAATTGATGTTATTTACAATTTGTGGAACCGCCCAATGGTTGGCCGAATTCCTCTGTAAATAGCAGTATTAAAAAGAAAATGCAGGCTCGTGGAGTTAACTTAAGTCCACGAGGTTAGTTCGTTGAATTAGCTATAACTAAATGAACTTTGTCCATTGAGTTAACTATAATTCAATAGAGAGCTTATTGAATATATAAATTTGATTGTTAAAAACTGAACAGTTCTCAATTCTTAAGCAATTCCCTATGGGATCGACTTGTACTTGCACACTAATATAATAGACACTGTGCACTTGCAGTTAAAATACAAATTGGAATTAATATCTAATTTGTGTGAAAGGTTGTTTGTTTTCTTCTAAAAAAAGAATAGGCATAAAGATAAATTAACTAAGTAAAAACAGAAGTTAACAAATTCAAGTTTTTCTGGTGCATTGCTAGAGATCCAAAACAAGTTTTCTAGTGTCGTGTTGGCCAAAACACAAACAAGATGCATCAACAACTATTATGCATATTAGATGATGTTGTTGTAGCGTTACTTCAGATTAAAGGTTTTTCTACAGATGAATAATATGAAGCTATTGAACTATTCTAAAAGTCAAAATATTATAAATTGTTCTTAAGTTTACTAAGAGAAATGCATCATGGATGGTTGTGGTTTAAGAGGTGAGTATGTGGATATAATGGATGAAATCTTTTGTGGATGAATTTTTCCTATGGAATCTTGAACTTGTGTTTATGAAGTCTTTATGAATTTTGTTTGTGGCATTGTTATGAAATCTTTATAGGGTCTACTTGTGAAATGACTTATATTTTGAAATGTAGAATAACCTTTATATATTGAAATGTGAAATGACTTATATATTGAAATGTGGAATGCATTTTACATTTTGAAATGTGAAATGACTTTTATATATTGAAATGTAGAATGTCTTTTATATATTGAAATGTGGAACAATAAATTTTTAATATTCTAATTACCTTGTAGGTGAGAATGAATCCTAGTGACATGTTTATTGCTATGGTTGATAATGCATTGACATTTCTTGAAGAAGAAGAAGAAGAAGAAGTGGATAGAAGAAGGCAAAAACGTTTACTTGTGTTATGGACTATTTTAGCAAAAACGGCAAGTATGTCACCATTACTTTATAATAATATAAGTTATATATATAGTAAATAAGGTGCAAATTATATCAAGAGATTATTAAATTCAACATAATGGTGTCAATCTTAGAATTGTCAAAAGATTTACAAAATGAGTCAAAGTGTTTTTAAAAGTTTTTGTACTTTAATGAGAAATGAAAGAGTTATTGCAAATACCAACAACATTAGTGTAGAGGAGAAATTTGCTATGTTCCTTGTCATAGTAGGGCAAAATCAAAGGTATGGAATAACAATGGAGTGATTTAGTCATTCAAGTTGGAGTGTTAGTAAATATTTTAATGAAGTTTTAAATGCTATATTACAACGAAATCATGTGCTTATAGCAAGACTTTCATCTTCAACACCAAGTCGAGTTGTAGATGATGCAAATGCTTATCTATATTTTAAGGTACTTTTTTACTTTTGTAGTTTCCTTTTTTATGTTATTGTAAATAATATTAAATGATATTTAATGTTTATAGGATTGCATTGGAGTTATTGATGGTACTCATAACAGAGCAACTATTTATGGGAAAGAAACAACTAGATTTAGAAATAGAAAAGGTGAATTGTCTCAAAAATGTTAAGGCAGCATATAATTTTGACATGTAATTTAATATATTTTAATTGATTAGGAAAGATCAACTATTGATGTTTGTATCCTTTAAGATGCAATTAGTAAACCTAATGATTTTCAAGTTCCACTAAGTAAATGTGTTAAGTAATATATTTTGAAGTTATACATTATCATACTAATTTCTATTTTTATACGGGTAAGTTTTACTTGATAAATGTTGGATATCCTAATCAATCAGAATATATTTATCCATTTTGAGGTGTACATTATAATTTATCTAATTATGTTAATGATAGACTTCTTAGTAATGTTATAAAGAACTTCTACTATAGACATTCATAATTTAGAATAGTCATTAAACACACATTTGAAGTTGTGAAACATCAATTTTCAATTTTACAAGATTAGATATTATATTTATATGAAATACAAGTAAAGATTGTCATTATATGTTTTTTACTTCACAATTTCATTTGTAAATTAGGAAATGCTATCTATTTATATCTTGAAAAGTTAGAAAAAATTCTTAACTTTTCAAGACGACACAAACACTAAAATGTTGAAATAACTCTTAGAGTAATTTTACAAGATCATTTTTAGTTATACAAGTAAAAATAGAATTTAGAGGAGCTGATGATATTTCAGAATTTAATAATTACACTTTGAGAAGGTGACGTAACGCAAGAGGGAGTGACCAATAATTTTTTTTCACTTATTTCCTTATTATATATATTTAACTTTGAAAATTTTTCGTTTTGAATGTAACTCTCCATTGTTCAATCCCCTTTGTTTATGTTTGCCTTTCCCTTAAATTGAACCCTGACACAATAGATTGAACTTGAATCAATCTCACGTTGAAAGCTTTCCTTGATGGCCTCACGTTGTGTATAAACTCCCAGGAATTAATCTCGGGAGAGTGGATGCTAAATCTTAGATCTGAGATCTGCTTTTAGTCTCACGCCGAACAACCCCACGCAACCTCTCTGCTTTCCCTTCCTCTTCTCCTGCTGCGTGGCGTTTACCCGCACGGATAGATCGGAGGAGACCAGGTACGTGTGTTTCTCCAGTTCTCGTTGCGTTCGTCTTCGATCTGGGACCGTCTCTTACGAGCCGATTGCGTTTTGGAGAGTTGGAGAATTTTAGGTACGATCAAGAAGAGAACGGAATGTTTTCGTGGACGGTGTGTGATTCCTGAGAGGAGTTTGTAAGACAAGAACTCGTCCATCTAGTGGGAGACAAAGCATGCCCTTCTTTTTCTTAATTTTCCGTGGCTCTTTTCTGCCTGATTTTTCTCCTCGTTTCTAACTCGAATGCATCTAGTGGGATTACGGTAAAAATGCACTTTTTTGAGAGATGCAGGTTTTTTTTTTCTTCAATTGTTGTAAGTTGCCATGCCTCATTTGATGCTTTGGTTGCAGCTTTCATCGCCATCGATGGCCAGAAGGATGGATGGTTTGATTGCTTTATTTGACGTGGATGGAACGCTCACAGCTCCCAGAAAGGTGCGTGATTTCAATATTGTTGAATGTCGGCATTTGAGAGGATGCTGTGGGACGGAAATAATTGTATCTGTATTAATCGAAGTATAATGTTAAGTATACACTGGTATTTATAGTTACGTACAGAACATTCCGGAGACTTATATGAAAAATACAATATCAATCCATACCCCCTCTCAAGCTAGACTGAATGGAGTGAAGTGATAGCTTGGAGTAGAGCAAGTGAAAACGTTCATAGGCTAATGGCTTGGTGTATAGATCAGCTAATCACAGTTGAGAGGGAATATGATCAATGGTGATGGTCTGACCATGAAAGATGATAGGGTTTTTGTCCATTCTGAGTGTCAATCTATTGGCACAGAGAATTTTAGGAACTGTGAAAATACGAATGTGTAGTTTGTGAAGTAAAAAGTAGAGCCATCAAAGTTAGGCAACATAGGCGACAGGAGGCCTATATTTGGATTCTACATTGGAATGATCAATCGTTGGTTGCTTGTAAGTTGACTAGGTGATATTATTGCCAAGAAAAACAAGAGTGAGAGATCATCATTGGTCAGAGGTATTGCTTGCCCGGTTGATTGGTAGTGGGAGCTTTGAGAAACTGTGAGAGGTAATTAATAACAAAGGTGATATCAAGATGTCTTAGCATGAATTATTGAAGTCCACCAATTGAGCTCTGAAATGGTTTGAAGAGGATCTCCATCATCATGTTTTAGATGAGCAACCTAGGAAATCACAATGGATGGACACTCATGCATCTGGAATCATTGGAGAAGTTCATTGAATGAAATGTTCAATGGACTTTGAATGATTTCCTATGATCATAATTTCATCAACATAGACTATAACAAGAATCATGTTGTCATTTTTATGGAATATGAATAGAGAAGTATCCAATAGGCTCATCTGGCATGTTGAAAAAATGCATGGAGGCATTGAAAACCAATACAGAGACATCTGATAGGCATGCAGTGCTTGCTTAAGGCCATAGACTGCCTTGTATAGCTGGTGTACATGGTTCACTCATAAAGAATCACAATAGCCAGGAGGCTATTGAATAAAACATCTTCAGTAAGATAGCCCTGTAGAAAAGCATTTCAAACATTCATTTGTTGAAGATGCCAAGGGAAAGTAGTAGTGAAAGCAAGTATAACAGATAGTGTAGTGCTTTCCTACTGGACTGAAAGTATTAGAATAAGTGAGCCCTTGCTGTTGTTGATGATTCTTGGCAATCAATCAAGCTTTGAAACAATCAATACTGTTGTCTGCCTTGTGTTTAATTTCGTAAACCCACTTGGAGCCAACCATGTTGTAACATGGTTGGGAACAGGGTCCCATGTATGATTATTCTGTAGAGCTATGAGTTCCCCTTCCATAGCTTGATGCCATTCTGTAGACTCATATAAAAATACAATATCAATCCATAACATTTCTGGTTAAACAAATGGTAAAATATCTAATCTTCTTGCATGGGCTTTTTTGATGCAGAGCAAGTGTTGGCTGCACATTTCATAGAAACACTCAAGCAATTTTATGTTTGTTAAAATTCATGCCATTTCTGAGCTAGAAGTAGGAGTGTCTGTTGAACCTGTGAAAGTCTTAAGAATCCAACAGGTTTCTTACTCCAAATCAGAATGTCTTTAACTTGATTTCTGATTTGATTTAGAGACTTCCCTTACAATCTTTAAATAAAATTTCACTTTTCTATGTGAACATGATCTAATAAGTAGCATAAATTAATATTATTCTTCTCCTGATTCTCTAATCAATCAATTATTCCTGTTATTTTTAGGTGGCAACTGAGAAAACACTTGAATTCATGCAAACCCTTCGTGAGGTACTAATTGTACGATTTTGCTATTTTCTTCTCTAGTGCAAGTCTCACCAATACCACAACAATGTGGCAGGTTGTTACCGTTGGTGTTGTTGGAGGGTCAGATCTTGTGAAAATATCTGAGCAGCTTGGAAAAAGTGGTATGTACGTCATTCCATCTTGTGACAATCATTAAGTCAACATGCTAATATACATGTTTATTTCTTCTCATTGTTGTACAAATGGAAAAAATGCTGTTTATGGAAGAAATGTTGTGAGAATCAATAAGTCGATATACTAATATACATTATATAAATAAAATTTTTTAATTTACCCTAAAATCTTATAATCAATAAAATTTTTAATTCTAAAGATTATAGAGAAGGCAAAGGAAAAAGAAGAGAATGGAAGAGAAGAAAAATGGAAATAATTATCACATAAAAAAATGATGAAAGTATTAAAAAATTACAAAAATCTTGATATATTTTATTTTTTTATGTTTGCTTATGAATAATATTCCTCTTCTACCTATCTATTATATTTTCACAAACTTTATTTTTTATTTTTTTAATTAATTCATACAAGATTTTTTTATAGATATTGATTATATTATAGGCATAAAATTTATAATTTACTCTAAAATCTTATGGTTGATAAAATTTTTAATTCTAGAGATTTTGGAAACTCTTTAGTACTATACATAATCTTATTAATTTGTGTTTCAGTATGAATTGTAACTTAAATTCTATTTAAATGTAACTTAATAAATATTGAACTATAATTTAGATTTTATTGAAATCTAACCTGAATTTTTAATCATTAGTTATTTTGAATTTTTTTTCAATTATTTTTATATGATTTAAAACTTTTCTCATGCATGTGACTACTATATCTCTCTCTAATTTATATTTTATTCATGAAATTGCTTAAAAAATTTATATAAGTATTTTTATATGCTTATCATAACTTATTTTATCTTATGCTTAAGTTTCAAGTTGAAATTTGAAATTTTTTAATTGTTTCCACAAAAGTATTGTGTTTTCATTGATACGATCTTCAATCTTCAATATGCTTTCATTTTTTGAAGGATGGATCCTTGATACAATATTGATATTTGAAACTTTGATTGTATGTTTCAAATTACAAAGAAATTAACTAACAATATGTTTGATTAATGTGTTTGTACTTATTTTATTATAATTTCGATGATGAATCACAATAAATATTGTAACTAAATGGTTTCTCAAATGTAATTTGTTTGAACTCTTCTACATTTTCTTTGAAAATGTAAGTAAATCTTATTTCCTATCTTGGTTAAGGAAAACAATTAATTTTATAGATAATGTGTTGTGTTGAAGAAGGAATGTCAACCTCTCATACGAGTTTTGGATGCAATGTCAACCTCTGTGTTGATGAAGAAATGTAAACAATACTATTTATAAGATAAAGTATTATAATATACTAATTTGCAACACACTATATACTCTAAAAGGTAACTTGTACTAACTCAAGTTTACAAAACCTGCACCTCTTAATTGCCGGTAAGGTCATGAAACCTACACCTCTTAATTGCTAGTTTGTTATGTTATAATTCAAGCACACCCACAGCATTAACAAACTTAACACTCATACTCACTGATGCTCACAAGCACTACCTACAAGCATCTACTCTCTCACGCACTCCCACATCTCCATTTCTATACTTGATAGTTCTGAGAATGATCTCAAGGCCAATATGCAGGTATGAGTGGAGGAATTTAGAATTTAGATTGACTTATTGAAGAAATCATGATGGAAAATTCTAGAGTTACTTGACTTACATCAAATCAAAGATTTCTCTAGAGTCTAAGGGTTCTAGATACTTAGTTTGTAGGCTAATTTACCTTGTTTTTTGATTGATGTTGTATTAACCTACTAAAATAGTATAACCCAACTACCAATTCTACTTTATTTGTTAAATTTGCATGTGTATGAGTAAGATAAAATTTCAAAAATCTTAACTAGCATTAAATTTAACATTAGTACCTTGCCAATAACACTAGTGAGTGGTCAGTTTCTTCAATACTAGCATTAGCTATCTTTCTATGGTTATGGTACCTATAAAAATTAAAAAAGAGGAATAATTAATCATGTCAAGGTTATGGCCAATACAAGCACTTCCCTTAAGAACATCTCTTATTGTGAAGTGATTATTAAGGTTAAGTTTACAATTTCCAATCTGAACCATATTTACTCTTGAAATTACTAAAGCAAGAGGAACCAAAAAAGAATTTCAACAGGATCCTTGATAGAGATCACATTTCTGATTCCATCTTGGAATTGGAATTGTGATTATGATACATCCTCAAATTGGAATCACAATTGTGATCCCATTGGATGCATCGTAGGGTCACAATGTGATCCCTCTATAGGCATCATAAAGCCATGATCCTCATCTTGGGATTGCAAACCATAATGCCAAGATGGGTTTTGATGTGACCCTAGTAGTGGAATTGTGGTTCATGTTCCTGTTAGTGGGATAACATTTTGTGATCATTGTACTAGATCACATTTGTGTTCCTTTATCTTGTATGGTAAGTTTGCATTTTTTTTTTGTGATTGTATTTTTGTAAATCTGTGATAGGTTGCTGAAACTATATTAGAACAACATTGTGACAATGGCTTGGTTGTTTACACGCGTGTTTATTATATAGTTCAATTATCTATATAATGATAATCATAATTCACAATGATTAATAAGTAAATAATTAAGGAAAAAAGAAATTATCAACTCCAAAAACAACAATTATTCAAAATTTCAATTATATGTAACAATAGCAACAATCCAAAAAAGTGATAATAAGTCCATAAAAAAATCCAACAAATATTTAAGCAAATGATCGATGAAAACATACAAAATCATTCATTCATCTATCATAATCATCACCATTCTCAAGTTGTCCTCCTTTCATTTCCTTCATCTTCAAATGACTCTTCGCTATTCACAGCCTATTTGATAATATTTTAGGTAACATATTGACAACTGATGTATAAAACTTTTTCTAATATAATCAACATGCAAAAAATATTTTAAGCTCTCACTTGCTAATGATATAATTTGTGCAATCAATTCACTACACGCTGAATAAATTAGCATATGAATGTTGAAAATAAAAATAGCAAATGGAAATGAATATATAGATGCTTGGAAGAAAAACAGTAGAGAAAATAGATAAAAAATGTAAAAAAAATAAACACATGTAAAGAAAGTAGCAGAAAAAAAACTTGGAAGAAGCTGCAAGAGTTGTTGTGGTGGTGTGGCTAGGATTGTTGGATATTTAGGTTTTATGTTAAGATATATGGATCCTAAATAGGATTCCATTTAACAGCATGGTCCTCTATGGTACCTGCCATAGACATTGCGACACCTACTAGCATCACTAGGCAGGTGTTGTAAAAAGTATGCACCTCATAATAATTATTTAGAACCTCTAGATTTTAGTGAAATTATAAGCATCTCATGCAAGCTAAGTAAATCTAAAATATTTATCACTGGTTTCTTCAAGAAGTCAACCTATATTATAGATTTCTTGATGCATTCATGTTAATAGACCTTTAGGACATGCTCCCAAACCATCAAATGGTGAAAAGAGTTAGAGTTAGTAATGTAAGGGAAGGAATGGTGCTTGTGGGTGTTAATGAGTGAATTCTGTGAGCATGTTTGTTTTATGACTTGCACTTGTATTATAGTAGTTGTGGTAAATGGGTGTAGGTTGTGTGAACTTGCATGGTTGTTCAATCACATATTAGAGTATATAGATGTGTAGAGAATTAGTATATTGTAATACTTTATCCTGTGTATAGTATTGCAGTTCTATACTTGCATATTCTATATGCATGATTGGTGCTTTATCTTTTTCTGTGGGTCAATCACCTCCATTTGCCCATATACAATGAGTATTAGTCTCTTGGTTGCAATGTTGCATTGTCTAGAAAATGATAGGACTCTACCATAATTATCCCAAATGAGATAAACATTCACTCGAATCACATGTTACTTTATGCCAAAAAGTCAGAGAAACTTTCACACTAATGTTTTCTCAAGAAAATTTATAATTGTAAGTAGTAAGATTTGCTGAATTGGCTTGTATTTGATGCTTTGATGTTTTTTAGTGGTGCTGTTTTTTTCTATGTATTTGAAGGATGATGTTGAGAAATGTTGTCTTTGCAGTTATCAATGACTATGACTATGTCTTTTCTGAAAATGGTCTTGTTGCTCATAAAAATGGGGAGCTCATTGGTACCGAGGTACTACTTTCCAACTTCAATGTTGTGAATATATCCTTTATAATTGTATATGACATAACTGTAACTACACTACATGATTCCCTCAATTTCAATTGATTTCCTTTCCAAAAGAATTGAAAGTATGATAATAGAAGTACTTTCAAAAGGGGAAAATTTTAAATCATCAATCTTATCACCCTAGCTTTAGATATCTGAATTAAACCTAGAAGTTCTATAATTTTATATGACAAATCTAGACTTATCTTCACTACTAGAGTTTTTTTCAAGATGTTACTTAGGTTTACTGAAGTGTTTCATATTAAACTCTTTTGTTGTCTATTATGATATGACTACATTGTGACACTATCTTATTTTTATGAATGTAGAGCTTGAAATCATCTCTTGGTGAAGAAAAGCTTAAGGTTAGTTTTTTGATATTTTTATACATTTCTAAAGTGAAACTCTTGATATCTAAAGGTTTTCATGAATGCAGGAGTTAATAAATTTTATTCTTCACTGCATTGCTGACTTGGATATTCCAATTAAAAGGTATCCAACACAAAGATGGTAAATCAAAACTTGCCCATTATTTGCATGTATATATTCTTATGTTTACATCTTCAGGGGAACATTTATAGAGTTTCGTAGTGGTATGCTTAATGTTTCTCCAATTGGAAGAAATTGTAGTCAAGAGGAACGTGATGAATTTGAAAAATATGACAAGGTATAACCTTGACATGATGTAGTAGTCTTTTAAAATTTATTATTTTTATTAAATTTAAATTGAAAACTTATTCATATAAAATAATTTTGAGTGGCATATGTAGGTTCACAATATACGGTCAAAAATGGTGACAATCCTACGAGAAAAATTTGCACATATGAATTTGACCTTTTCAATTGGGGGACAAATAAGTTTTGATGTAAGTGAATGGTAGCAGCAATTGACATTGTTTTCTTTTAGAAAGGTTAACCACTTATTTTCTGTATGCAATTGCAATTTCATTTGTTCTATTTTTATTTACAGATATTTCCCCAAGGTTGGGACAAGACCTATTGTTTGAGATATTTGGAAGACTATCAAGTTATACACTTCTTTGGAGACAAGACCTATAAGGTAGTTTCAAGAAGGCAACTATATGTTGAAATTTCAAAGATTTTGTTAGTGTTGTGTCACATTTAATTTTGTCACTCTAAACAATCCTTCATTTTGCACTCATAATTGAATCAGCTTTTATATGCAATTTTCGAATTCTAATAACTTTTTATCATTGTATGAACTTTTATTTGTATTTGTTAAATTCTAGAAGGAAAGGTTAAGATGTTTTGGAGCAACATGGTTATTAGTATTAACTTTAAAGTTCAACTTAATCAAAATTTTCTTAGTTATTTGAAACTTTCATTTATTTTGTAAATCTAATGAAATCTATTGCTCATTTACAGGGAGGAAATGATTATGAAATATTTCAATCTGAAAGGACTATTGGTCATACAGGTTGGTCTTATGAATACTTTTCAAGTTTCGACTAGTGCTTAGGATGTAATCTTTCAAGAGTTCAATCTATATTTGACAGATTTGCAATCCAAATAGTAAAAAACACAATTTTGTACTTATTTTTAGTTTGCCTTTGGTGCATGATTCAGGCTGTCGATTCTCTTTTTTAAGGTAATGACTATCGATTCTTTTTGCAGTTACCAGTCCTGAAGATACGATAAAGCAATGTACGGCTTTGTTTTTGTCCCAATAAACAAAGCATGGTGTGTGTAGGGGGGGGGGGGGTCCTGAGTTCACATTTATCTTTAGACACACTAGAACATGTAATTTTAATGCAAAATGAAACCTAATTTTATTTAAAAATTTTCACTCGAAGGTTGTTTCAAGAAATGTCCTTGTTTGTAAAATTATATTATTTGTGCCACATACTTGGAATTTAAATTACATCATGTGTAGAACTCAATTTCAAAACCCTAGCTTTGTTGATTTTGGTAGGTCTTATCTTCTGAAGTTCATGATCATATGTTAGCATGTGTTCTAATGTGTTAGTGTGTGTGATGATCATGACACTTTCCATGCAAAGTATTGTTTCTTCAAGTTATTTTGGGAGCATATTTTAGACAGATTCTTGTTACTGAATAGATTAGAATATTAACATTCATAAAATTAATCAAGAAGAATGCAAGAAAAGAAACTATGCAAAGAGGATTAATTAGGCAAAGCACGTTTATTACTAGGATTTTTAGGGTAATCTAGAAATGCCTTAAAAACCCACATTAATGCCAATTAACCACAAATCTCACATGATTTTGAAATTTAGTTTGATTAGTCACATGTTTAGGAATTTATAGGAATTCTCTTGGAATTTTCGAAATTAATTAAAAAGGACCTAGATTTAGGGTTTAAGCTTAATTTAATGAGCCTATCTGATCTATCCTTTTTCGCCATTAAAATTAAAATCCAATTTAGGAATGACCCAAAATCATAAATTCTAAAAGAAATTAAGAAGGTTAATCAATTTAAAATTTAAAAAAGAATCATGGGTAGCAATTTCCATTTTCTATGGACAAACTCGTACTTACACATTTACTGTCTTTGATATCGTACAATTACACCAATATAAAATAAACAAACAAGTTTTTGACATCAGTGTTAGAGAGTGTTGCTAATTACTTAGGAATTGTAGTTTTAATTTTAGTAGAATTTAAGAAAATTTTTCTAATTTTTTAGTTATTTTTCTTGCATTTTGGTAATATTGCATGCTTGTAGTGTGGTTTTGTTAATTTAAGTGTATTTTCTTGTTATAGTGGTAATTAGTTTTTAATTTCAATAGAATTGTTTAAATTTTATTTTTTGAATTTTAAAGAATTTTTACTATTTTTAGTGAATTAAGTTGATAGTAGTAGAATGGACCTAAATAGTGCATTTTATGGTAATTATAGGGTTATGCCAAATAGTAGTTGTAGTGGACATAATTTTCCTAATTATATTAGTGAAGAATACCAATATTTTGATCCTAATCAATGTGTAGGAAACTCTTCTCAACATAGTTTATGTGAGCCTTTTGGTAGTTCTAACTATAACTATAATATAAATGAAAGTTATAAAGCATATGGTTATCAAGGTAATATGAGTCTATTAGATTCACTTAGAAATAGTATGCCATCCTTTGAGTGTAATTATTTAAATCCTCAAGACACATTTATGAGTTTAGAAGGAAGTATTTGGGAATTAGACAAAATAATAAAACAATTAGAAGAGAGTAGAAATTTGAAAAGATTAGAATATAATGTTGATCTAGGTTTATCTAATTCAATTGGACCTAAGGATGTTAATGATGTTTTGTCTAAAATTGATGATATTCAAGAGTTAGAGAATGTTAGTGGAGAAGAATTATTGAAGTTAAATCAAATTAATCATGAAGAGAAATTAAATGAAACTTAAAAATCTAGAGATATGTTCATAGAAGAATTATTTATTTCTAAGAATGATGAATTAACTAATGAAATTCAAAGGAAACCTATAGATGTAAATGTAATGCTAAGATCGAGTGGTCTTAAAATGGAAAAGATTTGAGAAAGTAAAATATGTGAAAAACAAACAAATGAAGATAATGAAGTTAATGAGAATCCCACCTAAAAGGATAAGATAAATGAAGAAATAAATGAGCCTATAGATAGGGAAGAATTTGAAAAGAAAAATCATCCTAAAAGCTTAGAAATAGAAGATATTTTACCTAAGGATGTAGATCTTCCATTCTCACATAGATTGAAAGTTGACCAAAATTTAGAAGAAATTAGTAAAATATTTGAACAAGTCAAGGTAAATCTACCATTACTTGAAATTTTTAAGCAAATACCATCTTATGTTAAATATCTTAAGGACTTATGTACAAAGAAAAGGAGAAAGAAAGTATTAAAAGGGGTAAATGGAATGTAATGTAATCGATTACCTTAAAAAGTAGGTGATCCAACTACTCCTACCATTTCATGCACTATAAGTGAAACTTATTTTAATAAGGTACTAATAGACTTAGGAGGTAGGATAAATGTGTTAGGAAAATTATCCTTGATGGTGTACAAGTATAGTTCATAATGTTTAAAGTAAATATTTTGATGATGAAAAACTATGGACTTAGTGTGAAATTCATTATCATTTAGTTTTGAACATTTGTGAAGTTTGGTTAGCACCTTTATAGATTATCTTACCACACTACTCAGTATGTATACTTCCATGTCCAAGGAATAGAGTTGTCTTAGTTAACTAAATTTCTTGGTAATCTATTAGATAACCTGTTGAAAGACTTAGCTAAAACTCGTAGAGTTAAGAGCCTTAAATATTTAAAAAGTCGTAGTCTTAAGTTAAAAACTCATAGAGTTAATGTTTGACATGTAAGTAACTTAAAGTATCATATGAGGTAATTCACTAGGTTCTTATTGTTTAGTAAACTATATGGAGTTAGTTCGTCATGTTTAGCCTTTGTTGAAATCCTATATAGATGTCTCCATGGTTTTTAGGTCTCTCGATCACTTAAAAGAGTAAGTTTCTATGATCAATGTTTTATTGCTTATTGATTTGATTGTTGGTCTAACTGAAAAAAAATAAAAAACTAAAAAACTTCGGTTAGATTGAAGATTGAGCTTTAGTTTGATCGAAGAAGAAAATAAAAAACTTTAGTTAGTCGGATTGAAAAAATAAATAAAAGAAAAAAAAATTTGATCGGATTAAAGCTCGGTCCGACCGAAAAAATATAAAAAAATAAAAGACTTCAGTTAGATCAAAGTCTGAGCTTTGGTCTGATCAAAAAAAAATAAAAAACTAAAAAACTTCGGTTGAACCAAAGTCTAAGCTTAGGAAAAAATAAAAAGCTTCAACTAGTTGGATCTAAGAAAAAATAAAAATAAAAAATTTTTGTCGGTTAGGCTGGTTTGATCGAAGAAAAAAATAAAAGAAAAAAAACTTCTACTTCGATCAGGCTGGGTTGGGCTATCTTGAAAACATTTTGGGTCGGGCTAGGTTACATTGAAATAATTTCGGGTCGGGTTGGGTTGTCAAAAAAAAATTAAAAAAATTTCAGCCTAGCCCAACCCAACTCATAGCTCGCATGGGCTACCACTTTTTGGGTCGACTCGGCCCAACCTGGCCCATTAACACCTCTACCTTTGAGGAATGTAATTTCTCCTTTATTTTCTCCCTCTTTTTTATCATTTGGCAAAAGAGTTCTACAGTTGTGTACTCATATAATTTTTGCCTAGATATGATAGTGCTTCCCTTAAATAAGTGTATCCACTAGTGTGTTGCAAGGATGAGGGTTAGCATAAGGATAGCAAGCTCTTAGAGTGGTGAACTTGAGTTGTATAAGGAGACATAAAAACAATAATTTGAATTATAACTCATGTAATGAATAGATTCCTAAGCTACACCTAATATGAGTAAAGGAAGATTCATTTAATGGTTTAGTGAAAATATTTGTAAGTTGATTTGTTGTAGAAACATATTCTAGTGAGATGTGATCATTTTCAACATGATCTCTTAGAAAGTGATGCTTAGTCTTGATATGCTTAACTCTTGAGTGTAGTACAATATTTTTGGATAAATTGATAACACTACTACTGTCATAGTAAATGATAGTATTTTGGAATTTAAGTCTATAATCTACCAATGTCTATTACATCTACAAGATTTGAGCACAACATAATCTAATTGCAATATATTTTGCTTCAGTGGTAAATAGAGCTATGTAATTTTGTTTTCTATTGAACCACATTACAAGTGAGTGGCCAAGTAGCTGACATGTTCCATTAATGCTCTTTCTATTTGATTTACAACCTACATAATCTGCATCGTTGTATATTGACAACATTAAATTACTATGTGATGAGTAAAATAATCTAAAGTCCTTTGTACCTTGTAGGTATTTGAAAATGCATTTGATTGCCTTCCAATGTAACTCTTTTAGAGAAGTTTGATATCTTGCACATGTAGACATACTGAACATAATATTTAGCTTGCTAACTAATAAATACAAAAATGATCTAATCATTTTCTTATATTTGTTTTGGTCCACGACAATATCAAAAATGTCCTTATTAAGTTTTTCATTTGAGTTCATGGGAGTGTTAGCTTATTTTGACTTTTCCATACCAAATTTCATCAAAATTTCTTTACAAAATTTTTCTTGATTTATAAAAATGTCATTTTGCAACTAATAGATTAGTAATTCTAAGAAGAATTTTAGTTCTCTCATAAGACTCATCTTGAATTCATTCTGTATTAAATTTTGAAATTCATGACATAATTTTTCATTTGTTGCATAAAAAATAATATCATTAATATAAATTTGAATAATCAACATCTATGAGTTAACTGATTTGATGAACAAAGTGTTATCTACTACTTTGCCTATATTGAACTAATTATTAAGTAAAAAACCTTTAAGCTTGTCATACCATGCCCTAGGTACTTATTTTAGACCATACAACGCTTTGTCTTTGTTTAGCTTATAAACATGATTTGGTCTGTCTTCATCTTCAAATCTTAGGGGTTGTTTTACAAATAATTCTTATAGAATTCCATTCAGAAATGTACATTTTATTAGGACCTAATGGCTTACCAGAGAGGGGTGAATGGTAAGATTTAATTTCTTATATGCAATTTCAAGATTTTACAATAAATGACTTGTTGTCGGTTAAATTTAGCAAGCATAAAATGATTTTTCTAGTGCAAACACAAATTAAAAAGAGATAATGCACACAGAGATTTTAGGTGGTTCAACATTAACAGCTAGTCCACCCTAAAGGGATACTTGGGCTTCACTAAACTTTCAGCACTTACAATTACTTGCTTTAAGGTCAAAGGAAGAACCAACCAATCTATCTCTGAGCTTTCAGATCATAGCTCCAACCAATATATCTCTGAAGTTTTTCAGTTGGAAAACTTCAACAACCACTAGCTTGAAGAGATCAGAGTTTATTTGAGCAGAGAGTGAGTTTGAATTTTGCTGAAGATTTGATCTTGAATCTATTCAACTATATCTGTGGAGCTTGATGTATGTATATGTATTTTTCAATGCTATCTAACTCTCTTGTTTGCTGCTTATATTTATAACATCAAGCATAACGATCATATTCACTTCTAACAGATGTATTGTGCTGTACTTACTGAAATTGTAGGCTCAAATTTGGTAAGTTACTATTTAGGAAAGTGTTTCAAAATAACATTTTGATTTCCTTTGACTTTCAGATGGTTACCTATGTAACTCTTCAAAGGATGTATGCAACTCACCAAAAATCCACTTAAGTCCTTTTGTCTATGTCTTAAGTTTGGATACTTGTAGCTGTAACTTATCGAATCATTTTTAATTATCAGATAATTAGTTAGAGTAACTCTCTGATTTCCTTCAAAGCTTTTGACTGTAGTTATTCTATTTCAGCATGTGAATAATAAGATGACTTAAGTTTCAGATAGTTCATTTTATAACCTTCCAAAACATCTTGTTTTTTGGATGGTTAGCTTTCCTAACTTTCTGAAAGTCTTTTAAGCTTCTGATTGGATTTCTGCACGTGTGTTTGAATAACTTAAGTTTCAGATAGTTAGATTTGTAACTTTTCGAAACTTCTCAGTTTTCGGATAATTAGCTTTTCTAACTTACCGAAAAGTCTTTTTAAGCCTTTGTTTGCTATAAGTTCAATTTCTACATGTGCATATTAAATGACTTAACTTATTGGATAGTTAGATTTTCTAACTCATCGATTGCCTTAGATTTTCGGATAGTTAGCTATTCTAACTTTCTGAAGAAATCAAACCTTTTATTTAACATTCCAAAGACCTTATTTTCGGATAGTTAACCCTGTAACTTTCTGAAAAGCTTGCTTGTTGCCTTTAAGTGGTCTTTCGGATACCTAAGCTTTTAACCTTTTGAAAATCTACTTCTTCCAAATATTTAGACTGATAACTATTCGATCCTTTTGATTTCATCTATCAGCTTTGAATGATCTGTTTGTGACTAACTTTAACTACTTATCTGTTGATTTGTGAAATATAAAAGATTATTCCTCACATTGATTTTTATATTATCAAAATCTAGAGGTCTTTTCACTTTTCACATCCATTTGAAATAACTTTATTTTCATACTATTAGCAAAAACAAGTAATGTTCTAATTGCTTCAAGTCTAGCCACTAGTGCAAATGTTTCCTCATAGTTGATTCATTTCTATTAGTTATAACCTTAAGCAACAAGTCTAGTTTTGTTTTTGATTATGTTTCTAACATTATTTATTTTATTTTTGAATATCCATTTAATTCCAATAATTGATTTCTCAATGAGTTTTTCAATTAATTCTCAAACATCATTCTTCTTAAATTGATTTTGTTCTTCTTGCATGACCATAATCCAATAGTCATCACTACAAGCCTCTTCAATTGTTTTAAGCTTAATTTTTGTTACAAAAGAATAAAAATTACAAACATTTTAAATTTTGCTTTTTATCTAAACACCTTAATTGATGTTGTTAATGATCTATTCAATGAGATGACCTGGTTTGGTTTTCCATGGTTCAATTGAGTCAGATGCTGGAGGTGTGGTAATTTCCTTTTTTTTGAGTATTGTTTTGATTTTCTAATTCATCTTCACTACCACTATCTATCTTTAGCAACTTTAGTTTGTTTGTTAAATCTTCATCAAAAGATACATTTATAGATTATTCCACTCTTTTATCATTCTCAAAGTAAACTTTGTATGCTTTACTTCTAGAAGAACACCCAACAAGTATTATAGAATCAGATTTGACATCAAACTTATCCTTTCAATCTCTTGTATTAAAGATAAAACATTATAGCCTAATATTTTAAGATATCCAACATTGGGTGTTTTTCCATACCATAACTCAAAAGTTGTCTTATATAATATCGGTATGAGATAAGTTTAGTTAATTATATGGCAAGTTGTACTAACAGCTTCTACTTATAAAAACTTTGGTAAATCTGATGCATTTAGGAGTGTTCTTTTCATCTCTTGTACTAATTTGTTCTTCCTTTCTAAAACTCTATTTTGAGTTGGGGTTCTTGGACAAGAGAACTCATGTGCTATCCCAAATGAATTACATAGCTATTCAAATTCATTATTTTCAAATTCTCCTCTATGATCACTTTTAATCTTCTTTATAGTTGTTTCTTTTTCATTTTGAATTCTAATATAGAGATGTTTGAATTCAATACAAGCTTCATTCTTATGTGTCAAAAATATAATCTAAGTGAATTTTGTTAAGTCATCAACAATTACTAAAGTATATTTTCTTCCTCTTAAGCTTGTTTATATAAGGCTAAATAAGTCTAAATGCAGTAATTCCAATGGCTGACTTGTGACAATGTCATTTATACTCTTATGTACTGATTTTTTCTGTTTTCTAACTATACAGTCACTACATGCTCTTTCCCTTTTAAATCTAAGTTTAGGCACACTTCTAAAAAGATCATGTTTGGTCAGCTTCTTAAGGGTTCTACTATTGACATGTCTTAGTATTTTATGCCATAACCACTCATCTTCACTAGAGGCTATTAAACATGCATCACTTGTAGAATTTTCAATTGAAAAGTCTAATGTGGAAATTGAATTATTTCTAAAACTAGTATGTTAAAACCCTTATGTTTTGATAATGTAAAAGCCTATGTGATGAGCTTATGTATTTCACTTGTATAGATGAAGTGTCAAAGCCTAACAAAGGTCTTAGAAGAAACTTAGAAGAACTCTAGAAGAAATCATTGAGTTATAGGTCAATCGGATGGTTTCAAAGTCAATCGGAAGGTTTCACAGTCAATTGAAAGGTTTCACATTCAATCGAAAGGTTTCACAACTAATTGGATAGTTTTAAAGCAAATTGGAAGGTTACACATTATTCCGGATAAATTCAGAATTGATTGGAAAGTTTCTAAGCATTTGGATAGTTTCAGAATGTTTCAAATGAAATAGTCTAAAAAATAGATAATTTTGGAAGGTTTCAAGCCAAACAGTTTGAATCTAAATAACCTCATGTGCTAAACTTAAAGATTTACATGACAAAGCATAAAAGAAAGAATTGCTCAAGAGTTTTAGAAAGTTTCGAAAGGCTTCAAACGAAACAGTTTGAAAGACAGAATTTCGAATTGTTTCAAACTAAACAATTCGAATCTAAGTTATATCACATGCGAAACTTAAAGATTCACATAATAAAGCATTGTTAAACCTTTAGATAGTATCAAGAAGTTTTCAGAAGGTTTCAAATAAAATAGTCTGAAAAATAAATAGTTTTGGAAGGTTTCAAAAATATAGTATACTGAACAGTAACTTACTATTTATAAGACTGTCAAGAATCCTAGTACAATAAATTAATACTATTGAAGGGAAATATGATCGTTGGATTTACAGATATAAATATAACCAAATCATTCAACGAAATAGGTAGAGACAGAGAGAAAAATATTGCATATCATCTACCACTACAAGAAATGTAATTGAGAATACATATTACAGAGAATTGATTGAGAAAGTAAGAAGATTATTGTTCGTGTTTTCCCAACACTACACTAGAAAAACTTGGATTTGTTACTTCTATTTTTACTTAGTTAATTTATCTTTATGCTTATTCTTTCTTTTAGAAGTAAACAAACAACCTTTAATACAATTTAGATATTAATTCCAATTTGTACTTTAACTGCAAGTGCATAGTGTCTATTGTATTAGTGTGCAAGTACAGGTCGATCCCACAGGGAATTGCTGACGAACTTAAGAAATGTTCGATTGTGAACAATTCAAATTTATATTCAATAAGCACTCCGTTGAGTTACAGTTAACTCAACGGACTAAGTTCGTTGAGTTATGGATAACTCAACAGACTATCCTCGTGGACTTAAGTTAACTTCACGAGCCTGTCTCTTCTTTATAATACTGCTAATTACAGAGGAATTCGGCTAACAATTAGGCGATTCCACAGATTGTAAATAACATCAATTAAGCTTTTTTAATGCTAGTTAACATTGGATTTATCATTATACAATACTAACATTCAGATGATTCAAATAGTACCATTAAAATCTTTAAGTTGTTTTGTACGAACCAATTTCAGTAAACTGTAAAATTAAAACTAACATAAAACAATCATAAAATTGATACAGATAACATTAATCACGATACAACACCAACAATACAACACTCAAATACAACATACAAACAAAGATAAATTGTTTTTGGTATTTTTGTTTTGATGTGATGGGCGAAAGGTGAAATGTAAAGTAATTTCACTTGACAGTAAATACTTCCGACACTACTTGCAACGCGATTACACCACTGAAAATTAAACCACTTACAATTCTGTCTCCTCTCCCTATAGAATCGCGAGTCCAGAATTGCAAGATGATCTCCTCTTCAGCATACAGGCATCAACCCGAAGCCAAGGCTAAAAGCTTTACGATCTTCTGAAATATGAGTCGGCGCTTGGTGAAAATGTCTTCCCTTCCTGCGACGCGATCACTCCTCACAGTGGTTGTTAGGCACTGTGTTTGGCTCGGAATCGACCTAACATCAGGCAAGTATCCTCACAGACCTCCGATGATTGGTGATTATGGTGGTGATACGATGGTTGGTGTGATACTTCGGAGAATTGCCGATACTGTCTGTAGAAAGCTCGGTGCTCCTCCTCTGTATACATTGGTTATCCATCGATCACACACACTTCTTCTTTTTTTTCTTCTTTTCTTTTATATTTCTTCAGTGGTAACTGCTTCTGCTTGAATGGTCGGTTGGATTTCCTTCTTTCAGATCAAAGACGATGATTTCTTTCTCCCTCCGCGATTGAATTCCTGCGTGATACGTGCAAACATGGTTTTTCCTTCCAACTGTCTGTTCCTACAACCGCTACAGTAGCATATTAGAAAATATATAGTCCGTGGAGTTACAGATAACTCAACGGACTTCCTTCGTTGATTTAACTATAAAACACGTGCAAAAATAACAACTTAAGTTTATAACGCTAACTTAACGCGTTGCCTTAGTGTATTTTCATGTAACTCAACGCGTGTAGTTATACTAACTTAACGAGTTATAACATAAGTAAATCTACTAGCTCTCAACACGTGTCAGTAGTAGTTTAAACATAAAATAACATTCCACAGAGTTACAGGTATAACTATCTGATGCTCAGATGCATTTTCGGATATTTAAGAATTTCACAGCCTACAATTTACCAACAGTTCATAAATGTACTAAATTAACATTAATTCCCCAAAATTAAGTAGATTCTTCAATTAAAGCATATAACAGTGCAATTATAACATAATGGCTTAATTCTCATATGATAAGCTAAATATTATGTAATTAACCATCATTTAATCATTAATAATATGCACTTTTTCATTCTAAACACTTCCCCCATACCTAAATTTTGCTAGTCCCTTAGCAAACTAAGATCTAATTAATTGGTCTTTCAAAAAGTGCTAGAATTAATTCTTCCCCTTTTGTTTTTTTTCTTCTGTTCAGCATAAACATATATTCTGTATGTTTCAGTAATCAACCTGCAAAGATATTTAGAATATATGTAAATTACATACAAAGTATATCATCTTCATATAGGTGTTAATTATATTATCGTTTGTTCTTCTTTTCATCATCTGTAATCCTGAATTTTTCAATAAGTTTTTCCAAAAGAAATTTCAACAACATACAAATTAAAGTACAATCCAATCTGATTAAGACAAGTAGAATAAAGAATTGTATTTCCATTAAACAACTTCAAAAGTCAATTCCAGATTCATATTTCAGCAATTCTAGATAACAGAAAATATACTTGATTCATAAGATATCTGTATTTCACAAAACACTTGTATCCTTTCAGAGTAGTATATGTTTTTTTTTTTTTTTTGTACTTTAAAAGTTAATTTGACAAGCTTGAATCATGCAAGAGCTTTCTAATGTACCTATGTAATGAGTTTTCAGTCAACAATCCCATATCTGATCAAGATCTTAGGTTGCTAGATTTTCAGAGTCCTTTTTCAAGTCAACAATCCTTACATACCTATCTGCTCAAGTACAAAAGACTCGTGATCAAACAAGTCAATAAACTCTCAAGGTTTTTTTTTTTTTTCTCTAAAAATAAATGCACACACAAAACAAAGCATTAATCACATACTGTATATGCACGTATTTCATTAATACAGATGTAGTAAAACACCAATCTCATATAATTCTGCTTCTATCATTTACTAAAGATATGAATCTATAACAATAAGTTCATACTTTATCTGTAGTTTAATAAGATCTACATATAAATCATTCTACAAGTTCAATCAGTCAAAGTAAATGTATCTTTCATCATATGTGTTTCATTTAATCTAGAATTTACATCTCAGCTCCTTCAGGACTTTAGATAATTTTCTGATTAAGCATTAAATATTCTGATTTCATTTTAAAATCGTGAAACTGTTAAACTCATGAAATTCAGAAAAATCATAAGATACTAGATTTACATAAATAATAAATTCTATAGCATCTTCTATAGCCTTCTAAATATAACATTCAAGCAGTTTATAAAAATTTTACAGTCTCAATTATCGAATAGTTACAGCAAGTTCATAAAAATTTTCAATTTTCTCAAAACTTTGCAGTACCATTTTAATTCCTTTAATTAACAAACTTACATGGCTGTTACTTTAATTACCTCGCCATAAAATTTGTTCGTGTTTTCCCAGCACTACACTAGAAAAACTTGGATTTGTTACTTCTATTTTTACTTAGTTAATTTATCTTTATGTCTATTCTTTCTTTTAGAAGTAAACAAACAACCTTTAATACAATTTAGATATTAATTCCAATTTGTACTTTAACTGCAAGTGCACAGTGTCTATTGTATTAGTGTGCAAGTACAGGTCGATCCCATAGGAAATTGCTGACGAACTTAAGAAATGTTTGATTGTGAACAATTCAAATTTATATTCAATAAGCACTCCGTTGAGTTATAGTTAACTCAACGGACTAAGTTCGTTGAGTTATGGATAACTCAACGGACTATCCTCGTGGACTTAAGTTAACTCCACGAGCTTGTCTCTTCTTTATAATACTGCTAATTATAGAGGAATTCGGCCAACCATTGGGCGATTCCACAGATTGTAAATAACATCAATTAAGCTTTTTTAATGCTAGTTAACATTGGATTTATCATTATGCAATACTAACATTCAGATGATTCAAACAGTAATCATTAAAATCTTTAAGTTGTTTTGTACGAATCAATTTCAGTAAACTGTAAAATTAAAACTAACATAAAACAATCATAAAATTGATACAGATAACATTAATCACGATACAACACCAATAATACAACACTCAAATACAACATACAAACAAAGATAAATTGTTTTTGGTATTTTTGTTTTGATGTGATGGGCGAAAGGTGAAATGTAAAGTAATTTCACTTGATAGTAAATACTTCCGACACTACTTGCAATGCGATTACACCACTGAAAATTGAACCACTTACAATTTTGTCTCCTCTCCCTATAGAATCGTGAGTCCAGAATTGCAAGATGATCTCCTCTTCAACATATAGGCATCAACCCGAAGCCAAGGCTAAAAGCTTTATGATCTCCTAAAATATGAGTCGGCACTTGGTGAAAATGTCTTCCCTTCCCGCGACGCGATCACTCCTCACAGTGGTTGTCAGGCACTGTGTTTGGCTTAGAATCGACCCGACATCAGGCAAGTATCCTCACAGACCTCCGATAATTGGTGATTATGGTGGTGATATGATGGTTGGTGTGATACTTCGGAGAATCGCCGATACTGTTTGCAGAAAGCTCGGTGCTCCTCCTCTGTATACACTAGCCGTCCATCGATCACCCCCTTTCTTTTTTTTTTTCTTTTCTTTTATATTTCTTTAGTAGTAACTGCTTCTGCTTGAATGGTCGGTTGGATTTCCTTCCTTCAGATCAACGGCGATGATTTCTTTCTCCCTACGCGATTGAATTCCTACGTGATACGTGCAAACATGGTTTTTCCTTTCAACTGTCTGTTCCTGCAACCGCTATAGTGGCATATTAGAAAATATATAGTCTGTGGAGTTACAGATAACTCAACAGACTTCCTTCGTTGATTTAACTATAAAACACGTGCAAAAATAACAACTTAAGTTTATAACGCTAACCTAACGCGTTGACTTAGTGTATTTTCATGTAACTCAACGTGTGTAGTTATACTAACTTAACGAGTTATAACGTAAGTAAATCTACCAGCTCTCAACACGTGTCAGCAACAGTTTAAACATAAAATAACATTCCAGAGAGTTACATGTATAACTATCCGATGCTTAGATGCATTTTTGGATACTTAAGAATTTCACAGCCTACAATTTACCGATAGTTCATAAATGTACTAAATTAACATTAATTCCCCAAAATTAAGCAGATTCTTCAATTAAAGCATATAACAGTGCAATTATAACATAATGGCTTAATTCTCATATGATAAGCTAAATATTATGTAATTAACCATCATTTAACCGTTAATAATATGCACTTTTTCATTCTAAACAATTATCAAAGTTCTCTATGCACTGAAAGTTAGATCTAAGAAGGATCTTTGGTTGGTGGCTTCAACCTGAAAGCTACACAAAGTGTTGGTTTATGGCTTCGACCTAAAAGCCTCAAAAAATTGGTTGTAGAGCTTCAACTTAAAAGCTCGTGGATTGTAAGTTGGAGCTTTGACTTGAAAGCTTGAGTGAATGATTAGTTCTTGCTTCAACTTGAAAGCAAGTATATGTAAGTGTTTGAACACTTAGTAAAGCTTAAGTGATCCTTAAGAGTAGACACGTTGAGTTAGTGAACCACCTAAAAACTCTATATTTGTATCTTTCTTTTCCACTATGCATGTTCTATTTATCAGTTTAATACTTGTGCATATTGAATACTTAAATAAGTTAGAAATATTTTAAATTGGCATAGATCTCTATTCACGCCCCTTTAGTGATCTATTCAGTCCTAACACAATGAACTTAATATCAATGGTATTTAAATTTATTATAAAACAATTTTTAGTAGTGAAGAATAAATTGTACCTTTTATCACAAAGTTGTCCTACACTTAAATTTTTTTTTTTAAAACCATTTACATGCAAAATATTTTCAATTCTATCATTTTCAAATGTAATATTACCTATAGTAATAATTTTACATTTTTCATTGTTACCAAATTTTATTGAACTAGAATTTATTGATCTAAGGGAATGAAGAAAACTTCTCTTACCTATCATATGTTTAGAACAACTGCTATCTATGATCTATCTTGATGTTTGTATACTTTTGTCTTTGTAATCTTGTAAATCATATTGAAATTAAGGTCTTTGGTATCTAAATCTTCTTAGGTTTAGTAATATTAGTTTTTAAAACATTAAATTTATTGCCTCTTGACAATGACATATGTCTAGATTTTCTTTTGATAGCAAAAACTATAATGTCATCTTTGTAAGATTGGATCATACCACTATAGTAGGAAACATACCCTAGGTTAAATTTTCCCATTCTCGATCTCTGGGATCCTATGATTTTATTTAAACCACTTTATTCTTTAATAAATTTGCATACAATATTTTTTAAGTTAGTAATTTTAGCTTTTAAGTTTTTGTTTTCTTCTTTCAAATCAAAGTTACTACAACTATGAGTGTCCAATTTTGTTTTTAAATTTTTGTTATCAACTAAGACATTTTCTAACTTAACAAATGCATCTTTTAAGCAAGAATTTAAACTTTTAACTTCATTATAATTTTTACATTTCACAAATAAATTGTCTATTATACAAAGAAGATTATCTACATTTAAATTATCATTATTTGAACAATAGAAAGATGTGGAGCAAGAATATGTCTTTATTTTTACATTTGTTGATCCTCCTCTTGTAGTAGCAAACAATAAATCTGAATATGTCTTTGTTTTTTACATTTGTAGTATATAAGGACTTTAGATCTAGAAGTGCTAGCTTTGCTTCCACGTTTCATCATCTTTTTGAAGTTTTTGGCTAGCAACAATACTTCACCTTCTTCTAAACTTAGTTGTTCTTCTTTTGAAGGAAATGTCAGTTCTTCTTTTTAACTCTTCTTTTAGTGGTTCCTTCTATTCCTTTATTTGTACTTCATAAGCAAGAATATTTCCTAACAAATCCTCAACTGAATAATTATTCAAATCCTTTGTCTTATATAGATGTTGACTTCTGTTTCCATTCAATTGTCAAACTCCTCAAGATCTTTTGTACATATTTACAAGTACAGAATTCTTTTCCAAGGTCTCTTAGCCCATTTACAATTTCTATGAATCTTGAAAATATATTAGTAATATTGTCATTATCAAGCATTTTGAGCAATTCATATTTTCTTAGTAAAATACTAATTTTAATCTCTTACTTGGCTAGTTCCTTTATAAATGATTTAAAGGATCTTCCAAGCCTCGTAAGAAGACTTATATGTAGAAATTTTGTTATATTACTCAGTTGTGAGTGCACAATATATAGTATTCATTCCACGAGTATCTAGCTAGATGAGTGTCTTATCTTTCTCAACCAGTCATCTTTATAACTAATTGTAAGTAGTGCACCACAAACAACCAACTTGTAAAGCTTCACATCTGAACTCCTAAGGAAACACTTCATCTTATTTTTCCAGTAACTATAATTGGTACCATAAAATAAGAGAGGTCGATGGATGTTGTACCCCTCTACAAAATGGGAAGTCAATTGACACTAATAAATCTTGATTAAATTAATTTAGAATTCAATTCATAATTATACAAAAAAGAACATAAGAAATTTTATAGTAATTCCTCAAAAACAGGTAGTCTACTTCTCAAGGCTTTAACCTTGAGAATTTACTAAGTACTTTTTAAGCTAAGCACAAACCTGAGTTATGTTGCTTTTACGGATTGAGCAATAACCTTTACAAGTGTCGTTTTTCTCGAGTTCAACAACAACCCTCATAAATGTTGTTTTTCAAGCTCAACAACAACTTTGCACAAAACACCAACTTTGTACACTCAAGATCTTAATCTTAAGTAAGTGAAGTCTCACACTTCACTCTCTTTAACAAGGCCCCGACATTATGAAGGTGCACTCACAACACCCCTATGAGCTAGGGTTATTGGGAGATATAATTAACTTTTCAACATAGGAGTACAAGACTCAAAAAGATTAAACGGGTTATAGAAAACTTCCTATTAAGAATGATGTATGTTGAATAACTTCAAGAAGTATTCAAATAATTCTACATGAATGATTCTTTAGAAATTTGCTATAGACTAGCTCTCCCAAATTTTTAGTAATCTCCTTTAGTAGCTTGAGAGTTTGATCCTTTGTTGATATGCTCTAGTAATTCTTTTTGGATTAGTTTTGTTTTCCATCTCCCTACTCATTCTAGTTTTTAATTATTTTATCATGCTCTATTCAACAATTTCTTCTATGTTTGTCAATTTTTCATGTATGGAATGTGTAACAGCAAATTACTAAACATAGATGGTAATCTTTATTTCAAATATGTAGTATAGTGATATCTTTCCAAAATAGTAATATATCATATATTAGTTTGTCAATTTAGGTAGAATTACCAAGTTTAGATTCTTAGAGGTTTTTAGAAACATATAAGAAAACTTTCAGATGCTTTCAAAGAAAAATGGAAATGTTCAATTGAAACCATTTGAAAAACCACTTAAGTCATGCGTTAAAAGTATGACATGTGTCTTTCAATAAATAAAGTGATATATAGGTGATTTAAATGTTTTAGTGGAACCTATCAATGGTTTAAACATGAAGTTTACCAATATAGTGATAATATTTCAGTGACTTTTAATTAAAACCACCAAAACCCCTTAGACAGTGAAACCTATTGATTAACTAATTATATTTCAGTGACTTTTAGTAACAAAGCTACTAATTATCACCCTTAGAAAATATGAAACCTTCTAAAACACATTATCAGAAACAAATGACTAGGGCAAGACTTATATGATTTAAGTATGTATTCAATCAACTCTTTAACAATGTTGACTTAGGTTTTTCATCATCAAAATTTAATTTCTAAACATGGAACTAACAATCTCCCTATTTTTGATGATGATAAAACTCCTAATACATAAGTAAGTTTTCTACTTGATTCTACACCTTTTTGTCATAATTTAAAAAGGAAATCTAGAAAGCAAATTCAATTCAATATAAAACCAAATAGCATGTCAAGCAAAGTATAAAGACATATTATAGAGAAGAAAAAGAATATAGAATTTCCAACAAGTATACATAATCGAAATGGAGTAGATAGACATTGTAATAGTTTTTGAATTAAAGCATCTTTTTCTCTTAGTTTCTCTTCTAAATATGTAATGTGATCAAATAATAAGGTATTGTGTCTTAACAATTGCTCATTCTGGTTAAGTAAAGAAATAGAATTGTTTATAGGTTGAAAGGTTGAAGAAACATCTTGTGAAGGCTACTTGGTAATTAAAGGAGGTTGTAGCTCAAAAGGTAGTGTAGACTTATGCACATCTACAAGATTTGACTAAGATGTGTTGTAAATCTTTTAACTTCAAAAATTTTGTCCCAATAGATTTCATTGGTTTGCTTGACATGTCTAAATGTTGAGCCATCAATTTTATGATCAAATCTCCATAAAATAAAAACCCTTGCAAATGAGAAATCTAAGCAATAATCACTTTTGTCCAATTAACTTTAATTCCAGTCATGATAACATGTGGCTTGGTAAATCCTTCATTCTAGTTCATCAACA
The DNA here is from genome assembly GCA_036874045.1 of Cymodocea nodosa. NCBI lineage: Eukaryota > Viridiplantae > Streptophyta > Magnoliopsida > Alismatales > Cymodoceaceae > Cymodocea > Cymodocea nodosa. The sequence continues at coordinate 2,157,196 of CM072345.1, forward strand.
TGATCTCTCTTTTGGAAAAATGTGTAGGTTAAAATTAGTACTATCATTCTAGCTTGTCCATGAAGGTCAACCTACTTGACCAATTTGAATTACTTGTTTGAAGTTCTACAAATTAATTTGTTCATTTCTTACTCTTTCCAACCTAGAGTAGTGGTGGAAAGGGATATATCAATGTCATTAGGTAGTAATCCAAAATTTGTCTACAAGAACTCCTCATCAATTGTAATAATTAGATTTTTAAAATGCAATCTGAGAAAACTTGGAAAAATCTCAAGATTGACATGAAAGAGAGGAATTAAATCCTCATCAATTCATAGCCCAGTTTTAATAAGAATTAAACCCAAAATTCCTTGAAAATTTAGCAAACTATGTGTTGAGTATTATGTTTTGATGATGTGTATAATGAGTAATCATATTTAATCAATTAATGTTTGTAAAAGTAAATTAAGAACATCAATTAATACAAAAAAAGTTTAATGTTATATACTTGTCTATAATAGATCTGAAATTATATTAAATTAAATAATTAGTCGTTAAGTTATACTAATTTTTCATTTAACTAAACATTAAGTTAACGTGCTTTTTTATTGTAAAGCATGATATGTTTTAATGTTATATATTTATATCATGTACAATACATGTTAAGACAACTTGTTGAGTTAATGTTCTCTTTGTAAAAAGATCACGTGAGAACTCGTTAAGTTATAGGCTTAAAGGTTAAAAGAAGTCACATGAAAGCTCGTTGAGTTAGTGAACAAAATGTTAAGTTTTATGAATGAACTCGTTAAGTTAGTTTTATGCACATGTTAAATTTAAAGTTTACGAATGTTATATTGTATCACATGAGTTGCATATGTTTAACTTGTTAAGTTAACATAACTGCATGTGTTGAGTTGCTATATTGAACACTAAGGTAATGTGTTTAGTTAGCATTATAAACTTATAATGTTATTATTCTTGCACGTAATAAATACATTATTATTTAACATTTATTTTACTAGTTCGTTGAGTTATCAATAACATAACGAAGTTAGTTTGTTGAGTTATCATCTTATGCAACGAAACATGTATCGTGTATGGCATATGCTAAATTTGTTGAGTTAGACATGTTGAGTAGTTAGTCTATTTGTTTTACATGTTTAGTTAGTATTAACAAAATGTCTTATTATTACATTTGATGAAAAATTTTAGACGAGAAAGTTTATTTTATAGGAAATTATTCAAATGATCTAGTATTGATGATTCAAGAAAATTTGAGAAGAAAACGTAGACCAGAATATGTGTATTTCAAAATTTATATTTAAAATTAAAATAGAAGACGTGAAGAGTGGAGAATGATCATAGATAAATGTGAAGAATATGCATAAAATAGAAATCAATTATAAAAGACAAAATAAATCAATTATAAAAGACAAAATTCTTTTTGATCAAGAGAGTCCTACATACCAAAAGAACTATACTTATAGGGACACACCTCTCAAGAGAAAAACTCTTAAAAGTAAGCAACTTTGGTGAAGAAGAGAATGTCATATATTTATCATTAAAGATTTATAGAAGAAAAAGAAAAAGAAAATCTCAATCAAGGAGAAACATTTTTAATTTCGCAATTTAGTTTTCTTTGTTTGTAACTATAAAATTGATTAAATGAAGTATTGTATCATTATATTATTGCATCTATAATTTCTAAAGAGAATTGAATTGTATATTATAATTGAAATATTGAATAAAACAATGTCTCAACTTGTTTTAATTTTGAAGTTTTGATTATATATGAAAATATTGAAAAAAACAATTCACCTCCCTCTTGTGTAGCATTTTGATCCTACAATTGGTATCAAAGTTTGGTTAATAGTTTTTGATGTAAAATTGATACCAATACAATTAATATTAGAGCTTGTTTTAACTTCCTTGATTTTAAACATAAATTAATATTAGGGCATAGATTTAACTTTATTGATTTTAGGCTCTATTGATATTGTAAGTTTAACTTCTTTAAAATCTTCTAGGTTGAAAAATCTAATGTTAGATGACTACCAGAAATGATAACTTTTCTTTATATGAAGGCTAAAATCTTAATCGTACTCTTTTATTTGATGGAATACATTTTGAATATTGGAAATATAGGATGACAATCTTTTTTCAAAGTATAAATCATAAATTATGGTTCATGATTTCTAAATCATATACTCCGTTAACTATTCCTTATAATACTTGGATAGTAACTGAAAAAGAAAATGAAACTCTAAATGCAAAAGGCTTAAATATCTTATTTTGTGCATTGAGTTATGGTTAGTTTAATAAAATATCGACATATAAATCTGCTTATAAGGTGTGACATGCATTAAAAATTTCATATGAAGGTACTTCTTAAGTTAAAGAGATTAAGATAAATATGTTGATTCATAAATATGAATTCTTTAAGATGCATGATAATGAAAGTATTTCTGAGATATTTTCTAGATTTCTATATATAATAAATTCTTTAAAATGCCTAGAAAAGAATTTTGAATAGAAAGATTTAGTGAGAAAAATTCTTAGATCCTTAAGTTTTAAATGGTTTTAGAAAATGACTTTAATTGAGGAATCACAAGACTTAAATATTTATAACGTTAATGAACTTATAGGAAATTTAACTACATATAAAGTTCAATTAGATGATTTCTTGAGTCCTAACAAATTAAAATTGAAGAAAGAGATTGCTTTCAAAATTAATTTAGATTTTGATAATTTAATTGATTCTAATGAGGACTTGGTTTTGTTGACTAGAAAATTCAAGAAAGTATGGAAAGCTAGGCGATAATAAAGGAATAGAAAGGAAAAACCTTTAACATTAAAATCTCTAAATAAAAAGAATTCTTCATTTAGAAAGTATGTATGTTACAACTCTAAGGAACCTAACCATCTTTCTTATGATTGTCCTATAAGGAAAAATGAAAAATAAACTAGGACAAATCAAAAGAAGAATGTTCAAAAAACTCAAAAAAAGTTTTACAAGAAAAAAACTTTGAAAGTCACTAGGGATTAGCACATTAGAAGTGTTTGAATATGAGGAATCATCATAAAAAACTTTACATTCAGAAGAAGAACAAGAGTCAGAAGATGTTTTCAAGGTGTGCTTCATGGTAGATGAGTCTGACATAATTTCTGATCCTAAAAATCATTAGATTTTGACTTTGATGAATTATTATGTACTTACAATGCATTATTACATAAACTTAAAATTTGTAAATTGGAAAATAAGAATATCATAAATTCTTTGTTAATTATGAAAGAAGAAAATTATTTCTTAACTACAATTTTAGAAAAATTTAAATGTGATAATAAAAAACATGTTGTAGATTTGCATAGATTTAGATTTAATGAATCTATCTTGCATAAATAAATATAGAATATAAATATTAAGAAATTAAAAATAGAATCTGAAAATGAAAAACTGAGAATTAATGTAAATGATCTTGAGTTAGAAATTGACAAACTAAAACTGAGAGAGTTAGAGTTAAATTAAGTTAGAGGTAAATAGAATTTAAGTCAAACTAAGTTATACAAATTAACTAGTACTCTAAGGTGTCATATAAATCTAGCTTAGGATTTGATTATCTTGAATATCTTGAATTTTGAGCCAACAAAGGATTTATTAGTTGCAATTTAAGCCAATCAAAGACTAAAATTCTTTTTATTATGAAATAAGATGATAAATATGTAGAAGTAGGTACTTTAAGGGATAAATCATGTAGTGAATATACAAATCAAAGTGATTATCTAAATGTGCTTCTAACATGACTATTAATGTTTCTAAAAATCTTGTTTCATGTTCTGAAAATTCAGTTACTAATGTTTCTAAAATCCCAAATACTTGTAGTAACCAGGAAATTTAGAAACTTGGCATGAAATTTGTTTGGTTGTGAAAGGTTAAATTAGAAAATTGGCTGAATTTGTTTTTATGCTTATATCAATAATTACTTTTAGAAGTAAACAAACAACTTTTCACACAAATTAGATATTAAGTCTAATTTGTATTTTAACTACAAGTGCACAGTGTATATTGTATTTGTGTGCAAGTATAGGTCGATCCTATAGAGATTGAGTAAGAATTGTGTACTGTTTCTATTTTTATATTGGAGTTTATATATGTTTAGTTAAGTACTCCGTTGAGTTATAGTTAACACAACGAACCTCGTTCATGGAGTTATGGTTAACTCAACAGACTAACGTCATGGACTTAAGTTAACTCTACGAGCATGTTTTTCCAATTAAATACTGTTATTTATAGAGGAATTCGGCTAACCATTGGACAGTTTCACAGATTGTAAATAACATTAATTAAGCTCTTTAATGTTAGTTAATATTAGATTTATCATTAAGCAACACTAACATTCAGATATTTCAAACAGTAACTGTTGAGCTATATTTTTAGCTCAAGCTTTGCTGCAAGTGCACAATTCTTTTGGTGTACATGGCAAATACAGGTCATTCTTCCACAAGGATTATGTTTATGACTTAATCAACTATTACTCAACTTGTTCTTCAAGCTCTTAGGTATACTTCAGTAAATTAATGACATGTGAATGAGGAATAATCAAAGTTAACACAAGCTCACAAATCATACAATTTCAAGGCAATGTGTAGTGGAAAATGGTGATGTGAATCAATTTCTTTACTTGTAAATCTATTAACTCATTCAATTATAACATGCACACAAGTTCCACGTGATTTCAGAAGTGATATCCATGCATCAATATTAAGGAAAGAAAAATAAAACAAGAAGGTTCAATAGACTATACTACTCTATTCTAATTTATACTAAATGCATGCAACTATGCTATTTGCTAATCTAGCTAAACTATACTATACTACTTGCATTAGAAATTCTTTTTGGAGATTGATTAGGACAAAATGTGATCAATATAAGATATAACAAACTCAATTAACTACTGAAATTAAAATTAACAACTAGAGATAAGTGATAGGTTCTTCATTCAAATGAACATCAACACTTATTTTCTTCTTCTTTCAATTCACACCTTCTTCTCAAATGTGCCAAGCCACCATTGGTGAGTGTCATTCACTCGTGTGAAAGCCTCACCAACAGCCCCAACAATACACGTGAATAGAGGATGCAAATTAGAAGTTGAAAAGAAGAATTAAACATTCATATACATTCATTGAACTCTATCTAGCTAAGAAGACATATAATTGAGATGTTCACCACCATTTCTCATCAATTCTTCCTTCTACACAAGAAAATAATAAACTCTAAGAGTTGTCACTACCTTAGGAGCTTCTTATCTTCTTCTCTAGAGCTTTGAATTCAATGGAACTTGGCAGCAAATCCACCTCCAAGCTTGGACGTCTTCTCCTTAGCCCTTGGAATGGTGAATAGCATGAATGGATGGTCTCTCTTTCGAAGCACAAGCCTCACCTCCAAGCTTCTTCTCCTCCTTTCTCTCGTTGGAAACACCAAGTTGTTGGCCAAAATTCCTCTCCCCTTGTATTTATGTTGTTTTGTCTTCTCTCTCTTTGATGTGGCACCTTGGTTTTATCACCAAGCCAATAAGATGTCATAGATCTAGGAGGGCCAATAAGGTGTTGGCATGTCCTCTTCTTTAAAGTTTAGTCCACCAACTTTTGATTCTTTACATCTTCTTTGATCTTTTGCATTAAGCTCCTCCCATATATATGTTACCTACAATTAATGGAAGTTGAACTCCAAGAGACGTTAGCCAACATAGGACATGCAAAATAAATCAATGTGTTTCATGTAAAATTATATCCAATGGGGGATGCACTTGTTAATTAAATTTCTATATTGCACTATATTTCAAGACTTATATTACCCATAATTAATATCATTTATCCATCATAGATACATAATATCATGCAAAATTACTTATAAAATTCATTAAAAATGGGTAAAATTAAAGATTGAACACCCCCCCACACTTAAACTTTGCTAGTCCTCTAGCAAAATTTAAGAAGAAAAGATTAAGGAACCCCTTTTAAACAAACAAACACAATAAAGAAAATTAAGGCAAATTAAATTCTCACTAAGTAATGCAACAATACTTATAGATAATCTCCACTCACAAGCTGAGTTCTTGTAATGGTGAGGAATATAGAATAGACATCTAATGCCAACCTAAGGAAAATAAGTTTTTAAAGATACTATTAAGTGCAAAGTGCTTAGACCCATAATCAATAGCATCTAGGTTCATCTCACTTAATCCAAGAATACATGAAGGTTTCTTTAGGCTTCTATCCTCTAGTACATTGCCCCTTTATTTTCAATTGAGTTTTTTTTTATTTTTTATTCTATAAAAGTATTTTCTTTATTCATTCTATAGAACAACTTCTTCTTCCTCTTTTTTTTTTTTTTTTTTTTTTGAAGCCTCTCTTTTCTCACATCCTAGCACTACCCTTAGGATACCTCCCATAAAGGGTTTACATGTGAAGACTAAGAGGTTACTTAGCCTCCGTCCCCAGCAACCTTATGAGAATGGGTATCAAACCTTATTCCCAAATTCATATATCTACCCTTCTCATGGGACAACCTATTGGAAAGATTTCCTAAGCCACTCCTCAAGATTCATGTCATAAGAAGAGTCCTCTAGATACCACATGATTAAGAGTCTAGTGCAAGAATGTGTATATGTTATAAGTAAGAAACTATGGTTGGCATCTCAAATGCATATTCCTATCCTCACCTTAAAGATAAGCTCAGCTCTAAGTGTAAGACATCATAAGGAAAGAACATTACTGAGGAAAATTCAACATGCCACAAAAAGAAATTAAGTTCAAATGAAAACAAAGCTAAAACTAATAAAGAATTAATGATCTTAACCTTAAGAGCATACAATGGAGATTGAGTAGTATGCTAGTAAGGCTAAGATGCAATAATTCAAAATCAAAATTAAACTAACAAAGCTATTTCCTAAAAAAAAATTGACATGCAAGTTCTTATCATGGATACACATAAAACATGGTGGCATGCAACATATAGAACGAATTTTCAAACTTACCACCAACCTGCTTGTGAAAGAAACTTACATTTGGAAAATTTTCAATTTCATTGTGTAGTATGCATCCTAAAACATTTTTTTACTTTCTCCTCCCCCCGCACTTAGTTCCTGCATTGTCCTCAATGTAGAAAAGATTGTTTCAACAATAAGAATAAGTAAAAAAAAAAATGTTAGCGCATACCTGTTGTGCATTGCTCTTCAAGTGGTGTAGATAAAATGTATTTAACTCTAATTATGGTTGAACATCAATTTGTCAAACAAACACATGATATCATGATAAAGTCTTTCAACCCATTCTTCACCCTTCAAGTATTTGAAAATCATGCATCTAACTACTTTCAAATATATCATCAAATTCTGTTCTTTAAAATTAAACATCTCAAGCATGAAATAAAATAAGTCTCTTATCAAATAAGCCGAGCATAAGTTGTGGAGATAAAAGGTTGCCTCTTGCTATCTTGTTGATTGCAAGTGATTCTTCTCTTTACTTTTCTCCTGAAGTTGTCTCCACTTGGTTGACACGTGGATTTGTGATAGCTTGGCTTGGAATGGTTCCTTTCTCCCTCTCGCAAAGCCTTGCTGATATTTGGGATAGTTGTGCCTCTATCTTGTTGATTGATTGTGCATTAGCATGCACAATTGGTTGATACTTAGCGTTGTTCATGGCAAATGCTTCCATGCCTTTGATCAAGCTGTCTATCTTCTTTCCCATGTCTTCTATTGCTGCTGAATGATCATTTTTCTTAGCCAATTCCATAGTATTTCGTGTAGTTTGATTGCCTTGAAAATTTGAGGATTCACCATGTTGATTATCTTGAAAATGTGAGTTTCTCCATGAAAAGTTTGGGTGATTCCTCCAAGATGGGTTGTAGGAGTTGCCATAAACTTCTTGCCTTTGATTGTTCCTTGTGTATATTTCCTGAACATCAGTAGAAGGGTTAGCCAACATAGGACATTCATTCACGATATGCCCTACCATATTACATCCCAAGCACTTGAGTGGTTCTTTCCCTTTTCCTTCTATTACTTCAACCCTTTTCAATAGGCTTCCATATTTCATTTCAAGGGCCGTGGTTGCATTTATGGAATGAATGCCCTTCTCTTGCCTTGTTTCAGATCTTGGAGAGGATTTCTCCCAACTTAATGTCTTTACCGCCAACTCTCCCAAGAAGTTCCATGCCACTGTGTCTTCAAGATTTGCAAAGTCTCCTTGCACCATGGATTCCAGCAAGTCCTTTACTGATGTAGGGATTCCATCATACACGATTTGGCATTGTCTCCACAAGGGTATCCCATGATGTGGACACCTCACAAGCAATTCATTGAACCTGCTAAAGAAATTAGCAAATGATTCTTCTGGCATTTGATAGCAAGAATTAATAACCTTTCTCATCTCATTTGTTTTGGCAATTGGATAGAATTTTTTCAAAAAGATGGCACTAAATTGCTCCCATGAAGTAATAGAGTTGGGTGGTAAACTTTGAAGCCACCTTCTTGCTTGGTCTCTCAAGGCAAAGGGAACAAATCTCAATAGGATGGAATCATCTGTCAGATTTTGTATCTTCATTAAGTTGCATACATCTTCAAATTCTTCAAGGAAGTCATAAGCATCCTCATTATTGTGTCCCATGAACTTTGGTAATTGGTTGATGTAGTGGGATTTCAACTCAAAATGTGCTCCATTCTCATCTGGTAGTTGAATGCAAGTGATCCTACTTCTCTGTGTAGGATAGAACATGTCCTTGAGCACCACCCTCCTCTCATTATTGTTTGCTGCCATGTGTGTTTCTTTTTGATTCTCTATGCGTATCAACTTGTTATCTGCACCTCTCTCCCAACTTTTCATGCACTAAGACATTCACATCAGTTATGTAATTCAAGAGTATATGCAAGAGTTATTTACATGGTGAAATATCATCAAAGTATACAAGTACCATCATATATCATAAAATTTCAGCATGAATGGTTCACCATATAAATTCAAGATGACATGAAACAACAAGGTTAGATACATGATAATAAGCATATAAAATTTTGACGTGAACTTGCAATAATAAATTTTATTGTTAACTACTAACACACTAATACATAGAATGAAAAATTACTAAGAATTAAGAAAAGAAAAACTACATCTACAACTAAATACATACAAACACTAATTATAATTGGGTTCCAACAACAAAGCACTCTCTCCATGATTGTAGGTTTTTCCAGGATAATATTCTTTAAGTCTTTGACCATTCACTACAGTTTTAAATCTTGTCTTACAATTTTCTATAGCTATAGCTCCATGATTATGTATGTGTTTAATGATGAATGGTCCTGTCCATCTAGTCTTAAATTTTCCAGGGAACAAATGTAATCTAGAGTTATATAATAAAACTTCTTGTCCCTCATGAAAGTCCTTTCTCAAAATTTTCTTGTCATGGAATGCTTTTGCTCGTTCTTTTGCAATCTTTGCATTTTCATAAGCCTCTCTTCTTATTTCTTCTAGCTCATTGAGTTGATATTCAACTACCAGATGAGAATGGAGCACATTTTGAGTTGAAATCCCACTACATCACCTAATTACCAAAGTTCATGGGACACGATGATGAGGATGCTTATGGCTTCCTTGAAGAATTTGAAGATGTATGCGACTTAATGAAGATACAAAATCTGATAGATGATTCCATCCTATTGAGATTTGTTCCCTTTGCCTTGAGAGACCAAGCAAGAAGGTGGCTTCAAAGTTTACCACCCAACTCTATTACTTCATGGGAGAAATTTAGTGCCATCTTTTTGAAAAGATTCTATCCAATTGCCAAAACAAATGAGATGAGAAAGGTTATTAATTCTTGCTATCAAATGCCAGAAGAATCATTTGCTAATTTCTTTAGTAGGTTCAATGAATTACTTGTGAGGTGTCCACATCATGGGATACCCTTGTGGAGACAATGCCAAATCGTGTATGATGGAATCCCTACATCAGTAAAGGGCTTGCTGGAATCCATGGTGCAAGGAGACTTTGCAAATCTTGAAGACACAGTGGCATGGAACTTCTTGGGAGAGTTGGCGGTAAAGACATTAAGTTGGGAGAAATCCTCTCCAAGATCTGAAACAAGGTAAGAGAAGGGCATTCATTCCATAAATGCAACCACGGCCCTTGAAATGAAATATGGAAGCCTATTGAAAAGGGTTGAAGCAATAGAAGGAAAAGGGAAAGAACCACTCAAGTGCTTGGGATGTAATATGGTAGGGTATATCGTGAATGAATGTCCTATGTTGGCTAACCCTTCTACTGATGTTCAAGAAATATACACAAGGAACAATCAAAGGCAAGAAGTTTATGGCAACTCCTACAACCCATCTTGGAGGAACCACCCAAACTTTTTATGGAGAAACTCACATTTTCAAGATAATCAACATGGTGAATCCTCAAATTTTCAAGGCAATCAACCTACACGAAATACTATGGAATTGGCTAAGAAAAATGATCATTCAGCAGCAATAGAAGACATGGGAAAGAAGATAGACAGCTTGATCAAAGGCATGGAAGCATTTGCCATGAACAACGCTAAGTATTAACCAATTGTGCATGCTAATGCACAATCAATCAACAAGATAGAGGCACAACTATCCCAAATATCAGCAAGGCTTTGCGAGAGGGAGAAAGGAACCATTCCAAGCCAAGCTATCACAAATCCACGTGTCAACCAAGTGGAGACAACTTCAGGAGAAAAGTAAAGAGAAGAATCACTTGCAATCAACAAGATAGCTAGAGGCAACCTTTTATCTCCACAACTTATGCTCGGCTTATTTGATAAGAGACTTATTTTATTTCATGCTTGAGATGTTTAATTTTAAAGAACAGAATTTGATGATATATTTGAAAGTAGTTAGATGCATGATTTTCAAATACTTGAAGGGTGTAGAATGGGTTGAAAGACTTTATCATGATATCATGTGTTTGTTTGACAAATTGATGTTCAACCATAATTAGAGTTAAATACATTTTATCTACACCACTTGAAGAGTAGTGCACAACAGGTATGCGCTATCATTTTTTTTATTACTTATTCTTATTATTGAAACAATCCTTTCTACATTGAGGACAATGCAGGAACTAAGTGCGGGGGGGAGGAGAAAGTAAAAAAATGATTTAGGATGCATACTATAGCAATGAAATTGAAAATTTTCCAAATGTAAGTTTCTTTCACAAGCAGGTTGGTGGTAAGTTTGAAAATTCATTCTATATGTTGCATGCCACCATGTTTTATGTGTATCCATGATAAGAACTTGCATGTCAAGTTTTTTTTAGGAAATAGTTTTGTTAGTTTAATTTTGATTTTGAATTATTGCATCTTAGCCTTACTAGCATGCTACTCAATCTCCATTGTATGCTCTTAAGGTTAAGATCATTAATTCTTTATTAGTTTTAGCTTTGTTTTTATTTGAACTTAATTTCTTTTTGTGGCATGTTGAATTTTCCTCAGTAATGTTCTTTCCTTATGATGTCTTACACTTAGAGCTGAGCTTATCTTTAAGGTAAGGATAGGAATATGCATTTGAGATGCCAACCATAGTTTCTTACTTATAACATATACACATTCTTGCACTAGACTCTTAATCATGTGGTATCTAGAGGACTCTTCTTATGACATGAATCTTGAGGAGTGGCTTAGGAAATCTTTCCAATAGGTTGTCCCATGAGAAGGGTAGATATATGAATTTGGGAATAAGGTTTGATACCCGTTCTCATAAGGTTGCTGGGGACGGAGGCTAAGTAACCTCTTAGTCTTCACATGTAAACCCTTTATGGGAGGTATCCTAAGGGTAGTGGTAGGATGTGAGAAAAGAGAGGTTTCAAAAAAAAAGAAAAAAAAAGAAAAGAAATCCAAACATAATGTTTAGCCATGTACCTCAATCTTTTCTTATTTGGTTTAGATAAATCAGTTGGTATTAACCTTGTAGCAAGATAGTTAGCAATGTCTGCAAACCAAGGTAACTTACCAACTAGAAATAAACTCTCATCAGGAAATTTTTCATTAATCACATTATTGCATGTTGGAATATTTTCTAATCTAGAGAGGTGATCAGCAACTAAATTTTCTTTTCCAACTTTATCTTTAATTTCTATGTTGAATTCTTGCAACAATAAAACCCAACGAATTAATCTTGGTTTTGCATCTTTTTTACTCATCAAATGTTTAATAGCTGCATGATCAGTATGCACAATAACTTGATTGCAAACTAAATATGGTCTATATTTATCTAGAGCAAAAACAACAGCAATAAATTCTTTTTCTGTGGTAGTATAATTTACTTGAGCTTCATTCAAAGTTTTACTAGCATAGCATATGACATGATGTTTCTTATCAATTATTTGCCCAAGTACTGCACCTACTGCATAATTGGAGGCATCACACATAATTTCAAAAGGATAATCCCATATTGGGGCATGAATTATAGGAGGAGATATTAATGCATGCTTAAGTTGATTAAAGGCAACAAGACAATGTTCATAAAAAACAAACTCAGAATCTTTTGCAAGTAAATTAGTTATAGGTCTTGCTATCTTGCTAAAATCATGAATAAATCTACGATAAAAACCAGCATGTCCTAAAAAGCTTCTAACCTCCTTAACAGATTTAGGTGGCTGCAAATGAGATATAACGTCAATTTTTGCCTTATCCACCTCAATCCCTCTATTAGATATCACATACTCAAGAACTATGACTTCATTCACCATGAAATGGAACTTTTCCCAATTTAAAAAAAAATTCTTTTCAACACATCTTTGCAAAACCATATCTAAATGATTTAAACAAATATCAAAATTTTTGCCAAAAACAGAAAAGTCATCCATGAAAATTTCTAAAAATTTTTCATTCATATCATAAAAAATTCCTGCCATGCATCTTTGAAATGTTGCAGGCGCATTACATAAACCGAAAGGCATACGCCTAAAAGCATAGGTTCCGCTTAGACAAGTAAAAGTAGTCTTTTCTTGATCCTTAAAGATTATGGGTATTTGATTGTACCCAGAGTATCCATCAAGAAAACAATAAAATTCATGTCCAGCTAACCTTTCTAGCATCTGATCAACAAATGGTAATGGGAAATGATCTTTACGAGTTGTAGAATTCAATTTACGATAATCAATACATACCCTCCAACTAGTTTTTATTCTAGTAGGCACTAACTCATGATCTTGATTTTCAACTACTGTAAAGCCCGATTTCTTAGGTACTACATGCACAGGGCTTACCCACCTACTATCACTAATAGGGTATATAATGCCATTGTCAAGCCATTTAACTATCTCCTTCTTTACCACCTCATTCATTTGGGGATTTAATCTACGTTGAGGTTCTCTAAAGGCATAGTTCTCATCTTCTAGGATAATTCTATGTTGAACTATAGTGGGACTAACTCCTACAATATCACTTAATTGCCAACCAAGAGCTCTCTTGTTTTTACTTAATATCTTCATTAATTTTTCTTCTTGGTTTGGGATTAAGTTTGCTCCAATTATAACAGGATATTCATTTTCCTTATCTATAAATGCATATTTCAGATTTTGTGGGAGTGCTTTTAATTTATTCCTTTCCTTAACTTCTAAAATCAAGTCATTATTCATTTCATGCTCACCACTATTCTCTTGTAACGATGCCTTGTGTTCTAGATTATCTTCAACGTCTAGAAAGCAAATCTCAGCACTAAGTTCTTCCTCATTACTACTATTTTCAACTTCTTCAAATAATTCAGAAATGCTTACACTAATGTTGTCATCTACTTGATGGTTTATAGTCCTATCTCTTTTAAAAATGTTCAATGATATCACCTTATTGTTAAAGGAAATTGACATTTTACCATTTCTGCAATTAATGTGGGCATTAATAGTTGCTAAGAATGGTCTCCCTAGGATCAATGTAGATTCATTTGGTTCACAAGTTGGTGCATTGGTTTCTAAAATGATAAAGTCGGCTGGGTATATAAAATCTTCAATTTGAATTAAGACATCTTCTACAATACCCATGGGACTCCTATATGATCTATAAGCTAGTTTAATTAGTGTTCTAGTTTTCTTAATTCCTGTGATTCCCAATTGTTCATATAAGTGTTTTGGCATCACGTTAACTCCTGCACCAAGATCTAATAATGCTTTTTCAATTAAAACATTCCCTATTAAGCAAGTTATTAGAGGAACACCAGGATCATTGAATTTTTTAGCTAAACTATCAAGCAACATTGAACTACTTAACTCAGTTAAATAAACTTGCTTACTTAATTTTTTTCTTAGCTTCCTATGCTTGGTACAAAGGTTTTTAAGCACCCTCCCATATGCTGGAATTTTTCTAATTAATTCTAACATAGGCATATTAACATTGATTTTCTCAAATATGGTTCTTATAGCTTCATTTTCCTCATTTTCTTTGTTGTTGTCAAGCCGACTAGGAAATGGTGGTTTGTTGTTCATATTTTCAGATGTTTCTTCTTTCTTTTCATCCATTTCTAAGTCTATAACAGGGTTTTCTTCAATTAATTCTTCATTAGTTTCATCCATTAGACATTTTTCAAGTTCAACTCCTTCATGTTCTAGTTCTACATCATTATGTTCATCTCTTGTCAACATATTTTCTTCCTTTTCATCTACGTTTTCTTCACTTTGTTTTTCTTCACTTTCATGTTCTAATATGTTTCTTTCTATGGTTTTTCCAGATCTTAAGATTAAATTCACGTTTTTATCTACATTAGAGTCTTCATCATTTATGACAATTACATCTTCTTTTTGTTGTAGGAGCTTAGTGGCAACATAATAGTTATCTCTTAACTCTATGATTCTCTCTATATTCCTCATGGACTCTTCTATAGAACTACTATTAACATACTACTAACATGAGAGCAATCACAAACATCATTTCTTTCATCAATATGAGATTTATGCATATCAAAATCGTAAGAAAATTCACTAGCATCATGCAAGACGTATTCATCACTAACATGAGTTGTTTCTTCTACTGGTTGAATTTTTATATTACATAACTTGCTGGTACATATGCTTTCATCATGACCTTTTACATGGCAATAAGAACAAGCACTTTCAGATAAAAAATCATTTATAAACTTAAAAGGATCATCATGATGAAAATTTGACATACTTGCAAGAAATTTAAGCAATAAAATTCACAACTAAGCACAAGAAAGATATGTTTATCAAAATTTGTCAAACAACCAACTAAGAACTTCAAATATGGTAAAAATAAATTAAGCCAAATTGCCAATCCCCGGCAACAGCGTCAAAAACTTGTTGAGCTATATTTTTAGCTCAAGCTTTGCTGCAAGTGCACAGTTCTTTTGGTGTACATGGCAAATACAGGTCATTCTTCCACAAGGATTGTGTTTATGACTTAATCAACTATTACTCAACTTGTTCTTCAAGCTCTTAGGTATACTTCAGTAAATTAATGACATGTGAATGTAGAATAATCAAAGTTAACACAAGCTCACAAATCATACAATTTCAAGGCAATGTGTAGTGGAAAATGGTGATGTGAATCAATTTTTTTACTTGTAAATCTATCAACTCATTCAATTATAACATGCACACAAGTTCCACATGATTTCAGAAGTGATATCCATGCATCAATATTAAGGAAAGAAAAATAAAACAAGAAGGTTCAATAGACTATACTACTCTATTCTAATTTATACTAAATGCATGCAACTATGCTATTTGCTAATCTAGCTAAACTATACTATACTACTTGCATTAGAAATTCTTTTTGGAGATTGATTAGGACAAAATGTGATCAATATAAGATATAACAAACTCAATTAACTACTGAAATTAAAATTAACAACTAGAGATAAGTGATAGGTTCTTCATTCAAATGAACATCAACACTTATTTTCTTCTTCTTTCAATTCACACCTTCTTCTCAAATGCGCCAAGCCACCATTGGTGAGTGTCATTCACTCGTGTGAAAGCCTCACCAACAGCCCCAACAATACACGTGAATAGAGGATGCAAATTAGAAGTTGAAAAGAAGAATTAAACATTCATATACATTCATTGAACTCTATCTAGCTAAGAAGACATATAATTGAGATGTTCACCACCATTTCTCATCAATTCTTCCTTCTACACAAGAAAATAATAAACTCTAAGAGTTGTCACTACCTTAGGAGCTTCTTATCTTCTTCTCTAGAGCTTTGAATTCAATGGAACTTGGCAGCAAATCCACCTCCAAGCTTGGACGTCTTCTCCTTAGCCCTTGAAATGGTGAATAGCATGAATGGATGGTCTCTCTTTCGAAGCACAAGCCTCACCTCCAAGCTTCTTCTCCTCCTTCTTTCTCTCGTTGGAAACACCAAGTTGTTGGCCAAAATTCCTCTCCCCTTGTATTTATGTTGTTTTGTCTTCTCTCTCTTTGATGTGGCACCTTGGTTTTATCACCAAGCCAATAAGATGCCATAGATCTAGGAGGGCCAATAAGGTGTTGGCATGTCCTCTTCTTTAAAGTTTAGTCCACCAACTTTTGATTCTTTACATCTTCTTTGGTCTTTTGCATTAAGCTCCTCCCATATATATGTTACCTACAATTAATGGAAGTTGAACTCCAAGAGACGTTAGCCAACATAGGACATGCAAAATAAATCAATGTGTTTCATGTAAAATTATATCCAATGGGGGATGCACTTGTTAATTAAATTTCTATATTGCACTATATTTCAAGACTTATATTACCCATAATTAATATTATTTATCCATCATAGATACATAATATCATGCAAAATTACTTATAAAATTCATTAAAAATGGGAAAAATTAAAGCTTGAATAGTAACCATTAAAATCTTTAAGTATCTGAAATGAATCAATTTCAGTAAATAATAAAACTATTTTCTATTTTCTGAATCAAACAAATGTAAAACATTCACAATACTAACAATGATAACATTAATTACGATACAAAACAAACGATACAACATTTTAATACTAAATACAAATATAGATAAGTTGTTTTTGCTATTTTTGTTTTGATATGTTCTTGAAGATGAATGAAAGGTGAAATGTAAAAATCTCTATTGACAATAAAAACTTCTGTCACTACATGCGACGCGATTACACCACTGAAAACTTAATCACTTACAATCTTACCTCCTCTCCTTATAGAATCGCGAATCAAGAATTGTAAGATGATCTCCTTTTCAGCTTACTAGCATCAACCCGAAACCAAAGCTAGAAGTTTTACGATCTCCTGAGATATGAGTTGGTGTTTGGTGAAAATGGCTTTCCTTCCCGCGACACGATCACTCCTCACAATGGTTGTCAAGCATTGTGTTTGGCTCAAAATTGACCCGACATCAGGAAAATATCCTCATACACCTCTGATGGTTGGTGATTTTGGTGGTGGTGTGGAGCTTCAGGGAACTTTCGACACTTCCTATAGTTAGCACAGTTCTTCACCTCCACACACACCCTTTCTTCGTTTTTTTTTTCTTCTTTTATATTTCTTTCAGTAGTAAGTACTTTTGCTTAAATGATCAGTTGGATTTCCTTCATTCATATCAACGATGGTGATTTCTTCTTCATTCCACAAGTGAATTCCTACGTGATACGTGCAATCGTGGTTTTCCTTCGAATTTCCTATTTCTGCAACTACTACAATAGCATATTAGAAAATAAATGGTCTGTGGAGTTACAGATAACTCAACGAACTTACTTCATTGATTTACTATAAAACATGTGCAATAAAGAAATAACTCATAAGCTTACTAACATAATGCGCTACCTTAGTGTATATTCAAGTAACTCAATGCATATAGTTATGCTAACTTAATGAGTTGTACATGTGCAGCTCACGTGATATAATAAAGCATTTAAATTCAATATGTGCATAATCTAACTTAACGAGTTCAGATATATAACATATGGTTTTTACTCAATAACTCAATGAGTTCTCATGTGATCTTTTTATACATTTAAGCCTGTAACTGAACAAGTTGGCATGTGATCTTTCAACAAAAGAACACTAACTCAATGAGTTGTTACTGTGCACCTATACATGATATAAATATATGCAAATAAAATAGATCATGCTTAATATTATAAAACCACACTTAAATCAGGTTTTCAGATCATAACACATGTCTTTAATAAGTTTAATAAATAAAAGGATATTTTGGATACTTACAACTCTAACTATCTGATGTCTAGATGCATTTCGGATAGTTACCAGCTAACTTACTGAAAATTCACTTAAGTCATGCATTGATGTTTCAACACATGTACTTCAGGAAATAATAAAATATTCTTTAAGCATTTAAAACATAACTTTCCAGTACATGCAATATAACTCTTCGAAATAATAGAAATTAAGATACTTAAGAATTAAAAACTTGCAACTTATCGACAGTTCAGAAATGTACTTAATTCACGCTAAATTCCTTGAAATTATGTAGATTCCTTCGTTAAAGCATATAATAGTGCAATTACAACATAATGGCTTAATTCTCATGTGATAAGCTAAATATTATGCACCTTTTCATTCTAAACACTTCTCCCATACTTAAATTTTACTAGTCCCTTAGCAAACTAAGATCTAACTAGTTGGTCTTTCTAAAGTGCTAGAATTAATTTTTCATTTTGTTTATTTAGAATACATAAATTAGATTACTATATAGATATTCTGTATTTTTCAACAATCTATTTAATATTATTTTCTTCTCTTCAACCTGCAAATATATTTACAACATATGTAAATTACATACAAAATATATTAGCATCACATATGTGATACTTATATTATCATTTTTTCTTCTTTTCAACATCTGTTATCTTGAATTTTCCAATATGATTGCCAGAATAAATTTCAACTACATATGAATCAAAACACAATCCAACTCAATATGATTAAAACAAGTAGAATAATGAATTGTATCTCAGATAAATAACTTCAAAAGTCTATTCTAGATTCATACTTTAGTAATCTTAGATAACAGCAAATATACTTGATTTAAAAAATATCTGTATTTCACAAAACACTTTTATCTTTTCAGAACAGTATATAAATATTTGTACTTTAAAAGTTAATTTAAAAAGCTTAAATCATACAAGAGCTTTCTAGTGTACCCATGTATCGAGCTTTCAATCAACAATCCTAGATCTGATTAGGATCTTAGGTTGCCAGATTTAAAGAGTCCTTTTTGAGGTCAACAATCCTTACATACCTATCTACTCAAGTACAAAAGGCTTGTGATCAAACAAGTTAATAAACTCTCAAAGTTTTTTTTTTTCTTTTCAACACAGTATATATACGTATTTCATTAATATAGATGCAATAAAACACAAATCTCATATAATCCTACTTCTATTATTTATTGAAAATATGAATCCATATCAATATGCTCATACTTTGTCGGTAGTTTAATAAGATTTACACATAAATCATTCTACAAGTTTAATCAATCAAATTAAATGTATCTTTGATCATATGTATTTCATTTAATCTAAAAATCAACATTTAAGCTCTTTTAGGATTTCAGATAATTTACTGAGTTTCAGTTAAATATTCTGATTTCTTTTTTTAAAATCGTGAAATTGTTAAATTTATAAAATTCAGCAAAAACATAAGATACTATATCTAGATTTGTATTAATAGTAAAATTTTGTAGCATCTTATATAAGATTCTCAATATAACATTCAAGTAGTTACAGTTCTTTTAATTTCCAATTTTCAATTTCCATAGAACTTTTGCAGCACTATTCTAATTCCTCTAATTAACAAAATAACTTAGTTTTAATCTAATTACCTCCCTCCCATACCTACATTTTGCATTGTCCTTAATGTAAAAGATTTTACAGTAAATACAGTAATTGTAGCAAGTATGAATATTATTTCGTTGACTTTAGCACCTAACTCAATGAACTTAATTTGTTGAGTTAATAAATAACTTTACGAACTGAGTTTAAATGTAAATTCAGGATAAGTAATCAATTATGTACCTTGCTCTTTTGTATCTCCTTTAATATCTTCCGACTTTTGATTCTGAAAAACTTTTCATTTACAAATAAAAGTAGAATATATAACAAAATAATAACTTAACAACAAAACATAAATTGTTAAATTAATATCTTATGTGGAACCAAAGTTCCTATGCCTTTGGTGGCTCACAAGCAAGCCAGTTGGTTTCCCAGAACAGATACCAACAAACTGGATTGATATTTTGTTTTTTTTTTGTTTTTTATAAAATAAAACAAGAAATTAAAAATTTTCTTCCTTTTCTAAAAAATAAATACAGAGTACACAACATTAAAAGTACAGAATCACAATTTAAGAACATGATTGAAAAGTAGTAATAAATGGAATAAACATGTTAGTCCAAGCAAACTTTTTAGGCATAATTCTTGCTATTAATTTTGTTTTAACGTAGTTTGCTTTCCTTTCTAACTTGTAAACTTGCATTACGTTATTAATACTAAATATAAGTGTATTACCATTAATGAAATGAAATGCAGAAAGGGATCCGTGTCTTCTCCAAGATAATGTAGTCGTTTCTATTTCTACATCTATTTCAATATATTCCTATGAACGTTTGAAAAGAATCGAATGTTGGGGGGGAACCTGAACGCCCATGAATGACGCCAACACCTCGCCAACGTGAACCCAAAAAGGGTCCACATTGGTGGAGTTGCCACCTAGTCCATTAAAGGGAGACTAGGAAAACCTGTACTATCGATCTCTCGTGTATTAAGGGACCGACAAGAAAAGCCCCCCAAGACTCTAGGCATGTCTCTCGGGTACGAGTAGGGAAGGTGTAAGACACCCTACCTGCTTGGCTAAAGCCAGCCTCTCTAGAGGGTCGTGCAATTGTCCTATTAGGCTCTAAAGCACGAAACAAGAGATTACGGGACAAATGAAAGGTTCCCCCTAGAAACCATAGGCTCACAAAGCCTATGTAAAGACTACAGGTTTTTAGTCAAAGTAGAGGAAAAGGGTCAAGGTCAAAGTCAAATAGTTAACTTTGACTTTGATCGGTCAAAGCCAACTATTTGGTTTTGACAAGGTCAACTATGTTGACCGGATCTACTAGGGGGTGACCTATGTGTGAGATCACTCAAAAGATCTACCTAAACACAGGTCTGGAAGGCAAGAAACTTTAGGCCTAAAAGACCCAAGTAAAGGCAAAACCTTTAAGGTTGACTTTTATAAAAGTCAACCAAGGGTAGAAAGGTAATGCAGAAAATATGCATGATGGGCCTAGGATATCAAAGTCATAGACTTGACATCCCCCCTTGAGGTACCACAAGTCAATATTGTGGTTGGGCTACCCCAAGGGGTAGAAAGGTCTAGGATAAAATTGACCTTAGGGGCTTTTATACAAAATATACAAAAGGGACCTCCTCTAAGGTAAAAATTGCCCAGAATACACCCAAATAGGTAATATTTCCCCTCTAAGGTATCACACGAAGGAGTGATAAGGCTCCCTTAGAGGGTTAAGCTTAAATAAAACCAATTTAAATAGTGCTGACGTCAGCAGATGGAATGCTAACGTCAACAGATGGAATGTTGATGTCATCTACTGGAATAGTGACGTCATCAAATAGTATGATGATGTTAACAGACAAGCGTGACATCATCATGATGCCAGCTCATCAACCGATTGCATTAACTAACATAGCCAGTCACCTGACTTGGATTAACCAGCTATAATCGATTAATCTAGGGGTGGAGCTTCAGATTAATTCTGAGTTAATCGGTCTACCCAAGTTTAATCCACTAAGCCCTGGGTCTGATTATAGGATTCGGGAACCCGACCTAGATCTGGGTAAACTTTAAGTTTACTTGGATCCGCACCTGTCCAGGACACGTGTACGACCGAGATATTCTCAGCTATCGAATATCGGATGGCCAAGGGGGCTGCCAGAGGGACGACGGTATTGTCTTCTACGGCGACGTCGCCAAAATTCGGCAACCCGCGAACCTCAATCCTGAGATTCACAGTCCTCTTGCCCCCAAATGTTGGTGCCAACACGCACAGGGTGCCAACGAAGGCCAGGCGGCGAAGCATCAGTGGAGATACCAGGCATGATCGTGGTTGTGAACACACGGTGTTGTGCAGGAATGATGACGCAATGTTAGTTGGGGCGACGAAGCGACGGGAAGCCTGCTTCGATGGTCTCGGAGCAATGGTGGTGCGATGGGATGGCAAAATGCATTAGAGTGGTGGCGACGTAGTGGGATGCATTGGGATGGTAGAGCGCATGTTGGCAGTGGGGAGGCTCACGGTAGGATCATCAGATCTGAATTTGACGGTTGGGACTAGATGACTTGGAGAACCCTCAGATTTAGATCTGACGGTCATCAACAGATCAATCCAACGGTTGAGATCAAGCATCTTGATCTCGAGCAGATGGTCGAGATCAATCAGATATTAAATTTGATCGAATGGTGCGGATGCATCACGATGATATCCGACGGTCAAATCTCACGCGATGAAAAGAAAAGATCGGACGGTAAAGGCTTAAACTATGCGATCAGATGGCTTGGATCTCACCACTACGAGATCAAATGGTCCAGCAGAACCCTGATGCTCGTCGGAACCCAACGAGTCCCACGACTGAGGTAGCTGTCGTCTCTAGCGACGACTACCTTTTCCAACGAGCTGGGGAACAACGAAAATGAGCTTGCACACCCCGAATGAAGGTCATGCATGTCGAGGCATGACCTCCTGAGCTCAAATGTACCGCAATCTCGACTAGAGGAGGTCGGACCAAGGCGAAAAATCTATAAAACCCATGCGGGAAAAAGGGTAGACGGCAAGCTTTGTCGTCGACCACTAAAAACAGCATGCATTCAAAAGAAAACGTTGGAAAATGAAATTTAGAACTTCACAAATGCATAACTAGTCATTCGGGTGGGTACCTGCATGCAGAGGAATGGTCGTGGGATGGCCGGAGATAAGTGGCAATCGCAACGACAAGATGATGGCATGCGGTGACTAATGACGCGGTTTTACGGCAAGAGAAAAGCGGATTCGGGGTTTTGCATGAATCCCTAGGAGGTTTTAAGGGAGATATCTGGATTTGGATCTAGCACTGATGAGTCGGTGAGATGACGGCTACCACGTGGTAGCGCGAGAGGGCAACACGTGGTAGCTGTGCCATGTGGCCAAATTCAGGTAATGGTCCCTCCTAGGTAATTTAGACATGTTGAGTCCGTATCTAGCCTCCATTTTGGCTAATTCGACTTGTAGGATGCCAAAATGGCCTCGAGAAGTTGAATCCTCAAATAGATGGCCTAGATTGTTTGAGTTGATCTCGGACAATCCAAAGACCTGATTGACAATCCGATTGGAGGGTTGGTCAATCAAGGAGGAGATGAGCCTCATCCTATGATCAGATTTCTTGATCGTTAGCCAGATGAGTGAGACTCTCATTCCTCACCCAAATGGAGGGTTAGAATTCCCTAGAGTTAATCTAGGAAGATCATAGGTGCGATCGACGATCCAATTGAAGGATCGGTTGACCCGAGGGTCATTGATCATATCTAGATGATCAACAGCACCCGATGGCAGATGAGATGGATTCAAAGTCAAAACACCTTGTATGGATGTCCATGATCGTTCGAGGTAGAACTAGGCGATCAACATGTGTCAACATTGATCGAATAGTGTATCTATACTATCCAAGGTGTTCTGATCACGAATATGTGATCAAACGATCGATTCAATATCCCAAGATGTGCCAAACAAGATAGGGGTCGAATGGACGGCCTAGATTGTTCGAGATTGATTCAGACAATCGAAAGCTCTGATTGACGATTCGACCAAAGGATCAATCAATCAAGGAGAGGGAGGCCCTAACCATATGGTTAGATGGAGGAAACTCCATCAGGGGACCAATAGTGGTCACATACCCGAACAAGGCCAAGGTCATCTAGCACTACTCTAGATGATAAAGGTGCACAATTGCATAAGCACAATGATAGTGTACACCTCAGGGGTTGCAATAGTGAAAAATGTAGTTCCTAAAAGGGGGTCGAGATTTGGGTGTCTACAGATGCCCCTCCCTAAGTGATGGTTGTTGGCCTACCCAACGGGTGTCGCTTAGGGTTGACGAAAAGCTCAAACATCTCGACAATGGATCAAATATATGATGGATTTAAGAAAATCAACACCTATATAAGTAGATCAAAAGGAAATGAACTTTTCATTTCACTAAGTAATAAAGTACAGAAAGGAGTTCAATATTTAAAGAGAAAACATCAAACTCTTCTCCTCTTAGTTGAAGGAGATGTAAAAGACTTTCTGCCTAGGGTTTCAAGTGGGGCCAAATCCTCTGGTGGCTTCGAAGAAGCTTCAGGTGGTGGTACGTCGGTGGAATGATGAGCGAGACCCAAACTCTGAGGAGTATGTGTACGTACGAGTCCTCTGTTCATCATAAGTACTGTAGAGTCGTCCTCTTCCCAATACTATCTGAAGTAGAGGGACATTGACTTCGGCTCTACATTGATCTGCTCATATCCGAATTGTCATAGGACTAGGATGGGGTTGTAGATGAGTCCACCTTCCAACCCTGGCAAGCATAGCTCGCCTTCATCTCCTCGGACATAAGCTGAAGCTGAAGTTGATTCAGGTAGAATGCACCATTTGATATGCTCTATGTAGACCTCCTCCAAGTATTGCTTGACTTGGTTCCTCGTCCTCCCTAGTAGGATGAAAGGAGTGAGTTCATAGGAAAAGGCTGGAGTGCTTCTCTGATTAATGGGATGATGTAGATGAGCAGTAATCCAAAGCTGTAGGAGAGTTGATGATCCCTAGAAATTCCTCTATCCTCGAGCATAGTGATCTAGTGCAGAGTAAATATTGGCAAGTATAACTACCATGGGGTCGTAGACTCCCTCAAATACTCGTAGTAGGGTTGGGATTGTTAGGATCGATAGGCTCACTAGAGGGGGGGTGAATGGTGAAGGTGTGTAAGTTTTGATTCTTTTCACTTATAATCGATTGATTCTACAAAATAGTGAGATTAAATGAATTAAATGTAAACAAACCAGTAAGAAAATAACACAGCAAATTTTAGGTGGTTCACCAACTTGGCTAGTCCACCCCCAAGATAAACTTGAGTTTCACTAAGTAGTCAAATACTTACAACACTTGCTTTCAGGTTGAAGCAAGAACCAACACTTAGAGCTTTCAGGTATAAGCTCAATAACTAACCTTTCTTTCAAGCTTTCAGGTTGAAGCTCTCAACCAACAATGAGTTTTCAGGTTGAAACTCACGAACCAACAATTTTAAACTTTTCTATCAGAGTTTTGGCACATAGAGCTTTTCTATAGTGAATCTTCAAGAGTAAACTTGACAGTTGCAGAGTTGAGAGTGCATCTGAAATTTTTTGTGTAGCTCACTGTAAAAAATGTATGATTGTTTTCTCTATCTACTCTTCTCTTAAACTTCTCATATTTATATCAAAAGATATAACGATTATATTTTTCTTTCAACAGATGTATTTTGTAGTACTTGCTAAATAATCAGACCTAAATATGGTAAGTTACCGTTCTATCTGATGTTCAGTAAGTAACCTTCCGATTTCCTTTGATTTTCGGATGGTTATATGAATAACTCACCGAAGAGCGTCTATAACTTATCGAACCTTCACTTACATCTTGTTGTCTATGTCACGTAAGGATTTTAAGTTGCTCACGTGAGGTGTCAAGTGATCGAAGACTTGTAGTTTTAACTTACAGAAAAGCTCTTGACTTCTAGATACTTAACTACAGTAACTCTTTGATTTTTCTTTTAAGCTTCTGATTGCTGTCTCTTTAATTCTGCACATGCGAAATAGGATAACTTAAGTTTTGGATGGTTATACCTGTAACTCACCGAAATCTTTCAAATTTCGAATAGTTATCTTTCTAACTCTCCGAAAAGTCTTTTAAGCTTCTATTTTGGATTTCTACACGTGGTTAATTGAATGACTTAAGTTTCGGATAGTTAGCCTTTCTAACTTTCTGATTTTCCTTGAGCTTTCGGATAGTTAACTCCTTAACTTTCCGATCATTCAACCCACTACCTTTTACAACTCTTTGAAGGCTTTATGATTTCGGATAGTTATTCTTCTAACTATTTGACAGTATTGCTGTTGCTTTAAATTAACTTTTCGGATACTTAAGTCTGTAACTCACCGAAGATTAACTTTCTTTTGGATACATAAGCCTGGAACTGTCTGATTTTCTGTAGCTTTATAGCAGCACATTCTAGAATTAACTACAACTTATTTGTTTGCCTTCTGATCTTTTGCTGCACTGTCTTATCTGTGAAATACAATATGTTTCCTCACATAGGTTTTTGCATTATCAAAATACTCGGGTCTTAACAGGGATAACATGATTGCTTAGCTTTGTCATCCTGTGGTTGAATATAAGCTCAACATAGAAATAGACAAAGAAGTGACGAAGCCATTTGTTGCTCATTCTGCTTACGAGAGTCAATAGCTTCTTAACATCGAATTGTTGTCCTTGGCCATCGCTAAAGAACATATCTTTGTGTTGACGGCCTATGGGGTTGAGCGGGAATGTAAGATAATCCTTTGGCTTTTGATGATGCTGGAAGGGCAGATACAGTCGCCTTTATAGCTAGCATAGATATCTAACCTCTTCCAAAGTCGGCGTTAACTCAAAGCCGCGTGGCATTTGAAGAGTGTGCCAAGAGCCTTCCCACTTTTATGCTAGAGTGGATAGTAGATTCCTGTTGACTCTTATTTGGGCCAAGTGCAGCATAGCCCGAGTCAGTCCCCACTATGACAACTACTCTATTTCTTCTAGGGTCAACGTCTCAATTGCGACCCTAAGCTCCTCTGAACAACGCTCAGGTGACAGCAATGTCTATACCAACATATCTGCTAAGATCTTGAAATATCTATGACTTCAAAAACATGAATCATCAATGAACAAAATAGCCATGTATATGAGGTCAGAAAGACAAAATCTAAAGCATGATAAGAAAGGTAAACTACAGCAAAATATAAAGTCAAATAGGGGAAATGAACTACTCCTGGCGTAAAAATCTCTCCCTGCCTACATAGGTTATGTAATGAGATTTGATATCCATGACCATGCCAGAGCATCTATTGGTCTTAAAGGATCTCCCCTTAGACACCTTTAGGGTACGACCATCTCATATAGGTGGCCCAAATGAGTTAAGCACCTATATTGAGAACTATGGTGAAAGGATAAGTGTGTTTAGGGTGGACCTCTCACACTTAGGAAATAGCTCTCATAACCGACTACCAGTCATAGGGGTTAGAGTTGGTAACTCATATTACCTGATCTCAATCATGCAGTGTTCTAAGCTTTTGTTTCACCGTTAGTGTCCTTTGACTCCTGTATGCGTCAGCCCTAGCTACACTCTTTATCCTTTCTGGGGGGAAGTGGGCAAGTGCTAGGTTTAGACATCAGGTCGTCCAATTTGCCTGGTCGCGGAATTACCTCAAAAAACAAGGAATGAATGAAAGAAATGCCAGAAGAAGAGACAAGTGAAACTAAAAGACAGACTTGTGTGGGGTTACTAGAGGCTTTGGGTTTCAACATCAGATAGCACCCGACTTAGGTTCCAACATTGGATATCACCCTGTTTGGGTTCCGTTGCGGATAGCACCTGGTTGGGTTCCAACATTGGATAGCACCTGATGGGTTCTAACATCAGATAACACCTGTTTAGGTTCTGTTGTGGATAGCACTAGTTATACGTGGGCCCCAATGGCATTGCTACTTCTACTCTACTTCTCATTCGTTCTTTTCTTTCTTTTAAACATCTCTTTTCTTCTTTTGGCTCTCCCATCTTTTGTCTCAACTCTCTTTTCATCTTTTCTTTTTTTCTTTTCTTTTGATTTTCTTCTACGTATCATTTTTTTTGTTCTCTTTCCTTTTTTAGTGACCTTTTTTTTTTCACTTTTCCACATTTTTTCTTTGAGCCTTGTTTTTCTTTTCCACTCCTCGACAAGCCAAAGGAAGGTGCCATTCACGTGCTCGTGGGTGACAAGTCACAAGATTGTGGGTAGCCTGTATATCGGCACCCCATGTATAAAAGGAACTTTGAAAGTTGAACGCTTTAGGGCAATAGTGACATCATCAAACAGTATGATGATGTCAATAGATGGGCGTGACATCATCATGACGTCAGCTTGTCAACCAGCTGCATTAACTAGCATAGCCAGTCACTCGACTTGGATTAACTGGCTATAACCGGCTATAATCGGTTAATCTGGGGGTGGAGCCTTGGATTAATTCTAGGTTAATTGGTCTACTTGGTAACCTGGGTTTAATCCACCGAGCCCCGAGTCCAATTATAAGATCCAAAGTTTACCTGGATCCGCACCCGTCTAGGACATGAGTACAGTCGAGATATTCTCAACTGTCGAATATTGGACGGCCAAGGGGGCTGCTGGAGGGACGACAATATCGTCTTCTCCATTGACGTCGTCAATATCAAACAACCTGTGAACCTCAATCTTGAGATTTGTGGTCCTCTCACCCCTAAACATTGGTGTCGACACGCATGGGTTGCCAACGAAGGCCCGACGGTGAAGTGTCGATGGAGATACCAAGCACGACCGTAGCTATGAACACGCAGTGTCGTGCAGGAACGACGACGCGACACCTAAAAAATGTGCGAGTTGGGGCGACAGGAAACCTACTTCGGTTGTCGCGGAGCAGTGGTGGCGCGATGGGACGGCGAAGCATGTCAGAGCGGTGGCGGCACAGCGGGACACACTAGGACGGTAGCGGGGAGGCTCACGGTTGGATCGTCAGATCTAAATCTAACGGTTAGGACTGGACGACTTGGAGAACCCTTAGATCTAGATCAAACGGTCATCAACAGATCAATTCAGCAGCTGAGATCAAGCATCTTGATCTCGAGCGGACAGTCAAGATCAATTAGATATTAAATCTGATTGAACGACGTAGATGCATCGCGATGATATTCGACGGTCGAATCTCATGCGATGAAAAGAAAAGATCGGATGGTAAAGACTTAAACTGTGCGATCAGATGGACTAGATCGCACCACTATAAGATCGAATGGTCCAAAAGAACCTCAATGCTCCCTAGAACTCGACGAGTCCTGCGGTTGAGGCAACCGTCGTCTCCGACGACGGCTACCTTTTTCAACGAGCTAGGGAACAACGAAAATGAGCTCGCACGCCCCAGATGAAGGTCATACATGTCGAGGTGTGACCTCCTTAGCTCAAACGTATCGCAATCTCGACTAGAGGAGGTCAGATTGAGGCGGAAAAATCGTAAAACCCATGCGGGAAAAAGGGTCGATGGCAAGCTTTGCCGTTGACCACGAAAAATAGCATGCATTCGGAAGAAAACGTTGGAAAATGAAATTTAGAACTTCACAAATGCATAAATAGTCATTCGGGTGGGTACCTACACGTAGAGGAACAGTCGCGGGATGGCTGGAGACGAGCGGCGGTCGTGGTAGTAGGACGACGACGTGAGGTGACTAACGACGCAATTTTACGATGAGAGAAAAGCAGATTTGTGGTTTTGCACGAATCTCTAGGAGGTTTTAAGGGAGATATCCAAATTTGGATATGGATTCAGATCTAGGTGGATCCAACACAAACGAGTCGGTGAGATGATGGTTGCCACGTGGCAGCGCGAGAGGGCAACACGTGGTAGTTGTGCCACATGGCCAAATTTGGGTAATGGTCCCTCTTGGGTAATTCGAACATGCTAAGTCTGAATCTAGCCTCCATTTTGGCAAATTTGACCTGTAGGATGCCAAAATGACCTCAAGAAGTCGAATCCTCAAATAGACGGCCTAGATTGTTTGAGTTGATCTCGGACAATCCGGAGACCCGATTGACAATCCGATTGAAGGGTTGGTCAATCAGGCAAGAGATGAGCCTCATCCTATTATCAGATTTCTCGATGATTAGTCAGATGAGTGAGACTCTCATTCCTCACCCAAATGGAGGGCTAGAAATCCCTAGAGTTAATCTAGGAAGATCACGGGTGCGATTAACGATCCAATTGAAGGATCGATTGACCTAAGGGGCATTGATCATATCTAGATGATCAACAGCGCTCGATGGCAGATGAGATGGATTCAAAGTCAAAACACCTTGTACGGACGTCTATGATCGTCTAGGGCAGAATCGGGCGATCGACATGCGTCAACATCGATCGAATAATGTATCTATATGATCCAAGGTGTTCTGATCACGAATATGTGATCAGACGACCGATTCAACATCCCAAGATGTGCCAAACAAGATAGGGGTCGAATGGATGACCTAGATTGTTTGAGATTGATTCAGACAATCGAAAGCTCTAATTGACAATTCGACCAAAGGATCAGTCAAACAAGGAGAGGGAGGCCCTAACCATATGGTTAGATGGAGGAAACTCCATCGGGGGACTAGTAGTGGTCACATACCTGAACAAGGCCAAGGTCATCTAGCACTACTCTAGATGACAAAGGTGCACAATTGTATAAGCGCAATGATAGTGTACACCTTAGGGGTTGCAATAGTGAAAAAGGTAGTTCCTAAAAGGGGGTCGAGATTTAGGTGTCTATAATTCCTCTTCCCATTTCCATTCATTTAGGTCTTTCATAATACATATTTGAAATTTCATTAGTTCATCCCACCATCTTATCAAACATAAAGTAGGATCATCATATTTATTATACTACATTCCTAATTGAATTTTATCATATTGTATAGATGGTGGTTTAGCTATATCACTCGATATAGGCGATATTTCTATAAAGTCATTATCATAACTGTCTATGCTTATTATGTATAAATCAAATCTAAATGCAATCAATATATTTGATACTAAATATACATATCCATCAAGTATGACATGTATATTGTTAATTAATGCTTTCTGTCTTAGATATATCATAGTATTTTCAGTCCAAAATCTATTCAAAAAATTATACACACTTAAACATAAATCATCATCCCATTTTCCAATTGGTCTCTAGTAATACAATTTTTCAGAAATGGTTGAATTTTTATCAGAAAATGTTAAAGCTGACCCTCAATTTTCAGTTGATACTTCAAATATATTAGGTCTTCTCATATTCCATTCTTCTTTAGTGATAGGATTTCTAATCAAAATATCGGGTAACAGAATTGCATGCTTTGGTTTGGTTTTGTAAATAATTAATCCTTCATCTATCCCCATAATATGATCTATTCCTTCTAGTGTATTGGGTGGAATTCCAATAGTTTCTTCCATATTCAAATATTCATAGCTGATTGAACTACGATTAAATGACTTTCATAAAAATCCATCTCTAATCTTAGTCATTTTTGCAGCTTGTAATCCATGAAAATGTTTTTCTTTGACACAGTTTTTAATTTCTTTTGACACACAACACAATCTACACAGCTCTTTAGCTGATAAGTTACTCAATACTTCCCTTAGTGCATCCAGTGGTAATTTCATTAATTCTATCTATTGTGATTCTGTAAAAACATAAATAAAAGATTTACAGAGATAAAATCAACATAGCTACTTACTTACCCTTGGAGTTAGGTCATAACTCAACGGACTAAGTTTGTTGAGTTAAGTAATAACTCTATGATATTACTAACTATAATTAAACTTATATTTTTCTACTTACTATATTATACATAGTTACCTTAGTTATACTACTTCATTTAGTTTCCCTCCCATAGGAGGTATCAATTTCATTAACCGTTCTGTTGATAAGGTTAGGTACTACTTGCATTGGCAATCCTCTAGTAGGTCTAACTTCTATTGATTCCTTCTGTCTAGGGGGTATATTTCTATTCATATTTTGATTTTGAATAGTAGCATTTTCAAATACAAGATCTAGACGATTGTTCAATTATTGAATTATCTTTTCTAACTTCTCTATTCTAGATCCTTATTCAATTAATGCTTCATAACTTATATTCTTATCATTTATATTTTCTCCTCCCTAGAAATTGTTATTTCTCCAAGATAGATTCGGGTGATTTCTTTAATTAGGGTTATAAAAATTTCCTAAGTTATCTTTCTAGTTTCTAGCATAGATAATGTCTAAATCATTAATGTTTGCATTCTTTTCTGCTAGCTTTTGATTTAATGATAACTCTTCTATTTTCTTTGTTAACTCAGTTAATTTAATTTCAAGCATAGTGCTTAAATCTATTTCATGCATTCCCTTTGATAATATTCTTTTATCTGTAATAGCTTCAGTCAAGTTTTCCTACTGTGCAGTTCTTTTTACAATGTTTTCTAAGTATGCCCATGCTTCTTCACTACACAGTTTTAAAATCCATTATGACAAGTAGATTCTAATAAAGATTTCATTGAAACATCTATGCCTTCATAAATTATACCTATTAATTGTGCTTTACTCATTGTATGATGTGTACATTGAGTTAGTAAATCCTTAAATCTTTCAAAATATTTTTAGAATGATTCTCCCTATTTTTGGCTACACATTAATATTTCCTTTTTCTTTTTGATCGTTTGATGTGTTGTATAATATTTTTCCAAAAAAACAGAGCAAAATTCAGTCCATGTAGAAATTGAATCTAGCGACAGAGTATATAACCATCTCTTAGCTGTGTCTTTTAAAGCAAAAGGAATATATCTAAGTTTAATAGCATCTATACTTATGTTCGGCATTTTCATCACTTGTCAAACTTCGTTAAATTCTCTAAGGAAATAATAGACATCTTCTCTTTCTAATTCATGAAAGTGTGGTAGTTGACTAATATAATTAGATTTCAGTTTAAACCTATCTCCCTCAAAGTTTAGCAATCGAATACATGAAGGTTCATCAACTAATTTAGGATACAGAATTTCCCCTAATGATTTTTCTACTAGAGCAGCCATATCTTCGTTCTCTTTTAAAGAAATGTTAGCTACACTTTTAAAGATTTCGTTAAAATCCAATTCAGAAAATATTTCAGTATGCCTCTGTGTTGAATAATCTTAAGTAGGTGTTCTTACTAATCGTTTAGTGCTAGAAGAACGAATCCATTTGCTCATAAACTCTTAACATAAAGTAAAAATAGCAGAAGATTAATTACATATAAGTGTAAAGCTTTGTTTTCAGTAAATAGTTGTTGACAGATGAAGTTGAATCAACTGCTTCTCCTTCCAGTTTCCCCCAACGAATTTTCTTTTCTTTCCTCAAGTGTTGGTAGCTAGTAAATAACATTCTGTTCTATATTTATAATGCTCATCCATAAGGCAAATGAATCTCGTTGCAAGAACGTGTCTTGTAATGTGTAGTATAGTTCCTATTTTTATGGATACATGTTTCATTTTTAATTTCAAATTTCAATAACCGCTAAACTGATGAAGTTTTGTTCATGACTAAAAGAATAGCTATTCAGTTTAATCCACGAACTAATCTCGTTGAGTTACAGTTAGCTCAACGGACTAGCTTCGGTTATTGTTTGGTAACTCCACGGACTAACCTTGTTGAGTTACAGTTAACTCAACTAAGTGATCTTATATTTTATTATTGACCTCATGGAGTTAAGGTTAACTCAACAAACTTTATTATTGACCTCATGGAGTTAAGGTTAACTCAACAAACTTACTTCATTGAGTTAATACTTAGCAAATTTCTAAAACTTACTCCTCGCATTAACTTCTATATATTTTTCTTTCTCTGCATTTTGTCAACTTAATTAAAGTTAAATACATGTTATTAATGTAGTTTCTAATTTAACTCACTTCAATTTGAACATTATATGCATATTTAACTTACAGTTCTTTTCTTGTTGTACAGAATTTACATTTTACTTTTCAACATGCAGATATATTCAGTCAATAATCCCAGATATGATCATGATCTTAGGTTGCCAGATTTAAAGAGTCCTTTTTCAGGTCAATAATCCTTACATATCTATCTGCTCAAGTACAAAATGCTTGTGATCAAACAAGTCAATAAACTCTTAAAGTTTTTTTTTTTTTTAACAAACACCATATATTTATGTATTTCATTAATACAGATATAATAAAACACAAATCTCATATAGTCCTACTTCTATTATTTACTGAAAATATGAATCCATGTTAATAAGCTTATACTTTTTCTATAGTTTAATAAGCTCTACACATAAATCATTCTACAAGTTTAATCAATCAAATTAAATGTACCCTTGATCATATGTATTTCATTTAATCCAAAAATCAACATTTTAGCTCTTTCAGGATTTTAGATAATTACTGAGTTTCAGTTAAGCATTCTGATTTCATTTTAAAATCGTAAAATTGTTAAACTCATAAAATTCAATAACATAAGATAGTATATCTAGATTTGTATGAATAATAAAATTTGTAGCATCTTATATAAGATTATAAATATAACATTCAAGCAGTCACAATTCTTAAAAATTTTACAGTTTCAAATATTGGATAGTTACAGTAAATTCTTGTTCAAAAAATTTTCAATTTCCACAAATAAAGCTTTTCCAGTACCATTCTAATCCTTTAATTAACAAAATTACATGGCTATTACTTTAATTATCTCCTCCCATACCTACATTTTGCATTATCCTTAATGTAAAAGATTTTACAATAAATACAGTAATTATAGCAGACATGAATATTGTCTCGTTGACTTAGCATCTAACTCAACGAACTTAGTTGAAATGTAAATTCAGAATAAGTAATCAATTACATACTTCGTCTTTTTGTATCTCCTTCAATATCTTTCGATTTTTGATTCTGAAAAACTTTTCATTCACACATAAAAGTAAAGTATATAACAACATAACAATTTAACTTGTTAAATCAGTGTCTTGTGTGGAACCCAGACTTCTATGCCTTTGGTGGCTCACAAGCAAGCTAGTTGATTTCCTAGAACAGATATCAACAAACTTGATTGATATTTTTTTGTTGTTGTTGTTTTTTTTTTTTTTAGAATAAAACTAAAATTAAGAAATTGTAGAATACACACAAAATTAAAAGCACAGAATCATTGTTTAAAAACATGATTGAAAAGTAGTAACAAATGGAATAAACGTGTCAGTCCATGCAAACTTTTTAGGCATAATTCTTCTTGCTATTAATTCTATTTTAATGCAATTTGCTTTTCTTTTTAGCTTGTAAACTTGCAGTATGTTATCAATACTAAATATAAGTGTATTACCATTAATGAAATGAAATGCAGAAAGGGATCCTCTTGTGTTCCAAGATAATGTAGCTATTTCTATTTCTATATCTACTTCAATATTTTTTTTTCCCACTTCCATTCATTTAGGTCTTGCATAATCTATATTTGAAATTTTTTGAATTCATCCCACCATCTTATCAAACATAAAGTAGCATCATTATATTCATTATACCACATTCCCAATTGAATTTGATCGTATTCTGAAGTCGGTGGTTTAGCTACATTACTTGGTATAGGTAATATTTCTATAAAATCATCATAACTATCTATGATTACTATATATAAATCAGATCTAAATGCAACTGATATATCTATGACTAGATATATATATCCATCAAGTATGACATGCATGCTGTTAATTAATGATTTATGTCCTAGATATATCATAGTATTTTCAGTCCAAGATCTATTCAGAAAATTATAAACACTTAAGCATAAATCTTCATCCCAATTTCTAGTTGGTCTCCAATAATATAATTTTTTAGGAATGGCTGAATTTTTATCAGAAAATATTAAAGCTGACCCACAATTTTCAGTTGGTACTTCATATCTATTAGGCCTTCCTATATTCCATTATTCTCTTGTGATAGGATTTCTAATCAAAATATCGAGTAACAGAATTACATACCTTGGTTTGGTTTTGTATATAATTAATCATTCATCTATTCCCATAATATGATCTATTCCTTTTAATGCATTGGGTGGAATTCCAACAGTTTCTTCCATATTCAGATATTCATAGCAGATTGAACTACGATTAAATGACTTCCATAAAAATCCATTTCTAATCTTAGTCATTTTTGTAGCTTGTAGTCTATGAAAATATTTTTCTCTAATACAATCTTTGATTTCCTTTGATACACAACACAATCTGCACAGATCTTTAGCTGACAGATTACTCAGTACTTCCTTTAGTGCATCTAGTGGTAATTTCATCAATTCCATTTGTTGTGATTCTGTATAACATAAACAAAAATTAACAGAGACAAAATTAACATAGCTACTTCACACCCTCTTTGTAGGATCGTATGGCTACACAAGAGGGGGGTGAATTGTGTATTTTTAATATTTTTTGAAATATAATTGAAACTTTAAAACTCAAAAAACAAGTCGAGACATTGTTTTCATAAAATCATTTTTATTCAAGGTTTCAATTACAATATACAATTCAATTCTCCTCAAAAATTGTAGATGTAATTATATCTAGATACCATGTATCATCTAAACAATTTCATAACTACAAATAGAGAAAACTAATTTGCGGAATTTAAAACATTTCTCCCTATTTGAGATCTTTCTTCTTCTTCTTTTTCTTCTTCAGCAATTCTTCAGTGACGAATATCTTGTCTTTCTCTGCTTCACCGAATTTGCTTTCTTTTGATACTTTAAATCTTCAGTGACATAAATAATACCTGGTTCTGCTTCACTGAATTTTCTTCCACTTGAGAGATTTTCCCGAAGAGGTGTTTTTGATCCCTGAAAAAGATTTTTTTTTTGGTGTGTAGGGATAGTTTGATCCTTGAAAAGATTTTTCTTTTTGTGTGCAAGGATAGTTTGATCACCGAGAATTCTATGTCTTTTATATTGTATCTTCATTTCATGCATATCCTTCATGTTTAACCACTACCAGTTTTCCACTTCTTCACGTCTTTTCTTTTTCCTTCATCGAAACACA
The DNA here is from genome assembly GCA_036874045.1 of Cymodocea nodosa. Taxonomy (NCBI): domain Eukaryota; kingdom Viridiplantae; phylum Streptophyta; class Magnoliopsida; order Alismatales; family Cymodoceaceae; genus Cymodocea; species Cymodocea nodosa. The sequence goes on from CM072345.1 coordinate 2,194,048, forward strand.
CACGTTCTTACCCACGTTTATATTTTGAATTTTCTTTAATCATCAGTCCTAGATCTCTGAAAAATTTCCTACAAAATAAACTTTCTCATTCAAAATCTTTCATCAAGCGTAATAAGAAGTCGTTACTTTAATGTTAACTAAACGAGTAACACAAGTATATAAATATAACTTAACGTTTCTAACTTAACGAGTTCCTCATATGCCATTTCACGTGACAAGTATTGTAGCTAATTCAATGAACTAAATTCGTGGTGTTACGTTAACTCAACGAACCAGCTTAACCTTTCTTTTGGAAGGTTAAACGATAACTCTCCGAAAATAGTTTAAGTTTCAGATAGTTACAGCTGTAAGTCACCGAAAACTCTTTGTACCATAAAACTAGTGAGACACGTGTCAAGACCTGAAAACACGACTTAAGTTACCTTTCGGATAGTTATGACTGTAAGTCTCCGAAAAACTTTAACTCACCGAGTTAGTAATAAACAAATGTTTATATAATAAGAATTTTACTACGTGCAAAAATAACAACTTAAGTTTATAACGCTAACCTAACGCGTTGCCTTAGTGTTCAATATAGTAACTCAACGTGTTTAGTAATGTTAACTTAATGAGTTAAACATGTGCACATCACGTGATACAATACAACATTCGTAACTTATAATTTCACCACATATATAACACTAACTTAACGAGTTGTCTAAACGTGCACTATTCATGATACAGAAGATATAACTTTAAAACATATCATGCTTTTCAATAAAAAACACACGTTAACTTAACGTTTAGTTAAATGAAAAATTAATGCAACGAAACGACTAGTTAATAACTTCAGATCCAATACAGACAAATATTTATGTTAGTAAGCTTTTTCTGTATTAATTGATGATTTTAATTTCTTTTCACAAGCAATAGTAATTGAGCAAATATGATTATTTTCATTTAGCACACATCATCAAAACAAAATACTCAACAATCACCCCCTTTTTAATGATGACAAAACCATATTAAATCAATTATGAAATATGTTTAACTCAACAAAGCACCTTTGTTGGGTTAACTTTTAATTCAACAAACATTTTTATTGACTTAAATTCACTTAAGCTTATTTCTATTGTTTGTGTAAATTTCACCTCTCAGAACTAAAACTCTTAGATGTCAATAATTATATATGTATCAGTTTTCTAATTATCATATGTCAGAAACCATTTAAATATCATCTCCCTTTATAATATATGCAATTAAGATCATAATCATCTTTTTATAATATTTCTCCTCCTTTTTGTCATTAATCAAAAAGATAATTACAGAGAATATATATATATAAGAGATATATTTACAACTCTTTCTATAAACAAGAATAATAATTGAACGCATTTACATAAAAATGTATTGTTCAATGTATCAAACAAGTAATACAAACATTACATTTTGTATTCAGAAACAAACAAAAACAGTTATCGACCCCTCCTAAGTATATCACTTATAGCATTACATATTTTATCTCCTAGATGCCTAATATCATTTCTAATGTCGTTAAGCACTGCATATAAGTCAGGAGGTAGCTGGGTTTGCTGTTCTGCTTGAACTGAATAACTTTGTTGTTGTTGTTGTATATAGTCTGTATAATCAGGTTGTTGTTGTTGTTGTCGTTGAGGTTTATGCATGGCCTAGAATTTTTGCAAATCTTTAACACTAAATGCTCTCATGCCTTTAGTTTCAAAGGGCAAATGGGATAAATTCAATTGGCTTGCAAGGATTCTACATACAGCATCACCATAAAATAACTTTGAACTCATATGCTGTAGTTGAGAAATAAAAACATCAAACCAATTGATTTGAATTCTATTCAGCAGGCCATAAGTTGCATATAAATAGCTTCTGTTGACTTCCAAATTGTGTCCAACTCTGTGAAATAAATTTGCATGCAATATATTTTCAATAAACTTTGCATTTGCATTTAGATTTTCCATTAATCTCATTTCAGAATATACATCTAGAATTTTTGATAAAGACTGAATGTTCCATTCTAGTTGTCTCATCATGTCAAATCTGTTTGTAACAACACCTTCATTCTTTAATCCTAAAACTTCAAAAATTAACTCAGGAGACAATATAAACTCCTATTGATTTATTTGAGTTTTCAGTAAATTTCCATTCTTGACCAGATTGCTATAAAAAGTTGCAATAAGCTCTCTATATTGCTTCTATTTCGTTCCTACTAGCAAGAATTGAATGAGGTCTTGAAACTCAAATAGATCTCTTATTACCATCAAATTTTTGAACTTTATTGGACGAGCATGCAGAATCTGACATCTAATCAGATTATTGTATTTCTGCAATGCTTCTTCAGATCTAAAATGAATTGAATTACCTTAAATTTGTAATACTGTACACAAAAAAGGTGGTACCTGAAGCCGTGATTCAGAGTTTAATTCATCTTCAGGAACCTCTTCTTCAAAATGAATGTCATGTTGTTCCTCTTCCAAAATATTATCTTGAAGCTGCTCAGGTAATCTTGATTCTTCAGCTTCAATAGTGTTAAGAACATCTTCAATATGCTCAACATTAATCTATTCAGTCTCTATAGAATCTTTAGAGTTTAATTTTTCCACAAATTCTACAATCGGTGTATCTGTCTGTAATTGTTCATTTTGTTCAATAGATATTTCCATTGAGTCATGTTGTGAATTCTCAAACTCTGCCTCTATAGATTCTAAAGAAGGCTGGTTAACTTTTAGCTCTTCTGGAGTCTTAACATTTTCAATATGTGCTACTCTAGAAAATTCAACCTATGAACTAGTTATTGCCTCAACATTTTCAATTATATCTGCAATAACTTGTTCAATGTCAGGTGCCTGATGCTCGGATTTGTCAATTTCTACATCATCAGGACTTGTACTAATAGAAAAACTTGAGCTCATATTTGACTTGTATTTCTTCTCAAGCTTTCTAGCAAGGGAAAATAAAGTCTCATTATCTTCATCAGTTTCAATGTATTCGGAACTGATGAGTTTATCAGATGCACAATAAGGTACAATGTCTAGACATACATTGTCCTTTGGAAATAAATTTTCATCTGATTTTCCTTTTTCAATAGACTTTGTTTCCTTAGACATAATTTTTCTGACTTTTCTTCTTCTATAACATTTCTGTTTCTCCTCTTCAAGTATTATTGTTTTCTTTTCAACTTGCTGCATAAAAGTTTTCTACTTTAATTCTTCTAATGCACTTTCTATTGCAACGGCCTTTCGAAGACTGTCAACTTTTGTTTTGTCTACAGCAATATTTGATTCTACTTGTTTTGAATATAAAGGGGTAGGGATAGCTGATTCATGCTCTTCCTTAAATGCATGTAGTCTAGTACCGTTTATTGGTATTTGAGGAGTTCTAGTTGAAGAACTTACACCTTTTTCCAAATAATTTGCATACTACTCGAGAAATGTAATCTTAGCACATTTCATTTTGTATTCTCTATCAAATTTACTACGAATACCCATGTATGTAATATTTGCATCAGTATTTTGGAGTTCTTGTCTAACTTCATTTAATATGCCTTCAGGAAAGAAATATTCACTATAAATTTCTGCTAACCTTTTGTCTACTCGAAATATTTTCTTGAACCAAGTGTGTGGAACTTCATCATTCTCTATTTCTTTTCCTATTGCATCTCCTCTACTTTTGCCTATTCCTCTGCCACGACCTTTGTAGAACTTGGAGACCATCGTCGCAGGTTGTAACAGCAACAAGCGGGAAATATTTTCTTGACAAAGTTTACAAATAACCTAAGTGCCCGTGTAGTAAGTGCTTAAATAGGGTTTTAGGCGAATAACTCAACGTGAAGAGAAGTCGGGTTTAGATATTAAATAAATATTTAATAAAGTTTATTCAATCAAGGTACCTAAAATATTCAAGTATAACTCGTTGAGTTAACTAACCTAATGAGTAAAACGCTGTCTAGAGTCATTTTTACACGTTACCTTATCTAACATAACGTCTAGTTAGTACACTTAAACAAGTTTCGGATGCTTCCAACTGAAACGTTCCGAAAACAACACACATACCAAACTTAATATTATCTTGAGAACATTTTAAACTATTCGAACATTTTTGTCCTTTGAATCTAAAATAGTTTGTTTGTCTTTTTAAATTATTTCATCAAGATTTTAAGAGTACATTAATTCAAATTAACCAAGATTTGTATTCTGAATTATATTAATCTGTTTTCGACATTGGTAATCCTCCCCCTACAAATATACTTCAAATATATTCAATCAAAATACAAAATATACTTGTAGTGACAATAGATGTTAAGTATAACTATACTTTTAAATTTTCTTTTCAAAGACTTCCGTTATTCTGACATCATCAAAAATGATTTCCAGAATCAATTCCTACTGTATATGAATCAAAACACAACTTTGAACTCAATGTGATTAATTCAAGGAGAATAAAAGAATGTATCTCAAATAAACGTTTTCAAAAGTACTAATGTTGATTCAATAAATCAATAGTCATATTGGTAGAAACTATATGTGATTCAAAGATATCTATAATTAATGAAACAATAAATTTTTTTTTTTTCAAAATAGTAAATATTGATAATTTTATTTAAAAGTTTGTTTGAAAAGCTTGAATCATACAAGAGCTTTTTAATGTACCCGTGTAATGAGCTTTCAGTCAACAATCCCAGATCTGATCAGAACCTTAGGTTGCCAGATTTAAAGAATCTTTTTTCAAGACAACAATCCTTACATACCTATCTACTCAAATACAAAAGACTTGTGATTAAACCGATTAATAAACTCTCAAAGATTTTCACTTTGTAAGTAATTTTCATTTTAAGCATAGTATATATGTATTCCATTAATACAGATGCAATAAAACACAAATCTCATACAATTTTTACTTCTATGATTGTACTGAGAATATGAATCAGTTTCAATAAGCTTATACTTTTGATTAACAGTTTAAGATGAGTTACATATAACTTATTCTACAAGTTTAATCAATTAAGTCAAATTTATGCATGATCATATGCATTTTCCTTGATTCAAAGAAAACATTTAATCAAAATTTTAGAATGTCAGAAGTATTTAATGTTTTTCATTTACACTTCCACTTAAAATCGTAAAAACTATTAAAATTGATAAACTACTTAAAATTAATAAGATACTACTATGATTTTACAATAAATACATAGTATCTTAAGCATCAGTTTAGATATTTATGATAAGTATATAATATCTATGAGGTGAACATCATCAATAATATTTATCTTCTTTTTTTTTATGTAGAGTTTAAGCATTTTACACATCACATACCCTGCAAATACCTAAACTTAATCTAATATTGCAGAATATATTTTCGTCTAGAGGTTTTGTAAATATATCAGCTAATTGATTTTTACTATACACAAATTCTAATTTAATTTTTCCTTTAATTACGTTATCTCTTAGAAAATGATGTCTAACCTCTATACGCTTTGCTCTAGAATGCAATACAGGATTTTTGGAAAGATTTATTGCAGAACTACTGTCACAATAAATCTCAGTTGTATCATAAGATAATCCAAAATTTTCTAAAGTTTGCCTTATCCACAGAATTTGAGTGCAACATAGTGTAGTAGCAACATATTCAACTTCTGTAGTAGAAAATGCTACACAGTTTTGCTTTTTACTAAACCATGACACTAAATTATTTCCCAATAATTGACATGTGCCCCTAGTACTCTTTCTATCAGATTTAGATCCTGCATAATCAACATTAGTATATCCTATAAGATCTATTGAACTATCCTTAGAATAATACAGTCCGAAATTTTTAGTTCCTTGTATATATCTAAATATTCTTTTAACTGCAATTAAGTGTGATTCTTTAGGATTAGATTGAAATCTAGCACAAACACACACAACAAACATAATATCAGGTCTACTAGCAGTCAAATAAAGTAAAGAACCAATCATACTTCTGTATTTTCTTTGATCTATGGATTTTCCTATGTCATCAATATCTAACTTTAAAGAAGTACTCATAGGAGTTCCTCGAATCCTTGTATCATTAAAATTAAATTTCTTAAGCATTTCATCTACATATTTTTCCTGATTTAAAAATATACCTTTATCCATTTGCTTAATTTGAAGTCCTAGAAAATATGAAAGTTCTCCTATCATACTCATTTCAAACTGATTAGTCATCTCTTCAGAGAATATTTTTATCAACTTATCAAAGGTTGCTCCAAAGATTATATCATCCACGTATATTTGAACAGCAATCTGATCTTTAGCATCTCTCTTCATAAATAGAGTTCCCATGATATAGCATTTTTCTATTAAAAAAGTAGACAATCTTTCATACCATGATCTAGGTGTTTGCTTCAAACCATATAAGACTTTCTTCAATTTATACACAAAGTCAGGATTTTTAATATCTTCAAATCTAGGTGGTTGTTTTACATAGACTTCTTCATTAATTAAACCATTTAGAAATGCACTCTTTACATCCATTTGATATAATTTAAAATCCATATAATAAGCATAGGCTAATAATATTCTAATACTTTCTAACCTAGCCACTGGAGCAAATGTTTCATCATAATCTAATCCTTCTTCCTGTTTATACCTTTGTGCAACTAATCTAGCTTTATTCCTTATAACTTGACCAATTTCGTTAGTTTTGTTTCTAAAGATCCACTTTGTACCTATTATGGACTGATTTTCTAGTGGAGAGACTAATTCCCATACATCATTTTTGATGAATTGATTTAGTTCTTCTTGCATTGCCACTACCCAATTTTCATTAGATAATGCTTGTATATTTCTTGGCTCCACCATAGAAACAAACATACACATACTATTTAAATTTACTGAAGCTCTAGTTTTAACTCCCTCATTAATATTACCAATGACTTAAGTAATGGGATGTGATGAAGAATAACGCCAATTTCTCTGATTTTCTTCAATATTCTCATCATCTAAAGGTACATCACTTTCATCATTAGTTTGATTATTTAAGTTCATATTTTTTATTTTCTAAGATAAATCATCAATCTCTCTATTGATCTCTAACTCTTTTGGAAGATTGATCAAATCATCATTATCAACTTTAGATTGAGACTCTCTAAAAGAATTTTCATTAAAGCTTACATGGAGGGTTTCTTCAATAGTCCTAGAAGTCTTGTTATATACTCTATAGGCTTTACTTCTAGTAGTGTAACCTACAAAAATTTCTTCATCCGATTTAGCTTGAAATTTATCCCTTTTATCCTTAGTATTAAGAACAAAACACTTGCACCCAAATTGTTTCATATAGGAAATTTTTGGAACCCTATTAAACATAATTTCAAAAGGACTTTTATTAACATGAGGTCTTAAATGACTTCTATTAATAACATAACAAGCTGTATTTACTACTTTAGCCTAAAGATTTTGAGATAACTTATGTTCATTCAACATAGTTCTGGCCATTTTTTGAAGTGATCTATTCTTTCTCTCAACAACACCATTTTGACACGGTGCTCTTGAAAAAGAAAATTTTTGATCAATGCCATACTCATTACAATAATTATCCATTTGATCATTATTAAATTCAGTTCCATGATCACTCCTAAGTTTTTGAATAGAGACACTTTATTCATTTTGAACAAAATTGCAAAACATTTTAAACTTTTCAAAAACTTCTGTTTTAGATGCTAGAAAATATACCTAAGTGTATCTAGAGAAGTCATCTACTAAAACAAATACATACCGTTTACCACCAAGACTCATGATTCTTGTTGGTCCAAATAGATCCATATGTATAAGTTCTAAGACTCTCTTGCTTGAAATATCAGTTTTGGATTTAAAAGAGTTTTTATGAAGTTTACCTAACTCACATGCATCACACATAAAATCCTTTGAGTATTTAATCTTTGGTAAACCTCTCACTAAATGTTTTTTTGATAGTTTATGTAATAGTTTCATATTTATATGCCCAATCCTTCTATGCCACAGATATGCATCACTAGTTTCAGCTAGCAAACATGAATTTAAATCAACTGCACTAGAAGGTAAAGATAAAATACATACAGAACCTTTTCTTTTAGCAATAAACTTAATTTCATTTGTATTTTTATCAATTATTTTGCATACATTATCTTCAAATACTACATAATATCCATATTCAGTTAGTTTTATGACACTTAGCAAATTAAATCTCAGGTTTTCTACATATAGTACATTCGAAATAACACAAGTTGGAGTTATTTGAACATTGCCCATACCTATGATTTTATCTTTGCTTTTGTTTCCAAATGTTACACTACCTTTCATGGTATTTGTAAAATTTTGTAGTAGACTTTTCTGTCCGGTCATGTGACTTGACGCTCCACTGTCCAAGATCCATTTTGATGTTGTTTCCTCCTACAACATAAATTAAGAAAAACTTTTTCTTGGTACCTAATGTTGTTGAGAACCAAGTTCATTAAACGCATATTTCTTTTTTTTGTTTAAAAATAGTTTAACATTATCATTTATATTCTTATCAGTTGTAAGTACTATTGATTTATCATTAGCTTCATACTCACATATAACATTATTGCTCTTATAATCATTCTTTTTATTTTCAGATGTAGTATAACCAAGACCAAACTGATTTTTATCAGATTTTAATTTATTTTGGTCATGCTCATATATTTCAGTAAGTTCATACCAAGATTTTGTACTTGTATTTGAATTTTTAGTGCATACAAAATCTTTTTCTACACACAAATTTTCAGATTTATGACATACCGAATGAGTAATTGGTCTAATACCTGTGTATTGAATTACATGCTCAGGTTTCTGAATTTTCAATTTACTACAATTGTTTGAAATTTTAGAAACATTAGAAACTGAATTTTCAAAACAAGAAACAAGATTTTTAGAAACATTTATAGTCATGTTAGTACAATTTGATAAATCACATTGATTTATATTATTACTACATGATTCATCCCTTGAAGTACCTACTTCTACATATTTATTACCTTGTTTTATAATAAAAGGAATTTTAGTCTTAGATTTAATTGAAATACAACTAATAAATCCTTTATTGGCTTGAGATTCAGGATAATCAAATTCTAAGGCAAATTTATAAGACATCGTAGGGGTACTAGTTAGTTTGTCTAACTTAGTTTGACTTAAATTCCATTTCTCAATGGTAGAATTTAAATCTAGCTCTCTCAGTTTTAATTTATCTATCTCTAATTCAAGTTTATTTATATTGTTTCTCAACATTTCATTTTCAGATTCTATCTTTAATTTTTCAGCATTTATATTCTATATTTGTTCATGCAAGATACATTTATTAAATCTAAATTTTTGCAAATCTCTAGCATGATTGTCATTATCACATTTAAACTTTTCTAAAGTAGTAGATAGGAAACAATTTTCTTCTTCCAAAATAGATGAAGATTTTCTAATATTCTTATTTTCCAGTTTACATACTTTAAGTTTTTGTAATAATGCATGATAAGCACATAATAATTCATCAAAGTTGAAATCTGAATGACTTTCAAGATTAGATATTACCTCAGACTCATTTTCCATGAAGCACACATGAGTAACGTCTTCTAACTCTTGTTCTCCTTCTAAATGTGAAGATTTTAATGTCGATTCCTCAGATTCAGACTCTTCAGACGTGTCATCCCAAGTGACCTTCAAAGTCTTTTTCTTGTAAAACTTTTTCTAAGTTTTCTGAGCCGTCTTCTTCTGATTTGTCCTACTTTGCTTTTCATTTTTCCTCATAGGATAGTTTGGAGAAAGATGTCCAAGTTTCTTACAATTGTAACATACATATTTTCTGAATAAAGAATTCTTATTATTCAGTGATTTTGACGTTGAAGGTTTATCATTTTTGTTCCTTTGTTGTTTCCTAGCTTTCCATGCTTTCTTGAATTTCTTAGTTTCGTATATGATATCAATTTTAGGTTCTAAATATTCTTCTCTATAGTTTAATTGGTTGATTTCTTGTTGCTGACACATGTATTATTCCAATTTGTCCATGTTCTACTCTAAGCTATGCTTCAGTCTGTCATACCTCTCCCAAACTTCTTTCTCTCTCAACATATTACAAATTTTAAGCTGACCACTAGTCAGGTAAACTATAGGATTCTCATACTCAACTTTATTATATTGATTATAATTCATGTGTTGTTCATGTGATCTAACTATTTGCAATTGTCTCAATTTCAAACAATTAGAGATGTTGTGACCTTCCAAATTGCAAAATTTACATATGCTAACTACATGTTTCAGAAATTTTTGAGCATAAGCATATACTATATTCTCAATTAGGAAATAAAACACACGACACTCCTCAACTATTAAAACAAAACAGTACTTACAGTTGCTTAGCTTCTTAATCCTTGGTAACGGCACCACAAAAATTGTTTGGTTGTGAAAGGTTAAATCAGAAAACTAGTTGAATTTGTTTTTATGCTTATATCAATAATTACTTTTAGAAGTAAACCAACAACCTTTTACACAAATTAGATATTAAGTCCAATTTGTATTTTAACTACAAGTGCATAGTGTATATTGTATTTGTGTGCAAGTACAGGTTGATCCCATAGAGATTGAGTAAGAATTGTGTACTATTTCTATTTTTATATTGGAGTTTATATATGTTCAGTTAAGCACTCCGTTGAGTTACAGTTAACACAACGGACCTCGTTCATGGAGTTATGGTTAACTCAATAGACTAACCTCATGAACTTAAGTTAACTCCATGAGCATGTTTTTCCAATTAAATACTGTTATTTATAGAGGAATTCGGCTAACCATTGGGCAGTTCCACAGATTGTAAATAACATCAATTAAGCTCTTTAATGTTAGTTAATATTAGATTTATCATTAAACAACACTAACATTCAGATATTTCAAACAGTAACCATTAAAATCTTTAAGTATCTGAAACGAATCAATTTCAGTAAATAATAAAACTATTTTATATTTTCTGAATCAAACAAATGCAAAACATTCATAATACTAACAATGATAACATTAATCACGATACAAAACAAATGATACAACATTTTAATACTAAATACAAACATAGATAAGTTGTTTTTGGTATTTTTGTTTTGATATGTTCCTAAAGATGAATGAAAGGTGAAATGTAAAAATCTCTATCGATAATAAAAACTTCCGTCACTACATGCGATGCGATTACACCATTGAAAATTTAATCACTTACAATCTTGCCTCCTCTCCTTATAGAATCACGAATCAAGAATTGTAAGATGATCTCCTCTTTAGCTTACTGGCATCAACCCAAAACCAAGGCTAGAAGCTTTACGATCTTTTGAGATATGAGTCGGTGCTTGGTGAAAATGGCTTCCCTTCATGCAATGTGATCACTCCTCACAGTGATTGTTAGACACTGTGTTTGGCTCAGAATTGACTTGACATCAGGAAAGTATCCTTACAGACCTCCGATGGTTATGATTTTGGTGGTGGTGTAGAGCTTTAGGGAATTTTCGACGCTTCTTACAGTTAATGCGGTTCTCCACCTCTACACGCACCCTTTTTTCATCTTTTTTTTCTTTTATATTTCTTTCAATAGTAACTGCTTTTGCTTAAATGATCGGTTGGATTTCCTTCATTCATATCAATGATGGTGATTTCTTCTTCATTCCATAAGTGAATTCCTATGTGATACATGCAATCATGGTTTTCCTTCGAATTTCCTATTTCTACAACTGCTACAGTGGCATATTAGAAAATAAATGGTCTGTGGAGTTACAGATAACTCAACGAACTTACTTCGTTGATTTACTATAAAACACGTGTAATAAAAAAATAACTCATAAGCTTACTAACATAATGCATTACCTTAGTGTATATTTAAGTAACTCAACGCGTATAGTTTACTAACTTAAGGAGTTGTACATGTGCAGCTTACATGACATAATAAAGCATTTAAATTCAATGCATGCATAATCTAACTTAACGAGTTCAGATATATAACATACGATTTTTATTCAATAACTCAATGAGTTCTCACGTGATCCTTTTATACCTTTAAACATATAACTCAACGAGTTGGCACGTGATCTTTCAACAAAAAGAACACTAACTCAACGAGTTGTTACTGTGTACTTATATATGATATAAATATATGCAAATAAAATAAATCATGCTTAATATTATAAAACCACACTTAAATCAGGTTTTCAGATCATAACACGTGTACTTAATAAGTTTTATAAATAAAAGAATATTTTAGATACTTACAATTTTAACTATCCGATGCCCAAATGCATTTCGAATAGTTACCAGCTAACTTACCGAAAATTCACTTAAGTCATGCATTGATGTTTCAATACGTGTATTTTAGGAAATAATAAAATATTCTTTAAACATTTAAAACATAACTGTCTAGTATATGCAATATAACTCTCTAAAATAATAAAAAATTTGGATACTTAAGAATTAAAAACCTACAACTTATCGACAGTTCAGAAATGTACTTAATTCATGCTAATTCCTTGAAATTATGCAGATTCCTTCGTTAAAGCATATAATAGTGCAATTATAACATAATGGCTTAATTCTCATATGATAAGCAAAATATTATACAATTAACCATCATTTAACTATTAATATTATGCACTTTTTCATTCTAAATAAAATTCAAAATAAGGGTATTAGATCCATTAATGTTTTACATTTTCTTTATCTGAAAATTCTTACGTAGAAAAAGATTTTGTATGTGCTGAAAATTTTAATACAAATACAAAATATTAGTGTGATATTACTAAAATATATAAGCATGACCAAAATGAATTCACATCTAATAAAAATCAGTTTGGTCTTAGTTATACTACATCGAAAAATAAAAAGAATATTAGTAAAAGTAATAGTTCTAAAAGTGAGTATGAGACTAATAATAAATCAATAGTACTTACACATAATAAGATTATAAATGATAATGTTAGACTATTCTTAAACAACAAGAAGGAATATGTTTTTAATGAACTTAGTCTTCAAAAACATTAGTTACTAAGAAACAGTTCTTAATTTATTTTACAAGAAAAAACATCGAAGTGAATTTTGGATAATGGAGTATCAAGTCACATGACTAGATAGAAAAGCCTACTAGAAAATTTTATAAATGCCAAGAAAGGAAGTGTAACATTTGGAAATAAAAGTAATGACAAAATCATAAGTATAGACAATGTTCAAATAACTTATTGTGTTATTTCGAATGTATTGTATGTAGAAAACTTAAGATTTAATTTATTAATTGTTGTACAACTAATTGATAATGAATATTATGTGTTGTTTGAAGATAAGGTGTGCAAAATTATTGATAAAATTACAGATAAAATTAAATTTATTACTAAAAGAAAAAGTTCTATATGTATTTTATGTTTACCTTATGGTGTAGTTGATTTAAATTCACGTTTGCTAGCTGAAACTAGTGATGTATATCTTTGGCATAGAAGGATTAAGCATATAAATATGAAACTATTGTATAAATTATCTAGTAAAACTTTAGTGAGAGGTTTATGAATGATTAAATACTCAAAGGATTTCATGAGTGATGCATGTGAGTTATGTAAACTTCAAAAAAACTCTTTGAAATTCAAAAGCTTTTGAATAGAGACACATTGTTCATTCTAAATAAGATTACAAAACATTTTAATACTAAGGATAAAAGTGATAAATTTCAAGCCAAAGTGAATGAAGTAATTTTTGTAAGTTACTCAACTAGAAGTAAAGCCTATAGAGTTTATAATATGACTTCTAGAATCATAGAAGAAACCCTTCATGTGAGTTTTAATGAAAATTCATTTAGAGAATCAAAATCTAAAGTTGATAATGATGATATCATTAATTTTCCAAAAGAATTAGAAATTGAAGAAAGATTAAAGACTAATCTAAGAAAACTAGAAATATGAACTTGGATGATCAAACTGATGATTAAAGTGATGTAGTTCTAGATGTTGATGAGAATAATGAGGAAAATTATAGAAATTGGCATTATTCTTCATCACATCCCATTACTCAAGTCGTTGGTGATATTAATGAAGGAGTGTTCAAGGTTTAAATGTTATGAAATTAACACACAATCGAGTTTTAATATTTATAACCATAAGTGCACGGATATTTATGAAAGCATGCAAGAATGGGTCGAGTCCACAGGGGCCAGCAATTAAACATAAAATTCACTAAAGCTTATAGATATGCCTTGTGTAAATGCATTCTCATCACATGTTTGCCTTAACAATCATGTGTATGTTAGAAATGACTTTATATAGAGTTGCATTAGTAATGAGAAACCTCATTCATGTCCCCTTCTATCCATCACTTAAGAGAAAGCAACACACAATAATTATTACACTACAAAAATAGAAAATAAAATTACACTACATCAAACTACTAATTCTACTACAAAAATAGCATACATGGACTTATAGCCATACATCTACATCTATGTATGCTCTAATCTACTAAGTACAAGCTATATGCATTCAAAACCAAGTAAATTAGGAGGTTAGAGTTAAGTAAAAAATGTCTAATCTATGTTAGAGTTAGAGGAACAAACATTGAGCAAAATCCATACAAAGAAACATAAAATCAAACACATAGAAGGCAAAAACTCAAACTAAGCTTAGAATTGAAATACATTGAAACCAACACAAGAATTCAATAGTAAACTAAAGGGAAATCACGTGGACAACACAAACAACAACAATTAACAAACATATACTACTGAAATTGAAATTATAACTCCATCTCCACTCAAATGTCTACTCCTATTACCTTAAGATCACACCTCCAATGGCTTGAGCACAAGGGACGTCACCTCCTTGCTTCACACCACTTGAGATGGCTACCTTCTCTAGCAATTCTCCACGTCCAAAGCTACTTGTTCCCTCCATGGATTGGAGGTCCAACACCAAAGGGAATACTACAACGTGTAGAACAATTGAAGAGCTCTCTTGGATGCAAGTTTCTACACCTTCAAGTGTATCTCCAATGGAGCTACATCCCCGGATTCAACACCAACAAGAGGGGATTTGCAATAGCAATTCACCTCCTCAAGATGTAGAATACCGGATGAAGTATTGGAGAAGACAAGAAGAAGAAGAACCTTACCTCCAAGAGACATTTAGAGGAGAAGACACCAAGAGGGGAGCTCCTTCACCTCCTTGCTTGGAGCACCAAGTGGGATTCTGAATTTTGGAGTTGGAGAGGGGGGAAAATGTTGAGTATTTTGTTTTGATGATGTGTGTTGAATGAAAATAATCATATTTGCTCAATTAATATTGCTTGTGAAAAGAAATTAAAATCATCAATTAATACAAAAAAAGCTTACTAACATAAATATTTGTCTATATTGGATCTGAAGTTAATAACTAGTCATTTTGTTGCATTAATTTCTCATTTAACTAAACGTTAAGTTAACGTGTGTTTTTATTGAAAAGTATGATATGTTTTAAAGTTATATCTTTTGTATCATGAACAGTGCACGTTTAGACAACTCATTAAGTCAGAGTATTGTTTGTATAGAGGTCACGTAAGAACTTGTTAAGTTAGGCTTAAAGGTTAAAATAGGTCACGTGAGAACTCGTTAAGTTAGTGAGTAAAAGAAGAGACGAACTCATTAAGTTAGTGTTATACACGAGGTGAAATTATAAGTTACGAATGTTATATTGTATTACGTGAGATGCACATGTTTAACTCGTTAAGTTAGCATAACTAAACACGTTGAGTTGTTATATTGAACACTAAGGCAATGCATTAGGTTAGCATTATAAACTTAAGTTGTTATTTTTGCACGTGGTAAAATTCTTATTATAAAAACATTTGTTTATTGCTGAATCAGTGAGTTAAAGTTTTTCGGAGACTTACAAACGTAACTATCCGAAACTTAAACTATTTTCGGTGAGTTATCGTTTTAACCTTCCGAAAGAAAGGTTAAGCTGGTTCGTTGAGTTAGCGTAACACCACAGACTTAGTTCGTTGAGTTAGCTATAGTACTTGTCACGTGAAATGTCACATGAGGAACTCGTTAAGTTAGAAATGTTAAGTTATATATATATACTTGTGTTACTCGTTTAGTTAACATTAAAGTAACGACTTCTTATTACACTAATGAAAATTTTTTGGACAAGAAAGTTTATTTTGCATGAAATTTTTCAGAGATCCAAGACTGATGATTAAAGAAAATTAGAAATGTAAATGTGAGTCAGAACGTGTGTATTTCGATGAAGTAAAAAGAAAAGACGTGGAGAAGTGGAAAACTAGTAGTGATTAAACGTGGAGGAGATGCATGAAATGAAGATACAGTATAAAAGGCATAGAGTTCTCGTTGATCAAACTATCCTTACACACAAAACGAAAAATCTTTTCAAGGATCAAACTATCTTTGCACACCAAAAGAAAAATCTTTTTAGGGATCAAAAACACTCTTCGGGGAAAATCTCTCAGGTGGAAGAAAATTCAGTGAAGCTTAAAAAGGTAAGATTTACGTCACTGAAGATTTGAAGTATCAGAAGAAAGCAAATTCAGTGAAGCATAGAAAGACAAGATATTCATCACTAAAGAATTGCTGAAGAAGAAAAAGAAGAAGAAAGATCTCAAACAGGGAGAAATGTTTTAAATTCCGCAAATTAGTTTTCTATGTTTGTAGTTATGAAATTGTTTAGATGATACATGGTATCGAGATATAATTGCATTTACAATTTCTGAGGAGAATTGAATTGTATATTGTAATTGAAACCTTGAATAGAAATGATTTTATGAAAACAATGTCTTGACTTGTTTTTGAGTTTTAAAGTTTCAATTATATTCGAAAATATTGAAAAACACAATTCACCCCTCTCTTGTGTAGCTATACGATCCTACAAGTGGTATCAGAGCTTTGTTAATAATCTTTGATATAAAATCGATACCAACTTATTTAATATCATTACTTATTCTACCTTCCTTATTTTTAAACAAACATTAATATCTGAGTATACATTTAACTTTCTTGATTTAAGGCTCAAGTTGTTTTAAAGTTTTTAAGACTGTTTAAAATCAAATAGGTTGAAAAATCTAAGGTAAGATGGCTACTCGAAATGGTAATTTTTCTTTATATGAAGGCCAAAATCTTAATCGTCCTCCTTTATTTGATGGAATACATTTTGAATATTGGAAATATAGGATGACTGTTTTTCTTCAAAGTATAGATCATAAGTTGTAGTTCATGATTTCTAAACCATATACTCTGTTAACTACCCCTTATAATACTTGGACAATTACTGAAAAAGAAAATGAAACTCTGAATGCTAAGGGCTTAAATATTTTATTTTGTGCATTGAGTTATGAATAGTTTAGTAAAGTGTCGGCATATAAATCTGCTTATGGGTATGGCATACATTAGAAGTTTCACATGAAGGTACTTCTCAAGTTAAAGAGACTAAAATAAACATGTTGATTCATAAGTATGAACTCTTTAAGATGCATGAAGATGAAAGTATTTCTGAGATGTTTTCTAGATTTTTTGATATCATAAACTCTTTAAAATGCTTAGGAAAGAATTTTGAATAGAAGGATTTGGTGAGGAAAATTCTCAGATCCCTAAGTTCTAAATGGTCTCAAAAAGTAACATCAATTGATGAATCACGAGATTTAAATGTTTATACTATGAATGAACTTATAAGAAATTTAGTAGCTTATGAAGTTCAATTAAATGAATCACTAAGTCACAACAAACTAAAAATGAAGAAAGAAATAGCCTTCGAAATTAATTCAGATTCTGATATATCTACTGATTTTGATGAGGATTTGATTTTGCTGATTAGGAAATTCAAGAAAGCATGGAAAGCTAGGAAACAGCAAAGGAACAAAAATGATAAACCCTTAACGTCAAAATCACTGAATGACAAGAATTCTTTATCCAGAAAGTATGTATGTTACAACTGTAAGAAGCCTAGACATCTTTCTCTAAACTGTCCTATGAGGAAAAATGAAAAGCAAAGTAGGACAAATCAGAAGAAGACAGCTCAGAAAACTTAGAAAAAGTTTTATAAGAAAAAGGCTTTGAAGCTCACTTGGGATGACACTTCTGAAGAGTCTGAATCTAAGGATTTATCATCAAAATCTTCACATTCAAAAGGAGAACAAGAGTTAGAAGACGTTGCTCATGTGTGCTTCATGGCAGATGAGTTTAAGGTAATATCTGATCCTAAAAGTCATTCAGATTTCAACTTTGATGAATTATTATGTGCTTATCATGCATTATTACAAAAACTTAAAGTATGTAAACTAGAAAATAAGAATATTAGAAAATCTTCATCCATTATGGAAGAAGAAAATTGTTTCCTGTCTACTACTTTAGAAAAGTTTAAATGTGATAATGAAAATCATGCTAGAGATTTGCAAAAATTTAGATTTAATGAATGTATCTTGCATGAACAAATATAGAATATAAATGCTGAAAAATTAAAGATAGAATCTGAAAATGAAATGTTAAGAAACAATATAAATGAACTTGAATTAGAGATAGATAAATTAAAATTGAGAGTGCTAGATTTAAATTCTACCATTGAGAAATGGAATTTAAGTCAAACTAAGTTAGACAAACTAACTAGTAACCCTACGGTGTCTTATAAATTTGACTTAGGATTTGATTATCCTGAATATCTTGAATCTCAAGCCAATAAAGGATTTATTAGTTGTAGTTCAAGTAAATCTAAGACTAAAATTCCTTTTATTATGAAACAAGGTAATAAATATGTAGAAGTAGGAACTTCAAGGGATGAATCATGTAGTAATAATATAAATCAATGTGATTTGTCAAATTGTACTTCTAACATAACTATTAATGTTTCTAAAAGTCTTGTTTCTTGTTCTGGAAATTCAGTTTCTAATATTTCTAAAATTTCAAACAATTGTAGTAAACTGAAAATTCAGAAACCTGAGCATGTAATTCAATACATTGGTATTAGACCAATTACTCATTCTACATGTGATAAATCTGAAAATTTTTGTGTAGAAAAAGATTTTTTATGCACTGAAAATTCAAATACAAGTACAAAATCTTAGTATGAACTTATTGAAATGTATGAGCATGACCAAAATAAATTAACATCTGATAAAAATCGATTTTGTCTTGGTTATACTACATCTGAAAACAAAAAGAATGATTATAAGAGCAATAATGTTATAAGTAAGTATGATGTTAAAAATAAGTCTATAGTACTTACAACCAATAAGAATGTAAATGATAATGTTAAACTATTTTTAAACAAAAAGAAGAAATATGCGTTTATTGAACTTGGTCTTCAACAACATTGGGTACCAAGAAAAAGTTTTTCTTAATTTGTGTTGTAGGAGGAAACAACATCAAAATGGATCTTGGACAGTGGAGCGTCAAGTCACATGACCGGACATAAAAGTCTACTACAAAATTTTACAAATACCATAAAAGGAAGTGTAACATTTGGAAACAAAAGCAAAGATAAAATCATAGGTATGGGCAATGTTCAAATAACTCTAACTTGTGTTATTTCGAATGTACTATATGTAGAAAGCTTAGGATTTAATTTGCTGAGTCTCATAAAACTAACTGAAAATAGATATTATGTAGTATTTGAAGATAATGTATGCAAAATAATTGATAAAAATACAAATGAAATTAAGTTTATTGCTAAAAGAAAAGATTCTGTATGTATTTTATCTTTACCTTCTGGTGTAGTTTTAAATTCATGTTTGCTAGTTGAAACTAGTGATGCATATCTGTGGTATAGAAGGATTGGGCATATAAATATGAAACTGTTACATAAAATATCAAAAAAATATTTAGTGAGAGGCTTACCAAAGATTAAATACTCAAAGAACTTTATGTGTGATGCATGTAAGTTAGGTAAACTTCATAAAAACTCTTTTAAATCCAAAACTAATATTTCAAGCAAGAGAGTCTTAGAACTTATACATATGGATCTATTTGGACCAACAAGAATCATGAGTCTTGGTGGTAAACGGTATGTATTTGTTTTAGTAGATGACTTCTCTAGATACACTTAGGTATATTTTCTAGCATCTAAGACAGAAGTTTTTGAAAAGTTTAAAATGTTTTGCAATTTTGTTCAAAATGAACAAAGTGTCTCTATTCAAAAACTTAGGAGTGATCATGGTACTGAATTTGATAATGATCAAATGGATAATTATTGTAATGAGCATGACATTGATCACAAATTTTCTTTTCTAAGAGCATCGTGTCAAAATGGTGTTTTTGAGAGAAAGAATAGATCACTTCAAGAAATGGCCAAAACTATGTTGAATGAACATAAGTTACCTCAAAATCTTTAAGTTGAAGTAGTAAATACAGCTTGTTATGTTATTAACAGAAGTCATTTAAGACCTCATGTTAATAAAACTCCTTTTGAAATTATGTTTAATAGGGTTCCAAAAATTTCCTATACGAAATCATTTGGCTGCAAGTGTTTTATTCTTAATACTGAGGATAAAAGAGATAAATTTCAAGCGAAATCAGATGAAGGAATTTTTGTAGGTTACTCTACTAGAAGTAAAACCTATAGAGTATATAACAAGACTTCTAGGACTATTGAAGAAACCCTCCATGTAAGCTTCAATGAAAATTCTTTTAGAGAATCTCAATCTAAAGGTGATAATGATGATTTGATCAATCTTCCAAAAGAGTTAGAGATCAATAGAGAGATTGATGATTTATTTGAGAAAATCAAAAATATGAACTTAAATGATCAAACTAATGATGAAACTGATGTACATTCAGATGCTGATGAGAATATTGAGGAAAATCAGAGAAATTGGCGTTATTCTTCATCACATCCCATTACTCAAGTCATTGGTAATATTAATGAGGGAGTTAAAACTAGAGTTTTAGTAAATTTAAATAGTATGTGTATGTTTGTTTCTATGGTGGAACTAAGGAATATACAAAAAGCGTTATTTGATGAAAATTGGATAGTGGTAATGCAAGAAGAACTAAATTAATCCATTAGAAATGATGTATGAGAATTAGTCTCTCCACTAGAAAATCAGTCCCTAATAGGTACAAAGTGGATCTTTAGAAACAAAACTAATGAAATTGGTTAAGTTATAAGGAATAAAGCTAGATTAGTTGCACAAGGTTATACACAAGAAGAATGATTAGATTATGATGAAACATTTGCTCCTATGGCTAGGTTAGAAAGTATTAGAATATTATTGGCCTATGCTTGTTATATGGATTTTAAATTATTTCAAATGGATGTAAAGAGTGCATTTCTAAATGGTTTAATTAATGAAGAAGTATATGTAAAACAACCACCTGGATTTGAAGGTATTAAAAATCCTGACTTTGTGTATAAATTGAAGAAAACCTTATATGGTTTGAAGCAATCACCTAGATCATGGTATGAAAGTTTATCTACTTTTTTAATAGAAAAAGGCTATATCATGGGAAAAGTGGATCATACTCTATTTATGAAGAGAGATGGTAAAGATCAGATTGTTGTTCAAATATACATGGATGATATAATCTTTGGAGCAACCTCTGATAAGTTGATAAAAATATTCTCTGAAGAGATGACTAATCAGTTTGAAATGAGTATGATAGGAGAACTTTCATATTTTCTAAGACTTCAAATTAAGCAAATGGATAAAGGTATATTTTTAAATCAGGAAAAATATGCAGATGAAATGCTTAAGAAATTTAATTTTAATGATACAAGGATTCGAGGAACTCCTATGAGTACTTCTTTAAAGTTTGATATTGATGATAGGAAAATCCATAGATCAAAGAAAATACAAAAGTATGATTGGTTCTTTATTTTATTTGACTGCTAGTAGACTTGATATTATGTTTGTTGTGTGTGTTTGTGCTAGATTTCAATCTAATCCTAGAGAATCACACTTAATTGCAGTTAAAAGAATATTTAGATATATACAAGGAACTAAAAATTTTGGACTGTATTATTCTAAGGAAAGTTCAATAGATCTTATAGGATATACTGATGCTGATTATGCAAGATCTAAATCTGATAGAAAGAGTACCAGTGGCACATGTCAATTATTGGGAAATAATTTTGTGTCATGGTTTAGTAAAAAGCAAAACTATGTAGCACTTTCTACTATAGAAGCTGAATATGTTGCTGTTGCGCTGTGTTGCACTCAGATTCTGTGGATAAGGCAAACCCTAGAAGATTTTGGATTATCTTATGATACAACTAAGATTTATTGTGAGAGTAGTTCTGCAATAAATCTTTCCAAAAATCCTATATTACATTCTAGAGCAAAGCATATAGAGGTTAGACATCATTTTCTAAGAGATAACGTAATTAAAGGAAAAATTAAATTAGAATTTGTGTCTAGTAAAAATCAATTAGCTGATATATTTACAAAACCTCTAGACGAAAATACATTCTGCAACATTAGATTAAATTTAGGTATTTGTAGGCTATGTGATGTGTAAAATGCTTAAACTCCACATAAAAAGATAAATTTTATTGATGATGTTGTTCACCTCATAGATGTTATATACTTATCATAAATATCTAAAGTAATATCTAAACTACTACTTCAGATACTATGTATTTATTGTAAAATTATAGTAGTATCTTATTGATTTTAAGTAGTTTATCAATTTTAATGGTTTTTACGATTTTAAGTGGAAGTGTAAATGAAAAACATTAAATACTTCTGACATTCTGAAATTTTGATTAAATGTTTTCTTTGAATCAAGGAAAATGCATATCATCATACATAAATTTGACTTAGTTGATTAAACTTGTAGAATAAGTTATATGTAACTCATCTTAAAATGCTAATCAAAAGTATAAGCTTATTGAAACTGATTCATATTCTCGGTACAATCATAGAAGTAAAAATTATATGAGATTTGTATTTTATTGCATTTGTATTAATTGAATACATATATACTATGCTTAAAATGAAAAGTGCTTACAAAGTGAAAATCTTTGAGAGTTTATTGATCAGTTTGATCACGAGCCTTTTGTACTTGAGCAGATAGGTATGTAAGGATTGTTGTCCTGAAAAAGGATTCTTTAAATCTGGCAACCTAAGGTCCTGATCAGATCTGGGATTGTTGACTAAAAGCTCATTACACGGGTACATTAGAAAGCTCTTGTATGATTCAAGCTTTTCAAACTAACTTTTAAATAAAATTATCAATATTTACTATTTTGAAAAGAAAAGGTAGTTTCATTAATTACAAATATCTTTGAATCGCATATAGTTTCTACCAATATGACTACTGATTTATTGAATCAATATTAGTACTTTTGAAAACATTTATTTGAGATACATTCTTTTATTCTCCTTGAATTAATCATATTGAGTTTAAAGTTGTGTTTTGATTCATATACAATAGGAATTAATTATGGAAATCATTTTTAATGATGTCAAAATAACAGAAGTCTCTGAAAAGAAAATTTACAAGTATAGTTATACTTAACATCTATTGTCACTACAAGTATATTTTGTATTTTGATTGAATATATTAGAAGTATATTTGTAGGGGGAGGATTAACAATGTCGAAAACAGATTAATATAATTCAGAATACAAATCTTGGTTAATCTGAATTAATGTCCTCTTAAAATCTTGATGAAATAATTTAAAAAGACAACCAAACTATTTTAGATTCAAAGGACAAAAATGTTCGAATAGTTTACAATGTTCTCAAGATAATGTTAAGTTTAACATGTGTGTTGGTTTCGGAACGTTTCAGTTGGAAGCATCCGAAAATTATTTTAAGTGTACTAACTAGACGTTATATTAGATATGGTAACGTGTAAAACTGCCTCTAGACAGCGTTTTACTCGTTAGGTAAGTTAACTCAACGAGTTCTACTTGAATATTTCGGGTACCTTGATTGAATAAACTTTATTCAATATTTAGTTAATATCTAAACCCGACTTCTATCACATTGAGTTATTCGCCTAAAACCCAATTTAAACACTTATTACACGGGCACTTAGGTTATTTGTAAACTTTGTTAAGAAAATCTTTCCCGCTTGTTGGTGTTACAACCTACGACGATGGTCTCCAAGTTCTACAAAGGTCGTGGCAAAGGAAATAGCAAAAGTAGAGGAGATGCAAAAGAAAAAGAAATAGAGAATGATGAAGTTCCACGCACTTGGCTTAAGAAAATATTTCGAGTGGACAAAAGGTTAGCAGAAATTTATAGTGAATATTTCTTTCCTGAAGATATCCTGCATGAAGTTAGATAAGAACTTCAAAATACTGATGCAAATATTACATACATGGGTATTCATAGTAAATTTGATAGAGAATACAAAATGAAATGTATTGAGATTGCATTTCTCAAGCAGTATGTAAAATATTTGAAAAAATGTGTAGGTACTTCAACTAGAACTCCTCAAATACCAATAAATGGTACTAGACTACATGCATTTGAGGAAGAGCATGAATCAGCTATCTCTACTCCTTTATATTCAAAACAAGTAGAATCAAATATTGCTGTAGACAAAACAAAAGTTGACAGTCTTCGAAAGGTCGTAGCAATAAAGAGTGCCTTAGAAGAATTAAAGTAGAAAACTTTTATGGAGCAATTTCAGAAGAAAACAACAATATTTCAAGAAGAGCAATTCACTTGCTATAGAAGAAGAAAAATCAGAAAAATTATGTCTAAGGAAACAAAGTTTATTGAAAAAGGAAAATCAGATGAAAATTTATTTTCAAAGGACAATGTATGTCTAGACATTGTACCTTATTGTGCATCTGATAAACTCATCAGTTCCGAACACACTAAATCTAATGAAGATAATGAGACTTTATTTTCCCTTGCTAGAAAGCTTGAGAAGAAATACAAGTTAAATATGAGCTCAAGTTTTTCTATTAGTACAAGTCTTGATGATGCAGAAATTTACAAACCAGAGCATCAAGCACCTGACATTGAACAAGTTATTGCAGATATAATTGAAAGTGTTGAGGCAGTAACTAGTTCACAGGCTGAATTGTCTAGAGTAGCAGATACTGAAAATGTCAAGACTCTAGAAGATCTAAAAGTTAACTAGCCTTCTTCAGAATCTATAGAAGTAGAGTTTGAGAATTTACAACATGAATCAATGGAAATATCTGTTGAACAAAATGAATAATTACAGACAGATACACCAGTTGTAGAATTTATGGAAACATTGAACTTTGATCATTCTATAGAGATTGAACAGATGAATGTTGAGCTTATTGAAGATGTTCCTAACACTGTTGAAGTTGAAGAATCAAGCTTACCTGAGTAGCTTCAAGATAATATTTTGACAAAGGAACAAAATGACATTCATTTTGAAGAAGAGGTTCCTGAAGATGAAATAAATTCAGAATCACAGCTTCAGGTATCACCTTTTTTGTGTACAGTATTATAAATTAAAGGTAATTCAATTCATTTTAGATCTTAAGAAGCATTGTAGAAATACAATAATTTGATTACATGTCAGATTCTGCATGCTCGTCCAATAAAGTTCAGAAATTTGATGGAAATAAGAGATCTATTTGAGTTTCAAGGCCTCATTCAATTCTTGCTAGTAGGAACGAAATGGAAGCAATACACAAAGCTTATTGCAATTTTTTATAGCAGTCTGGTCAAGAATGGAAATTTACTGAAAACTCAAATAAATCAACAAGAGTTCACATTGTCTCCTGAGTTAATTTTTGAAGTTTTGGGGTTAAAGAATGAAGGTGTTGTTGTTACAAACAGATTTGACATGATTAGACAACTGGAATGGAACATTTAGTCTTTATCAAAAATTCTAGATGTATATTCTGAAATGAGATTAATGGAAAATCTAAATGCAGAGGCAATATTTATTGCAAATATATTGCATGCAAATTTATTTCAGAGAGTTGGACACAATTTGGAAGTCAGCAGAAGTTGTTTATATGCAACTTATGGCTTGTTGAATAGAATTCAAATCAATTGGTTTGATGTTTTTACTTCTCAACTACAGCATATGAGTTCAAAGTTATTTTATGGTGATGCTGTATGTAGAATCCTTGCAAGCCAATTGAATTTATCTGACTGGTCCTCTGAAACTAAAGGCATGAGAGCATTTAATGTTAAAGATTTATAAAAATTCCAGGCCATGCATGCATAAACCTCAAAGACAACAACAACAACCTAACTGTACAGACCATATACAACAACAACAAAGTTATTCAGTTCAAGCAGAACAGTAAACCCAACTACCTCCTGACTTAGATGTAGTGCTTAACGACATCAGAAATGATATTAGGCATCTAGGAGATAAAATATGTAATGCTATAAGTGATATACTTAGGAGGGCTCGATAACTGTTTTTGTTTGTTTCTGAATACAAAATGTAATGTTTGTATTTTTATTGTTTAATTCATTGAACAATACATTTTTCTGTAAATGTGTTCAATTATTATTCTTGTTTACAGAAATCGTTGTTGTAAATATATCTCTTACTCTATATTCTCTGTAATTATCTTTTTGATTAATGACAAAAAGGGGGAGAAATATTAATTGCATATATTATAAAGGGAGATGATATTTAAATGGTTAGTGTAATCTAACAGATGATAATTAGAAAACTGATACTTATATAATTATTGACATCTAAGAGTTTTAGTTCTAATAGGTGAAATTTACACAAACAATAGAAATAAGCTTAAGTGAACTTAAGTCAACAAACAAGTTTGGTGAATTAAAAGTTAACCCAACAAAGGTGCTTTGTTGAGTTAAATATATTTCATAATTGAATTAATATGGTTTTGTCATCATAAAAAAGGGGGAGATTGTTGAGTATTTTGTTTTGATGATGTGTGTTGAATGAAAATAATCATATTTGCTCAATTACTATTACTTGTGAAAAGAAATTAAAATCATCAATTAATACAGAAAAAGCTTACTAACATAAATACTTGTTTGTATTGGATCTGAAATTAATAACTAGTCGTTTCGTTGCATTAATTTCTCATTTAACTAAACGTTAAGTTAACGTGTATTTTTATTGAAAAGCATGATATGTTTTAAAGTTATATCTTCTGTATCATGAACAGTGCACGTTTAGACAACTCATTAAGTCAAAGTATTGTTTGTATAGAGGTCACGTAAGAACTTGTTAAGTTAGAGGCTTAAAGGTTAAAATAGGTCACGTGATAACTCGTTAAGTTAGTGAGTAAAAGAAGAGACGAACTCGTTAAGTTAGTGTTATACACGAGGTGAAATTATAAGTTACGAATGTTATATTGTATCATGTGAGGTGCACATGTTTAACTCATTAAGTTAGCATAACAAAACACGTTGAGTTGCTATATTGAACACTAAGGCAACGCGTTAGGTTAGCGTTATAAACTTAAGTTGTTATTTTTGCACGTGGTAAAATTCTTATTATAAAAACATTTGTTTATTGCTGAATCGGTGAGTTAAAGTTTTTCGGAGACTTACAACCGTAACTATCCGAAACTTAAACTGTTTTCGGTGAGTTATCGTTTAACCTTCCGGAAGAAAGGTTAAGCTGGTTCATTGAGTTAGCGTAACACCACAGACTTAATTCGTTGAGTTAGCTACAATACTTGTCACATGAAATGGCACATGAGGAACTCGTTAAGTTAGAAACTTTAAGTTATATATATATACTTGTGTTACTCATTTAGTTAACATTAAAGTAACGACTTCTTATTACATTGATGAAAATTTTTTGGACGAGAAAATTTATTTTGCAGGAAATTTTTCAGAGATCTAGGACTAATGATTAAAGAAAATTCGAAATGTAAACGTGGGTCAAAACGTGTGTATTTTGATGAAGGAAAAAGAAAAGACGTGGAGAAGTAGAAAACTAGTAGTGATTAAACATGGAGGATACGCATGAAATGAAGATACTATATAAAAGGCATAGAGTTCTCGTTGATCAAACTATCCTTGGACACAAAACGAAAAATCTTTTCAAGGATCAAACTATCCCTGCACACCAAAAGAAAAATCTTTTTAGGGATCAAAAACACTCTTCAGGGAAAATCTCTCAAGTGGAAGAAAATTCAGTGAAGCATAAAAAGGTAAGATTTACGTCATTGAAGATTTGAAGTATTAGAAGAAAGCAAATTCGGTGAAGTAGAGAAAGACAAGATATTTGTCACTGAAGAATTGTTGAAGAAGAAAAAGAAGAAGAAAAAGAAGAAGAAGAAATATCTCAAATAGGGAGAAATGTTTTAAATTCCGCAAATTAGTTTTCTCTATTTGTAGTTATGAAATTGTTTAGATGATACATGGTATCGAGATATAATTGCATCTACAATTTCTAAGGAGAATTGAATTGTATATTGTAATTGAAACCTTGAATAAAAATGATTTTATGAAAACAATGTCTTGACTTGTTTTTGAGTTTTAAAGTTTCAATTATATTCAAAAATATTGAAAAACACAATTCACCCCCCTCTTGTGTAGCCATACGATCCTACAGAAAACTTGTGAGATACAAGGCCTATTTATAGAGATTTTGATCATCAAGGATTGATGATCCCAAGGCTTGATCTAAGAGCCCTTATTCACCTATAATCAAATCCATTTAAGTCATGCATGTAATGTTAGTAATACATGCCAAAAATAACTCTAGTTATGAACTTGAAATATCTTTATTTCTAAGGTATGTAACATTCATTTTAACATGTTTACAAATGTGAAATGTAAGTTCATCCATGAATGAATCAATTAGTAACATGTATTTAAAATCATTCATAACCAATGCCACATTATTGCATTTAATGTCCACAAGTTTATAACCATAGTGTATAAAATATGTGGCCATATCAAATTATTTCGATACCTTGATGACCTTTAAAATCTCTTTCTTGGCCTAAGAATTATTAAATCATACATTCAAGCATATGTGCATTTGTGCATTAAAGCATTCGTGAAAATACATTCAAGCATTCGTGAAAATTGCAATAAAGGGGTGCATTTGTGCACATATTCATGCAATGTCATAAAAATATGATTAACATGTATTTTCTTGTATAAGTGCATATAACTTGAGTTTCAAGACATAGAATGCATGAATTATCATATAAAAATGTACACAAATATCATCTATACAAGGAGTTAAAACTAGAGCTTTAATAAATTTGAATAGTATGTGTATGTTTGTTTCTATGGTAGAACCAAAGAACTTAAAGGAACCCTTACCAATGAAAATTGGATATTGACAATGCAAGATGAATTAAATCAATTCATTAGAAATGATGTTTGGGATTTAGTCTCTTCACTAGAAGATTAATCAATAATTAGTACAAAATAGATCTTTAGAAACAAAACTGATGAGGTTGATCAAGATATTAGAAATAAAGTTAGATTAATTACACAAGGGTATACACAAGAAGGATTTGATTATAATAAAACACTTGCTCTTATGGCTAGGTTGGAAAGCATTAGAACATTATTGGCCTATGCTTGTTATATGGATTTTAAATTATATCAAATAAATGTAAAAAGTGCATTTTTAAATAGTATAATTAATGAAGAAGTTTATGTAAAATAACCTTATAGATTTGAAGATGATAAACATCTTGACTATGTGTTTAATATTAAGAAAGTCTTATATGATTTGAAGCAAGCACCTAGATCATGGTATAAAAGGTTATCTATTTTTCTTGTAAAATAAGGATTATATCATAGGAGAAGTAGATAATACTCTTTTTATCAAGAAGGATGAAGATTGTTGTTCAAATATATGTGGACGATATTATCTTTGGAGCAACTTTTGACAAATTGATAAAAATATTTTTTAAAGAAATGACTAGCTAGTTTGAAATGAGTATGATAGGGGAATTTTCATATTTTCTAAAACTTTAAATTAAGCAAATGGATAAAGGTATATTTTTAAATCAGGAAAAATATGTGATAAATATGCTTAAGAAATTTAATTTTAATGATACAAAGATTTCAAGAACTCCTATAAGTACTTCATTAAAGTTAGATATTAATGACATAGGAAAATCAGTTGATCAAAGAAAATATAGAAGTATGATTGGTTCTTTACTTTATTTAATAGCCCGCAGACCTAATATTATGTTTGTTGTGTGTGTTTGTACTAGATTTCAATCTAATCCTAAAGAATCATACTTAACTACTATTAAAAGAACTTTTAAATATATACAATGAACTAAAAATTTTAGACTGTATTATTCTAAGGATAGTTCAATAGATCTTATAGGATATACTGATACTGATTGCACAGATCTAAATCTAATAGAAAGAGTACTAGTGACACATGTTAATTATTGAGAAATAATTTGGTATCATAGTTTAGTAAAAAGCAAAACTATATAACATTTTCAACTACTAAGGTTGAATATGTTGTTGCTGCACTGTGTTGTACTTAGATTCTGTGAATGAGGCAAACTTTAGAAGATTTTGGATTATCTTATGATACAATTGAGATTTATTATGATAGTAGTTTTGTAATAAATCTTTCCAAAAATCCAGTATTGCATTTTAGAACAAAACATATAGAGGTTAGACATTACTTTCTAAGGGATAATGTAATTAAAGGTAAAATAAAGTTAGAATTTGTGTCTAGTAAAAATCAATTAGTTGATATATTTAGAAAACCTCTAGATTAAAATATATTCTATAATATAAGATTAAATTTAGTTATTTGTAGGCTATATGATATGTAAAATGCTTAAACTCCACAAAAGATAAAAATTGTTGATGATGTTGTTTACCTCATAGATATTATATACTTATCATATATATCTAAGTAATATCTAAACTACTACAAAGATACTATGCATTTATAGTAAATTTATTATAGTACCTTATGTTTTACTTAATTTTATGAGTTTAATAGCTTTATAAATTTTAAATGGAAATCTTTATGCTTAAAAGATCATCAGAATTCATTTGAAATCCTGAAATTTTGATTTGTTAGTTTTTAGATCAAAGAAACTACATGTGATCAAGAATAAGTTTAACTTAATTGACTAAACTTGTAAAATAATTTATATGTAAATCATATTAAACTACCAGTAAAGAGTATAAGCTTATTGAAATTGATTCATATTTTCAGTAAATCATAGAAGTGAAAATTATATGAGATTTATGCTTTATTGTATCTGTATTAATGAAATACATATATATTATGCTTCAAATAAAAAGTGCTTACAAAGTGAAAATATTTAAGAGTTTATTGATCAATTTGATCACAAATCTTTTGTACTTGAGCATATAAGTACGTAAGGATTGTTGACCTGATAAATGACTCTTTAAATCTAACAACCTAAGGTTCTAATCAGACTTGGGATTTTTGACTAAAAGCTCATTATATAGGTACACTAGAAAGCTCTTGTATGATTCAAGCTTTCCAAATTAACTTTTAAAGTAAAATTATTTACATTTAAGATTCTGAAAAGATCAAAGTTGTTTCATTAAAAATACAAATATCTTTGAATCAAGTATAGTTTCTACCAATAAGACTATTGATATTTGAATCTAACTAGTACTTTTGAAAGTATTTATTTAAGATACATTTCATTATTCTCTTTGTTTTAATCATATTAAGTTTAAAGTTTTGTTTTGATTCATATACGGTTGAATTTGATTCTAGAAATCATCTTCGAAAAATTCAAGATAATAGATGTTTCTAAAAGAAAAATTTAAAGTATAGTTAAAGTTAACACCTATCTTATATAAGTATATTTTGTATGTTATTAAATATATTTGAAGTATATTTGTAGGGAGAGGAATAACAATGTTTAAAACAAATTAATATAATTCAAAATGTAAATTTTAATTGATCTGAATTAGGTCCCCTTAAAATCTAGAAAAAATCATTTAAAAACAAGCAAACTATTTGGTCCTATAGATAATATCTTAGAATAGTTTACTAAGTCTTCAAGTTAGCTAAGTTTTCCTTGGGCTAGTAATACTAAAATTGGAAACCTTCCATTTTATGGTTATTTTCAGAGACTTTTAACTAAAACCATCCGAAACTTTTTAAGGTAGTTCCATTTGTTAACTATGCTAATTAGTCATTATGTTATGTAAGGTAACGTGTAAAATTGCCTTTAGACTATGTTTTACTCGTTAGGTTAGGTAACTCAATGAGTTATACTTTATATTCAGGTACTTTGATTGAATAACGTTTATTCAATATAGATTTAAAACCCAGACTCGATTAAAGATTTGTTAAGTTATAGTTTTGTAAACCTTATTTAAACACTTATTACATGGGAACTTAAGTTATCTCAAAAATCATTTTGAAAATCTTTTCCACTCATTTGTTCCTGTAACCACCTACGATGATGTATTTAAAGTTTTACGAAGGTCGTGGTAGAGGTAGAGGGAGAGGCAGAAGAATAGATAGAGGAAAATAGATAAATGAAGGTGAAGTTCTACGTTCACGGTTTAAGAAAATACTTTAGGTTGATAGAAAGTTAGCAAAAATTTATAGTGAATATTTCTTTTCTGAAGAAATATTAGATGAAGTTTGTTTAGAACTTAAGCATACTATTGAGAGTATAAATTTCATGGGAATACGAAGCAAATTTGATAGAAAGTATAGAATGAAATGTGTTGAAATAACATTTTTGGAACAATATGCACAATACTTGGAAAATGGTATAGGTTCATTGAGTAAAATTCCTCAAATACCTATAAATGGAACAAGACTTAAATCATTTAAGGAAGAACATGAATTTGCTATACCTACACAATTGTTTTTAACAAACAAATAGACAAAGATTATAGTTGATAAGGAAAAAGTTGAAAAACTTAGAAAGGCAATAGCAGTAGAAAGTGTTTTCGATGAATTACAACAAAAAGACAAGTGGAAGAACAAATGACTTGTTATAGAAGAAAAAAAGTTAGAAAAATAAAGAAAATGGAAATTATTTCTAGGGAAACAAATTTATTTCAGATAGAAAAATTAGATGAGGGTTTAATGTTAGGAACGTATGACACACTAGAGGGGGGTGAATGGTGATCTAAGTGAACTTTAAAACTTTTACTAACTAATTTGATTAATCAGTTTGCATAGGCGATAAATAGAAGAGTAAACATGCACAACGGAAATATAAACAAAAAACACGAGAATTTTAGGTGGTTCACCAATTTAGCTAGTCCACCCCCAATGATCACTTGAGCTTCACTAAGTGTCTCAACACTTACAAGCACTTGCTTTCAGGTCGAAATAAGAACAAACCCCTTGAGCTTTCAGGTCGTAGCTCAAACCAACACTTAGAAGATTTTAAGTATAAATTTCAGAAAACCAACACTTAGAAGTTTTCAGGTATAAACTTCAGTAAACCAACCTCTTGAGTTTTCAGGTCGAAACTCAAACCAACAACTTGAGTGAAGCTTTAAGGTTGAAGCCATGAACCAAATGATCCTTCTTGGATCAGACTTTCAGCACTTGGAGAGCTTTAAGAATCTTCTTGTAAATCCAACTTTCAATTGATTCTATGTTGTAGTCGATCTGAATTGAGTTTTCTTCTATAACAGTAGTTGATCTGCAATATATGTTGTGTCTCTATATGTGATTGTCTATGTAATCTCACTTGTTAGCTCTACTGAATATTGAATGATCTGTTTGTATTTATGCTTTTAAATCCAACGATCATATTTTCTCTTCAACAGATTTATTTTGCTGTACTTGTTGAGTTTACAGGTCTAAATATGGTAAGTTACCGTTTGAAAAGGTGTTTCAAGATAACCTTCCGATTTTCTTAGACTTTCGGATAGTTAGTTGTGAAACTTTTTGAAGGATGTTCGTAACTCACCGAAAATCCACTTATGTTCTTTTGTCACGTGAGATTTAAGTCATACACGTGAAGTCTCTTAAGTTCAGATGGTTATAACTGTTAACTTACCGATTCTTCAACTTTCGGATAGTTAGTTATAGTAACATTTTGATTCTTCTTTCAAGCTTTTGACAACTGTCTTCTTATTTCTACACGTGCATAATAAGATGAATTAAGTTCTAGATAGTTAAGATTGTAACCTTCTGAAATCTCTTGTTTTTTAGATAGTTAATTTTCTAACTCTCTGAAAAATCCTTTTAAGCTTCTGTTCTAGATTTCTACACGTGGGGAATTCAATGACTTAAATTTCGGATAGTTAGCCTTCCTAACTCTCTGATTTCCTTGAACTTCCAGATAGTTAGTGCCTTAACTCTTCGAATGCCTTGTATTTTCGGATAATTAATTTTCTAACCGTCCGATGGTGGTTCTACTGCTTAACATTGACTCATTAGATACTTAAGTCTAGTAACTCATCGAAAATTTATCTCTTCCAGATAGTTACATCTGGTAACCTTTTGATATCCTATTTATCTCTTGCAACACATTCTGAACTATCTGTAATGACTTATCTACCTTCTGCTCTTTTGTTGAACTATCTAATCTGTGAAATACAATTGAATAGCTCAAACAAGTTTTTGCATTATCAAAATACAAGGGTCCTAACAATCTCCCCCTTTTTGATAATGACAAAATCCTTTACATTAAATTACATGTATTTTACTCCCTAGATTGTTTCTATACATTTAGTCATAGAAACTAAGTAAAGCAAAGATTTATAGTGAATACAATATAATGGAGTTAATTTTTCCCCCTGACTATGTGTTGGGAATACTCCCCTTGCCTTCTATGTAATTTTCTTTATTTTTCTCCCCCTTTTTGTCATTAGATAAAAGGAGTTCCATAACCTTCTTCCCTTTGAATTTTCTTTTGCTGCCAAAATTCTCTTTTTTATTAAAATGTAATATCTGATGTCATACTAATTTTCTGATTTCCATAATCCTATTTGATATCAATTGTTAAAAGAATCAATTTGCATCAATATCTACGAATACCAATTTTGATTTTACATCAAATGTTAACTGTTGGTGTTGATATCAATTTTTGAGATATTTTCATAGTTGTAGTCTGTTTTCTTCTTTCCTTTTGATGTTCTATTGCTTTTCTTCTTTCTTATTCTAGCACAGTATCAATTGAAGTGTCAATTTCTTCAATCCTTATCTGATACCATTTGTTGACATATCAATTTCTAAGAAGTCAGTAATTGCTCTCTTGGTTTTTGGTATTTCTTCCTTTGTCTCGTTTACTTACTACATCATTTGTAAAAACTGAAAAAGAATGAAATGCCAATAGTTAATGTAGCAATTTATAAATATGTAGTTAATATTTGTAATTGTTGCCACATGTTCTCCCCCTATCTGTATGGAGGATTTCTGACTTTTAATAGCAAGCTATAGGCTCTCCCCCTATATGTGTGTCCTCTTTATACACTTTCTTTTTGCACTAAAGCAGCATTCTGAATTCCCTTCATATAGTAGGTTCTCCCCCTACTTACATGCTTTTCCTTGCAGATATTTTTATTTCACCTGTTTTGCAAAATGACATTATGATACCAACTGAACTAGGTACCAATTGTTAATCAAAAATATCAAAAATAATTCTCAATCATTTAGCTTCTGATTCCAATCCACTTACCTTCTCTTAGATCTTTATTTCAATAGGTTCTTTCAATTTGTAGAAGATAATTTGAAGATTGTAGTCTGGTTATTGCAGATTTTGCTTGTCCTTTGCATAATCTGATTCATCTTGGCTCGTGCAGACCTTATTTCCTTTAAAGAACATGATTCAATCATTGATGCTACTTTTGATACCAATTGTTAATTTTAGAACATCATGATTGATCCTTTACTGTTTAGCTTTTGATTTCTCTTCAAGAAAATTCCTCTTTTTCTAACAATACTTGTTTCTAACTGTTGTAGATTTTGCTCTCCCTGAATATCATGATTTCAAGCACGTTTACCACTCAATTTAAATGTAGCACTTTCTACCAATTAATGGTGCCTTTAGTGATACCAAATTTGTTACTGTCATTACTAGTTTGGAGTTATAAATCAACTACTTCTCCTAAATAATATAATCCTGCAATTCAAATAGAAATAGATTTTGGTACCCATACTTTCTTGGGTCCATAAGTGTTAGTCTTGACAATATTTAATTTATTGCCTTTTGACAGCCACATTGATCCAGATCTTCTTTTGATGGCAAATACTATTGTACCATCTCTATAAGATCGAATAACACCACCATAGTAGGGTATTTCCTGTGGAGTAGTATATCTTAGGCCAAATCTATTTAAACTATGTCTTT
This sequence comes from Cymodocea nodosa, assembly GCA_036874045.1. Taxonomy (NCBI): domain Eukaryota; kingdom Viridiplantae; phylum Streptophyta; class Magnoliopsida; order Alismatales; family Cymodoceaceae; genus Cymodocea; species Cymodocea nodosa. The sequence continues at coordinate 2,230,187 of CM072345.1, forward strand.
GTGAACCAATGATTTTGTTTAATCCATTTTGTCCATTGGTAAACTTATGCATAGTATTTTTCAAATCAGTAATTTTAGATTTCAGATTTTCATTTATCAATTCATCATTATTGCATTTTCTATTTTCAACATGCAAATTTTCAAGTTCAGTATATACTTCTTTTAAACATGCAGTTAAATGCTTAATTTCCTTTTTATACTTTTTGCATTTAACATATAAACTATCAATAGTAGACAAAAGAATATTTACATCTAGATTATCAATGTCTACATCAAAATCACTTTGAGATGAAGTGGAATATACCTCTTATGCTGTATAGCACACGTTTACTAATACCTCTTCATCTGAACTAGATGAGCTACTAGAGGAACTACTATCATCCTAAGTAGTCTTCAATGCCATTTTCTTTTTGTAGCTCTTCTTCTTCTTGATTTCTTTTTCTTCTTCTAGTTGCAGTGGACAATCAGGTTGTATATGTCCCTGCTTTTTGCATTTAAAGCATATTGGAGCATTGCTTTTTGATGTGCTGGCTTGGTTCTTTTTCTTCATTCATTTTCTGAATTTTCTAGCCAATAGCACAACTTCATCTTCATCTGAACTTTGAAGTTCTTGAGTTGATGGGAGGGCTAGCTCTTTCTTCATTTTTGATTTCTTTTTAGCACTTCCTCATCTTTCCATTCTTTCATTTGAACTTCATGGGCTAGTAGATTGCCCATTAGATCCTCTACTAAGTATTTGTTGAGGTCTTTGGAATCTTGTATTGATATGGACTTTTGATTCCATTCCACAATTAAGCTTCTAAGGATTTTTTGCACTTGTTCACAGATAGAAAATTCCTTTCCCAAACCTCTTAAGCCATTAATAATCTCAGTGAATCTAAAAAACATATCAGTAATTGTTTCATCATCAAGCATTTTAAATAATTCAAGCTTTCTAAGTAAAATGCTGATTTTTGTGTCTTTCACTTAGCTGGTTCCTTAAAAGGTTATTTAAAGAGTGTTCCAAGCCTCGTGAGCAGATTTACAAGCTAAAATTTTATTATATTGTTCAACAGATAAGGCATAGTAAATAATATTCAACCCTCGAGCATCCATTTGGATGATTCTCTCATCCTCCTCAATCTAGTCATCCTCATGACTAGGTGGAATAGGTGTTCCTAAAACCACCATTTTCCATAGACTCACATATGAGCTTCTGAGGAAACATTCCATCCTATTTTTCCAGTAATTATAGTTAATACCATCAAACAGGGGAGGACGATGGATGTTTTGACCTTCTCTATAAAAAAATGTCATAATCTTAGATGGTTAAATCTATAAAAAGAGATCAACCTACTTTGATACCAATTGTTAGGAATGTATGACACACCAGAGGGGGGTGAATGGTGATCTAAGTGAACTTTAAAACTTTTACTAACTAATTTGATTAATTAGTTTGCATAGGTGATAATTAGAAGAGTAAACATGCACAGTGGAAATATAAACAAGAAATATAAGGGAATTTTAGGTAGTTCACCAACTTCACTAGTCCACCCCCAAGGATCACTTGGGCTTCACTAAGTGTCTCAACACTTACAAGCACTTACTTTCAGGTTGAAGCAAGAACAAACCCCTTGAGCTTTCAGGTTGTAGCTCTAACCAACACTCAGAAGTTTTCAGGTATAAACTTCAGAAAACCAATACTTAGAAGTTTTCAGGTATAAACTTCAATAAACCAACCTCTTAAGTTTTTAGGTCGAAACTCAAACCAACAACTTGAGTGAAGCTTTAAGGTTGAAGCCACGAACCAAATGATCCTTCTTGGATCAGACTTTCAGCACTTGGAGAGCTTTAAGAATCTTCTTGTAAATCCAACTTTCAATTGATTCTATGTTGTAGTCGATCTGAATTGAGCTTTCTTCTGTAAAAGTAGTTGATCTACAATGTATGTTGTATCTCTATATGTGATTGTCTATGTAATCTCACTTGTTAGCTCTACTGAATATTGAATGATCTGTTTGTATTTATGCTTGTAAATCCAACGATCATATTTTCTCTTCAACGGATTTATTTTGTTGTACTTGTTGAGTTTGCAGGTCTAAATATGGTAAGCTACCGTTTGGAAAGGTGTTTCAAGATAACCTTCTGATTTTCTTAGACTTTCGGATAGTTAGCTATGTAACTTTCTGAAGGATATTCGTAACTCATCGAAAATCCACTTAAGTTTTTTTGTCACGTGAGATTTAAGTTATACACGTGAAGTCTCTTAAGTTCAGATGGTTATAACTATTAACTTACTGATTCTTCAACTTTCGGATAGTTAGCTACAATAACCTTCTGATTCTTCTTTTAAGCTTCCGACAACTGTCTTCTTATTTTTACACGTGCATAATAGAATGACTTAAGTTCTGGATAGTTAAGCTTGTAACTTTCTGAAATCTCTTGTTTTTCGGATAGTTAACTTTCTAACTCTCCGAAAAATCCTTTTAAGCTTCTATTCTAGATTTCTACACGTGGGGAATTCAATGACTTAAGTTTCAAATAGTTAGCCTTCCTATCTCTCCGATTTCCTTGAACTTTTGGATAGTTAGTATCTTAACTCTTTGAAGGCCTTGTATTTTCAGATAGTTAATTTTCTAACCATTTGATGGTGGTTTTGCTGCTTAACACTGACTCATTAGATACTTATGAAAGGATTGAATGGCACATTAGAGGAGGGGTGAATAATGTCCTGATAAAATTTATTTTGCTTTTAAAAACTTTGGAAACTGTTGACACTAATGAACCCTAATTAATTGATTTTGGAATTAAACTAGCAATGCAGAAAGTAAAGAACATAGAAATTTATAGAGGTTCCCCAAACTGGATAGTCCACTCCTCAAGGCCACAACCTCGAGAATTCCACTAACTACTTTTAAGGCTAAGCACAAATCTCAAACAAGTTGCTTTTGCAAGCTAAGCAATAACCTTACAGATGTTTTTAAAGACTAAACAAAAGCCTCACACAAAGCACCAACTTTGTGTACTCAAGACTCCAATCTTGAGCAAGTGAAGTATCACACTTCACTCTCTTCACCAAGGCCCTAACCTTGTGAAGGTATACTCACAACACTCTTGTGAGTTAAGGTTTTCAAGTAAATGAGATGACAATTTAAACTCAGGAGTCATTAACTCAAAATGAAAATGACACACAACACCAGATCAACTCCTATGAAGAGTTGACACAGAGGTTCTGAGGAGAATTCTTGATTGATCTACAGTTGTTGATCTTCTGGACTTTGTTGCAGACGAATCTTCAAAGAGTTTTCAGAATTACAGAGTAGACAATTTCTCCTTTCGAGTGTTGAAAAATTCTGTCTTCTTATAGTTTTCTGCAAAAATCCTTTTTATTTTCTTTCGAGATTTGCATAAGTGGAAAGAATTCTAAGATGGTTAGATGCCTTATGTAGGAATTCATTTCTGGTAACCTTCAATCATAATAAAGTTGAGATTTGCAATCAAAAGATATCTTGCCACAAAGATTAGTCAATTAATAATAGTTGCAATTTTTATAAAAATAAAATCTTCGGAAGCTTTCAAAAAATTGGAGACTTAAATAGATAACTTGTTGAAACTCAAAATCATTTTGGATAGATAGAACTTACATACCGAAAGACCACTTAAGTCATGCATTAAAAATGAAACACGTGTCCTTTAGAAATCGTGTTATAAAATATTAAAAAATAAACTATCCGATAGAGTGGACATGTTTCAGATACTTATAAAGATAACTCTCCAATCCTTAAGTCATTTCAGATAGTTACACAGGTAACCTTCCGAAAAGTCACTTAAGTCAGAAAATAATAGAAAACTCAACCATCCGAAGCTTAAAATAGTTTTCGGATACTTACTGAAGATAACTCTTTGATTCTTAAGAGTTTTCGGATAGTTACATCGTAACCTTCCAAAAAGTCACTTAAGTCAAGCGATGAGAGACTAACACGTGTCCTTCAGAAGAAAGTAACCAAAAATATATTAAAACAGAGAAACAGCTAACTCTCCGAAATAAAAACCTTAACTATCTGAAACCAAAGGGATTTTGGAGACTTACGATAAAAAAATCATATTCGGACATAAAAAGACTTAACTCACTAAAGATAAATACTTTTCGGATAGTTACTGATATAACCGTTCGTAAAGCTAGGAGAGAGAGACAACCATCCAATTTGTCCTGTTTTGTTTGGTGACTTATAAAATAAGTCTCCAATCAATACAGTGTAGACAAAATAACCTGCCAAAATCTAATTTAAAAGATTTTGAGAACAAAGCAGTTAGCCAAAATTCATTTGAGTAAAAAAAAACATCTAACATATGACACAAATAATTAAACCACACGTTTTTCATCATCAAAATTAACTGATAAATAATTGAACTAACAATCTCCCCCTTTTTGATCAAAATTAACTGATAAATAATTGAACTAACAATCTCCCCCTTTTTGATGATGACAAAACTATAAATAGATATATTCTCTTCCTTTGTCAGAATTAAAAAGTGGAGACAATTAAATGAAGAATACTCGGAAATAAATAAAATGTAATTTTATTGATTAAAGAGTAAGAACAATAGGGATACATAAAAAAAATGAAAATTACATCAAAGGAAAAACAAATTAAGGTGTAGTGGACTTTTTTTGTAACAATTTTTGAATTAAGTTATCCCTCTCTCTCAGAAGTTGTTCTAAATGAGCCACTTGATCCAAAAGCATTTGATTATGCTAAAGTCGAAGCTCATTCTGTTTTATGAGGGTCTCAGAATTGTCAACTACTGAAAATGAAGCTACTGGAGTTGGAGGAGGTGCTGCAGGAGGTGGAGTTTCTACAAAAGGAGGTACAACAGAAGGTGGATGTTTTGCAGAAGGAGAAGCTGAATTTTGAGTTGTAGATGGTTGAAAATGAGAGGGCAACTTAACCGGATTAGAAGATAACATTCTTTGAAGATCCTTATGTTGTAATACTCTTCTTTTAATGGATTTCAAAGGCTTGCCTGAAAAATCAATGTATCTGGCCATTAGATAATAAATAAAATCTCCATAGTACAGAAAACTTTGTAGATGAGAAATCTAAGCAATAATAACTTTTGCCCAGTTAATCTTGATACTAGCCATCACAACATAAGTGGCTTGGTAGACTTTTCTTTCTAATTCATCTACATGACCAATCTTTTGAAATACAGAGGTAGACAGAATTGTAGCAATCATCCGGGCCAAACCATTTAGATGTGCAGTCTTTACTAACTTGAATTTTCTATCAAAAGAATTTCCAATCAATTTATTCATCTTGGATTCCTGCCACCCAAGCCCTAATGGAGAAAGAGCAATATTTATACCAGAAGATGGTATGCCAAACAGATTCTCCAAAAAATCTCCATCAATTCTTATTGTTTGATTTTGGAGGAGTAGGAGACAAAAATGAGGAAAAATCTCAAGGTTGGAGTAGAAAAGGGGAATTAGGTCTTCAAAAACAAATAAACCTGATGGGGAAGAAATAAGACCTAAAAGCCCTTGATGAATTAGCAGACTATGAATCGAATCCATTCTTTTAAAATTTATAGGTATGTTGTAAATAATCTTCATGCCCTGATATTTATTAAAAAAGAAATCCCTAGCTGTAGAGGATCTGAAATAATATACATTTGTAGGGATGTCTGAAGAAAAATTGACTTCAACCTCTAGATCTTCATCTACGGGAGGTTTTGCAGAAGGAGGAGGAGATTGAGGAGTAGAGACAAAACATGAATCTTCATACAATCCTTGTATCACCATTTGAGTGTAAGGTGAAGGAATTGGATGAGATTCGACATCAGATGAAGGAGGACGTGTGAATTCTTCTCTATGTATAAGCAAATATTGAGCAAAACTTGAATGAGAAGAAAGGGTTTTCTTTCTTCTCCTAGAGTAAGTAAATGAAGTAGATGGAAGGGGAGAGGAGACAATTGTAGGCAAAATTTGACTAGTTGAGGAAATCAAATGAGAAGGACCAGGAGCAATTTAGTGTAGAATTCCAATACATAACTCAAGAATTGGAGGATATAAACAGCCAGCCACATGCTTGAAATCCATTCCTTTCTAAGGCAAAAAGAATTCAGGTTCAGCCATTGATTTCTTCTTCTCTGCCATATCAGAAAAATCATGAAGACAAGTAGGTGTTGTAGGCTCTTGAATCTTAAGTCCTAGTTACTCACTGAGTTTATGCAATAATGCTTGAGTTCTCTTCCTAACTAGAGTATCTTGTAAATGTAGGGCCATATGTAGTGCTCGTTTTTTAGATGCCCTAGTATCCTTAGAAACATTCAAAAATTGGCTAACATAAGCCTTATAAACAGATTTAAATTGAGGTTCTAAGGAGTTCACTTTGGCAGTAAATATGTCTTCATCATCCGAAGAAGAATCCTTAGAAACCCTAGAATCAACACAATCTGTTTTACTACTTTGTGAAGCATGGGTAGAAGTGGTCTTCAGTTTCTTATGATCAGTAGAAGTTTTGATGTATTTTCTCGAGGAAGGCTTCTTGGTTTTCAACTGTTTTCTACTTTTACCACCAGTGGTAATAGGACGAAATTTACAAAGAACAGACAATTATTTCTCCAAACATAATAACCGAGCAACTATTTCTGAAGTGTCATATACTAACTCAATATCAATAACCTCTTCTCTGGCAGAAATAATTTGTTGAACTTGTTCAGGAGAAAGATCTTCCATACTTGTCTAGAGATCTTGTTCCATTTTGTGAATCTGTTGTTCTTGCTCTTGTAGAGAGAGGGTAGAGAAACAACCAGATGAAGCCATAAAGGAGGAGGTGTGAAAAAGGGATGAAGTAGACGAGGGATTTGAGAATCGGAAGGTTAAGACAGAGTGAGAATATAACCCTCCGAAAGCATATAAAAATTGGAAAGTTCCAGAGATCGATGAGTTAGAGGCCTAACTTACCGAAAGAAAAGAATTTTTGGATAGTTATAGGATAACTGTCTGAAAAAGAAATAAGGCACAAGACAATAACTTGCCGAAAACTAAAAAGTTTTCGGATAGTTACAACTTAACTGTCTGAAAAACCCTTAAGACAAAAGGACTAACTCTTCGACGATTGCCAGCACCCAACCAGGTAAAGAAAATAACTCCCCCTAAAAATATGTTGACAAAAAATCTTAAAATTGAGAAAATTAGACATATCAAAAAGAATAAACTCCCCCTGAATATATGAATAAAAGAAATCAATAAAAAAATAATTTTGTTGAGGTAATTGTATTTTTATAATGTTTTTATTTTATATTATTATTATTTAAAAAAAAAATTGATTAGATATATCGATATAAATATATATAAGTAGTTTTTGACTAAGAAATTTTTTTTTTTAATTATAATTATGTGAGAATTACTAAATTATTCAAGGCTCCACATTAAGATAAATAATACATTTCACTTAACATAAGGACTTGATCCTATGGTTCACCTTATTAACCTTAAAGAAATTAGTTTTTATAAACTTCAATGTTAGAACTTAATGTTTTTAGAATAGAAAAATTCAGACACATTTAATATGTTCTCTTCGGCTATTTTGAAATTTCCATGAAGCAACTCCAAGGTATATTTTCCTTTAACCATGTCTGTTATATAATTAACTAAGAGAAAAAGATCTTTGAGAATTATGAAACTGTCAATACTACATAGCCATAATTGGAGGTTTTTTTTTATTTTTTTAACAATATTGGTGTTGGTTGCTCTTTGCAACAAACATTCCAATTTTTTTTTTTTATTGTAAATGATGGCAATCACTTTGACAGTACTGAAAAAAAAATGGAAAGTGTAGAAAGTTAAAAATATCTTGAGTCTTATTGCTTCCAACCACTTTTACTTATTTTTCACCCTCACATATTAAATACTTCTAAATTTTCTGATCATGAAACATTCAGTCTAGCAAATAGGAATACAATCACTGAATTAATTAAGGTAAATTGGCTATTTTTTAGATTTAGGCCTCCATTCTAAGTGTCATGTGGACATTATTCTATTTATGGAGCAAAAGCCTTCAGTAATTTTGATGAATTAATCTGAGTTGATTTTAATATAGATGTAAGAAATCATTGTAACTTATAAACTCAGCAGAAAATCATCTCAAGAAGAGTGTTGGTAAAGATGTTTTTGTTTTAAAATTTGAAGAAAAGTAATTTGTAAATATTCTCAAGAAATAATTTAAAATAAGAATTAGACAGAAATAAATTATCAAACTAACTCAATATAATTAAAACAGATAATAGAAAATAAGATGGTGAAGTAAATATAAAAGAAATAGAAGATAAAAGATAGTAGGTAAAGCTAAAAATCATTTAGGCAGCATATTCCTAAATCTCTTCTCAATTTGATAAACTGTTTTTCTTCAAGAGGCTTTGTAAAAATATCTGCCAACTGCTTATGAGTAGAAACAAAATTCAACTCAATGTTATCCTTCATAACATTATCTCTCAAAAATTGGTGTCGTATCTCAATATGTTTTGCCCGAGAGTGCAACACAAGGTTCTTTGACAAACTTATTGCACTATTATTGTCACAATTAATAGGAGTTTTTCCATATGTAATTCCATAATCTTTCATAGTTTGTTTTATCCAAAGAATTTGTGCACAACATAGGGCAGCAGCAACATATTCAGCTTCAGTAGTTGATAGGGCAACACAATTCTACTTCTTATTGAACCATGAAATTAATGAACTGCCAAACAATTGGCAAGTTCCACTAGTATTCTTTCTATCAGATTTGCATCTAGCATAATTAGCATCACTATATCCAATTAGATCCAAACTGCTATCTTTGAAATACATTAAACCAAAATTTGAAGTTCCTTGTAAGTATTTCATTATCCTTTTAACTACAGATAGGTGAGATTCTTTTGGTTGCGCTTGAAAACGAGCTCAAGCACAAACATTGAACATGATATCAAGACTAGAAGTAGTTAAATAAAGAAGAGAACCTATCATTCCTCTATATTTAGTAATATCAATAGTTGGACCAGATTCATCTTTATCCAATTTAATTGATGAACTCATAGGAGTGCTAGAGGACTTGCAGTTACTCATTCCAAATTTTTCTAAAAGTTGCTTTGTATATTTCTCTTGATATACAAAAATTCCTTTTTCAACTTATTTAATTTGCAATCCCAGAAAGAAAGTCAACTCACCCATTAAACTCATCTCAAACTGATTTTTCATCTGATCTGCAGACTTATTACTTAAAATCTCATTAGTTGCTCCAAAAATGATATCTACATAAATATGAACAACTAACAAACCTAGATGATTTTTCTTAAAGAATAAGGTATTGTCAACCTTACCAATAGAAAAATCATTATCTAACAGAAAGGATTTCAGCCTATCATACCAAGCTTTCGGAGCTTGTTTCAAACCATACAAGGCCTTCTTCAGTTTGAAAACATGCTCAGGAAAATCAGCATTAGCAAAACCAGGTGGTTGCCTAACATAAACTTCTTCTTTAATGAAACCATTTAAAAATGCAATTTTAACATACATTTAATATAGTTTAAAATTCATATGAGCAACAAAAGCTAGAAAAATTCTAATAGATTCTAATCTAGCTACAGGTGCAAAGGTCTCTTCAAAATCTATTCCCTCCTGTTGGTTATACCCTTGGGCTACTAGTCTAGCCTTATTTCTAATAACCTATTCTGATTCATCAGATTTATTCTTAAATATCCATTTAGTGCCAATAATTAAATGATCTAGAGGTTTAGGAACTAAGTCCCAAACTTCATTTCTTCTAAATTGATTAAGTTCTTCCTACATGGCACTAATCCAAAATTCATCATTTAATGCCTCATCAATGTTTTTAGGTTCTATTACAGATAGAAATGCATAACACCTGGAAACATTAATCCTAGATCTTGTTTGCACACCTTTAGAAATATCACCAATAATAAACTCCTTAGGGTGTTGAGGCAAAAATTTATGAGTCAAAGGATTATCATTTCTTTCTTGACCCAAGGTACTAGATTCTCCAATATTTGATTCATCATATTCATAATCTGAAGTATCAATAATTTCTTTTGAAACATTACTTGGCTCTTCATCAAAATTTACATGCATAGATTCTTCCACAGCCAAAGAAATTTTGTTATAAATTCTATATGCTTTACTTCTTGAAGAATATCCCAAAAATATACCTTCATCAGATTTTGCTTCAAATTTATCTTTATTCTCCTTTGTATTCAGAATAAAACATTTAGATCCAAAAGCTTTAAAATAATGAACTTTAGGAATTCTTCCCAGCCATAGTTCAAAAGGAGTCTTATTCAAATCTCTTCTTACGGTTACTCTATTTAAAATATAACATACAATACTAACTGCCTCAGCCCAAAAATAATAAGCAACCTTGTTTTCATTCAACATAGTTCTAGCCATTTCTTAAAGAGATCTATTCTTTCTCTCTACAACTCCATTCTAAGAAGGGACTCTAGGAAAGGCAAATCTATGTTCTATTCCTAGATCTTGGCAAAGTTTTTCTATATTTTCATTTTCAAATTCCCCTCCATGATCACTCTTAATTTTTTGAACTTTCAATTGCTTTTCATTTTGAACCATATTCAGAAAAATTTTAAACTCCTCAAACACTTTATTTTTATGTCTAAGAAATATTACCCAAGTATATCTTGAAAAATCATCAACTAGAACAAATACATATTTCTTTCCACTTAAACTTTCTGTTCTAGTAGGGCCAAATAAATCTATGTGAATTAATTCCAAAATTCTTCTTGATATAATTTACTTTCCTGATTTAAAAGAACTTTTCTTCTATTTTCCCAATTCACATGCATCACAGATTTTATCCTTTTTAAATTTCAAATTGGGTAAACCATCTACTTGGTTCTTCTTAGCTAACTTATCTAGCTGCTTCATATGAATATGACCTAGTCTACGATGCCATAACCATGCATTATCTAAATTATTTGCAATTAAACAAGAATCATTTGAAGAAACATCATCAGGTAAATTTAGAAAACATACATCATTTCTTCTATGAGTAGTAAATTTAACTTCATTAGAATTTTCATAAATAACAAGGCACTTCTTAGATTTAAACAAAACCATATAACCTTTATCTTCTAACTGAGTAATGCTAATTAAATTATGCTCTAAATTTTCAACTAGTAAGACATTGTCTATAACCATTTTATCATTTACATAAATAGATTCGATACCAATAATCTTACCTTTTTGGTCATTGCCAAATCTGACATTTCCTCCATCAATCTTCTTCAGGTCTTTTAGGACAGATTTGTCTCCAATCATATGCTTTGAAGCACCACTATCCATCACCCATCGGGATCGTTTAGTTTTGACCTGCAAGGATAGTCATAATCACATCCTTTGGTACCCATATTTTCTTAGGTCCATTTTTGTCAGTGGAGAATATTTGAAATCTATTATGTTTTGAAATCCATTTGTTATTTCGATTAACAGTATTTCTTTTTAACACAGAGATAACTTTCTCTTTATTAATTGTTTTCAAATAGCCATTTTCATAATCCATTTTATAGCTATTTGAAAAGTTAACAGAAGCATATGTTTTTGGTGGTTCATAGTTGAAACCTATACCAATTCTATCACCAAAGACTTTATAACTATTAATAATATTCGTCAGTTTCTTATCTCCTTTAGTAAATGCTCCTAGTTTAAATTTCAATCTACCAATTTCTTGTTCTAATTTGTTTATATCAGTATTAGAACTATAATTTTCAACACACTAATTTTTAAGTTTTTCATTTAATTCTTCAGATTCATCTTGTAGCCTTTTGTTTTCTAAAAATATATCCTTTAGTTCTTTAATAAGTTCTGAATTATATTTTTCAAGTTCAAAAATTTTATCATGCATATCAGAACTATCAGCAACAAATTTATTTTTCTTTAATATAGAATTTTCATTTTTTAATGCAGTAATTTCCTTTTCTAACTTAGCGACAATTTTATTACTATTTGATAATTTTCTTTTTAACATAGAATTTTCCAAACTGACATTTTTCAGTTCTTCCAATAATTCATTATAATCATCTTGATTTATATCAGATACATCAGAATCATTATCAGAAATAATTTCCTCAGCTATATTAGAATCAGAATGTACCTCATTAGTGTTAGCCATAAAACAGACATTGGCTAACTCTTCAGACTCGGACTCAGTCTGTGTACCATCAATACTGGTACCTTCAGATACTTCAAATTCTGTAGAATCATCCCAAGTAACTTGGAATGCTTTCTTCTTTCTTTGATTAAATCTTCTCTGATGAAATTTTTGTTTTCCATGAGATTTCTTCTTGTCAAAGTTGTTTCTTTCATCCTTCTTTTGATATGTGCATTTGCTTTGAAAATGCCCATATTTGTTGCAGTTGAAGCATTTTATAGCAGATTTCTTCCCTTTATCATGACTTTTTCCTTTCTTCTAGAATTTTCTGTATTTTCTGATAATACAAGCCAATTCTTTTGGAAACTCATTAACAGACTCCTCAGATGATTGTTGAGACTTCAGTGCAAGCTCCTTTTTCTTTTCAACCTTCCTTGAGGTTTCTCCTTCCTCTTCTTTCCAATCTTTTAGTTTAAGTCTCATAGGCTAACAAATTGCCAATGAGATCTTGCAGAGTGAAAGTCCTCATATCCTTTGAATCTTGCAGGGAGGTAGCCTTAGCTTTCTAATCTTTGATCAGGCTTCTCAAGACTTTGATAACCTATTCTTTCATGGGAAATTCTTTCCCGAGATTTTTCAAATCATTTATAATCTTAATGAAACGAGAAATGAGATCAGTGATACTCTCATTCTTTTTCATTTTAAACATTTCATATTTTCTTAGTAGGATATTGATTTTTGTATCCTTCACTTCATTTGTTCCCTCATAAGTAATTTGTAATGCACGCCAAGCTTCATGTGCAATAGAACAAGCAGAAATCTTGTTGTATATATCAACAGTGATTGCACAAGTTAGTGCATTCATTTCTCTTACATCCATTTGAATTTTCTTCTCATCTTCATCATTCCACATGTCTTCAGGAACATCTGGAAGCTATATACCACGAACCATTATTCTCCATACCTTCACATCCATGGATTTCAAAAAGTTAGTCATTTTATTTTTCCAAAAACCATAGTTATTGCCATCAAATAGTGGAGGTCGGTGTACATGCTGACCATCTACCATTGATCTCAAATTGATTAAATCTATTACAGAGATAACCAAGCTCTGATACCACTTGAAAGGATCGAATGACACACTAGAGGGAGGGTGAATAGTGTCTTAATAAAATTTATTTTACTTTTAAAAACATTGGAAACTGTTGACACTAATGAACCCTGATTAATTGATTTTGGAATTAAACTAGCAGTGTAGAAAGTAAAGAACACAAAGAAATTTATAGTGGTTCCCCAAACTAGATAGTCCACTCCTCAAGGCCACAACCTCGAGAATTCCACTAACTACTTTTAAGGCTAAGCACAAACCTCAAACAAGTTGCTTTTGCAGGCTAAGCAACAACCTTATAGATGTTTTTAAAGGCTAAACAAAAACCTCACACAAAGCACCAACTTTGTGTACTCAAGACCCTAATCTTGAGCAAGTGAAGTATCACACTTCACTCTCTTCACCAAGGCCCCAACCTTGTGAAGGTATACTCACAAGGGTCCTTGTGAGTTAAGGTTTTCAAGTAAATGAGATGACAATTTAAACTCAGGAGTCACTAACTCAAAATGAAAATGACACACAACACTAGATCAACTCCTATGAAGAGTTGACACAGAGGTTCTGAGGAGAATTTTTGATTGATCTACAGTTGTTGATCTTCTGGACTTTGTTGTAGATGAATCTTCAAAGAGTTTGCAGAATTACTAAGTAGACAATTTCTCCTTTCAAGTGTTGAAAAATTCTGTGTGTCTTCTTACAATTTTCTACAAAAATCCTTTTTATTTTTCCTTTGAGATTTGCATAAGTGGAAAGAATTCTAAAATGGTTAGATGTCTTATGCAGGAATTCATTTCTGGTAACCTTCAATCATAATAAAGTTGAGATCTGCAATCAAAAGATATCTTGCCACAAAGATTAGTCAATTAATAATAGTTGCAGTTTCTGTAAAAATAAAATCTTCGGAGGCTTTCAAAAAATCGGAGACTTAAACAGATAACCTGTCGAATCTTAAAATCATTTCAGATAGATAGAACTAACATACCGAAATACCACTTAAGTCATGCATTAAAAATGAAACACGTGTCCTTTAGAAACCGCGTTATAAAATATTAAAAAATAAACTATCCGATAGAGTAGACATGTTTTGGATACTTATAAAGATAACTCTCCGATCCTTAAGTCATTTCAGATAATTACACAGGTAACCTTCCAAAAAGTCACTTAAGTCAAAAAATAATAGAAAACTCAACCATCCAAAGCTTAAAACAGTTTTCGGATACTTATTGAAGATAACTCTTCAATTCTTAAGAGCTTTCGGATAGTTACGTCGTAACCTTCTGAAAGGTCACTTAAGTCAGGCGATGAGAGACTAACACGTGTCCTTCAGAAGAAAGTAACTGAAAATATATTAAACTAGAGAAACTGTTAACTCTCCAGAATAAAAACCTTAACTATCCAAAACCAAAGGGATTTCGAAGACTTATGATAAAAAAATCATATCCAGACTTAAAAAGACTTAACTCATCGAAGATAAATACTTTTCGGATAGTTACTGATATAACTGTTCGAAAAGTCAGGAGAGAGAGACATAACCATTAGATTTGTCCTGTTTTGTTTGGTGACTTATAAAATAACTCTCCGATCAATACACTATAGACAAAATAACCTGTCGAAATCTAATTTAAAAGATTTTGAGAACAAAGTAGTTAGCCAAAATTCATTTGAGTAAAAAAAAACATCTAGCATATGGCACAAATAATTAAACCACACGTTTTTCATCATCAAAATTAATTGATAAATAATTGAACTAACAACTTAAGCCTGGTAACTCACCAAAAATTTATCTCTTTCGGATAGTTACGCCTAGTAACCTTCCAATATTCTGTTTATCTCTTGCACCACATTCTGAACTATCTGTAATGACTTATCTACCTTCTGCTCTTTTACTGAATTGTCTAATATGTGAAATACATTATCAAAATACAAGGGTCCTAACATTTAATTCTAATGGACAATGTATGTTTAGACATTATACCTTAGTCTGCATTTGAGAAGTTAGTTAGTTCAAAATATACTGAAACTAACAATGATAATGAGACATTATCATTTTCTAGAAAACTTGAAAAGAAGAAAAAGCAACAAATTAGTTCAAGTTTTTTTATAGAATCAAGCACTAATGATAAGAAAACTAAACAATTAAAGCATCAGACTGATGATATTGAACAAATTATTGCAAACGTTCTTGAAAATATTGATGCAATAACTAGTTTAGAGGTTGAATTGTTTGGAGTAAAGAAAAAGACAAGATTCCATAAGAGCTTAATGTTAAATAGCTTGTTTTAGAATCTACTAACTTAGATAAAATGGACAACATGAAAATATTGAAAAATCTATTGAAGAAAATGAAGATCAAGGAACAGATATAGGGGTTGTAGAATTAGTGAACAAAGAAAATTTTTAACACCCTGTAGAAACTGAATTAACGTATGTTGAAGACATTGCAAATGTTCCTTACACTATTGAAGTTGAAGAATCAAGCTTGCCAAAGTAGCTTTAAGAAAATATTATGATAGAGGAACAAAATGACATTCATGTTGAAGAATAGATTTCTAAAGATGAATTAAATTCAGAATTTAGGCTTTAGGTATCACCTCCTAAATATAGAATAATAAATATTCAAGGTAATATGTTATATTTTAGATCTGATGTAGCATTGTACAAATACAATAGTTTGATTACATATCAAGTTCTACATACTAGACTAATTAAATTTTGAAATTTAATAGACATCAAAGATATGTTTGAATATCAAGGCTTAATACAATTCTTACAAGTTGAAACTCGAAGGAGACAATATAAAGAACTTATTGCAGCTTTTTATAGCAATCTGGTAGAGAATGAGAATATTTTGACAACTCAAATTAGTCAACAAGAGTTTACTTTATCTCCTCAATTGATTTTTGAAGTTTTAGGATTAAGAAATGAAGGTATTGTTGTTACAAACAAATTTGACATAGTTAGACAACTGGAATGAGACATTCAATCTTTATCATAAATTCTAGATGTATATTCAGAAATGAGATTAATGGAAAATCTAAAAGTGGAAACTAGGTTTATTGTAAACATATTGCATGCGAATTTATTTTAGAGAGTTGGACACAATCTGGAAGTAAACAGAAGTTGTTTATATACAAGTTATGGCATACTTAATAGAATTCAGATCAATTGGTTTGATGTTTTCACATATCAACTACAACATATAAGTTCAAAGTTATTTTATGGTGATGTTGTATGTCCAATAATTGCAAGCCAATTAAATTTAACTAAATGGCCATCTGAAATAAAAGACATGAGAGCTTTTAGTTTAAAAGATTTGCAAAAATATCAGATACAACTACAGTAATAATTGCAACAACCACCTAAACAACTACAACAACAGCAAACACATTCAGAACAAGTACAATAACAATCTAAGCTACCTCTTAACTTAGATGCAGTATTGAATGACATTAGAAATGATATTAAGCATTTACGTGATAAAATATGTAATGCTATAGGAGATATTCTTAGGAGGAATAGATAAATGTAATGTCATTTGTTTGTTTTACTTGTTTTTTGAATACAAATGTAATGTTTGTATTTATTGTTGAATGTTTGAACAATACATTTTCTATAAATGTGTTTCATGTTTAATCCAAGTTTATAAAGAGTTAAGCTGTAAATATATGTCTCTCATACTTACCTTGTAATCATCTTTTTAATTAGTGACAAAAAGGGGGACATGATTATGGATTTAATGTTTATGATTAAGGGGGAGATGAAGTTTTATTTGTTGAAAGTTTTTACTTCTAGGAAATTATTACTTTTGAGAGATGATTTAAAAAAATATAAATATAAACAATAGAAATGAGCTTAATTGAACTTAAGTCAACAAACTTTGTTGAATTAAAACTTAAACTAACAAAGGTGCTTTGTTGAGTTAAATATATTTCATAATTGATTTGATATGGTTTTATCATCATCAAAAGGGGGAGATTGTTAAGTATTATGTTTTGATGATGTGTATAATGTAAGTAATCATATTTAATCAATTAATGTTGTTTGTGAAAGTAAATTAAGAACATCGATTAATACAGAAAAAGTTTAATGTTATATACTTGTCTATAATGGACTTGGAATTATGTTAAGCTAAATAACTAGTCGTTAAGTTATTCTAACTTTTCATTTAACTAAATGTTAAGTTTACGTGTATTTTTATTGTAAAGACTGATATGTTTTAATGTTACAGATTTGTATCATGTATAGTACATGTTAAGACAACTCATTGAATTAATGTTCTTTTTGTAAAAATATCAAGTGAGAACTCGTTGAGTTAGTGAACAAAATGTTAAGTTTTATGAATGAACTCATTAAGTTAACTTTATGCACATGTTGAATTTAAAGTTTACGAATGTTATATTGTACCATGTAAGTTGTAAATATTTAACTCATTAAGTTGCTATATTGAATACTAAGGCAACGCGTTAGGTTAGTGTTATAAACTTATAAAGTTATTATTCTTACATGTGATAAATACATTATTGTTTAACATTTATTTTACTGGTTCATTGAGTTATCATCTTATACAACGAAACATGTCACATGTATGACACATGCTGAACTCGTTGAGTTTGACATGTTGAGTTATAAGTTTATTTGTTTTACACGTTTAGTTAGTATTAATACAATGTTTGTTATTACATTTCATGAAAAAATTTAGATGAGAAAGTTTATTTTGCAGGAAATTTTTCAAATGATCCAAGATTGATGATTCAAGAAAATTTGAAAAAAAAATGTGGACCAAAATGTGTGTATCTCGAAATTTGAATTTGAAATTAAAATAGAAGATGTGAAGAGTGGAGAATGATTATGGATGAACGTGGACGATATGCATGAAATGGAAATCAATTATAAAAGGCATAAAATTCTCGTTGATTAAGAGAACCTTATACACCAAAAGAAATATACTTATAGGGACACCTCTCAAGAGAAAAACTCTCAGAAGGAAGCAACTTCGGTGAAGAGGAGAATGCCATATATTTGTCACTAAAGATTTGTAGAAGAAGAAGAAAAGGAAAATCTCAAATAGGGAGAAATATTTTTAATTCTGTAATTTAGTTTTCTCTATTTGTATCGTTATATCATTGCATTTATAATTTCTGAGGAGAATTGTTTGGTGTGAAAATCTTGTTTGATTTGTTTTTATGCTTGTATTAATAAATTCTTTTAGAAGTAAACAAACAACTTTTCACACAAATTAGATATTATGTCCAATTTGTATTTTTAACTGCAAGTGCATAGTGTATATTGTATTTGTGTGCAAGTATAGGTCAATCCTACAAAGATTGGGTAAGAATTGTGTACTATTTCACTTTTTATATTGGAGTTTATATGTGTTTAGTTAAGCACTTCATTGAGTTACAGTTAACTCAACAGACTTAGTTTGTGGAGTTATGGTTAACTCAACGGACTAATCTCGTGGACTTAATTTAACTCCACGAGCCTACCTTTCCAATTAAATATTGCTATTCATAGAGGAATTCGGCCAACCATTGAGCGGTTTCACAAAATGTAAATAACATCAATTAAGCTCTTTAATGTTAGTTAATCTGAGATTTGTCATTAAGCAACACTAACATTCAGATATTTCAAAAAGTAACCATTAAGATTTTTAGTATTTTATACGAATCAATTTCAGTAAATAATAAAACTATTTTCTATTTTCTGAATCAAACAAACATAAAACATTCGCATTGCTAACACTGATAACATTAATCACGATACAAAATAGACAATACAACACTTTAATACTAAATGTAAACACAGATAATTAATTAATTTTGGTATTTTTGTTTTGATATGTTCTTGAAGATGAGTGAAAGGTGAAATGTAAAAATTTCTCTTGATAGTAAAAGCTTCTATCACTACATGCGACCATTACTTAATTACTTACAATCTTGCCTCCTCTCCCTATAGAATCGCAAACCAAGACTTGTAAGTTGATTTCCTCTTCAGTATACTGGCATCAACCCGAAACCAAGGCTAGAAGCTTTACGATCTTCTAAGGTATGAGTCGATGCTTGGTGAAAATGGCTTCCCTTCCTACGTCACGATCACTCCTCATAGTGGTTGTCAGTCACCATGTTTGGCTTGGAATCGACTCGACATCTAGAAAGTATCCTCACAATCCTCTAATGGTTGGTGGTGGTGTGGAGCTTTAGGGAACTTTTGATGTTTTCCGTAGTTAACATGGTTTTCCACCCCTTTCTTCATTTTTTTCCTCTTCTTTTATATTTCTTTCAATAATAACTATTTCTACTTAAATGATTGGTTAGATTTACTTCATTCATATCGACGATGGTGATTTATTCTTCATTCCACGAGTGAATTCCTACATGATATGTGCAAATGTGGTTTTCCTTCGAATTTCTTGTTTTTGCAACTACTGTAGTGGCATGTTAGAAAATAAATGGTCCATGAAGTTAGTATAACTCAACGAACTTACTTTGTTGATTTACTATAAAACACGTGCAATAAAGAAATAACTTATAAGCTTATAACACTAACACAACACATTACCTTTTATTTTGTAATAATTCTATCCTTTAAATTACGTTACCTTAGTGTATATTCAAGTAACTCAACACATATAGTTATGCTAACTTAACAAGTGATACATGTGTAGCTCACGTGACATAATAAACCATTTAAATTCAATATATGCATAATTCTAACTTAACGAGATTAGATATTTCAAAATGGTATGTGTGTGTAATTTTAACTTCCTTTTAAACTTAACTTAATCGATTTACTTAATGAGTGAGTATAGATATTTAATAAACATGCATGGTAGTAATAAAGTCTAGACACGAAGAGATTTTTTAAGTGGTTCACTAACTTAGCTAGTCCACCCTCAAGATTTGTTTAGAATGAAAAAGTGCATAATATTAAGGGTTAAATGATGGTTAATTGCATAATATATAGCTTATCATATGAGAATTAAGCCATTATGTTATAATTGCACTGCTATATGCCTTAATGAAAGAATCTACATAATTTCAAGGAATTAACGTTAATTAAGTATATTTCTGAACTGTCAACGAATTACAGGCTTTTTAATTCCTAAGTCTTGGAAATGTCTGTTATTTTGGAGAGTTATATTTCATGTATCAGACAGTTATGTTTTAAATGCTAAAAAAATATTCAAGTGCACAGTAATAACTCATTGAGTTACATGTTTAAAGGTGTAAAAAGATTACGTGAGAACTCGTTGAGTTAGTGAGTAAAAACTGTAAGTTGTATATCTGAACTCGTTAAGTTAGATTTATGCACATGTTGAATTTAAATGCTTTATTATGTCATGTGAGTTATACATGTATAACTTGTTAAGTTAGCATAACTATACGCATTGAGTTACTTGAATATACACTAAGGTAACGCATTGTGTTAGTGTTATAAGCTTATAAGTTATTTCTTTATTGCACGTGTTTTATAGTTAAATCAACGAAATAAGTCCGTTGAGTTACACTAACTCTATAGACCATTTATTTTCTAGCATGCCACTGTAGTAGTTGCAGAAACAAGAAATTCGAAAGAAAACCACGATTGCACGTATCACGTAGGAATTCAGTTGTGGAATGAAGAATAAATCATCATCATTGATATGAATGAAGAAAATCTAACTGATCATTTAAGCAGAAATAGTCATTACTAAAAGAAATATAAAAGAAGAGAAAAAAGACAAAAGTTGTGTGTGTGTAGGAGGAGAACTGCACTAACTACAAGGAACATCGGAAGTTCCCTGAAGCTCCACACCACCACCACCAAAATCACCAACCATCAAAGGTCTGTGAGGATACTTTACGAATGTCTGGTCGATTCTGAGCCAAACACGATAATTGACAACCACTATGAGGAGTGATCATGTCATAGGAAGGTAAGCCATTTTCACCAAGTACCGACTCATATCTCAGGAAATCCTAAAGCTTTTAACCTTGGTTTCGGGTTGATGCTAGTATGCTGAAGAGGAGATCATCTTACAATTATTGATTCGCAATTCTATAGGAAGAGGCGGCAAGATTGTAAGTGATTAAGTTTTCAATGGTGTGATCGTGTCGCATGTAGTGATAGAAGTTTTTACTATCAATAGAGATTATTATTTTTACATTTCACATTTCGCTCATCTTCAAGAACATATCAAAACAAAAATACCAAAAAAACAACTTATCTATGTTTACATTTAGTATTAAAGTGTTGTATTGTTTGTTTTGTATCATGATTAATGTTATCATTGTTAGTATTATGAATGTTTTATGTTTGTTTGATTCAGAAAATAGAAAATAGTTTTATTGTTTACTGAAATTGATTCGTCCCAGATACTTAAAGATTTTAATGGTTACTATATGAAATATCTGAATGTTAGTGTTTTTTAATGACAAATCTAATATTAACTAACATTAAAGAGCTTAATTGATGTTATTTACATTCTATGGAACCACCCAATGGTTGGCCGAATTCCTCTGTAAATAATAGTATTTAACTGGAAAGATAGGCTCGTGGAGTTAACTTAAGTCCATGAGGTTAGTCCATTGAGTTAACCATAACTCCACGAACTA
Organism: Cymodocea nodosa; assembly: GCA_036874045.1. Lineage (NCBI taxonomy): Eukaryota > Viridiplantae > Streptophyta > Magnoliopsida > Alismatales > Cymodoceaceae > Cymodocea > Cymodocea nodosa. The sequence goes on from CM072345.1 coordinate 2,252,029, forward strand.
AATCTATTGAGTTAACTGTAACTCAATGGAGTGCTTAACTAAACACATATAAACTCCAATTTTAAAAAAAATAGTACACAATTGCTACTCAATCTCTATAGGATCGACCTGTACTTGCACACAAATACAATATACACTATGCACTTGTAGTTAAAATACAAATTGGATTTAATATCTAATTTGTGTGAAAGGTTGTTTGTTTACTTCTAAAAGAATTTATTAATATAAGCATAAAAACAAAATCAAACAAGTTTATGACTTAACTTAACAACCCCAAACAAGATTCACTTGGGCTTCACTAAGTATTTAAATACTTCAACATTTGCCTTTAGGTTGAAGTAAGAACCAACACTTGAGCTTTTAGGTAGAAGCTCAGCAACTAACCTTTCTTGAGCTTTTAGGTCCAAACCCTTAACCAATAGTGATATTGAGTATTTTGTTTTGATGATATGTGCTGAATGAATATAATCATATTTGTTCAATTACTATTGTTTGTGAAAAGAAATTAAAATCATCAATTAATACAGAAAAAGCTTACTAGCATAAATACTTGTCTGTATTGGATCTGAAGTTAATTACTAGTCATTTCGTTGCATTAATTTCTCATTTAACTAAATGTTAAGTTAACGTGTGTTTTTTATTGAATAGCATGATATGTTTTAAAGTTATATCTTCTGTATCATGAACAATGCACGTTTAGACAACTCGTTAAGTTAGAGTTTTGTTTGTATAGAGGTCACGTGAGAACTCGTTTAGTTAGAGGCTTAAAGGTTAAAATAGGTCACGTGATAACTCGTTAAGTTAGTGAGTAAAAGAAGAGACGAACTCGTTAAGTTAGTGTTATATACGTGGTGAAATTATAAGTTACGAATGTTGTATTGTATCACGTGAGGTGCACATGTTTAACTTGTTAAATTAACATAACTAAACGCGTTGAGTTGCTATATTGAACACTAAGGCAACATGTTAGGTTAGCGTTATAAACTTAAGTTGTTATTTTTGCACGTGGTAAAAGTCTTATTATAAATAAAAAAACATTTGTTTATTACTGAATCAGTGAGTTAAAGCTTTTTTCGAAGACTTACAGGCGTAACTATCCGAAAGGTAACTTAAGTTATGTTTTCAGGTCTTGACACGTGTCTCACTAGTTTTATAATATAAAGAGTTTTTCAGTGACTTACAACCGTAATTATCTGAAACTTAAACTATTTTCGGTGAGTTATCATTTAACCTTCCAAAAGAAAGGTTAAGCTGGTTTGTTGAGTTAGCATAACACCACAGACTTAGTTCATTGAGTTAGCTATATTACTTGTCACGTGAAATGGCACATGAGGAACTTGTTAAGTTAGAAACGTTAAGTTATATATATATACTTGTGTTACTCGTTTAGTTAACATTAAAGTAACGACTTCGTATTACACTTGATGGAAAATTCTTTGGACGAGAAAGTTTATTTTGCATGAAATTTTTCAGAGATCCAAGACTGATGATTAAAGAAAATTTGAAATATAAACGTGGGTTAGAACGTGTGTGTTTCAATGAAGGAAAAAGAAAAGACGTGGAGAAGTGGAAAATTGGTAGTGGTTAAATGTGAAGGATATGCATAAAATGAAGATACAGTATAAAAGGCATAGAATTCTCGTGGATCAAACCATCCTTGCACACAAAACGAAAAATCTTTTCAAGGATCAAACTATCCTTGCACACCAAAAGAAAAATCTCTTTCAGGGATCAAAAACACATTCTCGGGGAAAATCTCTCAAGTGGAAGAAAATTCAGTGAAGCAGAAAAAGGTATTATATACGTCACTGAAGATTTGAAGTATCAGAAGAAAGCAAATTCGGTGAAGCAGAGAAAGACAAGATATTTGTCATTGAAGAATTGCTGAAGAAGAAAAAGAAGAAGAAGAAAGATCTCAAACAGCGAGAAATGTTTTAAATTCTGCAAATTAGTTTTCTCTATTTGTAGTTATGAAATTGTTTATATGATACATGGTATCGAGATATAATTGCATCTACAATTTCTGAGGAGAATTGAATTGTATATTGTAATTGAAACTTTGAATAAAAATGATTTTATGAAAACAATGTCTCGACTTGTTTTTGAGTTTTAAAGTTTCAATTATATTTCAGAAAATATTAAAGTTACACAATTCACCCCCCTCTTGTATAGCCATACGATCCTACAAGTGAGTTTTCAGGTACAAACTCACGAACCAACAACTTTAAGCTTTGAATCAAAACTTGAGCGTAGGGAGCTTTTGTGCTTCAGTATGCTTGAGAGTGTATCACTTCTGTATTTGCAAACTAAGTATTTTTTTGGAATTTTTGAGTAGCTCTTAATATATGATAATCGTTGATTTTATCTTCCCTTTACTTATGATATTTATATCAAGAGGTATAACGATCATATTTACTTCTAATGGATGTTTTCTACTGTAATTACTGTGTAGTCAGTCCCAAAAATAGTAAGCTACCATTCTATATACTGTCTAGCTTGTAACCTTCTCATTCCCTTTGATTTTCAAATGGTTAGCTATGTAACTCTCCGAAGGATAACCGTAACTCACCGAAAATCCACTTAAGTCTTTTTCTCTATGTCACGTGGGATTTTAAGTCATACACGTGAGGCTTCTTAGTTTCAATCAGTTAGCTTATAACTCTCTGAAAAACTCGAATAGTTATCTTATAACCCTCCGAAAAACTCAAACAGTTATACTTCAAGGCTTTTGACTACTTGACATGTATTTCTTTATTTCTACACGTGCATAATTGAATAACTTAAGTTTCGGATAATTAAATTTGTAACCTTCCGAAACTTCCTATTTTTCAAATAGTTAGCTTTCTAACTCTCTGAAAATCCTTTTAAGCTTCCGACTAGATTTCTGAATTCAACACATGTGTATTTGAGTAACTTAACTTTCAGATAGTTGTAGCCGTTAACTTACTAAAGTGTTTTAACTTTCGGATAGTTAGCTACAGTAACCTTCTAAACTTCCTTGTAAGCTTCCAACTGAATTTCTACATGTGAGTAATTGAATGACTTAAGTTTTGAATAGTTAGCCTTCCTAACTTTCTAATTTCCTTGAATTTCCAGATAGTTAGCTTTTCTAACCCTCTGATTATTCAACTAGCTATCTTTCAAACTTTCTGAAGGCATGTGTTTAGAATGAAAAAGTGCATAATATTAATGGTTAATTGCATAATATTTAGCTTATCATACGAGAATTAAGCCATTATGTTATAATTGCACTATTATATGCTTTAACGAAGGAATCTGCATAATTTCAATGAATTAGCATTAATTAAGTATGTTTTTGAATTGGAGATAAGTTACAAACTTTGAAATTCCTAAGTATCCGAATTTTCTGTTATTTCATAGAGTTATATTACATGTACTGGATAATTATGTTTTTAATGCTTAAAGAGTATTTTATTATTTCCTAGAGTACACGTGTTGAATTTAAATACTTTAGTATATCACATGAATTGCACATGTATAACTCGTTAAGTTAGCATAATTATATGTGTTGAGTTACTTGAATATACACTGAAGTAACGTGTTGTGTTAGTGTTATGTAGAAATAGGAAAAGTAAACTTTCAGATAGTTAACATTTCATTTTAGTCGAAGAGTTATGTTAAAAACTCGTATAGTTAAGTTATCTACATGTGTGTTTTTAATGTTTTAAGTTGTCACGTGTTTTCCATGTGCATTCAATAATGAAAATCGAAGAGTTAGATAACTATTCGAGTTTTTATACGCATGGATTGATAATTGTTCGAGTTTTATAAAATGACTAATGAATAGATAAGTTTTCTATGTTCAGTCATGTGTTTTGCAAGTGCAAAAACTCGAAGAGTTATAGATAAGTGTTCGACTAAAATGAAAACTTACAAGAACTAGAAGAGTTACAAGAAGATACAATATGAAGGAAAACCACGATTACACATATCATGTAGAATTCACTCGTGGAATGAAGAAGAAATCACCAACGTTGATATTGAAGGAAATCCAACCGATCATCTAAGCAAAAGTAGTTACTACAGGAAGAAATATAAAAGAAGAGGAGAAAGACGAAGAAAGTGTGTGTGTAAGGGTGAACCGCGCAAACTGCAGGAAGCGTCGGAAGTTCCCTGAAGCTCTACACCACCATCAAAATCACCAACCATCGGAGGTCTATGAGGATACTTTCCTAATGTCAGGTCAATTCCAAACCAAACACGGTGACTGACAACCACTATGAGGAGTGATCGCGTCATGGGAAAGAAAGCAATTTTCACCAAACACTAACTCATATCTCAAGAGATCGTAAAGCTTCTAGCCTTGGTTTCGGGTTGATAGCAATATACTGAAGAGGGAGTCATCTTACAATTCTTGATTCGCGATTCTATAGGGAGAGGAGGCAAGATTGTAAGTGATTAAGTTTTCAATGGTGTAATCACGTCGCATGTAGTGATAGAAGTTTTTACTGTCGATAAAGATTTTTTACATTTCACCTTTCACTCATCTTCAGAAACATATCAAAACAAAAATACCAAAAACAACCAATTACCTATGTTTACATTTAGTATTAAAGTGTTGTATTGTATGCTTTATATTGTGATTAATGTTATCATTGTGAATATTGTGAATGTTTTATGTTTATTTGATTCATAAAATAGAAAATAGTTTTATTGTTTACTGAAATTGAATCGTTCCAGATACTTAAAGATTTTAATGGTTACTATTTGAAATATCTAAATGTTAGTGTTGCTTAATGACAAATCTAATATTAACTAACATTAAAGAGCTTAATTGACCTTATTTACAATCTGTGGAACCACCCAATGGTTGGCTGAATTCCTTTGTAAATAACAGTATTTAATTGAAAAAATAGGCTCGTGGAGTTAACTTAAGTCCACGAGGTTAGTCCGTTGTGTTAACTATAACTCAACGAAGTACTTGACTGAACACATATAAACTCCAATATAAAAATCAACATACTACACAATTCTTACGTAATCTCTAATCTCTTTTTGGGATTGACTTATACTTGCACACAAATATAATATACACTATGCACTTGCAGTTAAAATACAAATTAGACTTAATATCTAATTTGTGTGGAAGTTTGTTTGTTTACTTCTAAAAGTAATTGTTGATATAAGCATAAAAATAGAAGTTAACAAGCCCAATACACATTATAATTTCAAATAGTTATCCTTCTAACTGTTTGACGGTGTATCTACTACTTTAAACTAACTCTTTGGATACTTAAGCTGTTTGGATTTTTTAGAAGTTTTAAATTTTTAAACCACAAGTGCACGATGTCCAATGAAGTACGTCGACAAGTACGGGTTGAACCACAAGAAAATGGGGATAATCTAGGATTCTAATTACAAGAATATGACAAGCAAATACTTTCCAAATATAGAATAGACTACAAAAAAGGTAAGTCTACGAATTTTTAATTTATCGACTAATCAACAAATTAGATTGAAAATTTAATCTCAATTAGATCTATTAATATGAACTTCAGATAAAAAATTTCACACTTAGAAACACACAAATGTTATGACTGAAAATTTAGACATTGAAAATGACGTAGAAAATTGGAAAATTCTGCATGTTAACAAGAGTATCTTAAAAACCTTATAAATCCTAAATTACCCAACCAAAAATTCCAAAATCAAATGCGTTGCAAAATAGGCAGGATGCAGATATTAATGAAATATTTATTCAAATTTTAATAAAAAGTTGTAGGAAAAATGTGTTACAATCTTGACAAAAGAATCTTAGACCGAATTCTGTGCTCGATACAGTTATAGCTTGAAAATGGCATCAAATCTTTTCGGATTGCTATGAAATTTTAGAGAATCATAGAAGACTTATAATCGCACAATTATAAATTTTTTCAGAATTTTTAGTTAAACAGAAACGCATGAATTCTAGGAATAAAAACAAATCAACAAAACTGCAAATCTGTAAACAACATGCACAACATTCAACGAATTCTATTTTGTTTCATGCATAACAAAATGTATTATCTGGATTTCAGCATCAACAAACAACAATATATGAATATATATCAATAACAGCACCTGTTTTTACGATTTTCAGATGAAAATAATAAAGATTCACGGATTCAAAAAGGAACAAACAAATAAAAATGAATCTGTTTTCTACTTTTACCCTATTACAATGAAAACTAAGAACATAAATAACTACCTACGTGAAACATAATAAAATGTGATGCATCTAAAGCCAAAGAAGAGGGGAAAGTGGAGAAACAATTTGTGGAATCTCACAAATGAAGAAGAGAACCCTTGTGAAGGTAGACATCCCTCCTCCAAGATGTGGAATGAAGGCTTTCATGTTGGAGATGACTTGTGGGATGAAGATGATGAGATCCGAGTTGAAGAGAGGTGGTGGAATGACTGACGTTCTCCTTCCTTGCTTCAAGACGTGGAGCTCCAAGAGGGGGTGACGGCTGGTGGTGTTGGAGGTGGAAAACAAAAAGCTCAAGAGAGAGAGCCCCAGACGTGCACCACTCCTTTTATAAGGAGTGTTTCCATGTTTGGAGATTCATCTTTAATTCAATGATTGGGATTAAATCCCACTTGATTTTCTTCCTCCAATCTTCAATCTCCATGATCTTCTATTGAATTATAAACTTTTCATAACAATAAATACATCAAAGTATCAAGTCATCCATAAAATTCATAAATGATGCATGTTTGAAATAATTTCCTACTTTTAATTGTATAAAATGGGGATTGGTTCTTATTGGTTAAATAATGAAATAAATGCATAATATGACTTTAATAAATCTCATGTAAATCTATTTAACAAATAAGATCCTATAAAAATATGAAACATTTTAATCCAAACAAACTCCCCCATGCTTAAACTTTTACTTGTCCCAAGTAATAAAAACAACTAAAAATTAAGAACTTAAAATCACACGAAAAATTATTCAATTCACTTGTCACTATTGAACTCGTTGGGCACGGTGGTGGCTCAAACTAACATCACAATCTCTCACAATGTCCTCTAGATTCAACAAGTTTACACTATTGGAATGAGAAGTCACCTGTCCACAAGAACTATTTTGCCTTGAACAAAAAGGTATTCACACCCTCACTACTCAAGAAAAAACTCATTTTATAACAATATGACAATGAATCAAATGAAAGAAATATATGGTAGTGACTAACTCCCTCCCTTCAAATGAGATAAGTCAGAAAATGCTTAGAATGAACAACCAAAGTATCACATCATAGCATGCTAATCAACCCTCTCAAAAAAAAGAAGCTAGACACTTGAAAAAGCCCACTACTTCCTCACATCCCATATGTCTCCAAGCCCCCTTTTGGACATTGAAAGCTCTCTTTTTTTTTCAATTTTTTCAATTTTTTTTTTCATTTTTTTCTCTTTTCTTTTTCAATTCCTTTTTTTTTTCTTTTTGGGCCACTTTGGCCTCTCTTTTTCTTTTTTCTATTTTTTTTTTCTTTTTCAAAAATAAAATTTTCCCAATGGTATCAAACACCTTATTTCACCATTAAGCCCAACTTACCCTAAGAAACTCTTTAGCACGCCAGATGTGATAACTTAGGTGTTTTCCTAAACATATCCTTTAAAATCTTGTAGAAATTTGGGATTGTCCTAAATATCTTACCAAAGGTCATGTAATGAATAACTTGATTATGGTGGCGCTCAGCTTAAGGATCACTTAGAAAAGATGTATAAAAATAACAAGGCGTAAGTTCAAGTGACTAGGAAGACTCAACTCAAAACACGAATAGCTTAAACTCATCTTTTTTGGAGAACATCACTATTAGGTCTTGTGCTTTTTGGTCCTAGAGTCTCACCACTCAAAAGGAAATGAGGTTGTCTCATAAAATCTAATAGTGACAATTGAATAGATAATCTCATCAAGTGTGTTTTTCAAGTAAAAATACAATAAAATCATGCATCTAGATATATATCTAAAATTTTAAAATATGAGCCTATCAAAGCAATTGTAATGAAATGAAATTCACCTTCCCCCATGCTTAAATCTGACATTGTCCTCAATGTAATATAGATATCATACCAGACTGAAGTCACATAAAGTCAAACCTTATTCCATACCTGTGATGCCTGCGTGGAATTCTTGTTAGAAAAATATCTTGAAAATTACATATAAGGCATGTACTAAAGGTTATAAGTTGAAGATAATACAACATAATCTATAATGAAATAATTGTTTTAGCCTACTACATGTTGTCTTATTCATGCATCATTAAATTATATGCTAATCAAAGAAAGAAAAACCTTGGTCAATCTAATCAATAAAGCATTGAATTTCCACATCCATCTTCTTTCATGGTTTCACATTTGTCATCTTTGGCTCTTCATCTTTGTTTGTCTTATCAAAGTAACAAATGTAATCGTCTTCAAAGCACTTCTCAAAGGTTAGCATAGACTTCTCTATTATAGCATTGGAACTTCTTGCACTTGTAGATGGTTGTGGTGCGATGACATGAGCTTTTCCTTTCTCTATCCATGTTGCTTTTGCTAATTGTGCTTGTTGCTTTGTTTTCCCTTTTGATTGACGGTTCTTCCTAGCTTTTGTAGTCTCCATGTGTTAAACCTGTAAAAAACTTCTACAAGAGCTACATATGGATAAGCAATAGTTATGATAAAACAATAATAAGTATTTCAGCACATGAAATAATAAACATGAATTTCAGCAATGAAACAACAATTATAACAATAATGCACATTAGATAATCTCCATACAATAAAATAAGAACAGACTCCCACAATACCATAGATAAGAAAAATAGACAACAAAAAATAATAAATAAAATAAAACTTCTAACTACTAAACTAAGATAATGAAACAAACTAAAAGAAAACACACAAAACAAAGATAAAAGAAAAAGAAAAACAAAATCTACTATTTCATTCATTCATACTGAAGTTCTTGCAAATTTTCCTCTCTAGCTCTGAATTCAATACCAGCAGGTGTCTTCAAAACAAGCTTGAGCCTTTGTCCATTAACTTTGAAATTGGTGTGGTCTTTAGGATTCTTGATATCTACGGAACCATAAGGATATACCTTATGCACTACAAAAGGCCCAACCCAATGAGATCTTAACTTACCAGGATGAGTATGAACCCTAGACATATACAACCAAACATCCTATCCAAGGACAAATGATTTCTTACTTATCTTTTTATCATGAACAACTTTCATTTTCTCTTTCCTTGAGACAGTTCTTACATATGCTTCATCCCTGATCTCCTCTAATTCTGCCAATTGAAACATCCTAAGTGGGTCGGCTACTTCTAAATCCAAATTGAGTTTCTTTATAGCCCAAAAAGCTTTATGCTCCACTTCTGCTGGCAAGTGACAAGCTTTCCCATATACCATTCTATAGGGGGTCATTCCAAGGGTAGTCTTGTAAGTAGTTTGGTATGCCCATAGTGCATCTACTAGCTTATCTGCCAAATCCCTTCTTGTGTGTTAACCATCTTTTCCAAAATTGTCTTAATTTGTTTATTAGCACTCTCAACTTGACCACATGTTTGAGGATGATAAGGGGTAGCAATTTTATGCACAATTCCATATTTTCTCATTAAAGCTTCAAAACTTCTATTACAAAAATGTGTGCCCCTATCATTTATAATAGCTTTAGGTATACCAAACCTTGATATAATATTATTCCTTACAAATTTCACAACCACCTTGTTATCATTAGTTCTGGTAGGGATAGCTTCAATCCACTTGGAAACATAATCAACTGCCAACAACACAAAGATATCTTGCTGAAATGGGAAATGGATCCATGAAGTCAATCCCCCAAACATCAAATACTTCAACTTCAATAATGGGATTGAGAGGCATCATGTTCCTCTTTGAAATTTTTCCCATTTGTTGACATCTAGCACAACTTGTACAATACTGATGTGCATTCTAAAATAAAGTTGGCTAGTAAAATCCACACTGTAGCACCTTGACAGTAGTCTTCGCAGAGCCGAAATGTCCCCCACATGCTTGGTCATGGCTAAAGGAAAGAACACTCCTAACCTCATTGTTAGGGATGCAATGTCTCAATATCAAATCTGGGCATTGCTTAAACAAATAAGGATCATCCTAGTAAAAATACTTGACTCGAGATAAGAACATCTTCCTATCCTACCTTGTCCAATCATGTGGCATCGATCCCATGACCAAATAATTAACAATATTTGCAAACCATGGGACGACATTAACCATTAAAACTTGCTCATCAAGAAATGACTCTCCAACTTCTGAATTTGAGGGTGCTAACTACAATTTGGATAAATAATCAGCTACAACATTTTCACATCCTTTCTTGTCTTTGATTTCAATGTCAAATTCCTGCAACAATAAAATCCATCTCATCAAATGTGACTTGGCATCCTTCTTTGCCAACAAATACTTTAATACTGCATGATCTGTATACACAATTACTTTGGCTCCAATCAAATATGACCTAAATTTCTCCAAAGCAAATACAACAACCAAAAGTTCTTTCTCAATGATTGCATAATTGAGTTGAGCATCATTGAGGGTTTTGTTGGCATAACAAATTACATATGGAAGCTTATCAATCTTTTGTCCCAATATTGCCCTTACTGCAAAATCAGAAGCATCACACATAACCTTAAAAGGATATGCCCAATTAGGAGATTGGACAATAGGGGATGATACAAGTTGATTCTTAATCTTATAAAATGCTTCCTTGTACTCTTGGTTGAACAAAAATGGGACATCTTTTAACAAGTTCATTAAGGGTTGTTTAGAATGAAAAAGTGCATATTATTAAATGTTAAATAATGGTTAATTGCATAATATTTAGCTTATCAAATGAGAATTAAGCCATTATGTTATAATTGCACTGTTATATACTTTAATTAAAGAATCTACTTAATTTTGGGGAATTAATGTCAATTTAGTATATTTCTGAACTATCAGTAAGTTACAGGCTGTGAAATTCTTAAGTATACGAATTTTCTGATATTTCGGACAGTTATGTTTAACGTACCGAACATGTATCGGATAGTTATGTTTATATTGCCGAATAGTTATGCTTTAAAAGAATATTTTATTATTTCCAAAAGTACACTTGTCGAAACCATAACGCATGACTTAAGTGAACTTTCGGTGAGTTATCTATAACTATCCGAAATTGTAGTTAGGCATCGAACATTTATATGTGTAACTCTTCGAAATCTCTTTTTATTTATAAAATAGCTGTGGACACGTGTCATATTCTGGTAAAGTGACTGTTTAGAATGAAATAGTGCATATTATTAACGGTTAAATGATGATTAATTGCATAATATTTAGCTTATCATATAAGAATTAAGCCATTATGTTATAATTGCACTGTTATATGCTTTAATTGAAGAATTTACTTAATGTGGGGGAATTAATGTTAATGACATTTCTGATTGTTTGAAACTGAGACGTTTACAGATGGTTAGATCCCATGAACAACAAATGAATTATTCTCAATATAATAGAGCCGAGTATGAGAATCCTATAGTTTACCCAACTGATGGTAAGTATAGAATGTGTAATATGATGAGAGACACTGAAGTTTGGGATAACTATGATAGACTAGAGCATAGTATAGAGCAAAATCTGGACAAACTGGAATACTTTATGTGTCAACAACAAGAAGTCAACCAATTAAACAGGATATAATTTACGAAACTGAAAAAAACATAAAGGAAATTGATCAAAAATTGAATGCAATGACATTAGATGATCTGGAAACAAAATTAAAAGCATTAGACGAAAATGCAATGAAAATACAAGTTATGCAACAGGACAATGAAAATTATAATGTTATAAACCTGCATAATTTGCAAAATATACAGCAAACAGAAAATACTAATGCAAGAGAATTTAAAGAATGCACTTTAAAACTAAAAACAATTGAAGATCATAATCACAAAAATGATATACAAAAATATCATGAAAGTAACGAAAATCTGGAAGATGTATGTGTAACATTAAAATCTGGAACTAATATACCACCAAGAACTCAAAATGAAAATGATATGAAGGTGGATAAGAGTAAAAATCAAAATGATAATGAAAATGTAATAGCTGAAAATCTACAAATCACTGAAGAATAATCTGAATCTGCGAATGAAGCTAAAAATGATCAAACAAATTAACTAAAATAAAAAGAGTCTTTGAAATCAAAATCTTTAGCACCCTATCCTGAAAGATTACAACAAACAATTCTTGAAAAATAAGAAAAAATCAGAGAAATTTTTGAAAAAGTACAAGTTAACATTCCTTTGTTAGATCTATTGTAGAAAATGCCACCTTGTGCTAAATTTCTTAAGGATTGGTGTACTAAGAAAAGAGAGCGAAAAGTTCTTAGAAAGGTCTTTTTAGCTGGGCAAAGTAGTTCCTTATTTCTGCCACAAATTACTAAAAAGTTATCTGATCTTGGAATCCCTATTATATCATGCACCATAGGAAATACCATTCTAGAAAGAACCTTAATAGACTTAGGTGCAGGTATAAATGTTATGCCAAGTGATATATTTGCATCCTTAGGATTAGAAGGCTTAAGTCCTATTAGTACGGTTATTTAATTAGTTGATAGAAGTATAAGATACGTTAGAGGAAAAATAGAGGATGTCTTAATTAAAATCAAAAATTTTATATATCCTATTGATATTGTAATTTTGGATTCCCAACAAATTAAGCATAAAAATAGTGATACATCTTTAATTTTGGGGAGGCCATTTTTAGCAACATCAGGGGCTATTATAAATTGTAAAATTGGAGTAATGAAGTTAGCATATGGTAATGAGGATACTCAATTAAATATTTTTAAACCAGAAAGGTTTGAGGAGTTAGAAATGTACTTACATACCAAAGACTTTTTAGAGGATGAAGGAGATATGTTAGATGATGTGATTCAAGAAGAATTAAATAGGCAAATCAATTCTGAAATTTTAAAAGAAAGTGAAAGCATAAATATAGGAGATCGGGAAGAAATTAATTTAAAAAATGACGATGTTCAGATTAAGAGCTCTAGCTTCTGATGGGCCGCATTTAGACTTAAAATCTTTACTTCCTGAATTAACCGATATATTTTTGGAAGATAAACGAACCTATCCAATCATTATTGCTTCAGATTTAAAAGAGGATCAAATAGCTAAATTAAAGATGTAGTAAAAAGTTATAAAGAAGTAATAGGATGGACTATGACTGATATAAAAGGGTTAACTTCAACTTTATGCTGTCACCACATATATTTAGAAGAGAATGCTAAACCTGTTAGAATTCTTGAGAAGAGATTAAATCCAAACCTTAAAGTAGTCAGGAAGGAAATAGTTAAATGGTTAGATAATGATATAATTTATCCGATTTCTGATAGCTCGTGGGTTAGTCCAATCCATGTAGTTCTCAAGAAATCAGGATTAACAGTTATTAGGAATGAAAGTCAAGACTTGATACCTACTAGAATTCAATCAGGCTGGAGAGTATGTATAGACTATAGGAAACTGAATGCTATGACTAGGAAACATCATTTTCCCTTACCTTTTATAGATTAAATGCTGGAAAGATTAGTAGGGCAAGAATATTTTTGTTTCCTAAACGGGTATTCAAGGTATAATCAAATTCCAATAGCATTAAAGGATCAAGAGAAAACAACTTTCACCTGTCCTAATGGAACTTATGCTTTTAAAAGAATGTCATTCGGATTATGTAATGCGTTAGCTACCTTTCAAAAGTGTGTGCAGGGCATATTTATTGGAATGATTGAAGATTTTTTAGAAATATTTATGGATGATTTTATTGTATATGGCAACTCATATGAAGTGTGTTTAAGCAATTTAGACAAAATATTAAAACGCTAGGTGGAAAAAAATCTGGTTTTAAATTGGGAAAAATGTCACTTCATGGTTAAACAAGGAATAGTCTTAGGGCATGTTGTTTCTAACAAAGGGTTGGAAGTAGATAAAGCTAAAATAGAAGTAATTTCTAATCTACTAGAACCTAAATCAGTAAAAGATATTAGATCATTTCTAGGACATGCTGGTTTTATAGAAGATTTATTAAAGACTTTAGCAAGATAGCTAGACCTTTAACTAATCTATTAAAAGATGTTCCATTTAACTTTGATAAAAATTGCAAGGAAGCATTTTTCAGACTTAAGACTAGCTTAATTTCAACTCCTATAATTCAAGCATCTGATTGGAACCATCCATTTGAGTTAATGTGCAATGCTTTTGATTTTACTGTAGGAGCAGTGTTAGGACAGAAGATAGAAAAATCTCTTAGAGTGATTCATTATGCAAGCAAAACCTTAAATGATGCTCAAGTTAATTACACAACTACCGAAAAGGAATTACTAGCTGTTGTGTTTGCTTTAGAAAAGTTTAGATCATATCTGATTGGAGCTAAAATAATAGTATACAAGGATCATTCAGCTCTAAAACATCTAATAAAGAAAAAAGAAACTAAACCTAGATTGATCCGATGGATATTATTATTGCAAGAATTTGATCTAGAAATTAAAGATAAAAAAAGTTGTGAGAATGTAGTAGTAGATCATTTATCAAGATTACAAATAGAAAAATCAAATATTAAAATTAAGGATAATTTTCCTGATGAACAATTAATGACCATCAACACAATGCCTTGGTATGCAGACATAGTTAATTACTTAGTTACTGGTTTAACACCTAAGGATTGGAATAGATAGGATAATAAATTGTTTTTCTCAAGAGTAAATTATTACTATTGGGAAGACCCATACTTATTTAAGAAATGTCCTGATCTGGTTTTAAGGAGGTGTTCCAGAAACTGAATATTCCAGCATATTGTCTTTCTGTCATGACCAAGCTTGTGGAGGGCATTTTGGTTCAGGGAAAACTGCTGCAAAAATTCTGCAATGTGGGTTTTATTGGCCAACACTATTCAAAGATGCTCATAAATATTGCTTAAGTTGTTTAAGATGTCAACAAATAGGAAAAATATCAAAGAGGAATATGATGCCTCTTAATCCTATTGTTGAGGTTGAAATCTTTGATGTGTGGGGAATAGATTTTATAAGTCCATTTCCTATGTCTAATCAATTTAATTACATATTGTTGGGAGTGGATTATGTATCAAAATGGATAGAAGTTATTCCTTCAAAAACTAATGACAACAAAGTGGTAATTCAATTTATAAGAACAAATATATTTACTAGATTTGGAATACCTAAAGCTATTATCAGTGATAGAGGAACTTATTTCTGTAATAGAAGTTTTGAAGCCTTAATGAAGAAATATGGAGTAAACCATAAAATTGCAACATCATATCATCCACAAACAAGTGGACAAGTAGAAAGTGCTAACAAACAAATTAAGTTAATCTTAGAAAAAGTAGTAAATCCTACTAGAACAGATTGGGCTAATAGATTGATAGATGCATTTTGGGCTTATAGAACTGCTTATAAAACGATCTTAGGTATGTCACTTTTTAGGCTAGTATATGGAAAAAGTTGTCATTTACCTGTTGAAATAGAACATAAAGCTTATTGGGCATTAAAAACTTTGAACACTAATTTAAATCAAGATGCTGAAAATAGAAAAATGCAATTAATTGAATTAGAAGAATTTAGAAATGAAGCTTATTCGAAGACTGTAAGAGAAAAATAAAAAATTAAATTTTGGCATGATAGAAAAATTATTCCAAAAAGTTTTGAAATAGGACAGGAAGTATATCTTTATATGGCTAGACTCCATAACCATCTAGGAAAATTGAAATCTAGATGGGCAGGACCTTACATAGTTCGAAATATTTATCCTTATGGAGCTATTGAAATTGAAAATCCTAAAAGTTAGAATATATTTAAAGTAAATGAACAAAGACTTAAACCTATTCTGAAAGCACCAAAACGCTCCTTTGGAATTATAGAAGAAGTTAGAGTAGAGGACTACTCGAGCTTTACTTAGTGAAAAATCAGTTTTTATGTTTATATATATAAAAAAAAAAGAACATTAAAAATATATGTAAAACATAAAAATCGTTGCGGTTCAACCGATTGGATCCATCGATATGACTGGAACATAAAAAATGTATATTAATTTTCAGAAAAAAAAAATGTTGATTTTACTGAAACATAGTATCGGTTCAACCGAAATAAAAAAATAAAAAACAAAATAAATAATAAAAAATATTTAGGTATGACCGAAACATAGTATGGGTAAAAAAATAGAAAAACTATTCTCTGTAATATTTTTATTATTATATTTGTCTGTACGGGGAGTCCGTTGAGTTACGCTTAACTCAACGAGCTTACTCCGTTGAGTCTTGAGTTAGTCAATGAGCTTATTCCGTTGAGTTAACTGTAACTCAACAGAGTACTGTAGCTAAAACCTTGGATAAAATAGTAATAGTTGGTTCGGGAAATGACCCGATTACCTGCCTAAACTTAGGGCTTATTTAAACTAAAACCTAGGGTTTTAGGGGCATTATCTAGCAAATCATTTAGAATCTAGAATAGTAGAAATCAGAGCGATTCCATGCTGTTGTATAACTCCATGATGAGGAAGATGACACCTGAATTCTGGGAAGAGGTAGTTGACACCGTACAGTTTCTGAAGGAATCTAAAGAATGGCACACAAGGCAGAAGATCAGAAATACAACGAGAGAAAAAGAGTTACAGAAGGTAGAATCTGAACTTTTTAGATTAAGAAAAATATTAGTAGATTGTGGTATACAAATACCCCATATAATGGAGACACAAATCAGAATAGCAATTGAAATTGCAATTTGCAAAGAAAGAAAAATCTGGCCAAACAATGAAGTAGCCCTAGAGCTAATTCAACGTAAAGCCAGATTGTGGTTTAAGAAATGCATTGCCGGTCGAGGAAGTTGGGAAATATGGTAGCAGGAACAACAAGAGGCAACTAAAGGACAAGAGGAGCCGATTGCTGAAAGACCTGTTCCTGAGGAGCAGCAGCCTGGACCTTCAATTCCACCATTTAAGTCGTTGGCACGAGTAGAAATGATGGGGCCTTCAACTGAAGAAGAGATAAGAGAATTTGCAGAACTGGTTCAAGTTGGGAAGAACCAAGGAGAATCAGAAGATGAAGAGGAACAGCAAACCTAGTGTTTGATGCACTTTACAAAAAGAGGGCTACAGAAAAGTTGAAAGTCCAATATAAAATCAAATTGGAATAGCATCACGAAACTACTGCCAGAACTACTGCAAAAGGAGATGAAGCTAGTCCTTCGAGACTAGTAGTTATAAAAAAAGTTAAATAGGAAGAGCTAGTACCTGTGGCTCGAAGGCCTGCAGAGCCTATTTTTGTAGATTTAATTTTAGAAGATGAAGAGAAAGAACATGCACAACTAATTAGAAAAAAGAAAGGAAAAGAAAAAGTACTTGAATATGAGGGTTTATCATTTTTGTTCCTTTGCTGTTTCCTAGCTTTCTATGCTTTCTTGAATTTCTTAGTCAGCAAAATCAAATCCTCGTCAGAATCAATAGATATATCAGAATCTAAATTAATTTCAAAGGCTATTTCTTTCTTCATTTTTAGTTTGTTGTGACTCAATGATTCATTTAATTTAACTTCATAAGTTGTTAAATTTCCTATAAGTTCATTCATAGTATAAACATTTAAATCTCGTGATTCCTCAATTGATGTTACTTTCTGAGACCATTTAGAACTTAGGGATCTGAGAATTTTCCTCACCAAATCCTTCTGTTTAAAATTCTTTCCTAAGCATTTTAAAGAGTTTATGATATCAAGAAATCTAGAAAACATCTCAGAAATACTTTCCTCTTCATGCATCTTAAAGAGTTCATACTTATGAATTAACATGTTTATCTTAGTCTCGTTAACTTGAGAAGTACCTTCATGTGAAACTTCTAATGCATGCCACACCTCATAAGCAAATTTATATGCCGACACTTTACTGAACTGTTCATAACTTAATGCACAAAATAAAATATTTAAGCCATTAGCATTCAGAGTTTCATTTTCTTTTTCAATAATTGTCCAAGTATTATAAGGAGTAGTTAACGAAGTATATAGTTTAGAAATCATGAACCACAACTTATGATCTATACTTTGAAGAAAAACTGTCATCCTATATTTCCAATATTCAAAATGTATTCCATCAAATAAAGGAGGACGATTAAGATTTTGGCCTTTATACAAAGAAAAATTACCATTTCCAGTAGTCATCTTACCTTAGATTTTTCAACCTATTTGATTTTAAACAATTTAAAACTTTAAAACAACTTGAGCCTTAAATTAAGAAAATTAAGCGTATGCTCAGATATTAATTTCTATTTAAAATAAAGAAGGTAGAATAATTAATAATATTAAATAAGTTGGTATCGATTTTATATCAAAGATTATTAACAAAGCTCTGATACCACTTGTAAGATCGTATGGCTACACAAGAGGGGAGGTGAATTGTGTTTTTCAACATTTTCAATTATAATTGAAACTTTAAAACTCAAAAACAAGTCGAGACACTATTTTCATAAAATCATTTTTATTCAAGGTTTCAATTACAATATACAATTCAATTCTCCTCAAAAATTGTAGATGCAATTATATATCGATACCATGTTTCATCTAAACAATTTCATAACTACAAATAGAGAAAACTAATTTACGAAATTTAAAACATTTCTCCTTGTTCGAGATCTTTCTTCTTCTTCTTCTCTTTCTTCTTCAGCAATTCTTTAGTGACGAATATCTAGTCTTTCTCTGCTTCACCGAATTTGCTTTCTTCTAATACTTTAAATCTTCAATAAGATAAATCTAACCTTTTCTACTTCACTAAATTTTCTTCCATCTGATACTTCAAATCTTCAGTGACATATATCTTACCTTTTTCTACTTTACTGAATTTTCTTCCACTTGAGAGCTTTTCCCCGAAGAGGTGTTTTTGATCCCTGAAAAGATTTTTCGTTTGGTGTACAGGGATAACTGATCAACGAGAATTCTATGTCTTTTATACTGTATCTTCATTTCATACATATCCTCCATGTTTAATCACTATCAGTCTTCCACATCTTCACGTCTTTTCTTTTTCCTTCATCAAAATACACACGTTCTGACCCATGTTTACATTTTGAATTTTCTTTAATCATCAATCTTGGATCTCTAAAAAATTTCCTGCAAAATAAACTTTCTCGTCCAAAATTTTTCATCAAATGTAATAATAAGTCGTTACTTTAATGTTAACTAAACGAGGAATACAAGTAGATATTAACTTAACGTTTCTAACTTAACAAGTTCCTCATGTGCCAATTCACGTGACAAGTACTGTAGCTAACTCAACGAACCATCTCTGTGGTGTTACGATAACTCAACGAACCAACTCTGTTGTGTTATAGATAACTCAATGAACTAGTGATAAATAAATGTTTTTATAATAAGCATTTTACCTCGTGCAAAAATAACAACTTAAGTTTATAATGTTAACCTAACGCATTGCCTTAGTGTTCAATATAGCAACTCAACGCGTTTAGTTATGTTAACTTAACGAGTTAAACATGTGCACCTCAATGATACAATATAACATTCGTAACATTTAATTTCACCACGTGTACAACACTAACTTAACAAGTTCGTCTCTTCTTTTACTCACTAACTTAACGAGCTCTCACGTGACCTATTTTAACCTTTAACCCTCTAACTCAACAAATTCTCACGTGATCTCTATACAAATAACACTCTAACTTAACGAGTTGTCTAAACATGCACTGTTCATGATACATAAGATATAACTTTAAAACATATCATGCTTTTCAATAAAAACACATGTTAACTTAACGTTTAGTTAAATAAGAAATTAATGCAATGAAACGACTAGTTATTAACTTAGTATAATTTCAAATCCAATACAGACAAGTATTATATCAGTAAGCTTTTTCTATATTAATTGATGTTTTTAATTTCTTTTCACAAGCAATAGTAATTGAGCAAATATGATTACTTTCATTCAGCACACATCATCAAAACAAAATACTCAACACTTACTATCTTTAATGTTTGACTATTAAAGATTCTAACAAATTCACTGTAGTACCAAACATTCAATCACTTACACCAAACATCTAATCTGATGTACTCCCATCAAACGCCACTATTATTGTCAGCTCTAGCCATCGATTCAACTAATACTTCCCTCATTTTGATCATTTGTTGCCTATTATTCAATTGTCACTTCTCCTTCAATGTAACCAAGACTTCTCTTCTATTTGTTCAAAACTTCTCTTTAGTTTGATTGACACTCCTTAGTCAAGACTATCTTTAATGGTTTAATTGATTATCTACACACCCAAAACTAACTTTATTTCATTAATATAATTCCATCTCTACTAGCTTAATTTATTAAACCTCTAAATCTTATCATTGACTTTTTGCCATCTTTCAATCCTTGTTCTTCTTTTTCTTTATTTCAAATTGAAGGGTTGAATATTCACTTAAATTGGTCTTCTAACTATTTGGGTGCTCAACTAATGGGGTAGCACTTAGCCAAAGGGAACCTTTCGATGTTAAAAGACTAATCCTATTTTTGATCTTTCAGAATTTTCCTTTTTCTTGCATGCCACAAATTCTCTAATTTTCAAATTAGAATGCTATTACATGCCACTTCCACAACTTAGTGATTCCCTCTCCATGTCATTTTATTGTGTTTCTTTTCTTTAATCAACTTATCGACCCATCTTTAGAATCTTGATTTCACCATGGAATCAATCTACTAGTCCATATTCAAAACTTTAATTTCATTGTGAAATTGACTTACTGATCTAATCTCCAAAGCTCTAACAAATGGTTTTGTTACGAAAGTTTTTTCTATTTATGATTAAACATGTCATTTTCATTGAGTATATATTTATTTTCATTTAACTTATTTTGTACATTTTGTAAATGCATTCACTCTACATACATTAACCCATGCCCACTCATATGCACATTGAATTATGCATTCACCTAATCATGTTTATGTGCTCATACACACTTTACTCACTTTTGTAATACACACAATTACATGTTTGCAAAAGCACTCGTGTACTACACTCATCCATGCTTGCAAAAGTACTCTTCTATTACATTCACCATTCATTCCACATAGTTTTCACAATATATCATTCATATCATAAAATCACTCATTCCACATAGTTTTAATGTTATATCATTCATATCATAACACCACTCATTCCACATAATCTTCATGATATATCATTTACATCATAACACCATTCATTTCATATAACCTTCATGATATATCATTCATATCATAAATCACTCATTCCATATAGTTTTCATATATCATTCATAACACAATACCACTCACTCTACATAATCTTCATGATATATCATGCAAATGATAACATCACTCATTTTATAGAACTTCCATTACACAACATGATCATGTATTAATTCATTTGATTCATTTCCATGCTAGGTTTCATTCATCACACACAACATGTTCGTGTATTAATTCATTTGATTCACTTCCATGCTAGGTTTCATCCATCATACACATGTTCATGTATTAACTCCTTTGATTCACTTCCATGCTATGTTTCATCCATCACACACAACATGCTCATACATCAAATTATTTTATAATATTGCACTTTTATTCATGCCACGTTGCACTTCATAATAGAGCACCCCATGCACACAACTATGCATCATTACCTTAATTAATCGTACATTATTAAGCAAGTTAAACATACATTGTTAAGCTAGTTAACCATGCATCATAATCACATCCTAATCATGAATTAGCATATCTAATCACATCTCTTAATCATGCATCTTAATCATACTTAATAATGCATTGGCATGACTAATTATGCTATTTAACTATGCATTATCATGCTCAGCCACATAATATCAGAACTAATCACATTATCGTGCTTAATTATGCATTATCATGCTTTTTTTTTCTTTTTTTTATCCTCCAAGAGTATCCATAGAGGTGATAACATGTGAGTCTCAATACACTCAAATGATCATGCATTATCATGCTTAATCATGCATTATCATAATTAAGCACGATAATGTGCTTTTTTTTTCTTTTTTTTATCCTCCAAGAGTATCCATAGAGGTGATAACATGTGAGTCTCAATACACTCAAATGGTCATGCATTATCATGCTTAATCATGCATTATTATCTTAATTAATCATACATCATTTTCTTAATTAATCACACATTGTTAACTTTATTAAATGTGAATCATTATTTTGATTAATCATGTGTTATCCTAACCTAAGCATACATCATCTACTTAATTAATCATGCATCATTAGTTTTAATCATGTCAAAAGCATGCATTAATCATACTTAATTATGCCTTAATCATGTTATAATCATGCATTAATTATGATCTAATCATAATTAATTATACATTAATCATTAATTATTAATTTTAAGCATGTCATAATCATACATTGATCATGTCATATTTATGCTTAGCCATGCATCCAATGTATCGTTATCATGCCATACTTCTCTAGTTAACATGCAATCATTGTACTTGCACACATATCCTCGTATGCACACTTATGCATACTTACATACATATCACATCCATATATACTCACATGTTGTATACATGCATATCACACACTTATGCACTAGCACACATACACATACATGAATGCTTCTTGTACTAAAAAAGTTGTTAAAAAAGTGCAAGTCTTGAGATTAGAGAGAAAAAGATACTAAAGAGGAGAAGATTAAAATTTGAATTATACACTTGTTATTTTTGAATGATGATTTGTGGTTTTGGTGAAAAGATCAAATGACTTAGGTTGATTTTATAGCTAAAACCCGAACTTGACCATTAGCATGGGCCCACCCAAGTTGCTTGTAGGCCATTTGCAACATTGTCTGCTCGATCATTGACCCACTTGTCGAAATTTGCTTGACATCGAATGCCTGTTGTCCACTTGCCCAATTGCTGACCCACTCGCCAAATGTTGCTTGATCTTAGATGCCCCTCGCCCATTTGTCTAACATATGCCCCTTTGCACTACTGTGGCTACCTACAGCATACCCCCTATTTTTGCCTATAGTGGCATAGCTTGTTGCCCAACCCCTCCTCACCCCCCGCCCCCTACTCGACCCTTACTTTCCTAGTCCGTTATATATGCACAAGGCTACAACACTAGTGCTAACCGATTGTCATTTGCATGCTTCTCTTTATAGCCTACCTACCTAACAAGCGAATAGGCAACAACCCCTAACTTTGCTCACCACATCACCTTCTTAACTCACTCATCAGCTTGTGCTTGCTTGTGCCATGCCTCCCATCCTTGAATTATGTTGTGCTGGCACAACAAAGTTGCACCATGTAATGACCCAACATGGTCCATCAAAAACTATGTCGTCGTGTCATTGATCAACACGGTCAAACAATATCAGGTCAAGCAGGCATAGTTCGACCCAACCCATTATGTGTCTTTACTGTTGTTTCACCATAAATGGAAAATTAATGTAGATAAAGTTCAAACCATGTAAGCAAACATTAATAAAATTGTACTTTATAAATTTCAATTCAAGTGCCATAATTTTTTAACATCTTTCCTAGATTTTATGATTTTTTTACACATTTTATCTATTATTTCCTTCCTTTATTCTTGAATGCTAACAACAATATTATTAATTTCTTCTTCTTCCTTCTCTTGGGAAACTTGTAATCCGTCAACAATCTTAATTTCTTTTAATTTATCATCAACATCTTCAAATAAATCTATTTTACCTATTCTGATAAAACAGACATTTAGACGCAAGAGTAAAAGAAATTATCTTTCATTGAGAAATATTTCTCATGAGGTTTTGAAAATCTACAAGGTTGAGGCTTTTGATATCCCAACCTGTCGCGATATGTGATGCTGTTTTGGTTTTTGAAAGAGCTTTGAGTTAATCCTCTTCTCTTGTATCCCTCTACTCTTGTTTGAGCCTAACCTTATAAATAGATTAGAGATGTTCATCAAAAATAAAAACTAAGTTATAGGGCTAGGATGTTGAATTATTGCAGTGTTTTATTCACACAAGCTAAATCTACTTTGAATAGCTTAACTTAATTCAAGTCAATTGAATAAAATGACTCAATTTGATTTGAAAAATATTCTAACTGATCTTCATGATTCAATTGATGGTTCAAATTTAAGTGAACAAACTAAATCATGATTACCCACGATTGTATATCCCAAAAAAAGAGAATGTTGTTTCCAATTATTTGAGTTTAAACCTTCAAATCAAAATGGAAAAACCTTAATTAATCATATCAAGGCACACCCTCTAATATATAAAAAAAAATCCAGATGATATTTTCAATGGTCATGGCATGGACCTTGTGATCTCACGAAAGGAGGCACACTAATATATATATATATATCAATAGAAAGAGCTAGAACTCAAATCACTGTATGAGACGTTCCGTTTAACATAGGCAGCTTATAGAATAATAAACATAGCCACCCCGTCAACCCCACTCAACCCTATTGGTACAGGACAAAATTGCAGCCTTCATCTGATCTTTGTCCAACGAAGTTTGCACAATCACCTGCAAGGATATGCGATTCTCATCCACTTCGTACACGACCAGGGAAGAAAATTATACCAATAACACAATTAAAAGTTGTTCTATGTATATCTTCCAACTGTTTTACATCTACCATTCCCAAAACTAAAAATTAACTTCAACTGTTTTCTAGGCATCATTGTGGTTACCATTGTTGTGCGCATTTGGCAAAAACAAATCGATGGTGGTCGGAATCATCATCAATATCTAAACTCAACCCACTGAAATAGGGGTTTTTCGGAAAAGCTCCTATAGTTGTAAATAATTAAAGAATTCCTATAAATGATTTTTTTTTTTTGAAAAAAAATACAACTGAAGCGTCTCTAACAATGCAAATGCCAAAAAGAAGAAAAAATATTAAAAAACAAAAATATGCCAAGATCATTGTGGCGTATAACTCTCACCATGACGGGACAACAGAAATCTCTCTAATGCCAGTCAAATTAGTGTGGGGAGCAAAATGGAATACATAATAATAACTTTTTTGCAACCATTTAAAAAAAATAAAAAATTGCTTGCATAGACCGAATCACACAAAAGCCACAGTTGGAGAAAATATATATGATATAAAGAAAGTTAAGCTGACGGAAAATCTATGAAACAAAGAATAATTGCATAGATGGAATCAGCAAACACCATTTTACCCGTAAGTCAAAAGGATTGTAAGTAAAATTTTCAATGATTGCAAATTCATACCTCTTGGACCTTGTTTTCAAAACGAGCAAGTAATTTGTATTGACTTTCATACATGGATGCCATATAAACCTGAAATAAGGAGACAACGAGGGTCAGCCCAGAACTGTGGCTCAGTGCACCAGCTTTATTTCTCCAAATAATCTACATGTCATCCCAATTGGCTGGTTATCATAAAGTTTTCGGTGGGAAATTGACTCAATCACATAGCTAAAGTCAACTCAATTGACTAATGTTTCCATAAACGAAGAGGAGTGACGTTACGGTAAAGGTTTGATGGGTTGAGAGATGGTAATTTCTTAATAATAAAATACAGCATTATAAATCTAGGCAATGATTTCTTATTCAGGACTCACTACAAGTTACAAATTACAGGAAAATATTCTCTTTCAGGTATCTGTCGATCAATTTCATATGGATTTTAAAGTTAGGGGAATCACCTGAAAAGTAGGAGCTAAACCAGGACTCAAGAAAAAGCGTCCTTTAGAGACAGTAGTGACCCCATCTATCTTTTCCAACTCTCTAATAAGTGATTCAACATCAGCCCACTGCCAGAATTTCATACTAACAGTTAGCATTAGTTATGGTAGCTTAAGCATTCACGTGACAGAAGAAAATGAACTATAATTGGATTGAGAGCAAATAATTGTCAAAAAAAACAAATTGGAAGCATTTAGTATTTGGGTCAAGACCTCAACATCTCCTTGTGATGCTTCAACATTGTCACCAACAACAGATTCCAAGGCTTTGTTCAGTGGGTCAGGCTACAAAATTATGCAGGTAAAAAGTTGAAACACAATTCTACATAAAATTCAACTAAATTTCAGATAAATCAACATTTTGTACGTACCGTTACTTCTTTGAGAGATAGAGTAATCCGTTCAAGGGCATAGTCAAGTTGGTGAACTTTTGCATCTACCATCTAGGATAAATAAAGTGATCTTTATTTCAAAAGCAACTCCTTAATTATACCATATAAATAAAGAAGTCAACCACATGTACAACTATTACATTATGTAAGTCAATAAGAAAAAAGGAAAATAATGGAAACAAAGCTGCCAACATCTACCGCCAAAGAATTCTTCAGGTGAAATGGCTTAGACCCAGAAGTTACTTGTTTAAGTATGTGAACCATTTAATCTACCCTTTCTTTTTTCAAATATTTGCCAACATGCTCTTCAATTCTTGTGAGAGTATCCCTGCAGAGTCAGTCTCAAACCTTGCTAAAGGAAGAGAGTTGATGCTGGGTTGAAAACCAACCATAAAAATTTGTCAATCCAATATTGGCCAAACCAACATAATTGGATTAAAGAATTAGTTGTCGCTGAATGCTCATTTTATTTTTTTTGATATTCTAAATTATAAATCAAACCTAACCCTAAATCTAATCTATGGAGACAAATGGATCTTGAATTGTGCAACTTTATGTTGGATTAAGGAATTAGTTGTCATCGAATGCTCATTTTATTTTCTTTTGATATTCTAAATTATAAATCAAACCTAACCCTAAATCTAATCTATGAAGACAAATGGATCTTAAATTGTGCAACATGCATGTACTTTTTGCTAGTAGAATATAAAAATATGAGGTTCTTATACCTGGCCAATTTTAAAATATGATGCTGGGTCTAAAGCAGCATCCCATGACACTTCAGACTGATGAATCAAGGCAGGTACTCCATCAATCTTTTGAGAAAAATTGAGTTAGAACGATAAGCATTGAGCTTCAAGCAAATCCTTTGCAAGTAAAACAAGATGGCATTAAATGTATCTACCTCAACAAATATACCAAAGTAGGTTATTTTCTTGATGCAGCATTTCACGATATCTCCAACAGCAAGTTTTGCCTATAATAAAAACTACGATTAGATTTAATACCCTGAATGATAGCCTTACATCACAATAAAATCAGTAAAAATTGATTTTAAAATAATAAAAATACAGAAATAAATGTGCCTATGATAAATAATAACAATCTAAGACATAATCCTACTATGTAGGGTGGGTCACATGAATCCTTTTCTTCTATATACTTATATCTATGATAAATATGTTAGTTAAATTACATAGATTTAAATCTTCTCTCATAATTTTTAATTAAGTAGTTTTAGATCTTCCTTCTTTTATTATTTTTTACATTAATTAATTCTTATCTCTTAATTAGTGCATTCTTTAGATTCCTACGCATATAAACAAACCCTTTAAGATAATTTTTTCTTATCATCAATTGGTACAACTCTTACTTTATTCCTAATAAAATCATTTTTTAACTCATCCCTTGTGGTATTACTACTCATCTATCTACTTAAACATATGCATCTTAGCAACATTAGTTTTTACATATGATTATACTTTACAATATAACATTCTAAGATATAAAGTATAATTGGACAAATAATAGTTTTATAGGATGTTCCTTTCAAATTTAAGAATGTCCTGTTACATAACACTTCAAAGACATTTTTCAATTCATCCATCCTACTTTAATCTTATAAATAACATCTTTTGTAATTTCATTATTGCTATTTATTATAGATTTTAAGTATTTAAAAGTCTTACCGTCATAAATTTCATGGTCATCTAAGTGCATACCTTCATAATTTCTATTTTCATTAAACCCATATTTCATATATTCAATTTTTGACTGAATAGCAATCTTACCTTCATTAATCCCTATATTTCATCAAAGACTAAATATATAGAATGTGAGTTCAATATAAGGTAATTTAGATCTCCCTATAATTAAGAGCTTTTCACTATTAGATAAACTATGAACTAAATTATCCAAATCTTTTCAAAATTTTTATTTTATAACTTCTCCTAAACCTATTTGTGGAGCATATGCGCTAATTATATGAACTATCTTATTTTCTATCACAAGCTTAATCATCATAATTTTATTTTTAATCTTTATTATCTTAAAAACTTCAACTTTTAAAATTTTATCAACTATTATTCCAACTCTATTCCTATTCTTATCTTTTCTAGTATACCAAAATTTAAAACCACTATTCTCAATTGTGAAACTTGATTGAAAAATGAGAAAAATTATATTACTACAAGGTAGATTACATATATATATAGGGAGAAGGATCCATTTACCCAATTACATAAGTTATAACATAAGGTTCTAACATAACACTCCCCCTCAAGCTAGAGAATATATATCTATCATTCTCAACTTATTACAAAGGTAATCAAAGGGTCTATGGAATAATGCCTTGGTGAGAATATTTAACCCGTTCTTCAGAAGATGGAATATGAGGAGTGTAGATAATACCCTTTGTTACCAAATCTCTGATATTGTGACAATCAATCTCTATGTGTTTGATTCATTCATGAAATATCTCATGTTGTGCAATGTAACTCACCACTTGGTTGTCACAGTGCATAGGAATAGGTTCTTCCATAATCATCTTAAGTTCCCCTAATAGTGATCAGAGTCATATTAACTCACAACTAGTAAACCACATAGATCTGTATTCAACTTCAGCACTTGAGCAAGACATCACATTTTGTTTCTTGTTGTGCCATGTGACCAAATTTCCTCCTACATAGGTAAGATATCCAAAGGTAGATTTTCTGTCTCCTTTGTTCCCTGCAAAGTCAATATCAAAGAATGTTTCAATCTTCGCATGTTCATTTGCTTGATATAATAGCCCCTTTCCTGGTGTCCCCCTTGATGTAAGCTAGTACTCTTTGAGCCCTTGTCCAATGTACTAATTGAGGCTAGTGCATGAACTAACTTAGCAATCTCACAGTATAAGAAATATCAGACCTAGTAATAGTGAGATAAATCAACTTCCCAACTAACTTCCTGTAACTACTTGGATCTACCAACTCCTTAGAAGACAAATCCCAAAAAGGTGGGTTCTGTTCAATAGGTGTAGCTTCTGGTTTGCAACCCAAATTCTCTATCTCTGCAAGCAAATCAAGAGCATATTTTCATTGAGATAACATCATTCTTTTTTTGGAGTAAGCAAATTCAATCTCAAAAAAATATCTTGATTTTCCCAAATCCTTTGTTTTAAAGATCTTGACAAGATGTTCTTTGGTTCTGGTAATCCCTTCACTATCACTACTTGTAAGTAGAATTTCATCAACATATACAACTAGAACAATATATCCTCAATCAGAACTACAAATAAATACAGAATGATCAACAACGCATCTCCAAAATCCTTTAGCAACTAGTACTCCACTTAGTCTGTCAAACCAAGCCTAAAGACTTTGTTTCAATCCGTAGATAGTTTTTCTTAATCTGCAAATCAGTTGTCTCCCTTGGGTGACATACCTAAAAGGTTGTGCCATATATATCTCTTCTATCAAATCACCATAGAGAAAAGCATTTTTGATATCAAGTTGATGAAGTTCCCACTGTTGCTTGACTGCTATAGATAGAAATACTTTGATAGAATTAAGATGGGTGATAGGTGAGAAAGTTTCAGCATAGTCAACCTTGTATTCTTATGTAAAGCCCCATGCCACTAACCATGCCTTGTGTCTTTCTATTGAACCATCTGGTTTGTATTTCACAGTGAATACCTATTTGCAAGAAACAAGGTTTGCATCAACTGGATAAGAAATCAACTCCCAAGTGCCACGTGACTATAGTACTTCCATTTCTTGATTCATCGCATGCTTCCATGTAAGACTCTATAGAGCTTCCTGGTATGTCCCTAGTACATTCTCAAACATGACAACTAAAGCAAAGATACGGTAAGAAGGACTGAGGTGGTCATAGGAAACAAAGTTAGCAATGGAATGTTGGGTGCAAGTGCAAGTATCTTTTCGGAGAGCAATAGGAAGATCATTAAAGTCTGCTGGAGGCTGTTGAAGGTGGTTAGTAGAAGAATCTGCATCTAAGGAGATCCTTGGAGTGACCATGGAATTAATTTGGAGATGTCATCACCTGTGATACACTTGTAGTGGTCTTTCCTCACTCAAGTGGTCATTCCTAACAATATGAGAGAACTCTAGACTACCATCCTCTTGAGAATCCTCAACCAACAAACTCTCATTTTGACTGGTAGAAGTTAAACTAGGTAAGTGAAGATCAAGGTGACTAAAATCTCCTAAAAAATAAGGTTGATCTTCATTGAAGGTAACATCAACAAATATGTAGTAGCGTTTTATGAGAGGATAGTAACACCTATAGCCTTTCTAGGTTCAAGAATACCTTACAAACACACACTTGATAGCATGAGCATTAAGTTTATCTTGATCAAGGTTAAGATCCTGGACATAAGCAGTGCACCTAAATACTCTAAAAGTGAGATCAAACAATTCTTTAGTAGGGAAAAGATGATGAATGAGAATTTCTCCTCCTAACGAAGAAAAAGACATCTTGTTAATAAGATAGGTAGCAGTCAAGACAGCATCTGCCTAAAGGTACTTTGAAACCTTCATGTGGAGAAGAAGAGTCCTAATGATAACCAGAAGATAACAATGCTTCCTCTTGACCACCCTATTCTGTTGATAGGTGTGAGGCCATGTTGTCTGATGGATAATTCCCTGGGATGAACAGAAACCTTGAAATATATTACTAACAAATTCTAGTGCATTGTCAGTATGAAAACACTTAAGAGTAACAAAAAATTGGGTTTTGATTTCATTAACAAAGTTTTCAATAGAGGTTACAATATTTTGTCTATTTTTCAGCAAATACACCCAGCAAATTCTTGAAAAATCATCCACAAGAATAAGATAATAACGAAAACCATGTGGTGAGATAACATGACTAGAACCCTACACATTTCAATGAACTAGGTCAAACATAATACTACTCCTAGAAAGAGATATATGAGGATAGATAGACCAACTATGTTTCCCTAATGGATAAGATTCACATACAAAATCTGATAAAGTAACCTAAGGCAATGCCTACTGAAGTTTGTGAGTTGAATGATGCTTCAACCGATGATGCCAAAGAAGAGAAGACACAGCAGTAGATGATGATAGAGCAGTAAGCCCATGAGGAGTATCACAGACAAGAACATACTCCCTAGAGTTTCGTTTATAATCCAAACCAATTCTCTTCCTTGTCTACAGATTCTAAAAGATACAATGAAATGAAAAGGTCACAAAACAGGACAATTGAATGGTAATAGAACTAATAAATAAAAGATTAACAAAGTTCAAGATCATATAAGGTGTTTTCAAGTCAAATATCAGGGGTGACATCGATTGTGCTACATCCTAATATCTGACATGAACGCCCATCGACTATAGTGACACTATATAGGTTTGTAATATTTTGTAAGAGGGAGAAAAGGGTAGGACATCCTGTCATATGTTGAGATACACCTGAGTCGATAATCCAGGGTTAAACCTTACTGGTAGACATGATCATGCCAAAGGTGGAAGCCAGGGACGTGACAGTTAGGGCGCTGAATCCTTGTGCTCACTTCAGGTTTTCATACTCCTATTGAGTGATAGTCATAGTTGATGCCTTAGAAGTAGCACCTAATGTATCCTTTGTTCTATCACAGCTCGAGCCCAAGTTGACTTCCCAACCTTCTCTGAACACTTCTCTGATCTATGGTTTGTTTTCCCACAGTGAGAACAAGAAATCCTACGTCTTCCAGGCCCATGATTAGGACGACTATCCTACTTATTCTGAGTGTTTCTAACAGCTAAGGCTAAGGCCTCCTGTGTTTCCACACCTGTCACATTGTTTGCTTTGGAGATACATAAAACTCTAGCAAATGCAGGTCTCAAATCTAGTGTAGTATCTCCTCCTAAAAGGTATCTGTGAACCTGAGACACTAAGTCTAGTGAAAGACCAACTAGGAAAGCAACCACCTGTAGATCATTCTGATACCTTTGTAATGTCATAAGATTAGTAGATAGTGGTTGAAGAATGTTCAGTTCCTCAAATAAGGACTTCATTGTCCTATAATATTCTTGCATTGATTGCCCCGACATCTTAAGAGTAAATATCTACTCATAGATCTCATAAACTCTTAGAATGTTCCTTTCCTCAACATACATTTACTTTAAAGTATCCCATATAAGTTTTGCGAGACAAAGTATCATCACGTCCTTGGCAATAGACAACTTCGTACTATTTTCCAGTCATGTAATAATAACAGCATCATTACGTCCTTAGCAACAGACAACTTCATACTATTTTCCAACCATGTAATAATAGCAGCATCGTCAACAAACCAATCATCATACACACCATCCCTGACATCTAGAGGCAGTTGGGTAAGGTGTTTACTCTTCCTTTGTATTGCTACAAATGTGAGAAAGTTCAATGACTAGGTGTAGTAGTTGAGCTCATTGAGCTTGACTGTCGTTCCGAACAGTTGTCGGATTGTTGTCTCTCTAAAGGCTATAAGGATCTAGTGAGACAATTAACACCAATGGATTCAACAACCACTATTTGTAATGTCAGTAGATTCAACAGCCACCATTTGCACTAACCACTAACCTAAAGGCCTCCATTCTTCACCATCTATGAAGGAGACCTAAGAGACCCGAGATGATGGATGCATAAAGATAGCAATTTGAAATCAATGAAAAATGTTGAATTTAACACAATTGAGCCTAACAAGAGAAGACTCCAGTGCATCAGATCCTCTCTTTTTTTTCTCCAATCAAGCACAATCGCATAGTTGTCAATTGCTACAATCGCACTAATGCATGCCTCGCACGATCACTACGGTTGCACAATCACATGCAATCGAAGACTCCAATGCATCTGGGCGAACATCCACCTCACATCTAGGCAGACAACCACACGGTCGTGATTCACACAACGACAACAACCACCTCACATCTGGGCAAACAACCACATGCAAGTTGCCACCTTAGAGCCCTAGGCAAGAGCACTCGCCGTCGTGACCACCAAAGGGACCAATGGGGAGCCTGCCAGGTCACATAAGGGCATCGCTTGTCTTGCCTCCTCCTCGCACAAGGTGTTGTTGTATGAGGTTCCAGCAATGGATCAGTCGTGCTCTAATACCATGTGAAACTTGATTGACAAATGAGAAAAATTATATTGCTACAAGGTAGATTACATATATATAGGGAGAAGGATCCATTTACCCAATTACATAGGTTATAACATAAGGTTTTAACATAACATCAATTAATCTAGATTTTTCTCCCACCCTTTTAGTTTTTTATTAGCATAATATGTTAATTTTCCTTATTATCATTATATCCATTGTGGAAACACAAGACATAGTTGAAGTTGATTATATTCATTAGCAAACATAATGTCTCTATATATAGAGACTAATATAAAGAAAATAAATACAAAATAAGTAATGTGGAACTAAACCCATTTACAACACATAATCCTAATACATTATTTATTCTCACACTCTTCCTTAAGCTAAAACATCTAGCTTGCAACAAACTTGATAAAACTCAACATAACAAGAAAAACAGACATAGATGAATAAAAACCAATTGCTATAAGTGGAAGTAGCAACAATAGGTAGTAGTAGTGAACCTCCATAGAGTAGTAGTAATAGAGAACCTCTAATCATGTGAAGATAGTAATAGAGTAATCTAAGATAAATCTTAGGAAAACTAATCTCAAATAGTAGAATAACCATCAAATATATTTCAAGGCATGAAACCAATTTGCTATAACAATCAATAATAATCTGAGAATTATATTTTAGATAGTTGTAAATAACCATTGGATGTCACAATCCATCCAAGGTAATAGAATAGATAAGCATGTGGTCTATCTTTAGAAAGTAGGCAGATAGATGTAAACTACCCTCAAGTTTTTTTTTTTTTTACTTCTACCATTTTTTTGTTTTCTTCTCACCCCTTTCCTTTTTTTTCCCTTCTTTTTCTCTCACCCTTTTTTTTATTTCTTTTCTTTTTTCCTTTTTTCTTCTTTTCCTTTTTCTTTTTTTCCTTTTCTTTTCTTTTCTTCATGTATCCTTCTCCTCCATCAACAACTCATCCTTGTACAACCCTAATGGGTGGAAGTAGTGGCAACAACAGTGGCAATGGCAACAATATATGAACAACATCAAACCATTCAAAAGATAGGAGTAATAGGCAACCAAAGGACACATGAGACAACATTCAAACCACATTGAAATGCATGCATGGAAACAGCAATGGAGATAAAAACACACACTGAAGATGTATAGACAACATTTATAGATGGAAGTAGATGACACACATGGAGATGACACACATGGAGATGACAGCACATGTGGATGACATGCAAAGGAGAAGACCTGCACAAACAACACATATTGCACACAAAGGAGATGTGATGGCAACAATGACACATGGTAACATTCTCTAGAAAGGTCAATAGTAGGGTGCAAGAAGCTCATTCTCAAGGAAGTCAAAAGAGAATAGAGGTAATGGTGGCTACAATACATAAAGTCCTTGACAATGCATTTGCACTTAGGATGGAGTTGAAGATGTGAAGAAGAAGACAACAATGACATCAAGGGCTTTGGCAATGGCAGACATTTGGGTAAGGGAGTTTAGCAACACTATTAGTAAAAGTGAAAGAGAAGGAGAAGGTAGCGAATGAAATCGCAAAGAAAAACCCTAACATATGAGAGAAGAAAAAAGAAAGATGACAAAAAAGTATTGGGTTGGAAGGGAGGAGAGTGACGGTTAGAGTTTTCCTCCTACCAAAATCTTAAACATTTTTAGACTCCCAAAACCTAAAGATCTAATACCATGTAGGAACATAAAAAATCATAGAACTTTATTATATTCATAAGCAAACGTAAGGTCTCTATATATAGAGACTATATAAAGAAAACACACAAAATAAGTAATGTAGACCTAAACCCATTTACGACACAAATAACCCTAATATATTATTTACTCTCACATCCACAAATATCATACTCTTACCACTCAAAGATTCTACATTTCAAATTGCTAACCTAATTTTGATGTTTTAGACTAACTTCTTTGCCCACACTTGTTCATTAAGGCATGATAATCTTTGTTCATTTTATATTGTATCCAAGTGCTTATATTAAACCTCTAGTTTAAGAATTTTACACCTAGGGTGCATAACATTTCTCTCATTTTTTTTTCATTACACCCAAGGTCTAGTATTATGTGTTGCTACGAGCATTACACTTTAACAAGATATCTTTATGATTTATATTCATGAGGGATTGATAAGTTTTTATAGCCAGTTGCCTACTCGACGCTAACCTTCTTTTATTTGAACTTGAGATCGGTTACAAAGGGATGAACCTCTATAGACAAAGTTCATGATATCTAGAAAAAAGAATAACCATACAAACCAAACAATTGGTAAAAATTTTATTAAAATAGCAATCAATTAGCCAATGTTTTAGCAGAAAATAACAGACAATTTAATTTCAAATTTGTAACTTAATGCCTGAAAATCTATATGAAAAACAGAATTGTTTTGATATTGATATGCAAAAGACATGGGCTTTGTGATCCTAAAGAAAAGTTGAGCATACAAGGATTAGACATTTGAATGGAGGTGGTCCCACAAAGTTGCTAGCACTTACTGACATTAAATGTTAAATTTCAGTTATTTAGAACGTATTAAAACAACTGTTATGAGCTATTTCTGTCAAACATAAATGAAGAGTGTTAGAATAAATATATCAGTATATGGATACCGTTTTGGTTATTTTAGATTAAGTAATTGGTTTCTTGTCGGTCAAATAATAGTTCTCCTATATATTGGATATTGTACACTTTATTATTACAATAGGATCATTCCATTCTTCACTTTTTGACAAAGAGACTTGTGGAGCAGCTAGATTAAGATCTTTATAGACTGCTGCTGCTGCTGTAAATATGAAGTTTACACATTGTAGCAGTTTTTCTTTTTTCTTTTGGAGCAGTCAAAAGGCCATTAGCTCCCACTTAGCAATTTTCTCATTTTACTGTTTTTCACGTCTTGTGTGAATATTAGCCAGACCCATAAATAAAAAAAGCTAAATTGACAGTTGATTTGTTAAAGATTTTCCTTTATGACATGGGAAGATTCTATATGGAAGAACAACCAATATCTCAAGTCTACTATATGGGATCATCATCATGAATTTTTTTCCCTCCATTTATTTCTATTTAGCAACATTATTTGGTAACTCCAAACTTTTTTTTAGTGCCCAACCATATAATTGTTGGTCATCTTTAAGTTTCACTGAAATTTGTTACTTATACCCTCATAACAAGTACACCCTATTGAAAAAAAAAAAAGTACACCTATTGTTATCCTTTGAAAGACTTTCCATGATGTAATAAATTTAGGTTGAATGGAAAATATCCAAACTACAACAATCAAATGCCAAACAAAAGTAAACATAAATACATTTTCCATTCATTCAATCATACCTTGTTTAAGCAAGTGCCCATTAACATGAACAAACATCTCAGACTTCAAGAATGGGAAATATAAATGCATGATCAATTAGGTCATTGAATGATATCAATATCACATCCTACTAGACACTTGTACATAAAGTACTTGATATCACTTGAATTGAAATGAATATTTTAATACACTTGAAGAAATGAATGCTAACAACACAACTGGAAATGCTGCAATTTATACAATGTTTTAAGCTCTGATACTTGATATAGTAAATGGATGCATTGATTCTATGATTTTGCATGATATCTTTGTGTAATTTCTTAATAGTACTTCTTTAAACAATAATTTATTCAGGCATGTTCCATGATGCATACCATTAGACTTTTCTTTTTCTCAATAACTTCTTCCTTCTCTTTATGCCTTCCTGAAAATATCAGTCTTCTAGACTTTCGATCAACCATTGCTACAGCCACCCTTGTTCTCTAAATAACAAAACAACAAGCATATAATAAAAGTTGAAAACCATTTCAATATCTGAGGATAAATAAATGTATATAACTTATAACCTGGCCAACAAAAGAAGATAAGAATTTTGTTTTTTCTTGGTCATATATCTCAAGAAGATCTTCAAATTTCAATTCTGGTCCCAGTTTCTTCTCATCTTCATTCTCTTGGCTATTATAAGATTGTGAAGGAGGACCCTTGTTTTTAACTGTGTAATTTCCAATGATACTTAAATTCTGTCTATACAAGAATGGGTCCAATCCCTTCTTCCTTAGCCATGATTCAAAAGCTAAAAATTTCCACTTAGCACCAAGATTTCCGTAAGGCAAAAATCCAATCAAAGAGCCAAATGACACCTGGGTAAAGAAGAAACCTTGCATTAGTAAGAAATACAGAAATTCCAGTGCTAATACAATGTTGTTTGTTTCATACATCAAACCTAGTTTTATATGCAAACTCACAACGAAACCTCTGCTGCTTCCACTAATCAACTCAACCTCCATTCTTTTTCCTGTCTGAAGCAGATCTTCTGCCTGACTCCAATCATCATCCTCATGTTTCTAAATTTTCTAACATGCTTAAAAATCAGAATTCAACCAAGGAGCATTCACGAATATAATATTACTATCAAGTTATATTTCCTAGAGAAAAAATACTGCACAGAAAAATAAATTTTCAGCCCTCAAAACAAAGAGAACGACCAATAATCAACTTGAAGAAAGTTTACCTCCTGTTCTGCTAATACATGGAACTCCTCAACAACTTTCTTACCTACGTCATTTGGAGTTGAACCATTTACACTATGTGGTTCAGATATTTCCCTGGAGAGAACATCCAACCTGAAAATTTAAAATATCATAAACAGCCAGCAAACAAGGAATGAAAATTATGCTTTCCATGCAAGTTATACTTAGAAACGTATAACTAAATAAATACACTAAGAGAATATAAAGATAATTCATTTTAAAAAAGGAAAAATAACACCGGCAAAGAGTGGTTTAAACTGTAACTGGTTATTAATGGCGGCAGCATCAGGAAGTAAATAAACCATATTTTAATTCTTTGCAAGCATCATGGACCTTATCAAATCCCATTACAATTTTCAAATTTTTTAAATATAATCTGCACTTCTTTCAAACAGTTATGCAAGAGGGTCTGGATATTTTGATACTTGATTCTATATAGGACCATTTTTACCTGTTGAAAGCAGAAAGGCATCTAAAAGGATTTTAATTAGTACCTTTGTGGTTTCCCCTGCAAGCTAGCAGCTTTGGCACCGCTGTCCTGATTTTGAACAGAATTTTGATCCAACGAATCAGAATTATTTGCCTCCTTTTCAGAGAATTCAGAGGACCCCGATACAGCAGACTCCACTCCATTTTCCACGTTTGCTTCTTCAAAGCCTGAGCCATCCACCACATTGTACGGACCCTCGTCAGCAGCAGCATCCGAAGACACGGTGTTCTCACTAGCATTCGCCGCAGAAATCTTAACAATCTCAGGCTTCCTCAGCAAGTTCTTCTCACTCAAATCGCCATCTCTATTACCAGCTTTCCTCATCTTTAACAAAAGGTTGGGCTTAATAGTGAACCTCAAAGGCTTCTCCTCGATCTCATCCTCCACCAGACCATCCGGTTTCCTCAGCACAACACCGGACCCATCTGGCTTGGCACTCATCCGCAACTTGGGCGCGCTGGAAGCAGCTGCCTTCTCGACAACCTTATCATCATTAGATCCTTTCTTACCAACAGGCCTCGTCAAATTGAACTTTTGATCAATAGCATTCTTCTTCCCATGGGTCGGGGCGCGCAATCCCTGTAATTCCGTCAAGGTACTCGATTGCTGCTGCTGTCTTTGCTTCTGTCGATTCCTCTCTGGCACGTCCCAATCCAATGGCACTTCAACGACCTCACGGCCGCCAGCCGCAGACCTGCCTTTTTTTCTGTTTTCATAAAACTTCTTCTCGACCTCGACGAACGAGACGTTGGGGTTCGATTTCCTCGCCATGACCTGTTGCACAACTCAACGATCGCTAGTCCGTTACAAAATTCAGGTGAAGTTGGTGAGCCTTTTACCTTGGCGAGGGTGAGCTTGGGGTCTTCGCCGACGAGTTTGCCGAACTTGAGTTCCATCTGGTCCCACTGATCGAGGTGTGGGCCATCGTCGCCGTCCGAGGAGGAGACGGAGACGGAGAAGGAGGTGCGTCGGCGAGAGGAGGGGAACAGGACGGAGAAGGTGTTGGTCCGTTTGGACCTAGTGGAAGGGGAGGGAGGTGGGAGGAGGAGGAAGCGGCACCGAGGACTGCAAGTGGTGGTGAGGCCGTCCATTCTCGTCCAGGGCTTGGAGAATGGTGAAGATCGTTATCATTTATCGTCCACATCGGTAAGGAGCGGTGCAGGCCTGGTACGTACACACACCTCTATCTTTTTCAGATGCGGACCGTTCAATCCTCGGTGAAGTCCGGTTCAATGGTAGGTTAGGGTACGTCGGAGGAAATAAAAATTCAAGAAAAGATGGGAATTAAGAAAAAATAGAAATCAAAATAAAAATAAAAAGTTAGTTAGAAAATTAAAATTTGAAATTATTTGGTTAGGAAGTTTAAAAAATTATATAGTTTAATATTTTTATGAATAACTTAAATTTTAATATTAATATTATTAATCTCATAATCAATCATGAATTATTAATAATTGAATTAATCATAACATATAATAAATAATAAATATCACATGGATATCAACATAATTATGATAAATTGAAATATAATAATTGTAATTATAATAATAAATAAATAATAGCATATATATTTATATTTATAACATATACAAATAATTATAAGTATAATATATATTTATATTTATAATTACAATACATTACTTTATAATTATATTTATAAATATTAATTATCAATACTAATATATACTATATTACTATTTATATTACTTTATACCAATTATAAATATTTATATTAAATTTAGAATTGAAATATTCTCAAACACATCTTATAATTCAAATTTAGAATGAAAATCATCATTTGAATAGAAATAATTTAATTACAATTTCATTTTACGTTCGAATATTTATAATCTATCAAAACAAGTCCAAAATCAAGAAGACACAATATTGCTCATGGTTTAATAATGACAATTATAAATTGCAACATAGTTTGGCGCACTTAACTTGTCATTGTTTTCCTTTCTTTTTGAGTGTCATCAACAATATGTATTTATTCATCTTTAAAATGTATTAAAACTTCAATTTCATCATTGCCTTCAACTAATTCTACTTCAAAATCTTCAAGTAGATTTATTTTATCTACTTTACAAATAAAATTATGAAATAAAAAATAAACTTGAACATTCTTAACTTGTGTTTTAGAAAAAAATAGTAAATAATATTATAAAATGATATTTCACCACTCTAAATATACATTCAATGATTATTCATAATCGTAAATATCTATAATTAAAATTTTCAATAGTATTACTTGAAAGTCAATCAGCAACATAGCCATTTAAGTAATATCAAGCGATTCAAAGTGAAACAATAAATTATAGTCGATTTAGATAACCAACATCAACCAAATAAAATTTTCATGATTTAGATAACCATATTCATAAATATTATATCTAGTAGAACTTGAAAATCATTTGGTATTTTAACTTATTACATTTTGAAGCACTCAAGCATCAAACATCAATCCTTCTCATCTATCAATAATGTAAATAAATTTCATATCAAAATTACAAACTAACCTAAAATTTTGTTATAATTCAACTTTCCTATTACTAAATCTTGTATTTTCCTCTTTAATAATTGTTGTTTTTACATATATTTTATCAATAACTCCAATACAATCTTATAACATTGTAATGCATCTAGAGGAATGCCATAAAGTAGACAATTTCACTTGAGGAAGAAAGGAAAGAAAAATAGAATCATCACCTAGTTTGTTAAGGTAAATTTGAGAAAACCCAAAGGAGAATAATACCCCTCACAAAGGTTATGGATAAGGACTGGTCTATGGTAGAGATTCAAAGTGTTTAAGCTACGAAATAAGAAAGTATCATGCACCCACCTTGCCTAACCAAAGATTAACCTTCCAGTGCAACAAGTCTCAAGCTTAACTCATGACAACAACATACCAAGAAGAGAAGTGAGAGGAAATGGAGACTAGTTACATGCAAGGACTCATGCAAGGAGGGATGCTAAGGATAAGGTTTGATTGGAAGAGGGACTACAAGGATTATGCAAGTCCCAAAAGATAGGAAAGAAAGTGATATGTAGATCGTAAGGATCCATGTGAGGGAGGTTGTAAAGAAAAAGGTCTACTAAGGTAAAGATGAGGTTGCAAAGATTCATGTAAACCCCAAGAAGATAGAAAGGTGAGATGCAAGGATTCACGTGATGCAAAGGAGAATGAACCTATAAGTATCCATGTAGGCTCAAGGAAATGGGATAGGGCGAATGATAAGGATTCATGCCACTACGAAGTCTAATTTTGAAGCAAAACTAGCTCTAGTTGTAAAAAGTAATGCATGCAAAGTTGAAAGAAAAAAATATGTAAATTGCAAGGATTCATACAACCATGGGGAAGAAGCTAAGGTGAAAAGAGGTAAAGGGTAATGGGTGCAAGGATGCATGCCACCCATTTGGGTTCCTCCAACAAAGGCCATGCTAATAGGAACCTAACATTATTCTACATGGCTATAGATTAGGAGGTCCAGACTAGTTTCTCACTTATGTCATCAAGGTTTGAGAGGGAGGCTGAATTCCTTAGAGGTTGGGTTACTAGAGAGTTGGGTTGCTTGAAGGTGCTAAATACTTAGAGTTTGATCTCAATGTTGGTGCACTAATCTAAGTACCAAGGTGTCAATGCCAAAATACATTCTAAATGCCTTAGTGTTGATTGTTTGGAGTCTGGTCCCTATCTCTAACATTTTTGTCTTACTTTTATTCTTCTATTCTTTTCCGCATTTTCATTTTCATGTTATGGTCATTGTTGTACCTACTGTATGCTCATCCTTTTCTAATGACGCATAGGTGCTTTTCTTTTACAAAGCTTCTTCTCATACATTCTTGTCAACAACCAATAGCTTGGCGTGTTTCCTTTATAATAACATATTTCTTAAGTAATTAAATTATTTTTTGAGAAGTGATAGTACTTGACTAAAAGAGGAAAAATGGGTCACGTGACTACATGGTCTTACCTAGTTTGGGCCTATGCTCTAACTATATCATAGCCTTGGAAGCTTCTACATGTAAAGTACATCTATTAATTGTAAAGATTCATCCATAGGTTATTACATTAATTTAGTCTCGATGAGCTATCATTCAACCAACCTAAACAAAATAAAGGAGCTAGTCTTTTGTCTAGTTTGACTATCCTTAGACTCAAAATGTCAAATGATCAAAACCCAACAAAAGGAGAGAATGTTGGTTGAGTAGGTGGTCAAACCAAAGAGGAACATGGTTGGATCAAAATCACTAAGGAATGTCAATAGTCAAGGACCTCACAAAGTGGTGATTGTTAGGTGTGTAGGATGGCTAAACTAATGAGGGTTTCGATCATGCTAGTAGGTCATACATGTAATGATTAATTATGTTAATTAATTTTGGTTTAGTGCGAAGTAACTATTGAATCTAAAATAATTAACACAACATTTAGTGCCAATCTCAATGAGTTGGGAGAAATGTTAGATAAACCTACCTGACAAAATAGGGAATGTCAAGTGACACTGCCTGGTTAGATTGAAGGGCTACAATTGGACCTAAAAATGAGGAGAGAGAAATGTTAGGTGATTGAACCTAACAAATGACAAAATGTTAGATGATACCTTTCGATGAAGTTTAGTTTGACCAAAGTGTCCTTCAATCCAACTTGGAAAAGAAAGAGAGTGAATTAAGGAGTGTTAGGTGCCTAAACATGACAAAACAAAGAAGAGTACCCATTAGGTTTAGTTAAACCCAATAGAGTAAGTTCGTTAGGTGTAGACTTAAACCCTACAAAGTGAAAAGGGAAGAGGATCTGTCAAGTTTGACTAAACTTGATAGAGTAGGTTTGTCAAGTTTAGATGTAAACCCTATGAACTAAAAAGAAGAAGGATCTATTAGGTTTGGCTAAACTTGATGGAGTAAGTTCATCTAATTTAGACCTAAACCCTACAAACTAAAGAAGAGAATGGTTCATTAGGCTTGGCTAAACCTAACAAAGTAAGTTCATCGAGTTTAGACTTAAACCCTACAAAGTAAAGAAGGGAAGAATCCCTCAGGTTTGGCTAAATTTGATAGAGTAAGTTCGTTGGGTTTAGACTTAAACCCTATGAAGTAAAGAAGAGAGAAGTCTACCAAGTTTGGCTAAACCTAACAAAATAAGTTCATCAAATTTAGATTCAAACCCTACGAAGTAAAAAAGAAAGGGGTACATTAGGCTTGGCTAAACTTAATGGATTAATTCAGATTTAGTCTTACCCAACAAGAGGAGGAAATGTTGGGTGTGTTAACCCAACAAAATGATCAAATGTCGGATGACACCTTTCAACAAGGTTTGGTTGGACCAATGTATCCTTCAATTCAACTAGAAAAAAGGAATTAATGTTAGATGAGGAATATTAGGTACTTGGACCCAACAAATCTTCAATTTGTCGAGTGATTCCCTCCAACAAGTTCAATTAAATTAGTATATCCTTCGATTCAACCAAAAAAGAGGAATTAAGGAAAAATGAGGAATGTTAGGTGTTGGACCTAACAAATCTATGATTTGTCAAATGATTCCCACCAACAAGGTTTGACTAGACTAGTGTATTCTTCAATTCAATCAAGAAAGAGGAATTAAAGAAAAATGAGAAATATCAAGTGCCTAGACCTAACAAATCCCTGATTTATCAAATGATTCTCTTTGATAAGGTTCAACTAGACTAGTGTATCCTTTAGTTCAACTAAGAAAGAGAAATTAAAGAAAAATGACGAATGTTAGGTACTTGGACCTAACAAATCGAGGATTTGTCGGATGATTACCTTTGATGGGATTTGATTCGACCAAAGGAGAGGAATAAATAAATAAAGAAGAATCATGAATGTTGGGTCCCTCGACCCAACAAAATGGACAAATGTCAAGTACCTAGACTTTTTTTATTTTTTAATATCTATCCTTTGAATTCATTAGGGGATAGTCTTGCCAAATTTGAGAAAATACATAAGAAAACTGAAATATTCAGTTAATACAAAATTTTGCATT
This sequence comes from Cymodocea nodosa, assembly GCA_036874045.1. NCBI lineage: Eukaryota > Viridiplantae > Streptophyta > Magnoliopsida > Alismatales > Cymodoceaceae > Cymodocea > Cymodocea nodosa. Next base: position 2,296,373 of record CM072345.1, read on the forward strand.
GGTATCATATCACGGTCGGTCTAACTGAACTTCCAAGACCATTTAACCTAGACAAGTGACAGTTGAACCATTGTAAAATGTTGGTAAGACCAACCAGGCTAGTTCACTGAGAAAAAAGTAGAGAGTGTTTCTACGAAAGTTTGACACCCTTCTTCAGTGCAACCTCTAATCCTTCAGTAAGACCTTATTAGAACACTGATCAAAAGAGACAGTTTAACCGTAAGTCGAAATTGGTGGAACTAAGGTCTGCAACTTTGTTCTTCTTTTAAGACATGCTATGTCTACTTCTGACTTTTTGGTTGCCTGAGGAGAGGGTAGTGAAGCTGGAGAGCAGTTTAACCGTTGAAATTGCAGTAAGACCATACTTTTTGACATAGAATATGAGAGACTCAAGTTTTTTGAAAAAATCCCCTAAGCAAAGGACGCCGCAGGACCACTTAGAATTGCTCTGCAACTTTATTAGACGACATTAAATTTTTAGATAAAATTTCTAGCCCGATATATGATGTCCTAGATATTCAGGTTTTTACTAAAGAAGATAATGTCACATCTATGCTTCCATATGCACTAGAGAGAAATAGCTGCCAAGAATTTTTGGAATAGTGATTGAGACATCTTTTTAGAAGAGAATATGTTCTTGTAATTCCAACCTTCCCAATCTTTGCTAATATTAGTTCCCAATAAATGATTTAGCTAGATAGTTAAACCTCTAATAAAGAGACAATAATAGAAGATATGTCTTATTGTTTCACTCAAGTTATTGCAAAAACTGCATATAGAAGGGAGATGCATACCTTTCTTCATACGAATATCATCTACAGGAAGGAATTGATGTAGAAGTTTCCAAATGAATATAGAGATTTTGATAGGTATTTAGTTAGTCTAGAATCTCTTAAGATGTTAGTTTCGTGGACTTTGATTTCTGATAAATTTTCAAGCAGATTTGATGGAGAAACCGTTTGGATTGAAAAGATTAGAATTTTTTGAAAAATGTTTGTGCAAACACCAAATTCTGCCTAGATCTTTACCTATTCTATAATTTGTAAAGTTGATTTTTATTTCATCAATAGTGCCATAAATGGCCTAAATAACTTCTACCTAAATTCCTTTCTTTTGTTTGATCTTATAGATTTGTTTCAATTTGAAAGCAAGCATTTGATCTTAAAGAGATCTAAGATTTAGACCTCCTTCAGATATAGGTAAAGATACTTTTTTCCAAGAGAGCCAATGAATGTTTTTCTTGTTGTGAGTACCTAACCAAAAAAATTGAGCACAAATAGAGTTTATTTTATTTGTTATCCCATTTGGAAGAGGGATGACTAAAAGTGTGTGTATAGGTATGAAGTTGAGCACGTGTTTAATTAGCATGAGTCTACCTCCCTAACTAAGAAATTTTACTTTCTATCTTGTCATCTTGTTTTGAATCTTATCTATAAGATACTGGAAATACCTGTGATGTAGCTGGCCCTTAAAAATAGGACAACCAAGATGAATAAACGACCAATGACTTTGTGTGCAGCCTAAGATATTGGAAATGTTCTGTCTTCGGTGAGACAGGCTTTTCTTTGAGATTAAGAAATTACTTTTGTTGAGATTTATTTTCTACCCTGTAAACTTCTCATATTGATTTAATATTGTTTTGGCTCTTTCTAACATCATTTTTCGTCCATTAAGGAATAAGAAGGCATCATCTACATATAATAGATGGGAGACCCTTTAATGTCAACTATTGCATTTATACAAGACGAAAGTGGAATCTTCCTACATACAAATGAGAGCTCTACACAAAAGCTCTTCTATGAGAATGAATAAAAAGGGTGAGAGAGGATCACCTTGTCGAAGTCCACGTGATGGATAAAATAATTAGGAGACATTTCCTTATAAAATGACTACAATGGGAATATTGCATATACATCTAGAAAATAGATTAATGGTATTTAAATCAAAGCTAAATGTCTTTAGAGTTTGGAATATCGTTGTCCATTCCATTCTATCAAAATTTCCTTATAAAATGACTACAATGGGAATATTGCATATACATCTAGAAAATAGATTAATGGTATTTAAATCAAAGCTAAATGTCTTTAGAGTTTGGAATATCGTTGTCCATTCCATTCTATCAAAGGCTTTCTCCATGTCAAGTTTGACAATAATATTTCCTTCTCTATGCCCATGGTCTAAATATTGAATTAATTCTTGAGTGAGAGCAATGTTATCAAAAATGCTATTTTCTTTTGTGAAAGCACTTTGAGTCTTGGAGATCAATTTTGGGATCATATCTGATAGCCGATTAACCAAGATTTTTGCAATACCCTTATAAGATATATTACATAAGCTAAGAGGTCTGAAGTCTGCAAAACTGGAAGGTTGCTTGATTTTAGGAATCAAGGTGATATATGTGGCTTTCCATTTGTTGATGAGATGAGTTCCTGCAAAAAAATGTTAAATGACAATGCAGAAGTCATTACCTATAATCTCCCAGAAATACATATAGAATTTGACTATAAATCCATTGAGACCTGGAGTTTTGTTGCTAGGGAGAGAGAAAAGATTGTTTTTTATTTCAAAGATTGAAGGAATTTCCAACAATATATTGTTTTACTCTACAGTTAATACACAAGGGATATTGTTGAGCAAGTTGTTGTCCATTTTAGTTAGTTGAGACATGAGGATATTCTGAAAGTGTAGTCTTCCTTCTATTTTGAGTTGCTCCATATCTTTTTTGATAGAATTTTGATTCATCAACTGATTAAAAGGATTTTTGGAACTTCTATGTTTGATAATTTGATGAAAAAATTTAGTATTACGATCCATATCCATCAACCAATTGATTTGAGAAGATTGCTATAGATGTAAGAATTGGCGGTGATTATTTTTGATCAAAGCTTCCTGTTGTTAAATTAAACTGGCTACCTTAGTGGTGGTTGAATTGATCTACATGCCTTGTTCTAGCAAATGAATCTTGTTTAGAATCTCTTTTTCTTCTATAAAGATGTTCCCCACAATCCTTTTATTTCAATCTTTTAAATTACCTTTAAAAAGTTTGAACTTAGAAATGAAGTTCATGATGAGATTTTGATAATAACAGCTGTGTCACATATCAGTTACCAGTTTGGAGAGATCTATATAATTCAGCCACATATTTTTGAACAAGTACCTAGACTTGACAAAAGGTAATCTATCTTGAACATTGGTGGTTCGATAACAAAGTGAATGTGGGGTGTCAACAAACATTACAATAAAAATAGTTAAATAGAATAAATTTTCTAATTAGTAATATATCTATAATATAATGAAAAAAATAACTTTACCTTGAAATATGGAAAAAATAATTGAATCTTATACTTAATTTTAGTATAATGTTTAACATTTCATTGAAATAAGTACTGATAATCTAAGTAGAGTGATGAAAATACTCTTGTATTACTTCATATCTTTAATTTTTGTTCAATTATTACAAGAAACATTTTAAGTTTCTCTTCTACATATATCTACCATCTGATACAACCCCTTTATTCCTTAATAATATAGACAATTTTAAAAAGACATCCTAACTTATACTATATATTTTTCTACAATTGTAAACTTGATTGAGTCATGAAGGATCTAACAATCTCCTTACGTAATCTACATCTTCTCTACTGTAAATTCTTTTAGTATTTCTTAAAGCAACGTTTGAATATGTCGTTCGACTCATTGTCATGAGAACAAGATTTTCTTACATTACAGCTTCCTCTTCATCATCTTCTAATAGCATCTTCAAAAGCTTCAAATTGGAGAATGAAGACATTCTTTATTGTCATTATATTTTTTTTTATGACTTTTTTTCACATCTCTAGTGTCACTTTACCATTGTATGTCTTTCTATTCTCTTCATTCAAAATCTCACATAGCAAATTTAAAAACAACAAATCATTTTGACTATTCTAACTAACATAATTTCTTCTCAAAATTATTTTCCATAAACACTTGTCTAAATACATTCAAAATAGAATAATATCAATGTTTTTTTAGTATAACATATAAACCAATGTACCACATATAAACAAATTCAAAAATGAATAACATGACCAAAGAACATAGAAAAAAAATTATATACTCATGCACCACAAGTTATTACCCAAGTTACCACATATAAGCAAACTCAAAAATGAATAACATGTCCAATAACATGTAAAAAAATTATACACTCATGCAACACAAGTTATTACCCAAAGTTACCATATATAAACAAATTCAAAAATGAATAACATGACCAAATAACATGTAAAAAAATTATAAACTCCTGCAACACAAGTTATTACCCAAAGTTACCACATATAAACAAATTCAGAAATGAATAACATGACCAAATAACATGCAAAAAATTTATACAAGCAAAATCAAATTCTAAATCCAAGCTTGATACTTCAAAAAAAAATTCTCTTGTAGTTAGGCTTAGATAAATCAGTACTATCTATTCTACTAACATATTGTTTGTTTATTCTTCACCTTTTCTAATCAATGAAAGACACTCAAGAAAAGATTAGACAATTCTATAGGGTAACGGTACAACTGCTAATCAGAAAGTATCACCTTACAAATTGGGAAGTAATTTATAAATCAAAAAGTCATGAAGTGTAGGTATAATCAACTTCCTATCTTTTTTTCAATGCCTTGAAAAGAGAAATTGGTTTGAAATCTTCAGTCTAATATCAAAAATGCACATCGATGTAAAATTTAATGGCTAGATCTCAAAGGTGACGAAATGTCAGGGGTATTTTAAGAACGAACTTAAAATATCATCTCCCACTTTGGAATTCCATAAAAAGTATTTTTCCAATCTCCCAATGTATTTTTCCCTTAAAATATTTCTTCCTTTCTTTGTTTATAATATGCAAAAATAAAAGAATATCATTAGTCCAACTGAAGTAAAAAAAATTCTTGGATCTAAGCAAAATTTGCAGTAGTTTGAATTCCAGTCCTCAAGGATTCCCCAAGCGACAGTCAATAACTTTCATCTCTTCTTGTCTTTTGGGTAGAAGAAATCAGTAGATACCAAATGTTTATTTAAGATAGGGTGATAGGAATAATATCCTTTTTGAGTCTTAAGGTATCCTACAACGAACACATTTCAAAGATCGAGGTGTCAATTTATAAAATCCAAGAGTTTGTGATCCTGAAGATAGTAAATATAATCAAATGGGTAGTTGGGGACGTCCAAGGTTGTGGCAGCAGTGGCTAGGGCTTGCTGGCGACAAATGACATTTTTGGGCAGTACGCCATTTTAAGGTTCATGTTTTGAAGTAAACCTAGCTTCAACATCATCAAGATAGAGGGAAAAAATGATTTCCTTACAATGGTGAATCATCTTATGACTTAGGATATATGGATACATATGTATATCCATTTATCCAATAGTATATCTAGTAAGTACAAAAGAAAAATGAATAAATTGGTAGAATTTAATTAATGAAGCATCTAGTTTCAGTCTATTGAATTCTATGTTCCTTATGTAACTATATGAAGTGAATTGTTTCAAGTATTTGGTTATCATCCGTTCTTCAACCTTTGGTTTCAGTGAATGGGGTATTATAAGAATATTTTCTTGGTTATATTTTGTTGGACCTTCTGCATACAACACATTGGTGGGAGTTTTATACACTAGGTTTGCTTCTCATTAGATAAAAATTTAATGATCATAGACAAATATGAATATTTTACACCAATAAAACATAATGATATTACTTTTTTTTTATAATCATAATGATATCACCTTCAGACAAGATATCCAAAGGAAATGTTCTTCTCGTTTGAAATTAATTTAGAAACAATTTATAGGGTAGTAACTCAAGGGATGTCACAATATATTAGAATCAACCAAATTTTAAGAGGTCATTTTGATACTTGATAACTAAGTCTCTAACAACCATAAACACATTTTTGTAAACCTTTCAGGAAATACTTTTTTTTGAACAATTTCAGATGATACTTTTTGATCAATAAAAGACATCTTACTCTTATTTTTCAAAAAACTGGCACTAATCCCTTAATCCCACTATTAGATGATTAGAGAGTAGAGATCTAGAGAAAAGAAGAAAAACACAAGCAATTCACTAGGAAAGTGATTTTAAATTATCATAATAATCATTTGAATAATTTTTAAGCTATACATATCCTATGGAACACAAAAACTGAATATATTCAAATAAATAAAAAATGTTTTCATAGTTATTTCATTCATATTAAAAACAAACTAGGCCAAATTTACATAAACCACGAAATCTTTAATCTTCTTTGTTAGTGGTTGATAATGTACATGTTGTAATCATCACATCAAAGTAATCATAAATATAAGACTGGGAACAGGGTCACATATATAATCACATCTGTTAAGATCATTTCTGATTTATCTTTATTTTATTGTCACATTTTGCACAGAGTAAACTGTACAAAATAAACAAAATTGAAAGAAAAAAAATTTCTTGATTTTACAATTTTTGAAAAACCAAACTATGGAAGATTGGATACGGAGGTGGGAGGAGAAAAGAATGATGACGATGAAAACATTTCATCATCGGAAGAAGAATATAACCTTTAAGTATAACATTAGATTTTAAAAGAGCATATCGATAAACATTTATTTTACAATGCATACATGATAATACATTTTGCAATTTCATACAAGAAAGAAAACATTTAAAAAGCTATAAATCATGCTACTTTCCAAAGTCAACTAACATCGTCTTTTTGGAGAGTTGTGATAACATAATTCCAAATGCATCTATACAAGAAACAAATTATTGACAAATTAATCGAGAATAATTAATTACACATCTCAAAATTGACCAGCTATACAAGTTATTGAAAGGAAAAAAAAGGAACCTTGTCTGTTATCATATCGAAAATGTTCCCTCGGCAAGTTGGCTTTCATCTGAATCAGTGATCGGAGGCCTGGGTTTGGACATAACTCGTGAAAAGCCATAGCCGAGTGAGCTTCCACTAGCTTCACAAAGCTGCATGTTTGGGGAAAATGTTACTTTCATCATGTTTTGACTGAAATTTAAGGTGATGTAACATGATCAATGTGATTATGTTTGGACGAATCCTTATGATTATGATTAAAATAGATGTAATACTACTGTCTTGGTGACTGAAACAGTGATACTTCCGTCTGCAAGGAATGTTCTCAACTTTTCATCTTAATTTTTGTCGTAGCCACAGCAAAAACAAATAATAGCCAAAGAACGTTAAGAAAAATATTTGCACAATAATCCTTTCTTTTCTAAATCTATTGCATGAAAAGCTATGATGAATCCTGCACAATAACCGATTCAATTTTGATAGCAACATACCCATGACCAAAAAAGGTAATCAACAGGGAGAAAACATTGTAAATGGTCCTTTTACACATATCAACCTTTCAAGCACCAATATCTTCTAAAAACACTAGGCAGAAAATCAGTGAACCTTTTGGGTTTTTGGGGATACCTCCGTTAGCTCAGAAAGATGTTGTGTTCTAAACTCATTGATGGCTTTTGCGATTTCTGATGTTGGCATCTTTGCCTGCAGGAGATGACTCTTTGTAGTATTTTCACCATTATTTTAAATTATATAAAACAATAAATATATAAATTAACCAAATCACTCATGTCTGCATGCCAACATCTCACCTGAGCGAGAACTGCAGCTGCTAATTGTAAACTCGGCTCTAATGTTTCAGGGACAACCTACAGTATTAATATAGATCATTCAGTTTATGCAGGGAAAACCCTTTTCAATATTCCCAAAATAGAACAATCCTTCCTTTTCAAGCATAACATAATTATTGAAGCAATTTTACTTGAGCTGTACTGCAACTTAAGAACTTCAGACATCTAAAGGTTTTGAAGGTTAAATAAGAAAGCTGCAGGATACATACTGCTGATGCACCAGCCTTCTCCAAATTAACACCATGATCAACATCATGAGCACGAACAAATGTTTTTACATTGGGAAAATATTTGCTGAGAGCCCAAACAGTTCTGTAATTTGCACCTGGAGTATCCATAGTTATTGCAGCAGCACATGCTCTCTCAGCACCAATTTTATGAAGAACCTAGTAGAGCAATATGGTTAAAACCAAAACCAGCTTCATAAGTAGCAATACTCTAAAAAGCAGAATTGGTAAATGCAGATATTCATGATTAATTTAAGTAATAGATTAAAGTCAAAATAAGAGGGCTTGGTATTTTCTTAATCATTTTAAATTAAATAACATGATGAATAGTGTACCATATTTTCTCCCCAACTTTATCTTACCCACTCTTATCCACTTACGTCTCCCAAAAGGACTGCATGCCCAATACACATAGGGTATTCAGCCCCACCCATGAGAACCAACGTGTCTACCCATGGAAGAACAACTGAATAAGAGATACCACAGATCTTACTGAGATCCACAGAACCTGCAGATCTTTTGAAACCACTTTGTAGGGACAGTCATGTCAAATTTATCATACAAAAAATTGAACTCTAGCAGGAATCCAACTCTGCCAAATGTACTTCTTTCTGTAAACCTGACTCCACCGTAAGTTAAGATCTGGTATAGTGACTTACTGAAAAAGCCCTATTGTTACTCTATTACTGTATCTTTGAAGAATTTTCTACAGAGACGAGAACCATGAATGCATTCTTTTTGAGTAGCAACAATGGAAAACTTCATTAAATCTGGTAAAATCAAAGGCCTACATAAAGTCATAGACAAGCTAAACACAAAAACAATGTCTAACAGGATTCAAAGAAAAAACTCACTAAATAAACAAGACTCAAAAGAAAAAACAGAACAAAATCCAAGACCAACATAGACTCCAACCAAATGAAATTGTGGGAGAAAAGACCAAGTACTAGGACTATAAGAGGACAAGAATATAATCTGTCGAAAGCCTCAAAGAGAGACTAAAGACAATAGCCATGCATGAACTTCTGCATCCTCACTGGAACCCTGTGCCTGCCATGATTGCATCTACTTCACAACACAATAAATCACCTTTCCTCAAAAGTGTTTGTCATCATGGCGAACATCTTGAAACACCATTATTCTTCACCAACTACCATCTCCACTATACAGTATGAGGAAAGAGAATCAAATTTTACTCCTAGCCACATCAAACCCCCTTTTACTTGCCCATCTCTTCCAGAATTGTGACATTCCATCGACCCAGATTTTGTACTCCCATTCAAGCATAGGAAAACCTTTTCATTGAGGAGTAATCAAAGAGGTGGTGCCACAGATCTTCCTCTTGGAAGCCACAGTCTGAAAATGCTGACTAGGGAGAAGCCCCTACCTTTGCGAAAATACTTAACGCCTGTTTATACACCAAGAAATCTAACGGAAACGAAAGTAAAAAAGCTAGAAAATAGAAAATAACAAAAAGTAACATAAAATCAGAAGTAATAGATATTTGTGTATATATAGGAATTTAAAGAAAAGTAAAGAAATTTATTATAATTATATGATTTATTTAATGTGAATTAACATGATTTAAAATTAATCTAAATATTAATGTGTATATATGTATATATAATTAAAGTTTATATATAATTTTAATTAAGGTTTCTTTGTACTTGTACCAAAATGGTGTGCTACTAAGTAAAACAATATAACATTGGATGAATGCAGAACTAGGAAATCTCCATCTTCTGCTCAATCTCTACATCCATTGTCAATGATGATCAGTCAAGTGAGTCTAGAACCATGATGGCCTAAAGCACATCACGATCCTATGATAGCTTGGGGAGGGGATCGAGGGCAAGAGAGGAGGGAGGTCGATGGAAGTGAAGACTTGGGGAGGGGGGTTGAGGGCAAGAGGGGAGGGGAGGTCAATGGAAGTGATGACCTGGTTAGGGGTTTGAGGGTAGGAGGAGAAGCAAGGTCTAACAAAAGGGACAACTAAGGCAGAGGGTTAAGGGTAGGAGTGGGGAGGTTGGGTGGAAGGGATGGCTTGGGGTGAGGAGGTTAGGTGGAAGGGACGAGGGTAGGAGAGGTGAGAGGTTAAGACAGGAGGAAAGGGAATGTCAGGAAGGTTGAGAGGTCAAGAATTCCTATCTTTCAAAAGGGGAGAGGAAGAAATCTTTTATACCTAGGAAAGTAGAGGAATTCATGCACAAACGTCAAAAAATCTAGAATTACTTTACTTTCCTTTTCCTTTCTTTTACTTTCCCTCCTACACAAAGTTGCCCTTAGTGGGAAGTGCCTCGTGCCACTCTTGCTACATGAAATACTAAACTTTAGCTAGAATCCAATACTGCAAAATGAACTTTAGCTCCCTATATTTGACCCCCACAAAGGTTAGAACCTAATGTAAGGATTGTATTGAAAATTTACAGTCTTTGCTCCACCACCACACCCGAGATAGATTTCCCTGTAGAAATTAGAAGAGAACTAGGAGAGTGAAGAAGAAAGCTTACAAGGTCAAATGATTTTGAATCACATAGGTTCCTTTCAAATCAAACATCCTACACTATCCTTGCCTTAAAACTTTCAAAGCTCTGTCACACTCATCTTAGTGAGACATGCCATTAAGATCAAAATGCTAGGAAGAGAGAAGTTAAGAGGGCCCTAGCATTCTAGTAGTTCCACTAAAAATTAATTAACTACTCCATTCTCAACCAACAACTTGGACCCACCACTAATCACCTTGACTACCTTTATAAAACTCAATCTTTATTATGAAATAACCTCTGTATTTTGATAATGTAAAAATCTATATGAATAATTATATATTTCACAGGTATAGATTAGGTGCAAAAAAGACCACTTAAGGTAGAATAAGTGAAATCTTATGATGCCATAGGTCGGAAGATATACAGGTTAGGATGGAAAGATATATGACTACGTGACTGATAAGTAGCAAAACATTCGGTAGCTTATGGAACAATCATCCATCTATAAGAACTACAATAGAAAAATAAAGGATGAAAGTTCGACAAGTAAACAGGAAACTCAACATGTTATAAGATAACTATATGAATTTATATTGGATATAGGAAGAAAAACTTATAGAATTATCATAACTCTATGACATATTATATGATTCACGTGCAACCAAATTAAGTTATCACATGACAGAAAATATAAAGAAAGAAAAACTCATATAGTTAACTGTATTTTACAGAGTTAAGCAGAGAAACTCATAGAATTAATAATAACTCTATGACGTTATTTGGCAGAACACCTAACAAGAAAAGCAAGTGCAAAGTAAATGAGTTTCGTTATTTAACTAATGAATTCTACGAGAGGCTCAGTGATTAATAACAGAAGTAACTGAATACCTCTTGAATATTCGGTTAATTATTTGGCATATATCCGATCAAGGCATAAGAGAGAAATGATCTGCCGAAGCACTTTATAAGATTGTTAGTATACTTGACAAATTATTATGTCAATTATCCAAGCTAGAAGAACATCTTAGTAATACAGGAAAAATACCTATCGAAAATCAATCAAACCTTCAATAGTCAGTAAAACAGTAACTTTCTATTTTTGAAACTGTCAAGATCTGTAAATACAACAGATTCTATAACATTGAAGAAGATTTGATCATTACACTCTTCCATATAAGAAGAAAATCAGATCATTCATAAAAAGTAGAAGAGAAAAAACATATACAAGAAAAGAGATACACAACATATACATCAAAAATTCACAAGCAAAAAATCATATAGAAATACATTACAGATTTCAGTGATAGCAAAAACAAGCTCTACATTCTCAAGGCTTAGAAAAGCTCTTCGTGCACATACACTCTGATTGAAGAAGAAATTCATTGATTTGAAGTTTCAACCTAAAAACTTTAATTGTTGTGGGTTAGAGCTTCAACCTATAAGTTCAATAGATGTAGTTAATTCTTGCTTTAACATCAAAGCAAATATTGTAAATGAAGTGAATAGTGAAGTTTAAGTTGGGCTTGAGAATGAAGTAGTTGTTAGTAGTAAACCATCTAAAATCTCCTTGTCTGCTCCTGTTTTGTTTTATTTTATCTTTATGTATGTCATCATTGAATTCACTACAAAATTAATTTTATATATTTAGTTAGTTAAATTCAAAATAACTAATAACAATAACTCACTCCACCGTTTACCTCCTTCTAGTGAGTTTATTGGTCCTAACATCTTACACTCTTCTCCCGCTCCTAAACTATTTACCCCTCACTAACTCCACCCATGGACACAGTGTTGTCTCCTTATCATAGAACCTCCACAATCAATTTCCCTAATAATGCCAGATTCATCATGTGAAGACTCTGAATGCCCAAACCACCATCCCACTTAGGTTGAGTGATCTTTTCCCAAACAACAAGATGAAGGCCAAAAAAGCTCTCTTTCTTGCCACCTTATCACAAGAAAACTCTTTAAATCTTCTCAAGACACTTAGCAACTGAAATTGAGATTTTAAACATCGAGAGATAATGTAGAGGTATATTAGCTAAAATCAAAGCCATTAGTGCGATTTTTCCCTTGAATGATAGAAAATTGTTAAACCAATTTGATAATCACTGCTCAAATCTATCACTGACTGCCAATATGTAGTTCTCAATCTCTTAGTAGACAATGGTAACCCTAGTTTTCTCTACCTTGCAACTTGTAAATTGTTGGAACACAAGAAATGGGGGGAAGTAGATTGTTATTCAAAATAAACATAATGCTTCTATATATAGAGGTTACACAAAAAAGATAAATAATATTTAAACAATACAAGACTAAACCTACACAAACCTAAAACCCTAATACATTATTTATTCTCACACCCCCTGTCCAGTTAGAATATCTAGCTTGTAATAGACTAAATAATACAATAGGCTCAATAACAACTCAATATAACAATAGACAACAAATACATAGAGCAATATAAAAAACAATTGTTATAATAGTAGTAGCAATAGACAATAGTAGTAAACCACCAACCATATTGAGACAACAACAATAGAGAAATTTCGATCATGCAAAGGCAACAGTGGTAGAAAACCTCTAACAATGTGGAGGCAGCAACAAGAGTAATCTAAGACAAGACTTGGAAGAATTAATTTCACAAGGTAATAGATTAATTGTCAGATAAAATTTGAGGTAGAAGGCGGATGGATAAATATGGTTTATTTTAGAAAGCAAGTAGATAGATGTAATCTACCCACAAGATTTTTTAAATTTTTTTAATACTTTCACCATATATATATTTTCTCTTTTGTCTTATTTTCTCTCTTCTTTCTCTCCATTTTTTTCTCTCTCTCCTTTGTCCACTTTTTGATTATGTTCTGATTTTATCTTTGATTTATAGATTTTTACGTATAGCTATGATCTATGTAGCTATGTTCATGTAGGTATTATCTATGTAGGTATCTACTTACATTTTGATTCCAATTTTGAAATTGATCAAACTATTAACTCCATTTAAATGTAGTGTGCTTTTAGGATAAAAATATCTAGTTTTCCATTGTTATCTCCGTATGTGAACAACAATATGTATTATCTACAACATTTTACTTATCAAAAATACCTAAAAATTAAATTTAATCATTTTTTTGTATTTCGTGCCTTTAATTTTTCCTAAAGGTTCAAGTCCAAACATAAGGTTTTTCAATTGAAATTCAACAATTTTGTACTTTATATTGCCTACAAAATTTTTGTTGATACTTGATGCATCTCTTTTTTCTATATGATTGAGGGAAGGTTTGTGCCGCTAGGTAATGGGGGGAGATGACATTAGATGATGGAAAATGAAAAAATTTCCCCCCATGACCCATGGATACACCTATTTGTGCAGTCAAGAAATTACCTAACTTCATCTCCTCCCATCTCCTCTATATAAAAGATGTAGGTTTTTTTTTTTCCATCGTACGCCCTCCTTCTAAACAGTAAAAAACAACTCTTTTTTTTCTCTCGACCTTGCCTATGTACTACGTCAACAGATATAGCAAAGAGAAAGTACCTTGCACTCCAAGATAGGAAGTTGCGATTGATCAAATCTTTGATCTTCAATCTCTTATCCATTCTCTCATGTTCAAAACCCTAATGAAGATTCTCGACGATCGCAAAGATTGATAGGAAGGAGATAGGTCAATTCGGTTTGTTCTATCAATCACAGTTGTTCTCCAAGTCAATTCAGCGAGAGGTAAGTCTTCTCAAATGACTCATTTCACTCACTCTTTGTTGATTTTATCCTTGAATCCATGGGTTGTCATCATGTTGGATTTTTTGTCGGATGTCATCAATTCCTTGAACCAATGTACTTGTCTCTTTAAAAATGTCCATATTAGCCAATATTTTAAACCACAATACTATAGAGTTTTGAGTTGATCTTGACCATATTGACATGCATAATATAGTCATTTATGAGCCAATGTACTTGTGGGTAGGATCTTGAAATAGTGTAATTTTGGAATGATAGATTTAACTTCAAGATCATATCTTAACTTCTTCCTTCCCAAAAATCTACTCTTTTGTAGGGAACTAAGATGATTTGGTTTCTGAGTTGGTTGGGCATGAAGAATATTTAGAAGAAAATGGTGTCACAGGAACTTTCCTACTATTTTTATCTTGAAACTAATTGATTAATGTTCTAATAGGAACTTCGATTGAGATACCTTTTTATTTTATTTTTTTACATAATCCTTTTTTATTATTGTTGTTGGATAAAACCATTGGATATGTGAATATGAATAAATGTGAATTGTTTATGACATTTGTTGGAATGTCATCTTGACTTGTTAATTTTGCTTAAAAAGTGTTGCAGCATTATGTTATGATCTATGGGAGAAAGGAAGATCAAAAAGAGAATTATAGGGCCTGTTTGTTTATGGGATGGTGACAAGAATACATATTATTTGTCAATTTTGTTGTTTTGAACATCTGACTATATTTTAGTTTTTTCTTGTATGGAAAATTTGGTCGTGAATTTGATCTTGAGGACAACAACAATCCAAACCATAATTTCATTATATAGTGTTGGTCATATGAATTCTTTCTTTCAAGTATTTCTATCTATTATCAAATTATCAATTTTTATCATATGAATTCTTTCTTGCATGCAATATTATCTATTCATTTTTACATCAGTTTTCACCTTGGTTCTTGGGTGGTTGCTACTAGCATGAATTAAATTTTTGTTGTAGTGTTTCTTTGTTTGGTGTCCTTCTAAGTGTGGTAGACTTTCTTGCATGCATAAATGACATGTTCAATTGTGCATTCATGGTTTTATAAGAGTGTGCTTGTTCCTAATTTTTTAATTTTCATTGAAGGGCAAAAACAACATACTATTTTGGCAATTGATATTTTGTTTTGAAGTTGTCTTAGGATGAGCATGTTACTACTAAATTGACATTCAATTTTGGAAGTAGGTTGAGCCTTTCATCTTATCTTACCATATATGTTTCCTAGTGGTGTCCTGCCTTTGAAACAAAATTCTTTCAACTAGCATTACATGTTTTTAGAATTAGCACTTGTATATTTGGTCTTCAAAACTTGTAACAGGTACTTTTAAGAAAAAGTTTGTGACTTTTCATATTCATATTTTTTTCACAACTAAAATGAAATCAATGGTTGATCAAATTGGTTCCACTAAAATTGTTGTTTATTAAACATTTGGGTCTATCGTGAAATTGTTGTTTATTAAATGTTTTGATGTATTGGATAGTTGCATATTTGGTTGTGTTATAGATTTAACTTTGCATGTTTGGTTGAATTTTTTTATCTATAAAGTTGTATTTTTAAGAAAATGACTTTTGAAAAGAGGAAATACATCAACTAGAGCACAAAGTAGGATAAATTTTTTTTAAGTATTTTAGCAACAGAAATTAGAGAAAAAAATGTCAAACAACATGATAGGAATATCAAAACAGATGCTTGGAATAAAGTCATTGTTGAGTACAATAATAGATCTAGTCCCAATATAGAGAAGAACATGTTAAAAGTAGATTGAAGACTTGGAGGATTTTGTATAAAAATTATACAAAGATTTTTAAGTAAAGTAGATAAGGGTAAGACTACATCCATAGCCATACTGACATTTCTAAAAAAAATTAGGATAAATTTGTATAGGTGAAATATTTTATTTGGTGTTATTCATTTTCACTGTAATCTTTTATATAATAATTCATTTCTCAACTTTTATTTTTTTCAACAATATCCAAAATGTAAAGTATGTTAGGAAAAATGCTACAATATGCAATGATTTATATACAGTATTTGATGAAAATATGGTAATTGAAGTATATAGTCAAATTCCTCAAGATTTTCAAGGTACACAACATGTGACTCCTAAAGAACTTGTGGACATTTTTCCTACATTCAATATATAGGTTCCCCAACAACCTAATAGTGGAGAGAATGAAAATACTACGCCAAGTCCTCATCTAGGTGACAGCATAACTAGAAAGTCAAGGGAAAGAGTCCAACTATATATTTAATCATCTAAATTAATAGCTATATCAATGCATGAATTGAGTAAAAATTTGCTAAAGATTGCTTATTAGGATAACTAAGACAAGAAATTAGAATTAAGGAGAGAAGTTGATGAAGTTATTGTCAAAGTCATAAAAATTGTTGAAACTTACAATAAAAGAGTGCATGAGAGCAATAGAATTACTAGAATAACCTATCAAAAGGACTTTCTTTCTAGGGTTACCCAATGATGAAATGCAGGAGTGGTTACTATATTATATTGAAAAAATGTGAACTATGACTATTATTTGTTAGGATCATGTTTATTTGAACATTTTACAGTGATGTATTAATTGCTAGTTAGACTTCGTTGTTAATTACATGCAAACATTATTGTTATTATTCAATACTTAGTTACATTTGAGTTATTAAATTCATTGATCAATGGTGCACTCTATTTTTATCCTTTGTTAATTGTATTTGATTGATTATTAATATATTCTATGTATTTGTTCTTTTACAGGTAGTTATTTTATGCATGGGAAACTACAATGAAAGTGAAGAACAATTACAAAAGTGAAGACGATGAAGAGAAGTTTGCACCATAATCACACTAGCATTAGGACTAGTTGCACAACATCTATCAAATGCTATAAATCAGTCAATTGAATGAGTATATAGTAAAGAAAGAGAACGATATATCAAGACATTATTAGATTCATCAATACCTCACCAATCATATAACTGTCGAAAAATATATCGCATAAGTCAAACTATTTTTAGACAATTTTGTGAATTGCTTAGAAGAGAAAAAGTTATACAAAATAATTGAGGTATAAGTGTGGAAGAGAAATTAGCAATTTTTCTTATTATAGTTAGTCAGAACCAACGATATAAGGTAACTATTGAGTATTTTGAGAAATCTATTTGAACAATTAACACATATTTCAATGAAATTGTCAATGCTATTATTAGATTACATGATACACTTATAATGAAACCTTCATCATCAACACCAAGCAGAATTCATAACAATCCAAATGTCTACCCATATTTTAAGGTAAAATGTGATTTATATTATGTTCTTATGTTTTATTCAATATATTTTGATAATGTAATTTTTATATGTTCTCAATAAAGGATTGCATTGACATTATTGATGATACACGTTAATGCCATAATTTATATAAAAGAAATTACTAGATACAGGAATAGAAATGGTGAATTAATGCAAAATATATTAACAACTTGTAATTTTGACATGAAAATCACATATGTAATTGCTAGATAAGAAGGATTAGCTATAGATGCAAGAATATTACAAGATGTGACTTCTCATAATAATGGATTTCAAGTATCACATGGTACGTCATTACTTTCATGCACATTATTTATTTAATTAAATGTAAATTACTGAAAGTGTTAAATGATTTGTATATGTTGTAGGTAAGTATTATCTAATAAATGTAGGATTGTCAAATCACCTAGAATTTATTTCCACATTTTGAGGTGTACAATATCATCTATCAAAATATGATCAAAATCAAATTCTAACTAATGTAGAGAATTTCAATTACAGATATTCTTAATTGAGAACTGTTATAGAATGCACATTTAGAGTAATCAAGTATTGATTTACAATTTTACAAGGTCACTTATCATTTCCATTTCAGACATAAGTTAAAATTATTTTAACATATTTTCTTGTCCACAATTTCATTAGAAGAGTAGATCAAGAAGACTTACTTCAAGATCTAGAAGATAAATTAGTTGAAGAGAATATTGTATGACATGAAGGATCTATTAACAATATTAAAAAAGATAACATAAGTTATACTAGTAATCTAAACATGGAACAAAGAAAAAAAAAATTGATATAATACGTGAAAGAATTATATATTCTATATAGGAGAGAGAATATGTAAAACAATTATTGAAATGTACTTATAATGAATTTTACTTTTAATGAAAAAGTTATTTCATGTGTATTTTTAGAGATGTCAATGGGTCAGACTTAACCCAAAAAGTGTTGACCTGAAATTTTTTTAATTTTTTTTAATTTTGTTTTAAACTTCGATCTAATCAAAGCTTAATAAAAAGATTAAGGTTTTGGATCAAAGCACGTCAATTGAAGTTTTTTATTTTTTATAATTTTTTTAACTTTTTTTTTAAGATCAAAGTTTTTAATTTTTTTAAATTTTGTATAAGCTTTAATATGATTGAAGTTTTTTATTTTTAAATTTATTTTTTTAGACCTTCGGTTAGATCGAAGCTTTTAGGGTTTTTTACTAAGCTTCAATCAAACCAGATTTATTTTTTATTTGTTTTTTATTTTTTTTAACTTTTTTTAAACCTTCAAATGGATCGAAGTTTTCGGTCCAATAGAAGTTTTTTATTTATTTTTATTTTTTTAACTTTTTTTTAAACCTTTGGTTAGATCGAAGCACAAAGTTTTTTATTTTTTATTTATTTTTATATTAAAATTAAAAGAAAAATTTACAACTTTACTCATGATTCTTCACATTATTTTTTTTATAAATACATGAACATCAAACATAAGTCAAAAACGAATGGTAAAATTAAAATGAACGTTTTAACATTTGTTTTTACAAACGTTCCCTAGGTTGGGCCAGCTTGAACTAGCCTGTAGGCTGGCATAGCCCAACTCGTATTACAACTGCCCAGCCTAGACCATATTATGGCTTGGCCTAGCTCAACCCATGGGCCAATTTTTCAAAAATTGATGGCCCAATCGGACCCAATTTAAAAAATCAGGCAAGGCCAACCCACTATGGGTCGGGTCAGGTCAACCCATAGTGGCCCAACCTATTTGACATCTCCATGCATTTTGTATAGTTGTTTTAAGTTAATACACAAATTATTAATATTTTTTTTTATAAAAGTAAATTTCATTATTGTAAAAATCTTTATTGTCATTTGCTATCATTTCCTGATGTGTATAAACACCTCAATTTTCCTATCATTTCCAAATATGCACAAATAGAAAATCACTTGTCATTTTCTACTCTCTTCTCTTTTCCATCTCCCACCATCTCATTTCTTGTCGAAAAATGTGCACAAATGGGCTCTGATTGATACATGACAATATCAACAACAATTTGAGTCATATCCCATTACATAAGGTCAATCACATAAATTCTTTTCTTCTAAGTATTTCTATTTATTGTCAAATTTTCAATTAAATTACATAAATTTAATTTTTTTTTACAATTCTTAACTAAGTAATTTTAGGCATGACTCAAAAATATTAACTCATATCTCTATCTACTTTTAATTTCAAAACAAGGTCCAATGATTCTGAGTCACTTAGATTCCTTTGAAATTGAACGTCCTACATTATCTCCACCTCAAAATAATCAACACTCTTAGCCACACTCACCTCTATGTAAGATACAAAGAAGAACACCAAGAACAAAAAAGCTAAGAATTTCCTTCCATGCAAGCATCTCTCCAAAAGTTAATACCTCTCCCATTTTCTACCACAAACCTCAACCAACACCTAACAATCTCATCTAACACCCTCGAAGCCCATTACCACACCTATCCCCTAACTATGATATGAATCATGTTCTATTGGCAATTTCTGCTCACAAACTCGAATGCTCACTTGCCTCATATTCATGATTAAAAATAATTTGCAAAGAAAAATATTTTTACAAGTACTTCCTATTATATGAATTTTGTATAAGAGCATTATTTCACTTAAAAGATTGAAATGATGGATTCCTAGGAAGAATATTTGGTGAATTCTTAAGGAATTCTGGTTGGCATCAAGAAAGAACTTAGAGTTTAATAAACTGAAACGGATACTTTTTTGACAAAAGTATAATCTCACCTCTCGACTTCCTGCATCTCCAAAATACACAGGGAGGTCAAGTGCACGCCCAACTGCTACACGGTCACTGAGGCAAAAACATGAAATGAGGATAAGATGTGTGCATCAGAAATGGGCATCAGGTTACCCACAGAAGCAAAACATATGATCTTTTTAATTCTTATGACCATCAAAATCATTATTTCAATGAAGGATACAAAAGAGAAATGCATCAGAAATATTCCTAACAAGGAAAAATGAGCTGCATTTCCCAAATTACATATATGCATCAGTGATACACAAAGTATGAATCAAAATGAAAGCCACATCTTTCTTTAGTGGGAGAGAAAAATGAATAACAAAGCAAGCCCATTATGTAAGAAGCTTCAACTTGATGTGGTGTAAACTGTACAGGCTAGTTATCCAACAAAGTGAAAGGTACAGAAAAATGTTCAAGAAAGAAATATGAGAAGCACAAAGTAGTTGTATTCAACAAAAGAAACTTCCTCAGACTTGACATATAGATAGTAACCTAACAAAATGAAACAAGTTCAGGAGTCTAAAAACTTTTAGATTATGCTTGTCTCTGGAGTTGACCAGGAAAGGTGGGAGAAATAGCAATTGAGATAGATTCACTGGTTTAAACAAACTGTTCATATTACCATTTTTGTTAAACTGCAGTTCAAGGATTAAATAAACATGAAAATATGCAATAATAAAACTGTAACATGGCATAACTACTTCTAGAGACATAGTTAATTGCCGATGGCCTAGCCATGAACATTTCTAGCACAGAATGTCAGCTCCAAAATTTGCCAGAATATTGTAGTTCTACGAAATTGCCAAAGTATTGTTCTTCTGGCATTTTATACTTGAAAAGCATAGCAACATACAGACAGTAAAGGATCCACATACAGACACACAATATGGTAATAAAAAATCTCAGTATTCAATGACTTACCCCCTCACATCAAGAGCAACAAATGGGATTAATCGCTCAGAAAGAAGCTGTGCAATAATCTGAGATAAAAAAGAAAAGATATTTATCAAAATCAAGAGACTTTCCATATCCCAATCAGCAAGCTTCACAAACACATATATAGTCATCAGGACAATATCTTGAACTTCAAAGTACAGTTCAAAGCTTATATGATAACCTGTCCAACACGTCCAAATCCACATATAATAATATGATCTTGCAAATCATCAGTCTGAAAAAAAAACAAAACAGACAAGGTCAACAATTCCAAATTGACATTTTATGTGGGACTTTTTACAAATAAAATAACCAAATACTAGGGTACTTTTGAACGTTTCATCATAAGAGAATAAGGATGTTTTTTGAGTGATAATGAGTAATATATTAAAAATGAAAGAGGAAAAAATGAGGTCAACACAAGCCATAGACAGACAACAAAATAAGTAGGGGTTCTGAGAGGAAGCCAAAAAAGAGAAATAATATAATAAAAAACAAACAGCAGCTAGAGCGTAGAAAACAGTGATGGATATGACCCAAGCATGAAAATCCCTCAAATTACAGACTGGAGTGTTGTTTGTCCATGTCCACCCTAATATTATATCTAAAACCATGCATTTCCACTTCAATGGAGAGGAAGGCAAGCTGCAACAAAACCTGTTATTCTTCTCAATCTGTCTGCACCACCAAATATCAATAAAAAGGATCATCTATACCCGGGAGAAATTAGCATGTGACCTCTTGGCTGCCAATTAATTCCAAAAGAACTCCAAATCAGTCTCCAACTCAGGAGAGAGATTGATAAAATTTCTCCACCACAGGGAAATCATTTAACAACCAAAGAGATGAGACCAGCATTCAATTTTTTGAAGGAAAAATGACACCTGCTAGTTAAGCGACAGCTGTGGCTCCAGAGACAAATTTTTGGAAGCATTGACTCTTCTAGAACTCATTGGGTAAGTTGGGAGAAAATTTCCAAACCTTTTTCCGAAGGCTGCTTGGGGATCAGAGATATTAGAGACATGATGGACACCTTAAGGATGAAATCTGCTTGACAATTATTACATTCTAAATTTCTAATAGTATTTGGGCTATTTACATGAAAGATGTTTACTGGAAAATGCTTGACTCCACTACTGACTACTAGACTTCTTCAAAAAGTAGAGGTATTGTACATTCTCTCAAACAGATCAGAAATTGTACCAAATGGATAGGATGAAAAGGCAGGGTCTATGTTTGGAACACTTGGTGGCTGGATGGCGGAAGACTACAGCATAATCAGACTTCTACACAGATGGAACATATCACACTGGCAGATATAAACCAGTAGAGGCATATTATTCAAGATCTGCCCATTCTTAGGCATGCTCAATCAGGGATTATTGACAAATTGCAGTTGATCTCAGACAACCTCGATAAATATCATTGGATGTGGGCCAAAGATTGCAAGTTGACGGTGAATTTTGCCTGGGACATTATCAGGAAAAGGAAAGAGAAGGTGCAATGGAAAAATGGCATTTGGGTCAGTTATATCCCTACAAAGGCATCCTTTTTTCTTTGGAGAAGCTTTCACAATGCTCTTCCAACAGAAATTAATGCTCAACACAAAGGTATCTCATCTTGCCTTGAAATGCACTTGCTGCAGATTCAATAATGGTTTAGAACCCTTCCACCATCTAAGTTTTAAAGGGGAATGAAACACTCTTTGCAGATTTTGGTGCAATAGGTATTTTAACTAGCAGCTGAAGGACTGGATAAATTGGGACACTTTGCTTTTTCTGAACTAAAACACAATAGCAAAGTTTACATAAAAAGACCAAAGAAGTTCGCTGTTGCCTCCTTAATTTGGGAATGCTGGAAAAAGAGATGCAAGACTGTGATGAAAAATAAAGCAGGCTCTTTTGAAAACATCAAGCAGCGGGTTATTAGCAGTATCAAGGACTTTGAGAAGGCTTTTTAGATTACTTTGCTAAAAGATCGGCATAAGAGGAGATCTAACTCCTTGGATTGGATATATTGGTGCAGACCTAGGGCGAATGGGCTTAAACTCAACAAGGATGGAGCTTGCAACCAGCACTTCTTGATGGGGGGAGGTGGCTTACTCTAGACTCACAAGGGAAACTTAAAGCCACCTTCAACAATTATTATGGCTATGGTAATAGTCTTTTAGTTGAAGCATGATCTATTCATGATGGTTAATGTCTTTGTGTGGACATCAATATTGATCATGCTCTTGTAGAGGTGAAGATTGACACTAAGCTTCTTTTTGAAGCTCAGGGACAAGAGATGCCCACTTACTAGGAATTATGATTTTTGGCCTAGATGTGTTCAATTACTCAATCATGTCAACACCATTGTTCGCACCCTTAGAGAGGGGAATAGAGCGACAGATAGTCTTTCTAAAGAAGGCCTCCAGAATAAGTGCAAAGTTATATTCAACAGGGTGGTGGATTTGTCTGAAGATGTGAAATGCCATTATCTACCTGATAAATGGAGAATTCCCAGCATTCATTCTATTCAGGCTTTTTTTGTTTGATGTCTTTATTTGTGGTCTATTTTTCTTGGTTGATGAGGTTTTGGCCTAGTCCCCCTCATCCTTGTGCTTTCCTTTGGATTCAAATCCCCGCCTCATAAAGAGATTGGGGGTTTCACCAAAAAAAGACAGTGGCTCTAGAGACAGACCCTGCTATGTTGAACCTTTATGAGTGAGAATTTTCCATGTGAAGAAGCAAACTGTTGCGGGAATCCTGCCATTCCATACCCATTTCCAACACCTTAGCTGAACTCAACCATATGTGAACGTACAATAAAAAAAGAGGCCATATGAGCTCTATCATGACCCATATAAGTCCAAGTCCACATGAACTAGACTGAAAAGCATGAAAATTCAGAAGTACTGGCAACATAAAAACTTCATCAAATTCAGTGTCATTAAAGTTCCTTCTACAGCACACATCCCACACAATCCCCCTACAGGAGAATAGAAACACACTAAAATACTTTGTATGCAGAGTAGCCATTACCAAGGCAAGAGCAGCAGAGAAGGAAATCTAGGGTTGCATCACCAACCTAGTGATCACATCAAAACCTAACCTAACCCCAGCTACAAAACCAGTTGTGTGCCACACATCAAGACTGACTCTGCCCCAAACACTAGACACCCTACTAACATGTGGCCCCGCTTCTCCCATCCAACTGTCCTGATACCATTTTCTATGAATCAATCGTCCACTACCAAAGAAAAGATTGACCCTCTGATAATTACCTATCCTCCATAATCATTTTCCCAATCCTCTCTATAATTGTCCACCATAATCATTTTAATATACTCTCTTCTGCTGCTCAAAAAACTAATCATTTTCCTAATAAAGCTAAGAAGCATGTAGCACATAACCAAGTTCAAGTCTCCATGGTGACACAATTATGGGCATTTACCCTATTACATATGTTAGTGTTCTATTCAGCATCAGCATTGTATCTAGGGATCATTGAGGTTGAGTGCAAAATACAATATGCTTTGGTGTGATGGTTTACATCTATTGACATCAAACACAAAATCAATTGGCTATAAGTGGAGAGATCTTTTCTATATTAACTTGTTTTAACTTTTTCATTAGTTTATGTGAGATTATGTTTTTCAACATTCCCCCTCATTTGTAGCCTTCTTTAGGTTCAAGTGCGTGTTTCTTCTTTGAGTGGATGTATAGCTCACTAGAAGTTTTTGCTTTGATGCCATACTGAAATATGAACATCCAACTTAAAATCAATTAGCTATTAGAGAGATCCTCTTTTCATATTAACTCATTTTAACTTTTTATTAGTCTATGTGGGACTATGTTTTCCAACAGCATCAATCTTTTTCTTAGCATAAGTTAGGTGGACGATAGCTACATCATCACAAGTTTTAGTGGTGTCCGAAGCCTAAATACTAAAAAGGGCTGACCAAATGATTCAAGAATTATGACAGCCATTTCAAGTGCAATCTCTAGCATAACAAGATAAATCTCGAAATGTAAATATGATAATATACAAGTAAACCTGAAAGCTATAATGCATCCTAGCAAGGGCCTGGAAACCCAAAGAGATGTTCAAATATGAACCAGAAAAGGTCAAGGGATACAGCCTAGCGGCAGATATTCACCTCACTCTCCATTGGCAACAAACTTCGAACATCATGTTGTTCAAAATGGGATGCCAGTAACTGACCCCCCGCAGCTAGCCATGGTGTCAAGGCCATAGAGATACCAACCACCAAAAACAGCAACGATGAAAGTCGGGAAGACATTATGCCCTACAAGCAATGAGAAGCAATGTCAAATACAAAACAGAATGCACGTGTTGAGAGCTCAGTAAATTCTGACTAAAACTCAAAACCCATGATTGTGATCATGATCATCCCTTTAGGCTCTAAGATATTATTGGTCATTTTTTGAGTGACAAATATTATTGGTGTATTGAAATGATGGATTTCAAGAGAAAAGGAAAACCCTTTTCTTTTCATATGAATAATTTTTTGAAAGACCTATTTGAGGATACTTTTCATTATTCTTCAATAATAGAAAAATTTTGGAGAAAAAAATGAAATTGGAGAGATACTTTTTATGCTTGTATAACAATAACCTGAACCATAATATATGAAATCAGTCACATGAATCTTTTTCTTTCATAAATTTCTATCTATGATTAAATCATATAAATTTAAATTTTTCCTCACTATAACAATCCTCATATAAAGAAACTAAAAATTCTATAGATATCAGGTCCTCAGTTATCAAGTAATTATTTGAATAAGGAAAAACAAAGTAAAGATATGTAGTAATTTTGTAATTTTTAAGAATTCAAAGTTCAAGAAACTAGGGGTTTAATTGTAAGCTTTATCAACCTATAGAAAACTAGAAAATAAATATTAAAAATTATAGATTTTCTTGTAAATTTCAAATAATTGTAGGTTTGATATTCTCTCCTTTTTTCACCATTGCCAAACAAGTAGCATTCGGTACTCATCCTTTATGCATTCATCAGTCAACACACATTCTATGCCTTATGATGCAAAACTCTATATTGGTTTACCAATAGTGCGTGTGCAAACTGCTACTTAGTAGGTTAATATATACAAGAAAAAAACCTGAAGTTCTGACACAAAATATAGCAAACAAAAGCATCTAACTTCATCAAAAAACTTATCTGACAAAAGTAATCAGATGAATATCCAATTAAAATATTTGCGTAACACAACAAAGAACAGAACAAAAGTTAAATTTGAATTCAGAAAAATAATTCTTACAAACATTAAAGGATCCAACCTGATTTACAGCTTCACCAAATGCTACAAATGCAAACTCTCCGCCAGGTGCAAGAAGAAGACCTATTCTTATTGCAGCTATACTTGAAACTCCAAATGCTTTACTCACCATAGCGACCAATATAGTCTTGCCAACTATTAGAAGACTCATGGTCCCCACAATAACAGGAAAGTTTGTCAAAAGAAGCTTTGGATCAATAGACATTCCAACCTGAAAGCTCATTGTAGAATAAGGTAAATTAGCATAGAAAGCGAGAGCAATCATAAAATGCTATCATCAAACTGTAATATATAGAAAAAGAAAGAAATAGAAAACTAATCAAAGTGTTCAATTTTTAAATAATCCGATAGTGATAGTAAGCTTTGAATTAGGATTATGGGAAATAAGCAGTTAAGCTTTATTAATGGTAAAATAATCTGCCTGATCTATTTTCTGTACAATCTGTTCCCTAATTCCTTTAATATAAACATTTCCTGAAATAGATAATGATGATTAGATGATGCAGTTTGGTACAACAGCAGACAACATGAACTTTCTCAATTGTATAACTTTTCCACCGGCATGCCAAGAAAACATCAACCATATGAATCTTACTAAAGAAACTTTTAGGTGAAAAGATGTGAGAAATGCTGAAAATTTTCACAATAATTACTCTTGTTTTATTCTTATAAACCATCCTTAAGACTCCCGCACAATATAATAGTGCTGGAAAAACCTTGGCACATTCCTGAGCTCATAAACAAGTGATACAACTTTTGGTAACAGCTCATGCAAACTTCAACATGTATCCAACAATCTGACTCACCATGGAGCTTACAAGGAATTGTGTCTTTGTAACTTAGCAAATTCAGCAAGTGATGCAACTTCAGTATATACAGAAAACCTTTTTTGCAAATGAATGATTGACAAATTTAAGTGGAAGGATGATATCAAATCATCAGCTTTTCTATGAAATCACATAGGATGATATCCCAATAAGTCATTGTGCTCATGGAAAAATGCAACTGGAACATCAAGACACATGCAAAGAATTTTTGATGAGGAAGAAAAGGGAGCAGAAATTTGTTTGTGGGTAATATGCGATACAGAGAGACCTTTCAGAGCAGGCTTGTAAAGTATAAAAGTGCATAAAAGACATAAGGTAAGAACAAAATCAGCCACCTAAATTGAAACAGCCTCTCTACCCACATTACAATATAGGAATTCACATTAGTTTCATGTCAGACTTTCAATTGATGGGAAAAAGAAATGTCATGAAGTGGTCGAACTACTGTTGAAGTTTGGTAAAAGATAGAATCCCATAGAAATGTGTCCATACCATGAACTTTGGTTTGAAACATTAAAATAAGCTAAAGAAAGCAGTAATACACATCTATGCCAATTAAGTTTAACTTCTAGACATTAGAAAATCAGGAACAATTGAAACTAATGTACCAAAATATAAGTAGTTAAAATGCACGATCAATTCAGAAAAAGCAAATAAAATGACACTATGATCTATTCATAAAAAATATACAATCAATGTAAGGAAGCATGACATGGTTAGATCTATGTATTATTATAAATTTATTGTAGATACCTTACTTAAAAGGGGTATTTTTGTCTTTTCACTTGTCAGATTACATTGGAGCATAGAGGCAAGTGTGTGGGGCTAAAACATGAGACTGGAAGGAAGCAACCCATTTTTCCCTTTGAAAAAAGCTCTCAAAAATCACTTTTTAAAACCCATAAAACCTTTCATTTTATTCTCCATTTGATTTTCACTGTCCATAGTACATCCAATGCCTATAATTGACTTTGCATCACAACCCTTGGATCTTGAAAAATTAAAATCCTAGCCATCTATTTTAAATTCCTTTTCCCTAATCACCTAAAACCAATACACCCTCATCTCTTTACATAAGGATTATCTTATCAAAAATCTCTCGTTGATTACTCCTTAATGCAATTCTATTTTTGAGAAGGAAGAGTCTGTTTCTCCACTCATTAAGCTAGTTGCCCACCTGCCAAAAATCAAAGTCACCATTGCAATATAAACTTGTTCATCTCTTTTGGTGACCTCCCCTCATGATGGATGCTCCCCTATAGCCCATAGCCACCTTGTGCTCTTGCTACCTCATACACTTGTTGTCAACTGCCTAACCACATTGAAGCACCACCCCCACCATTGGACATTTGAGTATGGCTTTCATCCAAGATTCAAGCATACATTTTGTCTGATCATCTCTTTATGCAGGTACACTTCAACACCCCTCTTTCCTTCCTATTTTGAGTAATGATACAAAACTAGGCCCAACAGCCCTCAATAGGGGCAAGTAGCTTTCTTTCCAACAATAGAATTGGGTTTCACATGTTATAAGCTCTTGCAAACCTTATTCATGCAACTTTGGTATAGATATTCCCTCATTTGTTCATGTTAATCTACATGTTTTCATGTGTTTCCATCCTTCATGCGTCTGATCTCAGAAAGATTTTATTGGGTTGTGTTCTAAATCTTCTGACCTCTATTTTCCTGGCATTGATCTACACATTTCCATGTGTCTGCATGCATCACATGGTTGGCTATGGAAGAGATTCTTGTTTGGTTATGCTTTAAGTGTTTGGTCTCTGCTTGCTTTCATTCTACATGTTCCCCTACTTCAGCATATCATGCACATGTTCATAGTGACCTGCAAGTTTGCATCCTTTAGCATGCATGTTTTACCATATTTCAGACGAGGTTTTTGTGTAGTCACCATGCAGTCCTTTCAATCATCATAACCTGCACGTTTGCATGCACATTTGTGACCCTTATGCATGATTTCAGATGATGTTTTTCTGTTGAGTTATTTGGCAGTTCTGTTAATCTTAGTTATTTGCATGTCATTTGTATGCTCATTTTTGCAACATTTCAGTTTGAATTTTCAGTTCTACCTGTTAGCAATAGCAATTTTTTTTCTGATCTTATTTCCACACCCTTTTGACAAACCTATTTATTGGATAGCAGGTTGTGGTCACCCCCTATTGAACCAAATGATGGATTAGGGCATATTTTAGATATTGGAGAAGCCTACCACCAACAAGCCACCTCTCAAGTTGAAATGCCAATACAGTTCAGTTTTTGAAATGCCCAATCCTGAAACTCACTGTATTTTGGTTAATACAATTAATCATGGAAGATTGGTGCAGAATTAATAAATCGTTTGATCCAGCATAGTTTTTGACTTGTTGGAGGATGGATTGATCAATCTGTCAAAAAGATCGGTTGATCTAGAGATGGGTTCTCCATCAAAGCCACCACTATCCATTGAAGACTCTACCAAAGGGTTCACCGTGGCCAACTATCACGTAGTTCATCAGAGGCTCCCTGGTGGAGGAAGCCTGATGTCCTAAGCAGTGAGGGCAACAATCCAGTCTCCATTATCACCTTCAAATGTCCAATGCAGCTGAGCTCTCCCTCTTTCTCCAAGTCCAACCCTTCAAATCACTACAAAGGGAGGAGACTGACATGTGCTTTCAATAGCAACAAACCCACCAGAACTCCCAATGGAGCTCTCAAAGTCCCCTCCCCATAAGGTTGGGAATGTCTCTATACTTACTGTCTTGTCTCTACTAAACATAATGCATGTAAAAGTCCACCAAGAAATGCTGTTACATATAAAAAATGCAATGAGAAATAATAAAATACTTACTGTCATGAAAAAAAGACCTAATAGAAGGCCACGGTATGGTGCAATATCAGATTCAACCTGCAATGAAAACTCAGTTTCTGCCAGGAGCAATCCAGCTAAAAATGCTCCTAATGCCATTGAAAGCCCTGCCTGTGAAGAAAGCTGAATGTAATTATTTTCTGGCTTATCTTCTCATCAAAAATTAAGACAAATATTTTTTGCATACCCTTGCTGTAAGTAAACTAGTTCCGAGGATAACTAACAGTGTATTTGCAGAAAATATCTCAGCATTTTGATTCTCTGCAATTTGTCTATAGATAGGCCGCAGCAACTAGAACAAGATAGAGAAGGCAGTGTTAAATGAGTGACAAGGTAGTAAATGAGGACATCTAATAATGTAGATATTACCAAGCGGCCTCCTGCAATTATAACAGTAATGGCTACTAATGCTTTTACAGCAGCCATTCCAAGTGCTTCTGCAATGGCTTGAAAACCAACCTGAGAAGATGAAAGACACATGTAAATATTGGCTGCTCAAAAACCAAAATCATGACCATGCTGCTTTTAGCGTAGAACTAAGCTTGACAAGTTTGCATTACTCCTATTACTTAAATTACAAGTTCCTAAAAGCTCGAAGACAGTTTATCCAGATATGAGAAATATGATACAAAATGCTAAATCTGTGCCATCCTAGCCACTGCAAATGATTGAAGATGTTCAGGAAAACCTGTTGTTGCAACACATACAACAAAGAGACTAAATCCAACACCAAACCAATAGTAATAAAAAAAATTCCATTCTATAACAAGGATGTCATATATTTCATAATGAAACCTATTCTATCATGTACAGTGTATGAAAGCCATGGATTTTAGAAGGCATATGTCACATGTTAGAAATATATTTGTGCATTTTTGGGTATTTGAGTCTTGTATGGTTGGATCCATATATCACTATATATGTACTCTTTCATTGTCAATTAAAAACTTCAATCCTCTCTTTTCCCTAACTAGCGTGCCCTCACTATCTTGGCATAATCAACTCCATAGGTTTGTGTAAACCCTCAAACAACTAAGTGAATCTTGTATCAATCAAGGGATCCATCTGCCAATCTACTTCTACAGATGTCTCTACCAATTTGGACAGCACCATGACACCCTGATCAGTCACTATCTCTCTCAGATTGATTATGATAAACTTCTTCATCCTCGGCAGAACTCCACAATAACAGCTGCTCATGTTCTCTCCTCAAGTATACAAGCCTTCCACATCATCTCTAATTCTGGTACATCTACTCATATATTAGACAATCAGTCTCTTTTTAATCACCTTACAAAACCATCCAACATCAACTTTGTTGCCCTCATTGATGAACATGGTTGTCCTGTTTCTGATGAAGGTACTGCTACTATTATTCTGATTTATTCCTTGACAAAGTTCTTCATATTCTTGATTTTCCTGTAAATTTATTATCTATTAGTATCAACATTTAAGAACCTTTTTTGTTACTTTCTACCTCTTTAATTTTACATTTCAGAAACTTGTGTCTATGGCTATTTCTACTAATTCTTCTTTATTATGGCATTGTTCTCTCAATCATCTCTCTTCATCAACGTCAGCATGTTCTTCCTTGGATCTCAATTTCAAGGATTGATCCGGAACAAGTTTTCAATCTTACCAATTGATTTTAAGTTGGAATTTCACACTTTGATAGGAAGTGACACCATAGGAATTAGACCATGCAATATTAGCACAACACTTGTAACTAAAGATATGAGACATCTTAAGTATATCTTAGGAATTGAACTTGCCAATGCAAGGGACAAGATAATGTTATTAGATGAAATATATACTTGACCTTTAGAAGATTGATCATTTAGGATGTAAAACAAAAAGCACTCTAATTCATCAAAGTTTTTTTTGGATGATTCATTAAATGTGTTTAAGAAGTACGTAGATATAGACAATTGACTGGGAATTTGATTTATTGGACAACTAGTCATCAAAAAAATTTGAAGGTAACAGGTCATCCTAGTTTATGCATGGACCTAGAATGATACATTAAAGGCACCATAAACTAAGGTCTTGTTTATAGGAGGCAAGAATTCTCAAACTCAAGTTACATAGGTGTGGCATCTAGGTAAGGAATTCAGCTTCATTTTTGTATCAAACTTCGGTGATTTAAAAAATCAATATATGCTGGTAAAATTTTGTTACATCAAAGTCATTATAAAGAAAAAGCTTTTGTTAATAAATTACTAAGTCCACTAACAAGATACAATAATAACAACTCATCCTAAGGAAAAATAAAAATATAGTAAAAATGTTACCCCTCCTTTAGAAGAATTTGGTGAAATAAGTGGTATCAATATCAGCAAAACTACCACTGCCAAATCCTGCAACAAAGTAATGAAGTCAATATTGCATTAGTGCCATATGAAGAAATACATGCATTAGGAACTTTAACCAAGAGAAAATCAAGAATTTTTTATTTTTAGATAACAGTCACATTGCTAGACCTTGTAAAAGGAATGAGTTCACATGCATCTATATTCCACATACTGCTAAATTGGATAATCTATCAAATGCTAGTAAAGGATAAAAGATATAAATTGTTTCAAAAATCATAGAAATATATGTATTCATCAAGAAAAGCTCCCACCCACCTCCCATCTCCATATTTATTTATTTATTTATTCATTTATTTATTTATCTATCTTTTTACTCTTCCAGGAATTGAGATTCTCTCCTCAGAAGCAGCACTTGATGGCTGGGTTTCTCCTCAAATTTAGCATGACAGAAGCAACAAGTTAAGGAAAATCCACAAATCAAATCTATCACTTGAAGAAGTATGTACATTTTTTTAAAAGAAAATAGTGTGAATCTTTAATGTATGCACGTATTGCATTGAAATATGTAAATAATAATGATCAAGAACAAAATGAGAAGGTACTTGAAATGACTAAACAGACAATCTCCAATTCACACTGATTTGACCCACGAGAAAGAATTTTTAGTGCTATCATAAGAAACATCACGCATAAATTGCAAGCATTTTGTAGATGAAAGGAACCTGAAATAATAAAACAGAAAATGTAGCACGACCATGGCGTGAAGTGTTTTCCCCTCGCTCTTGGAGCACCTAAGAAATAAGTCCAAAGAGACATGAATTAGAATATTTACAATGCTTTTCACTTTAAATTCTTATCGGCTAAAAGTAAAGAAGCAGAAAAAAAGATATTTGACAAATTTAAAGGGAATATGGTATGGCATATTCAAAAAATTTAACATAATATTTGACAGACGCAATACCACCCTATCTCCCACTCTGCTTCATGAAAGATATCACTAGATACACTCTTCTGTTTTTCGTTGATATAAATCTAAATTTCAGCAGCTACCATGCCCACAATTATTCAGGATTCGAGACAATAGAGGCTAGGGCTACATGGGCATTTCCCTGATTACTACTCTAATAATGCTGTTATATTTACTTGCAATATAGAAGTGTAAACTATGCATTACTTGTAAGCAGGCAATGAATTGTTACAGATCATAAACAGAACTGTGAACAGTAAGGAACAGGCAATGGCTTGTTTCAGAAATAATAAACAAGTGACAACTCACAGTTGCAAAAGCAAGGAATCCAATTTTCAATATAATTTTTCCCATTCTAGGAACATTAAAATGCACCTGTAACACAACAGCTGTGGATGATAGAGCCAGGCCATTTCCAATGACAATTGCTGCAGGGCCTGCCAAGCTTGATGCATAGTGAGCAACCAAGCCAACAACAGTTGCAGTTACAAGTACCTGGGCTTGGAGAATTGTACTCAGAAATGTGAAAAAGACAAACAATATCATGTGGAATAGCACAAGCAAGGATGTTGTTTAAGTCACCTGAGCAGAGCCCAATCCAAAAACATATTTTTTCATGGAACTGAGTCTTTCCACAGAAAGCTGTGATGCAATTAATCAGAGTTCCATCAACCACAGAAATAATAAGTATGCAAAATCAACTCAGATATCAAATATTTTTAGATATACCTCAAGTCCAATATTAAATAACAAAAATACTACGCCAAATTCAGCAACTGCCTTGGTTCCATGAACATAACGAATGATAGATAAACCATAAGGTCCAATTAATATACCAGCAGCTAGATATCCAAGTACGGGACTGCCTGTAATGATGACAAAAGCATGCCACAAATTATGAAGAAACAATTTTTTTGAGGGCTTATAAAAAGACAAATTTACTCATAAATGTTACAGAAAGGAAGTAACAACAGACAATGTCCTCCCACCATCATCATGTAAAAGCAAATAGCAGTATGCATAATCAAATCAAGACAGACACATCAAACAAAAGAATAAAATTTACCAAATCACTTAAGGAAAAAAATCAAACCACACTGAAAAAATCAAAACATGTAGATATAGGGGGTTTGCACCACAAAGCATGGGAAATGATTTTGAGTCATTTCCGTATGACCACCCCATTTCAGGTTATTTGTACATGTTCATGTAAAAGTAATTACTCATCCTTTATGGGATACATATAAGCAACATTCCTAAAAATGCCCTGGCCCAATCTCTATTCCCCATGCAAACAGCCCAGCAATCTCCTCATTGAACACCAATCTCTCCTCCAAAGATCAGGCTCCTCCTTTATTCATGGTGAGAAATTGAGAGAGCATGGTGGGATCGACCTTGGCTTGTTGTTCATCCCACAACAGATGGCATCAGGATGGCCATGGCAGAAGGGAAGAGATGCCAGAGTATTCAACTGGGGTGCTCTTCTTCATCTTCTCCTCCTTGAGCACCAATCTCCCCCTCTGTCTATCCTTGAACACTCCACCACCACACCACTTCATGACACCAGATGACACAACATTCACTCATCACTACTCTTTGATTTTTCTCCACTTACACTGTTATGCAAGGAGGAAGAAGAGATGGAGCAATCACATATAGCACCGGATTTACATGGTTCTCCTTTTAGGTACGTCCATGAGATGAGAGAGTTTTAGGAGTTTTCACTATTTGAGAGAAGGAATACAAAAGAGAAGTATTCTTCAAATGCCCAAGACCCATAAGCTTATATAGCTTGGAAGGTCATGTCCAAAAGACCAAAATACCCTTATACATCTTATAACAAATTCAAGACACATTTCAACAATCTCCACCTTGTCTTGAATGCACTCTCCACCTACAGTAAAACTCCCATCCAAAAAAGACCCATGAGGGTCAGGCATAGGCATAGATATTAAGAAAGTCTAGACAATGCTTGAACTTGCTCTTAATAACTTCCTTGGTAAATATGTCAACTGAATTTTCTTTAGTGTTGATCTTTAAAACTTTGATTTTATTTTCTGACCGAAGAAAGTGATACCTAACATCAATGTGTTTCATGATCGTATGAAACACATTATCCTTTGTCAAACAAATGACACTAAGATTGTCACAGAATATGTTTGCTTTCTGATGATGCAAACAAAAATCTGCTAGTAACCCTTTGAGCCAAATCTCTTCCTTTGCTGCTTCTGTCATAGCCATATATTTAGCCTCTATAGTAAACAAGGATACAGTTAGCTGAAGTATTGACTTCTAACTAACAATAGA
This sequence comes from Cymodocea nodosa, assembly GCA_036874045.1. Classification (NCBI taxonomy): domain Eukaryota; kingdom Viridiplantae; phylum Streptophyta; class Magnoliopsida; order Alismatales; family Cymodoceaceae; genus Cymodocea; species Cymodocea nodosa. The sequence continues at coordinate 2,332,154 of CM072345.1, forward strand.
ATCTGCAACTATGAAAACATATCCAGTCAAAGATCCCCTTTGATCAACATCTCTTGTAAAATCTAAATCAAAGCATCCAGCCATAGTGCAACTATTCTTCACGCCATAGATTAAGCCTACATCTGTTGTTCCCCTCAAATATCTAAAAATCCGCTTCACAACCTACTAGTGATCCTTTCCAGAATTAGCCATAAATCTACTAACCACACCAAGAGAATAAGTTAGATCTGGTCTAGTGCACATTAAACTTCCAATAGCTTGTAAGTATGAAACATGCTTCATATAGTCTTTCTCGGATTGAGACTATGGTGTCATAGCAGAAGATAGGCGTAGATTCCTATCATAAAGAGTGCTAATGATTTTGCTAGAAGTCATTGCAAACTTGTGCAAAATCTTCTCTATGTAACTACTTTGATGGAGATAATTTTCCAACAATTCTGTCCCAGTGTATATCTCCATCCCAAGAATTTTTCCAACTACTCTCAAATCTTTTATATCAAATTCTGACTTCAGAGTTTCTTTTAGTTCCTTTATCACTTGTACATCTTGAGCTGCTACCAAGATGTCATCAACATATAACAAAAGATAGATGTGTATATCATCATTCAACTTTCTAATATACACACATGAGTTATAAGACCTACGGGTAAAACCAACTCTAGTAATAAAGGTGTCAAATCTTCTGTACCATTGTCTTGAGGATTGTTTAAGTCCATACAAAGACTTCTTCAGCTTGCACACTAAGTTTGATTTCCCCTTCTCTTCAAAGTCAATTGGTTGATCCATCCATATTTCTTCATCAAGATCATCATGCAAAAAGGCTGTCTTCACGTCTAACTGTTCCAACTCTAAATTCTTTACTGTAACAATTGTCAAAAGAATTCTAATGGATGAGTGTCTAACAATAAGTGCAAAGACCTCATTAAAATCCACACCTTCTTTCTGAGAGTACCATTTTGCCACAAGTCTGGCCTTGTACTGAACTCTTTGATTCTCTTGTGTTCCAACCTTCTTCTTGAACACTCATTTGCAACCAACAATATTTCTTCCTAGAGGGCACTTCACCAAATCTCATGTCTGATTCTTCTAAAGGGATTGGAACTCTTCCTGCATGGTTATCACATAATGAGCAGCATCTAAACTCTTCAAGGCAACCTCATAGTTGGTAGGATCTACATCTTCCTCCACCTTATTTGCCACCTATAGAGTATAGGTGATCATATTACTATATCCATACCTCTGAAAAGATTAGACATTCCTTCTAAGATGATCTCTAGTAACACATCTCTACTCAACTTCTTTCACGTCAAGTACCTCCTGATGATCAACTGTTTCTGAAGGTTGACTTGTGCTTGTACCAGGTTGTCCTCTATCAACTGGTTGTTGTATCTCAAACTCCACCTATTTTGGAGCACTAGGTGTCTTTGAATCTTCAACTTCATCCTTTCTCAACATAAAATGCTTCTCATTAAATGTGACATCCCGATTGTATATCACCTTCTTAGATGATGTGTCAAAGATTCTATACCCCTTTACTCCAATCCCATAACCAACAAAGATGTCTTTCTTTGCTTTTGGTTCTAACTTATCATTATGAACTTGATAATAGGCAGGACATCCAAATATCCTGAGCTTAGAGTAATCTACAACCTATTCAGACCAAACCTCATAAGGGATCTTGTCCTCAATGGCACTAGATGGTGATCTATTAATTAAATAAGAGGTTGTGTTAACTACCACTGCTCAAAAGCTCTTGCTCAAACTAGCATGAGAGAGCATGAATCTAGCTCTCTCTAGGAGAGTTCAGTTGAGGCATTCAGCCACTCCATTTTGCTACGAAGTACCTCTAACCATATGATGCCTAGTTATACCAGCATCTTTACAAAACTCATCAAATTCAGTAGAGCAAAATTCTAAACCATTATCTCTTCTAAGATATTTTACCTTTCTATCAATCTGATTTTCAACCATGATTTTCTACTGCTTGAAGTTTTTAAAGGCTTTATTTTTATGCTTCATAATGAAGACCCAATTCATAAGAGAAAAATCATCAACAATTGATAGAAAATACCTTGAACCTACAAGTGAGAGTTGTTGGGATGGACCCTAATAGTCAATATAGACATAATCTAGAGGTTTTTTTGGTGGTGTGCTTTCCTTTTCCAAACTGCACACGCTTCTACTTTCCAAATATGCAATGCTCACACAAGTCTATATTAACAAACTTGTGTCCTTCCAATTTGCCTAAACTACTAAGTGTCTGCATCCCCCTTTGTCCCAAATGTCCCATCCTAAAATGTCAAATTGCAGAAGTAAACTACTGATCATCACTTCTAGCTGCAACAACTAAACCAATAGTAATAGTACCTTGAAGGATGTACAAAGGTCCATCTTTGACACCTTTCATTATGAACATGGAGCCTTTTAGGACTTGGAGCTTTTCTCCTCCACCTGTATACTTGAATCCCTTTGAATCAAGAGTCATCAAAGAAATTAGGCTTTTGCCCAACTTAGGCATATGCCAAACATCCTCAAGTATCTTCACTATACCATCTTGCATCTTGAATTTTATAAAACTAATACCAACTCTATTGCAAACATCATTGTTTGCCAGGGACATTTGTCCACCATCCACTTGCTCATAGGTGTAAAAATACTCTCAATTGGGAGTCATGTAATGTAACGCGTCAAAGTCCATGATCCATACCTGATCTGAATATACACTACATGAAACTATTAAGGAGAAGTCACACTCTGACGCTGAATCTTCCTTTTCTGCCACAGCTGTACTTCCCGTGGATTTCAATTTTAGGCAGTTGACCTTTCAATGTCTCTTTTCTTTACAATAGTTGCAAGTGTCCTTGAAGTACTTTCCCTTAGACTTGCTTCTGTCTCTGTGCTTGTTGTCTTTCCTATTTAGACGTTCCTTGGATTTTGTATGATGCACTGACAAGCTTAATCTACCTAAATCACTACTACCATGAGTAGTCATATGTCTCAGCTCTTTAGAATGAAGGATTGATCTCACCTCCTCTAAAGTGATGGTATTTCTATCCACCACAAAAGATTGTACAAAATTCTCAAAAGAGAGTGGAAGTGATACCAACAAGATAAGTGTTGCATCCTTGTCCTCTATTGTGACATCAATATTTCTCAACTCCATGAGGATGGTGTTGAGTTGATCTAAATGTTGCTTCAACGATGTCCCTTCCTTCATTTTAAGAGAAAACAATCTTTGCTTTAAAAGTAATTTGTTTGTAAGAGACTTGGTCATATAAAGGGTCTCTAACTTGTTCCAAAAACCTAAGGTAGTTGTCACATCTGCAACTTCAATTATGACTTCATCAAACAAGTATAACAAGATAGTAGAGTGAGCCTTCACTACCTGTATTTCAAGCTCTAAAGTCTTGGTGTCAATGGAAGTTGACTCCCTATTTAGTGGAAGCTAAATTCTTTGTCGTTTCAACAAGGCCTTCATCTTTATCTACCACAAGCTGAAATTATTCCTTCCTGTAAACTTCTCTACTTTCAAAGCTGGTGAAGCCATAAAAAAAAAAAACAATTCTAAAATCTCCTGATAAAAACTTACAAAATGCAAATAACTCTCCAAGACTAACTAGAAAGTCACAAACAAACCATCCAACAGCAACTATAGCAACACCTCACCCAAAACTCAATCGGGGGATGACTAGAGGATTGAGACACAACAGTTGTGCTGTTTTCTCACCTCAAGGGCTGCACTCAGAAGTACAGCAACAGATCGGGCTTCACAAACGTTCGTGAGGCTAGGGTACAAGCAAACCATGTCTGAAATTCAATTTTCAGATGTCTAGAACACTGTTAGGGCTTGAATATGTGAAGAACTTGCATGCTGGAAGGTTGCTAGGGCAACTACTAGCACCAACAAGGGCTGTCGGCAGTGACTAAAGCTCAAAGACGAGCTTCCTCCTGCTGGACGAACTGCTGACAACAAAAGGAACATGTGAACAGTGAGCAGACGACACAAACAGTGTGTTGAGGTCGTGCACGAAGAGGTTCCCATGCAGAATACAACTTTAGATGCGTGGAAATAGGCGAATGGCTCCTATAGCAAACTGGCAGAAGAGCAGGTCAGCTTTAGACGAGGCTTCAGATGCACGGAACATGTGAACAAGCAGGACTACGGACAGACGTGCACGTGAGTGGTAGGATGCACAAGCTCCAACATGTGTTTGCTGCTTTCGATGACAAAATGGCAAAAGCACCTCTCTTCCTCTTCCACACAAAACTCCTTTCTCCTCTTTCAAATCCTAGGCTCTAATACCACTTGTTATGTAAGGAGGAAGAAGAGATGGAGCAATCACACATAACACCAAATTTACGTGGTTCCCCTTTCGGGTACGACCACGAGATGGGAGAGTTTTGGGAGTCTTCACTATTTGGGAGAAGAAATACAAAAGAGAAGTATTCTCCAAATGCCAAGACCTATAAGCTTATATAGCTTAAAGGGTCATGTCTAAAGGACCAAAATACCCTTATACATCTTATAACAAATTCAAGACACATTTCAACATACACCACTCAACAATGGTAGATGGACCCCCCTCCTTTTCTTCGTCCATTCAACCTCCATCACAACACCCACTTATCCTTGCTCTCTCTTCCACTAATTTTTTCTTCACTCATCCCTCTTCACTTATTTAGTGAGTATATTGCTCAAATGTGTGAAAATATTATAATATCTGTGATATGGTCAATAATTGTATTAACTTTTTTAAGAACATGTATCTTGATTATATTATGTCCAAACTTTCATTTGTATTTCAAAGTTAACATTTGGGATAACACCCAAATTTTACTTTCCTGTCATTTCCTAAATAGGCACAAACATCAAGAAAATCAAGCAATAGTAAATCACTTTCCTATGCTTTCAATTCCCCTAACAATTTCTGTTTGACTTCAAATTTACTTTCTTAACAAATCTTTGTGCACAAACAGACACATAAGATAACATACCCATTTATTAATCATCATTACAACATTATTCTGAGTTACTTTTTTAACCAACCAGCAAGTACTTGAAACATACTAACAAAATTGACCTTGGCAAGCAAAATTATAGTTATATGTAATCTTTGACTTTTCCATCAATAGAAAGCTCAAAACATGACTAGAGGGTCAAAACAAACTTTTACAAGGTTCCATGTAGTTAAGTATCAAGGTACTTTCATACTTTGGCAACCTCCTAATTCTTGAATACTGGTAATACAAAAGCAAAGCTGGCCACTTCATTTGATAGAAATGTCAAATCAGGGCATGAGTAGAGACTAGAAACTAGAGAGTGAACAGAGAATGTTATTAATAATTTCCAATAACAACTTTCATTTCCCATTAATTCACAAATAAAGCTGACATTCATTTAAATGAAATATCTAAGGAAACAAGACTTCAATATAACCAAACAGTTTTCAAATCTAAAATGTCTGAAACCCCAAAGAGAACCCGCTGAATACTTATGAAGTAGTAAAAACAGAATAATTGTATTAACAAAGTTACACAAACCAGTATTAGAACTAAGACAGACAGTGCCATTGGCAAAAATATAAATTTAAAAAATGAGCATACCACCAGGGATTTTCTGAAAAATGGGCACAAATATAACACTTGCAAGGAGCAACCACAGCATGTCAAATAGTGAAGCTTCCTCTCCATTCAGCTGGAAAAATATAAAATTAATGAAGATATGAAGATTTGCACACAGTTTGGGTACATAATTTCAAGATTCGCACCTCTTGATGAGGAATTATTTCAATTAATTTCTTCAATCTCTTTGGAAACCTCTTTATTTTACGAACCATAGGCATGGCAGTTGAGGTCACTTCTTCAATGCTAGTAACCATATCTGTTTGTGGGAAAATTTGAGAGCTTTTGTATGTTTGTTTGTTAAGAAAGATGCCCCTGCAAAAGTTTCCAACACAGACTGATCATTTTATGGATGGAGTTTATAACCAAACAAATGGTTGAAAGTTAATATCAAAAGATGAAAGACGCTTAATTTAGGTCAGGCATAAAACATTGATAGCATATCAAGCATCAATATCAAGAAAAAAATGAGATTGCCAGATTAGTATTGTGTTATATCATATGGGTTGATGGGTTAGTGGATATTCATTTAGTCAAAACCCTAATTACTTCATATATACTCTTGTAATTTTTCTTAGTGAAGATAATCCATCATTTTTCCTCTCCTCACGCATGACACATTTGCACAGGAAAACATAGGGCAACAACCACCACCACCACAAACCCTAGCCACCACTCTCCTTCTCTACCCACCTCCACCCACAGCCAGCCACCCCTCCCTCTCTTCCCAGACAGCTACACCCTTCCACCCCCCTTCCCAGCCCAACAGAACCTCAACCCACCTGCAGGAGGTTGTCAGCCCCCACCACCACTTTCCAGGCCACCAGTGGTCTATTTCCAGGCCCTAGGCCTGCCTGACCAGACCTTCTTGGGCCAGCTACCTACTGTACAACCCCTTTTGGGGTTGCTGCTGCATTCCCACTACCACTGGCACTCCTGGTGGTGGTCCCTACTGCTGCTCAAACCTAAAAGAGGCTGATGTCCTGCTGCTACCACCTCCTTCTTCTCTGGAGGTATCTCTTCTACCACTTCTGTTGCTAATCACTACTATTACTCACCAATCAGACTCTGTATCTCCCTTTCAGTATGCATATCATGGCTAAATATGAAACTCACACCAAAAATCTGAGCAGGACCTCTAAAAAATTGAATGGCAAAAACTATTTGATGTGGGCCAAGAACATTCAGATCTTCATAATTGCACGCCAGAAATCAAAACATCTCATTCAGTCACCACCTGATGTAAAGGACAGATTCCATAATAATTGGTATCCAGATGATTCAATCATCATCTCTCGGTTAATGAATAACATAGAACCTAGTGTTGCTTAAGGTGTGATGATGTTCCCACTTGCCGAAGAGATCTAAAATACTTTGAAGCACATGTACGGTCATGAAAATATATTCTGAATTTATGAGATCTATGAGCATCTATTTACATGGCACATAAAAGATCACTCTATTCATGACCATTTTGCCACATCATGTATGCTACCAGAGAAGCTTGATATATGTTAGCTGTCGACAACAAATGAAACCACCATGCATTGATATCATAAGCAGCTTGTAGTTGCTATATATCTCCAACCTGAAGTTACAGATCTACTCCCAGATCCAAGGACAAATTCTTAGAGTTGCCACCCTTCCAAACCTTGAGATGGTTTTTTCAAAGGTTTTGCAAGTTTCCACTAGGCCACTTGCACAAAAACCAGATCGGTTTGTCATGGCTGCCCAAGGGCATGGTCAGAATGCCAATTGAGAAGGTCATGGAGGTTGTCAACTGTATATGCATTGCATACATAACAATTGCATATTTGATCATTACTATAAAAAGTTCAAAAAACTAACATGGGCATAGATCTTTTTTGTATAATTCCCTAATCTATTTGAGGGGTGGGAGCCCATTCAAAGGTTCTACATATAGGGAGGAAACCTAAGCTCAACATGGAGAGGGAAAAAAAGTTACAGATATCCAAGCAATATACTACTAACATCTTCTACCACAAGGGAAACCCAACTTATCCAACTACCAGTGCTGATGAGACTCAATCGACAACTCAGCAGCACTTTTGTAGACACATCTTTGACTACAAGTAAGATCAGTCTTGGCAAGTGAGTCGGTAAGCTAGTTGGCTTCTCAAGACACATGTCTAATTGAGTGAGCTTGTTGGACCAGATCCATATGGGTTGGCCAGACTATCAAAGCCTGTCCCAATATACAATGATTATTTTGGTGGCCATTAAAGAGAGTGAGGGAGTCAGATTTTGATTTCTATGAGCTCCAAATTAAGGCCCATATTCCTACATATGATGAAGTCATTTAACATGGCCTGGAGTTCAGTCATCATCATATTAATTTGTCCATAGGGTTCTTGGAAGGCTGCCAACACCTCCCCTTGGGTGTCCCAGATGCTTCCACCTCCAACTGCATACCCAACCATGTAAACTGCACCATCCCTTTTGGGTTTGATAAGGTAAAAGGGAAAGAACAACTTGTCCTTTTTAAAAAATAGGGTACAATAAATAAAATTATACATGAAAGAACAAATAAAACCACACACGTTGTTATAGAGAAACTACATAATTTCTTGCTAGTTTTTTCCCTGCATAAAACAGTATGTTATAATTGAAAGAGTAACATAATATTTGCATTTATCTGCATAGTTTCTGTATCCCCTTTTTATCCCATTGATTTAAAAGAATATCCATAAATTTTTGTTTACTTATCTTTTAAACTGCATGGAACCAAGAGCCATTCACAAGCAAAGCATTTGTTGCATGTCTACATAATGTTATTTACATAAATTTCTTTTTTTTTCTCTTGAGTGGTCATTACTTAGGCAAATTTTATGCCAACATATTCCCTATGTCCCGTCCCCTTTGTTGAGCCCTAGGAATGTTCTTTCCCTTTTTTACAGAATATCTTGAGAAAGACATTTATGAATTATTTTATTTCCAAAATCATACATGATAATTTGATTAAGTGATTAATTATATAAAAACATGTATTTCCCTTGGTTTACTTCATGTCTGACAAGGCTACCTATGTATATAATCACATAATGCTCTTATTCATAACTCAATAAGAATATGTTAGAAATACCTTTTATTCATGGAAACCAAACAAACATCACATATCCAATGATATTATATCATGCATTTGCATACCAAGTAAAACAGTATAGCCATTAATTATGCCACCAAAGCAATATCAAAGGCATCCATGCCCTTGCTTTGGTGGTGGCTTCAATGTTTTGACAGTGTCAATATTATGAAAGTATCATACTGCAAAACCTTGCATGTTAACATTTGAGTAGAGAGCTCACCCAAGTCCAAGAAGCAATATTCCAAATATGAGAGTGGGAGCTTTTCTCTTAGCAATTTCAAGAAAATCACAGAATATGGCAGCAGGTGTGAACTCCTCACCATCTTTGTCAAATGAAAAGAAAGATGCAGAGAAAAAACGAGAAGATTTGTTCACTGATGCTTTGGATGCAGAGACGGGCGATGAATCCTTAGTTGGGTCCTTTTGAGTCTCCTGCTTCTTTGCCTGTGTGTTACCCTTTGGCATTTCAACTGCAACATCAGGCGTGAGACCTTTTGGCTTCTCAGCAACATCAGGTGTCAGATTTTTTGGCTTCTCAATTGGAACATCAGCCACCACATAGGAGTTCGAACTTGGTGTACCATTCTCTTGATCACTCAAGTGATCAGGCACACATACTTCATCTACTTTCTGTCCAATTGTATCATTATCAGATGGATGATCAGAGACAATCTCCTGGACTTCCACATTAGCATCATCCCTAACAATCTCACCTTCCAAACCTTTGTTTACCATGTATGTCCCATCATCCAAAATCTGGTTTTGGGTTGATGGTGTCTGCAAGTTAGCTGTGCTGACAACATCAACTAATTTTTTTTCTCTTTTCAATGCAATCTCAGCATCATTTAAACGCTGAGCAGCCTCAAGTTCATAGGCTACAGCTTTTTCAGCCAAAATCATGATATCTGCCACCTCCTCCTCTGCCTTTAGCACATCAAATTGGGCCTTCTCTGCTCCCTCACTCAACCTATCAACTTCCTTCTGCAGTTCAGCTTTCTTAGTTTGTACACTTCTCAATTCAGCCTCAAACTTTGACAAGCAAATGAAACAACTTTTAACTTCTTCTTGAGCAGATAAAAGTGCTTCTTGATCTCTATTTTGCTCAAGATCTTTGGACGGACTAGGTGTCTCATTTGTAAGTTGTGTAGCCAAAGTGGCTACCTTAATTCTAGCTTCAGCCATGGAAAGGGCCATTTTTGCCTTCTGAACATCTTCTTTGAGGTTGGCTTCTTCGTTGATAATATCTTGAATGATGGATACAGTTAGAGAGACATCACTCCAAGCATTTTCTGCTTCATCCTTCAGTTGGATGGCCAATTCAGATATCCTTTGAGCCTTCTCTTCGTAAATAGAACTGTTATGCCTAGCAACCTCCAACTCCTTGTTAGCCTTCTGAAGCAAATGCTTCAAATCCTCCAACTGGAGATTGCCAGGACCTTCTTCCTCTGAATCATTCGCAGCAGAGGCAGAAGTGGATTGCTCATCCAAAACTTCACCAGGTGGAACCCGTCCAACCGATGAAATTTCCCCAGTAAGTTTGGCATTCTGTCCCTCACCATCCACAAATGCCAAAGAATCATCCGCCTGACACCACAATTGCATTGTTCCATTTCTCGCACTCAGACAGCTCTGCAAAGGCGATAGAAGCAAGGCATGACAAAATCCTCCTTTACAGTGTACTCTGGCAGTGGACCGACCATCTCTGGCACCAATTTTCTGCCTCCGCTTAGCCAAAGAAGTAACCTTCAGATTCCCGACAGAACAGCAGCTACCTCCTTGCCATAAACATGTCGCGTTTGGCAATCGAATACACGAATCAAACGCATTGTTACAGCCAAAACCACATGCGAAACCCATTCGTCCTCTCCCCTTGAAGGACCAACCGCAACAAGAAACTAAGCACTCGCCATCAATTCAACTGCCTCAAACAAAACCACCAGAGACAAGTGGAAAAATAAAAAAGAAAACGTCATGCTCAAACCAGCACAAAAATTCACCATCTACAATCAGAAGAACCACTACGTAACTCGCAATAAGCCCTAGGATTTCGCGAAACCAGATTCAGTAAGAACCGGAGGTCCAATGGAGATGCTGGGCCTGCTGGCCTTCGCTTGCAGCAACTTGACCCGTCGGGAATGGATTAGAGACGAGGATGGGAGGAGTCAGAAGGAGGGGAATGGATTCGTCGTTGTTGTTGTAAAGGGGAGAGCACTTACGACATGCGAAGGGTGATGACGCCGATGCCGGTGCGAGGCTGATGACACAGGGCGGAAGCGGAGCAGCGTGGGAGCGAGGAAGAGACCGGTGATTTTTTATCGGTATTTTCGCAGGGGCCACACGTGATACATGTCGATGGCCGGCCCGCCCCTTTTTTTTCCGGTCCGATACGAATTGCGAAGCACAGCGTGCTGGCAAGAAGCCAGCCTAGGATTTATCGGTCTTTCACACTGTTCGATTTTGTTACAGGTTATAGGTTGATGATGTCTTAGTCTGTTGACATGTCGAATGGTATTTATTTAAATTGATAAAAAAAAATATTTTAAATAAGATGACGGAATTCAAACCACGTGACTTTTAGAATGTGTTTTTGCATGTCGTGAAGTTTAGAAATAAAGTAAATGAAAATTTCAGATTTCGTGAATTAGAAATTTTAGATTTTTGAAAAATGAAAGATTGTTTGTGTTAGATGTAATGTTCAAAATTAAAATATATTTTTTTAATCAAAGAATTTTAATAATTAATTTTAATAATTAATTTTAATTTACTCTATTTTTTCACATTATAATACTTACATTTTAAAAAAAATATATCAAAAATAAAAATATTTATTTATTAATAATATCATAAACAAATTGAACAAAAGTTGTATTGTGTATTACCTATTTGAACATAGCATATCACAACTAATTACCTTTCGAAATTGTTAACTAACGTAAATATATTATTCGACTAGGCTAGGCTGGTCCGTGGGTTGATTCGAGCTGGGCCTAAGTTGGCCCGTGCCTAGTTGAAATCTAACGGAAAATAAAAAATAGAAAATATAATATAATACCTCTCTTATATAAATTAATAAATGTAAACATAAAAGTTGATGTATACAAAATTAATAAATGTTAAAGTAAAAGTTGTTAAAAAATTAATAAATGTAATACAAACTTGTTTAAACATAGAACTTGATGTAATAATTGAAAATTAATAAATGTATTTATAAATAAAATAATGTGTTTGAATGATGAATTGATTATTGGAAACGTTGTAAATTTATTTATTTTTATTTTAATTTAAAATAAAGAAAATAAATATAAAAAATCAACTAATGAAAATTAATAAGTTTATTTATAAATAAAATAATGTGTTTGAATGATGAATTGATTATCGGAAACGTTGTAAATTTTTTTTTTTTTTAATTTAAAATCAAAAAAATAAATATAAAAAATTAACAATTTAAAATTAATAAATGTATTTATAAATAAAATAATGTGTTTGAATGATGAATTGACTATCGAAAATGTTGTAAATTTTTTTCTTTTTATTTTAATTTAAAATCAAAAAAATAAATATAAAAAATCAAAAACTTCAATTAGACCGAAGTTGAGATTCGGTCTGATCGAAAAAAATAAAAAACTGAAAAACTTATGTTTGATCGAAGACTGAGCTTCGGTCTGATCGAAGAAAAATAAAAAAAAATAAAAAAAATTAAAAGACTTTAGTCGGACTGAAGGAAAAAATTCGATCTAACTAAAAAAAAATAAAAAACTTCAGTCGAACCGAAGGAAAAAATTCGGTCTAACTGAAAAAAATAAAAAAATGAAAAAACTTCAATCAGACCGAAGGAAGAAATTTGGTCTGACCGAAAAAAAAGTAAAAAAACTATAAAACTTCGGTCGGACCGAAGGAAATAATTTGATCTAACTAAAAAAAATAAAAAACTTCGGTCGGACCGAAGGAAAAAATTCAGTCTGACAGAAAAAAAAAGTAAAAAAACTATAAAACTTTGGTCGGACCAAAGGAAAAAATTCGGTCTAACTGAAAAAAAATAAAAAACTTAAAAACTTAGATCAGACCGAAGTTCAGACTTCGATTTGATCGAAGGAAAAAACAAAAAACACTTCAGTTAGTCGGAGTGTTAAACCAAAGAAAAATAAAAATGAAGAAAATTTTGCCGATCGCACCGAAGGTGGTCTAACGGTTTGACCGGAAAAAAAAATAAAAGAAAAAGAAAACTTATATTTTAAGAAAAAATATTAAGTCTTCTTATTTATATTTATTAATAATATCAATTTGAACAAATTGAACAAAAGTTGTATTGTGTATTACCTATTTGAACATAACATATCACAAACAATTACTTTTCAAAATTGTTAACTAACATCTAATATATAAATAAAATTCACAACATAAATATAAATTGTCAACATACAAATATTCAAATATTGTAACATAACAATTTGACAAAGTTACATATGAAATAATTTAAAAGTCACGTCCATCCCACATGGTAGTCTTCATGTTGTCACGCATTTCATCTGCTATTTGTTTTCTTCGTTCTTGTGTCATTTCTAATATACTATCTATCTGTGAAAGCTCATCTTCAATAATTCCAATTTTTTCATTTTCTAGATCAAATTCAGCTAACTCATCTTCTAGATCTTCTAATAAATCTGCTCTGTAAGCTTTACGTATAAAATTATGTAATAGGAAGCAAGTCATCACAATCTTCGTTTGTGTATCATAAGGATACGGCATATGTCCTCGTAAGATTGCAAAACGATGTTTAACAACTCCAAATGATCGCTCAATCATTGATCTTAATTGTGAATGTCTATAATTAAAGTTTTCGACTGCATTTTCTGGAACTCTATTATTTTCATATTCAGATAGATAATATCTCACTCCTCGATATGGACAAATAAATTCAGGTCGATTAGGATAACCAGCATCAACCAAGTAAAACTTTCCTGTAAATAATTAAAAATTAGTGTAAATAAAAAATATATATTCAATAACTTCTAAAAAATACCTAGTGGAACCTTGAATGGATAATGTCTTGTGACAGCATCTTGAAGGATTCTTGCGTCAGAAGTTGATCCTTCCCAACCACTAAGAATATATGTAAATTCCATATCAAAATTACATGCGATCATAACATTTTGACTTAACTCTCCTTTTCTATTTCTAAATCTTGCTATTTGTCGTCCATAAATAGTTGCCTTAATATGTGTTCCATCAATAGCACCAATGCAATTCTGTTAACATATGAATAAGAAAATGAGAAAAAAATAATATACAAATCAATTTCATATGAAAATATATATTTACCTCAAAATAGGGATACACATTTGAATCATTCAGTATTCTACTTGGAGTTGATGTTGGAGGCATTGCAAGAAGTTGTTTATGCAAGTTCAAAATTGCATTAAGTACTTCATTGAAGTACGTACTAACAGTCCATGCAGACCGAGAGAAGCGCTCCCTTGTTACTCCATATCGTTGGTTTTGACCAACAGTGACAAGAAAGATTGCAAACTTCTCTTCGACACTAACATTGCTTGTATTTCTCATGCCACCTTCTCTTCGTAACAAATTACAGAAGTCAAGAAATACATGTTGACTCATTCTATATATTTTTCGACAATTATATGCTTGATGTGGTAATGATGGATCTAATAACCTTCTAATGTAGTCATGCCCTTCTCTACTATAAATGCGATGTGTAATATTAGTCAATGTACTTGACATACATGCAACACCTGCAAGGAAGTTCCATAGTGAAAGAAGTAACGTTCGTCGTCTTTCCGCTTCTTCCTCTTCTTCCTCAAGCATATTCTTTAACAATTCCAAACCATCCATACCATTCATGATAATTATTACCTACAAGAAGTAACAAGATTAGTACACATTTTCCTAAAAATATATAAGAATCTTCAACAATAATAAAAACATTTATTTTACATAACAATATTTATATAAAATATCAAGCAATAAAGCATTCACATATGAAAATCAATAGTCATCATCATTGTCTAAAATTCAACATTACACATTATTCACCACAATAATAAAGTTCATCACATCCATCAACATTACTCAACAATAGAAAAGTACATTTATAAGTTGTGATACTTAATCCATTCTACCCTCTTATCTGTTGAGATGCTAAGAAATTGCTCCGCTAGTTCTTTTCTTTCCAATAAAGTCATTGCTTTGAATTTCTCACTATTGGTAAGACTTTCAATTTGCAATAATGCAGATAGCTTGTGCTGTAAGACTTCCTTGTTTCACTTTGAAATGTAGCATTTGCTCTTGCACTTTAACTTGTTGTTTCTGGATCTGAAGTTGTTCTTTCTGTATGTTTGTTACATTATCATAATATTCTTGTCGAGCTTTAACTTTATCCTCTTCTTTTTCACATAATGACATAATAGCAGATGTAGCTTCTTTAAATGAAGATGCCATTAGTTGTGCTGACTCTGCATGTGGTCTTGGACGTTTTCCCTTTTTCACCTCATTGAACCTTCTTGATGAAGACATTGGAGATTGAAGTTGGGTACCATCCGTATCCATTGGACTATCACTTAGTGGTGTGAAGTATTGAAAATGATTTGGTGGTGGTGTCATTTCATTTAGTTCATTCATAGGTATGTCTCCTTCATTCTGAATAATTGTTTCAAGGTCTCTACTGACATTCCCTGTAGCCATATTACTTTCAAATAACAATTGCAGTTGATCATAAATAGGACATGATTTACCTTTGATGGGGGCACAATCTGGGTGTTTCTACAAGATTAAAAATATGTTAGTATATACAGAACATACAAATTATATTAACACATTCAAAAATATTACCTTAATAAATTCATTCCAAACTTCATCTGAAATATCAGTATGACCTTGTATGTAATTCCATCCCCAACCACTTTGAGACATAATTTTTGTGTAGTTACGATACATCTGTCGCCATGTTTTAATTCGATTGTCAACATTTTTCTTTGTGATACCTACATTTGTGTCATTATTGTACTTCTCTATTACCTTGTTCCATGTTTCAACTTTAACTTTTCCATCATGTGTTTTTCCATTCCCTTCATTTAAAACATCTTCTAATATACCCAAAAATGTCGCATCTACTTTTGCATTCCAACTAGTATAAGATCTTTGTCTACTTGGTACTGTATTATCTGTAGTAGCCATATCTAATTTGCAAAACATATATATAAATGAAAAACACATCATTGAAATATGGATGACAATGACAACATCAATCATTAACATAAAAATTAAATAAGTTATTATTCATTCAATGACAATATGCATTAAAAATGTATAAGAATGAATAACTTAAATAAGTTACTAGTCATTCATAACACATATGAAATGGCATACATAAGAATTTCATACTTTTTTTCGTTGGATTTGTAATCAAAATATAACTAAAAAAATAAGTTGGATATCATGAAAAGGAAAGCAAATGAAGTAAGAACAGCAGCAAAAGATATTCAAGAATTAACACATAGCCTACACTAAGATTGCTTAAGTCCAGACATACTTTGTTGCTAATGCAAGGCCAATGTAGTCCCTCCTTGTCTAAAGCAAAATCCAAATAATGTAGGACCTCATTAATGCAAATTGAGTCATATTGATCACAATAGAAAATATTGAGTCATATTAACAAAATCCTAAATCTTCAACAACCTTAGTTCTTGCAAAAGATCTTGCTTCTTGTTTTTTCAATTTTCCTCTTCTCATTAATCTCCACTAACCATATAAACATGATATGAACTTCTAACTCTTATTAACAAAATACATATTTTACAAATGTTACCTTGTAAATAAGTTCAAACGATTGATACAAAATAAGTTCCACCGCAAACAACAGAAATTATTAGAGGTGATGAATGGATGAAATAAAAAGTTACTCAATTTAAACTTTGGTAGATAAGATAAGAGTGTTTGCTCGGAAAGCTCTACGTCTACCCTTATTAGTTTCCACCGTACGTCCCTGCCTATTTGTTCTTGTAACGACAAAAATGAAATTTTGAACGTAATAAACCAGGAATAGTGGCTCGCCGACATGCACAGGTAATAATATTTGTTAGTATTCTTCTGGCTGCAAGAAATAAACTATGCAAAAGTTTCATGAAATTATTACCTTCGAGCGGTTGGTGAGCTTTGAGCAATCGACGAGCTTGGAGCGGTCGGCGAGCTTCGAGCGGTCGACGAGCTTTTGAGCAGTCGGCAAGCTTCAAGCGGTCGGCGAGCTTCCGAGCAGTCGACGAGCTTCGAGCTATCCAAGAGCTTCGAGCGGTTGGTGAGCTTCAAGCGGTCGGTGAGCTTTGAGTAGTTGGCGAGCTTTCGAGTGGTCAGCGAGCTTTGAGTGGTCCGCGAGCTTCGAGCGGTCTAGGAGCTTTCGAGCAGTTGGCGAGCTTCGAGTGGTCCGCGAGCTTCAAGCGGTCGGTGAGCTTTGAGCAGTCGGCGAGCTTTCGAGCGGTCCGCGAGCTTCGAGCGGTTCGCGAGCTTTCGAGCAGTCGGCGAGCTTCGAGTGGTCGGCGAGCTTCGAGCAGTCGGCGAGCTTCAAGCGGTCGGTGAGCTTTGAGTAGTCGGCGAGCTTTCGAGCGGTCGGCGAGCTTCGAGCGGTCGATGAGCTTTCGAGCAGTCCGCGAGCTTCGAGTGGTCCGCGAGCTTCAAGCGATCTAGGAGCTTTTGAGCAGTCGGCGAGCTTCAAGCGGTCTGCGAGCTTTCGAGCAGTCGGCGAGCTTCGAGCAGTCGACGGCCTTCAAACGGTCGACGAGCTTCGAACGGTCGACAGGAATCACGCACCTGGCGAGCTTCAAGCAAACGAAATCAGGGCATTCGGGCGGTCGGGGATTCCTTGATTTCAAAGGGGAGAGTCTCCGAAATCAGGGAAAATTTTTCCTTTTATATTTGGGAAAGTTAACAAACTTTCCCAAGTTTCCAAATATGCACAAACTACTTATATATTTTCTTTACTTTCATTTCTTTCCTTTCTTAAAAATCCGAGTAGTCACAAACCCCCCCTTAAGTTGTATAGATTCTATATATTCAGTAGTAGACTAGATTCAAGTAATGATATAAGAAAAATTAGTAATCATCATTTATAATTAATTTTATAAATCATAAAAAGTGTACATCATTTATTAAAAAATTTTACATAAGATAAATAAAAATTATATTTCAATAAAAGGATGACATTTGTTTGAATGTGGAGTGTTCCGACCAACAAATATAGCAATGGCTCTCTAACCAAACTTCAATGTGTACTTCAGTGTAATATTTGCTTGATATGAAGATGGCATTTGCTTGAATGTGGGGTCATTTATGTGCATTTTCTATTGAGAAATAAAATGACAAGAAATGGTTGAACATATTTGTCGTTTGTGCATGTATAGGAAATGATGGAAAATTATGGAAAACAAGGTGTTTGTGTAATTGTAGGATTATTTAATATTTTTTAAGTATTAAATAATAAATTAACAAAAATTACTATCAACTTAAAAGTAATTTTTTAAATAATATAATATATTATTAACAATTTATTAAATACAAATGTAATATTACCGAAAGTGAGGATTGAAATAGCTTCACAAGGAGGGTAAATTATGAATTTAAAACTTTAAACGATAAAACTCAAAAACATATTATAAAAAATCTTTCTTAAACTACATGAAACATTTTACCTTTACTTCACCAAACTCTTCTTTAGTTGTTGTTGGAACATTACTCTTCTCAATTCCTCTTTGACCTTCAACCTTAATTCCTTCTAACATTCAACTTTTTTGATTGATCTCATGTGGAGTAGGTGATTTTTATTGTGTGAAAACTTTTGCTCTCTCTAGACAAAGACTATTTCTCTCTATTTACTCTCACTCAATATTGAATTGGAATACTTTGAAGTGTAGCTCGAACTCTCTATTTATAGTCATCCAATTGGAGTTAGCAAGTTCATCCACTTTACCATTTTTTCATGATCTCACATCCTTTTGAATTTTAAATTGTCCACATTTATTATGTTATTGTATGATTTTAACATTCTCCTATCATAAATTCATTGAGAATACACTTCTAGAAAATCATAAAGTGTTCTACCTAAGTTGTCATGTTAGTCAAATAGTTAACCTATAATACTTATAAAAACTTGAACACTTATTTAATAACTTTATCTATAGTTGAATTTTATTATTTCTAGCAAGTTGTTGTATGTCCCAACCAAGTTGATATACCTATCTTCTTTCTAAAAGTTTAACTCCTTTATTTCTCAACCCTAATAATTGATATATTAAATCTAGAGTCAAGTATATATTTAAGTTTTATATATTGGAAACAATCTTGAGTATTATGTTTTGATGATGTATGCAAAATGTAAGTAATCATATTTAATCAATTAATTTTATTGTTTGTGAAAGTAAATTAAGAATATCAATTAATACAAAAAAAAATTAATGTTATATATTTGTCTATAATGGATCTAGAATTATGCTAAGTTACATAACTAATTGTTAATTTATACTAACTTTTCATAAAACTTAATATTTTGTTCACTAACGTTATAACTATATTATATATAATTGGTATCATAAAGGAAATTATTTCTAAGGAAATAAATATATCTAAAAAAGAAAAATTAGATGAGGATTCAATTCTAATGGGCAATGTATGTCTAGACATTGTACCTTACATAGTAACTAAAAAAATAGTTCAAAATATATTGAAATTGACAATGATAATGAAACTTTAATATCTTTTACTAGAAAACTTGGAAAGAGGAAAAAACAACAAATTAGTTCAAGTTTTTCTATTGAATCAAGCATTGATGATGAAGAAATAGAAAAATCAGAGCATGCAGTAGACGAAATTGAATAAATTATTGCTGAAGTTCTTGAAAATATAGATGTAATAACTAGTTCAAAAGCTGAATTGTCTATAGTAGAGGCTATTGAAAAACACAAAACTCTAGAAGAGCTTAATGTTAATTAGCCTATATCAAAATCTATAGATATAGAAACTAGAGATTCATAGTAGGAAAAAATGTAAATATCTATTGAAGAAAATGAAGATATATAGACAAATACAAGGGCTATTGAATTTGAGAAAAATGTAAATTCTAAACATTTTGTAGAGACTGAAATGATGGATGTTGCGGATATTAAAAATATTTCTTACATTGTTGAAGCTAAAGAATCAAGCTTATCAAAGCAACTTCAAAAAAACATTATGACAGAGGTGTTGGAGGATCTTTCGTTGCTTTTCGGTGGAGACACACTCTCTCTCAGCTCATAGTGGTTGGAAGATCAAGAAGAAATAGAAATAAGAAGAATGCTCAAGATTTAACTTGGTTCAATAACTACCTATGTCCACAAGTGCCCTCACTCTTGAAATACTAATAATGGCACATGTCATGTCAATTTAAGTGTATTTTTTTATAAGTAACAAGTAATTTCATGAACAATTTCTAATTTTAATAACTTAGTTCATTAAATTGACTACAAGTGCACATCTATTGTATAAGTATGCAAGTATAGGTCAACTTATAGGGAATTATCGAAATCAATTTACCTTTTTAAATTTTCATAGCTAGAGTTTAGTGTATATTCACAATACCTACACTCTATTGATTTACAATTAACTTAATGGACTTAGTTCGTAGAGTTATGCTTAATTCAACAAACTTCTCTCATGGAATTATGGTTAACTCAACGAGCTCTCTAGTAACTTATAATTAATATTACTATTTGCAGAAGAATAGGATCATCCATTAGGTGATTCTATACCTTACAAACAATATCAATTAAGCTTGTGAATGTTATTATATATTACATTCATTATTGATCGATTCTAGCATTCAATACTCCAAACAGTAGATATATCACTCAAGATTTCAAAGATTTGTATTAAAATATGATTTTCTATTAACTAAAATAAAATAAATACAAAACATTCAACAATACTAATAATACAAATACAAACAATACAACATAGATTTGATAGACATAAAAAACAGATAATGAGTTTTATTTTGTTTTTGATTTTGGTTTTATTCATTAAGATGAGTGAGTGATAAAATGTAAAATTCTCTATTGATAGTAAGAAACTTCTATCACTACAACAATACAATTACGTTATTGAAAACCTAACCACTTACTATCAAGTACTCTTCTTCCTACTGAATTGCAAACTTAGACTTTTGTAAGTTGATCTCCTCTTCAGCATAGCAGCATTAACTTGAAACCAAGGTTAGAAGCTTTACTGTCTTTAGAGAGATGATTCAGTGTTTAGTGAAAATGTCATTCCTTCTTATGATGCGATCACTTCTCATAGTAGTTGTTAATCACTGTGTTTGACTCGAAATTGACTTGCCATTTGGAAAGTATCCTCAAAGACCTTTAATAGGTGGTGGTAATGGTGGTATTGGTGGGAGCTCAAGGAACGTTTGATGCTTTCTATAGTAAGTGCAGTTCTCCTCCTCCCCCTCCTTTTTTTCGTTCTTTTTCTTTTCCTTTTATATTTCTTTCAATAATAACTACTTCCACCTAAATGACTAGTTAGATTTCCTTTGCATCAACAATGGTAATTAATTTTTCAATCCATGATTTAGATCATGGTGTAATTCATGTTAGGGCAAGTAGTTCAAGTGTGAAGTATGCCACAAGTTGTCCAAGTTCAGTTAGAAGCTTGTCAACTATAAGTCTTTAACAGATTAATTATTTTCGAAAGGTTATTAGTTTGAAGTATCTGAAAATAATAGAACAATCGGAAGAATTTGAGCTAATTATCTGAAAGTTAGGAGATTTCGGAAGGTTACAAGTGGAACCTTTTGAAATTACTTAAAGGACATTGTTAGAACCCGAGTATTTTGATAATGCAAAACCTATGTGAGGAAACATATTGTATTTCATAGATAGCTCAAGTGTTTAGATCAGAAGGTAGAAAGAACAAAAACCAAGCAAACGAACAAATGGAGAAAGTTCCAGAAGATACTGTTTTAAAGCTACAGGAAAATCGGACAGTTACAAGTCCAAGTATCCGAAGAGTAAAATAGCAGCAAGTCCATCAGACAGTTAGAAGGATAACTATCCGATTTTACAAAGCCTTCGGAGAGTTATTTAATCAAACAGTTAAGTTGGTTGAATGATCGGAGAGTTATGGAGTTAACTATCCAAAAGAAAAAGGAAAATTGAAAAGTTAGAAAGGCTAACTATCTGAAACTTAAGTCATTCAATTAACCACGTGCAGAAATACAAAACAAAATCTTAAAGGACTTTTCGGAGAATTAGATAACTATCTGAGTTTTCTTTCGGAGAGTTAGATAACTATTCGAGTTTTTCGGAAAGTTATAGGTATAACTTTCCAGAACTTAAGTCATCTTATTACGCACGTGCAAAATGGAGAAGCTGGCAGTTGAAAGCTTAAAAGGGAAAATTGGAGAGTTAGATAACTATCTGAAATTTCAAAGAGAGTTTCGGTAAGTTACAGTTTAACTATCCGAAACTTAAGTTATTGAAATTGCCACGTGCAGAATTCCAGAAAGAAGATCATTTAAGTTTTCAAAGAGTTAGAAAGATAATTATCCAAAATTTCAAGAGAGTTTCAGTGAGTTACAGTTTAACTATCCGAAACTTAAGTCATTGAATTTCCCACATGTAGAATTCCAAACAGATGCTCAAATGGATTTTCGAAGAGTTAGAAAGATAACTATCTGAAAAATGGGAAGGTTTCGGTGAGTTAAATTATTAACTATCTGAAACTTAAGTTATGATTTTATGCACGTGCAGTTTTGAAGGGACAGTTGTCGGAGACTCATAAGAAAGTTCAGAAAGTTACAGTAGTTAACTATCCAAAAGTTAGAAGCTCTTTTCGATAAGTTAAATACAAGACTCCGAACACTTGACATTACACGTGAGCAACTTAAAATTCTCACGTGACTCAATTTACAAAATATGAGTGATGAATCAGTAAGTTATGAATGCTTTTCGGTAAGTTATTTTTATAACCATCCGAAAGCCTGAGACTTTCGGAAGGTTACTTACTAAACATCAAATAGAACGGTAACTTACCATATTTAGGTTTGATTATTTACCAAGTACAACAGAATACATTCGTTGAAAGAAAAATATGATCGTTATACCTTTGGTATAAATATGAGGAGTTTAAGAGAGGAATAGATATATATATAACGTATATACCACATACAGTGAACTACACTCCAATTCCAATTACACTCAAGTCTGCAAACTGTGAAGCATATTCTAAAGATATACTGTAGAAAAAGCTTTGTGCGCCAAAACTCTGATTGAAAGATTCAAGCTGTTGGTTCGTGGCTTCTACCTGAAAGCTACATTCAGTTGTTGATTTGAGTTTTGACCTGAGAACTCTAGAGGTTGGTTTACTGAAGTTTATACCTGAAAACTTCTGTATTGTTGGTTCTTGCTTTGACCTGAAAGCAAGTGTGTAAGTGTTGAAACACTTAGTGAAGCCCAAGTGAATCTTGGGGGTGGACTAGCCAAGTTGGTGAACCACCTAAAAATTGCTGTGTGTTATATTTTTTTACTACTTTACATTCGTTTAATATCATCTCATTTCATTACTGCTTGAATAACTTGATTCAACATTCAAAAGAATATAAAAAAATTTACACACATTCACCATTCACCCCCCCTCTAGTGAGTCTACTGATCTTAACAATTGGTATCAGAGCTTGGTTAATCATTCATAAGATTTAACCATCTAGATTTATGGCTCAATTTGCTGAGGGACAAAACATTCATAGACCTCCTCTATTCGATGGTTCCAATTATAACTATTTGAAGAATAGAATAGAGTGTTTCCTTAGGAGTTCTATTGTTAAACTCTGGAAGATTGTTATTCTTGGAACTACACTTCCAACCAATGATGTTATGGATTGGTCTGAGGAGGATGAGAAAATCATCCAGTTAGATGCTAGAGGGTTGAATGTCATTTATTGTGCACTAACTACTGATCAATATAATAAAGTATCTACATGTAAGTTTTCTCATGAGGCTTAGAAAATCATTCAAATTACTCATGAAGGTACAAGCCAAGTTAAGGATACAAAAATTAGTATTCTTTTAAGAAAACTAGAACTGTTTAAAATGAATGATAATGAAAACATAACTGAAATGTTTTCTAGATTTACTGAAATCATTAACAGTCTGAAAGGCTTGGGAAAGGAGTTCTCTTCACGTGAACAGGTACAGAAGATCCTGAGGAGCTTAACTATTGAGTGGAAACAGAAGTCCACATCTATTAAAGATTCCAAGGATCTTAACAATTACATAGTTGAAGAATTATTGGGCAATCTTCTAGCCCACGAAGTTTAGATGAGCAAGGAGCTGTTGAAAAGAAAGCTGAAAAGAAAAAGGAAATAGCATTTCCATCTACAGAAGAAGTTCCAAGCTCAGATGATGATGAGATCATGTTGTTGGCAAGAAACTTTAGAAAGTTCATGAAGAAAAAGAATAAGCTTAGCTACTCTAAAAGAACTGTTCCTACATGTTTCAAATGTAAAAGGCAAGGGCACATACAGACCTTCTATCCATTTCAGACAAAAGAGGATCAAGGAGATAAGAAGAAAAGATTGAAGGACAAAAAGAAGATGGCTCTCAAAGCTACGTGGGATGATAGTAGCACTTCAAGCTGTTCATCAGATTTTGAAGATGAAGCTGTAGCTAACGTGTGTTTTGCAGCACAAGAGGTATGCTCTTCTTCCTCTAGTTTAGAAAATGAGCATGATGATTTAGACATAAATAGTCTTTTGTCTACTATAGATAATTTATATGTGAAGTGTAGAGAATTTAAGAAAGAAATTAAAAGGTTAAATCATTGCTTAGAAAATTCATTTGCTGAATTAGAATCAACTATAGTTGAAAATAGAAATCTAAAATCAAATTTAGATAAGTATAGTTGTGTTAATTGCGAATTAAAGGAAGAAAATAAAAATCTATTAACCACTATATCAGATTTGAAAGATACCATATGTAAATTCACTCAAGGTCAAAAAGGATTAAATAAAATAATAGGATCTCAACGATCTAATGGGAATAAATATGGCCTAGGGTATGCTACACCACAGGAAATATCTTATTGTGGTGGTGTGATTAGATCTTATAGAGATGGCACCACTGTATTTGCCATCAAACGAAGATCAGGTCATATGTGGTTGCCAAGAGGCAATAGATTTAATGTTTTAAGGACTAACTCTACTGGACCCAAGAAGATTTGGGTACCAAAAGCTTTAATTTCAGTATGATTTGCAGGGTGACAAGGAGTTTCAAGCATATTCAACTAAATGGATCATGGACAGTGGATGCTCAAAGCACATGACAGGTAAGAAAAGTTTTCTTGACTCTGTTAAAAACTTAAGTTCAGGATCTGTTAAGTTTGGAAATAATGAAAAGTGTAAAATAACTACAATAGGAAATATTACATCTGAAAATGGTATAATTGAGAATGTCTTGCATGTAAATGGATTAAAATAAAATTTGTTAAGTGTAGGTCAATTATGTGATAAAGGTTATACTATTTCTTTTAATGCTGAAAATTACTACATTATTGATCCTGCCACGAATGTTACAAAATTTACTGGTAATAGAAATTGCTCAATATATACATTAAACTTTCCATGTGAAAATTCTGCAACCAATTCCTGTTTGGTAGCAACTGGTGAAGATGATTAGGTGTGGCATAAAAGACTTGGTTACATCAGTATGAAGAACATCAGAAAGCTTTCCACGAGTGATCTTGTTAGGGGTTTGCCTAAACTCACTTTTAAGAAAGATAGAGTGTGCAGTGAGTGTATGCTCGGGAAGTAGAAGAGAGATACTCTTCACAGCAAAAATGTTATTACCACCAAAAGGCCATTGGAATTGCTACATCTAGATTTGTTTAGTCCTTCTTAAGTATCAAGTCATGGGGGTCGAAAATATACCTTTGTTATTGTTGATGATTTCTCTAGATTAACTTGGGTAATATTTTTAACACATAAAAATGAAACTTGCAATGAGTTCAGGAATTTTTGTATAAGAGTTCAGAATCAAAAGGAACTAACAGTGAAGAAAATCAGAAGTGATCATGGAGGAGAATTTGAAAACCTTTGCAATTCATTTGGAATTCTACATGAATTCTCCTGTCCTAGAACTCCTGCTCAAAATGGGGTTGTGGAAAGGAAAAATAGGACATTACAAGAAATGGCTAGAACTATGTTAAATGCCTCGGATCTACCTAAATTCCTCTAGGCAGAAGCTATAGGAACAACTTGTCACATTTCCAACAGAACTCACATTAGATCCATGTTGAATAAGACACCCTTCGAAATTTGGTTTGATAAAACTCCAAATGTTGGCTATTTTAAGACATTTGGATGCAAATGTTTTGTCTTAAATACAGGAAATGCTAAAGACAAGTTTGATGCAAAGTCTGAACCTACCATACTTGTTGGTTACTCCTCTAGAAGCAAAGCTTATAGAGTATATTTTGCTGAAGATAGAAGAGTGGAGGAAAGTATAAATATTCAGTTTGATGAAGATCTATTCCAGAATTTAAAAAAGTTGAAGATTAATAATGATAGTGAAAATGAATACTTTGAAGATGATAACTGCAAGCAGAATACCAATTCACAAGTGTTAGACCAAAATCTCAACAATAGATATCAGAATCATAACAGTTGGAAGTTTAGATCTGATCATCCTGAGGAACAAATTATTGGAAATATATCTAAAGGGGTACAAACTAGAAGCAAAGCACAAGATATCTGTAATTTTTGTGCATTTGTGTCAGAAATAGAGCCAAAATCAGTAGATGAAGCATGTAAGGATACCTACTGGACAATGGCTATGTAGGAAGAATTAAATCAGTTCCAGAAAAACAATGTTTGGGAACTAGTAGAAAAACCTGCAGGAAAATCCATCATTGGAATTAAATGAATTTTCAAAAACAAATTAGATGAAGAAGGTAACATTCTCAGAAATAAAGCTCGATTAGTTGCACAAGGCTACAATCAGCAGGAAGGAATTGACTATGAAGAAACTTTTGCTCTTGTAGCCAAGATTGAAGCTATCAGAATGTTGCTTGCTTTTGCAAGTAGTATGAAGATAAGATTGTTTCAAATGAATGTGAAAAGTGTCTTCTTAAATGGAGAAATTCAGGAAGAAGTGTTTGTTAAAATACCTCCTGGATTTGAAGATAAATTCAAGCTAGATCATGTCTACAAACTAAGAAAGACTCTATATGGTTTGAAACAGGCACCTAGAGCTTGGTATGAGAAATTGAAAAAGTTTTTAACTGAAAACAACTTTTCTATAGGCAAAGTGGACAGCACTTTGTTTATCAAAACTTTTGATGTGCATATCTTGATTGTACAGATATATGTTGATGATATAGTCTTTGGAGCCACTTCAAAAGATCTCTATCATGAATTTCAGAATTTGATGAAAAATAAATTCGAAATGAGCATGATGGGGGAATTGAAGTTTTTCTTGGGATTACAAATTCATCAAGTGCATAATGGCATTTTTGTCAACCAAGAAAAATATTGCAAAGAGATGTTGAAGAAATTTGGTTATGAAACCATCAAACCTACAAATACTCCAATGAGTTCAAGCATTAAATTGGAAATAGATGATTCAAGTATTGCAGTAGATCAAAAGCAATATAGAGGTATGATTGGATCCCTATTATACCTTTCAGCTAGCAGGCCAGATATTATGTTCAGTGTATGCTTATGTTCTAGATTTCAAGCATCACCAAAGGAATCACACTTGAAATCAGTCAAAAGAATTTTCAGATATCTACAAGGAACAAAAGATTTCGGACTATTCTACTTAGCTGACAGTAATTTGATTTTAACAGGCTATAGTGATGCAGATTATGTAGGCAGCAGATCTGACAGAAAAAGTACTAGTGGTACTTGTCAATTACTTGGAAATTCTTTAATCTCCTAGTTCAGTAGGAAACAAAATTGTATAACTTTATCTACTACTGAAGCCGAGTATATTGCAGTAGGATTATGCTGTGCTCAAATCCTTTGGATGCAGCAAACTCTAGCAGATTACAAACTGAAAATTCAAAATTCAATCATTTTTTGTGACAACAGTAGTGCAATCAGTCTATCCAAGAATACAGTACTTCATTCTAGAGCCAAACATATTGAGATCAGACATTGTTTGGATTAAAATGTTGCATATTTTTATAGGATCTTATTGGTTAAATAGATTTACATGAGATTTATTAAAGTCATATTATGCATTTATTTCATTATTTAACCAATAAGAACCAATCCCCATTTTATACAGTTAAAAGTAGGAAATTATTTCAAACATGCATCATTTATGAATTTTATGGATGACTTGATATTTTGATGTATTTATTGTTGTGAAAAGTTTATAATTCAATTGAAGATCATAGAAATTGAAGATTGGAGAAAGAAAATCAAGTGGGATTTAATCCCAATCGTTGAATCAAAGATGGATCTCCAAACTTGGAAACTCTCTCTATAAAAGAGAGTGATGCACGTCTAGGTCTTCTCTCTTGGGCTCTTGGAGTTTTTGTTTTCCACCTCCAACACCACCAACTGTCACCCCCTCTTGGAGCTCCACGTCTTGAAGCAAGGAAGGAGAACGCCGGTCATTTCACCACATCTCTTCAACTCGGATCTCATCATCTTCATCCCACAAGTCATCTCCAACGTGAAAGCCTTCATCCCACATCTTGGAGGAGGGACGTCCACCACTACAAGGGTTCTCTTCTTCATTTATGAGGTTCCACAAATCGTTTCTCCCCTTTCCCCTCTTCTTTGGCTATAGATGTATCACTTTTTATCATGTTTCACGTAGGTAGTTATTTATATTCTTAGTTTTCATTGTAATAGGGTAAAAGTAGAAAACAGATTCGTTGTTGTTTGTTTGTTCCTTTTTGAATCCATGAATCTTTGTTCTTTCATCTGAAAATCATAAAAACAGGTGATGTTATTGATATATATTCATATATTGTTGTTTGTTGATGTTGAAATCCGGATATTACATTCTGTTATGCATGAAACAACATGGAATTCATTGAAGGTTGTGCATGTCGTTTGCAGATTTGCAGTTTTGTTGATCTGTTTTTTATTCCGAGAGTTCATATGCGTTCTGGAGCGATTCTGTTTAACTAAAAATTCTGAAAAAAATCTTAATCATGATATTATAAGTCTTCTGTGATTCTGTAAAATTTCATAGCAATCTGAGAAGATTTGTTGCCATTTTGAAGCTATAACTCTATTGAGCACAGAATTCAGTCTAAGACTCTTTTTTTGTAATTGTAATGTGTTTTTCTCACAACTCAGATCCCATAAAAATTCGAATAAATATTTCATTAATATCTACATTTTGTCTATTTTGCAACGCATCTGATTTTGTAATTTTTGATTGAGTAATTCGAGATTTATAAGTTTTTAAGATACTGTTGTTAACGCGCAGAAGTTTCCAATTTTATGCATCATTTTCAATTCCCGAATTTTCAGTCATACCATTCGTGCGTTTTTAAGTGTGAAAATTTTTATCTGAAGTCCAAATTAACAGATCTGATTGAGATTAAATATTTAGTCTAATCTGTTGATTGGTCGATAAATTAAAAATCCGTGGACTTACCTTTTTTGTCGTCTAATCTATATTTGAAAAGTATTTGCTTACCATATTCTTGTAATTAGAATCCTAGATTATCCCCATTTCTTTGTGGTTCGACTTGTACTTGCCGATGTACTTCATTGGATGCCGTGCACTTGCGGTTATTAAATTTAAAACTTTTTTAAAAAATCCAAACAAATTTTTGGCACCGTTGCCAAGGATTTGGCACGATATAATCTAGGTTTTAATTATTTATATTAGATTTGAGCCTTTTAAGTATTTTGGTTGTGCATCTTCAAAGGAGATAATTATGGAAAATAATTTCTATGCCTTTGGAGATGAATGTTCTCTTTATTGTGACTTATGCCATGTAGAGGGGCATACCACAATCAATTGCATTTTTTATTATTATCCACCTCAACCATCAGAAAATGTTAAACAATGTAATAAATGTTTAATGTTAGGACATAATGAAGAAGAATGTTTACAAAACCTTGAAGATGAAATAGTAAAAGCCATTAATTCAATTAATTACTATCATGAAGAAAATGAATGTCAAAATTATTATACTCAACCAACTATTTATGAACAACCAATTGAGGAAAAAGAATTTAGAATTATGAGTGAGGTGCAAGCCTTAGGTAAACAAATTGAAGATCTAGCTAGGATGGTAGAAGAAGGAGGTTATGAGATAAATTCATCTATAGGATTAGAGGAGTCTTTAACCCAACCTAGTGAAGAGGTAGAGCACCAATTTCAAATTAATATAGAAAGAGAACGAGAGGATAATTCAGAAAATTTTGTAACAATTGAAGAAAATAATGAAAATAGTGGGAAAAATTTAAGTGAAGAAAGTGACTTAGTAGATGCTTATGTAACACTTAGATCAGGTAATGTCACTCATAAGACCCCACCCATAAGAGAAGAAAATGAAATAATTAGACAAGAAGAAGAAAATAAGGAAAATGAAAATATTGAAAATCAACATAGTAACTTAGATGGAGAGGGAGTAGACTTAGAACCTAAAGAAAATCATTTAGAACCTACTCAACCTATAGCTTTAGCACCTTATCCTAATAGGTTAAAATCAAATAAAAATATAAAAAATGAAGACATTGAAAGAATTTTTAAACAAGTGCAAGTTAATATACCTCTCCTTGATTTATTAAAACAAATGCCTAACTGTGTTAAATTTCTTAAGGGGTGGTGCACTAAGAAGAGAACTAGGAAAGTCATTAAGAGAGCCTTTCTGGCTCAAAAAGCTAGTTCTCCTTTTACCAACCACCTTCCTTTTAAGTTAGATGATCCAGGTACTCCTTTGATTTCTTGTATTATTGGGGATAAAACATTAGATAAAGCTCTCATAGATTTGGGAGCTGGAATTAATGTCATGCCTAGTAGTGTTTTTGAATCCCTAGGATTAGAGGGCCTGGTGAAAACCAAAACCATTGTACAGTTAGCTGATAGGTCTTTAAGATACCCTCGAGGGAAGATCGATGATGTCTTAATTAGGATTAGAGATTGTATTTACCCTATAGATTTTTTAATTTTAGAAACCTGTAATTCTCTACATAAGTCTGATTTTATTCCTCTTATTTTGGGTAGACCATTTTTGGCCATTGCTGAGACAGTGATAAGAGAATTGAGTTAAATGTTTTCCATCCTAAAGGAGGAACAAGTGAGGAGCATAAAGATGATGAAGTGAGTGCACATATGCTCCAATTTTTTGAAGATGAAGAGATGGAATGGATGAACTTGTGCAGGTAAAGATGCTAAATGTTTTAAATGAATCAAACTCAAGAATGAGATGTGAAGATGATGAAGTTGAGATCATTGGAGGAGAGGATGAGGAGAGCCAAGTTTGGGAACTCCCCACCAATACTCCACATGAACTCCCAACTTTAGAAGCTCCTTCATTGGAGTTGAAACCTTTACCTGATAATTTGAAATATGGATTTTTAGGAGAACATGAGACTTTTCCAGTGATTATTGCAAATGACTTGTCTAGAGAACAAGAGCTGAGTTTATTAGATTTGCTGAGGGAATTTAAAGAAGCCATTGGTTGGACTATGGCAGATATCAAAGGTATAAGTCCTGCTATCTATCAACATAGAATTTATTTGGAAGATAATG
Organism: Cymodocea nodosa; assembly: GCA_036874045.1. Classification (NCBI taxonomy): domain Eukaryota; kingdom Viridiplantae; phylum Streptophyta; class Magnoliopsida; order Alismatales; family Cymodoceaceae; genus Cymodocea; species Cymodocea nodosa. The sequence goes on from CM072345.1 coordinate 2,363,645, forward strand.
TTGTGCCCTCTCGTGAGTTTCAAAGGAGATTAAACCCTAACATACGAGAGGTAGTTAAAAAAGAAATAATTAAACTTTTGGATAATGATATCATCTACCCAATCTCTGATAGTACTTGGGTCAGTCCTATTCAAGTTGTCCCTAAGAAATCTGGAGTGACGGTAGAAGCAAATGATAAGAACGAGTTCATCCTTGTGAGGAAGCAAACTGGTTGGCGTGTGTGTATTGATTATAGGAAGCTCAATGTCGCCACCAGGAAGGATCATTTTCCATTGCCCTTTATTGATCAAATGTTAGAAAGATTAGCAGGGCAAGAATATTATTGCTTTCTTGATGGATACTCGGGTTATAATCAAATTGCTGTGGCACTTGAAGACCAAGAGAAGACAACCTTCACATGCCCTTTTGGAACATTTGCATATAGGCGAATGCCTTTTGGACTTTGTAATGCACCAGCAACTTTCCAAAGGTGCATGATGGGCATTTTTAATGAATTGACTGAGAGTTGTCTTGAGATTTTCATGGATGATTTTTCTATTTTTGGATCTTCATATGATGAATGTTTAAAGAATTTAAGATCAGTGCAAGAAAGATGCAAATTGAAGAAGCTAGTCTTAAATTGGGAAAAGTGCCATTTCATGGTCCAAAGTGGAATTGTGTTGTGACACGTGGTCTCTAAGAAAGGATTGGAAGTGGATAAGGCAAAAGTGGAATTAATTGCCAATCTACCTGAGCCTAAAACAGTTAAAGATATAAGATCCTTTCTAGGCCATGCTGGATTTTACAAGAGGTTCATTAAGGATTTTAGCAAGATAGCTAGACCCTTAATGAACTTGTTAAAGGATGTCCCATTTTTGTTCAACCAAGAGTGCAAGGAAGCATTTTATAAGATTAAGAATCAACTTGTATCATCCCCTATTGTCCAATCTCCTAATTGGGCATATCCTTTTGAGGTTATGTGTGATGCTTCTGATTTTGTAGTAGGGGCTGTATTGGGACAAAAGATTGATAAGCTTCCATATGTAATTTGTTATGCCAGCAAAACCCTCAATGATGCTCAGCTCAATTATGCAATCATTGAGAAAGAACTTTTGGCTGTTGTATTTGCTTTGGAGAAATTTAGGTCATATCTGATTGGAGCCAAAGTAATTGTGTATATAGATCATGTAGCATTAAAGTATTTGTTGCCAAAGAAGGATGCCAAATCACGTTTGATGAGATGGATTTTATTGCTACAGGAATTTGATATTGAAATCAAAGACAAGAAAGGATGTGAAAATGTTGTAGCTAATCATTTATCCAGACTGTAGTTAGCACCCTCAAATTCAGAAGTTGGAGAGTCATTTCCTGACGAGCAAGTTTTAATTGTTAATGTTGTCCCATGGTTTGCAGATATTGTTAATTATTTAGTCATGGGATCGATGCCACATGATTGGACAAGGCAGGATAGGAAGATCTTCTTGTCTCGAGTCAAGTATTTTTATTGGGATGATCCTTATTTATTTAAGTAATGCCCAGACTTGATCTTGAGACGTTGCATCCCTAACAATGAGGTTAGGAGTGTTCTTTCCTTTTGCCATGACCAAGCATGTGGGGGACATTTCGGCTCTGGGAAGACTACTGCCAAGGTGTTGCAGTGTGAATTTTACTAGCCAACTTTATTCAAGGATGCACATCAATATTGTATAAGTTGTGCCAGATGTCAACAATTGGGAAAAATTTCAAAGAGGAACATGATGCCTCTCAACCCCATTATTGAAGTTGAAGTATTTGATGTTTGGGGGATTGACTTCATGGGCCCATTTCCCATTTCAATAAGATATCTTTATGTGTTGTTGGTAGTTGATTATGTTTTCAAGTGGATTGAAGCTATCCCTACCAAAACTAATGATAACAAGGTAGTTGTGAAATTTGTAAGAAATAATATTATATCAAGGTTTGGTATGCCTAGAGCCATTATAAGTGATAGGGGCACACATTTCTGCAACAGAAGTTTTGAGGCTTTAATGAGAAAATATGGAATTGTGCATAAAATTGCTACCCCTTATCACCCCCAAACGTGTGGTCAAGTTGAGAGTGCTAAGAAACAAATTAAGACAATTTTGGAAAAGATGGTTAACCACACAAGAAGGGATTGGGCAGATAAGTTAGTGGATGCACTATGGGCATACCGAACTACTTACAAGACTACCCTTGGAATGACCCCCTATAGAATGGTATATGGGAAAGCTTGTCACTTGCTAGCAGAATTAGAGCATAAAGCTTTTTGGGCTATAAAGAAACTCAATTTGGATTTAGAAGTAGCCAGCCCACTTAGGAAGTTTCAATTGGTAGAATTAGAGGAGATGAGGGATGAAGCTTATGTAAGAACTGTCTCATGGAAAGAGAAAATGAAAGCTATTCATGATAAAAAGATAAGTAAGAAATCATTTGTCCCTAGACAAGATGTTTGGTTGTATATGTCTAGGCTTCATACTCATCTTGGTAAGTTAAGATCTCATTGGGCTGGGCCTTTTGTGGTGCATAAGGTATATCCTTATGGTTCCGTAGATATCAAGAATCCTAAAGACCACACCATTTTCAAAGTTAATGGACAAAGGCTCAAGCCTGTTTTGAAGACACCTGCTGGTATTGAATTCAAAGTTAGAGAGGAGAATTTGTAGGAACCTCAATATGAATAAATGGAATAGTAGATTTTGTTTTTCTTTTCCTTTTATCTTTGTTTTGTGTGTTTTCTTTTAGTTTGTTTCACTATCTTAATTTAGTTTAGTAGTTAGAAGTTTTATTTTATTTTACTCTTTTGTTGTCTATTTTTCTTATCTATGGTATTATGGAGTGTGATCTTATTTTATGAAGATTATCTGATGTGCATTATTGTTATAATTGTTGTTTCATTGCTGAAGTTCATGTTTATTATTTCATGTGTTGAAATACTTATTATTGTTTTATCATAACTGTTGCTTATCCACATGTAGCTCTTGTAGAAGTTTTACATAGGTTTAACACATGGAGAATACAAAAGCTAGGAAGAACCGTCAATCAAAAGGGAAAACAAAGCAACAAGCACAACTAGCAAAAGTAACATGGGTAGAAAAAGGAAAAGCTCCTGTTACTGCAACACAACCATCTACAAGTGCAAGAAATTCCAATGCTGTAATAGAGAAGTCTATGCTCACCTCTGAGAAGCGCTATGAAGATGATTACATTTGTTACTTTGATAAGACAAACAAAGATGAAGAGCCAAAGAAGACGAATGCGAAACCACGAAAGAAGATGGATGCGGAAATTCAACACTTTATTGATCAAATTGACTAGGGTTTTTCTTTCTTTGATTAGCATATAATTTAATGATGCATGAATAAGACAACATGTAGTAGGTTGAAACAGTTATTTCATTATAGATTATGTTGTATTATCTTCAACTTATAACCATTAGTACATGCCTTATATGTAATTTTCAAGATATTTTTCTAACAAGAATTCCACGCAAGCATCACAAGTATGGAATAAGGTTTGACTTCAATCTGGTATGATATCTATATCCCCTCTTTTATATTACATTGAGGACAATGTCAGATTTAAGCATGGGGGGAAGGTGAATTTCATTTCATTACAATTGCTTTGATAGGCTCATATTTTAAAATTTTAGATGCATGATTTTATTGTATTTTTACTTGAAAAGCACACTTTATGAGATTGTCTATTCAGTTGTCACTATTAGATTTTATGGGACAACCCCATTTCCTTTTGAGTGGTGAGACTCCAGGACCAAAAAGCACAGGACCTAATAGTGATGTTCTCCAAAGAAGATGAGTTTAAGCTATTTGTGTTTTGAGTTGAGTCTTCTTGGTCACTTGAACTTACGCCTTGTTATTTTTATACATCTTTTCTGAGTGATCCTTAAGCCGAGTGCCACCATAATCAGGTTATTCATTACATGACCTTTGGTGAGATATTTAGGACCATCCCAAACTTCTACGAGATTTTGAAGGATGTGCTTAGGAAAACACCTAAGTTATCACATTTGGCGTGCTAAGGAGTTTCTTGGGGTAGGTTAGGCTTAATGGTGAAATAAGGTGTTTGATACCATTGGAAAATTATATTGTTGAAGAAAAAAAAAAAAAAGGGGGGCCAAAGTGGCCTAAAAAAAAGAAGAAGAAAAGAATTTGAAATGAAAAGAGAAAAAAAAAAAAGTAGAAAAGAAAAAAGAGAGCTTTCAATGTAGAAAGGGGGCTTGGAGACATATGGGATGTGAGGAAGTAGTGGGCTTTCTCAAGTGTCTAGCTTCTTTTATTTTCTTGAGAGTGGGTTGATTAGAGCACGCTATGATGTGATATTTTGGTTGTTCATTCTAAGCATTTTTTGACTTATCTCATTTGAAGGGAGGGAGTTAGTCACTATCACATATTTATTTCATTTGATTCATTATCATATTGTTATACAATGAGATTTTTCTTGAGTAGTGAGGGTGTGAATCCCTTTTGTTCAAGGCAAAATAGTTCTTGTGGACAGGTGACTTCTCATTCCAATAGTGTAAACTTGTTGAAACTGGAGGACATTGTGAGAGATTGTGATATTAGTTTGAGCCACCACCATGCTCAACGAGTTCAATAGTGACAAGTGAACTGAATAATTTTTCATGTGATTTCAAGTTCTTGATTTTTAGTTGTTTTTATTACTCGGGACGAGTAAAAGTTTAAACATGGGGGAGTTTGTTTGGATTAAAATGTTGCATATTTTTATAGGATCTTATTGGTTAAATAGATTTACATGAGATTTATTAAAGTCATATTATGCATTTATTTCATTATTTAACCAATAAGAACCAATCCCCATTTTATACAGTTAAAAGTAGGAAATTATTTCAAACATGCATCATTTATGAATTTTATGAATGACTTGATATTTTGATGTATTTATTGTTGTGAAAAGTTTATAATTCAATTGAAGATCATAGAAATTGAAGATTGGAGAAAGAAAATCAAGTGGGATTTAATCCCAATCATTGAATCAAAGATGGATCTCCAAACTTGGAAACTCTCTCTATAAAAGAGAGTGATGCACGTCTAGGTCTTCTCTCTTGGGCTCTTGGAGTTTTTATTTTCCACCTCCAACACCACCAGCCGTCACCCCCTCTTTGAGCTCCACATCTTGAAGCAAGGAAGGAGAACACCGGTCATTCCACCACATCTCTTCAACTCGGATCTCATCATCTTCATCCCACAAGTCATCTCCAACGTGAAAGCCTTCATCCCACATCTTGGAGGAGGGACGTCCACCACTACAAGGGTTCTCTTCTTCATTTGTGAGGTTCCACAAATCGTTTCTCCCCTTTTCCCTCTTCTTTGGCTTCAGATGTATCACTTTTTATCATGTTTCATGTAGGTAGTTATTTATATTCTTAGTTTTCATTGTAATAGGGTAAAAGTAGAAAATAGATTCGTTGTTGTTTGTTTGTTCCTTTTTGAATCCATGAATCTTTGTTCTTTTCATCTGAAAATCATAAAAACAGGTGCTGTTATTGATATATATTCATATATTGTTGTTTGTTGATGTTGAAATCCGGATATTACATTCTGTTATGCATGAAACAACATGGAATTCGTTGAAGGTTATGCATGTCGTTTGCAGATTTGTAGTTTTGTTGATCTGTTTTTTATTCCGAGAGTTCATATGCATTCTGGAGCGATACTGTTTAACTAAAAATTCTGAAAAAAATCTTAATCGTGATATTATAAGTCTTCTATGATTCTGTAAAATTTCATAGCAATCCGAGAAGATTTGTTGCCATTTTGAAGCTATAACTCTATCGAGCACAGAATTCGGTCTGAGACTCTTTTTTCGTAATTGTAATATGTTTTTCTCACAACTCAATTCTCATAAAAATTCGAATAAATATTTCATTAATATCTACATTCTGTCTATTTTGCAACGCATCTGATTTTGTAATTTTTTGTTGAGTAATTCTGGATTTATAAGGTTTTTAAGATACTATTGTTAACACGCAGAAGTTTCCAATTTTATGCATCATTTTCAATTCTCGAATTTTCAGTCATACCATTCGTGCGTTTTTAAGTGTGAAAATTTTTATCTGAAGTCCACATTAACAGATATGATTGAGATTAAAATTTTAGTCTAATCTGTTGATTGGTCGATAAATTAAAAATCCGTGGACTTACCTTTTTTGTAGTCTAATCTATATTTGGAAAGTATTTGCTTACCATATTCTTGTAATTAGATTCCTAGATTATCCCCATTTCTCTGTGGTTCGACCCTTACTTGCCGACGTACTTCATTGGACGTTGTGCAATTGTGGTTATTAAATTTAAAACTTCTAAAAAAAATCCAAACAAACATCATTTTCTAAGGGATCATGTGGAAAAAGGGGACATCTTACTTAAGTTTGTGCCAACAGAAAATCAACTTGCAGATATTTTCACTAAACCTTTAAATGAATCAACATTTAATCATATTAGAAGAAATCTAGGCATATGTTCTTTACAAGATCTTTAAATATATATATATATTTTTTTCTTCAAGCTCACCGTATGGGAGCTTGTTTTCTACTAACTTATACTCGTGCAGGATACATTCAATATCAGTCTTACCATTTTATATAATGACAAAAAGGGGGAGAAGAATCTAGAAATTAGTGAAGTATATGGTCACTTACAGTATTTCCAGCAAGAACTGAAAGAGAATTATTAAAAGGTAAAGAAAAACTCAACACACAGATAGGGGTAGAAGTCAACACAAAGTTAGGGGGAGGAATCCCTCCTCGTCAGTATAGTCTTGATAACATCCTGTTATTTAGTTCTCTGTGTGACTGAATGTATAGAAATACACTAGGGAGTGAAATACATGTAAATAGATGTAAATGTTTTTGTCATTATCGAAAAGGGGGAGATTGTTAGAACCCGAGTATTTTGATAATGCAAAACCTATGTGAGGAAACATATTGTATTTCATAGATAGCCCAAGTGTTTAGATTAGAAGGCAGAAAGAATAAAAACCAAGCAAACGAACAAATGGAGAAAGTTCCAGAAGATACTATTTTAAAACTACAGGAAAATCAGACAGTTACAGGTCCAAGTATCCGAAGAGTAAAATAGCAGCAAGTCCATCAAACAGTTAGAAGGATAACTATTCGATTTTACAAAGCCTTCAGAGAGTTATTTAATTAGACAGTTAAGTTGGTTAAATGATCAGAGAGTTATGGAGTTAATTATCTGAAAGAAAAAGGAAAATCGAAAAGTTAGAAAGGCTAACTATCCGAAACTTAAGTTATTCAATTAACCACGTGCAGAAATATAAAATAGAATCTTAAAGGACTTTTTGGAGAGTTAGATAACTATCCGAGTTTTCTTTCAGAGAGTTAGATAACTATTCGAGTTTTTCGGAAAGTTACAGGTATAACTTTTCGAAACTTAAGTCATCTTATTACGTACGTGCAAAATGGAGAAGCTGGTAGTTGAAAGCTTAAAAGGGAAAATCATAGAGTTAGATAACTATTCAAAATTTCAAAGAGAGTTTCGGTAAGTTACAGTTTAACTATCTGAAACTTAAGTTATTGAAATTGCCACGTGTAGAATTCCAGAAAGAAGATCATTTAAGTTTTCGGAGAGTTAGAAAGATAACTATCCGAAATTTCAAGAGAGTTTCGGTGAGTTACAGTTTAACTATCTGAAACTTAAGTCATTGAATTTTCCACGTGTAGAATTCCAGACAAATGCTCAAATGGGTTTTCAAAGAATTAGAAAGATAACTATCCGAAAAATGGGAAGGTTTTGATGAGTTAAAATATTAACTATCTGAAACTTAAGTTATGATTTTATGCACGTGTAGTTTTGAAGGGACAACTGTCGGAGACTCATATGAAAGTTCAGAAAGTTACAGTAGTTAACTATCCGAAAGTCAGAAGCTCTTTTCGGTAAGTTAAATACAAGACTCCGAACACTTGACATTACACGTGAGCAACTTAAAATTCTCACGTGACTTAGTTTATAGAATATGAGTGATGAATCGGTAAGTTATGAATGCTTTTCGGTAAGTTATTTTTATAACCATCCGAAAGCTTGAGACTTTGGGAAGGTTACTTACTAAACATCAGACAGAACGGTAACTTACCATATTTAGGTTTGATTATTAACAAGTACAACAGAATACATCCATTGTAAGAAAAATATGATCGTTATACCTTTGGTATAAATATGAGGAGTTTAAGAGAGGAATAGATATATATATAATGTATATACCACATACAGTGAGCTACACTCCAATTCTAATTACACTCAAGTCTGCAAACAATGAAGCATATTCTAAAGATATATTGTAGAAAAAGCTCTATGCGCCAAAACTCTGATTAAAAGATTCAAGTTGTTGGTTCGTGGCTTCTATCTGAAAGCTACATTCAATTGTTGGTTTGAGTTTTGACCTGAAAACTCTAGAGGTTGGTTTACTGAAGTTTATACCTGAAAACTTCTATGTTGTTGGTTCTTGCTTTGACCTGAAAGCAAGTGTGTAAGTGTTGAAACACTTAGTGAAGCCCAAGTGAATCTTGGGGGTGGACTAGCTAAGTTGGTGAACCACCTAAAAATTGTTGTGTGTTATCTTTCTTTACTGCTTTGCATTCGTTTAATATCATCTCATTTCATTACTGATTGAATCACTTGATTCAACATTCAAAAGAATATAAAAAAATTTACACACATTCACCATTCCCCCCCTCTAGTGAGTCTACCGATCTTAACAGTATTGGTGGGAGTTCAAGGAACGTTTGACGCTTTCTATAGTAAGTGTAGTTCTCCTCCTCCCCCTCCTTTTTTTCGTTCTTTTTCTTTTCCTTTTATATTTCTTTCAATAATACTTCCACTTAAATGACTAGTTAGATTTCCTTTGCATCAACAGTGGTAATTACTTTTTCATTCCATGATTTAGATCATGGTGTAATTCATGTTAGGGCAAGTAGTTCAAGTGTGAAGTATGCCACAAGTTGTCTAAGTTCAGTTAGAAGCTTGTCAACTATAAGTCTCTAATAGATTAATTATTTTCGAAAGGTTATCAGTTTGAAGTATCTGAAAATAATAGAACAATCGGAAGACTTTGAGCTAACTATCCGAAAGTTAGGAGATTTCGGAAGGTTACAAGTGGAACCTTTCGAAATTACTTAAAGGACATTTAAGTGGATCTTTGAATAGTTAAGAAGGTAAGCATCCGAAAGTCAGGAAATTAAGTAGATATTCGAATAGTTAAGAAGCTAAGTATCTGAAAGTCAAAGACTTAAGTGGATCTTCGGATAGTTAAGACAACAACTATCTAAAAGTCATGAGTTTTTGGAAGGTTACAGCTAGAACATTCTAAAAAGACTTAAGAGATACTTAAGTGGTTTTTTGGATAATTAAGACAGTAACTATCCGAAAGGTAAGAGTTTTTGGAAGGTTACAACTAGAACCTTTTGAAAAGACTAAGAGAGATGTAAGTAGGTTTTTGGATAGTTAGGATTGTAACTATTTGAAAGATAGAATCTCTCTAGATAGTTAGCTTGGTACAATATCTGTCCATTCTAACAAACACAGAGAGAAAGATTTTCTTCAGATAATTAAGGCTACTAACTATCCCAAATGCTATGAATTTTAGAGAGTTAGGAAGAAAGACTCCGAAATTCTCATTTGCTACTATAATGGCTCTGTTGTAATTAAAGGTTTATTAACCTTAGGTTGGGTAGTATATTGTTGAGTATTTTTGTTTTGATGATGTGTGCTGAATGAAAATAATCATATTTGCTCAATTACTATTGCTTGTGAAAAGAAATTAAAATCATCAATTAATACAGAAAAAGCTTACTGATATAAATACTTGTCTGTATTGGATCTGAAGTTAATATCTAGTCGTTTTATTGCATTAATTTCTCATTTAGCTAAACGTTAAGTTAACGTGTGTTTTTATTGAAAAGCATGATATGTTTTAATGTTATATCTTCTGTATCTTGAACAGTGCACGTTTAGACAACTCGTTAAGTTAGAGTTTTGTTTGTATAGAGGTCACGTGAGAACTCGTTAAGTTAGAGACTTAAAAGTTAAAATAGGTCACGTGATAACTCGTTAAGTTAGTGAGTAAAAGAAGAGACGAACTCGTTAAGTTAATGTTATACACGTGGTGAAAAATTGTACTCTGAACATTCTATAGAGACTGAACAGATGAATGTTGCGCATATTGACAATGTTCCTAACACTATTGAAGTTGAAGAATCAAGCTTACCTGAGCAGCTTTAAGATAATATTTTGGAAGAGGAGCAACATGACATTCATTTTGAAGAAGTGGTTCTTGAAGATGAATTAAACTCTGAATCACGGCTTCAAGTATCACCTTCTTTGTGTACAATATTAAAAATTCAAGGTAATGCAATTCATTTTAGATCTGAAGAAGCATTGCAGAAATACAATAATCTGATTACATGTCAGATTCTGCTTGCTTGTCCAATAAAATTCAGAAATTTGATGGAAATAAGAGATCTGTTTGAGTTTCAAGGCCTCATTAAATTCTTGCCAGTAAGAACGAAATGGAAGCAATACACAGAGCTTATTACAACTTTTTATAGCAATCTGGTCAAGAATGGAAATTTTCTGAAAACTCAAATAAATGAACAGGAGTTTCTATTGTCTCCTGAGTTAATTTTTGAAGTTTTAGGATTAAAGAATGAAGGTGTTGTTACCAACAGATTTGACATAATAAGACAACTGGAATGGAACATTCAGTTTTTATCAAAAATTCCAGATGTATATTCTGAAATGAGATTAATGGAAAATCTGAATGCAGAGGCAATGTTTATTGCAAATTTATTTCAGAGAGTTGGACACAATATGGAAGTCAGTAGAAGTTGTTTATATGCAACTTATAGCTTGCTGAATAGAATTCAAATAAATTGGTTTGATGTTTTCACTTCTCAACTACAACATATGAGTTCAAAGTTATTTTATGGTGATGCTGTATGTAGACTCATTGCAAGCCAATTGACTTTATCTGACTGGCCCTCTGAAACTAAAGGCACAGCATTTAGTGTCAAAGATTTGCAAAAATTCCAGGCCATGCATAAACCTCAACGACAACAACAACAACCTGATACAGACCATATACAACAACAACAACAAAGTTATTCAGTTCAAGCAGAACAGCAAACCCAACTACCTCCTGACTTAGATGTAGTGCTTAACGACATCAAAAATGATATTAGGCATCTAGGAGATAAAATATGTAATGCTATAAGTGATATACTTAAGAGGGGTTGATAACTGTTTTTGTTTGTTTCTGAATACAAAATGTAATGTTTGTATTACTTGTTTGATTTGATTGAACAATACATTTTTCTGTAAATGTCTTCAATTATTATTCTTGTTTATAGAAATCGTTGTTGTAATTCTCTTATATACATATATATATTCTCTGTAATTATCTTTTTGATTAATGACAAAAAGGGGGAGAAATATTATAAAAAGATGATTATGATCTTAATTGCATATATATATTATAAAAGGAGATGATATTTAAATGGTTATTGTAATCTGATAGATGATAATTAGAAAACTGATACTTATATAATTATTGACATCTGAGAGTTTTAGTTATGAGAGGTAAAATTTACATAAACAATAGAAATAAGCTTAAGTGAACTTAAGTCAACAAACAAGTTTGTTGAATTAAAAGTTAACCCAACGAAGGTGCTTTGTTGAGTTAAACATATTTCATAATTGATTTAATATGGTTTTGTCATCATCAAAAAGGGGGAGATTGTTGAGTATTTTTGTTTTGATGATGTTTGCTAAATGAAAATAATCATATTTGCTCAATTACTATTGCTTGTGAAAAGAAATTAAAATCATCAATTAATACAGAAAAAGCTTACTGATATAAATACTTGTTTGTATTGGATTTGAAGTTAATATCTATTCGTTTCGTTGCATTAATTTCTCATTTAGCTAAACGTTAAGTTAACGTGTGTTTTTATTGAAAAGTATGATATGTTTTAATGTTATATCTTTTGTATCATGAACATTGCACGTTTAGACAACTCGTTAAGTTAAAGTTTTGTTTGTATAGAGGTCACGTGAGAACTCGTTAAGTTAGAGGCTTAAAGGTTAAAATAGGTCACATGATAACTCGTTAAGTTAGTGAGTAAAAGAAGAGACGAACTCGTAAAGTTAGTGTTATACATGTGGTGAAATTATAAGTTACAAATGTTGTATTGTATCACGTGAGGTGCACATGTTTAACTTGTTAAGTTAACATAACTAAACGCATTGAGTTACTATATTGAACACTAAGGCAACGCGTTAGGTTAGCGTTATAAACTTAAGTTGTTATTTTTTGCACGTGGTAAAATTCTTATTATAAAAACATTTGTTTATTACTGGTTCGTTGAATTATCATAACACAACGGAAATGGTTCGTTGAGTTATCATAACACAACGGAGATGGTTCGTTGAGATAGCATAACACCACAGACTTAGTTTGTTGAGTTAGCTACAGTACTTGTCACGTGAAATGGCATATGAGGAACTCGTTAAGTTAGAAACGTTAAGTTATATATATACTTGTGTTACTCGTTTAGTTAACATTAAAGTAATGACTTCTTATTACACTGATGAAAAACTTTTGGTCGAGAAAGTTTATTTTGCAGGAAATTTTTCAGAGATCCAGGACTAATGATTAAAGAAAATTCGAAATATAAACGTAGGTTAGAACTTGTGTGTTTCGATGAAGGAAAAAGAAAAGACGTGGAGAAGTGGAAAATTGGTAGTGGTTAAACGTGAAGGATATGCATGAAATGAAGATACAGTATAAAAGGCATAGAATTCTCGTTGATCAAACCATCCTTGCACACAAAACGAAAAATCTTTTCAAGGATCAAACCATCCTTGCACACAAAACGAAAAATCTTTTCAAGGATCAAACCATCCCTGCACACCAAAAGAAAAATCTTTTTCAAGGATCAAAAATACCTTCTTAGGGAAAATCTCTCAAGTGGAAGAAAGTTCAGTGAAGCATAAAAAGGTAAGATTTTCGTCACTGAAGATTTGAAGTATCAGAAGAAAGCAAATTCGGTGAAGCATGAAAAGACAAGATATTCGTCACTGAAGAATTGCTGAAGAAGAAAAAGAAGAAGAAGAAAGATCTCAAACAGGGAGAAAAGTTTTAAATTCTGCAAATTAGTTTTCTCTGTTTGTAGTTATGAAATTGTTTAGATGATACATGGTATTGAAATATAATAGCATCTACAATTTTTGAGGAGAATTGAATTGTATATTGTAATTGAAACCTTGAATAAAAATGATTTTATGAAAACAATGTCTCGACTTGTTTTTGAGTTTTAAAGTTTCAATTATATTTCAGAAAATATTAAAAATACACAAATCACCCCCCTCTTGTGTAGCCATACGATCCTACATATATAAACTTTTATGATATTGTAAAAACATACGGTTGATTGTGCCGAGAGCTCATAAAAGAACATTCACTGCCGTGGACGTAGGTAGTTGCCGAACCATGTAAATCTTGTCTTACTATGCATGTTGTTTTCTTTCTACTTCTCTTTACTACTATTGGTGAGATTTAAGATGTGAGTTTTTAAATCGTGCCATAGTGTCATTGTTGAATGATGAGGTTTTATTAACAACAATTCATGCAATGTGGTTTCCTTTGAATTTCCTACAATTGCTCACAATTGAATATGAGAAAATAACTTATCCATGGAGTTAGTGTAACTCAATAGACTTACTTCATTGACTTAATTGTAACTCAACGAGGTTGCAACAAACCAACCTTGTTGAGTTAAGCTTTGCTCAACAGACTTATTCAGTTTTGTAATTTTAATAAAACAAATATATATTCATATAATATTTAACACTTGATATGTAAAAGAAGCAATTTCTAATTCATTTATACATGATACTAATTAACCACTAATTTTTTGAAATTATGCATATTCTTTAATTAAGGCATGTACTTGTATAATTGTGACATAATGACTTAATTCTTATATGATAAGCTAAATATTATGCAATTAACCATTCATTAACCACTAATATTATGCACAATTTCGTTCTAAACACTTCCCCTATACTTAAGTTTTGCAAGTCCCTCAGCAAACCTACTATAGTTTTACTAACAATTTTCTTTCTAAAGTGCTAGGACTATATTAGTTCTATTGTTTTCATCTACACCTTTCTGCAAAAATTCAATCTTAGAAAGTTAATCAATCTCATACAAATATCAAATCAAATAGAGATTTATGCACACATTTTCACTATCCATGTCTAATCTCAAACCATATGTATTTTATACAGATGATGATATCAATCAAAACTTTAATGTCCAAATTTTCATCCTTTGAAAATATTGATTCATCTTGGAAACAAGTGTACTTATCATATCTATTGAAAATCATTGCTTCCTCGTTGCTTGTAAAAACTTCTTGCCTTGCTACAAAAAAATTGAATGGAAAATGGTGCAAATGTATTTTTGGGAAAAGAGTTTTCTCTTTTCTTTCTTCTTCTTTTTGTTTGTTTCTTTTTCTCTTCTTTTTTTCTCTTTTCTTCTCTTTTTTTTTCTTTCTAGTACATTGACCAAAGTCATAACTTCAACTTTAATGAACCAACTACTACATGATATACCAAAAATTACTAAGGCAAGATAGTAATAAATGAGGAAGATAATTGTCAAATAGATAAAAATTTAATACCTTACCCTAATAGTATTATGGGATGATCCTACTTTTATTAATTGTCTTGATTAACATCATTCTAAAGATGAAAATACATGTAAGATCGTAGTATCACAAGAGGGGGGGTTGTAGGATCATTTGTATCACAAGAGAGGGGGTGAATTATGTCTTTATTAATTAAATACTAGCGGATAAAACAAGAGCACAAAACACTCGTAAATGAAATTCTATTCTTTTATTTCAAGACAGAATTTACAATATCTTTTCAGCTTAATTCCCTTCTTGACGGTTTTGATACAAAAATGTTCGATATACAATTCGAATATAACAATAAAGCTCTTATCTAAAACTAATTTCGAATTGTATAAAATTTGATCTTTCTTTGTATTTGCTCAGCTTATGTATCTCTTCTTCTCCAGTTGTCGAATTTCCAGACTTCTTACGTTTGCAGTTCCTTTTTTGAAATTGCTTGGAATTTCGAACTTCTTCTGATGTTGGAGAACTTTTCAGAATATGAATATTCAAACTTAACTTTTTAGTTAGGGATCTGAATTGAATATTCAGACTTGGTTTTCGAGATTGGGATCCCCTGTTGTAATGTAGCTCGTACTCTCTATTTGTAGTCGAACTCTGTTGTCTTTCATGTTCAGCATGTTCATCTACTTGATCCACAATCCATAATCCATAATCCACGTACTAATTTTCTCTTTAGTCCAAATTACTATCTTTTTGAGTTTCCACGATCTCCACTCATAGATACATCGAAACTTTATCTTCCTAGAATCTTGAAGAATATCTTCTATGTCTTTGATTTAGTCGAACATTTATCCTTTAAGTCTTGTAAAAACTCAAACACTTATCCTTTAACTCTTCGAGTTTTTGCACTTGCAAAACACGTGACTAAACAAAGAAACTTATCTGTTCGTTAGTCCTTTTATAAAACTCGAACAGTTATCTATCCATGCATATAAAAACTCGAATAGTTATCTAACTATTCGATTTTTCATTACTGAACGCACATGGAAAACACGTGACAACTTAAAACATTAAAAACACACGTGCAGATAACTTAACTATACGAGTTTTCAACATAAAGTATTCGATAAAAATGAGACGTTAACTATCCAAAACATTAACAATCTTAAAGTTTAACTATTGCAAATCTAACTCTTCGGAAATCTTTAATTTATCCGACATAAAAATGAAACTTTTCGATAATCTGTTAACTATTATACTTAGAGAAATATATTTAGAGAATATTATGTAGACTTATTTAAATACGTTAATAAAGCATATATCATCAAAATTAAATACCTAACAATCTCCCCCTTTTTGATGATGCCAAAACCTAATAAGTCACATAATTTATATCTCCCCCTTTTTGGCATTATAAAAAAGTAAACAAACTATTTTCTCCCTTTTTAGGAAGTTAAGCAAGTTAAATGTAAGGAAGGAAATCTTACTAAGTATATATTAATCAAAACGATAGTTTCAAATATACATAGGATTTATGGATTAAGCATAAGCTGTTTAATATCATAAACTGTGAAAAATAATCACGTAACATTAAAATCAGTAAACAGTTTACATAATAGTTTTGGTTACAAATTACAAAAAAATAAATCATGTAATACATAATTTGTATAATCACAAGCCTCTTTGTCTTCGAAAAATATCAATCAGAGTATCTGAAATTTTCTTTGCAATTTCTGTACTAACTCTGTTTATCTGATCAAGTAATGCTTGATCTAAATTATTTTGAGTGATGGTTGCTGTAAAAATTCAGTATGTATGCTTGTATCTGTACCTATATGTATTTCTGTATATATACCTTATTGTATATCTATATGTATATCTTGTTGTATATCTGTATGTTGCTGTGTTTCTGTATGTATATCAAATAAATTGTGTGGATTGTTGCTATTGTTGCTGTGACTGTGTTTGCCGATCCTGTTGTTGTTGTTGTCTAAGGACAGGTGTATCTACTTCTTGGTATTTTTGGAGTTCCTTTGTAGAGAAAGATCTTGACTTTAATCTTTTCTGTGGCTAAGGTGTAATATCTGTTTGACTTGCCACAACTCTCAAAATCATATCACCATAAAATAATTTACTCTGCAAATGTAAGATATGAGAAACAAAAATATCATACCAGTTCACCTGTATATGGTTTATTAATGCATATGTAGCATAAAGACAACATCTGCTAACTTCTACCCCATGACCAAACCTTTGAAACAATGTAGTATGCAATATTTTTGCAATAAAACGTGCTTGGCCATTTAAGTCATTTAGTAAAGTCAATGGTTTGTTGGTAGTTGGATCTTTGGCTAAACGTGTAATGTCTCATTTCAATCGATAAACCTATTTTCTTTCTGATAATTTAACTCCTTCATTTTTCAGACTAAGTACCTGATGAAGTAAATCTGGAGTTAAATATATGTCATTGTCTTGTATATTAGAAACACGAATACCTTCTTCCATTGTTAAGTTTGTGTAAAAACAACTGATAAGTTCGGGTATAGCAAGATGGCCTGGCTGTTGTGGAAGTAGAGTCAACAAGCCTTGAAATTCAAATAGTTCTCGTATGTGTGCCATCCCTTCAAACTTAACTGGTCTTGAATATAAAACTGTAAAAGTTTTATATGTCTGAAATTTGTCATAATAGGAATTATTTCTAAACCATAATAGTGTATTTTCATCTAAACTCTGTTCAGGATTAGGTATTTTCCTAACATGATGTTCTGAAATGGGACTTGTTTCAAAATTATCAACAACATCTAAATTTGCAGATCTTTCAGAACTAGTGCAATTGCCATCAAAACTATTATAAATGTTTGATGTATCTGGTATTGTTTTATCAATAATCTGCTGAAATTCTTATATGTGTTCTTCTGGAAACATTTCACTAGCAACAGTCTTTGTAATAATCTGTATATCAGCAACATGTATATCTATATTTGATCTATACAACTGTCTTTGTATGAAAGAATGTTCTATATTTGTCTTTGGAATAGAATCATCCTGTATTTCTGAAATTTGTATATGTGAGACATTGGTAGTATCATATTCTATTTGTAACTGTGTATGTTGTTGATTATATACATTTATCAACAAGTATACTATATACTGTAACAGACATAACCTTATATATAAAGTGTAGTATAAGCAACTGTACCAAAATTCAAAAGTCTCTGTTTGAGATACAGTAAGAGGAAGAATATCTGTACAGTCCTCTTCAAATGAAATATCTTCAAAATTCATAGACTCAGTGTCTATGTCATCAAAAATATCATCAAATTGGATATCATCTGTATATGTATCATCAAAATTTCCTACATGCTCTCTTTCCGTAGGAAAAGAATTTGTGCTTGCAGCATTGTGTAAAAAACTGTCCATTGCATGAAAAGATACATTATACACTAATGTGACACAATACCTTAGAGTATATGCTTGTAAGCCAATATTTGTCACATCTGCTGGGATTCTTAACAAAAATGTTTGTCCAACTTCTGCAATGGAGCATAGTTTTCCATTTTTCACTGATTTTTCTTTTTGCTGCAATATTCCTTGTACACTTGTAGTTAGTCCAAAATATTCAATTATCTTTTTCTTTTTCTAACTATATGTCTATAGTGTTTTAGGTTGTTCAGGAGGTTCTAAAATTGTCTTAATTTCTCCTATTAAAGGTACCTGGGGTCTTGATGGTCCTTCACCATGATGCCTAGGTTGTAATAATGGAATATAGAGTTTTAGGCTCTCAACCTCTGCCATTTTGAGTTGATAAATTCTTTGTCATTCACTTCGAAGGCCCATTTTCCTAATGGTAGTTTTTTGTTCATCTATACACTGTTTAATATCATCTAAAACAACTAGGGGAAAATAATGTTGAGAATACAAGGATTGTAATTTCCTATTTGCATTTTCGATCATTGGTCCCCACTTCTTTCCATAGTAGGTGATAGACTGTACCGATGTCTCTAGTACATGTCCAGAACTTACAACCGCAGGGTTAGGTTGTAAATTTCCTTTCCATAAATGCAATGCGGAAAGTTCAGTCTGTTTTAGTCTAAACTATGTTTCAACATAATTTCGAATAAATTTCCAATAGAAATTTTTCTCATCTTGAACAACTTTTCTTATTTCGTGTAGTACTTCGTTTGAAAAAGTGTACCTGGAGTAGATGTCGTTGATTTTACTTTATATTTTTTGAATTTCCAGCTCTTTTTTCTACACTTTTGTCATTCTACCACGTCCTCTTCTACGTCCTGACATTGTCGATTAATCTTCGCTTTGCACTGTAGAACTTAGTGGAAGTAAAGATTGTGAAGCTAGGGTTTTACCAAGGTAGAAACACAAAAGGTTGTTAGTAAAACATTTATAACTCTTTGAGTTTATAAACGGATTCAATCATTGAAATCATAAATATAAGATCCGTTACCGATAAATAACTCAAGTGCTTGCAATAACTGTACAAGTTTTACAACCAACAATTGCAGAATACTTAGCGTAACTATTTGTATAAAGAAAATAACTTCAGGCTAAGTGAAAAGTGAGAAAACTCGAAGACTTATGATAACTGTTCGAGTTTCTCAAAGGAATAGGTGTGAAAAGTCAAAGAGTTAAACATAACTGTTCAAGTTTCGACTAAGACATTATAAAGCAGTGAAATTCAACACGTGCACAATTTGAACTTAAGGTGTTTAGAAAGTTTTGGAGACTTATAAACCTAACTATCTGATGCTTAGGTGCATTTCAGAGAGTTATAGATAACCTTTCGAAAGATAACTTAAGTCAATCTTCCAGATCACGACACGTGTACTTAAGCAGTTTTATAATAAAGAGATGTTTCAGATAGTTACAAATCTAACTTTCCGATGCCCAAACGCATTTCGGAGAGTTACAGATAACTTACCGAAAATCCACTTAAGTCATGCATTATGATTTCGACACGTGTACTTCAGGAAATAATAAAATAGTCTATTGAACGTTTTAAAACACAACTATCCGATACTTGCAATATAACTTGCCGAAACAATAGAAAATTCGGATACTTAAGAATTAAAAAAAAACTTGCAAGTCCCTGATAGTTCAGAAATGTACTTAATTAAAGTGTATTTCCTGAAATTATGCAGATTCTTTCATGAAAACATATGATAGTTCATAAGAGATGAATTATTTTACGAGAAATTGCTCCCCCTACATAAATGTAGTGTAAAGAATCTATGGCGTACTTAATGTGGGTTGCTAAGCCCTAAGTAGATTTGGCTTTAAAAGGTCAAATAGCTTACTTAAAGAGGATGCTAAGCCTTAAATAGATTTGAGTCTCTCCTTTTTATTATTATTGAATTTGAATTAAATACATAAATAAGTAGTAGAGTTAACAATTTAGACTTTCTGACTTTTATCTTATTCAGTTTACAAAAGATAATTTATAAAGATATACCTTCAGAAACTTAAAAAGAATTCAATAATGAGTACAAAAACTTAAGACAATAATTATTGTACATTATGTGTAAAGAGTGGATAATAACAAAAAATAGCAAGGAATATATGCACAGATTATGGCAGGATTGTTGTAACACCTTGAAAGATAAATTAAGCTTGAGTACATTGCCCCTTTTTTTTGTTTATATTCATATATATATTTTATGTATTACCTCCCACAATATCATCTTTTTACGTGGTCACAATCCCTTGCTTAGGGGAAAGATAACCAGTTACTCAATGACAAGTGAGAACAAGTAATAATTTTTTTTTTAAAATATAATCTGAATTACTTGCAAAATGAGTTTTTAGTTAGCACATCCCAAATCAGTTGGTTTAAGTGACTAGGGTTTAAGATCCCCCAACGGACTTAATTACTCAAGTAATTACAAACAAAAACAAATAAAAAATAAAACAAGACAGTAAATTAAATTAGAGGCAACCGCAAGACTTAATATTTCTAACAGAATGTTAATAACTTTCCTTTAATAAAAAGTACATACTTTCTATGTATTTTCTTGTTAAAATCTCTGATATTTAAAAATTCGTTTAACAGCAAGAAGGTGTGATTCCTTAGGATTAGATTGATATCTAGCACAAGTACACACACTAAACATAATATCTGGTCGGCTAGCTGTTAAATAGAATAATGAACCAATCATACTTCTATATTGTTTTACATCTACAGTTTTTCCAAAGTCATCTTTATCCAACTTGGTGATAGTACTCATTGGTGTATTCTTTGTTTTAGTGTTGTCTAAACTAAACCTCTTTAATAAATCTTGAGTATATTTTTCTTGTGAAATAAAAGTACCCTGATCTAATTGCTTAATTTGTAAGCCTAGAAAAAATGATAGTTCACCTATCATACTCATTTCAAATTGATTAGTCATGTCTTTCGAAAAGGACTCAACTAATTTATCATTTGTTGCTCCAAATATGATGTCATCTACATAGATTTGAACTACTAATATATCTTTTTCGATCTTCTTGATAAAAAGAGTGTGATTTGCCTTTC
Source organism: Cymodocea nodosa (assembly GCA_036874045.1). Lineage (NCBI taxonomy): Eukaryota > Viridiplantae > Streptophyta > Magnoliopsida > Alismatales > Cymodoceaceae > Cymodocea > Cymodocea nodosa. The sequence continues at coordinate 2,384,863 of CM072345.1, forward strand.
CCATAGAATACCCTTTTTCCATAAGAAATTTAGATAATCTTTCATACCAAGACCTAGGAGCTTGTTTAAGGCCATATAGTGCCTTCTTAAGCTTGTAAACATACTCAAGATGTTTTGAATCTTCAAAACCTAGAGGTTGTTTTACATACACTTCTTCTTTTATATATCCATTTAAAAAAGCAGTCTTAACATCCATTTGATATAATTTGAAATCCATATAACAAGCATAAGCTAACAAAATTCGTATTGATTCTAGTCTAGTAATAGGAGCAAATGTTTCATCATAGTCAATTCCTTCCTCTTGCTTGTAACCTTGAGCAACTAATCTAGCTTTATTTATAACTATATGTCCATCTTGATCTACTTTGTTTCTAAATACCCACCTTGTTCCTATTATGGACTGATTTTCAGGTGGTGGAACTAGATCCTATACCTCATTTCTTATAAATTGATTTAGCTCATCTTGCATAGCTAAATACCAAAATTCATCTTCTAAGGAATCTTCAATTTTCTTAGGTTCTAACAAAGAAATAAATGAATAAGCACCACAGATGTTGACTATTGATGACCGAGTCCTAACTCCTTGATTAGGATCGCCTATTATCTGATCAATAGGATGATATGAAGTATAACGCCAATTTTTATGTTGTTCCACATTTTCTATAGGTATGACATTATTTTCTTCTAAATTTTCATCATTCAAACTTAGATTTCTTATTCCGTCAGATAATCTATCAATTTCTCTGTCAACATCATTTGGTACTATTTTTGGGAGAATTTCTGAATCAAAGTTTTCAGCATGTCTTAAATTCAAATGAGAATTTTCATGAAATTTCACATGCAGGGTTTCCTCAATGGTTTTTGTTGATTTATTATAAACTCTATATGCTTTACTTCTAATGGAATAACCAACAAAAATACCTTCATCTGATTTGGCTTTAAATTTGTCTCTTCATTCCTTAGTGTTTAAAATAAAACACTTATAACCAAAGGGTTTTAAATAACTTATTTTGGGAACCCTGTTATACCATATCTCATAAGGAGTTTTATCTAAAATTGGTCTTAGATGTACTCTATTTATAACATAGCATGCTATATGAACTGCTTCTACCTAGAGAAATAGGGGTAACTTATTCTCATTTAACATGGTTCTGGACATTTCCTAAAGTGATCTATTTTTACGTTCTACTATCTCATTTTGTGAAGGAGCTCTTGGAAATGAGTACCTATGATCTATGCCTAATTCTTCACAAAAGGTGTCCATTTGATCATTATCAAATTCTATACCATGATCACTCCTAAGTTTTTGAATTTTAACATTTTGCTCATTTTGAACTTTATTATAGAATATCTTAAATATTTCAAAAACTTTAGTTTTATTAGCTAGAAAATAGACCCAAGTGAATCTAGAATAGTCATCAACTAGTACAAAAGCATAATGTTTACCTCCTAGACTGGTTGTTCTAGTAGGTCCAAATAAATCCATATGCACTAGTTCTAATACTCTTTTGCTTGTTATTTCATTTAAACTTTTAAAGGATGTTTTATGTAATTTACCTAGTTGACATGCATCACACATAAACTCTTTCGACTACTTAATACTAGGTAAACCTCTAACTAGATTCTTTTTAGACAGGTTTTGTAATAATTTTAAGTTTGAGTGTCCTAGCCTTCTATGCCATAAAATGACTTCATCCGATTTTGCAATTAAGCAAGCATTGTCTTTAATAATATCAGAAGGCAAGTTTAGAATACAAACAGATCCTTTCTTGTATGTAGTGAATAAAATTTCGTTTGTAGACATGTCCATAATTTTACAGGAATCTTTTTCAAAAATTACTCTATAAATCTTCATTAAAACAGGAACACTCAATAAATTAAAACCTAAGTTTTCCACTAATAAGACATCATTTATAAAGCATTTCTCAGTTACCTGAACCTTACCAAACCTAAGGATATTTGTTTTGCTTTTATTTCCAAAGGTAACTTGTCCGTTCTTGGTCTTTGTTATTTCTGTAAGTAATTATATATCTTCAGTCATGTGGCTGGATGCTCCACTGTCCATTATCCATTTTGATTTATGTACCTACAAAACAGTCAAAAATAGATTTTATCTCTTGGAACCCATTTTTGAGTGGATCTAAGAATTTTAGAGAGAGTCATATCAAAATAATCCATATTTTTAGACTTCAACTTATCTATTTTTTGATAATTATTCTTGCATTTCTTTCTCTTAGTGTTATAATTATTAGAACATTTATCTCTATGTAAACCATAGTTGAAATTTTCATTTCTAATATTACTTGATTTCCAATATTTGATATTCTTTAAATATGAAGAAAATTGATCAAGAATATTAAAATTCTTAAATGTCTTAGCTTGATTCTTCTAAAGATTTCTTTTGAAATTCTTGCATCGTGTGCTATCATTTATATGCTGCATTTTATCAACTTGCACATATTTTTCTCCCTTTTTAATCACACACGGAATAGTTTTTCTCTCACTATTCTTAGTGTTGGAAATAAAGACATTATTTTTAGGAGTACCATCATGCAATATATAATTTTCAGAAGATGCATCGTGTAAACCAATACCATGTTTTTCTATATTTGATATTTTACTACTATGTTCATTTGTTATAGTTTGACTATTATTCCATTTACTTAATATAGCCTTTTGATCACAGACTTTAATCTTTAACACATCAATTTCTAAATTTAAATCAGTAATAGTCAGTTCCAGTTTTTCAATTTCACAGATCATTTTCTTCTTATCAGCAATTAAATTTTCACAATCAGCATGCAATTTTCTTTCTATAGTAGTGAACTTTAAAATTTCCTGTGCATGCCTTTGATTTTCTTCTTTAAATTTATTCAACGTAGAGTTTAGAAAATTAATCTTATTTTCAGATTCATTTAGCATTTTCCTAGTGTCCTTTCTTTCTATTTTGACTTTCTTATATTTTCTAGCTAGTCTATTGTATTCAACAAGTAATCTATTAAAACTATCAAAATTAGCATTTTGATCAAAGGATACCTCACTGGATTTTGCCATAAAGCATACATTTGCCAGATTTTCTTCTGAATCTGATGTTGATGTGGATTCATTGTCTGATGTTGAATCCTTTGTTTCTTCACTTTGTGAAGCTGAAGAGTCATCCCATGTCAATTTAAGCACCATTTTCTTTCTGAATTTCTTATTCCTGAAATTCTTCCTCAAATTCTTCTTATCTTTGTTGAGAGGACAATCAGTTTGAAAGTGACCCGACCTATTGCACTTGTAGCATATACTTTTGTCTTTCATGAATGACTTCTTCTCCATATCTCTAGATGTCTTTGTTGACTTGAAGTTCCTACATTTCTTCAACATATTTCTAAATTTTCTGGTCAACAACATTAAATCATCGTTAGAATCACTAGTGACTTCTGAGACTTTATCAGCCTCAAAAGCCAGATCCCTTTTAGGATTTTTTCCTTTTGGATCTAAATGTTGTACTTCATAGGCTGTCAGATTTCCTATGAGATCATTGAGAGTATATGTATTTAAGTCTTTGGACTCTTCAATAGAAGTTGTCTTTTGAGCTCAAATTTTAGTTAAAGATCTAAGGATCTTTCTTATCAAGTATTTTTCTTCGAATTTCTTGCCTAAAGATTTTAATAAATTTACAATCTCAAGAAAATGGGAAAACATGTGTTTAAATATTTTAGAAGTTTTAAATTTATAAACCGCAAGTGCACGACATCCAATGAAGTACGTCGGCAAGTACGGATCGAACCACAGAGAAATGGGGATAATCTAGGATTCTAATTACAAGAATATGGTAAGCAAATACTTTCCAAATATAGATTAGACTACAAAAAAGGTAAGTCCACGGAATTTTAATTTATCGACCAATCAACAGATTAGACTAAAAATTTAATCTCAATCAGATCTGTTAATGTAGACTTAAGATAAAAATTTTCACACTTAAAAACGCACGAATGCATAAAATTGGAAACTTCTGCGCGTTAACAATAGTATCTTAAAAACCTTATAAATCCCGAATTACTCAACCAAAAATTACAAAATCAGATGTGTTGCAAAATATACAGAATGTAGATATTAATGAAATATTTATTTGAATTTTTAAGTGATCAGAGTTGTGAGAAAAACACGTTACAATCACGACAAAAGAGTCTCAGACCGAATTCTGTGCTTGATAGAGTTATAGCTTCAAAATGGCAACAAATCTTCTCGGATTGATATGAAATTTTACAGAATCACAGAAGACTTATAATAGCACGATTAAGATTTTTTTCAGAATTTTCAGTTATACAGAATCACTCCAGAACGCATATGAACTCTCGGAATAAAAACAGATCAACAAAACTGCAAATCTGCGAACAACATGCACAACCTTCAACGAATTCTATGTTGTTTCATGCATAACAGAATGTAATATCCAGATTTCAACATCAACAAACAACAATATATGAATATATATCAATAACAACACCTATTTTTATGATTTTCAGATGAAAAGAACAAAGATTCACAGATTCAAAAAGGAACAAACAAACAATAACGAATCTATTTTCTACTTTTACCCTATTACAATGAAAACTAAGAACATAAATAACTACCTACGTGAAACATGATAAAAAGTGATACATCTGAAGCCAAAGAAGAGGGGAAAGGGGAGAAATGATTTGTGGAACCTCACAAATGAAGAAGAGAACCCTTGTAGTGGTGGACGTCCCTCCTCCAAGATGTGGGATGAAGATGATGAGATCCGAGTTGAAGAGATGTGGTGGAATGACCGGTGTTCTCCTTCCTTGCTTCAAGATGTGGAGCTCCAAGAGAAGTTGACGGCTGGTGGTGTTGGAGGTGGAAAACAAAAACTCCAAGAGAGAAGACCTAGACGTGCATCACTCTCTTTTATAGGGAGAGTTTCCAAGTTTGGAGATCCATCTTTGATTCAACGATTGGGATTAAATCCCACTTGATTTTTTTTCTCCAATCTTCAATTGAATTATAAACTTTTCACAACAATAAATACATCAAAATATCAAGTCATTCATAAAATTCATAAATGATGCATGTTTGAAATAATTTCCTACTTTTAACTGTATAAAATGGGAATTGGTTCTTATTGGTTAAATAATGAAATAAATGCATAATATGACTTTAATAAATCTCATGTAAATATATTTAACCAATAAGATCCTATAAAAATATGCAACATTTTAATCCAAACAACATGTAAGAGATACATTCATTTTCATGCATTTTAAAAGGCTCATATATATGTACTAACATATTGATCTTAGATTCCTTAACCTGATTAGTACCTTCGTTGGCAACTTCTAATGCATGACATATCTCATATGCAGTTTGATATGTAGAAACTTTATTAAATTGATCATGAGATAATGCACAAAACAAGATGTTTAAACCTTTAGCATTCAGTGTAATTCGCTCCTTTTCATTGAAAGTCCAAGTATCATATGGAGTCGTAAGGAACACTATAGGATTGCTAATTATATGCCATAGTTTGAAATCAATTGACTGAAAGAATACTTTCATCCTATATTTTCAGTAGCCATAATTGCTACCTTCGAACATAGGAGGACGATTAGTGGTCTATCCTTCAATCATAACCAAGATTTTAGAATTATCCATTTTAAACAGATGATCTGAAGTAAATGATAGGAAAAATCGATTCCTAAGTAGAGAAATGAAGGCTTTTTGGATGCTTTAAATAGTTTAAGTGCACTGATACTAGTTATAGCAGAGCATAGTAAATCTGAAAAAAAATAAGTGAAAAATAGAAGCTCTGATACCAGTTGTAGGATCGTTTGTATCACAAGAGGGGGGGTGAATTGTGTCTTTAGTAATTAAATACTAGTGGATAAAACAAGAGCACAAAACACTCGTAAATGAAATTCTATTCTTTTATTTCAAGACAGAATTTACAATATCTTTTCAGCTCAATTCCCTTCTTGACGGTTTTGATACAAAAATGTTCGATATACAATTCGAATATAACAATAAAGCTCTTATTGAAAACTAATTTCGAATTGTATAAAACCTGATCTTTCTTTGTCTTTGCTCAGCTTATGTATCTCTTCTTCTCTAGTTGTCGAATTTCCAGACTTCTTACGTTTGCAGCTCCTTTTTTGAAATTGCTTGGAATTTTGAACTTCTTCTGATGTTGGAGAACTTTTCAGAATATGAATATTCAAACTTAACTTTTCAGTTAGGGATCTGGATTGAATATTCAGACTTGGTTTTCGAGATTGGGATCCCCTATTGTAATGTAGCTCGTACTCTCTATTTGTAGTCGAACTCTATTGTCTTTCACATTCAGTATGTTCATCTACTTGATCGACAATCCATAATCCATAATCCACGTACTAATTTTCTCTTTAATCCAAATTACTATCTTTTTGAGTTTCCACGATCTCCACTCATAGATACATCGAAACTTTATCTTCCTGGAGTTTTGTAGAATATCTTCTAAGTCTTTGATTTAGTCGAGCATTTATCCTTTATGTCCTGTAAAAACTCGAACACTTATCCTTTAACTCTTCAAGTTTTTGCACTTGCAAAACACGTGACTAAACAAAGAAACTTATCTGTTCGTTAGTCCTTTTATAAAACTCGAACAGTTATTTATCCATGCATATAAAAACTCGAATAGTTATCTAACTATTCGATTTTTCATTACAAAACGCACATGGAAAATACGTGACAACTTAAAACATTAAAAACACATGTGGAGATAACTTAACTATACGAGTTTTCAACATAAAGTATTCGATAAAATGAGACGTTAACTATCCGAAACGTCAACTATCCGAAAGTTTAACTATTGCAAATCTAACTCTTCGAAAATCTTTAATTTATCTAACATAAAAATGAAACTTTTCGATAATCTGTTAACTATTATACTTAGAGAAATATACTTAGAGAATATTATGTAGACTTATTTAAATACGTTAATAAAGCATATATCATCAAAATTAAATACCTAACAGGGGTGAATTGTGTCTTTAAAAATTAAAAATTTCTAGCAAATAAATAAGAGCACAAAACACTCACCAACATAATTCTAATCTTTATTGATTAAAGAAAGAATTTACAATCACTTTCCAGCACAATTCCCTACTTGTCGATTCTAATACAATATAGTTCGAGATACAATTCAAAGAGAAAATAAAATCCTTATTCTAATATTATTTGAATTGTATAGCCAAACTTGATCTTTTTGTACGTAGTTTCTTTTTTTTCCTTTTACTCAACTTCTATATCTCTTCTTCTTCTGTTGTCGAATCTCCTAGACTTCTTGTGTTGCTACTCTTCTTCTGAATTTGCTTTGAATTCAAACTTCTTCTAATGTTGGACAATTTTTCTGGATTTGAATATTCTGAATTGAATACTCTAACTTATGATAAGAGATTGAATACTCAGGATTGAAATTTGGGATGATTGTAGTGTAGGTCATACCCTCTAATTATAGTAGTCGAACTATAATTTCACGTTCAACATATCCATCCACTTAATTTGTAATCCCACGTATTAATTCAAATTTAAATTATCCACGATCTCCATTGTCTTTTGAATTTCCACTATCTCCACTATCATTTTGAATTTTCATGATTTGCTATCGTAGATTAATCGAAAATATTTCTTCTTGGAGATTTGTAGAATATCTTTTAAGTCACCACTTTAGTCGAATATTTATCTTTAAGACTGTAAAAACTTGAACACTTATCTATAACTCTTCAAGTTTTTGCACTTGCAAAATATGTGATTTAAACAAGAAAACTTATTTGTTCGTTAGTCACTTTATAAAACTCGAATAGTTATCCTTCCATGCATATACAAACTCGAATAATTATCTAACTCTTAGATTTTCATTACCAAATGCACATGGAAAATACATGAAAACTTAAAACATTAAAAACACATGTGTAGATAACTTAACTATATGAGTTTTTAATATAACTCTTTGACTAACTAGAAACGTTAACTTATAACTATACGACTTTTTAAAACTCGTTAACACCTAACTATGTGATTGTTATACTTAGACTTATTTATAAACTTTAGTAAAATATTCTATAATAAGTTTAAATAATCTTTCTCCCCCTTTTTGGCATTATAAAAAGTAAATATCATATATATAAGGAAGAAAAAAACTTACTAAGTATATATTTCAAAAAGAACTTCAAACATGTATAAATCAAACGTGGATAAAAACTGTTTAAATAATAACTATTTTAAATAATAACTGTTGAAAACAATTATGTGAAATATATATTTTAAATAGTTTCATAATTTTTGGCAACAAATTATAATTTATGAAATCATGTAATATATAATTTATTTTTATTTACAAGCCTCTTTGTTTTCGAAAAATATCAAATAGAGTATCTAAAATTTTCTATGCAATTTCTATACTAACTCTATTTATTTGATCAATAACTTCTTGATCTAAATCTGTATTTTGAGCTTGTGTTGGTTGCTGTAATGAATCTGTATGTCTATTTTGTTAGGAATGAATGGCTTCACCAGAGGGGGGGTGAATGGAGAACAGTGTGAATTTAAGCCTATTTTTCACTTTACTAACTAATTTGATTAATCAGTTTGCACAAGTAATAATCAGATAAAAATATCATGCACGACGAAAATAAAGGTAAGAAACACAAGAGAATTTTAGGTGGTTCACCAACTCGGCTAGTCCACCCCCAAGGGTCACTTGGGCTTCACTAAGTGTGTCAACACTTATACACTTGCTTTCAGGTCGAAGCAAGAACCAACCACACAGAAGTTTTTAGGAAACATTTAGTGAGAGGTTTACCAAAGATTAAATACTCAAAAGACTTTATGTGTGATGCATGTGAGTTAGGTAAACTTCATAAAAACTCTTTTAAATCCAAAACTGATATTTCAAGCAAGAGAGTCTTAGAACTTATACATATGGATCTATTTGGACCAACAAGAATCATGAGTCTTGGTGGTAAACGGTATGTATTTGTTTTAGTAGATGACTTCTCTAGATACACTTGGGTATATTTTCTAGCATCTAAGACAGAAGTTTTTGGAAAATTTAAAATGTTTTGCAATTTTGTTCAAAATGAGCAGAGTGTCTCTATTCAAAAGCTTAGGAATGATCATGGAACAGAATTTGATAATGATCAAATGGATAACTATTGTAATGAGCATAGCATTGATCACAGATTTTCTTTTCCAAGAGCACCGTGTCAAAATGGTGTTGTTGAGAGAAAGAATAGATCATTTCAAGAAATGGCCAGAACTATGTTGAATGAACATAAGTTACCTTAAAATCTTTGGGCTGAAGCAGTAAATACAGCTTGTTATGTTATTAACAGAAGTCATCTAAGACCTCATGTTAATAAAGCTCCTTTTGAAATTATGTTTAATAGGGTTCCAAAAATTTCCTATATGAAACCATTTGGCTGCAAGTGTTTTATTCTTAATACTAAGGATAAAAGGGATAAATTTCAAGCCAAATCGGATGAAGTAATTTTTGTAGGTTACTCTACTAGAAGTAAAACATATAGAGTATATAACAAGACTTCTAGGACTATTGAAGAAACCCTCCATGTAAGCTTCAATGAAAATTCTCTTAGAGAATCTCAATCTAAAGCTGATAATGATGATTTGATCAATCTTTCAAAAGAGTTAGAGATCAATAAAGAGATCGATGATTTATTTGAGAAAATAAAAAATATGAACTTAAATGATTAAACTAATGATGAAAGCGATGGACTTTCAAATGTTGATGAGAATATTGAGGAAAATCAGGGAAATTGGCGTTATTCTTCATCACATCCCATTACTTAAGTCATTGGTAATATTAATAAGGGAGTTAAAATTAGAGCTTCAGTAAATTTAAATAGTATGTGTATGTTTGTTTCTCTGGTGGAACCAAGGAATATACAAGAAGCATTATCTGATGAAAATTGGATAGTGGCAATGCAAGACGAACTAAATCAATTCATCAGAAATGATGTATGGGAATTAGTCTCTCCACCAGAAAATCAGTCCATAATAGGTACAAAGTGGATCTTTAGAAACAAAACTAACGAAACTAGTCAAGTTATAAGGAATAAAGCTAGATTAGTTGCACAAGGGTATACACAGGAAGAAGGATTAGATTATGATGAAACATTTGCTCCTCTGGCTAGGTTAGAAAGTATTAGAATATTATTGGCCTATGCTTGTTATATGGATTTTAAATTATTTCAAATGGATGTAAAGAGTGCATTTCTAAATGGCTTAATTAATGAAGAAGTCTATGTAAAACAACCACTTGGATTTGAAGATATTAGAAATCCTGACTTTGTGTATAAATTGAAGAAAGCCTTATATAGTTTGAAGCAAGCACCTAGATCATGGTATGAAAGATTGTCTACTTTTTTAATAGAAAAAGGCTATATCATGGGAAAAGTGGATCATACTCTATTTATTAAGAGAGATGGTAAAGATCAGATTGTTGTTCAAATATATGTAGATGATATAATCTTTGGAGCAACCTCTGATAAGTTGATAGAAATATTCTCTGAAGAGATGACTAATCAGTTTGAAATGAGTATGATAGGAGAACTTTCATATTTTCTAGGACTTCAAATTAAGCAAATGGATAAAGGTATATTTTTAAATTAGGAAAAATATGTAGGTGAATTGCTTAAGAAATTTAATTTTAATGATACAATGATTCGAGGAACTCCTATGAGTATTACTTTAAAGTTAGATATTGATGACATAGGAAAATCTATAGATCAAAGAAAATACAGAAGTATGATTGGTTCTTTTCTTTATTTGACTGCTAGTAGACCTGATATTATGTTTGCTGTGTGTGTTTGTGCTAGATTTCAATCTAATCCTAAGGAATCACACTTAATTGCAGTTAAAATAATATTTTGATATATACAAGGAACTAAAAATTTTGGACTGTATTATTTTAAGGATAGTTCAATAGATCTTATAGGATATATTGATATTGATTATGCAGGATCTAAATCTGATAGAAAGAGTACTAGTGGCACATGTCAATTATTGGGAAATAATTTGGTGTCATGGTTTAGTAAAAAGCAAAACTGTGTAGCACTTTCTACTACAGAAGCTGAATATGTTGCTGCTGCACTGTGTTGCACTTAGATTCTGTGGATAAGGCAAATTTTAGAAGATTTTGGATTATCTTATGATACAACTGAGATTTATTGTGACGGTAGTTCTGCAATAAATCTTTCCAAAAATCCTGTATTACATTTAAGAGCAAAGCATATAGAGGTTAGACATCATTTTCTAAGAGATAATGTAATTAAAGGAAAAATTAAATTAGAATTTGTGTCTAGTAAAAATCAATTAGCTAATATATTTACAAAATCTCTAAATGAAAATACATTATGCAACATTAGATTAAATTTAGGTATTTGTAGGCTATGTGATGTGTAAAATGCTTAAACTCCACATAAAAAGATAAATATTATTGATGATGTTGTTCACCTCATAGATATTATATACTTATCATAAATATCTAAAGTAATATCTAAACTGCTGCTTAAGATATTATGTATTTATTGTAAAATCATAGTAGTATCTTATTGATTTTAAGTAGTTTATCAATTTAAATGGTTTTTACGATTTTAAGTGAAAGTGTAAATGAAAAACATTAAATACTTCTGACATTCTGAAATTTTGATTAAATGTTTTCTTTGAATCAAGGAAAATGCATATGATCATGCATAAATTTGACTTAATTGATTAAACTTGTAGAATAAGTTATATGTAACTCATCTTAAATTGTTAATCAAAAGTATAAGCTTATTGAAACTGATTCATATTCTCAGTACAATCATAGAAGTAAAAATTATATGAGATTTGTGTTTTATTGCATCTGTATTAATGGAATATATATATACTATGCTTAAAATGAAAAGTTCTTACAAAGTGAAAATCTTTGAGAGTTTATTGATCAGTTTGATCACGAGCCTTTTGTACTTGAGCAGATAGGTATGTAAGGATTGTTGTCCTGAAAAAGGATTCTTTAAATCTGGCAACCTAAGGTCCTGATCAGATTTGAGATTGTTGACTGAAAGCTCATTACACGGATACATTAGAAAGCTTTTGTATGATTCAAGCTTTTCAAACTAACTTTTAAAGAAAATTATCAATATTCACTATTTTGAAAAAAAAAAAAATGTTGTTTCATTAATTACAGATATCTTTGAATCGCATATAGTTTCTACCAATATGACTACTGATTTATTGACTCAACATTAGTACTTTTGAAAATGTTTATTTGAGATACATTCTTTTATTCTCCTTGAATTAATCGCATTAGGTTCAAAGTTGTGTTTTGATTTATATACAGTAAGAATTGATTTTAGAAATAATTTTTGATGATGTGAGAATAACGGAAGTGTAAGGAAATTTTTTGTATTTAGAATTAAAACACGAAAATCTCAAATTTTACATTTATAAACCGCAAGCGCACGGTACCTATTGTATTAAGCATATGCAAGAGCGCGTCGATCCACAAGAAGCTTGTCTTAAACGAATTCAAGGAAATAAATGCTTAGCAAAATATTCACATCACTAAAACCATGATAAAAACTTTAATTACATATTAATAGGTAATAATTACATAAATACGATAAAGAGTTCAAGTATCATCATAAATCCAAGAAGCTCCTAAGGTTAAACCTTAGGAAACTCAAGAAAATTAATGAGTTTCGTCTCTGAAATTACAGAAATTAAGCTCTACTTCTAACTCTCCTTACATCCAACCTGGACATTGAAAAATCCAGAGAAAATATTGGCTGGAAAGATCCTCGAGTTATCTTCGAAATGACAGTAATTTCATAGACTAAATCATTATAAAAGTCTAGAAGTGTTGTATTTACTGACGGGGCGTAGAATCGTTATGTAAACTTTCCAGAAACGCACCTTTGGTGCAAAAATCATAACTCGGTCAAAACTCCATGAAATCCGGCGAAATCAAAGGTCTTTTAACAAATACTCGTACTACTAATATGGAAAATTGACATAACAGCTTTCCATAAAGTTTGCAATGCAGGAAACACTAAGGCGTCGAGCACTGAAACTGGCAGCCGAATAGGAATTCAAAACTGCTGCGACCTCTGATAAAAAAATCAAAAAACAACGAAATACATTCTAAAAAAAATACAAACATTACATGACTGTAATCTACACGAAATTTCTTACAAAATAGAATCAAGAAACACTAAAAAAATCTACCAAAAGCGTCTTTTATGAAAGGAGTAATGTAGTGCAGGATTCTGTTTGGCTAGAATCCGGAACTACAAAAATCCGCTCCCTTCCTAACTTGTTCTCTGAAATCACAGAAAATATATCTACTTATAATAACAATTTCTCCCAACATAGGAATTGAAAAATCATGTAAAAATATGAACTTGAAAGGGGTTCAAGTTATCTAAAAGTACTCAGTGATTTTACAGTCTAAATCGTCTTCAATTGAAAATAATATTAAGTCCTAGTAAGGTGCGCAAAACGATCTTGAAATAATGCAAAACACGCACTCACAGTAAAAACTCGATAACTTTATCAATTCTTCATAACAATCTATGAAATCACCGCTGAACGAAAGTAGACTTACCAATCTAATAAAACCATTTTACAGATCTTAAAAACATACTACACAGAGGGAGAAAATGTGATTTCGAACTGAGAATACACTCTTCGTATAAAATGGAAAAATCAAACCAAACATGCTCAAAAAATTAAACAAAGTATACAGAAGGAATCGCCTTTTATTTCTCTACAAAAAAGGATTAAGAATTGATGAAAAAAATTGAGAAAAACTCGATTTACAAAGAAAACAACACAAGAAAAGTTTTGTCTTTACAATAAACGAACACCCTACATGTATTCACATATCTACACGAAAATCATTCATTTTCAGAGGCAAGTTTCATTAAACGAACTAAGAGTTTTACAACATAAAAATGAAGATTATACTACTAAAAATAAACCTAAACATGCAAAGACATATGCAATACAAAAACAACATCAAACACAATGATAAGACACAACATATGTAAACATAATGTTAGTTTTTGGTCAACCCACTCCAAGTTATACCTTTAAATCTCCAACACCTTGAAGTAAGCTCCTGAAGTTGGCTTCCCTCACGTCCTCAAGACTCCAACATGGCCTGTCACACCACGTTTTCCTCTTGAAATACTAAGGGGCTTCAAGATTTCACCAAAGGATGAAGGCAACAAGCTTCCTTCTCATGGACGTCCACCAACCATGCCCTAGTTGGCTCCTTCCTTACTTTCTCCACGCATATCACCTTCAAATCGGATGAAGAGGCCTCTCCACAAGAGGTTCCTACTATCCTCCACGCAAGAAAGTTGTACACCGAAGAAGAAGGGGAGTTGCACCCAACAAAATCACCTTCTATGCATCCACGTCTTTCCTTGGAACTTCCACGAACACGCCTCCCTTGAGTCCAACTTGCTCTCTCCACGCACCACCAAAATCAGCAACACCAAAGAGGAAGTGACTTGCTTCCAAGGAGCTTTGGCACCAGTAATCCAAGGAGAAGAAGGAGCCACGTTTTTGCTTGGAGAAGAGAAGACAAAACCTAGTTTTGGGTTGTCCTTCCCTTTAAATAGACTTGGTAGTTGATCTCTTCCTTGGTAGATACAACGGTTGAGATTCATCCATCTTATTTCCTTTAGATAACCTTTAAAACTTAAGCAAACAAATTAAAATATAACAAGAAGAAAACATCTAAGACATCTAAGTAAATAATCACTATTCATTCCCATGATCATTAAGTCAATAATTAACAAAAGGGCTAAGTTGTGCAAATTTAAGTCATTAAATCTCATAATCATGCATACTCATGTAAATGCCTATGTGATGATATTTCAATTATAATCATGCATTATTTAACATTTAAGTCATAAGAAGCACAAATAATATCACATAAAAATGCACAATTTTACTCCTTACCTAAAGCGTGGACCTATTATTATGTTCTTTAGAGAAAGATGAGTCTCATGTTAGTTGTGCCTTGAGTGAAGTCTTCTTTATCACTAGGATTAATGCCTTGTTTGATGCACTTATTTGAGTGATCCCAAGCTGAGTGCCACCACAAAGAGGTTTGCATATTATGTAACCTTAAGGTGAGATTTTTATTTAGGATCCTCCCAAACTTTTATGAGATTTTGAAGGATATGCCTAAGAAAGTATCAAGGTTATCATTACTAGCATGCTAAGCAAGTTTTGTTGGGAATCAAGGTCATGGAAAAAAAAAAGAAAAAAAAGAAAGAAAGAAAGAAAGAAAGAAAGAAAGAAGAAGCAAGTAACGTTGAAAAGGGAGCTTAAAGATCATATGGGAAGAAAGAAAGTAGTTAACTTTCTTCAATTCTTAGCTTTCCCTTCTTTTATGCATATGGGTGTTTGGCATGCTATGTAGTTTGTACCTTTGTAACTTGTACTAGACATTTTCCAACATTTCTCAACAGAAGAGAGGGAGTTGTAGTCACTACCTATTATTTGGTTATTACTGCATATTCATAGTCATGTGCATTATATGTTCTTATGTGTAGTGAGGGTGAGATTCTTATTGTATCAAGGCAGATGGTCCTTTTGATAAAGTGACTCTTCTTACACTCTAATATGGGCTTATTGGAATCTAAAGAACTAGTGAGGTTTCTTTTCTACTGAGCCACCATTATGCCTATTGATCTTATAGCACCATTGAGCTTAATAATTTCTCATTCGAGTCTGATCTTTGTCTTTGTTTTGTTGTGTATCTTATTTACTTGTCTTTTGATTGTTTTTAGTTGTGTTTTCTTTTTATTTTGATTTGGACTTTGTGGGTGTATCTACTGAAAACCCTTCGGAGACAAAACTCTGCCACTTGGGTAGCCTAGGGGTTTAATGGCTTACTACATATGCTAAATGTAGTCGTTACGCCTACGAAAAGGAGCACTAGTTAGGATTTACCTTTGGTTTTGTTTTGTATTTGAATAAAAGCTTCTAGTAATTGTCATTTTAATCATTTCCTAGTTTATATACTTGAATACTTGCCAAGGACTAGCAAGACTTAAGTGCGGGGGTATTTGTAAGGAGTAAAATTGTGCATTTTTATGTGATATTATTTGTGCTTCTTATGACTTAAATGTTAAATAATGCATGATTATAATTGAAATATCATCACATAGGCATTTACATGAGTATGCATGATTATGAGATTTAATGACTTAAATTTGCACAACTTAGACCTTTTGTTAATTATTGACTTAATGATCATGGGAATGAATAGTGATTATTTACTTAGATGTCTTAGATGTTTTCTTCTTGTTATATTTTAATTTGTTTGCTTAAGTTTTAAAGGTTATCTAAAGGAAATAAGATGGATGAATCTCAACCGTTGGATCTACCAAGGAAGAGATCAACTACCAAGTCTATTTAAAGGGAAGGACAACCCAAAACTAGGTTTTGTCTTCTCTTCTCCAAGCAAAAACGTGGCTCCTTCTTCTCCTTGGATTACCGGTGGCCAAAGCTCCTTGGAAGCAAGTCACTTCCTCTCTGGTGTTGCTGATTTCGGTGGTGCGTGGAGAGAGCAAGTTGGACCCAAGGGAGGCGTGTTCGTGGAAGTTCCAAGGAAGGACGTGGATGCATAGAAGGTGATTTTGTTGGGTGCAACTCTCCTTCTTCTTCGGTGTACAACTTTCTTGCATGGAGGACAGTAGGAACCTCTTGTGGAGAGGCCTCTTCATCTGGTTTGAAGGTGATATGCGTGGAGAAAGCAAAGAAGGAGCCAACTAGGGCATGGTTGGTGGACGTCCATGAGAAGGAAGCTTGTTGCCTTCATCCTTTGGTGAAATCTTGAAGCCCCTTAGTATTTCAAGCGGAAAACATGGTGTGACAGGCCATGTTGGAGTCTTGAGGACGTGAGGGAGGCCAACTTCAGGAGCTTACTTCAAGGTGTTGGAGATTTAAATGTATAACTTGGAGTGGGTTGACCAAAAACTAACATTATGTTTGCATATGTTGTGTCTTATTATTGTGTTTGATGTTGTTTTTGTATTTCATATGTCTTTGCATGTTTAGGTTTATTTTTAGTAGTATAATCTTCATTTTTATGTTGTAAAACTCTTAGTTCGTTTAATGAAACTTTCCTCTGAAAATGAATGATTTTCGTGTAGATATGTGAATACATGTAGTCAAGGTGTTCGTTTACTGTAAAGACAGAACTTTCCTTGTGTTGTTTTCTTTGTAAATCGAGTTTTTCTCAATGTTTTTCAATGATTCTTAATCTTTTTTTGTAGAGAAATAAAAGATGACTCCTTCTGTATACTTTGTTTAATTTTTCGAGTATGTTTGGTTTGATTTTTCCATTTTATACGAAGAGTGTATTCTCAGTTCGAAATCACATTTTCGATCAGTAGTTTTGCGGAAATGTCTGATGCAATTTCTCCCTCTGTGCAGTATGTTTTTAAGATCTGTAAAATGCTTTTATTAGATTGGTAAGTTTAATTTCGTTCAGCGGTGATTTCATAGATTTTTTTGAAGAATTGATAAAGTTATCGAGTTTTTGCTGTGAGTGCGTGTTTTGCATTATTTCAAGATCATTTTGCGCACCTTACTAGGGCTTAATATTATTTTCAATTGAAGACGATTTAGACTATAAAATCACCGTGTACTTTTAGATAACTTGAAACCCTTTCCAGTTCATATTTTTATATGATTTTTCAATTCCTATGTTGGGAGAAATCGTTATTATAAGTAGATATATTTTCTGTGATTTCGGAGAACAACTTAGGAAGGGAGCGGATTTTTGTAGTTCCGGATTCTAGCCAAACAGAATCCTGCACTACATTACTCCTTTCATAAAAGATGCTTTTGGTAGAGTTTTTTAGTGTTTCTTAATTCTATTTTGTAAGAAATTTCGTGTAGATTACAGTCATGTAATGTTTGTATTTTTTTTAGAATGTATTTCGTTGGTTTTTGATTTTTTTATCAGAGGTCGCAGCAGTTTTGAATTCCTATTCGGCTGCCAGTTTCAGTGCTCGACGCCTTAGTGTTTCCTGCACTGCAAACTTTATGGAAAGATGTTATGTCAATTTTCCATATTAGTAGTACGAGTATTTGTTCAAAGCCCTTTGATTTCGCCGGATTTCATGGATTTTTGACCGAGTTATGATTTTTGCACCAAAGGTGCGTTTCTGGAAAGTTTACATAACGGTTCTGCGCCCTGTCAGTAAATACAACACTTCTAGACTTTTATAATGATTTAGTCTATGAAATTACTGCCATTTCGAAGATAACTCGAGGATCTTTCCAGCCAATATTTTCTCTGGATTTTTCAATGTCCAGGTTGGATGTAAGGAGAGTTAGAAGTAGAGCTTAATTTCTGTAATTTCAGAGACGAAACTCATTAATTTTCTTGAGTTTCCTAAGGTTTAACCTTAGGAGCTTCTTGGATTTATGATGATACTTGAACTCTTTATCGTATTTATGTAATTATTACCTATTAATATGTAATTAAAGTTTTTATCATGGTTTTAGTGATGTGAATATTTTGCTAAGCATTTATTTCCTTGAATTCGTTTAAGACAAGCTTCTTGTGGATCGACGCGCTCTTGCATATGCTTAATACAATAGGTACCGTGCGCTTGCAGTTTATAAATGTAAAATTTGGGATTTTTGTGTTTTAATTCTAAATACAAAAAATTTCCGTACAAATTTTTGGCGCCGTTGCCGGGGAGCTTGGTGTTTTAACAGTCTTCGAAATTGTGTTTAGTGAATATATTCCTTTGTGTATTATATTTCTCTTCTAAATATTTTATTTTCTTTTTTCTTTCTTTTCTTGGAAACACCATATGAGCTAAATATATATATATTTAAGTGATGGTGTGAATCCCTTTTGGAATTGAAATGATAATCTTTGTGTAGTCAATTCATAGTGTTGTATGATTTTTAGTACAAAATTGTTTTAAGAATGTGATTTGAAAAACTTTTCTGGTTTGATGCTAGATGTAAAATCTGAGTTTCATGATTTTCTTGAGTTGCTAAAATGTTTAAAGTTTCATTTAAATCAATATTTATTGAATTTGGAATTGTATCGAGAGATTTATGAATTTGTGAAGATGATGGTGTTATGTAGTTTCAGAGCAAAACTAACCTAACTAAAGTTTTTCCTCTAAGAAAACATTGCAACACCATGATTCAAAGTTTCTAGTAGTTATTTTTCTATGAAAGTACACTTCTTTATCTATAATTTGAGTATTTTTGCAATAAATTTTGATGTGTAGGAATTTCTGTGTAAATTTTCAAAGTTGATAGATGAGACAGATTTCAAGATAGAGTACATTACATTTTAGAAATTGATAGTCTTTTAAAATTTTATGCATACTTTTGCACAAAAGTAGGACTACGAATTTACATGAATTACATGGATTGATCTTGCTAAGTTAATAAATTCTATGCGTTAATTTAGTCACATGCATATATGTTGTAAAACCCTTTCATCCAAAGTTATGTTTGTGAATAAGATAAATGCTTAAATATCCTTTTGATAAGCCTTTAATTGTTATTCATTGTTATATAGGCTGATCTGAAATAGATATGCATGATTTAAGAATTCATAGTAAGTCATGTTATAACTATTTTCCTAGTTGTAAAATGACTTCATTATTGTTGTCAATTAGAGATTGTGGCATTTCTAAGACACTTTAGCATAAGAATTTCCCTATTTTAGACCTTACCATGTTTATGTTACATAAAGCCATAAATTTCATGTAAGAAAAAGGCACATAACTCACACACTCTTACAACTCCTTATGCAGATTCAACTTGTATTTTGTTACTTCAAGGAATTAATTGAAAACTCGCTACTAGGTGTGTTATTTGACGACTATTTCATTGTTAAGCATGGACAAACATAATGCTTTTCATGCTATTATTAAGAAACCTCTTATGCCTACATGTACTAAGTGTATGTTATTTGATCATGAAAATGATGAATGCCCTTCTTACATGTTGAAAGAAAATGCAAATTTGCATGAGACAAATTGTAATCTCATGGGAAGTGTAGTTGGGTCTAGTGGGAGCACTTTTTCTCATCCTTCAAGCTTTAGTGAAGATTTAGCTAAAGCTGAAGAATGTTTGAAGCAACTTAGCATGGGTAGAAGCAACCGCTATCAATTGGAAAATACTCTTGAGGGTCAACCACATTTTGGGTGGAAAATGCGTAGTGGCCAAGATGTTGAGGTAGATACCTTTGCTCTTTTGAGGTTAGGAAAAGATTATTGTGGGCATAGTGAAACATCTCAACCATCAATTATAGAACCACCCAAAGTAGATCAACCTACTATCATCTTAGACTCTAATCAAGGACCAGATTCCTATCCACATGGTGATAATGGACTTGCATATAAAGAATCAAATAACAATCAACTTGCACCTTATCCCCATAGATTAAGATCTAGGACTAGTTCAGATGAGTCCTTAAACAAGATTAAAGAAATTTTTGAGCAAGTTAGAGTAAACATTCCCTTGCTAGAAGCCATCCAACAAGTCCCGACTTATGCAAAATTTCTTAAAGACCTGTGCACTAGGAAAAGGATTAGTAGGATCCAAAGGAAAGTTTTTCTGACAGAAATTTCTAGTTCTCATTTCTTCGATTATACCCCAAAGAAATATGGTGACCCTGGAACCCCTACTATATCTTGTGTCATAGGGAACACTTGTTTTGATAAAGCCTTAATAGACTTAGGGGCAGCCATCAATGTTATGTCTTCTAGTGTCTACATGGATTTAGGACTTAAAGAAATTAAACCTACTAGGATGGTTATCCAATTAGTGGATCATTCGATTAGAACCCCTTTAGGTGTAATAGAAAATATCTTAATTAAAGTTCAAGACTTTATTTACCCAATTGATTTTGTAGTACTAGAGAGTCATCCTGTCAACCAACCCACTAAGAGAAATACTTCATTAATTTTGGGGTGACCTTTCTTGGCAACAACCAATGCTTATATTGGTTGTAGGAATGGGTCCATGCAAATCTCTTATGGAGATTTAATGGTGGAGTTGAATATTTTTGAACGAAATAATCAGAATGAGGAGCACCTAGATGAGAATTATGAAGTTAAACTTGTAAATGTTTTTGAGGAAATTGACATTGAATGTGAAGAAGAGTGTGTAAATGTGCAAGAGATATATGATGTTGTTGACATAGATGAATCATTGAAAGATAGTAATGAAGCAGAAATCAATGTAGTGAACTATGTAGCACCATTGGATTATACTTTATTTGAACCTCGACCAATTAAGAAACCATCAATTGTGGAACCTCCAGAGTTAGAACTTAAACCTTTACCTCAAGAGCTTAAGTATGTTTACTTAGGGGAAGGTGAAACTCTTCTTGTGATCATTGCTTCTACTCTAGCATTAGAGTAAGAAGAGGAATTACTTGAGGTTCTAAGAAGAAATAAGGAAGCTATTGGTTGGACAATAGCAGATATTAAGGGGGTGAGTCCTGCTATATGCCAACATAGGATCCGAGTAAATGAGGAGATTCGACCTTCTAGAGATCCACAAAGAAGACTTAACCCCAATATGAGTGAAGTAGTAAGGAAAGAACTTCAAAAGTGGTTAGATCATGGAATTATTTTTGCTATTTCAGATAGTATTTGGGTTTCACCAGTCCAAGTGGTCCCAAAGAAATCTGGAATAACTGTAGTAGAGAACAACCATAATGAACTAGTACCAACGCGAGTGCAGATAGGGTGGAGAGTTTGCATCGATTATAGGAAATTGAATATAGCCACTTGGAAAGATCACTTCCCCTTGCCCTTTACAGATCAGATGTTAGAGAAATTAGCAGGGCAAGAGTTTTATTATTTTTTAGATGGTTATTCAGGCTACAATCAGATCCCTGTCGCATTAGAGGACCAAGATAAGACAACATTTACCTGTCCCTTTGGAACTTTTGCTTTTCGACGAATGTCGTTTGGGCTATGCAATGCACCTGCAACCTTTCAAAGGTGCATGACAGGTATTTTTTTTGAAATGATTGGAAGATTCTTAGAAATATTTATGGATGATCTTTCCATATCAGGGTCCTCTTTTAAGGAATGTCTACATCACTTAGAGTTGGTACTTCAACAGTGTATAGAATATGACCTTGTACTAAATTGGGAAAAATGTCATTTCATGGTACAACAAGGTGTTGTACTTGGTCATATTGTATCAAAGAGGGGCTTGGAAGTAGACAAAGCAAAAGTTGATTTGATTGCTAATCTTCCAACTCCAAAGTCTATGAGAGATATTAGAGCTTTTCTCGGTTATGCTGGATTTTACTGTAGATTTATTAAGGACTTTAGTAAAATTGCCCGTCCATTGACTTCATTGCTTGTGAAGGATCACCCTTTTGAGTTTTCTGAACTTTGTCATGATGCCTTCAAGCAATTGAAGAGAGCTTTAATGACAGCACCTATAGTGCATTCCCCAGATTGGAATGAACCATTTGAACTTATGACTGATGCTTCAGATTATGCATTAGGAGCTGTACTTGGACAAAGACTAGATAATTTACCACGGGTAATATATTATGTTAGCAAGACATTGACCGGTGCTCAATTGAATTACACTGTTACTGAGAAGGAGTTCCTGGCCGTGGTTTTTGCTTTAGAAAAGTTTAGATCTTACCTTATTGGGTCTCATATTGTAATTTACATTGACCATTCTGCTATTAAATATTTGTTAGCAAAGAAGGATGCCAAGTCTAGGTTAATTAGGTGGATTTTATTACTATAGGAGTTTGACATTGAAATTAAGGATAAAAAGGGATGTGAAAATGTGGTCGCTGATCATTTGTCCCGCCTTACTTCACCACCTGTAGGCCCACCTATTAATGATTCTTTCCCTGATGAACAAGTATTTGCCATTACCCCTAGCCCTTGGTATGCAGATATAGTCAACTATTTAGCTGTTGGGTTAATACCCCCTCATTGGTCATCTAGGGAGAAAAAGAAATTTTTATTTCGAGTTAGAGATTTTTATTGGGATGACCCATATTTGTTTAAAAACTGTCCGGATCTAATAGTACGGAGATGTATACCTGACTCAGAGATTGCAAGTGTACTAAATTTTTGCCATGGCCAACCTAGAGGAGGTCATTTGAGCTCAGGGAAAACAACAGCCAAGGTCCTTCAATGCGGCTTCTTTTGGCCAACAAGTTTTAAGGATGCCTTTAATCACTGCAAAACTTGTGAATCATGTCAAAGAGTGGGCAAGATAGGAAGGAAAGATATGATGCCACTCACGCCAGTAATTGAAGTTGAGATTTTTGATTTGTGGGGAATAGACTTTATGGGCCCTTTTCCAAATTCTAGAGGCTATTTATATATCTTATTGGCTATTGATTATGTGTCTAGGTGGATAGAGGCCATCCCCACTAAATCTTGTGATACTAAAGTAGTGATTAATTTTATTAGGTTTCACATTTTCTCTCGCTTTGGCACTCCACGAGCAATAATCAGTGATCGGGGAACTCATTTCAATAGTAAGAGTTTTGAGGCTCTAATGAAGAAATATGGAATAACGCATAAAATGGCAACCCCGTATCACCCTCAAACTAATGGTCAAGTGGAGAATGCAAATAAGCAAATAAAGCAAATTCTCGAGAAAATAATAGGACCAAATAAGAAGGATTGGGTGGAAAAATTAGACGAAGCTTTATGGGCATATAGAACTGCCTACAAGAGTGTCTTGGGAATGTCGCCATTTAGAGCTGTTTATGGTAAAGCATGTCATTTGCTAGTTGAGTTAGAACATAAAGCTATGTGGGCAATTAAGAAACTCAACTTGGATGAGAATGCAATTAAGCAAGCAAGAAACCTACAGATCATGGGATTAGAAGAATTAAGGAATGAGGCTTATGAGAATTCTAGAATAGCTAAAGAAAAGGCCAAAATATTCCATGATAAGAAGATTTTGAGGAAGGAATTTCAATCGAGCCAGCAAGTGCTACTTTATAACTCTAGACTCCACATTTTCCCTGGGAAATTTAGATCAAGATGGAGTGGCCCCTATATTGTGAAGAAGATGTACCCTCATGGAGCGGTGGATATAGAAAACCCAAAAACAAAGGATGAATTTAAAGTCAATGGCCACCGCCTAAAGCTGTTTCTGAACTAGAAGATGGGACGACCTTCTATAGAGCAAGATCTATTGGAACCCATCTATGGTTAGGGTAGTGTTAATATATTTATTTATTTACATACTTATTTTTGCCTTGTTAGTTTATGCTTATTGAGTTGTTTAGTTTTTATCTTATATTAATTGTTTATGTTGTAACTTCTACCATTCTTGTTGTATCAGTAATTCTTTTCTTTGAAACTATTCAATAGAGCACTACCCATTCTAATGTGTTTTTCTTAGTAGGACTTGAAGACCACATATAATTGGTACACTTTTCCTATTTACACTTTTGTTGCACTTCATATTACTTTAGTTATTTGTTACACTGGATAGTCGTTGGAGATGGACGAGGGCAAATAGACTAGTTAGGGTAGAGGACTTAGACCCACCAGTTGTAGAAATGGCCAACCAAAGGGGACTTAGGCCTTTAGTAGATATTTATTATCCACCCCAAGTTGACCAATCATCTTGCTTAGTTCTACCTACCTCATATTGAAGGTCAGAAATTTGAGTTACACTCCAGTTATATAAGTCAATTGCCAAGATTCTTAGGCCGAGAAAATGAGGATGTTTATTTGTTTTTGCAAGAATTCAATGAAGTCTGTAGATTGGTGTACATCCCTGACGTACCCATGGATGCTGTACGATTAAGATTCATACCATTTGCACTTAAAGATGATGCTAAGCGTTGGATGAATAGTCTTGCACCATCTTCTATAAACTCTTGGGCAGAATTCTGTGCGGCTTTTCTCAAAAAGTATAACCCCATCCACCGCACTATTCAATTAAAGAATTCCATACTTAGTTTTAAACAAAAAACTGATGAGACCTTTTGGAGATTCTTTGAGCGTTTCAGAACCTTATTAGCAAGATGTCCTAATCATGGCATTGAAAAAGCAAAGAAATGTACTATTTTATATGAAGGATTGAATGCTTCTTCGAAGCAGTTATTGGAATCCATGTACTCTGGGAAGTTTCTGCAATTTAATGAAGACGAAGCTTGGGAGGCATATGAGCGTTTAGCGGAACAAACTATCCAATGGGAAGAACCATCTCCTACATCATCAGGAGATAGGAGTATAGGTGCTGCATTGAGTAGAGGGGTTCATGCTGTGGAGCCCCTAATAGCCTTAGAAGCTCGAATGAGTTCTAAAATGACTAAGCTAGAGGAACAAATGCAAGAACTAAATCTTCATAAGAAGAAGGATTCCATTGTCAACATTTCTGAGATTCATTGTGAGGGGTGTGGCCTTGATAACCATAGTATTGATCAATGCCCTGTGATTTATGGGCAAACTGAGCCAGTCTGTGCTATGCAAAATTTTTGAGGAGGTTATAGCTCTCAATATTATAACCCAAATTGGAGAAACCACCCAAACTTCTCTTGGAAGACACAAGATAATCATAGGGGTGGTGGGCCATCAATTGGATTAGGAGTTGGAATATCACAGTCTAGCCACCTAGCACGCCCTACCCAAGCTTTACCAGCTTTGCCAGCCCCTCCCCAGCCTTCTATTATGGATTTGGAGAAGAGATTAATTGAAATGGAAAAAGGCATCCAAACGATGCTAAAGATAACACCTGTTCTGATTGAGCATTCACTTGCAATTCAACATATAGAATCCCAACTTGCGTGGTTGTTACCCGCCTCTACACCATCCACGGATAGGCAATCATTGCCTAGTCAGCCTGTGCCCAACCCTAGAACCAGCCATGGGGAGGGAAGTACTTCTTGATTTTATTCTCACAAGTGGTAGTGTAAAAAAAATAAAAAAATAAAAAAAAATAAAAATAAAAACATAAAATAAAAATTTCTACTTTATGTCTTTATTTCATATGCTTTGTATTCTATTTTCTTCAGTTTTGATTTGTTTGTTAGTTTTGTAGTTTCCTTTGTGTGTACAAGAGCAAGGTACGCAATGCTACATCTCTCTACTCTCTATTGCATTTGCATGAATTTTATAGTATACATTTTTCTATGGATATGCTACGCAATCTACATTGCATGTCTTTAGGAGTGAAACTTTATATGCTTTATGCTTATGTTTGCACATCTCAAAGAGACATCTGTTTGCTTACCTTGCCTTTTACTTCTTATTTGTTCAGTGTAATAATAGATCATCTACATGCATAACATTTCCATACTTAAGTGTCATAATAGATTCATTGAGGACAATGCATCATTTAAGTGTGGGGGGGTGGCATGTAGATTATTCTCATTATTTTTATTGCATTTTCATGTATTTTTTTTGTGATAGTGAATTTTCATGTGTTTTTCTTGTTATTTTTGTTGTTATTGTTCTTACATTGTTTTGATTAGACCCAAGTGATGAGATTTTGAAACTCAAGAAATGCTATTAGGATTTTACTCCCATTACTTTTTGAGTGGACTCCAAAACCTAAAGCGTGGACCTATTGTTATGTTCTTTAGAGAAAGATGAGTCTCATGTTAGTTGTGCCTTGAGTGAAGTCTTCTTTATCACTAGGATTAATGCCTTGTTTGATGTCTTCTTCAACATTAGTACTTTTGAAAACGTTTATTTGAGATACATTCTTTTATTCTCCTTGAATTAATCACATTAAGTTCAAAGTTGTGTTTTGATTCATATATAGTAAGAATTGATTCTAGAAATAATTTTTGATGATTTTAGAATAACGGAAGTCTCTAAAAAGAAAATTTAAAAGTATAGTTATACTTAACATCTATTGTCACTACAAGTATATTTTATATTTTGATTGAATATATTTGAAGTATATTTGTAGGGGGAGGATTAACAATGTTGAAAACAGATTAATATAATTTAGAATACAAATCTTAGTTAATCTGAATTAATGTCCTCTTAAATCTTGATGAAATAATTTAAAAGACAAATAAACTATTTTAGATTCAAAGGACAAAATGTTCAAATAGTTTACAATGTTCTCAAGATAATGTTAAGTTTAGCATGTGTGTTGTTTTCGGAACGTTTCAGTTGGAAGCATCCGAAAATTGTTTTAAGTGTACTAACTAGATGTTATGTTAGATAAGGTAACATGTAAAATTGCCTCTAGACAATTTCTCAAGATAAAGGTAAGATTTTCGTCACTAAAGATTTGAAGTATCAGAAGAAAGCAAATTCGGTGAAGCATAAAAAGATAAGATATTCGTCACTGAAGAATTGTTGAAGAAGAAGAAGAAGAAGAAGAAGAAGAAGAAAGATCTCAAATAGGGAGAAATGTTTTAAATTCTGTAAATTAGTTTTCTCTGTTTGTAGTTATGAAATTGTTTAGATGAAACATGATATTGAAATATAATTGCATCTACAATTTCTAAGGAGAATTGAATTGTATATTGTAATTGAAACCTTGAATAAAAATGATTTTATGAAAACAATGTCTCGACTTGTTTTTGAGTTTTAAAGTTTCAATTATATTTCAGAAAATATTAAAAATATACAATTCAACCCCCTCTTGTGTAGCCATACGATCCTACAATTATCAAAATACTCGGGTTCTAACACTAACTAGTTGGTCTTTCTAAAGTGCTAGAATTAATTCTTCCTTTTTCTTTTTTTAGAATACATAAATTAGATTACTATAAAAATATTCTGTATTTTTTAGTAATCTATTTTAACATTGTTTTCTCCTCTTCAACCTACAAATATATTTAAAACATATGTAAATTACATACAAAATATATTAGCATTACATAAGTGGTAATTATATTATTATTTTTTCTTCTTTTCAAACATCTGTTATCTTGAATTTTCCAATATGATTTCCAGAATAAATTTCAATTACATATGAATCAAAACACAATCCAACTCAATGTGATTAAAACAAGTAGAATAATGGATTGTATCTCAAATAAACAACTTCAAAAGTCTAATCTAGATTCATATTTCAATAATCTTAGATAACAGAAAATATACTTGATTCAAAAGATTTCTGTATTTCACAAAACACTTTTATCTTTTCAAAACAGTATATGCATATTTGTACTTTAAAAGTTAATTTGAAAAGTGTTTAGAATGAAAAAAGTGCATAATATTAACGGTTAAATGATGTTAATTGCATAATATTTAGCTTATCATATGAGAATTAAGCCATTATGTTATAATTGCACTATTATATGCTTTAATGAGAGAATCTGCATAATTTCAAGAAATTAGTGTTAAGTAAGTACATTTCTGAACTATCGATGAATTATAGGCTTTGAAACGCTTAAGTATCTGAATTTTCTGTTATTTTGGAGAGTTACATTTTATGTATCGAACAATTATGTTTTAAACGCTAAAATAATATTCAGGTACACAGCAACAACTCGTTGAGTTACAGACTTAAAGGTGTAAAAAGGTACATAGTAACAACTCGTTGAGTTAGTGAGTAAAAACTATAAGTTGTATATCTGAACTTGTTAAGTTAAGATTATGCACATGTTGAATTTGAATGCTTTAGTATATCACGTAAATTGCACATGTATAACTCATTAAGTTAGCATAACTATACATGTTGAGTTACTTGAATATACACTAAGGTAACGCTTTGTGTTAGTGTTAGTAGCTTATAAGTTATTTCTTTATTGCACGAGTTCTATAGTTAAATCAATGAAGTAAGTCCGTTGAGTTAGTTGTAACTCCACAGATCATTTACTTTCTAATATGCCACTATAGTAGTTGCAAAAACAGGACATTTGAAGGAAAACCCCGATTACCCGTATCATGTAGGAATTCACTAGTGGAATGAAGAAGAAATCACCATGGTTGATATGAATGAAGGAAATCCAACCGATCATCTAAGTAGAAGCAGTTACTACTGAAAGAAATATAAAAGAAGAGAAAGACGAAGAAAGTGTGTGTGTAGAGGTGGAGAACCACGCTAACTGTAGGAAGCATCGAAAGTTTTCTGAAGCTCCACACCACCACCAAAATCACCAACCATCGAAGGTCTGTGAGGATACTTTCCTGATGTCGGGTCGATTTCGAGCTAAACACGATGATTGACAACCATTGTAAGGAGTGATCGCGTCGTAGGAAGGGAAGCCATTTTCACCAAGCATCGACTCATATCTTAGGAGATTGTAAAACTTCTAGCCTTGTTTTCAAGTTGATGCCAGTATGCTGAAGAGGAGATCATCTTACAATTCTTGATTCGCAATTCTATAGGGAGAGGAGGCAAGATTGTAAGCGATTATGTTTTCAGTGGTGTAATCACGTCGCATGTAGTGACAAAAGTTTTTACTGTCAATAGAGATTTTTACATTTCACCTTTCGTTCATCTTCAAGAACATATGAAAACAAAAATACCATAAACAACAAATTATTTGTGTTTACATTTAGTATTAAAGTGTTGTATTGTTTGTTTTGTATCGTGATTAATGTTATCATTGTCAGTATTGTAAATGTTTTATGTTTGTTTGATTCGAAAAATAGAAAATAGTTTTATTGTTTACTGAAATTAATTCGTTCTAGATACTTAAAGATTTTAATGGTTACTGTTTGAAATATCTGAATGTTAGTATTGCTTAATGATAAATTTAATATTAACTAACATTAAAGAGCTTAATTGATGTTATTTACATTTTATGGAACCGCCCAATGGTTGGTCGAATTCCTCTGTAAATAACAATATTTAATTAGAAAGGTAGACTCGTAGAGTTAATTAAGTCCACAAGGTTAGTCCATTGAGTTAACCATAACTCCACGAACTAGGTCTATTGTGTTAACTATAACTCAACGAAGTGTTTAACTGAACACATATAAACTCCAATGTAAAAATCAAAACAGTATACAATTATTACTCAATCTCTATAGGATCGACTTGTATTTGCACACAAATACAATATACACTGTGCACTTGTAGTTAAAAATACAAATTGGATTTAATATTTAATTTGTGTGAAAGGTTCTTTGTTTACTTCTAAAAGTAATTATTTATATAAGCATAAAAATAAATTAAACAAGTTTATGATTTAACTTTTCACAATAATACAAGTTTTCTAGCGCCGTTGCCAAGGATTGAGAAGCTAAGTAACTATGAGTACTGTTTTGTTTTAATATTAGAGGGAGTGTTTTGTGTTTTATTTTATAATTGAGAATATGACATATGCTTATGCTCAAAGATTTTTGAAACCTGTAGTTAGCATATGTGAATTCTGCAATTTGGAAGGTCACGACATCTTTGATTGTTTGAAACTAAGACGATTGTAGATGGTTAGATCACATGAACAACAAATGAATTATATTCAATATAATAGAGCTGAGTATGAGAATCCTATAGTTTATCCAACTAATGGTCAACTTAGAATGCGTAATATGATGAGAGACAAGGAAGTTTGGGATAGGTATGACATACTAGAGCGAAGCTTAGACCAAAATATGGACAAATTGGAACAATATATGTGTTAGCAACAAGAAGTTAACTAATTAAACTATAGAGAAGAATATATAGAACCTAAAATTGATATCATATATGAAACTAAAAAAATCATAATGAAAATTAATCAAAAATTGACTGTAATGAGATTAGATGACTTAGAAAGAAAACTAAAAGCATTGGATGAATTTACAAGTTATGCAATAGGAAAACACAAATGAAAACTTTAATTTTACAGATTTGCATAATTTGCAAGATATACAGACAAAAGAAAATACCAACGTAATAGAATTTAAAGAATGTAATTTAAAACTAAAAACAATTGAAGATCAAAATTATAAAAATAAAATATAAGAACATCATGAAAGCAATGAAAATCTAGAAGATGTATGCATAACATTAAGATCTGGATTGATATACCACCAAAAATTCAAAAAGAAAGTAATATGAAGGTGGATAAGAATAAAATTCAAAATAATAATGAAAATGTAATATTTGAAAATTTAGAAATCAATGAAGAAAAAATTGAATCTGAAAATGAGACTAAAAATTATCAACCAAATGAAATGAAAGACAAAGAATCTTGTAAATCACAATCATTAGCACCCTATCCTGAAAGATTACAACAAACATTTCTTGAAAAACAAGAAAAAATAAGAGAAATTTTCAAAAAGTACAAGTTAACATTCCTTTGTTAGACTTATTACAGAAAATGCCACATTATGCTAAATTTCTTAAGGATTGGTGTACTAAGAAAAGAGAGCGAAAAGTTTTAAGGAAAGTCTTTTTAGTTAAGCAAAGTAGTTCCTTATTTCTGCGATAAATTCCTAAAAAGCTATCTGATCCGGGAATCCCTGTTATATCATGCACCATAGGAAATACCATTCTAGAAAGAACCTTAATAGACCTAGGTGCAAGTATAAATGTTATGCCGAATGATATATTTGCATCCTTAGGATTAGAAGGTTTAATCCCTACTAGGACTGTTATTCAATTAGCTAATAGAAGTATAAGATATCCTAGAGGAAAAATAGAGGATGTCTTAATTAAAATCAAGAACTTCATATGTCCTATTGATATTATGATTTTGGATTCCCAACAAATTAAGCATCAAAATCATGATACATCTTTAATTTTGGGAAGACCATTCTTAGTAACATCAAGGGCTGTTATAAATTGTAAAACTGGAGTGATGAAGTTAGCATTTGGTAATGAGGATACTCAATTAAACATTTTCAAACTAAAAAAGTTTGAGGAGTTAGAAATGTCCTTACATACTATAGACTTTTTAGAGGATGAATGAGATATGCTAGATGATGTGATTCAAGAAGAATTAAATAGGCAACTAAATTCTGAAACTTTAGAAGTAAGTGAAAGCATAAATGTAGAAGGAGATCAAGAAGACATTTACAAAGAAGATGAAAATGTTCAATTAGAAGCTCTAACTTCTAATGGTCAACATTTAGATTTAAAACCTTTACCTCTTGAATTAACCTATATATTTTTGGAAGAAAAGTGAACATGTCCAATCATTATTGCTTTAGATTTAAAAGAGGATCAAATTTCTAAATTAAAAGATGTAAAAACTTATAAAGAGGCAATAGGATGGACTATGATTGATATAAAAGGGTTAAGTGCAACTTTATGCTGTCACCACATATATTTAGAAGAGAATGCTAAACTAGTTAGAATTCCTAAGAGGAGATTAAATCCAAACTTTAAAGAAGTAGTCAGGAAAGAAATAGTGAAATAGTTAGATAATGACATAATTTATCCGATTTTTGATAGCTCATGGGTTAGTCCAATCTCCTAAGAAATCAAGATTAACAATTATTAGGAATGAAAGTTAGGACTTGATACCTACTAGAATTCAATCAGGTTGGAGAGTGTGTATAGACTATAGAAAGCTGAATGCTATGACTAGGAAAGATCATTTTCGCTTACCTTTTATAGATCAAATACTAGAGAAATTAGCAAGGCAAGAATATTTTTATTTCCTAGATGGATATTCAGGATATAACCAAGTTCTAGTAGCATTAGACGATCAAGAGAAAACAACTTTCACCTGTCCTAATGGAACTTATGCTTTTAAGAGAATGCCATTTGGATTATGCAATGCGCTGGCCACCTTTCAAAGGTGTATGTAGGGCATATTCACTAGAATGACTGAAGATTTTTTAGAAATATTTATGGATGATTTTACTATTTATGGAACTTCATATGAAGTGTGTTTAAACAATTTAGGCCAAGTATTAAAATGCTGTGTGGAAAAAAGTTTGGTTCTAAATTAGGAAAAATTTTACTTCATGGTTAAACAAGGAATAGTCTTGGGATATGTTGTTTCAAAGAAAGGGTTGGAAGTAGATAAAGCTAAAATAGAAGTAATTTCTAATCTACCAGAACCTAAATCAGTAAAAGATATTAGATCATTTCTAGAACATGTAGGATTTTATAGAAGATTTATTAAAGATTTTAGCAAAATAGCTAGACCTTTAACTAATCTATTAAAAGATGTCCCATTCAACTTTGATAAAAATTGCAAAGAAGCATTTTTCAAACTTAAGACTAGCTTAATTTCAACTCCTATATTACAAGCACTTGATTGGAGCTATCCATTTGAATTAATGTGCGATGCATCTGATTTTGCTGTAGGAGTAGTGTTAGGATAGAAGATAGAAAAATCTCCTAGTGTGATTCAATATGTAAGCAAAACATTAAATGATGCTCAAGTTAATTATACAACTACTAAAAAAGAGCTGTTAGCTGTTGTGTTTGCTTTAGAAAAGCTTAGATCATATCTGATTGGAGTTAAAGTGATAGTATACATGAATCATTTAGCTTTAAAACACCTAATAGCAAAGAAAGAGACTAAACCTAGATTGATTTGATGGATATTATTATTACAGGAATTTGATCTAGAAATTAAAGATAAAAAAGGTTGTGAGAATGTAGTAGCAAATCACTTATCAAGATTACAAATAGAAAAATCAAACCTTGAAATTAAGGATAATTTTCCTAATGAACAATTAATGACTATCAACATAATGCCTTGGTATGCAGACATAGTTAATTACCTAGTTATTGGTTTAACACCTAAGGATTGGAATAGACAGGATAAGAAATTGTTCTTTTCAAGAGTAAAATATTACTATTGGGAAGACCTATACTTATTTAAGAAATATCCTAATTTGGTTTTAAGGAGGTGTGTTCCAGAAACTAAATATCAGAGTATATTGTCTTTCTGCCATGACCAAGCATGTGGAGGGCATTTTGGTTCAGGGAAAACTACTGCCAAAATTTTACAATGTGGATTTTATTGGCCAACATTATTCAAAGATGCTTATAAATACTACTTCAGTTGTTTAAGATGTCAACAAATAGGAAGAATATCAAAGAGGAATTTGATGCCTCTAAATCCTATTGTTAAGGTTGAAATCTTTTATGTGTGGGGAATAGATTTTATGGGTCCATTTCCTATGTCTAATCCATTTAATTATATATTCTTGGGTGTGAATTATGTATCTAAATGGATAGAAGCTATTCCTACAAAAACTAATGACAACAAAGTGGTAATACATTTTATAAGAACTAATATAATTGCCAAATTTGGAATACTTAAAGCTATTATCAGTGATAGAGGAACTCATTTTTGTAATAGAAGTTTTGAAGCCTTAATGAAGAAATATGAAGTAAATCACAAAATTGCAACATCATATCATTCGCAAACAAGTGGTCAAGTAGAAAGTACAAACAAACAAATTAAATTAATCTTAGAAAAAGTAGTAAATCCTACTAGAAAAGATTGGGCTAATAGATTAATAGATGCACTTTAGGCTTATAGACCTGCTTATAAGACAAGCTTAGGTATGTCACCTTTTAAGCTAGTATATGGAAAAAGTTGTCATTTACCAGCTGCAATGGAACATAAAGCTTATTGAGCATTAAAAACTCTAAACACTAATTTAAATCAAGTCGTTGAAAATAGGAAAATGCAATTGATTGAATTAGAAGAATTTAAGAATGAAGCTTATTCGAAAACTGTAAGAGAAAAAGAGAAGATGAAGTTTTGGCATGACAAAAAAAAATTATTCCAAAACTTTTGAAATAGGACAAGAAGTATATCTTTACATGACTAGACTCAATAACCATCTAGGAAAATTAAGATCTAGATGAGTAGGACTTTACATAATTTGAAATATTTATTCCTATGGAGCTATTGAAATTGAAAATCCTAAAAATCAGAATATATTTAAAGTAAATGGACAAAGGCTTAGACCTATTCTAAAGATTCCAAAAAGTTCCTTTGGAATTATAGAAGAAGTAAGAGTAGAGGACTACTCGAGCTTTACTTAGTAAGAAATTATCTAAATACATAAAAAAAAAATGTATTTAAACATAATCACGGTTCAACCGAAGCATATTATCAATTTTACCGAAACTTATATTCAAAGAAAAAAATTGTTGTAGTTCAACTAACAAGATTCATCGGTCTCACTAAAACATTAAAAACATAAAAAATCTATATATTATTTGGAGTAAAATGTCGATTTTACTGAAGCATAGTATCAATTCAACTAGTATAAAAAAAGAGTATTTAATTTTGGTTCGACCGAGGAATATAACGGTTTGACCAAAATTCTAAAATGTTGAAAAATTAAGAGTCGGTTAGACCGAAAATTCTTTGGCCTTGACTGAAGTAGTCAGGACCATCCATTCCACTGCCAAGACCGATCGAAAGAGCAGCATTTTTGGGGCCATTGACGCTAGAGGAATGGAGAGAATTTGTAAAGCTTGTTAAAGTTGCTAAGAGCCAAGGAAATTCTAAGGATATGGTTGTGGCAAAAACGCATTTGCTATACAATGCACTCTACAAGAAAAGAGTCGCAGATAAGTTGAAGGCCTAGTATAAAATTAAAGTAGATTAGCATCAGGAAGCAACTAGATCAATGGCTATAAGAGAAACTGAAGCTGGTCCTTCGAGACCAGTAATTATAGAAAAAGTAAAATAGGAAGAGCCAATACCTATGGCTCGAGGGCCTGTAGAGCCTATTTTTGTAGATTTAATCTCAAAGGAGGAAGAGGAAGACCAGACACACTATTTAGAAGAAGGAAAGGAAAAGAGATAGTGCTTGAAGATCCTGTAGAGATTAAACCTAAGCCTATAATATCAGTAGGGACTGCAGAGCCCATTTTTGTAGACCTACTATCCGAATATGAGGAGGAGTAGGAGTAGCAGCAGCAGCAGCAAGAGCAAAGAGAAGAAGAAAAATAGGCTGAAATTAGTTTATAGCTTGTACAAATAGAAGAAATTGAAATTAGGGCAGAAATTGATTTGCTCGTGACTCCATCCCAATCTGCCATAGAATCAGAAAGAACAGTGATAATGTAGATTGGTAGTCAGGAGGAAGAAGAAAGAGAAAAAAATGAACAAAAGCATACAGAACAAGAAGGAAATATCTTGACAGATTCCACTAAAGAGGGAGAGACTTTTCAACAAATTTTTGAGAGGATTCAAGAAAGAAGAGTGGAGAGTTCTATCGGCTCTCCACCATAGATAGAAGTAGAAACAAGAATGCAAGAATCTCCAGATCATTTCCAACAAATTCAAGTTCAGCATATGGAAGAAGAAATTCAAGAACAAACCCCTTTGGAGCAACAAATTCAATTTCCTAACCTAGCTGAAGCAACAGTTCTGAATGAAGTACACTTTTGGAGTGAGGAAGCATACAATAAATATCAAGAGATTAGAGGTTGTGATATTATATACAATAGACCAGTAAACTGGGATGGTATGTAGGAAATTAAAGAATTATTCGAGTTCCAAGGTCTACTATAATTTATTTCTCAACAAAAATGACATGCAGTATATGAAAATCTAGTGCCCTACTTTTATATAAACTTAAAAGAGAAAGAAGGAAAGTTAATTTCTAACGTGGAGCAAGCTAATGCACAGATAACACTAGAGCTTCTCCACAACATTTTTAAATTGAAAAATGAAAGGATAGAAATTCTGGAGAACACAACTGCAGTTGAGTGGATAGAACAAGAAATAAAGGATTGTTTAGCTATTAAACCTAGTGTGCCATTATTAAATAGATTGAAACACTTAAATGATAAAGCACACATGGTAACTAACATTTTGATTAAAAATGTCTACCAACGACAAGGCTATGATATTGAACTAAGTCAGTTTGTTAAATAGGCCACATATGCAATTGTGAACAAGATTTAAGTTAATTGGATTGCAGTTTTTATCTCCAAGTTGAGAGCAGCAAAGAAGAAATTATTTTACAGAGATTTGATTCCATTGTTGATGGTGGACAATATTGACTTCACGAAATGGATATCCAAAAGGATAAGATCTAGAGCCATTTCAGTGAAGGAATACAGAAATTACAATGTTGCAGCTGTTGAGGTATCTAGACCTTCTAGAGACATTATAGGAGCTATTTAATGGATAAATCAATTAGAACAACAACTAAAAAAGCTCTAGAAGGAAGTAGATGAACTTAGGAAAAAGAACTAAATGTATTGTTCATCTACTTATATTTGTATTGAAAAATATCTAACTGTATGTAAATGTAAACTATTCATATAAATGAATGTTTGAATTTTAGATGTTTTTGAATTCGAGTTTTAGAATGAATGATATAATTGAGAACTATATTGAATATTATATAACTGTTTAAAGATGTACAAGACTGTTTAAAAGATTTACAAATTTTATGAATGACATAGTTAAATGCACGATAATTGGTTAATGTTTGAATATATCTGCATACTTAAAAGTAAAATGTAAATTCTACATAACAAGAAATGAACTGTAAGTTAAATATGCATATAATGTTCAGATTTAAATGAGTTAAATTAGAACATTGCATTAATGACATGTATTTAACTTTAATTAAGTTGACAAAATGCAGAGAAAGAAAAAAAAATATAGAAGTTTATACAAGGAGTAAGTTTTAGAAAAATTGCTAAGTGTTAACTCAACGAAGTAAGTAAGTCCGTTGAGTTAACCTTAACTCCACGAGGTCAATAAGAAAATATAAGGTCACTTTATTGAGTTATCTGTAACTCAATGAGGTTAGTTCGTGGAGTTAGCAAATAGGCAACGAAGCTAGTCTGTTGAGTTAACTGTAACTCAACGAGATTAGTTCGTTGAGTTAGAAACAGTAACTGAAGCTAGTCCATTGAGTTAACTGTAACTCAACGAGGTTAGTTCATGGATTAAGCTGAATGGTTATTCTTTTAACCACGAATGAAACTTCGTGGGTTTAGTAGTTACTAAAATTTGAAATTAAAAGTGGAAGACGTATCCATACAAATAGGAACCATACTACACGTTACAAGACACGTTCTTGCAACGAGATTCATTTGCCTTATGGACATGCATTATAAATATAGAATAGAATGTTATTTATGAGTTACCAACACTTGAGGAAGGAAAGAAAATTTGTTGTGGAACTGGAAGGAGAAGTAGCTGATTCAACTTCATCCGTCAACAACTATTTACTAAGAACAAAGCATTAGACTGAATCATAACAAATGGAATTGATGAAATTACCACTAGATGCACTAAGGAAAGTACTGAGTAACTTATCAGCTAAAGATCTGTGTAGATTGTGTTGTGTGTCAAAAGAAATTAAAGACTGTGTTAGAGAAAAATATTTTCATGGACTACAAGCTACAAAAATGACTAAGATTAGAGATGGATTTTTGTGGAAGTCATTTAATCGTAGTTCAATCAGCTATGAATATCTGAATATGGAAGAAACTGTTGGAATTCCACCCAATACATTAGAAGGAATAGATCATATTATGAGGATAGATGAAAGATTATTTATTTACAGAACCAAACCAATGTATGCAATTCTGTTACCTGATATTTTGATTAGAAATCCTATCACTAGAGAAGAATGGAATACAGGAAGACCTAATAGATTTGAAGTACCAACTGAAAGTTGTGGGTTAGCATTAACATTTTCTGATAAAAATTTGACCATTCCTAAAAAATTGTATTACTAGAGACCAATTGGAAATTGGGATGAAGATTTATGCTTAAGTGTGTATAATTTTCTAAATAGATCTTGGACTAAAAATACTATGATATATCTAGGATAGAAAACATTAATTAACAACATACATGTCATACTTGATGGATATATATATTTAGTGTTAGATATATCAGTTGCATTTAGATCTAATTTATACATAATAAACATAGATAGTTATGATAATGACTTTATAGAAATATTGCCTATACTAAGTGATATAACTAAACCACCATTTTTAGAATATGATAAAATTCAATTAGGAATGTGGTATAATGAATATGATGATCCTACTTTATGTCTAATAAGTTGGTGGGATGAATTGATGAAATTTCAAATATGGATTATAAAATACCTAAATGAATGGAAGTGAGAATAGGAATATATTGAAATCTATGTAGAAATAGAAACAACTACATTATCTTGGAACAAAAAAGGATCCATTTTTGCATTTCATTTCATTAATGGAAATACACTTATATTTAATATTGATAACATACTACAAGTTTTCAAGTTAAAAAGGAAAGTAGACTGCATTAAAATAGAATTAATAATAAGAAGAATTATGCCTAAAAAGTTTGCTTGGACTGACACGTTTATTCCATTTGTTACTACTTTTCAATCATGTTCTTAAAGTGTGATTCTGTACTTTTAATGTTGTGTGTACTCTGCATTTATTTTTAGAAAAGGAAGAAAATTTTTTAGTTTTAGTTTATTTGATAAAAAGAAAAGAAAAGAAAACAAAATATAAATCCAGTTTGTTGGTATCTATTCTGGGAAACCAACTAGCTTGCTTGTGAGTCACCAAAGGTGTAGGAGCTTAGGTTCCACACAAGACACTGAATTAACAATTTATGTTTTATTGTTAAATGTTATTTTATTATATATTTTGCTTTTATTTGTGAATGAAAAGTTTTTCAGAATCAAAAGTTGAAAGATATTGAAGGAGATACAAAAGAACAAGGTATGCAATTGATTAATTATCCTGAATTTATATTTAAACTAAGTTCGTGGAGTTATTCATTAACTCAACGAATTAAGTTCGTTGAGTTAGGTGCTAAGTCAATGAAACAATATTTATGCCTGCTAACAATTACTATATTTACTGTAAAATCTTTTATATTGAAGATAACGCAAAATGTAGGTATGGGAGGGAGGTAATGAGATTAAAAGCCAAGTAATTTTGTTAATTAAAGGAATTAGAATGGTGCTGTAAATTTCTGTGGAAATTGAAATTTTTTTTATGAATTTGTTGTAACTAACTGAAATTTCCTATAACTATCCGATAATTGAGATTGTTAAATTTTTAAGCATTGTAACTGCTTGAATGTTATATTTAGAATCTTATATAAGATGTTACAAAATTTTACTATTAATACAAATCTAGATATAGTATCTTATGTTTTTGTTGAATTTTATGAGTTTAATAGTTTCACGATTTTAAAAAGAAATCATAATGCTTAATTGAAACTCAGTAATTATCTAAAATCCTGAAAGAGTTGAAATGTTGATTTTTGGATTAAATGAAATAGATATGATCAAGGATATATTTAATTTGATTGATTAAACTTGTAGAATGATTTATGTGTAAATCTTATTAAACTATAGAAAAAGTATGAGCTTATTGATATGGATTCATGTTTTCAGTAAATTATAGAAGCAGGATTTTATGAGATTTGTGTTTTATTACATCTGTATTAATCAAGTACATATATATACTATGTTAAAAAGAAAAAAAAGAAAAAAAGAGAGAAAACTTTGAGAGTTTATTGACTTATTTGATCACGAGTCTTTTGTACCTGAGCAGATAGGTATGTAAGGATTGTTAACCTGAAAAAAGACTCTTTAAATCTGGCAACCTAAGATCTTGATCAGATCTGGGATTGTTGACTGAAAGCTCAATACATGGGTACACTAGAAAGCTCTTGTATGATTCAAGCTTTTCAAATTAACTTTTAAAGTACAAATATGCATAGACTGTTCTAAAAAGATAAAAGTGTTTTGTGAAATACAGAAATTTTTTGAATCAAGTATTTTTTT
The DNA here is from genome assembly GCA_036874045.1 of Cymodocea nodosa. NCBI lineage: Eukaryota > Viridiplantae > Streptophyta > Magnoliopsida > Alismatales > Cymodoceaceae > Cymodocea > Cymodocea nodosa. The sequence goes on from CM072345.1 coordinate 2,425,536, forward strand.
GTTATCTAAGATTATTGAAGTATGAATCTAGATTAGACTTTTGAAGTTGTTTATTTGAGATACAATTCATTATTCTACTTGTTTTAATCACATTGAGTTAAATTGTGTTTTGATTCATATGTAGTTGAAATTTATTCTAGAAATCATATTGGAAAATTCAGGATAACAGATGTTTGAAAAGAAAAAAAAATGATAATATAATTACCACCTATGTGATGCTAATATATTTTGTATGTAATTTACATATGTTTTAAATATATTTGTAGGTTGAAGAGGAGGAAACAATGTTAAAATAGATTACTAAAAAATATAGAATATCTTTATAGTAATCTAATTTATGTATTCTAAAGATACAAAATGAAGAATTAATTCTAGTAACTTTAAAAAGACCAACTAGTTAAATCTTAGTAGTTTGCTAAGGGACTAGCAAAATTTAAGTATGGGAGAAGTGTTTAGAATGAAAAAGTGCATAATATTAATGGTTAAATGATGGTTAATTATATAATATTTAGCTTATCATATGAGAATTAAGCCATTATGTTATAATTGCACTGTTATATGCTTTAATGAAGGAATCAACATAATTTTAAGAAATTAGTGTTAAGTAAGTACATTTCTGAATTATCGGTGAATTATAGGCTTTGAAATGCTTAAGTATCTGAATTTTCTATTATTTCAGAGAGTTACATTTTATGTACCGGACAGTTATGTTTTAAATGCTAAAAGAATATTTAGGTACACAGTAACAACTCGTTGAGTTACAAGCTTAAAGGTGTAAAAAGGTACATAGTAACAACTCGTTGAGTTAGTGAGTAAAAACCGTAAGTTGTATATCTGAACTCGTTAAGTTAAGATTATGCATGTGTTGAATTTGAATGCTTTAGTATATCACGTGAACTGCACATGTATAACTCGTTAAGTTAGCATAACTATACGCGTTGAGTTACTTGAATATACACTAAGGTAATGCATTGTGTTAGTGTTAGTAGCTTATAAGTTATTTCTTTATTGCATGTGTTTTATAGTTAAATCAACAAAGTAAGTTCGTTGAGTTAGCTGTAACTCCATGGACCATTTATTTTCTAACTATAGCAGTTGTAGAAACAAGACATTCGAAGGAAAACCACGATTGCATGTATCACGTAGGAATTTACTCGTGGAATGAAGAAGAAATCACCATGGTTGATATGAATGAAGGAAATCCAACCGATCATCTAAGCAGAAGTAGTTACTACTGAAAGAAATATAAAAGAAGAGGAGAAAGATGAAGAAAGTATGTGTGTGGAGGTGGAGAACTGCACTAACTGTAGGAAGTGTCGGAAGTTCCCTAAAGTTCCACACCACCACCAAAATCACCAACTATCGGAGGTTTGTGAGGATACTTTCTTGATGTCGAGTTGATTCCGAGCCAAACACGGTGATTGACAACTATTTTGAGGAGTGATTGTGTTGCGGGAAAGGAAGCCATTTTCACCAAACACTAACTCATATCTCAAGAGATCATAAGACTTCTAACCTTGGTTTCGGGTTGATGCTAATATACTGAAGAGGAGATCATCTTACAATTCTTGATTCACGATTCTATAGGGAGAGGAGGTAAGATTGTAAGTGATTAAGTTTTCAATGGTGTAATCACATTGCATGTAGTGACAGAAGTTTTTACTATCAATAGAGATTTTTACATTTCACCTTTCGTTCATCTTCAAGAACATATCAAAACAAAAATACCAAAAACAACAAATTATTTGTGTTTACATTTAGTATTAAAGTATTGTATTGTTTATTTTGTATCGTGATTAATGTTATCATTGTTAGTATTGTGAATGTTTTACATTTGTTTGATTCGAAAAATAGAAAATAGTTTTATTATTTATTGAAATTGATTTGTTCTAGATACTTAAAGATTTTAATGGTTACTGTTTGAAATATTTGAATGTTAGTATTGCTTAATGATAAATCTAATATTAGCTAACATTAAAGAGCTTGATTGATGTTATTTACATTCTATGGAACTACCCAATGGTTGGCCGAATTCCTTTGTAAATAGCAGTATTTAACTAGAAATGTAGGCTCGTAGAGTTAACTTAAGTCCACGAGGTCAGTCCGTTGAGTTAACCATAACTCCACAAACTAAGTCTATTGTGCTAACTGTAACTCAATGGAGTGCTTAACTAAAAGTATATAAACTCCAATATAAAAATTGAAATAGTACACAATTCTTACTCAATCTCTATGGGATCGACCTGTACTTGCACACAAATACAATATACATTGTGCACTTGTAGTTAAAAATACAAATTGGATTTAATATCTAATTTGTGTGAAAGGTTGTTTGTTTACTTCTAAAAGTAATTATTGATATAAGCATAAAAACAAATTAAACAAGTTTATGATTTAACTTTTCTCAACAATAGAAAAAGCTTGAATCATATAAGAGCTTTCTAGTGTACCCATGTATTGAGCTTTCAGTCAACGATCCCAGATCTGATCTGGATCTTAGGTTGCCAGATTTAAAGAGTCATTTTCAGGTCAACAATCCTTACATACCTATCTGCTCAAGTACAAAAGGCTTGTGATCAAACAAGTCAATAAACTCTTAAAGTTTTTCACTTTTTTTTCTTTTCAACATAGTATATATACGTATTTCATTAATACAGATGCAATAAAATACAAATCTCATATAATCCTGCTTCTATTATTTACTGAAAATATGAATCCTTATCAATAAGCTCATACTTTTTATGTAGTTTAATAAGATTTACACATAAATCATTCTACAAGTTTAATCAATCAAATTAAATGTATCCTTGATCTTATGTATTTCATTTAATTCAAAAATCAACAATTCAGCTCTTTTAGGATTTTAGACAATTTACTGAATTTTAGTTAAGCATTCTGATTTCTTTTTAAAATCATGAAACTGTTAAACTCATAAAATTCAACAAAAGTATAAGATACTATATCCAGATTTGTCTTACTAGTAAAATTTTGTAGCATCTTATATAAGATTTTAAATATAACATTCAAATAGTTACAGTTCTTAAAAGTTTGACAGTCTCAATTATCAGATAGTTATAGCAAATTTGTAAAAAAAATTTTCAATTTCAGTTTCCATAGAATTTTACAGCACCATTCTAGTTCCTTTAATTAACAAAATTACTTGACTTTCTAATTACCTCCCCCCCATACATACATTTTGCATTGTCCTTAATGTAAAAGATTTTATAATAAATATAGTAATTGTTAGCTGGCATAAGTATTGTTTCGTTGACTTAGCACCTAACTCAACGAACTTAATTCGTTGAGTTAATGAATAACTCCACGAACTAAGTTTAAATGTAAATTCAAGATAAGTAATCAATTACATACCTTGTTCTTTTGTATCTCCTTCAATATCTTTCGACTTTTGAATTTGAAAAACTTTTCATTCACAAATAAAAGCAGAATATATAATAAAATAACAAAACATAAATTGTTAATTTAGTGTCTTGTGTGGAACCTAGGCTCCTATGCCTTTAGTGGCTCACAAGCAAGCCAATTGGTTTCCCAGAACAGATACCAACAAACTAGATTGATATTTTGTTTTTTTTTTTTTTTTTTTATAAAATAAAACAAAACCTAAAAATTTTTCTTCCTTTTCTAAAAATAAATACAGAGTACACACAACATTAAAAGTACAGAATCACAATTTAAGTACATGATTGAAAAGTAGTAACAAATGGAATAAACGTGTTAGTCCAAGCAAACTTTTTAGGCATAATTCTTCTTGCTATTAATTTTATTTTAATGCAGTCTACTTTTCTTTTTAACTTGTAAACTTGCAGTATGTTATCAATACTAAATATAAGTGTATTTCCATTAATGAAATGCAAAAAGGGATCCTTTTCTATTCCAAGATAATGTATTTGTTTTTATTTCTACATATATTTCAATATATTCCTCTTCCCACTTCCATTCATTTAGGTCTTTTATAATCCATATTTGAAATTTCATCAATTCATTCTACCATCTTATCAAACATAAAGTAGGATCATCATTCATTATACCACATTCCTAATTGAATTTTATCATATTCTACAGATGGTGGTTTAGCTATATCACTCGATATAAGCAATATTTCTATAAAGTCATCATCATATAAAGTAATATTTTTATAAGTTATCTATGCTTACTATGTATAAATCAGATCTAAATGCAACTGATATATCTGACACTAAATTTATATATCCATCAAGTATGACATATATGTTGTTAATTAATGCTTTGTACCCTAGATATATCATAGTATTTTCAGTTCAAGATCTATTTAGCAAATTATACACACTTAAGCATAAATCCTCATCCCAATTTCCAATTGGTCTCTAGTAATACAATTTTTTAGGAATGGTTGAATTTTTATTAGAAAATGTTAAAGCTAACCCACAATTTTCAATTGGTACTTCAAATTGAAAGAATCGAATGACACACTAGAGGGGGGGTGAATAGTGTCCTAATAAAATTTATTTTGCTTTTAAAAATTTTGGAAGTTGTTGACACTAATGAACCCTAATTAATTGGTTTTGAAATTAAAACTTGTAGTGCAGAAAATAAAGAACACAAAGAGATTTATAGTGGTTCCCCAAATTGGGTAGTCCACTCCTCAAGGCCACAACCTTGAGAATTCCATTAAGTGCTTTTAAGGCTAAGCACAAACCTTAAATAAGTTACTTTTGTAGGCTAAGCAACAACCTTACAGATGTTTTTAAAGGCTAAACAAAAACCTCACACAAAGCACCAACTTTGTGTACTCAAGACCCCAATCTTGAGTAAGTGAAGAATTACACTTCACTCTCTTCACTAAGGCCCCGACCTTGTGAAGGTATACTCACAATACCCTTGTGAGTTAGGGTTTTCAAGTATGTGAGAAAACAATTTAAACTCAGGAGTCACTGACTCAAAATGAAAATGACACACAAGACCAGATCAACTCCAATGAAGAGTTGCAAAGAAGCTTTGAGGAGAATTCTTGATTGATCTGCAACTTTTGATCTTCTAGACTTTGTTGCAGACGAATCTTCAGAATATTTACAGAATTGCTGAGTAGACAATTTCTCCTTTCGAGTGTTGAAAAAATTGTGTGTATTTGTTTCAATTTTCTACAAATCCTTTTTATTTTTCCTTCGAGATTTGCATAGGTGGAAAGAATTCTGAAATGGTCAGATGCCTTATGTAGTAATTCATTTCCAACAACATTCAATCATAATAAAGTCGAGATCTGTAATCAAAAGATATCTTGCCACAACGGTTAGTCAATTAATAATAGTTGCAGTTTCTGTAAAAATAAAATATTCGGAGGCTTTTAGAAAATCGGAGACTTAGAAAGATAACTTGTCGAAACTCAAAATCATTTCGGATAGATAGAACTAACATTTTGAAAGACCACTTAAGTCATGTATTAAAATTGAAACACATGTCCTTCTGAAGCAGCATCATAAAATATTAAAAATAAACTATCTGATAGAGAAGGCATGTTTCAGATACTTATAAAATATAACTCTCCGATCCTTAAGTCATTTCGGATAGTTACACAGGTAACCTTCCGAAAAGTCACTTAAGTTAGAAATAATAATAAACCTAACTATCCGAAGCTTAAAACTAATTTCAGATATTTACTAAAGGTAACTCTTTGATTCTTAAGAGTTTTCGGATAGTTACATCGTAACCTTCCGAAAAGTCACTTAAGTCAAGCGATGAGAGACTAACACATGTCCTTTAGAAGAAAGTAACCGAAAATACATTAAATTAGAGAAACAACTAACTCTCTGGAATGAAAAACCTTAACTATCCGAAACTAAATGGATTTCGGATACTTACCATAAAAGTTATATCTGGACATAAAAAGACTTAACTCATCGAAGATAAATACTTTTCAGATAGTTATTGATATAACTATTCTAAAGCCAGGAGAGAAGCTTAACCATCCGATTTGTCCTATTTTGTTTGGTGACTTATAAATTAACTCTCCGATCAATACACTGTAGACAAAATAACCTACCGTAATCTAATTTAAAAGACTTTAAGTACATAGCAATTAACCAAGATTCATTTGAGTAAAATGACATCTAAAATATGGCAGAAATAATTAAACCACACGTTTTTCATCATCAAAATTAACTGATAAATAATTGAACTAACAATCTCCCCCTTTTTGATAATGACAAAACTATAAACAAATATATTCTCCCCCTTCGTTAGAATTAAAAAGTGGAGACAATTTATTGAAGGATACTCGGAGAAAAATAAAATGTAAATTCATTGATGAAGAGTAAGAAACAATATGGATACAAAGTAAAACAAACAAAGAAAATTACATCAAAGGAAAATAAAAAGTCTAAGGTTCAGTTGACTTTTTCTGTAACAAATCTTGAATTAAATTATCCTTCTCCCTTAGAAGTTGTTCTAAATGAGCTACTTGATCCAAAAGCATCTGATTATGTTGAAGCAGAAGCTCATTCTGTTTTAAGAAGGTAACAGAACTGTCAACTACTGTAGATGGAGTTGTTGGAGCTAGAGTAGGTGCTACAGGAGGTGGAGTTTCTATAGGAGGTGCGGTAGGAGGTGAAGCTGCTGTAGAATGAGATGCTGAATTTTGAGTTGCAGATGGTTGAAAAGGAGGGGGCAACTCAACCGGATCAGAGGAGGACATTCTCTAAAGATCCTTAAGCTGTAGTACCCTTCTTTTAATGGATTTCAGAGGTTTGCCCGATAAATCAATATATCTGGCCATTAGATGATAAATGAAATCTCCATAAAGTAGTGTAGGATCGTATGGCTACATAAGAGGGGGGTGAATTGTGTATTTTTAATATTTTCTGAAATATAATTGAAACTTTAAAACTCAAAAACAAGTCGAGATATTGTTTTCATAAAATCATTTTTATTCAAGGTTTCAATTACAATATACAATTCAATTCTCCTCAGGAATTGTAGATGCAATTATATTTCGATACCATGTTTCATCTATATAATTTCATAACTACAAACAGAGAAAACTAATTTGCGGAATTTAAAACATTTCTCCCAGTTTGAGATGTTTCTTCTTCAGCAATTCTTGAGTGACGAATATCTTGTCTTTTTATGCTTCACCGAATTTGCTTTCTTCTGATACTTCAAATCTTCAGTGACGAAAATCTTACCTTTTTATGCTTCACTGAATTTTCTTCCACTTGAGAGATTTTGCCTGAAGAGGTGTTTTTGATCCTTGAAAAAGATTTTTCTTTTGGTGTGCAGGAATGGTTTGATCTTTGAAAAGATTTTTCATTTTGTGTGCAAGGATGGTTTGATCAACGAGAACTCTATGCCTTTTATATTGTATCTTCATTTCATGCATATCCTCCACGTTTAATCACTACTAGTTTTCCACTTCTCCACATGTTTTCTTTTTCCTTCATCGAAACACACACGTTCCAACCCACGTTTATATTTCGAATTTCCTTTAATCATCAGTCTTGGATCTCTGAAAAATTTCCTACAAAATAAACTTTCTCGTCCAAAAATTTTTCATTAGTGTAATAAGAAGTTGTTACTTTAATGTTAACTAAACGAGTAACACAAGTATATATATATAACTTAACGTTTCTAACTTAATGAGTTCCTCATGTGTCATTTCATGTGACAAGTACTGTAGTTAACTCAACGAACCAGCTTAACCTTTCTTTCAGAAGGTTAAACGATAACTCACCGAAAACAGTTTAAGTTTCGGATAGTTACGGTTGTAAGTCACCAAAAAACTCTTTATATTATAAAACTAGTGAGACACGTGTCAAGACCTGAAAACATGACTTAAGTTACCTTTCGGATAGTTACGACTGTAAGTCTCCAAAAAACTTTCACTCACCGATTCAGTAATAAACAAATGTTTTTATAATAAGAATTTTACCACGTGCAAAAATAACAACTTAAGTTTATAACGCTAACCTAATGCGTTGCCTTTAGTGTTCAATATAGCAACTCAACGCGTTTAGTTATGTTAACTTAACGAGTTAAACATGTGCACCTCAGGTGATACAATACAACATTCGTAACTTATAATTTCACCACGTGTATAACACTAACTTAACGAGTTTGTGTCTTCTTTTACTCACTAACTTAACGAGTTATCACGTGACCTATTTTAACCTTTAAGCCTCTAACTTAATGAGTTCTCACGTGTCCTCTATACAAACAAAACTCTAACTTAACGAGTTGTCTAAACGTGCACTGTTCATGATACAGAAGATATAACTTTAAAACATATCATGCTTTTCAATAAAAACACACGTTAACTTAACGTTTAGCTAAATGAGAAATTAATGCAACGAAACGACTAGTTTTTAACTTCAGATCCAATATAGACAAGTATTTATATCAATAAGTTTTTTCTGTATTAATTGATGATTTTAATTTCTTTTCACAAGCAATAGTAATTGAGCAAATATGATTATTTTCATTCAGCACACATCATCAAAACAAAAATACTCAACAAACAGAAAACTTTACAGATAAGTAATTTGAGCAATAATTACTTTTGCCTAGTTAACCTTTATACCAGCGATTACAACATAAGTGGCTTGGTAGACTTTCCTCTCCAATTCATCTGCATGACCTATTTTCTGAAATACAAAGGAAGACAATATGGTGGCAATCATCTGAGCCAAACCATGAAGATCTGTAGTCTTAACTAGCTTAAAATGTTTATCAGGAGTTTTGCCAATCAATTTATTTATTTCTGATTCCTGCCACCCTAGTTCTAATGGAGAAAGAGCAATATTTATACCAGTAGATGGTATTCCAAAAGGGGTCTCCAAAAATTCTCTATCAATCCTTATTATTTGATGTTGTAGGTGCAGGAGTAAAAAATGTGGAAAAATCTCAAGATTTGAGTAGAAAAGGGGAATTAGGTTTTCAAAAACGGATAAACTTGATGAAGGAGAAATAAGACCTAAAAGCCCTTGATGATTGAGCAAACTTTGAAATGTATCCATTCCTTGAAAATTTACAGGTCTGTTGTAGATGATCTTCATTCCTTGATATTTATTGTAAAATAGATCCCTAGCTGCAGTAGATCTAAAATAATATACATTTGTAGGGATTGCTAAAGAATAATTGACTGGAACCTCTAGAGTTTCATCTACTAAAGGTGTTTCAGAAGGTGGAGGAAATGGAGGAATAGGAGTAGAGTTCGAATTTACATACAATCCTTGTATCAAAATATGAGTGTGAGGAGAAGGAATTGGATGAGATTCTACATCAGAAGAAGGAGGAGGAGGTGTGGAGTGTTTTCTATTTACAGAAAGAGGTTTGGCAAAACTCAGATGAGAGGAGAGAGTTTTCTTTCTTCTTCTAGAGTATGTGAATTGAGTTTTGATAGCCTCAAAGGAAGGAATAGGAGAAGTAGGTAGTAACTGTTAGGATCGATAGGCTCACCAGAGGGGGGTGAATGGTGAAGGTGTGTAATTTTACTTCTTTTAATTTAGAATCAATTGATTCTATTAAATAGTGAGTTGAAATAAATTAAATGGATGCAAAACAGTAAGAAGAAAATAACACATAAAATTTTAGGTGGTTCACCAACTCGACTAGTCCACCCCTAAGATACACTTGGGCTTCACTAAGTAGACAAGTACTTACAACACTTGCTTTCAAGTTGAAGCAAGAACCAATGCTTAGATCTTTTAGGTATAAGCTCAATAACCAACCTTTCTTTGAGATTTTTGGTTGAAGCTCTAAACCAACAATGAGTTTTCAAGTTGAAACTCATGAACCAAGAGCTTTAAACTTTTCTATCAGAGTTTTGGCATAGGGAGCTTTTCTACAGTGAATCTTTAAGAGTATTCTTGAATGTTGGAGACTTGAAAGTGTATCTGGAATTTTTAGTAGCTCATAGTATAATGTGTGATCGTTGTCTCTACCTGATCTTCTCTTCACTTCTCATATTTATACCAAAAGGTATAACGATCATATTTTTCTTCCAACGGATGTATTTTGCTGTACTTGCTAAGAAATCAGACCTAAATATGGTAAGTTACCGTTTAGAGAGGTATTTCAAGATACCCTTCTGATTTTCTCAGACTTTCGGATAGTTAGTTGTGTAACTCTTCAAAAGATGTTTGTAACTCACCAAAAAATCACTTAAGTCTTTCTGCCATGTAGGATTTCAGATTGTACAATGAGCTGTCACTCGATCGGATACTTGTAACTGTAACTTACCGAACTGTCCTTTGATTGTCGCATAGTTATCTATAGTAACTCTCCAAAATCCTTCCTTAAGTTTCCGACTGCTTTCTTATCTCAGCACGTGCGTAAAAGAGTAACTTAAGTCTTCGGATAGATAAGTCTGTAACGTTTCAAAAATTTCTATTTTTCGAATAGTTAGCTTTCTAACTCACGAAAAAATCCTTTAAGCTTCTGTTCTGAATTTCTACACGTGAGTAATTGAATGACTTAAGTTTCGGATAGTTAGCTTTTCTAACTTACTGAAAACTCCTTTAGCTTTCGGATAGTTAGCTCCTTAACTCTCCGATTATTTAACTCTTTGAACATTTAACTCTCCGAAGGCTTTGTAATTTCGGATAGTTATTTTTCTAACTATCCGACGGTATTTCTACTGCTTTACTCTTCAGATACTTAAGCCTGTAACTCACTGTAAAATTAATTTTCTATCGGATACTTGGCTTGGTAACTATCCAATTTTCTTGTAACTTTAGCAGTAATTTCTGAACTGCCTGTATCTATCTACACTATCTTCATTGTGAAATACAATATGTTTCTTTAGATAGGTTTTTGCATTATCAAAATACTAGGGTACTTCAAAGGAAGGAATAGGAGAAGTAGGTAGTAACTCTTGTGGAGATGGAGAAATCAATTTAGGAGAACTAGGAGCAGTTTGATATAAAGAGCTAATAGTTAGCTCAGGAGATTTAGAATGAGTTCTCCCAACAACATGCCTGAAATCAACTCCTATCTTAGGCAAATAGAATTCTAGTTCAACAATAAATTTTTGATTATCTGTCATATCAGAAGCAGCATGATAACAAGTAGGTTCAAAAGGCTCTTGAATTTTTATTCCTGGTTGATTACAGAGTCGATTGAGTAACACTTGATTTCTCCTCTAGAGTAAGGTAGCTTGTAATTGTAAGGCCATATGCAATGCACGTTTCTTAGATGCCCTAGTATCCTTAGAAGTACTCAAAAATTGGTTGACATAAGCCTCATATATAGATTTAAATTGAGGTTCTAAGGAGTTAACTTTGGTAGTAAATATGTCTTCATCATCCGAGGAAGAATCCTTAGAAACCCTAGGAGTAACAGAATCTGTCTTACTACACTGTGAAGAACGGGTAGACGTGGTCTTCTATTTCTTAAGTCTAGTAGAGGGTTTGGTGTATTTTGTCGAGGAAGGATTTTTGGTTTTCAACTGTTTCCCACTTTCAACAAAGGTGGTAATAGGACAAAATTTACAAAGAATAGACAATTGTTTCTCTAGACACAAGAAACGAGTGACTATTTCTGAGGTTCCATAAACTGAGTCAATATCAATGACCTCTTCTCCGGTAGAAATAATGGGTTGAGCTTTTGTAGGAGAAAGATCTACCATACTTGTCGAAAGATCTTGTTCCATTATTTGAATCCGTTGTTCTTGCTCTTATTGAGAGAGGGCAGAAAAAATGTTTAGACGAAGCCATGAAGGAGAAGGTGTGAAAAAGAAATGAAGTAGACGAAGGATTTGAGAATTGGAAGGTTGACGTAGAGTGAGAAGATAACCCTCCGAAAGCATATAAATATCGAAAAGTTCTAGAGATCGATGAGTTAGAGATCGAATTTATTGAAAATAAAGAGAATTTTGGAGAGTTACAGAATAACTATTCGAAAAAGAAATAAGGTCACAAGACAGGAATTTGCCGGAACTAAGGATTTTTTGGATAGTTACAGACTTAACTAATTGAAAAGCCCTTATGACAAAAAGCTAACTCTTTGAAGACTTCCAACACCTAACTAGGTAAAGAAAATAACTCCCCCTAAAAATATGCTGACTAAGAAAGGAATAGAGCTAAAAATTGAGAAAATCAAACATATCAAAAAAAAAAACTCCCCTTGAATTTTTGAATAAAAGAAATCAACAAGAAATTTTTTTTTTTTGTTGTGGTATTTGTATTTTTATTATGAAATTTTTTTATGATTATATATATAGATATATATATATATATTTATCATTCTTTTTTTTTAAATTAAAAATTTTATTTTTATTATTTTATTATTTTATTTATTTGTGTGAGAATTACTGAAATATTCAAGGCTCCACATTAAGATAAATAACACATTTCACTTAGTATAAGAACTTGATCCTATGATTTACCATATTAACCTTAAAAAATCAGTTTTCATAAACTTTAGTGCTATAACTTAATGTTTTTAGAATAGAAAAATTTAGAATTATTTAATATGTTCTCTCTGGCCAGTTTGAAATTTCCATGAAGCAACCCCAAGGTATATTTTCCCTTAACAATGTCTATTATGTAATTAACTAAGAGGAAAAGAAGATCTTTGATAATTATGAAACTATTAGTACTACATAGCCATAATCAGAGGTTTTTTTTTTTTTTTGATATGATTGGTGTTGGTTGCTCTTTGCAACAAACATTCTAATTATTTTTTTTTATTATATTTATAATGGCAATCACTTTGACGGTACTGAAAAATGGGAAAGTGTAGAAAGTTAAAAACATTTGGACAAGGTCAGGTTAAATATCTTGAGTCTTATTGCTTCCAACCACTTTTCCTTGTTTTTCACCCTTACATATTAAATACCTCTAAATTATCTAATCATGTAACATTTAGTCTAGCAAATAGGAATACAATCACTAAATTAAGAAGGTAACTTGGCTATTTTTCGGATTTAGATCCCCATTCTAAGTGTCATGTGGACATTATTCTATTTGTGGAGCAGAAACCTTTAGTAATTTTGTGAGTTATTCTGAGTTGATTTTAATATAGATGTATGAAATCATTGTAACTTATAAACTCAATAGAAAATCCCATGAAAAGTGTTGGTTGTTTTGTTTTTGTTTTAAAGTTTGAAAAATAATAATTTGTAAATATTCTCAAGAAATAACTCAAAATAAGGATTAAACAGAAATAGATTATCAAAATAACTCAATATAAACAGATAATAGAAAATGAGATGGTGAAGTAAATATGGAAAAAAGTAGAAGATAAAAGATAGTAGGTAAAGCTAAAAGTCATTTAAGCAGCATATTCTGAAATCTCTTCTCAATTTGATAAACTGTTTTTCTTCAAGAGGCTTTGTGAAAATATCTGCCAATTGCTTGAGTGGAAACAAAATTCAGCTTAATGTTATCCTTCATAACATTATCTCTCAAAAAATGGTGTCTTATCTTAATATGTTTTGCCCGAGAGTGCAACACAGAGTTCTTTGACAAACTTATTGCACTATTACTATCACAATTAATAGGAGTTTTTCCATATGTAATTCCATAATCTTTCATAGTTTGTTTCATCTAAAGAATTTGTGCACAACATAGGGCAGTAGCAACATATTCAACTTCAGTAATTGATAAGGCAACACAATTTTGCTTCTTACTAAACCATGAAATTAATGAATTGCCAAATAGTTGGCAAGTTCCACTAGTACTCTTTCTATTAGATTTGCATCCAACATAATCAACATCACTATATCCAATTAGATCCAAACTACTATCTTTGAAATACATTAAACCAAAATTTGAAGTTCCTTGTAGGTATTTCATTATCCTTTTAACTGCAGATAGGTGAGATTCTTTTGGTTGAGCTTGAAAACAAGCATAGGCACAAACATTGAACATGATATCAGGTCTAGAAGCAGTTAAATAAAGAAGAGAACCTATCATTCCTCTATATTTAGTAATATCAACAGCTGGTCCAGATTCATCTTTATCCAATTTAATTGATGAACTCATAGGAGTGCTTGAGGACTTGCAATTACTCATTCCAAATTTTTCTAAAAGTTGCTTTGTATATTTTTCTTGATATACAAAAATTTCCTTTTCAACTTGTTTAATCTGCAATACTGGAAAGAATGTCAACTCACCCATTAGACTCATCTCAAACTAATTCTTCATCTGATATGCAAACTTATTACTTAAATTCTCATTAGTTGCTCCAAAAATGATATCATCTATAATTGTTGAGATCCTTGGAATCTTGAATAGATGTGGACTTCTGTTTCCACTCAACAGTTAAGCTCCTCAAGATCTTCTGTACTTGTTCACGTGAAGAGAACTCCTTTCCCAAACCTTTCAGATTGATAATGATTTCAGTAAATCTAGAAAACATTTCAGCTATGTTTTCATTATCATTCATTTTAAATAGTTCTAGTTTTCTCAAAAGAATACTGATTTTTGTATCCTTGACTTGGCTTGTACCTTCATGAGTAACTTGAAGGATTTTCCAAGCCTCATGAGTAGACTTACATGCAGAAACCTTATTATATTGATCAGCAGTTAATGCACAATAAATGGCATTCAGCCCTCTAGCATCCAACTAGATGATTTTCTCATCCTCCTCAGACCAATTCATAACATCACTGGTTGGAAGTGTAGTTTCAAGAATAATAGTCTTCTAGAGTTTAACATCTGAACTCCTAAGGAAGCACTCCATTCTATTCTTCCAATAGTTATAATTGGAACCATCGAATAGAGGAGGTCTGTGGATGTTTTGTCCCTCAGCAAATTGAGCTATAAATCCAGATGGTTAAATCTTATGAAGGATTAACCATACTCTGATACCAATTGTTAGGATCGATAGGCTAACCAGAGGGGAGGTGAATGGTGAAAGTATGTAGTTTTTAAAATTCTTTTGATGTTGAATTGAATGATTCAACAGAAATGTAATGAGATGAAACTAAGAGAATGCAAATCAGCGGAGACAAGAAATACACAACAACTTTTTAGGTGGTTCACCAATTTGGCTAGTCCACCCCCAAGATTCACTTAGGCTTCACTAAGTGTTTCAACACTTACACACTTGCTTTCAGGTCAAAGCAAGAACCAACTACACAGAAGTTTTCAGGTATAAACTTTAGTAAACCAACCTCTAGAGTTTTCAGGTCGAAACTCAAACCAACACTGTATGTAGCTTTCAGGTTGAAACTACGAATCAACAATTTTAATCCTTCAATTAGAGTTTTGGCGCACAGAGCTTTTTCTACAGTAGATCTTTAGAATATGCTTCACTACTTGCAGACTTGAGTGTAAATGGAATTGGAGTGTAGCGCCCCGTATCTCCGTTGTCTGTATTTTATATATATACCTGATATGTACAATGATCATATTTTCCTCTAACGGATGTATTCTATTGTACTTGATTAGACTTAAGTCCTAATACGGTAAGTGACCGTTCAGAAAATCGTTTCAAGATATCTTACCGATTTTTATGTTCTTTCGGATAGTTAGCTATGCAACTCTCCGAAGAGTATCTGTAACTCACCGAAAGATCACTTAACCTGAACTGCTAGGTAGGATTCCAGAATATTTAAATGTGAGCTGTCATCCAATCGGATACTTATAACTGTAACTCACCGAATAGTTATATACTTGTCGGATAGTTTGTCTCTGTTAACTTTCCGATTGCTTTAATTCAACACGTGCATAAAGGCTGACTTAAGTTTCAGATGGTTATCCCTGTAACTCACCGAAACGCTTTTGGATTTCGGATAGTTATCTTTCTAACTCTTCGAAAACTTATTTGTACTTCTTTCTGAAATTCTGCACGTGGGAAATTCAGTGACTTAAGTTTTGGATGGTTAAACTGTAACTCACCGAAACTCTTTTGAAATTTTGGATAGTTATCTTTTTCACTCTCCAAAAACCCATTTGAGCATCTGTCTGAAATTCTGCATGTGGGAAATTCAATGACTTAAGTTTCGGATAGTTAAACTGTAACTCACTGAAACTCTCTTGAAATTTTGGATAGTTATCTTTCTAACTCTTTGATTTTCCCTTTTAAGCTTTCAACTACCGACTTCTCCATTTTGCACGTGCGTAATAAAATAACTTAAGTTCTGGAAAGTTATGCCTGTAACTTACCGAAAAACTTGAATAGTTATCTAACTCTTCAAAAAGAAAACTCGAATAGTTATCTAACTCTCCGACAAGTCCTTTAAGCTTCCATTCTGTATTTCTGCACGTGGTTTATTGAATGACTTAATTTTCGGATAGTTATACCTGTAACTCTCCGAAAAGTCCTTTAAGCTTCCGGATAATTAACTCCTTAACTATCTGATCATTCAAATCCCCTTAACTGTCTGATTAAATAACTCTCCGAAATCGGATAGTTATCCTTCTAACTGTCCGATAGACTTGATGCTGTTTTACTCTTTGGACCTGTAACTGTCCAATTTTCCTGTAACTTTAAGGTAGTATCATCTGGAAACTTCTCCATCTATTCATCTACATGGAATTTGTTCTATCTGCCTTCTGATCTAATGCTGTATAGACCTAACTGTGAAATACAATATGTTTCCTCACATAGGTTTTGCATTATCAAAATACTCGAGTTCTAACAAACATTTCCTATGGCAGTAATTCTACATTTTTCATTGTTACCAAACTTAACAGATCCTAAATTTATTGATTTAACAGATTCCAGAAGTCTTTTCTTACCTGTCATATGCTTTGAGCAACCACTGTCAATGATCCACTTGGATGTTTGAGCTTTCTTGTCCATGCAGTCCTGCAAGTCATGTTGAAATTAAGACTTTTGGTACCCATATCTTCTTGGGTCCATCACTGTTAGTCCTCTATATACTAAACCTGTTGCCTTTTGGTAGCCATATAGATGTAGATCTCTTCTTAATGACAAACACAGTTGTGTCATCTTTGTAAGATCTAATTTTTCCACCATAGTAAGGGATTTCCTGTGGTACAGCATACCCTAGGACAAATTTACTTCTTCCTATTCTTTGAGATCCTATGATTTTGTTTAAACTATTTTCACCCTTAGTAAATTTACATACAATTTTCTTTAAATCAATAACTTCAAATAACAGGTTTTTATTTTCTTCTTTCAGATCAAAATTTTTACAACTATAGCTATCCATTTTAGTTTTTAATTCCCTATTATCATCTAGGGCTTTTTCTAGTTCACCAAAAACATCTTCTAGATAGGAATTTAAACTCTTTAATTCTTTCTTGTACTTCTTACATTTTACATATAAGTTATCTACTATACAGAGAAGACTATCTATATCTACATCATCATTTTCTTTTTCTAAGCAATAGGGAGATGTAGAGCATACCTCTTGTGTAGCAAAGCACACATTTGCAGATGCCTCCTCATCTGAGTCTAATGAGCTACTGGATGAACTACTGTCATCCCAAGTGGCTTTCAAGGCCATTTTCTTCTTATTCTTCCTTTTCCATTTCTATTTTTACTCCTCCTATTGAAAAGGACAGTAAAGTTGAATGTGTCCCAGTTTCTTGCACTTATAGCATGTAGAGACTTTTGGTTTTGAGGAGCTGGCTTTGCCTCCTTGTCTCATCATCCTTCTGAAGTTCCTGGCCAGCAGTAATACTTCATCCTCATCCGAGCTTAGTTGATCTTCTGTTGAGGGAAAAGGTAGTTCTTTCTTTTTCTCTACTTTTCTTTCAGTGACTCCTTCTTCTTTCCATTCCTTCATTTGGACTTCATGGGCTAGAAGGTTTCCCAACAGATCTTCAACTGAATAGTTATTCAGATCCTTTGAATCCTGTATAGAAGTAGACTTTTGCTTCTATTTGTCTATCGGGCTCCTTAGGATCTTTTGTACCTGTTCATGATTAGAAAAACTCCTCCCAAGGCCTCTTAGTTCATTCACAATTTCTGTGAATTTAGAAAACATTTCAGTGATACTTTCTTTTTCAAGCATTTTGAATAATTCATATTTTCTTAACAAAATGCTGATTTTAGTATCTTTAACTTGGCTGGTTCCTTCATATGTAATTTGAAGGATCTTCCAAGCTTCATGGGAAAATTTACAAGCAAATATTTTATTATACCATTCACTAGTTAGTGCACAGTAAATGGAATTAAGCCCACGAGCATCCATCTAGATGATTCTTTCATCCTCCTTAGTCGAGTAACTTTTATGACTAATTGGAGTTGGTGTACCATGCACAACCATTCTCCAAAGTTTCACATCTATACTCCTGAGAAAGCACTCCATCCTATTTTTCCAGTAGCTATAATTGCTACCATCAAAGAGGGGAGGTCGATGGATATTCTGACCCTCTGTAGTGTGGAAAGCCATGATCTCAAATGGTTAAATCTATTAACGAGATCAACCTTGCTTTGATACCAATTGTTAGGACCTTAAGGCTTACCAGAGGGGGGGTGAATGGTAATAATTCGTTTCTTAACCTTTTAGAAGTAGTTTAATGTAAAGAGATAGCAAGCACACAATAAAAGAATTCACACAGAGATTTTAGGTGGTTCACCACTAACGGCTAGTCCACCCCCAAGGGATACTTGGACTTCACTAAACTCTTGCAAACTTATAATCACTTGCTTTAAGGTTTAAGCAAGAACCAACCAACCATTCACTTGAGCTTCCTTGTCGAAGCTTCAATCAATCCTTTCTTTGAAGTTTTGATCCGTGTACTTTACATTAGCTTGTGAGCAACAGAGTTGAGTGCGTGATGAGCTTCTGAAATTCAGTCTGTAACTGTTGAAGATGATTTGATCTCTAAAGCTTTTCTTCTGTTGAGCTTGGTGTAAGTATGTATATGAGCAAAAGCTATCTAAATCAATTGTCTGTATCTTGTATATATACCAAACATGTGTAACGATCATATTTTCTTCCAACGGATGTATTCTACTGTACTTGATTAGACTTCAGTCCCAAATACGGTAAGTTACCGTTCAGAAAGTTGTTTCAAGATGTCCTTCCGATTTTCTTAACCTTTCGGATAGTTAACTATGTAACTCTCCGAAGAATATCTATAACTCACCGAAAGATCACTTAAACCTTTCTGCCATGGAGGATTCCAGAATATATACTGCAAGTTGTCATTCAACCGGATACTTATAATTGTAACTTACCGAATAGTTATGTAACTATCAGACAGTTGGCTATAGTAACCCTCCTTTAACTTTTCGATTGCTTTAATTCAGCACATGCATAAAAGACTAACTTAAGTTTCGGATGGTTATCCCTATAACTCACGAAACGCTTTAGGATTTCAGATAGTTATCTTTCTAACGCTTTAGGATGGTTATCCCTATTTTCTTTTTAAAATCGTGAAACTATTAAACTCATAAAATTCAGCAAAAACATAAGATACTATATCTAGATTTGTATGAATAGTAAAATTTTGTAGTATCTTATATAAGATTCTAAATATAACATACAAGCATTACAATTCTTAAAAATTTTACAATTTCAATTATCGGATAGTTACAGCAAATTCATAAAAAAAATTTTCAATATCCATAGAACTTTGCAGTACCATTCTAATTCCTTTACTTAACAAAATTACATGGCTGTTAATCTAATTACCTCCCCCCCAAACCTACATTTTGCATTGTCCTCAATGTAAAAGATTTTATAGTAAATACAGTGATTGTAGTACTTGGGAAGTTCTCGTGCAGTGCCTATGGGTAGTAGTGTTGGCTCTATTCAAGCATTGACAAGTTGTAGGTGTGTGCACCACTTCCTAACTCATGTACCAATATTGCAAGCTTTGCCTAGCAAGACAAAGTGCGTGATACTTGGAAAATCTATCATGTTGGGGCCTAGCAAGGCCTCCAACAAGCTTTTGTCTCATTGGATACTCTTGGTGTATACCAGGCTATTTGAGTGTCCATGAAGGTTCACCTTCTATCACCTACAAGGATACTCCTAGTGTTCACAAAGCTATTTAAGTGTCTAAGGAGGATCAAAAAAAAGAAAAAAAAAATTCATTATACCACATTCCTAATTGAATTTTATCATATTCTAAAGACTGTGGTTTAGCTATATCACTCGATATAGGTAATATTTCTATAAAGTTATCATCATAACTATTTATGCTTACTATGTATAAATCAGATCTAAATGCAATTGATATATCTGTTGTAGGATCGTATGGCTATACAAGAGGGGGGTGAATTGTGTATTTTTAATATTTTCTAAAATATAATTGAAACTTTAAATCTCAAAAACAAGTCGAGACAGTGCTTTCATAAAATCATTTTTATTCAAGGTTTCAATTACAATATACAATTCAATTCTCCTTAGAAATTGTAGATGCAGTTATATCTCGATACCATGTATCATCTAAACAATTTCATAACTACAAACAGAGAAAACTAATTTGCAGAATTTAAAACATTTCTCCCTGTTTGAGATCTTTCTTCTTCTTCTTTCTTCTTCTTCAGCAATTCTTCAGTGACGAATATCTTGTCTTTCTCTGCTTCACTGAATTTGCTTTCTTATGATACTTCAACTCTTCAGCGACATAAATCTAACCTTTTCTACTTCACTGAATTTTCTTCCACTTGAGAGATTTTGCTCGAAGAGGTGTTTTTGATCCCTAAAAAAGATTTTTCTTTTGGTGTGCAGGGATGGTTTGATCCTTGAAAAGATTTTTCTTTTTGTGTGCAAGGATGGTTTGATCAACGAGAACTCTATGTCTTTTATACTGTATCTTCATTTCATGCATATCCTCCACGTTTAATCACTACCAGTTTCCACTTCTCCACTTCTTTTCTCTTTCCTTCATCGAAACACACACGTTCCAACCCCCGTTTATATTTCGAATTTTCTTCAATCATCAGTCTTGGATCTATGAAAAATTTCCTACAAAATAAACTTTCTCGTCCAAAAGTTTTTCATTAGTGTAATAAGAAGTTGTTACTTTAATGTTAACTAAATGAGTAACACAAGTATATATATATAACTTAATGTTTCTAACTTAATGAGTTCCTCATGTGCCATTTCTCGTGACAAGTACTGTAGCTAACTCAACGAACTAAGTCTGTGGTGTTATGCTATCTCAACGAACCAACTTAACCTTTCTTTCGAAAGGTTAAACGATAACTCACCGAAAACAGTTTAAGTTTCGGATAGTTACGGATGTAAGTCACTGAAAAACACTTTATATGATAAAACTAGTGAGACACGTGTCAAGACCTGAAAACATAACTTAAGTTACCTTTCGGATAGTTACGACTGTAAGTCTCCGAAAACTTTAATTCACCGATTTAGTAATAAACAAATGTTTTTATAATAAGAATTTTACCACGTGCAAAAATAACAACTTAAGTTTATAATGCTAACCTAACGTGTTGCCTTAGTGTTCAATATAGCAACTTAACGCGTTAGTTATGTTAACTTAACGAGTTAAACATGTGCACCTCACGTGATACAATACAACATTCGTAACTTATAATTTCACCACGTGTATAACACTAACTTAACGAGTTATCACGTGACCTATTTTAACCTTTAAGCCTCTAACTTAATGAGTTATCACGTGACCTATTTTAACCTTTAAGCCTCTAACTTAACGAGTTCTCACGTGACCTCTATACAAACAAAACTCTAACTTAACGAGTTGTCTAAATGTGCACTGTTCATGATATAGAAGATATAACTTTAAAACATATCTTGCTTTTCAATAAAAACACATGTTAACTTAACGTTTAGCTATATGAGAAATTAATGCAATGAAACGACTAGTTATTAACTTCAGATCCAATACAGACAAGTATTTATATCAGTAATCTTTTTCTGTATTAATTGATGATTTTAATTTCTTTTCACAAGTAATAGTAATTGAGCAAATATGATTATTTTCATTCAGCACACATAATCAAAACAATAATACTCAACAATCTCCCCCTTTTTGATGATGACAAAACCATATTAAATCAATTATGAAATATGTTTAACTCAACAAAGCACCTTCGTTGGGTTAATCTCTTAATTCAACAAACTTGTTTGTTGACTTAAGTTCACTTAAGCTTATTTCTATTGTTTGTGCAAATTTTACCTCTCAGAACTAAAACTCTCAGATGTCAATAATTATATAAGTATCAGTTTTCTAATTATCATCTATCAGATTACAATAACCATTGAATAGCATCTCTTTTTATAATATATATATGCAATTAAGATCATAATCATCTTTTTATAATATTTCTCCCTCTTTTTGTCATTAACCAAAAAGATAATTACAGGGAATATATATACATATATAAGAGAATTACAACTACAATTTCCGTAAACAAGAATAATAATTGAACACATTTACAGAAAAATGTATTGTTCAATGAATCAAACAAGTAATACAAACATTACATTTTGTACTCAGAAACAAACAAAAACAGTTATCGACCCCTCCTAAGTATATCACTTATATCATTACATATTTTATCTCCTAGATGCCTAATATCATTTCTGATGTCGTTAAGCACTACATCTAAGTCAGGAGGTAACTGGGTTTGCTGTTCTGCTTGAACTGAATAACTTTGTTGTTGTTGTTGTATATGGTCTGTATCAGGTTGTTGTTGTTGTTGTCGTTGAGGTTTATGCATGGCTTGGAATTTTTGCAAATCTTTGACACTAAATGCTCTCATGCCTTTAGTTTCAAAGGGCCAGTCGGAAAAAGTCAATTGGCTTGCAAGGATTCTACATACAACATCACCATAAAATAACTTTGAACTCATATGCTAAATAAATTTGCATGCAATATATTTACAATAAACCTTGCCTCTGCATTCAGATTTTTCATTAATCTCATTTCAGAATATACATCTGGAATTTTTGATAAAGACTGAATGTTCCATTCCAGTTGTCTTATCATGTCAAATCTGTTGGTAACAACAACACCTTCATTTTTTAATCCTAAAACTTCAAAAATTAACTCAGGAGACAATATAAACTCCTATTCATTGATTTGAGTTTTCAGAAAATTTCCATTCTTGACTAGATTGCTATAAAAAGTTGCAATAAGCTCTATGTATTGCTTTCATTTCATTCTTACTAGCAAGAATTTAATGAGGCCTTGAAACTCAAACAGATCTCTTATTTCCATCAAATTTCTGAATTTTATTGGACAAACATGTAGAATCTGACAAGTAATCAAATTATTGTATTTCTGCAATGCTTCTTCAGATCTAAAATGAATTGCATTACCTTGAATTTGTAATATTGTACACAAAGAAGGTGATACTTGAAGCCGTGATTCAGAGTTTAATTCATCTTCAGGAGCCTCTTCTTCAAAATGAATGTCATGTTGTTCCTCTTCCAAAATATTATCTTGAAGCTGCTCATGTAAGCTTGATTCTTCAGCTTCAACAGTGTTAGGAACATTGTCAATATGCTCAACATTCATCTATTCAGTCTCTATAGAATGTTCAGAATTCAAT
Source organism: Cymodocea nodosa (assembly GCA_036874045.1). Classification (NCBI taxonomy): domain Eukaryota; kingdom Viridiplantae; phylum Streptophyta; class Magnoliopsida; order Alismatales; family Cymodoceaceae; genus Cymodocea; species Cymodocea nodosa. Next base: position 2,448,939 of record CM072345.1, read on the forward strand.
TTTTCCACAAATTCTACAGTTGGTGTATCTGTTTGTAATTGTTCATTTTGTTCAACAGATAATTCCATTGATTCATGTTGTGAATTCTCAAACTCTACTTCTATAGATTCTGTAGAAGGCTGGTTAACTTTTAGCTCTTCTAGAGTCTTAACATTTTCAATATTTGCTACTCCAGACAATTCAGCCTTTGAACTAGTTACTGCTTCAACATTGTCAATTATATCTACAATAACTTGTTCAATGTCAGGTGCCTGATGCTCTGATTTATCAGTATCTACATCATCAGGACTTGTACTAATAGAAAAACTTGAGCTCATATTTGACTTGTATTTCTTCTCAATCTTTCTAGCAAGGAAAAATAAAGTCTCATTATCTTCATCAATTTCAATATGCTCAGAACTGATGAGTTTATTAGATGCATAATAAGGTATAATGTCTAGACATACATTATCCTTTGGAAATAAATTTTCATCTGATTTTCCTTTTTCAATAGACTTTGTTTCCTTAGATATAATTTTTCTAACTTTCCTTCTTCTATAACATTTCTATTTCTCCTTTTCAAGTATTGTTGTTTTCTTTTCAAATTGCTCCATAAAAGTTTTCTGCTTTAATTCTTCTAAGGCACTTTCTATTGCAACAGCCTTTCAAAGACTGTCAACTTTTGTTTTGTCTATAGCAATATTTGATTCTACTTGTTTTGAATATAAAGGAGTAGGGATAACTGATTCATACTCTTCCTCAAATGCATGTAGTCTTGTACCGTTTATAGGAGTTTGAGGAGTTCTATTTGATGAACCTACACCTTTTTCCAAATATTTTGCATACTGTTCCAAAAATGCAATCTCAGTACATTTCATTCTGTATTCTCTATCAAATTTACTACGAATACCCATGTATGTAATATTTGCATTAGTATGTTGAAGTTGTTGTCTAACTTCATTTAGTATACCTTTAGGAAAGAAGTAATCTTTATAAATTTCAGCTAACCTTTTATCCACTCGAAGTATTTTCTTGAACCAAGTACGTGGAACTTCATCATTCTCTATTTCTTTTCCTTTTGCATCTCTTCTGCTTTTGCCTTTTCCTCTGCCACGACCTTTGTAGAACTTGGAGACCATCGTCGTAGGTTGTAACAACAACTAGCGGGAAAGATTTTCTTGACAAAGTTTATAAGTAACCTAAGTGCCCGTGTAATAAGTGTTTAAATAGGGTTTTTAGACGTATAACTCAACGTGAAGAGAAGTCGGGTTTAGAAATAAAATAATATTGAATAAAGTTTATTCAATCAAGGTACCCAAAATATTCAAGTATAACTCGTTGAGTTAACTAACTTAACGAGTAAAACGCTGTCTAGAGGCATTTTTATACGTTACCTTATCTAACATAACATCTAGTTTGTACACTTAAAAAATTTCTAGATGCTTCCAACTGAAACTTTTTGAAAACCACACATATGCTAAACTTAACATTATCTTAACATTGTAAACTATTTGAACATTTTGTCCTTTGTAGGATCTAAAATAGTTTATTTGTCTTTTTAAATTAGTTCATCAAGATTTTATGAGGACATTAATTCAGATTAACTAAGATTTGTATTCTAAATTATATTAATCTGTTTTCGACATTGTTAATGCTCCCCCTACAAATATACTTCAAATATATTCAATCAACATACAAAATATACTTGTAGTGACAATAGATGTTAAGTATAACTATACTTTTAAATTTTCTTTTCAGAAGCTTCTGTTATCCTGAGATCATCAAAAATGATTTCCAGAATCAATTCCTACTGTATATGAATCAAAACACAACTTTGAACTCAATGTGATTAATTCAAGGAGAATAAAAGAATGTATCTCAAATAAACATTTTCAAAAGTACTAATGTTGATTCAATAAATCAGTAGTCATATTGGTAGAAACTATATGCGATTCAAAGATATCTGTAATTAATGAAACAACTTTTTCTTTTCAAAAAAGTAAATATTGATAATTTTCTTTAAAAGTTAGTTTAAAAAGCTTGAATCATACAAGAGCTTTCTAATGTACCTGTGTAATGAGCTTTCAGTCAACAATCCCAGATCTGATCAGGACCTTAGGTTGCCAGATTTAAAGAATCCTTTTTGAGGACAACAATCCTTACATACCTATCTGCTCAAGTACAAAAGGCTCGTGATCAAACTGATCAATAAACTCTCAAAGATTTTCACTTTGTAAGCACTTTTCATTTTAAGCATAGTATATATGTATTCCATTAATACAGATGCAATAAAACACAAATCTTATACAATTTTTACTTCTATGATTGTACTAAGAATATGAATTAATTTCAATAAGCTTATACTTTTGATTAACAGTTTAAGATGAGTTACATATAACTTATTCTACAAGTTTAATCAATTAAGTCAAATTTATGCATGATCATATGCATTTTCCTTGATTCAAAGAAAACATTTAATCAAAATTTCAAAATGTCAAAAGTATTTAATGTTTTTCATTTACATTTCCACTTAAAATCGTAAAAACCATTAAAATTGATAAACTACTTAAAATCAATAAGATACTACTATGATTTTACAATAAATGCATAGTATCTTAAGCAGCAGTTTAGATATTACTTTAGATATTTATAATAAGTATATAATATCTATGAGGTGAACAACATCATCAATAATATTTATTTTTTTATGTGGAGTTTAAGCATTTTACACATCACATATCCTACAAATACCTAATTTAATCTAATGTTGCATAATGTATTTTCATCTAGAGGTTTTGTAAATATATTAGCTAATTGATTTTTACTAGACACAAATTCTAATTTAATTTTTCCTTTAATTACGTTATCTCTTAGAAAATGATGTCTAACCTCTATATGCTTTGCACTTGAATGTAATATAGGATTTTTGGAAAGATTTATTGCAGAACTACTGTCACAATAAATCTCAGTTGTATCATAAGATAATTCAAAATCTTCTAAAGTTTGCCTTATCCACAAAATCTGAGTGCAACACAGTGCAGCAGCAACATATTCAGCTTCTATAGTAGAGAGTGCTACACAGTTTTGCTTTTTACTAAACCATGACACTAAATTATTTCCCAATAATTGACATGTGCCACTGGTACTCTTTCTATCAGATTTAGATCCTGCATAATCAGCATCAGTATACCCTATAAGATCTATTGAACTATCCTTAGAATAATACAGTCCGAAATTTTTAGTTCCTTGTACATATCTAAATATTCTTTTAACTGCAATTAAGTGTGATTTTTTAGGATTAGTTTGAAATCTAGCAAAAACACACAGCAAACATAATATCAGGTCTACTAGTAGTCAAATAAAGTAAAGAACCAATCATACTTCTGTATTTTCTTTGATCTATAGATTTTCCTATGTCATCAATATCTAACTTTAAAGTAGTACTCATAGGAGTTCCTTGAATCCTTGTATCATTAAAATTAAATTACTTAAGCATTTCATCTGCATATTTTTCCTGATTTAAAAATATACCTTTATCTTTTATGACACTCAGCAAATTAAATCTTAGGTTTTCTACATATAGTACATTCGAAATAACACAAGTAGGAGTTATTCGAACATTGCCCATACCTATGATTTTATCTTTGCTTTTGTTTCCAAATGTTACACTTCCTTTCATGGTATTTGTAAAATTTTGTAATAGACTTTTCTGTCTAGTCATGTGACTCGACGCTCCACTGTCTAAGATCCATTTTGATGTTGTTTCCTCCTGCAACACAAATTAAGAAAAATTTTTTCTTGGTACCCAATGTTGTTGAAGACCAAGTTCATTAAACGCATATTTCTTCTTTTTGTTTAAAAATAGTTTAACATTATCATTTATATTCTTATTAGTTGTAAGTACTATTGATTTATCATTAGCTTCATACTCACATATAACATTATTGCTTTTACAATCATTCTTTTTGTTTTCAAATGTAGTATAATCAAGACCAAATAAATTTTTATCAGATGTTAATTTATTTTGGTCATGCTCATACATTTTAGTAAGTTCGTACCAAGATTTTGTACTTGTATTAACATTTTCCGTACATACAAAATCTTTTTCTGCACAAGAATTTTTAGTTTTATCACATGCAGAATGAGTAATTGGTCTAATACCAGTGTGTTGAATTACATGCTCAGGTTTCTAAATTTTCAGTTTACTACAATTGTCTTAAATTTTAGAAACATTAGAAACTGAATTTCCAGAACAAGAAACAAGATTTTTAGAAACATTTATAGTCATGTTAGAAGTACAATTTGACAAATCACATTGATTTATATTATTGCTACATGATTCATCCCTTGAAGTACCTACTTCTACATATTTATTACCTTGTTTCATAATAAAAGAAATTTTAGTCTTAGATTTACTTGAACTGCAACTAATAAATCCTTTATTGGCTTGAGATTCAGGATAATCAAATCTTAAGCCAAATTTATAAGACACCGTAGGGGTACTAGTTAGTTTGTCGAACTTAGTTTGACTTAAATTCCATTTCTCAATGGTGGAATTTAAATCTCTCTCTCTCAGTTTTAATTTATCTTTCTCTAATTCAAGTTCATTTATATTGTTTGTTAACATTTCATTTTCAGATTCTATCTTTAATTTTTCAGCATTTATATTCTGTATTTGTTCATGCAAGATACATTCATTAAATCTAAATTTTTGCAAATCTCTAGCATGAGTTTCATTATCACATTTAAACTTTTCTAAAGTAGTAGACAGGAAACAATTTTCTTCTTCCATAATGGATGAAGATTTTCTAATATTCTTATTTTCTAGTTTACATACTTTAAGTTTTTGTAATAATGCATGGTAAGCACATAATAATTCATCAAAGTTGAAATCTGAATGACTTTTAGGATCAGATATTACCTTAGACTCATCTGCCATGAAGCACACATGAGCAACGTTTTCTAACTCTTGTTCTCCTTCTGAATGTGAAGATTTTGATGCTGATTCCTCAGATTCAGACTCTTCAGAAATGTCATCTCAAGTGACCTTCAAAGCCTTTTTCTTGTAAAATTTTTTCGGAGTTTTCTGAGCCGTCTTCTTCTGATTTGTCCTACTTTGCTTCTCATTTTTCCTCCTAGGACAATCTGGAGAAAGATGTCTAGGTTTCTTACAGTTGTAACATACATACTTTCTGGGTGAAGAATTCTTGTCATTCAGTGATTTTGACATTGAGGGTTTATCATTTTTGTTCCTTTGCTGTTTCCTAGCTTTCCATGCTTTCTTGAATTTCCTAGTCAGCAAAATCAAATCCTCGTCAGAATCAGTAGATTTATCAGAATCTGAATTAATTTTGAAGGCTATTTCTTTCTTCATTTTTAGTTTGTTTTAACTCAGTGATTCATTTAATTGAACTTCATAAGCTGTTAAATTTCCTATAAGTTCATTCATAGTATAAACATTTAAATCTCGTGATTCCTCAATTGATGTTACTTTCTGAGACCATTTGGAACATAGGGATCTGAGAATTTTCCTCACCAAATCCTTCTGTTCAAAATTCTTTCCTAAACATTTTAAAGAGTTTATGATATCAAGAAATCTAGAAAACATCTCAGAAACATTTTCCTCTTCATGTGTCTTAAAGAGTTCATACTTATGAATCAACATGTTTATTTTTGTCTCTTTAACTTGAGAAGTACCTTCATGTGAAACTTCTAATGCATGCCACACCTCATAAGCAGATTTATATGCCAACACTTTACTGAATTGTTCATAACTCAATGCACAAAATAAAATATTTAAGCCCTTAGCATTCAAAGTTTCATTTTCTTTTTCAGTAATTATCCAAGTATTATAAGGAGTAGTTAACAGAGTATATGGTTTAGAAATCATGAACCACAACTTATGATCTATACTTTGAAGAAAAATAGTCATCTTATATTTCCAATATTCAAAATGTATTCCATCAAATAAAGGAAGACGATTAAGATTTTGGCCTTCATATAAAGAAAAGTTACCATTTCCAGTAGCCATCTTACCTTAGATTTTTCAACCTATTTGATTTTAAATAGTCTAAAAGCTTTAAAACAACTTGAGATTTAAATCAAGAAAGTTAAACGTATGCTCAGATATTAATTTCTGTTTAAAATCAAGGAAGGTAGAATAAACAATGATATTAAATAAGTTGGTATAGATTTTATATCAAAGATTATTAACAAAGCTCTGATACCACTTGTAGGATCGTATGGCTACATAAGAGGGGGGTGAATTGTGTATTTTTAATATTTTCTGAAATATAATTGAAACTTTAAATCTCAAAAACAAGTCGAGACAGTGTTTTCATAAAATCATTTTTATTCAAGGTTTCAATTACAATATACAATTCAATTCTCCTCAGAAATTGTAGATGCAATTATATCTCGATACCATGTATCATCTAAACAATTTCATAACTACAAACAGAGAAAACTAATTTGCGGAATTTAAAATATTTCTCCCTGTTTGAGATCTTTCTTCTTCTTTCTTCTTCTTCAGCAATTCTTCAGTGACGAATATCTTGTCTTTCTCTACTTCACCGAATTTGCTTTCTTCTGATACTTCAAATCTTTAGTGTCGAAAATCTTACCTTTTTATGCTTCACTGAATTTTCTTCCACTTGAGTGATTTTGCCCGAAGAGGTGTTTTTGATCCCTGAAAAAGATTTTTCTTTTGGTGTGCAGGGATGGTTTGATCCTTGAAAAGATTTTTCTTTTTGTGTGCAAGGATGGTTTGATCAACGAGAACTCTATGCTTTTTATACTGTATCTTCATTTCATGCATATCCTCCACGTTTAATCACTACCAATTTTCCACTTTTCCACGTCTTTTCTTTTTTCTTCATCGAAACTCACACGTTCCAACCCACGTTTATATTTCGAATTTTCTTTAATCATCAGTCTTGGATCTTTGAAAAATTTCCTACAAAATAAACTTTCTCATCCAAAAGTTTTTCATCAATGTAATAAGAAGTCGTTACTTTAATGTTAACTAAACGAGTAACACAAGTATATATATATAACTTAACGTTTCTAACTTAACGTTTCTAACTTAACGAGTTCCTCATGTGCCATTTCACGTGACAAGTAGTGTAGCTAACTCAACGAACTAAGTCTGTGGTGTTATGCTATCTCAACGAACCAGCTTAACCTTTCTTTCGAAAGGTTAAACGATAACTCACCGAAAACAGTTTAAGTTTCGAATAGTTACGGATGTAAGTCATCGAAAAACTCTTTATATGATAAAACTAGTGAGACACGTGTCAAGACCTAAAAGCATGACTTAAGTTACCTTTCAGATAGTTACGACTGTAAGTCTCTGAAAACTTTAACTCACTGATTCAGTAATAAACAAATATTTTTATAATAAGAATTTTACCACGTGCAAAAATAACAACTTAAGTTTATAACGCTAACCTAACGCGTTGCCTTAGTGTTCAATATAGCAACTCAACACGTTTAGTTATGTTAACTTAACGAGTTAAACATGTGCACCTCACATGATACAATACAACATTTGCAACTTATAATTTCACCATGTGTATAACACTAACTTAACGAGTTCGTCTCTTCTTTTACTCACTAACTTAACGAGTTATCACGTGACCTATTTTAACCTTTAAGCCTCTAACTTAACGAGTTCTCACGTGACCTCTATACAAACAAAACTCTAACTTAACGAGTTGTCTAAACGTGCACTGTTCATGATACGGAAGATATAACTTTAAAACATATCATGCTTTTTAATAAAAACACACGTTAACTTAATGTTTAGCTAAATGAGAAATTAATACAACGAAACGACTAGTTATTAACTTCAGATCTAATACAGATAAGTATTTATATCAGTAAGCTTTTTATGTATTAATTGATGATTTTAATTTCTTTTCACAAGCAATAGTAATTGAGCAAATATGATTATTTTCATTCAGCACACATCATCAAAACAAAAATACTCAACATCTGTGACTAGATATATATATCTATCAAGTATTACATGTATGTTGTTAATTAATGTTTTCTGTCCTTGATATATCATAGTATTTTTTGTCCAAGATCTATTTAGAAAATTATATACACTTAAGCATAATTCTTCCTCCCAATTTCTAGTTGGTCTCCAGTAATACAATTTTTCAGGAATGGTTGAATTTTTATTAGAAAAGAGTAATGCTGACCTACAATTTTCAGTTGGTACTTCAAATCTATTAGGCCTTCCTATATTCCATTCTTCTCTTGTGATAAGATTTCTAATCAAAATGTTGGGTAACAGAATTGCATACCTTGGTTTGGTTTTGTAAATAATTAATCCTTTGTCTATCCCCATAATATGATCTATTCTTTCTAGTGTATTGGGTGGAATTCCAGCAGTTTCTTCCATATTCAGATATTCATTGCTGATTGAACTACGATTAAATGACTTCCATAAAAATCCATCTCTAATCTTAGTCATTTTTGCAGCTTGTAGTCCATGAAAATATTTTTCTCTAACACAATCTTTGATACACAACACAATCTACACTAATTTTTAGCTAACAAGTTACTTAGTACTTCCCTCAATGCATCTAGTGGTAATTTCATCAATTCCATCTGTTGTGATTCTATATAACATAAACAAAAATTTAACATAGATAAAATTAACATAGCTACTTACACAGCCTCGTGAAGTTAGGTCATAACTCAACAGACTAAGTTCGTTAAGTTTAGTAATAACTCTACGATATTACTAACTATAATTAAACTTACATTTTTTTTTCTTTTTTATATATTTACTATATTTTACATAGTTACTTTAGTTATACTGCTTCCCTCCCATAGGAGGTATCAATTTCATTAACAATTCTGTTGACAAGGTTAGGTACTACTTGCATTGGCAATCCTCTAGTAGGTTTAACTTCTATTGATTCCTTCTGTCTAGGGGGTATATTTCTATTCATATTTTGATTTTGAATGACAGCATTTCCAAACACAAGATCTAGACGATTGTTTAATTATTGGATTATCTTTTCTAATTTCTTTATTTTAGATCCTTGTTCAATTAATGCTTCATAACTTATATTTTTATCATTTATATTTTCTCCTCCTTGGAAATTGTTATTTCTCCAAGATAGGTTCGGGTGATTTCTCCAATTGGGGTTATAAGAATTTCCAAAGTTATCTTTATGGTTTCTAGCATAAATAATATCTAAATCATTAACGTTTGCATTCTTTTCTACTAGCTTCTGATTTAATGATAACTCATCTATTTTCTTTGTTAATTCAGTTAACTTAACTTCAAGCATAGTGCTTGAATCTATTTCATGCATTCCCCTTGGTAATATTCTTTTATCTGTAATAGCTTCAACCGAGTTTTCCCACTATGCAGTTTTTTTTGCAAAGTTTTCTATGTATGCCCATGCTTCTTCACTACACAGTTTTAAAAATCCATTCTAACAAATAGATTCTAATAAAGATTTCGTTAAAACATCTATGCCTTCATAAATTATACCTATTAATTGTGCTTTACTCATTGCATGATGTGGACATTGAGTCAGTAAATCTTTAAATCTTTCAAAATAATTCTCCCTACTTTTGGCTACACATTAATATTTCCTTTTTCTTTTTAATCGTTTGATGTGTTAGATAATATTTTTCCAGAAAAACAGAGCAAAATTCAGTCCATACAGAAATTGAATCAGACGACAGAGTATATAACCATCTCTTAGCTGTGTCTTTTAAAGCAAAAGGGATATATCTAAGTTTAATAGCATTTATACTCATGTTCAGCATTTTCATCATTTGACAAACTTCGTTAAATTCTCTAAGGAAATAATAGACATCCTCTCTTTCTAATCCATGAAAATGTGGCAATTGACTAATATAATTAGATTTCAATTCAAACCTACCTCCCTCAAAGTTTGGCAATCGAATACATGAAGGTTCATCAACTAATTCAAGATATAGAATTTCCCTTAATGGTTTTTCTACTGGAGCAGCCATATATTCATTCTCTTTTAAAGAAAGGTTAGCTATAGCCCTAAGGATTTCCTTAAAGTTCGATTCAGAAAATATTTCAATACGTCTCTATGTTGAATAATCTTGTATAGGTGTTCTTACTAATCGTTTAGTGCTAGGAGAACGAATCCATGTGCTCATAAAGTCTTAATATAAAGTAAAAAATCAGAAGATTAATTACATACCAGGCTAAAGCTTTATATTTAGTAAATAGTTGTTGACGGATGAAGTTGAATCAGCTGCTTCTCCTTCTAGTTCCCTAACGAATTTCCTTTTCTCCCCTTAAGTGCTAGTAACTTGTAAATAACATTCTATTTTATATTTATAATGCACATCCATAAAGCAAATAAATCTCATTGCAAGAACGTGTCTTGAAATGTGCAATGTGGTTCCTATTTTTATGGATACGTGTTCCACTTCTAATTTCAAATTTCAGTAACTGCTAAACCTACGAAGTTTCATTCATGGCTAAAAGAGTAATTGTTCAGCTTAATTCATGAACTAACCTCATTGAGTTATAGTTAACTCAACGGACTAGCCTTAGTTACTGTTTCTAACTCAACGAACTAATCTCGTTGAGTTATAGCTAACTCAACGGACTAGCCTTGTCACCTATTTGCTAACTCCATGGACTAACCTCGTTGAGTTACAGATAACTCAACGGAGTGACCTTATATTATATTATTGACCTCGTGGAGTTAAGGTTAACTCAATGAACTTACTTTGTTGAGTTAACACTTAGCAAATTTCTAAAACTTACTCCTCGTATTAACTTCTATATATTTTTTTCTTCTCCTGTATTTTGTTAACTTAAATAAAGTTAAATACATGTCATTACTATAGTGTTCTAAATAAAACTCATTTAAATCTGAACATTATATGCATATTTAACTTATAGTTCATTTCCTACTATGTAGAATTTACATTTTACTTTCAGCATGCAGATATATTCAAACATTAACCAATTATCATGCATTTAATCCTATCAATCAGCAAATTTGTAAATCTTTTAAACAGTCTTGCTCATTATTTAAACAATTATATAATATTCAAGATAGTTCTCTATTATATCATTCTCAAACATGAATGAAAAATACATCTGAAAAACATACATTCATTTATATGAATAGTTTACATTACAATCAATCAGATATTTTTCATACAAATATAAGTACAAGTAGACAAACAATACAATTTAATCTTTCTTCCTAAGTTCATCTACTTCCTTCTAGAGTTTTTCTAATTGTTGCTCTAATTGATTTATCTTCTCTACAGCTCCAATAATGCCTTTAGAAGGTTCAGCAATCTCAGCAGCAGCATAATTTCTGTATTCTTTCATTGAAATTGTTCTTGATCTGATCCTTTTAGATGCCCATTTCGTGAAATCAATACTGTCCACCATCAGCAGTGGAATCAGATCTCCATAAAATAGTTTCTTCTTTACTGCTATCAACTTGGAGATAAAAATTGCTGACTAATAAATCTAAATTTTGTTCACAACTGCATATGTGGCCCATTTGACAAATTGACTCAGTTCTATATCATGACTTTATCGTTGGTAGACATTCTTAATCAAAATGTTAACTATCATGTGTACTTTACCATTTAAGTGCTTCAGTCTATTTAATAATGGCACACTAGGATTGATAGCTAAACAATCCTTTATTATTTATTCTGTCCACTTGATTGCAGTTGTGCTTTCTAGAATTTCTATTCCTTCATTCTTCAGTCCTAAAATGTTGTGGAGAAGCTCTAGTGTTATTTGTACATCAACTTGCTCCACGTTGGAAATTAATCCACTTTCTCCTTCTCTTAAATTTGCATAGAAGTAGGGCACTAGATTCTCATATACTGCATGCCCTCTCTACTGAGAAATAAATTATAGTAGACCCTAGAACTCAAATAAATCCTTAATTTCTTGCATCCTGTCCCAATTTACTGGTCTACTGTAAATGATATCATAACCCCTAATCTCTTGTTATTTATTATATGCTTCCTGACTCCAAAAGTATACTTCATTCAAAACTATTGCTTCCATCGGGTTAGGAATTTGAATTTGTTGCTCTAGAGGGGTTTGTTCTTGAACTTCCTCTTCCATGTGCTAAACTTGAATTGGTTGAAAATGCTCTAGAGATTCTTGCATTTTATCTTCTACTTTTTTCTGTGGTGGTGAGCTGGCAAAACTCTCCACTCTATATTGAATTCTTTCCAAAACTTACTCATCAGTGGAATTTATCAAGTCATTTCGTTCTTGTTCAATATGCTCTTGTTTAGCTTCTTGTTCAGTTTCTTCTTTTTCTTCTTCCTCCTAACTACCAATCTGCATTGTCATTGTTCTTTCTGATTCTGTGGTAGATTGGGATGGAGTTACGAGCAAATCATCTTCTACCCTAATTTTTGTTTGTACAGGCTGTAGATTATTTTCAGCTTGATTTTCTTCTTCTCTTTGCTCTTGCTGCTGCTACTCCTACTCATCCTTAGAATCAGATAGTAGGTCTACAAAAATCGGTTCTACAGGCCCTACTGATATTTGCATCTCAGATTAAATCTCTTCTTAATGTTCAAGCACTATCTCTTTCCTTTCCTTTTTCTAATTAATTGTGCCTGGTCTTCCTCTTCTTCTTCTGAGATTAAATCTACAAAAATAGGCTCTACAGGCCCTTGAGCCACAAGTACTGGCTCTTCTTGTTCAACTTTTTCTATAATTGCTGGTCTCGAAGGACCAACTTCAATTCCTTTTGCAGCACTTAATCTAGTTGCTTCTTGATGTTGCTCTACTTTAATTTTGTATTGAGCCTTCAACTTTTCTTCTGCCTGCCTTCTCTTTATGGCATCATATAGAATATGTGCCTTGGTTATAGCCAATTCTTCATTATCTCCTTGGTCTTTTGCTGTTTTGACCAAGCTAGCAAACTCTTTATCTTCTTCTTTAGTTCTCGGCCAAACAAATGCTATTTGTGGTAATGGTTCTGTTGGCGAGACTGAAGGTCCTAGCTATTGTTCCTTAGGGATAAGTCTTTCAATAGTCGATTCCTCTTGTTCTTTAGTTGCATCTTCTTCAGTTCCTTTCCTCTGTTGCTGTCGAGTATTTTTGTTTTGATGATATGTGCTGAATGAAAATAATCATATTTGCTCAATTACTATTGCTTGTGAAAAGAAATTAAAATCATTAATTAATATAGAAAAAACTTACTAATATAAATACTTTTCTGTACTGGATCTGAAGTTAATAACTAGTCGTTTCGTTGCATTAATTTCTCATTTAGCTAAACGTTAAGTTAACGTGTGTTTTTATTGAAAAGCATGATATGTTGTAAAGTTATATCTTCTGTATCATGAACAGTGCACATTTAGACAACTCGTTAAGTTAGAGTTTTGTTTGTATAGAGGTCACGTGAGAACTCGTTAAGTTAGAGGCTTAAAGGTTAAAATAGGTCACATGATAACTCGTTAAGTTAGTGAGTAAAAGAAGAGACGAACTCGTTAAGTTAGTGTTATACATGTGGTGAAATTATAAGTTACGAATGTTGTATTGTATCACGTGAGGTGCACATGTTTAACTTGTTAAGTTAACATAACTAAACGCGTTGAGTTGCTATATTGAACACTAAGGCAACGCGTTAGGTTAGCGTTATAAACTTAAGTTGTTATTTTTGCACGTGGTAAAATTCTTATTATAAAAACATTTGTTTATTACTGAATCGATGAGTTAAAGTTTTTCGGAGAGTTACAGTCATAACTATCCGAAGGGTAACTTAAGTCATGTTTTTAGGCCTTGACACGTGTCTCACTAGTTTTATAATATAAAGAGTTTTTCGGTGACTTACATCCGTAACTATCCGAAACTTAAACTATTTTCAGTGAGTTATCGTTTAACCTTCCGAAAGAAAGGTTAAGCTGGTTCATTGAGTTAGCATAACACCACAAACTTAGTTCGTTGAGTTAGCTACAGTACTTGTCATGTGGAATGGCACATGAGGAACTCCTTAAGTTAAAAACGTTAAGTTATATATATATACTTGTGTTACTCGTTTAGTTAACATTAAAGTAATGACTTCTTATTACATTGATGAAAAATTTTTGGACGAGAAAGTTTATTTTGTAGGAAATTTTTCAGAGATCCAAGACTGATGATTAAAGGAAATTCGAAATATAAACGTGGGTTGGAACGTGTGTGTTTCGATGAAGGAAAAAGAAAAGACGTGAAGAAGTGGAAAACTGGTAGTGATTAAACGTGGAGGATATGCATGAAATAAAGATACAGTATAAAAGGCATAGAGTTCTCGTTGATCAAACCATCCTTGCACACAAAACGAAAAATCTTTTCAAGGATCAAACCATTCCTGCACACCAAAAGAAAAATCTTTTTCAGGGATTAGAAACACCTCTTCGGGCAAAATCTCTCAAGTGGAAGAAAATTCAGTGAAGCATAAAAAGGTAAGATTTTCGACACTAAAGATTTGAAGTATCAGAAGAAAGCAAATTCGGTGAAGCATAAAAAGACAAGATATTCGTCACTGAAGAATTGTTGAAGAAGAAAGAAGAAGAAGAAGAAAGATCTCAAACAGGGAGAAATGTTTTAAATTTCGCAAATTAGTTTTCTCTGTTTGTAGTTATGAAATTGTATAGATGAAACATGGTATCGAAATATAATTACATCTACAATTCTTGAGGAGAATTGAATTGTATATTGTAATTGAAACCTTGAATAAAAATTATTTTATGAAAACAATATCTCGACTTGTTTTTGAGTTTTAAAGTTTCAATTATATTTCAGAAAATATTAAAAATACACAATTGACCCCCCTCTTGTGTAGCCATACGATCCTACAAGTGGTATCAGAGTTTTGTTAATAATCTTTGATATAAAATCTATACCAACTTATTTAATATCATTGCTTATTCTACTTTCCTTGTTTTTAAACAAAAATTAATATCTGAGCATACGTTTAACTTTCTTGATTTAAGGCTCAAGTTGTTTTAAAGCTTTTAGACTGTTTAAAATCAAATAGGTTGAAAAATCTAAGGTAAGATGGCTACTGGAAATGGTAACTTTTCTTTATATGAAGGCCAAAATCTTAATCGTCTTCCTTTATTTGATGGAATACATTTTGAATATTGGAAATATAGGATGACTATTTTTCTTCAAAGTATAGATCATAAGTTGTGGTTCATGATTTCTAAACCATATACTCTGTTAACTACTCCTTATAATACTTGGATAATTACTGAAAAAGAAAATGAAACTTTGAATGCTAAGGGCTTAAATATTTTATTTTGTGCATTGAGTTATGAACAGTTCAATAAAGTGTCGGCATATAAATTTGCTTGTGAGGTGTGGTATGCATTAGAAGTTTCACATGAAGGTACTTCTCAAGTTAAAGAGACTAAAATAAACATGTTGATTCATAAGTATGAACTCTTTAGGATGCATGAAGACGAAAATGTTTCTGAGATGTTTTCTAGATTTCTTGATATCATAAACTCTTTAAAATGTTTAGGAAAGAATTTTGAATAGAAGGATTTGGTGAGGAAAATTCTCAAATCCCTAAGTTCTAAATGGTCTCAGAAAGTAACATCAATTGAGGAATCACAAGATTTAAATGTTTATACTATGAATGAACTTATAGGAAATTTAAAAGCTTATGAAGTTCAATTAAATGAATCACTCAGTCACAACAAACTAAAAATGAAGAAATAAATAGCCTTCCAAATTAATTCAGATTCTGATATATCTACTGATTCTGACGAGGATTTGATTTTGCTGACTAGGAAATTCAAGAAAGCATGGAAAGCTAGGAAACAGCAAAGGAACAAAAATGATAAACCCTCAACGTCAAAATCACTTAATGATAAGAATTCTTCATCTAGAAAGTATGTATGTTACAACTATAAGAAACCTGGACATCTTTCTCCAGATTGTCCTATGAGGAAAAATGAAAAGCAAAGTAGGACAAATCAGAAGAAGACGGCTCAGAATACTTAGAAAAAGTTTTACAAGAAAAAGGCTTTGAAGGTCACTTGGGATGACACGTCTGAAGAGTCTGAATCTGAGGAATCAACATCAAAATCTTCACATTCAGAAGGAGAACAAGAGTTAGAAGACGTTGCTCATGTGTGCTTCATGGCAGATGAGTCTGAGGTAATATCTAATCTTGAAAGTCATTCAGATTTCAACTTTGATGAATTATTATGTGCTTATATGCATTATTACAAAAACTTAAAGTATGTAAACTGAAAAATAAGAATATTAGAAAATCTTCATCCATTATGGAAGAAGAAAATTGTTTCCTGTCTACTACATTAGAAAAGTTTAAATGTGATAATGAAAATCATGCTAGAGATTTGCAAAAATTTAGATTTAATGAATGTATCTTGCATGAACAAATATAGAATATAAATGTTGAAAAATTAAAGATAGAATCTAAAAATGAAATGTTGAGAAACGATATAAATGAACTTGAATTAGAGATAGATAAATTAAAACTGAGAGAGCAAGATTTAAATTCTACAATTGAGAAATGGAATTTAAGTCAAACTAAGTTAGACAAACTAACTAGTACCCCTACGGTGTCTTATAAATTTGGCTTAGGATTTGATTATCCTGAATATCTTGAATCTCAAGCCAATAAAGGATTTATTAGTTGCAGTTAAAGTAAATCTAAGATTAAAATTCCTTTTATTATGAAACAAGGTAATAAATATGTAGAAGTAGGTACTTCAAGGGATGAATCATGTAGTAATAATATAAATCAATGTGATTTGTCAAATTGTACTTCTAACATGACTATAAATGTTTCTAAAAATCTTGTTTCTTGTTCTGGAAATTCAGTTTCTAATGTTTCTATAATTTCAGACAATTGTAGTAAACTAAAAATTCAGAAACCTAAGCATGTAATTCAATACACTGGTATTAGACCAATTACTCATTCTGCATGTGATAAAACTAAAAATTCTTGTGTAGAAAAGGATTTTGTATGTACAGAAAATGTTAATACAAGTACAAAATCTTGGTATGAACTTACTGAAATGTATAAGCATGACCAAAATAAATTAACATCTGATAAAAATCTGTTTGGTCTTGATTATGCTACATCTGAAAACAAAAAGAATGATTGTAAAAGTAATAATGCTATATGTGAGTATGAAGCTAATGATAAATCAATAGTACTTACAACTAATAAGAATATAAATGATAATGTTAAACTATTTTTAAATAGAAAGAAGAAATATGCGTTTAATGAACTTGGTCCTCAACAACATTGGGTACCAAGAAAAAGTTTTTCTTAATTTGTGTTATAGGAGGAAACAACATCAAAATGGATCTTGGACAGTGGAGCGTCAAGTCACATGACTGGACAGAAAAGTCTATTACAAAATTTTACAAATACCATGAAAGGAAGTGTAACATTTGGAAACAAAAGCAAAGATAAAATCATAGGTATGGGCAATGTTTAAATAACTCCTACTTGTGTTATTTCGAATGTACTATATGTAGAAAACCTAGGATTTAATTTGCTGAGTGTCATAAAACTAACTGAAAATGGATATTATGTAGTGTTTGAAGATAATGTATGCAAAATAATTGATAAAAATACAGATGAAATTAAATTTATTGCTAAAAGAAAAGGTTCTGTATGTATTTTATCTTTACCTTCTGGTGTAGTTGATTTAAATTCATGTTTGCTAGCTGAAACTAGTGATGCATATCTATGGCATAGAAGGATTGGGCATATAAATATGAGACTGTTACATAAACTATCTAGAAAACATTTAGTGAGAGGTTTACCAAAGATTAAATACTCAAAGGACTTTATGTGTGATGCATGTAAGTTAGGTAAACTTCACAAAAACTCTTTTAAATCTAAAACTGATATTTCAAGCAAGAGAGTCTTAGAACTTATACATATGGATCTATTTGGACCAACAAGAATCATGAGTCCTGGTGGTAAATGGTATGTATTTGTTTTAGTAGATGACTTCTCTAGATACACTTGGGTATATTTTCTAGCATCTAAGATAGAAGTCTTTGAAAAATTTAAAATGTTTTGCAATTTTGTTCAAAATGAGCAGAGTGTCTCTATTCAAAAACTTAGGAGTGATCATGGAATTGAATTTAATAATAATCAAATGGATAACTATTATAATGAGCATGGCATTGATCACAGATTTTCTTTTCCAAGAGCACCGTGTCAAAATGGTGTTGTTGAGAGAAAGAATAGATCACTTCAAGAAATGGCTAGAACTATGTTGAATGAACATAAGTTACCTCAAAATCTTTGGGCTGAAGTAATAAATACAGCTTGTTATGTTATTAACAAAAGTCATTTAAGACCTCATGTTAATAAAACTCCTTTTGAAATTATGTTTAATAGGGTTCCAAAAGTTTCCTATATGAAACCATTTGGCTGCAAGTGTTTTATTCTAAATACTAAGGATAAAAGGGATAAATTTCAAGCCAAATCAGATGAAGGAATTTTTGTAGGTTACTCTACTAGAAGTAAAGCCTATAGAATATATAACAAGACTTCTAGGACTATTGAAGAAACCCTCCATGTAAGCTTCAATGAAAATTCTCTTAGAGAATCTCAATCTAAAGCTGATAATGATGATATGATCAATTTTCCAAATGAGTTAGAGATCAATAGAGAGATTGATGATTTATCTAAGAAAATCAAAAATATGAACTTAAATGATCAAACTAATGATGAAAGTGATGTACCTCCAGATGTTGATGAGAATATTGAGGAAAATCAAAGAAATTGGCGTTATTCTTCATCACATCCCATCACTCAAGTCATTGGTAATATTAATGAGGGAGTTAAAACTAGAGATTCAGTAAATTTAAATAGTATGTGTATGTTTGTTTCTTTGGTGGAACCAAGGAATATACAAGAATCATTATCTGATGAAAATTGGATAGTGTTAATGCAAGAAGAACTAAATCAATTCATCAGAAATGATGTATGGGAATTAGTCTCTCCACTAGAAAATCAGTCCATAATAGGTACAAAGTGGATCTTTAGAAACAAAACTAACGAAACTAGTCAAATTATAAGGAATAAAGCTAGATTAGTTGCACAAGGGTATATATAGGAAGAAGGATTAGATTATGATGAAAAATTTGCTCATGTGGCTAGGTTAGAAAGTATTAGAATATTATTGGACTATGCTTGTTATATGGATTTTAAATTATATCAAATGGATGTAAAGAGTGCATTTCTAAATGGTTTAATTAATGAAGAAGTCTATGTAAAACAACCACCTGGATTTAAAGATATAAAAAATCCTGACTTTGTGTATAAATTGAAGAAAGCCTTATATGGTTTGAAGTAAGCACTTAGATCATGGTATGAAAGATTGTCTACTTTTTTAATAGAAAAAGGCTATATCATGGGAAAAGTGGATCATACTCTATTTATTAAGAGAGATGGTAAAGATCAGATTGTTGTTCAAATATACGTGGATGATATAATCTTTGGAGCAACTTCTGATAAGTTGATAGAAATATTCTCTGAAGAGATGACTAATCAGTTTGAAATGAGTATGATAGGAAAACTTTCATATTTTCTAGGACTTCAAATTAAGCAAATGGATAAAGGTATATTTTTAAATCAAGAAAAATATGTAGATGAAATGCTTAAGAAATTTAATTTTAATGATACAAGGATTCAAGGAACTCCTATGAGTACTACTTTAAAGTTAGATATTGATGACATAGGAAAATCTATAGATCAAAGAAAATACAGAAGTATGATTGGTTCTTTACTTTATTTGACTGCTAGTAGACTTGATATTATGTTTGCTGTGTGTGTTTGTGCTAGATTTCAATCTAATCCTAAAGAATCACACTTAATTGCAGTTAAAAGAATATTTAGATATATACAAGGAACTAAAAATTTTGGACTGTATTATTCTAAGGATAGTTCAATAGATCTTATAGGATATACTGATGCTGATTATGTAGGATCTAAATCTGATAGAAAGAGTACTAGTGGCACATGTCAATTATTGGGAAATAATTTGGTGTCATGGTTTAGTAAAAAGTAAAACTGTGTAGCACTTTCTACTACAGAAGCTGAATATGTTGCTGGTGCACTATGTTGCACTCAGATTTTGTGGATAAGGTAAACTTTAGAAGATTTTGGATTATCTTATGATACAACTGAGATTTATTGTGACAGTAGTTCTGCAATAAATCTTTCCCAAAATCCTGTATTACATTCAAGAGCAAAGCATATAGAGGTTAGACATCATTTTCTAAGAGATAACGTAATTAAAGGAAAAATTAAATTAGAATTTGTGTCTAATAAAAATCAATTAGCTGATATATTTACAAAACCTTTAGACGAAAATACATTCTGCAACATTAGACTAAATTTAGGTATTTGTAGGCTATGTGATGTGTAAAATGCTTAAACTCCACATAAAAAGATAAATATTATTGATGATGTTGTTCACCTCATAGATATTATATACTTATTATAAATATCTAAAGTAATATCTAAACTGCTGCTTAAGATACTATGTATTTATTGTAAAATCATAGTAGTATCTTATTGATTTTAAGTAGTTTATCAATTTTAATGGTTTTTACGATTTTAAGTGGAAATGTAAATGAAAAACATTAAATACTTCTGACATTCTGAAATTTTGATTAAATGTTTTCTTTGAATCAAGGAAAATGCATATGATCATGCATAAATTTGACTTAATTGATTAAACTTGTAGAATAAGTTATATGTAACTCATCTTAAACTATTAATCAAAAATATAAGCTTATTGAAACTGATAAATATTCTCAGTACAATCATAGAAGTAAAAATTGTATGAGATTTGTGTTTTATTGCATCTGTATTAATGGAATACATATATACTGTGCTTAAAATGAAAAGTGCTTGCAAAATGAAAATCTTTGAGAGTTTATTGATCATGAGCCTTTTGTACTTGAGCAGATAGGTATGTAAGGATTGTTGTCCTGAAAAAGGATTCTTTAAATTTGGCAACCTAAGGTCCTGATTAGATCTGGGATTGTTGACTGAAAGCTCATTACACGGGTACATTAGAAAGCTCTTGTATGATTCAAGCTTTTCAAACTAACTTTTAAAGAAAATTATCAATATTTACTGTTTTGAAAAGAAAAAGTTGTTTCATTAATTACAGATATCTTTGAATCGCATATAGTTTCTACCAGTATGACTACTGATTTATTGAATCAACATTAGTACTTTTGAAAACATTTATTTGAGATACATTCTTTTATTCTCCTTGAATTAATCACATTGAGTTCAAAGTTGTGTTTTGATTCATATACAATAGGAATTGATTCTGGAAATCATTTTTGATGATGTCAAGATAACGAAAGTCTTTGAAAAGAAAATTTAAAAGTATAGTTATACTTAACATCTATTATCACTACAAGTATATTTTGTATGTTGATTGAATATATTTGAAGTATATTTGTAGGGGGAGGATTAACAATGTCAAAAATAGATTAATATAATTTAGAATACAAATCTTAGTTAATTTGAATTAATGTCCTCTCAAAATCTTGATGAAATAATTTAAAAAGACAAATAAACTATTTTAGATTCAAAGGACAAAATGTTCAAATAGTTTACAATGTTCTCAAGATAATGTTAAGTTTAGCTTGTGTGTTGTTTTTAGATCGTTTCAGTTGGAAGCATCCGAAAATTGTTTACTGTATTAACTAGACGTTATGTTAGATAAGGTAACGTGTAAAAATGCCTCTAGACAGTATTTTACTCGTTAGGTTAGTTAACTCAACGAGTTATACTTGAATATTTCAGGTACCTTGATTGAATAAACTTTATTCAATGTTTATTTAATTTCTAAACCCGACTTCTCTTCACGTTAAGTTATACGCCTAAAAACCCTATTTAAACACTTATTACACGGGCACTTAGGTTATTTGTAAACTTTGTTAAGAAAATTTTTCCTGCTTGTTGCTATTACAACCTGCGACGATGGTCTCCAAGTTCTACAAAGGTCGTGGTAGAGGAAAAGGCAAAAGCAGAGGAGATGCAAAAGGAAAAGAAATAGAGAATGACGAAGTTACACGTACTTGGTTCAAGAAAATATTTCGAGTGGACAAAAGGTTAGCAGAAATTTATAGTGAATATTTCTTTCCTGAAGGTATACTAAATGAAGTTAGACAAGAACTCCAAAATACAGATGCTAGTATTACATACATGGGTATTCGTAGTAAATTTAATAAAGAATACAGAATGAAATGTGTTGAGATTGCATTTTTGGAACAGTATGCAAAATATTTGGAAAAAGGTGTAGGTTCATCAAATAGAACTCCTCAAACTCCTATAAACGGTACAAGACTACATGCATTTGAGGAAGAGCATGAATCAGCTATCCCTACTCCTTTATATTCAAAACAAGTAGAATCAGATATTACTGTAGACAAAACAAAAGTTGATAGTCTTCGAAAGGCCGTTGCAATAGAAAGTGTCTTACAAGAATTAAAGCAGAAAACTTTTATGGAGCAATTTGAAAAGAAAACAGCAATACTTGAAAAGGAGAAACAGAAATGTTATAGAAGAAGGAAAGTCAGAAAAATTATGTATAAGGAAACAAAGTCTATTGAAAAAGGAAAATCAGACAAAAATTTATTTCGAAAGGATAATGTATGTCTAGACATTGTACCTTATTGTGCATCTGATAAACTCATCAGTTCTGAACACACTGAAACTGATGAAGATAATGAGACTTTATTTTCCCTTGCTAGAAAGCTTGAGAAGAAATACAAGTCAAATATGAGCTCAAATTTTTCTATTAGTACAAGTCCTGATGATGCAAAAATTAACAAATCAGAGCACCAGACACCTGACATTGAACAAGTTATTGCAGATATAATTGACAATGTTGAAGCAGTAACTAGTTCACATGCTGAATTATCTGGAGTAGCAGATATTGAAAATGTTAAGACTCCAGAAGAGCTAAAAAGTTAACCAGCCTTCTACAAAATCTATAGAAGTAGAGTCTGAGAATTCACAACATGAATCAATGGAATTATCTGTTGAACAAAATGAACAATTACAGACAGATACATCGGTTGTAGAATTTGTGGAAAAATTGAACTCTGAACATTCTATAGAGACTGAACAGATGAATGTTGAGCATATTGACAATGATCCTAACACTATTGAAGCTGAAGAATCAAGCTTACTTGAGCAGCTTCAAGATAATATTTTGGAAGAGGAACAACATGACATTCATTTTGAAGAAGAGGTTCCTAAAGATGAATTAAACTTTGAATCACAGCTTCAGGTATCACCTTCTTTGTATACAATATTAAAAATTCAAGGTAATGCAATTCATTTTAGATCTGAAGAAGCATTGTAGAAATACAATAATCTGATTACATGTCAGATTCTACATGCTCATCCAATAAAATTCAGAAATTTGATGGAAATAAGAGATCTGTTTGAGTTTCAAGGCCTCATTAAATTCTTGCCAGTAGGAATGAAATGGAAGCAATACACAGAGCTTATTACAGCTTTTTATAGCAATCTGGTCAAGAATGGAAATTTTCTGAAAACTCAAATAAATGAATTGGAGTTTATATTGTCTCCTGAGTTAATTTTTGAAGTTTTATGATTAAAGAATGAAGGTGTTGTTGTTACCAACATATTTGACATGATAAGACAACTGGAATGGAACATTCAGTCTTTATCAAAAATTCTAGATGTATATTCTGAAATGAGATTAATGGAAAATCTGAATGCAGCGGCAATGTTTATTGCAAATATATTGCATGCAAATTTATTTCAAAGAGTTGGACACAATTTGGAAGTCAGCAGAAGCTGTTTATATGCAACTTATGGCCTACTGAATAGAATTCAAATAAATTGGTTTGATGTATTTATGTCTCAACTACAGCATATGAGTTCAAAGTTATTTTATGGTGATACTGTATGTAGAATCCTTGCAAGCCAATTGACTTTATCCAACTGGCCCTCTGAAACTAAAGGCATGAGAGCATTTAGTGTCAAAGATTTGCAAAAATTTCAGGCCATGCATAAACCTCAATGACAACAACAACAACCTGATACAGACCATATACAACAACAACAAAGTTATTCAGTTCAAGCAGAACAGCAAACCTAGTTACCTCCTAACTTAGATGCAGTGTTTAACGACATCAGAAATGATATTAGGCATCTAGGAGATAAAATATGTAATGCAATAAGTGATATACTTAAGAGGGGTCGATAACTGTTTTTGTTTGTTTCTGAATACAAAATGTAATGTTTTTATTACTTGTTTGATTCTTTGAACAATACATTTTTCTGTAAATGTGTTCAATTATTATTCTTGTTTACAGAAATCGTTGTTGTAATTCTCTTATATACGTATATATATTTTCTGTAATTATCTTTTTGATTAATGACAAAAAAGGAGAGAAATATTATAAAAAGATGATTATGATCTTAATTGCATATATATATTATAAAAGGAGATGCTATTTAAATGGTTATTGTAATAGATGATAATTAGAAAACTGATACTTATATAATTATTGACATTTGAGAGTTTTAGTTCTGAGAGGTAAAATTTACACAAACAATAGAAATAAGCTTAAGTCATAATTGATTTAATATGGTTTTGTCATCATCAAAAAGGGGGAGATTGTTGAGTATTTTTGTTTTGATGATGTGTGCTGAATGAAAATAATTATATTTGCTCAATTACTATTGCTTGTGAAAAGAAATTAAAATCATCAATTAATACTGAAAAAGCTTACTGATATAAATACTTTTCTGTATTGGATCTGAAGTTAATAACTAGTCGTTTCGTTGCATTAATTTCTCATTTAGCTAAACGTTAAGTTAACATGTGTTTTTATTGAAAAGCATGATATGTTTTAAAGTTATATCTTCTGTATCATGAACAGTGCACGTTTAGACAACTCGTTAAGTTAGAGTTTTGTTTGTATACAGGTCACGTGAGAACTCGTTAAGTTAGAGGCTTAAAGGTTAAAATAGGTCACGTGATAACTCGTTAAGTTAGTGAGTAAAAGAAGAGACGAACTCGTTAAGTTAGTGTTATACATGTGGTGAAATTATAAGTTACGAATGTTGTATTGTACCACGTGAGTTGCACATGTTTAACTCATTAAGTTAACATAACTAAACACGTTGAGTTGCTATATTGAACACTAAGGCAACGCGTTAGGTTAGCGTTATAAACTTAAGTTGTTATTTTTGCACGTGGTAAAATTCTTATTATAAAAACATTTGTTTATTAGTGAATCGATGAGTTAAAGTTTTTCGAAGACTTACAGTCGTAACTATCCGAAAGGTAACTTAAGTCATGTTATCAGGTCTTTACACGTGTCTCACTAGTTTTATAATATAAAGAGTTTTTCGGTGACTTACATCCGTAACTATCCGAAACTTAAACTATTTTCGGTGAGTTATCGTTTAAACTTAAGCTGGTTTGTTGAGTTAGCATAACACCACGAACTTAGTTCGTTGAGTTAGCTATAGTACTTGTCATGTGAAATGGCACATGAGGAACTCGTTAAGTTAAAAACGTTAAGTTATATATATATACTTGTGTTACTCGTTTAGTTAACATTAAAGTAACGACTTCTTATTACACTGATGAAAAATTTTTGGACGAGAAAGTTTATTTTGCAGGAAATTTTTCAAAGATCCAAGACTGATGATTAAAGGAAATTCGAAATATAAACGTGGGTTGGAACGTGTGTGTTTCGATGAAGGAAAAAGAAAAGACGTGAAGAAGTGGAAAACTGGTAGTGATTAAATGTGGAGGATATGCATGAAATGAAGATAGAGTATAAATGGCATAGAGTTCTCGTTGATCAAACCATCCTTGCACACAAAACGAAAAATCTTTTCAAGGATCAAACCATTCCTACACACTGAAAGAAAAATCTTTTTTAGCGATCGAAAACAGCTCTTCGGGCAAAATCTCTCAAGTGGAAGAAAATTCAGTGAAGCATAAAAAGGTAAGATTTTCGACACTAAAGATTTGAAGTATCAGAAGAAAGCAAATTTGGTGAAGCATAAAAAGACAAGATATTCGTCACTGAAGAATTACTGAAGAAGAAAGAAGAAGAAGAAGAAGAAGAAGAAGAAAGATCTCAAACAGGGAGAAATGTTTTAAATTTCGTAAATTAGTTTTCTCTGTTTGTAGTTATGAAATTGTATAGATGAAACATGGTATCGAAATATAATTGCATCTACAATTCCTGAGGAGAATTGAATAGTATATTGTAATTGAAACCTTGAATAAAAATGATTTTATGAAAACAATATCTCGACTTGTTTTTGAGTTTTAAAGTTTCAATTATATTTCAGAAAATATTAAAAATACATAATTCACCCCCCTCTTGTGTAGCCATACGATCCTATAGTTGCTCCTAGATTGCCCACCGTGCATGTCCACCTATGCCTCTTTTGAACCATAGTTAGGACTTACGTTGGATCAATTCTAGGGTAACTTCATTATTTGGTTTGATTTTTCTCTCTCTATTTAATGCAACATCTATAGCTACTTTGATTCTTTTTTCCATAATCTGAGGTATTTATATGCCTAAATCCACTAAAACTTTTCTCTAGTAGAAAAGATCAGATTTTACCTTTTGTAGCTCTTTTTCCCTCGTCGTATTTCTGATCTTTTGCCTTGTGTACCATTCTTCCGATTCTTTAAGAAATCTTGTCATGTCAATTGCTTCCTCCTAGAATTCTGGTGTCATCTTTTTCATCATAGAGTTACGAAATGGAACGGAATCGCTCTGATCTCTACTATTCTAAGTTCTAAATGATTCTACGGATAATGCCCCCAAACCCTAAGTTTAGTATAAATAAGCCCTAAGTTTAAGCGGGTAAACGGGTCATTTTTCTGCACAAACTCTCGCTCTCTCATCTACCTCTCCATGGAATTACGATTAACTCCACGGACTAAGTACGTGGACTTAACTACAGTACTCCATTGAGTTATAGTTAACTCAACAGGGTAAATTTGTTAACTTATCCTAGACTCAACGAAGTAAGTTCGTTGAGTTAAGCGTAACACAATGGACTTTCCATAAAGTTATATCTAATAAAATTACTTATAATAATAATTTTTACTTTAGTCAAGATTGAAGAGTTTTCAGTCTAACCGACTCTTAATTTTCCAACATTTTAAAATTTCGGTCAAACCGTTATATTCCTTGGTTGCACCAAAATTAATTAAATTTTTTATTATTATTATCAATTAAACCGATACTATACTTCGGTAACATCGACACTATACTAAATATAATATATAGATTTTTTTATGTTTTTGTGTTTCGATCAGACCAATGGATCTTGTCGGTTGAACCGCAACGATTTTTTTTCTTTTAAAATATATTTCGGTAAAATCGATAATTCCTTTCGGTTGAACCATGACTATGTTTAAATAATGTTCTTTTTTTTTGACAAAACAAATAATTAGCTAATTTTTACTAAGTAAAGCTCAAGTAGTCCTCTACTCTTACTTCTTCTATAATTCCAAAGGAGCTTTTTGGTATTTTCAGAATAGGTCTAAGCTTTTGTCCATTTACTTTAAATATATTCTGATTTTTAGGATTTTCAATTTCAATAGCTCCATAGGAATAAATATTTCAAATTATGTAAGGTCCTACCCATCTAGATCTTAATTTTCCTAAATGGTTATGGAGTCTAGTCATGCAAAGATATACTTCTTGTCCTATTTCAAAGGTTTTGGAATAATTTTTTTGTCATGCTAGAACTTCATTTTCTCTTTTTTTCTTACAATTTTCGAATAAGCTTCATTCCTAAATTCTTCCAATTCAATCAATTGCATTTTCCTATTTTCAACAACTTGATTTAAATTAGTGTTCAGAGTTTTTAATGCCCAATAAGCTTTATATTCAATTTCAACTGGTAAATGACAACCTTTTCCATATACTAGCCTAAAAGGTGACATACCTAAGCTTGTCTTATAAGCAGTTCTATAAGCCCAAAGTAAATCTATTAATCTATTAGCCCAATCTTTTCTAATAGGATTTATTACTTTTTCTAAGATTAACTTAATTTGTTTGTTTGCACTTTTTACTTATCCACTTGTTTGCAGATGATATGATATTGCAATTTTGTGATTTACTCCATATTTCTTCATTAAGGCTTCAAAACTTCTATTACAGAAATGAGTTCCTCTATTACTGATAATAGCTTTAGGTATTCCAAATTTGGCAATTATATTAGTTCTTATAATATGTATTACCACTTTGTTGTCATTAGTTTTTGTAGGAATAGCTTTTATCCATTTAGATACATAATCCACCTCCAACAATATATAATTAAATTGATTAGACATAGGAAATTGACCTATAAAATCTATTCCGCACACATCAAAGATTTCAACCTCAACAATAGGATTGAGAGGCATCATATTCCTCTTTGATATTCTTCCTATTTAAATCTTTGACATAGGCCCTACTAATCTTTCCAGCATTTGATCTATAAAAGGTAAGGGAAAATGATCTTTCCTAGTCACAGCATTTAGCTTTCTATAGTCTATACACACTCTCCAGCCTGATTGAATTATAGTAGGTATCAAGTCCTGACTTTCATTCACAATAACTGTTAATCCTGATTTCTTGGGAACTACATGGATTGGACTAACTCATGAGCTATGAGAAATAGGATAAACTATGTCATTATCTAACCATTTCACTATTTCCTTCCTGACTACTTCTTTAAGGTTTGGATTTAATCTCCTCTTAGGAATTCTAACTGGTTTAGCATTCTCTTCTAAATATATGTGGTGATAACATAAAGTTGCATTTAACCATTTTATATCCATCATAGTCCATCCTATTGCTTCTTTATAAGTTTTTACTACATCTTTTAATTTAACAATTTGATCTTCTTTTAAATCAGAAGCAATAATGATTGGACATGTTCATTTTTCTTCCAGAAATATATAGGTTAATTTAGGAGGTAAATATTTTAAATCTAAATGTTGCCCATCAGAAGCTAGAGCTCCTAATTGAACAACATCATTTTCTAAATTAATTTCTTCTTGATCTCCTTCTATATTTATGCTTTCACTTTCTCCTAAAGTTTCAAAATTTAGTTGCTTATTTAGTTCTTCTTGAATCACATCATCTAGCATATCTCCTTCATCCTCCAAAAAGTCTATAGTATGTAAGGACATTTCTAACTCAAACTTTTCTGGTTTAAAAATGTTTAATTGAGTATCCTCATTACCATATGCTAACTTCATTACTCCAGTTTTACAATTTATAACAGCCCTTGATGTTGCTAAGAATAGCCTTCTCAAGATTAAAGATGTATCACAATTTTTATGCTTAATTTGTTGGGAATCCAAAATTACAATATCAATAGGATATATGAAATTTTTTATTTTAATTAAGACATCCTCTTTTTTCCTCTAGGGTATCTTATACTTCTATCAGCTAATTGAATAACAGTCCTAGTAGGAATTAAGCATTCTAATCCTAAGGATACAAATATATCACTTGGCATAACATTTATACCTACACCTAGGTCTATTAAGGTTTTTTCTAGAATGGTATTTCCTATGGTGCATGATATAATAGGAATTCTAGGATCAGATAACTTTTTAGGAATTTGTGGTAGAAATAGGGAACTACTTTGCTCAGCTAAGAAGACTTTCCTTAAAACTTTTCGCTCTCTTTTCTTAGTACACTAATCCTTAAGAAATTTAGCACAAGGTGGCATTTTCTGCAATAAGTCTAAGAAAGGAATGTTAACTTGTACTTTTTCAAAAATTTCTCTAATTTTTTCTTATTTTTCAGGAAATGTTTGTTGTAATATTTCAAGATATGGTGCTAATGATTGTGATTTAAAAGATTCTTTTTCTTTCATTTCATTTGTTTGATCATTTTTAGTATCATTTTCAGGTTCAGATTTTTCTTCATTTATTTCTATGTTTTTAGATATTACATTTTCATTATCATTTTGATTTTTGCTCTTATCCACCTTCATATTACTTTCTTTTTGAATTCTTGGAGGTATATCAGTTCCAGATCTTAATGTTATACATACATCTTCCAGATTTTCGTTACTTTCATGATGTTCCTGTATATCATTTTTGTGATTATGATCTTCAACTATTTTTAGTTTTAAATTGCATTCTTTAAATTCTATTGCATTGGTATTTTCTTTTGTTTGTATATCTTGCAAATTTTGCACTTTTGTAACATTAAAGTTTTTGTTTGTGTTTTCTTGTTGCATAACTTGTAATTTCATTGTAAATTTGTCCAATGCTTTTAGTTTTCTTTCCAGATCATCTAATGTCATTGCATTCAATTTTTGATGAATTTTCATTATGATTTTTTTAGTTTCATAAATTATATCAATTTTAGGTTCTGAATATTCTTCTCTATAGTTTAATTGGTTAACTTCTTATTGCTGCCACATGTATTGTTCCAATTTGTCCATGTTTTGCACTAAGCTACGTCTGCCATACCTATCCCAAACTTCCTTGTCTCTCAACATATTACACATTTTAAACTGACCATCAGTTGGGTAAACTATAGGATTCTCATACTCAGCTCTATTATATTGAAGATAATTCATTTGTTGTTCATGTGATCTAACCATCTGCAACCATCTTAGTTTCAAACAATCAGAGATGTTGTGACCTTCCAAATTGCAGAATTCACATATGCTAACTACAGGTTTCAGAAATCTTGGAGCATAAGCATATGCCATATTCTCAATTATAGAATAAAACACACAACACTCCTCTTGCTATTAAAACAAAACAACACTCACAATTGCTTAGCTTCTCAATCCCCGGCAACAACGCTAGAAAACTTGTTTGGGCTTTGTTACTTCTATTTTTACTTGTTTAATTTGTCTTTATACTTATATCAATAATTACTTTTAGAAGTAAACTAACAACTTTTCACAAAAATTAGATATTAATTCCAATTTGTATTTTAACTGCAAGTGCACAGTGTATATTGTATTTGTGTGCAAGTACAGGTCGATCTCACAGAGATTGATTAAGAATTGTGTACTGTTCTGATTTTTATATTGGAGTATATGTGTTCAATAAGCACTCCGTTGAGTTATAGTTAACACAATAGACCTAGATCGTGGAGTTATGGCTAACTCAACGAACTAACCTCGTGGACTTAAGTTAACTCCTTGAGCTTATCTTTCCAGTTAAATACTGTTATTTATAGAGGAATTTGGCCAACCATTAGGCGGTTCCACAGATTGTAAATAACATCAATTAAGCTCTTCAATGTTAGTTAATATTAGATTTATCATTAAGCAACACTAACATTCAGATATTTCAAACAGTAACCATTAAAATCTTTAAGTATCTAGAATGAATTAATTTTAGTAAACTGTAAAATTATTTTCTATTTTCTAAATCAAACAAACATAAAACACTCACAATATTGACAATGGTAACATTAATCACGATACAAAACAAACAATACAACACTTAAATACTAAATGTAAACACAGATAATTTGTTATTTTTGGTATTTTTGTTTTGATATTTTCATGAAGATGAATAAAAGGTGAAATGTAAAAATCTCTATCGATAGTAAATACTTCCGTCATGACATGTGATGCAATTACACCATTGAAAACTTAATCACTTACAATCTTACCTCCTCTCCCTATAGAATCACAAGTCCAAAATTGTAAGATCTCCTCTTCAGCATACTGGCATCAACCCAAAACCAAGGCTAGAAGCTTTACAATCTCCTAAGATATGAGTCGATGCTAGGTGAAAATGGCTTCCCTTCTTATGATGCGATCACTCTTCACAATGGTTGTCAAGCACCGTGTTTGGCTCAGAATCGACCCGACATCAGGAAAGTATCCTCACAGACCTCTGATGGTTGGTGATTTTGGGGGTTTTGGTGATTTTGGTGATGGTGTAGAGTTTCAGTGAACTTTCAATGTTGCTTGCAGTTAGCGCGGTCCTCCACCTTTGCACACACTACCCACCACACTTTCTTCGTCTTTCTCCTCTTCTTTTATATTTCTTTTAGTAGTAACTACTTCTGCTTAGATGATCGGTTGGATTTCCTTCATTCATATCAACGATGGTGATTTGTTCTTTCTTCCACGAGTGAATTCCTACGTGATACGTGCAATCGTGGTTTTCCTTTGAATGTCCTATTTTTGTAACTACTACAATGACATATTAGAAAATAAATGGTCCATGGAGTTACAAATAACTCAACGGACTTACTTCGTTGATTTAACTATAAAACACGTGCAATAAAGAAATAAGCTGCTAATATAACGTGTTACCTTAGTGTGCATTCATTTAATTCAACGCATATAGTTATGCTAACTTAACGAGTTAAACATGTGCATCTCACGTGATATACTAAAGCATTTAAATTCAACACGTGCATAATTCTAACTTAACGAGTTCAGATATACAACTTACGATTTTTACTCACTAACTCAACGAGTTGTTACTATGCCTTTCACATCTTTAAGCCTTTAACTCAACAAGTTGTTACTATGTACCAGAATATTCTTTTAGCGTTTAAAACATAATTGTCCGGTACTTTAAATATAACTCTCTGAAATAACATAAAATTTGGATACTTAAGAATTTCACAACCTGCAATTCACCAATAGTTTAGAAATGTACTTAATTAACATTAATTCCATGAAATTATGTAGATTCCTTCATTAAAGCATATAATAGTGCAATTATAACATAATGGCTTAATTCTCATATGATAAACTAAATATTATGTAATTAACCATCATTTAACCCTTAATATTATGCACATTTTCATTCTAAACAGGATACTTTCCTAATGTTGGGTCGATTTCGAGCCAAACATGGTGACTGACAACCACTATGAGGAGTGATCACGTCGCGGGAAGTGAAGTCATTTTCACCAAGCACTGACTCATATCTTAGGAGATCATAAAACTTCTAGCCTTGGTTTTGGGTTGATGCTAGTATGTTGAAGAGGAGATCATCTTACAATTCTTGGTTCACGATTCTATAAGGAGAGGAGGCAAGATTGTAAGTGATTAAGTTTTCAATGGTGTAATCGCATTGCATGTAGTGACGAAAGTTTTTATTGTCGATAGAGATTTTTACATTTCACCTTTCACTCATCTTCAAGAACATATCAAAACAAAAATACCAAAACCAACAAATTATCTGTGTTTACATTTAGTATTAAAGTGTTGTATTGTGATTAATGTTATCATTGTCAGTATTGTGAATGTTTTATGTTTGTTTGATTCAGAAAATAGAAAATAATTTTATTGTTTACTGAAATTGATTCGTTTGAAATACTTAAAGATTTTAATGGTTACTGTTTGAAATATCTGAATGTTAGTGTTGCTTAATGATAAATCTAATATTAACTAACATTAAAGAGTTTAATTGATGTTATTTACATTCTGTGGAACCACCCAATGGTTGGTTGAATTCCTCTGTAAATAGCAGTATTTAACTGGAAAGGTAGGCTCGTGGAGTTAACTTAAGTCCATGAGGTTAGTCCATTGAATTAGACATAACTCCACGAACTAAGTCCATCATGTTAACTATAACTCAACGAAGTGGTTAATTGAACACATATAAACTCCAACATAAAAGTCGAAACAGTACACAATTCTTACTCAATCTCTATGGGATCAACCTATAGTTGCATACAAATACAATATACACTATGCACTTGTAGTTAAAAATACAAATTAGATTTAATATCTAATTTGTGTGAAAGTTTGTTTGTTTACTTCTAAAAGTAATTATTGATATAAGCATAAAAACAAATTAAACAAGTTTTTTGGCATGGCTGTATAAACAAGTTTAAGATTTAACTTTTCACAACAATACAAGTTTTCTAACGTCATTACCAGGGATTGAGAAGTGTATGGATTAAAATGTTGCATATTTTTATAGGATCTTATTGGTTAAATAGATTTACATGAAATTTATTAAAGTCATATTATACATTTATTTCATTATTTAACCAATAAGAACCAATCCCCATTTTATACAGTTAAAAGTAGGAAATTATTTCAAACATGCATCATTTATGAATTTTATGGATGACTTGATACTTTGATGTATTTATTGTTATGAAAAGTTTATAATTCAATAGAAGATCATGGAAATTGAAGATTGGAGAAAGAAAGTCAAGTGGGATTTAATCCCAATCGTTGAATCAAAGATGAATTTCCAGACTTGGAAACTCTCTATATAAAAGAGAGTGGTGCACATCTAGGGCTCTCTCTCTTGGAGTTTTTGTTTTCCACCTCCAACACCACCAGCTGTCACCCCCAATTGGAGCTCCACATCTTGAAGCAAGGAAGGAGAACGTTGGTCATTCCCCCACCTCTCTTCAACTCGGATCTCATCATCTTCATTCCACAAGTCATCTCCAATGTGAAAGCCTTCATTCCACATCTTGGAGGAGGTTACCTCTACAAGGGTTCTCTTCTTCATTTGTAAGATTCCACAAATCATTTCTCTACTTTCCCCTCTTCTTTGGCTTCAGATGTATCACATTTTATCATGTTTCACGTAGGTAGTTATTTATGTTCTTAGTTTTCATTGTAATAGGGTAAAAGCAGAAAACAGATTCATTTTTATTTGTATGTTCCTTTGTGAATCCGTGAATCTTTGGTATTTTCATCTGAAAATCGTCAAAACAGGTGCTGTTATTGATATATATTCATATATTATTGTTTTTTGATGTTGAAATCCGGATATTACATTCTGTTATGCATGAAACAACATAAAATTCGTTGAAGGTTGTGCATGTTGTTTGCAGATTTGCAGTTTTGTTGATCTCTTTTTATTCCGAGAATTCATATGTGTTCTGGAGCATTTCTGTTTAACTGAAAATTATGAAAAAATTCATAATCGTGATATTATAAGTCTTCTGTGATTCTCTAAAATTTCATAGCAATCCGAAAAGATTTTATGTCATTTTCAAGCTATAACTGTATCGAGCACAGAATTCAGTCTGAGACTCTTTTATCGTGATTGTAACACATTTTTCTCACAACTCAGATCGTATAAAAATTAGAATAAATATTTCATTAATATCTACATCATGTCTATTTTGCAACACATTTAATTTTGGAATTTTTGGTTGAGTAATTATGGATTTATAAGGTTTTTAAGATACTGTTGTTAACGCACAGAAGTTTCCAATTTTCTGCATCATTTTCAATGTCCGAATTTTCAGTCATAACATTCGTGCGTTTTTAAGTGTGAAAATTTTTATCTAAATTCCACATTAACATATCTAATTGATATTAAATTTTCAGTCTAATCTGTTGATTGGTCGATAAATTAAAAATCCGTGGACTTACCTTTTTTGTAATCTAATCTATATTTGGAAAGTATTTGCTTGCCATATTCTTGTAATTAGAATCCTAGATTATCCCCATTTCCCTGTGGTTCAACCCGTACTTGCCGACATACTTCATTGGACACTGTGCACTTGCGGTTTATAAATTTAAAACTTTCAAAAAATCCAAACAAGTTTTTGGTGCCGTTGCCAGGGAATTGGCATGGTATAATCTAGGTTTTAATTTTTTTTATTAGACTTGAGCCTTTTAAGTGTTTTGGTTGTGCATCTTCAAGGGAGGTAATTATGGAGAATAATTTCTACGCCTTTGGAGATGAATGTTCTCTTTATTGTGACTTATGTCATGTAGAGGGGCATACCACAACCAATTGCAATTTTTATTATTATCCACCTCAACCATTAGAAAATGTTAAACAATGTAATAAATGTTTAATGTTAGGACATAATGAAGAAGAATGTCTACAAAATCCTGAAGATGAAATAGTAAAATTCATTAATTCAATTAATTACTATCATAAACAAAATGAATGTCAAAATTATTATACTCAACCAACTATTTATGAAAAACCAATTGAGGAAAAAGAATTTAGAATTATGAGTGAGGTGCAAGCCTTAGGAAAACAAATTGAAGATCTAGCTAGGATGGTAGAAGAAGGAGGTTATGAGATAAATCCATCCATAGGATTAGAGGAGTCTTCAACCCAACCTAGTGAAGAGGTAGAGCACCAATTTCAAATTAATATAGAAAGAGAACGGGAGGATAATCTAGAAAATTTTGTAATAATTGAAGAAAATAATGAAAATAGTGGGAAAAATTTAAGTGAAGTAAGTGACTTAGTAGATGCTTATGTAACACTTAGATCAGGTAATGTCACTCATAAGACCCCACCCATAAGAGAAGAAAATGAAATAATTAAACAAGAAGAAGAAAAGAAGAAAAATGAAAATATTGAAAATCAACATAGTAACTTAGATGGAGAGAGAGTAGATTTAGAACCTAAAGAAAATCATTTAGAACCTACTCAACCCATAGCTTTAGCACCTTATCCTAATAGGTTAAAATTAAATGAAAATATAGAAGATAAAGATATTGAAAGAATTTTTAAATAGGTGCAAGTTAATATACCTCTCCTTGATTTATTAAAACAAATGCCTAACTATGCTAAATTTCTTAAGGGGTGGTGCACTAAGAAGAGAACCAGGAAAGTCATTAAGAGAGCCTTTCTGGCTCAAAAAGCTAGTTCTCCTTTTACCAACCACCTTCCTTTTAAGTTAGATGATCCAGGTACTCCTTTGATTTCTTGTATTATTGGGGATAAAACATTAGATAAAGCTCTCATAGATTTGAGAGCTCGAATTAATGTCATGCCTAGTAGCATTTTTGAATCCCTAGGATTAAGGGGCCTGGTAAGCACCAAAACCATTATACAATTAGCTGATAGGTCTTTAAGATACCCTCGAGGGAAGATTGAGGATGTCTTAATTAGGATTAGAGATTGTATTTACCTTGTAGATTTTTTAGTTTTACAAACCTATAATTCTCCACATAAGTCTGATTTTATTCCTCTTATTTTAGGTAGACCATTTTTGGCCACTACTGAGGCAGTGATTAATTGTAAGTCAGGTGTCATGAGGTTAACCTATGGAGATAAGAGAATTGAGTTGAATGTTTTCCATCCTAAAGGAGGAACAATTGAGGAGCATAAAGATGATGAAGTGAGTGCATATATGCTCTAATTTTTTGAAGATGAAGAGGATGGAATGGATGAGATTGTGTAGGTAAAGATGCTCAATGTTTTAAATGAATCAAACTCTGGAATGAGATGTGAAGACGATGAAGTTGAGATCATTGGAGGAGAGGATGAGGAGAGCCAAGTTTGGGAACTCCCCACCAATACTCCACATGAACTCCCAACTTTAGAAGTCCTTCATTAGAGTTGAAACCTTTACCTGACAATTTGAAATATGGATTTTTAGGAGAACATGAAACCTTTCCAGTGATTATTGCAAATGACTTATCTAGAGAACAAGAGTTGAGTTTGTTAGATTTACTAAAGGAATTTAAAGAAGCCATTGGTTGGACTATGGCAGATATCAAGGGTATAAGTCCTACTATCTATCAACATAGAATTTATTTGGAAGATAATGTTGTGCCCTCTCGTGAGTTTCAAAGGAGATTAAACCCCAACATACGAGAGGTAGTTAAAAAGGAAATAATTAAACTTTTGGATAATGATGTCATCTACCCAATCTCTAATAGTACTTGGGTGAGTCCTATTCAGGTTGTCCCTAAGAAATCTAGAGTGACAATAGAAGCAAATGATAAGAACGAGCTCATCTCTGTGAGGAAGCAAACTGGTTGGCGTGTATGTATTGATTATCAGAAGCTCAATGCCACCACCAAGAAGGATCATTTTCCATTGCCCTTTATTGATCAAATGTTAGAAAGATTAGTAGGGCAAGAATATTATTGATTTCTTGATGGATACTCAGGTTATAATTAGATTGTTGTGGAACTTGAAGACCAAGATAAGACAACCTTCACATGTCCTTTTGGAATGTTTGCATATAGGCAAATGCCTTTTGGACTTTGTAATGCACCAACAACTTTCCAAAGGTGCATGATGGGCATTTTTAATGAAATGATTGAGTTGTCTTGAGATTTTCATGGATGATTTTTCTGTTTTTGGATCTTCATTTGATGTATGTTTGAAGAATTTAAGATCAATACTAGAAAGATGCAAATTGAAGAAGCTGGTCTTAAATTGGGAAAAGTACCATTCCATGGTCTAGAGTGGAATTGTATTGGGACACGTGGTCTCTAAAAAAGGATTGGAAGTGGATAAGGCAATAGTGGAATTAATTGCCAATCTACCTGAGCCTAAAACAGTTAAAGATATAAGATCCTTTCTAGGCCATGCCGGATTTTACAAGAGGTTCGTTAAGAATTTTAGCAAGATAGCTAGACCCTTAACAAACTTGTTAAAAGATGTCCCATTTTTGTTCAACCAAGAGTGCAAGGAAGCATTTTATAAGATTAAGAATCAACTTGTATCATCCCCTATTGTCCAATCTCCTAATTGGGCATATCCTTTTGAGGTTATATGTGATGCTTCTGATTTTACAGTAGGGGCTGTATTGGGACAAAAGATTGATAAGCTTCCATATGTAATTTGTTATGCCAGCAAAACCCTCAATGATGCTCAACTCAATTATGCAATCACTAAGAAAGAACTTTTAGCTGTTGTGTTTGCTTTAAAGAAGTTTAGGTCATATATAATTGGAACCAAAGTAATTGTTTATACAGATCATGCAGCTTTAAAGTATTTGTTGGCAAAGAAGGATGTCAAGTCACGTTTGATGAGATGGATTTTATTACTGCAAGAATTTGATATTGAAATCAAAGACAAGAAAGGATGTGAAAATGTTGTAGTTGATCATTTATCCAGACTACAGTTAGCACGCTCAAATTCAGAATTTGGAGAGTCATTTCCTGATGAGCAAGTTTTAATGGTTAATGTCGTCCCATGGTTTGCAGATATTGTTAATTATTTAGTCATGGGATCAATGCTACATGATTGGACAAGGCAGGATAGGAAGATCTTCTTGTCTCGAGTCAAGTATTTTTACTAGGATGATCCTTATTTGTTTAAGCAATGCCTAGACTTGATCTTGAGATGTTGCATCCCTAACAATGAGGTTAGGAGTGTTCTTTCCTTTTGCCATGACCAAGCATGTGGGGGACATTTCGGCTTTGGGAAGACTGCTACCAAGGTGCTACAATGTGGATTTTACTGGCCAACTTTGTTCAAGGATGCACATCAGTATTGTATAAGTTGTGCTAGATGTCAACAACTGGGAAAATTTTCAAAAAGGAACATGATGCCTCTCAACCCCATTATTGAAGTTGAAGTATTTGATGTTTGGGGGATTGACTTCATGGGCCCATTTCAGCAGGATATCTTTATGTATTGTTGGTAGTTGATTATGTTTTCAAGTGGATTAAAGCTATCCCTACCAGAACTAATGATAACAAGGTAGTTGTGAAATTTGTAAGAAATAATATTATATCAAGGTTTGGTATGCCTAGAGCTATTATAAGTGATAGGGGCACACATTTCTACAACAGAAGTTTTGAAGCTTTAATGAGAAAATATGGAATTATGCATAAGTTTGCTAACCCTTAATGTGTGGCCAAGTTGAGAGTGCTAATAAACAAATTAAGACAATTTTTGAAAAGATGGTTAACCACACAAGAAGGGATTGGGCAGACAAGCTAGTGGATGCACTATGGGCATACCGAACTACTTACAAGACTACCCTTGGAATGACCCCCTATAGAATGGTATATGGGAAAGCTTGTCACTTGCCGATAGAAGTGGTGCATAAAACATTTTGGGCTATAAAGAAACTCAATTTGGATTTAGAAGTAGCTGGCCCACTTAGGAAGTTTCAATTGGCAAAATTAGAGGAGATGAGGGATGAAGCATATGTAAAAACTATCTCAGGGAAAGAGAAAATGAAAGCTGTTCATGATAAAAAGATAAGTAAGAAATCATTTGTCCCTAGACAAGATGTTTGGTTGTATATGTCTAGGCTTCATACTCATCCTGGTAAGTTAAGATCTCATTGGGTTGGGCCTTTTGTGGTGCATAATGTATATCCTTATGGTTCTGTAGATATCAAGAATCCTAAAGACCACACCATTTTCAAAGTTAATGGACAAAGGCTCAAGCCTATTTTGAAGACACCTGCTGGTATTGATTTTAGAGCTAGAGAGGAGAATTTGCAGAAACCTCAATATGAATAAATGGAATAGTAGATTTTGTTTTTCTTTTCCTTTTATCTTTATTTTCTGTGTTTTCTTTTAGTTTGTTTTACTATCTTAGTTTAGTTTAGTAGTTAGAAATTTTATTTTATTTTACTCTTTTGTTGTCTATTTTTCTTATCTGTGGTATTGTGGAGTGTGTTCTTATTTTATTGTATGGAGATTATCTGATGTGCATTATTGTTATAATTGTTGTTTCATTGCTGAAATTCATGTTTATTATTTTATGTGCTGAAATACTTACTATTGTTTTATCATAATTGTTACTTATCCACATGTAGCTCTTATAGAAGTTTTTCACAGGTTTAACACATGGAGACTAGAAAAGCTAGAAAGAACCGTCAATCAAAAGGGAAAACAAAGCAACAAGCACAATCGACAAAAGCAACAAGGGTAGAGAAAGGAAAAGTTCCTATCACTACAGCACAACCATCTACAAGCGTAAGAAATTCCAATGCTGTAATAGAGAAGTCTGTGCTCACCTCTAAGAAGTGTTATGAAGATGA
Organism: Cymodocea nodosa; assembly: GCA_036874045.1. Classification (NCBI taxonomy): domain Eukaryota; kingdom Viridiplantae; phylum Streptophyta; class Magnoliopsida; order Alismatales; family Cymodoceaceae; genus Cymodocea; species Cymodocea nodosa. Next base: position 2,489,650 of record CM072345.1, read on the forward strand.
TTATATCTGTTACTTTGATAAGACAAACACAGATGAAGAGCCAAAGATGATAAGTGTGAAACCACGAAAGAAGATAGATGCAAAAATTCAATGCTTTATTGATCAGATTGACCAAGGTTTTTCTTTCATTGCTTAGCATATAATTTAATGATGCATGAATAAGACAACATGTAGTAGGCTAAAACAATTATTTCATTACAGATTATGTTGTATTATCTTGAACTTATAACCTTTAGTACATACCTTATATGTAATTTTCAAGATATTTTGCTAACAAGAATTCCACGCAGGACAGGTATGGAATAAGGTTTGACTTTATGTGACTTCAATCTGGTATGATATCTATATCCCCTCTTTTATATTACATTGAGGACAATGTCAAATTTAAGCATGGGGGGAAGGTAAATTTCATTTCATTACAATTGCTTTGATAGACTTAGATTTTAAAATTTTTTATCTATTAGATACATATCTAGATGCATGATTTTATTGTATTTTTACTTGAAAAACACACTTGATGAGATTGCCTATTCAGTTGTCACTATTAGATTTTATGGGACAACTCCATTTCCTTTAGAGTGGTGAGACTCCAGAACCAAAAAGCATAGGACCTAATAGTGATGTTTTCCAAAGAAGATGAGTTTAAGCTATTTGTGTTTTGAGTTGAGTCTTCCTGGTCACTTGAACTTATGCATTGTTATTTTTAAACACCTTTTCTGAGCAATCCCTAAGTCGAGCACCACCATAATCAGGTTATTCATTACATGACCTTTGGTGAGATATTTAGGACCCTCCCAAACTACTATGAGATTTTGAAGGATATGTTTAGAAAAGCACCTAAGTTATCACATTTGGCATGCTAAGGAGTTTCTTGGGGTAGGTTAGGCATAAAGGTGAAATAAGGTGTTTGATACCATTGGAAAATTCTATTGTTAAAAAAAAAAAAAAAAAAGAAGAAGAAGAAAAAAAAAGAGAGAGGCCAAAGTGGCCCAAAATAAAAGAAAAGACAAGAAGTTGAAAAAAAAAAAAAAGGGAAGAAAAGAAAAACAAGAGCTTTCAATGTAAAAAGGGGGCTTGGAGACATATGGGATGTGAGGAAGTAATGGGCTTTCTCAAGTGTCTAGCTTCTTTTATTTTCTTGAGAGTGAGTTGATTAGTACGTTATAATGCGATACTTTGGTTGTTCATTCTAAGCATTGTCTAACTTATCTCATTTGAAGGGAGGGAGTTAGTCACTACCACATATTTCTTTCATTTTGATTCATTGTCATATTGTTATACAATGAGATTTTTCTTGAGTAATGAGGGTGTGAATCCCTTTTGTTCAAGGCAAAATAGTTCATGTGGACAAGTGACTTCTCATTCCAATAGTGTAAACTTGTTGAAGATTGGAGGACATTGTGAGAGATTGCGATGTTAGTTTGAGCCACCACCATGCCCAACGAGTTCAATAGTGACAAGTGAACTGAATAATTTTTCGTGTGATTTCAAGTTCTTGATTTTTAGTTGTTTTATTACTCGGGACGAGTAAAAGTTTAGGCATGGGGGAGTTTGTTTGGATTAAAATGTTGCATATTTTTATAGGATCTTATTGGTTAAATAGATTTACATGAGATTTATTAAAGTCATATTATATATTTATTTCATTATTTAACCAATAAGAACCAATCCCCATTTTATACAGTTAAAAGTAGGAAATTATTTCAAACATGCATCATTTATGAATTTTATGGATGATTTGATACTTTGATGTATTTATTGTTATGAAAAGTTTATAATTCAATAGAAGATCATGAAAATTGAAGATTGGAGAAAGAAAATCAAGTGGGATTTAATCCCAATCATTGAATCAAAGATGGATCTCCAAACTTGGAAACTCTCTATATAAAAGAGAGTGGTGCACGTCTAGGGCTCTCTCTCTTGGAGTTTTTGTTTTCCACCTCCAGCACCACTAGCCATCACCCCCTCTTGGAGCTCCACGTCTTGAAGCAAGGAAGGAGAACGTCGGTCATTCCACCACCTCTCTTCAACTCGGATCTCATCATCTTCATTCCACAAGTCATCTCCAATGTGAAAGCCTTCATTCCACATCTTGGAGGAGGGACGTCTACCTCTACAAGGGTTCTCTTCTTCATTTGTGAGATTCCACAAATCGTTTCTCCACTTTCCCCTCTTCTTTGGCTTCAGATGTATCACATTTTATCATGTTTCATGTAGGTAGTTATTTATGTTCTTAGTTTTCATTGTAATAGGGTAAAAGTAGAAAATAGATTCGTTTTTATTTGTATGTTCCTTTGTGAATCTATGAATCTTTGTTATTTTCATCTGAAAATCATCAAAATAGGTGTTGTTATTGATATATATTCATATATTGTTGTTTGTTGATGTTGAAATCCAGATATTACATTCTGTTATGCATGAAACAACATAGAATTCGTTGAAGGTTGTGCATGTTGTTTGTAGATTTGTAGTTTTGTTGATCTATTTTTATTCTGAGAATTCATATGTGTTCTGGAGCGTTTCTGTTTAACTAAAAATTCCGAAAAAATTCATAATCGTGCTATTATAAGTCTTCTATGATTCTCTAAAATTTCATAGCAATCCGAAAAGATTTGATGCCATTTTGAAGCTATAACTGTATTGAGCATAGAATTCAGTCTGGGACTCTTTTGTCGAATAAATATTTCATTAATATCTACATCATGTCTATTTTTCAACGCATTTGATTTTGGAATTTTTGGTTGAGTAATTCAATATTTATAAGATTTTTAAGATACTATTGTTAACGCACAGAAGTTTCCAATTTTATGCATCATTTTCAATGTCTGAATTTTCAGTCATAACATTCGTGCTTTTTTAAGTGTGAAAATTTTTATCTAAAGTCCAAATTAACAAATCTGATTGAGATTAAATTTTAAGTCTAATCTGTTGATTGGTCGATAAATTAAAAATCTGTGGACTTACCTTATTTTGTAGTCTAATCTATATTTGGAAAGTATTTGCTTGCCATATTCTTGTAATTAGAATTCTAGATTATCCCCATTTCCCTGTGGTTTGACCCGTACTTGTTGACGCACTTCATTGGATGTCGTGCACTTGCGGTTTAAAAATTTGAAACTTCAAAAAATCCAAACAAGAAGCTAAGCAATTGTGAGTGCTGTTTTGTTTTAATAACAGAAGGAGTGTTGTGTGTTTTATTTTATAATTGAGAATATGGCATATGCTTATGCTCAAAGATTTCTAAAACCTGTAGTTAGCATATGTGAATTCTACAATTTGGAAGGTCACGACATCTCTAATTGTTTGAAACTGAGACGATTGCAGATGGTTATATCATATGAACAACAAATGAATTATATTCAATATAATAGAGTTGAGTATGAGAATCTTATAGTTTACCCAACTAATAGTCAGCTTAAAATGTGTAATATGTTGAGAGACAAGGAAGTTTGGGATAGGTACGACAGACTAGAGTGTAGCTTAGACCAAAACATGGACAAACTAGAATAATACATGTGTCAGCAACAAGAAGTCAACCAATTAAACTATATGGAGGAATATACAGAACCTAAAATTGATATCATATACGAAACAGAAAAAACCATAATGAAAATTGATAAAAAATTGAATGCAATGAGATTAGATGATTTGGAAAGAAAACTAAAAGCATTAGACAAAATTACAAGTTATGCAACAAGAAAACATAAATGAAAACTTTAATATTATAGATTTGCATAATTTACAAGATATATAGACAAAAGCAAATACCAATGTAATAGAATTTAAAGAATGTAAGTTAAAACTAAAAACAATTGAAGATTGAAATTATGAAAATGAAATACAAGAATATCATGAAAGTAATAAAAATCTAGAAGATGTATGTATAACATTAAGATTTGGAATGATATACCACCAAGAATTCAAAAAGAAAGTAATATGAAGGTGGATAAGAATAAAATTCAAAAGGATAATGAAAATGTAAAATCTGAAAATTTAGAAATCAATGAAGAAAAAACTGAATCTGAAAATGAGACTAAAAATGATGAAACAAATGAAATGAAAGACAAAGAACCTTTTAAATCACAATCATTAGCACCCAATCCTGAAAGATTACAACAAACATTTCCTGAAAAATAAGAAAAAATTAGAGAAATTTTTGAAAAAGTACAAGTTAACATTCCTTTGTTAGACTTATTGCAGAAAATGCTACCTTATGTTAAATTTCTTAAGGATTGGTGTATTAAGAAAAGAGAGCGAAAGTTTTAAGGAAAGTCTTTTTAGTTGAGCAAAGTAGTTCCCTATTTCTACCACAAATTCCTAAAAAGTTATCTGATCTTGGAATTCTTGTTATATCATGCACCATAGGAAATACCATTCTAGAAAAAACCTTAATAGACCTAGGTGCAAGTATAAATGTTATGCCGAGTGATATATTTACATCCTTAGGATTAGAAGGCATAATCCCTACTAGGATTGTTATTCAATTAGTTGATAGAAGTATAAGATACCCTAGAGGAAAAATTGAGGATGTCTTAATTAAAATAAAAAACTTCATATATCCTATTGATCTTGTGATTTTGGATTCCCAACAAATTAAGCATCAAAATCATGATACATCTTTAATTTTGGAAGACCACTCTTAGCAACATCAGGGGCTATTATAAATTGTAAAACTGGAGTGATGAAGTTAGCATATGGTAATGAGGATACTCAATTAAACATTTTCAAACTAGAAAAGTTTGAGGAGTTAGAAATGTCCTTACATACTATAAACTTTTTAGAGGATGAAGGAGATATGATAGATGATGTGATTCAAGAAGAACTAAATAGGCAACTAAATTCTGAAACTTTAGAAGTAAGTGAAAGCATAAATGTAGAAGGAGATCAAGAAGAGATTTACAAAGAAGATGAAAATGTTCAATTAGGAGCTCTAGCTTCTAATGGTAGATTTAAAACATTTACCTCCTGAATTAACCTATATATTTCTAGAAGAAAAATGAACATGTCCAGTCATTATTGCTTTAGATTTAAAAGAGGATCAAATTTCTAAATTAAAAGATGTAGTAAAAACTTATAAAGAGGTAATAGGATGGACTATGACTAATATAAAAGGATTAAGTGCAACTTTATGCTGTCACTACATATATTTAGAAGAGAATGCTAAACCAATTAGAATTCCTAAGAGGAGATTAAATCTAAACCTTAAAGAAGTAGCCAGGAAGGAAATAGTAAAATGATTAGATAATGATATAATTTATCCAATTTCTGATAACTCATGGGTTAGTCTAATCCATGTAATTCCTAAGAAATCAGGATTAACAGTTATTAGGAATGAAAGTTAGTACTTGATACCTGTGATGCGTGTGTCTTCCATCAAGTATATGTATGTGTTTTTGTATATGGTTGTATTTCTTTGATAATTTGTATAGGGGCAAACTTGTCTTTTTGTGTATCACCAACCGTTGCCCCTATATATGTAAGCGGTCATCCACGTCCAAGGGATGTCATGCCAAACCATCCATTGATTTTGTTCTCCCCCTTCTTTGTACTAGCAACCATACAGCAAGGAATTATGATAGATTGATCACCCGTGGACGTACCCGTGTTGGGGAACCACGTAAATTTGTTGTTCTTCGAATTCTCTACTCGCAATCCTCTCTTCCACGTAGATCTCTTCTCCACGCCACCCTTAGATGCTCCACGTTTGTTTGATCTTTCCACACAACAACTGATATCAGAGCTAGGTTGGACATCTCTGGGTTTGCATCTGAAGTTTTGAAGAGTTTCATCAAGGTTCAAGCCATTTCTGCAAGGGATCTCTCCATTGTTGTAACTACCGTCGTCGTCGGCGCCAGTCTGCACACTCCGACGCCAAGTCGTGCGCCTTCCTCGTCTGTGCTCCGTTGCATCTCAAATTTTGAGGACATGTAGTAAGCTTTCTGAAATTCCTTTCTTTAAAATTTCAGGGTCAGAAGTTTCGTATTCAGAGAGATACAGTAGGAGGCGTCTGGCTAGGGCATAGCAGTTTTCTAGACGAGTGACTCTTTCATTGTCGGATTTTGGGCATTTTGTGATTGTGGTTTTGTGCTTGGTTTGTGCGAGTATTTGCTACTGTTTTGTGCTAAGTAGTGTGCTTGGCTTGTGACTAATTGCATTTTGTTGAAATCAGTAGCTTCAGTAGCATATTGTTGTTGAGATATTACTTGCTATTGTGTACTTTGCCGCAGAATTGTGTTTGTTGAAATCACATTGTATCTCGTGTGTATTGCTGGTTGTTTGTTGTTTTGAAAACATGAATACTTCGGGGTTGAAGATAGAAAAGTTTGATGGTAAGAATAGCTTCAGCTTATGGCAAATTAAGATGAAAGCACTTCTAAAGCAACAAGGTATTTGGGCTCCTTTAAATAAGGAAACCACTCTGAACAGAAATTTGCCAGAGTTTGAATTACAGGAGGAGAAATCTCACTCCACCATCTTGTTGTGTTTGTCTGATGAAGTTATAATAGAAGTTGCTGATGAATCTACCTCTTTAGGTCTTTGACAGAAACTTGAGTCATTGTATATGACTAAGTCTTTAACAAACAAATTATTGTTAAAGCAGAGACTGTTCTCTTTAAAGATGATAGAAGGTGTACCTCTTAAGCAGCATTTAGATCAGCTAAATGCTATCCTGATGGAACTCAAGAATATTGGAGTAATCATAGAAGATGAAGATGCAGCTCTTATCTTGCTTTGTTCACTCTCATTGAGTTATGAAAATTTTGTTCAGCCTTGTTTAGTTGGAAGAGATTCAATTACACTAGAATAAGTGAGGTCCAACCTTCATTCCAGGGAGCTCAGGCACATGGTGCATGGTAGAAACGAGGCAAGTGGTGTTGGCCTCTCAGCTCAGTAGCAAGAGAATAGGGGAAGAAGCCAGAGACAAGGTGGAGGGAAGAATAGAAGCAAAAGCAAGTCGAAGGGCAAGTACTCTAGGGATACTTGCCATTACTGTAAGGAGAAAGGACACTGGAAATCACTTTGTCCCAAGCTTATGAACAAAGCAAAGGCTGCTATGGCAGAAACCAGTTCTACGTCAAGTGATGACTTTTCTCTTACAGTTTGTTGCAGTGCCTATTCTGATGATCAGTGGATTATAGACTCAGGAGTTTCACATCATATGACTCCTACTAGGGAGTATTTTGACACCTACGAGCAGGTGGAGGGTGGTCAAGTGACTTTGGCCAATGATGATGTGTGTTCTAGAGTTGGTGTGGGCACTATAAAATTTAAACTGCATGATGGCACAGTTAGAATTCTAGAGGAGGTTTGGCACGTCCCAAAGCTTGGAAAAAGTCTGATCTCACTGATGGCCATTGATGCTAAGGGTTATAGATATACAGGTGGTGAGGGGAAGATCAGCATACTGAAAGGCTCATTAGTTGTTATGAAGGGAACCAAATCTAATCCCTTATACATTTTGTAGGGCACTCCAATTGTTGGCATAGCTACATCAGCTATATCTGATCAGCAGGATTTTTCTGTCATATGACACTCAAGGATGGGTCATTTGGGGCAGAAAAGAAAGCAGAAACTGAGTAGTCTGGGCAAGTTTGATGGGCACAAGGTTGCTTGTATTGACATGTGCAAGCATTGTACCTTTGGCAAACAGAAAAGAGTGTCATTTGCACGCAGTCAGCATAACTCCAAGGGAGTTCTTGATTATATTCATGCTGATTGTTGGGGGCCTTCACGTTAGCCTTCTATTGCAGGTTCTAGATATTTTCTTTATATCATTGACTATCATTCAAGGATGAATTGGGTTTTCTTTTTGACACACAAAAGTGAAGCTTTTTCTTACTTCAAGCATTGGAAGAAGTAGGTAGAAAGCCAAACAAACAGAAAGGTAAAATATCTTAGAACTAATAATGGTCTTGAGTTTTGTTCTCAAGAATTTGTAACTTTTGTAAAGATGAAGGCATTACACGGCATAACACTGTCAGGTATATCCCTCAGCAAAATGGAGTGGCTGAAAGATTGAACAGAACACTCCTAGAAAAGGCACGTTGTATGCTGTCTCATGCAAGTTTGAGCAAGAAGTTTTGGGTAGAGGCTGTTAACACAGCTTCTTATCTGGTAAACAGGTCCCCTTTTAGTGCCTTAGATGGGAAGATACCTCTTGAGGTATGGTTGAAAAGATCTGCTAGTTATTCAAAGCTCAGAATTTTTGGGTGTCCAACTTACTATCATGTGAACAATGGCAAGCTGGAACCACGTGCCAAGAAAGGCATATTTCTGGGCTATGGTGTTGGTGTAAGGGGATACAGGATATATGATATTGAATCTCACAAAGTAATATATAGCCGTGATGTTACTTTTGATGAGAATTCTCTTTTGCAGGCAACAGATAAATTAGTAGGTGAAACACCAGAAATTGAACACACCCTTCCTGAATAGATGGAGATAGATGATGCACAGCAGCCATCTATCACTGATCAAGTTGAAATTAGAGAAATCTCATCTGAAACTCTGGAAAATGTAGTTGAGGAGGAAGAGGTGGAGCAACCACCACTAAGAACCATTGGCAAAGATCGTCCTAGAAGAGACGTTAGACCTCCAATTAGATATGGCTACGACAGTTTGATTGCTTTTGCCTTACAAGTAGCAGTTGAGGTGGAGGATTCTGTTGATCCTCCTACATATGAAGCTACAATGAAAGATTCAGAAGCTGGTCTTTGGATGTCTACTATGGAGGAGGAACTCCAATCTCTCCATAAGAACAAGACTTGGGAACTGGTGAAACGTCCAAAGAACACAAATATTGTTGGTTGCAAATGGGTCTATAAGAAGAAGATTGGGACTCAAGGCAATGCAGGTGTGCAGCACAAGGCAAGATTAGTCGCCAACGGTTTCACAGCGAGAAGGAGTTGACTTCAATGAGGTATTTGCTCCTGTTGTACGTCATACATCTATTAGAATTTTGTTATCCATTGCTGCAGCACAAAATTTAGAATTGGAACAACTAGATGTAAAGACGGCCTTCTTGCATGGTGAGTTGGAAGAAAATATTTGGATGGAACAACCAAAAGGGTTTGTGGTGAAAGGTAAATTTGATTGGGTGTGCAAATTAAATAAGTCCTTATATGGACTTAAACAGTCATCACGCTAATGGTACAAAAGGTTTGATGCCTTTATAGTTAAAGTTGGTTTTAGACGTAGCAACTATGATTCATGTGTATATGTTAAAACTCTTGATAAGAGTACATATGTTTATTTGTTATTGTATGCTGATGATATTCTTATAGCTGCGAAGAATATCGAAGTGATATAGGAGCTGAAGGACACATTAAAATCAGAATTTGATATGAAGGATCTTGGTCCAGTTGGTAGAATTCTTGGAATGGAGATTAGGCGTGAAAGAAATTCTGGTAAGCTGTTTTTGAATCAACAGAAGTATATTGAGAAGATCCTTAGCAGATTTGGTATGGCTTCATACAAAGCCATTAGCACGTCTTATGACAGAAATGTTAAATTGTCATCTACGATGTGTCCATAAACTGATTCTGAAAAGCTTGATATGCAGCGAGTTCCTTATGCACAAGTAGTTGGAAGTCTTATGTATGCTATGGTATGCACTAGGCCTGATTTGGTATATCCTTTGAGTGTTGTTAGTAGGTTCATGTCCAATCCGGGTAGGGAAAATTGGAAAGCAGTTAAAATGATATTTAGATATTTGAAAGGAACTCCAGGTGTTTGCTTGATGTATGCAGCAGATCAGGGTTGTACTATGGCTGGTTATACAGACTCAGACTATGCAGGTGATGTTGACAGAAGGAGATCATTATCCAGTTATGTTTTTACATTTGTAGGTTCTATTGTGAGTTGGAAATCAACTCTTCAGCCTACGGTATCTCTGTCCACAACTGAGGCTGAATATGTGGCTATGACAAAAGCTGTAAAGGAAGGGATTTGGTTGAAAGGCTTACTTGGAGACTTTGGTTGGCGCATTGATAAAACTGATATCTTTTGTGATAGTCTTAGCGCTATTTGTCTCTCCAAAGATAATGTCTTTCATGATAGAACTAAGCATATTGATGTTAAGTATCACTTCCTCAATAATGAAGACAGGATAAAGATTATGAAGGTCAACACAAAGGACAATCCGACTAATATGTTTACAAAGGGCGTTGTTGAAAGCAAGTTCAAGCATTGCTTGGACTTACTCAACATCTATTGCTGCTGCTGACCCAAGTTGGGTCTTAGTGATCCATCACCTATTTGTGGTGAAGATTGATGAAAGGCAAGGTGGAGATTTGTGATGTGTGTGTCTTCTATCAAGTATATGTATGTGTCTTTGTATATGGTTGTATTTCTTTGATAATTTGTATAGGGGCAAACTTGTCTTTTTGTGTATCACCAACCGTTGCCCCTATATATGTAAGGGGTCATCTACGTCCAAGGGATGCCATGCCAAACCATCCTTTGATTTCGTTCTCCCCCTTCTTTGTACCAGCAACCATACAGCAAAGAATCACGATAGATTGATCACTCGTGGACGTACCTGTGTTGGGGAACCACGTAAATTTGTTGTTCTTCGAATTCTCCAATCGCAATCCTCTCTTCCACGCAAATCTCTTCTCCACGCCACCCCTAGATGCTCCACGTTTGTTTGATCTTTCCGCACAACAATACCTACTAGAATTCAATCAGGCTGGAGAGTATGTATAGACTATAGAAAGTTGAATGCTATAACTAGGAAAGATCATTTTCTCTTACCTTTCATAGATCAAATGCTAGAGAAATTAGTAGGTGTTTAGTTTGAATTTGTAAACTTCTATTTGGTAGTCGGTGCTAGAAAAATTTGTTTGTTTGTTAAGTTAAATCATAAACTTGTTTAATTTGCTTTTATGCTTATATCAATAATTACTTTTAGAAGTAAACAAACAACCATTCGCACAAATTAGATATTAATTCCAATTTGTATTTTAATTGCAAGTGCATAGTGTATATTGTATTTGTGTGCAAGTACAGGTCGATCCCATAGAGATTGAGTAAGAATTATGTATTGTTTCTATTTTTTATATTAGAGTTTATATGTGTTCAGTTAAGCACTCCGTTAAATTACAGCTAACACAACAGACTTAGTTTGTGCAGTTATGGTTAACTCAACGGACTAACCTCGTGAACTTAAGTTAACTCCACGAGCCTACCTTTCCAGTTAAGTATTGCTATTTACAAAGGAATTTGACCAACCATTTGGTGGTTCCATAGAATGTAAATAACATCAATTAAGCTCTTTAACGTTAGTTAATGTTAGATTTATCATTAAGCAACACTAACATTCAAATATTTCAAACAGTAACCATTAAAATCTTCAAGCATCTGGAATGAATCAATTTCAGTAAACAATAAAACTATTTTCTATTTTCTGAATCAAACAAACATAAAACATTCACAATACTAACAATGATAACATTAATCATGATACAAAACAAACAATACAATACTTTAATACTAAATGTAAACATAGATAATTTTTTGTTTTTGGTATTTTGTTTTGATATGTTCCTAAAGATGAACAAAAGGTGAAACGTAAAAATCTCTATCGGTAGTAAAAACTTCCGTCACTAAATGCAACACGATTACACCACTAAAAACTTAATCACTTACAATCTTACCTCTTCTCTCTATAGAATTGCAAATCAAGAATTGTAAGATGACCTCCTCTTCAGCATATTGGCATCAACCCAAAACCAAGGCTAGAAGCTTTACAATCTCTTGAGATATGAGTCAGTGCTTGGTGAAAATGGCTTCCCTTTCCGCGACGTGATCACTCCTCATAGTGGTTGTTAGTCACCGTTTTTGGCTCAAAATCGACCTAACATTAGGAAAGTATCCTTACAGACCTCCGATGGTTGGTGATTTTGGTGATGGTGTGGAGTTTTAGGGAACGTCCGATGCTTCCTATAGTTAGCGCGGTTCTCCACCTCTACACACACTTTTTTCGTCTTTCTCCTCTTCTTTTATATTTCTTTCTATAGTAACTGCTTTTGCTTAGATGATCAGTTGGATTTCCTTCATTCATATCAATGATGGTGATTTCTTCTTCATTCCATGAGTGAGTTCCTGTGTGATACGTGTAATCATGGTTTTCCTTCGAATGTCCTGTTTCTACAACTGCTACAATGGCATATTAGAAAGTAAATGGTCCGTGGAGTTACATCTAACTCAACGGACTTACTTCATTGATTTAACTATAAAACACGTGCAATAAAGAAATAACTAGTTCAATTGTTTTGGATAGTTATAACTATAAATATCTGAAACTTATATGCATTTTGGATAGTTAGCACCTAACCTTCCAAAAGATAACTTAAGTCAAGTTTCCAGAATGTGACACGTGTCCTCAAGCAGTTTTATGATAAAAAGATATTTTAGATACTTAAAAATCTAACTATTCGATGCTCAGATGCATTTCGAATAATTACCAGATAACTTACCAAACATTCTTTTAAGTCATGCATTAATGTTTCAACACGTGTACTCTAGGAAATAATAAAATATTCTTCAAGCATTTAAAGCATAAGTGTCCGGTACATGCAATATAACTCTCCAAAATAACAGAAAATTTGGATACTTAAGAATTAAAAACCTACAACTTACCTACAGTTCAGAAATATACTTAATTAACATTAATTCCCTGAAATTATGCAAATTCTTTCATTAAAGCATATAATAGTGCAATTATAACATAATGGCCTAATTCTCATATGATAAGCTAAATATTATGCAATTAACCATCATTTAACTGTTAATATTATGCACTTTTTCATTCTAAACACTTCCCCCATACTTAAATTTTACTAGTCCCTTAGCAAACTACTAAGATCTAACTAGTTGGTCTTTCTAAAGTTGCTAGAATTAATTCTTCATTTTGTATCTTTAGAACACATAAATTAGATTACTATAAAGATATTCTGTATTTTTTAGTAATCTATTGTAACATTGTTTTCTCCTCTTCAACCTGCAAATATATTTAAAACATATGTAAATTACATACAAAATATATTAGCATTACATAGGTGTTAATTATATTATCATCTTTTTCTTTTCTAACATCTATTATCCTGAATTTTCCAATATGATTTCCAAAATAAATTTCAACTACATATGAATCAAAACATAATCCAATTTAATATGATTAAAACAAGTAGAATAATGAATTGTATTTCAAATAAACAACTTCAAAAGTCTAATCTAGATTCACACTTCAATAATCGTAGATAATAGAAAATATACTTGATTCAAAAGATTTCTATATTTTACAAAACACTTTTATCTTTTCAGAACAATATATGCATATTTCTACTTTAAAAGTTAATTTGAAAAGCTTGAATCATACAAGAGCTTTCTAGTGTACCTATGTATCGAGCTTTCAGTCAACAATCTCAGATCTAATCAAGATCTTAGGTTGCCAGATTTAAAGAGTCCCTTTTCAGGTCATTAATCCTTACATACCTATCTACTTAAGTACAAAAGGCTCGTAATCAAACAAGTCAATAAACTCTCAAAGTTTTTTTCTTTTTTTCTTTTCAACACAGTATATATACATATTTCATTAATATAGATGCAATAAAACACAAATTTCATATAATCCTACTTCTATTATTTACTGAAAATATGAATCCATATCAATAAGCTCATACTTTTTCTGTAGTTTAATAAGATTTACATATAAATCATTCTATAAGTTTAATCAATCAAATTAAATGTATCCTTGATTATATGTATTTCATTTAATCCAAAAATCAACATTTTAGCTCTTTCAGGATTTCAGATAATTTACTAAATTTTAGTTAAGCATTCTGATTTCTTTTTAAAATTGTGAAATTGTTAAACTCATAAAATTCAACAAAAACATAAGATACTATATCAGATTTATATTAATAGTAAAATTTTGTAGCATCTTATATAAGATTCTAAATATAACATTCAAGTAGTTAGAATTCTTAAAAATTTGATAATTTCAATTATTAGATAGTTACAATAAACTCATAAAAACAAATTTCAATTTCCATAGAACTTTTGTAGTACCATTCTAATTCCTCTAATTAACAAAATTACTTGGCTTTTAATCTAATTACCTCCCCCCATACCTACATTTTGTATTGTCTTCAATGTAAAAGATTTTACAGTAAATACAGTAAATGTTAGCAGGCATGAATATTGTTTCGTTGACTTAGCACCTAACTCAAGGAACTTAATTCGTTGAGTTAATGAATAACTCCATGATCTGAGTTTAAATCTAAATTTAGGATAAATAATCAATTACATACCTTGTTCTTTTGTATCTCTTTGAATATCTTCCAACTTTTAATTCTGAAAAACTTTTCATTTACAAATAAAAGCAGAATATATAACAAAATAACAAAACATAAATTGTTAAATCAGTGTCTTGTGTGGTACCAGGCTCCTATGCCTTTGGTGGCTCATAAGCAAGCTAGTTGGTTTCCTAGAATAGATACCAACAAACTGGATTGATACTTTGTTTTTTTTTTTTTCTTTTCTTTTTATAAAATAAAACAAAACTAAAAATTTTCTACAAATAAATGTAGATTACACACAACATTAAAAGCACAGAATCATACTTTAAGAACATGATTGAAAAGTAGTAACAAATGGAATAAACATGTTAGTCCAAGCAAACTTTTTAGGTATAATTCTTCTTGCTATTAATTCTATTTTAATGCAGTTTGTTTTCCTTTTTAACTTGTAAACTTGTAGTATGTTATCAATACTAAATATAAGTGTATTTTCATTAATGAAATGAAATGCAGAAAGGGATCCTTTTCTGTTTCAAGATAATGTAGTTGTTTCTATTTCTACATTTATTTCAATATATTCCTCTTCTCACTTCCATTCATTTAGGTCTTTTATAATCCATATTTGAAATTTCATCAATTCATCCCACTATCTTATTAGACATAAAGTAGGATCATCATATTCATTGTACCACATTCCTAATTGAATTTTATCATATTCTACAGACAGTGGTTTAGCTATATCACTTGGTATAGACAATATTTCTATAAAGTCATTATCATAACTATCTATACTTACTATGTATAAATCAGATCTAAATGCAATTGATATATTTGACACTAAATATATATATCCATCAAGTACGACATGTATGCTATTAATTAATGTTTTCTGTCCTAGATATATCATAGTATTTTCAATCCAAGATCTATTCAGAAAATTATACACACTTAAGCATAAATCCTCATCCCAATTTCCAGTTGGTCTCAAGTAATACAATTTTTCAAGAATTGTCAAATTTTTATCAGAAAATGTTAAAGCTGACCCACAATTTTCAGTTGGTATTTCAAATCTATTAAGCCTTCTTATATTCCATTCTTCTCTAGTGATAGGATTCCGAATCAAAATATCAGGTAATAGAATTGCATACCTTGGTTTGGTTCTATAAATAATTAATCCTTCATCTATCCCCATAATATGATTTATTCCTTCTAATGTATTGGGTGGAATTCCAGCATTTTCTTCCATATTCAGATATTCATAGCTGATTGAACTACGATTAAATGACTTCCATAAAGATCCATCTTTAATCTTAGTCATTTTTGCAGCTTGTAGTCCATGAAAATATTTTTCTCTAACATAGTCTTTGATTTCCTTTAATACACAACACAATCTGCACAACACAATATGCACAGATCTTTAGCTAACAAGTTACTCAGTACTTCCCTCAATGCATCTAGCGGTAATTTCATCAATTCCATCTGTTGTGATTCTATATAACATAAACAAAAATTTAACAGAGATAAAATTAACATAGCTACTTACACACCCTCGTGGAGTTAGGTCATAACTCAACGGACTAAGTTCGTTGAGTTAAGTAATAACTCTACAATATTACTAACTATAATTAAACTTACATTTTTTTTTCTTTTTTATATATTTACTATATTATACATAGTTACTTTAGTTATACTACTTCATTTAGCTTCCCTCCCATAGGAGGTATCAATTTCAATAACAATTCTGTTGATAGGGTTAGGTATTACTTGCATTGGTAATCCTCTAGAAGATCTAACTTTTATTGATTCCTTCTATCTAGGGGGTATATTTCTATTCATATTTTGATTTTGAATAGCAGCATTTCCAAATACAAGATCTAGACGATTGTTTAATTGTTAAATTATCTTTTCTAACTTCTCTATTCTAGATCCTTATTCAATTAATGCTTCATAACTTATATTTTTATCATTTATATTTTCTCCTCCTTGGAAATTGTTA
Source organism: Cymodocea nodosa (assembly GCA_036874045.1). Lineage (NCBI taxonomy): Eukaryota > Viridiplantae > Streptophyta > Magnoliopsida > Alismatales > Cymodoceaceae > Cymodocea > Cymodocea nodosa. The sequence continues at coordinate 2,505,949 of CM072345.1, forward strand.
TTTCTCTAAGATAGATTCGGGTGATTTCTCCAATTAGGGTTATAAGAATTTCCAAAGTTATCTTTCTGGTTTCTAGCATAAATAATATCTAAATCATTAATGTTTGCATTCTTTTCTGCTAGCTTTTGATTTAATGATAACTCTTCTATTTTCTTTGTTAATTTAGTTAATTTAACTTCAAGCATAGTGCTTGAATCTATTTCATGCATTCCCCTTGGCAATATTCTTTTATCTATAATAGCTTTAGCTGAGTTTTTCCACTGTGTAGTTCTTTTGCAAAGTTTTCTAAATATACCCATGCTTCTTCACTACACAATTTTAAAAATCCATTTTGACAAGTAGATTCTAATAAAGATTTTGTTGAAACATCTATGACTTCATAAATTATACCTATTAATTGCGCTTTACTCATGTTGTGCGGAAAGATCAAACAAACGTGGAGCATCTAGGGGTGGCGTGAAGAAGAGATCAACGTGGATGATAAGAATGCGAGTGGAGAATTCGGAAGTACAACAAATTTACGTGGTTCTCCAACATGGGTACATCCACGGGTGATCAATCTATCATGATTCCTTGTTGTATGGTTGCTAGTACAAAGAAGGGGAAAAATGAAATCTAGGGATTTGGCTTGTTGGCCTCCCTTGGATGAAGATGACCCCTTATATAGGGACAATGATGGGTGATACCCAAAAGACAAGTTTGCCCCTATACAAATTACCAAAGAAATACAATCATATACAATGACATATACATATACTTGATGGAAGACACATGCATCGCAAATCTCCACCTTGTCTTTCATCAATCTTCACCATGAACAAGTGATAGATCACCAAGACCCAGTGTGGGTCAGCAGCAACAATAGACGTTGAGTAAGTCCAAGCAATGCTTGAACTTGCTTTCAACAATGCCCTTTGTAAACATATCAACCGGGTTGTCCTTTGTGTTGAACTTCATAATCTTTATCTTGTCTTCATTCTTGAGGAAGTGATACTTAACATCAATATGTTTAGTTCTATCATGAAAGACATTATCTTTGGAGAGACAAATAGCACTAAGACTATCACAGAAGATATCAGCTTTATCAATGCACCAACCAAAGTCTCCAAGTAAGCCTTTCAACCAAATCCCTTCCTTTGCAGCTTCTATCATAGCCACATATTCAGCCTCAGTTGTGGATAGAGATATCGTAGGCTAAAGAGTTGATTTCCAACTCACAATAGAACCTGCAAATGTAAAGACATAACCGGATAATGATCTCCTTCTGTCAACATCACCTACATAGTCTGAGTCTATATAACTAGTCATAGTACAACCCTGATCTGCTGCATACATCAAGCCAACGCCTAGAGTTCCTTTCAAATTCTGAATATCCTTTTAACTACTTTCCAATGCTTGAAGTAAGAAAAAACTTCACTTTTGTGTGTCAAAAAGAAAACCCAATTCATCCTTGAATGATAGTCAATGATATAAAGAAAATATCTGGAACCTGCAATAGAAGGCTGACGTGAAGGCCCCCAACAATCAGCATGAATATAATCAAGAACTCCCTTGGAGTTATGCTGACTGCATGCAAATGACACTCTTTTCTGTTTGCCAAAGGTACAATGCTTGCACATGTCAATACAAGCAACCTTGTGCCCATCAAACTTGCCCAGACTACTCAGTTTCTGCTTTCTTTTCTGCCCCAAATGACTCATCCTTGAGTGTCACATGACAGAAAAATCCTGCTGATCAGATATAGCTGATGTAGCTATGCCAACAATTGGAGTGCCCTACAAAATGTATAAGGGACCAGATTTGGTTCCCTTCATAACAACTAATGAGCCTTTCAGTATGCTGATCTTCCCCTCACCACCTGTATATCTATAACCCTTAGCATCAATGGCCATCAGTGAGATTAGACTTTTTCCAAGCTTTGGGACGTGCCAAACGTCCTCTAGAATTCTAATTGTGCCATCATACAGTTTAAATTTTATAGTGCCCACACCAACTCTAGAACACACATCATCATTGGCCAAGGTCACTTGACGACCCTCCACCTACTCGTAGGTGTCAAAATACTCCTTAGTAGGAGTCATATGATGTGAAGCTCCTGAGTCCATAATCCACTGATCATCAGAATAGGCACTACAACAAACTGTAAGAGAAAAGTCATCACCTAACGTAGAACTGGTTTTTGCCACAACAGCCTTTTCTTTGTTTATAAGCTTAAGACAATGTGATTTTCAGTATCCTTTCTCCTTACAGTAATGGCAAGTATCCCTAGAGTACTTGCCCTTCGACTTGCTTCTACTTCTATTCTTCCCTCCACATTGTCTTTAGCTTCTTCCCCTATTCTCTTGCTGCTGAGTTGAGAGGCCAACACCACTTGCCTCATTTCTACCATGTGCCTGAGCTCCCTGGAATGAAGGCTGGACCTCACTTCCTCTAATGTAATTGAATCTCTTCCAACTACACAGGACTGAACAAAGTTTTCATAACTCAATGGGAGTGAACAAAGTAAGATAAGAGCTGCATCTTCATCTTCTATGATTATTCTAATATTCTTGAGTTCCATCAGAATAACATTTAGCTGATCTAAATGATGTTTGAGAGGTACACCTATCATCTTTAAAGAGAACAGTGTTTGCTTTAACAACAATTTGTTTGTTAAAGACTTAGTCATATATAATGACTCAAGTTTCTGCCAAAGACCTAAAGAGGTAGATTCATCAGCAACTTCTATTATAACTTCATCAGACAAACACAACAAGATGTTGGAGTGAGCTTTCTCCTCCTACAATTCAAACTCTGGCGAATTTCTATTCAGAGTAGTTTCCTTATTTAAAGGAGCCCAAATATCTTGTTGCTTTAGAAGTACTTTCATCTTAATTTGCCATAAGCTGAAGCTATTCTTACCATCAAACTTTTTTATCTTCAACCCCGAAGTATTCATGTTTTCAAATCAACAAACAACCAGCAATACACACGATATACAGTCTGATTTCAACAAACACAATTCTGCGGTAAGGTATACAATAGCAAGCAATATCTCAACAACAATATGCTACTGAAACTACTGATTTCAACGAAATGCAATCAGCCACAAGCCAAGCACACTACTTAGCACAAAACAGTAGCAAATACTCGCACAAACCAAGCACAAAACCACAATCACAAAATGCCCAAAATTCGACAATCAAAGAGTCACCCATCTAGAAAACTACTATGCCCTAGCCAAACGCCTCCTGCTGTATCTCTCTGAATATGAAACTTCTGACCACGAAATTATAAAGGAAGGAAGTTCAGGAAGCTTACAACACGTCTTCAAAATTTGAGATGCAACGGAGCACAAACGAGGAAGGCGCACGAGTTGGCGTCGGAGTGTGCAGACTAGCGCCGACGACAACGACAATTGCGGCAATGGAGAAATCCCTTACAGAAATGGCTTGAACCTTGATGAAACTCTTCGAAACTTCAAATGCAAACCCAAAGATGTCCAACCTCTCTTTGATACCAATTTTTGTGCGGAAAGATCAAACAAATGTGGAGCATCTAGGGTGGCGTGAAGAAGAGATCAACATGGATGATAAGAATGCAAGTGGAGAATTCGAAAGAACAATAAATTTACGTGGTTCCCCAACACAGGTACATCCATGGGTGATCAATCTATCATGATTCCTTACTATATGGTTGCTGGTACAAAGAAGGGGGAGAACGAAATCTAGGGATTTGGCTTGTTGGCCTCCCTTGTGTTAGAACTCGAGTATTTTGATAATGCAAAACCTATGTGAGGAAACATATTCTATTTCATAGTTAAGTCTGTACTACTTTAATTCAGAAGGCTGTTAGAACAATTTCCAAGCAGACGAACAGATTGAGATGGCTCCAGATGATAATACTTTCAAGTTACAGTAAAATTGGACAGTTACAGGTTCAAGCATTCGAAGAATAAAACAGCAGCAAGACTATCAAACAGTTAGAAGGATAACTATCCGAATTTTACAAAGCTTTCGGAGAGTTATTATATCAGACAGTTAAGTTGGTTGAATGTTCGGAGAGTTATGGAGTTAACTATCCGAAAGAAAAAGGAAAATCGGAAAGTTAGAAAGGCTAACTATCCGAAACTTAAGTCATTCAATAAATCACGTGCAGAAATATAGAATAGAAGCTTAAAGGACTTATCGAAGAGCTAGATAACTATCCGAGTTTTCTTTTCGGAGAGTTAGATAACTATTCGAGTTTTTCGGTAAGTTACAGGCATAACTTTCTGGAACTTAAGTCATTTTATTACGCACGTGCAAAATGGAGATGTCAGCAGTTGAAAGATTAAAAGAGAAAAATCAGAGAGTTAGTTAACTATCCGAAATTTCAAAGAGAGTTTCGGTAAGTTACAGTTTAACTATCCGAAACTTAAGTTATTGAAATTGCTACGTGCAGAATTCCAGAAAGAAGATCATTTAAGTTTTCAGAGAGTTAGAAAGATAACTATCCAAAATCTTAAGAGAATTTCGGTGAGTTATGGTTTAACTATCCGAAAGTTAAGTTAGTGATTTTCCCACGTGCAGAATTCCTAACAGATGTTTAGATGGGTTTTTCGGAGAGTTAGAAAGATAACTATTTGAAATCTCAAGAGAATTTCGGTGAGTTGGCTTAACTATCTGAAACTTAAGTTATGTTTTTATGCACGTGCAATTTTGAAGGAAAAGCTGTCAGAGGCTTAAATGAAAGTTTGGTAAGTTACAGTACTTAACTATCCGAAAATCAGGAGCTCTTTCGGTAAGTTAAATACAAGACTCCGAACACTTAACTTAACTTTATCAGACAGAACGGTAACTTACCATATTTAGGTTTGATTATTTACCAAGTACAGCAGAATACATCCGTTGAAAGAAAAATATAATCGTTATACCTTTAGCTTATATATGAGGAGTTTAAGAGAAGAAGATACATAACAGATATAATTTATACAGTGAGCTACACCCCAATTTCAAATACACTCAAGTCTGCAAACAGTGAAGTATACTCTAAAGACTTATTGCAGAAAAAGCTCTATGCGCCAAACTCTGATTGAAAGATTCAAGCTGTTGGTTCGTGGCTTCAACCTGAAAGCTACATTCAGTTGTTGGTTTGAGTTTTGACCTGAAAACTCTAGAGGTTGGTTTACTGAAGTTTTCACCTGAAAACTTCTGTGTTGTTGGTTCTTGCTTTGACCTGAAAGCTAGTGTGTAAGTGTTGAAACACTTAGTGAAGCCCAAGTGAATCTTGGGGGTGGACTAGCCAAGTTGGTGAACCACCTAAAACTTGCTGTGTTATCTTTCTTTATTGCTTTGCATTTGTTTAAATTCATCTCATTTCACTTCTATCTGAATCATTTGTTTCAACAATCAAAAGAACTTAAAAATTACACACTTTCACCATTCTCCCCCCCTCTGGTGAGTCTACCGATCCTAACAATTGGTATCAGAGCAAGGTTAATCCTTCATAAGATTTAACCATCTGGATTTATGGCTTAATTTGCTGAGGGACAAAACATCCACAGACCTCCTCTATTCGATGGCTCCAATTATAACTATTGGAAGAATAGAATGTTTCCTTAGGAGTTCTGATGTTAAACTCTAGAAGATTGTTGTTCTTGGAACTACACTTCCAACCAGTAATGTTATGGACTGGTCTGAGGAGGATGAGAAAATCATCTAGTTGGATGCTAGAGGGTTGAATGTCATTTATTGTGCACTAACTGCTGATGAATATAATAAAGTATCTGCATGTAAATCTACTCGTGAGGCCTAGAAAATCCTTCAAGTTACTCATGAAGGTACAAGCTAGGTTAAGGATACAAAAATCAGTATTCTTTTAAGAAAACTTGAACTGTTTAAAATGAATGATAATGAAAACATAACTGAAATGTTTTCTAGATTTACTGAAATCACTAACAGTCTGAAAGACTTGGGAAAGGAGTTCTCTTCACGTGAGCAGGTACTGAAGATCTTGAGGAGCTTAACTGTTAAGTGGAAACAGAAGTCCACATCTATTCAAGATTCCAAGGATCTTAACAACTATACAGTTGAAGAATTGTTGGGCAATCTTTTGGCCCACGAAGTTCAGATGAAAGACTAGAAAGAGCAAGAAGGAACTGTTGAAAAGAAAGCTGAAAGAAAAAGGAAATAGCATTTCCATCTACAGAAGAAGTTCCAAGCTCAAATGATGATGAGATCATGTTGCTGGCAAGAAATTTCAAAAAATTCATGAAGAAAAAGAATAAGCCCAGCTACTCTAAAAGAACTGTTCCTACATGTTTCAAATGTAAAAGGCAAGGGCACATACAAACCTTCTGTCCATTTCAAACAGAAGAGGATCAAGGAGATAAGAAGAAGAGATTGAAGGACAAAAAGAAGATGGCTCTCAAAGCTATGTGAGATGACAATAGCTCTTCAAGCTGCTCATCAGATTCTGAAGAAGAAGCTGCAACAAATGTTTGTTTTGCAGCACAAGAGGTATGCTCTACTTCCTCTAGTTCAGAAAATGAGCATGATGATTTAGACATAAACAGTCTTTTATCTACTGTAGATAATTTATATGTGAAGTGTAGAGATTTTAAGAAAGAAATTAAAAGATTAAATCATTACTTAGAAAATTCATTTGCTGAATTAGAATCAACTATAGTTGAAAATAGGAATCTAAAATTAAATTTAGATAAGTATAATTGTGATAACTGTGAATTAAAAGATGAAAATAAAAATCTATCAACTACTATATCAGATTTGAAAAATACTATATGTAAATTTACTCAAGGACAAAAAGGATTAAATAAAATAATAGGATCTCAACGATCAAATGGGAATAAATATGGCCTAGGGTATGCTACACCACAAGAAATACCTTATTGTGGTGGAGTGATTCGATCTTATAGAGATGGCACCACTGTGTTTGCCATCAAACGAAGATCAGGTCATATGTGGCTGCCAAGAGGCAATAGATTTAATGTTTTAAGGACTAACTCTACTAGACCCAAGAAGATGTGAATACCAAAAGCTTTAATTTCAGTATAATTTGCAGGGTGACAAGGAGTTTCAAGCACGTTCAACTAAATGGATTGTGGATAGTGGATGCTCAAAGCATATGACAGGTAAGAAAAGCTTTCTTGACTTAGTTAAAAACTTAAGTTCAGGATCTGTTAAGTTTGGAAATAATGAAAAGTGTAAAATAACTCCAATAGGAAATATTACATCTGAAAATGGTATAATTGAGAATGTCTTGCATGTAAATGGATTAAAACAAAATTTGTTAAGTGTAGGACAATTATGTGATAAAGGCTATACTGTTTCTTTTAATGCTAAAAGCTGCTACATTATTGATCCTGCCACAAATGAAACAAAATTTACTGGTATTAGAAATTGCTCAATATATATATTAAACTTTCCATGTGAAAATTCTGCAAGCAATTCTTATTTGGTAGCAGCTAGTGAAGACGATTGGATGTGGCATAGAAGACTTGGTCACATCAGTATAAAGAATATCAGAAAGCTATCCACGGGTGATCTTGTTAGAGGTCTGCCTAAACTCACTTTTAAGAAGGATAGAGTGTGTAGTGAGTGTATGCTAGGGAAGCAGAAGAGAACTGCTCTTCACAGCAAAAGTGTTGTTTCCACCAAAAGGCTATTAGAACTGCTACATCTAGATTTGTTTGGTCCTTCTCAAGTATCAAGTCTTGGGGGTCAAAAATATACCTTTGTTATTATTGATGATTTCTCCAAATTAACTTGGGTGATATTTTTGATACATAAGAATGAAACTTGCAATGAGTTCAGGAATTTCTACATAAGAGTTCAGAATCAAAAGGAACTAATAGTGAAGAAAATTAGAAGTGATCATGGAGGTGAATTTGAAAACTATGAATTTGAAAACCTCTACAATTCATTTGGAATTTTGCATGAATTCTCTTGTCCTAGAACTCATGCTCAAAATGGAGTTGTGGAAAGGAAAAATAGGACATTACAAGAAATGGCTAGAACTATGTTAAATGCCACGAATCTACCTAAATTTCTTTGGGCAGAAGCTGTAGGAACAACTTATCACATTTCCAACAGATCTCACATTAGATCCATATTGAAAAAGACACCCTTTGAAATTTGGTTCGATAAAACTCCAAATGTTGGCTATTTTAAGACATTTGGATGCAAATGTTTTGTCTTAACAACAGGAAATGCTAAAGACAAGTTTGATGCTAAGTCTGAACTTACCATACTTGTTGGTTACTCCTCGAGAAGCAAAGCTTACAGAGTATATTTTGCTGAAGATAGAAGAGTGGAGGAAAGTATAAATGTTCAGTTTGATGAAAATCTGTTCTAGAATTTCAAAAACTGAAGATTAATGATGATAGTGAAAATGAATACTTTAAAGATGATAAAAGCAAGCAGAATACCAATTCACAAGTGTTAGATCAGAATCTCAACCATAGATATCAAAATCATAACTGTTGGAAGTTTAGATCTGATCATCCCGAGGAACAAATTATTGGAAATATATCTAAAGGGGTACAAACCAGAAGCAAAGCACAAGATATCTGCAATTTTTGTGCATTTGTGTCAGAAATAGAGCCAAAATCAGTAGATGAAGCTTGTAAGGATACCTACTGAACAATGGCTATGCATGAAGAATTAAATCAGTTCCAAAAAAATAATGTGTGGGAACTAATAGAAAAACCTGCAGAAAAATCCATCATTGGAACTAAATGGATTTTCAAAAGCAAATTAGATGAAGAAGGTAACATTCTCAGAAATAAAGCTCGATTAGTTGCACAAGGCTACAATCAACAGGAAGGTATTGACTATGAAGAAACTTTTGCTCCTATAGCCAAAATTGAAGCTATCAGAATGTTGTTTGCCTTTGCAAATAGTATGAAGATAAGATTGTTTCAAATGGATGTGAAAAGTGCCTTCTTAAATGGAGAAATTCAAGAAGAAGTGTTTGTTAAACAACCTCCTGGATTTGAAGATGAACTTAAGCTAGATCATGTCTACAAACTGAGAAAGGCTCTATATGGTTTGAAATAGGCACCTAGAGCTTGGTATGAGAAATTAAAAAAAATTTTAACTAAAAACAATTTTTCTATAGGCAAAGTGGACAACACTTTGTTTATCAAAACTTTTGATGTACACATGTTGATTGTTCAGATATATGTTGATGATATAGTCTTTGGAGCCACTTCAGAAGATCTCTGTCATGAATTTCAGAATTTGATGAAAAATAAATTTGAAATGAGCATGATGGGAGAATTGAAGTTTTTCTTGGGATTACAGATTCATCAAATGCATAATGGTATCTTTGTCAATCAAGAAAAATACTGCAAAGAGATGTTGAAGAAATTTGGTTATGAAAACATCAAATCCGCAAATACTCTAATGAGTTCAAGCATTAAAATAGAAATGGACGATTCAAGTGTTGTAGTGGATCAAAGGCAATATAGAGGTATGATTGGATCCCTGTTATACCTTTCAGCTAGCAGGCCAGATATTATGTTCAGTGTATGCTTATGTGCTAGATTTCAAGCATCACCAAAGGAATCACATTTGAAATCAGTCAAAAGGATTTTCAGATATCTACAAGGAACAAAAGATTTTGGATTATTCTACTTAGCTAATAGTAGTTTGATTTTAACAAGTTATAGTGATGTAGATTATGCAAACAGCAGATCTGATAGAAAAAGTACTAGTGGTACTTGTCAACTACTTGGATGTTCTTTAATCTCATGGTTCAGTAGGAAACAAAATTGTATAGCTTTATCTACTACTGAAGCCGAGTATATTGCAGCTGGATTGTGCTGTGCACAAATCCTTTGGATGCAGCAAACCTAGTAGATTACAGACTGAAAATTCAGAATTCAATCATATTTTGTGATAATAGTAGTAGTGCAATCAGTCTATCTAAGAATACAGTACTTCATTCCAGAGCCAAGCATATCAAGATCAGACATCATTTTCTGAGAGATCATGTGGAGAAAGGGAACATTTCACTTAAGTTTGTGCCAACAGAAAATCAACTTGTAGATATTTTCACCAAACCTTTAAATGAATCAACTTTTAATCATATTAGACGAAATCTAGGAATATGTTCTTTACAAGATCTTTAAATTTTTTTTTTTCATCAAGCTCACCATATGGGAGCTTGTTTTTCTACTAACCTACTCGTGTAGGATACAGTCAATATCAGTTTTACAGAAACTTAGTTTTACAATCCTCACCTTTTAATATAATGACAAAAAGGGGGAGAAGAATTTGGAAATTTGGTCACTTACAGTATTTTCAGCAAGCACTGAAAGAGAATCATTAAAAGAGAAGAAAAACTCAGCACATAGATAGGGGGAGAAGTTAGCTCAAAGTCAGGGGGAGGAATCCCTTCTTGTCAATATAGTATTGATAAATTCCTGTTTTATTTTTCTCTATGTGACTGATTGTATAGTAATACACTAGGGAGTGAAATACATGTAAATAAATGTAAAGGTTTTTGTCATTATCAAAAAGGGGGAGATTGTTAGAACCTAAGTATTTTGATAATACAAAACCTATGTGAGGAAACATATTGTATTTCACAGTTAAGTCTATACTGCTTTAATTCAGAAGGCTGTTAGGACAATTTCCAAGTAGACGAACAGATTGAGAAGGCTCCAGATGATAATACTTTCAAGTTACAGTAAAATCGGACAGTTACAGGTTCAAGCATCCGAAGAATAAAATAGCAGCAAGACTATTGGACAGTTAGAAGGATAACTATCCGAATTTTACAAAGCCTTCGGAGAGTTATTATATCAAACAGTTAAGTTGGTTGAATGTTCGGAGAGTTATGGAGTTAACTATCTGAAAGAAAAAGGAAAATCGGAAAGTTAGAAAGGCTAACTATCTGAAACTTAAGTCATTCAATAAATCACGTGCAGAAATATAGAACAGAAGCTTAAAGGACTTAACGGAGAGTTAGATAACTATCCGAGTTTTCTTTTCGGAGAGTTAGATAACTATTCGAGTTTTTCGGTAAGTTACAGGCATAATTTTCTGGAACTTAAGTCATTTTATTACGCACGTGCAAAATGGAGATGCCAGTAGTTGAAAGATTAAAAGAGAAAAATCGGAGAGTTAGTTAACTATCCAAAATTTCAAAGAGAGTTTCGGTAAGTTCAGTTTAACTATCCGAAACTTAAGTTATTGAAATTACCACGTGCAGAATTCCAGAAAGAAGATCATTTAAGTTTTCAGAGAGTTAGAAAGATAACTATCTGAAATCTTAAGAGAATTTCAGTGAGTTATAGTTTAACTATCCAAAACTTAAGTTAGTGATTTTCCCATGTGTAGAATTCCAGACAGATGTTCAGATGGGTTTTTCGGAGAGTTAGAAAGATAACTATCCGAAATCTCAAGAGAATTTTGGTGAGTTGTGGCTTAACTATCTGAAACTTAAGTTATATTTTTATGCACGTGTAGTTTTGAAGGAACAACTGTTAGAGGCTTAAATGAAAGTTTGGTAAGTTATAGTAGTTAACTATCCGAAAATCAGGAGCTCTTTCGGTAAGTTAAATACAAGACTTCGAACACTTAACTTTACACGTGAGCAACTTAAAATCCTCACGTGACTTAGAGAACAAAACATGAGTGATGAATCGGCAAGTTATCGATGCTTTCGGTAAGTTATTTTTATAACCATCTGAAAGCTTGAGATTTTCGGAAGGTTATTTACTGTTTATCAGACAGAACGGTAACTTACCATATTTAGGTCTAATTATTTACCAAGTACAGCAGAATACATTCGTTGAAAGAAAAATATGATCGTTATACCTTTAGCTTATATATGAGGAGTTTAAGAGAAGAAGATACACAACAGATATAATTTATACTGTGAGCTACACCCCAATTTCAAATACACTCAAGTCTGCAAACAGTGAAGTGTACTCTAAAGACTTACTGTAGAAAAAGCTTTGTGCGCCAAACTCTGATTGATAGATTCAAGCTGTTGGTTCGTGGCTTCAACCTGAAAGCTACATTTAGTTGATGGTTTGAGTTTTGACCTGAAAACTCTAGAGGTTGGTTTACTAAAGTTTTTACCTGAAAACTTCTGTGTTGTTGGTTCTTGCTTTGACCTGAAAGTAAGTGCATAAGTGTTGAAACACTTAGTGAAGCCCAAGTGAAACTTGGGGGTGGACTAGCCAAGTTGGTGAACCACCTAAAACTTGTTGTATGTTATCTTTCTCTACTACTTTGCATTCGTTTAAATTCATCTCATTTCACTTCTATTTGAATCATTTGTTTCAACAATCAAAAGAACTTAAAAATTACACACTTTCACCATTCACCCCCCCTCTAGTGAGTCTACCGATCCTAACACCTTGGTCGAAGATGACCCCTTATATAGGGACAACGATGGGTGATACCCAAAAGACAAGTTTGCCCCTATACAAATTATCAAAGAAATACAACCATAGACAATGACATATACATATACTTGATCGAAGACACACGCATCACAACTCATTGCATGATGTGGACATTGAGTCATTAAATCTTTAAATCTTTCAAAATATTTCTAGAATGATTCTCCCTATTTTTGGCTACACATTAATATTTCCTTTTTCGTTTTAATCGTTTGATATGTTGGATAATATTTTTCCAGAAAAATAGAGCAAAATTCAGTCCATGCAAAAATTGTATCAGGCGATAGAGTATATAACCATCTCTTAGCTATGTCTTTTATAGAAAAAGAGATATATCTAAGTTTAATAGCATCAATACTTATGTTCGGCATTTTCATCATTTGACAAACTTCGTTAAATTCTCTAAGGAAATAATAGGCATCTTCTCTTTCTAATCCATGAAAGTGTGGTAATTGACTAATATAATTAGATTTCAATCCAAACCTATCTCCCTCAAAGTTTGGCAATCAAATACATGAAGGTTCATCAACTAATTCAATATACACAATTTCCCCTAATGGTTTTTCTACTGGAGCAGCCATATCTTCATTCTCTTTTAAAGAAAGGTTAGCTACACCCTTAAGGATTTCGTTAAAGTCCAATTCAGAAAATATTTCAATACGCCTCTATGTTGAATAATCTTGTGTAGGTGTTCTTACTAATCGTTTAGTGCTAGGAGAATGAATCCATGTGCTCATAAACTCTTAACATAAAGTAAAATAGTAGAAGATTAATTACATACCAGTTTGATGCTTTGTTTTTAATAAATAGTTGTTGACGGATGAAGTTGAATTAGCTACTTCTCCTTCTAGTTCCCCAACGAATTTTCTTTTCTTTCCTTAAGTGTTGGTAGCTCCTAAATAACATTCTATTCTATATTTATAATGCACGTCCATAAGGCAAATGAATCTCGTTGCAAGAACGTGTCTTGTAACGTGCAGTATGGTTCCTATTTTTATGGATACATGTTCCACTTCTAATTTCAAATTTCAGTAACCGCTAAACCGATGAAGTTTCGTTCGTGGCTAAAAGAATAACCGTTCAGCTTAATCTACAAACTAACCTCGTTGAGTTATAGTTAACTCAATGAACTAGCTTCAGTTACTATTTCTAACTCAACGAACTAACCTCATTGAGTTACAGCTAACTCAATGGACTAGGTTCGTCGCCTATTTGCTAACTCCACAGACTAACCTCATTAAGTTATAGTTAACTCAATGGAGTGACCTTATATTTTATTATTGACCTCGTGGAGTTAAGGTTAACTCAACGAACTTACTTCGTTGAGTTAACACTTAGCAAATTTTTCTAAAACTTTCTCCTCGTATTAACTTCTATATATATATATTTTTCTCTTGCAATCTGTCCACTTAATTAAAGTTAAATACATGTCATTTATGTAGTGTTCTAATGTAACTCATTTAAATCTGAACATTATATGCATATTTAACTTACAGTTCACTTCCTATTATGTAGAATTTACATTTTACTTTTTAGCTTGCAAATATATTCAGGCATTAACGAATTATCATGCATTTAATCATGTCATTCATGAAATTTGTAAATCTTTTAAACAGTCTTGCACATTGTTTAAGCAATTGTATAATATTCAATACAATTCTCAATTATATCATTCAGTCTCAAACATGACTTCAAAAACATCTGAAAAACATTCATTTATATGAATAGTTTACATTTACATACAGTCAAATATTTTTCAATACAAATATAGGTAGACGAACAATATAATTAATCATTTTTCCAAAGTTCATCTACTTCCTTTTGGAGCTTTTCTAATTATTGTTCTAATTGATTTATCCTCTCAATAGCCCCTGTAATGCCTCTAAAAGGTCCACAAATCTCAACAGTAGCATAATTTCTGTATTCTTTCACTGAAATGGTTCTTGATCTTATCCTTTCAGATGTCCATTTCATAAAATCAATGTTGTCCACCATCAACAGTGGAATCAAATCTCTGTAAAATAATTTCTTCTTTGCTGCTCTCAACTTGGAGATAAAAACTGCAAACCAATTAACTTGAATCTTGTTCACAACTGCATATGTGACCCTTTTAACAAACTGACTTAGTTCAATATCGTGGCCTTGTCATTGGTAAACATTTTTAATCAAAATGTTAGCTACCATGTGTGCTTTACCATTTAAGTGCTTTATTCTGTTTAATAATGGCACACCAGGATTGATAGCTAAATAATCCTTTATTTCCTGTTCTGTCCACTCGATTGTAGTTGTGTTTTCCAGAATTTCTATCCCTTCATTTTTCAATTCAAAAGTGCTGTGGAGAAGCTCTAGTGTTATCTGTACATTAGCTTGCTCCACGTTAGAAATTAACTTTCCTTCTTCTTCTCTCAAGTTTGCATAAAAATAGGGCATTAGATTTTCATATACTACATGCCTTTTCTATTGAGAAATAAATTGTAGCAGACCTCGGAACTCAAATAATTCTTTAATTTCCTACATACCGTCCTAGTTTACTAGTATACTATATATAATATCATAACCCCTAATCTCTTGATATTTATTGTATGCTTCCTGACTCCAAAAGTGTACTTCATTCAGAATTGTTGTTTCAGCTAGGTTAGGAATTTGAATTTGTTGCTCCAGAGGGGTTTGCTCTTGAACTTCTTCAATGTGCTGAACTTGAATTTGTTGGAAATAATCTGGAGATTCTTGCATTCTTGCTTCTACTTCTGTTTGTGGTGAAGAGCCGGCAAAACTCTCCACTCTTCTTTCTTGAATCCTCTTTAAAATTTGTTGAAGAGTCTCTCCCTCTTTAGTGGAATTTGTCGAGATATTTCCTTCTTGTTCCATATGCTTTTGTTCAATTTCTTGTTTAGTGTCTTCCCTTTCCTGACTACCAATCTGCATTGTCATTGTTCTTTCTGATTCTATGGCTGATTGGGATGGAGTCACGGGCAAATCAGCTTCTACCCTAATTTCAGTTTCTTTTGTTTGTACAAGCTGCAAACTAATTTTAGCCTATTTTTCTTCTCTTTGCTCTTGTTGTTGTTGCTCCTACTCCTCCTCAGATTCAGATAGCAGGTCTACAAAAATAGTCTCTACAAGCCCTTCTAATATTTTAAGCTCAGGTTTAATCTCTATAGGAGCTTCAAGCACTATCTCTTTTCCTTTCCTTCTTCTAAATAGCTGTGCTTGGTCTTCCTCTTCCTCCTTTGAGATTAAATCTATAAAAATAGGCTCTGTAGGCCCTCGAGCCATAGGTACTAGCTCTTCCTATTTTACTTTTTCTATAATTTCTGGTCTCGAAGGACCAACTTCAATTTCTTTTGCAGCCATTGATCTAGTTGCTTCCTGATGCTGCTCTACTTTAATTTTATACTAGGCCTTCAACTTATCTGCAACCCTTTTATTACAGAGTGCATCGTATAGCAAATGCGATTTTGCCACAACCATATCCTTAGAATTTCCTTGGCTCTTGGCAACTTTGACAAGCTTTGCAAATTTTCTCCATTCCTTTGGCATCGATGGCCCCAAAAAATGTTGCTCTTTTTATCGGCCTTGGCAGTGGAATGGATGGTCCCGGCTACTGTTCCTTAGTAACTGGTTTTTCAGCAGCCAGCTCTTCCGCTGCAGGCTCTTCTGCTACTTCCTCTGTTGCTCCCAAATTGCCCACTAGGCATGTCCACCAATATGTCGTACGAACCATAATCTGGACTTGTGTCAGATCAATTCTAAGGCAACTTCGTTGTTTGGCCTGATTTTTCTTTCTCTGTTCATAGCAACTTCTATTACTACTTTAATCCTCGTCTCCACAATCTGAGGTATGGTAATATCTAAATCTACTAAAACTTTCATCTAGTAGAAGATGTCAGATTCTACTTTTTGGTGTTCTTTTTCCCTTGTCATGTTCCTGATCATTTGTCTCGTATGTCATTCTTCTAATTCTTTGAGAAATCTTATGGTGTCTATTTCCTCCCAAAACTCTGGTGTCATGTTGTCTTCATGGTGTGATGGAACGGAATGGAATTGCTCTGATCTCTATTGTTCTAAGTTCTAAATGATTCTATAGATAATGCTCCAAAATCCTAAGTTTTAATATAAATAAACCCTAAGTTTTAAGCAAGTAATTGGGCCATTTTCCCACGCAAACTCTCGCTCTCTCACTTACCTCTTCGTGGAGTTACGATTAACTCCATGGACTAAGTCTGTAGACTTAACTACAAGACTTCGTTGAGTTACAGTTAACTCAACGAGGTAAGTTCGTTAACTTATCCTAGACTCAACGGAGTAAGTTCATTGAGTTAAGCGTAACTCAATGGACTTTTCATAAAGTTATAACTAATAAAAATACTTATAATAATAATTTTCACTTCAGTCTAGACCGAAGAATTTCTAGTCTAACTAACTCTTAATTTTTCATCATTTTAAAATTTCAGTCAAACCGTTATATTCCTCGGTGGAACTAACATTAATTACTTCTTTTTTTTTATATTTCGATTGAACTGATATTGTGCTTTAGCAAAATCGACATTTTTACTTAATATCTTATATAGATTTTTTTGTTTTCAGATCGATGGATCCTATCGGTTGAACTACAACAAAAAAAAAATTCTTTTAATATAAGTTTCGGTAAAACCGATAATTTCTTTCGGTTGAACTGTGACTATGTTTAAATAAGGTTTTTTTCTCTTCTACTTAGATAATTTCTTACTAAGTAAAGCAAGAGTAGTCCTCTACTCTTCTTCTATAATTCCAAAGGAACTTTTTGGAATCTTCAAAATAGGTCTAAGTCTTTGTCTATTTACTTTAAATATATTCTGTTAGGAATTTTTTTTTTATGATAAATGCTTTATTAAAGTTTATAAAATAAGTCTAAATAATATTTTCTAAGTATAATAGTCACGTAATTAAATGTTGACAAGTTATCGGAAAGTTTCCTTTTTATTTCAAATAGTTAACTTCCGAATAGTTAAAGTTTTTGGATAGTTAAAGTTTTCGGATAGATAGATTTTAAGATAGTTAAACTTTCGGATAGTTAATGTTTTGATTTACTCAAAGAGTTATGTTAAAAACTCATATAGTTAAGTTATTTGCATGTGTGTTATTAATGTTTTAAGTTGTCACGTGTTTTGCATATGCGTTCATTAATGAAAATCGAAGAGTTAGATAACTATTCGAGTTTTTATACGTATGGATAAATAACTATTTGAGTTTATGTTAAAAACTCGTATAGTTAAGTTATCTACACGTGTGTTTTTAATGTTTTAAGTTGTCACATGTTTTCCATGTGCGTTCGGTAATGAAAATTGAAGAGTTAGATAATTGCTCGAGTTTTTATACGCAAGGATAGATAACTATTCGAGTTTTATAAAAGGACTAACGAACAGATAAGTTTTCTATGTTCAATCATGTGTTTTGCAGGTGCAAAAACTCGAAAAGTTATAGATAAGTGTTCAAGTTTTTACAGGACTTAAAGGATAAGTGTTCGACTAAAATGAAGACTTAGAAGATATTCTACAAAAACTCTAGGAAGATAAAGTTTTAGTGAATCTATGAGTGGAGATCATGGAAATTCAAAATGATAGTGGAGAAAGTGGAAATTCAAAAAGATAGTAATTTGAATTAAAGAAAAAATTAGTACGTGGATTATGGATTAAGTGGATGAACATGTTGAATGTTAAGACATAGTTTGACTACAAATAGAGAGTACGAGCTACATTACAATAAGGATCCCAATCTCAAAAACCAAGTCTGAATATTCAATCTCGGTCCCTAATTAAAAAGTTAAATTTGAATATTCATATCCAGAAAAATTCTCCAACATTAGATGAAGTTTGAAATTCCAAGCAATTTCAGAAAAGGAGCTGCAAATGCAAGAAGTTTGAAAATTCGACAACTAGAGAAGAAGAGATATAGAAGTTGAGCAAAAAGAAGGAATGGAGCTATGTGCATAAAGATCAGGTTTTATACAATTCGAAATTAGTTTTGAATAAGGACTTCATTTTCTATTTGAATTGTACATCGGACATTACTATATCAAAACCGTCAAGAAGGGAATTGATTTAAAAGATATTGTAAATTCTGTCTTTAAATTTTATAAAGAATAGAATTTTATTTATGAGTGTTTTGTGCTCTTGTTTTATCTGCTGGTAATTTCAATTACTAAAGACACAATTCACCTCCCCTCTTGTGATACAACAATCTTACAACTAGTATCAGAGCATTTATTGTTGTCAGATTGCGTACACTCTGCTACAACTGGTATCAAAGCATTTTTCATAATTAAGAGCTTTCATTTCTCCATTTAGGAATCGGGTTTTCTTGTCATTTACTTAGGATCATCTGTTTAAAATGGATAATACTGAAATCTTAGTTATGACTGAAGGACAGACCACTAATCGTCCTCCTATGTTTGAAGGTAGCAATTATGGCTACTGGAAATATAGGATGAAAGTATTCTTTCAGTCAATTGATTTCAAACTATGGCATATAATTAGCAATCCTATAATGTTAGTTATGACTCCATATGATACTTGGACTTTTGATGAAAAGGAGCGAATGACACTGAATACTAAAGGTTTAAACATCTTGTTTTGTACTTTATCTCATGATCAATTTAACAAAGTTTCTACATGTCAAATTGCATATGAGATATGACATGCATTAGAAGTTGCCAACAAAGGTACTAACCAAGTCTAGGAATCTAAGATTAATATGTTAGTACATAAATATGAACTTTTTAAAATGCATGAAAATGAATGTATCTCTGATATGTTTTCCCATTTTCTTGAGATTGTAAATTCATTAAAATCCTTAGGCAAGAAATTCGAGGAAAAAGACTTGGTAAGAAAGATCCTTAGATCTTTAACTAAAATTTAGGCTTAAAAGACAACATCTATTGAAGAGTCCAAAGATTTAAATACATATACTCTCAATGATCTCATAGGCAATCTGACAGCCTATGAAGTACAACATTTAGATACAAAAGGGAAGAATCCTAGAAGAGATCTGGCTTTTGAGGTTGATAAAGTCTTAGAAGTCACTAGTGATTTTGACAATGATTTACTGTTGTTGACTAGAAAATTTAGAAATCTATTGAAGAAACGTAGGAACTTTGGGTTAGCAAAGACATCTGGAGATATGAATAAGAAGTCATTCATGAAAGACAAAATCATATGCTACAAGTGCAATAGGCCGGGTCACTTTCAAACTGATTGTCATCACAACAAAGATAAGAAGAATTCGAGGAAGAATTTTAAGAATAAGAAATTCACAAAGAGAAAAGCACTTAAAGTGACATGGGATGACACTTCAACTTCATAGAGTGAAGAAGCAAAGGATTCAACTTCAGACAATGAATCCTCATTAAAATTAGATTCAGAAGAAAATCTGGCAAATGTATGCTTCATGGCAAAATCCAGTGAGGTACACAAATCAAAATGGATAATGGATAGTAGAGCATCTAGCCACATGACTAGAGATATACGATTACTTACAAAAGTAACAAAGACCAAGAATGGACAAGTTACCTTTGGAAATAAAAGCAAAACAAATATCCTTGGGTTTGGCAAGGTTCAGGTAACTGAAAAATATTTTATAAATGATGTCTTATTAGAGGAAAACTTAGGTTTTAATTTATTGAGTGTTCTTGTTTTAATGAAGTTTTAAAGAGTAATTTTTGAAAAAGATTCCTGTAAAATCATGGACATGTCTACAAACAAAATTTTATTCACTACATATAAGAAAGGATCTGTTTGTATTCTGAATTTGCCTTTTGATATTATTAAAGACAATGCTTGCTTAATTGCAAAATCGGTTGAAGTTATTTTATGGCATAGAAGGCTAGGACACTCAAACTTAAAATTATTACAAAAGCTGTCTAAAAAGAATCTAGTTAGAGGTTTACCTAGTATTAAGTACTCGAAAGAGTTTATGTGTGATGCATGTCAACTAGGTAAATTACATAAAACGTCTTTTAAAAGTTTAAATGAAATAACAAGCAAAAGAGTATTAGAACTAGTGCATATGGATTTATTTGGACCTACTAGGACAACCAGTTTAGGCGGTAAACATTATGCTTTTGTACTAGTTGATGACTATTCTAGGTTTACTTGGGTTTATTTTCTAGCTAATAAAACTGAAGTTTTTGAAATATTTAAGATATTCTGTAATAAAGTTCAAAATGAGAAAAATGTTAAAATTCAAAAACTTATGAGTGATCATGGTACAAAATTTGATAATGATCAAATCACCTTTTGTGAAGAATTAGGCATAGATCATGGGTACTCATTTCCAAGAGCTCCTTCACAAAATGGAATAGTAGAACGTAAAAACAGATCACTTCAGGAAATGTCCAGAAACATGTTAAATTAAAATAAGTTACCCCTATCTCTTTGGGCAGAAGCAGTTCATAAAGCATGTTATGTTATAAATAGAGTACATCTAAGACCAATTTTGGATAAAACTCCTTATGAGATATGGTATAACAGGACTCCCAAAATAAGTTATTTAAAACCCTTTGGCTGCAAGTGTTTTATTCTAAACACTAAGGAACGTAGAGATAAATTTAAAGCCAAATCAGATGAGGGTATTTTTGTTGGTTATTCCGTTAGAAGTAAGGCATATAGAGTATATAACAAATCAACAGAAACCATTGAGGAAACCCTACATGTGAAATTTCATGAAAATTCTCATTTGGATTTTAGACATGTTGAAAACTTTGATTCAAAAATTCTCCTAGAAATGGTACCAAATGATGTTGATAGAGAAATTGAGAGATTATTTGACGGAATAAGAAATATAAACTTAAATGATGAAGATTTAGAAGAAAATAATGTCATACCTATAGAAAATGTAGAACAACATAGAAATTGGTGTTATGCTTCATCTCATCCTATTGATTAGATAATAAGCGATCCTAATCAAGGAGTTAGGACTAGGTCATTAGTAGTCAACATTTGTGGTGCTTATTCATTTGTTTCCTTACTAGAACCTAAGAAAATTGAAGATGCCTTAGAAGATGAATTTTGGTATTTAGCTATGCAAGATGAGCTAAATCAATTTATAAGAAATGAGGTATGGGATCTAATTTCACCACCTGAAAATCAATCAATAATAAGAACAAGGTGGGTATTTCGAAACAAAGTAGATCAGTATGGACATATAGTTAAAAATAAAGCTAGGTTAGTTGCTCAAGGTTACAAGCAAGAGGAAGGAATTAACTATGATGAAACATTTGCTCCTGTTGCTAGACTAGAATCAATATGAATTTTGTTAGCATATGCTTGTGTATTGATTGTGAAATGTTAGATCACACAACTGGTCACCAGCAACGACGCCAAAAATGCTTGTTCTTGGGTTTTGTTAACTTCTATTTTTAAACTTGTTTAATTTGTCTTTATACTTATATCAATAATTACTTTTAGAAGTAAACTAACAACCTTTCACACAAATTAGATATTAATTCCAATTTGTATTTTAATTGCAAGTGCACAATGTATATTGTATTTGTGTGCAAGTACAGGTCGATCCCACAGAGAATTGAGTAAGAATTGTGTACTGTTTCATTTTTTTTATATTAGACTTAATGTGCTCAATAATCACTCTGTTGAGTTACAGTTAACACAATGGACTAAGTTTGTAGAGTTATGGCTAACTCAACGGACTAACCTCGTGGACTTAAGTTAACTCCATGAGCTTATCTTTCCCGTTAAATACTATTAATTACAAAGGAATTCGGCCAACCATTGGGCGGTTCCATAGATTGTAAATAACATCAATTAAGCTCTTTAATGCTAGTTAAGATTAGATTTATCATTAAGCAACACTAACATTCAGATATTTCAAACAGTAACCATTAAAATCTTTAAGTATTTGGAACGAATCAATTTCAGTAAACTATAAAACTATTTTCTATTTTCTGAATCAAACAAACATAAAGCACTCACAATACTGACAATGATACATTAATCATGATACAAAACAAATAATACAACACTTAAATAATAAATGTAAACACAGATAAATTGTTGTTTTTGGTATTTTTGTTTTGATATGTTCCTGAAGATGAGTGAAAGGTGAAATGTAAAAATTTCTATCGATAGTAAATACTTCCATCACTACATGCAACGCGATTACACCACTGAAAACTTAATCACTTACAATCCTATCTCCTCTCCCTATAGAATCGCGAGTCTAGAATTGCAAGATGATTTCCTCTTCAGCATACTGGCATCAACCCGAAACCAAGGCTAGAAGCTTTACGATCTCCTAAGATATGAGTCGATGCTTGGTGAAAATGGCTTCCCTTCCCGCGATGCGATCACTCCTCTCAGTAGTTGTTAGGCACCGTGTTTGGCTCGGAATCGACCCGACATCAGAAAAGTATCCTCACAGACCTTCGGTGGTTGGTGATTATGGTGATTTTGGTGATGGTGTGGAGTTTCATTGAACTTTCGTCGCTGCTTGCAGTTAATGCGGTCCTCCGTGTTTGGCTCCACTTTCTTCATTTTTCTCCTCTTCTTTTATATTTCTTTCAGTAGTAACTACTTTTGCTTAGATGATTGGTTGGATTTCCTTCATACATATCAACGATGGTGATTTCTTCCACGAGTGAATTCCTACGTAATACGCGCAATCGTGGTTTTCCTTTGAATGTCCTATTTCTATAACTGCTATAGTGGCATATTAGAAAATAAATGGTCCATGGAGTTACAGATAACTCAATGAACTTACTTCGTTGATTTAACTATAAAACACATGCAATAAAGAAATAAGCTACTAACATAACGCGTTACCTTAGTATGTATTCATGTAACTCAACACGTATAGTTATGCTAACTTAACGAGTTAAACATGTGCATCTCATGTGATATACTAATGCATTTAAATTCAACACGTGCATAATTCTAACTTTACAAGTTCAGATATTTCGGATACTTACGAACCTAACTATCCGATGCTCAGATGCATTTCGAATAGTTAATAGATAACTTACCAAAAGTCCACTTAAATCATGTATTAAGGTTTCAACACGTGTATTCCAGGAAATAATAAAATATTTATTTAAAACATATTGTCCGGTGCCTTAAACATAACTCTCCGAAATAATAGAAAATTCGGATACTTAAGAATTCCACAGCCTGCAATTCACCGACAATTCAGAATTGTACTTAATTAACATTAATTCCCTGAATTTATGTAGATTCTTTCATTAAAGCATATAACATTGCAATTATAACATAATGGCTTAATTCTCATATGATAAGCTAAATATTATGCAATTAACCATCATTTAACCTTTAATATTATGCACTTTTTCATTCTAAACAGCTTGTTACATGGATTTCAAATTATATCAAATGGATGTTAAGACTGCTTTTTAAATGGATATATAAAAGAAGAAGTTTATGTAAAACAACCTCTTGGTTTTGAAGATTCAAAACATCCCGAGTATGTTTACAAGCTTAAAAAGGCACTATATGGCCTTAAACAAGCACCTAGGTCTTGGTATGAGAGATTATCTAAATTTCTTATGGAAAAAGGGTACTCTATGGGAAAGGCAGATCACACTCTTTTTATCAAGAAGGTCAAAAAAGATATATTAGTAGTTCAAATCTATGTAGATGACATCATATTTGGAGCAACAAATGATAAATTAGTTGAGTATTTTTCAAAAGACATGACTAATTAATTTGAAATGAGTATGATGGGTGAACTATCATTTTTCCTAGGCTTACAAATTAAGTAGTTAAATTAGGGTACTTTTGTTTCACAAGAAAAATATACTCAAGATTTATTAAAGAGGTTTGGGTTAAACAACACCAAAACAAAAAATACACTAATGAGTACTATCACTAAGTTGGATAAAGATGACTCTTGAAAAACTGTAGATATAAAACAATATAGAAGTATGATTGGTTCATTACTTTATTTAATAGCTAGCCGACCAGATATTATGTTTAGTGTGTGTACTTGTGCTAGATATCAATCTAATCCTAAAGAATCACACCTACTTGTTGCTAAACGAATTTTTAAATATCTATTAGGAACCATCAATTTTGGATTGTTTTACTTTAAACATAGTTCTTTAAATTTAATAGGTTATAGTGATGCTGATTTCGTAGGAAATTCTTTAGTATCATGGTTTAGCAAAAAGCAAAATTATGTAGCATTATCTACAACTGAAGTTGAATATATAACTGCTGCACTTTACTGTACTCAAATCTTGTGGATCAGACAAACTTTAAAAGATTTTAATTTAGCCTATGAACCAACTAAGATTTTTTGTGATAGTAGTTCTGCAATAAATTTGTCTAAAAATCCTATCTTACATTCACAAGTTAAACATATAGAAGTTCGACACCATTTTCTAAGGGATAATGTTATAAAATGAAAAATAGTATTAAATTTTGTTCCTACCACAAAACAACTAGTAGATCTATTTACAAAACTCTTAGATGAGAATACCTTTTCAATTTACGATTAGAACTTGGTATCTATAGGTTATCTGATGTTTAAATTGTCTTGTTCATTGTATAACATTTTGGTTTGTTATAAGGTAGTTTTAGAATTTAATTTCTTTATTATTAAAAAAAAAACAAAATATCTATTTTCGAATTACTATTTACTAATAGTTAAGAATTTATGAAATTTTGATTTTTATTGAAGTCAATTTATTTAAGAAAAAATTCAGAAAATGTTACTTAAGGAAAGTTAATTTAATTCAATATGAGTGTCAACTGTATTTTTGTTACTTATGTATACGCCATTATAGAGATTTTAATTGGAAAATACATAGAAAGTATGTACTGTTTATTAAAGAAAAGTTATTAACATACTGTTAGAAAAATTAAGTCTTGTAGTTGTCTCTTATTCAATTTACTGTCTTATTTTATTGTTTATCTGTAAGTGCTTGAGTAATTAAGTCTGTTGGAGGATCTTAAACCCTAGTCACTTGAACCTACTAGTTTGGGATGTGCTAACTGAAAACTCATTTTATAAGTAATTCAGATTCTATTTAAATTATAAATAAAAAAAGGTTACCTATTCTCACTTATCACTAAGTAACTAGTTATCTTTTCCCTAAGCAAGGGATTGTGATCATGTAAAAAGATGATATTGTGAGAGGTAATACATAAAATATATATATATAAATAAATAAAAAGAGAGGCAATATATTCAAGCTTAATTTCTTTTACAGGTGTTATAACAATTCTACCATAATCTATGCATATAATCTTTGTTATTTTTCTTCATTATTATCTATCCTTAACACATAATGTAATGTATTTATCTTCTTAAGTTCATGTACTCATTATTGAATTCTCTTAAGTTACCTGAAGGTATATCTTTATGAATTTTCTTTTGTAAACTGAATAAGATAAAAGCTAGAAAGTCTAAATTGTTAAATCTACTACTTATTTCTATCTTTAAATTAAAAAAAAAGGAGAGACTCAAATCTATTTAGGGCTTTGCAATCCAGTTTAAGTAAGCTAGATTTTGAACTTTACTAACAAATCTATTTAGGGCTTTGCAACCAAGTTTAAGTAAGCTAGATTTTGAACTTTATTGACAAATCTATTTAGGGCTTGACAACCTAGTTTACGTAAGCTATTTTTTGAACTTTATTGACAAATCTATTTAGGGCTTTGCAACCTAGTTTAAGTAAGCTAGATTTTAAACTTTACTGACAAATCTATTTAGGGTTTCGCAACCTAGTTTAAGTAAGCTAGATTTTGAACTTTAATGACAAATCTATTTAGGGCTTGGCAACTTATTATTAAGTACGCCATAAATTCTCCAGACTATATTTATGTAGGGGGAGCAATTTATCATATGAGAATTCAACCATTATGTTCAAATTGCACTATTATATGCTTTAATGGAAGAATCTGCATAATCTCAGGAAATTAACATTAATTAAGTACACTTCTAAACTGTTTGTGAATTACAGGTTTTTTAATTCTTAAGTCTCTAAATTTTTTGTTATTTCGAAAAGTTATATTGTATATACCAGACAATTATGCTTTAAAGGATTAAAAGAATATTTTATTATTTCTTGAAGTACACATGTTGAGGCCTTAATGCATACCTTAAGTGAAGTTATCTGGTAACTCTTCGAAATGCATCTGAGCATCGGATAGTTAGGTTTGTAAGTATTTGAAAATATCTTAACTCCTTAAGTTAGAATTATGCACATGTTGAATTTCCTTGTTTTAGTATGTCTCATGTTGAAACTTGAACAGTTATGCTTAAGTCTGACTTTTTCGCATATCCATCCGAGAAACTCGAACAGTTAACTTAATATTACTATTTTTTTTGAAAGACTTAAAATCTGACAATAACTATTCTAGTTTGTCATATAGTTATGTGCTTTACCGCTCACAAAACTCAAATAATTTTCCCTCCTTCCTCGTTTAATTCTACCGAATTCGAAATATCAAATATGAAAACTTAAGATATCGACATTTCGATTTATTTTACTTTAGATATTCACGTCGTTTCAATTTTTCTCTTAATGTTATATTTCGTTATTTAAATATTTTAAATTTTTTTTCTTAAGTATTTCGCTTCAATCATAGTTTTAGATTTTAAACTTTACATTTAAAGCATTTTGATTTCCATTCAGCTTTCATTGTTAATTTGTGTCATTTTCTTTATTTTTGTTTCAAACATTATAATTTGTATTTTAGTTTTAGACGTGATATTTTTCATCTGAAACCTTTTAATTTTATATTTTTCTTTTTCTTTTTTTTATTGTTAACATGACGACAAAAGTAAATCCATGGGAAGAGGTGGAATGCGAAAATCAGATAGTGATGGGTAGTACCCACAGCTTTGACACTGTGGTCCAGACTCTCTCTCTCTCTCTCTCTCTCTCTCTCTCTCTCCCTCTATCTATCTATCTATCTATCTACCTATCTATCTATCTATCTATCTATATATATATATAGATAGACTTAAAATATGACAATAACTATTCTAGTTTGTCATATAGTTTTGTGCTTTATTGCTCATAAAACTCGAATAGTTATCATAAGTCTTCAAGTTTTCTCATTTTTACTTAGCTAGTAGTTATTTTCTTTACACGAACAGTTACGCTAAGTCTACTGCTTTAGTTGATTGTAACACTCATACAGTTATTGTAAACATTCAAGTTATTTATTAGTAACGAATCTTATATTTATGATTTCAATGATTGAATCCGTTTATTCGTTTATAAACTCGAAGAATTATAAATGTTTTACTAACAACCTTTCGTGTTTCTACCTTGGTAAAATCCTAGTTTCACAATCTTTACTTCCACTAAGTTCTACAGTGAACAGCGAAAACTAATCGACAATGTCAAGACATGGACGAGGACATGGTAGAATGACAAAACTGCTGAAAAGAGAGATGGAACTTCAGAAGATAAAAAATGAGATCAACAACATTTAACAATTTATTGATGAATAGAAAATTGCCATTCGAAAAATGAGCCTTCGAAGTGAAGGACAAAAAGTTTATCAACTAAAAATGGCAGAGGTTGAGAGCTTAAAACTCTATATTCCATTGTTGCAACCTAAGCATCATGGTGAAGGACCATCAAGACCACAGGTGCCTTTAACAAGAGAAATTAAGAAAACTTTAGAACCTCCTAAACAACTAGAAACACTACAGACATATAGTTGGAAAAAGAAGAAGGCATTAGAATATTTTGGATTGACTATAGGTGTACAAGGCATATTGCAGCAAAGAGAAGAATCGTTGAAAAATGGAAAACAATGTTCCATTGCACAAGCTGGACAGGATTTTGTTTTAGGAATCTCAGCAGATGTGACAAATATCAGATTACAAGCATACACTCTAAGGTATTGTGTCACATTAGTGCATAATGTTTCTTTTAATACAATGGACAATATTTCACATCATGCTGCAAGCCAACATTCTTTTCCTACGGAAAGAGAACATGTTGGAAATTTTGATGATATATATATAGATGATATCAATTTTGATGACATAGACACTAAGTCTATTAATTTTGAAGATATTTCATTTGAAGAGGAATGTACAGATATTCTTCTTCTTACTATATCTTAGATAGAGATTGTTGATATTGATATGTTTCAAAAAAATCACATAGAGAAAATTCAGCAAATTATTGATACGACAATAACAGATATTTCAAACATTTATACTAGCTTTGATAGAAATTCCACCAGTTCTAAAAGATCTGAAAATATAGATGCTGCTGATACTATTGAAGCAAGTCCTAGATCAGAATATCATGACAGGAAAATACCTAATCTTGAACAGAATTTAAACGAAAATACATTGTTATGGTTCAAAAATAGTTCCTATTATGAAAAATTTCAAACATATAAAACTTTTACAGTTTTATATTCAAGACCAGTTAAGTTTGAAGGGATGGCACATATATGAGAAATGTTTGAATTTCAAGGCTTGTTGACTCTACTTCCATAATAGCCAGGCCATCTTGTTATATCAGAACTTGTAAGTTGTTTTTACTCAAACTTAACAGTGGAAGAAGGTATTCCTATTTCCAATATACAAGACTACTATATATATATTTTTAATTCCAGAATTACTTTATCAAGTACTTGGTCTGAAAAATGAAGGAGTTAAATTATTAGAAAGAAAATAGGTTTATAAGTTGGGATGGGATATTAAAGGTTTAGCCAAAGATCCAACCACCAACAATCCAATGAGATTACTAAATGATTCAAATGACCAAGCATGTTTTATTGCAAAAATACTACATGTTTCACTCTTTCAGAGGTTTGGTCATGGTGTAGAGGTTGGTAGATGCTGTCTTTATGCTACATATGCATTAATTAACCATATACAGGTGAACTGGTATGATATTTTATTCTTATCCATGAAAGTTATGTATGTTTAAAAATGTCTTTTTGAACGATATGTACTTAGTAAGTTTTTCTTCGTTACATTTTATTTACTTTTTTATAATGCCAAAAGGGGGAGAAGATAGATTATTTGACTTATTAGGTTTTGACATCATCAAAAAGGGGGAGATTGTTAGGAATTTTGTTTTTATGAAAAATGCTTTATTAAAGTTTATAAAATAAGTCTAAATAATATTCTCTAAGTATAATAGTCACTTAATTAAATGTTGACAAGTTATCGGAAAGTTTCATTTTTATTTCGGATAGTTAACTTCGAGATAGTTAAAGTTTTTGGATAGATACATTTTTGGATAGCTAAACTTTCGGATAGTTAATGTTTTGATTTAGTCGAAGAGTTATGTTAAAAACTCATATAGTTAAGTTATTTGCACGTATGCTTTTAATATTTTAAGTTGTCACATGTTTTCCATGTGCGTTCATTAATGAAAATCAAAGAGTTAGATAACTGTTCAAGTTTTTATATGCATCGATAAATAACTATTTGAGTTTATGTTAAAAACTCGTATAGTTAAGTTATCTGCACATGTGTTTTTAATGTTTTAAGTTGTCACGTCTTTTCTATGTGCGTTCGGTAATGAAAATCAAAGAGTTAGATAACTGTTCGAGTTTTTATACGCATGGATAGATGTTTGGATTTTTTAAAAATTTTAAATTTTTAAACCGCAAGTGCATGGAAACCAATGAAGTACATCGACAAGTATGGGTCGAACCACAGGGAAATGGGGATAATCTAGGATTCTAATTACAAGAATATGGCAAGCAAATACTTTCCAAATATAGATTAGACTACAAAAAAGGTAAGTCCACGGATTTTTAATTTATCAACCAATCAATAGATTAGACTGAAAATTTAATCTCAATCATATCTATTAATGTGGACTTCAGATAAAAATTTTCACACTTAAAAACGCACGAAGGTTATGACTGAAAATTCAGAAATTGAAAATGATGCAGAAAATTGGAAAATTCTGTGTGTTAACAACAGTATCTTAAAACTTTATAAATCCCGAATTAATCAACAAAAAATTCCAAAATCAAATGCGTTGCAAAATAAACAGGACGTAGATATTAATGAAATATTTATTCGAATTTTTATAAGATCTGAGTTATGTGAAAAACACGTTACAATCACAACAAAAGAGTCTCAGACTGAATTCTGTACTCGATACAGTTATAGCTTCAAAATGGCATCAAATCTTTTCAGATTGCTATGAAATTTTAGATAATCACAGAAGACTTATAATAGCACAATTATGAATTTGTTTAGAATTTTAAGTTAAATATAAATGCTCCAGAACACATATGAATTCCCGGAATAAAAACAGATCAACAAAACTACAAATCTGCAAACAACATGCACAACCTTCAACGAATTCTATGTTGTTTCATGCATAACAGAATGTAATATTTGGATTTCAACATCAACAAACAACAATATATGAATATATATCAATAACAGCACCTATTTTGACAATTTTCAGATGAAAATAACAAAGATCCACGGATTCACAAAGGAACATACAAATAAAAACGAATCTGTTTTCTACTTTTACCCTATTACAATGAAAACTAAGAACATAAATAACTACCTACGTGAAACATGATAAAATGTGATACATCTAAAGCCAAAGAAGAGGGGAAAGTGGAGAAAGGATTTGTGGAATCTCACAAATGAAGAAGAGAACCCTTGTAGAGGTAGACGTCCCTCCTCCAAGATGTGGAATGAAGGCTTTCACGTTGGAGATGACTTGTGGAATGAAGATGATGAGATTCGAGTTGAAGAGATGTGGTGGAATGACCGGCATTCTCCTTCATTGCTTCAAGACGTGGAGCTCCAAGAGGGGGTGACAGTTGGTGGTGTTGGAGGTGGAAAACAAAAACTCCAAGAGAGAGAGCCCTAGACGTGCACCACTCTCTTTTATATAGAGAGTTTCCAAGTTTGGAGATCCATCTTTGATTCAACGATTGGGATTAAATCCCACTTGATTTTCTTTCGCCAATCTTCAATTTCTATGATCTTCTATTGAATTATAAACTTTTCATAACAATAAATACATCAAAGTATCAAGTCATCCATAAAATTCATAAATGATCCATGTTTGAAATAATTTCCTACTTTTAACTGTATAAAATGGGGATTGGTTCTTATTGGTTAAATAATGAAATAAATGTATAATATGACTTTAATAAATCTCATGTAAATCTATTTAATCAATAAGATCCTATAAAAATATGCAACATTTCAATCCAAACAAACTCCCCCATGCTTAAACTTTTACTCGTCCCGAGTAATAAAAACAACTAAAAATCAAGAACTTGAAATCCCACGAAAAATTAGTCAATTCACTTGTCACTATTGAACTTGTTGGGCATGGTGGTGGCTCAAACTAACATCACAATCTCTTACAATGTCCTCCAGATTCAATAAGTTTACACTATTGGAATGAGAAGTCACCTGTCCACAAGAACTATTTTGCCTTGAACAAAAGGGATTCACACCCTCACTACTCAAGAAAAATTTCATTGTATAACAATATGACAATGAATCAAATGAAAGAAATATGTGGTAGTGAGTAACTCCCTCCCTTCAAATGAGATAAGTCAGAAAATACTTAGAATGAACAACCAAAGTATCAACATCATAGTGTGCTAATCCACCCACTCTCAAGAAAATAAAAGGATAAGCTAGACACTTGAGAATGCCCACTACTTCCTCACATCTCATATATCTCCAAGTCCCCTTTTGGACATTGAAAGCTCTTCTTTTTTTACAGCAATAGAATTTTCTTAATGGTATCAAACACCTTATTTCACCATTAAGCCTAACCTACCCCAAGAAACTCCTTAGCATGCCAGATGTGATAACTTAGGTGTTTTCCTAAACATATCCTTCAAAATCTCCTAGAAGTTTGGGAGGATCCTAAATATCTCACCAAAGGTCATGTAATGAATAACTTGATTATGGTGGCGCTCGGCTTAGGGATCACTCAGAAAAGTTGTATAAAAATAACAAGGCGTAAGTTCAAGTGACTAGGAAGACTCAACTCAAAACACAAATAGCTTAAACTCATCTTCTTTGGATAACATCACTATTAGGTCCTGTGCTTTTTGGTCCTAGAATCTCACCACTCAAAAGGAAATGAGGTTGTCCCATAAAATCTAATAGTGACAACTTAATAGACAATCTCATCAAGTGTATTTTTCAAGTAAAAATACAATAAAATCATGCATCTAGATATGTATCTAAAATTTTAAAATATGAGCCTATCAAAGCAATTGTAATGAAATGAAATTCACCTTCCCCCCATGCTTAAATTTGACATTGTCCTCAATGTAATATAAAAGAGGGGGTATAGATATCATACCAGACTAAAGCACTTAAAGTTAAACCTTATTCCATACCTGCGATGCCTGCGTGGAATTCTTGTTAGAAAAATATCTTGAAAGTTACATATAAGGTATGTACTAAAGGTTATAAGTTGAAGATAATACAACATAATCTGTAATGAAATAATTGTTTAGCCTACTACATGTTGTCTTATTCATGCATCATTAAATTATATGCTAATCAAAGAAAGAAAAACCTTAGTCAATTTGATCAATAAAGCATTGAATTTCCGCATCCATCTTCTTTCGTGGCTTCACATTTGTCATCTATGGCTCTTCGTTTGCGTTTGTCTTATCAAAGTAATAGATGTAATTGTCTTCATAGCACTTCTCAGAGGTGAGCACAAACTTTTCTATTACAGCATTGGAACTTCTTACACTTGTAGTTGGTTGTGCTGTGGTGATAGGAGCTTTTCCTTTTTCTACCCATGTTGTTTTTGCTGGTTGTGCTTGTGTTGCCTTCCCCTTTGATTGATGATTTTTCCTAGCTTTTGTAGTCTCCATGTGTTAAACTTGTGAAAAAAAACTTCTACAAGAGCTACATGTGGATAAGCAACAGTTATGATAAAACAATAATAAGTATTTTAGCACATGAAATAATAAACATGAATTTCAGCAATGAAACAACAATTATAACAATAATGCACATCAGATAATCTCCATACAATAAAATAAGAACACACTCCCACAATACCATAGATAAGAAAAATAGACAACAAAAGAGTAAAATAAAATAAAACTTCTAACTACTAAACTAAGATAGTGCTTATGCTTATTCCTAGGTTTTCACACCTAAGGTGGCTCATAAGCAGGCCAGGTGGTTTACCAAAATAGATACCACCAAACTGTGAGGACACAGAACCAATTAAGCTCCCCCTCGAGGACCTCCACTAGGCCTAGGATTTTGAGGTCTAGGCCAAGGGTGACTTTGAGGGTTAAGGATAGGTTGGCTTAGTAATTTGCCTCTAGGCCTGTTGGCAACTAATTGAGTAATACTATGCATTTGTTGCTGCAGAGCCCTAATTGCTCTTTCAACATCAAAAGTTGTGGCTTGCTACAACGGTTGAGGAGGTTGCCTTACTAATGACTCTATATTTTTATGGATATCAGCCATTTGTCTCTCCAAGTTATCTAATCTAGAAGGTTCTTGAGATGGCTGACAAGTAGGTATATCAAAGCTTGGCTGACAGTGGAGCATCAAGTCACATGACCAGACAGAAAAGCCTACTACAAAATTTTACAAATACCATGAAAGGAAGTGTAACATTTGGAAACAAAAGCAAGGATAAAATCATAGGTATGGGTAATGTTCAAATAACTTCGACTTGTGTTATTTCAAATGTACTATATGTAGAAAACCAAGGATTTAATTTGCTGAGTGTTATAAAACTAACTGAGAATGGATATTATGTAGTATTTGAAGATAATGTATGCAAAATTATTGATAAAAATACAGATGAAATTAAGTTTATTGCTAAAAGAAAAGGTTCTGTATGTATTTTATCTTTACCTTCTAGTGCAATTGATTTAAATTCATGTTTGCTAGCTGAAACTAGTGATGCATATCTGTGGCATAGAAGGATCGAGCATATAAATATGAAATTGTTACATAAACTATCTAGAAAACATTTAATGAGAGGTTTACCAAAGATTAAATACTCAAATGACTTTTTGTGTGATGCATGTGAGTTAGGTAAACTTCATAAAAACTCTTTTAAATCCAAAACTGATATATCAAGCAAGAGAGTCTTAGAACTTATACATATGGATCTATTTGGACCAACAAGAATCATGAGTCTTGGTGGTAAATGGTATGTATTTGTTTTAGTAGATCAATTCTCTAGATACACTTAGGTATATTTTCTTGCATCTAAGATAGAAGTTTTTGAAAAGTTTAAAATATTTTGCAATCTTGTTCAAAATGAACAAAGTATCTCTGTTCAAAAACTTAGGAGTGATCATGGTACTGAATTTGATAATAATCAGATGAATAATTACTGTATAGATCATGGCATTGATCACAGATTTTCTTTTCCAAGAGCACCGTCTCAAAATGGTGTTGTTAAGAGAAAGAATAGATCACTTTAGGAAATGGCCAGAACTATGTTGAATGAGCATAAGTTACCTCAAAATCTTTGGGTTGAAGTAGTAAATACAGCTTGTTATGTTATTAACAGAAGTCACCTAAGACCTCGTATTAATAAAACTCCTTTTGAAATTATGTTTAATAGGGTTCCAAAAATTTCCTATATGAAACCATTTGGTGGCAAGTGTTTTATTCTTAATACTAAGGATAAAAGGGATAAATTTCAAGCCAAAGCGGATGAAGGAATTTTTGTAGGTTACTCTACTAAAAGTAAAGCCTATAGAGTATATAACAAGACTTCTAGAACTATTGAAGAAACCCTCCATGTAAGCTTCAATGAAAATTCTTTTAGGGAATCTCAATCTAAAGCTGATAATGATGATATGATAAATTTCCTAAAAGAGTTAGAGATAAATAGAGAGATTGAAGATTTATCTGAGAAAATCAAAAATATAAACTTAAATGATCAAACTAATGATGAAAGTGATGGACTTTCAGATGTTGATGAGAATATTGAGGAAAATCAGAGAAATTTGTGTTATTCTTCATCACATCCCATTACTCAAGTCATTGGTAATATTAATGAGGGAGTTAAAACTAGAGCTTCAGTAAATTTAAGTAGTATGTGTATGTTTGTTTCTATGGTGGAACCAAGGAATATAGAAGAAACATTATCTGATGAAAATTGGATAGTGGCAATGTAAGAAGAACTAAATCAGTTCATTAGAAATGATGTTTGGGAATTAGTCTCTCCACTAGAAAATCAATCCAAAATAGGTACAAAATGGATCTTTAGAAACAAAACAAATGAAACTGGTCAAGTTATAAGAAACAAAGCTAGATTAGTTGCACAAGGGTATACATAGGAAGAATGACTAGATTATGATGAAACATTTGCTCCTATGGCTAGGTCAGAAAGTATTAGAATATTATTGGCCTATGCTTGTTATATGGATTTTAAATTATATCAAATGGATGTAAAGAGTGCATTTCTAAATGGTTTAATTAATGAAGAAGTTTATATAAAACAACCACTTGGATTTGAAGATATTAAAAATCTTGATTTTGTGTATAAGTTGAAGAAAGTCTTATATAGTTTGAAGCAAGCACCTAGATCATGGTATGAAAGATTATCTACTTTTTTAATAGAACAAGGTTATAACTTGTTTTTAATTATCTACTTTCTTTTTCATAATTTCAATCTTCAATTGTTTTTAATTTTAACTTATATTCTTTAAATTCTATTGCATTGGTACTTTCTTTTGTCTGTATATCTTGCAAATTATGCAAATCTGTAATATTAAAGTTTTCATTTGTGTTTTCCTATTGCATAACTTGTAATTCATTGAAAATTCATCCAATGCTTTTAGTTTTCTTTCCAAGTCATCTAATCTCATTGCATTGAATTTTTGATCAATTTTCATTATGGTTTTTTCAATTTCGTATATGATATCAATTTTAGGTTCTAAATATTCTTCCCTATAGTTTAATTGGTTGACTTCTTGTTGCTGACACATGTATTGTTTTAGTTTGTTCATGTTTTGGTCTAAGCTACGCTCTAGTTTGTCATATTTATCCCAAACTTTCTTGTCTCTTAATGTATTACACATTCTAAACTGACCATCAGTTGGGTAAACTATAGGATTCTCGTACTCAGCTTTATTATATTGAATATAATTCATTTGTTGTTCATGTGATCTAACCATCTACAATCTCTCAATTTCAAACAATCAGAGATGTTGTGACCTTCAAAATTACAAAATTCACATATGCTAACTACAAGTTTCAGAAATCTTTGAGCATAAGCATATGCCATATTCTCAATTATAAAATAAAACACATAATACTCCCTCTGCTATTAAAACAAAACAGCACTCATAGTTGCTTAGCTACTCAATCATCGACAACGGCGCTAGAAAACTTGTTTAGTTTGAATTTGTGTACTTCTATTTGGTAGTCGGTGCAAGAAAAACTTGTTTGGTTTGTTAAGTTAAATCATAAACTTGTTTAATTTGCTTTTATGCTTATATCAATAATTACTTTTAGAAGTAAACAAACAACATTTCACACAAATTAGATATTAATTTCAATTTGTATTTTAATTGCAAGTGCACAGTGTATATTGTATTTGTGTGCAAGTAC
Organism: Cymodocea nodosa; assembly: GCA_036874045.1. Classification (NCBI taxonomy): domain Eukaryota; kingdom Viridiplantae; phylum Streptophyta; class Magnoliopsida; order Alismatales; family Cymodoceaceae; genus Cymodocea; species Cymodocea nodosa. The sequence continues at coordinate 2,542,907 of CM072345.1, forward strand.
AAGTCGATCCTATAGAGATTGAGTAAGAATTGTGTACTATTTCTATTTTTTATATTGGAGTTTATATGTGTTCAGTTAAGCACTTCGTTGAGTTACAGTTAACACAACAAACTTAGTACGTGGAGTTATGGTTAACTCAATGGACTAATCTCGTGGACTTAAGATAACTCCACAAGCCTACCATTCCAGTTAAATACTGCTATTTACAAAGGAATTCGGCCAACCATTGGGCGGTTCCATAGAATGTAAATAACATCAATTAAGCTCTTTAATGTTAATATTAGATTTATCATTAAGCAACACTACCATTCAGATATTTCAAACATTAACCATTAAAATCTTTAAGTATTTGGAACTAATCAATTTCAGTAAACAATAAAACTATTTTCTATTTTCTAAATCAAACAAACATAAAGCATTCACAATACTAATAATGATAACATTAATCACAATACAAAACAAACAATACATCACTTTAATACTAAATGTAAACACAGATAAATTGTTATTTTTGGTATTTTTGTTTTGATATGTTCTTGAAGATGAACGAAAGGTGAAATGTAAAAATCTCTATCGACAGTAAAAACTTTTGTCACTACATGCGACATGATTACACCATTGAAAACTTAATCACTTACATCCTTGCCTCCTCTCCCTATAGAATCGCGAATCAAGAATTGTAAGATGACCTCCTCTTCAGCATATTGGCATCAACCTAAAACCAAGGCTAGAAGCATTATGATCTCTTGAGATAAGAGTCGATGCTTGGTGAAAATGGCTTCCCTTCCTACGACGCGATCACTCCTCATAGTGGTTGTCAATCACCGTGTTTGGCTCAAAATCGACCTGACATCAGGAAAGTATCCTCACAAACCTCTGATGGTTGGTGATTTTGGTGGTGGTGTGGAGCTTCAAGGAACTTCTAACGCTTCCTGTAGTTAGCGTGGTTCTCCACCTCTACACACACACTTTCTTCATCTTTCTCCTCTTCTTTTATATTTCTTTCTGTAGTAACTGCTTTTACTTAGATGATCGGTTGGATTTCCTTCGTTCATATCAATGATAGTGATTTCTTTTTCATTCCATGAGTGAATTCCTACGTGATACGTGTAATCGTGGTTTTCTTTCAAATGTCCTATTTTTGCAACTGCTATAGTGGCATATTAGAAAATAAATGGTCCATGGAGTTACAACTAACTCAATAGACTTACTACGTTGATTTTACTATAAAACACGTGTAATAAAGAAATAACTAGTTCAGATGTTTTGGATAGTTATAACTATAAATATCCGAAACTTATATACATTTTGGATAGTTAGCACCTAACCTTTTGAAAGATAACTTAAGTCAAGTTTCCAAAACGCAACATGTGTCCTTAGGCAGTTTTATGATAAAAAGATATTTCAGATACTTAAAAATCTAACTATCCGATGCTCAGATGCATTTTGGATAATTACCAAATAACTTACTGAACATTTTTTTAAGTCATGCATTAATGTTTCAACACGTGTACTCCAAGAAATAATAAAATATTCTTCAAGTGTTTAAAACATAACTATCCAGTACATGCAATATAACTCTCCAAAATAACAGAAAATTTAGATACTTAAGAATTAAAAACTTGCAACTTGCCGATAGTTCAGAAATATACTTAATTAACATTAATTCCCTAAAATTATGCAAATTCTTTCATTAAAGCATATAATAGTGCAATTATAACATAATGGCTTCATTCTCATATGATAAGCTAAATATTATGCAATTAACCATCATTTAACCATTAATATTATGCACTTTTTCATTCTAAATAGTAGGGCAAGAATATTTTTGTTTCCTAGATGGGTATTCAAGATATAACCAAGTTCCAGTAGCATTAGAAGATCAAGATAAAACAACTTTCACATGTCCTAATGGAACTTATGCTTTTAAGAGAATGCCATTTGGATTATGCAATGCACTAGCCACCTTTCAAAGGTGTATGTAGGGCATATTCACTAGAATGACTGAAGATTTTTAGAAATATTTATGGATGATTTTACTATTTTTGGAACTTCATATGAAGTGTGTTTAAATAATTTAGACCAAGTATTAAAACATTGTGTGGAAAAAAGTCTGGTTCTAAATTGGGAAAAATGTCACTTCATGGTTAAACAAGGAATAGTCTTGGGACATGTTGTTTCAAAGAAAGGGTTGGAAGTAGATAAAGCTAAAATAGAAGTAATTTCTAATCTACCAGAACCTAAATCAGTAAAAGATATTAGATCATTTCTAGGACATGCTAGATTTTATAGAAGATTTATTAAAGATTTTAGCAAAATAGCTAGACCTTTAACTAATCTTTTAAAAGATGTCCCATTCAACTTTGATAAAAATTGCAAAGAAGCATTTTTCAAGCTTAAGACTAGCTTAATTTCAACTCCTATAATACAAGCACCTGATTGGAGCCATCATTTGAATTAATGTGCGATGCATCTAATTTTTCTATAGGAGCAGTGTTGGGATAGAAGATAGAAAAATCTCCTAGAGTGATTAATTATGCAAGCAAAACATTAAATGATGCTCAAGTTAATAATATAACTACTGAAAAAGAGCTGTTAGCTATTGTGTTTGCCTTAAAAAAGTTTAGATCATATCTGATTGGAGCTAAAGTGATAGTATATATGAATCATTCAGCTTCAAAACACCTAATAGCAAAGAAAGAAACTAAACCTAGATTGATCCGATGGATATTATTATTACAAGAATTTGATCTAGAAACTAAAGATAAAAAAGGTTGTGAGAATGTTGTAGCAGATCATTTATCAAGATTACAAATAGAAAAATAAAATATTGAAATTAAGGATAATTTTTCTAATAAACAATTAATGACCATCAACACAATGCCTTGGTATGTAGACATAATTAATTACTTAGTTACTGGCTTAACACCTAAGGATTAGAATAGATAGGATAAGAAATTATTCTTTTCAAGAGTAAAATATTACTATTGGGAAGACCCATACTTATTTAAGAAATGTCCTGATCTAGTTTTAAGGAGGTGTGTTCTAGAAATTGAATATCAAAGCATATTGTCTTTCTACCATGACCAAGCATGTGGAGGGCATTTTGTTCAGGGAAAACTACTGTCGAAATTCTACAATGTGGATTTTATTGGCCAACACTATTTAAAGATGCTCATAAATACTACTTAAGTTGTTTAAGATGTCAACAAATAGGAAGAATATCAAAGAGGAATATGATTCCTCTAAACCCTATTATTGAGGTTGAAATCTTTGATGTGTGGGGAATAGATTTTATAGGTCCATTTCCTATGTCTAATCAATTTAACTATATATTATTGGGGGTGGATTATGTATCTAAATGGATAGAAGCTATTCCTACAAAAACTAAAGACAACAAAGTGGTGATATAATTTATAAGAACTAATATAATTGCTAGATTTGGAATACCTAAAGCTATTATAAGTGATAGAGGAACTCATTTTTGTAATAGAAGTTTTGAAGCCTTAATGAAGAAATATAGAGTAAATCACAAAATTGCAACATCATATCATCTGCAAACAAGTGGACAAGTAGAAAGTGCAAACAAACAAATTAAGTTAATCTTAGAAAAAGTAGTAAATCATACTAGAAAAGATTGGGCTAATAAATTAATAGATGCACTTTGGGCTTATAGAACTACTTATAAGACAAGCTTATGTATGTCACCTTTTAGGCTAGTATATGGAAAAAGTTGTCATTTACTAGTTGAAATTAAACATAAAGCTTATTAGGCATTAAAAACTCTGAACACTAATTTAAATGAAGTTGCTGAAAATAGGAAAATGCAATTGATTGAATTAGAAGAATTTAGGAATGAAACTTATTCAAAAACTATAAGAGAAAAAGAGAAAATGAAGTTCTGGCATGACAAGAAAATTATTCCAAAAATTTTTGAAATAGGACAAGAGGTATATCTTTACATGACTATACTCCATAACCATCCAGGAAAATTAAGATCTAGATGGGCAGGACCTTACAAAATTTGAAATATTTATTCCTATGGAGCTATTGAAATTGAAAATCTTAAAAATCAGAATATATTTAAAGTAAATGGACAAAGACTTAGACCTATTTTGAAGATTCCAAAAAGTTCCTTTGGAATTATAGAAGAAGTAAGAGTAGAGGACTACTAGAGCTTTACTTAGTAAGAAATTATCTAAGTAGTAAAAAAAAAAAAAACCTTATTTAAACATAGTCATGGTTCAATTGAAAGATTATCGGTTTTACCGAAACATATATTAAAAGAAAAAATCGTTGTGGTTCAACCGATAGGATCCATCAATTTGACCGAAACATAAAAACATAAAAAAAACTATATATCTTATTAAGTAAAAATGTTGGTTTTACCGAAGCATAGTATCGGTTCAATCGGTAGAGAAAAAAAAAAGTATTTAATTTCGGTTCGACCGAGGAATATAACTATTTGACCGAAATTCTAAAATGTTGAAAAATTAAGAGTTGGTTAAACTGGAAATTCTTTGGTCTTGACCGAAGTAAAAATTATTATTATAAGTATTTTTATTAGTTATAACTTTACGGGAAGTTCGTTGAGTTAAGTGTAACTCAACGAACTTACTCTATTGAGTCTAGGATAAGTTAACGAACTTACCCCATTGAGTTAACTGTAACTCAATGGAGTACTATAGTTAAGTCCACGGACTTAGTCTGTGGAGTTAATCGTAACTCCACAAAGAAGTGAGTGAAAGAGCGAGAGTTTGCGCGAGAAAATGACCCGATTACTTGCCTAAAACTTAGGGTTTATTTATACTAAAACTTATGATTTGGGGGCATTATCCGCAGAATCATTTAGAACTTAGAATAGTAAAAATCAGAGCGATTCCATTCTGTTCCGTCACACCACGAAGACAAGATGATGCCAGAGTTCTAGGAGGAAGTAGACACCACAATATTTCTCAGAGAATCAGAAGAATGGCACACAAGACAAAAGATCAGGAATGTAGGATCGTATGGCTACACAAGAGGGGGGTGAATTGTGTATTTTTAATATTTTCTGAAATATAATTGAAACTTTAAAACTCAAAAACAAGTCGAGACATTGTTTTCATAAAATCATTTTTATTCAAGGTTTCAATTACAATATACAATTCAATTCTCCTTAGAAATTGTAGATGCAATTATATTTCGATACCATGTATCATCTAAACAATTTCATAACTACAAACAAAGAAAACTAATTTGCGGAATTTAAAACTTTTCTCCCTGTTTGAGATCTTTCTTCTTCTTCTTTTTCTTCTCCAGCAATTCTTCAGTGACGAATATCTTGTCTTTTCATACTTCACCGAATTTGTTTTCTTCTGATACTTCAAATCTTCAGTGATGAAAATCTTACCTTTTTATGCTTCACTGAACTTTCTTCCACTTGAGAGATTTTTCCCGAAAAGGTGTTTTTGATCCTTGAAAAAGATTTTTCTTTTGGTGTGTAGGGATGGTTTGATCCTTGAAAAGATTTTTCTTTTTGATGTGCAAGGATAAATTGATCAACGAGAATTCTATGCCATTTATACTGTATCTTCATTTCATGCATATCCTTCACATTTAACCACTACCAGTTTTCCACTTCTCCACGTCTTTTCTTTTTCCTTTATCGAAACACACACGTTTTAACCCACGTTTATATTTCGAATTTTCTTTAATCATCAGTCCTGGATCTCTGAAAAATTTCCTGAAAATAAAATTTCTCATCCAAAAATTTTTCATCAGTGTAATAAGAAGTCGTTACTTTAATGTTAACTAAATGAGTAACACAAGTATATATATATAACTTAACGTTTCTAACTTAACGAGTTCACCATGTGCTATTTCACGTGACAAGTACTATAGCTAACTCAATGAACTAAGTCTGTGGTGTTATGCTATCTCAACGAACCATCTCCATTGTGTTATGATAACTCAACGAACCAGTAATAAACAAATGTTTTTATAATAAGAATTTTACCACGTGCAAAAATAACAACTTAAGTTTATAGCGCTAACCTAACGCGTTGCCTTAGTGTTCAATATAGCAACTCAACGTGTTTAGTTATGTTAACTTAACGAGTTAAACATGTGCACCTCACGTGATACAATACAACATTCATAACTTATAATTTCACCACGTGTATAACACTAACTTAACGAGTTCGTCTCTTCTTTTACTCGCTAACTTAACGAGTTATCACATGACCTATTTTAACCTTTAAGCCTCTAACTTAACGAGTTCTCATGTGACCTCTATACACACAAAACTCTAACTTAACGAGTTGTCTAAACGTGCACTGTTCATAATACAGAAGATATAACATTAAAACATATCATGCTTTTCAATAAAAACACACGTTAACTTAACGTTTAGCTAAATGAGAAATTAATGCAACGAAACGACTAGTTATTAACTTTAGATCCAATACAGACAAGTATTTATATCAGTAAGCTTTTTCTGTATTAATTGATGATTTTAATTTCTTTTCACAAGCAATAGTAATTGAGCAAATATGATTATTTTCATTCAGCACACATCATCAAAACAAAAATACTCAACAAGGAACACAATGTGGGAAAAAGAATTAGAAAAGGTAGAATCTAACATTTTCTACTAGAGGAAATTTTTAGTAGATTTAGATATTACCATACCTCAGATTGTGGAAACAAGGATTAAAGTAGCAACAGAAGTTGATGTGAATAGAGAAAGAAAAATCAGGCCAAACAACGAAGTTGCCCTAGAATTGATCTAACACAAGGCCAGATAATGGTTCTTATGAGAAATTACTAGTTGTGCAAGGGGTGAAATTAGGCAGCATCAACAAAGGAAAGCAACTGAAGAACTTGTAGCTATAGAGCCAATTGCTAAAAAACCAGTTACTGAGGAACAACAGCTAGGACCATCCATTCCACTACCAAGACCGATCGAAAGAGCAGCATTTTTTGGGCCATCGACACTAGAGGAATGGAGAGAATTTGCAAAGCTTGTTAAAGTTGCCAAGAGCCAAGGAAATTTTGAGGATATGGTTGTGGCAAAAATGCATTTGCTATACGATGCACTTTGCAAGAAAAGGGCTACAGATAAGTTGAAGGCCTAGTATAAAATTAAAGTAGAGCAGCATCAAGAAGCAACTAGATCAATGGCTACAAAAGAAACTGAAGCTGGTCCTTCGAGACCAGTAATTATAGAAAGAGTAAAACAGGAAGAGCCAGTACCTATGGCTTGGGAGCTTGTAGAGCCTATTTTTGTAGATTTAATCTCAAAGGAGGAAGAGGAAGGCTAGTGTAGGATCATCTGTATCACAAGAGGGGGGTGAATTGTGTCTTTAGTAATTAAATACTAGCGGATAAAACAAGAGCACAAAACACTCATAAATGAAATTCCATTCTTTATTTAAAAACAGAATTTACAATATCTTTTCAGCCCAATTCCCTTCTTGAAGGTTTTGATACAGTAATGTTCGATATACAATTCAAATAGAAAAACAAAGCTCTTATTCAAAACTAATTTTGAATTGTATAAAACTTGATCTTTATGCACACAGCTTCTTTCTTTCTCTTTGCTCAGCTTCTGTATCTCTTCTTCTTTAGTTGTCGAATTTCTAGACTTCTTGCGTTTGCAGCTCCTTTTCTGAAATTGCTTAGAATTTCGAACTTCTTTCTGATGTTGGAGAACTTTTTAGAATATGAATATTCAAACTTAACTTTTCAGTTAGGGATCCATATTGAATATTCAAACTTGGTTTTTGAGATTGAGATCCTTTTGATATAATGTAGCTCATACTCTCTATTTGTAGTCAAACTCTGTTGTCTTTCACGTTCAGCATGTTCATCCAATTAATCCATAATCCACGTACTAATTTTCTCTTTAATCCAAATTACTTTCTATTTGAATTTTCACTTTCTCCACTAACATTTTAAATTTCCATGATCTCCACTTCGTAGATTCACCGAAACTTTATATTCCTGGAGTCTTGTAGAATATCTTCTAAGTCTTCGATTTAGTCAAACACTTATCCTTTAAGTCTTGTAAAACTCGAACACTTATCCTTTAACTCTTCGAGTTTTTACACCTACAAAACATGTGACTAAACAAAGAAACTTATATGGTCGTTAGTCCTTTTATAAAACTCGAATAGTTATCTATCCATGCATATAAAAACTCGAACATTTATCTAACTATTCGATTTTTCATTACCGAACACACATGGAAAACACGTGACAACTTAAAACATTAAAAACACACGTGCAGATAACTTAACTATACAAGTTTTTAACATAAAGTATTTAACAAAAATGAGACGTTAACTATCCAAAACGTTAACTATCTGAAAGTTTAACTATTGCAAATCTAACTCTTTAGAAATCTTTAATTTATCTGACATAAAAATGAAACTTTCTGATAATCTGTTAACTATTATACTTAGAGAATATTATGTAGACTTATTTAAAAACGTTAATAAAGCATATATCATCAAAATTAAAAACCTAACAACTAGACACAGCTATTTAGAAGAAGGAAAGGAAAAGAGATAGTGCTTGAAGCTCCTATAGAGATTAAACCTAAGCTTAAAATATCTAAAGGGCCTAAAGAGCCCATTTTTGTAGACCTGCTATTCGAATCTGAAGAGGAGCAGGAGCAACAACAGCAAAAGCATAGAGAAGAAGAAAAACAAGTTGAAATTAGTCTGCAACTTATACAAATAGAAGAAACAGAAGTTAAGGCAGAAGCTGATTTGCCCATGACTCCATCCCAATCTGCCACAAAATTAGAAAGAACAGTGACAATGTAGATTGGTAGTCAAGAGGAAGAAGAAAGAGAAGAAACTGAACAAAAACCTATGGAACAAGAAGGAAATATCTTGACAGATTCCACTAAAGAGGAAGAGACTCTTCATTAAATTTTTGAGAGGATTCAAGAAAGAAGGGTGGAGAGTTCTGTTGGCTCTCCACCATAGATATAAAGAGAGGTTGAAATGCAGGAATCTCCAGATCATTTCCAACAAATTCAAGTTTAGCAAATTGAGGAAGAAGGTCAAGAACAAACCCCTCTAGAGTAACAAATTCAAATTCCTGACCCGACTGAAGCTACTATTCTGAATGAAATACACTTTTAGAGTTAGGAAGCATATAACAAATATCAAGAGATAAAGGGGTATGATATTATATACAGTAGACCAGTAAACTAGGACAATATGTAGGAAATTAAAGAATTATTTGAGTTCTAGGGTCTACTACAATTTATTTCTCAACAGAGAGGGCATGTAGTATATGAAAATTTAGTGCCCTGTTTTTATGCAAACTTGAGAGAGGAATAAGGAAATTTAACTTCTAACGTGAAAAAAGTTAATGTATAGATAACACCAGAGCTTCTCCACAACATTTTTGGATTGAAAAATGAAGGAATAGAAATTTTGGAAAGCACAACTGCAGTCAAGTGGATAGAACAGAAAATAAAGGACTGTTTAGCTATCAATCCTAGTGTGCTATTATTAAACAGATTGAAGCACTTAAATGGTAAAGCACACATGGTAGCTAACATTTTGATTAAAAATGTCTACCAACGACAAGGCCATGATATTGAACTAAATCAGTTTGTTAAATGGGTCACATATGCAGTTGTGAACAGAATTCAAATTAATTGGTGCAAAGTTTTTATCTCCAACTTGAGAGTAACAAAGAAGAAACTATTTTATGAAAATCTAATTCCACTACTGATGGTGGATAGTATTGATTTCACGAAATGGACATCTAAAAGAATAAGATCTAGAGCCATTTTAGTGAAGGAATACATAAATTACAATGTTGTAGCTGTAGAGATGACTATACCTTCTAGAGGCATTATAAGAGTTGTTAAATAGATAAATCAATTAGAGCAACAACTAGAAAAGCTTTAGAAGGAAGTAGATGAACTTAGGAAAAAAGACTAAATGTATTGTTTGTTTACTTATACTTGTATTGAAAAATATCTGATTGTATGTAAATGTAAACTATTTATATAAATGAATGTTTGAATTTTAGATGTTTTTGAATTCGTGTTTGAGAATGAATGATATAATTGAGAATTGTATTGAATATTATATAATTGTTTAAAGATGTGCAAGACTGTTTAAAAGATTTACAAATTTTATGAATGACATGGTTAAATGCACAATAATTGTTTAATGTTTGAATATATCTACATACTAAAAAGTAAAATGTAAATTCTACGTAACAGGAAATGAACTGTAAGTTAAATATTCATATATTGTTCAAATTTAAATGAGTTAAATTAGAACATTGTATTAATGTTCAAGCTTTAATTTTGCCCATTTTTAATGAATTTTATAAGTAATTTTGCATGATATTATCTATCTATGGTGGATAAATGATATTAATTATGGGTAATATAAGTCTTGAAATATAGTGCTGTTTGGATTAAAATGTTGCATATTTTTATAGGATCTCATTGGTTAAATATATTTACATGAGATTTATTAAAGTCATATTATGCATTTATTTCATTATTTAACCAATAAGAACCAATCCCCATTTTATACAGTTAAAAGTAGGAAATTATTTCAAACATGCATCATTTATGAATTTTATGGATGACTTGATATTTTGATGTATTTATTGTTGTGAAAAGTTTATAATTCAATAGAAGATCATGGAAATTGAAGATTTGAGAAAGAAAATCAAGTGGGATTTAATCCCAATCGTTGAATCAAAGATGGATTTCCAAACTTGGAAACTCTCTATATAAAAGAGAGTGATGCACATCTAGGTCTAGCTCTCGCTCTTTTGGACCTCCACCTCATTGCAACAGCCATCCTCCACACTTCCAAAGGGGAGCTCGTGATCTTGAAGGAGAGAAGAAGACCAGCCGCCATTTCTCCACACTTTCAACTCGGATTCCTCTTCAAAGCTCATTCCACAAGTCATCTCCACCAACAATCCTTCATCCCTCACATACAAGCAAAGGCAGCCACACATCCTTGTTGTTGTGAGCGTTTTTCCTCTATCATTTCTTCACTCCACGTCTTCCTACACTTCGGATCTATGTTTATCTTTAAGTTTACAATAGATTTATGTATTTAGATGTAAGTTTCTTCAAGTTTTATTGTATCAAATAGTTCATAGTAGACAGATTCGTATTTTTATGTGTTTATGCAATTTTATCCGAAAAACCTTGTTATTTCATTGCTAAAATCATAGAAACAGACGTGATTGATGTTCTATTATCATGTATTGATGTTTACGGATGCTCCTATGAAGAAATCTTATTGTGTTATGTGAAAAAAGTTCGTATATGATGAAGATCTCGCATGCTTGTTTGCAGCTCTGCGTTTTTCTGTTCTGTGTTTAATCCAAGAGTTCATACATGTTCTGGAGCGATTCTGTTTAACTGAAAATTTTGAAAAAAATCATAATTGTGATATTATAAGTCTTCTGTGATTCTCTAAAATTTCATAGCAATCCAAGAAGATTTGTTGCCATTTTGAAGCTATAACTCTATCGAGCACAGAATTCGGTCTGAGACTCTTTTGTCGTGATTGTAATGTATTTTTATCATAACTCAGATCGCTTAAAAATTCGAATAAATATTTCATTAATATCTATATTCTGTCTTTTTTGCAACACATCTGACTTTGTAATTTTTGGTTGAGTAATTCGGGATTTATAAGGTTTTTAAAATACTGTTGTTAACGCACAGAAGTTTCCAATTTTATGCATCATTTTCAATCCCCGAATTTTCAGTCATACCATTCGTGCGTTTTTAAGTGTGAACATTTTTATCTGAAGTCCACATTAATAGATCTGATTGAGATTAAATTTTCAGTCTAATCTGTTGATTGATCGATAAATTAAAAATCCGTAGACTTATTTTTTTTGTAGTCTAATCTATTTTTGGAAAGTATTTGCTTATCATATTCTTGTAATTAGAATCCTAGATTATCCCCATTTCTCTGTGGTTCGACCCATACTTGCCGACGTACTTCATTGGACGCCGTGTACTTACTGTTTATAAATTTAAAACTTCTAAAATACCCAAACAAGTGTAACATAGAAATTTAATTAACAAGTGCATCCCCCATTGGATATAATTTTACATGGAATACATTGATTTTATTTTGAATTTCCTATGTTGGCTAACGTCTCTTGGTGTTCAATTTCCATTAATTGTAGGTAATACACATATGGAAGGAGCTTAATACAAAAGACCAAAAGAAGATGTAAAGAATCAAAAGTTGGTAGACTAAACTTTAAAGAAGAGGACATGCCAACACCTTATTGGCCCTCCTAGATCTATGGCATCCTATTGGCTTGGTGATAAAACCAATGTGCCACATCAAAGAGAGAGAACACATGCCAACATAAATGCAAGGGGAGAGGAATTTCGTAGGCCACCTTGGTGCTTCCAACGAGAGAAATACAAGAAGAGAAGAAAGCTTGGAGGTGAGGCTTATGCTTGCAAGGAGACCATCCATTGATGCTATTCACCATTCCAAGGGCTAAGGAGAAAACGTCTAGGCTTGGAGGTGAGGTTGCTGCCAAGTTCCATTGAATTCAAAGCTCTAGAGAAGAAGAGAAGAAGCTCCTAAGATAGTGATAGCCCTTAGAGTTTATTATTTTCTTGTATAGAAGGAAGAATTGATGAGAAATGGTGGTGAATATCTCAATTATATGTCTTCTTAGCTAGATAGAGTTCTAATGAATGTATAATTCTTCTTTTCAACTTCTAAATTACATCCTCTATTCACGTGTATTGTTGGGGCTGTTGGTGAGGCTTTCACATGAGTGAATGACACTCATCAATGGTGGCTTGGCGCATTTGAGTAGGAGGTGTGAATTGAAAGAAGAAGAAAATAAGTGTTGATGTTCATTTGAATGAAGAACCTATCATTTATCTCTAGTTGTTAATTTTAATTTCAGTAGTTAATTGAGTTTGTTATCTCTTATATTGATCACATTTTATCCAAATCAATCCCAAAAAGAATTTCTAATGCAATTAGTATAGTATAGTTTAGCTAGATTAGCAAATAGCATAGTTGCATGCACTTAGTATAAATTAGAATAGAGTAGTGTAGTGTATTTTTTCTTCATATTCTATTTTTTTTTCTCTTGTTTTCTTTTCCATATATCTTGCTTCTAAACTCACGTGGAATTGGTGTGGATTTCATACTTGAATGGCTTGATAGATTTACAAGTAAAGAAATTGATTCACATCACCATTTTCCACTACACATTGCCTTGAAACTACATGATTTGTGAGCTTGTGTTATTTTTGATTATTCTACATTCACATGTCATTAATTTACTGAAGTATACCTAAGAGCTTAAAGAGCAAAGTTGAATAATAATTGATTAAGTCATAAACACAATTCTTGTGGAAGAATGACCTGTATTTGCCATGTACACCAAAGGAACTATGCACTTGCAGTAAAGCTTGAGCTAAAAATATAGCTCAACAATTAATGACATGTATTTAACTTTAATTAAATTGACAAAATGTAGAGAAAGAAAAAAAATATATAGAAGTTAATACGAGGAGTAAGTTTTAGAAAAATTTGCTTAGTGTTAACTCAACGAAGTAAGTCCGTTGAGTTAACCTTAACTCCACGAGGTTGATAAGAAAATATAAGGTCCCTCCATTGAGTTATCTATAACTCAATGAAGTTAGTCCGTGGAGTTAGCAAATTAGCGACAAAGCTAGTCCATTGAGTTAGCTATAACTCAACGAGATTAGTTCGTTGAGTTAGAAACAATAACCGAAGCTAATCCATTGAGTTAACTGTAACTCAATGAGGTTAGTTCATGGATTAAGCTGAACGGTTATTCTTTTAGCCACAAACGAAACTTCGTGGGTTTAGCAGTTATTGAAATTTGAAATTAGAAGTGGAACACGTATCCATAAAAATAGGATCCATACTACACGTTACGAGACACGTTCTTGCAACAAGATTCATTTGCCTTATGGACGTGCATTATAAATATAGAATAGAATGTTATTTACGAGCTACCAATACTTGAGGAAAGAAAAGAAAATTTGTTCGAGAATTGGAAGGAGAAGTAGTTGATTCAAATTCATCTGTTAACAACTATTTATTGAAAACAAAGCTTCAGACTGGTATGTAATTAATCTTTTGCTATTTTACTTTATGTTAAGAGTTTATGAGCACATGGATTCATTCTCTTAGCACTAAATGATTAGTAAGAACACCTATATAGGATTATTCAACATAGAGGCGTACTAAAATATTTTCTGAATTGGACTTTAACGAAATCCTTAGGGGTGCAGCTAACCTTTCTTTAAAAGAGAACAAAGTTATGACTGCTCTAGTAGAAAAGCCATTAGGGGAAATTCTGTATCCTGAACTAGTTGATGAACCATCATTATTCGATTGCCAAACTTTGAAAGAGATAGGTTTGAATTGAAATCTAATTATATTAGTCAATTGCCACACTTTCATGGATTAGAAAGAGAAGATGCCTATTATTTCCTTAGAGAATTTAACGAAGTTTGTCAAATGATGAAAATGATGAACATGAGTATTGATGCTATTAAACTTAGCTATATCCTTTCTACTTTAAAAAACATAGCTAAGAGATGGTTATATACTTTGTCGCCTGATTCAATTTCTACATGAACTGAATTTTGCTCTGTTTTTCTAGAAAAATATTATCCAACACATCAAACTATTAAAAAGAAAAAGGAAATACTAATGTGTAGCCAAAAATAGGGAGAATCATTCTGAAAATATTTTAAAAGATTTAAAGATTTACTAACTCAATGTCCACATCATGCAATGAGTAAAGCACAATTAATAAGTATAATTTATGAAGGCATAGATGTTTCAACGAAATCTTTATTAGAATCTACTTAATGATGAAAATGCTGAACAAGAGTATTGATGCTATTAAACTTAGATATATCCTTTCTACTTTAAAAGACATAGCTAAGAGATGGTTATATACTTTGTCGCCTGATTCAATTTCTACATGAACTGAATTTTGCTTTGTTTTTCTAGAAAAATATTATCCAACACATCAAACTATTAAAAAGAAAAAGGAAATACTAATGTGTAGCCAAAAATAGGGAGAATCATTCTAAAAATATTTTAAAAGATTTAAAGATTTACTAACTCAATGTCCACATCATGCAATGAGTAAAGCACAATTAATAGGTATAATTTATGAAGGCATAGATGTTTCAACGAAATCTTTATTAGAATCTACTTGTCATAATGGACTTTTAAAACTGTGTAGTGAAGAAGCATGGGCATATTTAGAAAACTTTGCAAAAGAACTACACAATGGGAAAACTCGGCTAAAGTTATTACAGATAAAAGAATATTGCCAAGGGGAATGCATGAAATAGATTCAAGCACTATGCTTGAAGTTAAATTAACAAAGAAAATAGAAGAGTTATCATTAAATCAAAAATTCGCAAAAAAGAATGCAAACATTAATGATTTAGATATTATTTATGCTAGAAACTAAAAAGATAACTTTGGAAATTCTTATAACCCTAATTGGAGAAATCACCTAAACCTATCTAGGAGAAATAACAATTTCTAGGGAGGAGAAAATATAAGTTATGAAGCATTAATTGAACAAGGATCTAGAATAGAGAAGTTAGAAAAGATAATTCAATAATTAAGCAATCATCTAGATCATGTATTTGGAAATGCTGCCATTTAAAATCAAAATATGAATAGAAATATACCCCCTAGACAGAAGGAATCAATAGAAGTTAGACTTACTAGAGGATTGCTAATGCAAGCAGTACCTAACCCTGTCAACAAAACTATTAATGAAATTGATACCTAACACATTTATTCCATTTGTTACTATTTTTCAATCATGTTCTTAAATTGTGATTCTGTACTTTTAATGTTGTGTACTTTGTATTTATTTTTAGAAAAGGAAGGAAAAAATTTTAGTTTTTGTTTTATTTTATAAAAGGAAAAAGAAAAGAAAAACAAAATATCAATCTAATTTGTTGGTATCTATTCTGGGAGACCAATTGGCTTGCTTGTGAGCCACCAAAGGCATAGGAGTCTAGATTCCACACAATACGTTGAATTAACAAATTATGTTTTGTTATTTTGTTATATATTATGCTTTTATTTGTGAATGAAAAGTTTTTCAGAATAAAAAGTTGGAAGATATTAAAGGAGATACAAAAGAACAAGATATGTAATTGATTACTTATCTTGAATTTACATTTAAACTCAGTTCATGGAGTTATTCATTGACTCAACGAATTAAGTTCATTGAGTTAGGTGCTAAGTCAATGAAACAATATTCATGCCTACTAACAACTATTGTATTTACTATCATTGAGGACAATGCAAAATGTAGGTATGGGGGGAGGTAATTAGATTAAAAGCCAAGTAATTTTGTTAATTAGAGGAATTAGAATGGAGCTACAAAGTTCTGTGAAAATTGAAATTTTTTTTATGAATTTGCTGTAACTATCCGATAATTGAGATTGTCAAATTTTTAAGAACTGTAACTGCTTGAATGTTATATTTAAAATCTTATATAAGATGCTATAAAATTTTACTAATAATACAAATCTAGAGATAATATCTTATGTTTTTGCTGAATTTTATGAGTTTAATAGTTTCACGATTTTAAAAGAAATCAGAATGTTTAATTGAAATTCAGTAAATTGTCTGAAATCCTGAAAGAGCTGAATTGTTGATTTTTGGATTAAATGAAATACATATGATCAAGGATACATTTAATTTGATTGATTAAACTTGTAGAATAATTTATGTGTAAATTTTATTAAACTATAGAAAAAGTATGAACTTATTGATATAAATTCATATTTTCAGTAAATAATAGAAGCAGGATTATATGAGATTTGTGTTTTATTGCATCTATATTAATGAAATACGTATATATACTATGTTTAAAAGAAAAAAAAGAGAAAAAAAAGGAAAAACTTTGAGAGTTTATTAACTTGTTTGATCACAAGCCTTTTGTACTTGAGTAGATAGGTATGTAAGGATTGTTGACTTGAAAAATGACTCTTTAAATTTGGCAACCTAAGATTTTGATCAGATCTACGATTGTTGACTGAAAGCTTGATATATGGGTACACTAGAAAGCTCTTATATGATTCAAGCTTTTCAAATTAACTTTTAAAGTACAAAAATGCATATATTGTTTTAAAAAGATAAAAGTGTTTTGTAAAATACAGAAATCTTTTGAATCAAGTATATTTTTTGTTATCTAAGGTTATTGAAGTATGAATCTAGATTAGACTTTTGAAGTTGTTTATTTGATATACAATTCATTATTCTACTTGTTTTAATCACATTGAGTTGGATTGTGTTTTGATTCATATGTAGTTGAAATTTATTTTGGAAATCATATTGGAAAATTCAGGATAACAGATGTTTAAAAGAAGAAAAAATGATGATATAATTACCACCTATGTGATGATAATATATTTTGTATGTAATTTACATATGTTTTAAATATATTTGCAAGTTGAAGAGGAGAAAACAATGTTAAAATAGATTACTGAAAAAATACAGAATATCTTTATAGTAATCTAATTTATGTATTCTAAAGAAAAGAAAAAATGAAGAATTAATTCTAATACTTTAAAAAGACCAACTAGTTAGATCTTAGTTTGCTAAGGGACTAGCAAAATTTAAGTATGGGGGAAGTGTTTAGAATGAAAAAGTGCATAATAATAACGGTTAAATGATGGTTAATTGCATAATATTTAGCTTATCATATGAGAATTAAGCCATTATGTTATAATTGCATTGCTATATGCTTTAATGAAAGAATCTGCATAATTTCAAGGAATTAGTGTTAATTGAGTACATTTCTAAACTATCGGTAAGTTGCAAGTTTTTAATTCTTAAATATCCGAATTTTCTGTTATTTTGGAGAGTTATATTGCATGTACCGGATAGTTATGTTTTAAATACTTAAAAAATATATTATTATTTCCTGGAGTACATGTGTTGTAACCTTAATGTATGACTTAAGTGAATGTTCAGTAAGTTATCTAGTAACTATCCGAAATGCATCTAAGCATCGGATAGTTAAGGTTGTAAGTATCCGAAATATCTGAATTCGTTCAGTTAGAATTATTCACGTGTTGAATTTAAATACTTTATTATGTCACGTGAGCTGAACATGTTTAACTCGTTAAGTTAGCATAACTATACACGTTGAGTTACTTGAATATACATTAAGGTAACGCATTGTGATAGTAGCTTATAAGTTATTTCTTTATTGCGCATGTTTTATAGTTAAATCAATGAAGTAAGTCCGTTGAGTTATTGTAACACCATGGACCATTTATTTCCTAATATGCCACTGTAGTAGTTGCAGAAATAGGAAATTCGAAGGAAAACCATAATTGCATGTATCACGCAAGAATTCACTCGTGGAATGAAGAAAAAATCACCATCGTTGATATGAATGAAGGAAATCCAACTGATCATCTAATTAGAAGCAGTTACTATAGAAAGTAATATAAAAGAAGAGGAGAAAGACGAATAAAAAGTGTGTGTGCAAAGGTGGAGAACCGTGCTAACTACAGGAAGCGTCAGAAGTTCCCTGAAGCTCCACACCACCACCAAAATCATCAACCATCGAAGGTCTGTGAGGATACTTTCCTAATGTCGGGTTGATTCTGAGCCAAACACGATGACTGATAACCATTGTGAGGAGTGATCACGTTGCGGGAAGGGAATCCATTTTCACTAAGCACCAACTCATATCTTAGGAGATCGTAAAGCTTCTAGCCTTGGTTTCGGGTTGATGCCAATATGCTAAAGAGGAGATCATCTTACAATTCTTGGTTCACAATTCTATAGGGAGAGGAGGCAAGATTGTAAGTGATTAAGTTTTCAGTAGAGTAATCGTGTCACATGTAGTGACGGAAGTTTTTACTATTGATAGAGATTTTTACATTTCACCTTTTGCTCATCTTCAAGAACATATCAAAACAAAAATACCAAAAACAACAAATTATCTATGTTTACATTTAGTATTAAAGTGTTGTACTGTTGGTATCATGATTAATGTTATCATTGTCAGTATTGTGAATGTTTTATGTTTGTTTGATTCAAAAAATAGAAAATAGTTTTGTTAATTACTAAAATTGATTCGTTCCAGATACTTAAAGATTTTAATGGTTACTGTTTGAAATATATGAATGTTAGTATTTCTTAATGATAAATCTAATATTAACTAACATTAAAGAGCTTAATTGATGTTATTTACATTCTATGGATCCGCCCAATGGTTGGCCGAATTCCTTTGTAAATAGCAGTATTTAATTGAAAAAGTAGGCTCGTGGAGTTAACTTAAGTCCATGAGATTAGTCTATTGAGTTAGCTATAACTCCATGAACTAAGTCCGTTGTGTTAACTGTAACTCAATAGAGTGCTTAACTAAACACATATAAACTCCAATATAAAAATCGAAACAATACACAATTCTTACTCAATCTTTATGGGATCGACCTATACTTGCACACAAATACAATATATACTGTGCACTTACATTTAAAAATACAAATTGGATTTAATATCTAATTTGTGTGAAAGGTTGTTTGTTTACTTCTAAAAGTAATTATTGATATAAGCATAAAAACAAATTAAACAAGTTTTCTAGCATCGCTGTATAAACAAGTTTAAGATTTAACTTTTCACAACAATATTTTTGTTTAACATATACTTCTTCCTTAATATAATCATTAAGAAAAGTGCTTTTAACATTCATTTGATATAGAATGAAATTCATATAACTAGCAAAGGCTAACAATATTGTAATAGCTTCTGATCTAACAATAGGAGCAAATACTTCATCATAATCTATGTCTTCCTCCTAATTATATCCTTGAGCTACCAGTCTAACCTTATTTCTAACAATATGGATTGTTTCATCAGATTTATTTCTAAATATCCATTTAGTTCCTATAACCTAATGATCTAGAGGCAATGGTACTAATTCCCACACATTGTTTTTGACAAATTGTTGTAATTCTTCTTGCATTGCCATTATCCAGTATTCATCTTCTAATGCTTCAAAAAGATTTTTAGGTTCAATCTGAGATATAAAGGCATAAGCACCAACAATATTTATCCTAGATCTAGTCATAACACCTTGATTAGAGTCACTTATAATTAATTTTGGTGGATGACTACACAAGTACCTCCAATTTTTGTGTTTATGAACTTCTTCATCTTGCACATTTTCTTTTTTAAGAGTAATCTCAGGTTGTAATTCATCATTTGAGATATTTTTACCAACCTGATCTAAATTTTCAGCGCGTTTTGTTTAGAATGAAAAAGTGCATAATATTAATGGTTAAATAATGGTTAATTGCATAATATTTAACTTATCATATGAGAATTAAGCCATTATGTTATAATTGCACAATTATATGCCTTACTGAAAGAATTTGCATAATTTCAGGAAATTAGTGTTAATTGAGTATATTTTTGAACTGTCGGTAAGTTATAGGCTTTGTAATTCCTAAGTATCCTAAATGTCTGTTATTTCAGAGAGTTACATTTCATGTACTAGATAGTTATGTTTTAAACACCTAAAGAGTACTTTATTATTTCCTAAAGGACACATGTTGTAACCTTAATATATGACTTAAGTGGATTTTCAGTAAGTTAGATGCTAACTATTCGAAATGTGTCTAAGCATCGGATAGTTAGGTTTGCAAGTATCCAAAATACCTTTTTTATCATAAGAATTACTAAAGACATGTGTTTTGATCTAGAAACTTGACTTAAGTTATCTTTCAGAAGGTTAGGTGCTAACTATCCGAAATGTATATAAGTTTCAAATACTTATAGTTTGTAACTATTTGAAATACCTTTTTATTCGTAAAGTTAGAATTATGCACGTATTGAATTTAAATGTTTTATTATGTCACATGAGCTGCACATGTTTAACTCGTTAAGTTAGCATAACTATACACATTGAGTTATTTGAATATACACTAAGGTAACGTGTTGTGTTATTGTTATAAGCTTATAAGTTATCCCTTTATTGCACATGTTTTATAGTTAAGTTAGCATAACTATATGCATTGAGTTATACTAACTCCACGGATCAATTATTTTCTAACATACCACTATAGCAGTTGCAGAAACAGGAAATTCGAAGGAAGACCATGATTGCATGTATCACATAGGAATTAACTCATGGAAGGAAGAAGAAATCACCATCATTGATACAAATGAAGGAAATCTAATCGATCATTTAGGCAGAAGTAGTTACTATAGAAAGAAATATAAAAAGAGAGGAGAAAAATGAAGAAAAAGTGTGTGTGAAGGTGGAGGACCACGCTAACTGCAGGAAGCGTTGGAAGTTCCTTGAAGCTCCACAATACCACCAAAATCACCAACCATCGGAAGTTTGTGAGGATACTTTTTGGATGTCAGGTCGATTTTGAGCCAAACATAGTGATTGACAACCACTATGAGGAGTGATCACGTCATAGAAAGGGAAGCCATTTTCACCAAACATTGACTCATATCTCAAGAGATCATAAAGCTTCTAGCCTTGGTTTCAGGTTGATGCTGATATACTGAAGAGGAGATCAACTTACAAGTCTTGGTTTGCAATTCTATAGTGAGAGGAGGTAAGATTGTAAGTGATTAAGTTTTAAGTGGTGTAATCGCATCACATGTAGTGATGGAAGTTTTTACTATCAATAGAGAATTTTTACATTTCACCTTTCGTTCAACTTCAAAAACATATCAAAACAAAAATACCAAAAAAAACTAATTATCTATGTTTACATTTAGTATTTATGTGTTATATTGTTTATTTTGTATCGTGATTAATGTTATCATTGTTAGTATTGTGAATGTTTTATGTTTAGCTGATTCAAAAAATAGAAAATAGTTTTATAGATTACTGAAATTGATTCGTATAGAACACTAAAATTTTTTAATAGTTATTGTTCGAAATAT
The DNA here is from genome assembly GCA_036874045.1 of Cymodocea nodosa. Taxonomy (NCBI): domain Eukaryota; kingdom Viridiplantae; phylum Streptophyta; class Magnoliopsida; order Alismatales; family Cymodoceaceae; genus Cymodocea; species Cymodocea nodosa. Next base: position 2,564,890 of record CM072345.1, read on the forward strand.
CTGAATGCTAGTGTTTATTAACGATAAATCTCAGATTAACTAACATTAAAAGGCTTAATTGATGTTATTTACATTCTATGGAACCACCTAATAGATGGCCGAATTCCTCTGTGAATAGCAACATTTAATTGGAAGTTACCAGGTAGGCTCGTGGAGTTAACTTAGGTACACGAGGTTAGTCCGTTGAGTTAACTATAACTCCATGAACTAAGTTTGTTGAGGTAACTGTAAATCAATAAAGAGCTTAATTGTACACATATAAACTCTAGTGTAAAAATCAAAATAGTACCTAATTCTTACTCAATCTCTATGGGGTCGACCTATACTTGCACACAAATACAATATACATTGCGCACTTACAGTTAAAAACATAAATTAGACTTAATATCTAATTTGTGTGAAAAGTTGTTTGTTTACCCTAAAAGAATTTATTAATATATGCATAAAAACAAATCAAACAAGTTCTCTAAATAAACAAGTCCTAATTTAACTTCACAAACAACCGTTAAACATGTTTCATCAAACACCACATGAAGAGTTTCCTCTATGGTTTTAGTATTTATATGAAATACTCTATATGCTTTACTTCTATGTGAATAACCTACAAAGATACCTTCATTTGATTTTACATGAAACTTATCATTATTTACCTTAGTATCTAAAATAAAACATCTACATCCAAAAGGTTTCATTAAAGAAATATTCAAAACTCTTTCATGCTAGATTTCAAATGGTGCTTTATTTAAAAATGGTCTCGAATGAACTCTATTTATCACATAACATGCTGTATTTACTACTTCTACCTACAGAAAATGAGGTAGATTATTCTCATTAATCAAAGTTCTAGCCATTTCCTAAAGTGATCAATTCTTTCTTTCAACAACTTCATTTTGAGAGGGGGCTCTTGGAAATGAATACCTATGATCTATGCTTAAGTCTTCACAAAATTTATCTATTTTAGAATTTTCAAATTCTATTTCATGATTAATTCTAATTTTCTTAATATGTAAGTCTTTTTCATTTTGAACTTTATTGCAAAAGACTTTAAACATATCAAACACATCAGATTTATGTGCTAGAAAATAAACCCATGTTAATTGAGAATAATCGTCAATTAAGATAAGTGGATATCTTTTCCCACCTAAGCTTTGAGTTCTAGTTGGTCCAAATAAGTCCATATGTACTAATTCTAGGACTCTCTTACTAGATACTTGATTAACTGATTTAAAAGAAGTTTTATGTTATTTACCCAACTCACATGCATCACAAACATGATCTTTTGAAAATTTTAATTTAGGTAAACCCTTAACAAGTTCATGCTTTGTTAATTTACGTAATAATTTCATATTAACATGTCCTAACCTTCTATGCCATAGCCATGTATCTTCAGATTTAGCAATTAAACATGACTTTTTATCTAGAGCACTAGAAGGTAGTTTCAGGATAGTTACTGATCCTTTTCTTTTTGCCTTAAATTTAACAGAATTAGAGTAATTTTCAATAATAAGACATTTATTATTTTTGAAGATAACTTTATATCCTTTATCTTGTAATTGATTTACCCTAATAAGATTAAAACCCAAATTATCAACTAACAGAACATCTAATATAATTATGGAGTTAGTAACTCTAACCTTGCTAACACCAAGTATTTTACTTTTCTCTAAATTTCCAAATGTAACAGTTCCTTGTCTGGACTCTTGAATATCTTCAAGCAATTCTTTTTTACCTGTCATATGACTTGAAGCTCCATTGTCCATCACCCATTTCAACTTTATCACCTACCAAAAAGGTAAAATCACATTTCTTAGAACCTAGATCTATTTGGGTCTAGAAACATCAAAAGAACTACATACTGAAATAATATTGCTATCCTTAGGAACCCATTTTTGAACAGTTTTAATCATTTTCTTCTAAATTAATTTTGTTTCTAGGTTACTAAAACTAATTTTCTTTTTATGCTGAATCTTAAACATATGATTTTTATTATTTGGGTTGTTTAACTATTTCTTTATAGTAACCATAGTAATTAAATCTTCTATTTTTAGACTTACTGTAGGATCATATGGCTACACAAGAGGGGGGTGAATTGTGTTTTTCAACATTTTCAATTATAATTAAAATTTCAAAACTCAAAAATAAGTCGAGACACTATTTTCATAAAATCATTTTTATTCAAGGTTTCAATTACAATATACAATTCAATTCTCCTCAGAAATTGTAGATGCAATTATATATCGATATCATGTTTCATCTATACAATTTCATAACTACAAACAGAGAAAACTAATTTGCAAAATTTAAAACATTTCTCCCTATTTGAGATCTTTCTTTTTCTTCTTCTTTTTCTTCTTCAGCAATTCTTCAGTGACGAATATCTTGTCTTTCTCTACTTCACCGAATTTGCTTTTTCTTGATACTTTAGATCTTTAATGACATAAATCTAACCTTTTCTACTTCACTGAATTTTCTTCCATTAGAGAGATTCTCCCCGAAGAGTGTTTTTGATCCCTGAAAAGATTTTTCATTTGGTGTGTAGAGATAATTTGATCAATGAGAATTCTATGCCTTTTATATTGTATCTTCATTTCATGCATATCCTCCACATTTAATTACTACTAGTTTTCCATTTCTTGATGTCTTCTCTTTTTCCTTCATCGAAATACACACATTCTAACCCACATTTACATTTCAAATTTTCTTTAATCATCAATCCTAGATCTTTGAAAAATTTCCTACAAAATAAACTTTCTCATCCAAAATTTTTCAGCAAGTGTAATAATAAGTAGTCATTACTTTAATGTTAACTAAATGAGTAACACAAGTAAATATATAACTTAACGTTCCTAACTTAACGAGTTCCTTATGTGTCAACTCACATGACAAGTACTGTAGCTAACTCAACGAACTAAGTCTATGGTGTTATGCTAACTCAATGAACTAGCTTCGTGGTGTTACGATAACTCAACGAACCAACTTTGTTGTGTTACAGATAATTCAACGAACCAATAATAAACAAATGTTCTTATAATAAGAATTTTACCACGTGCAAAAAATAACAACTTAAGTTTATAACACTAACCTAACGTGTTGCCTTAGTGTTCAATATAGCAACTCAATGTGTTTAGTTATGTTAACTTAACGAGTTAAACATGTGCACCTCACGTGATACAATATAACATTTGTAACCTTTAATTTTACCACGTGTACAACACTAACTTAACGAGTTCGTCTCTTTTTTTACTTACTAATTTAACGAGTTCTCACGTGACCTATTTTAACCTTTAAGCCTCTAACTTAACGAGTTCTCACGTGACCTCTATATAGATAACACTCTAACTTAACGAGTTGTCTAAACGTGCATTGTTCATGATACAGAAGATATAACTTTAAAACATATCATGCTTTTTAATAAAACACACGTTATCTTAACATTTAGTTAAATGAGAAATTAATGCAACGAAATGACTAGTTATTTAACTTAGTATAATTTTAGATCCAATACAAACAAGTATTTATATCAGTAAGCTTTTTCTGTATTAATTGATGTTTTTAATTTCTTTTCACAAGCAATAGTAATTAAGCAAATATGATTACTTTCATTTAGTACACATCATCAGAACAAAATACTCAATAATTTCCCCCTTTTTGATGATGACAAAACCATATTAAATCAATTATGAAATATATTTAACTCAACAAAGCACCTTCGTTGGGTTAACTTTTAATTCAACAAACAAGGTTGTTGACTTAAGTTCACTGAAGCTTATTTCTATTGTTTGTGCAAAATTCACCTCTCAAAAATAAAACTTTCAGATGCCAATAATTACATAAGTATCTTTCAGATTTTAATAACCACTTAAATATCATATTACAATAACCACTTAAATATCATCTCCCTTTATAATATATGCAATTAAAATCATAATCATCTTCTTCTTTTGAATTTATAACATTTCTCCCCCTTTTGTCATTAATCAGAAAGATGATTACACAGTATATAAATCAAGAGATAAGTGTATATAACTCAACTTTCTGTAAACATAAATAAGAATTGAACCATTTACAGAAAAATGTATTGTTCAAATAATCAAACAATAAATATAAACATTACATTTTGTATTCAAAATCAAGCAAACAGACATTTATCTATCTCTCCTAAGTATATCACTTATAGCGTTACATATTTTATCTCCTAGATGCCTAATATTATTTCTGATTTCGTTAAGTACATCATCTAAGGAAGGAGGTAGCTAGGGTTGCTATTCTGCTTGAACTGAATAACTTAGCTGTTGTGGTTGAATCTGTTCTATACATTCTATTGGTTGTTGTTGATGAGGTTGAGGTTGATGCATGGCCTGGAATCTTTGTAAATCTTTTACACTAAAAGCTCTCATGCCTTTAGTTTCAAAGGGCTAGTTAGATAAATTCAATTGGTTTGAAATGAGTCTACATACAGCATCACCAAAAAATAACTTTGAACTCATATACTGTAGTTGAAAAATGAAAACATCAAACCAATTGATTTGAATTCTATTCAGTAGACCATAAGTTGCATATAGACAACTTCTGCTGACTTCCATATTGTGTCCGACTCTTTGAAATAAATTGGCATGTAATATATTTATAATAAACATTGCCTCTGCATTTAGATTTTCCATTAACCTCATTTCAATATATACATCTGGAATCTTTGATAGCGAGTGAATGGCCCATTCCAACTATCTGACCATGTCAAATCTATTTGTAACAATAACACCATCATTTTTTAATCTCAAAACTTCAAAAATTAATTCAAGAGACAATGTGAACTCCTTTTGATTTATTTGAGTTTTCAGTATATTGTCATTCTTGACCAGATTGCTGTAAAAGCTTGCAATGAGCTCTTTATATTGTTTTTATTTCATTCCAACTGGCAAGAATTGAATTAGGCCTTGAAACTCAAATAGATCTCTTATTTCCATCAAATTTTTGAATTTTATTGGATGAGCATGTAGAATCTGACATGTAATCAAATTATTGAATTTCTGTAATTCTTCTTCAGATCTAAAATGAATTGAATTACCATGAATTTGTAATACTTTACATAAAGAAGGTGATACCTGAAGCCTTGATTCAGAATTTAATTCATCTTCAGGAACCTCTTCTTCAAAATGAATGTCATGTTGTTCCTTTAAGAAATTATTTTCTTGAAGCTACATATGTAGGCTTGATTCTCTAGCTTCAACAATGTAAGGAACATCTTCAATATGCTCTACATTCATTAGTTCAGTCTCTATAGAATGGTTAGAGTTCAATTTTTCCACAAATTCTACAACTGGTGTATCTATCTGTAATTGTTCATTTTGTTCAATAGATATCTACATTGATACATCTTGTGAATTCTTAGACTTTGCCTCTATAGATACTAAAAAAGGTTGATTGACATTAAGCTCTTCTAAAGTCTTAACTTTTTCACTATTCGCTACTCCAGACAATTCAGCCTATGAACTAGTTACTACCTCAATATTGTTAATTATACATGCAATAACTTGTTCAATGTTAGTTGCCTGATGCTTTGATTTTTCAATTTCTACATCATCAAGGCTTGAACTAATAGAAAAACTTGAACTCATATTTGACTTAGATTTCTTTTCAAGTTTTCTAGCTAGAGAAAATAAAGTCTCATTATCTTCATTAGTTTCTATATGCTCGGAATTGATGAGTTTTTTAGATGCACTAAAAGGAACAATGTTTAGATACATTGTCCTTTGAAAATAAATGTTCATCTGATTTTTCTTTTCTAGCAAACTTTGTTTCCTCAGACATAATTTTTCTGACTTTTCTTCTTCTATAACAAGTCAATTTCTCTTCTTCAAGTATTGCTGTTTTCTTTTGAAATTATTCCATAAAAGTTTTCTAGTTTAATTCTTCTAAGGCACTTTCTACTGCTACTACCTTTCGAAGACCTTCAACTTTTCTTTTATCCACAACAATATTTGTTTGTTTTTCTATTAAATACAAAGGAGTAAGAATAGCAGATTCATGTTCTTCCTCAAATGCATGTAATCTTGTACCGTTTATGGGTGTTTGAGGAATTCTAGTTGATGTACCTACACCTTTTTCCAGATATTTTGCATACTGTTCTAAAAATGCAATTTCAGCACACTTCATTTTATATTCCCCATCAAACTTGCTTCGAATACCCATGTATTTTTTACTTTCATCTGTGATATGAAGTTCTAATCTAACTTCATTCAATATTCCTTTAGGAAAGAAGTATTCATTGTAAATTTTTGCTAACCTTTTGTCCACTTGAAGTATTTTCTTAAACCAAGCTCGTGGAACTTCATCATGGTCTATTTCTTTTCCTTTTCCATCTCCTCTGCCTTTGCCTTTTCCTCTGCCCATGACCTTTGTAGAACTTGGAGACCATCGTCATAGGTTGTAACAGCAACAAGTGGGAAATATTTTCAAACAAAGTTTACGAATAACCTAAGTACCCGTGTAATAAGTGTTTAAATAGGGTTTTAGGCGACTAACTCAACGTGTATAGAAGTCGGGTTTGGATTTTAAATGAATATTGAATATAGTTTATTCAATCAAGGTACCCGAAATATTTAATCATAACTTGTTGAGTTAACTAACCTAACAAGTAAAACGTTGTCTAAAGGAAATTTTATACGTTACCTTATATAACATAACGTTTAGTTAATACACTTTACCAAAAAAAATAAGTTTCGAATGCTTTCAACTGAAACCTTCTGAAGACAGCATACAAGCTAAACTTAACATATATAACATCATCTTGAGAACATTGTAAACTATTCTAATATTCTTTTTATGAATCTAAAATAGTTTGTTTGTTTGTTAAATTGTTTCATCAAGATCTTAAGAGGACTAAACTCAAATTAACCAAGATTTGTATTCTGAATTATATTAATCTGTTTTGGACATTGTTATTCCTCCCCCTACAAATATACTTCAAATATATTCAATTACATACAAAATATATTTGTATAAAATAGATGTTAATTATAGCTACACTTTAAATTCTCTTTTTAGACGATTTTTGTCATCCTTAATTCATCAAAAATGATTTCAAGAATCAACTTCATTCATATATGAATCAAAACATAACTTTAAACTTAATATGATTAACACAAGAAGAATAAAGGAATGCATCTCAAATAAACCTTTTCAAAAGTACTAGTTTTGATTCAACAAATCAGCAGTTATATTAGTAGAAACCATATTCGATTCAAATATCTCTGTAATTAATGAAACAAATTTTTTTTTTCAAAATAGTAAATATTGATAATTTTCTTTAAAAATTAGTTTGAAAAGTTTGAATCATACAAGAGCTTTCTAATGTACCCATGTAATGAGCTTTCAGTCAACAATCCTAGGTCTAATCAGGACCTTAGGTTGCCAGATTTAATGAATCTTTTTTCAGGAAAACAATCCTTACATACCTATCTACTCAAGTACAAAAGGTTTGTGATCAAACTAATCAATAAACTCTCAAAGATTTTCACTTTGTAAGCACTTTTCATTTTAAGCACAATATATATGTATTCCATTAATACAGTTGCAATAAAACACAAATCTCATACAATTTTTACGTCTATGATTTTACTGAAAATATGAATTAGTTTCAATAAGCTCATACTTTTGATTAGTAGTTTAAGATGATTTACATATAAATTATTCTACAAGTTTAATCAATCAAGTCAAATTCATGCATGATCATATGTACTTTCATTGATCCAAAGAAAACATTTAATCAAAATTTCAAGATTTCAGAGGTATTTAATGTTTTCATTTACACTTCCACTTAAAATTTTGAAAACCATCAAACTTGACAAAATACTTAAAATCAATAAACTACTATAATATTACAATAAATATATAGTATCTTATGTAGTAGTTTAGATATTACTTAGATATTTATAATAAGTATATAATATCTAAGGTAAACAACATCATCAACAAAATTTATCTTTTGTGGAGTCTAAGCATTTTACACATCACATAGCCTACAAATACCTAAATTTAATCTTATGTTGCAGAATGTATTTTTATCTAGAGGTTTTGTAAATATATCAGCTAATTGATTTTTACTAGACACAAATCCTAATTTAATTTTTCTGTTAATTATGTTATCTCTTAGAAAATGATGTCTAACCTCTATATGTTTTGCTCTAAAATGTAATATAGGATTTTTGGAAAGATTTATTACAGAACTACTGTCACAATAAATCTCAATTGTATTATAAGATAATCCAAAATCTTCTAAAGTTTGCCTTATCCACAGAATCTAAGTGCAACATAGTGTAGTAGCAACATATTCAGCTTCAGTGGTTAAAAGTGCTACATAGTTTTGTTTTTTACTAAACCATGACACCAGATTATTTCTCAATAATTAATATGTGCCAAGTATTCTTTCTATTAAATATAGATCCTACGTAATCAACATTAGTATATCCTATAAGATCTATTGAACTATCCTTAGAATAATATAGACCAAAGTTTTTAGTTCCTTATATATATCTAAATATTCTTTTAACAACAATTGAGTGTGATTCTTTAGGATTAGATTGAAATCTAGCACAAGCACACACAACAAACATAATATCAAGTCTACTAGCTATCAAATAAAGTAAAGAACCAATCATACTTCTGTATTTTCTTTGATCTATTGATTTTCCTATGTCATCAATATCTAACTTTAAAGAAGTACTCATAGGAGTTCCTCGAATCCTTGTATCATTAAAATTAAATTTCTTAAGCATTTCATCTACATATTTTCCCTGATTTAAAAATATACCTTTACTCATTTGCTTAATTTGAAGTCCTAGAAAATATGAAAGTTCTCCTATCATACTCATCTCAAATTGACTAGCCATTTCTTCAAAAAATATTTTTATCAGTTTTTTAGAAGATGCTCCAAAGATTATATCATCCACATATATTTGAACGATAATCTAATCTTTATCATCCTTTTTGATAAAAAGAGTATGGTCTAATTTTCCCATGATATATCCTTGTTCTATTGAAAAAGTAGATAACCTTTCATACCATGATCTAGGTGCTTACTTCAAACCATATAAGACTTTCTTCAATTTATACACAGTCAAGATTTTTAATATCTTCAAATCTAGGTGGTTGTTTTACATAAACTTTTTCATTAATTAAACGATTTAGAAATGCACTCTTGGCATCCATTTGATATAGTTTAAAATCCATATAACAAGCATAGGCCAATAATATTCTAATACTTTGAAACCTAGCCATAGGAGCAAATGTTTCATCATAATCTAGTCTTTCTTCCTATGTATACCCTTGTGCAACTAATCTAGCTTTGTTCCTTATAACTTGACTAATCTCATTAGTTTTGTTTCTAAAGATCCACTTTGTACCTATTATGGACTGATGTTCTAGTGGAGAAACTAATTCCCAAACATCATTTCTGATGAATTGATTTAGTTCTTCTTGCATTGCCACTATCCAATTTTCATCAGATAATACTTCTTCTATATTCTTTGGTTCCACCATAGAAACAAACATACACATACTATTTAAATTTACTGAAGCTCTAGTTCTAACTCCCTCATTAATATTACAAATGACTTGAGTGATGGGATGTGATGAAGAATAACGCCAATTTCTCTGATTTTCCTCAATATTCTCATCAACATTTGAAGGTACATCACTTTCATCATTAGTTTGATCATTTAAGTTCATATTTTTGATTTTCTCAAATAAATCTTCAATCTCTCTATTGATCTCTAATTCTTTTGGGAAATTGATCATATCATCATTATCAGCTTTAGATTGAGATTCTCTAAAAGAATTTTCATTGAAGCTTACATGGAGGGTTTCTTTAATAGTTCTAGAAGTCTTATTATATACTCTATAGGCTTTACTTCTAGTAGAGTAACCTACAAAAATTCCTTCATCCACTTTAGCTTGAAATTTATCCCTTTTATCCTTAGTATTAAGAATAAAACACTTACAACCAAATGGTTTCATATAGGAAATTTTTGGAACCCTATCAAACATAATTTCAAAAGGAGTTTTATTAACATGAGGTCTTAAGTGACTTCTGTTAATAACATAACAAGTTGTATTCACTACTTCAGCCCAAACATTTTGAGGTAAATTATGTTCATTTAACATAGTTTTGGCCATTTCCTGAAGTGATCTATTCTTTCTCTCAACAACACCATTTTGAGATGGTGCTCTTGGAAAAGAATATCTATGATCTATACAGTAATTATCCATTTGATCATTATCAAATTTAGTACCATGATCACTCCTAAGTTTTTGAACAGAGACACTTTGTTCATTTCGAACAAGATTGCAAAACATTTTAAACTTTTCAAAAACTTCTATCTTAAATGCTAGAAAATATACCCAAGTGTATCTAGAGAAGTCATCTACTAAAACAAATACATACTGTTTACCACCAAGACTCATGATTCTTGTTGGTCCAAATAGATTCATATGTATAAGTTCTAAGACTCTCTTCCTTGATATATCAGTTTTGGATTTAAAAGAGTTTTTATGAAGTTTACCTAACTCACATGCATCACACATAAAGTCCTTTGAGTATTTAATCTTAGGTAAACCTCTCACTAAATTTTTTCTAGACAGTTTATGTAACAATTTCATATTTATATGGCTGATCCTTCTATACCACAAATATGCATCACTAGTTTTAGCTAGCAAACATGAATTTAAATCAACTGCACTAGAAGGTAAAGATAAAATACATACAAAACCTTTTTTTTTAGCAATAAACTTAAGTTCATTTGTACTTTTATCAATAATTTTGCATACATTATCTTCAAACACTACATAATATCCATTATCAATTAGTTTTATAACACTCAACAAATCAAATTCTAGGTTTTCTACATATAGTACATTCGAAATTACACAAGTAGGAGTTATTTGAACATTGCCCATACCTATGATTTTATCCTTACTTTTGTTTCCAAATGTAACATTTCCTTTCTTGGTATTTGTAAAATTTTTCAGTAGACTTTTCTATCCAGTCATGTGACTTGATACTCCACTATCCAAGATCCATTTTGATGTTGTTTCCTCCTCAAACTCATCTGCCATGAAGCACACATGAGCAACGTCTTCTAACTCTTGTTCTTCTTCTAAATGTGAAGATTTTGATGATAATTCCTCAAATTCAGACTCTTCTGACATGTCATCCCAAGTGACCTTCAAAGCCTTTTTCTTGTAAAACTTTTTCTGAGTTTTCTAAGCCGTCTTCTTCTGATTTGTCCTACTATGCTTTTCATTTTTCCTTATAGGATAATTTGGATAAAGATGTCCAAGTTTCTTGCAATTGTAACATACATACTTTCTAGATGAAGAATTATTATCACTTAGTGATTTTAATGTTGAGGGTTTATCATTTCTGTTCCTTTGCTGTTTCCTAGCTTTCCATGCTTTCTTGAATTTCCTAGTCAGCAAAATCAAATCTTCGTCAGAATCAGTAGATGTTTAAGAATCTAAATTAATTTCGAAAGCTATTTCTTTCTTCAATTTTAATTTGTTATGACTCAGTGAATCATTTAATTGAACTTCATAAGTTGTTAAATTTCCTATAAGTTCATTTATAGTATAAACATTTAAATCTCATAATTCCTCAATTGATGTCACTTTTTGAGACCATTTAGAACTTAGGGATCTGAGAATTTTCCTCACCAAATCCTTCTGATCAAAATTCTTTCCTAAGCATTTTAAAGAGTTTATGATATCAACGAATCTAGAAAACATCTCAGAAATACTTTCATCTTCATGCATCTTAAGGAGTTCATACTTATGAATTAATATGTTTATCTTAGTCTCTTTAACTTGAGAAGTACCTTCATGTGAAACTTCTAATGCATGTCACACCTCATAAGAAGATTTATATGCTGACACTTTACTGAACTGTTCATAACTCAATGCACAAAATAAAATATTTAAGCCTTTAGCATTCAAAGTTTCATTTTCTTTTTCAGTAATTGTCCAAGTATTATAAGGGGTAGTTAATAGAGTATATGGTTTAGAAATCATGAACCACAACTTATGATCTATACTTTAAAGAAAGACTGTCATCCTATATTTCCAATATTCAAAATGTATTCCATCAAATAAAGGAGGACGATTAAGATTTTGGCCTTCATACAAAGAAAAATTACTATTTCCAATAGCCATCTTATTTTCAACCTATTTGATTTTAAATAGTTTAAAAACTTTAAAACAACTTAAGCCTTAAATCAAGAAAGTTAAACATATGCTCAGATAATAATTTTTGTTTAAAAACAAAGAAGGCAGAATAAGCAATGATATTAAATAAGTTGGTATCAATTTTATATCAAAGATTATTAACAAAGCTCTAATACCACTTGTAGAATCGTATGGCTACACAAGAGGGGGGTGAATTGTGTTTTTCAACATTTTCAATTATAATTGAAACTTCAAAACTCAAAAACAAGTCGAGACATTGTTTTCATAAAATCATTTTTATTCAAGGTTTCAATTACAATATGCAATTCAATTCTCCTCAGAAATTGTAGATGTAATTATATATCGATACCATGTTTCATCTATACAATTTCATAACTACAAATAGAGAAAACTAATTTACGGAATTTAAAACATTTCTCCTTGTTTGAGATCTTTCTTCTTCTTCTTTTTCTTCTTCAGCAATTCTTCAGTGACGAATATCTTGTCTTTCTTTGCTTCACTGAATTTGATTTCTCCTGATACTTCGGATCTTCAATGACATAAATCTAACCTTTTCTGCTTCACTGAATTTTCTTCCATTTGAGAAATTTTCCCCAAAGAGTATTTTTGATCCCTGAAAAGATTTTTTGTTTGGTGTGCAGGGATAATTTGATCAATAAGAATTCTATGCCTTTTATACTATATCTTCATTTCATGCATATCCTCCACATTTAATCACTACCAGTTTTCCACTTCTTCACGTCTTCTCTTTTTCCTTCATCAAAATATGCACGTTCTGACCCACATTTACATTTCGAATTTTCTTTAATCATCAATCCTAGATCTCTGAAAAATTCCCTGCAAAATAAACTTTCTCGTTCAAAATTTTTCATCAAGTGTAATAATTAGTAGTCGTTACTTTAATGTTAACTAAACAAGTAACACAAGTAGATATATAACTTAACGTTCCTAACTTAATGAGTTCCTCATGTGCCAACTCATGTGACAATTACTGTAACTAACTCAATGAACTAAGTTCGTGGTGTTATGCTAACTCAACGAACCAACTTTGTGATGTTACGATAACTCAACGAACCAACTTTGTTGTGTTACGGATAACTCAACGAACCAGTAATAAATAAATGTTTTTATAATAAGAATTTTACCACGTGCAGAAAATAACAACTTAAGTTTATAATGCTAACCTAATGCGTTGCCTTAGTGTTCAATATAGCAACTCAATGCGTTTAGTTATGTTAACTTAATGAGTTAAATATGTGCACCTCACGTGATACAATATAGCATTCGTAACCTTTAATTTTACAACGTGTACAACACTAACTTAATTAGTTTGTCTCTTCTTTTACTCACTAACTTAACGAGTTCTCACATGACTTATTTTAACCTTTAAGCCTCTAACTTAACGAGTTCTCACGTGACCTCTATACAAATAACACTCTAACTTAACAAGTTGTCTAAACATGCATTGTTCATGATATAGAAGATATAACTTTAAAACATATCATGCTTTTTAATAAAAACACACGTTATCTTAATGTTTAGTTAAATGAGAAATTAATGCAATGAAATAACTAGTTATTTAACTTAGTATAATTTCAAATCCAATATAGACAAGTATTTATATCAGTAAGCTTTTTCTATATTAATTGATGTTTTTAATTTCTTTTCACAAGCAATAGTAATTGAGCAAATATGATTACTTTCATTCAGCACACATCATCAAAACAAAATACTCAACACTTACCATAAGAACTAAACTTCCTAAAATTATAAGATTTCTTTTTAGATTTATAATTAATCATTTTCGTATTTTTAGATCTAATAGATTTTGTTTTTAGATGTTCAACAATATTGTCATGATAATCAAAACCTAATTTAGTTTTATTTTTAATAGGAAACTAGGTTCTTTCTAATTTATCTAGTGTTGTCTTACTAGTTACCCATTTTATCATATTTTTATCAACATTAACTAATTTTTCTTCAAAATTCTTATTTTTTGATTTCAGATTGACAATTTCAAATGTGGCTTCTTTGTATAATTCAGAAATTAAATCTAACTTAGAAGAAAACTTTTCAACACTTGCAAATAATTCACTAACAAAAACATTTAGATTTTTATTTTCAACAATTTGTTTCTTAAATTTCAGATTTAACTCATTTGATTGATCATGTAGAGATTTATTTACTTCTTCTAATTTAGAAATTTGAGATTTATAAGATTTTTCTTTCAATTTTAACTTCTAAAAATTTGAATCTAATGTATTATATTTATAAAGAAGTTTACTATCTACATTTTCATTAGAACCATCTTCTTCATGATTAGAAAATTTTACCTTAGACATGGATGCCATAAAGGCTACATTAGTAAGATTTGCTAATTCTTTATCTATGTTTGAACTTGAGCTTAAGTTGGAAGAATCTGATATTTCATCATCATCTAAAGAGCTTTCATCATCCAACGTTGCTTGCAAAGCCTTCTTCTTAAATCCTTTCTTTGAAGATTTAAATTTAGACTTGGATTTACTCTTCTTTTCCTTAAACTTCTTATCAGATTTCTTTTCCTCCTTTGACCTTGAGGGACAATTAAATCTAAAGTGTCCCTTTTTGTTACATTTATAACAAATAGGAATATTAGTCTTTTCTTTTCCATTTCTTGAAGATTCAGTTCTCTTTACATCTTTCCTTTTTCTTCAAGCTTTCTTGAATTTCCTAGGTAAAAGAACAATGTCTGAATCAGAATTAAAATTACTTTCTATATCAGAAGATACCTAAAATGCAATTTCTTTCTTCTTCTGATTCTTTTCTCCAAGGACAAGTTCAGCTTTAAGTTTAACTTCATATGTAGAGAGGTTTTCTATTAATTCATCCATGGTATATGTTGATAAATCCTTAGCTTCTTCAATTGTTGTTACTTTCCATTTCCACTCTGAAGTTAAGGATCTCAGAATTTTCCTTACAAGATCTTCTCCTGAACATTCTCGACCAAGTGCTCTTAAATCATTAACTATGGTAAGAAATCTAGTAAACATATCAAAAATAGTTTCATTTTCATGCATCATAAACAGTTCATACTAATGTACAAGCAAATTTATTTTAGATTCCTTAACTTGGTTTTTTCCTTCATTTGTAATTTCTAATGCATGCCATATTTCAAATGCAAATGTATATGATGAGACTTTATTAAACTACTCATATGATAATGCACAAAACAGAATATTCATGCCTTTAACATTTAATTGTTGTAGTTTCTTTTCTTCATCTGTCCAAAGATTAAATGGCCTATTTAATTTAGGAACTTTTTCAATAAATACATTCCATAGTTCAAAGTTTATTGATTGGATGAAAATAGTCATTCTTTTTTTCCAATAAGTGTGCTTTATTCCATCGAACAGAGGTGACCTATGAAAATTATGTCCTTCACTTCCAAAACTCACCATTTTAATCTCAAAAATCTAGATTTAAAAATGTCTTTCCTAGCAGAAAAATGATCTACCAAAGCTTTGATACCACTTGTTAGGAAAATTTTATACTTAAGAGGGGGTGAATTAATTATATTACAAATTTCATAGTATTTTTGGTCCCTTTTTAAATCTACGTAATGTAAAAATAAAACAGAGATTAAAACACACAAACATTTTTTAGTAGTTCCCCTCACCTAGGGTATGTCCACTCCTTGAGTTCCTACTCAAGAATTCACTATCCTTAGGAGTTTTTGGTTCACTCAAAACCTAGTGTACTATAGCTTTACTCAAAGCAAAATTAACTTAATAAGGCATCTATCCTTCGTCAAGTTCTCCCTCTAATTGTACGTACCTTCGTAGAATTATCATACTAACTATACTAGCCCTTGTATAGTTATCTGCAGAACTTTACGTGCTCTTGTAAAGTTACCTGAAACTCTTTTGAAATAATACCTTTTAGAGTTTCTTCTATAACACCCCTTGTGGATAGGTTCTCTTTTTCAATTAACGATGAAATGCATAGAGGAATTAATCATAAAAGCATAAACATAATAAAACTTTCCTTTAATAGATATGACAACACTTAAATCTTTAGGTAATAGCTTTGTTGCCATGGAGTTCCTTTGGATGACTTTCAACTCTCATTCTCTAAGTATCTTCAAGTCTTCTAAGAATTTTCTCTCTAGAGTTTTCATCGAAAGGGAACTTGCTTCCAAACATTGATTTTACTCAATTTTTATTACATTAAGAAAATCTAACTATTTAAACATGATCCTGCAACACATTCTTTCTCTTTCAGATTTTCTACAACCACTTACTACATGAACATTGAGAAATAACTGGTTTGTAGAGTTAGCAAAACTCAATAGACTTACTCTATAGACTTAACTGTAACTCAATGAACCTATCTCGTGGACTTAACTGTAACTTAACGGACTTACTTTGTTGAGTTAAGTTTTACTCAATAGACCCATTTAATTTAAGATTTTTTTCGAAACACAATCGTTAATCTTGACTTTGTCAAATTGATCTCTAGTTGTCATCTATAAATATTTGATCGAGTCTTTAGGAATATGGTGGAACGTATGTGAGTACATGCGTGTCACATGTCATTTGCAAAATAAATAATCTTATATTAAAACTTTGATTTAATATAAAAATATAATAATTAAATAAAATCATCAAAGTGCTAACATTACAACCCTTTGTACAGTTATGCCCATAACTTTACAAGCTTATGCATAGTAGAACATTACAAACATCCATAAACTTATCCCCTTAACTTTACGGACTCTTACAAGCTAACATGTGTAAAGTATAATTCTTTATCTTTTATAAATTGTCTATATTAGACTTATAACTTTACGAATCCCTTAAGAGATAACCTTACAGAGGTCTATCATGTTATTCTTATAACTTTACGGATTCTATATATCATAAGTTTATGAAGATCTATAATGTTAAAGTCATAACTTTATGAGGTTAAGATTTATAGCTTATAAAAGTAACTTCATAACTTTACAAGGTTAAGATTTATAGATTATAAAAGTAATTTCATAACTTTACAACCATCCATAAATTTATCATTGTAACTTTATGAGTCTCCGTAAAATTATATACTTCGATAAATTCATCATTTATAAAATTCATCATTTTGCATACTTAAGTAAAAATCATTTTGTCACTCATCAAAATATAAACATATTAATGGATAAGAACATTATCCTTAACAAGTAAGTCAATAGGGTTTGGCTAAATCCTATAAAATAAGATAGAAATGTCAAGTAAATTAACTCAACAAAATAATTAAATGTTGGATGATGCCTTTCAATGAGGGTCTCAGTCAAACTATAGTTTTAGCCAACTAGACTAGAGAGATCATGCTAAGTATGAAATTTCGAATGAGGTTGACCCAACAAAATAGATAAATGTCGAATGACATCCTTTGACAAGGTTTGTCCAAGCTGGTAAATTTCAATTGGGCTAGAGAATAGGATTAAAAGAAAATGTTGAGTGGATTCACTTGACAAAATTATACCTATCTATGAGGGTTTCGATCAAATTAAAAGTTGAGGTTTAAGGAAAATGTCAAATGTGCTCATCCAACAAAATGAAAAATGTTGGGTGGGTTTACTTGAGAATAGGAGAAATGTTGGGCTCTAAGGACTAGACAAAAGTTAAGTGACCAATCTTGTGAAATTTGATGGCAAGGTGAATATGAGGTATCAATAATATCCTTTTTAGTCTAGAGATTTTTGCACAAAAGACTGCCAACAAAAAGTAATATGATGTTTAGATGTATTTCAATGGCATCCATATACCTATGCTACTCCTTAGCAAGGTTGATGGATTAGAAGATAACCTCTTTTTGCTGGAGATTGGGCATACTTAAGTCAAGTATGGTTTAGCAATGTCTTTTATATAAATTGGATAGAACTTGGTAGCTAGAAGGGCACGATGCTTGCCTTTTTTTACAAAAGAAGCAAATTAGGTGTGACAATGTTGAGTAGTACATGTCGTGCTCTCATCTTGTGGGAGATTTGGAAGGGAAATGCAAAATCAAATTAGGCAACCAAATTAGGTTCCTACTACAACATTCTCAACAGATTAAAACAATCCATGTAGGAACAAATTGGAGTAATGCTAGTTCAAAGATGATTGCAACATATTCATATTATATCTAAGAGTACTACATCATTTCTATAGAGTTTAATGTTCTATTTGAGGGTCTTCAGATCTACACTAAAAACAAAATTGACTTCATCTTGTTAGCAATGGAAGTGGATTCTAGTGAAGTAATAGAGATGTTGTCAACAAGGCTGTGTAGTGTTTGGCTTACTAACAAGCTTTGGGATTATCTTCTTCACATGGTTGATAAGGTCCATGCTTTGGTGCATGTTTACAAGGAGTGCAACAATGTGGTGAACATCCTTGCCAAGGAAGCTTTGAATACGAAATTCATAAAGGTTTATCAAAATGTATCAACCATGGTTAGTTCTTCCTACTTGTACTCCTTTTAGTTTTGGATCCCTACCTTATAAATATATCAAGGATTTTGCTTTAGAAAAAAAGAATTGACTTGGTAGTCAAAAAGATGGGATTATAATCGATGGACTTTCCAAAATGAGAATGGTTGGTTTGTCATTTTATCTACTTATTTTTTTGTTTAAGGTTTGAAGACAAGGATTTTTAGCCGTATCATGTTATACCTTGATATACGAATAAATTCAAGAGTCAAAGTGAAATCAAACTCTCAAGGAAATGCAAGAAAATCACAATGTTAATAAAAATGACATACTAGCACAAATACTAGGATAGCGATGTGCAACGTTCATAGGTCTAACGTCAAAAAATATTTAGTACCACCACACAAAAGAACATATTCTTCAAAAATCTTACACCATTTTACAAAATCCTTTTTTCTTTCTAATTATAATTTTTATTCTTATTCATATAGGTGGACATGTTATGAGGATTATGATTAATGATAACTTGAAGAATGGCGATTGAAGTTTTTTGGAGTTACCTTGAAAAACGAAATTTTTGAATGTTTTGTTCGTAAAAATTATACTCTTATCAATAATAGAATATCATTTGTGGAGTTTGTAATGGACTTGTATAAAATTTTGTTCTAATCAATATAATTTAATGAGAATTTGAATTTATCACACATCAAAAATCTTAACTTTTTTAACAAGTATAAATATATCATTGTATATAGGTATTGATGTAAGATTATTGTGATAGATTTACAAGTTATCATTTTACAAAGTTATGTTACTATAATAACTATATTGTGATGGTCATGCGTGTTATAATTTTTCCATGTATTGTGGCATACGTATGTGTCATTAATTATATATCTAGATATAATTATACACTCTTGGTAATAATGATAAGTGGTTTTATGTAAAAGTCTCAAATGTTCATCATGTATACTTATTGTGATGACACACAAATAATTTTGGTTCTTTTGTGACAAATTTAACGATCACAAAATTTTAATTTTTTTGCAGTGACGCCATCGACCTCTTTTCCTCCTCTGCTTGCACGGGTTTCTCCTCGGGCACGGCAGCGGTGTTCTTCTTCATAGACGCCAACTGGAGAAGGTGGTTGTAGCTCCCCTTCTCCTTGAAGAGCTGAGCGAAGTGGTGTTTGCAGTAAAGTATCCCATCCATGGCGGCGTAGGACGACGTGGTCAGCGGACACCCTCCATGGGAACACCTGAAGCATGACTTGTGATACGATTCTCCCTCCACCGTCAACTGCACCCACCACCAGTCTCATAGTGTCAGAGATCATTGCGGTACCTGTGGTCTTTGATGTTGCAGATGAATTCGATGCGTGGCAGAAGATGATGGTTATGCATGGTTACCTTCTCCAATGGGTATGCCGTTTTATTGCAGGCGGTACATTTGTCTTGGGTTCCAATGAACATGGATGAAACTTTGCTTGGGGCTCTAGGCTGCGATTAGTTTCATGGATCATACAAAAAATGGCCTATGTATTAGCAATTCATCTTGGTTTCGATATAGGAACAGTAAAAGGTGAGAGGTAAGAATTTAATCTACCGGATCCTTTTCTCTGGACCTTGAAGCTGTTGAAAAGAACAAAGACAAAAACCAACAGGCGTTAAAATGAAAATTCTGGGAAGAATTAAAAGGCAGGGACTGGAAAGAGAAGTCCGGTAGATAGCTTTCTTTCTTTTTCCTCTTACGTAGATGAAACTTCTTGGTGAAGGTGCCTGTCTCCTTGAAGAGCTGCTCGAAGTGTGGCTTGCAGTAGAGGACTCCATCCATGGAAGAATAATTGCTCATCTGAACAAGTTGCAAGTCACAAAATAAATTAACTCACACGCCCATTACTGATCATGACTCTTTTCTTGGGCAGGCCACGCACGTACGCATGGTGGTGCAAAACTTCTTAATACATGGATGGTGGCTATTCGAATTATTCAAAAAAAAAAATCTCCATCACTAACTCGTGAGTATATATTTTAAATCGTTGGCAAAGCTAGCTGTATGGTTTGAGCTATTACATTGAAGAAAATAGATAAGGTACCCGATCAGTGTGATTCCATATATATCGAGTGTTAAACATAATGTTGATTGCAAGCAACAAGGATTGCATTTGACAAATAGAAGTTAGTGCTAAATTTATAAAAAAAGTGTTCTTTATTCAACTTTCTTGGACCAAAAAATGTTATAATGATGTAATTGGGTATGAGTTTTATAATATTGTGTTTCGTTTTTTTATTATTAAATGATTTCAAAATGAACTTTAACATGATATCCGAACTTAGTTTATGTATATTGCCTATAAGACACATGTGAGTTAAAAAAGGATGACATATGTGCAAAAGAATGTTGGATAATAAAAATTCCTACATCAGTAGTAATATGGGTGAATTTAAATTTTATAATATTGTACTCCGTTCTTATCTTATATTCTTGTTGAAGTGGTTTCTCAGAAAATTCTTTAAAAAAGAAAATAATTCTTGAAAGAAATCACAAAAACGAATTTGAGGTATATATATATATATATATATATAGAAGTTAGCCAGACCCAGTTTATGTGGATAATAAAGAACATAGCATACTGCTAAAGTTCCGTGGCAGTGGCTGCACTTGAAGCAAGTCTTGTGGAACGGGTTGCCATCTATCGACAATACATCGACAACGTAAACGGTCTTGTCGCAAGCCTTGCACTTGTCGAGAGTTCCGCTGAAAGACATCTTGGGCACGATTCGGAGAAAGAGAGAAAGGAGGACAAAAAGGAAGGAGAGAAAGAAGATTAATACAAAAGATGGGGAGACGGATCCCGGAGATAAACACTTAGCCCTTGAGTTTAAAATAAAAGTTCGATTGATTGGAAAGCCAAATCACGGAAAATTAAAGATGCCGTCCTCGTCCTCGATACCTTAAGCTCTCAAACACGGAAAGAATGGACAGGAAGAGACAGCAGGTGGCGGAGGGTTCCCTTAAAACTTCGTCTGTTCCTTCTATCTCTGGCCATGCATCTACCGCTCTAGGAGGTAGAGGGGTGACTTGGAAGATGGGAGACGGGGATGACGAGCCACGTTTGGAAAGTAGAGATGGGTGATCCGTGGAAAGTGAGATCAAGGCTCTACTGGCCGTTGGAAATGAGTGGTGTACTAACTTGATTAATATTAATAGAATGTAATATGAGAAGAAGGAATGGTGACAGAACCAAGAGTTCAACGGTGAAATGCACACCATCATCCGTTTTCCTTTCTTTTAGAGATGTCAATTGAGTCTGACCATTACAGGTCAGTCTAGTTCGACCTAATTTAAAAAATCAAGTCAAGTAAGATTACAATATATTAAAAAATTGACTTGTAAGTTGGATTAACCTATAGGCTAATTCAAGTTGGGTTAGGCTAAATCGACTTAGGGCTAGGCTAACTCATTGATTGAGCTCAAGTTGGCCCACAAGCCTAATACATAAGTCCATAACATTTTTAACGTTTGTAAAAATTGAATGTTGAAAAATAAATGTTATTTTAAAAAACATTCGTAAAATACTAACATTGAAATCAACAGGAAAAAAAAGAGAGAAGATAAGGATGAATTGATGAAAGAGAGAGAGGAATGATGAATAGTGATGGAAAAATCTATAAATAAAGAAGAATGTTAGAAATTTTTTTACAATTCATACTCATTTAATCTTCTCTATTTCTTACATAAAATACAACGTTTATCTTTTAAGTTTTAGCTTTCTTAAACTCTCAAATTAAATTCTTTGCAAAAATAGAACACAACTTCATCTTTAACAGTGTTATTGGTGTAGACGATGCTGGCAACGATTTTGAGTAGAAACAACACTACTCTAAGGTTCAAACTATGGAAGGTAGAGTATTAACTTCAACTACTATTGCTAAATTAAGAAGAATGTCAAATTTATAGTTGAAGTTTACAATAAAGATGAAAGAGTTGAGAGATGATAGTATGGTGGAGAGGGCCTACTACAATGTTTATAATGCAAACTTCTCATGCAAAGCTTTAGGTGATACAAGTCATTTATCTAGACATGTAACTAGTTGTTCATCTAAAAATTTTGAAAAAAATAAAATGAATCAAACACAACTTAATTTTAATATTAAAGGTAATATAACACAATGGCATTATGATTCTAGTAATGTTAGAGAATTACATTCTAAATTTATTGTTGTTTAAAATTTACTTATTAATTTTGGTGATAGTCAACATTTTAAAGAATATATTTCACAAGCTTATTGTCCACAATTTAAAAAAATTTCTAGAAATACAACTAGGTAAGATATTATTAAACTTTATAATAAACTTATAATGGAATTAGTTAATATAATAGGTTCTATTAATATATCTATAACATATACATATGATATTTAGAAGGGTAGAACTAAAGTAGGATATATTGATGTTACTACACATTTTATTGATGTTAATTGAGTTTTACAAAAAAGATTAATAGGATTTAGAAGAATAAATCATCCATATAATGCTCAAAATATTTTTTCTACTATTATGGAAATTTTTGAATTTTATGGAATTAAAGAAAAAATAGGCAATATTACATTTGATAATGCATCTAGTAATAATGCAACTATCCCTATATTTAAAATTAGATTAACTCCACCAAATGATTTTGATTTATTTCACCAAAGATGTATATGTCATATTGCCTATTCAGAAAACTTGTTTGATTTTTTTTTATACTTATATTAATAAATTCTTTTAGAAGTAATCAAATAACTTTTTACAAAAATTAACTATTAAGTCTAATTTGTATAGTGTCTATTATATTTGTGTACAAGTACATGTCAATCCCACAAAGATTGAGTAAGAATAATATACTATTTTGAATTTTATAACTAGAGTTTTATATGTGTTCAATTAAGCACTCTGTTGATTTACGGTTAACTTAATGGACTTAGTTAGTGGAGTTACAATTAACTCAACAAACTATCCTCGTGGACTTAAATTAACTCCACGAGCCTACCTAGTAATTTCTAATTAAATTTTTACTATTCACAAAGGAATTCAGCCATCCATTAGGCAGTTTCACAAAATGTAAATAACATCAATTAAGATTTTTAATATTAGTTAATCTAAGATTTATCATTAACAACACTAACATTCAGATATTTTGAACAATAACCATTAAGATTTCTTGAGTATTCTATACGAGTCAATTTCAATAATCAATAAAACTATTTTCTATTTTCTAAATCAAATAAATACGAAACATTCACAATACTGACAATGATAACATTAATCATGATACAAAACAAATAATACAATACATAAATACTAACCATAAACATAGATAATTAGTTTTTTTGGTATTTTTGTTTTGATATGTTCTTGAAGATGAATGAAAGGTGAAATGTAAAAATTCTCTATCAATAGTAAGAACTTCCATCACTACATGCGACGTAATTACACCACTGAAAACTTAATCGCTTACAGTCATACCTCCTCTCCCTATAAAATTGCGAACTGAGACTTGTAAGTTGATCTCCTCTTCAGTATATTGGCATCAACTGAAACCAAGGCTAGAAGCTTTACGATCTCTTGAGATATGAGTTGATGCTTGGTGAATATGACCTTCCTTCTTGTGATGCGATCACTCCTCATAGTGGTTGTTAGTCACCGTGTTTGGGTTAGAATTGACCCGACATCTAGAAAGTATCCTTACAGACCTCTGATAGTTGATGATTGTGGTGGTGTTGTGGAGCTTTAGGGAACTTCCAACACTTCTTACAGTTACCACGGTTCTCCACTAACACTTCCTCATCTTTCTCCTCTTCTTTTTATATTTCTTTCAGTAGTAACTGCTTCTACCTAAATGATCGGTTGGATTTCCTTCATTCATATCAACGATAGTGATTTCTTCTTCATTCCACGAGTTAATTCCTGTGTGATACATGCAATCATGGTTTTCCTTCAAATTTTCTATTCTACAACTGCTAACAGTGGCATGTTAGAAAATAACTAGTTAGTGGAGTTAATGTAACTCAACAGACTTACTTTGTTGAGTAAAGTTTAACTCAACGGACTTAATATAAAATAATATATCACGTGAAATAAAGAAATAACTTTTAAGCTTATAACACTAACACAACGCATTATCTTAGTGTGTAATCAAGTAACTCAACGTGTATAGTTATGCTAAGTTAATAAGTTAAACATGTGCAGCTCATGCGACATAATAAAACATTTAAATTCAACACGTGCATAATTCTAACTTTACGATGGTCAGATATACAACTTATAGTTTTACTTGCTAACTCAAAGAGTTCTCACGTGATCTTTTTACACCTTTAAACTTGTGTTACGTATTTAATTTTGAAGATGTATGCTTTATTAACGTATTTCAATAAGTCTACATAATATTCTCTAAGTATATTTCTCTAAGTATAATAGATAACAGATTATCGGAAAGTTTCATTTTTATGTCGGATAAACTAGATTTGCAATAGTTAAACTTTCGGATAGTTAACGTTTCATTTTTGTCGAATACTTTATGTTAAAAACTCGTATAGTTAAGTTATCCGCACATGTGTTTTTAATGTTTTAAGTTGTCACGTGTTTTCCATGTGCGTTCGGTAATGAAAAATCGAATAGTTAGATAACTGTTCGAGTTTTTATACGCATGGATAGATAACTGTTTGAGTTTTATAAAAGGACTAACGAACAGATAAGTTTCCTTGTTTAGTCACGTGTTTTGTAGGTGCAAGAACTCAAAGAGTTAAAGGATAAGTGTTCGAGTTTTGACAGGAGTTAAAGGATAAATGTTCGACTAAATCGAAGACTTAGAAGATATTCTACAAGACTCTAGGAAGATAAAATTTCAGTGAATCTAGGAGTGGAGATCGTGGAAACTCAGATTGTCAGTAAAGAAAGTGGAAATTTAAATAGAAAGTAATTTGGATTAAAGAGAAAATTAGTACGTGGATTATGGATTATGGATTGTGGATCAAGTGGATGAACATGTTGAACGTGAAAGACAACAGAGTTCGACTACAAATAGAGAGTACGAGCTACATTACAACAGAGGATCCCAATCTCAAAAACCAAGTCTGAATATTCAATCTGGATCCCTAACTGAAAAGTTAAGTTTGAATATTCATATTCTGAAAAGTTCTCCAACGTCAGAAGAAGTTCGAAATTCCAAGCAATTTTAGAAAATGAGCTGCAAATGCAAGAAGTCTGGAAATTTGACAACTGGAGAAGAAGTGATACAGAAGCTGAGCAAAGAGAAAGAAAAGAGCTGTGTGCATAAAGATCAGGTTTTATACAATTCAAAATTAGTTTTGAAAAAGAGCTTTGTTTTCCTATTTGAATTGTATATCAAAAATTAATGTATCAAAACCGTCAAGAAGGGAATTGAGTTGAAAAGATATTGTAAATTCTGTCTTGAAATAAAAGAACAGAATTTCACTTACGAGTGTTTTGTGCTCTTGTTTTATCCGCTAGTTTAATTACTAAAGACACAATTCACCCCCCCTCTTGTGATACAGACGATCCTACAACTGGTATTAGAGTATTTTAAACTGTTTAAAGCATTCGAAAGCCTTCATTTCTCTATTTAGGAATTGGTTTTTCTTGTCATTTACTTCAGATCATCTGTTTAAAATGGATAATTCTGAAATCTTAATTATGATTGAAGGATAGACCACTAATCGTCCTCCTATGTTTGAAGGTAGCAATTATAGCTACTGGAAATATAGGATGAAAGTATTTTTTCAATCAATCGATTTCAAATTATGGCATATAATTAGCAATCCTATAGTGTAAGTTACGACTCCATATGATACTTGGACTTTTGATGAAAAGGAGCGAATGACACTGAATGCTAAAGGTTTAAACATCTTGTTTTGTGCTTTATCTCATGATCAATTTAATAAAGTTTCTGCATATCAAATTGCATATGAGATATGGCATGCATTAGAAGTTGCCAACGAAGGTACTAATCAGGTCAAGGAATCTAAGATCAATATGTTAGTACATAAATATGAGCTTTTTAAAATGCACGAAAATGAATGTATCTCTAACATGTTTTCCCGTTTTCTTAAGATTGTAAATTCATTAAAATCTTTAGGTAAGAAATTCGAGGAAAAAGACTTGGTAAGAAAAATCCTTAGATCTTTAACTAAAATTTGGACTCAAAAGACAACATCTATTGAAGAGTCCAAAGACTTAAATACATATACTCTTGATGATCTCATAGGAAATCTAACAGCCTATGAAGTACAACATTTAGATCCAAAAGGGAAAAATCCTAGAAGGGATCTGGCTTTTGAGGCTGATAAAGTCTTAGAAGTCACTAGTGATTCTAACAATGATTTATTGTTGTTGACCAGAAAATTTAGAAATCTGTTGAAGAAACGTAGGAACTTCAGGTCAAAAGTATATGCTACAAGTGCAACAGGCCGGGTCACTTTCAAACTGATTGTCCTCTCAACAAAGATAAGAAGAATTCGAGGAGGAATTTCAGAAATAAGAAATTCAAAAAGAGAAGGGCGCTTAAAGTGACATGGGATGACTCTTCAACTTTACAAAGTGAAGAAACAAAGGATTCAACATTAGATAATGAATCCTCATCAACATCAGATTCAGAAGAAAATCTAGCAAATGTATGCTTTATGGCAAAATCCAGTGAGGTATCCTCTGATCAAAATGCTAATTTTGATAGTTTTGATGGATTACTTGTTGAATACAATAGACTGGCTAGAAAATATAAGAAAGTCAAAATAGAAAGAAAGGACGCTAGGAAAATGCTAGATGAATCTGAAAATAAGATTGATTTTCTGAACTCTACGTTAAATAAATTTAAAGAAGAAAATCAAAGGCATGCATAGGAAATTTTAAAGTTCACTGCTATAGAAAGAAAATTGCATGCTGATTGTGAAACTTTAATTGCTGATAAGAAGAAAATGATCTATGAAATTGAAAAACTGGAACTGACTATTACTAATTTAAATTCAAAAGTTGATGTATTAAAGATTAAAGTCTGCGATCAAAAGGCTATATTAAGTAAATGGAATAATAGTCAAACTTTAACAAATGAACTCAGTAGTAAAATATCAAATGTAGAAAAACATGGTATTGGTTTACACAATGCATCTTCTGAAAATTATATATTGCATGATGGTATTGCTAAAAATAATGTCTTTATTTCTAGTATTAAGAATAGTAAGAGAAAAACTATTCTGTGTGTAATCAAAAAGGGAGAAAAATATGTGCAAATTGATGAAATGTAGCATATAAATGATAGCACACGATGCAAGAATTTCAAAAGAAATCTTCAGAAGAATCAAGCTAAGACATTTGAGAATTTTAATATTCTTGATCAATTTTCTTCATATTTAAAGAATATCGGATATTGGAAATCAAATAATGTCAAAAACGAAAATTTCAACTTTGGTTTAAATGGAGATAAATGTTCTGATAATTATAACACTAAGAGAAAGAAATGCAAAAATAATTATCAGAAAATAGATAAGTTGAAGTCTAAAAATATGGATTATTTTGATATGACTCTCTCTAAAATTCTTGGACCCACTCAAAAATGGGTTCCAAGAGATAAAATCTCTTTTTGACTGTTTTGTACACAAATCAAAATGGATAATAGACAGTGGAGTATCCAGCCACATGACTGGAGATATACGATTACTTACAGAAATAACAAAGACCAAGAACAGACAAGTTACCTTTGGAAATAAAAGCAAAACAAATATCCTTGAGTCTGGCAAGGTTCAGGTAACTGAGAAATGTTTTATAAATGATGTCTTATTAGTTGAAAACTTAGGTTTTAATTTATTGAGTGTTCTTGTTTTAATGAAGATTTACATAGTAATTTTTGAAAAAGATTTCTGTAAAATTATGGACATGACTACAAACGAAATTTTATTCACTGCATACAAGAAAGGATCTATTTGTATTTTAAATTTGCCTTCTGATATTATTAAAGACAATGCTTGCTTAATTGCAAAATCGGATGAAGTCATTTTATGGCATAGAAGGCTAGGACACTCAAACTTAAAATTATTACAAAAGCTATCTAAAAAGAATCTAGTTAGAGATTTACCTAGTATTAAGTACTCGAAATAGTTTATGTGTGATGCGTGTCAACTAGGTAAATTACATAAAACATCCTTTAAAAGCTTAAACGAGTACTATCACCAAGTTGGATAAAGATGACTTTGGAAAAACTGTAGATGTAAAACAATATAGAAGTATGATTGGTTCATTACTCTATTTAACAGCTAGCCGACTAGATATTATGTTTAGTGTGTGTACTTGTGCTAGATATCACTCAAATCCTAAGGAATCACACCTACTTGCTGTTAAATGAATTTTTAAATATCTATTAGGAACCATCAATTTCAGACTGCTTTACTTTAAACACAGTTCTTTAAACTTAGTAGGTTATAGTGATGCTGATTTCGTAGGATGTAAGTCTGAAAGAAAAAGCACTAGTGGCACTTGTCAATTGTTAGGTAATTCTTTAGTATCATGGTTTAGCAAAAAGCAAAATTGTGTAGCATTATCTACAACTGAAGCTGAATATATAGCTGCTGCACTTTGCTGTGCTCAAATCCTGTGGATCAGACAAACCTTAAAAGATTTTAATTTAAACTATGAACCAACTAAGATTTTCTGTGATAGTAGTTCTGTAATAAGTTTATCTAAAAATCCTATCTTACATTCACGAGCAAAACATATAGAAGTTCGACATCATTTTCTAAGAGATAATGTTATAAAAGGAAAAATAGTATTAAATTTTGTTTCTACCACAAAACAATTAGCAGATCTATTTACAAAACCCTTAGATGAAAATACATTCTCAAAATTACAATTAGAACTTGGTATCTGTAGGTTAGCTGATATTTAAATGGTCATGTTCATTGTATTTTGGTTTGTTATAAGGTAGTTTTAGAATTTAATGTCTTTTTTATTAAAAACAAAATAACAAAATAACATATTTTTTTTAAATTACAGTTTTCTGGTAGTTAAGAATTTATGAAATTCTGATTTTTATTGAAGTCAATTTATTTAAGAAAAATTCAGAAAAGATTACTTAAGGAAAAGTTAATTTGATTCAATGTGAGTGTCAACTATATTTTTGTTACTTATGTATATGCTATTACAGATATTTTAACAGGAAAATACATAGAAAGTATGTATTTTTTGTTAAAGGAAAGTTATTAACATTTTGTTAGAAAAATTAAGTCTTGCGGTTGACTCTAATTTAATTTAATGTCTTGTTTTATTTTTGTTTATTTTTTGTCTGTAATTACTTGAGTAATTAAGTCCGTTGGGGGATCTTAAACCCTAGTCACTTAAACCAACTGGTTTGGGATGTGCTGACTAAAAACTTATTTTGCAAGTAATTCAGATTATATTTAAAAAAAAAAAAATTTACCTGTTCTCACTTGTCATTGAGTAACTGGTTATCTTTCCCCTAAGCAAGGGATTATGATCACGTAAAAAAATGATATTGTGGGAGGTAATACATAAAATATATATATATGAATATAAAAATAAAATAAAATAAAATAAAGGGGGCAATGTACTCAAGCTTAATTTATCTTTCAAGGTGTTATAACAATCCTGACATAATTTGTGCATATAATCCTTGTTATTTTTGTTATTATCTACTCTTTACACATAATGTACGATATTTATTTGTCTTAAGTTGTGTACTCATTATTGAAATCTTTTAAGTTTATGTAGGTATATCTCTATGAATTATCTTTTGTAAACTGAATAAGATAAAAGCTAGAAAGTCTAAATTGTTAACTCTACTACTTATTTCTGTATTTCATTCAAATTAAAAAAGAAGAAGAGAGACTCAAATCTATTTAAGGCTTAGCATCCTCTTTAAGTAAGCTTTTTGACCTTTTTAAGCCAACTCTACTTAGGGCTTGGCAACCCAGATTAAGTACGCCATAGATTCTTTACACTATATTTATGTAGGGGGAGCAATTTCTCGTATAATAATTCATAACTTTTGAACTATTATATGTTTTCATGAAAGAATCTGCATAATTTCAGGAAATACACCTTAATTAAGTACATTTCTAAACTGTCGGTGACTTGCAAGTACTTTAATTCTTAAGTATCCGAATTTTCTATTGTTTTGGCAAGTTATATTACAAGTATCAGACAGTTGTGTTTTAAAACGTTCAATAGACTATTTTATTATTTCCTGAAGTACACGTGTCGAAACCATAATGCATGACTTAAGTGGATTTTCGATAAGTTATCTGTAACTCTCTGAAATACGTCTGGGCATCGGAAAGTTAGATTTGTAACTGTCCGAAACATCTCTTTATTATAAAACTGCTTAAGTACACGTGTCGTGATCTGGACGATTGACTTAAGTTATCTTTCGGAAGGTTATCTATAACTCTCCGAAATGCACCTGAGCATCGGATAGTTAGGTTTATAAGTCTTCGAAACTTTCTGAACACCTTAAGTTCAAATTGTGCACGTGTTGAATTTCACTGCTTTATAATGTCTTAGTTGAAACTCGAACAGTTATGTTTAAATCTTCGAGTTTTCACACCTATTCCTTCGAGAAACTCGAACAGTTATCATAAGTCTTCGAGTTTTCTCACTTTTTCACTTAGCCTAAAGTTATTTTCTTTATATGCACAATTACGCTAAGTATTCTGCAATTGTTGGTTGTAAAACTTGTACAGTTATTGCAAGCACTCGAGTTATTTATCGGTAACGGATCTTATATTTATGATTTCAATGATTGAATCCATTTGTCCATTTATAAACTCGGAGAGTTATGAATGTTTTCCTAACAACCTTTCGTGTTTCTACCTTGATAAAACCCTAGCTTCACAATCTTTCCTTCCACTAAGTTCTACAGTGCAAAGTGAAGATTAATCAACAATGTCAGGACATGGAAGAGGACGTGGTAGAATGACCAAAGTGCAGAAAAGAGGGTTGGAACTTCAGAAAATGCAGAATGAAATCAACGATATTTACTCCAGGTACACTTTTTCAAACAAAGTACTACACGAAATCAGAAAAGCTGTTCAAGATGAGAAAAATTTCTATTGGAAATTTATTCGAAATTATGCTGAAACACAGTTTAGACTAAAACAGACTGAACTTTCCACATTGCATTTATGGAAAAGAAATTTACAACCTAACTCTGCGGTTGTAAGTTCTGGACATGTACCAGAGACATCGGTACAGTTTATCACTTATTATGGAAAGAAGTGGGTACCAATGATCAAAAATACAAATAGGGAATTACAATCCTTGTATTCCCAACATTATTTTCCCCCAGTTGTTTTAGATGATATTAAACAGTATATCGATGAACAGAAAACTGTCATTAGCAAAATGGGCCTTCGAAGTGAAGGACAAAGAGTTTATCAACTCAAAATGGTAGAGGTGGAGAGCTTAAAACTCTATATTCCATTATTACCACCTAGGCATCATGGTGAAGGACCATCAAGACAACAGGTGCATTTAACAAGAGAAATTAAGACAATTTTAGAACCTCCTGAACAACCTGAAACATTGCAGACATATAGTTGGACAAAGAAAAAGACAATTGAATATTTTGGACTAACTACAGGTGTACAAGGAATATTGCAGCAAAAAGAAGAATCAGTGAAAAATGGAAAACTATGCTCCATTGTAGAAGCTGGACAGACATTTTTGTCAGGAATCCCAACAGATGTGACAAATATTGGCTTACAAGCATATACTCTAAGGTATTGTGTCACATTAGTGCATAATGTATCTTTCAATACAATGGACAGCTTTTCACACAATGCTGCAAGCACACATTCTTTTCCAACGGAAAGTGAGAATGTAGGAAATTTTGATGATATATATATAGATGATATCAAATTTGATGATATTATTGATGACATAGACACTAAGTCTATGAATTTTGAAGATATTTCATCTGAAGAGGAATGTACAGATATTCTTCCTTTTACTGTATCTCGAACAAAGACTTTTGAATTTTGGTACAGTTGCTTATACTATACTTTATATGTATGGTTATGTCTGTTACAATATATCGTATACTTGTTGATAAATGTATATAATCAACAACATACACAGTTACAAATAGAATATGATACTACCAATGTCTCACATATACAAATTTCAGAAATACAGGATGATTCTATTCCACAGACGGATATAGAACATTCTTTCATACAGAGACAATTGTATAGATCACATATAGATATACAGGTTGCTGATATATAGATTATTACAGAGACTGTTGCTACTGAAATGTTTCCAAAAGAACAAACATAAGAAATTCAGCAGATTATTGATACGACAATAACAGATATTTCAGACATTTATACTAGTTTTGATAGAAATTCCACTAGTTCTAAAAGATCTGACAATATAGATGCTGCTGATAATATTGAAACAAGTCCCAGATCAGAACATCATGACAGGAAAATACCTAATCCTAAACAAAGTTTAGATGCAAACACACTATTATGGTTCAGAAATAATTCCTGTTATGACAAATTTCAGACATATAAAACTTTTACAATTTTATATTCAAGACCAGTTAAGTTTGAAGGGATGGCACACATACGTGAACTGTTTGAATTTCAAGGCTTGTTGACTCTACTTCCACAATAGCCAGGCCATCTTGCTATACCCAAACTTCTCAATTGTTTTTACTCAAACTTAACAGTAGAAGAAGGTATTCCTGTTTCTAATATACAAGAAAATGACATATTTAACTCCAGATTTACTTCATCACGTACTTGGTCTGAAAAATGGAGTTAAATTATCAGAAAGAAAACAGGTTTATCGATTGGGATGGGACATTACAAGTTTAGCCAAAGATCCAATTACCAACAAACCATTAACATTACTAAATGACTTAAATGGCTAAGCATGTTTTATTGCAAAAATATTGTATGCTACATTGTTTCAGAGGTTTGGTCATGGGGTAAAAGTTGGCAGATGTTGTCTTTATGCTACATACGCATTAATCAACCATATACAGGTGAACTAGTATGATATTTTTGTTTCTCATATCTTACATTTGCAGAGTAAATTATTTTATGGTGATACAATTTTGAGAATTGTAGCAAGTCAAACAAATATTACACCTTGGCCATAGAAAATATTAAAAGTCACGATCTTTCTTTGCAAAGGAACTCCAAAAATATCAAGCAACAGATACACCTATCCTCAGACAACAACAACAACAGGTTTGGCAAACACAGCAACAATCCACAGAATTTACAGAAACACAGCAACATACAGATATACAACAAGATATACATATAGATATACAACAAGGTATACATAGAGAAATACATATAGGTATAGATACAGACATACATACTGAATTTTTACAACAACCATCACAAGTTTCTCAAAATGATTTAGATCAGGCATTACTTGATCAGATAAATAGAGTTAGTACAGATATTGCAAAGACAATTTCAGATACCTTGATTGATATTTTTCGAAGACAAAGAGGCTTGTGATTATACAAATTATGTATTACATGATTTATTTTTTGTAATTTGTAACCAAAATCATTATGTAAACTGTTTACTGATTTTAAAGTTATGTGATTATTTTTCACAGTTTATGATATTAAACATTTTTTGCTTAATCCATAAATCCTATGTATGATTGACACTATCGTTTTGATTAATATATACTTAATAAGATATCCTTCCTTACATTTATAACACTTAACTTCCTAAAGGAGGAGAAAATAGTTTGTTTACTTTTTTATAATGCCAAAAAGGGGGAGATATAAATTATGTGACTTATTAGGTTTTGACATCATCAAAAAGGGGGAGATTGTTAGGTATTTAATTTTGAAGATGTATGCTTTATTAACGAATTTAAATAAGTCTACATAATATTCTCTAAGTATAATAGTTAATAGATTATCGGAAAGTTTCATTTTTATGTCGGATAAATTAAAGATTTCCAAAGAGCTAGATTTGCAATAGTTAAACTTTCGGATAGTTAACATTTCGTTTTTGTCAAATACTTTATGTTAAAAACTCGTATAGTTAACTTATCCGCACGTGTGTTTTTAATATTTTAAGTTGTCATGTGTTTTTCATGTGCGTTTGATAATGAAAAATCGAATAGTTAGATAACTGTTCGAGTTTTTATACGCATGGATAGATAACTGTTCGAGTTTTATAAAAGGACTAACGAACAGATAAGTTTCCTTGTTTAGTTACGTGTTTTGCAAGTTAAAGGATAAGTGTTCGAGTTTTGACAGAAGTTAAAGGATAAATGTTCGACTAAATCGAAGACTTAGAAGATATTCTACAAGACTCCAGGAAGATAAAATTTCAATGAATCTAGGAGTGGAGATCGTGGAAACTCAGATTGTCAGTAAAGAAAGTGGAAATTTAAATACAAAGTAATTTGGATTAAAGAGAAAATTAGTATGTGGATTATGGATTATGGATTGTGGATCAAGTGGATGAACATGCTGAACGTGAAAGACAACAGAGTTCGACTACAAATGGAGAGTACGAGCTACATTACAACAAAGGATCCCAATCTCAAAAACCAAGTCTGAATATTCAATCTGAATCCCTAACTGAAAAGTTAAGTTTGAATATTCATATTCTGAAAAGTTCTCCAACATCAGAAGAAGTTCGAAATTCCAAGCAATTTTAGAAAAGGAGCTGCAAACGCAAGAAGTCTGGAAATTCGACAACTGGAGAAGAAGAGATACAGAAGCTGAGCAAAGAGAAAGAAAAGAGCTGTGTGCATAAAGATCAGGTTTTATACAATTCAAAATTAGTTTTGAAAAAGAGCTTTGTTTTCCTATTTGAATTGTATATCAAAAATTACTGTATCAAAACCGTCAAGAAGGGAATTGAGCTGAAAAGATATTGTAAATTCTGTCTTGAAATAAAAGAATAGATTTTCATTTACGAGTGTTTTGTGCTCTTGTTTTATCCGCTAGTTTAATTACTAAAGACACAATTCACCCCCCTCTTGTGATACAGACGATCCTACAACTTGTAATGTTAGGACCTGATGGCTTACTAGAGGGGGGGTGAATGGTAATATTTTTGTTTCTTAACAGTGAATGACTAATTGATAATGAAAATTAGCAAGCACACAATAGAAATAATGCACACAAAGATTTTAGGTGGTTCACCACTAACAACTAGTCCACCCCCAAGGGATACTTGGGCTTCACTAAGCTTTCACAAACTTACAAACACTTGCTTTAAGGTTAAAGCAAGAACCAACCAATCAAACTGAGTTTTCTGGTCGTAGCTCCAACCATCCTATCACTAAAGTTTTTAGTTGGTGTACTTCAGTAAACCACTTGAATGAATCAGAGTTGAGTGTGTGGAGAGCTTCTAGACTTCAGTTTGCATTTGCTGAAGATTTGATCTTGAAGTCTTTTTGCTATATGTGTGAAGCTTGGTGTATGAATATGTATGTTCAAGAAGCTTTTTGATTTTGTTGTCTGTTGTTTGTATTTATAACATTATGCATAACGATCATATTCACTTCCAACGGATGTATTCTATTGTACTTACTGAATTTGCAGAACCAAATATGGTAAGTTACCATTTAGGAAGGTGTTTCAAGATACCTTTCCAATTTCCTTTGATTTTCAGAGGGTTATCTATGTAACACTCCGAAGAATATCCGTAACTCACCGGAAATCCACTTAAGTCCTTTTATCTGTGTCACGTGAGATTTTAAGTCATGCACGTGAGGTGTCTTAAGTTCGGATGGTTATAACTATAACTCACCGAGATGTTCTTGACTATCGGATAGTTAGCTACAGTAACTCTCTGATTTTCTTCTTCTTAGCTTCCAACTACTTTCTTATTTCTGCACGTGCATAATAGGATGACTTAAGTTTCAGATAATTAAATCTGTAACCTTTCAAACCTTCTTATTTTTCGGATAGTTAACTTTCTAACTCTCCAAAAAATCCCTTTAAGCTTCTATTCTAGATTTTTGCATGTGGAAAATTGAATGACTTAAATTTCGGATAGTTAGCATTCCTAACTTTCCAATTTCCTTGATTCTTCTAAAAAGTTAGTGACTCAACTCTCTGATCATTCAACCAGTTATCTTCCAAACTCTCCGAAGGCCTTGTAATTTTGGATAATTATTCTTCTAACTATTCTACGGTGTTTCTACTACTTTAAACTGACTCTTCGGATACTTAAGTTTGTAACTCATCGAAGATTCATTTCTTTTGGATACTTAATCTTGGTAACTATTTGAAAATCTTGTTTTTCTCTTGTAGCAATTTTTGAACAAACTGTATCAATTTTTCTTCCTTCTGACTTTTTGCTGAACTGTTATATTTGAAAAATACAATTTGTTTCCTCACATTGATTTTTGCATTATCAAAATCTAGAGGTCCTTTCAATCTCCCCCTTTTTGATAATCGCAAAAACCTTACAATATATTACATGTATTTCTCTCCCTATATATCTATACAGATAAACGCACAAAGAAGAAATAGGATACAAAGTTTGAAATTGAAAATGCTCCCCCTATTTTTCTGAGTTTATTTCCCCTATTTTACTACAACCTGCTGAATTGATATTGTGTTTTTCTCCCCCTATTTTGTCACTTGTCAAAAAGGAGTATAAGTTGAGATAATTGTATCTAGACAGTTCGTGGCTGCCCTAAAATTGGACTAAGTTGCTGTAAAAGAAAAGGTTAATAGAATAAGCTCCTAGTTGTGAGCTTGGAGAATAAATAAGCATTAAGTCATAAATCATATAAAGAACAAATTCCTAAATTTCATCTAATATGATTAAATGCAGATTCAGATAAGGGTTTGGTGAAAATATCTACTAGTTGTTCGTTATTAGAGACATATTCTAAAGAAATATGACCTTTTTCAACATGGTCTCTTAGAAAGTGGTGCCTAATCTCAATATGTTTTGCTCTAGAGTGTAGGACTGTATTTTTGGAAAGATTTATGGCACTGCTACTGTCACAGTAAATGATTGTATTCTAAAATTTAAGTTTATAATCTGCCAATGTTTGTTCTATCCAAAGAATCTGTGCATAGCATAAACCTACTACCATGTATTTAGCTTCAGTTGTAGAGAGTGCTATAGAATTTTGTTTTCTACTGAACCATGATACAAGAGAGTGACCAAGTAGTTGACATGTACCACTAGTGCTTTTTCTATTTGATTTGCATTTTGCATAATCTGCATCATTATAACCTATTAATATTAGATGATTCTATGAAGAATAAAATAAGCCAAAGTCTTTTGTACCCTATAAGTATTTAAAGATACATTTGACTGCTTTTAAATGTGATACTTTT
This sequence comes from Cymodocea nodosa, assembly GCA_036874045.1. NCBI lineage: Eukaryota > Viridiplantae > Streptophyta > Magnoliopsida > Alismatales > Cymodoceaceae > Cymodocea > Cymodocea nodosa. The sequence goes on from CM072345.1 coordinate 2,602,923, forward strand.
GGAGAGGCTTGATATCTTGCACAAGCACATACATTGAACATTATGTCTAGTCTACTGGCTATTAAATACAGAAGTGATCTAATCATGCCTCTATATTTCTTTTGATCTACAGAAATGCTAGAGATATCTTTATCAAGCTTTTCATTTGAGTTCATAGGTGTATTTGCTTCATTGGATTTTTGTATAGATGATATTTATGCACATTTTTATATGATAATTCATGCATTCTATGTCTTGAAACTCAAGTTATATGCACTTATACAAGAAAATACATGTTAATCACATTTTTATGACATTGCATGAATATGTGCACAAATGCACCCCTTTAATGCAATTTTCATGAAACATACTACATGTTCATATGCTTGAATGTATGATTTAATAATTCTTAGGCCAAGAAAGAGATTTTAAAGGTCATCAAGGTATTGAAATAATTTGATATGGCCACATATATTTTATACACTATGGTTATGAACTTGTGGACATTAAATGCAATAATGTAACATTGGTTATGAATGATTTTAAATACATGTTACTAATTGATTCATTCATGGATGAAATTGCATTTCACATTTGTAAACATGTTAAAATGAATGTTACATACCTTAGAAATAAATATATTTCAAGTTCATAACTAGAGTTATTTTTGGCATGTATTACTAACATTACATGCATGACTTAAATGGATTTGATTATAGGTGAATGAGGGCCCTTAGATCAAGCTTTGGGATCATCAATCCTTGATGATCAAAATCTCTATAAATAGGCCTTGTATCCCACAAGTTTTCTCCCAACTCCAATTTTCGGAATTCCCTTTGGTGCTCCAAGCAAGGTGAAGGAAGAGCTCCCCTCTTGGTGTCTTCTCCTCCAAACGTCTCTTGAAGGTAAGGTTCTTCTTCTTCTTGTCTTCTCCAATACTTCATTTGGCATTCTACATCTTGAGGAGGTGAATTGTTGCTGCAAATCCCCTCTTGTTGGTGCTGAATCAGTGGATGAAGCTCCATTGGAGATACACTTGAAGGTGTGGAAACTTGCATCCAAGAGACCTCTTCAATTATTCTACACGTTGTTGTATTCCCTTCGGCATTAGACCTCCAATCCGTGGAGGGAACAAGCAGCTTTGGATGTGGAGAATTGTTGGAGAAGGTAGCCATCTCAAGTAGTGTGAAGCAAGGAGGTGACGTCCCTTGTGCTCAAGCCATTGGAGGTGTTATCTTAAGGTAATAGGAGTAGACATTTGAGTGGAGATGGAGTTGTAATGTAAATTTCAGTAGTATATGTTTGTTAATTGTTGTTGTTTGTGTGGTCCACGTGATTTCCCTTTAGTATATTGTTGAATTCTTGTGTTAGTTTCAATGTATTTCAATTCTAAGCTTAGTTTGAGTTTTCGCCTTCTATGTGTTTGATTTATGTTTCTTTGTATGGATTCTTCTCAAATGTTTGTTTCTCTAACTCTAAAATAGTTTAGACATTTTTTACTTAACTCAAACCTCTTGATTTACTTGGTTTTGATTGTATATAGCTTGTACTTAATAGATTAGAGCATACATAGAGTTAGATGTATGGTTATAAGTCCATGTATGCTAGTTTTGTAGTAGAATTAGTAGTTTGACGTAGTGTAATTTTCTTTTCTATTTTTGTAGTGTAATAATTATTATGTGTTGCTTTCTCTTAAGTGATGGATAGAGGGAGACATGAATGAGGTTTCTCATTACTGATTCAACTCTATATGAAGTCATTTCTAACATACACATAATTGTTAAGGCAAACATGTGATGAGAATACATTTACACAAGGCATATCTATAAGCCCTAGTGAATTTTATGTTTAATTGCTGGTCCTTGTGGATTCGACCCATTCTTGCATGCTTTCTATAATTGACTTCGTGCGCTTGCAGTTATAAATATTAAAACTCAGTTGTGTGTTAATTTCGTAGCATATAAACCCTGAACAAGTTTTTGGTGCCATTGCCAGGGATCATGCCAATTTTATGTTTGAAATTTTCTAGAGTTTTTAATATATTTCTTTTTTTAGAATTCTGATTTGAAAGTGTTTTGATGTAATAATGGTGTATTAGTATGTCTTGATGCTTTGATTTCATGAATATAATGTCATATGCTTTATTTGATTTAAGTTTCTTATGGCATTTGTGGACTACATGTTAGTAGTAGAATTTGCAGAGTTCTGAATTTTTCATCTCTGTTCCACGTGAATCTGCTACCAAAGGGCTTTTCAATGTGATGAGTTTATATTTTTCCATGAAATAATGTTTCCTTATGTTTCCATAGTGTGTTTAAACACTGGAATTGGAATTTTAGAGATTTTTGTATGAATTTTTGAAGTTCAGGTTGTTTTCAGATTACAGAACAGGTTTTTCAGAAGAATTTTTGAGGTATTGTTGATTCTGCTGTGATTGGAGTTTCTGAAACGTTGGTTTGATATTTTTACTTGAAAGTATGGAAGTTAAGCTTTCCTACGAGTATTTGCAAGTTGCAATTGGAGTAGGAATGATAGGTTAATTAATGATACAGGGTATGATGCAGAGTAGTTTCCAGAATTCTGTTAGTTACATGCTTTTTATTTGGAAGTGCTTGCATAATCAGTGCATATTTTGTTTTAGTAGATATTTTTGTTGAAATCCTTGATGAATTAGCTTTCCAAGACATATTTGCATGCTCAATTCTGATGTGTATACATTTCTGAGTGAAGTTTTTAGTTCTGTTATGCTTAAACTGCAATAGTGAGTGATGCAATTACAATGATTGTAGTTATTTTATTATGTGTTGATTGCTAATTGTTCTTAATTGAAGATCTTAATAAAGCACCCTATAAGTTAGCCTAGGATTAAGATTTTGATCTGATTATGGATAGTAATTGAAATTACCATAGTTCATATGATGCTTCATTTACGATATTTTGTGCTAAATGTGGTTTAAATGAGCATATTCTTGAGGATTGTTCTTTTTATATGTTAGATGATGATTTTAAAGAGTATAAGCATCTTGTTTTATCCATATCATAAAATGAGAATTTGAACTTTAATGTACAAGCATTGCATGCTAAATTTCCTGCTGATAATGTTTACAATGCAAATTTTAATGATGTAATTACTATTGGTGATGATAATGATGGTTATGGTGCTAATGTTGAGCTCAATAGAGCTATTGAAGAGGCCAAAATATTTCATGATAAGCATATCTTGAGGAGAGAATTTGTGATAGGCTAAAAGGTTTTATTATATAATTTGAGATTACACATTTTTCTGGGAAGTTTAGATCCTGATGGACTGAATCTTATTTAGTTAAGAAAGTGTATCCTCATGGTGTAGTAGATATAGAAAATATGAAAAGGAGGGACATTTTTAAGGTTAATGGTCATCGATTGAAAGTATTTTTATCTGATAAGAAGACTTATAGTGGTGAAAAGATTACTTTAGATGAGTCTTCTTATGCTTGAGCTAGGTTTGAATGCTTAATATTTTTAGCTCATTTTGTATTAGTAGTTTTATTTTTCTTATTTTTTTGTGCAGTTTGTTTGTAGTTTTATTATTATTATTTTTTATTTCCACTTCTGGTTGATGTTCTTTTCTTTGTTTTGTTGTATCTTGTTTGTATTTTTACATTTCCTTTCATAGAATTGTTTGATGTGTTTATTCATGTTTTCAGTTACGAATTCTTACTACAACGTAGGTATACATTTCGTTCTCCTTATATATTTTCATGCTTAGAATGTCCTCTTTCATATTGGTTGCATGCATGTAGGAGTTTGCTATGATACTATCCTATGTTTGTTGTGACTATTTGTGCTCGTTTTGTGTTGCTTGTTGTTTTTGTTTTGTTTTTGCTTCACAAGTTTACCAATTTCATACTTACGAGTACATTGGGGATAATGTACAAGATAGGTATGGGGGGGTGGCTGTGAAGTGTGTTTTGCATTTTGTGATTGACAATGTTCTTATTAACAGACTACTCAATCTCCATTGTTTGTTCTTAGGAATGTTATTAGTCACATCTTTTATCGATTTATTTTTTGTGTTTGGTGTCTTTTGTTGGCATACCTAAGGTCTTAATTAATGAAGTGCTTATTTAAGGTTTATTAGTTGAACCCTAGAGATAACACTAATAGGATAATACCCTTGAACCTAAAGGTAAGAACTTAAGAGTAAATTCAATTTTCATTCATATGTTTATTATATATAGGTATTGCAACACCACGAGGCCTTAACTAAAAAAGAACATAACTAGCTTATTCCGTTTTGAAGTGAAACTTAAGTAATAGTCTAAAGTGCTATCCAATGGGTTGTCTCTCAAGAAGGGTAGTAAAAAGGGAATAAGGTGATTACTTGTTCTTACAAAGGACACTTAGTAGCTGAGTATGGAGGTTAAGCAACCTCTTAATATTCACGTAGAACTGTGTTTCTAAGTAGGAGGTAATACTAAGGGTAGATGTAGGCAAAGAGTTAAAAAAAAAAAAAAAAAAGAAGAAGCAAGTTATAAAAGAAAAAAAAGAGAAAGAAAAAAAGGGAAAAGAGAAAAAGAAAAAAAAAGAAAAAGAAAAAAAGAGAGAGGAATAAAATAAAAGAGACAATGTACTAGAGGATAGACTTTTGAAGATTATGTAAGTAACATGGATGGAGTGAGTAGGTTATTATGTGAATTTTTAGTTTTAGCCATTTCACTTACACCTATATATGTATGTACTTATTTTCTTAGGATGAAATGAGAATGAGCAATTAAGTTTAAACCTAAAAGGATAAGGGTGTTAGAATAAAGGTGGAGCCAAAAAGGTTAAACTAGAAACTTTATAAGTAACTTCATGCATGTTTAAGTAATATTGGGTATGTCAACTTTTGTCCTTGTTATGTGTATGATTGTGATTTGTGAGGTTTTGTTCATTTTCTTTTGTTTTGACTTTTGTTTTAGTGTGTTTTTGTTTTTGAATTTTTGGATTTTGTGGGTTATCTGCTAAAAACCCTCCGAAGACAATACTCCACCACTAGGGTGACCTAGGGGTTTAACGGCTTGTTGCATAGGCTAAATGCAACCGTGATTCCTATGAAAGTGAGTTAGGATTTCCGTTTTTAAACGTTATTGTGTTTTGAATAAAGTCATTCATTCATTTAGCATTTGTATGTTTTGTTCATTTTAGCCTAGATTTTGTTAAGGGACTAGCAAAGTTTAGGTATGGGGGAATTTGTATAAATGATATTTGTGCACATTTTTATATGATAATTCATGCATTCTATGTTTTGAAACTCAAGTTATATGCACTTATACAAGAAAATACATGTTAATCACATTTTTATGACATTGCATGAATATGTGCACAAATGCACCCCTTTAATGCAATTTTCACGAAACATACTATATGTTCATATGCTTGAATGTATGATTTAATAATTCTTAGGCCAAGAAAGAGATTTTAAAGGTCATCAAGGTATTGAAATAATTTGATACGGGGGAAGTGGTTAGAATGAAAAAGTGCATAATATTAATGGTTAAATGATGGTTAATTGCATAATATTTAGCTTATCATATGAGAATTAAGCCATTATGTTATAATTGCATTGTTATATGCTTTAATGAAAAAATCTGCATAATTTTAGGGAATTAATGTTAATTTAGTAAATTTCTGAATTGTCGGTAAGTTGCTAGCTTTTAATTCTTTAGTATCAAATTTTCTGTTATTTTGGAGAGTTATATTGCATGTACTAGACAGTTATGTTTAAACGCTAAAAGAATATTTAAGTGAATAGTATCAACTAGTTGAGTTAGTGTTCTTTTTGTTAAAATATCACGTGCCAACTCGTTGAGTTACAAGTTTAAAGGTATAAAAGGATCACGTGCCAACTCGTTGAGTTACAAGTTTAAAGGTATAAAAGGATCACATGAGAACTCATTGAGTTAGTGAGTGAAAACCGTAAGTTACATATCTGAACTTGTTAAGTTAGAATGATGCACGTGTTGAATTTAAACACTTTCTTACTTCATGTGAGATGCACATGTTTAAGTCGTTAAGTTAGCATAACTGTACGCGTTGAGTTACATGAATACACACTAAGGTAACACGTCATGTTAGCAGCTTATTTCTTTATTGCACGTGTTTTATAGTTAAATCAATGAAGTAAGTCCGTTAAGTTATTTGTAACTCCATGGACCATTTATTTTCTAATATGCCACTGTAGCGGTTATAGAAACAAGGCATTCGAAGGAAAGCCACGATTGCACGTATCATGCAGGAATTCACTCGTGGAAGGGAGAAGAAATCACCATCGTTGATTTGAATGAAGGAAATCCAATCGATCATTTAAAGCAGAAGCAATTACTACTAAAGAAATATAAAAGAAGAGGAGAAAAAATGAAGAAGGTGTGGTTGGAGGTGTGTGGCAATGTGTGTAAAGGTGGAGGACCGCGCTAACTACAAGTAGCGTCGGAAGTTCACTGAATCATCCACCCCATCACCAATAATTCACCAACATCACCAACATTACCATAATCACCAACCATCAGAGGTCTGTGAGGATACTTTCCTGATGTCGGGTCGATTTCGAGCCAAACACAGTGCCTAACAACCATTGTGAGGAATGATCACGTCACAGGAAGGGAAGCTATTTTCACCAAGCACCGACTCATATCTTAGGAGATCGTAAAGCTTCTAACCTTGGTTTCAGGTTGATGCCAGTATGCTGAAGAGGAGATCATCTTGCAATTCTGGACTTACGATTCTATAGGGAGAGGAGGCAAAATTGTAAGTGATTAAGTTTTCAATGGTGTAATCGCGTAGCATGTAGTGACGGAAGTATTTAATGTCGATAGAGATTTTTACATTTCACCTTTCACCCATTTTCATGAACATTAAAACAAAAATGCCAAAAATAACAACTTATCTATGTTTATATTTAGTATTTAAGTGTTGTATTGTTTGTTTTGTATCGTGATTAAAATTATCATTGTTAGTATTGTGAATGTTTTATGTTTGTTTGATTCAAAAAATAGAAAATAGTATTACAGTTTATTGAAATCGATTTGTTCCAGATACTTAAAGATTTTAATGGTTACTGTTTAAAATATTTGAATGTTAGTGTTGCTTAATGATAAATCTAATATTCACTAGCATTAAAGAGCTTAATTGATGTTATTTACAATCTGTAGAACCACCCAATGGTTGGCCGAATTCCTCTATAAATAGCAGTATTAAACTGAAAAGATAGGCTCATGGAGTTAACTTAAGTCCACGAGATTAGTCCGTTGAGTTAGCCATAACTCCACCAAACTATTCCGTTGTGTTAATTGTAACTCAATGGAGTGATTACCAAACACATTATGTTTTATAATATAAAAAACGGAACAGTACACAATTCTTACTCAATTCTCTATGGGATCGACCTGTACTTGCACACAAATACAATATACACTGTGCACTTGCAGTTAAAATACAAATTGGAATTAATATCTAATTTGTGTGAAAGGTTATTTATTTACTTCTAAAAAGAAATTATTGATATAAGCATAAAGACAAATTAACTAAGTTAAAAACAGAAGTTAACAAATAGAAGTTATTTGGTGTTGTTGCTTGGGAACCAATACAAGTCCTCTGGTGCCACCTAAAGCAACCCAAACAAGTTTTCTGGCACTGTTGCTGGGGAATTGAGAAGCTAAGCAACTATAAGTGCTGTTTTGTTTTAATAGCAAAAGTGTTGTGTTTTTCTTCTAGGGAGAATATGGCATATGGTTATGCTCAAAGATTTCTAAAACTTGTAGTTAGCATATGTGAATTCTGCAATTTGGAAGGTCATGACATTTCTGATTGTTTGAAACTGAAACGATTGTAGATGGTTAGATCACATGAACAACAAATGAATTATCTTCACTATAATAGATCTGAGTATGAGAATCCTATGGTTTACCCAACTAATGGTCAGCTTAGAATGTGTAACATGTTGAGAGATAAGGAAGTTTGGGATAGGTATGATAGACTAGAGCGTAGCATAGAGCAAAACATGGACAAACTGGAACAATTTATGTAAGCAACAAGAAGTCAACCAATTAAACTATAAGGAAGCATATTTAGAACCAAAAATTGATATCATTTACGAAATTGAAAAAACCATAATGAAAATTGATCAAAAATTGAATGCAATGAGATTAGATGATTTGAAAAGAAAACTAAAAGCATTGGATGAATATACAATGAAATTACAAGTTATGCAATAGGACAACACAAATGAAAATTATAATGTTATAGATTTGCATAATTTGCAAGACATACAAACAAAAGAAAATTCCAATGCAAGAGAATTTAAAAAGTGCAATTTAAGACTAAAAACAGTTGAAGATCATAATCACGAAAATACAAGAACATCAAGAAAGTAACGAAAATCTAGAAGATGTATGTATAACATTAAGATCTGGAATTGATATACCATCAAGAATTCAAAACGAAAATAATACGAAGGTGGATAAGAACAAAAACTAAAATGATAATGAAAATGTAATATCTTAAAATATAGAAATCAATGAAGAAAAATACGAATCTGCAAATGAGACTAAAAATGATTAAACAAATCAAATGAAAGAAAAAGAATCTTTTAAATCACAATTAGAGAAATTTCTTTTAAACAAACATTTCCTAAAAAAAAAGAAAAAATTAGAGAAATTTTTGAAAAAGTACAAGTTAACATCCTTTGTTAGATTTATTGCAGAAAATACCACCTTGTGCTAAATTTCTTAAGGATTAATGTACTAAGAAAAGAGAGTGAAAAGTTTTAAGGAAAGTCTTTTTAGTTGAGCAAAGTAGTTCCCTATTTCTGCCACAAATTCCTAAAAAGTTATTTGATCTTGGAATCCCTGTTATATCATGCACCATAGGAAATACCATTCTAGAAAGAACCTTAATAGACTTAGGTGCAGGTATAAATGTTATGTGAAGTGATATATTTGCATCCTTAGGATTAGAAGGCTTAATCCCTACTAGGACTGTTATTCAATTAGCTGATAGAAGTATAAGATACCCTAGAGGAAAAATAGAAGATGTCTTAATTAAAATAAAAAACTTCATATATCCTATTGATATTGTAATTTTGGATTCCCAACAAATTAAGCATAAAAATAGTGATACATCTTTAATTTTGGGAAGACCATTTTTAGCAACATCAGGGGTTGTTATTAATTGTAAAACTGGAGTAACGAAGTTAGCATATGATAATGAAGATACTCAACTAAATATTTTCAAACCAGAAAAGTTTGAGGAGTTAGAAATGTCCTTACATACCATAGATTTTTTAAAGGATGAAGGAGATATGTTAAATGATGTGATTCAAGAAGAGTTAAATAGGCAACTCAATTCTGAAACTTTAGAGGAAAGTGAAAGCATAAATATAGAAGGAGATCAGGAAGAAAATAATTTAGAAAATGATGATGTTCAATTAGGAGCTCTAGCTTTTGATGGGCAGCAATTAGAATTAAAGTCTTTACCTCCTAAATTAACCTATATATTTCTGGAAGAAAAATGAACATGTCCAATAATTATTGCTTCAGATTTAAAAGAGGATCAAATTGCTAAATTAAAAGATGTAATCAAAACTTATAAAGAAGCAATAGGATAGACTATGACTGATATAAAAGGGTTAAGTGCAACTTTCTACTATCACCACATATATTTAGAAGAGAATGCTAAACCTGTTAGAATTCCTAAGAGGAGATTAAATCCAAACCTTAAAAAAGTAGTCAGGAAGGAAATAGTTAAATGGTTAGATAATGACATAATTTATCCGATTTCTGATAGCTCATGGGTTAGCCCAATCTATATAGTTTTGAAGAAATCAGGATTAAGAGTTATTAGGAATGAAAGTCAAGACTTGATACCTACTAGAATTTAATCAGGCTGGAGAGTGTGTATAGATTATAGAAAGTTGAATGCAGTGACTAGGAAAGATCATTTTCCCTTACCTTTCATAGATCAAATGCTAGAAAAATTAGCAGGGCAAGAATATTTTTGTTTCTTAGATGGGTATTCAGGATATAACCAAGTCTCAGTAGCATTAGAGGATCAAGAGAAAACAACTTTCACCTGCCCTAATGGAACTTATACTTTTAAGAGAATGCCATTCGAACTATGCAATGCACTAGCCACCTTTCAAAGGTGTATGTAAGGCATATTCACTGGAATGACTGAAGATTTTTTAGAAATATTTATGGATGATTTTATTGTTTATGGAACTTCATATGAAGTGTGTTTAAACAATTTAGACCAAGTATTAAAACGCTGTGTAGAAAAAAGTCTGGTTCTGAATTGAGAAAAATGTCACTTCATGGTTAAACAAGGAATAGTCTTAGGACGTGTTGTTACAAAGAAATGGTTGGAAGTAGATAAAGCTAAAATAGAAGTAATTTCTAATATACCAGAATCTAAATCAGTAAAAGATATTAGATCATTTCTAGGACATGCTGGATTTTATAGAAGATTTATTAAAGATTTTAGCAAAATAGCTAGATCTTTAACCAATCTATTAAAAGATGACCCATTCAATTTTGATAAAAATTGCAAAGAAGCATTTTTCAAGCTTAAAACTAGCTTAATTTCAACTCCTATAATTCAAGCACCTGATTGGAGCCATCCATTTGAATTAATGTGCATTGCATCTGATTTTGCTGTAGGAGTAGTGCTGGGACAAAAGATAGAAAAATCTCCTAGAGTGATTCACTATGCAAGCAAAACCTTAAATAATGCTCAAGTTAATTATACAACTATTGAAAAAGAACAATTAGCTGTTGTGTTTGCCTTAGAAAAGTTTAGATCATATCTGATTGGAGCTAAAGTGATAGTATACATGGATCACTCAGCTTTAAAACACCTAATAGCAAAAAAGGAGACCAAACCTAGATTGATTCGGTAGATATTATTATTACAAGAATTTGATCTAGAAATTAAAGATAAAAAAGGTTGTGAGAATGTAGTAGCAGATCATTTATGAAGATTACAAATAGAAAAATCAAATATTGAAATTAAGGATAATTTTCCTGATGAATAATTAATGACCATCAACACAATCCCTTGGTATGTAGACATAGTTAATTACTTAGTTACTGGTTTAACACCTAAAGATTGGAATAGACAGAATAAGAAATTGTTCTTTTCAAGAGTAAAATATTACTATTGGGAAGACCCATACTTATTTAAGAAATATCTTGATCTAGTTTTAAGGAGGTGTGTTCTAGAAACTGAATATCAGAGCATATTGTCTTTCTACCATGACCAAGCATGTGGAGGGCATTTTGGTTCAGGGAAAAGTGTTGCTAAAATTCTGCAATGTGGATTTTATTAGCCAACACTATTCAAAGATGCTCATAAATATTGCTTAAGTTGTTTAAAATGTCAACAAATAGGAAGAATATCAAAGAGGAATATGCTGCCTCTTAATCCTATTGTTGAGGTTGAAATCTTTGATGTGTGGAGAATAGATTTTATGGGTCCAATTCCTACATTTAATCAATTTAATTATATATTGTTGTGGGTGGATTATGTATCTAAATGGATAGAAGCTATTCCTACAAAAACTAATGATAACAAAGTGGTAATACAATTTATAAGAACCAATATAATTGCCAGATTTGGGATACCTAAAGCTATTATCAGTGATAGAGGAACTCATTTTTGTAATAGAAGTTTTGAAGCCTTAATGAAGAAATATGGAGTAAACCACAAAATTGCAACATCATATCATCCACAAACTAGTGGACAAGTAGAAAGTGCAAATAAACAAATTAAGTTAATCTTAGAAAAAGTAATAAATCCTACTAGGACAAACTAGGCTAATAGATTGATAGATGCAATTTGGGCTTACATAACTGCTTATAAGACAAGCTTAGGTATGTCACCTGTTGGTGTTTTCCCAACACTACATTAGAAAAACTTGGATTTGTTACTTTTGTTTTTACTTAGTTAATTTATCTTTATACCTATTCTTTCTTTTAGAAGTAAACAAACAACCTTTAATAAAATTTAGATATTAATTCCAATTTGTACTTTAACTGCAAGTGCACAGTGTCTATTGTATCAATGTGCAAGTACAGGTCGATCCCATAGGGAATTCCTGAAGAACTTGAGAACTATTCGTTTATTAACAATCAAATTTATATATTCAATAAGCTCTCCGTTGAATTACAGTTAACTCAATGGACAAAGTTCATTGAGTTATGGCTAACTCAACGGACTAACCTCGTGGACTTAAGTTAACTCCATGAGCCTGTCTTTTCTCTTTAATATTGCTATTTACAAAGGAATTTGGCCAACCATTGGGTGATTCCATAGATTGTAAATAACATCAATTAAGCTCTTTAATGTTAGTTAACATTGGATTTACAATTAAGCAATACTAACATTCAGATAATTCAAACTGTAACCATTAAAATTTTTAAGTCTTTTGAACGAACTGATTTCAGTAAACTGTAAAACTAAAATAACATAAAACAATCACAGCACTGACAAAGATAACATTAATCACGATATAACACAAACAATACAACACTCAAATACAACATACAAACATAGATAAATTATTTTTCGTATTTTTGTTTAAATATGAACATAGAAATGGGTGAAAGGTGAAATGTAAAGTAATCTCACTTGACAGTAAATACTTCCAACACTACTTGCAACGCGATTACACCACTGAAAATTAAACCACTTACAATTCTGTCTCCTCTCCTTATAGAATCACGAGTCCAGAATTGCAAGATGATCTCCTCTTCAGCATACAGGCATCAACCTGAAGCCAAGGCTAAAAGCTTTACGATCTCCTGAAATATGAGTCGACGCTTGGTGAAAATGGCTTCCCTTCCTGTGACGCGATCACTCCTCACAGTGGTTGTTAGGCATTGTGTTTGGCTCGGAATTGACCCGACGTCAAGAAAGTATTCTCACAGGCCTCCGATGATTGGTGATTGTAGTGGTGATGATGATGGTTGGTGAGGTACTTCAGAGAATTGCGACGCTGATCCTCCTCTGCACACACTGTCCACCCATCAATCACACAATTCTTCTTTTTTCTTTTTTTCTTTTATATTTCTTCAGTAGTAACTGCTTCTGCTTAATTCTCATATGATAAGCTAAATATTATGCAATTAACCATCATTTAACCGTTAATAATATGCACTTTTTCATTCTAAACACTTCCCCCATACCTAAATTTTGGTAGTCCCTTAGCAAACTAAGATCTAATTAATTGGTCTTTCTAAAAGTGCTAGAATTAATTCTTCCCCTTTGTTTTTCTTCTGTTTAGCATAAAAATATATTCTATATGTTTCAATAATCAACCTACAAATATACTTAGAATATATGCAAATTACATACAAAGTATATCATCATCACATAAGTGTTAATTATATTATCGTTTGTTTTTCTTCTCATCATCTGTCATCTTGAATTTTCCAACAAGATTTCTAGAAGAAATTTCAACAACATACGAATCAAAGTACAATCCAATTCAATATGATTAAGACAAGTAGAATAAAGAATTATATGTCCATTAAACAACTTCAAAAGTCAATTCTAGATTCATATTATAGCAATTCTAGATAACAGAAAATATACTCGATTCATAAGATATCTGTATTTCACAAAACACTTGTATCTTTTCAGAACAGTACATGTTTTTTTTTTTTTTTGTACTTTAAATGTTAATTTGACAAGCTTGAATCATACAAGAGCTTTCTAATGTACCCATGTAACGAGCTTTCAGTCAACAATCCCATATCTGATCAGGATCTTAGGTTGCCAGATTTCAAGAGTCTTTGTTCAGGTCAACAATCCTTACATACCTATCTGCTCAAGTACAAAAGGCTCGTGATCAAACAAGTCAATAAACTCTCAAAATTTTCCCCATTTTTTTTTCTTTTCTCTGGTTTTTTTTTTTTTTTTTTCAATCAAACTACAAACACAAAACAAAACATTAATCACATACTATATATGTATGTATTTCATTAATACAGATGCAGTAAAACACCAATCTCATATAGTCCTACTTCTATCATTTATTGAAAATATGAATCCATAACAATAAGCTCATACTTTTTCTATAGTTTAATAAGATCTACACATAAATCATTCTACAAGTTCAATCAGTCAAATTAAATGTATCTTTCATCATATGTGTTTCATTTAATCTAGAATCCATATCTCAACTCCATTAGGACTTTAGATAATTTACTGATTTTTCATTAAGCATTTTGATTTCATTTTAAAATTGTGAAACTATTAAACTCATGAAATTCAGAAAAAACATAAGATACTATATTTAGATTTGCATAAATAGTAAATTCAATAGCATCTTATATAGCCTTCTAAATATAACATTCAAGCAGTTTATAAAAATTTTACAATCTCATTTATCAGATAGTTACAGCAAGTTCATAAAAATTTTCAATTTCCTCAAAACTTTGCAATACCATTTTAATTCCTTTAATTAACAAACTTACATGGCTATTACTTCAATTACCTCCCCCCCATACCTACATTTTGCATTGTCCTCAATGTAAAAGATTTGACAATAAGTACAGTAATTGTAGCAAGCATGAATACAATTTTGCTTGATTTAATATTCAGGATGAGTAATTAGTTACATACCTTGTTTCATTTGTATCTCCTTCTGCATATTCTAATTTTTTATTCTGAAAAACTTTTCATTCATCGATAAAAGCAAAATATAAAATGAAATAACATTTAACATATATTAATAAATCAGTGTCTTGTGTGGAACCTAGGCTCCTATGTCTTTGGTGGCTCACAAGTAAGCCAATTGGTTTCCTAGAACAGATACCAACAAATTGGATTGATATATATATATATTTTTATAAAATAAACATGAAAACTAAAATTTTTTTATTTTTTATTTAAAATAAATGCAGAATACACACAACATTAAACACACAAAATCACAACTTAAGAACATAATTGAAAAGTGGAATAAATGTATCAATCCAAGCAAACTTTTTAGGCATAGTTCTTCTTGCTATTAATTCTATTTTAATGTAGTTCTTGTTCCTTCTTAATTTGTAAACATGTAATATATTATAAATTCCAAATACAAGTGTATTACCATTAATGATATAAAATGCAGAAAGGGATCCTTTTTGGTTCCAGGGTAATGTAGCAGTTTCTATTTCTACATTTATTTTAATATACTCCTCTTCCCACTTCCATTCATTTATGTCTTCCATAATCCATATTTGAAATTTCATCAATTCATCCCACCATCTTATCAGACATAACATAGGATCATCATCTTCATTATACCACATTCCTATTTGAATTTTATTAAATTCTGCAGATGGTGGTTTAGCTATTTCACTCAGTACAGGTAAAATTTCTATATATTCATCATAACTGTTTATGCTCACTATGTATAAATCAGATCCATATGCTATTGATATCTCTGTGACTAGATATATATATCCATCAAGTATGACATGTGTTTGGTTAATTAATGATTTCTGTCCTAGATATATCATAATATTTTCATTCCAAGATCTATTCAGAAAATTATACACACTTAAGCGTAAATCTTCACCCCAATTTCCTGTAGGTCTCCAATAATATAATTTTTCAGGAATTGTAGAATTTTTATCAGAAAATATTAAAGCTGACCCACAATTTACAGTTGGTGCTTCAAATCTATTAGGTCTTCCTATATTCCATTCTTCTCCTGTTATAGGATTTCTTATCAAAATATCAGGTAATAATAAACTTGCATACCTTGGTCTCGTCTTGTATATGATTAATCCTTCATCTATCCCCATAATATGATTTATTCCTTCTAATGCATTGGGTGGAATTCTAGTAGTTTCTTCCATAGCCAGATATTCATGGTTAATTGAACTACAATTAAATGACCTCCATATGAATCCATCTCTAATCTTAGTCATTTTTGCAGCTTGTAGTCCCTGAAAATATTTTTCTTCAATACAGTTTTTAATTTCCTTTGATACACAACACAGCCTGCATGAATCTTTAGCTAACAAGTTACTTAGTACTTCCCTTAGTGCATCCAACGATAATTGCATCAATTCCATTTGTCGATTCTATATAACATAAACAAAAATTTAGCAGAGACAAAAATTAACATAACTACTGCAAACCCTCGTGGAGTTAAGGCATAACTCAACAAACTAAGTTCGTTGAATTAAGGACTAACTCTACGATACTATTAACTAAAACTAAAAAATATATGCATACAGATAGTTGCTTCAGATATGTTGCTTCATTTAGCTACCCTTCCAGAAGAGGTATCAATTTCATTAACAGATCTATTGACAGGGTTAGGTATTGCTTGTATTGGCAATCTTCCAGTAGGTCTAACTTCCATTGGTTCCTTCTGTCTAAGTGGTATATTTCTATTCTAATTTTGAATTGCAGCATTTCCAAATACAAAATCTAGATGATTGTTTAATTGTTGGATTATCTTTTCTAATTTCTCTATTCTAGATCCTTGTTCAACTAATGCTTCATAACTTATATTTTTCTCATTTATATTTTCTCCTCCCTGGAAATTGTTGTTTCTCCAAGATAAATTCGGGTGATTTCTCCAATTAGGATGATAAGAATTTCCCAAGTTATTTCTCTAGTTTCTAGCATAAATAATATCTAAGTCATTTATGTTTGCATTCTTTTCTGCTAGCTTTTGATTTAATGATAACTCTTCTATTTTCTTTGTTAATTCATTTAATTTCACCTCAAGCATAGTATTTGAATCTATTTCATGCATTCCTCTTGGCAATATTTTTTTATCTGCAATATCTTCAACCGAATTTTCCCACTGTGCAGTTCTTTTTGCAAAGTTTTCTAAATATGCCCATGCTTCTTCACTACATAACTTTCAAAATCTATTTTGACAAGTAGATTCTAATAAAGATTTTGTTGAAACATATATGCCTTCATAAATTATACCTATTAATTATGCTTTACTCATTGCATGATGTGGACATTGAGTCAATAAATCTTTCAAAATATTTCCAGAATGATTCACCCTGTTTTTAGCTACACATTAATATTTCTTTTTTCTTTTTAATCGTTTGATGTGTTGGATAATATTTTTCCAGAAAAATAGAGCAAAATTCAGTCCATGTAGAAATTGAATCAAGCGATAGAGTAGATAACCATCTATACTCATGTTCGGCATTTTCATCATTTGACAAACTTCGTTAAATTCTCTAAGGAAATAATAGGCATCCTCTCTTTCTAATCCATGAAAATGTGGCAATTGACTAATATAATTAAATTTCAGTTCAAACCTATCTCCCTTAAAGTTTGGCAATCGAATACATAAAGGTTCATCGACTAATTCAGGATACAGAATCTCTCCTAATGGTTTTTCTACTAGAGCAGCCATCTCTATGTTCTCTTTTAAAGAAAGGTTAGCTACACCCCAAAGAATTTCGTTAAAGTTCTGTTCAGAAAATTTTTCAGTACTCCTCTACAATGAAAATTCCTGAGTAGGTGTTCTTACTAATCGTTTAGTGCTTAGAGAGCGAGTCCATGTGCTCATAAATAAATAGCAGAAGATTAATTACATACTAGTCTGAAGCTTTCCATTCAATAAATATTTGTTGTCGGATGAAGTTGAATCAGCTGCTTCTCCTTCCAGTTCCTCCAATGCATTCTCCTTTCTTTTAAAAGTGCTGGTAACTCGTAAATAACATTCTGTTTTATATATATACTGCACATTCATAAGGTGAATAAATCTCATTGCAAGAACGTGTCTTGCAACGTGCATCGTGGTTCCTGTTTTTATGGGTACGTGTACCACTACTAATTTCAAATTTTGGTAATTGCTAAACCGACGAAGTTTCGTTCGTGGTTAAAAGAATAACTGTTTTGCTTAATCCACGAATTAACCTCGTTGAGTTACAGATAACTCAACAGAATATAGTCGGTTACTATTGCTAACTCCACGGACTAACTTCGTTGAGTTACAGATAACTCACTGGAGTGATCTTATATTATATTACTGACCTCGTGGAGTTACGTTTAACTCAACGGACTTACTTCGTTGAGTTAACACTTGGCAACTTCTAAGTTTTACTCTCGTAAGTTCCTCTTCGTTCTTTTCTTCTTCTTTTTCTTTTTCATTCTGCTAACTGAAATAAAGTTAAATCTATGTCATTAATGCATCATTTTAATTAAAATACGCTTAAATTTGAACATTATATAAAGATTTAACTTGCAGGTCATTTTATGTTATGCAGAATTTACATTTTACCTTACAACATGCAGAAATTTTTAAGTAGTTATCCTATCATTTAACAAATTGTAAATCTGTTACATATTCATTCATAAAGTTCCACAAATTACATAATATTCAATAAATTCCATTCATTTCACATCCAAAACACGTATGAAAATTGCATCTGAAAAAAATTATATTCATTAATATGAATCAATTACATTACAAGTACATCATACAATTTCATACAATTTTACACAAGTAGACGAACAATACAAGTTAATCTCTATTCCTAAGTTCATATACTTCCTTCTAGAGTTTTTCTAACTGAAGTTCTAATTGATTAATCCTCTCTTCTACTCCTGTAATTCCTCTAGAAGGTACAACTAGCTTTGGAGCTACAAAATTTCTGTATTCTTTCACTGAAATGGTTCTAGATTTGATCCTTTTTGATGTCCATTTCGTGAAATCAATACAGTCCACCATCAACAGTGGAATCAAATCTCCATAAAATAATTTCTTCTTCACTATTTTCAACTTGGAGATAAAAACTACAAACCAATTTATTTGGATCTTATTTACAACTACATATGTGGCCCATTTGACAAATTGACTTAATTCTATGTCATGGCCCTATCGTTGATAAACATTCTTAATCAGAATGTTAGCTACCATGTGTGCTTTACCATTTAAATGCTTCAATCTGTTTAATAATGGCACACCAGGATTGATAGCTAAACAATCCTTAATTTCCTGTTCAGTCCACTCAACTGCAGTTGTATCTTCCAAAATTTTTATTCCTTCATTCTTTAAACCAAAAATGTTGTGGAGAAGTTCTGGTGTTATCTGTACATCAGCTTCCTCCACGTTTGAAATTAATTCTCTTTCTCCTTCTCTTAAATTTGCATAAAAATAGGGCACTAAATTCTCATATACTACATGCCCTCTTTCTTGAGAAAGACCTTGGAATTCAAATAAATCTTTGATTTCTTGCATTCCATCCCAATTTACTGGTCTACTGTAAATAATGTCGTAACCCCTTATTTCTTGGTATTTGGTATAAGCTTCCTGACTACAAAAATGTACTTCATTCAAAATTGTTGTTTCAGTTGGGTCAGGAAGGTGACTTTGTTGTTCCAGAGGGGATTGCTCTTCCTCTTCCTCTTCTATAGGCTGCATTTTAACATTCTCTACAGATTCCTAAATTTCTGTTTTTGTTTGTGGTGGTGAGCCGACATAACTCTCCACTCTATCTTGAATTCTCTCCATAAATTGCTAAAGAGTTTCTTGTTCTTCAATGGAATCTATAAAATTATTTTTGTCCAAATGGCTTCTTTCAGCCTCTTCATTTTCTGCTCTTTCTTTTTCCTCCTGACTACCAATCTGTTTTGTTACTGTTCTTTTTGATTCTATAACAGATTTGGATGGAGTCACAGGCAATTCAGTTTCTGCCCTAATTTCTGTTTCTTCTTGTACAGGCTGTAGACTAATTTCAGCCTGATTTTCTTCTTTTCTTTGCTCCTACTGTTACAGCTCCTCCTGCTCCTCCTCAGAATTAGATAACAGGTTAATAAAAATTTACTCCACAGGCCTTGTAAAAATTGGTACTTCAGATTTAATTTCCTCATATTCAGGCACTTTTTCTTTTCCTTTCTTTTTTTTGATTAGTTGTGCCTGTTCTTCCTCTTCATCTTTTGAAATTAAATCTACAAAAGTAGGCTCTGCAGGCCTTCGAGCCACAGGTATTGGCTCTTCTTGTTTAGCTTTTTTTATAACTGCTGGTCTTGAAGGACTAGCCTCTCTTGTAGCACTTGATTTAGTCGCTGCTTGATACTGTTCAACTTTTATTTTGTATTGGGTCCTTATCCTTTCTTCGACCCTTTTTTTCTTAATGGCATCATATAAAATATGTGCCTTAGCCGTAGCTATCTCTTGAGTATCACCTTGGTCTCTTACTGTCTTGACCAAGCTAGCAAATTCTTTCTCTTCTTTTTCAGTCCTCGGCCAAGCAAATGCAACTCGTGGCAATGGCTCTGTTGGTTGAACTAGAGGTCCTGACTACTATTTCTTAGGAACAGGTCTTTCAGTAGTTGGTTCCTCTTGTTCTTTAGTTACCTCTTCTTCATTTTCTTTCCATTCTTGCTCCCAAATAGCCAATCTAGCTCATCTACAGATTCATCCTTTGAACCAGAGCTGAGACTTACATTGGATTAATTCTAGGGCAACTTCATTACTTGGCCTTATTTTTCTTTCCTTACTTACTGCAATTTCAGTTGCTACTCTAATTCGTGTCTCCATTATCTGTGGTATCTGTATTTCTAACTCAACCAAAACTTTCCTCAAGTTAAAGAATTTTGATTCTACCTTTTGTAGCTCTTTCTCTCTTGTTGTATTCCGGATCTTTTACCGCGTGTGTCATTCTTCAGATTCCTTCAAAAACTATGTGGTGTCCACTACCTCTTCCCAGAATTCAAGTTTCATCTTCCTCATTGTGGAGTTACACAACAACACGAAATCGCTCTAATTTCTAATGTTCTAGATTCTAAATGATTTGCTAGATAATGCCCCCAAAACCCTAGGTTTTAGTTTAAATAAGCCCTAAATTTAGGTAGGTAATCGGGTCATTTCCCAAACCAACTATTACTATTTTATCCGCGGTCTTAGCTACAGTACTCCGTTGAGTTACAGTTAACTCAACGGAATAAACTCGTTGACTAACTCAAGACTCAACGGAGTAAGCTCATTGAGTTAAGCGTAACTCAACGGACTCCCCGTACAAGCAAATATAATAATAATAATATTACAGATAATAGTTTTTTTGTTTTTTTACAAGTTTAATCGATACTATGTTTCGGTCAGACCTAAATATTTTTTTTATTTTTTATTTTTCTTTCAGTTGAACCGATACTATGTTTCGATAAAACCAACATTTTTTCTGAAAATTAATATACATATTTTTTTATGTTCCGGTCATACCGATGGATCTAATCAGTTGAACCATAACGATTTTTATATTATATATATATATATATATAGATATATATTTATTATTATTATTATTTTTTATATCAACATAAAAATTGATTTTCTACTAAGTAAAGCTTGAGTAGTCCTCTACTCTAACTTCTTCCATAATTCCAAAGGAGCTTTTTGGTGTTTTTAGAATAGGTCTAAGTCTTTGTCCATTTACTTTAAATATATTCTGATTTTTAGGATTTTCAATTTCAATAGCTCCATAAGAATAAATATTTCGAATTATGTAAGGTCCTACCCATCTAGATTTTAATTTTCCCAAATGGTTATGGAGTCTAGCCATATAAAGATATACTTCTTGTCCTATTTCAAAGCTTTTAGGAATAATTTTTCTATCATGCCAAAATTTAATTTTTTCTTTTTCTCTTACAGTCTTCGAATAAGCTTCATTTTTAAGTTCTTCTAATTCAATTAAATGCATTTTTCTATTTTCAGCAGCTTGATTTAAATTAGTGTTCAGAGCTTTTAATGCCCAATAAGCTTTATGTTCTATTTCAGCAGGTAAATGACAACTTTTTCCATATACTAGCCTAAAAGGTGACATACCTAAGCTCGTTTTATAAGCAGTTCTATAAGCCCAAAGTACATTTATCAATCTATTAGCCCAATCTGTTCTAGTAGGATTTACTACTTTTTCTAAGATTAATTTAATTTGTTTGTTTGCACTTTCTACTTGTCCACTTGTTTGCGGATGATATGATGTTGCAATTTTGTGGTTTACTCCATATTTCTTCATTAAGGCTTCAAAACTTCTATTACAGAAATGAGTTCCTCTATCACTGATAATAGCTTTAGGTATTCCAAATCTCGCAAATATATTTGTTCTTATAAATTGTATTACCACTTTGTTATCATTAGTTTTTGTAGGAATAGCTTCTATCCATTTAGATACATAATCCACCTCCAACAATATGTAATTAACTTGATTAGACATAGGAAATGGGCTCATAAAATATATTCCCCACACATCAAAGATTTCAACCTCAACAATAGGATTAAGAGGCATCATATTCCTCTTTGATATTCTTCCTATTTGTTGACATCTTAAACAACTTAAGCAATATTTATGAGCATCTTTGAATAGTGTTGGCCAATAAAACCCACATTGCAGAATTTTTGCAGCAGTTTTCCCTGAACCAAAATGCCCTCCACAAGCTTGGTCATGACAGAAAGATAATATGCTCGGATATTCAGTTTCTGGAACACACCTCCTTAAAACCAGATCAGGACATTTCTTAAATAAGTATGGGTCTTTCCAATAGCAATATTTTACTCTTGAGAAAAACAATTTTTTATCCTCTCTATTCCAATCCTTAGGTGTTAGACTAGTAACTAAATAATTAACTATGTCTGCATACCAAGGCATTGTGTTGATGGTCATTAATTGTTCATCAGGAAAATTATCCTTAATTTCAATATTTGATTTTTCTATTTGTAATCTTGATAAATGATTTGCTACTACATTCTCATAACCTTTTTTATCTTTAATTTCTAGATCAAATTCTTGTAATAATAATATCCATCGGATCAATCTAGGTTTAGTTTCTTTTTTCTTTATTAGATGTTTTAGAGTTGAACGATCCATGTATACTATTACTTTAGCTCCAATCAAATATGATCTAAACTTTTCTAAAGCAAACACAACAGCTAATAATTCTTTTTCAGTAGTTGTGTAATTAACTTGAGCATCATTTAAGGTTTTGCTTGCATAATGAATCACTCTAGGAGATTTTTCTATCTTCTGTCCTAACACTGCTCCTACAGCAAAATCAGAAGCATCGCACATTAATTCAAATGGATGGTTCCAATCAGGTGCATGAATTATAGGAGTTGAAATTAAGCTAGTCTTAAGTCTGAAAAATGCTTCCTTGCAATTTTTATCAAAGTTAAATGGAACATCTTTTAATAAATTAGTTAAAGGTCTAGCTATCTTGCTAAAGTCTTTGATAAATATTCTATAAAAACCAGCATGTCCTAGAAATGATCTAATATCTTTTACTGATTTAGGTTCTGGTAGATTAGAAATTACTTTTATTTTAGCTTTATCTACTTCCAACCCTTTCTTAGAAACAACATGCCCTAAGACTATTCCTTGTTTAACCATGAAGTGACATTTTTCCCATTCTAAAATTTCAAAATTGATTTGCCTATTTAATTCTTCTTGAATCACATCATCTAACATATCTCCTTCATCCTCTAAAAAGTCTATGGTATGTAAGGACATTTCTAACTCCTCAAACCTTTTTGGTTTGAAAATATTTAATTGAGTATCCTCATTACCATATGCTAATTTCATTACTCTAGTTTTACAATTTATAACAGCCCCTGATGTTGCTAAAAATGGCCTTCTCAAAATTAAAGATGTATTACTATTTTTATGCTTAATTTGTTGGGAATCCAAGATTACAATATCAATAGGATATATAAAGTTTTTGATTTTAATTAAGACATCCTCTATTTTTCCTCTAGGGTATCTTATACTTCTATCAGCTAATTGAATAACCGTATTAGTAGGAGTTAAGCCTTCTAATCCTAAGGATGCAAATATATTACTTGGCATAACATTTATACCTGCACCTAAGTCTATTAAGGTTCTTTCTAGAATGGTATTTCCTATGGTGCATGATATAACAGGGATTCCAAGATTAGATAACTTTTTTGGAATTTGTGGCAGAAATAGGGAACTACTTTGCTCAGCTAAAAAAACATTTCTAAGAACTTTTCGCTCTCTTTTCTTAGTACACCAATCCTTTAGAAATTTAACACAAGGTGACATTTTATACAATAGATCTAACAAAGGAATGTTAACTTGTACTTTTTCAAAAATTTCTCTGATTTTTTCTTGTTTTTCAAGTATTGTTTGTTGTAATCTTTTAGGATAGGGTGCTAAAGATTTTGATTTCAAAAACTCTTTTTCTTTCAGTTGATTTGTCTGATCATTTTTAGCTTCATTAGCAGATTCAGATTGTTCTTCAATGATTTCTAGATTTTCAGCTATTACATTTTCATTATCATTTTGATTTTTACTCTTATCCACCTTCATATCATTTTCATTTTGAGTTTTTAGTGGTATATCAGTTCCAGATCTTAATGTTATACATACATCTTCCAGATTTTCATTACTCTTATGATGTTTTTGTATATCATTTTCGTGATTATGATCTTCAATTATTTTTAGTTTTAAAGTCCATTCTTTAAATTCTCTTGCATTAGTATTTTCTGTTTGCTGTATATTTTGCAAATTATGCAAGTTTATAACATTATAATTTTCATTGTCCTGTTGCATAACTTGTATTTTCATTGTATATTCGTCTAATGCTTTTAATTTTCTTTCTAGATCATTTAATCTCGTTGTATTCAATTTTTGATCAATTTTCATTATGGTTTTTTCAGTTTCGTAAATTATATCCTTTTTAGGTTCTGAATATGCTTCCTTATAGTTTAATTGGTTGACTTCTTATTGTTGATATATAAAGTATTCCAATTTGTCTAGATTTTTCTCTATACTATGCTCCAATCTGTCATACCTATCCCAAACTTTAGTGTCTCTCAACATATTATACATTCTATACTAACCGTTAGTTGGGTAAACTATAGGATTCTCATACTCGGATCTATTATACTAAGGATAATTCATTTGTTGTTCATGGGATCTAACCATCTTCAAACGTCTCAGTTTCAAACAGTCAGAAATGTCGTGTCCTTCAGAATTGTAGAATTCACATATGCTAATTATAGGTTTCAGAAATCTTTGAGCATAAGCATATACCATATTCTCAATTACAGAAGAAAACACACAACTGTGGCTATTAAAACGAAACATCTCTAATAGTTGCTTATATTAATTCAATTCAATTCTAGTCAATTCAATTCCCCAGCAACGGCGCCATAAAACTTGTTTGTGTTTTCCCAACGCTACACTAGAAAAACTTGGATTTGTTACTTCTATTTTTACTTAGTTAATTTATCTTTATGCCTATTCTTTCTTTTAGAAGTAAACAAACAGCCTTTAATACAATTTAGATATTAATTTCAATTTATACTTTAATTGCAAGTGCATAGTGTCAATTGTATCAATGTGCAAGTACAGGTCGATCCCATAGGGAATTGCTGAAGAACTTGAGAACTGTTCGTTTGTTAACAATCAAATTTATATATTCAATAAGCTCTCCGTTGAATTATAGTTAATTCAACAGACAAAGTTTGTTGAGTTATGGCTAACTCAATGGACTAACCTCGTGGACTTAAGTTAACTCTACAAGCCTGTCTTTTCTCTTTAATACTACTATTTACAGAGGAATTCGGCCAACCATTGGGCGATTCCACAAATTGTAAATAACATCAATTAAGCTCTTTAATGTTAGTTAACATTGGATTTATCATTAAGCAATACTAACATTCAGATAATTCAAACCATAACCATTAAAATCTTTAAGTCTTTTGAATGAACCGATTTCAGTAAACTGTAAAACTAAAACAACATAAAACAATCACAACACTGACAAAGATAACATTAATCATGATACAACACAAACAATACAACACTCAAATACAACATACAAACATAGATAAATTGTTTTTGATATTTTTGTTTTAATATGAACATGGAAATGGGCGAAAGGTGAAATGTAAAGTAATCTCAATTGATAGTAAATACTTCTGACACTACTTGCAATGCGATTACACCACTGAAAATTAAACCACTTACAATTCTATCTCCTCTCCCTATCGAATCACAAGTCCAGAATTGCAATATGATCTCCTCTTCAGCATACAGGCATCAACCCGAAGCCAAGGCTAAAAGCTTTACGATCTCCTGAAATATGAGTCGACGCTTGGTGAAAATGGCTTCCATTCCCGCGACGTAATCACTCCTCATAATGGTTGTCAGGCACTGTGTTTGGCTCGGAATCGGCCCGACATCAAGAAAGTATTCTCACAGACCTCCGATGGTTGGTGATTGTGGTGGTGATGATGATGGTTGGTGTGGTACTTCAGAGAATTGCGATGTTGATCCTCCTCTACACACACTATCCGCCCATCGATCACACACTTCTTCTTTTTTCTTCTTTTCTTTTATATTTCTTTAGTAGTAACTGCTTCTATTTGAATGGTCGGTTGGATTTCCTCATTCGTATCAACGGCGATGCTTTCTTCTCCCTACGCGGTACGTGCAGTCGTGGTTTTTCTTCCAACTGTCTTGTTTCTACAACCGCTATAGTGGCATATTAGAAAATATATAGTCTATGGAGTTACAGATAACTCAACGAACTTTCTTCGTTGATTTAACTATAAAACACGTGCATAAATATAACTATCTGATGCTCAGGTGCATTTCGGATACTTATAAACTTAACTATCTGATGCTCAGCTGTATTTTCGGATAGTTATAAATAACTCATCGATATATAACTTAAGTAAATCTACTAGATCTCGACACGTGTCAACAGTAGTTTAATCATAAAATAACATTTCGGAGAGTTACAGGTCTAACTATCCAATGCTCAGATGCATTTCAGATAGTTATAGATAACTCACCGAAAATCCACTTAAGTCACTTTCCTAGAACATGACACGTGTCCTCAGCTATTTTATAAATAAAAAGAGATTTCAGAGAGTTACAAGGATAACTATCTGATGCCCAGCTGCAATTTCGGATAGTTATAGATAACTCACCGAAAGTTCACTTAAGTCATTCATTATGGTTTCGACAAGTGTACTTCAGGAAATAATAAAATATTCTCTCAAAACATAACTGTTCGGCAATTTAAACATAACTATCCGATATGTTCGGTCTGTTAAACATAACTTTCCGAAATATGTCCGGTATGTTAAACATAACTGTCTGAAATATCTGAAAATTCGGATACTTAAGAATTTCACAGCCTACAACTTACCGATAGTTCAGAAATGTACTAAATTAACATTAATTCCCCCAAATTAAGCAGATTCTTCAATTAAAGCATATAACAGTGTAATTATAACATAATGACTTAATTCTCATATGATAAGCTAAATATTATGCAATTAACCATCATTTAACCGTTAATAATATGCACTTTTTCATTCTAAACATCACCCTTTAGGCTAGTATATGGAAAAAGTTGTCATTTACCAACTGAAATTGAACATAAAGCTTATTGGGTATTAAAAACTCTAAACACTAATTTAAATCAAGCTGTTGAAAATAGGAAAATACAATTGATTGAATTAGAAGAATTTAGGAATGAAGCTTATTTAAAAACTGTAAGAGAAAAAGAGAAAATGAAGTTCTAGCATGATAGGAAAATTATTCCAAAAACCTTTGAAATAGGACAAGAAGTATATCTTTACATGACTAGACTCCATAAACATCTAGGAAAATTAAGATCTAGATGGGCAGGACCTTACATAGTTCAAAATATTTATCCCTATGGAGTTATTGAAATTGAAAATCCTAAGAATCAAAATATATTTAAAGTAAATGAACAAAGACTTAGGCCTATTTTGAAAATACCAAAAAGTTCATTTGGAATTATAGAAGAAGTAAAAGTAGAGGATTACTCGAGCTTGACTTAGTAAAAAAAAAAAAACCTTAATTAAATTCAATCACAGTTAAACCGAAAGGAATTATTGGTTTTACCGAAATATATTTAAAAAAAAAAATTGTTGCAATTTAACCGATAGGATCCATCAGTCTGATCGAAACACAAAAATATAAAAAAAAAGATATTTATATTATATTTAGTTTAATGCCGGTGTTATTAAAGTACAGTATCGGTTCTATCGACAAAAAAAAAAGAGAGAAAGAGTAATTTAGGTTCAACCGAGGAATATAACGGTTTGACCAAAAAATTTTAAAGTGTGGAAAAAGTAAGATCGACTAGATCGAAAATTCTTTAGTCTTGATCAAAGTAAAAATTATTATTATATGCATTTTTATTAGATATAACTTTACGGGAAGTCCGTTGAGTTACACAACTCAATGAACTTACTCCGTTGAGTTACACAACTCAACGAACTTACTCCGTTGAGTCTAGGATAAGTTAACAAATTTACCCCATTGAGTTAACTCTAACTCAATGGAGTATTGTAGTTATGTCCATGAACTAAGTCCGTGGAGTTAACCATAATTCCACGGATGAGAGAGCAAGAGTTTTGCGTGGGAAGTGACCTGATTACTCTCCTAAATTTAAGGCTTATTTATACTAAACTTTGGGTTTGGGGGCATTATCCATAAAATCATTTAGAACTTAGAACAGTAAAGATTAGAGCGATTCCGTTTCGTTGTATAACTCCACGATGAGGAAGATGACACCTGAGTTCTAGGAAAATGCAGTTGACACGTTAGAATTTCTCAAAGATTCAGAGGAATGGCACACAAGGCAGAAAATCAGGAATATGACGAGGGAAAAAGAGCTACTAAAGGTAGAATCTAACCTTTTCTATTGGAGGAAAGTGTTAGTAGATTTGGGTATACAAATACCTCAGTTAATGGAAACTAGAATCAACGTTGCTACGAAGATTGTTGTAAGCAGAGAGAGAAGAATCAAGCCAAATAATGAAGTTGCCCTAGAACTAATCCAACGTAAGTCCCATCTCTGGTTGAAAATGTGCATAGGTAGACGGACTCAGTGGGTAATCTAGGAGCAACAAAGGAAAGAAAATGAAGAATAAGAGGAGCTAACTACTGAAAGACCTGTTCCTCAGGAACAACAGCTAGGACCTTTAATTCCACCACCAAGGCCGTTAGAACGAGCAATAATTTCGGGGCCTTCTACTAAAGAAGAAAGAAGAGAATTTCAAGAACTGGTTCAAATAGGAAAAGACCAAGGAGAACTAGAAGAATTGGCAATAGCTGTAGCACATCTGGTGTTTGATGCACAGTGCAAAAAGAGGGATGTAGAAAAGTTGAAAGCCTAATATAAAATCAAAGTGGAATAGCATCAAGAAGCTACTGCCAAATCTACTGCAAAAGGAGATGAAGCTGGTCCTTCGAGACTAGTAATTATGGAAAGAGTTAAACAGGAAGAGTCAGTACTTGTGGTTCAAAGGCTTGTACAGCCCATTTTTGTAGATTTAATCTCAGAAGAAGAAGAGGAAGACTAGGAACAATTAATCAAAAGAAGGAAAGGAAAAGGGATAGTACCTGAACATCAAGAGGAGATTAAATCTGAAATACCAAGATCAGTAGGGCCTATAGAGCCGATTTTTATAAACTTGCTATCCGATTCTGAAGAGGAGCAGGAGCAGCAGCAACAGCAAGAGCAAAGAGAAGAAGAAAAATAGGTTGAAACTAGTCTGCAACCTGTACAAGAAGAAGAAACAGAAATTAGGGTAGAAGATGATTTGCCCGTAACTCCATCCCAATCTGCCATAGAATCAGAAAGAATAGTGACATTGCAGATTGGTAGTCAGGAGGAAGAAGAAAGAGAAGAAAATGAACAAGAAGCTGAACAATTACATATGGAAAGAGATGACTCGACAAATTCCACTGAAGAGAAAAGAACTCTTCAGCAAATTTTGGACAATATTCAAGATAGAGTGGAGAGTTCTGCTAGCTCACCACCATAGACAAAAGCAAAAGAAAAAATGCCAGAATCTATGGAGCATCTTCAGCAAGTTCAAGTTCAACTTATGGAAGAAGAAGTTCAAGAACAAACCCCTTTGGAGTAACAAATTCACATTCCTGACCCGACTGAAACAATAGTTCTAAATGAAGTACACTTTTGGAGTCAAGAAGCTTATAATAAATACCAAGAGATAAGGGGTTGTGATATCATTTACAGTAGACCAGTAAATTGGGACGGAATGCAAGAAATTAAAGATTTATTTGAGTTTCAAGGACTACTACAATTTATTTCTCAAGAAAGAGGGCATGCAGTATATGAAAATCTAGTACCCTGCTTTTATGCAAACTTAAGAGAAGGAGAAGGAGGATTAATTTCCAACATGGAGGAAGCTAATGTACAGATAACACTAGAGCTTCTCCATAACATTTTAGGATTGAAAAATGAAGGACTGGAAATTCTGGAAAGCACAACTACAGTTGAGTGGATAAAACATATCATAAAAGATTGTTTAGCTATCAATCCTGGTATGCCATTATTAAATAGACTAAAGCAACTAAATGGTAAAGCACACATGATAGCTAATATTTTGATTAAGAATGTCTACCAACGATAAGGCCATGATATATAACTAAGTCAATTTGTCAAATGTGACACATGCAATTGTAAACAGAATTCAAATAAATTGGTCTAAAGTTTTTATCTCCAAGCTGAGAATAGTGAAGAAGAAATTATTTTATGGAGATCTGATTCCACTACTGATGGTGGACTGTATCGATTTCACTAAATGGACATCCAAAAGGATAAGATCTAGAACCATTTCAGTGAAAGAGTATAGAAATTATGTGGCTGCAGAGATAGCTGAACCTTCTAGAGGAGTTACAAGAGCTGTAGAAAAGATTAATCAATTAGAGCAACAAGTAGAAAGACTCTAGAAGGAAATAGATGAACTTAGGAGAAAGGATTAAATTGTATTGTTCATCTACTTGTACTTGTATGAAAAATATCTAACTGATTGTAATGAAAATTATTCATATAAATGAATGTATGTTTTTTAGATGTTTTTGTATTAATATTGGACAATGATGTAATAGATGAATTATCTTGAATATTATATAATTCTTTGAACAATGTGCAAAATTGTTTAAAAGATTTACAAATTTTATAAATGACAAGATTAAATGCAAGATAACTAGTTAATGCTAAAAATATCTGCATGCTGTAGAGTAAAATATAAATTCTGCATAATATGAAATGAACTGTAAGTTAAATATTTATATAATGTTCAGAATCAAATGAGTTTAATGACATGTATTTAACTTGATTTAAGTTAACAGAATGCAGGAGAGAAAAAAAAAATATAAAAGTTAATACGAGGAGTAAGCTTAGAAGTTGCTAAGTATTAACTCAATGAAGTAAGTTCGTTGAGTTAACCTTAACTCCACAAGGTCAATAATATAATACAAGGTCACTCTGTTGAGTTATCTATAACTCAACGAAGTTAGTTCGTGGAGTTAGCAACAGTAACTGAAGCTTGTCTATTGAGTTAACTATAACTCAATGAGGTTAGTTCGTGGATTAAGCAAAACGGTTATTCTTTTAGCCATGAACGAAACTTCGTAGATCAAACGGTTATTAAAATTTGAAATTAGAAGTGACACACATACCCATAAAAATAGGAACTGCACTGCACGTTACAAGACACGTTCTTGCAACGAGATTCATTTGCTTTATGGACGTGCATTATAAATATAGAACAAAATGTTATTTACAAGTTACCAGCACTTTTTGAAAGAAAAGGAACTTCATTGGGGAATTGGAAGGAGAAGCAGCTGATTCAACTTCATCCAACAACTATTTACTAAGTATAAAGCATCAGACTGGTATGTAATTAATCTTCTGTTATTTTACTTTATGTTAAGAGTTTATGAGCACATTGATTCATTCTCCTAGTACTAAAAGATTAGTAAGAACACCTACACAGGATTCTTCAACATAGAGACGTACTGAAATATTTTCTAAATTAAACTTTAACAAAATCCTTAGGGGTGTAGCTAACCTTTCTTTAAAAGAGAACGAAGATATGGCTGCTCCAGTAGAGAAACCATTAGGGGAAATTCTGTATCCTGAATTAGTTGATGAACCTTCATGTATTCGATTGCCAAACTTTGAGGGAGATAGGTCTGAACTGAAATCTAATTATATTAGTCAATTGCCACATTTTCATGGATTAGAAAGAGAGTATGCCTATTATTTCCTTAGAGAATTTAACGAAGTTTGTCAAATGATGAAAATGCCGAACATGAGTATTGATGCTATTAAACTTAGATATATCCCTTTTGCTTTAAAAGACACAGCTAAGAGACGGTTATATACTCTATCGCTTGATTCAATTTCTGCATGGACTGAATTTTGCTCTGTTTTCCTAGAAAAATATTATCTAACACATCAAACGATTAAAAAGAAGAAAGAAATATTAATGTATAGCCAAAAACAAGGAGAATCATTCTGGAAATATTTTGAAAGATTTAAAGATTTACTAACTCAATGTTCACATCATGCAATGAGTAAAGCACAATTAATAAGTATAATTTATGAAGACATAGATGTTTCAACGAAATCTTTATTAGAATCTACTTGTCAGAATGGATTTTTAAAATTGTGTAGTGAAGAAGCATGGGCATATTTATAAAACTTTGCAAAAAGAACTACATAGTGGGAAAACTCAGCTGAAGCTATTGCAGATAAAAGAATATTGCTAAGGGGAATGCATGAAATAGATTCAAGCACTATGCTTGAAGTTAAATTAACAAATAAAATAGAAGAGTTATCATTAAATCAAAAGCTAGCAGAAAAGAATGCAAATGTTAATGATTTAGATATTATTTATGCTAGAAACCAGAAAGATAACTTTGGAAATTCATATAACCCTAATTGGAGAAATCACTTGAATTTATCTTGGAAAAACAATAATTTTCAAGGAGGAGAACATATAAATGACAAAAATATAAGTTATGAAGCTTTAATTGAATAAGGATCTAGAATAGAGAAATTAGAAAAAATAATCTAACAATTAAACAATTGTTAGGATCTTGTATTTGGAAATGCTGCAATTCAAAATCAAAATATAAATAGAAATATACCCCCTAGATAGAAAGAATCAATGAAAGTTAGACCTACTGGAGGATTGCCAATGCAAGTAATACCTAATCCTATCAACAGAACTGTTAATGAAATTGATACTCCTTTAGGAGGGTAGCTGAATGAAATAGTATAATTAAAGTAATTATGTATAATATAGTAAGCAAAAAAACATAAAAATATATATATAAAAAAAAGTGTAAGTTTAATTATAGTTAGTAGTATCGTAGAGTTATTACTTAACTCAACGAACTTAGTCCATTGAGTTATGACCTAACTCCACGAGGGTGTGAAGTAGCTATGTTAATTTTTGTTTATGTTATACAGAATCACAATAGATGGAATTGATGAAATTACCATTGGATGCACTAAAGGAAGTATTGAGTAACCTGTTAGCTAAAGATCTATGTAGATTGTGTTGTGTATCAAAGGAAATCAAATATTGTATCAGAGAAAAATATTTTCATGGACTACAAGCTGCAAAAATGACTAAGATTAGAGATGAATTTTTATGGAAGTCATTTAATCGTAGTTCAATTTGCTATGAATATCTGAATATGGAAGAAACTACTGGAATTCCACCCAATGCATTAAAAGGAATAGATCATATTATGAGGATGGATGAAGGATTAATTATATATAGAACCAAACCAAGGTATGCAATTCTATTACCTAAAATTTTGATTAGAAATCCTATTAAAAGAGAAGAATGGAATATAGGAAGGCCTAATAGATATGAAGTACCAACTAAAAATTGTGGATCAGCTTTAATATTTTCTGATAAAAATTCAGCCATTCCTGAAAAATTATATTATTGGAGACCAACTGGAAATTGGGATGAAGATTTATGCTTAAGTGTGTATAATTTTCTGAATAGATCTTGGACTAAAAATACTATGATATATCTAAGACAAAAATCATTAATTAACAACATGCATGTCATACTTGATGGATATATATATCTAGTGTTAGGTATTTAATTTTGATGATATATGCTTTATTAACGTATTTAAATAAGTCTACATAATATTCTCTAAGTATATTTCTCTAAGTATAATAGTTAACAGATTATCGGAAAGTTTCATTTTTATGTCGGATAAATTAAAGATTTCCGAAGAGTTAGATTTGCAATAGTTAAACTTTCGGATAGTTAACGTCTCGTTTTTGTCGAATACTTTATATTAAAAACTCGTATAGTTAAGTTATCTACACGTGTTTTTAATGTTTTAAGTTGTCACGTGTTTTCCATGTGCGTTCGGTAATGAAAAATCAAATAGTTAGATAACTGTTCAAGTTTTATAAAAGGACTAACGAATAGATAAGTTTCTTTGTTTAGTCACGTGTTTTGTAGGTGCAAAAACTTGAAGAGTTAAAGGATAAGTGTTTGAGTTTTTACAGGACTTAAAGGATAAATGTTCGACTAAATCAAAGACTTAGAAGATATTCTACAAGACTCCAGGAAGATAAAGTTTCGATGTATCTATGAGTGGAGATCGTAGAAACTCAAAAAGATAGTAATTTGGATTAAAGAGAAAATTAGTATGTGGATTATAGATTATGGATTGTGGATCAAGTAGATGAACATGCTAAATGTGAAAGACAACAGAGTTAGACTACAAATAGAGAGTGCGAGCTACATTACAATAGGGGATCCCAATCTCGAAAACCAAGTCTGAATATTCAATCCAGATCCCTAACTGAAAAGTTAAGTTTGAATATTCATATTCTGAAAAGTTCTCCAACATCACATCCTTTAAAAGTTTAAATGAAATAACAAGCAAAAGAGTATTAGAACTAGTGCATATGGATTTATTTGGACCTACTAGGACAACTAGTCTAGGAGGTAAACATTATGCTTTTGTACTAGTTGATGACTATTCTAGATTTACTTTGGTCTATTTTCTAGCTAATAAAATTGAAGTTTTTGAAATATTTAAGATATTTTGTAATAAAGTTCAGAATGAGCAAAATGTTAAAATTCAAAAACTTAGGAGTGATCATGGTACAGAATTTGATAATGATCAAATGGACACCTTTTGTGAAGAATTAGGCATAAATCATAGGTACTCATTTCCAAGAGCTCCTTCACAAAATGGGATAGTAGAACGTAAAAACAGATCACTTTAGGAAATGTCTAGAACCATGTTAAATGAGAATAAGTTACCCCTATTTCTCTGGGCAAAAATAGTTCGTACAGCATGCTATGTTATAAATAGAGTACATCTAAGACCAATTTTAGATAAAACTCCTTATGAGATATGGTATAACAGGTTCCCAAAATAAGTTATTTAAAACCCTTTGGTTGTAAGTGTTTTATTTTAAACACTAAGGAACGAAGAGACAAATTTAAAGTCAAATCAGATGAAGGTATTTTTGTTGGTTATTCCATTAGAAGTAAAGCATATAGAGTTTACAATAAATCAACAAAAACCATTAAGGAAACCCTGCATGTGAAATTTCATGAAAATTCTCATTTGGATTTAAGACATGGTGAAAACTTTGATTCAGAAATTCTCTCAAAAATAGTACCAAATGATGTTGACAGAGAAATTGATAGATTATCTAACGAAATAAGAAATCTAAGTTTGAATGATGAAAATTTAGAAGAAAATAATGTCATACCTATAGAAAATGTGGAACAACATAGAAATTGGCGTTATACTTCATCTCATCCTATTGATTAGATAATAGGCGATCTTAATCAAGGAGTTAGTACTTAGTCATCAGTAGTCAACATCTGTGGTGCTTATTCATTTGTTTCTTTTCTAGAACCTAAGAAAATTGAAGATGCCTTAGAAGATGAATTTTGGTATTTAGCTATGCAAGATGAGCTAAATCAATTTATAAGAAATGAGGTATGGGATCTAGTTCCACCACCTGAAAATCAATCCATAATAGGAACAAGGTGGGTATTTAGAAACAAAGTAGATCAAGATGGACATATAGTTAGAAATAAAGTTAGATTAGTTGCTCAAGGTTACAAGCAAGAGGAAGGAATTGACTATGATGAAACATTTGCTCCTGTTGCTAGACTAGAATCAATACGAATTTTGTTAGCTTATGTTTGTTATATGGATTTCAAATTATATCAAATGGATGTTAAGACTGCTTTTTTAAATGGATATATAAAAGAAGAAGTGTATGTAAAACAACCTCTAGGTTTTGAAGATTCAAAACATCCTAAGTATGTTTATAAGCTTCTGAAGGCACTATATGGCCTTAAACAAGCCCCTAGGTCTTGGTATGAGAGATTATGTAAATTTCTTATGGAAAAAGGGTATTCTATGGGAAAGGCAGATCACACTCTTTTTATCAAGAAGATCGAAAAAGATATATTAGTAGTTCAAATCTATGTAGATGATATTATATTTGGAGCAACAAATGATAAATTAGTTGAGTCTTTTTTGAAAGACATGACAAATCAATTTGAAATGAGTATGATAGGTGAACTATCATTTTTCCTAGGCTTACAAATTAAGCAATTAGATTAGGGTACTTTTATTTCACAAGAAAAATATACTCAAGATTTATTAAAGAGGTTTGGTTTAGACAACACTAAAACAAAGAATACACCAATGAGTACTATCACCAAGTTGGATAAAGATGACTCTAGAAAAACTGTAGATGTAAAACAATATAGAAGTATGATTGGTTCATTACTCTATTTAACAGCTAGCCGACTAGATATTATGTTTAGTGTGTGTACTTGTGCTAGATATCTTTCAAATCCTAAGGAATCACACCTACTTGCTGTTAAACGAATTTTTAAATATCTATTAGGAACCATCAATTTCGGACTATTTTACTTTAAACATAGTTCTTTAAACTTAGTAGGTTATAGTGATGTTGATTTCGTAGGATGTAAGTCTGAAAGAAAAAACACCAATGGCACATGTCAATTGTTAGGTAATTCTTTAGTGTCATGGTTCAGCAAAAAACAAAATTGTGTAGCATTATCTACAACTGAAGCCGAATATATAGCTGCTGCACTTTGCTGTGCTCAAATCTTGTGGATCAGACAAACCTTAAAAGATTTTAATTTAGACTATGAACCAACTAAAATTTTCTGTGATAGTAGTTTTGCAATAAGTTTATCTAAAAGTCCTGTGTTACATTCACGAGCAAAACATATAGAAGTTCGACATCATTTTCTAAGGGATAATGTTATAAAAGGAAAAATAGTATTAAATTTTGTTCCTACCATAGAACAATTAGCAGATCTATTTACAAAACCCTTAGATGAAAATACTTTCTCAAAATTACGATTAGAACTTGGTATTTGTAGGTTATCTGATATTTAAATGGTCTTGTTTATTGTATTTTGGTTTGTTATAAGGTAGTTTTAGAATTTAATGTCTTTATCATTAAAATAACAAAAAAAACAAAAAAACAAAAACAAAACAAAACAAAATATCTATTTTCGAATTATAATTTTTTAGTAGTTAAGAATTTATGAAATTCTAATTTTTATTGAAGTCAATTTATTTAAAAAAAATTTAGAAAAGATTACTTAAGGACAGTTAAATTGATTCAATATGAGTGCCAACTATATTTTTGTTACTTATGTATATACTATTACAGAGATTTTAATAAGAAAATACATAGAAAGTATGTACTTTTTATTATAGGAAAGTTATTAACATTCTACTAGAAATATTAAGTTTTGCGGTTGCCTCTAATTTAATTTACTGTCTTGTTTTATTTTTTATTTGTTTTTGTCTGTAATTACTTGAGTAATTAAGTCCGTTGGGGGATCTTAAACCCTAGTCACTTAAACCAACTAGTTTGGGATGTGTTGACTAAAAACTCATTTTGCAAGTAATTCAGATTATATTTTGCAAGAAAATGAAACTCTGAATGTTAAGGGCTTAAATATTTTATTTTGTGCATTGAGTTATGAACAGTTCAGTAAAGTATCGGCATATAAATCTGCTTATGAGGTGTGGCATGCATTAGAAGTTTCAGATGAAGGTACTTCTCAAGTTAAAGAGACTAAAATAAACATGTTGATTCATAAGTATGAACTCTTTAAGATGCATGAAGATGAAAATGTTTCTAAGATGTTTTCCAGATTTCTTGATATCATAAACTCTTTAAAATGTTTAGGAAAGAATTTTGAATAGAAGGATTTGGTGAGGAAAATTCTCAAATCCCTAAGTTCTAAATGATCTCAGAAAGTAACATCAATTGAAAAATTACGAGATTTAAATGTTTATACTATGAATGAACTTATAGGAAATTTAACAGCTTATGAAGTTCAATTAAATGAATCACTGAGTCAAAATAAACTAAAAATGAAGAAAGAAATAGCCTTCGAAATTAATTCAAATTTTGATATATCTATTGATTCTGACAAGGATTTGATTTTGCTGACTAGAAAATTCAAGAAAGCATGGAAAGCTAGGAAACAGCAAAGGAACAAAAATGATAAACCCTCAACGGCAAAATCACTGAATGACAAGAATTCTTCATCTAGAAAGTATGTATGTTACAACTGTAAGAAACCTGAACATCTTTCTCCAAATTATCCTACGAGGA
Source organism: Cymodocea nodosa (assembly GCA_036874045.1). Lineage (NCBI taxonomy): Eukaryota > Viridiplantae > Streptophyta > Magnoliopsida > Alismatales > Cymodoceaceae > Cymodocea > Cymodocea nodosa. Next base: position 2,641,401 of record CM072345.1, read on the forward strand.
AAAATGAAAAGCAAAGTAGGACAAATTAAAAGAAGATGGCTCAAAAAACTCAGAAAAAGTTTTACAAGAAAAAGGCTTTGAAGGTCACTTGGGATGACACGTCTAAAGAGTCTGAATCTGAGGAATTATCATCAAAATCTTCACATTCAGAAGGAGAACAAGAGTTAGAAGACGTTGCTCATGTGTGCTTTATGGCAGATGAGTCTGAGGTAATATCTGATCTTGAAAGTCATTTAGATTTCAACTTTGATGAATTATTATGTGCTTATCATGCATTATTACAAAAACTTAAAGTATGTAAACTGGAAAATAAGAATATTAGAAAATCTTCATCCATTATGGAAGAAGAAAATTGTTTCCTGTCTACTACTTTAGAAAAGTTTAAATATGATAATGAAAATCATGCTAGAGATTTTCAAAAATTTAGATTTAATGAATGTATCTTGCATGAACAAATACAGAATATAAATGTTGAAAAATTAAAGATAGAATTTGAAAATGAAATGTTGAGAAACAATATAAATGAACTTGAATTAGAGATAGATAAATTAAAACTGAGAGAGCAAGATTTAAATTCTACCATTGAGAAATGGAATTTAAGTCAAACTAAGTTAGACAAATTAACTAGTACCCCTACGGTGTCTTATAAATTTGGCTTAGGATTTGATTATCTTGAATGTCAAGCCAATAAAGAATTTATTAGTAGCAGTTCAAGTAAATCTAAGACTAAAATTCCTTTTATTATGAAACAAGGTAATAAATATGTAGAAGTAGGTACTTCAAGGGATGAATCATGTAGTAATAATATAAATCAATGTGATTTGTCAAATTGTACTTCTAACATGACTATTAATGTTTCTAAAAATCTTGTTTCTTGTTCTGGAAATTCAGTTTCTAATGTTTCTAAAATTTCAGACAATTGTAGTAAACTGAAAATTAAGAAACACGAGGATATAATTCAAAAAACTGGTATTAGACCAATTACTCATTCTGCATGTGATAAAACTAAAAATTCTTGTGTAGAAAAAGATTTTGTATGTACAGAAAATGTTAATACAAGTACAAAATCTTGGTATGAACTTACTGAAATGTATGAGAATGACCAAAAATTAACAACTGATAAAAATTGGTTTGGTTTTGATTATACTACATTTGAAAACAAAAAGAATGATTGTAAAAGCAATAATATGTGAGTATGAAGCTAATGATAAATCAATAGTACTTACAACTAATAAGAAAATAAATGATAATGTTAAACTATTTTTAAACAAAAAGAAGAATTATGCGTTTAATGAACTTGGTCCTCAACAACATTGGGTACCAAGAAAAAGTTTTTCTTAATTTGTGTTGCAAGAGGAAACAACATCAAAATGGATCTTGGACAGTGGAGTGTCAAGTCACATGACCGAACAAAAAAGTCTATTACAAAATTTTACAAATACCATGAAAGGAAGTGTAACATTTGGAAACAAAAGCAAAGATAAAATCATAGGTATGGGCAATGTTCAAATAACTCCTACTTATGTTATTTAGAATGTACTATATGTAGAAAACCTAGGATTTAATTTGATGAGTGTCATAAAACTAACTAAAAATGGATATTATGTAGTGTTTGAAGATAATGTATGCAAAATAATTGATAAAAATACAGATAAAATTAAGTTTATTGCTAAAAGAAAAGGTTCTGTATGTATTTTATCTTTACCTTCTAGTGTAGTTGATTTAAATTCATGTTTGCTAGTGGAAACTAGTGATGCATATCTATGGCATAGAAGGATTGGGCATATAAATATGAAACTGTTACATAAACTATCTAGAAAACATTTAGTGAGAGGTTTACCAAAGATTAAATACTCAAAGGACTTTATGTGTGATGCATGTGAGTTAGGTAAACTTCACAAAAACTCTTTTAAATCCAAAACTGATATTTCAAGCAAGAGAGTCTTAGAACTTATACATATGGATTTATTTGGACCAACAAGAACCATGAGTCTTGGTGGTAAATGGTATGTATTTGTTTTAGTAAATGACTTCTCTAGATACACTTGGGTATATTTTCTAGCATCTAAGATAGAAGTTTTTGAAAAATTTAAAATGTTTTGCAATTTTGTTCAATATGAGCAGAGTGTCTCTATTCAAAAACTTAGGAGTGATCATGGAACTGAATTTGATAATGATCAAATGGATAACTATTGTAATGAGCATGGCATTGATCACAAATTTTCTTTTCCAAGAGCACCATGTCAAAATGGCGTTGTTGAGAGAAAGAATAGATCATTTCAAGAAATGGCTAGAACTATGTTGAATGAACAAAAGTTACCTCAAAATCTTTGGGCTGAAGTAGTAAATACAGCTTGTTATGTTATTAACAGAAGTCATTTAAGACCTCATGTTAATAAAACTCCTTTTGAAATTTTGTTTAATAGGGTTCCAAAAATTTCCTATATGAAACAATTTGGTTGCAAATGTTTTATTCTAAATACTAAGGATAAAAGGGATAAATTTCAAGCCAAATCGGATGAAGAAATTTTTATAGGTCAAGAATGAAAATTTTCTGAAAACTCAAATAAATGAACAGGAGTTTATATTGTCTCTTGAGTTAATTTTTGAAGTTTTAGGATTAAAGAATGAAGGTGTTGTTGTTACCAACAAATTTGACATGATAAGACAATTAAAATGGAACATTCAGTCTTTATCAAAAATTCCAGATGTATATTCTGAAATGAGATTAATGGAAAATCTGAATGTAGAGGCAAGGTTTATTGCAAATATATTGCATGCAAGTTTATTTCAGAGAGTTGGACACAATTTGGAAGTCAGCAGAAGCTGTTTATATGCAACTTATGGCCTGCTGAATAGAATTCAAATAAATTGGTTTGACGTTTTTATGTCTCAACTACAGCATATGAGTTCAAAGTTATTTTATGGTGATGCTGTATGTAGAATCCTTGCAAGCCAATTGACTTTATCCAACTGGCCCTTTGAAACTAAAGGCATGAGAGCATTTAGTGTCAAAGATTTGCAAAAATTCTAGGCCATGCATAAACCTCAACGACAACAACAACAACAACCTGATACAGACCATATACAACAACAACAACAACAAAGTTATTCAGTTCAAGCAGAATAGCAAACCCAGCTACCTCTTAACTTAGATGTAGTGTTTAACGACATCAGAAATGATATTAGGCATCTAGGAGATAAAATATGTAATGCTATAAGTGATATACTTAGGAGGGATCGATAACTGTTTTTGTTTGTTTCTGAATACAAAATGTAATGTTTGTATTACTTGTTTGATTCATTGAACAATACATTTTTCTGTAAATGTGTTCAATTATTATTCTTGTTTACAGAAATCATTGTTGTAATTCTCTTATATATATATATATATTCTCTGTAATTATCTTTTTGATTAATGACAAAAAGGGGGAGAAATATTATAAAAAGATGATTATGATCTTAATTGCATATATATATTAAAAAAGGAGATGCTATTTAAATGGTTATTGTAATCTGACAGATGATAATTAGAAAATTGATACTTATATAATTATTAACATCTGAGAGTTTTAGTTCTGAGAGGTAAAATTTACACAAACAATAGAAATAAGCTTAAGTCATACTTGATTTAATATGGTTTTGTCATCATCAAAAAGGGGGAGATTGTTGAGTATTTTTGTTTTGATGATGTGTGCTGAATGAAAATAATCATATTTGCTCAATTACTATTGCTTGTGAAAAGAAATTAAAATCATCAATTTATACAGAAAAAGCTTACTGATATAAATAATTGTCTGTATTGGATCTGAAGTTAATAACTAGTCGTTTCGTTGCATTAATTTCTCATTTAGCTAAACGTTAAGTTAACGTGTGTTTTTATTGAAAAGCATGATATGTTTTAAAGTTATATCTTCTATATCATGAACAGTGCACGTTTAGACAACTCGTTAAGTTAGAGTTTTGTTTGTTTAGAGGTCACGTGAGAACTCGTTAAGTTAGAGGCTTAATGGTTAAAATAGGTCACGTGAGAACTTGTTAAGTTAGTGAGTAAAAGAAGAGACAATCTCGTTAAGTTAGTGTATACACGTGGTGAAATTATAAGTTATGAATGTTGTATTGTATCACTTGAGGTGCACATGTTTAACTCGTTAAGTTAACATAACTAAACGCGTTGAGTTGCTATATTGAACACTAAGGCAACGCGTTAGGTTAGCGTTATAAACTTAAGTTGTTATTTTTGCACGTGGTAAAATTCTTATTATAAAAACATTTTTTTATTACTAAATCGATGAGTTAAAGAATTTTTCGGTGACTTACATCCGTAACTATCTTAAACTTAAACTGTTTTCGGTGAATTATCATTTAACCTTCCGAAAGAAAGGTTAAGTTGGTTCGTTGAGTTAGCATAACACCACGGACTTAGTTCGTTGAGTTAGCTACAGTACTTGTCACGTGAAATGGCACATGAGGAACTCGTTAAGTTAGAAACGTTAAGTTATATATATATACTTGTGTTACTCGTTTAGTTAACATTAAAGTAACAACTTCTTATTACACTGATGAAAAATTTTTGGACGAGAAAGTTTATTTTGCAAGAAATTTTTCAGAGATCCAGGATTAATGATTAAAGAAAATTCGAAATATAAACGTAGGTCAGAACGTGTGTGTTTCGATGAAGGAAAAAGCAAAGACGTGAAGAAGTGGAAAACTGGTAGTGATTAAACGTGGAGGATATGCATGAAGTTAACATACAATATAAAAGGCATAGAATTCTCGTTGATCAAACTATCCTTGCACACAAAATGAAAATCTTTTCAAGGATCAAACTATCCTTGCACACCAAAAGAAAAATCTTTTTCAGGGATCAAAAACACCTCTTCGGGCAAAATCTCTCAAGTGGAAGAAAATTCGGTGAAGTAGAAAAAGGTATTATTTATGTCACTGAAGATTTGAAGTATTAGAAGAAATCAAATTCGGTGAAGCATAAAAAGACAAGATATTCGTCACTGAAGAATTGCTGAAGAAGAAAGAAGAAGAAGAAGAAGAAGAAAGATCTCAAATAGGGAGAAATGTTTTAAATTCCGTAAATTAGTTTTCTTTGTTTGTAGTTATGAAATTGTTTAGATGATACATGGTATCGAAATATAATTGCATCTACAATTTCTGAGGAGAATTGAATTGTATATTGTAATTGAAACCTTGAATAAAAATGATTTTATGAAAACAATGTTTCAACTTGTTTTTGAGTTTTAAAGTTTCAATTATATTTCAGAAAATATTAAAAATACACAATTCACCCCCCTCTTGTGTAGCCATACGATCCTATAGAGAGACTCAAATCTATTTAAGGCTTAGCATCCTCTTTAAGTAAGCTTTTTGACCTTTTAAAGCCAAATCTACTTAGGGCTTGGCAACCCACATTAAGTACGCCATAGATTCTTTACACTACATTTATTTAGGGGGAGCAATTTCTCATATAATAATTCATCTCTTATGAACTATTATATGTTTTCATGAAAGCATCTACATATTTTTAGGAAATATACTTTAATTAAGTACATTTCTGAATTGTTGGTGACTTGTAGTTTTTTTTTAATTCTTAAGTATCCGAATTTTTTATTGTTTCGGTAAGTTATATTGCAAGTATCGAACAATTGTGTTTTAAAACGTTCAATAGACTATTTTATTATTTCTTGAAGTACACATGCCGAAACTATAATGCATGACTTAAGTAGATTTTCGGTAAGTTATCTGTAACTCTCCAAAATGCGTTTAGGTATCGAAAAGTTAGATTTGTAACTGTTTGAAACATCTCTTTATTATAAAATTGCTTAAGTACACATGTTGTGATTTGGAAGATTGACTTATGTTATCTTTCGGAAGGTTATCTGTAACTCTCCGAAATACACTTGAGCATTGGATAGTTAGGTTTATAAGTCTCCAAAACTTTCTGAACACCTTAAGTTCAAATTGTGCACGTGTTGAATTTTACTGATTTATAATGTCTCAGTCGAAACTCGAACAGTTATGCTTAACTCTTCGACTTTTCACACCTATTCCTTCGAGAAACTCAAAAAGTTATCATAAGTCTTCGAGTTTTCTCACTTTCCACTTAGCCTGAAGTTATTTTCTTTATACGAACAGTTACGCTAAGTATTCTGCAATTGTTGGTTGTAAAACTTGTACAGTTATTGCAAGCACTCGAGTTTCACAATCTTTACTTCCACTAAGTTCTACAGTGCAAAGCGAAGATTAATCGACAATATCAGGACGTGGAAGAAGACGTGGCAGAATGACAAAAGTGCAGAAAAGAGAGCTAGAAATTCAAAAAATACAAAGTGAAATCAACGACATCTACTCTAGGTGTACAAGGAATATTGTAGCAAAAAGAAGAATTAGTGAAAAATGGAAAACTATGCTCCATTGCAGAAGCTGGATAGACATTTTTGTCAGGAATCCCAGCAGATGTGACAAATATTGGCTTACAAGCATATACTCTAAGGTATTGTGTCACATTAGTGCATAATGTATCTTTTCATACAATGGATAGTTTTTTTACACAATGCTGCAAGCACATATTCTTTTCCTACAGAAAGATAGCATGTAGGAAATTTTGATGATACATTTACAGATGATATCCAATTTGATGATATTTTTGATGACAGACACTGAGTCTATTTCATTTGAAGAGGATTGTACAGATATTCTTCCTCTTACTATATCTTGAACAGAGACTTTTGAATTTTGGTACAGTTGCTTATACTACACTTTATATATATGGTTATGTCTGTTACAGTATATAATATACTTGTTGATAAATGTATATAATCAACAACATACACAGTTACAAATAGAATATGATACTACCAATGTCTCACATATACAAATTTCAAAAATACAGGATGATTCTATTCCACAGACAGATATAGAACATTCTTTCATACAGAGATAGTTGTATAGATCAAATATAGATATACATGTTGCTGATATATAGATTATTACAGAGACTGTTGCTAATGAAATGTTTCCAAAAGAACACATACAAGAATTTCAGCAGATTATTGATACAACAATACTAGATACTTCAGACATTTATAATAGTTTTGATGGCAATTGCACCAGTTCTTAAAGATCTGCAAATTTAGATGCTGCTAATAATTTTGAAACAAGTCCCATTTCAGAACATCATGACAGGAAAATACCTAATCCTGAATAGAGTTTAGATGAAAATAGACTATTATGGTTAAAAAATAATTCATGTTATGACAAATTTCAGACATAAAACTTTTACAGTTTTATATTCAAGACCAGTTAAGTTTGAAGGGATGGCACATATACGAGAACTATTTGAATTTCAAGGCTTGTTGACTCTACTTCCACAACAGTCAGGCCATCTTGCTATACCCGAACTTATCAGTTGTTTTTACTCAAACTTAACAGTGGAAGAAAGTATTCCTGTTTCTAATATACAAGACAATGACATATATTTAACTCCAAATTTACTTCATCAGGTACTAGGTCTGAAAAATGGAGTTAAATTATTAGAAAGAAAATAGGTTTATTGATTGGGATGGGACATTACACGTTTAGCCAAAGATCCAACTGCCAACAAACCATTGACATTACTAAATGACTTAAATGGCCAAGCACGTTTTATTGCAAAAATATTGCATGCTACATTGTTTTAGAGGTTTGGTCATGGGGCAGAAGTTGGTAGATGTTGTCTTTATGCTACATATGCATTAATAAACCATATACAGGTGAACTGGTATGATATTTTTGTTTCTCATATCTTACATTTGCAAAGTAAATTATTTTATGGTGATACGATTTTGAGAATTGTGGCAAGTCGAACAGATATTACACCTTGGCCACAGAAAAGACTAAAGTCAAGATCTTTCTCTGCAAAGGAACTCCAAAAATACCAGGAAGTAGATACACATGTCCTTAGACAACAACAACAACAGGATCGGCAAACACAGTCACAGCAGCAACAGCAACAATCCACACAATTTACAGAAACACAGCAACATACAGATATACAACAAGATATACATATAGATATACAACAATGTATAAATACAGAAATACATACAGGTATAGATATAGGCATACATACTGAATTTTTACAACAACCATCACAAGTTTCTCAAAATAATTTAGATCAAGCATTACTTGATCAGATAAATAGAGTTAGTACAGAAATTGCAAAGAAAATTTCAGATACTCTGATTAATATTTTTCGAAGACAAAGAGTCTTGTGATTATATAAATAATGTATTACATGATTTTTTTTTTGTAATTTGTAACCAAAACTATTATGTAAACTGTTTACTGATTTTAATGTTACGTGATTATTTTTCACAGTTTATGATATTAAACAGTTTATGCTTAATCCATAAATCCTATGTATGTTTGAAACTATCGTTTTGATTAATATATACTTAGTAAGATTTCTTTCCTTACATTTAACTTGTTTAACTTCCTAAAGGGGGAGAAAATAGTTTTACTTTTTTATAATGCCAAAAAGGGGGAGATATAAATTATGTGACTTATTAGGTTTTGACATCATCAAAAAGGGGGAGATTGTTAGGTATTTAATTTTGATGATATATGCTTTATTAACGTATTTAAATAAGTCTACATAATATTCTCTAAGTATATTTCTCTAAGTATAATAGTTAACAGATTATCGGAAAGTTTCATTTTTATGTCGGATAAATTAAAGATTTCTAAAGAGTTAGATTTGCAATAGTTAAACTTTCAGATAGTTAACGTTTTGGATAGTTAAACTTTCGGATAGTTAACATCTCATTTTTGTCGAATACTTTATGTTAAAAACTCGTATAGTTAAGTTATCTACACGTGTGTTTTTAGTGTTTTAAGTTGTCACGTATTTTTCATGTGTGTTCAGTAATGAAAAATCGAATAGTTAGATAACTGTTCAAGTTTTTATATGCATGGATAGATAACTATTCGAGTTTTATAAAAGGACTAACGAACAAATAAGTTTCTTTGTTTAATCACGTGTTTTGCAGGTGAAAAAACTCGAAGAGTTAAAGGATAAGTGTTCAAGTTTTTACAGGACTTAAAGGATAAATGCTCGACTAAATCAAAGACTTAGAAGATATTCTACAAGACTCCAAGAAGATAAAGTTTCGATGTATCTATGAGTGGAGATCGTGGAAACTCAACAAGATAGTAATTTGGATTAAAGAGAAAATTAGTACGTGGATTATGGATTGTGTATCAAGTGAATGAACATGCTGAACGTGAAAGACAACAGAGTTCGACTACAAATAGAGAGTACGAGCTACATTACAGCAGGGGATCCCAATCTCGAAAACCAAGTTTGAATATTCAATCCGGATCCCTAACTGAAAAGTTAAGTTTGAATATTCATATTCTGAAAAGTTCTCCAACATCAGAAGAAGTTTGAAATTCCAAGCAATTTCAGAGGAGTTGCAAACGTAAGAAGTCTGGAAATTCGATAACTAGAGAAGAAGAGATATAGAAGCTGAGCAAAGACAAAGAAAGATTAGGTTTTATACAATTCGAAATTAGTTTTCAATAAGAGCTTTATTGTTATATTCGAATTGTATATCGAACATTTCTGTATCAAAACCGTCAAGAAGGGAATTGAGCTGAAAAGATATTGTAAATTTTATCTTGAAATAAAAGAATAGAATTTCATTTACAAGTGTTTTGTGCTCTTGTTTTATCCGCTAGTATTTAATTACTAAAGACACAATTCGCCCCCTCTCTTGTGATACAGATGATCCTACATCTAGTCACAGATATATCAGTTGCATTTAGATTTGATTTATACATAGTAAGCATAGACAGTTATGATGATTTTATATAAATATTACCTATAGCGAGTGATATAGCTAAACCACCGACTTCAGAATACGATCAAATTCAATTGGGAATGTAGTATAATGAATATGATGATCCTACTTTATGTCTAATTGAAAGGATCGAATGGCACACTAGAGGGTGGGTGAATAGTGTCCTAATAAAGTTTATTTTGCTTTTTAAAAAAAATCAGAAGTTGTTGACACTAATGAACCCTGATTAATTGATTTTAGAATTAAAACTAGTAATGCAAAAGTAAGGAACACAAAGAGATTTATAGTGGTTCCCCAAACTAGGTAGTCCACTCCTCAAGGCCACAACCTTGAGTATTCCACTAAGTGCTTTTAAGGCTAAGCACAAACCTTAAACAAATTGCTTTTGCAGGCTAAGCAATAACCTTACAAATGTTTTTAAAGGCTAAAATAAAACCTCACACAAAGCACCAACTTTGTGTACTCAAGACCCCAATCTTGAGCAAGTGAAGTATCACACTTCACTCTCTTCACCAAGGCCCCGACCTTGTGAATGTATACTCACAACACCCTTGTGAGTTAAGGTTTTAACACAAAAAGGACAACAGTTTAAAACCAGGAGTCACAGACTCAAAATGAACACGACACACAAGACTAGATCAACTCCAATGAAGAGTTGACATAGAAGCTCTAAGGAGAATTCTTGATTGATCTACAACTGTTGATCTTCTGGACTTTGTTGCAAATGAATCTTCAAAGTGTTTGTAGAATTACTGAGCAAACAATTTCTCCTTTCGAGTGTTGAAAAATTCTATGTGTGTCTCTTTCAATTTTCTACAAAATCCTTTTTCTATTTTTCCTTTGAGATTTACATAAGTGAAAAGAATTCTGAAATGGTTAGATGCCTTATGCAGGAATTCATTTCCGGCAACCTTCAGTCATAATAAAGTTAAGATCTTCAATCAAAAGATATCTTGCCACAAAGATTAGTCAATTAATAATAGTTGCATTTTTTGTAAAAATAAAATATTTGGAGGCTTTCAGAAAATCGAAGACTTAGAAAGATAACCTGCTAAAACTCGAAAACATTTCGGATAGATAGAACTAACATTCTGAAAGACCACTTAAGTCATGTATTAAAATTGAAACACGTGTCCTTCTAAAACAATGTTATAAAATATTAAAAATAAACTATCCGATAGAGTGGATATGTTTCAGATACTTATAAAGATAACTCTTTGATCCTTAAGTCATTTCGGATAGTTACACAGGTAACCTTCCGAAAAGTCACTTAAGTCAGAAAATAATAGAAAACTCAACTATTCGAAGCTTAAAACTGTTTTCGGATACTTACTGAAGATAACTCTCTGATTCTTAAGAGTTTTCAGATAGTTACATCGTAACCTTCCAAAAAGTCACTTAAGTTAAGCGATGAGAGACTGACACGTGTCCTTCAAAAGAAAGTAACCGAAAATATATTAAATCAGAGAAACAATTAACTCTTTGGAATAAAAACCTTAACTATCTGAAACCAAGGGATTTCAAAGACTTACCAGAAAAATCATATCTGGATATAAAAAGACTTAACTCACCGAAGATAAATACTTTTCCGATAGTTACTGATATAACCTTCCGAAAAGCCAAGAGAGAGAGACATAACCATCCGATTTGTCCTGTTTTGTTCGGAGGCTTATAAAATAACTCTCCGATTAATACACTATAGACAAAATAACCTACTGAAATCTAATTTAAAAGACTTTAAGTACATAGCAGTTAGCCAAAATTCATTTGAGTAAAAAGACATCTAAAATATGGCAAAAATAATTAAACCACATGTTTTTCATCATCAAAATTAACTAATAAATAAATGAACTAATAATCTCCCCATTTTTGATGATGACAAAACTATAAATAGATATATTCTCTCCCTTTGTTAGAATTAAAAAGTGGAGACAATTAATTGAAGGATACTTAGAGATAAATACAATGTAATTTCATTGATTGAAGAGTAAGAACAATAGGGATACATAAAAAAAATGAAAATTACATCAAAGAAAAAATAAACAAATTAAGGTGTAGTTGACTTTTTCTTTGACAATTCTTGAATTAAGTTATCCCTCTCCCTTAGAAGTTGTTCTAAATGAGCCACTTGATCCAAAAGCATCTGATTATGCTGAAGTAGAAGCTCATTCTATTTTAGGAGGGTCTCAAAACTGTCAACTGCTGAAAATGAAGTTGTTGGAGCTGGAGGAGGTGCTGCTGGAGCTGGAGTTTCTACAGAAGGAGGTACTGCAAGAGGTGGATGTTCTATAGAAGGAGAAGCTGAATTCTGAGTTGCAGATGATTGAAAATGAGAGGGCTACTCAATCGGATCAGAAGATGACATTCTTTGAAGATCCTTAAGTTGTAATACTCTTCTTTTAATGGATTTCAAAGGCTTGCTTGAAAAATCAATGTATCTGGCCATCAGATGATAAATAAAATCCTCATAGTATAGAAAACATTGCAGATGAGAAATCTGAGCAATAATAACTTTTGCCTAGTTAACCTTGATACCAGCCATCACAGCATAAGTGGTTTGGTAGACTTTCCTTTCCAATTCATCTATATGACCAATCTTCTGAAATACAGAGGTAGACAGAATTGTAGCAATCATTCAGGCCAAACCATTTAGATCTATAGTCTTAACTAACTTGAATTTTCTATCAGGAGTTTTTCCAATCAATTTATTCATCTTGGATTCCTACCACCCAAGCTTTGATAGAGAAAGAGCAATATTTATACCAATAGATGGTATTCTAAACAAATTCTCCAAAAAATCTCCATAAATCCTTATTGTTTGATTTTGTAGGTGCAGGAGACAAAAATGAGGAAATATCTTAAGGTTTGAGTACAAAAAGGGGAATTAGGTCTTCAAAAACAGATAACCCTAAGGGGGAAGAAATAAGACCTAAAAGTCATTGATGAATTAGCAGATTATGAATTGAATCCATTCCTTTAAAATTTATAGGTCTGCTGTAAATGATCTTATGCCTTGATATTTATTGAAAAAGAGATCCCTAGCTGCAGAAGATCTGAAATAATATACATCTGTAGGGATGTTTGAGGAAAAATTGACTTCAACCTTTGGATCTTCATCTACTGGAGGGTTTGCAGAAGGAGAAGGAGATTGAGGAGCAGAGACAAAACCTAAATCTTCATACAATCCTTGTATCACCATTTGAGTGTGAGGAGAAGGAATTGGATGAGATTCTACATTAGATGAAGGAGAAGGAGGTGTGAGTTCTTCTCTATGTACAAGTAGAGATTGGGCAAAACTCGAATGAGAAGAAAGAGTTTTCTTTCTTCTCCTAGAGTAAGTGAATGAAGTAGATGGAAGGGGAGAGGAGACAACTGTAGGCAAAATTGGACTAGCTGAGGAGATCAAATGAGAAGGACCAAGAGCAATTTGGTGTAGAATTCCAATACATAACTCAGGAATTGGAGGATATGAACATCCAGCCACATGCCTGAAATCAATTCCTTTCTAGGGCAAAAAGAATTCAGGTTCAACCACTGATTTCTTCTTCTCTACCATATCAGAAAAATCATGAAGACAAGTAGGCTCTATAGGCTCTTGAATTTTAATTCCTGGTTGCTCACTGAGTTTATGCAATAATGCTTGATTTCTCCTCCTGACTAGAGTATCTTGTAGATGTAGGGCCATATGCAATGCTTGTTTCTCAGATGCCCTAGTATCCTTAGAAGTATTTAAAAATTGGCTAACATAAGCCTTATAAACAGATTTAAATTGAGGTTCTAAGGAGGTCACTTTGATAGTAAATATGTCTTCATCATCCGAAGAAGAATCCTTAGAAACCCTAGTATCAAAACCATCTGTTTTACTACTCTATGAAGCACAAGTAGAAGTGGTCTTCTATTTCTTATGACCAGTAGAAGGTTTAGTGTATTTTCTTGAGGAAGGCTTCTTGGTTTTTAATTGTTTTCCACTATTAACAATGGTGGTAATAGGATGAAATTTACGAAGAATAGACAATTGTTTCTCCAAACATAATAAATGAGTGACAATTTTTGAGGTTCCATATACTAACTCAATATCAATGACCTCTTCTTCGGTAGAAATAATGAGTTGAGCTTTTACAGGAGAAAGATCTTCCATACTTGTTTGGAGATCTTGTTCCATTCTTTGAATCCGTTGTTCTTGCTCTTGCCGAGAAAGGGCAGAAAAACGTCTAGATGAAGCCATAAAAGAGAAGACGTGAAAAAGGGATGAAGCAGACGAAGGATTTGAGAATCGAAAGGTTGAGACAAAGTGAGAAGATAACCCTCCGAAAGCATATAAAAATCAAAAAGTTCTAGAGATCGGTGAGTTAGAGGCCTAACTTACCGAAAAAAAGAATTTTTGGATGGTTACAGGATAACTGTCCAAAAAAGAGGTGCAAAGGCTAAAAGATAGTAACTTGCCGAAACACAGGAATTTTTGGATAGTTACTGACTGAACTGTCCGAAAACCTACAAAAATCGTATGCGTAACTCTCTAAAAACTTTCAGCACCTAACTAGTTAAAGAAAATAACTCCCCCTAAAGATATGTTGACTAAGAAGGAAAGAGATGTTAAAATTGAGAAAATCAGACATATGAAAAAGAATAAACTCCCCCTGAATATATGAATAAAAGAAATCAGCAAAAAAAAAAAAAAAAACTTTTTGTTGAGGTATTTGTATTGTTATAATGTTTTTATTTTATATATATATATTTTTTGTTTTTATTTTATATCGATATAAATATTTATATAAGTAGGTCTTTACGAAGAAATTATTTATTTATTTATTTAAATTTTAATGGTGTGAGAATTACTAAAATATTCAAGACTCCACATTAAGATAAAGAACACATTTCACTTAGGATAAGAACTTGATCCTATGATTCACCTTATTAACCTTAAAAAAATCAGTTTTCATAAACTTCAGTGCTATAACTTAATGGTTTTAGAATAGAAAAATTCAGAATTATTTAATATGTTCTCTCCGGCTAGTTTGAAATTTCCATGAAGCAACTCCAAGGTATATTTTCCCTTAACAATGTCTGTTATGTAATTAACTAAGAAGAAAGGAAGATCTTTGAGAATTATGAAACTATCAGTACTGTATGGCCAATAATCAGATTTTTTTTTTGGGTAAATTGGTGTTGGTTGCTCTTTGCAACAAACATTCCATTTTTTTTTTTTTTTTTCAACAATGGCAATCATTTTGACAGTACTAAAAAATGGTAAGTGTAGAAAGTTAAAAGCATTTAGATAAGGTCAAGTTAAATATCTTGAGTCTTATTGCTTCCAGCCACTTTTCCTTATTTTTCACCCTCACATATTAAAAACCTCTAAATTTTCTAATCATGAACCATTCAAACTAGCAAATAGGAATACAATCCCTGAATTAATTAAGGTAACTTGGCTATTTTTCGGATTTAGATCCCCATTCTAAGTGTCATGTGGACATTATTCTATTTGTGGAGCAGAAACCTTCAATAATGTTGTGAGTTATTTTGAGTTGATTTTAATATAGATGTATGAAATCATTGCAATTTATAAACTTAGTAGAAAATCCCATGAAGAGTGTTTATTGTTTTGTTTTTGTTTTAAAGTTTGAAGAATAATAATTTGTAAATATTCTCAAGAAATAACTCAAAATAAGAATTAGATAGAAATACATTATCAAAATAACTCAATATAATTAAAACAGATAATAGAAAATAAGATGGTGAAGTAAATATAAAAGAAATAGAAGATAAAAGATAGTAGGTAAAGCTAAAAATCATTTAGGTAGCATATTCCTAAATCTCTTCTCAATTTGATAAACTGTTTTTCTTCAAGAGGCTTTGTAAAAATATCTGCCACTGCTCATGAGTAGAAACAAAATTCAGCTCAATGTTATCCTTCATAACATTATCTCTCAAAAAATGGTGTCTTATCTCAATATGTTTTGCCTGAGAGTGCAACACAAGGTTCTTTGAAAAACTTATTGCACTATTACTGTCACAATTAATAGGTGTTTTTCCATATGTAATTCCATAATCTTTCATAGTTTGTTTCATCCAAAGAATTTGTGCACAACATAGAACAACAACAACATATTCAGCTTCAGTAGTTGATAGGGCAACACAATTCTACTTCTTACTGAACTAGGAAATTAATGAACTGCCAAACAGTTGGCAAGTTCCACTAGTACTCTTTCTATCAGATTTGCATCTAGCATAATCAGCATCACTGTATCCAATTAGATCCAAACTGCTATCTTTGAAATACATTAAACCAAAATTTGAAGTTCCTTGTAGGTATTTCATTATCCTTTTAACTACAGATAGATGAGATTCTTTTAGTTGAGCTTGAAAATGAGCACAGCCACAAACACTGAACATGATATCAGGTCTAGAAGTAGTTAAATAAAGAAGAGAACCTATCATTCTTCTATATTTAGTAATATCAATAGTTGGTCCAGATTCATCTTTATCCAATTTAATTGATGAACTCATAGGAGTGCCTGAGGATTTACAGTTACTCATTCCAAATTTTTCTCAAAGTTGCTTTGTATATTTATCTTGATATACAAAAATTCCTTTTTCAACTTGTTTAATCTGCAATCCTAGAAAGAATGTCAACTCACCCATAAGACTCATCTCAAACTGATTTTTCATCTGATCTACAAACTTATTACTTAAATTCTCATTAGTTGCTCCAAAAATGATATCATCTACATAAATCTTAACAACTAACAATCCTAAATGATTTTTCTTAAAAAATAAGTTATTGTCAACATTACCAATATAAAAACCATTATCTAACAGAAAGGATTTCAGCCTATCATACCAAGCTCTCAAAGCTTGTTTGAAACCATACAAGGCCTTCTTCAGTTTGAAAACATGCTTAGGAAAATCAGCATCAGCAAAACTAGGTGGTTGCCTAACATAAACTTCTTCTTTAATGAAACCATTTAAAAATGCACTTTTAACATCCAATTGATATAGTTTAAAATTCATATGAGCAACAAAAGCTAGAAAAATTCTAATAGATTCTAATCTAGCTACAGGTGCAAAGGTTTCTTCAAAATCTATTCCCTCCTATTGGTTATACCCTTGGGCTACTAATCTAGCCTTATTTCTAATTACCTGTCCTGACTCATTAGATTTATTCTTAAATATCCATTTAGTGCCAATAATTGAATGATCTAGAGGTTTAGGAACTAAGTCCCAAACTTCATTTCTTCTAAATTGATTAAGTTCTTCCTACATGGCACTAATCCAAAATTCATCATTTAATGCCTTATCAATGTTTTTAGGTACTATTACAGATAGAAATGCATAACACCTAGAAACATTAATCCAAGATCTTGTTTGCACACCTTTAGAAATATCACCAATAATAAACTCCTTAGGGTGTTGAGGCAAAAATTTATGAGTCAAAGGATTATCATTTCTTTCTTGACCTATGGTACTCGATTCTCCAATATTTGATTCATCACATTCATAATCTGAAGTATCAATAATTTCTTTTGAAGTATTACTTGGCTCTTCATCAAAATTTACATGCATAGATTCTTCAACAACCAAAGAAATTTTGTTATAAATTCTATATGCTTTACTTCTTGAAGAATATCCCAAAAATATACCTTCATCAGATTTTGCTTCAAATTTATCTTTATTCTCCTTTGTATTTAGAATAAAACATTTAGATCTAAAAGCTTTAAAATAATGTACTTTAGGAATTCTTCCCATCCATATAGCTCAAAAGGAGTCTTATTCATGTCTCTTCTTACTCTATTTAAAATATAACATGCAGTACTAACTGCCTCAGCCCAAAAATAATAAGCAACCTTGTTTTCATTCAGCATAGTTCTAGCCATTTCTTGAAGAGATCTATTCTTTCTCTCTACAACTCCATTCTAAGAAGGGGCTCTAAGAAAGGCAAATCTATGTTCTATTCCTAGATCTTGGCAAAGTTTTTCCATATTTTCATTTTCAAATTCCCCTCCATGGTCACTCTTAATTTTCTGAACTTTCAATTGCTTTTCATTTTGAATCATATTCAGAAAAATTTTAAACTCCTCAAATACTTCACTCTTATGTCTTAGAAATATTACCCAAGTATATCTTGAAAAATCATCAACTAGAATAAATACATATTTCTTTCCACCTAAACTTTCTATTCTAGTAGGGCCAAATAAATCCATGTGAATTAATTCCAAAATTCTTCTAGATATAATTTGCTTTCCTGATTTAAAAGAACTGTTCTTCTGTTTTCCCAATTCACATGCATCACAGATTTTATCCTTTTTAAATTTCAAAATGCGTAAACCATCTACTAGGTTCTTCTTAGCTAACTTATCTAGCTGCTTCATATGAATATGACCTAGTCTACGATGCCATAACCATGTATTGTCTAAATTATTAGCAATTAAACAAGAATCAGTTAAAGAAACATCATCAGGTAAATTTAGAAAACATACATCATTTCTTCTATGAGCAGTAAATTTAACTTCATTAGAGTTTTCATCAATAACAAGGCATTTCTTAGATTTAAACAAAACCATATAACCTTTATCTTCTAACTGAGTAATACTAATTAAATTATGCTCTAAATTTTCAACTAGTAAGACATTATCTATAACCATTTTATCATTTACATAGACAAATCTGATACCAATAATCTTACCTTTTTGATCATTGCCAAATCTGACATTTCCTCCATCGACCTTCTTTAGGTCTTTTAGGACATATTTATCTCCGATCATATGCTTTGAAGCACCACTGTCCATCACCCATTGGGATCTTTTAGTTTTGACCTACAAGGACAGTCATAATCACATCCTTTGGTACCCATATTTTCTTGGTTCCATTTTTGTTAGTGGAAAAGATTTGAAATCTATTCTTTTTTGATATCCATGTATTATTTTGATTAATAGAATTTCTTTTTAATACATAGATAACTTTTTCTTTATTAATTATTTTCAAATAGCCATTTCCATAATCTATTTTATAGCTGTTTGAAAAGTTAACAAAAGCATATGTTTTAGGTGGTTCATAGTTAAAACCTATACCAATTCTATGACCAAAGACTTTATAACTATTAATAATATTAGTCAGTTTCTTATCTCCTTTGATAAAAGCTCCTAGTTTAAATTTTAGTCTACCAATTTCTTGTTCTAATTTTTCTATATCGGAATTAGAACTAGATTTTTCTACACATTGATTTTTAAATTTTTCATTCAATTTTTTAGTTTCATCTTGCAGCCTTTTGTTTTCTAAGAATTTATCCTTCAGATCTTTAATAAGTTCTGAATTATATTTTTCATGTTCAGAAATTTTATCATACATATCAAAACTATTAGCAACAAATTTATTCTTCTTTAATGTAGAATTTTTAGTTTTTAATGTAGTAATTTCTTTTCTAACTTAGCAGCAATTTTATTACTATTCGATAATTTCCTTTTTAAGAATCTGAGCAAAAAGCTATCTGATTCTGTTGTCTGTTGCTTGTATATATACTATTATGTGTAATGATCATATTTTCTTCCAACGGATGTATTCTGCTGTACTTGGTAAGATTTCAGACCCAAATTTGGTAAGTTACCGTTTAAGGAGGTATTTCAAGATACCCTTCTGATTTTTTGGGTTTTTCAGAGGTTTAACAATGTAACTCTCCGAAGAATACCTGTAACTTACTAAAAAGTCACTTAAGTTTCTTTGCCATGTAGGATTTCAAGTTATACACCTGAAGTGTCATAAAATCAGATACTTGTAACTGTAACTCACCGAAGTATTCGAATAGTTAGCTACAGTAACCCTTCGATTTCCTTCTTTTAAGTTTCCAATTGCTTTCTCATTTCAGCACATGCATAATAGAATAATTTAAGTTTTGGATGGTTATAACTGTAACTCACCGAAACTCTTCAACTTTTCAGAAAGTTAGCTACAGTAACTTTCCGATTCTTCTTTTAAGCTTCTATCTAGATTTCTACATGTGGGAAATTCAATGACTTAAGTTTTGGATAGTTAGCCTTCCTAACTTTCCGATTTTCCTTGAGCTTTTGGATAGTTAGCACCTTAACTTTCCGATCATTCAACCAACTATCTTTAAAACTTTCCGAAGATTTTGTAATTTCGAATTGTTACTCTTCTAACTGTCCAATGGTGATTCTACTGCTTAAGGCTTAATTCATCAAATACTTAGGCCTGGTAACTTACTGAAATTCTCTCATCTGGATAGTTAAGCTTGGTAACCTTTTGAAATCTTTTTTATCACTTGCCACAAACTTTAAACTGTTTGTATCATCTTCTACTCTTTTCCTGAACTGTTATTCTTGAGAAATACACTTTGATTCCTCACATTGATTTTTGCATTATCAAAATCTAAAGGTCCTTTCAATCTCCCCCTTTTGATAATGGCAAAAACCTTACAATATATTACATGTATTTCTCTCGCTATATATCTATACAGATAATCACACAAAGAAGAAATAGAATACAAAATTTTGAAATTGAAAAGCTCCCCCTATTTTTCTGAGGTTACTCCCCTTGAGTTTACTCCCCCTACTTTACTACAGCCTGCTAACAAGATATGGTTTTCCTCCCCCTTTTTGCCATTTGTCAAAAGGAGTGAGAAGTAAGATACTAACTTTGTTGAGCAATTATAACTAATTGCCCTGAAAAAGTGGCTAAGTTGCTGCAAAGGAAAGATGTTAGTAGGACAAGCTCCTAGTTGTGAGCTTGAGTTGAGAGGTATTGAATTATAAATCATATAAAGAACAAATGCCTAAGTTTCGTCTAATATGATTAAATGCAGATTCAAATAAAGGTTTAGCGAAAATATCTGCAAGTTGTTCTTTAGTAGAAATATGACCTTTTTCAACATGGTCTCTTAGAAAGTGGTGCCTAATCTCGATATGTTTTGCTCTAGAGTGTAGAACTATATTTTTGGAGAGATTGATGGCACTACTACTGTCATAGTAAATAATTGTATTTTGAAAAATTAGCTTATAGTCTGTCAAAGTTTGTTGCATCCATAAAATCTGTGCACAACATAGGCCTACTACCATGTATTTAGCTTCAATGATAGATAGAGCTATAGAATTTTGTTTCCTGCTGAACCAAGAAACAAGTGAGTGACCAAGCAACT
Source organism: Cymodocea nodosa (assembly GCA_036874045.1). Classification (NCBI taxonomy): domain Eukaryota; kingdom Viridiplantae; phylum Streptophyta; class Magnoliopsida; order Alismatales; family Cymodoceaceae; genus Cymodocea; species Cymodocea nodosa. Next base: position 2,662,401 of record CM072345.1, read on the forward strand.
AACATGTACACTGGTGCTTTTTCGATCTGATTTGCATCCTGCATAATCTGCATCACTATATCTTGCTAATATCAGATGATTTTGTGAAGAATAGAATAAGCCAAAATCTTTGGTACCTTGTAAATATTTAAAGATACATTTAATTGCTTTTAAATGTGATGCTTTTGGAGAGGCTTGATATGTTGCACAAGTACAAACATTGAACATTATGTCTGGTCTACTGGCTATTAGGTACAGAAGTGATCCAATCATACCTCTGTATTTCTTTTGATCTATTGAATTGCTAGAGATATCCTTATCAAGTTTTTCATTTGAATTCATAGGTGTATTTGCTACTTTGGATTTATCCATACCAAATTTCAAGAGAATCTCTTTGCAAAATTTTTCTTGACTCAGAAATATGTCATGCTAAAGTTGATGAATTTGTAATCCGAGAAAGAATTTTAATTCTCCCATAAGACTCATTCGAAAATTCATTCTTCATTAAGGTCTATAAATCATGACATAGTTTCTCATGTGTAGCACCAAAAATGATATCATCCATGTAGATCTAAATAATCAACATATGAGAATTTTTTGATTTGATAAATAGAGTATTGTCTGTAGTTCCTATGTTAAACTGATTCTCAAGAAGGAAGCCCTTCAATTTATCATACCATGCATGTGGTGCTTGCTTTAGACCATAGAGAGCTTTATTCAGTTTGTATACATGGTTTAGTCTTTCTTCATCTTCAAAACCTGGTGGTTGTTCTACATATACTTCCTCTTGCAAAATGCCATTCAGAAAGGCACTTTTAACATCCATCTGATAGAGCTTGATTTTCATACTGCTTGCAAAGGCAAGCAATATTCTAATTACTTCAAGTCTTGCAACAAGTGCAAAAGTTTCTTCATAATCGATTCCTTCCTGCTTGTTGTATCCTTGAGCAACAAGTCCAGCTTTGTTTCTAATAATACTACTATTATTATCTAGTTTATTCTTAAACACCCATCTAGTTCCAATGATTGATTTTTCAATGGGCCTTTCAATTAAGTCTCATACTTCATTTTTCTTGAACTGATTGAGTTCTTCTTGCATGGCTATAATCTAGTATTCATCATTGCAAGCTTCTTCAACTATTTTAGGTTTAATTTCAAATACAAAAGCACAATAATTGCAAATATTCTGAATTTTGCTTTTCGTTTGAATACCTTGATTTATATTCCCAATAATTTGTGCAATGGGATGTTCAAATTTTGTCTTCCAAGTTTTTTTTGTCATAGTAGGTGCAGGCAATGTTATGTTATCCTTTTCCTGTAGAGTTTTCTGATTTCCTGATTCACTTTCACTTTCATTGTATATTTTTAGCTTCTTCAATTTTCCTACTAGGTCTTCATCAAAACATACATTCATTGATTCTTCTACTCTTCTTTCATGTTCAAAATAGACCTTGTAAGCCTTACTTCTCGAAGAGTATCCAACAAGTAGAGCAGGATCAGACTTTGCATCAAATTTGTCCTTTTGATCCCTTGTATTAAGCACAAAACATCTTGATCCAAAAACTTTAAAATATCCAATATTTGGTGTCTTACCATACCATAATTCAAATGGTGTCTTATGTAGAATAGGCCTAAGATGAGTTCTGTTTATTGAATAACATGCAATATTTACAGCTTCAGCCCATAAAGACTTTGGTAGATCAGATGCATCAAGAATTGTTCTTGCCATTTATTATACTGATCTATTTTTCCTTTCTACAACTCCATTATGTGCAGGAGTTCTTGGACATGAAAATTCATGTAGTATGCGAAAGAAATTACATAAGTCTTCAAATTCAGAATTTTCAAATTCACCTCCATGATCACTTCTGATCCTTTTCACAATTGATTCTTTTTCATTTTGAGTTCTAATGCAAAGATGTTTGAATTCATAGCAAGCTTCATTCTTATGTGCTAAGAAAATAACTCAAGTGAATCTTGTGTAATCATCAACTACCACTAAGGTATATTTTCTTCCTCCTAAACTAGATGTCTGTGTAGGACCAAACAAGTCCAAATGTAGTAGATCTAATGGCTGACTTGTGGCAATGTCTTCGATACTCTTGTGTATTGATTTCTTTTGTTTTCCAATTGTACAGTCACTATAGAGTTTATCCCTCTTGAATTTGAGTTTAGGCACACCTCTAACAAGATCATGTTTGGTAAATTTTCTTAAGATTTTCATGTTCACATGATTTAATCTCTTATGCCATAACCATTCATCTTCATTAGAAGCAACTAAACATGCATCACTAGATATATTATCAAATGAAAATTCCAAAGCATAAATTGAATTATCTCTATATCCAGTAAATTTGATTTCATGTGTATCCTGTTGTAATATAAAACAGTTTTCAGCGGTAAAGAGTATATTGTAACCTTTGTCACATAATTGACCTACACTTAGTATATTCTGTTTTAAACCATTTACATGTAGGACATTTTCTATTTTTTCATTTTTAGATGTAACATTTCCTACGGCAGTAATTTTACATTTTTCATTATTACCAAACTTAATAGATCCTAAATTTATTGACTTAACAGATTCCAGAAATTTTTTCTTACCTATCATGTGCTTTGAGCATCCACTGTCAATAATCCACTTGGATGTTTGAGTTTTCTTGTCCATGCAATCCTCTTGTGCAGTAAAGCACATGTTTGCAGATGCCTCTTCCTTTGAGTCTGATGAACTACTAGATGAGCTGTTGTCATCCAATGTGGCTTTCAAGGCCATTTTCCTCTTATTTTTCTTCTTCCATTTTTGTTTGTCCTCCTCCTGTTGGAAAGGACAGTAAAGTTGAATGTGTCCCAATTTTTTGCACTTATAGCATGTAGGGACTTTTGATCTTGAGGAGCTAGCTTTGCCTCCTTGTCTCATCATTTTTCTGAAATTTCTAGCCAGTAGTAAAACTTCATCTTCATCCGAGCTTGGTTGGTCTTCTATTGAAGGAAAAGATAGTTCTTTCTTTTTTTCAACCTTTCTTTCAGTGACTTCTTCTTCTTCTTTCCATTCCTTCATCTGAACTTCATGAGCTAGAAGATTTCCCAACAAATCTTCGACTGAATAGTTGTTCAGATCCTTCGAATCTTGTATGGAAGTAGACTTCTACTTCCATTCAACTATCAAGCTTCTTAAAATCTTCTATACCTATTTACGATTAGAAAAATCTCTTTCAATGCCTCTTAGTTCATTCACAGTTTCTGTGAATCTAGAAAACATTTCAGTAATACTTTCTTTTTCAAGCATTTTGAATAATTCATATTTTCTTAACAAAATGCTGATTTTAGTATCTTTAACTTGGCTAGTTCCTTCATATGTAATTTGAAGGGTCTTCCAAGCTTCATGGGAAGATTTACAAGTAAATATTTTATTATACTATTCACCAGTTAGTGCATAGTAAATGGAATTAAGCCGACAAGCATCCATCTGAATGATTCTTTCATCCTCCATAGTCTAGTCACTTTCATGACTGATTGGAATTGGTGTACCATGTACAACCATTCTCCAAAGTTTCACATTTGTACTCTTGAGAAAACACTCCATCCTATTTTTCCAGTAGCTATAATTGCTACCATCAAAGAGGGGAGGTCGATGGATATTTTAACCCTCTATAGTGTGGGCCATGATCTCAGATGGTTAAATCTATAAACGAGATCAACCTTACTCTGATACCAATTATTAGGACCTGATGGCTTACTAGAGGAGGGGTGAATGGTAATAATATTTGTTTCTTAGAAATTGGATGAATAATTGGTAATGTAAAATAGCAGGCACACAATAAAAGATTGCACACAAGATTTTTAGGTGGTTCACCACTAACGGCTAGTCCACCCCTAAGGGATACTTGGGCTTTACTAAACTTTCAGAGACTTACAAAACACTTGCTTTAAGGTCAAAGCAAGAACCAAGCAATCTGATTGAGCTTTTAAGTCAGCTCCAACCAACCTTTCACTGAAGTTTTTAATTCGTGTACTTCAGTAAACACTTGCTTGAATGTATCAGAGTTGAGTGCATGGAGAGCTTCTAAATTTGAGTCTGTATATGCTGATGATGATTTGATCTTGAAGACTTTCTTCTATTTAGCTTGGTGTATAAATTTGTATGAGCAAAAAGCTATCTGATTCTGTTGTTTGTTGCTTGTATATATACTATTATGTGTAACGATCATATTTTCTTCCAACGGATGTATTCTACTGTACTTGGTAAGATTTCTGACCCAAATTTGGTAAGTTACCGTTTAGGGAGGTATTTCAAGATACCCTTCTGATTTTCTAGGTTTTTCAGAGGTTTAACAATGTAACTCTCCAAAGAATACCTCTAACTTACCGAAAAGTCACTTAAGTTTCTTTGCCATGTAGGATTTCAAGTCATACACCTGAAGTGTCATAAAATCAGATACTTGTCATTGTAACTCACCGAAGTGTTCGGATAGTTAGCTATAGTAACCCTCCGATTTTCTTCTTTTAAGTTTCCGACTCCTTTCTCATTTCAACACATGCATAATAGAATAACTTAAGTTTCGGATGGTTATAACTATAACTCACCAAAACTCTTCAACTTTTCGGATAGTTAGCTATAGTAACTTTCCAATTCTTCTTTTAAGCTTTTGTTTAGATTTCTACACGTGGGAAATTAAATGACTTAAGTTTTGGATAGTTAGCCTTCCTAACTTTTCGATTCTTCTTTTAAGCTTCTGTCTAGATTTTTACACATGGGAAATTCAATGACTTAAGTTTTGGATAGTTAGCCTTCCTAACTTTCCGATTTTCCTTGAGCTTTCAGATAGTTAGCACATTAACTCTCCGATCATTCAGCCAACTATCTTTAAAACCTTTCACAGATTTTGTAATTTTGAATAGTTACTCTTCTAACTGTCCGATGGTGATTCTGTTGCTTAAGGCTTAATTCATCGGATACTTAGGCTTGGTAACTTACCGAAATTCTGTCTCTTCTGAATAGTTAAGCCTGGTAATCTTTCGAAATCCTTTTTATCACTTGTAGCAAACTTCAAACTATCTTTATCATCTTCTGCTCTTTTGTTGAACTGTTATTCTTGAGAAATATACTTTGATTCCTCACATTGATTTTTGCATTATCAAAATCTAGAGGTCCTTTCAATAACTGTAACTCACCGAAATATTCCTAACTATCAGATAGTTAGCTACAGTAACTCTCCGATTTTCTTCTTCTTAGCTTCCAACTACTTTCTTATTTTTGCACGTGCATAATAGGATGACTTAAGTTTCAGATAGTTAAATCTATAATCTTTTGAATCTTCTTGTTTTTTGGATAGTTAACTTTCTAACTCTCTGAAAAATCCCTTTAAGCTTTTGTTCTGAATTTCTACACAGGGAAATTGAATGACTTAAATTTTGGATAGTTAGCATTCCTAACTTTCCAATTTCCTTGATTCTTCTAGAAAGTTAGTGACTCAACTCTCTAATCATTCAACTAGTTATCTTCCAAACTCTCCGAAGGCCTTGTAATTTCGGATAGTTATTCTTTTAACTGTCTAACGGTGTTTCTACTACTTTAAACTGATTCTTCGGATACTTAAGCCTATAACTCACCGAAGATTCATTTCTTTCGGATACTTAAGCCTAGTAACTATCTGAAAATCTTGTTTTTCTCTTACAACAATTTCTGAACAAACTGTATCGATTTTTCTACCTTTTGACTTTTCTTTAAACTATTATATCTAAGAAATATAATTTGTTTCCTCACATTGATTTTTACATTATCAAAATCTAAAGGTCCTTTCATGTAACTCAATGAGTTGGCATGTGATCTTTTAATAAAAAGAACACTAACTCAACGAGTTGTTACTATGCACTTGTACATGATATAAATATATGCAAATAAAACAAATCATGCTTAATATTATAAAACCACATTTAAATCAGGTTTTCAAATCACAACACGTGTCCTCAATAATTTTTATGGAAAAAGGGTATTTCAAATACTTGTAAACCTAACTATCTGATGCTTAGACATATTTTAGATAGTTAGCATCTAACTTATCGAAAAATCACTTAAGTCATGTATTAAGGTAACAGCATGTGTCATTGAAATAATAAAATACTCTTTAAGTGTTTAAAACACAACTGTCCGGTACATGAAATGTAACTCTCCGAAATAACAGACATTTCAAATACTTAGGAATTAAAAAGCTTATAACTCACCGATAGTTCAAAAATATACTTCATTAATGTTAATTCACTAGAATTATACACATTCTTTAATTAAGGTATATAATCATGCAATTATAACATAATGGTTTAATTCTCATATGATAAGCTAAATATAATGCAATTAACCATTATTTAATCGTTAATATTATGCACTTTTTCATTCTAAACACTTCTCCCGTACTTAACTTTTGTTAGTCCCTTAGCAAACTAATATGATCTAGTTAACAAGTCTTTCTAAAGTGCTAGAACTATTTCTTTTCTTTAGAATTCAGTATTCCTTATGAAAAATATTTCTTTATTTTGTATTTTCAAAATACTAAAATTAGATTGATATAAAGATATTCTATATAATTCAATAATCTAATTTAACATTATTTTTCCTCTCCAACCTACAAATATATTTCAAAAATTGTAAATTACATACAAAATATACTAGCATAAAATAGGTGGTAGTTATACTATTAGTTTTTTTCAAACATTTGTTCTCCTGTAATTTCCAATATAATTTCTAGAATAAATTTCAACTACATGCGAATCTATATGATCAAATGGCTACACAAGAGTAGGGTGAATTGTATTTTTCAATATTTTCAATTATAATTGAAACTTCAAAATTAAAAACAAGTTGAGACACTATTTTAATCAAATCATTTTATTCAAGGTTTCAATTACAATATACAATTCAATTCTCCTAAAAAATTGTAGATGCAATTATATAACGATACCATGTTTCATTTAATCAATTTCATAACTATAAATAGAGAAAACTAATTTATGAAATTTAAAACATTTCTCCCTGTTTGAGATTTTCTTCTTCTTCTACAATTCTTTAGTGACAAATATCTAACTTTCTTTGCTTCACCAAATTTTCTTTTTTCTGATTCTTTAAATCTCTAGTGATATATATTTGACTTTCTCTTCTTCACCGAATTTTCTTCTATCTAAGAGCTCTTCCTTGAAGAGGTGTTTTGATCCTTGAAAATATATTTTGTTTGGTGTGCAGGGATGATTGATCAACGAGAATTCTATACCTTTTATACTATATCTTCATTTCATGCATATCCTCCATGTTTAACCACAATTAGTTTTCCACTTTTCACATCTTCTCTTTTTCCTTCATTGAAATACACACATTCTGACCCACATTTTCCTCTTCAAATTTTCTTTAATCATTAATCCTAGATTTTTGAAAAATTTCCTACAAAATAAACTTTCTCATTCAAAAATTTTCCATCAAGTGTAATAACAAGTCATTGCGTTAATGTTAACTAAATGAGTAAAACAAGTAGATTTATAACTTAACGTATCTAACTTAACAAGTTCATCATGTGCCAAATCATGTGACATGTACTATAGTTAACTCAATGAACTAAGTCTGTGGTGTTACGCTAACTCAATGAAACAACTTCATGGTATTATAGTTAACTCAATGAACCAACTCTGTTGTGTTACTGATAACTCAATGAACTAGCAAATAAATGTTTTAAACAATAAAGTATTTACCATGTGCAATAATAATAACTTTAAGTTTATAATGCTAACCTAACATGTTGCCTTAGTGTTCAATATAGCAACTCAACGTGTACAATTATGTTAACTTAACAAGTTAAACATGTGGTGCAACTCACGTGATACAATATAACATTTGTAAACTTTAATTTTACCACGTGCATAATACTAACTTAACGAGTTCATCTCTTCATTTTAACCTTTTGTTTACTAACTTAACAAGTTCTCACGTGACCTATTTTAACCTTTAAGCCTATAACTCAATGAGTTCTCACGTGACCTTTATACAAATAAAGTACTAACTCAACGAGTTGTCTTAACATACACTGTACATGATATAGAAAATATAACTTTAAAACATATCATGCTTTACAATAAAAACACACATTAACTTAACGTTTAGTTAAATGAAAAGTTAGTATAACTTAATGACTAGTTATTTAACATAGCATAATTTCAGATCCAATACAGACAAGTATTTATATTAGTAAACTTTTTCTATATTAATTGATATTTTTAATTTACTTTCACAAACAATAGTAATTGAGTAAATATGATTACATTCATTTAGCATACATCATCAAAACACAATTCAACTCAATCTGATTAAAACAAGAAGAATAATGAATTGTATCTCAAATAAATAACTTCAAAAGTCTAATTCTAGATTCATACTTCAGTAATCATAAATAACAGAGAATATATTCGATTCACAAGATATCTATATTTTAATAAAATACTTTCATCTTCTTAGAACAATATATGTATATTTTTACTTTAAAAGTTAATTTGAAAAGCTTGAATCATACAAGAGCTTTTTAGTGTACCCATGTATCGAGCTTTTAGTCAATAATCCCAGATCTGATTAGGATCTTAGGTTGCCAGATTTAAAGAGTCCTTTTTTAGGTCAACAATCCTTACATACCTATCTACTCAAGTATAAAAGGCTTGTGATCAAACAAATCAATAAACTCTTAAAGTTTTTCTCTTTTCCCCTTTGTTTTCTTTTCAACACAATATATATATGTATTTCATTAATACAGATGCAATAAAACACAAATCTCATATAATCCTACTTCTACAATCTACTGAAAAATATGAATCTATATCAATAAGCTCATACTTTTTTTGTAATTTAATAAGATTTACACATAAATCATTCTACAAGTTTAATCCATCAAATTAAATGTATCCTTGATCATATGTATTTCATTTAATCCAAAAATCAACATTTTAACTCTTTCAGGATTTCAGATAATTTTCTGAGTTTCAGTTAAGCAATTTGATTTCTTTTTAAAATCATAAAACTATTAAACTCATAAAATTCAGTAAAAACATAAGGTATGATACCAAATTTGTATTAATAGTAAGGTATTATAGCATCTTATAAAATCTTAAATATAACATTCAAGTAATTACAATTCTCAAAAAAAAAAAAATTATAGTTTTAGCTATCGAAAGGTTTCAGATAGTTACCATAATTTTTTGGATAGTTATAGGAAATTTCGAAAAGTTATAGCAAAATTCATAAAAAAATTTCAAATTTCCATAGAAATTTGCAGTACAATCCTAATTCTTCTAATTAACAAGATTACATAGATTTTAATCTAATTACCTCCCCCTATACCTACATTTTGCATTGTCCTCAATGTAAAAGATTTACAGTAAATTCAATATTTACTAGTAGGCATGAATAATATTTTGTTGACTTAGCACCTAACTCAATGAACTTAATTCATTGAGTTAATGAATAACTCCACAAACTATGCATGAATGTAAATTCAGGATAAGTAATCAATCACATACATTGTTCTTTTGTATATCCATTAATATCTTTCGACTTTTGATTCTAAAAAACTTTTCATTCACAAATAAAAGTAAAATATATAACAAAATAACAACTAACAACAAAACATAAATTGTTAAATATGTACCTTGTGTGGAACCTAGACTCCTATGCCTTTAATGGCTCACAAGCAAACTAGTTGGTTTCTCAGAACAGATACCAACAAAATAGATTGATATTTTATTTTTCTTTATTTTTACTTTTTTTACTTGTAAGATAAATAAAACAAAAACTTTAGTTTTTTTCTTTTTTTCTAAAAATAAATGCAGAATACACACAATATTAAAAATACAAAATCATACTTTAAGAACATGATTGAAAAGTAGTGACAAATGGAATAAACGTGTCAGTCTAAGCAAAACCTTTAGGTATAATTCTTCTTACTACTAATTCTATTTTAATGCAATCTACTTTCCTTTATAACATGTAAACTTGAAGTATGTTATCAATACTAAATGCTAGTATATTACCATTAATGAATTAAAATGTAGAAACAGATCCTTTTCTGTTCTAAGATAATGTAATTTTTTATATTTCTACATATATTTCAATATATTCTTCCCACTTCCATTCATTCAAGTCTTTTACAATCCATATTTGAAATTTCATCCCACCATCTTACTAAACATAAAGTAGGATCATCATATTCATTATACCATACTCCTAATTGAATTTTATCATGTTCTATAGATGGTGGTTCAACTATAACTTGAGGTATAGGTAATATTTCTATTAATTCATCATCATAATTGTCTATGCTTACTATATATAAATCAGATCTAAAAGCAATTGATATATCCGTGACTAGATATATATATCCATCAAGTATGATATGTATATTGTTAACTAATGCTTTCTCTCCTAGATATATCATAATATTTTCATTCCAATACCTATTAAGAAAATTATATACACTTAAACATAAATATTCATCCCAATTTCTAGTTGTTCTCTAGTAATATAATTTTTTAGGAATAGTCAAATTTGTATCAGAAAATGTTAAAGCTGACCCACAATTTTCAGTTGGTACTTCAAACCTATTAGGCCTTCCTATATTCCATTCTTCTCTAGTAATAGGATTTCTAATCAAAATATCAAGTAACAAAAATAGCATACCTTGGTTTGGTTCTGTAAATAATCAATCATTTATCTATTCCCATAATATGATCTATTCCTTCTAATGTATTGGGTGGAATTTCAGTAGTTTCTTCTATTTTCAGATATTCATAACTGATTGAATTATGATTAAATGACTTCCATAAAAATCTATCTCTAATATTAGTCATCTTTGTAACTTGTAGTCCATGAAAATACTTTTCTCTGATACATTCTTTAATTTGTCTTGATACACAACACAATCTACATAGATCTTTAGTTGATAAGTTACTTAGTACTTCTCTTAGTGCATCTAGTGGTAATTCTATCAATTCCATCTATTGTGATTCTATAATTCAATAACATAAACAAAATTTAAATAGAGATAAAATTAATATAACTACTTAGATAAACCTCTGTGGAGTTAGGTCGTAACTCAATGGACTAAGTTCATTGAGTTAAGTAATAACACTATGGTACTACTAACTATAACTAAACTTCCACTTTTTTATGTTTTCTTTTTGTTCTATATTTTTCTACTTACTATGTTATACATAGTTGCTAATAATTGTGCTACTTTATTTAGCTTCCCTCTCATAGGAGGTATCAATCTCATTAATAGTTTTGTTCAAAGGGTTAGGTACTGTGTTTGGTTGCATTAGGCAGCACTAGAGAACTTGTTTGGTTCCCAAGCAACAATACCAAATAACTTATATTTGTTAACTTCTGTTTTTAACTTGGTTAATTTGTCTTTATGCTTATATCAATAATTTGTTTTTAGAAGTAAACAAATAACCTTTCACACAAATTAGATATTAATTCCAATTTGTATTTTAACTGCAAGTGCACAGTGTATATTGTATTTGTGTGCAAGTACAGGTCGATCCCACAAAGAATTGAGTAAGAATTGTGCACTATTCTGTTTTTTATATTATACTTAATGTGTTTAGTAATCACTCTGTTGAGTTACAGTTAATACAACAGACTAAGTTCGTGGAGTTATGGCTAACTCAATGGACTAATCTCGTGGACTTAAGTTAACTCCACGAGCCTATCTTTCCTGTTTAATACTACTATTTACAAAGGAATTCAGCCAACCATTGAGCAATTCCACAGATTGTAAATAACATCAATTAAGCTCTTTAATGCTAGTTAATATTAGATTTATCATTAAGCAACACTAACATTCAAATATTTCAAACAGTAACCATTAAAATCTTTAAGTATCTAGAACAAATCGATTTTAGTAAACTGTAATACTATTTTCTATTTTCTGAATCAAACAAACATAAAACATTCACAACACTAATAATGATAACTTTAATCACGATACAAAACAAACAATAAAATACTTAAATACTAAATATGAACATAGATAAGTTGTTGTTTTTGATATTTTTGTTTTGAGATGTTCATGAAAATGGGCGAAAGGTGAAATGTAAAAATCTCTATTGACAGTAAATACTTCCATCACTACATGCTACGCGATTACACCATTGAAAACTTAATCACTTACAATTCTACCTCCTCTCCCTATAGAATCGCGAATCTAGAATTGCAAGATGATCTCCTCTTCAACATACTAGCATCAACTCGAAACCAAGGCTAGAAGCTTTACGATCTCTTGAGATATGAGTCGGTGCTTGGTGAAAATGGCTTCCCTTCTTGTGACGCGATCACTCCTCACAATGGTTGTCAGACACTGTGTTTGGCTCGGAATCGACCCAACATCAGGAAAGTATCCTCACAAACCTCTGATGGTTGGTGATTATGGTAATGTTGGTGATGTTGGTGAATTGTTGGTGATGGTGTGGATGCTTTAGTGAACTTCCAACACTACCTGCAGTTAGCACGGTCCTCCACCTTTACACACACTGCCACCCACCGCCAACCACACCTTCTTCATTTTTTCTCCTCTTCTTTTATATTTCTTCAGTAATAACTGCTTCTGCTTTAGATGATCAATTGGATTTCCTTCATTCAGATCAATGATGGTGATTTCTTCTCCCTTTCACAAGTGAATTCCTACGTGATACATGCAATCGTGGTTTTCCTTCGAATGTCCTATTTCTATAACCGCTACAGTGGCATATTAGAAAATAAATGGTTTGTGGAGTTATAGATAACTCAATGGACTTACTTTGTTAATTTAACTATAAAATACGTCCAATAAAGAAATAAGCTGCTAACATAACGCGTTACCTTAGTGTGTATTCATGTAACTCAATGCGTATAGTTATACTAACTTAACGAGTTAAACATGTGCATCTCACGTGATATACTAAAGTATTTAAATTCAACACGTGCATAATTCTAACTTAACAAGTTCAAATATTTTGGATACTTACGAACCTAACTATTCGATGCCTAGATGCATTTCGGATAGTTAATAGATAACTTACTGAAAATCCACATAAGTCATGCATTATGGTTTCAACACATGTACTTCAGAAAATAATAAAATATTGTTTAAAACATAACTATTCGGTACATTAAACATAACTCTCCGAAATAATAGAAAATTCAGATAATTAAGAATTTCACAGCCTGCAATTTACCAATAGTTCAGAAATGTACTAGATTAACATTAATTCCCTGAAATTATATAGATTCTTTCATTAAAGCATATAATAGTGCAATTATAACATAATGGCTTAATTCTCATATGATAAGCTAAATATTATGTAATTAACCATCATTTAATCGTTAATATTATACACTTTTTCATTCTAAACACTTCCCCCATACTTAAATTTTGCTAGTCCTTTAGCAAACTAAGATCTAATTAGTTGGTCTTTCTAAAGTGCTAGAATTAATTCTTCACTTAGTTCTTCTTCAAAATAATAAATTAGATTACTATATAGATATTCTAAATTTTTCAGTAATCTGTTTTAACTTTGCTTTCTCCTCTTCAACCTGCAAATATACTTAGAATATATGTAAATTACATACAAAACATATCAGTATCACATAGGTGTTAATTATATTATCATTTATTCTTCTTTTCAGCATCTGTCATCCTGAATTTTTCAATATGATTTCTAGAATAAATTTCAAGTATATACGAATCAAAACACAATCCAATTCAATATGATTAAGACAAGTAGAATAAAGAATTGTATCTCAAATAAACAACTTCAAAAGTCTATTCTAGATTCATACTTCAGAAATTTTAGATAACAAAACATATACTCAATTCAAAAGATATCTGTATTTCACAAAACACTTGTATCTTTACAAAACAGTATATGCATATTTGTACTTTAAAAGTTAATTTGACAAGCTTCAATCATACAAGAGCTTTCTAGTGTACCCATGTATCGAGCTTTCAATCAACAATCTCATATCTAATTAAGATCTTAGGTTGCCAGATTTAAAGAGTCCTTTTTCAGGTCAACAATCCTTACATACCTATCTGCTCAAGTATAAAAGGCTTATATTAAAACAAGTCAATAAACTCTCAAAGTTTTTCTCTTTTCTTTTTTTTTTCACAATACAGTATATGTATGTATTTCATTAATATAGATGCAATAAAACACAAATCTCATATAGTCTTGCTTCTATTATTTATTGAAAATATGAATACATATCAATAAGCTCATACTTTTTCTGTAGTTTAATAAGCTCTACACATAAATCATTCTACAAGTTTAATCAATCAAATTAAATGTATCCTTGATCATATGTTTTTCATTTAATCCAAAAATCAACATTTCAGCTCTTTTAGGATTTCAAATAATTTACTGAGTTTCAGTTAAGCATTTTCTTTTTAAAATCATGAAATTGTTAAACTCATAAAATTCAGCAAAAACATAAGATACTATATCTAGATTTGTATGAATAATAAAATTTGTAGCATCATATATAAGATTATAAATATAACATTCAAGTAGTTACAATTCTTAAAAATTTTACAGTTTCAAATATCAGATAATTACAGCAAATTCTTGTTCCAAAAAATTTTCAATTTCCATAGACAGAACTTTTGCAGTACCATTCTAATTCCTTTAATTAACAAAATTACATGGCTGTTACTTTAATTACCTCCCTTCCATACCTACATTTTGCATTGTCCTCAATGTAAAAGATTTTACAATAAATACAGTAATTATAGTAGGCATGAATATTGTTTCGTTGACTTAACATCTAACTCAACGAACTTAGTTGAAATGTAAATTCAGGATAAGTAATCAATTACATACCTTGTCCTTTTGTATCTCCTTCAATATCTTCTAATTTTTTATTCTAAAAAACTTTTCATTCACACATAAAAGTAAAGTATATAACAAAATAACAATTTAACTTGTTAAAGCAATGTCTTGTGTGGAACCTAGGCTCCTATGCCTTTGGTGGCTCACAAGCAAGCCAGTTGGTTTCCTAGAACAGATACCAACAAACTGGATTGATATTTTGTTTTTGTTTTTTTTTTTTTGAATAAAACTAAAACTAAATATTTTTTCTTTTTCTTTTTTCCAAAAATAAATGCAAAATACACACAACATTAAAAGCATAGAATCACAGTTTAAGAACATGATTGAAAAGTAGTAACAAATGGAATAAACGTGTCTTCCTCTTCTTCTTCTAAGATTAAATCTACAAAAATGGGCTTTGCAAGCCTTTGAGCCATAGGTACTAGCTCTTCCTATTTAACTTTTTCCATAATTACTGGTCTCGAAGGACTAGCTTCATCTCCTTTAACAGTAGGTCTAGCAGTAGTTGCTTGATGTTGTTCCACTTTGATTTTATATTGGGCTTTCAACTTTTCTACAGCCCTCTTTTTGCACCGTGCATCAAACACCAGATGTGCTATAGTTATTGCCAATTCTTTTAGTTCTCCTTAGTCTTTTCCTATTTGAACCAGTTCTTGAAATTCTCTTCTTTCTTCCTCGGTAGAATGCCCCAAAATTACTACTCGTTCCAACGACCTTGGTGGTGGAACTGAAGGTCCTAGCTGATGTTCCTCAAGAACAAGTCTTTCACTAGTCGATTCCTCTTGTTCTTTAGTTTCTTTTCTTTGTTGCTCCTAGATTGCCCACTGAGCCCATCTACCTATGCGTATTTTGAGCTAGAGGCGAGACTTATGTTGGATTAGTTCTAGGGCAACTTCGTTATTTGGCCTGATTCTTCTTTCTCTACTTACAACAACTTCCGTAGCAACTTTGATTCTAGTTTCCATTATCTAAGGTATTTGTATACCCAAATCTACTAACACTTTCCTCCAGTAGAAAAGGTTAGATTCTACCTTTTGTAGCTCTTTTTCCCTCATCGTATTCCTAATTTTCTGCCTCGTTGCCATTCCTCTAAATCTTTAAGAAATTTTGACGTGTCAACTGCATTTTCCTAAAACTCGAGTGTCATCTTCCTCATCGTGGAGTTACACAACGGAACAGAATCACTCTGATCTCTATTGTTCTAAGTTCTAAATGATTCTATAGATAATGCCCTCAAACCCTAAGTTTAGTATAAATAAGCCCTAAGTTTAGGCAGGTACTCAGGTCACTTCCTACGCAAAACTCTTGCTCTCTCATCCGTGGAATTACGGTTAACTCCATGGACTTAGTTTGTGGACTTAATTACAATACTCCATTGAGTTAGAGTTAACTCAATAAGGTAAATTCGTTAACTTATCCTAGACTCAACGGAGTAAGTTCGTTGAGTTACGTGTAACTCAACGGACTTCTCGTAAAGTTATATCTAATAAAAATGCATATAATAATAATTTTTACTTCAGTCAAGACCGAAGAATTTTCGATCTAGCCGATTCTTAATTTTTCAATACTTTTAAAATTTTTCGGTCAAACCGTTATATTCCTCGATTGAACCTAAATTACATATATTTTTTCCCCATTTTTTTTCCTATTGGTTGAATCGATACTATACTTCGGTAACACCAACATTAAACTAAATATAATATAAATATCTTTTTATATTTTTGTGTTTCAATCAAACCGATGGATCTTATCGATTAAACTGCAATAATTTTTTTCTTTTTAAAATATATATTTCGATAAAACCGATAATTCCTTTCGGTTTAACCATGATTATATTTAAATAAGATTTTTTTTTTTTATACTCAAAAAATTTCTTACTAAGTGGAGCTCGAATAATCTTCTACTCTTACTTCTTCTATAATTCCAAAGGAGCTTTTTGGTATTTTCAAAATAGGCCTAAGTCTTTGTCCATTTACTTTAAATATATTCTGATTTTTAGGATTTTCAATTTCAATAACTCCATAGGGATAAATATTTCAAACTATGTAAGGTCCTACCCATCTAGATCTTAATTTTCCTAAGTGGTTATGGAGTCTAGTCATGTAAAGATATACTTCTTGTCCTATTTCAAAGGTTTTTGGAATAATTTTCCTGCCATGCTAGAACTTCATTTTCTCTTTTTCTCTTACAGTTTTTGAATAAGCTTCATTCCTAAATTCTTCTAATTCAATCAATTGTATTTTCCTATTTTCAGTAGTTTGATTTAAATTAGTGGTTAGAGTTTTTAATGCCCAATAAGCTTTATGTTCAATTTCAACTAGTAAATGACAACTTTTTCCATATACTAGCCTAAAAGGTGACATACCTAAGCTTGTCTTATAAGTAGTTCTATAAGCCCAAAGTGAATCTATAAATCTATTAGCTCAATCTGTTTTAGTAGGATTTATTACTTTCTTTAAGATTAACTTAATTTGTTTGTTTGCACTTACTACTTGTCCACTTGTTTGCAGATGATATGATGTTGCAATTTTGTGGTTTACTCCATATTTCTTCATTAAGGCTTCAAAACTTCTATTATAGAAATGAGTTCCATTATCACTGATAATAGCTTCAAGTATCCCAAATCTGGCAATTATATTGGTTCTTATAAATTGTATTACCACTTTGTTGTCATTAGTTTTTGTAGGAATAGCTTCTATCCATTCAGATACATAATCCACCCCCAACAATATATAATTAAATTGATTAGACGTAGGAAATGGACCCATAAAATCTATTCCCCATACATCAAAGATTTCAACCTCAACAATAGGATTAAGAGGCAACATATTTCTCTTTGATATTCTTCCTATTTGTTGACATTTTAAACAACTTAAGCAATATTTATGAGCATCTTTGAATAGTGTTGGCCAATAAAATCCACATTGCAGAATTTTAGCAGCAGTTTTCCCTGAACTAAAATGCCCTCCACATGCTTAGTCATGGCAAAAAGACAATATGCTTTGATATTCAATTTCTGGAACACACATCCTTAAAACCAAATCAGGACATTTCTTAAATAAGTATGGGTCTTCCCAATAGTAATATTTTACTCTTGAAAAGAACAATTTCTTATTCTGCCTATTCCAATCTTTAGGTGTTAAACTAGTAACTAAGTAATTAACTATGTCTACATACCAAGGCATTGTATTGATGGTCATTAATTGTTCATCAGGAAAATTATCCTTAATTTCAATATTTGATTTTTCTATTTGTAATCTTGATAAATGATCTGCTACTACATTCTCACAACCTTTTTTATCTTTAATTTCTAGATCAAATTCTTGTAATAATAATATCCATCGGATCAATCTAGGTTTAGTCTTTTTTTTTTGCTATTAGGTGTTTTAAAGCTGAATGATCCATGTATACTATCACTTTAGCTCCAATCAGATATGATCTAAAATTTTCTAAGGCAAAAATAACAGCTAACAGTTCTTTTTTAGTAGTTGTATAATTAACTTGAGCATCATTTAAGGTTTTGCTTACATAATAAATTACTCTAGGAGATTTTTCTATCTTCTATCTCAACACTGCTCCTACAGCAAAATTAGATGCATCGCACATTAATTCAAATGGATGTCTCCAATTAGGTGTTTGAATTATGGGAGTTGAAATTGAGCTAGTTTTAAGCTTGAAAAATGCTTCTTTGCAATTTTTATCAAAATTGAATCGGACATCTTTTAATAAATTGGTTAAAGGTCTAGCTATTTTGCTAAAATCTTTAATAAATCTTCTATAAAATCCAGCATATCCTAGAAATGATCTAATATCTTTTCCTGATGTAGGTTCTGGTAGATTAGAAATTACTTCGATTTTAGCTTTATCTACTTCCAACCCTTTCTTTGAAACAACATGTCCTAAGACTATTCCTTGTTTAACCATGAAGTGACATTTTTTTCAATTCAGAACCAAAAATTTTCCACACAGCATTTTAATAGTTGGTCTAAATTGTTTAAACACACTTCATATGAAGTTCATAAATAGTAAAATCATCCATAAATATTTCTAAAAAATCTTCAATCATTCTAGTGAATATACCTTGCATACACCTTTGAAAGGTGGCTGGTGCATTGCATAATCCGAATGGCATTCTCTTAAAAGCATAAGTTCCATTAGGACAGGTGAAAGTTGTTTTCTCTTGATTCTCTAATGCTATTAGGACTTGGTTATATCCTGAATACCTGTCTACGAAACAAAAATATTCTTGCCCTGCTAGTTTTTCTAGCATTTGATCTATGAAATGTAAAGGAAAATGATCTTTCCTAGTCACTGCAATCAGCTTTCTATAATCTATACACACTCTCTAGCCTAATTGAATTCTAGTAGGTATCAAGTCTTGACTTTCATTCCTAATAATTATTAATCCTGATTTCTTGGGAACTACATGGATTGAGCTAACCCATGAGCTATCAGAAATTAGATAAATTATGTTATTATCTAACCATTTAACTATTTCCTTCTTGACTACTTCTTTAAGGTTTGGATTTAATCTTCTCTCAGGAATTCTAACAGGTTTAGCATTCTCTTCTAAATATATATGGTGACAACATAAAGTTGCACTTAACCCTTTTATATCAGTCATAGTCCATCCTATTGCTTCTTTATAAGTTTTTACTACATCTTTTAATTTAGCAATTTGATCCTCTTTTAAATCTGAAGCAATAATGATTGTACATGTTCATTTTTCTTCCAGAAATATATAGGTTAATTCAGGAGGTAAAGGTTTTAATTCTAATTATTGCTCATCAAAAGCTAGAGCTCCTAATTGAACATCATTTTCTAAATTATTTTCTTCTTGATCTCCTTCTATATTTATGCTTTCACTTTCTTCTAAAGTTTTAGAATTGAGTTGCTTATTTAATTTTTCTTGAATCACATCATCTAGCATATCTCCTTCATCCTCTAAAAAGTCTATAATATGTAAGGACATTTCTAACTCTTCAAACTTTTCTAGTTTGAAAATATTTAGTTGAGTATCCTCATTACCATATGCTAACTTCATTACTCCAGTTTTACAATTAATAACAACCCCTGATGTTACTAAAAATGGTCTTCCCAGAATTAAAGATGTATCACTATTTTTATGCTTAATTTGTTGGGAATCCAAAATTACAATATCAATAGGATATATGAAGTTTTTGATTTTAATTAAGACATCCTCTATTTTTCCTCTAGGGTATCTTATACTTCTATCAGTTAATTGAATAACAATCCTAGTAGGGATTAAGCCTTCTAATCCTAAGTATGCAAATATATCACTTAGCATAACATTTATACATGCACCTAAGTCTATTAAGGTTCTTTCTAGAATGGTATTTCCTATGGTGCATGATATAACAGGGATTCCAAGATCAGATAGCTTTTTAGGAATTTGTGGTAGAAATAGGGAACTACTTGTTAGGACCTTATGGCTTACTAGAGGGGGGGTGAATGGTAATAATCTATTATTTTTTGTTATTTAATGGCTGATTGATATAGAGAGTTAGCAAACACACAATAACAATAATACACACAGGAATTTTAAGTGGTTCACCCCTAACGGCTAGTCCACCCCCAAGGTACACTTAGGCTTCACTAAACTTTCACAAACTTATAATCACTTACTTTAAGTTTTAAGTAAGAACCAACCAACTGATTGAGCTTTCAAGTCGTAGCTCCAACCAATCTTTCTCTGAAGTTTTGATCTGTGTACTTCAATAAACACTAGCTTGAAAGTATCAGAGTTGAGTGCGTGATGAGCTTCTAAAATTGAGTTTGTAAATGTTGAATATGATTTGATCTCTAGGGCTTTCTTTTGTTGAGCTTGGTGTAAATATATGTATGAGCAAAAAGCTATCTGATTATGTTGTCCGTTGCTTGTATATATACTGAACATGTGTAACGATCATATTTTTCTTCCAACGGATGTATTTTGCTGTACTTGGTAAGATTTCAGTCCCAAATATGGTAAGTTACTGTTCAGGAAGATATTTCAAGATATCCTTCCGATTTTCTTAAACTTTCGGATAGTTAGCTGTGTAACTCTCCGAAGGATGTTTATAACTCACCAAAAAATCACTTAAGTCTTATTGCCATGTAGGATTTTAGATCGTACAATGAGAGTTGTCACTCAATTGGATACTTGCAGCTGTAACTTACCTAACTGTTATTTAACTATCAAATAGTTAGCTATAGTAACCCTCTGAAATCCTTTGTTAAGTTTCTGATTACTTTATCTAATTCAGCACGTGCATGATAGACTGACTTAAGTTCCGGATGGTTAAACTTGTAACTAACTGAAACTCTTCAAGATTTCAGATATAGCTCTAGTAACTTTTCGATTCTTCTTTTAAGCTTCTGTTTGAATTTCTACATGTGGGAAATTCAATGACTTAAGTTTTGGATGGTTATACCTGTAACTCACCGAAACTCTTCAAGATTTCAGATAGTTAGTTCTAGTAACCTTCCGATTCTTCATACATCCATCTTCCTAGCTTTTCGAAAGTCTTCAAACTATTGGATACTTAATTCTTCTAATTGTCCGATAGTATTGCTATTGCTTTATACTACCTTTTAGATGCTTAGACTGTTAACTCACCAAAAATATTTCTCTTTCGAATAGTTAAGCCTGGTAACCTTCCGAAAATCCTTTTTATCACTTGTAGCATACTTTGAACTGTCTGTATCAACTCCTACTTTCTTGCTGACTGTTAAGCCTAAGAAATACAATTTAAATTCTCACATTGAATTTTGCATTATCAAAATCTAGAGGTCCTTTCACTACTTTGCTCAGCTAAAAATACTTTCCTTAAAACATTTCACTCTCTTTTCTTAGTACACCAATCCTTAAGAAATTTAGCACAATGTGGCATTTTCTGCAATAAATCTAACAAAGGAATGTTAACTTGTACTTTATCAAAAATTTCTCTAATTTTTTCTTGTTTTTCAGGAAATGTTTGTTGTAATCTTTCAAGATAGGGTGCTAATGATTGTGATTTAATAGATTCTTTTTCTTTCATTTGATTTGTTTGGTCATTTTTAGTCTCATTTGCAGATTTGGATTTTTCTTCATTGATTTCTATATTTTCAGATATTACATTTTCATTATCATTTTGGTTTTTGTTCTTATCCAAATTCATATTATTTTCGTTTTGAATTCTTGATGGTTTATCAATTCTAGATCTTAATGTTATACATACATCTTTCAGATTTTCATTACTTTCTTGATGTTTTTGTATATCATTTTCGTGATTATGATCTTCAACTACTTTTAGTCTTAAATTGCACTCTTTAAATTCTCTTGCATTGGTATTTTCTTTTGTTTGTATGTCTTGCAAATTATGCAAATCTATAACATTATAATTTTCATTTTTGTTGTCTTGTTGCATAACTTGTAATTTCATTGTATATTCATCCAATGCTTTTAGTTTTCTTTCCAGATCATCTAATCTCATTGCATTCAATTTTTGATCAATTTTCATTATGGTTTTTAAGTTTCGTAAATGATATCAATTTTAGGTTCTGAATATGCTTCCTTATAGTTTAATTAGTTGACTTCTTATTGTTGACACATAAATTGTTCTAGTTTGTCCATGTTTTGCTCTATGCTACGCTCTAGTCTGTCATACCTATCCCAAACTTCATTGTTTCTCAACATGTTACAAATTATAAGTTGACCATTAGTTGGGTAAACCATAGGATTCTCGTACTCAGATCTATTATAGTGAAGATAATTCATTTGTTGTTCATGTGATCTAACCATCTGCGATCGTTTCAGTTTCAAACAATCAGAAATGTTGTGACCTTCCAAATTGTAGAATTCACATATGCTAACTACAGGTTTCAGAAATCCACAAACTAAGTCTGTTGAGTTAACAATAACTCAACGAAGTGCTTAATTGAATACATACAAACTCTGGCATAAAAATTGAAATAGTACACAATTCTTACTCAATCTCTATGGGATTGACCTATACTTGCACACAAATACAATATACACTGTGCACTTGCAGTTAAAAATATAAATTGGACTTAATATCTAATTTGTGTGAAAAGTTGTTTGTTTACTTCTAAAAGAATTTATTAATATAAGCATAAAAACAAATCAAACAAGTTTTCCTAATTAAACAAGTTTTCTAGCGTCGTTGTCGGGGATTGAGAAGCTAAGCAACTGTGAGTGCTATTTTGTTTGAATAACAGAGGGAGTGTTGTGTGTTTTCATTATATAACTAAGAATATGGCATATGCTTATGCTTAAAGATTTCTGAAACCTGTAGTTAGCATATTTAAATTCTACAATTTGGAAGATCATGACATCTCTAATTATTTGAAACTAAGATGATTGCAGATGGTTAGATCACATGAACAACAAATGAATTATATTCAATATAATAGAATTGAGTATGAGAATCCTATAGTTTACCCAACTAATGGTCAGTTTAGAACAAGTAATATGTTGAGAAACAAGGAAGTTTGGGATAGGTATGACAAACTGGAGCGTAGTTTAGAGCAAAACATAGACAAACTGGAACAATAAATGTGTTAGCAATAAGAAGTCAACCAATTAAATTATAGGAAACAATATTTAGAACCTAAAATTGATATCATATATAAAACAAAAAAAACCATAATGAAAATTAATCAAAAATTGAATGCAATGAGACTAGATGATCTGGAAAGGAAATTAAAAGCACTTGATGAATTTACAATGAAATTACAAGTAAAGAAAAATGAAAATACAAATGAAAACTTTAATGTTGAAGATTTGCATAATTTGCAAGACATACAAACAAAAGAAAATACCAAAGAAATAGAATTTAAAGAATGTAAGTTAAAACTTAAAACAATTGAAGATCAAAATCATGAAAATGAAATACAAGAACATCATGAAAGTAATGAAAATCTGGAAGATGTATGTATAACATTAAGATCTGGAACTGATATACCACCAAGAATTCAAAAAGAAAGCAAAGTGGAGATAAGTAAGAACAAAATTCAAAATGATAATGAACAAGTAATATCTGAAAACTTAGAAATCAATGAAGAAAAATCTGAATCTAAAAATGATCAAAAGAATGAAAAGAAAGAAAAATAATCTTGTAAATAACAATCATTAGCACCCTATCTTGAAAGATTACAACAAACATTTCCTGAAAAATAAGAAAAAATTAGAGAAATTTTTGAAAAAGTACAAGTTAACATTCCTTTGTTAGACTTATTACAGAAAATGCCACCTTGTGCTAAATTTCTTAAGGATTGGTGTACTAAGAAAATAGAGCAAAAAGTTTTAAAAAAAGTCTTTTTAGAGCAAAAAGTAGTTCCCTATTTCTACCACAAATTCCTAAAAAGTTATCTGGTTCAAGAATCCCTGTTATATCTTGCACCATAGGAAATACCATTTTGGAGAGAACCTTAATAGATCTAAGTGCAAGTATAAATGTTATGTCTAGTGATATATTTGCATCCTTAGGATTAGAAGGCTTATTCCCTACTAGGATTGTCATTCAATTAGCAGATAGAAGTATAAGATACCCTAAAGGAAAAATAGAAGATGTCCTAATTAAAATCAAGAACTTCATATACCCTATTGATATTGTGATTTTGGATTCCCAACAAATTAAGCATCAGAATCATGATACATCTTTGTTAGGAATTTTGTTTTGATGATATATGCTTTATTAAAGTTTTTAAATAAGTCTAAATAATATTCTCTAAGTATATTAGTCACGTAATTAAATGTTAACAGATTATCGAAAAGTTTCATTTTTATTTCGGATAGTTAAAGTTTTCGAAGAGTTAGATTTTCGATAGTTAAACTTTCAGATAGTTAACGCTTCGTTTTTGTCGAATAGTTTATGTTAAAAACTCGTATAGTTAAGTTATCTACACGTGTGTTTTTAATGTTTTAAGTTGTCATGTGTTTCCATGTGCATTCGGTAATGAAAATCGAATAGTTAGATAACTGTTCGAGTTTTTATACACATGGATAGATAAGTCTTCGAGTTTTATAAAATGACTAACTAATAGATAAGTGTGCTATATTTAGTCACATGTTTTGCAGGTGCAAAAACTCGAAGAGTTACAAATAAATATTTGAGTTTTTACAGGACTTAAAGGATAAGTGTTCGACTAAATCGAAGAGTTAGAAGATATTCTACAAGACTCTAGGAAGATAAAGTTTCGATGAATCTATGAGTGGAGATCGTGGAAATTCAAAATGATAGTGGAGAAAGTGGAAACTTAAAAAGATAGTAATTTGGATTAAAGAAAAATTAGTACGTGGATTATGGATTATGGATTAAGTAGATGAACATGCTGAACGTGAAGACATAGTTCGACTACTAATAGAGAGTACGAGCTACATTACAAGTTAAGGATCCTAATCTCAAAAATCAAGTCTAAATATTCAATCCGGATCCCTAACTGAAAAGTTAAGTTTGAATATTCATATCCTGAAAAATTCTCCAACATTAGAAGAAGTTCAAAATTCCAAGCAATTTCAGAAAAGGAGCATCAAACGTAAGAAGTCTGGAAATTCGACAACTAGAGAAAAAGAGATACAGAAGCTGAGCAAAAAGAAGGAAATGACTTGTATGCATAAAGATCAGGTTTTATACAATTCAAAATTAGTTTTGAATAAGAACTTCATTTTTCTATTTGAATTGTATATCGGACATTACTATATCAAAACCGTCAAGAAGGGAATTGAGCTGAAAAGATATTGTAAATTCTGTCTTTAAAGTTTATAAAGAATAGAATTTCATTTACGAGTGTTTTGTGCTCTTGTTTTATCCACTGGTATTTTAATTACTAAAGACACAATTCACCCCCCCTCTTGTGATACAACGTTCCTACAATCTTTAATTTTGGGAAAGCCATTTTTAGCAACATTAGGGACTATTATAGATTGTAAAAATGGAGTGATGAAATTAGCATATGGTAATGAGGATACTCAATTAAATATTTTCAAACCAAAAAAGTTTGAGGAGGTAGAAACGTCCTTACATACTAAAGACTTTTTAGAGGATGAAGGAGATATGCTAGATGATGTGATTCAAGAAGAATTAAATAAGTAATTAGATTTTGAAACTTTAGAAGTAAGTGAAAGCATAGATGTAGAAGGAGATCAAGAAGAGTTTAATATTGAAGATGAAAATGTTAGATTAGGAGCTTTAGCTTTTGATGGTCAACATTTAAATTTAAAACATTTACCTCCTAAATTAACCTATATATTTCTGGAAGAAAAACAAACATGTCTAATCATTATTGCTCCAGATTTAAAAGAGGATTAAATTTCTAAATTAAAAGATGTAGTAAAAACTTATAAAGAGGTAATAGGATGGACTGTGGCTAATATAAAAGGGTTAAGTGCAACTTTATACTATCATCATATATATTTAGAAGAGAATGCTAAGCCAGTCAGAATTCTTGAGATGAGATTAAATCCAAACCTTAAAGAAGTAATCAGGAAGGAAATAGTGAAATGGTTAGATAATGACATAATTTATCCAATTTCTGATAGTTCATGGGTTAGTCCAATTCATGTAGTTCCCAAGAAATCAAGATTAACAGTTATTAGGAATGAAAGTTAGGACTTGATACCTACTAGAATTCAATCAGGCTAGAAAGTGTGCATAGATTATAGAAAGTTGAATGTTGTGATTAGGAAAGATCATTTTCCCTTACCTTTTATAGATCAAATGCTAGAGAAATTAGCAGGGCTAGAATATTTTAGTTTCCTAGAAGGTTATTCAAGATATAACCAAGTTTCAGTAGCATTAGAGGATTAAGAGAAAACAACTTTCACATGTTCTAATGAAACTTATGCTTTTAAGAGGATGCCATTCGGATTATGCAATGCACCAGCTACCTTTCAAAGGTGTATGCAAGGCATATTCATTGAAATGACTGAAGATTTTTTAGAAATATTTATGGATGATTTTACTGTATATGGAACTTCACATGAAGTGTGTTTAAACAATTTAGACCAAGTATTAAAATGCTATGTGGAAAAAAAATTGATTCTAAATTGGGAAAAATGTCACTTCATCATTAAACAAGGAATAGTCTAGGAACATGTTGTTTCAATGAAAGGGCTGAAAGTAGATAAAGCTAACATAGAAGTACTTTCTAATCTACTAGAACCTAAATCAGTAAAAGATATTAGATCATTTCTAGGACATGTAGGATTTTATAGAAGATTCATTAAAGATTTTAGCAAAATAGCTAGACTTTTAACTAATCTATTAAAAGATGTCCCGTTTCACTTTGATAAAAATTGCAAAGAAGCAATTTTCAAGCTTAAAACTAGCTTAATTTCAACCCCTATAATACAAACACCTAATTGGGGCCATCCATTTGAATTAATGTGTGATGCATTTGATTTTGCTGTAAGAGCAATGCTAGGACAGAAGATAGAAAAATCTCCTAGAGTGATTTGTTACATAAGCAAAACTTTAAATGATGCTCAAGTTAATTATACAACTACTGAAAAAGAACTATTAGCTATTTTTGTCTTAGAAAAATTTAGATTATATCTAATTGAAGCTAAAGTGATAGTATACACAGATCATTCAACTTTAAAACACCTAATAGCAAAGAAAGATACTAAATTTAGGTTGATCTGGTGGATATTGTTATTGTAAGAATTTGATCTATAAATTAAAGATAAAAAGGATGTCAGAATGTAGTAGCAGACCATTTATCAAGATTACAAATAGAAAAATCAAACATTGAAATTAAGGATAATTTTCCTGATGAACAATTAATGACCATAAACACAATGTCTTGGTATGCAGACATAGTTAATTACTTAGTTACTGGTTTAACACCTAAGGATTGGAATAGACAGGATAAGAAATTATTCTTTTCAAGAGTGAAATATTATTATTAGGAAGACCCATACTTATTTAAGAAATGTCCTGATCTGATTTTAAGGAGGTGTGTTCTAGAAACTAAATATTAGAGCATATTATCTTTCTACCATGACCAAGCATGTGGATGACATTTTGGTTTAGGGAAAACTGCTGTCAAAATTCTACAATGTGGATTCTATTGGCCAACACTATTCAAAGATGCTCATAAATATTGCTTAAGTTGCTTAAGATGTCAACAAATAGGAAGGATATCAAAGAGGAATATGATGCCTTTGAATCCTATTGTTGAGGTTGAAATCTTTGATGTGTGGGGAATAGATTTTATGGGTCCATTTCCTATGTCTAATCAATTTAATTATATATTGTTGAGGGTGGATTATGTATCTAAATGGATAGAAGTTATTCCTACAAAAACTAATGACAACAAAGTAGTAATACATTTTATAAGAACTAATATAATTGCTAGATTTGGAATACCTAAAACTATTATTAGTGATAGAGGAACTCATTTCTGTAATAGAAGTTTTGAAGCCTTAATAAAGAAATATGGTGTAAATCACAAAATAGCAACATCATATCATCCGCAAACAAGTGGACAAATAGAAAATGCAAACAAACAAATTAAGTTAATCTTAGAAAAAGTAGTAAATCCTACTAGGAAAGACTGGGCTAATAGATTAATAGATGCACTTTAGGCTTATAGAACTACTTATAAGACAAGCTTAGGTATGTCACCTTTTAGGATAGTATATGGAAAAAGTTTCCATTTAGTAGCTGAAATTGAACATAAAGCTTATTGGGCATTAAAAACTCTAAACACTAATTTAAATCAAGGTGTTGAAAATAGAGAAATGCAATTAATTGAGTTAGAAGAATTTAGGAATGAAGCTTACTCGAAAACTATAAAAGAAAAAGAGAAAATGAAGTTTTGGCAAGATAAGAAAATTATTCCAAAAACTTTTGAAATAGGACAAGAAGTATATCTTTACATGACTAGACTTCATAACCATCTAGGAAAATTAAGATCTAGATGGGCAGAACCTTACATAATTCGAAATATTTATTCCTATGGAGCTATTGAAATTGAAAATCCTAAGAATCAGAACATATTTAAAGTAAATGGACAAAGACTTAGACCTATTATGAACTTTCCAAAAGGTTCCTTTAGAATTATAGAAGAAGTAAAAGTAGAGGACTACTCGAGTTCTATTAAGTAATATATATATATATATATATATATATAAATATATATTATTATTGTTATTAATGTAGAACTAGTTTAACCAAAAGAAATCATCGATTCTATTGAAGCAGAAAAATTAAAAGTAAATATTGTAATAGTTACACCAAAAGGATCCATCGGCCTGACCGATTACTAAGAAAAAAAGGGCAAAAAGAGAAATTTTATATTAAGTAGAGTGTCGATTTGACCGAAACAGAGTATCGGTTCAACTAAGTGTTAGAAATATATATTTTGTAATTTCAGTTCAACCGAGTGTTAGAAATATATATTCTATAATTTTGGTTCAACTGTGGAAGTATAATGGTTTGATCGAAATTCTGAAATAGTAAAATTAAGAGTCAATCGAACTGAAGATTCTTTGGTGTTGATCAAATAATAATTATTATAGTTATTTATTTTGTAGGATCATATGGATACACAAGAGGGGGGTGAATTGTGTTTTTCAACATTTTCGAATATAATTGAAACTTTAAAACTCAAAAACAAGTCAAGACACTATTTTCATAAAATCATTTTTATTCAAGGTTTCAATTACAATATACAATTCAATTCTCCTCAGAAATTGTAGATGCAATTATATATCGATACCATGTTTCATCTATACAATTTCATAACTACAAATAGAGAAAACTAATTTGTGGAATTTAAAACATTTCTCCTTGTTTGAGATCTTTTTTCTTCTTCTTCTCTTTCTTCTTTAGCAATTCTTCAGTGACGAATATCTTGTGTTTCTCTACTTCACCGAATTTGCTTTCTTCTAATACTTTAAATCTTTAGTGACATAAATCTGACCTTTCCTGCTTCACTGAATTTTCTTCCACCTTTTTATGCTTCACTGAATTTTCTTCCACTTGATACTTCAAATCTTCAGTGACATATATCTTACCTTTTTATGCTTCATTGAATTTTCTTCCACTTGAGAGCTTTTCCCCGAAGAGGTGTTTTTGATCCCTAAAAAGATTTTTCTTTTGGTGTGTAGGGATAACTGATCAACGAGAATTCTATGCCTTTTATATTGTATCTTCATTTCATACATATCATCCACGTCTAATCACTACTAGTTTTCCACTTCTTCATATCTTTTTTTTTACCTTCATCGAAATACACACGTTCTGACCCACATTTACATTTTGAATTTTGTTTAATCATCAATCCTAGATCTCTGAAAAATTTCCTGTAAAATAAACTTTCTCTTCCAAAATTTTTCATCAAGTATAATAAGAAGTTGTTACTTTAATGTTAACTAAATGAGTAACACAAGTATATATATTACTTAACGTTTCTAACTTAACGAGTTCCTCATGTGCCAACTCACTTGACAAGTACTGTAGCTAACTCAACGAACTATCTCTGTGGTGTTACGCTAACTCAATGAACCATCTTCGTTGTGTTACAGATAACTCAACGAACTAGTTATAAACAAATGTTTTTATAATAAGAATTTTATCACGTGCAAAAATAACAACTTAAGTTTTCTAACACTAACCTAACGCATTGCTTTATTGTTCAATATAACAACTCAACACGTTTAGTTATGTTAACTTAATGAGTTAAACATGTGCACTTCACGTGATACAATATAACATTCGTAACTTATAATTTCACCCCGTGTACAACACTAACTTAACGAGTTTGTCTCTTCTTTTACTCTCTAACTTAACGAGTTCTCACATGACCTATTTTAACCTTTAAGCCTTTAACTTAACGTGTTCTCACGTGATCTCTATACGAACAAAACTCTAACTTAACGAGTTGTCTAAACATGCACTGTTCATGATATAGAAAATATAACTTTAAAACATATCATGCTTTTCAATAAAAACACATGTTAACTTAACATTTAGTTAAATGAGAAATTAATGCAATGAAATGACTAGTTATTAACTTAGTATAATTTCAGATCCAATACAGACAAGTATTTATATCAGTAAGCTTTTTCTATATTAATTGATGATTTTAATTTCTTTTCAAAAGCAATAGTAATTGAGAAAATATGATTATTTTCATTCAGCACACATCATCAAAACAAAATACTCAACAATCTCCCCCTTTTTGATGATGACAAAACCATATTAAATCAATTATGAAATATATTTAACTAAACAAAGCACCTTTGTTGGGTTAACTTTTAATTCAACAAACAAGTTTGTTGACTTAAGTTCACTTAAGCTTATTTCTATTGTTTGTGTAAATTTCACCTCTCAGAAATAAAACTTTCAGATGTCAATAATTACATAAGTATCATTTCTCTTCCTTTCATTATATAATTTAATAACCATATAATTTTATTTCAGATTACATTATCATTTGTCAGATTACAATAACCATATAAATATCATCTCCCTTTATAATATATGCAATTAAAATCATAATCATCTTCTTTTATAACATTTCTCCCCCTTTTTGTCATTAATCAAAAAGATAATTACACAGAATATATATAGTAAGAGATATATTTACAACAATGCTTTTTGTAAACAATAATAAGAATTATAAACATTTACAGAAAAATTTATTGTTCAATGAATCAAATAAGGAATGCAAACATTACATTTTGTATTCAGATACAAGTAAACAAACATTTATCTATCCCTCCTAAGTATATTACTTATTGCATTACATATTTTATCTCCTAGATGCCTAATATCATTTCTGATGTCGTTAAGTACATCATCTAGGTCAGAAGGTAGTTGGGGTTGCTGTTTTGCTTGAACTTAATAACTTGGTTGTTGTATATGGTCTGTACAATCAGGTTGTTGTTGTTGAGGTTGATGCATGACCTAGGATTTTTGCAAATCGTTTACACTAAAAGCTCTCATGCCTTTAGTTTCAGAGGGCCAATTGGATAAATTCAATTCGCTTGCAAGGAGTCTACATACAGCATCACCATAAAATAACTTTGAACTCATATGCTGTAGTTGAGAAGTAAAAACATCAAACCAATTGATTTGAATTCTATTCAGCAGACCATAAGTTGCATATAAACAACTTCTGTTGACTTCCATATTGTGTCCAACTCTCTGAAATAAATTGGCATGCAATATATTTGCAATAAACCTTACCTTTGCATTCAGATTTTCCATTAATCTCATTTTAGTATATACATCTAGAATTTTTGATAAAGATTGAATGTTCCATTCCAATTGTTTAATCATGTTAAATCTATTTGTAACAACAACACCTTCATTCTTTAATCCCAAAACTTCAAAAATTAATTCAGGAGACAATATTAACTCTTGTTTATTTATTTGAGTTTTCAGTATATTTTCATTCTTGACCAGATTGCTATAAAAAGCTACAATAAGCTCTATGTATTGCTTCCATTTCATTCCAACTAGCAAGAATTGAATGAGGCCTTGATACTCAAATAGATCTTTTATTTCCATCAAATTTCTGAATTTTATTAGACGAGCATGTAGAATCTGACATGTAATCGGATTATTGTATTTCTGCACTACTTCCTTAGATCTAAAATGAATTGAATTACCTTGAATTTGTAATACTGTACACAAAGAAGGTGATACCTGAAGCCGTGATTCAGAGTTTAATTCATCTTCAGGAACTTCTTCAAAATGAATGTCATATTGTTCCTCTATGAAAATATTTTTTTGAAGCTGCTTAGGTAAGCTTGATTCTTCAGCTTCAACAATGTAAGGAACATTTTCAATATGCTCAACATTCATTTGTTTAGTCTCTATAGAATGATTAGAGTTCACTTTTTCCACAAATTCTACAACTAGTGTATCTATCTGTAATTGTTCATTTTGTTCAACAGATATTTCCATTGATACATGCTATGAATTCTCAAACTCTACTTCTATAGATTCTGAAGAAGGTTGGTTGACGTTTAGCTCTTCTGAAGTCTTAACGTTTTCAATATCTGCTACTCCAGACAATTCGGCATGTGAACTAGTTACTGCCACAACATTGTCAATTATATCTACAATAACTTGTTCAATGTCAGGTGCCTGATGCTCTGATTTTTCAATTTTTGCATCATCAGGACTTGTACTAATAGAAAAACTTGAGCTTATATTTGACTTGCATTTCTTCTCAAGTTTTCTAGCAAGAGAAAATAAAGTCTCATTATCATCATCAATTTCAGTATACTTGGAACTGATGAGTTTATCAGATGCACTATAAGGTACAATGTCTAGACATACATTGTCCTTTGGAAATAAATGCTCATCTGATTTTCCTTTTTCAACAGACTTTGTTTCCTTAGACATAATTTTTTTGATTTTCGTTCTTCTATAAAATTTCTGTTTCTCCTCTTCAAGTATTACTGTTTTCTTTCAAATTGCTCCATAAAAGTTTTCTACTTTAATTCTTCAAAAGTACTTTCTATTGCTATAGCCTTTTGAAGACTGTCAACTTTTCTTTTATCTATAGCAATATTTGATTCTACTTGTTTGAATACAAAGGAGTAGGGATAGCTGATTCATGTTCTTCCTCAAATGCATGTAATCTTGTACCATTTATAGGTATTTGAGGAATTCTAATTGATGTATTTACACCTTTTTCCAAATATTTTGCATACTGTTCTAAAAATGTAATGTCAGCACATTGCATTCTATATTCTCTATCATATTTACTTCGAATACCCATATATGTAATATTTGCATTAGTATTTTGAAGCTCTTGTCTAACTTCATCTAGTATACCTTGAGGAAAGAAGTATTCACTGTAAATTTGTGCTAATCTTTTGTCTACTCGAAGTATTTTCTTGAACCAAGTGCGTGGAACTTCATCAGTATCTATTTCTTTTTCTTTTGCATCTCCTTTGCTTTTGCCTTTTCCTTTGCCATGACCTTTGTAGAACTTGGAGACCATCGTCATAGGTTGTAACGGCAACAAGCAGGAAAGATTTTCAGACAAAGGTTTACAAATAACCTAAGTGCCTGTGTAATAAGTGTTTAAATAGGGTTTTTAGGTGAATAACTCAATGTGTATAAGTCAGGTTTAGATTTTAAATGAGTATTGAATATAGTTTATTCAATCAATGTACTCGAAATATTCAAGTATAACTCGTTGAGTTAACTAACCTAACAAGTAAAATGCTGTCTAGAGGTAGTTTTACACGTTACCTTATATAACATAACGTTCAGTTAGTACAAAAAAAAAAAAAGTTTTGGATGCTTTCAACTGAAACCTTCGAAAGACAACACAAATGCTACACTTAACATTATCTTGAGAACATTGTAAACTATTCTAATATTCTCTTCTTATGAATCTAAAATAGTTTGTTTGTCTTTTTAAATTGTTTCATCAAGATCTTAAGAGGACTTTAATTCAGATTAACCAAGATTTGTATTCTGAATTATATTAATCTGTTTTGGACATTGTTAATTCTCCCCCTACAAATATACTTCTCATATATTCAATAAGATACAAAATATACTTGTATAACAATAGATGTTAAGTACAACTTGACTTTTAAATTTTCTTTTTAGAAATTTTTGTTATCTTGAATTCATCAAAAATGATTTCCAGAATCAATTCCTACTGTATATGAATCAAAACACAACTTTGAACTCAATATGATTAATTCAAGGAGAATAAAAGAATGTATCTCAAATAAATGTTTTCAAAAGTACTAATATTGATTCAATAAATCAGTAGTCATATTGGTAGAAACTATATTCGATTCAAAGATATCTGTAATTAATGAAACAACTTTTTCTTTTCAAAACAGTAAATATTGATAATTTTCTTTAAAAGTTATTTTGAAAAGCTTGAATCATACAAGAGCTTTCTAATGTACCCGTGTAATAAGCTTTCAGTCAATAATCTGATCAGGACCTTAGGTTGCCAGATTTAAAGAATCATTTTTCAAGACAACAATCCTTACATACCTATTGTAGACACCCAAATCTCGACCCCCCTTTTAGGAACTATCTTTTTCACTATTGCAACCCCCGAGGTGTACATTATCATTGCGCTTATGCAATTGTACACCTCTGTCATCTAGAGTAGTGCTAGATGGCCTTGGCCTTGTTTAGGTGTGCGACCACTACTAGTCCCCTGATGGAGTTTCCTCCATCTAACCTTATGGTTTGGGCCTCCCTATTCCCTGATTGACTGATCCTTTGGTTGAATCATCAATTAGAGCTTTCGATTGCCTGAATCAATCCCAGACAATCTAGGCCGTCCATTTGGCCCCTATCTTGTTTGGCACATCTTGAGATGTTGAATCAATTGTCTGATCACATATTTGTGATCGGAGCACATTGGATTGTATAGATACACTGTCCAATCGATGTTGATGCATGCTGATCGCTTGGTTCTGCCCCAAACGATCATGGTCATCCGTACAAGGTGTTTTGACTTTGAATCCATCTTGTCTACCATCGGGTACTTTTGATCATCTAGATATGATCAATGCCCCTCGAGTCAACCGATCCTTCAATTGGATTGTCGATCACGCCTATGACCTTCTCGAATTAACTCTAGGGAATTTTAGCCCTCCATTTGGGTGAGGAATGAGAATCTCACTTATCCGACTAACGATCGAGAAATTCGATCATAGGATGAGGCTCATCTCCACCCTGATTGACCAACCCTTCAATCGGATTGTCAATCTGGTCTCTAGATTGTTCAAGATCAACTTGGATAATCTAGGCCGTTTGTTTGAGGATTCGACTTTTCGAGGTCATTTTGGCATTCTACAAGTCGAATTTGCCAAAATGAAGGCTGGATTCGGACTCAGCATGTCTGAATTACCTAGGAGGAACCATTACCCAAATTTGGCCACATGGCACAGTTGCCACATGTTGCCCTCTCGCGTTGCCACGTGGCAGCTGTCATCTCACCGACTTGTTGGTGCTGGATCCGCCTAGATCCAAATCCAGATGTCTCCTTTAAAACCTCCTAGGGATTCGTACGAAACCATGAATCCACTTTTCTCTCACTGTAAAACCGCGTCGTTAGTCACCGCACGCCGTCATCCAACCGCTACAACCGCCTCTCGTCTCCAACCATCCCGCAACCGTTCCTCCATGTGCAGGTATCCACCCGAATCACTAGTTATGCATTTGCAAAGTATCAAATTTTGTTTTCCAATGTTTTCCACCGAATGCATGCTATTTTTCGTGGTCGACGGCAAAAGCTTGTCGTCGAACATTTTTCCTATGTAGGTTTTACGGGTTTTCAGCTTCTATCCAACCTCCTCCGGTCGTGATTGAGGTGTGTTTGAGCTCAAGAGGTCGCGCCTCAACATGTATGACCTTCATCTAGGGTGCACGAGCTCGTTTTTGCTATTCCCCAGCTCGTCGGAAAAGGTAGCCATCGCTGGAGACGACGACTGCCGCAACTATGAGACTCGTCAGGTTCCGGCGAGCATCGAGGTTCTACTGGACTGTTTGATCTCGCAGTGGTGAGATCCGATCCGTTTGATCACACGGTTAATTCTTCACCGTCCGATCTTTTCTTTTCATCGTGTGAGATCTGACCATCGAATATCACCACGATGCATCCGCACCGTTAGATCAGATTTAATATCAGATTGATCTCGGTCGTCCACTCAAGATCAAGATGCTTGATCTCGGTCGTCGGATTGCTCTGTTGAGGACCGTCAGATCTAGATCTGAGGGTTCTCCAAGTCATCCAATCTCGACCGTTAGATTCAGATCTGACAATCCTGCCTTGAGCCTCCCACTAGCAGCATGCGCTCTGCTGCACCAGCCGCTCCACTACGCTACCACCGCTCTGACATGTGACACTGTCCCAACGCACTCTGCTGCACGACCGCCGCTCTAACGTGCTTCGCCATCCCGCTGCATTGTTGCTCCGTTGCCCCAACACATCCCGTCGTCGTTCTTGCACAACACCACGTGTTCACAGCCACGGTCGTGCCTAGTGTCTCCACCGGTGTTTCGCCGCCAGGCCTTTGTTGACACCCTGTGTGTGTCAACACTAGCATTTGGGGGCGAGATGAGCACGAACCTCAAGATTGAGGTTCGTAGATTGCCAAATTTTGGTGACGTCGCTAGAGAAGACGATACTGTCGTCCCTCCGGCGGCCCCCTTGGCCGTCCAATATTCTAGACAGGTGGACGACTTCAGAAATTCAATTCAATTCTCCTTAGAAATTGTAGATGCAATTATATATCGATGCCATGTTCCATCTATACAATTTCATAACTACAAACAGAGAAAACTAATTTACAAAATTTAAAATATTTCTCCCTGTTTGAGATCTTTCTTCTTCTTCTTCTCTTTCTTCTTCAGCAATTCTTCAATGACGAATATCTTGTCTTTCTTTGCTTCACCGAATTTGCTTTCTTCTAATACTTTAAATCTTCAGTGACCTAAATTTGACCTTTTCTACTTTACTGAATTTTCTTCCACCTTTTTATGCTTCACTGAATTTTCTTCCACCTTTTTATGCTTCACTGAATTTTCTTCCACTTGATATTTCAAATCTTCAGTGACATATATCTTACATTTTTATGCTTCACTGAATTTTCTTCCACTTGAGAGCTTTTCCTTGAAGAGGTGTTTCTGATCCTTGAAAAGATTTTTCTTTTGGTGTGCAGGAATAACTGATCAACGAGAATTCTATGCCTTTTATACCGTATCTTCATTTTATGTATATCATCCACGTTTAATCACTACTAGTTTTCCACTTTGTAGGATCGTCTATATCACAAGAGGGGGGGTGAATTGTGTCTTTAGTAATTAAAATACTAATAGATAAAACAAGAGCACAAAACACTTGTAAATGAAATTCTATTCTTTATAATCTTTAAAGACAGAATTTACAATATCTTTTCAGTTCAATTCCCTTCTTGAAAGTTTTGATACAGTAATGTTCGATATACAATTCAAATAGAAAAATAAAGTTCTTATTCAAAACTAATTTCGAATTGTATAAAACTTGATCTTTATGCACACAGCTTCTTTTCTTCTCTATGCTCAACTTCTGTATCTCTTCCTCTCTAGTTGTCGAATTTCCAGACTTCTTACGTTTGCTACTCCTTTTTTGAAATTGCTTGAAATTTCGAACTTTTTCTGATGTTGGAGAATTTTTTTAGAATATGAATATTCAAACTTAACTTTTCAATTAGGGATCTAGATTGAATATTCAGACTTGGTTTTTGAGATTGGGATCCTTCATTGTAATGTAGCTTGTACTTTCTATTAGTAGTCGAACTCTGTTGTCTTTCACATTCAACATGTTCATCCACTTAATCCATAATTCATAATCTACGTACTAATTTTTTCTTTAATCCAAATTACTATCTTTTTGAGTTTCCACTTTCTCCACTATAATTTTGAATTTCCATGATCTCCACTCGTAGATTCACCGAAACTTTATCTTCCTGGAGTCTTGTAGAATATCTTCTAAGTCTTCAATTTAGTCGAACACTTATCCTTTAAGTCTTGTAAAAACTCGAATACTTATCTGTAACTCTTCAAGTTTTGCACCTACAAAACACGTGACTAAATATAGCAAACTTATCTATTCATTAGTCATTTTATAAAACTCGAAGACTTATCTATCCATGCGTATAAAAACTTGAATAGTTATCTAACTATTCAATTTTCATTACCAAACGCACATGGAAAACACGTGACAACTTAAAACATTAAAAACACACGTGTAGATAACTTAAATATACGAGTTTTTAACATAAACTATTCGACAAAAACAAAACGTTAACTATCCAAAAGTTTAACTATCGAAAATCTAACTCTTCGAAAAACTTTAACTTATCCGACATAAAAATGAAACTTTCCGATAATCTGTTAACTATTATACTTAAAGAAATATACTTAGAGAATATTATTTAGACTTATTTAAAAACTTTAATAAAGCATATATCATCAAAACAAAATTCCTAACAATCTCCCCCTTTTTGATGTTGTGAAAATCTAATAAGTCAAATAATCTATCTCTTCTCCCCCTTTTTGGCATTATAAAAAAGTAAATAAAATGTAAGGAAGAAAAATATTCTAAGTACATATCATTCAAAAAGATATTTTTAAACATGCATAACTTTCATGGATTAAGCATAAACTATTTAAATATAAACTATGAAAAATAATCACATAAGCATTAAATGCA
The DNA here is from genome assembly GCA_036874045.1 of Cymodocea nodosa. Classification (NCBI taxonomy): domain Eukaryota; kingdom Viridiplantae; phylum Streptophyta; class Magnoliopsida; order Alismatales; family Cymodoceaceae; genus Cymodocea; species Cymodocea nodosa. The sequence continues at coordinate 2,701,479 of CM072345.1, forward strand.
GTAAACAGTTTACATAATATTTTTGGTAACAAATTACAATACATAAATCATGTAATACATAATTTGTATAATCACAAGCCTCTTTGTCTTTGAAAAATATTGATCAAAGTATCTGAAATTTGCCTTGCAATTTCTGTACTTACTCTGTTTATCTGATCAATTACTGCTTGATCTAAATCATTTTGTGAAACTTGTGATGGTTGCTGTAAAAATTTAGTATGGATGTCTGTATTTATACCTATATTTGTATCTGTATGTATACCTGTATTGATATCTGCATGTTGCTGTTGTTCTGAAAATTGTGTTGATTGTTGCTGTTGTGACTATGTTTGCCTATCTTATTGTTGTTGTTGTTGAACTACAGGTATATTTGCTTTCTGGTATTTTTGTAGTTCCTTTGTAGAGAAAGATCTTGACTTTAATCTTTTCTATGGCCAAGGTGTAATATCTGTTTGACTTGCTACAATTCTCAAAATCGTATCACCATAAAATAATTTACTCTGCAAATGTAAGATATGAGAAACAAAAATATCATACTAGTTCACTTGTATATGGTTAATTAATGCATATGTAGCATAAAGACAACATTTGCCAACTTCTGCACCATGACCAAACCTCTAAAACAATGAAACATGCAGTATTTTTGCAATAAAATGTGCTTGGCCATTTAAATCATTTAGTAATCTCATTGGTTTGTTGGTAGTTGGATCTTTGGCTAAACTTTTAATGTCCCATCCCAATTGATAAACCTATTTTCTTTCTGATAATTTAACTCCATTTTTCAGACCAAGTACTTGATAAAGTAAATTTGAAGTTAAATATATGTCATTGTCTTGTATATTGGAAATAGGAATACCTTCTTCCACTATTAAGTTTGAGTAAAAACAACTGATAAGTTTTGGTATAACAAGATGGCCTAGCTGTTGTGGAAGTAGAGTCAACAAGCCTTGAAATTCAAACATTTCTCGTATATGTGCCATCCCTTCAAACTTAACTGGTTTTGAGTATAAAACTGTAAAAGTTCTATATGTTTGAAATTTTTCATAATAGGAACTATTTCTGAACCATAATAATGTATTGTCGTCTAAACTCTATTCAGGATTAGGTATTTTCCTATCATAATGTTCTGATTTGGGACTGGTTTCAATATTATCAGTAGTATCTATATTTTCAGAGCTTTCAAAATTGGTGGAATTTCTATCAAAGCTGGTATAAATGTCTGAAATATCTGTTATTATCGTATCAATAATCTATTGAAATTCTTCTATTTGATCTTCTTGAGACATATCAGTAGCAGCAGTCTCTGTATCAATTTGTCTATCAGCAACATTTATGTCTATGATTGATCTATACAACAACTGTCTCTGTAGGAAAGAATGTTCTATAATAGATTCATTCTGTATTTCTGAAATTTCTATACTTGAGACATTGGTAGTGTGATATTGAATTTATAACTGTGTATGTTGTTGATTATATACATTTATCAACAAGTATATTATATACTGTAACAAACATAACCATATGTATAAACTGTAGTATAAGCAACTATACCAAAAATCAAAAGTTTCTATCCGAGATATAGTTAGATGCAGAATATTTGTACATTCCTCTTCAGATGAAATATCTTCAACATTCATAGACTTAGTGTCTATATCATCAAAAATATCATCAAAATTGATATCATCTGTATATGTATCATCAAAACTTCCTACATGTTCTCTTTCCGTAGGAAAAGAATGTGTGCTTGCAGCATGATGCGAAAAACTATCCATTGTATTAAAAGATACATTATGCACTAATGTGACACAATATCTTAGAGTGTATGCATGTAATCCAATATTTGTCACATCTATTGGGATTCTTGACACAAATGTCTATCTAGCTTCTGCAATGGAACATAGTTTTCCATTTTTCAATGATTCTTCTTTTTGCTACAATATTCCTTGTACACTTGTAGTTAGTTCAAAATATTCCAATGTCTTTTTCTTTTTCCAACTATATGTCTACAGTGTTTCTAGTTGTTCAGGAGGTTCTAAAATTTTCTTAATTTCTCCTGTTAAAGGCACCTGTGGTCGTGATGGTCCTTCACCATGATGCCTAGGTGGTAATAATGGAATATAGAGTTTTAAGCTCTCAACCTCTACCATTTTTAGTTGATAAACTTTTTGTCCTTCACTTCGAAGACCCATTTTCCCAATGGCAGTTTTTTGTTCATCTATATACTGTTGAATGTCATCTAAAACAGCTAGGGGAAAATAATGTTGGGAATACAAATATTCTAATTCCCTATTTGCATTTTCTATCATTGGTCCCCATTTCTTTCCATAGTAAGTGATAGACTGTACTGACTTTTCAAGTACATGTCCAGAACTTGTAACAACCGTAGGGTTATGTTGTAAAGTTTGTTTCCATAGTTGTAATGCGGAAAGTTCAATCTGTTTTTGTCTAAACTGTGTTTCAACATAATTGCGAATAAACTTCCAATAGAAATTTTTCTTGTCTTGAATAGCTTTTCTAATTTCATTTAGTATTTCATTTGTAAAAGTATACCTTGAGTAGATGTCGTTGATTTCACTTTGTATTTTCTGAAGTTCCAGCTCTCTTTTTTGCACTTTTGTCATTCTACCACGTCCTCACATTATCGATTAATCTTCGTTGTGCATTGTAAAACTTAGTGGAAGTAAAGATTGTGAAACTAAGGTTTTACCAAGGTAGAAACATGAAAGGTTGTTAGTAAAACATTTATAACTCTTCGAGTTTATAAACAGATAAACGAATTCAATCATTGAAATCATAAATATAAGATCCGTTATTGATAAATAACTCGAGTGCTTACAATAACTGTACGAGTTTTACAACCAAAAAAAGCAGAATACTTAGCGTAACTGTTCGTGTAAAGAAAATAACTTCGGGCTAAGTGAAAAGTGAGAAAACTCGAAAACTTATGATAACTATTCGAGTTTTATGAGCAATAAAGCACATAACTATACAACAAACGAGAATAGTTATTGTCAAAGATTAAGTCTTTCAGAAAAATATAAGAATATTAAGTTAATTATTCGAGTTTCTCAAATGGATAGGTGTGAAAGTTGAAGAGTTAAACATAATTGTTCGAGTTTCAACTAAGACATAATAAAGTAATGAATTTCAACACGTGCATAATTCTAACTTAAGGTGTTCAGATATTTTCGAATACTTATAAACCTAACTATCCGATGCTTAGATGCATTTCAGTGAGTTACCAGATAACTTATCGAACATTCACTTAAGATATGCATTTAGGCTTCGACACGTGTACTTCAGGAAATAATAAAATATTCTATTGATTGTTTAAAACATAACTGTCCGATATATACAATATAGTCTTTCGAAATCACAAGAAATTCGGATACTTAAGAATTAAAAAGCCTATATTTCACTGACAGTTCAGAAATGTACTGAATTAATGTTAATTTCCTGAAATTATGTAGATTCTTTCATGAAAACATATAATAGTTCATAAGAGTTGAATTATTATATGAGAAATTGCTCTCCCTACATAAATTTAGTCTAAAGAATCTATGGCATACTTAAACTAGGTTGCCAAGCCCTAAATAGATTTGGCATTAAAAAGTCAAATAACTTACTTAAGTTGGTTACTAAGCCTTAAATAGATTTGAGTCTTTCTATTTTTTTTGTTAAATATTAATTAAATACAGAAATAAGTATTAGATTTAACAATTTAGACTTTCTAGCTTTTATCTTATTCAGTCAAAAGATAATTCATAGAGATATACCTTTAGGAACTTTAAAAGAATTCAATAATGAGTACATGAACTTAAGACAATAAATATCATACATTATGTGTAAAAATTAGATAATAACAAGGAAAAATAACAAAGATTATATGCACAGATTATGGCAGGATTGCTATAACACATTGAAAATAAATTAAGCTTGAGTACATTGCCCCTTTTTTTTTATATTTATATATATATATATATTATGTATTACCTCCCACAATATCATCTTTTTACGTGATCACAATCTCTTGCTTAAGGGAAAGATAACCAGTTACTCAATGACAAGTGAGAACAGGTAGTTTTTTTTTTTTTTAATATAATCTGAATTACTTGCAAAATGAGTTTTCAGTCAGCACATCCCAAATCAGTTGGTTTAAGTGACTAGGGTTTAAGATCCCCCAACGGACTTAATTACTTAAGTAATTGCAAACAAAAAAAAGAAATAAAACAAGACAGTAAATTAAATTAGAGGCAATCGCAAGACTTAATTTTTCTAATAGAATGTTAATAACTTTCCTTTAATAAAAAGTACATACTTTCTATGTATTTTCCTATTAAAATCTCTATAATAGCATATACATAAGTAACAAAAATACAGTTGGCACTCACATTGAATCAAATTAACTTTCCTTAAGTAATCTTTTCTGAATTTTTCTTAAATAAATTGACTTCAATAAAAATCAGAATTTCATAAATTCTTAACTACTAGAAAACTGTAATTCGAAAATAGATATTTTTTTTTAATAATAAAGACATTAAATTCTAAAACTACCTTTATAACAAACCAAAATGTAATGAACATGACAATTTAAACATTAGATAACCTATAGATACCAAGTTCTAATCGTAATTTTGGAAAGGTATTTTCATCTAAGAGTTTTGTAAATAGATCTGCTAATTGTTATGTGGTAGGAACAAAATTTAATACTATTTTTCCTTTTATAACATTATCCCTTAGAAAATGATGTAAAACTTCTATATCTTTAGCTCGTGAATGTAAGACAGGATTTTTAGACAAACTTATTGCAGAACTACTATCATAGAAAATCTTAGTTGGTTCATAGTCTAAATTAAAATCTTTTAAAGTTTGTTTGATCCACAGGATTTGAGAACAGCAAAGTGTGGTAGCTATATATTCAGCTTCAGTTGTAGATAATGCTACACAATTTTGCCTTTTGCTAAACCATGACACTAAAGAATTTCCTAATAATTGACAAGTGCCACTAGTACTTTTTCTTTTAGACTCACATCTTGCGAAATCAGCATCACTATAACCTACTAAATTTAAAGAACTGTGTTTAAAGTAAAACAATCCGAAATTGACGGTTCCTAATAGATATTTAAAAATTCGTTTAACAGCAAGTAGGTGTGATTCCTTAGGATTAGATTGATATCTAGCACAGGTACACACACTAAACATAATATCTGGTCGGCTAGTTGTTAAATAAAGTAATAAACCAATCATACTTCTATATTGTTTTACATCTACAGTTTTTCCAAAGTCATCTTTATCCAACTTGGTGATAGTACTCATTGGTGTATTCTTTGTTTTAGTGTTGTCTAAACCAAACCTCTTTAATAAATCTTGAGTATATTTTTCTTGTGAAATAAAAGTACTCTAATCTAATTGCTTAATTTGTAAGCCTAGAAAAAAATGATAGTTCACCCATCATACTCATTTCAAATTGATTAGTCATGTCTTTCGAAAAGGACTCAACTAATTTATCATTTGTTGCTCCAAATATGATGTCATCTACATAGATTTGAACTACCAATATATCTTTTTCGATCTTCTTGATAAAAAGAGTGTGATCTGCCTTTCCCATAGAATACCCTTTCTCCATAAGAAATTTAGATAATCTCTCATACCAAGACCTAGGGGCTTGTTTAAGGCCATATAGTGCCTTCTTAAGCTTATAAACATACTTAGGATGTTTTGAATCTTCAAAACCTAGAGGTTGTTTTACGTACACTTCTTCTTTTATATATCCATTTAAAAAAGCAGTCTTAACATCCATTTGATATAATTTGAAATCTATATAACAAGCATATGCTAACAAAATTCGTATTGATTCTAGTCTAACAACAGGAGCAAATGTTTCATTATAGTCAATTCCTTCCTCTTGCTTGTAACCTTGAGCAACTAATCTAGCTTTATTTTTAACTATATGTACATCTTGATCTACTTTATTTCTAAATACCCACCTTGTTCCTATTATGGACTGATTTTCAAGTGGTGAAACTAAATCTCATACCTCATTTCTTATAAATTGATTTAGCTCATCTTGCATAGCTAAATACCAAAATTCATCTTCTAAGGCATCTTCAATTTTCTTAGGTTCTAGTAAAGAAACAAATGAATAAGCACTACAAATGTTGACTACTGATGGCCTAGTCCTAACTCCTTGATTAGGATCACCTATTATCTAATCAATAGGATGAGATGAAGCATAACGCCAATTTCTATGTTGTTCCATATTTTCTATAGGTATGACATTATTTTTTTCTAAATTTTCATCATTTAAGTTTATATTTCTTATTTCGTCAGATAATCTCTCAATTTCTCTATCAACATCATTTAGTACCATTTCTGGGAGAATTTCTGAATCAAAGTTTTCAGCATGTCTAACATCCAAATGAGAATTTTCATGAAATTTCACATGTAGGGTTTCCTCAATGGTTTTTGTTGATTTGTTAAAAACTCTATATGCCTTACTTCTAGTGGAATAACCAACAAAAATACTCTCATTTGATTTGACTCTAAATTTGTCTCTTCGTTCCTTAGTGTTTAAAATAAAACACTTACAACTAAAGGGTTTTAAATAACTTATTTTGGAAACCCTATTATACCATATCTCATAAGGAGTTTTATCTAAAATTGGTCTTAGATGTACTCTATTTATAACATAGCATGCTGTATGAACTACTTCTGCCTAGAGAAATAGGGGTAACTTATTCTCATTTAACATGGTTCTGGACATTTTCTGAAGTGATCTGTTTTTACGTTCCACTATCCCATTTTGTGAAGGAGCTCTTGGAAGTGAGTACCTATGATCTATGCCTAATTCTTCACAAAAGGTGTCCATTTGATCATTATCAAATTCTGTACCATGATCACTCCTAAGTTTTTGAACTTTAACATTTTCCTCATTCTGAACTTTATTATAGAATATCTTAAATATTTCAAAAACTTCAATTTTATTAGCTAGAAAATAGACCAAAGTAAATCTAGAATAGTCATCAACTAGTACAAAAGCATAATGTTTACCTCCTAGACTAGTTGTCCTAGTAGGTCCAAATAAATCCATATGCACTAGTTCTAATACTCTTTTGCTTGTTATTTCATTTAAACTTTTAAAGGATGTTTTATGTAATTTACCTAGTTGACATGCATCACACATAAACTCTTTCGAGTACTTAATACTAAGTAAACCTCTAACTAGATTCTTTTTAGACAGCTTTTGTAATAATTTTAAGTTTGAGTGTCCTAGCCTTCTATACCATAAAATAACTTCATCTGATTTTGCAATTAAGCAAGCATTGTCTTTAATAATATCAGAAGGCAAATTCAAAATACAAATGGATCCTTTCTTGTATGTAGTGAATAAAATTTCGTTTGTAGACATGTCCATAATTTTACAAGAATCTTTTTCAAAAATTACTCTATAAAACTTCATTAAAACAGGAACACTCAATAAATTAAAACCTAAGTTTTCCACTAATAAGACATCATTTATAAAGCATTTCTTAGTTACCTGAACTTTGCCAGACCCAAGGATATTTGTTTTGCTTTTATTTCCAAAGGTAACTTGTCCATTTTTGGTCTTTGTTATTTCTATAAGTAATCGTATATCTCCAGTCATGTAGCCGGATGCTCCATTGTCCATTATCCATTTTGATTTGTGTACCTACAAAACTGACAAAAAGAGATTTTATCTCTTGGAACTCATTTTTGAGTGGGTCCAAGAATTTTAGAGAGAGTCATATCAAAATAATCTGAATTTTTAAACTTCAACTTATCTATTTTCTGATAATTATTCTTGCATTTATTTCTCTTAGTGTTATAATTATCAAAACATTTATCTCTATGTAAACTAAAGTTGAAATTTTCATTTCTGACATTATTTGATTTCTGATTCCAATATCCGATATTCTTTAAATATGAAGAAAACTGATCAAAAATATTAAAATTCTCAAATGTCTTAGCTTGATTTTTCTGAAAATTTCTTTTGACATTCTTGCATCATTTGCTATCATTTATATGCTGCATTTTATCAATTTGCACATATTTATCTCCCTTTTTAATCACACATGGAATAGTTTTTCTTTTACTACTCTTAGTACTAGAAATAAAGACATTATTTTTAGCAATACCATCATACAATATATAATTTTCAGAAGATGCATCATATAAACCAATACCATGTTTTTCTACATTTGATATTTTACTACTAAGTTCATTTGTTATAGTTTGACTATTATTCCATTTACTTAATATAGCCTTTTGATCGTAGACCTTAATCTTTAACATATCATTTTTTGAATTTAAATCAGTAATAGTCGATTTCAGTTTTTCAATTTCACAGATCATTTTCTTCTTATCAGCAATTAAATTTTCACAATTAGCATACAATTTTCTTTCTATTATAGTAAACTTTAAAATTTCCTGTGCTTGCCTTTGATTTTCTTCTTTAAATTTATTCAACGTAGAGTTCAGAAAATCAATCTTATTTTCAAATTCATCTAGCATTTTCCTAGTGTTCTTTCTTTCTATTTTTACTTTCTTATATTTTCTAGCCAGTCTATTGTATTCAACAAGTAATCCATCAAAACTATCAAAGTTAGCATTTTGATCAAAGGATACCTCATTAGATTTTGCCATGAAGCATACGTTTGCCAGATTTTCTTCTAAATCTGATGTCGATGAGGATTCATTGTTTGATGTTAAATCCTTTGTTTCTTCACTTTGTGAAGTTGAAGAGTCATCCCATGTCACTTTAAGTGCCCTTCTCTTTCTGAATTTCTTACTCTTAAAATTCCTCCTTGAATTCTTCTTATCTTTGTTGAGCGGACAATTAGTTTGAAAGTGACCCAGTCTGTTGCACTTGTAGCATATGCTTTTGTCTTTCGTGAATGACTTCTTCTCCATATCTCCTAATGTCTTTACTGACCTGAAGTTCCTACGTTTCTTCAACAAATTTCTAAATTTTCTGGCCAACAATAGTAAATCATCGTTAGAATCACTAGTGACTTCTAAGACTTTATCAACCTCAAAAGCCAGATCCCTTCTAGGATTTTTCCCTTTTGGATCTAAATGTTGTACTTCATAGGTTGTCAAATTTCCTATGAGATCATCGAGAGTATATGTATTTAAATCTTTGGACTCTTCAATAGATGTTGTCTTTTGAGCCCAAATTTTAGTTAAAGATCTAAGGATCTTTCTTACCAAGTCTTTTTCCTTGAATTTCTTGCCTAAAGATTTTAATGAATTTACAATCTCAAGAAAACGGGAAAACATGTCAGAGATACATTCATTTTTGTGCATTTTAAAAAGCTCATATTTATGTGCTAACATATTAATCTTAGATTCCTTGACCTAGTTAGTACCTACGTTGGCAACCTCTAATGCATGTCATATCTCATATGAAGTTTGATATGCAGAAACTTTATTAAATTGATCATGAGATAAAGCACAAAACAAGATATTTAAACCTTTAGCATTTAGTGTCATTCGCTCCTTTTCATCAAAAGTCCAAGTATCATATGGAGTCGTAACTAAAACTATAGGATTGCTAATTATATGCCATAGTTTGAAATCGATTAATTGAAAGAATACTTTCATCCTATATTTCTAGTAGCCATAATTACTACCTTCGAACATAGGAGGACGATTAGTGGTCTGTCCCTCAGTCATAACTAAGATTTCAGTATTATCCATTTTAAACAGATGATCCTGAGTAAATGATAGGAAAAACTGATTCCTAAATAGAGAAATGAAAGCTCTTAATTAAGATAAAGTGCTCTAATACCAGTTATAGGATCGTTTGTATCACAAGAGGGGGGTGAATTGTGTCTTTAGTAATTAAAATACCAACGGATAAAATAAGAGCACAAAACACTCGTAAATGAAATTCTATTCTTTATAATCTTTAAAGACAGAATTTACAATATCTTTTCATCTCAATTCCCTTCTTGAAGGTTTTGATACAGTAATGTTCGATATACAATTCAAATAGAAAAATAAAGTTCTTATTCAAAACTAATTTCGAATTGTATAAAACCTGATCTTTATGCACACAGCTTCTTTTCTTCTCTTTGCTCAGCTTCTATATCTCTTCTTCTCTAGTTGTCGAATTTCCAGACTTCTTGCGTTTGCAGCTCCTTTTCTGAAATTGCTTGGAATTTCAAACTTCTTCTGATGTTGGAGAATTTTTCTAGAATATGTATATTCAAACTTAACTTTTCAGTTAGAGATCCAGATTGAATATTCAGACTTGGTTTTTGAGATTAGGATCCTTCATTGTAATGTAGCTCATACTCTCTATTAGTAGTCGAACTTTGTTATTTTTCACGTTCAGCATGTTCATTCACTTAATCCACAATCCACGTACTAATTTTTTCTTTAATTCAAATTACTATCTTTTTGAGTTTCCACTTTCTCCACTATAATTTTGAATTTCTATGATCTCCACTCGTAGATTCACTGAAACTTTATCTTCCTGGAGTCTTGTAGAATATCTTCTAAGTCTTCGATTTAGTCGAACACTTATCCTTTAAGTCCCGTAAAAACTCAAATACTTACCTGTAACTCTTCGAGTTTTTGCACCTGCAAAACACGTGACTAAACATAGCAAACTTATCTATTCGTTAGTCATTTTATAAAACTTGAAGACTTATCTATCCATGCGTATAAAAACTCGAACAGTTATCTAACTATTTGATTTTCATTACCGAACGCACATGGAAAACACGTGACAACTTAAAACATTAAAAACACATGTGTAGATAACTTAACTATACGAGTTTTTAACAGAAACTATTCGACAAAAATGAAATGTTAACTATCCAAAAGTTTAACTATCGAAAATCTAACTCTTCGAAAAACTTTAACTTATCCGACATAAAAATGAAACTTTTCGATAATCTATTAACTATTATACTTAGAGAATATTATTTAGACTTATTTAAAAACTTTAATAAAGCATATATCATCAAAACAAAATTCCTAACACGTTGCCTTAGTGTTCAATATAGCAATTCAACGCGTTTAGTTATGTTAACTTAACGAGTTATACATGTGCACCTCACATGATACAATATAACATTCATAACTTATAATTTCACCATGTGTACAACACTAACTTAACAAGTTCGTCTCTTCTTTTACTTACTAACTTAGCGAGTTCTCATGTGACCTATTTTAACATTTAAGCCTCTAACTTAATGAGTTCTCACGTGATCTCTATACAAACAAAACTCTAACTTAACGAGTTGTCTAAACATGCACTATTCATGATACAGAAAATATAACTTCAAAACATATCATGTTTTTCAATAAAAACACACATTAACTTAACGTTTAGTTAAATGAGAAATTAATGCAACGAAATGACTAGTTATTAACTTAGTATAATTTCAGATCCAATATAGACAAGTATTTATATTAGTAAGCTTTTTCTGTATTAATTGATGATTTTAATTTCTTTCCACAAGCAATAGTAATTGAGCAAATATGATTATTTTTCATTCAGCACACATCATCAAAACAAAATACTCAACAATCTCTCCCTTTTTGGTGATGACAAAACCATATTAAATCAAATATAAAATATATTTAACTCAACAAAGCACCTTCATTGGGTTAACTTTTAATTCAACAAACAAGTTTGTTGACTTAAGTTCACTTAAGCTTATTTCTATTGTTTGTGTAAATTTCACCTCTCAGAAATAAAACTTTCAGATGTCAATAATTATATAAGTATCATTTCTCTACCTTTCATTATATAATTTAATAACCATATAATTTTCTTTCAGATTACATTATCATCTGTCAGATTACAATAACCGTAAATATCATCTCCCTTTATACTATATGCAATTAAAGTCATAATCATCTTTTTTTTTATAACATTTCTCCTCCTTTTTGTCATTAATCAAAAAGATAATTACATAGAATATATAGTAAGAGATATATTGACAATAATGCTTTCTATAAACAATAATAAGAATGGTAAATATTTACAAAAAAATGTATTGTTCAATGAATACAAACATTACATTTTGTATTTAGATACAAGCAAACAAGCAGTTATCTATTCCTCCGAAGTATATCACTTATAGCATTACATATTTTATCTCCTAGATGCCTAATATTATTTCTAATGTCGTTAAGTACATCATCTAGGTCAGGAGGTAGCTGGGGTTGCTGTTCTGATTGAATTGAATAACTTTGTTGTTATTGTTGTATCTGGTCTGTACAATCAGGTTGTTGTTGTTGTCATTGAGGTTGATGCAAGGCTTGGAATTTTTGTAAATCCTTTATACTAAAAGCTCTCATGCCTTTAGTTTCAGAGGGCCAGTAAGATAAATTCAATTAGCTTGCAAGGATTCTACATACAGCATCACCATAAAATAACTTTGAACTTATATGCTATAGTTGAGAAGTAAAAACATCAAACCAATTGATTTGAATTTTATTCAGCAAACCATAAGTAGAATATAAACAGCTTCTACTAACTTCCATATTGTGTCCGACTCTCTAAAATAAATTGGCATGCAATATATTTGCAATAAACCTTGCCTTTGCATTCAGAATTTCCACAAGTCTCATTTCAGAATATACATCTAGAAATTTGATAAGGACTGAATGTTCCATTTCAGTTGTCTAATCATGTCAAATCTGTTTGTAACAGCACCTTCATTCTTTAATCCCAAAATTTTAAAAATTAATTCAGAAGACAATATTAACTCCTGTTTATTTATTTGTGTTTTCAATATATTTTCATTGTTGACCAGATTACTGTAAAAAGCTGCTATAAGCTCTTTGTACTGCTTCCATTTCGTTCCAACTAGCAAGAATTGAATGAGGCCTTGATACTCAAATAAGTCTCTCATATCAATCAAATTTTTGAATTTTATTGGTCTAGCATGTAGAATCTGACATGTAATCAGATTATTGTATTTCTGCAATGCTTCCTTAGATCTAAAATAAATTGAATTTCCTTGAATTTGTAATACTGAACATAAATAAGGTGATACCTGAAGCCGTGATTCAAAATTTAATTCATCTTTAGGAACTTTTTCTTCAAAATGAATGTCATGTTATTCCTCTATCAAAATATTTTCTTGAAGCTACGTATGTACACTTGATTCTTCAACTTCAACAATGTAAGGAACATTTTCAATATCCGCCACATTCATTTGCTAAGTTACTATAGAAAATACAGAGTTCAAATTTTTCACAAATTCATTAACCTGTGTATTTGTCTGTAATTTTTCAATTTATGCAACAGATAGTTCCATTTGTACATGCTGTGAATTCTCAGACTCTACTTCTACAAAAAGAAGTGGATCTTCGATGAGTTACAGTGTTAAATATTTGAAGAGTCATTTTAAAGTAGAAACACCTTCGAATAGTTAGAAAGATAACCATCCGAAAATAAAAGGTCTTTGAAATGTTAGTAAGATGGCTATTTGGAAAATCAGAGAGTTAAAAAGCTATCTAAAAGACCAAGGAAATCGAAAAGTTAGGAGATTTAATCATTTGAGAACTTAAGTCATGCAAATTCACACATGTAGAAATCCAAACATAAGCTTAAATGATTTTTGGGAAGCATGTTTATTTAATATTAGTTCTTACTCACTAATTAAATCAACTAGTTAAGATTGAAAATAATAAAAAATATTCAAATAGTACCATTCACCCCCCTCTGGTAAGTCTTTAGGTCCTAACTGTTAGGACCTTAAGGTTTACCAGAGGGGGGGTGAATGGTAAAAATTCGTTTCTTAACCTTTTAGAAGTAGTTTAATGTAAAGTGATAGCAAGCATACAATAAAAGAAATCACATAGAGATTTTTAGGTGGTTCACCACTAACGGCTAGTCAACCCCTAAGGGATACTTGGGCTTCACTAAACTCTTGTAAACTTACAATCACTTGCTTTAAGGTTTAAGCAAGAACCAACTAACCATTAACTTGAGCTTCCTTGTCGAAGCTTCAATCAATCCTTTCTCTGAAGTTTAATCTATGTACTTCAATAAACACTATCTTGTGAACAACAGAGTTGAATGCGTGATGAGCTTCTAAAATTTGGTCTATAAGTGTTGAAGATGATTTGATCTCTAAAGCTTTTTGTAAAGTATCAATTTGTACATTTTATATATGTTAATTCATGCATATTAAGGATTATAAGTCATCATTATATATGTTCTTATGAAAGATTACATGAAAATCATATTTTAGAAGTATGCATGTTTTATTGGTTAAATAGTCAATAATGCACAAATTTATCCTTTATTAAATTAACCCCTAGTCAATTAGCCCATGTGTAGATATAAGTAATTTATATATTGATTTCATGCATATCTTAAAAGAATTATCATTAAGATATGAAATCAAATAATCTTCAATTGAGCAAGCAATATATTATGCACATTTCATTTTTGCTTTATAATTGTGTAGCAATTTATGTGTAATGTGCATATGCATTTAATGTTATCTTTTGAGTTGTTGTAGGTGAGGGCGTGGATCCTTGGATTAAATCATGGGAAATAAACAACTCATGGTCGTCCAATTCAAACTCCAAATCAATCCACCAATCAATCAATCAATGATTAAATCTTGCCTAAATTAGAGGCCACAAATTGGAATGTGTTTGAAATATTTCCATAGATGGATGACAATGGAAAGCAAAAGAGGATGGTTGGCCAAAGGAAAGATCATCTCCTCTTTCTCCTCCACACAAGGGCAAGAACTCCAACTCCAATTTTCGTCCATCCTCTTCCACCCAAGATTTTGGAAGAGTTTTCCTCCAAGATTGGTGAGCTTAGGCGCCTTCCCCCTCATACTAGAAGACCTTCTCTCCACTCCAAGCCGACATACGGAAGGACCTCCACGGGTGAAATCGGTGGTATTGGAGGCACATGTGCAGCATTGGAAGAGCTTGGGACGTGATCTTCAAGATGAGGTAATAGGAAGCATCAAAATTGAGAGGAAAGCCAACAAATCCATATATCTTGGAAGTGGATTGAGGACATGCAACCCATTTTCTCCAAAGCAAACATAGCCTTGTAGAGGAGCGTACAAAGTGGTTCATCATCAAATAGGGATCAAATTCTTGAAGAGAAGTGGATGAATTAAAGGTAAAAGAGAAGGGAGAGATCCTCATACTTGAATATCGAATTTTCATATCATATGTGTATGAGTATTTAGGTTTTTAATTCATTTGTTATGTGCACATGTAGTATGTTATTTAAATGATGATTTTTTTTAAGAATATTAGTTGTCTTACAATATATTTCGTAGAAAATGGTTACTTCATGTGAATGTGTGAATGTTGTGCATAAAACTAACTCTTAACTCTTGTGAATGCATGTATATCCTGTTTGCTGTAAATTCCAGTGCATGTTCCATTTTGTTCTATATTGTACGATTTGATTTCTCAGAGTTATATGTCGTGTTATAGCTTGTTTTGTAAGTAATTCAAGTGTACAATACGTATGTAGAGTTTTTGGAATTCTTTAGAATGCATTTCTTTGGTTTTTCGATTATCCTTTCGAATGTAGCATCTGCTCTGTTTTACTGGTCGAGCAACAGAAATTGTGCTCGACGCCTTCGTGTTGCCTTTCTTTTGTGCATTCCGATATGTTTTCCTGTAAATTTTCCTGATTAGAGAAACGAGTTATCTTTAAAGGCGCGGTGATTTCGTGGTGTTTCATGAAGATTTGATTGAGTTATGATTTTTACACTAACGACGCGTTTTTGGAAAGTTTTCAGAATCGTTTTGCGCACTGTATTTATATCCAACTTTGGCAGCAATCTAGAGTGAATTAGTCCTGGAAATCACTGTCATTTTAAAGATACTCGATGAACTTTCCAACCAATATTTTCTCTGGATTTTTCAATGTCCAGGTTGGAAGGAAGAAGAGTTAGAATTCGGACTAATTTCTGTGTTTTCTGAAACGTGAACTAAAGATTTTCTTGAGTTTTCTAGCTATTAGCTCTAGGAATTAACAAGTTTTATGCTACCTTTGAAATCTTTATTGTATTTTTGTAAATTGTAACTTAATTGCATGTAATTAGAGTTTTAATTGTAGAATTAATAGAGTGGATGTTTTATCAAACAATCATTTTAATAAAATTATTTAAGACAAACTCCTTGTGGATTCGACCCGTACTTGCACATGCTTATTACAATGGGCACCGTGCGCTTGCGGTTATAAATGTAAAATTTGCGTTTTTGCCGTTAATTTAACAACACATAAAAGTGTATACACTTTTCTTCTGTTAAGCTTGGTGTAAGTATATGTATCAGCAAAGCGCTACTTAAATCCATTGTCTGTATCTTGTATATATACCTAACATGTGCAACGATCATATTTTCTTCCAACGGATGTATTCTACTATACTTGATTAGACTCCAATCCCAAATACGGTAAGTTACCGTTCAGAAAGTCATTTCAAGATGTCTTACCGATTTTCCTATCCTTTCGGATAGTTAGCTGCGTAACTCTCCGAAGAGTATTTGTAACTCACTGAAAGATCACTTAAACTTTACTGCCAGGTAGGATACCAGAATATTTACTCTGAGCTGTCATTCAATCGGATACTTATAACTGTAACTCACCGAACAGTTATATAACTGTTGGATAGTTGGTCTCTGTTAACTTTATGATTGCTTCAATTTAGCACGTGCATAAAAGGCTAACTTAAGTTTTGGATGGTTATCCCTGTAACTCACCGAAACGCTTCAGGATTTTGGATAGTTATCTTTCTAACTCTCCAAAAACTTATTTGAACTTCTTTTTGGAATTCTGCATGTGGAAAATTCAATGACTTAAGTTTCGGATGGTTGTCCTTGTAACTCACCGAAACGCTTTAGGATTTCGGATAGTTATCTTTCTAACTCTTCAAAAACATATTTGAGCTTCTTTTTGGAATTCTGCACGTGGGAAATTCAATGACTTAAGTTCCGGAAAGTTATACTTGTAACTTACTGAAAAACTCGAATAGTTATCTAACTCTCTGAAAAGAAAACTCAGATAGTTATCTAACTCTTCGACAAGTCCTTTAAGCTTCTATTCTGTATTTCTGCATGTGATTTATTGAATGACTTAACTTTCAGATAGTTATACCTGTAACTCTCCAAAAAACTCGAATAGTTATCTAACTCTCCGAAAGATAACTCAGATAGTTATCTAACTCTCCGACAAGTCTTTTAAGCTTCTATTCTGTATTTCTGCACATGATTTATTGAATTACTTAACTTTCGAATAGTTATACCTGTAACTCTCCGAAAAGTCTTTTAAGCTTCTGGATAATTAACTCCTTAACTATCCGATCATTCAATCCTCCTTAACTTGAGAAATACACTTCTTAACTGTTCGATTTTCTACAGCAACATATTCTGAGATTTACTACCACCTGTTTGCTGCTTCGATTTGTCTATCTTCTGATCTTTTTGCAGTACAGACTAATCCTAATAAATACAATTCAAAACCTTACATTGATTTTTGCACTATCAAAATCTAGAAGTCCTTTCAATCTCTCCCTTTTTGATAATGGCAAAAACCTTACAATGTATTACATGTATTTCTCTCCCTATATATCTATACAGAAAAGCACACGAGGAATATAGAATAATGCAAATTTAAAGACTCCCCCTGATTTTCTGAAATCACTCCCCTTGAATTTCTCCCCCTACTTTACTACAGCTTTGCTTACCAAACTATGATATTTCTCCCCCTTTTTTGCCAATTGTCAAAAAGAAGTGAGAAGACAAATACTGAGTTGGTGGAGCAATTATAGCTGAGTATCAAAATGTCTAAGTTGCTGCAAAACAAAGAAGTTAGTAGAACAAGCTCCTACTTGTGAGCTTGGATATGAAATTATAAATCATATAAAGAACAAATCCCTAAATTTCGTCTAATATGATTAAATGCAGCTTCAGATAATGGTTTGGTGAAGATATCTGCAAGTTGTTCTTTAGTAGAGACATATTCTAAGGAAATATGACCTTTTTCAACATGGTCTCTTAAAAAGTGGTGCCTAATCTCGATATGTTTTGCTCTAGAGTGTAGAACTGTGTTTTTGGAGAGATTGATGGTACTACTGCCATCACAGTAAATAATGGTATTCTGAAAATTTAGCTTATAATCTGCCAGAGTTTGTTGCATCCATAAGATCTATGCACAACATAGACCTGCTGCTATATATTCAGCTTCAGTGGTGGATAGAGTTATAGAGTTTTGTTTCCTGCTGAACCAAGAAACAAGTGAATGACCAAGCAACTGACATGTCCTACTAGTGCTTTTTCGATCTAATTTGCATCCTGCATAATCTGCATCACTGTATCCTACTAAAGTTAATTGATTCTGTGAAGAATAAAATAAGCCAAACTCCTTGGTACCCTATAGATATTTAAATATATGTTTAACTGATTTTAAGTGTGATGCTCTTGGAGAGGCTTGATATCTTGCACAAGTACAAACACTAAACATTATATCTGGTCTACTAGCTGTTAGATACAGAAGTGATCCAGTCATACCTCTGTATTTCTTTTGATCTACTGGAATGCCTGAAATGTCCTTATCAAGTTTTTCATTACAGTTCATTGGAGTGCTTGCTGCTTTGGATTTATCCATACCAAATTTCAAGAGAATCTCTTTGCAAAATTTTTCTTGATTCAGGAAAATGCCATGCTTAAGTTGATGAATTTGCAATCCTAGAAAGAACTTTAATTCTCCCATAAGACTCATCTCAAATTCATTCTTCATTAAGATTTGAAAATCATTACATAGATTCTCATCTGTGGCACCAAAAATGATATCATCCATGTAGATCTGAATAATTAACATATTAGAACCTTCAGATTTGATGAATAAGGTGTTGTCTGCAGTTCCTATGTTAAATTGATTCTCAAGAAGGAAACTCTTCAGTTTATCATACCATGCACGTGGTGCTTGCTTCAAATCATAGAGAGCTTTATTCAATTTGTATACATGGTTTGGATTTTCTTCATCTTCAAAACCTGGTGGTTGTTCTACATATACTTCTTCTTGTAGAATGCCATTAAGAAATGCACTTTTAACATTCATCTAATAAAGCTTGATTTTTATACTACTTGCAAAAGCAAGTAACATTCTAATTGCTTCAAGTCTTGCAGCAGGTGCAAAAGTTTCTTCATAGTCGATTCCTTCCTGTTGGTTGTATCCCTGAGCAACAAGTCTAGCTTTATTTCTGATAATACTACCATTATTGTCAAGTTTGTTTTTAAACACTCATTTAGTACCAATAATTGATTTTTCGATGGGCCTTTCAATCAATTTCCAAACTTCATTTTTCTTGAACTGATTTAGTTCCTCTTGCATGGCCATGATCCAGTATTCAACATTGCAGGAATCTTCAACTGTTGGAGGTTCAAGTTTAGACACAAAAGCACAATAATTACAAATATTGTGAATTTTGCTTCTTATTTGAACACCTTGATTTATATTCCCAATAATTTTCCTAATGGAATGATCATACTTTGTATTCCATGCTTTTTCTATCTTAGTAGGTGTAGGCAGTGTTGAACTATCCTTTTTCTAAGGAATTTTCTGATATATTACTTCACTTTCACTTTCACTGTCTATTGTTAGCCACTTTAATTTTCCTACCATGTCTTCATCAAAGAATACGTTTATTGACTCTTCTACTCTTCTTTTATGTTCAAAATAGACCTTGTAGGCCTTGCTTCTTGAAGAGTATCCAACAAGTAGAGCAGGATCAGATTTTGCATCAAATTTGTCCTTTCGATCCTTTGTATTAAGCATAAAACATCTTGATCTGAAGACCTTAAAATATCCAACATTTGGTATTTTACCACACCATAGTTCAAAAGGTGTCTTATGTAGGATAGGTCTAAGGTGAGTTCTGTTTATAGAATAACATGTAGTATTTACACCTTCAGCCCATAGAGACTTTGGTAGATCAGATGCATTAAGAATTGTCCTTGCCATTTTTTGTACTGATCTATTTTTCCTCTCTACAACTCCATTCTAAGCAAGAGTTCTTGGACATGAGAATTCTTGCAGTATGCCAAAAGAATTGCATAATTCTTCAAATTCTGAATTTTCAAATTCACCTCCATGATCACTTCTGATATTCTTCACAGTTGAATCTTTTTCATTTTGAATTATAATACAGAGATGTTTGAATTCATCACAAGCTTCATTCTTGTGTGTTAAGAAAATAACCCAAGTGAATCTTTTATAATCATCAACTACCACTAAGGTATATTTTCTTCCTCCTAAACTAGCTGTCTGTGTAGGACCAAACAAGTCCATATGCAATAGATCCAATGGTTGACGTGTGGCAATGTCTTCAATACTCTT
This sequence comes from Cymodocea nodosa, assembly GCA_036874045.1. Classification (NCBI taxonomy): domain Eukaryota; kingdom Viridiplantae; phylum Streptophyta; class Magnoliopsida; order Alismatales; family Cymodoceaceae; genus Cymodocea; species Cymodocea nodosa. The sequence continues at coordinate 2,721,853 of CM072345.1, forward strand.
GTGTGTTGATTTCTTTTGTTTTCCAATTGTACAGTCACTACACAATTTATCTCTCTTGAATTTGAGCTTAGGCACACCTCTAACAAGATCATGTTTGGTCAATTTTCTTATAAGTCTCATGTTTGCATGATTAAATCTTTTATGCCATAACCATTCATCTTCATTAGAAGCAACTAAACATGCATCACTAGATATAATATCATATGGAAATTCCAAAGTATAAATTGAATTATTTCTATATCCAGTAAATTTAATATCATGTGTATCCTGTTGTAATATAAAACAGTTTTCTACAGTAAAAAGTATATTTTAACCTTTGTCACATAATTGACCTACACTTAGCAGATTCTCTTTTAAACCATTTACATGTAGGACATTTTCTATTTTTCCATTTTTAGATGCAACATTTCCTATGGCAGTAATTCTACATTTTTCATTATTACCAAACATAACAAATCCTGAATTTATTGATTTAATAGATTCCAGAAGTCTTTTCTGTTAGGACCTTAAGGCTTACCAGAAGGGGGGTGAATGGTAAAAATTTGTTTCTTAACCTTTTAGAAATAGTTTAATGTAAAGTGATAGCAAACATACAATAAAAGAAATCACATAGAGAATTTTAGGTGGTTCACCACTAACGGCTAGTCCACCCCCAAGGGATACTTGGGCTTCACTAAACTCTTGTAAACTTACAATCACTTGCTTTAAGGTTTAAGCAAGAACCAACTAACCATTCACTTGAGCTTCCTTGTCGAAGCTTCAATCAATCCTTTCTCTGAAGTTTTAATCTATGTACTTCAATAAACACTATCTTGTGAACAATAGAGTTGAATGCATGATGAGCTTCTGAAATTTGGTCTATAAGTGTTGAAGATGATTTGATCTCTAAAGCTTTTTTTATGTTAAGCTTGGTGTAAGTATATGTATCAGCAAAGCGCTGCTTAAATCCATTGTTTGTATCTTGTATATATACCTGGCATGTGCAACGATCATATTTTCTTCAAACGGATGTATTCTATTGTACTTGATTAGACTCCAGTCCCAAATACGGTAAGTTACCGTTCAGAAAGTCATTTCAAGATGTCTTACCGATTTTCCTATCATTTCAGATAGTTAGCTGTGTAACTCTCCGAAGAGTATCTGTAACTCACCGAAAGATCACTTAAACTTTACTACCAGGTAGGATTCCAAAATATTTACTATGAGCTATCATTCAATCGGATACTTATAACTGTAACTCACCGAACAGTTATATAACTATTGGATAGTTGGTCTCTATTAACTTTCTAATTGTTTCAATTTAGCACGTGCATAAAAGGCTGACTTAAGTTTCAGATGGTTATCCCTGTAACTCACCGAAATGCTTCAGGATTTCGGATAGTTATCTTTCTAACTCTCCGAAAACTTATTTGAACTTCTTTCTGGAATTCTGCACGTGGGAAATTCAATGACTTAAGTTTTAGATGGTTATCCCTGTAACTCATCGAAATGCTTTAGGATTTTGGATAATTATCTTTCTAACTCTCCGAAATCTTATTTGAGCTTCTTTCTGGAATTCTGCATGTGGGAAATTCAATGACTTAAGTTCCGGAAAGTTATACCTGTAACTTACCGAAAAACTCGAATAGTTATCTAACTCTCCGAAAAGAAAACTTGGATAGTTATCTAACTCTCCGACAAGTATTTTAAGCTTCCGTTCTGTATTACTGCACATGATTTATTGAATGACTTAACTTTAAGATAGTTATACCTATAACTCTTCGAAAAGTCCTTTAAGCTTCTGGATAGTTAACTCCTTAACTATCCGATCATTCAATCCTCCTTAACCTGAGAAATACACTTTTTAACTGTTCAATTTTCTACAGCAACATATTCTGAGATTTACTGCCACTTATTTGCTGCTTCGATTTGTTTGTCTTCTAATCTTTTTGCTGTACAGACTAATCCTGATAAATACAATTCAAAACCTTACATTGATTTTTGCACTATCAAAATCTAGAGGTCCTTTCAATCTCCCCCTTTTTGATAATGGCAAAAACCTTACAATGTATTACATGTATTTCTCTCCCTATATATCTATACAGAAAAGCACACGAGGAATAGAGAATAATGTAAATTTAAAGACTCCCCCTGATTTTCTGAAATCACTCCCCCTGAATTTCTCCCCCTACTTTACTACAGCTTTGCTTACCAAACTATGATATTTCTCCCCATTTTTTGCCAATTGTCAAAAAGAAGTGAGAAGACAAATATCAGTTGGTGGAGGAATTATAGCTGAGTATCAAAATGTCTAAGTTGTTGCAAAACAGAGAAGTTAGTAGAACAAGCTCCTACTTGTGAGCTTGGAGAGTAGATTATAAATCATATAAAGAACAAATCCCTAAATTTCGTCTAATATGATTAAATGCAGCTTCAGATAATGGTTTGGTGAAGATATATGCAAGTTGTTCTTTAGTAGAGACATATTCTAAGGAAATATGACCTTTTTCAACATGGTCTCTTAAAAAGTGGTGCCTAATCTCGATATGTTTTGATCTAGAGTGTAGAACTGTGTTTTTGGAGAGATTTATGGCACTACTGCCATCACAGTAAATAATGGTATTCTGAAAATTTAGCTTATAATCTGCTAGAGTTTGTTGCATCCATAAGATCTATGCACAACATAGGCTTGCTGCCATATATTCAGCTTTAGTGGTGGATAGAGCAATAGAGTTCTGTTTCCTGCTGAACCAAGAAACAAGTGAATGACCAAGCAACTGACATGTCCCACTAGTGCTTTTTCGATCTGATTTGCATCCTGCATAATCTGCATCACTGTATCCTGGTAAAGTTAATTGATTTTGTGAAGAATAAAATAAGCCAAACTCCTTGGTACCCTGTAGATATTTAAATATATGTTTAACTGATTTTAAGTGTGATGCTCTTAGATAGGCTTGATATCTTGCACAAGTACAAACACTAAACATTATATATGGTCTACTGGCTGTTAGATACAGAAGTAATCCAATCATACATCTGTATTTCTTTTGATATACTGGAATGCTAGAAATGTTCTTATCAAGTTTTTCATTTGAGTTCATTAGAGTACTTGCTGCTTTGGATTTATCCATACCAAATTTCAAGAGAATCTCTTTGCAAAATTTTTCTTGATTCAGGAAAATGCCATGCTTAAGTTGATGAATTTGTAATCCTAGAAAGAATTTTAATTCTCCCATAAGATTCATCTCAAATTCATTCTTCATTAAGATTTGAAATTCATGACATAGATTCTCATGTGTGGCACCAAAAATGATATCATCTACGTAGATCTGAATAATTAACATATGAAAACCTTTAGATTTGATGAATAAGGTGTTGTCTGCAGTTCCTATGTTAAACTGATTCTCAAGAAGGAAACTCTTCAATTTATCATACCATGTACGTGGTGCTTGCTTCAAACCATAGAGAGCTTTATTCAGTTTGTATACATGGTTTTGATTTTCTTCATCTTCAAAACCTGGTGGCTGTACTACATATACTTCTTCTTGTAGAATGCCATTAAGAAATGCACTTTTAACATCCATCTGATAAAGCTTGATTTTCATACTACTTGCAAAGGCAAGTAATATTCTAATTGCTTCAAGTCTTGCAAAAGGTGCAAAAGTTTCTTCATAGTCGATTCCTTCCTGTTGGTTGTATCCTTGAGCAACAAGTCTAGCTTTATTTCTGATAATACTACCATTGTTGTCAAGTTTGTTTTTAAACACCCATTTACTACCAATAATTGATTTTTCGATGGGCCTTTCAATCAAGTTCCAGACTTTATTTTTCTTGAACTGATTTAATTCTTCTTGCGTGGCCATGATCCAGTATTCATCATTGCAGGCATCTTCAACTATTGAAGGTTCAAGTTTAGACACAAAAGCACAATAATTACAAATATTGTGAATTTTGCTTCTTGTTTGAACACCTTGATTTATATTCTCAATAATTTGCCTAATGGGATGTTCAGACTTTGTCTTCCATGCTTTTTTTGTCTCAGTAGGTGTAGGCAGTGTTGAACTATCCTTTTTCTGAGTAAATTTTTGATTTATTACTTCACTTTCACTTTCACTGTCTATTGTTAGCCTCTTCAATTTTCCTACCATGTCTTCATCAAAGAATACATTTATTGACTCTTCTACTCTTCTTTCATGTTCAAAATAGACCCTGTAGGCCTTGCTTCTCGAAGAGTATCCAACAAGTAGAGTAGTATCAAATTTTGCATCAAATTTGTCCTTTTGATCCTTTGTATTAAGCACAAAACATCTTGATCCGAAGACCTTAAAATATCCAACGTTTGGTATTTTACCATACCATAGTTCAAAAGGTGTCTTATGTAGGATAGGTCTAAAGTGAGTTCTGTTTATAGAATAACATGTAATATTTACAGCTTCAGCCCATAGAGACTTTGGTAGATCAGATGCATTAAGAATTGTCCTTGCCATTTCTTGTATTGATCTATTTTTCCTCTCTACAACTCCATTCTAAGCAGGAGTTCTTGGACACGAGAATTCTTGCAGTATGCCAAAAGAATTGCATAATTCTTCAAATTCTGAATTTTCAAATTCACCTCCATGATCACTTCTAATCTTCTTCATAGTTGAATCTTTTTCATTTTGAATTATAATACAGAGATGTTTAAATTCATCACAAGCTTCATTCTTGTGTATTAAGAAAATAACCCAAGTGAATCTTTTATAATCATCAACTACCACTAAGGTATATTTTCTTCCTCCTAAACTAGCTGTTTGTGTAGGACCAAACAGATCCATATGCAATAGATCCAATGGTTGACGTGTGGCAATTTCTTCAATACTCTTGTGTGTTGATATCTTTTGTTTTCCAATTGTACAGTCACTACACAATTTATCTCTCTTGAATTTGAGTTTAGGCACACTTCTAACAAGATCATGTTTGGTCAATTTTCTTATAAGTCTCATGTTTGCATGATTAAATCTTTTATGCCATAACCATTCATCTTCATTAGAAGCAACTAAACATGCATCACTAGATATAATATCATATGGAAATTCTAAAGTATAAATTGAATTATTTCTATATCCAGTAAATTTAATATCATGTGTATCCTGTTGTAATATAAAACAGTTTTATGCAGTAAAAAGTATAGTTTAACCTTTGTCACATAATTGACCTACACTTAGCAGATTCTGTTTTAAACCATTTACATGTAGGACATTTTCTATTTTTCCATTTTCAGATGCAACATTTCCTATGGCAGTAATTCTACATTTTCGTTGTTACCAAACTTAACAAATCCTGAATTTATTGATTTAATAGATTCCAGAAGTCTTTTCTTACCTGTCATATGCTTTGAGCAACCACTGTCAATGATCCACTTGGACATTTGAGCTTTCTTGTCCATGCAGTCCTGCAAGTCATGTTGAAATTAAGACTTTTGGTACCCATATCTTCTTGGGTCCATCACTGTTAGTCCTTTGTATATTAAACCTATTACCTTTTGGTAGCCATATAGACGTAGATCTCTTCTTAATGACAAACATAGTGGTGCCATCTTTGTAAGATCTAATTTTTCCACCACAGTAAGGGGTTTCCTATGGTACAGCATACCCTAGGCCAAATTTACTTTTTCCTATTCTTTGAGATCCTATGATTTTGTTTAAACTATTTTCACCCTTAGTAGATTTACATACAATTTTCTTTAAATCAGTAACTTCAGATAATAGATTTTTATTTTCTTCTTTCAGATCAAAATTTTTACAACTATAGCTATCCATTTTAGTTTTCAATTCCCTATTATCAACTTGGGCTTTTTTTAGTTCAGTAAAAACATCTTCTAGATAGGAATTTGAACTCTTTAATTCTTTCTTGTACTTCTTACATTTTACATATAAGTTATCTACTGTACAGAGAAGACTATCTATATCTACATCATCATTTTCTTTTTCTGAGCAATAGGGAGATGTAGAGCATACCTCTTGTGCAACAAAGCACACGTTTGCAGATGCCTCCTCATCTGAGTCTGATGAGCTACTAGATGAACTGCTGTCATCCCAAGTGGCTTTCAATGCCATTTTCTTCTTATTCTTCCTTTTCCATTTCTGTTTGTCCTCCTCCTGTTGAAAAGGACAGTAAAGTTGAATGTATCCCAGTTTCTTGCACTTGTAGCATGTAGAGACTTTTGATTTTGAGGAGCAAGCTTTGCCTCCTTGTCTCATCATCCTTCTGAAGTTCCTGGCCAACAGTAACACTTCATCCTCATCCGAGCTTAATTGATCTTCTGTTGAGGGAAAAGCTAGTTCTTTCTTTTTCTCTACTTTTCTTTCAGTGACTCATTCTTCTTCTTTCCATTCCTTCATTTGGACTTCATGGGCTAGAAGGTTTCCTAACAGATCTTCAACTGAATAGTTATTTAGATCTTTTGAATCCTGTATGGAAGTAGACTTCTGCTTCTATTCGATTGTCAGGCTCTTTAGGATCTTTTGTACATGTTCACGATTAGAGAAACTCCTCCCAAGGCCTCTTAGTTCATTCACAATTTCTATGAATCTAGAAAACATTTCAGTGATACTTTCTTTTTCAAGCATTTTGAATAATTCATATTTTCTTACCAAAATGCTGATTTTAGTATCTTTAACTTGACTGGTTCCTTCATTTGTAATTTGAAGGATCTTCCAAGCTTCATGAGAGAATTTACAAGCAGATATTTTATTATACTGTTCACTAGTTAGTGCAAAGTCAATGGAATTAAGCCCACGAGCATCCATCTGGATGATTCTTTCATCCTCCTCAGTCCAGTCACTTTCATGACTGATTAGAGTTAGGACCATCAAAGAGGGGAGGTCGATGGATATTCTGACCCTCTACAGTGTGGAAAGCCATGATCTCAGATGGTTAAATCTATTAACGAGATCAACCTTGCTCTAATAATAATCGTTAGGACCTTAAGGCTTACCAGAGGGGGGTTGAATGGTAAAAATTCGTTTCTTAACCTTTTAGAAGTAGTTTAATGTAAAGTGATAGCAAGCATACAATAAAAGAAATCACATAGAGATTTTTAGGTGGTTCACCACTAACGGCTAGTCCACCCCCAAGGGATACTTGGGCTTCACTAAACTCTTGTAAACTTACAATCACTTGCTTTAAGGTTTAAGCAAGAACCAACTAACCATTCACTTGAGCTTCCTTGTCGAAGTTTCAATCAATCCTTTCTCTGAAGTTTTAATTCATGTACTTCAGTAAACACTATCTTGTGAACAACAGAGTTGAATGCGTGATGAGCTTTTGAAATTTGGTCTATAAGTGTTGAAGATGATTTGATCTCTAAAGCTTTTTTTCTGTTGAGATTGGTGTAAGTATATGTATCAGCAAAGCGCTACTTAAATCTGTTGTCTGTATCTTGTATATATACCTGACATGTGCAACAATCATATTTTCTTCCAACGGATGTATTCTACTGTACTTGATTAGACTCCAATCCCAAATATGTTAAGTTACCGTTTAGAAAGTCATTTCAAGATGTCTTACCGATTTTTCTATCCTTTCGGATAGTTAGCTGTGTAACTCTCCGAAGAGTATTTGTAACTCATCGAAAGATCACTTAAGCTTTATTGCCAGGTAGGATTCTAGAATATTTACTCTGAGCTGTCATTCAATCGGATACTTATAACTGTAACTCACCGAACAGTTATATAACTGTTGGATAGTTGGTCTTTGTTAACTTTCTGATTGCTTCAATTCAGCACGTGCATAAAAGGTTGACTTAAGTTTCGGATGGTTATCCCTGTAACTCACCGAAAGGCTTCAGGATTTCAGATAGTTATCTTTCTAACTCTCCAAAAATTTATTTGAACTTCTTTCTAGAATTCTACACGTGGGAAATTCAATGACTTAAGTTTCGGATGGTTATCCCTGTAGCTCACCGAAACACTTTAGGATTTCGGATAGTTATCTTTTTAACTCTCCGAAAACATATTTGAGCTTCTTTCTGGAATTCTACACGTGGGAAATTCAATGACTTAAGTTCCGAAAAGTTATACCTATAACTTACCGAAAAACTCGAATAGTTATCTAACTCTCCGAAAAGAAAACTTAGATAGTTATCTAACTCTCCGACAAGTCCTTTAAGCTTTCGTTCTGTATTTCTGCACGTGATTTATTGAATGACTTAACTTTCAGATAGTTATACCTGTAACTCTCCGAAAAACTCGAATAGTTATCTAACTCACCGAAAGAAAACTCGGATAGTTTTCTAACTCTCCGATAAGTCTTTTAAGCTTCCGTTCTGTATTTTTGCACGTGATTTATTGAATGACTTAACTTTCGGATAGTTATATTTGTAACTCTCCAAAAAGTCCTTTAAGCTTCTGGATAGTTAACTCCTTAACTAACCGATCATTCAATCCTCCTTAACCTGAGAAATACAGTTCTTAACTGTTCGATTTTCTGCAGCAACATATTCTGAGATTTACTGCCACCTTTTTGCTGCTTTGATTTGTCTGTCTTCTGATCTTTTTGCTGTACAGACTAATCTAATAAATACAATTCAAAACCTTACATTGATTTTTGCATTATCAAAATCTAGAGGTCCTTTCACTAACAACATACTTGTCTCTCAATTTTTATACTATATAATCATCTTTTTGATTAATGACAAAAAAGGGGAGATAATTATGAGTTTAAATGTATATGTTAAAAAGGGGGAGATGATTATGTGTTCGTTGAAATTTTTTTGAAAGTTTTACTTCTAAGAGATTATTTTTACACAAACAATAGAAATAAGCTTAAGTAAACTTAAGTCAACAAACTTATTTATTGAATTAAAACTTAACCCAACGGAGGTGCTTCATTGAGTTAAACATATTTTATAATTGATTTAATATGGTTTTGTTATCATCAAAAAGGGGGAGATTGTTGAGTATTTTATTTTGATGATGTATATTAAATGAATGTAATCATATTTACTCAATTACTATTGTTTGTGAAAGTAAATTAAGAACATCAATTAATACAGAAAAAAAATTACTGATATAAATACTTGTCTATATTAGATATGAAATTTTTCTAAGTTAAATAACTAGTCGTTAAGTTATACTAACTTTTCATTTAACTAAACGTTAAGTTAACGTGTGTTTTTATTGTAAAGCATGATATGTTTTAAAGTTACATTTTCTGTATCATGTACAGTGCACGTTAAGACAACTTGTTGAGTTAGTGCTTTATTTGTAAAAATGTCATGTGAGAACTCGTTGAAATACAAACACAATATACACTGTGCACTTGTAGTTAAAATACAAATCGGATTTAATATCTAATTTGTGTGAAAGGTTGTTTGTTTACTTCTAAAAGAATTTATTAATATAAGCATAAAAACAAATTAAACAAGTTTATGATTTAACTTTTCACACCAAACAAGTTTTCTATCACCGTTGTCAGGGATTGAGAAGCTAAGCAACTGTGAGTGATGCTTTGTTTTAATAGCAAAGGAAGTGTTGTGTGTTTTATTTTATAATTGAGAATATGGCGTATGCTTATGCTTAAAGATTTTTGAAACCTGTAGTTAGCATATGTGAATTCTGTAATTTGGAAGGTCATGACATCTCTGATTGTTTAAAACTGAGATGACTGCAGATGATTAGATCACATGAACAACAAATGAATTATATTCAATATAATAGAGTCGAGTATGAGAATCCTATAGTCTACCCAACTAATGGTCAGTTTAGAACGTGTAATATGTTGAGAGACAAGGAAGTTTGGGATAGGTATGACAGATTAGAGCATAGCTTAGACCAAAACATGGACAAACTGGAACGATACATGTGTCAACAACAAGAAGTCAACCAATTAAACTATAGGGAAGAATATTTAGAACTTAAAATTGATATCATATATGAAACTGAAAAAACCATAATGAAAATTGATCAAAAATTGAATGCAATGAGATTAGATGATCTGGAAAGAAAACTAAAAGCATTGGATGAATCTACAATGAAATTACAAGTTATGCAATAGGAAAACACAAATGAAAACTTTAAAGTTACAAATTTGCATAATTTGCAAGACATACAGACAAAAGAAAATACCAATGCAATAGAATTTAAAGAATGTAAGTTAAAACTAAAAACACTTGAAGATCGAAATTATGAAAATGAAATACAAGAATATCATGAAAGTAATGAAAATCTAGAAGATGTGTATGTATAACATTAAGATTTGGAACTAATATACCACCAAGAATTCAAAAAGAAAGTAATATGAAGGTAGTAAGAACAAAATTCAAAATGATAATGAAAATGTAATATCTGAAAACTTAGAAACCAATGAAGAAAAATCTAAATCTGAAAATGAGACTAAAAATGATCAAAGGAATGAAAGGAAAGAAAAAGAATCTTGTAAATCACAATCATTAGTACCCTATCTTGAAATATTACAACAAACATTTCCTGAAAAATAAGAAAAAATTAGAGAAATTTTTGAAAAAATACAAGTTAACATTCCTTTGTTAGACTTATTGTAGAAAATGTCACCTTGTGCTAAATTTCTTAAGGATTGGTGTACTAAGAAAAGAGAGCGAAAAGTTTTAAGGAAAGTCTTTTTAGCTGAGCAAAGTAGTTTCCTATTTCTACCACAAATTTTTAAAAAGTTATCTAATCTTGGAATCCCTGTTATATCATGCACCATAGGAAATACCATTCTAGAAAGAACCTTAATAGACCTAGGTGCAGGTATAAATGTTATGCCGAGTGATATATTTGCATCCTTAGGATTAGAAGGCTTGATCTCTACTAGGACTGTTATTCAATTAGCTGATAAAAGTATAAGATACCTTATAGGAAAAATAGAGGATGTCCTAATTAAAATCAAAAACTTCATATATCCTATTGATATTGTGACTTTGGATTCTCAACAAATTAAGCATCAAAATTAGGATACATCTTTAATTTTGGGAAGGCCATTCTTAGCAACATCAAGGGCTATTATAAATTATAAAACTAGAGTGATGAAGTTAGCATATGGTAATGAGGATACTTAATTAAACTTTTTCAAACCAGAAAAGTTTGAGGAGTTAGAAATGTCCTTACATACTGTAGACGTTTTAGAGGATGAAGGAGATATGCTAGATGATGTGATTTAAGAAGAACTAAATAGGCAACTAAATTCTGAAACTTTAGAAGTAAGTGAAAGCATAAATGTAGAAGGAGATTAAGAAGAGATTTATATAGAAGATGAAAATGTTCAATTAGAAGCTCTAGCTTCTGATGATCAACATTTAGATTTAAAACATTTACCTCCTAAATTAACCTATATATTTCTAGAAGAAAAATGAACATGTACAATCATTATTGCTTCAGATTTAAAAGAGGATCAAATTGCTAAATTAAAAGATGTAGTAAAAACTTATAAAGAAGCAATAGGTTGGACTGTGACTAATATAAAATGGTTAAATGCAATTATATGCTGTCACCATATATATTTAGAAGAGAATGTTAAACTAATTAGAATTCCTAAGAGGAGATTAAATCCAAACCTTAAAGAAGTAGTCAGGAAGGAAATAGTGAAATGGTTAGATAATGACATAATTTATTTGATTTTTGATAGCTCATGGGTTTGTCCAATTCATGTAGTTCCAAAGAAATCAGGATTAACAGTTATTAGAAATGAAAGTTAACACTTGATACCTACTAGAATTCAATCAGGCTGGAGAGTGTGTAAACTATAGAAAGTTGAATGTTGTGACTAGAAAAGATCACTTTTCCTTACCTTTTATAGACCAAATGCTAGAGAAATTAGCAAGGCAAGAATATTTTTGTTTCCTAGATGGGTATTCAGGATATAACCAAGTTATAGTAGCATTAGAGGATCAAGAGAAAACAACTTTCACATGTCCTAATAGAACTTATGCTTTTAAGAGAATGCCATTCAGATTATGTAATGCACCAGCGACCTTTTAAAGGTGTATGTAAGGCATATTCACTAGAATGAATGAAGATATTTTAGAAATATTTATGGATGATTTTACTGTATATAGAACTTCATATGAAGTATATTTAAACAATTTAGACCAAGTATTAAAATGCTGTGTGGAAAAAAATCTGGTTCTAAATTGGAAAAAATGTCACTTCATGGTTAAACAAGGAATAGTCTTGGGACATTGTTTCAAAGAAATGGCTGGAAGTAGATAAAGCTAAAATAGAAGTAATTTCTAATCTACCCAAACCTAAATTAGTAAAAGATATTAGATCATTTCTAGGACATGCTGGATTTTATAGAAGATTTATTAAAGATTTTAGCAAAATAGCTAAACCTTTAACTAATCTATTAAAAGATGTCTCATTCAACTTTGATAAAAATTGTAAAGAAGCATTTTTCAAGCTTAAAACTAGCTTAATTTCAACTCTTATAATACAAGCACCTGATTGGAGCCATCCATTTGAATTAATGTACGATGCATCTGATTTTACTGTAGGAGTAGTGTTGGAACAAAAGATAGAAAAATCTCCTAAAGTGATTCATTATGCAAGCAAAACTTTAAATGATACTCAAGTTAATTATATAACTACTGAAAAAGAGCTGTTAACTGTTGTGTTTGCCTTACAAAAGTTTAGATCATATCTGATTGAAGCTAAAGTGATAGTATATACGGATCATTCAACTTTAAAACACCTAATAGCAAAGAAAGAGACTAAACCTGATTGATCCGATGGATATTATTATTACAAGAATTTGATCTAGAAATTAAAGATAAAAAAGGTTGTGAGAATGTAGTAGCAGATCATTTATCAAGATTACAAATAGAGAAATCAAGCATTAAAATTAAGGATAATTTTCCTGATGAACAATTAATGACCATAAACACAATGCCTTGGTATGTAAACATAGTTAATTACTTAGTTATTGGTTCAACACCTAAGGATTGGAAATGACACGATAAGAAATTGTTATTTTCAAGAGAAATATTATTATTGGGAAGACCCATACTTATTTAAGAAATGTCTTGATCTGGTTTTAAGGAGGTGTGTTCCAGAAACTGAATATCAAAGCATATTGTCTTTCTGCCATGACTAAGCATGTGGAGGGCATTTTGGTTAAGGGAAAACAGTTGCCAAACTTCTGCAATGTGGATTTTATTGGCCAACATTATTCAAAGATACTTATAAATACTGCTTAAGTTGTTTAAAATGTCAACAAATAGGAAGAATATCAAAGAGGAATATGATGCCTCTGAATCCTATTGTTGATGTTGAAATCTTTGATGTGTGGGGAATAGATTTTATGGGTCAATTTCCTATGTCTAATCAATTTAATTATATATTGTTGGGGGTGGATTATGTATCTAAATGGATAGAAGCTATTCTTACAAAAACTAATGATAACAAAGTGGTAATACATTTTATAAGAACTAATATAATTGCCAATTTTGGAATACCTAAAGCTATTATTAATGATAGAGGAACTCATTTCTATAATAGAAGTTTTGAAGCATTAATGAAGAAATATGGAGTAAATCACAAAATTGCAACATCATATCATCTGCAAACAAGTGGACAAGTAGAAAGTGCAAACAAACAAATTAAGTTAATCTTAGAAAAAGTAGTAAATCCTACTAAAAAAGATTGGGCTAATAGATTAATAGTTGCACTTTGGGCTTATAGAACTGCTTATAAGACGAGCTTAAGTATATCACCTTTTAGACTAGTATATGCAAAAAGTTGCCATTTACCAACTTAAATTGAACATAAAGCTTATTGGGCATTAAAAACTCTGAACACTAATTTAAATCAAGTTGCTGAAAATAGGAAAATGCAATTGATTGAATTAGAAGAATTTAGGAATGAAGCTTATTCGAAAACTACAAAAGAAAAAGAGAAAATGAAGTTCTAACATGACAAGAAAATTATTCCAAGAACTTTTGAAATAGGACAAGAAGTATATCTTTATATGACTAGACTTCATAACCATCCAAGAAAATTAAGATCTAGATGGGTAGAACCTTAAATAATTTGAAATATTTATTCCTATGGAGCTATTGAAATTGAAAATCCTAAAAATCAGAATATATTTAAAGTAAATGGACAAAGGCTTAGACCTATTTTGAAGATTCCAAAAAGTTCCTTTGGAATTATAGAAGAAGTAAGAGTAGACAACTACTAGAGCTTTGCTTAGTAAGAAATAGATATAAGTACTAAAAAAAAACATAAAAAAATCTATATATATTATATTGAGTGAAATGTCAATTTTATCGAAGCATAGTATCAGTTAAATCGATAGAAAAAAGAAAATAATAATAATATTTAATTTCAATTCAACCGAGGAATATAATGGTTAGACTGAAATTCTAATATGTTGAAAAATTAGGAGTCAGTCAGACCGAAAATTCTTTGGTTTTGACCAATGTAGGATCGAATGGTTACACAAGAGGAGGGTGAATTGTGTTTTTCAACTTTTTTAACTATATTGAAACTTCAAAAATAAAAATAAGTAGAGACACTATTTTAATCAAATCATTTTATTCAAGGTTTCAATTACAATATACAATTCAATTCTCCTCTAAAATTGTAGATGCAATTATTTAACGATACCATGTTTTATCTAATCAATTTCATAACTACAAATAAAGAAAAATAATTTACGGAATTTAAAACATTTCTCCCTATTCGAGATTTTTTTTTTCTTCTTCTTCTTTTGCAATTCTTCAGTGACAAATATCTGACTTTCTCTGCTTCACCGAATTTGCTTTCTTTTAATACTATAGATCTTTAGTGACATAAATCTAACTTTTTCTTCTTCATTGAATTTTCTTCCATCTGAGAGCTTTTCCCCAAATATGTGTTTTTGATCCTTGAAAATATATTTCTTTTGGTGTGCAGGGATAATTGATCAATGAGAATTCTATACCTTTTATACTGTATATTCACTTCATGCATATCCTCTATGTTCAATCACTATCAGTTTTCCACTCTTCACGTTGTTCAAGCTTTAATTTTGCCCATTTTTAATGAATTTTATAAGTAATTTTGCATGATATTATCTATCTATGGTGGATAAATGATATTAATTATGGGTAATATAAGTCTTGAAATATAGTGTAATATAGAAATTTAATTAACAAGTGCATCCCCCATTGGATATAATTTTACATGGAACATATTGATTTATTTTGCATGTCCTATGTTGGCTAACGTCTCTTGGAGTTCAACTTCCACTAATTGTAGGTAACATACATATGGGAGGAGCTTAATGCAAAAGACCAAAGAAGATGTAAAGAATCAAAAGTTGGTGGACTAAACTTTAAAGAAGAGGACATGCCAACTCCTTATTGGCCCTCCTAGATCTATGGCATCTTATTGGCTTGGTGATAAAAGCAAGGTGCCACATCAAAGAGAGAGAAGACACAACAACATCAATACAAGGGGAGAGGATTTTCGGCCAACAAACTTGGGGTGCTTCCAACGAGAGAATACCAAAGGAGAAGAAGCTTGGAGGTGAGGCTTGTGCTTCCAAAGAGAGACCATTCATTCATGCTATTCACCATTCCAAGGGCTAAGGAGAAGACGTCCAAGCTTGGAGGTGAAGTTGCTACCAAGTTCCATTGAATTCAAAGCTCTAGAGAAGAAGATAAGAAGCTCCTAAGGTAGTGACAACTCTTAGAGTTTATTATTTTCTTGTATAGAAGGAAGAATTGATGAGAAATGGTGGTGAACATCTCAATTATATGTCTTCTTAGCTAGATAGAGTTCAATGAATGTATATGAATGTTTAATTCTTCTTTTCAACTTCTAATTTGCATCCTCTATTCACGTGTATTGTTGGGGCTGTTGGTGAGGCTTTCACACGAGTGAATGACACTCACCAATGGTGGCTTGGCGCATTTGAGAAGAAGGTATGAATTGAAAGAAGAAGAAAATAAGTGTTGATGTTCATTTGAATGAAGAACCTATCATTTATATCTAGTTGTTAATTTTAATTTCAGTAGTTAATTGAGTTTGTTATATCTTATATTGATCACATTTTGTCCTAATCAATCTCCAAAAAGAATTTCTAATGCAAGTAGTATAGTATAGTTTAGCTAGATTAGCAAATAGCATAGTTGCATGCATTTAGTATAAATTAGAATAGAGTAGTATAGTCTATTGAACCTTCTTGTTTTATTTTTCTTTCTTCAATTTTGATGCATTGATATCACTTCTGAAATCACGTGGAACTTGTGTGCATATTATAATTGAATGGGTTGATAGATTTACAAGTAAAGAAATTGATTCACATCACCATTTTCCACTACACATTGCCTTGAAACTACATGATTTGTGAGCTTGTGTTAATTTTGATTATTCTACATTCACATGTCATTAATTTACTGAAGTATAGCTAAGAGCTTGAGGAACAAGTTGAGTAATAGTTGATTAAGTCATAAACACAATCCTTGTGGAAGAATAACCTGTATTTGCCATGTACACCAAAAGAACTGTGCACTTGCAATAAAGCTTGAGCTAAAAATATAGCTCAACACACGTCTTCTCTTTTTCCTTCATCGAAATACACATGTTCTGTCTCATATTTTCTTTTCGAATTTTCTTTAATCATCAATCATGGATCTCTGAAAAATTTCCTACAAAATAAACTTTCTCATCTAAAATTTTTCATCAAATGTAATAAGAAGTCATTGTGCTAATGTTAACTAAATGAGTAATAGAAGTAGATTTATAACTTAATGAGTTCATCATGTGCCAAATCATGTGACAAGTACTGTAGCTAACCCAACGAACTAAGTCTGTGGTGTTACACTAACTCAACGAACCAGCTTCGTGGTGTTATAGTTAATTCAATGAATCAACTCAATTGTATTATTGATAACTCAATAAACCAATAATAAACAAATGCTTTTATAATAAGAATTTTACCATGTGCAATAATAACATTAAGTTTATAACGCTAACCTAAGGCATTGCCTTAGTGTTCAATATAGCAACTCAACGTGTGCAGTTATGTTAACTTAATAAGTTAAACATGTGCAACTCACGTGATACAATATAACATTTGTAAACTTTAATTTCACCACATGCACAATACTAACTTAATGAGTTTGTCTCTTTATTTTATTCTTTTACTCACTAACTTCATGAGTTCTCACATGGCCTATTTTAACCTTTAAGCATATAACTCGAGTTCTCACGTGACTTTTATACAAATAACACATTAACTCAACGAGTTGTCTAAACATGCACTATTTATGATACAGAAAATATAACTTTAAAACATATCATGATTTGCAATAAAAACACACGTTAACTTATCATTTAGTTAAATGAAAATTTAGTATAATGTAACGACTAGTTATTTAACTTAGTATAATTTCAGATCCATTATAGATAAGTATTTATATTAGTAAACTTTTTCTGTATTAATTGATGTTCTTAATTTACGTTCACAAACAATAGTAATTGAGTAAATATGATTATATCTGTTTATCACATATCATCAAAACAAAATACTCAACAATCTCCCCATTTTTGATGATGACAAAAATCATATTAAATCAATTATGAAATATGTTTAACTCAACGAAGCACCTCCATTGAGTTAAGTTTTAATTCAACAAACAATTTTGTTGACTTAAGTTCACTTAAGCTTATTTCTGTTGTTTGTGTAAAATTCACCTCTTAGAAGTAAAACTTCCAGAAAAATTTCAATAACCATAGAATCATCTCCCCTTTTTAATATATGCATTTAAACTCATAATCATCTCCCCCTTTTTGTCATTAATCAAAAGGATGATTACATAGTATAAAAATCTAAGAGACATATTTATAGCTAAACTTTCTATAAACATTAATAAGAATGAAATCATTTACAGTAAAATGTATTGTTCAAATAATCAAACAATAAATACAAACATTACATTTTGTATTCAGAAACAAGCAAACAGACAAATGACAATACATTTATCTATTCTTCCTAAGGATATTAGTAATAGCAGCACAAATTTTATCTCCTAGATGCCTAAAATCATTTCTAATGACATTCAGCATTGCATCTAAGTTAGGAGGTAGATCGTGTTGCTATTGTACTTGATCTAAATAGTTTTGCTGTTGTGGTTGGTGTTCTGTAATGTCAGGTTGTTGTTGTTACTATTGTTGATGCATTGATTGGTATTTTTGCAAATCTTTAATACTGAAAGCTCTCATGCCTTTAGTTTCAAAGGACCAATTAGATAAAGTTAATTAGTTTGCAAGAAGTCTACATACAGCATCACCAAAAAATAACTTTGAACTCATATGCTATAGTTGAGAAATGAAAACATCAAACCAATTGATTTGAATTCTATTCAAGAGGCCATAAGTTGCATATAAACAACTTTTGCTGACTTCCAGATTATGTCTGACTCTCTAAAATAAATTGGCATGCAGAATATTTGTAATAAACATTGCCTCTGCATTCAGATTTTCCATTAATCTCATTTCTAAATATACATCTGGAATCTTTGATAAAGACTGAATGTCCTATTCCAATTGTCTAACTATGTCAAATCTATTTGTAACAACAACACCTTCATTCTTCAATCCCAAAACTTCAAAAATCAATTCAGGAGATAAGGTAAACTCCTATTGATGTATTTGAGTTGTCAACATATTATTATTCTTGACCAGATTGCTGTAAAAAGTTGCAATAAGCTCTTCGTATTGCTTCCATTTTGTTCCAACTGGCAAGAATTGCATTAAGCCTTGAAACTCAAATAGATCTCTTATTTGCAGTAAATTTCTAAACTTTATTGGGCAAGCATGTAGAATCTGACATGAAATCAATTATTGTATTTCTGCAATGTTTCCTTAGATCTAAAATAAATTGAATTTCCTTGAATTTGTAGTATTCTATACAAAGAAGGTGATACCTAAAGCCTTGATTCAAAATTTAATTCATCTTTAGGAATCTCTTCTTCAAAATGAATGTCATTGTGTTCCTTTGTCAAAATATTTTCTTGAAGCTGCTCAAGTAAACTTGATTTTGCAGCTTCAACAAAGTGAGGAACATTTTCAATATCTGTTACATCCATTTGTTTAGTTTCTATAAAGTGTTCAGAGTTCAAATTTTCCACAAATTCAACAACCTGTATATCTGTCTGTAATTCTTTAGTTTTTGCAATAGATATGTCTATTTGTACATGTTGTGAATTCTCAGACTCTAGTTCTATAGATTCTAAAATAAGCTGATCAACATTAAGTTCTTCTAGAGTCTTATCTTTTTCAATAGCTACCACTCCAGACAATCCAGCCTCTGAACTAGTTACTACCTTAATATTTTCAAGCACATCTGCAATAACTTGTTCAATATCAGTTGTCTGATGCTCTGATTATCCAATTTCCTTATCATTAGGGCTTGAAACTATAGAAAAACTTGAACTAATTTGTTGCGTTGATTGCTTTTTAGTTTTCTAGAAAAAGTGAATAAAGTCTCATCATCATCAGTTTCAGTGTATTCTAAACTGATGAGCTTGTTAGATGCACTGTAAAGTACAATGCCTAGACATACATTGTCCTTGGAATTAAATCATCATCTGATTGTTTTTTTTCAACAACATTTGTTTCCTTAGAAACAAGCTCTTTTTGCTTCATTTTTCTTACTCTCTTTCTCTTGTAGCAAGTCAACTGTTCTTCTTCTATTATTGTTGTTTTCTTCTGAACTATTCCATAAAATTTTTCTGTCTTAATTCTTCAAAGGCACTTTCTATAGTTATTGCCTTTTGAAGACTGTCAACTTTTCTTTGATCAACAACAATATTTGTCTATTTTTCTTTTGAATATAAAGGCGTAGGTATAGCAGATTCATGTTCTTCCTTAAATGGTTGTAGTCTTGTTCCACTGATAGGTGTTTGAGGAATTCTATTAAATGAACTTAATCCTTTTTCTAAATATTTAGCATATTGTTCCAAAAATGCTATCTCCGCACATTTCATGCGATATTCTCTATCATATTTACTTCTTATTCCCATATATTATATACTGTCAGCTGTATTTTGAAGTTCTTGTCTAACTTCATCAAGTATTTCTTTAGAAAAGAAATAGTCACGATATATTTGAGCTAACCTTGTGTCTACTTGAAAAATCCTTTTAAACCATGTACAAGGAACGTCATCTACATCTATTTCTTTGCCTTTTGCATTTCCTCTCTCTTCCTTTTCCTCTACCATACCCTTTGTTGAACTTGGAAAACATCGTCGCAGGTTGTAACAGGAACAAGTGGGAAAGATTTTCAGAAAGATATTTACAAGATAACCTAAGTTCCCATGTAATAAGTGTTAGAATAGGGTTTATGAAGAATAACTTAACGAGTCTATTAGTCGGGTTTGAGTTTTAAATGAATATTGAATAAAGTTTATTCAATTGAGATATCCGAAACATTTAAGCATAATTTGTTGAGTTACCTAACCTAATGAGTAAAACGCTGTCTAGAGGTAGTTTTACACGTTACCTTATATAACATAATGTCTAATTAGTATACTTAGCCAAAAAAACAAGTTTTGGATGTTTTCAATTGAAAACTTCTAAAAACAACATACAAGCTAGAAGTAACTTAAATAACCATTATCTTGAGAACATTGTAAACTATTCTAATATTCCTTTTTATGAACCTAAAATAGTTTGTTTGTCTATTAAATTGTTTCATCAAGATCTTAAGAGGACTAAACTCAGATTAACTAAGATCTATATTCTAAATGATATTAATCTGTTTTTGACATTGTAATTCCTCCCCCTACAAATATACTTCAAATATATTCAATAACATAAAAAATATACTTGTATAAAGTAGGTGTTACTTATAACTATACTTTAAATTTTCCTTTCAGAAACTTTCATTATCTTGAATTCATCAAGAATGATTTCCAGAATCAACTCTAACTGTATATGAATCAAAACATAACTTTAAACTTAATATGATTAACTCAAGCAAAATAAAGGAATGTATCTCAAATAAACACTTTCAAAAGTACTAATTTTGATTCAACAAATCAACAGTCATATTGGTAGAAACCATATTCGATTCAAAGATATCCATAATTAATGAAACAACTTTTATCTTTTCAAAACAAAAAATATTGATAAATTTCTTTAAAAGTTAGTTTGAAAAGCTTGAATCATATAAGAGCTTTCTAATGTACCTATATAAGGAGCTATCAATCAACAATCTCAGGTCTAATCAAAACCTTAGGTTGCTAGATTTAAAGAATTCTTTTTTAGGATAACAATCCTTACATACCTATCTGCTCAAGTACAAGAGGCTCGTGATCAAACTAATCAATAAACTCTCAAAGATTTTCACTTTGTAAGCACTTTTTATTTTAAGCATAATATATATGTATTTCATTAATACAGTTACGATAAAACACAAATCTCATATGATTTTTACGTCTATGATTTTATTGAAAATATGAATCAATGTCAATAAGCGTATACTTTTGATTAGTAGTTTAATATGATTTACATATAAATTATTTTACAAGTTTAATCAATCAAGTCAAACTCATTTTTGATCATATGCACTTTCATTGATCCAAAGAAAAAAATTAATCAAAATTTTAGGATTTCAGAGGAATTTAATGTTTTTCATTAACATTGCTATTTAAAATTTTGAAAAACCATTAAACTTAGAAAAATAAGTAAAATCAATAAGATACTACAATAATGTCATAGTAAATGCATAGTATCTTATGTAGTAATTTAGATATTACTTAGATATTTATGGTAAGTATATAATATCTATGAGGTAAACAACATCATCAACAATATTTATCTTTTGTGGAGTTTAAGCATTTTATACATCACATAGCCTACAAATACCTAAATTTAATCTTACGTTGCAGAATGTAGATTCATCTAGAGGTTTTGTAAATATATCAGCTAATTGATTTTTACTAGACACAAATCCTAATTTAATTTTACCTTTAATTACGTTATCTCTTAGAAAATGATGTCTAACTTCTATATGTTTTACTCTAGAATGTAATACAAGATTTTTGGAAAGATTTATTGTAGAACTACTGTCACAATAAATCTTAGTTGTATCATAAGATAATCCAAAATCTTCTAAAGTTTGCCTTATCCAATGAATTTGAGTGCAACACAATGCAATAGCAACATATTCAACTTCAGTGGTTGAAAGTGTTACATAGTTTTACTTTTTACTAAACCATGACATCAAATTATTTCCTAATAATTGATATGTGTCATTGGTACTCTTTCTATCAAACTTATATCCTGCATAATCAGCATTAGTATATCCTATAAGATCTATTGAACTATCCTTAGAATAATATAGTCTGAAATTTTTAGTTCGCTGTATATATCTAAATATTCTTTTAACAACAATTGAGTGTGATTCTTTAGGATTAGATTGAAATCTAGCACAAGCACACATAGCAAACATAATATCAGGTCTATTAGTTGTCAAATAAAGTAAAGAACCAATCATACTTCTATATTTTCTTTGATCTATTGATTTTCCTATGTCATCAATATCTAACTTTAAAGAAGTACTCATAGGAGTTCCTTGAATCCTTGTATAATTAAAATTAAATTTTTTAAGCATTTCAATTGCATATTTTTCTTGATTTAAAAATATACCTTTATCCATTTGCTTAATTTGAAGTCCTAGAAAATATGAAAGTTCTCCTATCATACTTATTTCAAACTAACTAGTCATCTCTTCAGAAAATATTTTTATCAGTTTATCAGAAGTTGCTCCAAAGATTATATCATCCACATATATTTGAACAACAATCTGATCTTTATCATCTCTCTTGATAAATAGAGTATGGTCTACTTTTCCCATGATATATCCTTGTTCTACAAGAAAAGTAGATAATCTTTCATACCACAATCTAGGTGCTTGCTTCAAACCATATAAGGCTTTCTTCAATTTATACACAGTCAGGATTCTTAATATCTTCAAATCTAGGTGGTTGTTTCACATAAACTTCATTAATTAAACCATTTAGAAATGCATTCTTTACATCCATTTGATATAGTTTAAAATCCATATAGCAAGCATAGGCTAATAATATTCTAATACTTTCTAACGTAGCCATAGGAGCAAATGTTTCATCATAATCAAGTCCTTCTAGTGTATATACCCTTGTGCAACTAATCTAGCTTTTTTTTTATAACTTGACTAGTCTCATTAGTTTTGTTTCTAAAGATCCACTTTGTACCTACTATGGACTAATGTTCTTGTGGAGAGACTAATTCCCAAACAATATTTCTGATGAATTGATTTAGTTCATCTTGCATTGCCACTTTCCAATTTTCATCAAATAATGCTTCTTCTATATTCTTTGGTTCCACCATAGAAACAAACATACACATACTATTTAAATTTACTGAAGCTCTAGTTTTAACTCCCTCATTAATATTACCATGACTTGAGTGATAGGATGTGACGAAGAATAACGTCAATTTCTATGATTCTCCTCAATATTCTCACCAACATCTGAAGATACATTACTTTGATCATTAGTTTGATCATTTAAGTTCATATTTTTAATTTTCTCAGATAAATCAATCTCTCTATTGATCTCTAATTCTTTTGGGAAATTGATCATATCATCATTATCAGCTTTAGATTGAGATTTTCTAGAAGAATTTTCATTAAAGCTTACATGAAGGATTTCCTCAATGGTTCTAAAAGTCTT
This sequence comes from Cymodocea nodosa, assembly GCA_036874045.1. Classification (NCBI taxonomy): domain Eukaryota; kingdom Viridiplantae; phylum Streptophyta; class Magnoliopsida; order Alismatales; family Cymodoceaceae; genus Cymodocea; species Cymodocea nodosa. The sequence goes on from CM072345.1 coordinate 2,745,536, forward strand.
ATTATAAACTCTATAGGCTTTACTTCTAGTAAAGTATCCTACAAAAATTTTGTTGTGCAGAAAGATCAAACAAACGTGGAGCATCTAGGGGTGGCATGGAGAAGAGATCAACGTGGATGAGAGGAATGAGAGTGGAGAATTCGGAAGAACAACAAATTTACCTAGTTCCCCAACACGGGTACATCCACGGGTGATCAATCTATCGTGATTCCTTACTGTATGGTTGCTGGTACAAAAAAGGGGGAGAATGAAATCTAGGGATTTGGCTTATTTTTTTCCCTTAGACGAGGATGATCCCTTATATAGGGACAACGATGGGTGATACCCAAAAGATAAGTTTGTCTCTGTACAAATTACCAAAGAAATACAACCATATACAATGACATATACATATACTTGATGGAAGACACACGCATCACAAATCTCCACCTTGTCTTTCATCAATCTTCACCACGAACAAGTGATAGATCACCAAGACCCAGCGTGGGTCAATAGCAGCAATAGACGTTGAGTAAGTCCAAGCAATGCTTGAACTTGCTTTCAACAACGTCCTTTGTAAACATATCAGCCAGGTTATTCTTTGTGTTAACCTTCATAATCTTTATCTTGTCTTCATTCCTGGGGAAGTGATACTTAACATCAATATGTTTAGTTCTATCATGAAAGACATTATCTTTGGAGAGACAAATAGCACTAAGACTATCACAGAAGATCTCAACTTTATCAATGCGCCAACCAAAGTCTCCAAGTAAGTCTTTCAACCAAATCCCTTCCTTTGCAACTTCGGTCATAGCCACATATTCAGCCTCAATTGTGGACAGAGATATCGTAGGCTGAAGAGTTGATTTCCAACTCACAATAGAACTTGCAAATGTAAAGACATAACTGGATAATGATCTCCTTCTGTCAACATCACTTGCATAGTCTGAGTCTGTATAACCAACCATAGTACAACCCTAATCTACTGCATACATCAAGCCAACGCTTGGAGTTCCTTTCAAATATCTGAATATCCTTTTAACTGCTTTCCAATGTTCCCTGCCTGGATTGGACATGAACCTACTAACAACACTCAAAGGATATGCCAAATCAGGCCTAGTGCATACCATAGCATACATAAGACTTCCAACTGCCTGTGCATAAGGAACTCATTGCATATCAAGCTTTTCAGAATCAGTTTGTGGACACATTGCAGATAACAATTTGACATTTCTGTCATAAGGTGTGCTAATGACTTTGCATGAAGCCATACCAAATCTGATAAGGATCTTTTCAATATACTTCTATTAATTCTGCCAGCTGGACCAAGATCCTTCATATCAAATTCTGATTTTAATGTATCCTTTAGCTCCTGTATCACTTTGATATTCTTCGCAGCTATAAGAATATCATCAACATACAATAACAAATAAACATGTGTATTCTTATCAAGAGTTTTAACATATACACATGAATCATAGTTGCTGCATCTAAAACCAACTTTAACTATAAAGGCATCAAACCTCTTGTACCATTAGCGTGGTGACTATTTAAGTCCATATAAGGATTTATTTAATTTGCGTGTTTAGAATGAAAAAGTACATATTATTAACGATTAAATGATGGTTAATTGCATAATATTTAGCTTATCATATGAGAATTAAGCCATTATGTTATAATTGCACTGTTATATGCTTTAATTGAAGAATCTGCTTAATTTTAGAGAATTAATGTTAATTTAGTATATTTATGAACTGTCGGTAAATTGCAGGCTGAGAAATTCTTAAGTATCCGAAAATGCATCTGAGCATCGGATAGTTATACCTGTAACTCTCCGAAATGTTATTTTATGTTTAAATTGCAGCTGACACGTGTTGAGAGCTGGTAGATTTACTTACGTTATAACTCGTTAAGTTAGTATAACTGCACGCGTTGAGTTACATGAAAATACACTAAGGCAACGCGTTAGGTTAGCATTATAAACTTAAGTTGTTATGTTTTCACGTGTTTTATAGTTAAATCAACGAAGGAAGTCCGTTGAGTTATCTGTAACTCCATGGACTATATATTTTCTAATATGCCACTGTAGCGGTTGCAGGAACATACAGTTGGAAGGAAAAACCACGTTCACACGTATCACGCAAGAATTCAATCGCGGAGGGAGAAAGAAATCATTGCCGTTGATCTGAAGGAAGGAAATCCAACCGATCATTCAAGCAGTAGCAGTTACCACTGAAGAAATATAAAAGAAAAGAAGAAAAAAAGAAAGAGGGTGATCAATGGATGGCTAGTGTATATAGAGGAGGAGCACCGAGCTTTCTACAGACAGTATCGGTGATTCTCCAATGTATCATACCAACCATCGTATCACCACCACAATCACCAATCATCGGAGGTCTGTGAGGATACTTGCCTGATGTCGGGTCGATTCCAAGCCAAACACAGTGCCTGACAACCACTGTAAGGAGTGATCACGTCGCGGGAAGGGAAGACATTTTCACTAAGCGCCGACTCATATTTCAGGAGATCGTAAAGCTTTTAGCCTTGGCTTCGGGTTGATGCCTGTATGCTGAAGAGGAGATCATCTTGCAATTCTGGACTTGCGATTCTATAGGGAGAGGAGACAGAATTGTAAGTGGTTCAATTTTCAGTGGTGTAATCGTGTTGCAAGTAGTGTTGGAAGTATTTACTGTCAAGTGAAATTACTTTACATTTCACCTTTCGCCCATCACATAAAAACAAAAATACCCAAAACAATTTATCTTTGTTTGTATGTTGTATTTGAGTGTTGTATTGTTTGTGTTGTATCAAGATTAATGTTATCTGTATCAGTTTTATGATTGTTTTATGTTAGTTTTAATTTTACAGTTTACTGAAATTGGTTTGTACAAAACAACTTAAAGATTTTAATGGTTACTGTTTGAATCATCTGAATGTTAGTATTGCATAATGATAAATCCAATGTTAACTAGCATTAAAGAGCTTAATTGATGTTATTTACAATCTGTGGAATCGCCCAATGGTTGGCCGAATTCCTCTGTAAATAGCAATATTATAAAGAAGAGACAAACTCGTGGAGTTAACTTAATCCACGAGGATAGTCCGTTGAGTTAGCCATAACTCAACGAACTTAGTCCGTTGAGTTACAGTTAACTCAACGGAGTGCTTATTGAATATAAATTTGAATTGTTCACAATCAAACATTTCTTAAATTCATCAGCAATTCCCTGTGGGATCGACCTGTACTTGCACACTAATACAATAGACACTGTGCAATTGCAGTTAAAGTACAAATTGAAATTAATATCTAAATTGTATTAAAGGTTGTTTGTTTACTTCTAAAAGAAAGAATAGGCATAAAGATAAATTAACTAAGTAAAAATAGAAGTAACAAATCCAAGTTTTTCTAGTGTAGTGCTAGGAAAACACAAACACACACCCAATCAGATTTACCTTTCACCAAAAACCCTGTTGGTTGTTCCATCCAAATATCTTCTTCTAACTCACCATGCAAGAAGACCGTCTTTACATCTAGCTGTTCCAATTCTAAATTCTGTGCTGTAGCAATAGATAACAAAATTCTAATAGATGCATGACGTACAACAAGAGCAAATACCTCATTGAAGTCAACTCCTTCTTGCTGTGAATAACCTTTGGCGACTAATCTTGCCTTGTGCTGCACACCTGCATTGCCTTGAGTCTCAATCTTCTTCTTACAGACCCATTTGCAACCAACAATATTTGTGTTCTTTGGACGTTTCACCAGTTCCCAAGTCTTATTCTTATGGAGAGATTGGAGTTCCTCCTCCATAGCAGACATCCAAAGACCAGATTTTGAATCTTTCATTGTAGCTTCATATGTAGGTGGATCAATAGAATCCTCCACCTCAATTGCTACCTATAAGGCAAAAGCAACCAAAATGTCGTAGCCATATCTAATCGGAGGTCTAACGTCTCTTCTAGGACGATCTTTGCTAATGGTTCTTGGTGGTGGTTGCTCCACCTCTTCCTCCTCAATTTCATTTTCTTGAGTTTCAGATGAAGTTTCTCTAATTTCAACTTGATCAATGATAGGCGGCTGTTGTGCATCATCTATCTCCATCTATTCAGGAAGGGTGTGCTCAATTTTTGGTGTTTCACTTGCTAGTCTATTTATTGCTTGCAAAAGAGAATTCTCATCAAAAGTAACATCACGACTATATATTACTTTGTGAGACTCAATATCATATATCCTGTATCCCTTTACACCAACACCATTGCCCACAAATATGCCTTTCTTGGCACGTGGTTCCAATTTGCCATTGTTCACATGATAGTAAGCTAGACATCTAAAAATTCTGAGCTTTGAATAACTAGCAGATCTTTTCAGCCATACCTCAAGAGGTATCTTCCCATCTAAGGCACTAGAAGGGGACCTGTTCACTAGATAGGAAGTTGTGTTAACAGCCTCTACCCAAAACTTCTTGCTCAAACCTACATGAGACAACATACAATGTGCCTTTTCTAGGAGTGTTCTGTTCAATCTTTCAGCCACTCCATTTTGCTGAGGGGTATACCTAACGGTGTTATGCCGTGTAATGCCTTCATCTTTACAAAAGTTATCAAATTCTTAAGAACAAAACTCAAGACCATTATCAGTTCTAAGATATTTTACCTTTCTATCTGTTTGGTTTTCTCCTTGCTTCTTCCAATGCTTGAAGCAAGAAAAAGCTTCACTTTTGTGTGTCAAAAAGAAAACTCAATTCCTCCTTGAATGATAGTCAATGATAGAAAGAAAATATCTGGAACCTACAATAGAAGGCTGATGTGAAGGCCCCCAACAATCAACATGAATATAATCAAGAACTCCCTTAGAGCTGTGCTGACTGTGTGCAAATGACACTCTTTTCTATTTGCCAAAAACACAATGCTTGCACATGTCAATACAAGCAACCTTGTGTCCATCAAACTTGCCTAGATTACTTAGTTTCTGCATTCCTTTCTGCCCCAAATGACCCATCCTTGAGTGCCACATGATAGAAAAATTCTATTGACCAAATATAGTTGATATAGTTACGCCAACAATTGGAGTGCCCTATAGAATGTATGAGGACTAGATTTGGTTCCCTTCATAACAACTAATGAGCCTTTTAGTATGCTGATCTTCCCCTCACCACCTATATATCTATAACCCTTAGCATCAAGGGCCATCAGTGAGATCAGACTTTTTCCAAACTTTGGGACATGCCAAACGTCCTCTAGAATTCTAACTATGTCATCATGTAGTTTAAATTTTACAGTGCCCACACCAACTCTAGAACACACATCATCATTGGCCAAGGTCACTTGACAACCCTCTACCTACTCGTAGGTGTCAAAATACTCCATAGTAGGAGTCATATGATGTGAAGTTCCTAAGTCCATAATCCACTGATCATCAGAATAGACACTGCAACAAACTGTAAGAGAAAAGTCATCACCTGACGTAGAACTGGTTTCTACCACAGCAGCCTTTCCTTTGTTTATGAGCTTGGGACAATGTGATTTCCAATGTCCTTTCTCCTTACAGTAATGGCAAGTATCCTTAGAGTACTTGCCCTTCGACTTGCTTCTGCTTCTATTCTTCCTTCCACTTGTCTCTGGCTTCTTCCCCTGTTCTCTTGCTGCTAAGTTGAGAGGCCAACACCACTTGCCTCATTTCTACCATGCACCATGTGCCTGAGCTCCTTGGAATGAAGGCTGAACCTCACTTCCTCCAGTGTAATTGAATCTCTTCCAACTACACAAGACTGAACAAAGTTTTTATAACTCAATGGGAGTGAACAAAGCAAGATAAGAGCTGCATCTTCATCTTCTATGATTACTCCAATATTCTTGAGTTCCATCAGACTAGCATTTAGCTGATCTAAATGCTACTTGAGAGGTACACCTTCTATCATCTTTAAAGAGAACAGTCTTTGCTTTAACAAGAATTTGTTTGTTAAAGACTTAGTCATATACAATGACTCAAGTTTCTGCCAAAGACCTAAAGAGGTAAAATTCATTAGCAACTTCTATTATAACTTCATTAGACAAACACAACAAGATGGTGGAGTGAGCTTTCTCCTCCTGCAATTCAAACTCTGGCGAATTTCTGTTCAGAGTAGTTTCCTTATTTAAAGGAGCCCAAATACCTTGTTGCTTTAGAAGTGCTTTCATCTTAATTTGTCATAAGCTGAAGCTATTCTTACCATTAAACTTTTCTATCTTCAACCCCGAAGTATTCATGTTTTCAAATCAACAAACAACCAGTAATACACACGATATATAGTCTGATTTCAACAAACACAATTCTACGGCAAGGTACACAATAGCAAGTAATATCTCAACAACAATATGCTATTGAAACTACTGATTTCAACGAAATGCAATCAACCACAAGCCAAGCACACTACTTAGCACAAGTAGTAGCAAATACTCGCACAAACCAAGCACAAAACCATAATCACAAAATGCCCAAAATCCAACAATCAAAGAGTCACTCATCTAGAAAACTACTATGCCCTAGCCAGACGCCTCCTGTTGTATCTCTCTGAATACGAAACTTCTGACCACAAAATTTTAAAGGAAGGAAGTTCAGGAAGCTTAGAACACGTCCTCAAAATTTGAGATGCAACGGAGCACAGACGAGGAAGGCGCACGAGTTGGCACAGAGTGTGCAGACTGGCGCCAGCGACGACGACAGTTATGGCAATGGGGGATATCCTTGCAGAAAAAGCTTGAACCTTGATGAAACTCTTCAAAACTTCAGATGCAAACTCGAAGATGTCCAACCTCGCTCTGATACCAGTTGTTGTGCGGAAAGATCAAACAAACGTGGAGCATCTAGGGGTGGCGTGGAGAAGAGATCAACGTGGATGAGAGGAATGCGAGTGGAGAATTCGGAAGAACAACAAATTTACGTGGTTCCCCAACACAGGTACATCCACGGGTGATCAATCTATCATGATTCCTTGCTGTATGGTTGCTGGTACAAAGAAGGGGGAGAACGAAATCTAGGGATTTGCCTTGTTTTTTTCCCTTGGACGAGGATGACCCCTTATATAGGGACAACGATGGGTGATACCCAAAAGACAAGTTTGCCCATGTACAAATTACCAAAGAAATACAACCATATACAATGATATATACATATACTTGATGGAAGACACACGCATCACAAATTCCTTCATCCGCTTTGGCTTGAAATTTATCCCTTTTATCCATAGTGTTAAGGATAAAACACTTACAACCAAATGGTTTCATATAAGAAATTTTTGGAACCCTATCAAACATATCAAAAGGAGTTTTATTAATAAGAGGTCTTAAGTGACTTCTGTTAATAATATAACAAGCTGTATTCACTACTTCAGCCCAAAGATTTTGAGGTAAATTATGTTCATTTAACATAGTTCTGGCCATTTCCTGAATTGATCGATTCTTACTCTCAACAACACCATTTTGAGAATGTGCTCTTGAAAAAGAATATCTGTGATCAATGCCATGATCTTTACAGTAATTATCCATTTAATCATTTTCAAATTTAGTACCATGATCACTCCTAAGTTTTTTAATAGAGACACTTTGTTCATTTTGAACAAGATTGTAATACATTTTAAATGTTTCAAAAACTTCTGTCTTAGTTGATAGAAAATATACCCAAGTGTATCTAGAGAAGTCATCTACTAAAACAAATACATACCATTTACCACCAAGACTCATGATTCTTGTTGGTCCAAATAAATTCATATATATAAGTTCTAAGACTCTGTTGCTTGATATATCAGTTTTGGATTTAAAAGAGTTCTTATGAAGTTTACCTAACTCACATGCATCACATATGAAATCTTTTGAGTATTTAATCTTTGGTAAACCTCTCACTAAATTTTTTCTAGATAATTTATGCAACAGTTTCATATTTATATGCTCGATCCTTCTATGCCAAAGATATGTATCACTAGTTTCAACTAGCAAGCATGAATTCAAATCAACTACACCAGAAGGTAAAGATAAAATACATACATAACCTTTTCTTTTAGCAATAAACTTAAGTTCATCTGTAATTTTATCAATAATTTTGCATACATTATATTCAAACACTACATAATATCCATTATCAATTAGTTTTATAACACTCGGCAAATTAGATCCTAGGTTTTCTACATATAGTATATTCGAAATAACACAAGTGGGAATTATTTGAACATTGCCCATACCTATGATTTTATCTTTGCTTTTGTTTCCAAATATTACACTTCCTTTCTTGGTATTTTTAAAATTTTTCAATAGGCTTTTCTATTCGGTCATGTGACTTGATGCTCCACTATCTAAAATCCATTTTGATGTTGTTTCCTCCTGCAAAACAAATCAAGAAGAACTGTTTCATAGTACCCAATGTCTTTGAGGACCAAGTTCATTAAAAGCATATTTCTTCTTTTTGTTTAGAAACAACTTAACATTATCATTTACATTCTTATTAGTTATAAGTACTATTGATTCATCATTAGCTTTATACTCACTTATAGAATTATTATTCTTACAAACATCTTGTTTATGTTTAGATGTAGTATAACTAAGACCAAACCGATTTTTATCAGATGTTAATTTATTTTGGTCATGTTCATACATTTCAGCAAGTTCATACCAAGATTTTGTACTTGTATTTAAATTTTCAATACATACAAAATCTTTTTCTCCACACGAATTTTCAAATAAAGAACATGTGGAACCAGTAATTGGTTTAATACTAGTGTTTTGAATTTCATGCTCAGATTTCTGAATTTTCAATTTACTACTATTATCTGAAATTTTAGAAACATTAGTAACTGAATTTTCAGAATAAAAAACAAGATTTTTAAAAACATTAATAGTCATGTTAGAAGTACATTTAGACAAATCACATTAATTATATTATTACTACACGATTCATCCATTGAAGTACCTACTTCTACATATTTATTACCTTGTTTCATGATAAAAGGAATTTTAGTCTTAGATTTACTTAAACTACAACTAATAAATCCTTTGTTGGCTTGAGATTCATGGTATTCAGGATAGTCAAATCCTAAGCCAAATTTATATGACACTATAGGAGTACTAGTTAGATTGTCTAACTTAGTTTGACTTAAATTCCATTTCTCAATGGTGGAATTTAAATCTAGCTCTCTCATTTTTAATCTATCAATCTCTAACTTAAGATCATTTATATCGTTTCTTAATTTTTCATTTTTAGATTCTATCTTTAATTTTTCATCATTTATATTTTGTATTTGTTCATGCAAGACACATTCATTAAATCTAAATTTATGCAAATCTCTAGCATGATTTTCATTATCACATTTAAACTTTTCTAAAGTAGAAGACAGGAAACAATTTTCTTCTTCCATAATAGACAAAGAGTTTCTAATATTCTTATTTTCTAGTTTACAAACTTTAAGTTTTTGTAGTAATGAATGACTTTCAGGATCAAATATTACCTCAGACACATTTGCCATGAAGCACACATAAGCAATGTTTTCTAACTCTTATTCTTATTCTGAATGTGAAGATTTTGATGATAATTCCTTAGATTCAGACTCTTCTGATGTATCATCCCAAGAGACCTTCAAAGCCTTTTTTTTGTAAAACTTTTTCTAAGTTTTCTGAGTTGTCTTCTTCTAATTTGTCCTACTTTGCTTTTCATTTTTCCTTATATGATAATCTGGAGAAAGATGTCCAGGTTTCTTGCAGTTGTAATATACATACTTTCTGGATGAAGAATTCTTTTTATTCAGTGACTTTGACGTTGAGGGTTTGTCATTTCTGTTCCTTTGTTGTTTCCTAGCTTTCCATACTTTCTTGAATTTCCTAATTAGCAAAATCAAATCCTCATCAGAATCAGTAGATATTTTAGAATTTGAATTAATTTCGAAGGCTATTTCTTTCTTCATTTTTAGTTTGTTGTGACTCAGTGAATCATTTAATTGAACTTCATAAGCAATTAAATTTCCTATAAGTTCATTTATAGTATAAACATTTAAATCTCATGATTCCTCAATAGATGTTACTTTCTAAGACCATTTAGAACTTAGGGATCTGACAATTTTTCTCACCAAATCCTTCTGTTCAAAATTCTTTCCTATGCATTTTAAAGAGTTTATTATATCTAAGAATCTGGAAAACATCTCAAAAATACTTTCATCTTCATGCATCTTAAAAAGTTCATACTTATGAATTAACATGTTAATCTTAGTTTCTTTAACTTGAGAAGTACCTTCATATGAAACTTCTAATGCATGTCACACCTCATAAGCAGATTTATATACTGACACTTTACTGAACTGTTCATAACTCAATGCACAAAATAAGATATTTAAGCCCTTAGCATTCAGAGTTTCATTTTCTTTTTTAGTAATTGTCCAAGTATTATAAGGAGTAGTTAACAAAGTATATGGTTTAGAGATCATAAACCACAATTTGTGATCTATACTTTGAAGAAAGACTGTCATCCTATATTTCCAATATTCAAATTGTTAGGAATTTTGTTTTGATGATATATGCTTTATTAATGTTTTTAAATAAGTCTAAATAATATTCTCTAAGTATATTTCTCTAAGTATAATAGTTAATAGATTATCGGAAAGTTTCATTTTTATGTCAGATAAGTTAAAGATTTTCGAAGAGTTAGATTTTCGATAGTTAAGCTTTCAAATAGTTAACGTTTTGTTTTTGTCGAATAGTTTATGTTAAAAACTCATATAGTTAAGTTATCTACACGTGTGTTTTTAATGTTTTAAGTTGTCACGTGTTTTCCATGTGCGTTCGGTAATGAAAATCGAATAGTTAGATAACTGTTCAAGTTTTTATACACATGGATAGATAACTATTTGAGTTTTATAAAATGACTAACGAACAGATAAGTTTGCTATGTTTAGTCATGTGTTTTGCAGGTGCAAAAACTTGAAGAGTTATAGATAAGTGTTCGAGTTTTTACAGGACTTAAAGGATAAGTGTTTGACTAAATCAAAGACTTAGAAGATATTCTACAAGACTCCAGGAAGAAAAAAGTCTCGATGTATCTACGAGTGGAGATCGTGGAAATTCAAAATAATTGTGGAGAAAGTGGAAACTCAAAAAGATAGTAATTTAGACTAAAGAAAAAATTCGTACGTGGATTATGGATTAAGTGGATGAACACGCTGAATGTGAAAGACAACAGAATTCGACTACTAATAGAGAGTACGAGCTACATTACAACACAAGATCCCAATCTCAAAAACCAAGTCTGAATATTCAATCTAGATCCCTAATTGAAAAGTTAAGTTTGAATATTCATATTCTGAAAAATTCTCCAACATCAAAAGAAGTTCGAAATTCCAAGCAATTTCAGAAAAGGAGCTGCAAACGCAAGAAGTCTGGAAATTCGACAACTAGAGAAGAAGAGATATAGAAGTTGAGCAAAGAGAAAGAAAGATCAGGTTTTATACAATTCAAAATTAGTTTTGAATAAGAGCTTTGTTTCTCTATTTGAATTGTATATTGAACATTACTGTATCAAAACCTTCAAGAAGGGAATTGAGCTGAAAAGATATTGTAAATTTTGTTTTTAAACAAAGAATAGAATTTCATTTACAAGTGTTTTGTGCTCTTGTTTTATCCGCTAGTATTTAATTACTAAAGACACAATTCACCCCCCCTCTTGTGATACAGACGATCCTATAACTGGTATCAAAGCGTTATTATCATAATTAAGAGCTTTTATTTCTCTATTTAGGAATCGGTTTTTCTTATCATTTTCTTAAGATTATCTATTTAAAATGGATAATACTAAAATCTTAGTTATGACTGAAGGACAGACCACTAATCGTCCTCCTATGTTCAAAGGTAACAATTATGGCTACTGGAAATATAGGATGAAAGTATTCTTTCAGTCAATCGATTTTAAATTATGGCATATAATTAGCAATCCTATAGTGTTAGTTACGACTCCATATGATACTTGGACTTTTGATGAAAAGGAGTGAATGACATTGAATGCTAAAGGTTTAAACATCTTGTTTTGTGCTTTATCTCATGATCAATTTAATAAAGTTTCTGCATATCAAACTGCATATGAGATATGGCATGCATTAGAAGTTGCCAACGAAGGTACTAACCAGGTCAAGGAATCTAAGATTAATATGTTAGTACATAAATATGAGCTTTTTAAAATGCACAAAAATGAATGTATCTCTGACATGTTTTCCTGTTTTCTTAAGATTGTAAATTCATTAAAATCTTTAGGCAAGAAATTCAAGGAAAAAGACTTGATAAAAAAGATCTTTAGATCTTTAACTAAAATTTGGACTCAAAAGACAACATCTATTGAAGAGTCCAAAGATTTAAATACATATACTCTCGATGATCTCATAGGAAATCTGACAGCCTATGAAGTACAACATTTAGATCCAAATGGGAAAAATGTTTTATCCATGAAATTGATTAGATGAAAATACTCAACAATCGAATTAAAAATTATTATTATAAGTATTTTTTTTATTAGTTATAACTTTACAAGAAGTCCATTGAGTTATGCTTAACTCAATGAACTTACTCCGTTGAGTCTAGGATAAGTTAACAAACTTACTCCGTTGAGTTAACTGTAACTCAATGGAGTACTATAGTTAAGTCCACGGACTAAGTCTGTGGAGTTAATTGTGACTCCACAGAAAGGTAAGTGAGAGTGAGAGAGTTTGCGCGGGAAAATGACTCGATTACTCGCTAAAAACGTAGGGTTTATTTATACTAAAACTTAGGATTTGGGGGGACATTATTCGTAGAATCATTTAGAACTTAGAATAGTAGAGATCAGAGTGATTCTGTTACGTTTCATCACACCACGAAGACAAGATGAAGTCAAATTTTTGGGATCAATTTGACACTACTGAATTTCTTAGAGAGTTAGAGGAATAGCACTCTAGGTAGAAGATCAGGAACACGACACGAGAGAAAGAACTAGAAAAGGTAGAATCTAACATCTTCTATTAGAGAAGAGTTTTGGTTGATTTAGACATTAGAATACCTCAGATTATAGAAACAAGAATACGAGTAGCTATAAAGGCAGTTGTAAGTAGAGAAAGAGAAATCAGGCCAAACAATGAGGTTGTCCTAGAATTGATTTGACACAAGTCTAGATTATGGTTCTTAAGAGAAATTACTGGTTGTGCAAGAGGTGTAATTAGGTGGCAACAACAATAAAGGAAGGTAGCTGAAGAACCTACAATTGAAGAGTCAGCTGCTAAAAGACCTGTTACTAAGGAACAGTAGTCAAGACCTTCAATTCCACCACCTAAACCACTAGAAAGGGTGGTAGTTATGAGGCCTTTTACTAAAGAATAGTTAAAAGAATTTGAAGAACTGGTTCGAGTTGGGAAAAACCAAGGAGAACTAAAAGATTTGGTAGTAGCTAAAGCACATCTTTGATGCACTTCACAAAAGGAGGGCTACAGAAAAGTTGAAGGCCTAATATAAAGTTAAAGTTAAATAGCATCAAGAAACCACTACCATACTTGCTGCAAAAGAAACTGAAGCTGGTCCTTTGAGATCAGTAATTATAGAAAAAGTAAAACAAGAAGAGCCTATTTTTGTAGATCTAATCTCAAAGGAGTAAGAGGAAGACCAAGCACAACTATTTAGAAGAAGGAAAGGAAAAGAGATAGTGCCTGAAGCTCCAACAAAGATTAAACCTGAGCTTAAAATATCAATAGGGCCTACAGAGCCCATTTTTGTAGATTTGCTATTCGAATCTGAGGAGGAGCAGGAGTAGTAGTAGTAAGAGTGTTTGGGGTTGTTAAGTTAAATCTTAAACTTGTATTGGATTTGTTTTTATGCTTATATAAATAATTACTTTTAGAAGTAAACAAACAACCTTTCACACAAATTAGATATTAATTCCAATTTGTATTTTTAACTGCAAGTGCATAGAGTATACTGTATTTGTGTGCAAGTACAAGTCGATCCCATAGAGATTGAGTAAGAATTGTGTACTATTTCAATTTTTATATTGGAGTTTATATGTGTCCAATTAAGCACTCTGTTGAGTTACAATTAACACAATGGAATTAGTTTGTGGAGTTATAGTTAACTCAATGGACTAACCTCGTGGATTTAACTCCACGAGCCTACCTTTCTAGTTAAATACTGCTATTTACAGAGGAATTTGGTCAACCATTGGGCAGTTCCATAGAATGTAAATAACATCAATTAAGCTCTTTAATGTTAGTTAATATTAGATTTATCATTAAGCAACACTAACATTCAGATAGTTCAAATAGTAACCATTAAAGTCTTTTAGTATCTAAAATAAATCAATTTTAGTAAACAATAAAACTATTTTCTATTTTCTAAATCAAACAAACATAAAACATTCACAATATTGACAATGATAACATTAATCACGATACAAAACAAACAATACAACACTTTAATGCTAAATGTAAACATAGATAATTTGTTGTTTTTGTTAGTTCAATTATTTTATTAGTTAATTTTGATAATGAAAAATGTGTGGTTTAATTATTTCTGCAATATTTTAGCAGTCTTTTTACTAAAATAAAAATTGTCTAACTACTATGTACTTAGTATCTTTTAAATTAGATTTCGATAGGTTGTTATTTCTATAGTGAATTGATCGGAGAGTTAATATATAAGTCATCAAACAAAATAGGACAAATCAGATGGTTAAGCTTCTCTCCTGGCTTTTCAAATAATTATATTAGTAATTATCCAAAAGGTGTTTATCTTTGGTGAGTTAAGTCTTTTTATGTTCGGATATATTTTTTATGCTACGTATCTGAAATCCCTTCTATTTCGGATAGTTAAGGGTTTTCATTTCAGATAGTTAATTGTTTCTCTAATTTAATGTATTTTCAGTTACTTTCTTTTGAAGGACACGTGTCATTCTCTCATCACTTTACTTAAGTGACTTTTCGGAAGGTTACGATGTAACTATCTGAAAACTCTTAAGAACAGTGAGTTACCTTCAGTAAGTATCCGAAATTGGTTTTAAGCTTCGGATAGTTAATTTTTATTATTTCTGACTTAAGTGACTTTTCGGAAGGTTACCTGTGTAACTATCCAAAATAACTTAAGGTTCGAAGAGTTATCTTTTATAAGTATCCGAAACATGTTCTCTAGCAAATAGTTTTAATATTTTATGATACTGTTTCAGAAGGACACATGTTTCAATCTTAATACATGACTTAAGTGGCCTTTCGGAATGTTAGTTCTATCTATCCGAAATGTTTTTGAGTTTCGGCAAGTTATCTTTCTAAGTCTCCGATTTTCTAAGATCCTTTGAAGATTTGATTTCTACAAAATCTGCAACTGTTATTAATTGACTAACTATTTTGGCAATATATCTTTTGATTGCAGGTCTCAAATTAATTGTAATTGATTGTTGCTAGAAATGAATTACTGCATAAGGCATTTGACCATTTCATAATTCTTTCCATCTATTCCAATTTCGAAGGAAGAACAAAAAGGATTTGTACGAAACCAAAACTTACACATAGATTTTTCAACACTCGAAAGGAGAAATTGGCTACTCGGCAATTCTACAAACATTCTAAAGATTCGTGTGCAATAAAGTCCAGAAGATCAAAAGCTGTAGATCAATCAAGAATTCTCCTCAGAGCTTCATATGTCAACTCTTCATAGGAGTTGATCTGGTATTGTGTGTCTTTTTCATTTTGAGTCAATGACTCCTGATTTTAAACTGTATTCTCGTTTGCTTAAAACCTTAACTCACAAGGGTGTTGTGAGTATACCTTTACAAGGTTGGGGCCTTGGTGAAGAGAGTGAAGTGTGATTCTTCACTTGCTCATGATTGGGGTCTTGAGAACATAAAGTTGGTGCTTTGTGTGAGGTTTTTGTCTAGCCTATAAAAACATCTGTAAGGTTGTTACTTAGCCTGCAAAAGTAACCTGTTTAAGGTTTGTGCTTAGCCTTAAAAAGCACATTAGTGGAATTCTCAAGGTTGTGGCCTTGAGGAGTAGACTACCCATTTTGGGGAACCACTATAAATCCTGTGTCTTTTAATTTCTACATTGTATTTTGTTATTTCAAAATCAATCAATTAGGGTTCATTAGTGTCAACAGCTTTCAAAAATTTTAAAATCAAAATAAACTTTATTAGGACACTATTCACCCCCCTTCTAATGTGTCATTCGATCCTTTTAAGTGGTATCAGAGCAAGGTTATCTCTGTAATAGATTTAATCAATCTGAGATCAATGGCAGAGGTCAGCATGTACACTAACGTCCACTGTTTGATGGTAATAATTATGGCTTTTGGAAAAACAAAATGACTAATTTTTTAAATCCTATGGATGTGAAGTTATGGAGAGCAGTGGTTCATGGAATACAACTTCCAAATGTTCCTGAAGATATGTGGAATGATGAAGATGAGAAGAAAATACAATTGGATGCAAGAGGAATGAATGCACTAACTTGTGCAATCACTACTGATATATACAACAAGATTTCTGCTTGTTCTACTACACATGAAGCTTGGCATGCATTAGAAATTACATATGAGGGAACAAATGAGGTGAATGATACAAAAATAAGTATCCTACTAAGAAAATATGAGATGTTCAAAATGAAAGAAAATGAGAGTATCACTGATCTCATATCTCGTTTCATTGAGATTATAAATGGACTGAAGAATCTTGGGAAAGAATTTCCCATGAAAGAACAGGTTATCAAAGTCTTGAGAAACCTGAAAAAGGACTAGAAAGCTAAGGCAACGTCAAAATTTTCCTTGATTTAAGAAAATGCCATGCTAAAGTTGATGAATTTGTAATCCTAGAAAGAATTTTAATTCTCCCATAAGACTCATCTCAAATTCATTCTTCATTAAGATTTGAAAATCATGACATAGTTTCTCATGTGTGGCACCAAAAATGATATCATCCACGTAGATTTGAATAATCAACATATGAGAACTTTCAGATTTGATGAATAAGGTGTTGTCTGCAGTTCTTATGTTAAACTGATTCTTAAGAAGGAAACTCTTCAGTTTATCATACCATGCACGTGGTGCTTGCTTCAAACCATAAAGAGCTTTATTCAGTTTGTATACATGGTTTGGATTTTCTTCATCTTCAAAACCTGGTGGTTGTTCTACATATACTTCTTCTTGCAGAATGCCATTAAGAAATGCACTTTTAACATCCATCTGATAAAGCTTGATTTTCATACTGCTTGCAAAGGCAAGTAACATTCTAATTGCTTCAAGTCTTGCAACAGGTGCAAAGGTTTCTTCATAGTCGATTCCTTCCTGTTGGTTGTATCCTTGAGCAACAAGTCTAGCTTTATTTCTGATAATACTACCATTATTATCAAGTTTATTCTTAAACACCCATTTAGTACCAATAATTGATTTTTCGATGGGCCTTTCAATCAAGTTTTAGACTTCATTTTTCTTGAATTGATTTAGTTCCTCATGCATGGCTATGATCCAGTATTCATCATTGCAGGCATCTTCAACTATTGAAGGTTCAAGTTCAGACACAAAAGCACAATAATTACAAATATTTTGAATTTTTCTTCTTGTCTGAACACCTTGATTTATATTCCCAATAATTTGTCCAATGGGATGTTCAAACTTTGTCTTCCATGCTTTTTCTATCTCAGTAGGTGTAGGTAGTGTTGAACTATCCTTTTTCTGAGGAATTTTTTGATTTATTAATTCACTTTCATTGTCTATTGTTAGCCTCTTCAATTTTCCTACCATGTCTTCATCAAAGAATACATTTATTGACTCTTCTACTCTTCTTTCATGTTCAAAATAAACCATGTAGGCCTTGCTTCTTAAAGAGTATCTAACAAATAGAGCAGGATCAGATTTTGCATCAAATTTGTCCTTTTGATCCTTAGTATTAAGCACAAAACATCTTGATCCAAAGACCTTAAAATATCCAACATTTGGTATTTTACCATACCATAGTTCAAAAGGTGTCTTATGTAGGATAGGTCTAAGGTGAGTTCTATTTATAGAATAGCATGCAATATTTACAGCTTCAGCCCATAGAGACTTTGGTAGATCACATGCATTATGTTGAGTATTTTTGTTTTGATGATGTGTGCTGAATGAAAATAATCATATTTTCTCAATTACTATTGCTTGTGAAAAGAAATTAAAATCATCAATTTATACAAAAAAAGCTTACTGATATAAATACTGGTCTGTATTAGATCTGAAGTTAATAACTAGTCATTTTGTTGCATTAATTTCTCATTTAGCTAAACGTTAAGTTAACGTGTGTTTTTATTGAAAAGCATGATATGTTTTAAAGTTATATCTTCTGTATCATGAACAGTGCACGTTTAGACAACTCGTTAAGTTAGAGTTTTGTTTGTTTAGAGGTCACGTGAGAACTCGTTAAGTTAGAGGCTTAAAGGTTAAAATAGGTCACGTGATAACTCGTTAAGTTAGTGAGTAAAAGAAGAGACAAATTCGTTAAGTTAGTGTTATACACGTGGTGAAATTATAAGTTACGAATGTTGTATTGTATCACGTGAGGTGCACATGTTTAACTCATTAAGTTAACATAACTAAATGCGTTGAGTTGCTATATTGAACACTAAGGCAACACGTTAGGTTAGTGTTATAAACTTAATTTGTTATTTTTGCACGTGGTAAAATTCTTATTATAAAAACATTTGTTTATTACTGAATCGGTGAGTTAAAGAGTTTTTCGGTGACTTACATCCGTAACTATCCGAAACTTAAACAGTTTTCGGTGAGTTATCGTTCAACCTTCCGAAAGAAAGGTTAAGCTGGTTCGTTGAGTTAGCATAACACCACGGACTTAGTTCGTTGAGTTAGCTATAGTACTTGTCACGTGAAATGACACATGAGGAACTTGTTAAGTTAGAAACGTTAAGTTATATATATATACTTGTGTTACTCGTTTAGTTAACATTAAAGTAATGACTTCTTATTACATTGATGAAAAATTTTTGGACGAGAAAGTTTATTTTGTAGGAAATTTTTCAGAGATCGAGGACTGATGATTAAAGAAAATTTGAAATATAAACATAGGTTAGAACGTGTGTGTTTCAATGAAGGAAAAAGAAAAGACGTGGAGAAGTGGTAAACTGGTAGTGGTTAAACGTGAAGGATATGCATGAAATGAAGATATAGTATAAAAGGCATAGAATTCTCGTTGATCAAACTATCCTTGCACACAAAACGAAAATCTTTTTAAGGATCAAACTATCCCTGCACACTAAAAGAAAAATCTTTTTCAGGGATCAAAAACACCTCTTTGGGCAAAATCTCTCAAGTGGAAGAAAATTCAGTAAAGCAGAAAAAGGTATTATTTATGTCACTAAAGATTTGAAGTATCAGAAGAAAGCAAATTTGGTGAAGCATAAAAAGACAAGATATTTGTCACTAAAGAATTGCTGAAGAAGAAAGAAGAAGAAGAAGAAAGATCTCAAACAGGGAGAAATGTTTTAAATTCCATAAATTAGTTTTCTCTGTTTGTAGTTATGAAATTGTTTAAATGATACATGGTATCGAAATATAATTGCATTTACAATTTCTGAGGAGAATTGAATTGTATATTGTAATTGAATCCTTGAATAAAAATGATTTTATAAAAACAATGTCTCGACTTGTTTTTGAGTTTTAAAGTTTCAATTATATTTCAGAAAATATTAAAAATACACAATTCACCCCCCTCTTGTGTAGCCATACGATCCTACAAGTGGTATCAGAGCTTTGCTAATAATCTTTGATATAAAATCGATACCAACTTATTAAATATCATTGCTTATTCTGCCTTCCTTATTTTTAAACATACATTAATATCTGAGCATACCTTTAACTTCCTTGATTTAAGGCTCAAGTTGTTTTAAAGTTTTAGACTATTTGAAATTGAATAGGTTGAAAAATCTAAGGTAAGATGGCTACTGGAAATGGTAATTTTTCTTTATATGAAGGCTAAAATCTTAATCGTCCTCCTTTATTTAATGGAATACATTTTAAATATTGGAAATATAGGATGACTGTTTTTCTTCAAAGTATAGATCATAAGTTGTGGTTCATGATTTCTAAACCATATACTCTGTTAACTACTCCTTATAATACTTGGACAATTAATGAAAAAGAAAATGAAACTCTGAATGCTAAGGGCTTAATTATTTCATTTTGTACATTAAGTTATGAACAATTCAATAAAGTGTCGGCATATAAATCTACTTATGAGGTGTGACATGCATTAGAAGTTTCACATGAAGGTACTTCTCAAGTTAAAGAGACTAAAATAAACATGTTGATTCATAAGTATGAACTCTTTAAGATGCATGAAGATGAAAATGTTTCTGAGATGTTTTCCAGATTTCTTGATATCATAAACTCTTTAAAATGTTTAGGAATGAATTTTGAACAGAAGGATTTGGTGAGGAAAATTCTTAGATCCCTAAGTTCTAAATGGTCTCAGAAAGTAACATCAATTGAGGAATCACGAGATTTAAATGTTTATACTATGAATGAACTTATAGGAAATTTAACAGCTTATGAAGTTTAATTAAATGAATCACTGAGTCAAAATAAACTAAAAATGAAGAAAGAAATAGCCTTCAAAATTAATTCAGATTCTGATATATCTAATGATTCTGATGAGGATTTGATTTTGCTAACTAGGAAATTCGAGAAAGCATGGAAAGCTAGGAAATAGTAAAGGAACAAAAATGATAAACCCTCAACGTCAAAATCACTAAATGACAAGAATTCTTCATCTAGAAAGTATGTATGTTACAACTGTAAGAAACCTGGACATCTTTCTCCAAACTGTCCTATGAGGAAAAATGAAAAGCATAGTAGGACAAATCAAAAGAAGACAGCTCAGAAAACTCAGAAAAAGTTTTACAAGAAAAATGCTTTGAAAGTCACTTGGGATGACATGTCTGAAGAGTCTGAATCTGAGGAATTATCATCAAAATCTTCACATTCAGAAGAAGAACAAGAGTTAGAAGACGTTGCTCATGTGTGCTTCATGGTAGATGAGTCTGAGGTAATATCTGATCCTGAAAGTCATTCAGAGTTCAACTTTGATGAATTATTATGTGCTTATCATGTGTTATTACAAAAACTTAAAATATGTAAACTAGAAAATAAGAATATTAGAAAATCTTCATCCATTATGGAAAAAGAAAATTGTTTCCTATCTACTACTTTAGAAAAGTTTAAATGTGATAATGAAAATCATGCTAGAGATTTGCAAAAATTTAGATTTAATGAATGTATCTTGCATGAACAAATACAGAATATAAATGCTGAAAAATTAAGGATAGAATCTGGAAATGAAATGTTGAGAAATAATATAAATGAACTTGAATTAGAGATAGATAAATTAAAACTGAGAGAGCAAGATTTAAATTCTACCATTGAGAAATAGAATTTAAGTCAAACTAAGTTAGACAAACTAACTAGTACCCCCTTTGGTGTCTTATAAATTTGGCTTAGGATTTGATTATCCTGAATATCCTGAATCTCAAGCCAATAAAGGATTTATTAGTTGCAGTTCAAGTAAATCTAATACTAAAATTCCTTTTATCATGAAACAAGGTAATAAATATGTAGAAGTAGGTACTTCAAGGGATAAATCATGTAGTAATAATATAAATCAATGTGATTTGTCAAATTGTACTTCTAACATGACTATAAATATTTCTAAAAATCTTGTTTCTTGTTCTGGAAATTTAGTTTCTAATGTTTCTAAAATTTTAGACAATTGTAGTAAATTGAAAATTCAGAAACTTGAGCATGTAATTCAATACACTAGTATTAGACCAATTACTCATTCTACATGTGACAAAACTAAAAATTCTTGTGTAGAAAAAGATTTTGTATGTACGGAAAATGTTAATACAAGTACAAAATCTTGGTATGAACTTACTGAAATGTATGAGCATGACCAACATAAATTAACATCTGATAAAAATCGGTTTGGTTTTGATTATACTACATCTGAAAACAAAAAGAATGATTGTAAAATCAATAATGCTATATGTGAGTATGAAGCTAATGATAAATTAATAGTACTTACAACTAATAAGAAAATAAATGATAATGTTAAACTATTTTTAAACAAAAAGAAGAATTATGCGTTTAATGAACTTGGTCCTCAACAACATTGGGTACCAAGAAAAAGTTTTTCTTAATTTGTGTTGCAGGAGGAAACAACATCAAAATGGATCTTGGATAGTGGAGCGTCAAGTCACATGACCGGATAGAAAAGTCTATTACAAAATTTTACAAATACCATGAAAGGAAGTGTAACATTTGGAAACAAAAGCAAAGATAAAATCATAGGTATGGGCAATGTTCAAATAACTCCTACTTGTGTTATTTCGAATGTACTATATGTAGAAAACCTAGGATTTAATTTGCTAAGTGTCATGGTTTAGTAAAAAGCAAAACTGTGTAGCACTTTCTACTACAGAAGCTGAATATGTTGCTACTGCACTGTGTTGCACTCAGATTCTATGGATAAGGCAAACATTAGAAGATTTTGGATTATCTTATGATACAACTGAGATTTATTGTGATAGTAGTTCTACAATAAATCTTTCCAAAAATCCTGTATTACATTTAAGAGTAAAGCATATAGAGGTTAGACATCATATTTTAAGAGATAACGTAATTAAAGGAAAAATTAAATTAGAATTTGTGTCTAGTAAAAATCAATTAGTTAATATATTTACAAAACCTCTAGACGAAAATACATTCTGCAACATTAGATTAAATTTAGGTATTTGTAGGCTATGTGATGTGTAAAATGCTTAAACTCCACATAAAAAGATAAATATTATTGATGATGTTGTTCACCTCATAGATATTATATACTTATTATAAATATCTAAAGTAATATCTAAACTACTACTTAAGATACTATGTATTTATTGTAAAATCATAGTAGTATCTTATTGATTTTAAGTAGTTTATCAATTTTAATGGTTTTTACGATTTTAAGTGGAAGTGTAAATGAAAAACATTAAATACTTCTGACACTCTGAAATTTTGATTAAATGTTTTCTTTGAATCAAGGAAAATGCATATGATCATGCATAAATTTGACTTCATTGATTAAGCTTGTAGAATAAGTTATATGTAACTCATCTTAAATCGTTAATCAAAAGTATAAGCTTATTGAAACTGATTCATATTCTCAGTACAATCATAGAAGTAAAAATTTTATGAGATTTGTGTTTTATTGCATCTGTATTAATGGAATACATATATACTATGCTTAAAATGAAAAGTGCTTACAAAGTGAAAATCTTTGAGAGTTTATTGATCAGTTTGATCACGAGCCTTTTGTACTTGAGCAGATAGGTATGTAAGGATTGTTGTCCTGAAAAAGGATTCTTTAAATCTGGCAACCTAAGGTCCTGATCAGATCTGGGATTATTGACTGAAAGTTCATTACATGGGTACATTAGAAAGCTCTTGTATGATTCAAGCTTTTCAAACTAACTTTTAAAGAAAATTATCAATATTTACTGTTTTGAAAAAAAAAAGTTGTTTCATTAATTACAGATATCTTTGAATCCCATATAGTTTCTACCAATATGACTACTGATTTATTGAATCAACATTAGTACTTTTGAAAATGTTTATTTGAGATACATTCTTTTATTCTCCTTGAATTAATCACATTGAGTTCAAAGTTGTGTTTTAATTCATATACAGTAGGAATTGATTTTGGAAATCATTTTTGATGATGTCAAGATAACAGAAGTCTTTAAAAAGAAAATTTAAAAGTATAGTTATACTTAACATCTATTGTCACTACAAGTATATTTTGTATTTTGATTGAATATATTTGAAGTATATTTGTAGGGGGAGAATTAACAATGTCGAAAACAGATTAATATAATTTAGAATACAAATCTTAGTTAATCTGAATTAATGTCCTCTTAAAATCTTGATGAAATAATTTAAAAAGATAAATAAACTATTTTAGATTCGAAGGACAAAATGTTCATATAGTTTACAATGTTCTCAAGATAATGTTAAGTTTAGCATGTGTGTTGTTTTCGAAACGTTTTAGTTGAAAGCATCCGAAAATTATTTTAAGTGTACTAACTAGACATTATGTTAGATAAGGTAACGTGTAAAACTACCTCTAGATAGTGTTTTACTCGTTAGGTTAGTTAACTCAACGAGTTATACTTGAATATTTCGGATACCTTGATTTAATAAACTTTATTCAATATTTATTTAATTTCTAAACCCGACTTCTCTTCACGTTGAGTTATACGCCTAAAAACCCTATTTAAACACTTATTACATGGGCACTTAGGTTGTTTGTAAACTTTGTCAAGAAAATCTTTCCCGCTTGTTGCTGTTACAACTTGTGACGATGGTCTCCAAGTTCTACAAAGGTCGTGGTAGAGGAAAAGTCAAAAGCAGAGGAGATGCAAAAGGAAAAGAAATCGAAAATGATGAAGTTCCACGTACTTGATTCAAGAAAATATTTTGAGTGGACAAAAGGTTAGTAGAAATTTATAGTGAATATTTTTTTCCTGAAGGTATATTGAATGAAGTTAGATAAGAACTTCAAAATACTGATGCAAATATTACATACATGGGTATTCGTAGTAAATTTGATAGAGAATACAGAATGAAGTGTGCTGAAATTGCATTTTTGGAATTGTATGCAAGATATTTGGAAAAAGGTGTAGGTTCATCAGATAGAACTCCTCAAACTCCTATAAATGGTTCAAGACTACATGCATTTGAGGAAGTGCATGAATTAGCAATCCCTACTCCTTTATATTCAAAACAAGTAGAATCAGATATTACTGTAGACAAAACAAAAGTTGACAGTCTTCGAAAGGCAGTTGCAATAGAAAGTGCCTTTGAAGAATTAAAGCAGAAAACTTTTATGGAGCAATTTGAAAAGAAAATAGCAATACTTGAAAAGGAGAAACATAAATGTTATAGAAGAAGGAAATTCAGAAAAATTATGTCTAAGAAAACAAAGTATATTGAAAAAGGATAATCAGAAGAAAATTTATTTCCAAAGGACAATGTATGTCTAGACATTGTACCTTATTGTGCATCTAATAAACTCATCAGTTCTGAGCACACTGAAACTGATGAAGATAATGAGACTTTATTTTCCCTTGCTAGAAAGCTTGAGAAGAAATACAAGTCAAATATGAGCTCAAGTTTTTCTATTAGTACAAGTCCTGATGATGTAGAAATTGACAAATCAGAGCATCAGGCACTTGACATTGAATAAGTTATTGTAGATATAATTGACAATGTTGAGGTAGTAACTAGTTCACAGGCTGAATTGTCTAGAGTAGTAGATATTGAAAATATTAAGACTCCAAAAGAGCTAAAAGTTAACTAGCCTTCTATAGAATCTATAGAAGCAGAGTCTGAGAATTCATAGCATGAATCAATGGAATTATCTGTTGAACAAAATGAACAATTACAGACAGATACACCAGCTATAGAATTTGTGGAAAAATTGAACTCTGAACATTCTATAGAGACTGAACAGATGAATGTTGAGCATATTGACAATGTTCCTAACACTGTTGAAGTTGAAGAATCAAGCTTACCTGAGCAGCTTCAAGATAATATTTTGGAAGAGGAACAACATGACATTCATTTTGAAGAAGTGGTTCCTAAAGATGAATTAAACTCTGAATCACGGCTTTAGGTATCACCTTCTTTGTATACAATATTAAAAATTCAAGGTAATGCAATTCATTTTAGATCGGAAGAAGCATTGCAAAAATACAATAATCTGATTACATGTCAAATTCTGCATGCTCGTCCAATAAAATTCAGAAATTTGATGGAAATAAGAGATCTGTTTGAGTTTCAAGGTCTCATTAAATTCTTGCCAGTAGGAACGAAATGGAAGCAATACACAGAGCTTATTGCAGCTTTTTATAGCAATCTGGTCAAGAATGGAAATTTTTTGAAAACTCAAATAAATGAACAGGAGTTTATATTGTCTCCTAAGTTAATTTTTGAAGTTTTAGGATTAAAGAATGAAGGTGTTGTTGTTATAAACAGATTTGACATGATAAGACAACTAGAATAGAACATTCAGTCTTTATCAAAAATTCTAGATGTATATTCTGAAATGAGATTAATGGAAAATTTGAATGCAGAGGCAAGGTTTATTGTAAATATATTGCATGCAAATTTATTCTAGAGAGTTGGACACAATTTGGAAGTCAGTAGAAGCTGTTTATATGCAACTTATGGCCTACTGAATAGAATTCAAATAAATTGGTTTGATGTTTTTATGTCTCAACTACAGTATATGAGTTCAAAGTTATTTTATGGTGATGCTGTATGTAGAATCCTTGCAAGCCAATTGACTTTGTCCGATTGGCCCTCTGAAACTAAAGGCATGAGAGCCTTTAGTGTCAAAGATTTGCAAAAATTCCAGACCATGCATAAACCTCAACGACAACAACAACAACAACCTGATACATACCATATACAACAACAACAAAGTTATTCAGTTCAAGCAGAACAGCAAACCCAACTACCTCCTGACTTCGATGCAGTGTTTAACGACATCAGAAATGATATTAGGCATCTAGGAGATAAAATATGTAATGCTATAAGTGATATACTTAGGAGGGGTCAATAATTGTTTTTGTTTGTTTCTGAATACAAAATGTAATGTTTGTATTACTTGTTTGATTCATTGAACAATACATTTTTTAGTAAATGTGTTCAATTATTATTCTTGTTTATAGAAAAAGTTGTTGTAATTCTCTTATATATATATATATATTCTTTGTAATTATCTTTTTGATTAATGAAAAAATGGAGGAGAAATATTATAAAAAGATGATTATGATCTTAATTGCATATATATATTATAAAAGGAGATGCTATTTAAATGGTTATTGTAATCTGACAGATGATAATTAGAAAACTGATACTTATATAATTATTGACATCTGAGAGTTTTAGTTTTGAGAGGTGATATTTACACAAACAATAGAAATAAGCTTAAGTGAAGTTAAGTCAACAAACTTGTTTGTTGAATGAAAAGTTAACCCAACAAAGGTGCTTTGTTGAGTTAAATATATTTCATACTTGATTTAATATGGTTTTGTCATCATCAAAAAGGGGGAGATTGTTGAGTATTTTTGTTTTGATGATGTGTGCTGAATGAAAATAATCATATTTGCTCAATTACTATTGCTTGTGAAAAGAAATTAAAATCATCAATTTATATAGAAAAAGCTTACTGATATAAATACTGGTCTGTATTGGATCTGAAGTTAATAACTAGTCATTTCGTTGCATTAATTTCTCATTTAGCTAAACGTTAAGTTAACGTGTGTTTTTATTGAAAAGCATGATATGTTTTAAAGTTATATCTTCTGTATCATGAATAGTGCACGTTTAGACAACTCGTTAAGTTAGAGTTTTGTTTGTTTAGAGGTCACATGAGAACTCGTTAAGTTAGAGACTTAAAGGTTAAAATAGGTCACGTGATAACTCGTTAAGTTAGTGAGTAAAAGAAGAGTCAAACTTGTTAAGTTAGTATTATACACGAGGTGAAATTATAAGTTACGAATGTTGTATTGTATCATGTGAGGTGCACATGTTTAACTCATTAAGTTAACATAACTAAACGCGTTGAGTTGCTATATTGAACACTAAGGCAACGCGTTAGGTTAGTGTTATAAACTTAAGTTGTTATTTTTGCACATGGTAAAATTCTTATTATAAAAACATTTGTTTATTATTGAATCGGTGAGTTAAAGAGTTTTTCGGTGACTTACATCTGTAACTATCCGAAACTTTAACTGTTTTCGGTGAGTTATCATTTAACCTTCCAAAAGAAAGGTTAAGCTGGTTCGTTGAGTTAGCATAACACCATGGACTTAGTTCGTTGAGTTAGCTACAGTACTTGTCACGTGAAATGGCACATGAGGAACTTGCTAAGTTAGAAATGTTAAGTTATATATATATACTTGTGTTACTCATTTAGTTAACATTAAAGTAATGACTTCTTATTACACTGATGAAAAATTTTTGGACGAGAAAGTTTATTTTGCAGGAAATTTTTCAGAGATCTAGGACTAATGATTAAAGAAAATTTGAAATATAAACGTGGGTTAGAACGTGTGTATTTCAATGAAGGAAAAAGAAAAGACGTGGAGAAGTGGTAAACTTGTAGTGGTTAAATGTGAAGGATATGCATGAAATGAAGATATAGTATAAAAGACATAGAATTCTCGTTGATCAAACTATCCTTGCACACAAAATGAAAATCTTTTCAAGGATCAAACTATCCCTGCACACCAAAAGAAAAATCCTTTTCAGGGATCAAAAACACCTTTTCGGGCAAAATCTCTCAAGTGGAAGAAAATTCAGTGAAGCAAAAACAGGTATTATTTATGTCACTGAAGATTTAAAGTATCAGAAGAAAGTAAATTCGGTGAAGCATAAAAAGACAAGATATTCGTCATTGAAGAATTGTTGAAGAAGAAAGAAGAAGAAGAAGAAGAAAGATCTAAAACAGGGAGAAATGTTTTAAATTCCGTAAATTAGTTTTCTCTGTTTGTAGTTATGAAATTGTTTAGATGATACATGGTATCGAAATATAATTGCATCTACAATTTCTGAGGAGAATTGAATTGTATATTGTAATTGAAACCTTGAATAAAAATGATTTTATGAAAACAATGTCTCGACTTGTTTTTGAGTTTTAAAGTTTCAATTATAGTTCAGAAGATATTAAAAATGCATAATTCACCCTCCTCTTGTGTAGCCAAACGATCCTACACATTAAGAATTGTCCTTGCCATTTCTTGTACTGATCTATTCTTCCTCTCTACAACTCCATTCTGAGCAGGAGTTCTTAGACATGAGAATTCATGTAGTATGCCAAAAGAATTGCATAATTCTTCAAATTCTGAATTTTCAAATTCACCTCCATGATCACTTCTGATCTTCTTCACGATTGATTCTTTTTTATTTTGAATTCTAATACAGAGATGTTTGAATTCATCACAGGCTTCATTCTTGTGTGTTAAGAAAATAACCCAAGTGAATCTTGTATAATCATCAACTACCACTAAGATATATTTTCTTCCTCCTAAATTGGCTGTCTATGTAGGACCAAACAGGTCCATATGCAATAGATCCAATGGTTGACGTGTGGCAATGTCTTCAATACTCTTGTGTGCTGATTTCTTTTGTTTTCCAATTGTACAGTCACTACACAATTTATCTCTCTTGAATTTGAGCTTAGGCACACCTCTAACAAGATCATGTTTGGTCAATTTTCTTATAAGTCTCATGTTTGCATGATTTAATCTTTTATGCCATAACCATTCATCTTCATTAGAAGCAACTAAACATGCATCACTAGATATAATATCACATGAAAATTCCAAAGTATAAATTGAATTATTTCTATATCCTATAAATTTGATTTCATGTGTATCCTGTTGTAATATAAAATAGTTTTCTGCAGTAAAAATTATATTGTAACCTTTGTCACATAATTGACCTACACTTAGCAGATTTTGTTTTAAACCATTTACATGTAAGACATTTTCTATTTTTCCATTTTCAGATGCAACATTACCAATGGCAGTAATTCTACATTTTTCATTGTTACCAAACTTAACAGATCTTGAATTTATTGATTTAACAGATTCTAGAAGTCTTTTCTTACCTGTCATATGCTTTGAGCAACCACTGTCAATGATCCACTTGGACGTTTGAGCTTTCTTGTCCATGTAGTCCTACAAGTCATGTTGAAATTAAAACTTTTGGTACTCATATCTTCTTAGGTCCATCACTATTTGTCCTCTGTATACTAAACCTGTTGCCTTTTGGTAGCCATATAGACGTAGATCTCTTCTTAATGACAAACACAGTTGTGCCATCTTTGTAAGATCTAATTTTTCCACCACAGTAAGGGGTTTCCTATGGTACAACATACCCTAGGCCAAATTTACTTCTTCTTGTTCTTTGAGATCCTATGATTTTGTTTAAACTATTTTCACCCTTAGTAAATTTACATACAGTTTTCTTTAAATCAATAACTTCAGATAATAGGTTTCTTTTTTCTTCTTTCAAATCAAAATTTTTACAACTATAGCTATCCATTTTAGTTTTTAATTCCCTATTATCAACTAGGGTTTTTTCTAGTTCAGCAAAAACATCTTCTAGATAGGAATTTAAACTCTTTAATTCTTTCTTATACTTCTTACATTTTACATATAAGTTATCTACTGTATAGAGAAGACTATCTATATCTACATCATCATTTTCTTTTTTGAGCAATAGGGAGATGTAGAGCATACCTCTTGTGCAGCAAAGCATACGTTTACAGATGCCTCCTCATCTGAGTCTGATGAGCTGCTGGATGAACTACTGTCATCCCAAGTGGCTTTCAAGGCCATTTTCTTCTTATTCTTCCTTTTCCATTTCTGTTTGTCCTCCTCCTATTGAAAAGGACAGTAAAGTTGAATGTGTCCCAGTTTCTTGCACTTGTAGCATATAGGGACTTTTGGTTTTGAGGAGCTGGCTTTGCTTCCTTGTCTCATCATCCTTCTGAAGTTCCGAGCCAGCAGTAACACTTCTTCCTCATCCAACCTTAGTTGATCTTCTGTTGAGCGAAAAGCTAGTTCTTTCTTTTTCTCTGCTTTTCTTTTAGTGACTCCTTTCCATTCCTTCATTTGGACCTCATGGGCTAGAAGGTTTCCCAACAGATCTTCAACTGAATAGTTATTCAAATCCTTTGAATCCTGTATGGAAGTAGACTTCTGCTTCCATTCAACTGTCAAGCTCCTTAGGATCTTTTGTACCTATTCACGATTAGAAAAACTCCTCCCAAGGCCTCTTAGTTCATTCACAATTTCTGTGAATCTAAAAAACATTTCAGTGATACTTTCTTTTTCAAGTATTTTGAATAATTCATATTTTCTTAACAAAATGCTGATTTTAGTATCTTTAACTTGGCTGGTTCCTTCATATGTAATTTGAAGGATCTTCCAAGCTTCATGGGAAAATTTACAAGCAGATATTTTATTATACTGCTCACCAGTTAGTGCACAGTAAATGGAATTAAGCCCACGAGCATCCATTTGGATGATTCTTTCATCTTCCTCAGTCCAGTCACTTTCATGACTGATTGGAGTTGGTGTACCATGTACAACTATTCTCCAAAGTTTCACATCTATACTCCTAAGAAAGCACTCCATCCTATTTTTCTAGTAGCTATAATTGCTATCATCAAAGAGGGGAAGTAGATGGATATTCTGACCCTCTGTAGTGTGGAAAGCCATGATGGTTAAATCTATTAACGAGATCAACCTTGCTCTAATACTAATTGTTAAGACCTTAAGGCTTACCAAAGGGGGGGGGTGAATGGTAATAATTCGTTTCTTAACCTTTTAGAAGTAGTTTAATGTAAAGAGATAGCAAGCACACAATAAAAGAATTCACATAGAGATTTTAGGTGGTTCACCACTAACAGCTAGTCCACCCCGAAGGGATACTTGGGCTTCACTAAACTCTTGCAAACTTACAATCACTTGCTTTAAGGTTTAAGCAAGAGCCAACCAACCATTCAATTGAGCTTCCTTGTCAAAGCTTCAATCAATCCTTTCTCTGAAGTTTTGATCCGTGTACTTTAGTAAACACTAGCTTGAGAGCAACAGAGTTGAGTGCATGATGAGCTTCTGAAATTCAGTCGTAAGTGTTGAAGATGATTTGATCTCTAAAGCTTTTCTTCTATTGAGCTTGGTGTAAGTATGTATATGAGTAAAAAGCTTTCTAAATCTGTTGTCTGTACCTTGTATATATATCAAACATGTGTAACGATCATATTTTCTTCCAACGGATGTATTCTACTGTACTTGATTAGGCGATGTCCTTCCGATTTTCTTAACCTTTCAGATAATTAGCTGTGTAACTCACCAAAAGATCACTTAAACCTTTCTGCCATGTAGGATTCCAAAATATATATTGCGAGCTGTCATTCAATCAGATACTTATAACTGTAACTTACCGAACAGTTATGTAACTGTCAGATAGTTGGCTACAGTAACCCTTTGTTAACTTTCCGATTGCTTTAATTCAGCACGTGCATAAAAGACTGACTTAAGTTTTGGATGGTTATCCCTGTAACTCACCAAAACGCTTTTTGAGATTTCGGATAGGAATCTAACTCTTCGATTTTTCCTTTGAGCTTTTGATTGCCGGCTTCTCCATTCTACACATGCGTAATAAGATGACTTAAGTTCCGGAAAGTTATACTTGTAACTCACTAAAAAACTTGAATAGTTATCTAACTCTCCGAAAAGAAAACTCGGATAGTTATTTAACTCTCCGACAAGTCCTTTAAGCTTCCGTTCTATATTTCTGCACGTGATTAATTGAATGACTTAACTTTCGGATAGTTATACTTGTATCTCTCGGAAAAGTTCGTTAAGCTTCTGGATAGTTAACTCCTTAACTATCCGATCATTCAATCCTTCTTAACTGTCTGATTATCTATGTCAGCACATTTTGAGATTTACTGCAACCTGTTTGCTGCTTCGATTTGTCTGTCTTTTGATCTTTTTGCTGTATTGACTAATCCTGATAAATACAATTCAAAATCTTACATTGATTTTTTGCATTATCAAAATCTAGAGGTCCTTTCAGGTATGGCCGATCTATCTCTTGGAAAAGTTCACCAAATTGTTTCTGCCGGAGAAGAAGTTATAGATATTGAGTCTATTTATGGAACTTCAGAAATAGTTACATGTTTACTATGTTTAGAAAAACAACTTTCTCTTCTTTGCAAATTTTGTCTAGTCAGTACTCTGGTTCAACATGAGATGCATCTGAATTCAAAATAGAGAACCTACAAGAGAAAATCCACCAAACTACATAATAAACATAAGAAGCATAAGACTTTGTCTAAGAAGAGCACTACCACATCTTCTATTCCTCCTAGGGTTTCTAAGGGGTCTTCCTCCAATGATGAAGACATTTTTACTACAAAAATCAATTCCTTTGAACCTCTATTTAAAGTAGCTTTTGAGGCTTATGTAAGTCAATTTTTGAGCTCTTCTATGGATATTAGGGCCTCTAAGAGACGAGCCTTGCATATGGCCCTACACTTACAAGATACACTAATAAGGAGGAGAAATCAAGCTTTACTACATAAACTTAGTGAGCAACTAGGAATTAAAATTCAAGAACCTACAGAACTTGCTTGTTATCATGATTTGTCTGATATGGCAGATAAGAAGAAATCAGTGGCTATACCTGAATTCTTTTTGCCTAAGAAAGGAGTTGATTTTAGGAATGTGGCTGGCAAAACATATACTCAATCTCCTAAGATTAGTATTGGCTCTTTATATCAAACTGCTCCTGGTTCTCCTCAATTGATTTCTCCATCTCCACAGGTTTTTCTGCCTACATCTCCCATTCCTTCCTATGAGGCTGCCAAAACTCAATTCACATACTCTTGGAGAAGAAAGAAAACTCTCTCCTCTCATCCAAGTTTTGCCAAACCTCTTTCTGTAAATAGAGAAGACTCCGCACCTCCTCCTCCTTTATCTGATGCAGAATCTCATCCAATTCCTTCTCCTCACACTCATAATTTGATACAAGGATTGTATGTAGATTCGGACTCTACTCCTGTTCCTCCATCTTCTCCACCTATTGAAATCCCTCTAGCAGATGAAGATCTAGAGGTACTAGTCACTTATTCTTTAGATATCCCTGTAGATGTATATTATTTCAGATCTACTACAGCTAGGGATCTCTTTTACAATAAATATAAAGGAATGAAAATTGTTTACAGCAGACCTGTAAATTTTCAAGGAATAGATATAATTCACCGTCTGCTCAATAATCAAGGGCTTTTAGGTCTTATTTCTACTTCATCTAGATTATCAATTTTTGAAGACCTAATTCTCCTTTTCTACTCCAATCTTGAGATTTTTCCTCATTATTTTCTTCTACATTTGCCCAACCAAACAATAAGAATTGATGAAGAATTTTTGGAGACCCTTTTTGGCATACCATCTATTGGTATAAACATTTCTCTTTCTTCATCAAAATTGGGTTGGAAGGAACATGAAATTAATAAATTAGTTGGAAAATCACCTAGCAGAAATTATAAATTGGTTAAGCAAGTAGATCTTCATGGTTTGGCTTGAATGATTGTGTTTAGAATGAAAAAGTGCATATTATTAACAGTTAAATGATGATTAATTACATAATATTTAGCTTATCATATAAGAATTAAGCCATTATGTTATAATTGCACTGTTATATGCTTTAATTGAAGAATCTACTTAATCTAGGGGAATTAATGTTAATTTAGTACATTTTTGAACTGTCGATAAGTTGCATGTTGTGAAATTCTTAAGTATCCGAATTTTCTAATATTTCGGACAGTTATGTTTAACATACCGGACATATTTCAAACAATTATGTTTAACAGACTGAACATATCGGATAGTTATGTTTAAATTGCCGAACAGTTATGTTTTGAGAGAATATTTTATTATTTCCTGAAATGCACGTGTCAAAACCATAATGAATGACTTAAGTGAACTTTCGGTGAGTTATCTATAACTATCCAAAATTGCAGTTGGGCATCAGATAGTTATCCTTGTAACTCTCCGAAATCTCTTTTTATTTATAAAATAGCTGAAGACACGTGTCATGTTCTAGGAAAGTGACTTAAGTGGATTTTTGGTGAGTTATCTCTAACTATCTGAAATGCATCTGAGCATCGAATAGTTAGACCTGTAACTCTCCAAAATGTTATTTTACGATTAAACTGCTATTGACACGTGTCGAGATCTGTTATTTTACGAAACTGCTATTGACTTAAGTACCACACCAATCATCATCATCACCACCATAATCACCAACCATCGGAGGTCTGTGAGAATACTATCTTGAAGTCGAGTCGATTCCAAGCCAAACACAGTGCCTGACAACCACTGTGAGGAGTGATCGCGTCGCGGGAAGGGAAACCATTTTCACCAAGTGCCGACTCATATTTCAGGAGATTGTAAAGCTTTTAGCCTTGGCTTTGGGTTGATGCCTATATGCTGAAGAGGAGATCATCTTGCAATTCTAGACTCGCGATTCTATAGGGAGAGGAGACAGAATTGTAAGTGGTTTAATTTTCAATGGTGTAATCGCATTGCAAGTAGTGTTGGAAGTATTTACTGTCAAGTGAGATTACTTTACATTTCACCTTTCGCCCATTTCCATGTTCATATTAAAACAAAAATACCAAAAACAATTTATCTATGTTTGTATGTTGTATTTGAGTGTTGTATTGTTTGTGTTGTATCGTGATTAATGTTATCTTTGTCAGTGCTGTGATTGTTTTATGTTGTTTTAGTTTTACAGTTTACTGAAATCGGTTCGTTCAAAAGACTTAAAGATTTTAATGGTTATGGTTTGAATTATCTGAATGTTAGTATTGCTTAATGATAAATCCAATGTTAACTAACATTAAAGAGCTTAATTGATGTTATTTACAATCTTTGAAATCGCCCAATGGTTGGCCGAATTCCTCTATAAATAGCAGTATTAAAGAGAAAAGATAGTCTCGTGGAGTTAACTTAAGTCCACGAGGTTAGTCCGTTGAGTTAGCCATAACTCAACGAACTTTGTCCGTTGAGGTTTGTCCGTTGAGGACACGACATTTCTGACTGTTTGAAATTGAGACGTTTACAGATGGTTAGATCCCATGAACAACAAATGAATTATCCTCAGTATAATAGATCCGAGTATGAGAATCCTATAGTTTACCCAACTGATGGTCAGTATAGAATGTGTAATATGTTGAGAGACACTGAAGTTTGGGATAGGTATGATAGATTGGAGCGTAGTATAGAGCAAAATTTGGACAAACTGGAATACTTTATGTGTCAACAACAAGAAGTCAACTAATTAAACTATAAGGAAGCATATTAGAACCTAAAAAGGATATAATTTACAAAACTGAAAAAGCCATAATGAAAATTGATCAAAAATTGAATGCAATGAAATTAGATGATCTAGAAAGAAAACTAAAAGCATTAAACGAATATATAATGAAAATACAAGTTATGCAATAGGACATTGAAAATTATAATGTTATAAACCTGCATAATTTGCAAAATATACAGCAAACAGAGAATATTAATGCAAGAGAATTTAAAGAATGCACTTTAAAACTAAAAACAATTGAAGATCATAATCACGAAAATGATATACAAAAACATCATGTGAGTAACGAAAATCTGGAAGATGTATGTGTAACATTGAGATCTGGAACTGATATACCACCAAGAACTCAAAATGAAAATGATATGAAGGTGGATAAGAGTAAAAATCAAAATGATAATGAAAATGTAATAGTTGAAAATCTAGAAATCACTGAAGAACAATCTGAATCTACTAATGAAGCAAAAAAAGATCAAACAAATCAACTGAAAGAAAAAGAGTCTTTGAAATCAAAATCTTTAGCACCCTATGCTAAAAGATTATAACAAACAATACCTGAAAAACAAGAAAAAATCAAAGAAATTTTTGCAAAAGTACAAGTTAAAATTCCTTTGTTAGAGCTATTGCAGAAAATGCCACCTTGTGCTAAATTTCTGAAGGATTGGTGTACTAAGAAAAGAGAGCAAAAAGTTCTTAGAAATGTCTTTTTAGTTGAGCAAAGTAGTTCCCTATTTCTGCCACAAATTCCTAAAAAATTTTGATCCTGGAATCCCTATTATATCATGCACCATAGGAAATACCATTCTAGAAAGAACCTTAATAGACTTAGGTGCAGGTATAAATGTTATGCCAAGTGATATATTTGCATCCTTAGGATTAGAAGGCTTAACTCCTACTAGTATGGTTATTCAATTAGTTGATAGAAGTATAAGATACCCTAGAGGAAAAATAGAGGATGTCTTAATTAAAATCAAAAACTTTATATATCCTATTGATATTGTAATCTTGGATTCCCAACAAATTAAGCATAAAAATAGTGATACATCTTTAATTTTGGGAAGGCCATTTTTAGCAACATCAGTGGCTGTTATAAATTGTAAAACTGGAGTAATGAAATTAGCATATGGTAATGAGGATACTCAATTAAATATTTTCAAACCAGAAAGGTTTGAGGAGTTAGAAATGTCCTTACATACCATAGACTTTTTAGAGGATGAAGGAGATATGTTAGATGATGTGATTCAAGAAGAATTAAATAGGCAAATCAATTCTGAAATTTTAGAAGAAAGTGAAAGCATAAATATAGAAGGAGATCTGGAAGAAATTCATTTAAAAGATGATGATGTTCAATAAGGAGCTCTAGCTTCTGATGGGCAGTATTTAGAATTCAAACCTTTACCTCCTGAATTAACCTAAAAGAGGATCAAATAGCTAAATTAAAAGATGTAGTAAAAAGTTATAAAGAAGCAATAGGATGGACTATGACTGATATAAAAGGGTTAAGTTCAACTTTATGCTGTCACCACATATATTTAGAAGAGAATGCTAAACCTGTTAGAATTCCTGAGAGGAGATTAAATCCAAATCTTAAAGAAGTAGTCAGGAAGGAAATAGTTAAATGGTTAGATAATGACATAATTTATCCGATTTTTGATAGCTCGTGGGTTAGTCCAATCCATGTAGTTCCCAATAAATCAGGATTAACAATTATTAGGAATGAAAGTCAAGACTTGATACCTACTAGAATTCAATCAGGCTAGAGAGTATGTATAGACTATAGAAAGTTAAATGCTGTGACTAGGAAAGATCATTTTCCCTTACCTTTTATAAATCAAATGCTGGAAAGATTAGCAGGGCAAGAATATTTTTGTTTCCTAGATGGGTATTCAGGGTATAATCAAATTCTAGTAGTATTAGAGGATCAAGAGAAAACAACTTTCACTTGTCCTAATGGAACTTATGCTTTTAAGAGAATGCCATTTGGATTATGCAATGCACTAGCTACCTTTCAAAGGTGTATGCAAGGCATATTTACTAGAATGATTGAAGATTTCTTAGAAATATTTATGAATGATTTTACTGTATATGGCAACTCATATGAAGTGTGTTTAAGCAATTTAGACCAAATATTAAAATGCTATGTGGAAAAAAATCTGGTTTTAAATTGGAAAAAATGTCACTTCATGGTTAAACAAGGAATAGTCTTTGGGCATGTTGTTTCTAAGAAAGGGTTGGAAGTAGATAAAGCTAAAATAGAAGTAATTTCTAATCTACTAGAACCTAAATCAGTAAAAGATATTAGATCATTTCTAGGACATGCTGGTTTTTATAGAAGATTTATTAAAGACTTTAGCAAAATAGCTAGACCTTTAACTAATCTATTAAAAGATGTTCCATTTAACTTTGATAAAAATTGTAAGGAATCAAGCACTAGCTTAATTTCAACTCCTATAATTCAAGCACCTGATTGAACCATCCATTTGAATTAATGTGCGATGTTTCTGATTTTGCTATAGGAGCAGTATTAAGACAGAAGATAGAAAAATCTCCTAGAATGATTCATTATGCAATCAAAACCTTAAATGATGCTCAAGTTAATTACACAACTACTGAAAAGTAATTTTTAGCTATTGTGTTTGCTTTAGAAAAGTTTAGATCATATTTGATTAGAGCTAAAGTAATAGTATACACGAATCATTCAGCTCTAAAACATCTAATAAAGAAAAAAGAAACTAAACCTAGATTGATCTGATGGATATTATTATTGCAAGAATTTGATCTAGAAATTAAAGATAAAAAAGGTTGTGAGAATGTAGTAGCAGATTATTTATCAAGATTACAAATAGAAAAATCAAATATTGAAATTAAGGATAATTTTCCTGATGAACAATTAATGACCATCAACACAATGCCTTGGTATGCAGACATAGTTAATTACTTAGTTACTATTCTAACACCTAAGGATTAGAATAGACAGGATAAAAAATTGTTTTTCTCAAGAGCAAAATATTACTATTGGGAAGACCCATACTTATTTAAGAAATGTCCTGATTTGGTTTTAAGGAGGTGTGTTCCAGAAACTGAATATCCGAGCAAATTGTCTTTCTGTCATGACCAAGCTTGTGGAGGGTATTTTGGTTTAGGGAAAACTACTGCAAAAATTCTACATTGTGGGTTTTATTGGCCAACACTATTCAAAGATGCTCATAAATATTGCTTAAGTTGTTTAAGATGTCAACAAATAGGAAGAATATCAAAGAGGAATATGATGCCTCTTAATCCTATTGTTGAGGTTGAAATCTTTGATGTGTGGGGAATAGATTTTATGGGTCCATTTCCTATGTCTAATCAATTTAATTACATATTGTTGGGGGTGGATTATGTATCTAAATGGATAGAAGCTATTCCTACAAAAACTAATGACAACAAAGTGGTAATACAATTTATAAGAACAAATATATTTGCCAGATTTGGAATACCTAAAGCTATTATCAGTGATAGAGGAACTCATTTCTGTAATAGAAGTTTTGAAGCCTTAATGAAGAAATATGGAGTAAACCACAAAATTGCAACATCATATCATCCGCAAACAAGTGGACAAGTAGAAAGTGCAAACAAACAAATTAAATTAATCTTAGAAAAAGTAGTAAATCCTACTAGAACAGATTGGGCTAATAGATTGATAGATGCACTTTGGGCTTATAGAACTGCTTATAAAACGAGCTTAGGCATGTCACCTTTTAGGCTAGTATATGGAAAAAGTTGTCATTTACCTGCTTAAATAGAACATAAAGCTTATTGGGCATTAAAAACTCTGAACACTAATTTTAATCAAGCTGCTGAAAATAGAAAAATGCAATTAATTGAATTAAAAGAATTTAGAAATGAAGCTTATTCGAAGACTGTAAGAGAAAAAGAAAAAATTAAATTTTGGCATGATAGAAAAATTATTCCAAAAAGCTTTGAAATAGGACAAGAAGTATATCTTTATATGGCTAGACTCCATAACCATCTAGGAAAATTAAGATCTAGATGGGCAGGACCTTACATAGTTTGAAATATTTATCCTTATGGAGCTATTGAAATTGATAATCCTAAAAATCAGAATATATTTAAAGTAAATGGACAATGACTAAAACCTATTCTGAAAACATCAAAAAGCTCCTTTAGAATTATAGAAGAAGTCAAAGTAGAGAACTACTTGAGCTTTACTTAGTAAGAAATCAGTTTTTATGTTTATATATATATAATAAAAAAAAACATTAAATATATATTTATATATAATATAAAATCGTTGCGGTTTAACCGACTAGATCCATCGGTATGACCGGAACATAAAAAATATGTATACTAATTTTCAGAAAAAAAAAATGTTGGTTTTACGGAAACATAGTATCGGTTCATCTGAAAGAAAAAAAAATAAAAAATGTTTTAGGTCTGACCGAAACATAGTATCAGTTAAACCGGTAAAAAAATTGAAAAACTATTATTTGTAATATTTTTTATTATTATATTTGTTTGTACGGGGAGTCCGTTGAGTTACGCTTAACTCAACGAGCTTACTTCATTGAGTCTTGAGTTAGTCAATGAGCTTGTTCCGTTGAGTTAACTGTAACTCAACGGAGTACTGTAGCTAAGACCGCAGTTAAAATAGTAATAGTTGGATCGGGAAATGACCCGATTACCTGCCTAAACTTAAGGCTTATTAAACTAAAATCTAGGATTTTGGGGGCATTATCCGGCAAATCATTTAGAACCTAGAATAGTAGAAATCAGAGCGATTCCGTGTTGTTGTGTAACTCCACGATGAGGAAGATAACGCCTGAATTCTGGGTAGTGGACATCGCATAGTTTCTGAAGGAATCTGAAGAATGGCACACGTAGTAGAAGATTAGGAATACAACAAGAGAGAAAGAGCTACAAAAGGTAGAATCAGAACTCTTTAACTTGAGGAAAGTTTTGGTTGAGTTAGAAATATAGATACCACAGATAATGGAGACACGAATTAGAGTGGCAACTGAAATTGCAGTAAGTAAAGAAAGAAAGATACGACCAAATAATGAAGTAGCCCTAGAATTAATCCAACGTAAGTCTTGGCTCTAGTTCAAAAGATGAATCTGTAGACGAGCTAGATGGGCGATCTGGGAGCAAGAAAGGAAGGAAAATGAAGAAGAGGCAACTAAAGAACAGGAGGAACCAACTGCTAAAAGACCTGTTCCTAAAGAACAGCAGTCAGGACCTCCAGTTCAGCCAATAGAACCATTGCCACGAGATGCATTTGCTTGGCCGAGAACTAAAGAAGAAGAGAAAGAATTTGCTAGCTTGGTCAAGACAGCAAGAGACCAAGGTGATACTCAAGAGATAGCTTCAGCTAAGGCACATATTTTATATGATGCCATTAAGAAAAAAAGGGTCGAAGAAAGGATAAGGGCCCAATACAAAATAAAAGTTGAACAGTATCAGGCAGCAACTAAATCAAGTGCTGTAGGAGAGGCTGGTCCTTCGAGACCAGCAGTTATAAAAAAAGTTAAACAGGAAGAGCCAGTACCTGTGGCTCGAAGGCCTACAGAGCCTACTTTTGTAGATTTAATTTCAGAATATGAAGAGGAAGAACAGGCACAACTAATCAGAAAAAAGAAAAGAAAAGAAAAAGTGCCTGAATATAAGGAAATTAAATCTAAAGTACCAATTTTTACAGGGCCTGTGGAGCAAATTTTTATTAACCTGCTATCCGATTCTGAGGAGCAGGAGGAGCTGCAGCAGCAAAAGCAAAGAAAAGAAGAAAATCAGGCTAAAATTAGTCTGCAGCCTGTACAAGAAGAAATAGAAATTAGGGCAGAAACTGAATTGCCTGTGACTCCATCCTAATCTGTTACAAAATCAGA
This sequence comes from Cymodocea nodosa, assembly GCA_036874045.1. Taxonomy (NCBI): domain Eukaryota; kingdom Viridiplantae; phylum Streptophyta; class Magnoliopsida; order Alismatales; family Cymodoceaceae; genus Cymodocea; species Cymodocea nodosa. The sequence continues at coordinate 2,787,397 of CM072345.1, forward strand.
AAGAACAGTAACAGAACAGATTGGTAGTCAGGAGGAAAAAGAAAGAGTAGAAAATGAAGAGGCTGAAAGAAGTCATTTGGACAAAAATAATTTTACAAATTCCACTGAAGAACAAGAAACTCTTCAGCAATTTATGGAGAGAATTCAAGACAGAGTGGAGAGTTCTGCCAGCTCACCACCACAAATAGAAATAGAAACAGAAATTCAGGAATCTGTAGAGAATGTTCAAATGCAGCCTATAGAAGAGGAAGAGCAAGAGTAAACCCCTCTGGAACAACAAAGTCACCTCCCTGACCTAACTGAAACAACAATTTTGAATGAAGTACATTTTTGTAGTCCGAAAGCTTTTACCAAATACCAAGAAATAAGGGGTTACGACATTATTTACAATAGACCAGTAAATTGGGATGGAATGCAAGAAATCAAAGATTTATTTGAATTCCAAGGTCTACTGTAATTCATTTCTCAAGAAAGAGGGCATGCAGTATATGAGAATTTAGTACCTTGTTTTTATGCAAATTTAAGAGAAGGAGAAAGAGGATTAATTTCAAACGTAGAGGAAGCTGATGTACAGATAACACTAGAGCTTCTCCACAACATTTTTGGTTTAAAGAATGAAGGAATAAAAATTTTGGAAGACACAATTGACGTCGAGTGGACAGAACAGCAAATTAAGGATTGTTTAGATATCAATCCTGATGTGCCATTATTAAACAGGTTGAAGCATTTAAATGGTAAAACACACATGGTAGCTAACATTCTGATTAAGAATGTCTATCAACGATAGGGCCATAACATAGAATTATGTCAATTTGTCAAATGGACCACATATGCAGTTGTAAATAAGATTCAAATAAATTGGTCTACAATTTTTATCTCCAAGCTGAAAACAGTGAAGAAGAAATTATTTTATGGAGATTTGATTCCACTGCTGATGGTGGACTGTATTGATTTCACGAAATGGACATCAAAAAGGATCAGATCTAGAACCATTTCAGTGAAAGAATACAGAAATTTTGTAGCTGCAGAACTAGTTGTACCTTCTGGAGGAATTACAAGAGCAGTAGAGAGGATTAATCAATTAGAACTTCAATTAGAAAAACTCCAAAAGGAAGTAGATGAACTTAGGCATAGAGATTAAATTGTATTGTTCGTCTACTTGTGTAAAATTGTATGATGTACTTGTAATGTAATTGATTCATATTAATGAATGTAATTTTTTCAGATGCAATTTTCATACGTGTTTTGGATGTGAAATGAATGGAATTTATTGAATATTATGTAATTTGTGAAATATTATGAAAGAATGTTTAACAGATTTACAATTTGCTGAATGACATGATAAATGCTTAAAAATTTCTACATGTTGTAAGGTAAAATGTAAATTCTGCATAACATAAAATGACCTGCAAGTTAAATCTTTATATAATGTTCAGATTTAAACGTATTTTAATTAGAATAATGCATTAATGACATAGATTTAACTTTATTTCAGTTAGCAGAATGAAAAAGAAAAAAAACAGAGAGGTACTTACGAGAGTAAAACTTAGAAGTTGCCAAGTGTTAACTCAACGAAGTAAGTCCATTGAGTTAAACGTAACTCCACGAGATCAGTAATATAATATAAGGTCACTCCGTTGAGTTATCAATAACTCAATGAAGTTAGTCCGTGGAGTTAGCAACAGTAATCGACTATATTCTGTTGAGTTATCTGTGACTCAACGAGATTAGTTCATGGATTAAGCAGAACAGTTATTCTTTTAACCACGAACGAAACTTCGTCGGTTTAGCGGTTACCAAAATTTGAAATTAGTAGTGATACACGTACCTATAAAAATAGGAACCACGATGCACGTTGCAAGACACGTTCTTGCAACGGGATTTATTCACTTTATGAATGTGCAGTATATATATAAAACAGAATGTTATTTACGAGTTACCAGCACTTTTAAAAGAAAGGAGAATGCATTGGAGGAACTGGAAAGAGAAGCAGCTGATTCAACTTCATCTGACAACAAATATTTATTGAATGGAAAGCTTCAGACTAGTATGTAATTAATCTTCTGCTATTTATTTATAAGCACATGGACCCGTTCTCTAAGCACTAAACGATTAGTAAGAACACCTACCTAGGAATTTTCATTACAGAGGAGTACTAAAAAATTTTCTGAACTGAACTTTAACGAAATTCTTTGGGGTGTTGCTAACCTTTCTTTAAAAGAGAACGTAGAAATGGCTGCTCTAGTAGAAAAACCATTAGGAGAGATTCTGTATCCTGAATTAGTTGATGAGCCTTCATGTATTCGATTGCCAAACTTTGAGGGAGATAGGTTTGAACTAAAATCTAATTATATTAGTCAATTGCCACATTTTCATGGATTAGAAAGAGAGGATGCCTATTATTTCCTTAGAGAATTTAATAAAGTTTGTCAAATGATGAAAATGTCAAACATGAGTATAGATGCTATTAAACTTAGATATATCCCTTTTTCTTTAAAAGACACAGCTAAGAGATGGTTATATACTCTATCGCCTAATTCAATTTCTACATGGACTGAATTTTACTCTGTTTTTCTGGAAAAATATTATCCAACACATCAAACGATTAAAAAGAAGAAAGAAATATTAATGTGTAGCCAAAAACAGGGTGAATCATTCTGGAAATATTTTGAAAGATTTAAAGATTTACTGACTCAATGTCCACATCATGCAATGAGTAAAGCACAATTAATAGGTACAATTTATGAAGGCATAGATGTTTCAACAAAATCTTTATTAGAATCTACTTGTCAAAATGGATTTTTAAAGTTATGTAGTGAAGAAGCATGGGCATATTTAGAAAACTTTGTAAAAAGAACTACACAGTGGGAAAATTAGACTGAAGCTATTGTAGATAAAAAAATATTGCCAAGAGAAATGCATGAAATAGATTCAAATACTATGCTTGAGGTGAAATTAAATGAATTAACAAAGAAAATAGAAGAGTTATTATTAAATCAAAAGCTAGTAGAAAAGAATGCAAACATAAATGACTTAGATATTATTTATGCTAGAAACCAGAGAGATAACTTGGGAAATTCTTATAATCCTAATTGGAGAAATCACTCGAATTTATCTTGGAGAAACAACAATTTCCAGGAAGGAGAAAATATAAATGAGAAGAATATAAGTTATGAAGCATTACTGGAACAAGGATCTAGAATAGAGAAATTAAAAAAGATAATCCAACAATTAAACAATCGTCTAGATTTTGTATTTGGAAATGCTGCAATTCAAAATTAGAATAGAAATATACCACTTAGACAGAAGGAACCAATGGAAGTTAGACCTACTGGAGGATTGGCAATACAAGCTATACCTAATCCTGTCAATAGAATGGTTAATGAAATTGATACCTCTTCTGGGAGGGTAGCTAAATGAAGCAGCATATATGAAGCAACTATCTATATGTATATATGTTTTTTATTTTTAGTTAATAGTATCATAGAGTTAGTCCTTAATTCAACGAACTTAGTTCGTTGAGTTATTCCTTTACTCCACGAGGGTGTGCAGTAGTTATCTTAATTTTTATCTCTACTAAATTTTTGTTTGTGTTATACAGAATCGACAAATGGAATTGATGTAATTACCATTGGATGCACTAAGGGAAGTACTAAGTAACTTGTCAACTAAAGATCTATGCAGGCTATGTTGTGTATCAAAGGAAATTAAAAACTGTATTGAAGAAAAATATTTTCAGGGACTACAAACTGCAAAAATGACTAAGATTAGAGATGGATTCATATGGAAGTCATTTAATCGTAGTTCAATTAACCATGAATATCTGGCTATGGAAGAAACTACTGGAATTCCACTCAATGCATTAGAAGGAATAAATCATGTTATGGGGATAGATGAAGGATTAATCATATACAAGACGAGACCAAGGTATGCAAGTTTATTATTACTTGATATTTTGATAAGAAATCCTATAACAGGAGAAGAATGGAATATAGGAAGACCTAATAGATTTGAAGCACCAATTGTAAATTGTGGGTCAACTTTAATATTTTCTGATAAAAATTCTACAATTCCTGAAAAATTATATTATTGGAGACCTATAGGAAATTGGGGTGAAGATTTATGCTTAAGTGTGTATAATTTTCTGAATAGATCTTGGAATGAAAATATTATGATATATCTAGAATATAAATCATTAATTAACCAAACACATGTCATACTTGATGGATATATATATCTAGTCACAAAGATATCAATAGCATATGGGTCTGATTTATACATAGTGAGCATAGACAATTATGATGAATATATAGAAATTTTACCTATATCGAGTGAAATAGCTAAACCACCATCTACAGAATTTAATAAAATTCAAATAGGAATGTGGTATAATGAAGAAGATAATCCTACTTTATGTCTAATAAGATGGTGGGATGAACTGATGAAATTTCAAATATGGATTATGGAAGACAAATGAATGGAAGTGGGAAGAGGAGTATATTGAAATAGATGTAGAAATAGAAACTGCTACATTACCCTGGAACCAAAGAGGATCCCTTTCTGCATTTCATATCATTAATGGTAATACACTTGTATTTGGAATTTATAATATATTACATGTTTACAAATTAAGAAGGAACAAGAACTGCATTAAAATAGAATTAATAGCAAGAAGAACTATGCCTAAAAAGTTTGCTTGGACTGACACATTTATTCCATTTGTTTCTACTTTTCAATCATGTTCTTAAGCTATGATTTTGTGTGTTTACTGTTGTGTGTATTCTACGTTTGTGAGAAAGAAAAAAACAAAAAATTCTTTTAGTTTTCATTTTTATTTTATAAAAGAAAAATAAAATAAAATATCAATCTAGTTTGTTGGTATCTATTCTGGGAAACCAACTGGCTTGCTTGTGAGCCACCAAAGGCATATGAGCCTAGGTTCCACACAAGACACTGATTTATTAATATCTGTTAAGTGTTATTTTGTTTTATATTTTGCTTTTGTCTGTGAATGAAAAGTTTTTCAGAATCAAAAAAAAATCAAAATATACAAAAGGAGATACAAATGAAACAAGGTATGTAACTAATTACTCATCCTGAATTTTAAATCAAGCAAAACTATATTCATGCCTGCTACAATTACTATACTTATTGTCAAATCTTTTACATTGAGGACAATGCAAAATGTAGGTATGGGGGGAGGTAATTGAAGTAACAACCATGTAAGTTTGTTAATTAAAGGAATTAAAATGGTACTGCAAAGTTTTGAGGAAATTGAAAATTTTTATGAACTTGCTGTAACTATCCGATAATTGAGACTGTAAAATTTTTATAAACTATAACTACTTGAATGTTATATTTAAAAGGCTATATAAGATGCTATTGAATTTACTATTTATGCAAATCTAGATATAGTATTTTATGTTTTTTCTGAATTTCATGAGTTTAACGGTTTCACAATTTTAAAATGAAATCAGAATGCTTAATGAAAAATCAGTAAATTATCTAAAGTCCTAAAGGAGCTAAGATATGAATTCTAGATTAAATGAAACACATATGATGAAAGATACATTTAATTTTATTGATTGAACTTGTAGAATGATTTATGTGTAGATCTTATTAAACTACAGAAAAAGTATGAGCTTATTGTTATGGATTCATATTTTCAGTAAATGATAGAAGCAGGACTATATGAGATTGGTGTTTTACTACATCTGTATTAATGAAATACATACATATATAGTATGTGATTAATGTTTTGTTTTGTGTTTGTAGTTTGATTGAAAAAAAAAAGGGGGAAATTTTGAGAGTTATTGACTTGTTTGATCACGAGCCTTTTGTACTTGAGCAGATAGGTATGTAAGGATTGTTGACCTGAACAAGGACTCTTGAAATCTGGCAACCTAAGATACTGATCAGATCTGGGATTGTTGACTGAAAGCTCGTTACATAGGTACAGTAGAAAGCTCTTGTATGATTCAAACTTGTCAAATTAACTTTTAAAGTACGAAAGAAAAAAAAAAAAAAATATATATATATATACATATACTGTTCTGAAAAGATAAAGTGTTTTGTGAAATATAGATATCTTATGAATCGAGTATATTTTCTGTTATCTAGAATTGCTAAAATATGAATCTGGAATTGACTTTTGAAGTTGTTTAATGGAGATACAATTCTTTATTCTACTTGTCTTAATCAAATTGAATTGGATTGTACTTTGATTCGTATGTTGTTGAAATTTCTTCTAGAAATCTTATTGGAAAATTCAGGATGACAGATAATGAAAAGAAGAACAAACGATAATATAATTAACACCTATGTGATGATGATATACTTTGTATGTAATTTACATATATTCTAAGTATATTTGCAGGTTGATTAATGAAACATACAAAATATATTTTTATGCTAAATAGAAGAAAAACAAAAGGGAAAAATTAATTCTAGCACTTTTAGAAAGACCAATTAATTAGATCTTAGTTTGCTAAGGAACTAGCAAAATTTAGGTATGGGGGAAGTGTTTAGAATGAAAAAGTGCATATTATTAACGGTTAAATGATGGTTAATTGTATAATATTTAGCTTATCATATAAGAATTAAGCCATTATGTTATAATTGCACTGTTGTACGCTTTAATTGAAGAATCTACTTAATTTTGGAGAATTAATGTTAATTTAGTACATTTTTGAACTGTCGGTAAGTAGCAAGTTGCGAAATTCTTAAGTATCCGAATTTTCTGATATTTCAGATAGTTATGTTTAACATACCAGACATATTTCGGACAGTTATGTTTAACAGACCGAACATATCAGATAGTTATGTTTAAATTATCGAACAGTTATGTTTTGAGAGAATATTTTATTATTTCCTGAAGTACACGTGTCGAAACCATAATGAATGACTTAAGTGAACTTTCAGTGAGTTATCTATAACTATCCGAAATTGTAGTTGGGCATCGGATAGTTATCCCTGTAACTCTCTGAAATATTTTTTTATTTATAAAATAGCTGAGGACACGTGTCATGTTTTGGGAAAGTGACTTAAGTGGATTTTCGGTGAGTTATCTCTAACTATCCGAAATGCATATGAGCATCGGATAGTTACACCTGTAACTCTCTGAAATGTTATTTTATGATTAAACTACTATTGACACATGTCGAGATCTAGTAGATTTACTTAAGTTATATATCAGTGAGTTATTTGTAACTATCCGAAATGCATCTAAGCATCGGATAGTTAAGTTTATAAGTATCCGAAATGCACCTGAGCATCAGATAGTTAAATTTATGCACGTATTTTATAGTTAAATCAACGAAGAAAGTCTGTTGAGTTCTCTGTAACTCCATGGATTATATATTTTCTAATATGCCACTGTAGCGGTTGTAGAAACAGGATAGTTGGAAGAAAAACTACGTCTGCACGTATCGCGTAGGGAGAAGAAAGCATTGTCGTTGATACAAATGAAGGAAATCCAACCGACCATTCAAGTAGAAGCAGTTACTACTGAAGAAATATAAAAGAAAAGAAGAAAAAAAGGAGGGTGTGATCGATGGGCGAATAGTGTGTGCAGAGGAGGATCAGCGTCGTAATTCTCTAAAGTACCACACCAATCATCATCATCACCACCACAATCACCAACCATCGGAGGTCTGTGAGAATACTTTCTTGATGTCAGGTCGATTCCGAGCCAAACACAATGCTTGACAACCACTGTAAGGAGTGATCGCATCGCGGGAAGGAAAGTCATTTTCACCAAGTGCCGACTCATATTTCAGGAGATCGTAAAGCTTTTAGCCTTGCCTTCGGGTTGATGCCTGTATGCTGAAGAGGTGATCATCTTGCAATTCTAAACTTGCGATTCTATAGGGAGAGGAGACAGAATTGTAAGTGGTTTAATTTTCAGTGGTGTAATCGTGTTGCAAGTAGTGTCGGAAGTATTTAATGTCAAGTGAGATTACTTTACATTTCACCTTTCGCCCATTTCCATGTTCATATTAAAACAAAAATACCAAAAACAATTTATCTATGTTTGTATGTTGTATTTGAGTGTTGTATTGTTTGTGTTGTATCGTGATTAATGTTATCTTTGTTAGTGCTGTGATTGTTTTATGATGTTTTAGTTTTACAGTTTATTGAAATTGGTTCGTTCAAAAGACTTAAAGATTTTAATGGTTACGGTTTGAATTATCTGAATGTTAGTATTGCTTAATGATAAATCCAATGTTAACTAACATTAAAGAGCTTAATTGATATTATTTACAATCTGTGAAATCGCCCAATGGTTGGCCGAATTCCTTTGTAAATAGCAGTATTAAAGAGAAAAGACAGGCTTGTGGAGTTAACTTAAGTCCACGAGGTTAGTCCGTTGAGTTAGCCATAACTCAACGAACAAAACTGTAATTCAACGGAGAGCTTATTGAATATATAAATTTGATTGTTAACAAACGAACAGTTCTCAAGTTCTTCAGCAATTCCCTGTGGGATCGACCTGTACTTACACACTAATACAATAGACACTATGCACTTGCAGTTACAGTACAAATTGGAATTAATATCTAAATTGTATTAAAGGTTGTTCATTTACTTCTAAAAGAAAAAGAATAGGCATAAAGATAAATTAACTAAGTAAAAAACAGAAGTAACAAATCCAAGTTTTTCTAGTGTAGTGTTGGGAAAACACAAATAGATTGCCACCATTCTGACTTGCTCTATTTTTCAGAAAATTGGACATGTAGATGAACTGGAAAGAAAGGTTTACTAAGCCACCTATGTTGTGATGGCTAGTATAAAGGTTAACTAGGAAAAAATAATTATTGCTCAGATATCTCATCTGCAAAGTTTTTTGTTTTATGAAGACTTCATTTTCAATCTGATGGCCAGATATATTGATTTATCGAGCTAACCTTTGAAATCCATTAAAAGAAGAGTACTACAACTTAAGGATCTTTAGAGAATGTCCTCTGATCTGGTTGAGTTGCCTACTCCTTTTCACCCATCTGCAACTTAGAATTCAGCACGTCATTTTGCAGCAACTTCACCTCTTGTCGCACCTCATTTTGCAGAAACTCTACCACCTGCAACACCTACTCTAGCTCCAGCAGCTCCATCTCCAGCAGTTGACAGTTTTATTACCCTCTTAAAACAAAATAAGCTTCTACTTCAACATAATTAGATGCTTTGGGACTAAGTAGGTCATTAAGAACAACTTCTGAGAGAGAGGGATTAGTTAATTCAAGATCTGTTACAGAAAAAGTCAACTAATCATTAGTATTTTTTTATTTTCTTTTGATGTAATTTTCTTTGTTTGTTTTCCATTGTATCCATCTTGTTGCTTACTTCTCAATAATGCAATTACATTTTATTTATCTCAGTGTATCTTTCAATAAATTTCTCCACTTTTTAATTTTGACAAAGGGGGAGAATATATCTGTTTACAGTTTTGTCATCATCAAAAAGGGTGAAATTGTTAGTTCAATTATTTTATTAGTTAATTTTGATGATGAAAAACATGTCATTTAATTATTTCTATAATATTTTAGCAGTCTTTTTACAAAATTCAAAATTGTCTAACTGCTATGTACTTAGTATCTTTTAAATTAGATTTCAGCAGGTTGTTATTTCTATAGTGAATTGATTAAAGAGTTAATATATAAGTCACCGAACAAAACAGGACAAATCGGATGATTAAGCTTCTCTCTTGGCTTTTTAAACAATTATATCAATAACTATCCGAAAAGTGTTTATCTTTGGTGAGTTAAGTCTTTTTATGTTTGGATATATTTTTTATACTACGTATCCGAAATCCCTTCTGTTTCGGATAGTTAAGGGTTTTCATTCCGGATAATTAGTTGTTTCTCTGATTTAATGTATTTTCAGTTACTTTTTTCTAAAGGACACATGTCATTCTCTCATCGCTTGACTTAAGTGACTTTTCGAAAGTTTATGATGTAACTATCTAAAAACTCTTAAGAATCAGAGAGTTACCTTCAATAAGTATCCGAAATTGGTTTTAAGCTTCGGATAGTTAATTTTTATTATTTCTGACTTAAGTGACTTTTCGAAAGGTTACCTGTGTAACTATCTAAAATGACTTACGGTTCGGAGAGTTATCTTTTATAAGTATCTGAAACATGTTCTCTATCGAATAGTTTTAATATTTTATGCTACTGTTTCAAAAGAACATGTGTTTCAATCTTAATACATGACTTAAGTGGCCTTTTGGAATGTTAGTTCTATCTATCCAAAATGTTATTGAGTTTCGGCAAGTTATCTTTCTAAGTCTCCGATTTTCTAAGATCCTTTGAAGATTTGATTTCTACAAAATCTACAACTATTATTAATTAACTAACTATTTTAGCAAGATATCTTTTGATTGTAGATCTCAAATTAATCATGATTAATTATTGCTAGAAATGAATTACTACATAAGGCATCTGACCATTTCAGAATTCTTTCCAACTATGCAAATTTCGAAGGAAGAACAAAAAGGATTTGCAGGAAACCAAAACTTACACACAGATTTTTCAACACTCGAAAGGAGAAATTGGCTGCTTAGCAATTCTACAAACATTCTGAAGATTCATCTACAACAAAGTCTACAAGATCAAAAGCTATAGATCAATCAAGAATTCTCCTCAGAGCTTCATATGTCAACTCTTCATAGGAGTTGATCTAGTGTTTTGTGTCTTTTTCATTTTGAGTCAGTGACTCCTAGTTTTAAACTGTATTCTCATTTGCTTAAAACCCTAACTCACAAGGGTGTTGTGAGTATGCCTTCACAAGGTTGGGGCCTTGGTGAAGAGAGTGAAGTGTGATTCTTCACTTGCTCAAGATTAGGGTCTTGAGAACACAAAGTTCGTGCTTTGTGTAAGGTTTTTGTTTAGCCTATAAAAACATCTTTAAGGTTGTTGCTTAGCCTACAAAAGCAACCTATTTAAGGTTTGTGCTTAGCCTTAAAAAACACATTAGTGGAATTCTCAAGGTTGTGGCCTTGAGGAGTGGACTACCCATTTTGGGGAACCATTATAAATCATTTGTCTTTTAATTTCTGCACTACATTTTGTTATTTCAAAATCAATCAATTAGGGTTCATTAGTGTCAATAGCTTTTGAAAATTTTAAAAGCAAAATAAACTTTATTAGGATACTATTCACCCCCCCTCTAGTGTGCCATTCGATCCTATTAGTTTTTGGTATTTTTGTTTTGATACGTTCTTGAAGATGAGCAAAAAGTGAAATGTAAAAATCTCTATCGATAGTAAAAACTTCCATCACTACATGCGACGCAAATACACCACTGAAAACTTAATCACTTACAATCTTGCCTCCTCTCCCTATAGAATCATGAATCCAAAATTGTAAGATGATCTCCTCTTCAGCATACTGGCATCAACCCGAAACCAAGGCTAGAAGTTTTACGATCTCCTAAGATATGAGTCAGTGCTTAGTGAAAATGGCTTCCCTTCTCGCGACACAATCACTCCTCACAATGGTTGTCAATCACCATGTTTGGCTCAGAATCAACCCGACATCAAGAAAGTATCCTCACAGACCTTCAATGGTTGGTGATTTTGGTAGTGGTGTGGAGCGTTAGGGAACTTCCGACGCTTCCTGTAGTTAGCATGGTTCTCTACCTCTACACACACACTTTCTTCGTCTTTCTCCTCTTCTTTTATATTTCTTTCAGTAGTAACTACTTCTACTTAGATGATCGATTGGATTTCCTTCATTCATATCAATGATGGTTATTTCTTCTTCATTCCATGAGTGAATTCCTACGTGATACGTGCAATCATGGTTTTCCTTCGAATTTCCTATTTTTGAAATTGCTATAGTGGTATATTAGAAAATAAATGGTCCATGGAGTTAGAGATAACTCAATGGACTTACTTCGTTAATTAACTATAAAGCATGTGCAATAAAGAAATAACTAGTTCAGATGTTTCAGATAGTTACAACTATAAGTATTCGAAACTTATATGCATTTCAGATAGTTAGCACCTAACCTTCCAAAAGATAACTTAAGTCAAGTTTTCAAAATGCGACACGTGTCCTTAGTTAGTTTTTTGATAAAAAGATATTTTAGATACTTAAAAATCTAACTATCTGATGCTTAGATGCATTTCGAATAGTTACCAGATAACTTACTGAAAATCCACTTAAGTCATGCATTAAGGTCTCAACACGTGTACTCTAGGAAATAATAAAATATTTTTTAAGCATTTAAAACATAATTGTCCAGTACATGCAATATAACTCTCCAAAATAATAGAAAATTCGGATACTTAGGAATTTCAATGCTTGTAATTCACCGATAGTTTAGAAATGTACTTAATTCACATTAATTCCCTGAAATTATGCAGATTCTTTCATTAAAGCATATAATAGTGCAATACTAACATAATGGCTTAATTCTCAGATGATAAGCTAAATATTATGCAATTAACCATCATTTAATCGTTAATATTATGCACTTTTTCATTCTAAACACTTCCCCCATACTTAAATTTTGCTAGTCCCTTAGTAAACTAAGATCTAACTAGTTGGTCTTTCTAAAGTTGCTAGAATTAATTCTTCATTTCGTTCTTCTTCAGAATACATAAATTAGGTTACTATATAGATATTTTATATTTTTCAGTAATCTATTTTAACATTGTTTTCTCCTCTTCAACCTGCAAATATATTTAAAACATATGTAAATTACATACAAAATATATTAGCATCACATAGGTGTTAATTATATTATCATTTTTTCTTCTTTTCAAACATCTATTATCTTGAATTTTCCAATATGATTTCCAGAATAAATTTTAACTTCATATGAATCAAAACACAATCCAATTCAATAAGATTAAAACAAGTAGAATAATGAATTGTACTCAAATAAACAACTTCAAAAGTCTATTCTAGATTCATACTTCAATAATTCTTAGATAACAGAAAATATACTTGATTTAAAAGATTTATGTATTTCACAAAACACTTTTATCTTTTCAGAACAATATATGTATATTTGTACTTTAAAAGTTAATTTGAAAAGCTTGAATCATACAAGAGCTTTCTAGTGTACCCATGTATTGAGCTTTCAGTCAACAATCTCATATCTGATCAGGATCTTAGGTTGCCAGATCTAAAGAGTCCTTTTTCAGGTCAACAATCTTTACATACCTATCTACTCAAGTATAAAAGGCTCATGATCAAACAAGTCAATAAAGTCTCAAAGTTTTTTTTCTTTTTCCCTTTTTTTTCTTTTCAACACAATATATATACGTATGCAATAAAACACAAATCTCATATAGTCATGCTTCTATTATTTACTAAAAATATGAATCTATATCAATAAGCTCATACTTTTTCTGTAGTTTAATAAGATTTACACATAAATCATTCTACAAGTTTAATCAATCAAATTAAATGTATCCTTGATCATATGTATTTCATTTAATCCAAAAATCAACATTTCAGCTCTTTTAGGATTTCAGATAATTTATTGAATTTCAATTAAGCATTTTGATTTCTTTTCAAAATCATGAAACTATTAAACTCATAAAATTTAGTAAAAACATAAGATACTATATCCAGATTTGTATTAATTATAATATTTGTAGCATCTTATATAAGATTATAAATATAACATTCAAGTAGTTACAATGCTTAAAAATTTGACAGTTTCAATTATCAGATAGTTACAGCAAATTCATAAAAAAATTTTCAATTTCCATAGAACTTTGTAGTACCATTTTAATTGAAGTACCTCTCCCCCATTCCTACATTTTGCATTATCCTCAATGTAAAAGATTTTACAGTAAATACATTAAATGTTAGCAAGTATGAATATTGTTTCGTTGACTTAGCACCTAACTCAACGAACTTAATTCGTTGAGTTAATGAATAACTCCACAAACTGAGTTTAAATCTAAATTCAAGATAAGTAATCAATTACATACCTTGTTCTTTTGTATCCCTTTAATATCTTCCGACTTTTGATTCTGGAAAACTTTTTATTCACAAATAAAAGTAGAATATATAACAAAATAACAAAAAATAACTTGTTAAATCAGTGTCTTGTGTGGAACCCAGGCTCCTATGCCCTTGGTGGCTCACAAGCAAACTAGTTGGTTTCCTAGAATAGATACCAAAAACTGGATTGATATTTTTTTTTTTCCTTTTTCTTTATATAAAATAAAACTAAAACCTAAATTTTTTCTTTCTTCTCCTTTTTTTCTAAAAATAAATGCAGAATTGTAAAGTTAAGATTTGTACATTTTATTATATGTTAAAGCATGCATTTTATGGATTTCAATTGTATATCACATGATATTTATATAAGATTACATGAAAACTATATTTTTAGGCTATACATGTTTTTATGTATTAAAATTGAATTAATGCACAAATCTACCTTTAATAAAATTAATGTCAAGTAATAGCCCATATGTAGACACTTAGTTGTTTGGAATAAATCATTTGTCACACATTTAAATTGCACACATGCATGTAATTGTTAATTTCATATATGCTTTTCAAATAAACATTATTATCAATGAAAATTGTTGGCATGATGTAAATAATAAGTCCCATTTAATTGGTTGTTAAAATCAAAGTTTAATATCATTTTTTTTGCACCTATTTTATGTTCTTAATATGTGCTAATTATTTCTCCAAGTTTTATTAGAATAGGTGGCATCTATTGGAGCTAAAGAGATGAAATAATCTCCACCATTGGATGGAGATCTTGAAACATAAATGGCTGGAATAATCCCAACCATTAGATCAAGACTTCCTCTTGATAAAAAGACCACGAGCATCCACACAAGGGCATCTCTCCATTTTTGTACATCATCCATGCAAGGGTTGTAGCTGTCTCCTCCATTCCAACACCTAGGGTGGAAGTGGATGGCCTTCTCCAGCAACTTTCCATCGTTTCCAGCAGCTTCCCCTCTTTTCCAAGGATGTGGGCCAGCTAGTTCCTTAAGAAAGGTGAGCACTTAGCATCTCCCTCCTCTATTGAAGATATTTTCCCCTCTTGTAGGGTGGAATCTTAGGCATAAGGAGCTTTATGGGTGGTTTTATGGTGGATTGGTGGAGAGAAGCCATGCCAAAACGTTCAGAAGTAAGGAATGACGTGTTTTACAATGGACGATGAAGAGGGGGCATCTTCTTGGCACGGGACAGCAAGAGTTCGTGACTTTGGAGGCTTGGGGACATGCAACTCACTTCTTCCATCACATACCTAGGTAGATCCCTTTGAAAATGCAATCCACAAGTGGTGACAGCCTTGTGGAGAGCCAATTGAAGTGGCATACAACCAAATAGGAGGCATATGCGAGGAAACAAGTGAAGACTTCAAGGTATAAATGGAGAGGAGAGATCCTCATACACATTTCTTTGTTATAATTGCCTATATGTATGAGAATTGGATGTTTGTATTGATAGATGGAATTCCATGTTTGGACTTTTTATTTACTTGTTTAATTTTAGATTTCAGAAGTTATTTAGACACTAGATGATGTTCAATGTTGTTTTTCAATGTTTATATGTGAATATCATAGTTGTAGATCAAGTGTTTGAGAAATAGTCGTGTATATAAATATAGAAATTCATGTATAGAGTTTTATCCATTTTGTTTAATTTGGTTCTTTCAGCTCTGATGACAGTTTTGATCGAATCTTGATGCAATTTCATGTGGTTTAGAATCTACTTTCCAACGGATATCATTCCATAATTTTTGGATGTCGTTTGAGTGGTTTTCATGAATTAATTCTCAATAGGTGCATCTGACCTGGAATGCAGGTTTGCATAGAGATTTTGCACGTTTTCGATCATTGATTTCTCTGAGCACAGATCAAGTTTTCAAGATTTATAAATTAGGTTTTCAAGATGACGAAGTCAACTTGAGATTTTATTTCACATCATTTCATAAAGATTCCAGGAAGTTATGGATTTTCTTGTAAAGACATGTGTTTTGTGATTTGATAGTCGCATTTTGTACTCTCTTGGTGGATTTGATGTCAATAACTCTCGGGTTTGAATTAGATCGCAAAATTATGCTAAACTTTTAGATCTTTTAAAATCCTTTCCATAGTGTATTTTTATATGAATTTTCAGTGTATATTTTGGAAGGAATGAGTTTTACAAGTGGAAGCAATTTCTATAATTTCGAGAGTTATAATAGAGTTATAGGTGAGATTGATTTGGAGTTGATTTTTGGTTGTATAAAATAGACCATTGAATATTCATGTATATTTCCTAATATAATTCTTAACCTTAAGTCCAACCATTGTTTAAATAAATTAGGATGTAAATAAAGTTTTATAGTTGCATTATGATATTAATCAAATAATCAATCTAATAAAAGTCATTTAGAGAAACTCCCTATGGAAATGACCCGTACTTGCATTGCTTAATACAATAGGCAACGTGCGCTTGCGATTAAATTATAAATGTAAAACTTGTGCTTTTTAATGACACATGTCTTACTATTTAGAATGAAAACATGCATAATATTAAGGGTTAAATGATGGTTAATTGCATAATATTTAGCTTATCATATAAGAATTAAGCCATTATGTTATAATTGCACTATTATATGCATTAATGAAAGAATCTACATAATTTCGGGGAATTAATGTTAATTAAGTATATTTCTAAACTGTTGGTGAATTACAGGCTGTGAAATTCTTAAGTATCTGAATTTTCTGTTGTTTCGAAGAGTCATGTTTAATGTACCTAACAGTTATGTTTTAAATGCTTAAAGAATATTTTATTATTTCCTAAAGTACATATGTTGAAACCTTAATGTTTGACTTAAGTTATCTTTCAAAAGGTTAGGCGGTAACTATCTGAAATGCATCTAGGCATCAGATAGTTAAGGTTGTAAGTAGTCGAAATATCGGAACTCGTATAGTTAAGTTATTTGCTCGTGTTTTTAATATTTTAAGTTGTCACGTGTTTTCCATGTGCGTTCGGTAATGAAAATCGAAGAGTTAGATAACTGTTCAAGTTTTTATACACATGGATAGATAACTATTCGAGTTTTATAAAATAACTAACAAATAGATAAGTTTTCTATGTTCAGTCATGTATTTTGTAGGTACAAAAACTCAAAGAGTTATAGATAAGTGTTTGAGTTTTTACAGGACTTAAAGGATAAGTGTTCGACTAAAATGAAGACTAATATGCCAATGTAGCAGTTGCAGAAATAGGACATTCAAAGGAAAACCACGATTGCACGTATCACGTAGGAATTCATTCATGGAATGAAGAAGAAATCACCATCGTTGATATGAATGAAGGAAATCCAACCGATCATCTAAGCAGGAGTAGTTACTACTGTAAGAAATATAAAAGACGAAGAAAAATTGTGTGCATTAGTGGAGAACCACGTTAATTGCAGGCAGCGTCAGAAGTTCCCTGAAACTCCACACTACCACCAAAATCACCAACCATTGGAGGTCTGAGAATACTTTCCTGATGTCGGGTCAATTTCGAGCCAAACACGGTGCTTGACAACCACTGTGAGTAGTGATCGCATCGCGGGAAGGGAAGCCATTTTCACCAAGCACCGACTCATATCTCAAGAGATCGTAAAGCTTCTAGCCTTGGTTTCGGGTTGATGCCAGTATGCTAAAGAGGAGATCATCTTGCAATTTTGGACTCACGATTCTATTGGGAGAGGAGGCAAGATTGTAAGTGATTAAGTTTTCAGTGGTGTAATTGCGTCGCATGTAGTGACGGAAGCATTTACTGTCGATAGAGATTTTTACATTTCACCTTTCATTCATCTTCAAAAACATATCAAAACAAAATACCAAAAACAACAAATTATCTGTGTTTACGTTTAGTGTCAAAGTATTGTATTGTTTGTTTTGTATCGTGAGTAATGCTATCATTGTCAGTATTGTGAATGTGTTATGTTTGTTTAATTTAGAAAATAGAAAATAGTTTTACAATTTACTAAAATTGATTCGTTCTAGATACTTAAAGATTTTAATGGTTACTGTTTGAAATATCTGAATGTTAGTAGTGCTTAATGATAAATCTAATATTAACTAACATTAAAGAGTTTAATTAATGTTATTTACATTCTGTGGAAACACCCAATGGTTGATCGAATTCCTCTGTAATTAACAATATTCAATTGGAAAAATTAGGCTCGTAGAGTTAACTTAAGTCCATAAGGTTAGTCCGTTGAGTTAGCCATAACTCCATGTACTAAGTCTGTTGTGTTAATTGTAACTCAACGGAGTGCTTACTGAATACATTTATACTCCAATATAAAAATCGGAACAACACACAATTCTTACTCAATCTCTATGGGATCAACCTGTACTTGCACAAAAATACAATATACACTATGCACTTGCAATTAAAAATACAAATTGGAATTAATATCTAATTTGTGTGAAAGGTTGTTTGTTTACTTCTAAAAGAAATTATTGATATAAGCAAGTTTAAGATTTAACTTTTCACACCAAACAAGTTTTCTGGTGCCATTGCCGAGGATTGAGAAGCTAAGCAATTGTGAGTGTTGTTTTCTTTTAATAGTAAGAGGAGTGTTGTGTGTTTTATTCTATAATTGAGAATATGGCATATGCTTATGCTCCAAGATTTCTGAAACTTGTAGTTAGCATATGTGAATTCTGCAATTTAGAAGGTCACGATATCTCTGATTGTTTGAAACTAAGACGATTGCAGATGGTTAGATCACATGAACAACAAATGAATTATATTCAATATAATAGAGCTGAGTATGAGAATCCTATAGTTTACCCAACTAATGGTCAGCTTAGAATGTGTAATATGTTGAGAGACAATGAAGTTTAGGATATGTACGACAGACTGGAGTGTAGCTTAGAGAAAACATGGACAAACTAGAACAATATATATGTCAGCAATAAGAAGTCAACCAATTAAACTATAAGGAAGCATTTACATAACCTAAAATTGTTATCATTTACAAAACTGAAAAAACCATAATGAAAATCGATCAAAAATTGAATGCAATGAGATTAGATGATCTGGAAAGAATATTAAAAACATTGGACAAATTTATAATGAAATTACAAGTTATACAACAAAAAACTTTAATATTACAGATTTGCATAATTTGCAAGACATACAGACAAAAGAAAATACCAATGCAATTGAATTTAAAGAATGCAATTTAAAACTAAAAATAGTTGAAGATCATAATCACGAAAATGAAATACAAGAACATCATGAAAGTAATGAAAATCTGGAAGATGTATGTATAACATTAAGATCTGGAACTAATATACCACCAAGAATTAAAAAAGAAAGTAATATGAAGGTGGATAAGAACAAAATCCAAAATGATAATGAAAATGTAATGTTTGAAAATTTAGAAATCAATGAAGAAAAATCTGAATCTGAAAATGAGACTAAAAATGATCAAACAAATGAAATGAAAGACAAAGAATCTTTTAAATCATAATCATTAGCACCCTATCCTAAAAGATTACAACAAACATTTCCTAAAAAATAAGAAAAAATTAGAGAAATTTTTGAAAAAGTACAAGTTAACATTCCTTTGTTAGACTTATTGCAAAAAATGCCACCTTGTGCTAAATTTCTTAAGGATTGGTGTACTAAGAAAAGAGAGCAAAAAGTTTTAAGGAAAGTCTTTTTAGTTGAGCAAAGTAGTTCCCTATTTCTGCCACAAATTCCTAAAAAGTTATCAGATCCTAGAATACTTGTTATATCATACACTATAGGAAATACCATTCTAGAAAGAACCTTAATAGACCTAAGTGCAGGTATAAATGTTATGCTGAGTGATATATTTGCATCCTTAGGATTAGAAGGCTTAATCCCTACTAGGACTGTTATTCAATTAGCTGATAGAAGTATAAGATACCCTAGAAGAAAAAATAGAGGATATCCTAATTAAAATCAAAAATTTCATATATCCTATAGATATTGTAATTTTGGATTTCCAACAAATTAAGCATCAAAATCATGATACATCTTTAATTTTGGGAAGACCATTCTTAGCAACATCAGAGGCTGTTATAAATTGTAAAACTGGAGTAATGAAGTTAGCATATGATAATGAGGATACTCAATTAAACATTTTCAAACTAGAAAAGTTTGAGGAGTTAGAAATGTCCTTACATACTATAGACATTTTAGAGGATGAAGGAGATATGCTAGATGATGTGATTCAAGAAGAATTAAATAGGCAACTAAATTCTAAAAATTTAGGAGAAAGTGAAAGCATAAATATAGAAGGAGATTAGGAAGAGATTAATATAGAAAATGATGATGTTCAGTTAGGAGCTCTAGCTTTTGATGGGCAACATTTAGATTTAAAGCATTTACCTCCTGAATTAACCTGTATATTTCTAGAAGAAAATTGAACATGTCCAATCATTATTGCTTCAGATTTAAAAGAAGATCAAATTGCTAAATTAAAAGATGTAGTAAAAACTTATAAAGAGGTAATAGGATGGACTATGACTGATATAAAAGGGTTAAGTGCAACTTTATGTTGTCACCACATATAATTAGAAGAGAATGCTTAACCTGTTAGAATTCCTGAGAGGAGATTAAATCCAAACCTTAAAGAAGTAGTCAAGAAAGAAATAGTGAAATGGTTAGATAATGGCATAATTTATCCGATTTCTGATAGCTCATGGGTTAGTCTAATCCATGTAGTTCCTAAGAAATCAGGATTAACAGTTATTAGGAATGAAAGTCAGGACTTGATACCTACTAGAATTCAATTAGGTTGGAGAGTGTGTATAGACTATAGAAAGCTGAATGTTGTGACTAGGAAAGATCATTTTCCCTTACCTTTTATAGATTAAATGCTAGAGAAATTAGCAGGGCAAGAATATTTTTGTTTCCTAGACGGGTATTCAAGATATAATCAAGTTCCAGTAGCATTAGAGGATCAAGAGAAGATAAATTTCATGTGTCCTAATGGAACTTATGCTTTTAAGAGAATGCCATTCGGATTATGCAATGCACTAGACACCTTTCAAAGGTGTATGTAGGGCATATTCACTTGAATGACTAAAGAATTTTTAGAAATATTTATGGATGATTTCACTGTTTATGGAACTTCGTATGAAGTGTGTTTAAACAATTTAAATCAAGTATTAAAATACTGTGTGAAAAAAAGTCTGGTTCTCAATTGGGAAAAATGTCACTTCATGGTTAAACAAGGAATAGTTTTAGGACATGTTGTTTCAAAGAAAGGGTTGGAAGTAGATAAAGCTAAAATAGAAGTAATTTCTAATCTACCAGAACCTAAATCAGTAAAAGATATTAGATCATTTCTAGGACATGCTAGACTTTATAGAAGATTCATTAAAGATTTTAGCAAAATAGTTAAACCTTTAACTAATCTATTAAAAGATGTCCCATTCAACTTTAATAAAAATTGCAAAGAAGCATTTTTCAAATTTAAAACTATCTTAATTTTGTAGGATCGTATGGCTACACAAGAGGGGGGGTGAATTGTGTTTTTCAACATTTTCGAATATAATTGAAACTTTAAAACTCAGAAACAAGTCGAGACACTATTTTCATAAAATCATTTTTATTCAAGGTTTCAATTACAATATATAATTCAATTCTCCTCAGAAATTGTAGATACAATTATATATCGATACCATGTTTCATCTATACAATTTTATAACTACAAATAGAGAAAACTAATTTACGGAATTTAAAACATTTCTCCCTATTTGAGATCTTTCTTCTTCTTCTTTTTCTTCTTCAACAATTCTTCAGTGACAAATATCTTGTCTTTCTTTGCTTCATCGAATTTGCTTTTCTTCTGATACTTTAAATCTTCAGTGACGTAAATCTGACCTTTTCTACTTCACTGAATTTTCTTCCATCTGATACTTCAAATCTTTATTGACAAATATCTTACCTTTTTATGCTTCACTGAATTTGTCTTCCACTTGATACTTCAAATCTTCAGTGACAAATATCTTATCTTTTTATGCTTCATTGAATTTGTCTTCCACCTGATACTTCAAATCTTCAGTGACAAATATCTTACCTTTTTATGCTTCACTAAATTTGTCTTCCACCTGATACTTCAAATCTTTAGTGACAAATATCTTACCTTTTTATGGTTCACTGAATTTGTCTTCCACTTGATACTTCAAATCTTCAATGACAAATATCTTACCTTTTTATGCTTCACTGAATTTGTCTTCCACTTGAGAGCTTTTCCTCGAAGAGGTATTTTTGATCCCTGAAAAGATTTTTCTTTTGGTGTGTAGGGATAACTGATCAACGAGAATTCTATGCCTTTTATACTATATCTTCATTTCATGCATATCCTCCATGTATAATCACTATTAGTCTTCCACTTCTTCATGTCTTTTCTTTTTCCTTCATCGAAATAAACATGTTCTGACCCACGTTTACATTTCAAATTTTCTTTAATTATCAATCTTGGATCTCTGAAAAATTTCTTGCAAAATAAACTCTCTTCCAAAATTTTTCATCAAGTATAATAAAAAGTCATTACTTTAATATTAACTAAATGAGTAACACAAATATATATATATAACTTAACGTTTCTAACTTAACGAGTTCCTCATGTGCTAACTCACGTGACAAGTATTGTAGCTAACTCAACGAACTATCTCCATGGTGTTACACTAACTCAATGAACTATCTCCATGGTGTTACAAATAACGCAACGAACCATCTCCGTTGTGTTACAAATAACTCAACGAACTAGTAATAAAAAATGTTTTTATAATAAGAAATTTACCACGTGCAAAAATAACAACTTAAGTATATAACGCTAACCTAACACTTTGCCTTAGTGTTCAATATAGCAACTCAACGCGTTTAGTTATGTTAACTTAACGAGTTAAACATGTGCACCTCATGTGATATAATATAACATTTGTAACTTATAATTTCACCATGTGTACAACACTAACTTAACGAGTTCTTCTCTTCTTTTACTCACTAACTTAACGAGTTCTCATGTGACCTATTTTAACCTTTAAGCCTCTAACTTAACGAGTTTTCATGTGATCTCTATACAAACAAAACTCTAACTTAACGAGTTGTCTAAATGTGCACTATTCATGAGATAGAAAATATAACTTTAAAACATATCATGCTTTTCAATAAAAACACACATTAATTTAACATTTAGTTAAATGAGAAATTAATGCAACGAAACAACTAGTTATTAACTTAGTATAATTTCAGATCCAATACAGAAAAGTATTTATATCAGTAAGATTTTTCTATTTTAATTGATGATTTTAATTTCTTTCCACAAGCAATAGTAATTGAGCAAATATTATTATTTTTCATTCAACACATCATCAAAAACAAAATACTCAACAAATTTCAACTCCTATAATTCAAGCACCTGATTGGAGCCATCCATTTGAATTAATGTGTGATGCATCTGATTTTGCTGTAGGAGCAGTGTTGGGACAGAAGATAAAAAAATCTCCTAGAGTGATTCATTATGCAAGAAAAACCTTAAATGATGCTCAAGTTAATTATACAACTACTGAAAAAGAACTGTTAGATGTTGTGTTTGCCTTAGAAAAGTTTAGATCATATCTGATTGGAGCTAAAGTGGTAGTATACATGGATCATTCAGCTTTAAAATATCTAATAGCAAAGAAAGAGACTAAACCTAGATTGATATGATGGATATTATTATTACAAGAATTTGATCTAGAAATTAAAAATAAAAAAGGTTGTGAGAATGTAGTAGTAGATCACTTATCAAGGTTACAAATAAAAAAATCAATATTGAAATTAAGGATAATTTTCCTAATGAACAGTTAATGACCATCAACACAATGCCTTGGTATGTAGACTGTAATGTGTGTGTCTTCCATCAAGTATATGTATGTGTATTTGTATATGGTTGTATTTCTTTGATAATTTGTACAGGGGCAAACTTGCCTTTTGTGTATCACCAACCATTGCCCCTATATATGTAAGGGGTCATCCACGTTCAAGGGATGTCATGCCAAACCATCCCTTGATTTCGTTCTCCCCCTTCTTTACCAACAACCATACAACAAGGAATCACAATAGATTGATCACCCATGGACGTACCTGTGCTGGGGAACCACGTAAATTTGTTGTTCTTCAAATTCTCCACTCGCAATCCTCTCTTCCACGTAGATCTCTTTTCCATGCCACCCCTAGATGCTCCACGTTTGTTTGATCTTTCTGCACAACAACTGGTATCAGAGCCAGGTTGGACATCTCTGGGTTTGCTTCTTAAGTTTCGAAGAGTTTCATCAAGGTTTAAGCCATTTCCGCAAGGGATCTCTCCATTGTTGTAACTGTCGTCGTCGCCGGCGCTAGTCTGCACACTCCGACGCCAAGTGGTGCGCCTTCCTCGTTTGTGCTCCGTTGCATCTCAAATTTTGAGAACGTGTAGTAAGATTCCTGAACTTCCTTCCTTTAAAAGTTTGAAGATATTTATCAAGGTTCATGTCATTTCCGCAAGGATATCCCCCATTGCTATAACTGCCATAACTGCCATCGTCGCTAGCACCAGTCTGCACACTCCGACGCCAAGTCGTGCGCCTTCCTTGTCCGTGCTCCGTTGCATCTCAAATTTTGAGTACTTGTAGTAAGCTTCCTAAAATTCCTTCCTTTAAAATTTCGTGGTCAGAAGTTTCATGTTCAGAGAGATATAGCAAGAGGCATCTGGCTAGGGCACAACAGTTTTCTAGACGAGTGACTCTTTGATTGTCGGATTTTGGGCATTTTGTGATTGTGGTTTTGTGCTTGGTTTGTGCGAGTATTTGCTACTGTTTCGTGATAAGTAGTGTGATTGGCTTGTGGCTGATTGCATTTCATTGAAATCAGTAGTTTCAATAGCATATTGTTGTTGAGATATTGCTTGCTATTGTGTACCTTGCCGCAGAATTGTGTTTGTTGAAATCACATTGTATCTCGTGTGTATTGTTGGTTGTTTGTTGTTTTGAAAACATGAATAATTTGAGGTTGAAGATAGAAAGGTTTGATGGTAAGAATAGCTTCATCTTATGGCAAATTAAGATGAAAGCACTTCTAAAGTAACAAGGTATTTGGGCTCCTTTAAATAAGGAAACTACTCTGAACAGAAATTCGCTAGAGTTTGAATTGCAGGAGAAGAAAGCTCACTCCACCATCTTGTTGTGTTTGTCTGATGAAGTTATAATAGAAGTTGCTGATGAATTTACCTCGTTTGGTCTTCGGCAGAAACTTGAGTCATTGTATATGACTAAGTCTTTAACAAACAAATTGTTGTTAAAGTAGAGACTGTTCTCTTTAAAGATGATAGAAGGTGTACCTCTTAGGCAACATTTAAATCAGCTAAATGCTATTCTGATGGAACTCAAGAATATTGGAGTAATCATAGAAGATGAAGATGCAGCTCTTATCTTGCTTTGTTCACTCCCATTGAGTTATGAAAACTTTGTTCAGTCTTGTGTAATTGGAAGAGATTCAATTACACTGGAAGAAGTGAGGTCCAGCCATCATTTCAGGGAGCTCAAGCACATGGTGCATGGTAGAAACGAGGCAAGTGGTGTTGGCCTTTCAGCTCAACAGCAAGATAACAGGGGAAGAAGCCAGAGACAAGGTGGAGGGAAGAATAGAAGCAGAAGCAAGTCGAAGGGCAAATACTCTAGGGATACTTGCCATTACTGTAAGGAGAAAGGACACTGGAAATCACATTGTCCCAAGCTTATGAACATAGGAAAGGCTACTGTGGCAGAAACCAGTTCTGCGTTAGGTGATGACTTTTCTCTTACAGTTTGTTGCAATGCCTATTCTGATGATCAGTGGATTATGGACTCAGGAGCTTCACATCATATGACTCCTACTAGGGAGTATTTTGACACCTACGAGCAGGTGGAGGGTGGTCAAGTGACTTTGGCCAATGATGATGTGTGTTCTAGAGTTGGTGTGGGCACTATAAAATTTAAATTGCATGATGGCATAGTTAGAATTCTAGAGGACGTTTGGCACGTCCCAAAGCTTGGAAAAAGTCTGATATCACTGATGGCCCTTGATGCTAAGGGTTATAGATATACAAGTAGTGAGGGGAAGATCAACATACTGAAAGGCTTGTTAGTTGTTATGAAGGGAACCAAATCTGGTCCCTTATACATTTTGCAGGACACTCCAATTGTTGGCGCAGCTACATCAGCTATATCTGATCAGTAGGATTTTTCTGTCATGTAGCACTCAAGGATGGGTCATTTGGGGCAGAAAGGAATGCAGAAACTAAGTAGTCTAGGCATGTTTGATGGGCACAAGGTTGCTTGTATTGACATGTGCAAGTATTGTGTCTTTGGCAAACAAAAAAGAGTGTCATTTGCACGTAGTCAGCATAGCTCCAAGGGAGTTCTTGATTATATTCATGCTAAATGTTGGGGGCCTTCATGTCAGCCTTCTATTGTAGGATCCAGATATTTTCTTTCTATCATTGACTGTCATTTAAGGATGAACTGGGTTTTCTTTTTGACACACAAAAGTGAAGCTTTTTCTTGCTTCAAGCATTGGAAGAAGCAGGTAGAAAACCAAACAGACAGAAAGGTAAAATATCTTAGAACTGATAATGGTCTTGAGTTTTGTTCGCAAGAATTTGATAACTTTTGTAAAGATGAAGGCAATACAGGGCATAACACTATCAGGTATACCCCTCAGCAAAATGGAGTGGTTGAAAGATTGAACAGAACACTCCTAGAAAAGGCACGTTGTATGCTGTCTCATGCAAGTTTGAGCAAGAAGTTTTGGGCAGAGGCTGTTAATACAGCTTCCTATCTGGTAAACAGGTCCCCTTCTAGTGCCTTAGATGGGAAGATACCTCTTGAGGTATGGTAGAAAAGATCTGCTAGTTATTCAAAGCTCAGAATTTTTGGGTGTCCAGCTTACTATCATGTGAACAATGGCAAGCTAGAACAATGGCAAGGTAGAAAACCAAGCAGCCACCTATCACTGATCAAGTTGAAATTAGAGAAATCTCATCTGAAACTCAGGAAAATGAAGTTGAGGAGGAAGAGGTGGAGCAACCACCACCAAGAACCATTGGCAAAGATCATCCTAGTAGAGACGTTAGACATCTGATTAGATATGGCTACTACAGTTTGGTTGCTTTTGCCTTATAAGTAGCAGTTGAGGTGGAGGATTCTGTTGATCCACCTACATATGAAGTTGCAATGAAAGATTCGAAAGTTGGTCTTTGGATGTCTACTATGGAGGAGGAACTCCAATCTCTCCATAAGAACAAGACTTGGGAACTAGTGAAACGTCCAAAGAACACAAATATTGTTGGTTGCAAATGGGTCTTTAAGAAGAAGATTGGGACTCAAGGCAACGCAGGTGTGCAGCACAAGGCAAGATTAGTCACCAAAGGTTATTCACAGTGAGAAGGAGTTGACTTCAATGAGGTATTTGCTCATGTTGTACGTTATACATCTATTAGAATTTTGTTATCCATTGTTGCAGCACAGAATTTAGAATTGGAACACCTAGATGTAAAGACGGCCTTCTTGCATGGTGAGTTGGAAGAAAATATTTAGATGGAACAACCAACAGGGTTTGTGGTGAAAGGTAAATCTGATTGGGTGTGCAAATTAAATAAGTCCTTGTATGGACTTAAACAGTCACCACGGCAATGGTACAAAAGGTTTGATGCCTTTATAGTTAAAGTTGGTTTTAGACGCAGCAACTATGATTCATGTGTATATGTTAAAACTCTTGATAAGAGTACACATGTTTATTTGTTATTGTATGTTGATGATATTCTTATAGTTGCGAAGAATATCGAAGTGATACAAGAGCTGAAGGACACATTAAAATCAGAATTTGATATGAAGGATCTTGGTCCAGGTGGTAGAATTCTTAGAATGGAGATTAGGCGTGAAAGAAATTCTGGTAAGCTATTTTTGAATCAACAGAAGTATATTGAGAAGATCCTTAGCAGATTTGGTATGGCTTCATGCAAAGCCATTAGCACGCCTTATGATAGAAATGTCAAATTGTCATTTGCGATGTGTCCACAAACTGATTCTGAAAAGCTTGATATGCAACGAGTTCCTTATGCACAGGCAGTTGGAAGTCTTATGTATGCTATGGTATGCACTAGGCTTGATCTGGCATATCGTTTGAGTGTTGTTAGTAGGTTCATGTCCAATCCAGGTAGGGAACATTGGAAAGCAGTTAAAAGGATATTCAGATATTTGAAAGGAACTCTAGGTGTTGGATTGATGTATGTAGTAGATCAAGGTTGTACTATGGCTGGTTATACAGACTCAAACTATGCAGGTGATGTTGACAGAAGGAGATCATTATCTAGTTATGTCTTTACATTTGCAGGTTCTATTGTGAGTTGGAAATCAACTCTTCAACCTACGGTATCTCTGTCCACAACTGAGGCTGAATATGTGGCTATGACAAGAGCTGCAAAGGAAGGGATTTGGTTGAAAGGCTTACTTGGAGACTTTGGTTGGCGCATTGATAAAGCTGATATCTTCTGTGATAGTCTTAGTGCTATTTGTCTCTCCAAAGATAATGTCTTTCATGATAGAACTAAACATATTGATGTTAAGTATCACTTCCTCAGGAATGAAGACATGATAAAGATTATGAAGGTCAACACAAAGGACAATCTGGCTGATATGTTTACAAAGGGCGTTGTTGAAAGCAAGTTCTAGCATTGCATGGACTTACTCAACGTCTATTGCTGCTACTGACCCAAGTTGGGTCTTGGTGATCCATCACCTGTTCGTGGTGAAGATTGATGAAAGACAAGGTAGAGATTTGTGATGCGTGTGTCTTCCATCAAGTATATGTATGTGTATTTGTATATGGTTGTATTTCTTTGATAATTTGTACAGGGGCAAACTTGTCTTTTGTGTATCACCAACCGTTGCCCCTATATATGTAAGGGGTCATCCACGTCCAAGGGATGTCATGCCAAACCATCCCTTGATTTTGTACTCCCCCTTCTTTGTACCAGCAACCATACAGCAAGGAATCATGATAGATCGATCACCCGTGGACGTACCCGTGTTGGGGAACCACATAAATTTGTTGTTCTTCGAATTCTCCACTCGCAATCCTCTCTTCCACGTAGATCTCTTCTCCACGTCACCTGTTTCGGTTTTCCCAGCACTACACTAGAAAAACTTGGATTTGTTACTTCTATTTTTACTTAGTTAATTTATCTTTATGCCTATTCTTTCTTTTAGAAGTAAACAAACAACCTTTAATAGTATTTAGATATTAATTCCAATTTGTACTTTAACTGCAAGCGCATAGTGTCTATTGTATCAATGTACAAGTACAAGTCGATCCCATAGGGAATTGCTAACGAATTTAAGAAATATTTGATTCTGAACAATTCAAATTTATATTCAATAAGCACTCCGTTGAGTTACAGTTAACTCAAGGGACTAAGTTCGTTGAGTTATGGCTAACTCAACAGACTATCCTCGTGGACTTAAGTTAACTCCACGAGCTTGTCTCTTCTTTATAATACTGCTATTTACAGAGGAATTCAGCCAACCATTGAGCGATTCCACAGATTGTAAATAACATCAATTAAGCTTTTTAATGCTAGTTAACATTGGATTTATCATTAAGCAATACTAACATTCAGATGATTCAAACAGTAACCATTAAAATCTTTAAGTTTTTTTGTACGAACCAATTTCAGTAAACTGTAAAATTAAAACTAACATGAAACAATCATAAAACTGATACAGATAATATTAATCATAATACAACACTCAAACACAACATACAAACAAAGATAAATTGTTTTTGGTATTTTTGTTTTGATGTGAACATGAAAATGGGCGAAAGGTGAAATGTAAAGTAATCTCACTTGACAGTAAATACTTCCGACACTACTTGCAACGTGATTACACCACTGAAATTAAACCATTTACAATTCTGTCTCCTCTCCCTATAGAATCATGAGTCTAGAATTGCAAGATGATCTCCTCTTCAGCATACAGGCATCAACCCGAAGCCAAGGCTAAAAGCTTTACGATCTTCTGAAATATGAGTCGGCACTTGGTGAAAATGTCTTCCCTTCCTGCGACGCGATCACTCCTCACAGTGGTTGTCAGGCACTGTGTTTGGCTCGGAATCGACCCGACATCAGGTAAGTATCCTCACAGACCTCCGATGATTGGTGATTATGGTGGTGATACGATGGTTGGTGTGATACTTCAGAGAATCGCCGATACTGTCTGTAGAAAGCTCGGTGCTCCTCCTCTGTATACATTGGCCATCCATCGATTACACCTTTTTTTCTTCTTTTCTTTTATATTTCTTCAGTAGTAACTGCTTTTGCTTGAATGATCGGTTGGATTTCCTTCCTTCAGATCAACGGCGATGCTTCCTTCTCCGTGCACGATTGAATTCCTACGTGATACGTGCAAACGTGATTTTTCCTTCCAACTGTCTGTTCCTGCAATCGCTGCAGTAGCATATTAGAAAATATATAGTCCGTGGAGTTACAGATAACTCAACGGACTTCCTTCGTTGATTTAACTATAAACACATGCAAAAATAACAACTTAAGTTTATAATGCTAACCTAACGCGTTACCTTAATGTTCAATATAGCAACTCAACGCGTACAGTTATGCTAACTTAACGAGTTATAACTTAAGTAAATCTACCAGATCTCGACACGTGTCAGCAGCAGTTTAAACATAAAATAACATTTCGGAGAGTTACAGGTATAACTATCCGATGCTTAGATGTATTTTCGGATACTTAAGAATTTCACAGCCTACAACTTACTAACAGTTCATAAATGTACTAAATTAACATTAATTCACCAAAATTAAGCAGATTCTTCAATTAAAGCATATAACAGTGCAATTATAACATAATGGCTTAATTCTCATATGATAAGCTAAATATTATGCAATTAACCATCATTTAACTGTTAATAATATGCACTTTTTCATTCTAAACACTTCCCCCATACCTAAATTTTGCTAGTCCCTTAGCAAACTAAGATCTAATTAATTGGTCTTTCAAAAAGTGCTAGAATTAATTCTTCCCCTTTTGTTTTTTTCTTCTGTTCAGCATAAACATATATTCTGTATGTTTCAGTAATCAACCTGCAAAGATATTTAGAATATATGTAAATTACATACAAAGTATATCATCTTCATATAGGTGTTAATTATATTATCGTTTGTTCTTCTTTTCATCATATGCAATCCTGAATTTTCCAATAAGTTTTCTAGAAGAAATTTCAACAACATACGAATCAAAGTACAATCCAATTCAATCTGATTAAGACAAGTAGAATAAAGAATTGTATTTCCATTAAACAACTTCAAAAGTCAATTCCAGATTCATATTTCAGCAATTCTAGATAACAGAAAATATACTCGACTCATAAGATATCTGTATTTCACAAAATACTTGTATCTTTTCAGAACAGTATATGTTTTTTTCTTTTTCTTTTTTTGTGTACTTTAAAAGTTAATTTGACAAGCTTGAATCATACAAGAGCTTTCTAATGTACCCATGTAACGAGCTTTTAGTCAACAATCCCAGATCTGATCAGGATCTTAGGTTGCCAAATTTTCAGAGTCCTTTTTTAGGTCAACAATCCTTACATACCTATCTGCTCAAGTACAAAAGGCTCGTGATCAAACAAGTCAATAAACTCTCAAAGTTTTTTTTTTTTTTTCTAAAAATAAATGCACACACTAAAACAAAGCATTAATCACATACTGTATTTGCATGCATTTCATTAATACAGATGCAGTAAAACACCAATCTCATATAATCCTGCTTCTATCATTTACTAAAAATATGAATCTATAACAACAAGCTCATACTTTATTTGTAGTTTAATAAGATCTACACAAATCATTCTACAAGTTCAATCAGTCAAAGTAAATGTATCTTTCATCATATGTGTTTCATTTAATCTAGAATTCACATCTCAGCTCCTTCAGGACTTCAGATAATTTTCTGATTAAGCATTAAATATTCTGATTTCATTTTAAAACCGTGAAACTGTTAAACTCATGAAATTCAGAAAAATCATAAGATACTATATCTAGATTTACATAAATAATAAATTCTATAGCATCTTCTATAGCCTTCTAAATATAACATTCAAGCAGTTTATAAAAATTTTACAGTCTCAATTATCGGATAGTTACAGCAAGTTCATAAAAACTTTTAATTTCCTCAAAACTTTGCAGTACCATTTTAATTCCTTTAATTAACAAACTTACATGGCTGTTACTTTAATTACCTCCCCCCCTTACCTACATTTTGCATTGTCCTCAATGTAAAAGATTTGACAATAAGTACAGTAATTGTAGCAGGCATGAATAAAGTTTTGTTTGATTTAAAATTCAGGATAAGTAATTGGTTGCATACCTTGTTCCATTTGTATCTCTTTCTGTATATTCCAATTTTTAATTCTGAAAAACTTTTCATTCCCAGATAAACACAGAATATAAAACAAAATAACATTTAACAGATATTAATAAATCAGTGTCTTGTCTGGAACCTAGGCTCCTATGCCTTTGGTGGCTCATAAGCAAGCCAGTTGGTTTCCTAGAACATATACCAACAAACTGGATTGATATTTTGTTTTTTTTTTTTTTTTTTAAATGAACATGAAAACTTCAAAATTCTTTTTTTCTTCTTTCTAAAAATAAATGCAAAATACACAGCATTAAACACACAAAATCACAACTTAAGAACATGATTTAAAAGTAGAAACAAATGGAATAAATGTATCAGTCCAAGCAAACTTTTTAGGCATAGTTCTTCTTGCTATTAATTCTATTTTAATGCAATTCTTGTTCCTTTTTAATTTGTAAACATGCAATATATTATAAATTCCAAATACGAGTGTATTACCATTAATGATATGTAATGTAGAAAGGGATCCTTTTTGGTTCCAGGGTAATGTAGCAGTTTCTATTTCTACATCTATTTCAATATACTCCTCTTTCCACTTCCATTCATTCATGTCTTCCATAATCCATATTTGAAATTTCATCAGTTCATCCAACCATCTTATCAAACATAAAGTAGGATCATCTTCTTCATTATACCACATTCCTATTTGAATTTCATTAAATTCTGCAGATGGTGGTTTAGCTATTTCACTCAGTACAGGTAAAATTTCTATATAATCATCATAACTGTCTATGCTCACTATGTATAAATCAGATCCATATGCTAATGGTATCTCCGTGACTAAATAGATATATCCATCAAGTATGACATGTGTTTGGTTAATTAATGATTTTTGTCCTAGATATATTATAATGTTTTCATTCCAAGATCTGTTTAGAAAATTATACACACTTAAGCGTAAATCTTCACCCCAATTTCCTGTAGGTCTCCAATAATATAATTTTTCAGGAATTGTAGAATTTTTATCAAAAAATATTAAAGTTGACCCACAATTTACAGTTGGTGCTTCAAATCTATTAGGTCTTCCTATATTCAATTCTTCTCCTGTTATAGGATTTCTTATCAAAATATCAGGTAATGATAAACTTGCATACCTTGGTCTTGTCTTGTATATGATTAATCCTTCATCTATCCCCATAATATGATTTATTCCTTCTAATGCATTGGGTGGAATTCCAGTAGTTTCTTCCATAGCCAGATATTCATGGGTATTTGAACTACGATTAAATGACCTCCATATGAATCCATCTCTATTCTTAGTCATTTTTGCAGCTTGTAGTCCCTGAAAATATTTTTCTTCAATACAGTCTTTAATTTCCTTTGATACACAACACAGCCTGCACAGATCTTTAGCTGACAAGTTACTTAGTATTTCCCTTTGTGCATCCAACGGTAATTGCATTAATTCCATTTGTCGATTCTGTAAAACACAAATAAAAATTTAGCAAAGACAAAAAACTAACATAATTACTGCACACCCTCATGGAGTTAAGGAATAACTCAACGGAGTAAGTTCGTTGAGTTAAAAATTAACTCTACGATACTATTAACTAAAAATAAAACATATATACATACAGATAGTTGCTTCAGATTTGCTACTTCATTCAGCTATCCTCCCAGAAGAGGTATCAATTTCATTAACTGTTCTATTGACAGGATTAGGTATAGCTTGAATTGGCAATCCTCCAGTAGGTCTAACTTCCATTGGTTCCTTTTGTCTAAGTGATATATTTCTATTCTGATTTTGAATTGCAGCATTTAAAAATATAAATTCTAGACGATTGTTTACTTGTTGGATTATCTTTTCTAATTTCTATATTCTAGCTCCTTGTTCAAGTAATACTTCATAACTTATGTTCTTCTCATTTATATTTTCTCATCCCTGGAAATTGTTGTTTCTCCAAGATAAATTTGGGTGATTTCTCCAATTAGGATTATAAGAATTTCCCAAGTTATCTCTGTGGTTTCTAACATAAATAATATCTAAGTCATTTATGTTTGTATTCTTTTCTGCTAGCTTTTGATTTAATATAACTCTTCTATTTTCTTTGTTAATTCATTTAATTTCACCTCAAGCATAGTATTGGAATCTATTTCATGCATTCCTCTTGGCAATAATCTTTTATCTGCAATAGCTTCAGCCGAATTTTCCCATTGTGTAGTTCTTTTTGCAAAATTTTCTAAATATGCCCATGCTTCTTCACTACATAATTTTAAAAATCCATTTTTGACAAGTAGATTCTAATAAAGATTTCGTTGAAACATCTATGCTTTCATAAATTATGCCTATTAATTGTGCTTTACTCATTGCATGATGTGGACATTGAGTCATTAAATCTTTAAATCTTTCAAAATATTTCCAAAATGATTCACCCTGTTTTTGGCTACACATTAATATTTCTTTCTTCTTTTTAATCGTTTGATGTGTTGGATAGTATTTTTCCAAAAAAACAAAGCAAAATTCAGTCCATGTAGAAATTGAATCAAGCGACAGAGTATATAACCATCTCTTAGCTGTATCTTTTAAAGAAAAAGGGATATATCTAAGTTTAATAGCCTCTATACTCATGTTCGACATTCTCATCATTTGACAAACTTCGTTAAATTCTCTAAGGAAATAATAGGCATCCTCTCTTTCTAATCCATGAAAATGTGGCAATTGACTAATATAATTAGATTTCAATTCAAACCTATCTCCCTCAAAGTTTGGCAATCGAATACATGAAGGTTCATCAATTAATTCAGGATACAGAATCTCTCCTAATGGTTTTTCTACAGGAGCAGCCATCTTTACGTTCTCTTTTAAAGAAAGGTTAGCTACACCCCAAAGAATTTCGTTAAAGTTCAGTTCAGAAAATTTTTCATTACTCCTCTGCAATGAAAATTCCTTGGTAGGTGTTCTTACTAATTATTTAGTGCTTAGAGAACGAGTCCATGTGCTCATAAACAAATAGCAGAAGATTAATTACATACTAGTCTGAAGCTTTCCATTCTATAAATATTTGTTGTCGGATGAAGGTTGAATCAGCTGCTTCTCCTTTCAATTCCTCCAATGCTTTCTCCTTTCTCTTAAAAGTATTGGTAACTCGTAAATAACATTCTGTTTCATATATATACTGCGCATCCATAAAGTGAATAAATCTCGTTGCAAGAACGTGTCTTGCAATGTGCATCGTGGTTCCTGTTTTAATGGGTACGTGTACCCCTACTAATATCAAATTTTGGTAACCGCTAAACCAACGAAGTTTCGTTTGTGGTTAAAAGAATAACTGTTCTACTTAATCCACAAACTAACCTCTCGTAAGTTTCACTCTCGTAAGTTTTCTATTCTGTGTTTTTTTTTTTTTATAGGTTTAACCGATACTATGCTTCGGTCAGACCTAAATATTTTTTTACTTTTTTATTTTTCTTTCAGTTGAACCGATGCAATGTTTCGGTAAAACCAATATTTTTACTAGAAATGATCTAATATCTTTTACTGATTTAAGTTCTGGTAGATTAGAAATTACTTCTATTTTAGCTTTATCTACTTCCAACCCTTTTTTAGAAAAACATGCCCTACTAAGACTATTCCTTGTTTAACCATGAAGTGACATTTTTCCCAATTTAAAACCAGATTTTTTTCCACACAGCGTTTTAATATTTGGTCTAAATTGCTTAAACACATTTCATATGAGTTACCATATACAGTAAAATCATCCATAAATATTTCTAAAAATTCTTCAGTCATTCTAGTAAATATGCCCTGCACACACCTTTGAAAGGTAGCTCGCGCATTGCATAATCCGAATGGCATTCTTTTAAAAGCATAAGTTCCATTAGGACAGGTGAAAGTTATTTTCTTTTGATCCTCTAATGCTACTGGAATTTGATTATACCCTGAATACCTGTCTAGGAAACAAAAATATTCTTGCCCTGCTAATCTTTCCAGCATTTGATCTATAAAAGGTAAGGGAAAATGATCTTTCCTAGTCACAGCATTCAGCTTTCTATAGTCTATACATACTCTCCAGTCTGATTGAATTCTAGTAGGAATCAAGTCTTGACTTTCATTCCTAATAACTATTAATCCTGATTTCTTGGGAACTACATGGATTGGACTAACCCACGAGCTAACAGAAATCGGATAAATTAAATCATTATCTAACCATTTAACTATTTCCTTCCTGACTACTTCCTTAAGGTTTGGATTTAATCTCCTCTCAGGAATTCTAACAGGTTTAGCATTCTCTTCTAAATATATGTGGTGACATCATAAAGTTGAACTTAACCCTTTTATATCAGTCATAGTCCATCCTATTGCTTCTTTATAACTTTTTACTACATCTTTTAATTTAGCTATTTGATCTTCTTTTAAATCTGAAGCAATAATGATTGGAGAGGTCCATTTATCTTCTAGAAATATATAGGTTAATTCAGGAGTAAAGGTTTTAATTCTAAATGCTGCCCATCAGAAGCTAGAGCTCCTAATTGAACATCATCATTTTTAAATTATTTCTTCCTGATCTCCTTCTATATTTATGCTTTCACTTTCTTCTAAAGTTTCAGAATTGATTTGCCTATTTAATTCTTCTGGAATCACATCATCTAACATATCTTCCTTCATCCTCTAAAAAGTTTGTGGTATGTAAGGACATTTCTAACTCCTTAAACCTTTCTGGTTTGAAAATATTTAATTGAGTATCCTCATTACCATATGCTAACTTCATTACTCCAGTTTTACAATTTATAACAGCCCCTGATGTTGCTAAAAATGGCCTTCCCAAAATTAAAGATGTATCACTATTTTTATGCTTAATTTGTTGGGAATCCAAAATTACAATATCAATAGGATATATAAAATTCTTGATTTTAATTAAGACATCCTCTATTTTTCCTCTAGGGTATCTTATACTTCTATCAACTAATTGAATAACCGTACTAGTAGGAGTTAAGCCTTCTAATCCTAAAGATGCAAATATATCACTTGGCATAACATTTATACCTGCACCTAAGTCTATTAAGGTTCTTTCTAGAATGGTATTTCCTATGATGCATGATATAACAGGGATTCCAAGATCAGATAACTTTTTAGGAATTTGTGGCAGAAATAGGGAACTACTTTGCTCAGCTAAAAAGACCTTTCTAAGAACTTTTCGCTCTCTTTCTTAGTACACCAATCCTTCAGAAATTTAGCACAAGGTGGCATATTCTGCAATAGATCTAACAAAGGAATATTAACTTGTACTTTTTCAAAAATTTCTCTGATTTTTTCTTGTTTTTCAGGAATTGTTTGTTGTAATCTTTCAGGATAGGGTGCTAAAGATTTTGATTTCAAAGACTCTTTTTCTTTTAGTTGATTTTTTTGATCATTTTTAGCTTCAATTGCAAATTCAGATTGTTCTTCAGTGATTTCTAGATTTTTAGCTATTACATTTTCATTATCATTTTGATTTTTACTCTTGTCCACCTTCATATCATTTTCATTTTGAGTTCTTAGTGGTATATCAGTTCTAGATCTTAATGTTACACATACATCTTCCAGATTTTCGTTACTTTCATGATGTTTTTGTATATCATTTTTGTGATTATGATCTTCAATTGTTTTTAGTTTTAAAGTGCATTCTTTAAATTCTCTTACATTAGTGTTTTCTGTTTGTTGTATATTTTGCAAGTTGTGCAGGTTTATAACATTATAATTTTCATTGTCCTGTTGCAAAACTTGTATTTTCATTGCATTTTTGTCTAATGCTTTTAATTTTATTTCCAGATCATCTAATTTTATTGCATTCAATTTTTGATCAATTTTCTTTATGGCTTTTTCAGTTTCGTAAATCATATCCTGTTTAGGTTCTGAATATGCCTCCTTATAGTTTAACCGGTTGACTTCTTGTCGTTGACACACAAAGTATTCCAGTTTGTCCAGATTTTGCTCTATACTATGCTCTAGTCTGTCATAGCTATCCCAAACTTCAGTGTCTCTAATCATATTACACATTCTATACTGACCATCAGTTGGGTAAACTATAGGATTCTCATACTCGGCTCTATTATATTGAAGATAATTCATTTGTTGTTCATGGGATCTAATAATCTATAAATGTCTCAATTTCAAACAATTAGAAATGTCGTGTCCTTCAGAATTGCAGAATTCACATATGCTTATTAAAGGTTTTAGAAATCTTTGAAGATAAGCATATGCCATATTCTCAATTACAAAAGAAAACACACAACTCTGACTATTAAAATGAAACAGCTCTAACAGTTGCTCATATCTATTCAATTCAATTCAATTCACTTCGACTCAATTCAATTCAATTCAGTTCAATTCAATTCCCCAACAACGGTGCCATAAAACTTGTTTGGGTTTTCCCAGCACTACACTAGAAAAACTTGGATTTGTTACTTCTATTTTTACTTAGTTAATTTATCTTTACGCCTATTCTTTGTTTTAGAAGTAAACAAGCAACCTTTAATACAATTTAGATATTAATTCCAATTTCTACTTTAACTGCAAGTGCACAGTGTATATTGTATCAGTGTGCAAGTACAGGTCGATCCCACAAGGAATTGCTGACGAATTTAAGAAATGTTTGATTATGAACAATTCAAATTTATATTCAATAAGCACTTCGTTGAATTACAGTTAACTCAACGGACTAAGTTCGTTGAGTTATGGCTAACTCAACGGACTATCCTCGTGAACTTAAGTTAACTCCACGAGCCTGTCTCTTCTTTATAATACTACTATTTACAGAGGAATTCGGCCAACCATTGGGCGATTCCACAGATTGTAAATAACATCAATTAAGCTTTTTAATTCTAGTTAGCATTGGATTTATCATTAAGCAATACTAACATTCAGATGATTCAAACAGTAACCATTAAAATCTTTAAGTTTTTTTGTACGAACCAATTTCAGTAAACTGTAAAATTAAAACTAACATAAAACAATCATAAAACTAATACAGATAACATTAATCACGATACAACACAAACAATACAACACTCAAATACAACATACAAACAAAGATA
This sequence comes from Cymodocea nodosa, assembly GCA_036874045.1. Lineage (NCBI taxonomy): Eukaryota > Viridiplantae > Streptophyta > Magnoliopsida > Alismatales > Cymodoceaceae > Cymodocea > Cymodocea nodosa. The sequence continues at coordinate 2,826,869 of CM072345.1, forward strand.
AATTGTTTTTGGTATTTTTGCTTTGATGTGAACATGGAAATGGGTGAAAGGTGAAATGTAAAGTAATCTCACTTGACAGTAAATACTTCCAACACTACTTGCAACGCGATTACACCATTGAAATTAAACCACTTACAATTCTGTCTCCTCTCCCTATAGAATCGCGAGTCCAGAATTGCAAGATGATCTCCTCTTCAGCATACACGCATCAACCTGAAGCCAAGGCTAAAAGCTTTACGATCTCCTGAAATATGAGTCGACGCTTGGTGAAAATGTCTTCCCTTCCCGCGATCACTCCTCACAGTGGTTGTCAAGCACTATGTTTGGCTTGGAATCGACCCGACATCAGGCAAGTATCCTCACAGACCTCCGATGATTGGTGATTATGGTGGTGATATGATGGTTGGTGTGATACTTCGGAGAATCGCCGATACTGTCTACAGAAAGCTCGGTGCTCCTCCTCTATATACATTGGCCATCCATCGATCACCCTCTTTCTTTTTTTCTTCTTTTCTTTTATATTTCTTCAGTGGTAACTGCTTCTGCTTGAATGATCGGTTGCATTTCCTTCCTTCAGATCAACAGTGATGATTTCTTTCTCCCTCTGCGATTGAATTCTTGCGTGATACATGCGAACGTGGTTTTTCCTTCCAATTGTTTGTTCCTGCAACCGCTACAGTGGCATATTAGAAAATATATAGTTCGTGGAGTTACAGATAACTCGACGGACTTCCTTCGTTGATTTAACTATAAAACACGTGCAAAAATAACAACTTAAGTTTATAATGCTAACCTAACACGTTACCTTAATGTTCAATATAGCAACTCAACGCGTACAATTATGCTAACTTAACGAGTTATAACTTAAGTAAATCTACCAATTCTCGACACGTGTTAGCAGTAGTTTAAACATAAAATAACATTTCGGAGAGTTACAGGTATAACTATCCGATGCTCAGATGCATTTTCGGATACTTAAGAATTTCACAGCCTACAACTTATTGACAGTTCATAAATGTACTAAATTAACATTAATTCACCAAAATTAAGCAGATTCTTCAATTAAAGCATATAACAGTGCAATTATAACATAATGGCTTAATTCTCATATGATAAGCTAAATATTATGCAATTAACCATCATTTAACCGTTAATAATATGCACTTTTTTATTCTAAACACTTAAAGAATCACGTAAATTTGTTGTTCTTCGAATTCTCCACTCGCAATCCTCTCTTCCACGTAGATCTCTTCTCCACGCCACCCCTAGATGCTCCACGTTTGTTTGATCTTTCCGCACAACACAAACATAGTTAATTACTTAGTTACTGGTTTAACACCTAAAGATTGGAATAGATAGGATAAGAAATTGTTCTTTTCAAGAGTAAAATATTACTATTGGGAAGACTCATACTTATTTAAGAAATGTCCTAATCTTGTTTTAAGGAGGTGTTCCAGAAACTGAATATTAGAGTATATTGTCTTTCTGCCATGACCAAGCATGTGGAGGGCATTTTGGTTCAGGGAAAACTACTGCTAAAATTCTGCAATGTGGATTTTATTGGCCAACACTATTCAAAGATGCTCATAAATATTACTTAAGTTGTTTAAGATGTCAACAAATAGGAAGAATATCAAAGAGGAATATGATGCCTCTTAATCCTATTGTTGAGGTTGAAATCTTTGATGTGGGGGGAATAGATTTTATGGGTCCATTTCCTATGTCTAATTAATTTAATTATATATTGTTGGGGGTGGATTATGTATCTAAGTAGATAGAAGCTATTCCTACAAAAACTAATGACAACAAAGTGGTAATACATTTTATAAGAACTAATATAATTGCCAAATTTGGAATACTGAAAGCTATTATCAGTGATAGAGGAACTCATTTCTGTAATAGAAGTTTTGAAGCCTTAATGAAGAAATACGGAGTAAATCACAAAATTGCAACATCATATCATATGCAAACAAATGTGTAGGATCGTTGTATCATAAGAGGGGGGGTGAATTATGTCTTTAGTAATTAAAATACCAGCGGATAAAATAAGAGCACAAAACACTCATAAATGAAATTCTATTCTTTATAAACTTTAAAGACAAAATTTACAATATCTTTTCAGCTCAATTCCCTTCTTGACGGTTTTGATATAGTAATGTCCGATATACAATTCAAATAGAAAAATGAAGTTCTTATTCAAAACTAATTTCGAATTGTATAAAACCTTATCTTTATGCACACAGCTCTTTTCCTTCTTTTTACTCAACTTCTGTATCTCTTCTTCTCTAGTTGTCGAATTTCCAGACTTTTTACGTTTGCTGCTCCTTTTCTAAAATTGCTTGGAATTTCAAACTTCTTTTGATGTTGGAGAATCTTTCTAGATATGAATATTCAAACTTAACTTTTCAATTAAGGATTCGGATTGAATATTCAGACTTGGTTTTTAAGATTGGGACCCTTGTTTTGTAATGTAGCTCGTACTCTCTATTAGTAGTCGAACTATGTCTTCACGTTCAGCATGTTCATCCACTCAATCCATAATCCACATACTAATTTTTTCTTTAATCCAAATTACTATCTTTTTGAGTTTCCACTTTCTCCACTATCATTTTGAATTTCCACGATCTTCACTCGTAGATTCACCAAAACTTTATCTTCCTGGAGTCTTGTAGAATATCTTCTAACTCTTCGATTTAGTCAAGCACTTATTCTTTAAGTCCTATAAAAACTCAAATACTTATCTATAACTCTTCAAGTTTTTGCACCTGCAAAACACGTGACTAAAACATAGCAAACTTATCTATTCGTTAGTCATTTTATAAAACTTGAAGACTTATCTATCCATGCATATAAAAACTTGAATAGTTATCTAACTATTCGGTTTTCATTACCGAACGTACATGGAAAACACGTGACAACTTAAAACATTTAAAAAAACATGTGTAGATAACTTAACTATACAAGTTTTTAACATAAACTATTCGACAAAAATGAAATGTTAACTATCTGAAAGTTAAACTATTGAAAATCTAACTCTTCAAAAACTTTAACCATCCAAAAACTTTAACTATCTGAAAGCTAACTATCTGAAATAAAAATGAAACTTTCTGATAATCTGTTAACATTAAATTACATGACAATTATACTTAGAGAATATTATTTAGACTTATTTAAAAACTTTAATAAAGCATATATCATCAAAACAAAATTCCTAACAAACTGGACAAGTAGAAAGTGCAAACAAACAAATTAAGTTAATCTTAGAAAAGGAGTAAATTCTACTCAAAAAGATTGGGCTAATAGATTAATAGATGCACTTTGAGCTTATAGAACTGCTTATAAGACAAGCTTAGGTATGTCACCTTTTAGGCTAGTATATGGAAAAAGTTGTCATTTACCAGTTGAAATTGAACATAAAGCTTATTGAGCATTAAAAACTCTGAACACTAATTTAAATCAAGCTGTTGAAAATAGGAAAATGTAATTGATTGAATTAGAAGAATTTATGAATGAAGCTTATTCGAAGACTGTAAGAGAAAAAGAGAAAATGAAGTTTTGGCATGACAAAAAAATTATTCCAAAAACCTTTGAAATAGGACAAGAAGTATATCTTTACATGACTAGACTCCATAACCATCTAGGGAAATTAAGATCTAGATGGGCAGGACCTTATATAGTTTGAAATATTTATTTCTATGGAGCTATTGAAATTGAAAGTCCTAAAAATCAGAATATATTTAAGGTAAATGGACAAAGACTTAGACCTATTTTGAAGATACCAAAAAGTACTTTTGGAATTATAGAAGAAGTAAGAGTAGAGGACTACTCGAGCTTTACTTAGTAAGAAATTTTCTAAGTATATATAAATAAATAAAAACCTTTTTAAACATAGTCACGATTCAACCGAAAGGAATTATTGGTTTTACCAAAACATATTTTAAAAGAAAAAAAATCATTGCGGTTCAACCAATATGATCCATCGGTTTAACCGAAACATAAAAAAAAACTATACATTATTAAGTGAAAATGTTGGTGTTACCGAAGCATAGTATCCATTCTACCAGAAGAAAAAAATATATATATAGAATTTAATTTCGGTTCAACTGAGGAATGTAATGGTTTGACTGAAATGCTAAAATGTTGAAAAAATTAAGAGTCGGTTAGACTGAAGTAAATTATTATTATAAGTATTTTTATTAGTTATAACTTTACAGAAAGTCCGTTGAGTTATGCTTAACTCAACGAACTTACTCCGTTGAGTCTAGGATTAGTCAACAAACTTACCCCGTTGAGATAACTATAACTCAATGGAGTATTGTAGTTAAGTCCACGAACTTAGTTTGTGGAGTTAACTGTAATTCCACGGAGAGATAGATGAGAGAGCGAGAGTTTGCATGGGAAAATGACCCGATTACCTGCCTAAACTTAGGGCTTGTTTATATTAAAACTTAGGATTTGGGGGTATTATCCGTAGAATCATTTAGAACTTAGACCAGTAGAGATCAGAGCGATTCCATTCAATTTCATAACTCCACGATGACAAAGATGACACCAGAATTCTAGGAGGACGTAGTTGACACGTCAAAATTTCTTAAAGAATCGAAAGAATGGCACACAAGGCAGAAGATCAGAAATACAACGAGGGAAAAAGAGCTACAAAAGGTAGAATCTAACCTTTTCTATTGGAGAAGAGTTTTAGTAGATTTAGAAATAAAAATACCTTAGAGTATGGAAATGAGAATCAAAGTAGCAACGGAAGTTGTTGTAAACAGAGAAAGACGAATCAGGCCAAATAATGAAGTTGCCTTAGAATTGATCCAACGTAAGTCCCGACTCTGGTTCAAAAGACGCATAGGTAGACGAGCTCAGTGGGCAATCTAGGAGCAACACAGGAATGGAAATGAAGAACAAGCAACTAAAGAACAATAGGAACCGATTGCTGAAAGACCTGTCTCTAAGGAACAACAACTAGGACCATCCATTCCACTGCCAATGCTGTTAGAAAGAGTAGCATTTTTGGGACCATCTACGCTAGAGGAATGGAAAGAATTTGCAGAGCTGGTGAAAGTTGCCAAGAGCCAAGGAAATGCTGAAGATATGGCTGTATCAAAATCTCATTTACTTTATGATGCACTTTGTAGGAAAAGGGTCGAAGAAAAGTTGAAGGCCCAATACAAAATTAAAGTTGAATAGCATCAGGAAGTAGCTAGAGCAAGTGCTGCAAGAGAAGCTGAAGCTGGTCCTTTGAGACTAGCAATTATAGAAAAAGTTAAATAGGAAGAGCTAGTACCTGGGACTCGAGGGCCTACAGAGCCTATTTTTGTAGATTTAATCTCAAAAAAGAAGAAGAAGATCAAGCACAGTTAATTAGAAGAAGGAAAGGAAAAGATATAGTGCTTGAGCATCAAGATGAGATTAAATCTGAAATGCAAATATTAGTAGGGCCTGCAGAGCAAATTTTTGTAAACCTGCTATCCAATTCTAAGGAGGAGTAGGAGCAGCAACAACAAGAGCATAGAGGAAAAGGAAAACAGGCTGAAATTAATCTGCAGCTTGTACAAACAATGACTCCATCCTAATCTACCACAGGATCAAAGAGAACAGTGACAATACAGATTAGTAGTCAGGAGGAAGAAGAAAGAGAAGAAGCTGAACAAGTACTCGTTGAACAAGAAAGGAATGACTCGACAGATTCTATTAAAGAGGGAGAAACTCTTTAACAATTAATTGAAAGAATTCAAGATAGAGTGGAGAGTTCTACTGGCTCTCCACCACAAACAAAAGCAGAAGCAAAAATGCAGGAATCTCCAGAGCATTCCTAGCTAATTCAAGTTTAGCACAGAGAAGAGGAAATTCAAGAACAAACCCCTTTGGAGCAACAAATTCAAATTCCTGACCCGACTGAAGCAACAGTTTTAAATGAAATACACTTTTGGAGTCAGGAAGCATTTAATAAATATCAAGAGATTAGGGGTTATGATATCATATAGACCAGTAAACTAGGACAGTATGTAAGAAATTAAGGACTTATTTTAGTTCCAAGGTCTACTGCAATTTATTTCTCAATAGAGGGCATGCAGTATATGAAAATCTAGTGCCTTGCTTCTATGCCAATTTGAGAGACGAAGAATGTGGATTAATTTCTAACATGGAGCAAGCTGATGTACAAATAACACCAAAGCTTCTCCACAACATTTTAGGATTGAGAAATGAAGGGAAAGAAATTATGGAAAGCACAACTACCATTAAGTAAACAGAACAGGAAACCAAGGATAGCTTAGCTATCAATCTTGGTGTGCCATTATTAAACAGATTAAAGCACTTAAATGGTAAAGCACACATGATAGCTAACATTTTGATTAAAAATGTCCACCAACGACAAGGCCATGATATTGAATTAAGTTAGTTTGTCAAATGGGCCACATATGTAGTTGTGAATAAGATTCAAGTTAATTGGTCTGCAATTTTTATCTCCAAACTAAGAGTAGTAAAGAAGAAATTATTTTATAGAGATTTGATTACACTACTGATGGTGGATAATATTGATTTTACGACATGGACATCCAAAAGGATAAGATCTAGAGCCATTTCAGTGAAAGAATACAGAAATTGTGCTGCAGCTGCTGAAGTATCTAGACCTTCTGGAGGCATTATAGGAGTTATTGAACGAATAAATCAATTAAAGCAACAACTAGAAAAGCTCTAGAAGGAAGTAGATGAACTTAGGAAAAAGGACTAAATGTATTGTTCATCTACTTGTATTGAAAAATATCTGACTTTATGTAAATGTAAACTATTTATATGAATGAATGTTTGAATTTTAAATGTTTCTAAATCTGTGTAATTGTGAACGAAGGATTTAAAGCTGAATTGAATATTATATAACTGTTTAAAAGATTTACAACTTTTATGAATGACATGATTAAATGCACGATGATTGGTTAATGTCTGAATATATCTGTATACTGAAGAGTAAAATGTAAATTCTACATAACAAGAAATGAACTACAAGTTAAATATGCATATAATGTTCAGATTTAAATGAGTTAGATTAGAAACTACATTAATGACATGTATTTAACTTTAATTAAGTTGACAAAATGTAGGAGAGAAAATATAGAAGTTAATACGACGAGTAAGTTTTAGAAAATTTGCTAAGTGTTAACTCAACGAAGTAAGTCCATTGAGTTAACCTTAACTCCACGAGATCAATAATAAAATATAAGGTTACTCCGTTGAGTTAACTGTAACTCAACGAAGTTAGTCCGTGGAGTTAGCAAATAGTAACCGAAGCTAGTCTGTTGAGTTAATTGTAACTCAACGAGGTTAGTTTGTGGATTAAGCTGAACGATTTTTTTTTTAGCCATGAACGAAACTTCATAGGTTTAGCGGTTACTAAAATTTAAAATTAGAAGTGAAACATGTATCCATAAAAATAGGAACCACACTACACGTTACAAGACACGTTCTTGCAACGAGATTCATTTTCTTTATGGACATGCATTATAAATAGAGAACAGAATGTTATTTACAAGTTACCAGCACTTAAGAAGAGTAAAGAAAATTCATTGGGGAACTGGAAGGAGAAGCAGTTGATTCAACTTCATCTGTCAACAACTATTTACTGAATACAAAGCTTCAGATTGGTATGTAATTAATCTTCTGCTATTTTACCTTATGTAAGAGTTTATGAGCACATGGATTTGTTCTCCTAACACTAAACGATTAGTAAGAACACCTACACAGGATTATTCAACATAGAGGCGTACTGAAATATTTTCTGAATTAGACTTTAATGAAATCCTTAGGGGTGTAGCTAACCTTTCTTTAAAAGAGAACGAAAATATGGCTGCTCTAGTAGAAAAACCATTAGGGGAAATTTTGTATCCTGAATTAGTTGATGAACCTTCATGTATTTTATTGCTAAACTTTGAGGGAGATAGGTTTGAATTGAAATCTAATTATATTAGTCAATTGACACATTTTCAAAGATTAGAAAGAGAGGATGCCTATTATTTCCTTAGAGAATTTAACGAAGTTTGTTAAATGATGAAAATGCCGAACATGAGTATTAATGCTATTAATCTTAGATATATCCCTTTTGCTTTAAAAGACACAACTAAGAGATGGTTATATACTTTGTCGCCTGATTCAATTTCTGCATAGACTGAATTTTGCTCTATTTTTCTAGAAAAATATTATCCAACTCATCAAATGATTAAAAAGAAAAAGGAAATATTAATGTGTAGCTAAAATATGGAGAATCATTTTGGAAATATTTTGAAAGATTTACTAACTCAATATCCACATCATGCAATGAGTAAAGCACAATTAATAGGTATAATTTATGAAGGCATAGATGTTTCAACAAAATCTTTATTAGAATCTACTTGTCAGAATGGAGTTTTAAAACTATGTAGTGAAGAAACATGGGCATACTTAGAAAACTTTGCAAAAAGAACTGCATAGTGGGAAAACTTGACTGAAGCTATTACAGATAAAAGAGTATTGCCAAGGGGAATGCGTGAAATATATTCAAGCACTATGCTTGAAGTTAAATTAATTGAATTAACAAAGAAAATAGAAGAGTTATCATTAAATCAGAAGCTAGTAGAAAAGAATGCAAACGTTAATGACTTAGATATTATTTATGCTAGAAACTAGAAAGATAACTTTGGAAATTCTTATAACCCTAATTAGAGAAATCACCCGAATTTGTCTTGGAGAAACAACAATTTCCAAGGAGAGAAAATATAAATGGCAAAAATATAAGTTATGAAGTATTAATTGAACAAGGATCTAAAATAGAGAAATTAGAAAAGATAATTCAACAATTAAACAATCGTCTAGATCTTGTATTTGGAAACACTGCCATTCAAAATCAAAATATGAATAGAAATATACCCTCTAGACAGAAGGAATCAATGGAAGTTAGACCTACTAGAGGATTGACAATGCAAGCAGTACCTAACCCTGTCAATAGGACTGTTAATGAAATTGATACCTCCTATGGGAGGGAAGCAGAATGAAGTAGTATAACTAAAGTAACTATGTATAATATAGTAAATAGAAAATATAAAAAGAAAAAATGTGAGTTTAATTATAGTTAGTAATATCGTAGAGCTATTACTTAACTCAACGAAATTAGTCCGTTGAGTTATGACCTAACTCCACGAGGGTAAGTAAGTAGATATGTTGATTTTGTCTCTGTTAATTTTTGTTTATGTTATACAGAATCACAATAGATGGAATTGATGAAATTACCACTGGATGCACTGAGGGAAGTACTAAGTAACCTGTCAGCTAAAGATTTGTGCAAACTGTGTTGTGTATCAAAGGAAATTAAAGACTGTATCAGAGAAAAATATTTACATGGACTACAAGCTGCAAAAATGACAAAGATTAGAGATGGATTTTTATGGAAGTCATTTAATCGTAGTTCAATCAGCTATGAATATCTGAATATGGAAGAAATTGTTGGAATTCCACCCAATACATTAGAAGGAATAGATCATATTATGAGGATAGACGAAGGATTAATTATATACAGAACCAAACCAAGGTATGCAATTCTGTTACTCGACATTTTTATTAGAAATCCTATCACAAGAGAAGAATAGAATATAGGAAAGTGTTGAGCTATATTTTTAGCTCAAGCTTTATTGCAAGTGCACAGTTCTTTTGGTGTACATGGCAAATATAGGTCATTCTTCCACAAGGATTGTGTTTATGACTTAATCAACTATTACTCAACTTGTTCTTCAAGCTCTTAGGTATACTTCAGTAAATTAATGACATGTGAATGTAGAATAATCGAAATTAACACAAGCTCACAAATCATGCAATTTCAAGGCAATGTGTAGTGGAAAATGGTGATGTGAATCAATTTCTTTACTTGTAAATCTATCAACTCATTCAATTATAACATGCACACAAGTTCCATGTGATTTCAGAAGTGATATCCATGCATCAATATTGAGGAAAGAAAAATAAAACAAGAAGGTTCAATAGACTATACTACTCTATTCTAATTTATACTAAATGCATGCAACTATGCTATTTGCTAATCTAGCTAAACTATACTATACTACTTGCATTAGAAATTCTTTTTTTTTGGAGATTGATTAGGACAAAATGTGATCAATATAAGATATAACAAACTCAATTAACTACTAAAATTAAAATTAACAACTAGATATAAGTGATAGGTTCTTCATTCAAATGAACATCAACACTTATTTTCTTCTTCTTTCAATTCACACCTTCTTCTCAAATGCGCCAAGCCACCATTGGTGAGTGTCATTCACTCATGTGAAAGCCTCACCAACAGCCCCAACAATACACGTGAATAGAGGATGCAAATTAGAAGTTGAAAAGAAGGATTAAACATTCATATACATTCATTGAACTCTATCTAGCTAAGAAGACATATAATTGAGATGTTCACCACCATTTCTCATCAATTCTTCCTTCTATACAAGAAAATAATAAACTCTAAGAGTTGTCACTACCTTAGGAGCTTCTTATCTTCTTCTCTAGAGCTTTGAATTCAATGGAACTTGGCAGCAACTCCACCTCCAAGCTTGGACGTCTTCTCCTTAGCCCTTGGAATGGTGAATAGCATGAATGGATGGTCTCTCTTTGGAAGCACAAGCCTCACCTCCAAGCTTCTTCTCCTCTTTCTTTCTCCCGTGGGAAGCACCAAGGTCTTCTCTCTCTTTGATGTGGCACCTTGGTTTTATCACCAAGCCAATAAGATGCCATAGATCTAGGAGGGCCAATAAGGTGTTGGCATGTCCTCTTCTTTAAAGTTTAGTCCACCAACTTTTGATTCTTTACATCTTCTTTGGTCTTTTGCATTAAGCTCTTCCCATATGTATGTTACCTACAATTAATGGAAGTTGAACTCCAAGAGACGTTAGCCAACATAGGTCATGCAAAATAAATCAATGTGTTCCATGTAAAATTATATCCAATGGGGGATGCACTTGTTAATTAAATTTCTATATTGCACTATATTTCAAGACTTATATTACCCATAATTAATATCATTTATCCACCATAGATATATAATATCATGCAAAATTACTTATAAAATTCATTAAAAATGGGCAAAATTAAAGCTTGAACACCCCCCCACACTTAAACTTTGCTAGTCCTCTAGCAAAATTTAAAGAAGAAAAGATTAAGGAACCCCTTTTAAACAAACAAACACAATAAAGAAAATTAAGGCAAATTAAATTCTCACCAAGTAATGCAACAATACTTATAGATAATCTCCACTTACAAGCTGAGTTCCTGTAATGGTGAGGAATTTAGAATAGACATCTAATGCCAACCTAAGGAAAATAAGTTTTTAAGATACTATTAAGTGCAAAGTGCTTAGACCCATAATCAATAGCACCTAGGTTCATCTCACTTAATCCAAGAATACATGAAGGTTTCTTTAGGCTTCTATCCTCTAGTACATTGCCCCCTTTATTTTCAATTGAGTTTTTCTTCTTTTTTTGATTCTGTAAAAGTATTTTCTTTATTCATTCTATAGAACAACTTCTTCTTCTTCTTTCTCTCTTTTTTTTTTTTTTTTTTTGATACCTCTCTTTTCTCACATCCTACCACTACCCTTAGGATACCTCCCATAAAGGGTTTACACGTGAAGACTAAGAGGTTACTTAGCCTCCGTCCCCAGCAACCTTATGAGAACGGGTATCAAACCTTATTCCCAAATTCATATATCTACCCTTCTCATGGGACAACCTATTGGAAAGATTTCCTAAGCCACTCCTCAAGATTCATGTCATAAGAAGAGTCCTCTAGATACCACATGATTAAGAGTCTAATGCAAGAATGTGTATATGTTATAAGTAAGAAACTATGGTTGGCATCTCAAATGCATATTCCTATCCTCACCTTAAAGATAAGCTCAACTCTAAGTGTAAGACATCATAAGGAAAGAACATTACTAAGGAAAATCCAACATGCCACAAAAAGAAATTAAGTTCAAATGAAAACAAAGCTAAAACTAATAAAGAATTAATGATCTTAACCTTAAGAGCATACAATGGAGATTGAGTAGCATGCTAGTAAGGCTAAGATGCAATAATTCAAAATCAAAATTAAACTAACAAAGCTATTTCCTAAAAAATTAACATGCAAGTTCTTATCATGGATACATATAAAACATGGTGGCATGCAACATATAGAACGAATTTTCAAACTCACCACCAACATACTTGTGAAAGAAACTTACATTTGGAAAATTTTCAAAAATTTTCAAAAATTTTCAATTTCATTGTTGTAGTATGCACCCTAAAACATTTTTTTACTTTCTCCTCCCCCCTACACTTAGTTCCTGCATTGTCCTCAATGTAGAAAGGATTGTTTCAATAATAAGAATAAGTAAAACAAATGTTAGCGCATAATTGTTGTGCCTGTTCTTCAAGTGATGTAGATACAATGTATTTAACTCTAATTGTGGTTGAACATCAATTTGTCAAACAAACACATGATATCATGATAAAGTCTTTCAACCCATTCTACACCCTTCAAGTATTTGAAAATCATGCATCTAACTACTTTCAAATATATCATCAAATTCTGTTCTTTAAAATTAAACACCATATCATTCTCAAGCATGAAATAAAATAAGTCTCAAGTAAGCCAAGCATAAGTCGGGGAGATAAAAGGTTGACTCTAGCTATCTTGTTGATTGCAAGTGATTCTTCTCTTTACTTTTCTCCTGACGTTGTCTCCACTTGGTTGACACATGGATTTGTGATAGCTTGGCTTGTAATGGTTCCTTTCTCCCTCTCGCAAAGCCTTGCTGATATTTGGGATAGTTGCGCCTCTATCTTGCTGATTGATTGTGCATTAGCATGCACAATTGGTTGATACTTAGCATTGTTCATGGCAAATGCTTCCATGCCTTTGATCAAGCTGTCTATCTTATTTCCCATGTCTTCTATTGCTGCTGAATGATCATTTTTCTTAGCCAATTCCATGGTATTTCGTGTAGGTTGATTGCCTTGAAAATTTGAGGATTCACCATGTTGATTATCTTGAAAATGTGAGTTTCTCCATGAAAAGTTTGGGTGGTTCCTCCAAGATGGGTTGTAGGAGTTGCCATAAACTTCTTGCCTTTGATTGTTCCTTGTGTATATTTCCTGAACATCAACAGAAGGGTTAGCCAACATAGGACATTAATTCACAATATGGCCTACCATATTACATCCCAAGCACTTGAGTGGTTCTTTCCCTTTTCCTTCTATTGCTTCAACCCTTTTCAATAGGCTTCCATATTTCATTTCAAGGGCCGTGGTTGCATTTATGGAATGAATGTTGTTTAGAATGAAAAAGTGCATATTATTAACGGTTAAATGATGGTTAATTGCATAATATTTAGCTTATCATATAAGAATTAAGCCATTATGTTATAATTGCACTTTTATATGCTTTAATTGAAGAATCAGCTTAATTTTGGGGAATTAATGTTAATTTAGTACATTTATGAATTGTCGATAAGATGCAGGCTATGAAATTCTTAAGTATCCGAATTTTCTGATATTTCGGACAGTTATGTTTAACATACTGAACAAATTCAGACAGTTATGTTTAACAGACCGAATATGTATCGGATAGTTATGTTTAAATTGCCGAACAGTTATGTTTTGAGAGAATATTTTATTATTTCCTGAAGTACGCGTGTCGAAACTAGAATAAATGACTTAAGTGAACTTTCGGTGAGTTATCTATAACTATCCGAAATTGCAGCTGAGCATCGGATAGTTATCCCTCTAACTCTCCGAAATCTCTTTTTATTTATAAAATAGCTGAGGACACGCGTCATGTTCTGGGTAAGTGACTTAAGTAGATTTTCGGTGAGTTAGCTGTAACTATCTGAAATGCATCTGAGCATCGGATAGTTAGATTTATGTACGTGTTGAATTTAAATGCTTTAGAATATCATGTGAGATGCACATGCTTAACTCGTTAAGTTAGTATAACTGTACGCATTGAGTTACATGAATATTACACTAAGGTAACGTGTTATGTTAGCAGCTTATTTCTTTATATTTTCTAATATGCCACTATAGTGGTTGCAGGAACAGACAGTTGAAAGGAAAAACTACGTTTGCACATATCGCGTAGGAGAAGGAAGCATAGCCATTGATCTGAAGGAAGGAAATCCAGCCAATCATTCAAGCAGAAGCAGTTACTATTGAAGAAATATAAAAGAAAAGAAGAAAAAAAGGTGTGATCGATGGACAGCCAGTGTATACAGAGGAGGAGCACTGAGCTTTCTGTAGACAGTATCGGCGATTCCTCGAAGTATCACACCAACCATCGTTATCACCACCATAATCACCAACCATCGGAGGTCTATGAGGATACTTGCCTGATGTCGGGTCGATTCCAAGCCAAACACAGTGCCTAACAACCACTGTGAGGAGTGATCACATCGCGGGAAGGGAAGCCATTTTCACCAAGCGCCAACTCATATTTCAGGAGATCGTAAAGCTTTTAGCCTTGGCTTCGAGTTGATGCCTGTATGCTGAAGAGGAGATTATCTTGCAATTCTGGACTTGCGATTCTATAGGGAGAGGAGACAGGATTGTAAGTGATTTAATTTTTAGTGGTGTAATCGTGTTGCAAGTTGTGTCGGAAGTATTTACTATCAAGTGAGATTACTTTACATTTCACCTTTCGCCCATTTCCATGTTCACATCAAAACAAAAGTACCAAAAACAATTTATCTTTGTTTGTATGTTGTATTTGAGTGTTGTATTGTTTGTGTTGTATCGTGATTAATGTCATCTGTATCAGTTTTGTGATTGTTTTATGTTAGTTTTAATTTTACAGTTTACTGAAATTGGTTCGTACAAAGACTTAAAGATTTTATTGGTTACTGTTTGAATCATTTGAATGTTGGTATTGCTTAATAATAAATCCAATGTTAACTAGCATTAAAAAGCTTAATTGATGTTATTTACAATCTGTGGAATCGCCCAATGGATGGCCGAATTCCTTTGTAAATAGCAATATTATAAAGAAGAGATAGGCTCTTGGAGTTAACTTAAGTCCACGAGGATAGTCCGTTGAGTTAGCCATAACTCAAAGAACTTTGTCCGTTGAGTTAATTGTAATTCAACGGAGTGCTTATTGAATATAAATTTGAATTGTTAACAATCAAACAGTTCTTAAATTCATCAGCAATTCCCTATGGGATCGACCTGTACTTGCACACTAATACAATAGACACTATGCACTTGCAGTTAAAGTACAAATTGGAATTAATATCTAAATTATATTAATGGTTGTTTGTTTACTTCTAAAAGAAAGAATAGGCATAAAGATAAATTAACTAAGTAAAAACAGAAGTAACAAATCCAAGTTTTTCTAATGTAGTGTTAGGAAAACCAAAAAAATTTTATGGCGCCGTTGCCGGGGAATTGAATTGAATAGATATAAGCAACTGTTAAAGTTGTTTCATTTTAATAGCCAAAGTTGTGTGTTTTCTTCTGTAATTGAGAATATGGCATATGCTTATGCTCAAAGATTTCTGAAACTTGTAATTAGCATTTGTGAATTCTGCAATTCTGAAGGACACGACATTTCTGATTATTTGAAATTAAGACGTCTACAGATTGTTAGATCCCATGAACAACAAATGAATTATCCTCAATATAATAGAGCCGAGTATGAGAATCCTATAGTTTACCCAATTGATGGTCAGTATAGAATGTGTAATATGATGAGAGACACTAAAGTTTGGGATAGCTATGATAGACTGGAGCATAGTATAGAGCAAAATCTGGACAAACTGGAATACTTTGTGTGTCAACAACAAAAAGTCAACCAGTTAAACTATAAGGAATCATATTTAAACCTAAACATGATATAATTTATGAAACTAAAAAAGCCATAAAGAAAATTGATCAAAAATTGAATGCAATGAAATTAGATGATCTGGAAACAAAATTAAAAGTAACATCAGGGGCTGTTATAAATTGTAAAACTGGAGTAATGAAGTTAGCATATGGTAACGAGGATACTCAATTAAATATTTTCAAACCAGAAAGGTTTGAGGAGTTAGAAATGTCCTTACATACCATAGACTTTTTAGAGGATGAAGGATATATGTTAGATGATGTGATTCAAGAAGAATTAAATAGGCAAATCAATTCTGAAACTTTAGAAGAAAGTGAAAGCATAAATATAGAAGGAGATTAGGAAGAAATTAATTTAAAAAATGATGTTGTTCAATTAGGAGCTCAAGCTTCTGATGGGCAGCATTAAGAATTAAAACCTTTACCTCCTGAATTAACCTATATATTTCTAGAAGATAAATGGACCTCTCCAATCATTATTGCTTCAGATTTAAAAGAAGATCAAATAGCTAAATTAAAAGATGTAGTAAAAAGTTATAAAGAAGCAATAGGATGGACTATGACTGATATAAAAGGGTTAAGTTCAACTTTATGCTGTCACCACATATATTTAGAAGAGAACGCTAAACCTATTAGAATTCCTGAGAGGAGATTAAATCCAAACCTTAAAGAAGTATTCAGGAAGGAAATAGTTAAATGGTTAGATAATGATATAATTTATCTGATTTCTGATAGCTCGTGGGTTAGTCCAATTCATGTAGTTCCCAAGAAATCAGGATTAACAGTTATTAGGAATGAAAGTCAAGACTTGATACCTACTAGAATTCAATCAGGCTGAAGAGTATGTATAGACTATAGAAAGTTGAATGCTGTGACTAGGAAATATCATTTTCCCTTACCATTTATAGATCAAATGCTGGAAAGATTAGCAGGGCAAAAATATTTTTGTTTCCTAGACGGGTATTCAGGGTATCATCAAATTCCAGTAGCACTAAAGAATCAAGAGGAAACAACTTTCACCTGTCCTAATGGAACTTATGGTTTTAAAAGAATGCCATTCGGATTATGCAATATGCTAGCTACCTTTCAAAGGTGTGTGTAGGGCATATTTACTGGAATGACTAAAGATTTTTTAGAAAAATTTATGGATGATTTTACTGTATATGGCAACTCATATGAAGTGTGTTTAAGCAATTTAGACCAAATATTAAAACGCTGTGTGGAAAAAAATCTGGTTTTAAATTGGAAAAAATGTCACTTCATGGTTAAACAAGGAATAGTCTTAGGGCATGTTGTTTCTAAAAAAGGGTTAGAAGTAGATAAAGCTAAAATAGAAGTAATTTCTAATCTACCAGAACCTAAATCATTAAAAGATATTAGATCATTTCTAGGACATGCTGGTTTTTATAGAAGATTTATTAAAGACTTTAGCAAGATAGCTAGACCTTTAACTAATCTATTAAATGATGTTCCATTTAACTTTGATAAAAATTGCAAGGAAGCATTTTTCAGACTTAAGACTAGCTTAATTTCAACTCCTATAATTCAAGCACCTAATTGGAACCATCCATTTGAATTAATGTGCGATGCTTCTGATTTTGCTGTAGGAGTAGTGTTAGGACAGAAGATAGAAAAATCTCCTAGAGTGATTCATTATGCAAGCAAAACCTTAAATGATGCTCAAGTTAATTACACAACTATTGAAAAAGAATTATTAGCTATTGTGTTTGCTTTAGAAAAGTTTAGATCATATCTGATTGGAGCTAAAGTAGGAGTATACACGGATCATTCAACTCTAAAACATCTAATAAAGAAAAAAGAAACTAAACCTAGATTGATCCGATGGATATTATTATTGCAAGAATTTGATTTAGAAATTAAAGATAAAAAAGGTTGTGAGAATGTAGTAGCAGATCATTTATCAAGATTACAAATAGAAAAATCAAATATTGAAATTAAGGATAATTTTCCTAATGAACAATTAATGACCATCAACACAATGCCTTGGTATGCAAACATAGTTAATTACTTAGTTACTGGTTTAACACCTAAGGATTGGAATAGACAGGATAAGAAATTGTTTTTCTCAAGAGTAAAATATTACTATTGGGAAGACCCATACTTATTTAAGAAATGTCTTGATCTGGTTTTAAGGAGTTGTGTTCCAGAAACTGAATATTCGAGCATATTGTCTTTCTGTCATGACCAAGCTTGTGGAGGACATTTTGGTTCAAGGAAAACTGCTGCAAAAATTCTGCAATGTGAGTTTTATTGGCCAACACTATTCAAAGATGCTCATAAATATTGCTTAAGTTGTTTAAGATGTCAACAAATAGGAAGAATATCAAAGAGGAATATGATGTCTCTTAATCCTATTGTTGAGGTTGAAATCTTTGATGTGTGGGGAATAGATTTTATGGGTCTATTTCCTATGTCTAATCAATTTAATTACATATTGTTGGGGGTGGATTATGTATCTAAATGGATAGAAGCTATTCCTACAAAAACTAATGATAACAAAGTGGTAATACAATTTATAAGAACAAATATATTTGCAAGATTTAGAATACCTAAAGCTATTATCAGTGATAGAGGAACTCATTTCTGTAATAGAAGTTTTAAAGCCTTAATGAAGAAATATGGAGTAAATCACAAAATTACAACATCATATCATCCGCAAACAAGTGGACAAGTAGAGAGTGCAAACAAACAAATTAAATTAATCTTGGAAAAAGTAGTAAATCCTACTAGAATAGATTGGGCTAATAGATTGATAGATGCACTTTGGGCTTATAGAACTGCTTATAAAACGAGCTTAGGTATGTCACATTTTAGGCTAGTATATGGAAAAAGTTGTCATTTACCTACTGAAATAGAACATAAAGCTTATTGGGCATTAAAAACTCTGAACACTAATTTAAATCAAGCTACTGAAAATAGGAAAATGCAACTAATTGAATTAGAAGAATTTAGAAATGAAGCTTATTCGAAGATTGTAAGAGAAAAAGAGAAAATTAAATTCTGGTATGATAGAAAAATTATTCCTAAAAGCTTTGAAATAGGACAAGAAGTATATCTTTATATGGCTAGACTCCATAACCATCCAGGAAAATTAAGATCTAGATGGGCAGGACCTTACATAGTTTGAAATGTTTATCCTTATGGAGCTATTGAAATTGAAAATCCTAAAAATCAGAATATATTTAATGTAAATAGATAAAGACTTAAACCTATTCTGAAAACACCAAAAACTTTAGAATTATAGAAGAAGTCAGAGTAGAGGACTACTCGAGCTTTACTTAGTAAGAAATCAATTTTTATGTTTATATATATATAAATAATAATAATATTAAAAATATATATAAAACATAAAAATAGTTGCGGTTCAACCGACTGGATCCATCGGTATGACCAGAACATTAAAAAAATTATATTAATTTTCAGAAAAAAATAATGGTTTTACCGAAACATTGTATCGGTTAAACCAAATTAAAATAAAATAAAATAAAAATAAATAAATAATATTTAGGTCTAACCGAAACATAGTATCGATTAAACCGGTAAAAAAATAGAAAAACTATTCTCTGTAATATTTTTATTATTATATTTGCTTGTACGTGAAGTCCGTTGAGTTACGCTTAACTCAACGAGCTTACTCCGTTGAGTCTTGAGTTAGTCAACTAGCTTATTTTGTTGAGTTAACTGTAACTCGTTGGAGTACTATAGCTAAGATCGCAGATAAAATAGTAATAGTTGGTTCAGGAAATGACCCGATTACTCGCCTAAACTTAGGGCTTATTTAAACTAAAACCTAGGGTTTTGGGGACACTATCCGGAAAATCATTTAGAATCTAGAACAGTAGAAATCAGAGCGATTCCGTGCTGTTATGTAACTCCACGATGAGGAAGTTGATGCCTGAATTCTGGAAAGATGCTATTGATACATCAGAATTTCTGAAGGAATCAGAAGAGTGGCACACACGGTAGAAGATCAGAAATACGACAAGAGAGAAAGAACTACAAAAGGTAGAATCAGAACTTTTCAAGTTTAGAAGAGATTTAGTAGATATGGGTATACAAATACCTAAAATAATGGAAACACGAATCAGAATAGCAACAGAAATAGTTGTAAGCAAGGAAAGACAAATAAGGCCAAGTAATGAAGTTGCCCTAGAATTAATCCAGCGTAAGTCCCGGCTCTAGTTCAAAAGACGAATCTGTAGACGAGCTAAATGGGCGATCTGGGAGCAAGAAAGGAAAGAAAATGAAGAGGCAACTTAAGAACGGGAGGAACCAACTGCTGAAAGACCTGTTCTTGAGGAGCAGTAGTTTGGACCTTCAGTTCCACCATTTAAGCCATTGGCACGAGCAGAAATGATGGGGCCTTCGACTAAAGAAGAAATAAGAGAATTTGCAGAACTAGTTCAAGTTGGAAAAAATCAAGGAGAATCAGAAGATTTGGCAGTGGCTAAAGCACACCTGGTGTTTGATGCACTGTACAAACAGAGGGCTGCAGAAAAGTTGAAAACCCAATATAAAATTAAAGTGGAACAGCATCAAGAAGCTACTGCCAGAACTGCTGTTAGATATGCTGCAAAAGAAGCTGAAGCTGGTCCTTCGAGACCAACAATTATTGGAAGAATTAAACAGGAAGAGCTAGTACCTGTGGCTCGAAGGCCTACAGAGCCTATTTTTGTATATTTAATTTCAGAAGATAAAGAGGAAGAACAGGCACAACTAATCAGAAAAAAGAAAGGAAAAGAAAAAGTGTCTAAATATGAAGAAATTAGATATGAAATACCAATTTTTACAGGGCCTATGGAGCAGATTTTTATTAACCTGCTATCCGAATCTGAGGAGGAGCAAGAGGAGCAAAGAAAAGAAAAAAATTAGGCTGAAATTAGTTTGCAGCCTGTACAAGAAGAAACAGAAATTAAGGCAGAAACTGAATTGCTCGTGACTCCATCCCAATCTGTTACAAAATCAGAAAGAACAGTAATAGAATAGATTGGTAGTCAAGAGGAAGAAGAAAGAGCAGAAAATGAAGAGGCTAAAAGAAGCCATTTGGACAAAAATAATTTCCCAGATTCCACTAAAGAGCAAGAAACTCTTCAGCAAATTATGGAAAGAATTCAAGATAGAGTGGAGAGTTCTGCCGGCTCACCACCACAGATAGAAGCAAAAGCAAAAATTCAAGAATCTGAAGAGAATGTCTAAATGCAGCCTATGCTAGAGGAAGAACAAGTACAAACCCCTCTGGAGCAACAAAGTCACCTTCCTAACCCGACTGAAACAACAATTTTGAATGAAGTACATTTTTGTAGTCAGGAAGCTTATACCAAATACCAAGAAATAAGGGGTTACGATATTATTTATAGTAGACCAGTAAATTGGGATGGAATGCAAAAAATCAAAGATCTATTTGAATTCCAAGGTCTACTGCAATTTATATCTCAAGAAAGAGTGCATGCAGTATATGAAAATTTAGTGCCCTATTTCTATGCAAATTTGAGAGAAAGAGAAGGAGGATTAATTTCAAATGTAGAGGAAGCTGATGTACAAATAACACCATAGCTTCTCCACAACATATTTGGTTTAAAGAATGAAGGAACAAAAATTTTGGAAGATACAACTGCAGTTGAATGGACTGAGCAGCAATTTAAGGATTGTTTAGCTATCAATCCTGGTGTGCCATTATTAAACAGATTGAAGCATTTAAATGGTAAGGCACACATGATAGCTAACATTCTGATTAAGAATGTCTATCAATGACATGGCCATGACATAGAATTAAGTCAATTTGTCAAATGGGCCACGTATGTAGTTGTAAATAAGATCCAAATAAATTGGTCAACAGTTTTTATCTCCAAGCTGAAAACAGTGAAGAAGAAATTATTTTATGGAGATTTGATTCCACTGCTAATGGTGGATTGTATTGATTTCACTAAATGGACATCAAAAAGGATCAAATCTAGAACCATTTCAGTGAAATAATACAGAAATTTTTTAGCTGCAAAATTAACTGTACCTTCTAGAGAAATTGTAGGAGCAGTAGAGAGGATAAATCAATTAGAGCAGCAATTAGAAAAACTCCAGAAGGAAGTAGATGAACTTAGGCATAAAGATTAAATTGTATTGTTCGTCTATTTGTGTAAAATTGTATGAAATTGTATGATGTACTTGTATTGTAATTGATTCATATTAATGAATGTAAATTTTTCAGATGCAATTTTCATACGTGTTTGGATGTGAAATGAATCGAATTTATTGAATATTATGTAATTTGTGGAACTTTATGAATGAATAAGTAACAGATTTACAATTTGTTGAATAACATGATAACTGCTTAAAAATTTCTACATATTATAAGGTAAAATGTAAATTCTGCATAACATAAAATGACCTGCAAGTTAAATATTTATATAATGTTCAGATTTAAATGTATTTTAATCAAAATGAGGCATTAATGAAATAGATTTAACTTTATTTCAGTTAGCAAAACAAACAAACAAAGAAAAAAAAAAAACAGATAGGAACTTACGAGAGTAAAACTAAGTTGTTGCCAAGTGTTAACTCAACGAAGTAAGTCCGTTGAGTTAACCGTAACTCCACGAGGTCAGTAATATAATATAAGTCACTCCGTTGAGTTATCTGTAACTCAACGAAGTTAGTCCATGGAGTTAGCAACAGTAACCGACTGTGTTCTGTTGAGTTTTCTGTAACTCAACGAGGTTAGTTCATAAATTAAGCAGAATAGTTATTCTTTTAACCACGAACGAAACTTCGTCGGTTTAGCGGTTACCAAAATTTGAAATTAGTAGTGGTACACGTACCCATAAAAACAGGAACCACGATGCAAGTTGTAAGCCACGTTCTTGCAACGAGATTTATTCACTTTATGGATGCGTAGTATATATATGAAACAGAATGCTATTTACGAGTTACCAGCACTTTTAAAAGAAAGGAGAAAGCGTTGGAGGAACTGGAAGGAGAAGCAGTTGATTCAACTTCATCCGACAACAAATATTTATAGAATGGAAAGCTTCAGACTGATATGTAATCAATCTTCTGCTATTTATTTATGAGCACATGGACTCGTTCTCCTAGCACTAAACGATTAGTAAGAACAACCTAGGAATTTTCATTGCAGAGGAGTACTGAAAAATTTTCTGAACTAAACTTTAACGAAATTCTTTGGGGTGTAGCTAACCTTTCTTTAAAAGAGAACGTAGAGATGGCTGCTCTAGTAGAAAAACCATTAGGAGAAATTCTGTATCCTAAATTAATTGATGAACCTTCATGTATTCGATTGCCAAACTTTAAGGGAGATAGGTTTGAACTGAAATCTAATTACATTAGTCAATTGCCACATTTTCATGGATTAGAAAGAGAGGATGCCTATTATTTCCTTAGAGAATTTAACGAAGTTTGTCAAATGATGAAAATACCGAACATGAGTATAGATACTATTAAACTTAGATATATCCATTTTTCTTTAAAAGACACAGCTAAAAGATGGTTATATACTCTATCACCTGATTCAATTTCTACATGGACTGAATTTTGCTCTATTTTTCTGGAAAAATATTATCCGACACATCAAACAATTAAAAAGAAGAAAGAAATATTAATGTATAGCCAAAAATAGGGTGAATCATTCTGAAAATATTTTGAAAGATTTAATGACTCAATGTCCACATCATGCAATGAGTAAAGCACAACTAATAGGTATAATTTATGAAGGCATAGATGTTTCAACGAAATCTTTATTAGAATCTACTTGTCAAAATGAATTTTTAAAATTATGTAGTGAAGAAGCATGGGCATATTTAGAAAACTTTACAAAAAGAACTGCACAGTGGGAAAATTCGACTGAAGCTATTGCAGATAAAAGAATATTGCCAAGAGGAATGCATGAAATAGATTCTAATACTATGCTTGAGGTGAAATTAAATGAATTAACAAAGAAAATAGAAGAGTTATCATTAAATCAAAAGCTAGCAGAAAAGAATACAAACATAAATGACTTAGATATTATTTATGCTAGAAATCAGAGAGATAACTTGGGAAATTCTTATAATCCTAATTGGAGAAATCACCCGAATTTATCTTGGAGAAACAACAATTTCCAGGGAGGAGAAAATATAAATGAGAAGAATATAAGTTATGAAGTATTAATTGAACAAGGAGCTAGAATAGAGAAATTAGAAAAGATAATCCAACAAGTAAACAATCGTCTAGAATTTATATTTGGAAATGCTGCAATTCAAAATCAGAATAGAAATATATCACTTAGACAGAAGGAACCAATGGAAGTTAGACCTACTTGAGAATTTCCAATACAAGCTATACCTAATCTTATCAATAGAACGGTTAATGAAATTGATACCTCTTCTAGGAGGGCAGCTGAATGAAGCAGCATATCTGAAGCAACTATCTGTATGTATATATGTTTTATTTTTAGTTAATAGTATCGTAGAGTTAATTTTTAACTCAACGAACTTAGTCCGTTGAGTTATGCCTTAACTCTACGAGGTTGTGCAGTAGTTATGTTAATTTTTGTCTCTTCTAAATTTTTGTTTGTGTTATACAGAATCAACAAATGGAATTGATGCAATTACCATTGGATGCACTAAGAGAAGTATTAAGTAACTTGTCAGCTAAAGATCTATGTAGGCTATGTTGTGTATCAAAGGAAATTAAAGACTGTATTGAAGAAAAATATTTTAAGGGACTACAAGCTGCAAAAATGACTAAGATTAAAGATGGATTCATATGGAGGTCATTTAATCGTAGTTCAAATACCCATGAATATCTGGCTATGGAAGAAACTACTAGAATTCCACCCAATGCATTAGAAGGAATAAATCATATTACGGGGATAGATGAAGGATTAATCATATACAAGACGAGACCAAGGTATGCAAGTTTAATATTACCTGATATTTTAATACGAAATCCTATAACAGGAGAAGAATGGAATATAGGAAGACCTAATATATTTGAAGCACCAACTAAAAATTGTGGGTCAACTTTAATATTTTCTGATAAAAATTCTGCAATTCCTGAGAAATTATATTATTGGAGACCTACAGGAAATTGGGGTGAAGATTTATGCTTAAGTGTGTATAATTTTCTGAACAGATCTTGGAATGAAAACATTATAATATATCTAGGATAGAAATCATTAATTAACCAAACACATGTCATACTTGATGGATATATCTATTTAGTCATGGAGATATCATTAGCATATGGATCTGATTTATACATAGTGAGCATAGACAGTTATGATGATTATATAAAAATTTTACCTGTACCGAGTGAAATAGCTAAACCACCATCTGTAGAATTTAATGAAATTCAAATAGGAATGTGGTATAATGAAGAAGATGATCCTACTTTATGTTTGATAAGATGGTGGGATGAACCGATGAAATTTCAAATATGGATTATGGAAGACATGAATGAATGGAAGTGGGAAGAGGAGTATATTGAAATAGATGTAGAAATAGAAACTGCTACATTATCTTGGAACCAAAAAGGATCCCAAACTCAAGCAAAACTGTATTCATGCCTGCTACAATTACTGTACTTATTGTCAAACTCTTTACATTGAGGACAATGCAAAATGTAGGTATGGGGGGGAGGTAATTAAAGTAACAGCCATGAAGTTTGTTAATTAAAGAAATTAAAATAGTATTGCAAAGTTTTGAGGAAATTGAAAATTTTATGAACTTGCTGTAACTATCTGGTAATTGAGACTGTAAAATTTTTTATAAACTACTTGAATGTTATATTTAGAAGGCTATATAAGATGCTATTGAATTTACTAGTTATGCAAATCTAGATATAGTATCTTATGTTTTTTCTGAATTTCATAAGTTTAACAGTTTCACGATTTTAAAATGAAATCAGAATGATTAATGAAATATCAGTAAATTATCTAAAATCCTGAAAGAGCTGAGATGTGAATTCTAGATTAAATGAAACACATATGATTAAAGATACATCTAATTTGACTGATTGAACTTGTAGAATGATTTATGTGTAGATCTTATTAAACTACAGAAAAAGTATGAGCTTATTGTTATGGATTCATATTTTCAGTAACTGATAGAAGCAGGACTATATGAGATTGGCGTTTTGCTGCATCTGTATTAATGAAATACATACGTATATAGTATGTGATTAATGTTTTGTTTTGTGTTTGTAGTTTTGATTGAAAAAAATATATATATATTGAGAGTTTATTGACTTGTTTGATCACGAGCCTTTTGTACTTAAGTAGATAGGTATGTAAGGATTGTTGACCTGAAAAAGGACTCTTAAAATCTGACAACCTAAGATCCTGATCAGATTTGGGATTGTTGACTGAAAGCTCGTTACATGGGTACATTAGAAAGCTCTTGTATGATTCAAGCTTGTCAAATTAACTTTTAAAGTACAAAAAAAAAAAAAATACATATACTGTTCTGAAAAGATTCAAGTGTTTTGTGAAATACAGATATCCTATGAATCGAGTATATTTTCTGTTATCTAGAATTGCTGAAATATGAATCTGGAATTGACTTTTGAAATTGTTTAATGGAAATACAATTCTTTATTCTACTTGTCTTAATCAGATTGAATTGGATTGTATTTTGATTCGTATGTTAGTTGAAATTTCTTCTAGAAATCTTATTTAAAAATTCAGGATGTCAGATGATGAAAAGAAGAACAAACGATAATATAATTAACACCTATATGATGATGATATACTTTGTATGTAATTTACATATATTCTAAGTATCTTTGCAGGTTGATTACTGAAACATACAGAATATATTTTTATGCTAAATAGAAGAAAAACAAAAGGGGAAGAATTAATTCTAGCACTTTTAAATACCAATTAATTAGATCTTAGTTTGCTAAGGGACTAGCAAAATTTAGGTATAGGGGAAGTGTTTAGAATGAAAAAGTGCATATTATTAACGGTTAAATGATAGTTAATTGCATAATATTTGGCTTATCATATAAGAATTAAGCCATTATGTTATAATTGCACTGTTATATGCTTTAATTGAAGAATCTACTTAATTTTGGGGAATTAATGTTAATTTAGTACATTTATGAACTGTCGGTAAGATCCAGGCTGTGAAATTCTTAAGTATCCGAATTTTTTGATATTTCGGACAATTATGTTTAACATACCGAACATATTCGGACAGTTATGTTTAACAGACCGAATATGTATCGGATAGTTATGTTTAAATTGCCGAACAGTCATGTTTTGAGAGAATATTTTATTATTTCCTGAAGTATGCATGTCGAAACCAAAATGAATGACTTAAGTGAACTTTTGGTAAGTTATCTATAACTATCCGAAATTGCAGCTGAGCATCAGATGGTTATCCCTATAACTCTCCGAAATCTCTTTTTATTTATAAAATAGCTGAGGACATGCGTCATGTTCTGGGTAAGTGACTTAAGTGGATTTTCGGTGAGTTAGGTGTAACTATCCGAAATGCATCTAAGCATCAGATCGTTAGATTTATGCACGTGTTGAATTTAAATGCTTTAGAATATCACGTGAGATGCACATGTTTAACTCGTTAAGTTAGCATAATTGTACGCGTTGAGTTACATGAATATTACACTAAGGTAACGCGTTATGTTAGCAATTTATTTCTTTATATTTTCTAATATGCCACTATAGCGGTTGTAGGAACAGACAGTTGGAAGGAGAAACCACGTTTGCACGTATCGCGTAGGAGAAGGAAGCATCGCCGTTGATCTGAAGGAAGGAAATCCAACCGATCATTCAAGCAGAAGCAGTTACTACAGAAGAAATATAAAATAAAAGAAGAAAAAAAGAAGAAGGTGTGATCGATGGACGGCCAGTGTATATAGAGGAGGAGCACCGAGCTTTCTGCAGACAGTATCGGCGATTCTCCGAAGTATCGCACCAACCATCGTTATCACCACCATAATCACCAACCATCGGAGGTCTATGAGGATACTTACCTGATGTCGGGTCGATTCCGAGCCAAACATAGTGCCTAACAACCACTATGAAGAGTGATCGCGTCGCGGGAAGGGAAGCCATTTTCACCAAGCGCCGACTCATATTTCAGGAGATCGTAAAGCTTTTAGCCTTGACTTCAGGTTGATGCCTGTATGCTGAAGAGGAGATTATCTTGCAATTCTGGACTCGCGATTCTATAGGGGGAGGAGACAGGATTGTAAGTGATTTAATTTTCAATGGTGTAATCGCATTGCAAGTAGTGTCATAAGTATTTATTGTCAAGTGAGATTATTTTACATTTCACCTTTCCATGTTAACATCAAAACAAAAATACCAAAAACAATTTATCCTTGTTTGTATGTTGTATTTGAGTATTGTATTGTTTGTGTTGTATCGTGATTAATGTTATCTGTATCAGTTTTGTGATTGTTTTATGTTAGTTTTAATTTTACAGTTTACTGAAATTGGTTCGTACAAAGACTTAAAGATTTTAATGGTTACTACTTGAATCATTTGAATGTTGGTATTGCTTAATGATAAATCCAATGTTAACTAGCATTAAAAAGCTTAATTGATGTTATTTACAATCTTTGGAATCACCCAATGGTTGGTCGAATTCCTTTGTAAATAGCAATATTATAAAGAAGAGACAGGCTCATGGAGTTAACTTAAGTCCACGAGGATAGTCCGTTGAGTTAGCCATAACTCAATGAACTTTGTCTGTTGAGTTAATTGTAATTCAACGGAGTGCTTATTGAATATAAATTTGAATTGTTAACAATCAAACAGTTCTTAAATTCATCAGCAATTCCTTGTGAGATCGACCTATACTTGCACACTGATACAATAGACACTGTGCACTTGCAGTTAAAGTACAAATTAGAATTAATATCTAAATTGTATTAATGGTTGTTTGTTTACTTCTAAAAGAAAGAATAGGCATAAAGATAAATTAACTAAGTAAAAACAGAAGTAACAAATCCAAGTTTTTCTAGTGTAGTGCTGGGAAAATCAAACAAATGCCCTTCTCTTGCCTTGTTTCAGATCTTGGAGAGGATTTTTGCCAACTTAATGTCTTTGCCGCCAACTCTCCCAAGAAGTTCCATGCCACTGTCTTCAAGATCTGCATAGTCTCCTTGCACCATGGATTCCAACAAACCCTTTACTGATGTAGGGATTCCATCATACACGATTTGGCATTGTCTCCACAAAGGTATCCCATGATGTGGACACCTCACAAGCAATTCATTGAACCTGCTAAAGAAATTAGCAAATGATTCTTCTAGCAATTGATAGCAAGAATTAATAACACAAGGATAGATGCATGATAATAAGCATATAAAATTTTGACGTGAACTTGCAATAATCAATTTTATTGTTAACTACTAACACAATAATACATATAATGAAAAATTACTAAAAATTAAGAAAAGAAAAACTACATCTACAACTAAATACATATAAAAACTAATTATAATTGGGTTCCAACAACAAAGCACTCTCTCCATGATTGTAGGTTTTTCCAGGATAATATTCTTTAAGTCTTTGACCATTCACTACAATTTTAAATCTTGTCTTACAATTTTCTATAGCTATAGCTCCATGATTATATATATGTTTAATGATGAATGGTCCTGTCCATCTAGTCTTAAATTTTTCAGGGAACAAATGTAATCTAGAGTTATATAATAAAACTTCTTGTCCCTCATGAAAGTCCTTTCTTAAAATTTTCTTGTCATGGAATGCTTTTGCTCGTTCTTTTGTAATCTTTGCATTTTCATAAGCCTCTCTTCTTATTTCTTCCAACTCATTGAGTTGATATTTTCTTGCTTTTCCTGCATCATCAACACACATGTTAAATATTCTAATAGCCCATTCTACTTTATGTTCTATTTCTATAGGTAAATAACATGCTTTCCCATAAACTACTCTAAATGGTGACATTCCCAACACATTTTTATGGGCAGTCCTATAACCCCAAAGTGCATCATTAAGCTTTTCTGCCCAATCCTTCTTACTTGCTTTGATTACTTTTTCGAGCGTGTGCTTGATTTGTCTATTGGATACGTCAACTTGCCCACTTGTTTGAGGATGATATGGTGTTGCTAACTTGTGAGTAACCCCATACTTCCTCAAAGCCATTTGAAATACTATGTTGCAAAAGTGAGGTCCATTATCACTAATTATAGCTCTTGGAATACCAAATCTAGCAAAAATGTTAGATCTAAGAAAATCAACAACAACTTTAGCATCATTTCTCTTAGTTGGGATAGCTTCAATCCATTTAGAAACATAATCAACGACCAACAAAATATAAGAATAACCAAAAGAAATGGGAAATGGTCCCATGAAATCAATGCCTCAAACATCAAAAATTTCAACTTCAATGATAGGATTGAAAGGCATCATATTTCATTTGGAAATTTTTCCCATTCTTTGGCATCTATCACAATGTCTACAATGATCTTTAGAGTCTTTAATTAGAGAAGGCCAATAAAATCTACATTCAAGAATTTTCAAAGAAGTTTTTCTATGGCTAAGATGACCTCCACAAGCATGATTATGACAAAAATTTAAGACATTAGCAATTTCATCTTCAGGAAGACATCTTCTTAAAATTTGATCAAAACCCATTTTATACAAATAAGGTTCCATCCAAACATAATGTTTAGCCATGTACCTCAATCTTTTCTTATCTGGTTTAGATAAATCAGTTGGTATTAACCCTGTAGCAAGATAGTTAGCAATGTCTGCAAACCAAGGTAACTTACCAACTAGAAATAAACTCTCATCAGGAAACTTTTCATTAATCACATTATTGCATGCTGGAATATTTTCTAATCTAGAGAGGTGATCAACAACTAAATTTTCTTTTCCAACCTTATCTTTAATTTCTATGTTGAATTCTTGCAACAATAAAACCCAACGAATTAATCTTGGTTTTGCATCTTTTTTACTCATCAAATTTTAATAGCTGCATGATCAGTATGCACAATAACTTGATTGCAAACTAAATATGGTCTAAATTTATCTAGAGCAAAAACAACAGCAAGAAATTCTTTTTCTGTGGTAGTATAATTTACTTGAGCTTCATTCAAAGTTTTACTAGCATAGCATATGACATGATGTTTCTTGTCAAATATTTGCCCAAGTACTGCACCTACTGCATAATTGGAGGCATCACACATAATTTCAAAAGGACAATCCCATATTGGGGCATGAATTATAGGAGGAGATATTAATGCATGCTTAAGTTGATTAAAGGCAGCAAGACAATGTTCATCAAAAACAAACTCAGAATCTTTTGCAAGTAAATTAGTTATAGGTCTTGCTATCTTGCTAAAATCATGAATAAATCTACGATAAAAACCAGCATGTCCTAGAAAGCTTCTAACCTCCTTAAGAGATTTAGGTGGCTGCAAATGAGATATAACGTCAATTTTTGCCTTATCCACCTCAATCCCTCTATTAGATATCACATGCCCAAGAACTATGCCTTCATTCACCATGAAATGTCACTTTTCCCAATTTAAAATAAAATTCTTTTCAACACATCTTTGCAAAACCATATCTAAATGATGTAAACAAATATCAAAATTTTTGCCAAAAACAGAAAAGTCATCCATGAAAATTTCTAAAAATTTTTCATTCATATCATAAAAAATTCCTGTCATGCATCTTTGAAATGTTGCAAGCGCATAAACCGAAAGGCATACGCCTAAAAGCAAAGGTTCCGCTTGGACAAGTAAAAGTAGTCTTTTCTTGATCCTCAAAGATTATGGGTATTTGATTGTACCCAGAGTATCCATCAAGAAAACAATAAAATTCATGTCCAGCTAACCTTTCTAGCATCTGATCAACAAATGGCAATGGGAAATGATCTAATCAATACATACCCTCCAACTAGTTTTTATTCTAGTAGGCACTAACTCATGATCTTGATTTTCAACTACTGTAAAGCCCAATTTCTTAGGTACTACATGCACAGGGTTTACCCACTTACTATCACTAATAGGGTATATAATGTCATTGTCAAGCCATTTAACTATCTCCTTCTTTACCACCTCACTCATTTGGGGATTTAATCTACGTTGAGGTTCTCTAAAGGCATAGTTCTCATCTTCTAGGATAATTCTATGTTGAACTATAGTGGGACTAACTCCTACAATATCACTCAATTGCCAACCAAGAGCTCTCTTGGTTTTACTTAATATCTTCATTAATTTTTCTTCTTGGTTTGGGGTTAAAGTTTGCTCCAATTATAACAGGATATTCATTTTGCTTATCTATAAATGCATATTTCAGATTTTGTGGGAGTGCTTTTAATTTATTCTTTTCCTTAACTTCTAAAATCAAGTCATTATTCATTTCATGCTCACCACTATTCTCTTGTAAAGATGCCTTGTGTTCTAGATTATCTTCAACGTCTAGAAAGCAAATTTCAGCACTAAGTTCTTCCTCTAGTATTTTCAACTTCTTCAAATAATTCAGAAATGCTTACACTAATGTTGTCATCTACTTGATGGTTTATAGTCCTATCTCTTTTAAAAATGTTCAATGATATCACCTTATTGTTAAAGGAGATTGACATTTTACCATTTCTGCAATTAATGTGGGCATTAATAGTTGCTAAGAATGGTCTCCCTAGGATCAAAGTAGATTCATTTGGTTCACAAGTTGGTGCATTGGTTTCTAAAATGATAAAGTCGGCTGGGTATATAAAATCTTCAATTTGAATAAAGACATCTTCTACAATACCCATGGGACTCCTATATGATCTATCAGCTAGTTTAAT
Organism: Cymodocea nodosa; assembly: GCA_036874045.1. Lineage (NCBI taxonomy): Eukaryota > Viridiplantae > Streptophyta > Magnoliopsida > Alismatales > Cymodoceaceae > Cymodocea > Cymodocea nodosa. The sequence continues at coordinate 2,859,558 of CM072345.1, forward strand.
TAGTGTTCTAGTTTTCTTAATTCCTGTGATTCCCAATTGTTCATATAAGTGTTTTGACATCACGTTAACTCCTGCACCAAGATCTAATAATGCTTTTTCAATTAAAACATTCCCTATTAAGCAAGTTATTAGAGGAACACTAGGATCATTGAATTTTTTAGCTAAACTATCAAGCAACATTGAACTACTTAACTCGGTTAAATAAACTTGCTTACTTAATTTTTTTCTTGGCTTCCTATGCTTGGTACAAAGGTTTTTAAGCACCCTCCCATATGCTGGAATTTTTCTAATTAATTCTAACATAGGCATATTAACATTGATTTTCTCAAATATGGTTCTTATAGCTTCATTTTCCTCATTTTCTTTGTTGTTGTCAAGCCGACTAGGAAATGGTGGTTTGTTGTTCATATTTTCAGATGTTTCTTCTTTCTTTTTATCCATTTCTAAGTCTATAACAGGGTTTTCTTCAATTAATTCTTCATTAGTTTCATCCATTAGACATTTTTCAAGTTCAACTCCTTCATGTTCTAGTTCTACATCCTTATGTTCATCTCTTGTCAACATATTTTCTTCCTTTTCATCTACGCTCTCTTCACTTTGTTTTTCTTCACTTTCATGTTCTAATATGTTTCTTTCTATGATTTTCCAGATCTTAAGATTAAATTCACGTTTTCATCTACATTAGAGTCTTCTTCATCATCTATGACAATTACACCTTCTTTTTGTTGTAGGAGCTTAGTGGCAACATAATAGCTATCTCCTAACTCTATGATTCTCTCTATATTCCTCATGGACTCTTCTATAGAACTACTACTAACATGAGAGCAATCACAAACATCATTTCTTTCATCAATATGAGATTTATGCATATCAAAATCGTAAGAAAATTCACTAGCATCATGCAAGACATCATATTCATCACTAACATGAGTTGTTTCTTCTACTGGTTGAATTTTTATATTAAATAACTTGCTGGTACGTATGCTTTCATCATGACCTTTTACATGGCAATAAGAACAAGCACTTTCAGATAAAACATCATTTATAAACTTAAAAGGATCATCATGATGAAAATTTGACATACTTGCAAGAAATTTAAGCAATAAAATTCACAACTAAGCACAAGAAAGATATGTTTATGAAAATTTATCAAACAACCAACTAAGAACTTCAAATATGGTAAAAATAAACTAAGCCAAATTGCCAATCCCCAGCAACGGCGCCAAAAACTTGTTGAGCTATATTTTTAGCTCAAGCTTTATTGCAAGTGCACAGTTCTTTTGGTGTACATGGCAAATACAGGTCATTCTTCCACAAGGATTGTGTTTATGACTTAATCAACTATTACTCAACTTGTTCTTCAAGCTATTAGGTATACTTCAGTAAATTAATGACATGTGAATGTAGAATAATCAAAATTAACACAAGCTCACAAATCATGCAATTTCAAGGCAATGTGTAGTGGAAAATGGTGATGTGAATCAATTTCTTTACTTGTAAATCTATCAACTCATTCAATTATAACATGCACACAAGTTCCACATGATTTCAGAAGTGATATCCATGCATCAATATTGAGGAAAGAAAAATAAAACAAGAAGGTTCAATAGACTATACTACTCTATTCTAATTTATACTAAATGCATGCAACTATGCTATTTGCTAATCTAGCTAAATTATACTATACTACTTGCATTAGAAATTCTTTTTTTTTGGAGATTGATTAGGAAAAAATGTGATCAATATAAGATATAACAAACTCAATTAACTACTGAAATTAAAATTAACAACTAGATATAAGTAATAGGTTCTTCATTCAAATGAACATCAACACTTATTTTCTTCTTCTTTCAATTCACACCTTCTTCTCAAATGCGCCAAGCCACCATTGGTGAGTGTCATTCACTCGTGTGAAAGCCTCACCAACAGCCCCAACAATACACATGAATAGAGGATGCAAATTAGAAGTTGAAAAGAAGGATTAAACATTCATATACATTCATTGAACTCTATCTAGCTAAGAAGACATATAATTGAGATGTTCACCACCATTTCTCATCAATTCTTCCTTCTATACAAGAAAATAATAAACTCTAAGAGTTGTCACTACCTTAGGAGCTTCTTATCTTCTTCTCTAGAGCTTTGAATTCAATGAAACTTGGTAGCAACTCCACCTCCAAGCTTGGACGTCTTCTCCTTAGCCCTTGGAATGGTGAATAGCATGAATGGATGGTCTCTCTTTGGAAGCACAAGCCTCACCTCCAAGCTTCTTCTCCTCTTTCTTTCTCTCGTTGGAAGCACCAAGGTCTTCTCTCTCTTTGATGTGGCACCTTGGTTTTATCACCAAGCCAATAAGATGCCATAGATCTAGGAGGGCCAATAAGGTGTTGGCATGTCCACTTCTTTAAAGTTTAGTCCACCAACTTTTGATTCTTTACATCTTCTTTGGTCTTTTGCATTAAGCTCCTCCCATATGTATGTTACCTACAATGAATGGAAGTTGAACTCCAAGAGACGTTAGCCAACATAGGACATGCAAAATAAATCAATGTGTTCCATGTAAAATTATATCCAATGGGAGATGCACTTGTTAATTAAATTTCTATATTGCACTATATTTTAAGACTTATATTACCCATAATTAATATCATTTATCCACCATAGATATATAATATCATGCAAAATTACTTATAAAATTCATTAAAAATGGGCAAAATTAAAGCTTGAATAGAAAGCCTAATAGATATGAAGTACCAATTGAAAATTTTGGGTCAGCTTTAACATTTTCTGATAAAAATTTGACCATTCTTGAAAAATTGTATTACTGGAGACCAACTAGAAAGTAGGATGAAGATTTATGCTTGTGTATAATTTTCTGAATAGATCTTGGACTTAAAATACCTTGATATATCTAGGATAGAAAGCATTAATTAACAACATGCATATCATACTTGATGGATATATATATCTAGTCACAGATATATTAGTTGCATTTAGATCTGATTTATACATAGTAAGCATAGATAGTTATGATAATGATTTTATAGAAATACTACCTATATTGAGTGATATAGCTAAACCACCGTCTTCAGAATATGATAAAATTCAATTAGGAATGTGGTATAATGAATATGATGATCCTACTTTATGTCTAATAAGATGGTGGGATGAATTGAGGAAATTTCAAATATGGATTTTGGAAGACCTAAATGAATGGAAGTGGGAAGAGGAATATATTGAAATATATGTAGAAATAGAAACAGCTACATTATCTTAGAACAGAAGAGGATCCCTTTTTGCATTTCAATTCATTAATGGAAATACACTTATATTTAGTATTAATAACATACTATAAGTTTACAAGTTAAAAAGGAAAACAGATTGCATTAAAACAAAATTAATAGCAAGAAAGATTATGCCTAAAAAGTTTGCTTAGACTGACATGTTTATTCTGTTTGTTACTACTTTTCAATCATGTTCTTAAAGTGTGATTCTGTGTTTTTCATGTTATGTGAATTTTGCATTTATTTTTAGAAAAAGAAAAATTTTAGTTTTAGTTTTATTTTATAATTAAAAAAAAAACAACATATCAATCTAGTTTGTTGGTATCTATTCTAGGAAACCAACTAGTTTGCTTGTGAGCCACCAAAGGCATAGGAGCCTAGGTTCCACACAAGACATTGATTTAACAATTTATGTTTTGTTATTTTGTTATATATTCTGCTTTTATTTGTGAATGAACAGTTTTTCAGAATAAAAAATCAGAGGATATTGAAGGAGACACATAAGAACAAGGTATGTAATTGATTATTTATCTTGAATTTACATTTAAACTCAATTCATGGAGTTATTCATTAACTCAATGAATTAAGTTTGTTGAGTTAGGTGCTAAGTCATCGAAACAATATTCCTACTTACTAACATTTACTGAATTTACTGTAAAATCTTTTACATTGAGGACAATGCAAAATGTAGGTATGGGGGGGAGGTAATTAGATTAACAGCCATGTAATTTTGTTAATTAGAGGAATTAGAATAGTACTGCAAAAGTTCTGTGGAAATTGAAAATTTTTTATGAATTTGCTGTAACTATCCGATAATTGAGACTGTAAAATTTTTTAAGAATTGTAACTACTTGAATATTATATTTATAATCTTATATATAAGATGCTACAAAATTTTATTATTCATACAAATCTAGATATAGTATCTTATGTTTTTTCTGAATTTTATGAATTTAACAGTTTCATGATTTTAAAAAGAAATCAGAATGTTTAACTGAAACTCAATAAATTATCTGAAATCCTTAAAGAGCTAAAATGTTGATTTCTGAAATCCTGAAAGAGCTGAAATGTTGATTTCTGGATTAAATGAAATACATATGATCAAGGATACATTTAATTTGATTGATTAAACTTGTAGAATGATTTATATGTAGATCTTATTAAACTACAAAAAAAGTATGAGCTTATTGATATGGATTCATATTTTCAGTAAATAATGGAAGTAGGATTATATGAGATTTGTGTTTTATTGCATCTGTATTAATGAAATACGTATATATACTATGTTGAAAAGAAAAAAAAAGGAAAAACTTTGACAGTTTATTAACTTATTTGATCATGAACCTTTTGTACTTGAGTAGATAGGTATGTAAGGATTGTTGACCTGAAAAAGGACTCTTTAAATCTAGCAACCTAAGATCCTGATTAGATCTAGGATTGTTGACTAAAAGCTCAATACATGGGTACACTAGAAAGCTCTTGTATGATTCAAGCTTTTCAAATTAACTTTTAAAGTACAAATATGCATATAATGTTCTGAAAAGATAAAAATGTTTTGTGAAATCAAATATTTTTTGAATCAAGTATATTTTCTGTTATCTAAGATTGCTAAAGTATGAATCTAAATTAGACTTTTGAAGTTGTTTATGTGAGATACAATTCTTTATTCTACTTGTTTTAATCATATTGAATTGGATTGTGTTTTGATTCGTATATAGTTGAAATTTATTCTGGAAATCATATTGGAAAATTCAAGATAATAGATGTTTGAAAAGAAGAAAAAATGATAATATAATTAACACCTATATGATGCTAATATATTTTGTATGTAATTTACATATGTTTTAAATATATTTGCAAGTTGAAGAGGAGAAAACAAAGTTAAAACAGATTACTGAAAAATACAGAATATCTATATAGTAATCTAATTTATGTATTCTGAAGAAGAAACAAAATGAAGAATTAATTCTAACACTATAGAAAGGCCAACTAGTTAGATCTTAGTTTGCTAAGGGACTGACAAAATTTAAGTATGGGGGAAGTGTTTAGAATGAAAAAATGCATAATATTAAGGGTTAAATGATGATTAATTGCATAATATTTAGTCTATCATATAAGAATTAAGCTGTTATGTTATAATTACACTATTATATGCGTTAATGAAAAAATCTACATAATTTCGGGGAATTAATGTTAATTAAGTACATTTCTGAACTGTTAATGAACTGTAGGCTGTGAAATTCTTAAGTATCCAAATTTTATGTTGTTTCGGAGAGTTATGTTTAATGTACCGGACAGTTATGTTTTAAAGCTTAAAGAATATTTTATTATTTCCTGAAGTACACGTGTTGAAACCTTAATGCTTGACTTAAGTTATCTTTCGGAAGGTTAGGTGGTAACTATTCAAAATGCATCTAGGCATCGGATAGTTAAGGTTGTAAGTAGTTGAAATATCTGAACTCGTATAGTTAAGTTATTTGCACATGTGTTTTTAATGTTTTAAGTTATCACTTGTTTTCCATGTACGTTCAGTAATGAAAAACGAAGAGTTAGATAACTGTTTGAGTTTTTATACGCATGGATAGATAATTGTTTGAGTTTTATAAAATGACTAACAAATAGATAAGTTTTCTATATTCAGTCATGTATTTTGCAGGTACAAAAACTCAAAGAGTTATAGATAAGTGTTCGAGTTTTTACAAGACTTAAATGATAAGTGTTCAACTAAAATGAAGACTAATATGCCAATGTAGCAGTTGCAAAAATAGGACATTCGAAGGAAAACCATAATTGCATGTATCACGTAGGAACTCATTCATGGAATGAAGAAGAAATCACCATCGTTGATATGAATGAAGGAAATCCAACCGATCATCTAAGCAGGAGCAGTTAATACTGTAAGAAATATAAAAGACGAAGAAAAATTGTGTGTAGTAGTGGAGAACCACGCTAACTGCAGGCAGCGTCGAAAGTTCCCTGAAGCATTTACTGTTGATAGAGATTTTTACATTTCACCTTTCATTCATCTTTAGGAACATTTCAAAACAAAATACCAAAAACAACAAATTATCTATGTTTACGTTTAGTAATAAAGTGTTGTATTGTTTGTTTTGTATCGTGAGTAATGTTATCATTGTCAGTATTGTGAATGTGTTATGTTTGTTTGATTTAGAAAATAGAAAATAGAAAATAGTTTTACATTTTACTGAAATTGATTCGTTTCAAATACTTAAAGATTTTAATGGTTACTGCTTGAAATATCTAAATGTTAGTAGTGCTTAATGATAAATCTAATATTAACTAACATTAAAGAGCTTAATTGATGTTATTTACAATCTGTGAAACCACCCAATGGTTGGCTGAATTCTTCTATAATTAATAATATTCAACTAGAAAAATTAGGCTCGTGGAGTTAACTTAAGTCCATGAGGTTAGTCCGTTGAGTTAGCCATAACTCCATGAACTAAGTCCATTGTGTTAACTATAACTCAACAAAGTGCTTATTGAACACATTTATACTCCAATATAAAAATTGGAATAGTACACAATTCTTACTCAATCTCTATGGGATCGACCTGTACTTGCACAAAAATATAATATACACTGTACACTTGCAGTTAAAAATACAAATTAGATATTAATTCTAATTTGTGTGACAGGTTGCTTCTTTACTTCTAAAAGGAATTACTGATATAAGCAAGTTTAAGATTTAACTTTTCACACCAAACACTTACCTATACAAGTTTTTGGTGTCGTTGCCAGGTAGTTTGGTGTTTTTAAATGTCTATTGGATGATTATTAGATTTAATGTCATTTGAATATGCTAGTTTTATTTAGAATTTTCATTCTCTTGTTTTTCTTTTACAAGGAAATGGGTGTACAGAGTGTACAATCCATGCATTCATCTTTCTTGCAATTTGAATGACTTGTCACATGTTTATCTAAGTATACATATTGGTGATAAGTAGTTTAATGGAGTAATGATAATCTTTGTGTACAAATTATTAAGATAAAATCTGCCTATCTAGAAATTTAAATATTTGATGTGCACGAGATTAGAACTCATTTTTATGATATTTTTCCTGAAATACTCGATTTCTAAGATTTCTTTTGAGTACTTATGCATAAAATTCTGATTAGTATGTTAAAAGATAAAAATCTTAGAAAATAGGGATGTTTTATAGAATTCTGGATTGGTTTCTGCTAATGAATTTTGAAAATATTCTATCATGAAAGTATTTAAAATCTAATTTGGTGATTTTTTCCAGAAACTAGATGAAATTATCTTTCCAACGAGTATTTACATGTCTCATTTGGAGTTATGTAGATTTCTGTGTGGATTTTCAATGTTGATATAGTAAGCTTCTAGCATTTTTGGAAGGTTAGCATGTAACCCTCCAAAATTTGTTGGAGTATCTTCACCGTCGGAAGGTTAGAGATGCTAACCTTCAAAATTTTGACTGTTGGAAGGTTAGCCATCTAACCTTCTAAAATTTGTTGGTTATCGAAAGGTTGAGATTCTAATCTTCTGATAATGCTTGTGTGTCTAGTTTTCAGGTGTAATTTTTTTGTCTGAACTCTCTTATTTGAAACTGTAGATACATGTATGAGTAAAATTTATTTTTATGATTTTTCCATGAAACTACAAGAGTTTACCTTTCCAACAAGTATTATACGTTGTATTTGGATTTATATACATTTTTGGATAATTTTTCTAAAATGATCTATTCTGCAGATTAAGAATTCTAAGTCATCTAAGTTTCACACGATTTTGATGATTCTTCAATTTTGAATATTTTTGTATCTGATTTTTCATAAAAACTAGAAGTAGTTATCTTTCAGATGAATATTTATTTGTGAATTTTTGAGCTGTATGAAGTTTTGGAGATTTATTTGAGTGAAGGTAGTGCAATCTGAATTCCAGGAATGTTGCATTTATACATTAGAAATGAAACTCAAATTAGATAGGAATGTTGTTAATTGAATATATGATGTTTATGTGAATTTTAGTGGCATAAACTTAGAAATTTTTAACTAAATGAATGTAAAGAAATTTAAGCCCCAATTGAAGTTAAGAGTAATTGTTTTCCAATTCTTTTACTATATTGCAGATTTGCTTAAATTGCTTGAAGATAGTGCTTGATTGAATATATTTGATTTGTTCATTTAGTTACATATTGTATGCCATTATGGATGATTATTTAGATTACAATATGGATGAAGTTAATTTTGATTTGACACCAACATGCTCTAAATGTAAATTGAATAATCATGTTGATGCTAGTTGCCCATTCTATATGTTAAATAATGATGTAGGTGCATGTTCTGATTCTAATGTTATTTCATCTATGTCAAGTTTCAATTTTAATGCTGATATTTATGACACTAGTGGCTATAGTTATGAAACTAAGGTGGAAAAGCTTATAGGTAGTAACACTTATGGTGAGCCTTCAATCAATTTAGCTAAGGGAATTGATGAACTTAATGCTTCCATGGAGTTATTAAACTTAGCAAAAGCCTCTAGTGTCCCCATTAACATAGATGGTTATGAAAATATAGATTCAGGTTCAACATCCTTTGATGAGAATAAGTCGATTGAAACATTTGTAACACTAAGGTCCGGGAGAGAGGTGAGCACTTCTGAATGGGAAACTCCTTCTCTTATACCGTTAGGTGTTCCTTTAGATAATGTAAACTCATCTCAATTAAATAGAGAAATTGAGATTAATCAACCCATGGGGTTAGAAAAGGGTAAAAATATAGAAGTTCAGGTTAGTAATTCTTTAGAAGGCCAGCCTACACCTTTTCCCCATAGGTTGAGAATTATACAAAAGGATGGTGATAAAAATGATAAGAGAAATTTTTTAACAAGTTAGAGTCAATATTCCATTATTAGATGCAATAAAAGAAATACCTACCTATGCCAAGTTTCTTAAGGAGTTATGTACAAGAAAGCGAGCTAGGAAGACTCCTAAAAAAGTTTGCTTAGTTGAAGCTATTAGTACTTATTTCTGCCAACTTATGCCTAGGAAATATAGTGACCCAGGTACTCCTACTATCTCTTGTACAATAGGAGATACCTATTTTGAGAGGGCATTGATAGACTTGGGAGCTAGAGTAAATGTTATGTCATCTAGTGTGTATGTGAGCCTAGGATTAAATGGTATTCAACCCACTAAGGTCCTCATTCAACTAGCCGATCATTCTTTTAGGACTCCATTAGGTGTTGTTGAAGATATTCTCATTAAGGTTAAGGATTTTGTCTACCCCATAGATTTCATTGTGTTAGAAAACCAACCTTCATCATATAGGAAAAAGAATGTACCTTTAATTCTAGGTAGACCTTTCCTTGCAACTATAGATGCATATATAGGATGTAGAGAGGGGTCTATGCAAATATCGTATGGTGATGATAAGGTTGAACTTAACATTTTTAGAACTCACCCAGAACTTGAGAATACAGTTAATGAGAGTTTTAATGTGAGTTTCCTAGATGTTATAAAAGGGGGTGAGGGGGTAGATGACTTTGATTTGATAGAGGAAGAAGAATATCCACTTATAGAAGATGGATGTGCCTTAGATAGTGATCCTAACTTAGATGATGAAGATGTTATAGAGAGTGATAATTTATGTGAAGTAAATCTCATAGAGCCATTATTAAGAGACTTAGGAGAAATAAAGAAACCTTCTCTCATAGAGTCACCTTTGCTTGAACTAAAACCCTTGCCACAAGACCCTAAGTACACCTATCTAGGGGAGCATAGCACTTTGACAGTTATTTTATCTTCCCACCTTTCTAGTGAGCAAGAGGAGAAGTTGCTAGTGGTTCTTAGAAAACATAAGGAGGCCATTGGTTGGACCATGGCCGATATCAAGGGAATTAGTCCCAATATATGTCAACATAGAATTCATTTAGATAGTGATATTACTCCATCTAGGATCCCATAAAGAAGACTAAATCCTAATATAAAAGATGTGGTAAGAAAAGAAATTATTAAGTGGCTAGATCATGATATCATTTACCCAATTTCTAATAGTCCTTGGGTTAGTCCTATTCAGGTGGTCCCAAAGAAATCGGGCATCGCCGTTGTAGAAAACAGCAATCATAAGCTAGTCCCCACTAGAGTGAAAACTAGATGGCGTGTATATATTGATTATAGAAAACTTAATGCCGCCACTAGGAAGGATCATTTTCCCTTGCCTTTTATAGACCAAATGTTAGAAAAATTAGCAGGGCAAGAATACTATTGTTTCTTGGATGGTTATTCTGGATATAACCAAATTCCTGTTGCACTTTATGATTAAGAGAAAACCACATTTACATGCCCTTTTGGTACTTTTGCATTCTAACAAATGCCCTTTGGTTTATGTAATGCTCCTACAACATTCCAAAGGTGTATGACCGAAATCTTTTCGGACATGATTGATAGATTTCTAGAAATTTTCATAGATGATTTCTCTGTAGCAGGACCTTCCTTTGATGTTTGTCTTAAGAATTTAGAGTTAGTTTTAAAAAGATGCATAGATAAGAATTTAGTATTAAATTGGGAGAAATGTCACTTCATGGTACAACAAGGTATTGTGTTGGGCCATGTTGTCTCTAAGAAATGGTTGGAGGTAGATAAAGCCAAAGTAAATTTAATAGTTAACCTACCACCTCCTAAGTCAATTAAGGATATAAGAGCATTTTTGGGTCATGCTGGGTTTTATAGACGGTTTATTAAAGATTTTAGTAAGATTGCTCGTCCTTTAACTAGTTTATTATCAAAGGATAATAAATTTGAATTCTCTAAAGAATGTCAAGATGCCTTTGATGAGCTTAAGGGAGCCCTCACATCTACACCTATTGTACATCCACCTGATTGGTCTCATCCATTCGAGTTGATTGTGATGCGTCAGATTACATGATTGATGCTATGTTGGGGTAGAGGATTGACAAATCACCACGGGTAATTTACTATGCCACTAAAACCCTTAGCCTAAGTAAACTATACAGTAATCGAGAAGGAATTTCTTGCTATAGTCTTTGCTCTTGAAAAGTTTAGGCCTTATTTGCTAGGCTCTAAAGTTGTTATTTTTACAGATCACTCTGCAATAAAGTATTTATTAGCAAAAAAGGATGCTAAGACTAGATTGGTTAGGTGGATTCTTCTCTTACAAGAATTCGAATGAGAAATTAAAGACAAGAGAAGATGTGAGAATGTAGTTACTAACCATTTGTCTCGTATTGTCACAACTCAAGAGGAGTCACCCATTAACGATTCATTCCCAGTTGAACAGTTAATGGCGATCACTCCAGTACCTTAGTATGCGGGTATTGTAAATTATTTGGTGACAAAATGAATACCCAATAATTGGTCAAGGCAAGACATTAAAAGATTTTTAGCAAGGGTCAAGGAATTTTATTGAGATGATCCCTATTTATATAAATTCAACCCCTATTTGCAAAAGTTCTTCAGTGTGGATTCTTTTGGCCAACGTTACATAAGGATGCATACTCCTATGTTAAAAACTGTCTTAATTGTCAACAAGTGGGTAGACTGACTATAAGAAATATGATGCTGCTTAACCCAATCATTGAAGTCGAAGTGTTTGACGTATGGGGTATTGATTTCATAAGACCCTTACTTAATTCTAGAGGTTTCTTGTATATTCTATTAGCCATTGACTATGTCTCAAAATAGGTTGAAGCTATTCCCACCCACACTTGTGACTCTAGGGTAGTTATTAATTTTCTAAAGAGTAACATTTTACAAGATTTGGCATTCCTAGAGCAATTATTAGTGATAGGGGAACTCATTTCAACAATAGAAATTTTGAAGCATTGGTGAAAAGATATGAAGTAATGCATAAAATGACAACCCCCTATCACCCACAAATGAATGGACAAGTAGAGAATGCCAATAAACAGATTAAACAAATATTAGAGAAAATAGTGGGAAAAACTAAAAAAACTAGGTAAAAAAGTTAGATGAGGCATTATGGGCTTATCGGACTACGTATAAGTCAGTATTAAATATGTCTCCTTATAGAACTATTTTGGAAAAGCATGTCACTTACTAGTAGAGCTTGAGCATAAAGCTAGATGGGCCATTCAAAGACTTAACTTGGATTTAATAGCTGCTGGTAAGAAAAGGAAATTTCATTTGAATGAATTGGAAGAAATAAGACAAGAAGCATATGAAAATTCGAGAATAGCTAAGGAAAGAAGCAAAATATTCCACGATAGCAAGCTTTCTCGCAAAGATTTTAAAGTAAGGCAGGAAGTATTATTGTATAATTCTAAGTTGCATCTATTTCCTAGGAAGTTGAGATCACGGTGGATCGGACCATTTGTAGTAAAGAACATATTTCCCCATGGAGTAGTGGAAATTGAAAATCCTAAGAATGGGGAAGTCTCTAAGGTCAACAGACACCGTCTAAAACCATTCTTACAGTAGAGATCCCTTGGGCTTGGAGAGAAGATCACTTTGATCAATGCTATCTATGTTGAAACTGTTAGCTAGTGTGTCATTTTTCTTTTTCTTTATTATTGTTGAATTTATTAGTTAGTTTTTATTTATGTATGTTTGTGTTGTTATGTAAGTATCTATGTTCATTCATTTTACTTAACTATCATATATGCAGGTGTTGGGATTCAGAGCTCATTTTCACTGTAAGTGTCATATTTATTTTCTTTGTGTGCATATTATTTCTTTTATAGTTGTTGTTGGTGCATGTAACCTCCTAGGTGGGCGAGAGATAGCTCATCTAGATTAGTTAGACATCTCACTTTAGACGAGGAAGTTAGAATTCAAGAAGAACAATTAAGAATGGAAGATCAAGGAAGGAACCAGCAATTACCCTCTCTCGAGGATATCTACTATCCTCAAGTTCATAGTCGGCCTTCTTGTCTATCCATTGCACCAATCAATAGACAGAAATTTGAACTACACATGAATTACGTGATTCAACTGCCTAAATTTCATGGATTGGATAATGAAGATGCATATGCATTTTTAAATGACTTCAATGATGTCTATAACATGGTTAATATACCTGAAGTACTAGTAGATGCCATTAAGTTAAGATTCATACCTTTTGCTCTTTGCAATGATGCGAAGTTATGGCTTCATACCCTACCAGCAGATTCCATTCATACCTGGACTGAATTTTGTGGCTTGTTTATCAAGAAATTTCACCCCTTGTACAAAACTATCCAAGCCAAGAACGCAATTATAAATATCTACCAACAAACGAATGAACCTTTTTGGAAATACTTCGAGCACTTTCACCGATTGCTGACAAGATGTCCAAACCATGACTTGCCGAAGTCGAAACAATGCCAAGTTTTGTATGAAGGACTAGATTTCAATTCAAAGTTGATGTTAGAAAATTTATGTTTGAGACGCTTTATGAAGTTAGATGAAAATCATGCTTGGGATTCCCTAGTGAGCTTCACCGAGTGCATAATGGAATTAGAAAATTTAGTAGATCGCTCTTATGATAGAACCATGACCAAAGGTATGCATGTCGTTGACCCTATGGTAGGCATGGAGGCCAGAATGTCCTCCATGGTTAAGAAGGTCGAGGATTTGATCATAGGTCAACAAAGAGGAAAAGAAAAAATGGTTGAAGTTAAATGCATAGCATGCGGGACTCTAGGGCATGCTATTGAAGAATGTCTAGTGGTGTAGGGCCAACAAACTAAGGAAGTTAATGCCATTGGCTTGGGGCAGAGGCAATTCCAGCCATCTTTACATTATAATCTTGGATGAAGGAACCATCCAAACTTTTCATGGCGACAATCTAAGGTATCTGCCGCACATGTTAAACAACGTGGAGCTGATTTTGCAAGGTTAAGTGATAGAATGTTGGGATTGGAGAAAAGATTTACTGAAATGGAGAAAGGCATTCAATCACTAATTCAAGTTAGTGGTCAAACAAACCCCATGTTGGCCAACCATGATAGAGCGATAAAGAACTTAGAGACCAAATTTGACAGGTTTGTTATTGCATCTAGAGGTAGAGCACGAGGAGAGCTACCAAGTAATACTATCCCCAATCCATGTTCAGCAAATGTTCATGTCATTCAGAATGAGTCTAGAGGGCTTGACTCCTCATCATCTGCATAGTTAATTAGGTAAGATTGCCTTGTGTATATATTTTTATCTCTTTTTATCTGGAAAAAAAAAAAATTAGAATATTTACTATTTGTTTAACATTTCTATTATTGTTATTCCAGTTTTGTTAGTTCATTTTGCATTGAATATTTTTAATGTGTGTGTTAGTCTTTTTTAGTTTTGTTTCATAACGTGGCAAGCACTGGGATGTATTTCTGATCCCCCTTGATATTTTATGGCATATAGATTAAACTGTCTTACATGTTCGATCATGATACTCAATCTCCATTTCATGTTCTTAAGAATGATAAATCATCTTATTGTGTATGCATGCATTTGAATTGTAGGGGAGATATATTATCTTGTGTGTCATTGTTATGTTGTTTATTTTTATTGTAGTCTCCATGCTTATTTTATTTATGCCTAAATAATTTCTTTTGCATTGAGGACAATGCAAAACTTAGGTATGGGGGTGGCATGTAGACTATTATTATTATTTTTCTTTCTTTTGTCATTTTTTAGTGTGTTTTACATATTTCTCATTATGTTAGTGCATTTACATGTGTTTTATGTTATTTGTGATTTTGTTGGTTTTGATTAGATCCTAGTGATGAAATAGTGAAGCTCAAGAAGTGCTATTAGAAATTATGGGTTTACCCCCATTACTTTTTGAGTGGACTCCAAAACCAAAAGCATGGACCTATTGTTATATGTTCTTGAGAGGAAAATAAGTTCCATGTTAGTAGTATTTTGAGTGAGTTTTCCTTATCACTTGGACTAATGCCTTGCCTTATGCACCCTTTTAAGTGACCTTTAAGTTGAGTGCCACCACAAAAAGGTTTACTTTAACCTTAAAGTGAGATTTTTAGGATCCTCCCAAACTTCCGCGAGATGAAGGATATGTTTAGGAGAATACCAAAGTTATTACAACTAGCATGCTAAGGAGTTTCAATTGGGTTAGGTTTGGAGGAATAAGGCACTTAGTGAGGGTGAGATTTCCTTTGTATCAAGGCAGATGGTCCTTTTGATGAGATAAATTCTCATGCACTTTAATGTGGGATTGTTGGAATCTTAAGAACTAGTGAGTTTACTTTCATTTTGAGCCACCATTGGACCTATTGTTTTAATAGCATCATTGAGCCTAATTGTCTCTTACTTGGGTATGATCTTTGTTTTTGTTCTATCTTATCTTTGTTTTAGTTTTGTTTTATTTATGTGGTGTTCCTTTTTATTTGTTGTTGTTTTTGTCATTTTGATTTGGACTTTGTGGGTATGTCCTCTACAAACCCTCTAGAGACACAACTCTGCCTCTTTGGTAACTTTGAGGTTTAACAGCTTATTGTATATGCTAAATGCAATCATGCTCCCAACGAAAGTGGCCTAGGTTAGATTTTTGTTGAATTTTTTATTTGCTTTTGTTTGCTTTCCTAAGTGTTCTTAGGGGCTATTTACTTCCTTTAGATCTAGTTCTTTGCTAAGGGACTAGCAAAGGCTAGGCATGGGGGTGTGTAAAGTTAAGATTTGTGCATTTTATTATATGTTAAAGCATGTATTTTATGGTTTTCAATTGTATATCACATGATATTTATATAAGATTACATGAAAACTATATTTTTAGGCTATGCATGCTTTTATGTATTAAAATTGAATTAATGCACAAATCTACCTTTAATAAAATTAATGTCAAGTAATAGCCCATATGTAGACACTTAGTTGTTTGGAATAAATCATTTGTCACACATTTAAATTGCACACATGCATGATTTAATTGTTAATTCCATATATGCTTTTCAAATAAACATTATTATCAACGGAAATTATTGGCATGATGTAAATAATAAGTCCCATTTTATTGGTTATTAAAATCAAAATTTAATATCATTTTTTTTGCACCTATTTTATGTTCTTGATATGTGCTAATTATTTCTCCAAGTTTTATTAGAATAGGTGGCATCTATTGGAGCTAAAGAGATGAACTAATCTCCACCATTGGATGGAGATCTTAAAACATAAATGGCTGGAATAATCCCAGCCATTGGATCAAGACTTCCTCTTGATAAAAAGACCACGAGCATCCACGCAAGGGCATCTCTCCATTTTCGTACATCTCCATCCACGCAGGGGCTGCAGCCGTCTCCTCCATTCCAACACCTAGGGTGGAAGTGGACGGCCTTCTCCAGCAACTTTCCATCATTTCTAGTAGCTTCCCCTCTTTTCCAAGGACGTGAGCCAGCTAGTTCCTTAAGAAAGGTGAGCACTTAGTGTCTCCCTCCTCTGTTGAAGACATTTTCCCCTCTTGTAGGGTGGAATCTTAGGCATAAGGAGCTTCACGGGTGGTTTTATGGTGGATTGGTGGAGAGAAGCTGTGTTGGAACGTTCAAAAGCAAGGAATGATGTGTTTTACAATGGATGGTGAATAGGGGGCATCTTCTTGGCATGGGACAGCAAGAGTTCGTGACTTTGGAGGCTTGGGGACGTGCAACTCACTTCTTCCATTGCATACCTAGGCGGATCCCTTTGAAAACACAATCCACGAGTGGTGACAGCCTTGTGGAGAGCCAATTGAAGTGGTATACAACCAAATAGGAGGCATATGCAAGGAAACAAATGAAAACTTCAAGGTATAAATGGAGAGAAGAGATCCTCATACACATTTCTTTGTTATAATTGCCTATATGTATGAGAATTGGACGTTTGTATTGATAGATGGAATTCCATGTTGGACTTTTTATTTACTTGTTTAATTTTAGATTTCAGAAGTTACTTAGACACTGGATGATGTTGAATGTTGTTTTTCAATGTTTATATGTGAGTATCATAGTTGTAGATCAAGTGTTTGAGAAATAGTCGTGTATATAAATATAGAAATTCGTGTATAGAGTTTTATCCATTTTGTTTAATTTGGTTCTTTCAGCTCTGATGACGGTTTTGATTGAATCTTGATTCAATTTCATGTGGTTTCGAATCTACTTTCCAATGGATGTCATTTCATAATTTTTGGATGTCGTTTGAGTGGTTTTCACGAATTAATTCTCAATAGGTGCATCTGACCTGGAATGCAGGTCCGCACAAAGATTTTGCACGTATTTGATCATTGATTTCTCTGAGCACAGGTCGAGTTTTCATGATTTATAAATTAGGTTTTCAAGATGACGAAGTCAACTTCGATGAGATTTTATTTCACATCATTTCGTAAAGATTCCAGGAAGTTATGGATTTTCTTGTAAAGACGTGTGTTCTGTGATTTGATAGCCGCATTTTGTACTCTCTTGGTGGATTTGATGTCAATAACTCTCAGGTTTGAATTAGATCACAAAATTATGCTAGACTTTTAGATCTTTTAAAATCCTTTCCAAAGTGTATTTTTACATGAATTTTCAATGTATATTTTGGAAGGAATGAGTTTTACAAATGAAAGCAATTTCTATAATTTCGAGAGTTATAATAGAGTTATAGGTGAGATTGATTTGGAGTTGATTTTTGGTTGTATATAATAGACCATTGAATATTTGTGTATATTTCATAATATAATTCTTAACCTTAAGTCTAACCATTGTTTAAATAAATTAGGATGTAAATAAAGTTTTATAGTTGCATTATGATATTAATCAAATAATCAATCTAATAAAAGTCATTTAAACAAACTCCTTATGGAAATGACTCATACTTGCACTACTTAATACAATAGGCACCGTGCAATTGCGATTAAATTATAAATGTAAAACTTGTGCTTTTTAATGACACGTCTTACCCATACAAGAATACACAACATTAAAAGCACAGAATCACACTTTAAGAACATGATTGAAAAGTAGTAAAAATAGAATAAACGTGTCAGTCCAAGTAAACTTTTTAGGCATAATTCTTTTTGCTATTAATTTTATTTTAATGCAGTCCATTTTCCTTTTTAACTTGTAAACTTGTAGTATGTTATCAATATTAAATATAAGTGTATTTCCATTAATGAATTGAAATGCAAAAAGGGATCCTCTTTTGTTCCAAGATAATGTAGCTGTTTCTATTTCTACATATATTTCAATATATTTTTCTTCCTACTTCCATTCATTTAAGTTTTTCATAATCCATATTTGAAATTTCCTCAATTCATCTCACCATCTTATCAGACATACAGTAGGATCATCATATTCATTATACCACATTTCTAATTAAATTTTATCATATTCTGTAGATAGTGGTTTAGCTATATCACTTGGTGTAGGCAATATTTCTATAAAGTTATCATAATTATCTATGCTTACTATGTATAAATCAGATCTAAAAACAACTGATATATTTGTGACTAGATATATATATCTATAAAGTATAACATGTATGTTATTAATTAATGTTTTCTGTCCTAGATATATCATAGTATTTTCTCCAAGATCTATTCAGAAAATTATACACACTTAAACATAAATCTTCATCCCAATTTCCAATTGATCTCTAGTAATACAATTTTTTAGGAATGGTCGAATTTTTATCAGAAAATGTTAAAGTTGACCCACAATTTTCAGTTGGTACTTCAAATCTATTAGGCCTTCCTATATTCCATTCTTCTCTAATAATAGGATTTATAATCAAAATATCAGGTAACATAATTGCATACCTTGGTTTGGTTCTGTAAATAATTAATCATTCATCTATCCCCATAATATGATCTATTCATTCTAATGTATTAGGTGGAATTCTAGTAGTTTCTTCCATATTCAGATATTCATCGTTGATTAAACTACGATTAAATGACTTCCATAAAAATCCATCTCTAATCTTAGTTATTTTTGTAGCTTGTAGTCCATGAAAATATTTTTCTCTGACACAGTCTTTAATTTCCTTTGATACACAACATAATCTGCACAGATTTTTAGCTAATAAGTTACTCAGTACTTCCCTCAATGCATCTAGTGGTAATTTCATCAATTCCATCTGTTGTGATTCTGTATAACATAAACAAAAATTTAACAGAGATAAAATTAACATACCTACTTACTTACCCTCGTGGAGTTAGGTCATAACTCAATGGACTAAGTTCATTGAGTTAAGTAATAACTCTACGTTATTACTAACTATAATTAAACTTACATTTTTTTCTTTTTATATTTTTCTATTTACTATATTATACATAATTACTTCAATTATATTGCTTCATTCAATTTCCCTCCTATAGGAGATATCAATTTCATTAACAGTTCTATTGACAGGGTTAGGTACTGCTTGCATTGGCAATCCTCTAGTAGGTCTAACTTCTATTGATTCCTTCTGTCTAGGGGGTATAATTCTATTCATATTTTGATTTTAAATGGCAACATTTCCAAATACAAGATCTAGATGATTGTTTAATTGTTGAATTATCTTTTTTAACTTCTCTATTCTAGATCCTTGTTCAATTAATGCTTCATAACTTATATTTTTGTCATTTATATTTTCTCCTCCTTGGAAATTGTGGTTTCTCCAAGATAGATGCAGGTGATTTCTCCAATTAGGGTTATAAGAAATTTCAAAGTTATCTTTCTAGTTTCTAGCATAAATAATATCTAAGTCATTAACGTTTGCATTCTTTTCTGCTAATTTTTGATTTAATGATAACTCTTCTATTTTCTTTGCTAATTCAGTTAATTTAACTTCAAGCATAATGCTTGAATCTATTTCATGCATTCCCCTTGGCAATATTCTTTAATCTGTAATAGCTTCAGTCGAGTTTTTCCACTGTGCAGTTCTTTTTGCAAAGTTTTCTAAATATGCCCATGCTTCTTCACTACACAGTTTTAAAAATCCATTCTGACAAGTAGATTCTAATAAAGATTTCATTGAAACATCTATGCCTCATAAATTATACCTATTAATTATGCTTTACTCATTACATGATGTGGACATTGAGTCAGTAAATCTTTAAATCTTTCAAAATATTTCTAGAATGATTCTCCCTATTTTTGGCTACACATTAATATTTCCTTTTAATCATTTGATGTGTTGGATAATATTTTTCCAAAAAAACAGAGCAAAATTCAATCCATATAGAAATTGAATCAAGCAACAGATTATATAACTATCTCTTAGTTGTGTCTTTTAAAGCAAAAGGGATATATCTAAGTTTAATAGCATCAATACTCATATTCGACATTTTCATCATTTGACAAAATTCGTTAAATTCTCTAAGGAAATAATAGGCATCTTCTCTTTCTAATCCATAAAAATGTGGCAATTGACTAATATAATTAGATTTCAGTTCAAACCTATCTCCCTCAAAGTTTGGTAATCGAATGCATGAAGGTTCATCAACTAGTTCAGGATACAAAATTTTCCCTAATGATTTTTCTACTAGAGTAGTCATATCTTTGTTCTCTTTTAAAGAAAGGTTAGCTACACCCCTAAGGATTTCATTAAAGTCTAATTTAGAAAATATTTTAATACGCCTCTATGTTAAATAATCTTATGTAGGTGTTCTTACTAATCGTTTAGTGCTAGGAGAACGAATCCATGTGCTCATAAACTCTTTACATAAAGTAAAATAGCAGAAGATTAATTACATACCAATCTGATGTCTTGTTCTCAGTAAATAGTTGTTGGCAGATGAAGTTGAATCAGCTGCTTCTCCTTCCAGTTCCCCAACCAATTTTCTTTCCTTCCTTAAGTGCTGGTAGCTCGTAAATAACATGCTATTCTCTATTTATAATGCATGTCCATAAAGCAAATGAATCTCATTACAAGAATGTGTCTTGTAACGTGTAGTATGGTTCTTGTAACGTGTAGTATGATTCCTATTTTTATGGATACATGTTCCACTTCTAATTTCAAATTTCAATAACCACTAAATCTATGAAGTTTCGTTCGTGGCTAAAAGAATAATCATTCAGCTTAATCCACGAACTAACCTCGTTGAGTTATAGTTAACTCAATGGACTAGCTTTGGTTACTGTTTCTAACTCAACGAACTAACCTCGTTGAGTTACAGCTAACTCAATGGACTAACTTCATCGCTTATTTGCTAACTCCACAGACTAACTTCGTTGAGTTACAGATAACTCAACGAAGTGACCTTATATTTTATTTTTAACCTCATGGAGTTAAGGTTAACTCAATAGACTTACTTCATTGAGTTAACACTTAGCAAATTTTCTAAAACTTACTTTTCATATTAACTTCTATATTTTTTTCTTTTCCCGTATTTTGTCAACTTAATTAAAGTTAAATACATGTCATTAATGTAGTGTTCTAATTTAACTCATTTAAATATGAACATTATATGCATATTTAACTTACTGTTCATTTTCTATTGTGTAGAATTTACATTTTACTTTCCAGCATGCAAATATATTCAATCATTAACCAATTATTGTGCATTTAATCATATCATTCATAAAATTTGTAAATCTTTTAAATAGTCTTGCACATCTTTAAACAGTTATATAATATTCAATACAATCATCAATTATATCATTCATTCTCAAACATGAATTCAAAAACATCTGAAAAACATTCATTTATATGAATAATTTACATTTACATACAGTTAAATATTTTTCAATACAAATATAAGTAGATGAACAATATAATTAGTCTTTTTTCCTAAGTTCATCTACTTCCTTCTGGAGCTTTTCTAGTTACTGCTCTAATTGATTTATCCGTTCAACAGCTCCTATAATGTCTCCAGAAGGTCTAGATATCTTAGCAACTACAACACTATAATTTCTATATTCCTTCACTGAAATGGCTCTTGATCTTATCATTTTAAATGTCTATTTCATGAAATCAATATTGTCCACCATCAGTAGTGGAATCAAATCTCCATAAAATAATTTCTTTTTTACTACTTTGAGCTTGGAGATAAATACTTTGTACCAATTAACTTGAATTCTGTTTACAACTGCATATGTGGCCCACTTGACAAATTGACTAAGTTCAATGTTGTGGCCTTGTCTTTGATAAACAGTTTTTACCAGTATGGTTGCAACCATATGTGCCTTTCCATTTAAGTACTTCAGTCTATTCAGTAATGTCACACTAGGGTTAATGGCTATGCACTATTTAATTTCATGTTCAGCCCATTCCACTATAGTTGTTTCTTCTAGAATTTCAATTTCTTCATTTCTCAATCTAAAAATATTGTTGAGAAGCTTTTAGTGTTATCTGTATATCTGCTTGCTGCACATTAGAAATTAATCCACTTTCTCCTCTTAAATTTGCAAAGAAATAGGGCACTAGATTTTCATATACTGCATGCCCTCTCTGTTAAGAAATAAATTGTAGTAGACCCTAGAACTCAAATAAGTCCTTAATTTCTTGCATATCGTCCCAATTTATTAGTCTACTACAAATAATATCATACCCCTTCATCTCTTGATATTTATTATATGCTTTCTGACTCCATAAGTGAACTTCATTTAGAATGGTTGCTTCAATCGGGTCAGGAATTTGAATTTGTTGCTTTAGAGGGGTTTGTTCTTGAATTTCTTCTTCCATAAGCTGAACTTGAATTTGTTGGAAATGCTCTGAAGATTCTTGTATTTTTGCTTCTACTTTTGTCTATGATAGAGAGCTAGTAGAACTCTCCACTCTACTTTCTTGAATCCTCTCAAAAATTTGCTGAAGAGTCTCTCCCTCTTCAATAGAATCTATCGAGATATTTCCTTATTGTTCCTTCTGATCCTGTTCAGCTTCTTGTTCAGGTTCTTCTCTTTCTTCTTCCTCCTGACTACTAATCTGCATTTTCATTGTTCTTTATAATTCTGTGGCAAATTGGCATGGAGCTACGGGAAAATTAGCTTCTACCCTAATTTCAATTTCTTTTGTTTGTATAGGCTACAGACTAATTTCAACTTGCTTTTCTTCTTCTCTTTGCTCTTGCTGCTTCTGCTCATCCTCAGATTCAGATAGTAGGTCTACAAAAATGGACTCTACAGGCCCTTCTGATATTTTAATCTTAGATTTAATCTCTATAGGAGCTTCAAGCACTATCTCTTTCCATTTCCTTCTTCTAAATAGTTGTGCCTAGTCTTCCTCTTCCTCCTCCGAGATTAAATCTACAAAAATAAGCTCTATAGGCCCTCGAGCAATAGGTATTGGCTCTTCCTGTTTTACTTTTTCTATAGTTACTGGTCTTGAAAGACCAGCTTCCATTTCTTTTGCAGCCATTGATCTAGCTACTTCCTAATGCTACTCTACTTTAATTTTATACTAGGCCTTTAACTTATCTGTGACCCTTTTCTTGCAGAGTGCATCGTATAGCAAATGCGATTTTGCCACAACCATATCCTCAAAATTTCCTTAGCTCTTGGTAACTTTGACAAGCTTTACAAATTCTTTCCATTCTTCTAGCATCGATGGCCCCAAAAATGATGCTTTTTCAATCGGTCTTAGTAGTGGAATGGATGATCCTAGCCACTGTTCCTTAGTAACTGGTCTTTCAACAACTAACTCTACAGCTACAGGTTCTTCAGCTGCCTTCCTCTATTGCTCCCAAATTGCCCACCGGGCATGTCAACTAATATGTTGTACAAACCATAATCTAGACTTGCATCGGATCAATTCTAGGGCAACTTCGTTGTTTGGCCTGATTTTTCTTTCTCTGTTTACTACAACTTTTGTTGCTACTTTAATCCTAGTCTCCACAATCTGAGGTATGGTAATATTTAAATCTACTAAGACTTTCCTCCAGTAGAAAATGTCAGATTCTACCTTTTAGAGTTCTTTTTCTCTCGTCGTATTTTTGATCTTTTGTCTTGTATGCCATTCTTCTGATTCTCTGAGAAATCTCATGGTGTCTATTTCCTCCCAAAACTCTGGTGTCATCTTGTCTTCATGGTGTGATGGAACAGAACGAAATCGCTCTGATCTCTACTATTCTAAGTTCTAAATGATTCTGCAGAAAATGCCCCCAAATCCTAAGTTTTAGTATAAATAAACCCTAAGTTTTTGGCAGGTAATCGGGTCATTTTCCCATGCAAACTCTCACTCTCTCACTTACCTCTTCGTGGAGTTACAGTTAACTCCACGGAATAAGTCTGTGGACTTAACTACAATACTCCGTTGAATTACGATTACTCAATGGAGTAAGTTCGTTAACTTATCCTAGACTCAACAAAGTAAGTTTGTTGAGTTAAGCGTAACTCAACGAACTTCCCATAAAGTTATAACTAATAAAAATACTTATAATAATAGTTTATACTTCGATCAAGATCAAAAAATTTCTGGTCTAACCGACTCTTAATTTTTTCAACATTTTAGAATTTCGATCAAACCGTTATATTCCTTAGTTGGACCGAAATTAAATACTCTTTTTTTGTTGTCTCTAATGGTTGAACTCATACTATGCTTCGATAAAATCGACATTTTTACTTAATATATTATATAGTTTTTTTTTTCTTTTTCTTTTTTTTATGTTTCGGTAAAACCGATAATTTCTTTCGGTTGAACCGTGACTATGTTTAAACACGTTTTTATTTTTATTTTTTTACTATATAGATAATTTCTTACTAAGTAAAGCTCGAGTAGTCCTCTACCCTTACTTCTTCTATAATTTCAAAGAAACTTTTTGGAATCTTCAAAATAGGTCTAAGTCTTTGTCCATTTACTTTAAATATATTCTAATTTTTAGGATTTTCAATTTCAATAGCTCCATAGGAATAAATATTTCAAATTATGTAAGGTCCTGCCCATCTAGATCTTAATTTTCCTAGATAGTTATGGAGTCTAGTCATGTAAAGATATACTTATTGTCCTATTTCAAAGGTTTTTGGAATAATTTTCTTGTCATGCCAGAACTTCATTTTCTCTTTTTCTCTTACAGTTTTCGAATAAGCTTCATTCCTAAATTCTTCTAATTCAATCAATTGCATTTTTCTATTTTCAACAGCTTGATTTAAATTAGTGTTCAGAGTTTTTAATGCCCAATAAGCTTTATGTTTAATTTCAACTAGTAAATGACAACATTTTCCATATACTAGCCTAAAAGGTGACATACCTAAACTTGTCTTATAAGCAGTTCTATAAGCCCAAAGTGCATCTATTAATCTATTAGCCCAATCTTTCTAGTAGGATTTACTACTTTTTCTAAGATTAACTTAATTTGTTTGTTTGCACTTTCTACTTGTCCACTTGTTTGTAAATGATATGATGTTGCAATTTTGTGATTTACTCTATATTTCTTCATTAAGGCTTCAAAACTTCTATTACAAAAATGAGTTCCTCTATCACTGATAATAGCTTTAGGTATTTCAAATCTAGCAATTATATTAGTTCTTATAAACTGTATTACTACTTTGTTGTCATTAGTTTTTATAGGAATAGCTTCGATCCATTTAGATACATAATCCACCCCCAATAATATATAATTAAATTGATTAGACATAGGAAATGAACCCATAAAATCTATTCCCCACACATCAAAGATTTCAACCTCAACAATAGAATTGAGAGGCATCATATTCCTCTTTGATATTCTTCCTATTTGTTGACATCTTAAACAACTTAAGTAGTATTTATGAGCATCTTTGAATAGTGTTGGCCAATATCCACATTATAGAATTTTGGCAGTAGTTTTCCCTAAACCAAAATGCCCTCCACATGCTTGGTCATGGCAGAACGACAATATACTCTAATATTCAATTTTTGGAACACACCTCCTTAAAACCATATCAGGGCATTTCTTAAATAAGTATGGGTCTTCCCAATAGTAATATTTTACTCTTGAAAAGAACAATTTCTTATCCTATCTATTCCAATCCTTAGGTGTTAAATCAATAACTAAGTAATTAACTATGTTTGCTTACCAAGGCATTGTGTTGATGGTCATTAATTGTTCATCAGGAAAATTATCCTTAATTTCAATATTTGATTTTTCTATTTGTAATTTTGATAACTGATCTGCTACTACATTCTTACAACCTTTTTTATCTTTAATTTCTAGATCAAATTCTTGTAATAATAATATCTATCGGATCAATCGAGGTTTAGTCTCTTTTTTAGTTATTAGGTGTTTTAAAGCTAAATGATCCATGTATATTATCACTTTAGCTCCAATCAGATATGATCTAAACTTTTCTAAGACAAACACAACTAATAGTTCTTTTTCAGTAGTTGTATAATTAACTTGAGCATCATTTAAAGTTTTACTTGCATAATGAATCACTCTAGGAGATTTTTCTATCTTCTATCCCAACACTACTCCTACAGCAAAATCAAATGCATCGCACATTAACTCAAATGGATGGCTCCAATTAAGTGCTTGTATTATAGGAGTTGAAATTAAGCTAGTTTTAAGCTTGAAAAATGCTTCTTTGCAATTTTTATCAAAGTTATATGGGACATCTTTTAATAGATTAGTTAAAGGTCTAGCTATTTTGCTAAAATCTTTAATAAATCTTCTATAAAATCTAGCATGTCCTAGAAATGATCTAATATCTTTTACTAATTTAGGTTCTAGTAGATTAGAAATTACTTCTATTTTAGCTTTATCTACTTCCAACCCTTTCTTTGAAACAACATGTCCCAAGACTATTCCTTGTTTAACCATGAAGTGACATTTTTCCCAATTTAGAACCAAACTTTTTTCCACATAGCATTTTAATACTTGGTCTAAATTGTTTAAACACACCTCATATGAAGTTCCATATACAGTAAAATCATCCATAAATATTTCTAAAAAATCTTCAATCATTCTAGTAAATATGCCCTGCATACACCTTTGAAAGGTGGCTGGTGCATTGCATAATCTAAATGGCATTCTCTTAAAAGCATAAGTACCATTAGGACAAGTGAAAGTTATTTTCTCTTGATCCTCTAATGCTACTAAAACTTGGTTATATTCTGAATATCCATTTAGAAAACAAAAATATTCTTGCCCTACTAATTTCCCTAGCATTTGATCTATAAAAGGTAAGGGAAAATGATCTTTCCTAGTCACAACATTCAGCTTTCTATAGTCTATACACACTCTCCAGCCTAATTGAATTCTAATAGGTATCAAGTCTTAACTTTCATTCCTAATAACTGTTAATCCTGATTTCTTAGGAACTACATGGATTGGACTAACCCATGAGCTATCAGAAATCGAATAAATTATGTCATTATCTAACAATTTCACTATTTCTTTCCTAACTACTACTTCTTTAAGGTTTAGATTTAATCTACTCTCAAGAATTCTAACTGGTTTAGAATTCTCTTCTAAATATATGTGGTGACAGCATAAAGTTGCACTTAACCCTTTTATATCAGTCATAGTCCATCCTATTGCTTCTTTATGAGTTTTTACTACATCTTTTAATTTAGAAATTTGATCCTCTTTTAAATCTGAAGTAATAATGATTGGACATGTTCGTTTTTCTTCTAGAAATATATAGGTTAATTCAGGAGGTAAAGGTTTTAAATCTAAATGTTGACCATCAGAAATTAGAGCTCCTAATTTAACATTTTTATTTTCAATATTCATCTCTTCTTGATCTCCTTCTATATTTATGCTTTCACTTACTTCTAAAGTTTCAGAATTTAGTTGCCTATTTAGTTCTTCTTGAATAACATCATCTATCATATCTCCTTCATCCTCTAAAAAGTCTATAGTCTGTAAGGACATTTCTAACTTCTCAAACTTTTCTGGTTTGAAAATATTTAATTGAGTATCCTCATTACCATATGCTAACTTTATCACTCCAGTTTTACAATTTATAACAGCCCTTGATGTTACTAAGAATGGTCTTCCCAAAATTAAAGATGTATCATGATTTTGATGCTTAATTTGTTGGGAATCCAAAATTACAATATCAATAGGATATATGAAGTTTTCGATTTTAATTAAGACATCCTCTATTTTTCCTCTAGGATATCTTATACTTCTATCAGCTAATTGAATAACAATTCTAGTAGGGATTAAGCATTCTAATCTTAAGGATGCAAATATATCACTCGACATAACATTTATACCTGCACCTAGGTTTATTAAGGTTCTTTCTAAAATGGTATTTCCTATAGTGCATGATATAACAGGGATTCCAAGATCAGATAACTTTTTAGGAATTTGTAACAGAAATAGGGAACTACTTTGCTTAGCTAAAAAGACTTTCCTTAAAACTTTTCGCTCTCTTTTCTTAGTACACCAATCCTTAAGAAATTTAGCACAAGGTGACATTTTCTACAATAAGTTTAACAAAGGAATGTTAACTTGTACTTTTTCAAAAATTTCTCTAATTTTTTCTTATTTTTCAGGAAATGTTCATTGTAATCTTTTAGGATAGGGTGCTAATGATTGTGATTTACAAGATTCTTTGTCTTTCATTTGATTTGGCTGATCATTTTTAGTCTCATTTTCAGATTTAGATTTTTCTTCATTGATTTCTAAGTTTTCAGATATTACATTCTCATAATCATTTTGAATTTGTTCTTATCCATCTTCATGTTACTTTCTTTTTGAATTCTTGGTGGCATATCAATTCCAAATCTTAATGTTATACATACATCTTTCAGATTTTCATTACTTTCATGATATTCTTGTATTTCCTTTTCGTGATTATGATCTTCAACTATTTTTAGTTTTAAATTACATTCTTTAAATTCTATTGCATTGGTATTTTCTTTTGTCTGTATATCTTGTAAATTATGCAAATCTGTAACATTAAAATTTTCATTTGTGTTTTCCTATTGCATAACTTGTAATTTCTTTGTAAATTCGTCTAATGCTTTTAGTTTTCTTTCTAGATCATCTAATCTCATTGCATTCAATTTTTGATCAATTTCCATTATGATTTTTTTAGTTTCGTATATAACATCAATTTTAGGTTCTAAATATTCTTTCCTATAGTTTAATTGCTTGACTTCTTGTTGCTGACGCATGTATTATTCTAGTTTGTCCGTGTTTTGCTCTAAGCTACGCTCTAGTCTATCATATATCCCAAACTTCCTTGTCTCTCAACAAATTACAAATTCTAAACTAACTATTAGTTGGGTAAACTATAGGATTCTCATACTCAGCTCTATTATATTGAATATAATTCATTTGTTGTTCATGTGATCTAACCATCTGCAATCGTCTCAGTTTCAAACAATCAGAGATGTCGTGACCTTCCAAATTATAGAATTCACATATGCTAACTACAGGTTTCAGAAATCTTTGAGCATAAGTGTTTAGAATGAAAAAGTGCATATTATTAACGGTTAAATGATGGTTAATTGCATAATATTTAGCTTATCATATGAGAATTAAGCCATTATGTTATAATTGCACTGTTATATGCTTTAATTGAAGAATCTGCTTAATTTTGGGGAATTAATGTTAATTTAGTACATTTATGAACTATCGGTAAATTGCAGGCTGTGAAATTCTTAAGTATCCGAAAATGCATCCGAGCATCGGATAGTTATACCTGTAACTCTTCGAAATGTTATTTTATGTTTAAACTACTGCTGACACGTGTCGAGATCTGGTAGATTTACTTAAGTTATAACTCGTTAAGTTAGCATAACTGTACACGTTGAGTTGCTATATTGAACACAAAGGCAACACGTTAGGTTAGCGTTATAAACTTAAGTTGTTATTTTTACACGTGTTTTATAGTTAAATCAACGAAGGAAGTTCGTTGAGTTATCTGTAACTCCACGGACTATATATTTTCTAATATGCCACTGTAGCAGTTGCAGGAACAGACAGTTGGAAGGAAAAACCACGTTCGCACATATCACGCAGGAATTCAATCGCGCAGGGAGAAAGAAATCATCGCCGTTGATCTGAAGGAAGAAAATCCAACCGTTCATTCAAGCAGAAGCAGTTACCACTGAAGAAATATAAAAGAAAAGAAGAAAAAAAGAAAGTGTGTGATCGATGGACGGCCAGTGTATACACAGGAGGAGCACTGAGCTTTCTGCAGACAGTATCGGTGATTCTCCGAAGTATCACACCAACCATCGTTATCACCACCATAATCACCAATCATCGGAGGTCTGTGAGGATACTTGCCTGATGTTGGGTCGATTCCGAGCCAAACACAGTGCTTGACAACCATTGTGAGGAGTGATCGCATCGCGGGAAGGGAAGACATTTTCACCAAGCGTCGACTCATATTTCAAAAGATCTTAAAGCTTTTAGCCTTGGCTTTGGGTTGATGCCTGTATGTTGAAGAGGAGATCATCTTGCAATTCTGGACTTGCGATGCTAAAGGGAGAGGAGACAAAATTGTAAGTGGTTTAATTTTCAGTGGTGTAATCGCGTTGCAAGTAGTGTCGGAAGTATTTACTGTCAAGTGAAATTACTTTAAATTTCACCTTTCGCTCATTTCCATGTTCACATCAAAACAAAAATACCAAAAACAATTTATCTTTGTTTGTATGTTGTATTTGAGTGTTGTATTGTTTGTGTTGTATCGTGATTAATGTTATCTGTATCAGTTTTATGATTATTTTATGTTAGTTTTAATTTTACAGTTTACTGAAATTGGTTCGTACAAAACAACTTAAAGATTTTAATGGTTACTATTTGAATCATCGGAATGTTAGTATTGCTTAATGATAAATCCAATGTTAACTAGCATTAAAAAGCTTAATTGATGTTATTTACAATCTATGGAATCGCCCAATGGTTGGGCGAATTCCTCTGTAAATAGCAGTATTATAAAGAAGAGACAGGCTCATGAAGTTAACTATAAATCAACGGAGTGTTTATTGAATATAAATTTGAATTGTTCACAATCAAACATTCCTTAAATTTGTCAGTAATTCCCTATGGGATCGACCTGTACTTGCACACTAATACAATAGACACTGTGCACTTGCAGTTAAAGTACAAATTAGAATTAATATCTAAATTGTATTAAAGGTTGTTTG
The DNA here is from genome assembly GCA_036874045.1 of Cymodocea nodosa. NCBI lineage: Eukaryota > Viridiplantae > Streptophyta > Magnoliopsida > Alismatales > Cymodoceaceae > Cymodocea > Cymodocea nodosa. The sequence continues at coordinate 2,890,747 of CM072345.1, forward strand.
TTTACTTCTAAAAGAAAGAATAGGCATAAAGATAAATTAACTAAGTAAAAATAGAAGTAACAAATCCAAGTTTTTCTAGTGTAGTGCTGGGAAGACACAAACAATAAGCATATGCCATATTCTCAATTATGAAATAAAACACACAACACTCCCTCTACTATTGAAACAAAATAGCACTCACAGTTGCTTAGCTTCTCAATCCCTGGCAACAGCGCCAAAAGACTTATTTAGGGTTGTTAAGTTAAATCTTAAACTTGTATTGGATTTGTTTTTATGCTTATATAAATAATTACTTTTAGAAGTAAACAAATAATCTTTCACACAAATTAGATATTAATTCTAATTTGTATTTTTAACTGCAAGTGCACAATGTATATTGTATTTGTGTGCAAGTACAGGTCGATCCTATAAAGATTGAGTAAGAATTGTGTACTGTTCTAATTTTTATATTGGAGTTTATATGTGTTTAGTTAAGCACTCCGTTGAGTTATAGTTAACACGACAGACTTAGTTCGTGGAGTTATAGTTAACTCAACAGACTAACCTCATGGACTTAAGTTAACTCCACGAGCCTACCTTTCTAGTTAAATACTACTATTTACAAAGGAATTCGACCAATCATTGGGCGGTTCCTGTAGGATTGTATGGCTACACAAGAGGGGAGTGAATTGTGTTTTTCAACATTTTCGAATATAATTAAAACTTTAAAACTCAAAAACAAGTCAAGACACTGTTTTCATAAAATCATTTTTATTCAAAGTTTCAATTACAATATACAATTCAATTCTCCTCAAAAATTGTAGATGCAATTATATATCGATACTATATTTCATCTATACAATTTCATAACTACAAACAGAGAAAACTAATTTGCAGAATTTAAAACATTTCTCCCTGTTTGAGATCTTTCTTCTTCTTCTTCTCTTTCTTCTTCAACAATTCTTCAATGACGAATATCTTGTCTTTTTCTGCTTTACCGAATTTGCTTTCTTTTGATACTTTAAATCTTCAGTGACAAATATCTTACCTTTTTTCTGCTTCACTGAACTTTCTTCCACTTGATACTTCAAATCTTCAGTGACATATATCTTACCTTTTTATGCTTCATTGAATTTTCTTCCACTTGAGAGCTTTTCCCCGAAGAGGTGTTTTTGATCATTAAAAAAATTTTTCTTTTGGTGTGCAAAGATAACTAATCAACGAGAATTCTATGCCTTTTATATTGTATCTTCATTTCATGCATATCCTCCACGTTTAATCACTACTAGTCTTCCACTTCTTCACGTATTTTCTTTTTCCTTCATCGAAATACACATGTTTTGACCCATGTTTACATTTCGAATTTTCTTTAATTATCAATCCTGGATCTCTGAAAAATTTCCTACAAAATAAACTTTCTCTTCCAAAATTTTTCATCAAGTATAATAAGAAGTCGTTACTTTAATGTTAACTAAACGAGTAACACAAGTATATATATATAACTTAACGTTTCTAACTTAACAAGTTCCTCATGTGCCAACTCACGTGACAAGTACTATAGCTAACTCAACGAACTATCTCCATGGTGTTACGCTAACTCAACGAACCATCTCCGTTGTGTTACAAATAACTCAACGAACTAGTAATAAACAAATGTTTCTATAATAAGAATTTTACCACATGCAAAATTAACAACTTAAGTTTTCTAACGCTAACCTAATGCATTGCCTTAGTGTTCAATATAGCAACTCAACATGTTTAGTTATGTTAACTTAATGAGTTAAACATGTGCATCTCACGTGATACAATATAACATTCGTAACTTATAATATCACTATGTATACAACACTAACTTAACGAGTTCGTCTCTTCTTTTACTCACTAACTTAACGAGTTCTCACGTAACCTATTCTAACCTTTAAGCTTTTAACTTAACGAGTTCTCACGTGATCTCTATACAAACAAAACTCTAACTTAACGAGTTGTCTAAACGTGCACTATCCATGATACAGAAAATATAACTTTAAAGCATATCATGCTTTCAATAAAAACACATGTTAACTTAACATTTAGTTAAATGAGAAATTAATGCAACGAAACGACTAGTTATTAACTTAGTATAATTTCAAATCCAATACAGACAAGTATTTATATTACTAAGCTTTTTCTATATTAATTGTTGATTTTAATTTCTTTTCACAAGCAATAGTAACTGAGCAAATATGATTATTTTCATTCAGCACACATCATCAAAACAAAATACTCAACAGTTCCATAGAATGTAAATAACATCAATTAAGCTCTTTAATGTTAGTTAATATTAGATTTATCATTAAGCAACACTAACATTCAGATAGTTCAAACAATAACCATTAAAATCTTTAAGTATCTAGAACGAATCAATTTCAGTAAATAATAAAACTATTTTCTATTTTCTAAATCAAACAAACATAAAACATTCACAATACTAACAATGATAACATTAATCACGTGAAATTGATACCTCCTATGAGAGGGAAACTGAATGAAGTAGTATAACTAAAGCAACTATGTATAATATAGTAAGTAGAAAAATATAAAAAGAAAAAAAATGTAAGTTTAATTATAGTTAGTAGTATCATAGAGTTATTACTTAACAAACTTAGTCTGTTGAGTTATGACCTAACTCCACAAGGGTATGTAAGTAGCTATCTTAATTTTATCTTTGCTAAAATTTTGTTTATGTTATACAGAATCACAATAGATGTAATTGATGAAATTACTATTAGATGCACTAAGGGAAGTACTGAGTAACTTATCAGCTAAAGATCAGTGCAGATTGTGTTGTGTGTCAAAAGAAATTAAAGAATGTGTTAGAGAAAAATATTTTCATGGACTACAAGCTGCAAAAATGACTAATATTAGAGATGAATTTTTGTGGAAGTCATTTAATCGTAGTTCAATCAACTATGAATATCTGAATATAGAAGAAACTATTGGAATTCCACCTAATATAATATAAGGAATAGATCATATTATAGGGATAGATGAAGGATTAATTATTTACAAAACCAAACCAATGTATGCAATTATGTTATCCGATATTTTGATTAGAAATCGTATCACTAGAGAAAAATGGAATATAGGAAGGCCTAATAGATTTGAAGTACCAACTGAAAATTGTGGGCCAGCTTTAACATTTTCTAATAAAAATTTGACCATTCTTGAAAAATTGTATTACTAGAGACCAATGGGAAATTGGGATGAAGATTTATGTTTAAGTGTGTATAATTTTCTGAATAGATCTTGGACTAAAAATACTATGATATATCTAGGACAGAAAACATTAATTAACAACATACATGTCATACTTGATGGATATATATATTTAGTCATAGATATATCAGTTGCATTTATATCTGATTTATACATAGTAAGCATAGATAGTTATAATGATGACTTTATAGAAATATTGCCTATACCTAGTGATATAACTAAACCACCGTCTACAGAACATGATAAAATTCAATTAGGAGTATGGCATAATGAATATGATGATCCTACTTTATGTCTGATAAAATGGTGGGATGAATTGATGAAATTTCAAATATGGATTATGAAAGACCTAAATGAATGGAAGTGGGAGGAGGAATATATTGAAATATATGTAGAAATAGAAACAACTACATTATCTTGGAACAAAAAAGGATCCCTTTCTACATTTCAATTCATTAATGATAATACACTTATATTTAGGATTGATAACATACTGCAAGTTTACAAGTTAAAAAGGAAAGTAGAGTGCATTAAAACAAAATTAATAGTAAGAAGAATTATGCCTAAAAAGTTTGCTTGGACTGACATGTTTATTCCATTTGTCACTACTTTTCAATCATGTTTTTAACTATGATTTTGTACTTTTAATGTTGTGTGTATTCTGCATTTATTTTTAGAAAAGAAAGAAAATTTTTATTTTATAAAAAGAAAGAAAAGAAAAACAAAATATCAATCCAATTTGTTGGTATTTGTTTTGGGAAACCAACTAGCTTGCTTGTGAGCTACCAAAGGCATAAGAGCCTAGGTTCCACACAAGACACTGATTTAACAATTTATGTTTTGTTGTTAAATGTTATTTTATTATATATTTTGCTTTTATTTATGAATGAAAAGTTTTTCAGAATTAAAGGTCAGAGGATATTGAAGGAGATACAAAAAAATAAGGTATGTAATTGATTACTTACCTTGAATTTACATTTAAACTCAATTTATGGAGTTATTCATTAACTCAACGAATTAAGTTCGTTAAGTTAAGTGCTAAGTCAATGAAACAATATTCATGCCTGCTAGCATTTATTATATTTACTATAAATCTTTTACATTGAGGACAATGCAAAATGTAGGTATAGGGGGGAGGTAATTAGATTAAAAGCCAAGTAATTGTGTTAAATAAAGGAACTAGAATTGTGCTGCAAACTTCTATGGAAATTGAACATTTTTTATGAATTTGCTATAACTAATCGAAAATTTCCTATAGCTATCCGATAATTGAAATTGTCAAATTTTTAAGAAATATAACTGCTTGAATGTTAGAATTTTATATAAGATGCTACAAATTTTATTATTAATACAAATCTGGATATAGTATCTTATGTTTTTGCTGAATTTTATGAGTTTAACAGTTTCACGATTTTAAAAAGAAATCAGAATGCTTAACTAAAACTTAGTAAATTATCTGAAATCTTAAAAGAGCTGAAATGTTGATTTTTGGATTAAATGAAATACATATGATCAAGGATACATTTCATTTGATTGATTAAACTTGTAGAATGATTTATGTGTAAATCTTATTAAACTATAGAAAAAGTATGAGCTTATTGATATGGATTCATGTTTTCAGTAAATTATAGAAGTAGGATTATATGAGATTTGTGTTTTATGGCATCTGTATTAATGAAATATGTATATATACTATGTTGAAAAGAAAAAGAAGAAAAAGAGAAAAACTTTGAGAGTTTGTTGATTTGTTTGATCACGAGCCTTTTGTACTTGAGTAGATAGGTATGTAAGGATTGTTGACCTGAAAAAAGACTCTTTAAATCTAGCAACATAAGATCCTGATCAAATCTAGGATTGTTGACTGAAAGCTCAATACATGGGTACACTAGAAAGCTCTTGTATGATTCAAGCTTTTCAAATTAACTTTTAAAGTACAAATATACATATACTATTCTGAAAAGATAAAAGTGTTTTGTGAAATATAGAAATCTTTTGAATCAAGTATATTTTTTGTTATCTAAGATTATTGAAGTATGAATCTAGATTAGACTTTTAAAGTTGTTTATTTGAGATACAATTCATTATTCTTCTTGTTTTAATCATATTGAGTTGGATTGTGTTTTGATTCATATGTAGTTGAAATTTATTCTAGAAATCATATTGGAAAATTCAGGATAACAAATATTGAAAAGAAGAAAAAAATGATAATATAATTACCACCTCTATGATGCTAATATATTTTGTATGTAATTTACATATGTTTAAATATATTTGCAGGTTGAAGACGAGAAAACAATGTTAAAATAGATTACTGAATTAATACAGAATATCTTTATAGTAATCTAATTTATGTATTCTGAAGAAAAAAAATGAAGAATTACTTCTAGCACTTTAGAAAGATCAACTAGTTAAATCTTAGTTTGCTAAGGGACTAGTAAGATTTAAGTATAGGAGAAGTGTTTAGAATGAAAAAGTGCATAATATTAACGATTAAATGATGATTAATTGCATAATATTTAGCTTATCATATCAAAATTAAGCTATTATGTTATAATTGCACTGTTATATGCTTTAATAAAAGAATCTACATAATTTCAAGAAATTAATGTTAATTAAGTACATTTCTAAACTATTAGTGAATTACAAGCTAATTGTAAGTGATCATATAATTAAGTATTAAAGATCATCTTACAAATTTTGATTCGCAATTCTATAGGGAGAGGAGGCAAGATTGTAAGTGATTAAGTATTCAATGGTGTAATTGCATCGCATGTAGTGATAGAAGTTTTTATTGTTGATAGAGATTTTTACACTTCACCTTTTGCTCATCTTCAAGAAGATATCAAAACAAAAATACCAAAAATAACAAATTATCTATGTTTACATTTAGTATTAAAGTATTGTATTGTTTGTTTTGTACCGTGATTAATGTTATCATTATCAATATTGTGAATGTTTTATGTTTGTTTGATTCAGAAAATAGAAAACAGTTTTATTGTTTACTAAAATTGATTCATTCTAGATAATTAAAGATTTTAATGGTTATTGTTTGAAATATCTAAATGTTAGTGTTGCTTAATGACAAATCTAATATTAACTAATATTAAAGAGCTTGATTGATGTTATTTACATTCTATGGAACCGCCCAATGGTTGGCCGAATTCCTCTATAAATAACAGTATTTAACTTGAAAGGTAGGTTCGTGGAGTTAACTTAAGTCCACAAGGTCAATCTGTTGAGTTAACTATAACTCCACAAACTAATTCCATTGTGTTAACTGTAACTCAATAGAGTGCTTAATTAGACACATATAAACTCCAATATAAAAATCAGAATAGTACACAATCCTTACTCAATCTCTATGGGATCGACCTGTACTTGCACACAAATACAATATACACTATGCACTTGTAGTTAAAATACAACTTGAATTTAATATCTAATTTGTGTGAAAGGTTGTTTGTTTACTTTTAAAAGAATTTATTAATATGAGCATAAAAACAAATTAAACAAGTTTATGATTTAACTTTTCACACCAAACACAGACCTCCGATGGTTAGTGATTTTGGTGGTGTTGTGGAGCTTCAGGGAACTTCCGATGCTTCCTACAGTTAGCGCGGTTCTCCACACCCTCTCCATAGTTTTTCTCCTCTTCTTTTATATTTCTTTCAGTAGTAACTACTTCTATTTAAATGATCAGTTGGATTTCCTTCATTCATATCAACGATGGTGATTTCTTTTTCATTTCACGAGTTAATTCCTACGTGATATATGCAATCGTGGTTTTCCTTCGTATTGTATCTTCTTGTAACTCTTCTAGTTTTTGCACTTGCAAAACACATGACTAGACAAGAAAACTTATCTATTCGTTAGTCATTTTATAAAACTCAAACATTTACCATTCATGTGTGTAAAACTCGAATAGTTATCTAACTCTCTAATTTTCCATTACCGAATGCACATAGAAAACATGTGAAAACTTAAAACATTAAAACACATTAAAACACAGGTGTAGATAACTTAACTATATGAGTTTTTAACATAACTCTTCAACTAAAATGAAATGTTAACTATCCAAAAGTTTACATTTCCTATTTTTGCATAACACTAACACAATGCGTTACCTGAGTGTATATTCAAGTAACTCAACGTATATAGTTATGCTAACTTAATGAGTTATACATGTGCAGCTCACATGACATAGTAAAACATTTAAATTCAATACATGCACAATTCTAATTTAACGAGTAAAAGTATATTTCGGATACTTACAAACCTAACTATCCGATGCTCAGATGTATTTTAGATAGTTACTAGATAACTTACCGAAAATTCACTTAAGTCATGCATTAAGGTTTCAACATGTGTACTCTAAGAAATAATAAAATATTCTCTTAGTGTTTAAAACATAAATGTCCGGTACATTAAATATAACTTTCTGAAATAACAGACAATTCAGATACATAGGATTTAAAATGCCTGTAACTTATCGACAATGTAAAAATGTACTTAATTAATGCTAATTCCTTGAAATTATATAGATTCTTTCATTAAGGCATATAATAGTGCAATTATAACATAATGGCTTAATCTCATATGATAAGCTAAATATTATGCAATTAACCATCATTTAACCCTTAATATTATGCACTTTTTCATTTTAAACACTATCCGATACTTAAACACTTTTCGGTGAGTTAGCATTTAACCTTCCGAAAGATAGGTTAAGTTGATTCGTTGTGATAGCGTAACACCACAGACTTAGTTCGTTAAGTTAGCTACAATATATGTCACATTATTTGGCACATGATGAACTCATTAAGTTAGATACATTAAGTTATAAATCTACTTGTTTTACTTGTTTAATTAACATTAACACAACGACTTGTTATTACACTTGATAAAAAAATTTTAGACGAGAAAATTTATTTTATAAGAAATTTTTCAAATATCCAAGATTGATGATTAAAGAAAATTTGAAAGGAAAACGTGAGTCAAAATGTGTATATTTCAATAAAGGAAAAGAGAAGACGTGAAGAGTGGAAAACTGATTGTAGTTAAACATAGAGGATATGCATGAAATGAAGATATAGTATAAAAGATAGAATTCTCGTTGATCAATCATCTTTACACACCAAACAAAATATATTTTCAAGGATCCAAACACCTCTCTAGGGAAAAGCTCTTAAATAGAAGAAAATTCCGTGAAGAAGAGAAAGTCAGATATATGTCATTAAAGAATTGAAGAATCAAAAGAAAGTAAATTTGGTGAAGAAGAGAAAGTCAAATATTAGTCATCAAAGATTTACAGAAGAAAAAGAAAAATCTCAAATAAGGAGAAATGTTTTAAATTCTGTAAATTATTTTTCTCTATTTGTAGTTATGAAATTGATTAGATAAAACATAATATCATTATATAATTGCATCTACAATTTCTAAGAGAATTAAATTATATATTGTAATTGAAACCTTGAATAAAATGATTTGATTAAAATAGTGTCTCAACTTATTTTTAACTTTTAAGTTTCAATTATAATTGAAAATGTTGAAAAACATAATTCAATTCTATCTTATATAGTCATTTGATCCTACACCTTAGGATTTTAACATAGTACAACACTCGATCCTAACATCATCGTCGAAGTCACATATGTGCATTTCCTCCTCACATCCGTGTGTTTCCTCTTTGCATCTATCAAACTTCCTCCGTCTGCACATTGTATTCAATTTGTGGTGAGGTGAAAAATCTCTTTCCTACGACAACCACCAAGAATGCAAATGAGGGCAAGCAAATGGAGGAAGGCATGCCGATAATAGCCCCATCAAGGTTATTAGTTGGTAACTAACACATGACCCACCCATCACAATTCTCTAATTTTTCTTTCATTTTAATCTAGGACAATGTTTCACCTGTTCATGCCTGCATCTTGGATGAATTGGTTCTTTGGTTCCTCATGCCAAGCATTTCCCCCATTTACTCCTAGTAAATAATGCTCTATCAAACAATATGTTCTTCTCTTTGCTTTACTTCCTCACTCAAAATGTTCATTTCCTAGTTTTTGAAGCTTGCACCCATTACCTTGATAGCCCTCATGAGCCCATCTCAACCTCCTTATCCATCGCTAAGGGAAAATGCACCACCCCCATTTACTAATTCTAATAATTATGTGATAATTGATTATAATAATTTAATCAATAAAAAATAATAATATTCATAATTGTCGTTAACCTTGGATTCTCACGAAAGAACAAAAGAACAAAGAGAAAGAAAAGAAAAGAAAAGAAAAATGGAAGAAAAATAAATTATATAAAAAATATAAATATCTAAAAATCAAATTATTTTAGATAGAAAACATAAATATTTTAAATAAAAATTAAATTAGTAATATTTATTCAAATTATTTAATAAAGTAGTAAGATATAAATATTTATATTTAATAAATTATTAATATATATTATATTATTTAAAATATTACTTTTAAATTAATAATAATTTTTATTAATTATTTATTTAATATTTTAAAAATTATTAAATAATATATTTCCTATGATTACAAAGACATCTCAAAATTCCTATCATTTTCTATACATATACAAACAATATTTTCTTTTCTATTGTATATATTCTACCGTTCTCATTTTCCATGATTTCAAACACTTTTAGCCGTTTCATTTTCTAACAAAAAAGGTGAAAAGAGAGGTATCGCTCAACCTTAGACAAAAAAAACAAATTCGTGTACATCTGCTTGATTGGCTTGTTCATCATCGTTAAATATGTTTCGATTGAAGCCGTTATCGACGTATCATGAATTAAACCAAGTTGTAAGATATCTGAGGTTAAAACGAGCTGTGATAATTTTTACTACTGTTATTGTCAAAAAATACTTGAGGTTTAGACCTACACAAATATCTTCTGGTATATTTTAATGTATATGTGCTGACGAATCAAATGTACGACGCTAGGTCCCGCAATTCCTAACTCTAATCCCTAACCTTCGAAAATTTTACGTCTGCCAGACTCCTTTCAAGACAAGTTGATCTACAGATGACACTCGAGAACCAGTCATTGTTACACCAGAATATACGACGGAAACAATTGCAGATAAATCACCGATTTCTTCTCCAAACAGCCTTGACCTCTGATAGCACCACGATTTCTATTCAGAAACCGAACAAACAAAAATATTTACAAGCATGGACGCAAAGAAAACCACCTGATTCCTTGGTTTCCTCGTCGAAACCAGAGAGACACAGAAAGAGTGAAAGACAAAGGAAGGTAAGAGAATTGAAAGGAAAAGAGCGATTGCCTCTGGGATCCAATGGATCATAAATTGTTCGCATAGGTAAAGAAGGACAAAGGACGATCGGCTGGGATCACCTGGCGGCAGGAACGGTGGCGGCAGGAGATGTGAGGTAGATGGCGGAGGGAGGCGGGGGAGGGTGGAGGGATCGCGGGGGAGGGGAGGTGAAGGGGATGCTGCGGAGCATGAGGAACCTCATGCGGCGGGGGAAGGGGGCGTCCCGGAGTAGCTGCTCCAGGACTCTCGCCACCAGCACCGTGTATTCCTCCAGTAGCTCCGCCACCACTGCCACGAGTATCATCTTCACACTTCTCCGTCGACTCGATTTCTCCTCTTCTTCCGACGAATCGAAGGCTGGGATTGTGTTTATTTATATTGACGTGGGGCGGAGAGGAAAATGAGGCGTTCCGGTGTTTGCTATCACAGGCCGTTTCAATGTGCTCTTGCCCGCGGTTTGATCGTCGCGGTCGGGATTTGGAGGGGTTGTTTGGGAATTTCGCTCCTGTCGAGCTTATCGTGTTGCCTTATCTACATTTTTTTTAAAATATATTCCCTTAATTCTAATCAGTGAAAATATCACTTAACTATTAAGATATACAAGATTCTATGTGTTGTCTTGTAAAAAAGAAAAATATCTCTTAATAAAAAATGAAAAAAAATAAACTAAAAAGTTTCTATCTTCTGCAAGTTAGAATTGAACTATCGAGTCAAATTACAAGTCTTTCTTTAGATATTTTTATTTGAGGATGGTTACGGATTGCAGGAATATTCAAACATTATGTTCGGACAACTCGTGCAATTCTTGCCAGCTAAGAAAAAAAAAGTAATAATAATATGCTTCTTATTAACTTTTTTAAAACATCTGGAGTCATAGCCCATTGATTTTTCTGATGATATAACTCAAGTGGTAACTCTATGAGAGGGACACCATGATTGACATGATCTCTCTCTTTTTTGCGATTATGAAATTATGCCAGCAATTATAAGAAATGCATGGTAAAATAAATTGCATAATCTCTTGACTTATAATATCAATCAAGCAACATACACGACAATAATTTATAATCAAAAGACTTTCTCACTTTGTATTTAATATTATTATAATTCATCAATTATATCAAATACTAACATGGTGTTTTGGATTGGAAAATTTGCCCACAACATCAATAGAACCATTTGGCTAAAATTTTTGGTACTTCAATTCTCTAATTTTAGGCAAAATTGTTCTAAAATATCTCTAACATGATAGATTTTGAATAATGCATTAGTGGGGTTTGGAGACTATATTGTACTTTTGGAAGGGTTTGTACACGTAAAATTGGATGAAAAGAAAATTATGTAAGGAGGTTATTTGTGCATTTATGGAATTCACTTTCCATCTTTTTAGTAAATCTTAAAATTTATTTTCCAAGTTCAAAAAGTTAAAAATTAAATTCTATCCCACTTGTCATTCCTCTTTCTATGTCTCTCACTCATGTGCTTTGCTTCCATACAAGGCTATAATAAGATTGTTGGAGAGGGAGAGAGGAAGAGAAGGAGAGAGAGGGAGAGAGGAAGAGAAGGAGAGAGAGGGAGAGAGGGAGAGAGAGGGAGAGAAGGAGAGTGGGAGAGAGAGAGAGAGAGGGAGAGAGAGGGAGACAAAGAGAGTGGGAGAGAGGGAGAGAGAGGGAGAGAGAGGGAGACAAAGAGAGTGGGAGAGAGGGAGAGGGAGAGAGAGAGGACTCTCTCTAATTACTTCAATTTATTATTTTAAAATTTTATTCAATTCTGTCATATGCACAAATACTTAATGTCAATTTCTATTAAATTCCTAAACATGTATAAACACTTAAATTTTAAATTTTTTTCGTCAAATTTTACAGAATTCAAATTTTAAGTGCACAAAACCTTCTTTAGTTTCAACCCACCCTTCATGCAACTATCTTCCACCACTCTTTCCATTCACCCCCATCCACCTCTCTTCTACCCTTATGCACTCTATGTTAGGACCAGATGGCTTATTAGAGAAGGGGTGAATGGTAATTTTCTATGTTTTTAATAAGTTCATACTATCTTATACTAAATGATTTTAACTATTTAAAGCCTAACTGAATACTCAATAAACCAATAAAGTCAAGTATGATTAAACAAAAGAAATTTAGAAATAAAACACATAAATAGTTTTAGGTGGTTCACCCCTAATAGCTAGTCTACCCCCAAGGTATACCTTGCTAGGAGAGACAAGACCACAAGTGTGAAGACAGTCCTTATATAGTTAAGGCTAAGTTGACAGAGCCCTCATATAGTTAAAGGCTAAAGTTTACAAAGTAGTCCTCGTATAGTTAAAGACTAAGTTGATGAAGCCCTCATATAGATAAAGGCTAAGTTGATGAAGCCCTCGTATAGTTAAAGGTTAAAGTTTATGAAGTCCTCACAAACTTAAGGTTATCGTTATGAACTCCTCGTAAACTTAAGGCTAAGTTTATGAGCTCAATGAGTCGTCGGATTAGAGGAAGACAACAACAACGGCTAGTGACGACCGAAGGCAGTAAATGAACTATCTACATTGAGTTAAGCTAAGGACTAAGTTGTAATCTTGTCATCAAGGTTTGAGGTCGACTCTTCATATATAGAGCTTGTATACTATTGTATGGATGTATGTTGTAACGTCACCATAATAGTGTATTACAAAGTGTGAGCACTAGCACCTGTGGAGATAGGTAGTTGCCGAACCATGTAAAATCCCAATTTCATTCTTCTTCTTCTTCTTCTTCTAGTTCTGTAGTGAGACTAAGTACTATGAATGCCAAGGTCACATGGGTTAGGGACGCCACCATTAACGCATCAAGTCTCAACAATTGGTATCAAAGCTTCAAGGAGGACAAACCAAAGATCTCGTTGCAACAAAAGGGTAGAGGCTCAACAATGTCTAAGGAAAGAAAGGTCAAGATCGACTATTTCGATGGGAAGGACTTTAGCTACTAGAAGATGCAGATAGAAGATCTATTGTACCAGAAGAAACTCCACCAACCATAGTTGGGAAGAAAGCTAGAGAAGATGGATGAAGAAGAGTGGGAGTTGCTAGATAGGCAAGCTCTTGGAGTAGTCAAATTATCCCTTGCAAGGAACATTGCCTTCAACATTGCAAAAGAGAAGACTACAACTAGTTTGATGAAGGCCCTATCAAACACCTACAAGAAACAGATTGCATCTTAAAGGATCGAATGACACACTAGAGGGGGGGTGAATAGTGTCCTAATAAAATTTATTTTGCTTTTAAAAATTTTGGAAGTTGTTGACACTAATGAACCCTGATTAATTGATTTTAGAATTAAAACTTGTAGTGCAGAAAGTAAAGAACACAAAGAGATTTATAGTGGTTCCCCAAACTAGGTAGTCCACTCCTCAAGGCCACAACTTTGAGAATTTCACTAAGTGCTTTTAAGGCTAAGTACAAACCTTAAAAAAATTACTTTTGCAGGCTAAGCAACAACCTTATAGATGTTTTTAAAGGCAGAACAAAAACCTCATACAAAGCACCAACTTTGTGTACTCAAGACCCCAATCTTGAGCAAGTGAAGTATCACACTTCAATCTCTTTACCAAGGCCCTGACCTTGTGAAGGGTATATTCACAACACCCTTGTGAGTTAGGATTTTTAAAGCTAACAAGAAAACAGTATAAAATCAGGAGTCACAGACTCAAAATGAAAAAGACACATAAGATCAGATCAACTCCAATGAAGAGTTGACAAAGAAGCTCTAAGGAGAATTCTTGATTGACCTACAGCTTTTGATCTTTTGGACTTTGTTGCAGACGAATCTTCAGAATGTTTGCAAAATTGTTAAGCAGACAATTTCTCCTTTCGAGTGTTGAAAAAATTATGTGTGTATGTGTTTCAGTTTTCTGCAAATCCTTTTTATTTTTCCTTTGAGATTTGCATAGGTGGAAAGAATTCTGAAATGGTCAGATGCCTTATGCAGTAATTCATTTCCAACAACCTTCAATCATAATAAAGTCGAGATCTGCAATCAAACGATATCTTACCACAATGATTAGTCAATTAATAATAGTTGCAGTTTCTGTAAAAATAAAATCTTTGGAGGCTTTTAGAAAATCGGAGACTTAGAAAGATAACTTACCGAAACTCAAAATCATTTCGGATAGATAGAACTAACATTCTGAAAGACCATTTAAGTCATGTATTAAAATTGAAACACATGTCCTTTTGAAATAACATCATAAAATATTAAAAATAAACTATACGATAGAGAAGGCATGTTTTGGATACTTATAAAAGATAACTCTTCGATCCTTAAGTCATTTCGGATAGTTACATAGGTAACCTTCCGAAAAGTCACTTAAGTCAAAAATAATAAAAAACTTAACTATCCGAAGTTTAAAACTAATTTCGGATACTTACTGAAGGTAACTCTCCGATTCTTAAGAGTTTTCAGATAGTTATATAGTAACCTTCCGAAAAGTCACTTAAGTTAAGCGATGAGAGACTAACACATGTCCTTTAGAAGAAAGTAACCGAAAATACATTAAATCAGAGAAACAGTTAACTATCCGAAATGAAAAACCTTAACTATCTTAAACTGAAGGGATTTCAAATACTTACCATAAAAGTTATTTTCAGACATAAAAAGACTTAACTCACCAAAGATAAATACTTTTCGGATAGTTACTGATATAACTGTTCGAAAGCTAGGAGAGAAGCTTAACCATCCGATTTGTCCTATTTTGTTCGGTGACTTATAAATTAACTCTCCAATCAATACAGTGTAGACAAAATAACCTGCCAAAATCTAATTTAAAAGACTTTGAGTACATAGTAGTTAGCCAAAATTCATTTGAGTAAAATGACAGCTAAAATATGGCAGAAATAATTAAATCACACATTTGTCATCATCAAAATTAACTGATAAATAATTGAACTAATAATCTCCCCCTTTTTGATGATGACAAAACTATAAACAGATATATTCTCCCCTTTTGTCAGAATTAAAAAGTGGAGACGATTTATTAAAGGATACTCGGAGATAAATAAAATGTAAATTCATTGATGAAGAGTAAGAAACAATATGGATATAGAGTAAAACAAACAAAGAAAATTACATCAAAGGAAAACAAAAAGCCTAAGGTTTAGTTGACTTTTTCTGTAACAAATCTTGAATTAAATTATCACTCTCCCTCAAAAGTTGTTCTAAATGAGCTACTTGATCCAAAAGCATCTAATTATGTTGAAGTAGAAGCTCATTCTGTTTTAAGAGGGTAACAAAACTATCAACTACTGTAGATGGAGCTGCTAGAGTTGGAGTAGGTGCTGTAGGAGGTGAAGTTTCTACAGAAGGAGGTGCGGTAGGAGGTGAAGCTGCTGTAGAATGAGATGTTGAATTCTAAGTTGTAGATGGTTGAAAAGGAGGGGGCAACTCAACCAAATCAGAGGAGGACATTCTCTAAAGATCCTTAATCTATAGTACTCTTCTTTTAATGGATTTCAGAGGTTTGCCTGATAAATCAATATATCTAGCCATTAGATGATAAATGAAATCTCCATAAAATAGAAAACTTTACAGATGAGTAATCTAAGCAATAATTACTTTTGCCTAGTTAACCTTTATACCAGCCATTATAGCATAAGTGACTTGGTAAGGTGCATTTACACCTACTACCAAGCATTGACTCCTATAAGAACTCTGGAGTTAACTGTGTTTGGGCAGGAGCAGAACCAGGATGGGTGACCACTTGGGAAGTTCTCGTGTAGTGCCTATGGGCAGTTGTGTTGGCTTTGCTCAAGCATTGGCAAGCTGTAGCTGTGTCCACCACTTACCAAAGTGGGCCTAGCAAGGCCCCCTACAAGCTTTCGTCTTCTTGGATACTCCTGATGTATACTAGGCTGTTTGAGTATCCATTGAGACTCACATGTTATCACCTCCATGGATACTTCTGGTGTATACCAAGTTGTTTGAGTGTCCATGAAGGTTCACCTTCTATCACCTCTAAAGATACTCCTGGTGTTCACCAGGCTGTTTGAGTGTCTAAGGAGGACTTTTGAAAAAAAAAAAAAAAAAAAAGGTGGCTTGGTAGACTTTCCTCTCCAATTCATCTACATGACCTATTTTTTGAAATATAGAGGAAGACAAAATGGTGGCAATCATCCAAGCCAAACTATGAAGATTTGCAGTCTTAACTAACTTAAAATGTTTATCAGGAGTTTTGCCAATCAATTTATTCATTTTTGATTCCTACCACCCTAGTTCTGATGGAGAAAGAACAATATTTATACCAGTAGATGGTATTCCAAAAAGGGTCTCCAAAAATTCTCCATCAATCCTTATTGTTTGATGTTGTAGGTGCAGGAGTAAAAAATGTGGAAAAATTTCAAGATTTGAGTAGAAAAGGGGAATTATGTCTTCAAAAATGGATAAACCTGATGAAGGAGAAATAAGACCTAAAAGCCCTTAATGATTGAGCAGACTGTGAATTGTATCCATTCTTTGAAAATTTACAGGTCTGCTGTAGATGATCTTCATTCCTTGATATTTATTGAAAAAGAGATCCCTAGCTGCAGAAGATCTGAAATAATATACATCTACAAGGATATCTGAAGAATAATTGACTGGAACCTCTAGAGTTTTGTTTGGTTACCTAGCACAACACTAGAAAACTTGTTTGGATCTCTAGCAACGCACCAGAAAAACTTGGATTTGTTAACTTATGTTTTTACTTAGTTAATTTATCTTTATGTCTATTCTTTTTTTTTATATAGAAGTAAACAAACAACCTTTAATACAAGTTAGATATTAATTCCAATTTGTATTTTAATTGCAAGTGCATAGTGTCTATTATATTAGTGTGCAAATGCAGGTCGATCTCACAGAGAATTGTTTAAGAATTGAGAACTGTTCCATTTGTTAACAATCAAATTTATATCTTCAATAAGCCCTCCGTTGAGTTATAGTTAACTCAACGGACAAAGTTCGTTGAGTTATGGCTAACTCAATGGACTAACCTCGTGGACTTACGTTAACTCCACGAGCCCGTCTTTTCTTTTTAATACTGCTATTTACAGAGGAATTCGGCCAACCATTGGGCGGTTCCACAGATTGTAAATAACATCAATTAAGCTCTTTAATGTTAATAAACACTGGATTTATCATTAAGCAATACTAACATTCAGATAATTCAAACATTAACCATTAAAATTTTTAAGTCTTTTGAACGAACCAATTTCAGTAAACTATAAAACTAAAACAAACATAAAACAATCACAACACTGACAAAGATAACATTAATCATGATACAACACAAACAATACAACACTCAAATACAAAATACAAACATAGATAAATTGTTTTTGGTATTTTTGTTTTAATATGAAGATGGAAATGGGTGAAAGGTGAAATGTAAAGTAATCTCAATCGACAGTAAATACTTTCGTCACTACATACGACACGATTACACCACTGAAAATTATACCACTTACAATTCTGTCTCCTCTCCCAATAGAATCGCGAGTCCAGAATTGCAAGATGATCACCTCTTCAGCATACAGGCATCAACCCGAAGCCAAGGCTAGAAGCTTTACGATCTCCTGAAATATGAGTCGGCGCTTGGTGAAAATGGCTTCCCTTCCTGCGACGCGATCACTCCTCACAGTGGCTGTCAGGCACTATGTTTGGCTCGGAATCAACCCGACATCAGGAAAGTATCCTCATAGATCTCCGATGGTTGGTGATTATGGTGGTGGTAATGATGGTTGGTGTGGTACTTCAGAGAATTGCCGATACTGTTTGCAGAAAGCTCGATACTCATCCACTATACACATTGGCCATACCCATTGATCACACACCCTTTACTTCTTTTTCTTATTTTCTTTTATATTTCTTCTGTGGTAGCTGCTTCTGCTTGAATGGTTGGTTGGATTTCCTTCATTCATATCAATGACGATGATTTCTTCTCCCTTCGATGAGTGAATTCCTATGTGATACGTGCGATCGTGGTTTTTCCTTCCAACTGTCCTATTTCTGCAACCGCTATAGTGGCATATTAGAAAATAAATAGTCCCTAGAGTTACAGATAACTCAACGAACTTTCTTCGTTGATTTAACTATAAAACACGTGCATAACTTTAATTATCTAATGCTCAGATGCATTTCAGATACTTATAAACTTAACTATCCGATGCTCAGATGCATTTCAGATACTTACAGATAACTCACTGATATATAACTTAAGTAAATCTACCAGATCTCGACACGTGTCAGCAGTAGTTTAATAATAAAAGAAACATTTCAGAGAGTTATAGGTCTAACTATCCGATGCCCAGCTGCAATTTCGGATAGTTATAGATAACTCACCGAAAATCCACTTAAGTCACTTTCCCAGAACATGACACGTGTCCACAGCTATTTTATAAATAAAAGGAGATTTTGGAGAGTTATACATATAACTAACCGATGCTCAGCTGCAATTTCGGATAGTTATAGATAACTCACTGAAAGTTCACTTAAGTCATGCGTTATGGTTTCGACATGTGTACTTCAGGAAATAATAAACTATTCTTTTAAAACATAACTGTTCGGTAGTTTAAACATAACTATCCGAAATATCAAAAAATTTGGATACTTAATAATTTCACAGCCTGCAACTTACCGACAGTTCAGAAATGTACTAAATTAGCATTAATTCCCCCCAATTAAGCAGATTCTTTAATTAAAGCTTATAACAGTGCAATTATAAGATAATGACTTAATTCTCATATGATAAGCTAAATATTATGTAATTAACTATCATTTAACCGTTAATAATATGCACTTTTTCATTCTAAACACTTCCCCTATACCTAAATTTTTCTAGTCCCTTAGCAAACTAAGATCTAATTAATGGGTCCTTCTAAAAGTGCTAGAATTAAATTTTTTTTTTTTTCTATTTAGCATAAGAACTAGTATTATCATATAGATATTCTGTATGTTTTAGTAATCAACCTGTAAATATACTTAGAATATATGTAAATTACATACAAAGTATATCATCATCACATTAGTATTAATTATCTTATCGTTTGTTTTTCTTTTCATCATCTGCCATCCTGAATTTTCCAATAAGATTTCTAGAAGAAATTTCAACAACATACGAATCAAAGTACAATCCAATTCAATATGATTAAGACAAGTAGAATAAAGAATTGTATCTCCATTAAACAACTTCAAAAGTCAATTCTAGATTCATATTTCAGCAATTCTAGATAACAGAAAATATACTCGATTCATAAGATATCTATATTTCACAAAATACTTGTATCTTTTCAGAACAGTATATGTATTTTTTTGTTTTGTACTTTAAAAGTTAATTTGACAAGCTTAAAGCATACAAGAGATTTCTAATGTACCAATGTAATGAGCTTTCAGTCAACAATTCCAGATCTGATCAAGATCTTAGGTTGCCAGATTTTAAGAGTCCTTTTTCAGGTCAACAATCCTTGTATACCTATCTGCTCAAGTACAAAAAGTTCGTGATCAAACAAGTCAATAAACTCTCAAAGTTTTTATTTTTTTTATTTTTTTATTTTTTTTTCTTTCAAAATACAAAAACAAAACAAAACATTAATCACATACTATATATGTACGTATTTCATTAATATAGATGTAGTAATCACCAATCTCATATAGTCCTGCTTCTATTATTTATTGAAAATATGAATCCCTAACAATAAGCTCATACCTTTTATGTAGTTTAATAAGATCTACACATAAATCATTCTACAAGTTTAATCAATTAAATTAAATGTATCTTTAATCATATGTGTTTCATTTAATCTAGAATTCACATCTCAGCTCCTTCAGGACTTTAGATAATTTTTTTTTTTCATTAAGCATTCTGATTTCATTTTAAAATCGTGAAATTGATAAACTCATAAAATTCAGAAAAAACATAAGATACTATATCTAGATTTGCATAAATAATAAATTCTATAGCATCTTATATAGCCTTCTAAATACAACATTCAAGTAGTTACAGTTTATAAAAAAAATTACAGTCTCAATTATCGTATATTTACAGCAAGTTCATAAATTTCAATTTCCACAAAACTTTGTAGTACCATTTTAATTCCTTTAGTTAACAAACTTACATGGCTGTTACTTTAATTATCTCCCCCCCATACCTACATTTTGCATTGTCCTCAATGTAAAAGATTTGACAATAAATACAATAATTGTAGCACGCATGAATACAGTTTCGTTGATTTAGTACCTAACTCAACGAATGAGTTTAAATCTAAATTCAAGATAAGTAATCAGTTACATACCTTGTTTCGTTTGTATCTCCTTCTGCATATTCTGATTTTTGATTCTAAAAAACATTTCATTCACAGATAAAAGCAGAATATAAAACAAAATAACATTTAATAGATATTGATAAATTAGTGTCTTGTGTGGAACCTAGGCTCTTATGCCTCTAGTGGCTCACAAGCAAGCCAATTGGTTTCCCAGAACAGATACCAACAAACTGGATTGATATTTTGTTTTTTTTTCTTTCATAAAATAAAAATGAAAACTAAATTTTTTTTTGTTTTTTCAAAAAAATAAATGTAGAATACATACAACATTAAACACACAAAATCACAGCTTAAGAACATGATTGAAAAGTAGAAACAAATGGAATAAATGTGTCAGTCCAAGCAAACTTTTTAGGCATAATTATTTTTGCTATTAATTCTGTTTTAATGTAGTTCTTGTTCCTTCTTAATTTGTAAACATGTAATATATTATAAATTCCAAATACAAGTGTATTATCATTAATGATATGAAATGTAGAAAGGGATCATTTTCGGTTCGAGGATTATGTAGCAGTTTCTATTTCTACATCTATTTCAATATACTTCTCTTCCCACTTCCATTCATTTATGTCTTTCGTAATCCATATTTGAAATTTCATCAATTCATCCCACCATCTTATCAGACATAAAGTAGGATCATCATATTCATTATACCACATTCCTATTTGAATTTTATCAAATTCTATAGATGGTGGTTTAGCTATTTCTCTCAGTATAGGTAAAATTTCTATATATTCATCATAACTGTCTATGCTCACTATGTATAAATCAGATCCAAATGCTATTGATATATCTGTGACTAGATATACATATCCATCAAGTATGACATGCATGTTGTTAATTAACGATTTCTGTCCTAGATATATCATAATATTTTCAGTCCAAGATCTATTCAGAAAATTATACACACTTAAGCGTAAATCTTCACCCCAATTTCCTGTAGGTCTCCAATAATATAATTTTTCAGGAATTATAGAATTTTTATCAGAAAATATTAAAGCCAACCCACAATTTACAATTGGTACTTCATATCTATTAGTTCTTCCTATATACCATTCTTCTCTTGTTATAGGATTTCTTATCAAAATATCAGGTAATAGACTTGCATACCTTGGTCTCGTCTTGTATATGATTAATCCTTCATCTATCCCCATAATATGATCTATTCCTTTTAATGTATTAGGTGGAATTCCAGTAGTTTCTTCTATAGTCAGATATTCATGGTTAATTGAACTACGATTAAATGACCTCTATATGAATCCATCTCTAATCTTAGTCATTTTTGCAGCTTGTAGTCCCTGAAAATATTTTCTCCAACACAGTCTTTAATATCCTTTGATACACAACACAACTTGCACAGATCTTTAGCTGACAAGTTACTCAGTATTTCCCTTAGTGCATCCAACGATAATTGCATCAATTCCATTTGTCGATTCTGTATAACACAAACAAATATTTAGCAGAGACAAACATTAACATAACTATTGCACACCCTCATGGAATTAGGGCATAACTCAACAGACTAAGTTCGTTGAGTTAAAGACTAACTCTACGATACTATTAACTATAAATAAAAACATATATATATAGATAATTGCTTCAGATATGCTGCTTCATTCAGCTACCCTCCTAGAAGAGGTATCAATTTCATTAACAGTTCTATTGATAGGGTAAGGTATTGCTTGTATATGAAATCCTCTAGTAGGTCTAACTTCCATTGACAGTTCTAAGTTTCAGAAATCCATTTTGACAAGTAGATTCTAATAAAGATTTCATTGAAACATCTATGCCTTTATAAATTATACCTATTAATTGTGCTTTACTTATTGCATGATGTGGACATTGAGTTAGTAAATCTTTAAATCTTTCAAAATATTTCCAGAATGATTCACCTTGTTTTTGGCTACACATTAATATTTATTTTTTCTTTTTAGTCATTTGATGTGTTGGATAATATTTTTCCAGAAAAACAGAGCAAAATTCAGTTCATGTAGAAATTGAATCAAGCGACAGAGTATATGACCATCTCTTAGCTGTGTCTTTTAAAGAAAAAGGGATATATCTAAGTTTAATAGCATCTATACTCATGTTCGACATTTTCATCATTTGACAAACTTCGTTAAATTCTCTAAGAAAATAATAGGCATCCTCTCTTTCTAATCCATGAAAATGTGGCAATTGACTAATATAATTAGATTTTAGTTCAAACCTATCTCCCTCAAAGTTTGGCAATCGAATACATGAAGGTTCATCAACTAATTCAAGATACAAAATTTCTCCTAATGGTTTTTCTACTAGAGCAGCCATTTCTACGTTCTCTTTTAAAGAAAGGTTAGCTACACCCCAAAGAATTTCGTTAAAGTCCAGTTCAGAAAATGTTTCAGTACTCCTGTGCAATGAAAATTCCTAGGTAGGTGTTCTTACTAATCATTTAGTGCTTAGATAACGAGTCCATGTGCTCATAAATAAATAGTAGAAGATTAATTACATACTAGTTTAAAGCTTTTCATTCAGTAAATATTTGTTGACAGACGAAGTCGAATTAGCTGCTTCTCCTTCCAATTCCCCCAACACTTTCCTTCTTACTTTTAAAAGTGTTGGTAACTCGTAAATAACATTCTGTTTTATATATATAATGCACATCCATAAAGTGAATAAATCTCGTTGCAAGAACGTGTCTTGCAATGTGCATCGTGGTTCCTATTTTTATGGGTACGTGTACCACTATTAATTTCAAATTTTGGTAACTACTAAGCCGACGAAGTTTCATTCGTGGTTAAAAGAATAACTGTTTTGCTTAATCCACGAACTAACCTCGTTGAGTTACAGATAACTCAATGGAGCATTGTCGGTTACTATTGCTAACTCCATGGACTAACTTCGTTGAGTTACAAATAACCCAACGGAGTGACCTTATATTAAATTATTGACCTCGTGGAGTTAAGCTTAACTCAACGAACTTACTTCGTTGAGTTAACACTTAGCAACTTCTAAGTTTACTCTTCGTAAGTACCTCTCTGCTTTTTTCTTTTCTTTTCATTCTACTAACTGAAATAAAGTTAAATCTATGTCATTAATGCATCATTCTAATCAAAATTCATTTAAATCTAAACATTATATAAATATTTAACTTGCAGGTCATTTTATGTTATACAGAATTTATATTTTACCTTGCAGGATGCAAAAATTTTCAAGCATCTATTATTTAATCCTGTCATTCAGCAAATTGTAAATATGTTAAACATTCATTCATAATGTACCACAAATTATATAATATTCAATAAATTCCATTCATTTCACATTCAAAACACGTATGAAGAGTACATCTGAAAAATTTATATTCATTAATATGAATCAATTTATATTACAAGTACATCAAACAATTTTCATACAATTCTATACAAGTAGACGAACAATACAATTTAGTCTCTATTCCTAAGTTCATCTACTTCCTTCTGGAGTTTTTCTAATTGAAGTTCTAATTGATTAATTCTTTCTACAACTCCTATTATTCCTCCAAAAGGTACAACTATCTCTACAGCTACAAAATTTTTGTACTCTTTCACTGAAATGGTTCTTGATTTGATCCTTTTTGATGCCCATTTCGTGAAATCGATACAATCCACCATTAGTAGTGGAATCAAATCTCCATAAAACAATTTCTTCTTTACTATTCTAAGCTTGGAGATAAAAACTACAGACCAATTTATTTGAATTCTATTTACAACTGCAAAGTGGCTCATTTGACAAATTGACTCAATTCTATGTCATGGCCTTGTCGTTGATAAACATTCTTAATCAAAATGTTGGCTACCATGTGTGCTTTACCATTTAAATGCTTCAGTCTGTTTAATAAAGGCACACTAGGATTGATAGCCAAATTGTCCTTGATTTCTTATTCTATCCATTCAATGGCAGTTGTACTTTCCAAAATTTCCTATCCTTCATTCTTTAATCCAAAAATGTTGTGGAGAAGCTCTGGTGTTATCTGTACATTTGCTTCCTCCATGTTGGAAATTAATTTTCCTTCTTCCTCTCTTAAATTTGCATAAAAACAAGGCACTAGATTCTCATATACTACATGCCCTCTTTCTTGAGAAATAAAATTCAGTAGACCTTGGAATTCAAATAATTCTTTGATTTCTTGCATTCCATCCCAATTTACTGGTCTACTATAAATAATATCATAACCCCTAATCTCTTGATATTTAGTATAAACTTCCTAACTTCAAAAATGTACTTCATTCAAAACTATTGTTTCAGTCGGGTCAGGAATGTGACTTTGTTGTTCTAGAGAGGTTTGTTCTTGATCTTCCACTAACATAGGCTGAACTTGAACATGTTCTGTAGATTCCTGAATTTTTGCTTCTGCTTCTGTCTGTGGTGGTGAGCTGGCAGAACTCTCCACTCTATCTTGAATTCTTTCCATGAATTGCTGAATAGTTTCTTGCTCTTCAGTGGAATCTGCAAAGTCATTTTTGTCCAAATGGCTTCATTCAGCTTCTTCTTCATTTTCTGTTCTTTCTTCTTCCTCCTAACTACCAATCTGCTTTGTCACTGTTCTTTCTGATTCGGTGGCAGATTGGGATGGAGTCACGGGCAATTCAGTTTCTACCCTAATTTATGTTTCTTCTTGTACAGGCTGCAAACTAATTTCAACCTGTTTTTCTTCTTCTCTTTGCTCTTGCTGCTGCTGCTCTTGCTCCTCCTTAGAATCGGATAGCAGCTTTATAAAAATTCTCTCCACAGGCCCTGTTGACATTGGTACTTCAGATTTAATCTCTTTTTAACACTCAGGCACTATCTCTTTTCCTTTCCTTCGTGTGATTAATTGTGCCTAGTCTTCTTCTTCTTCATCTGAGATTAAATCTAAAAATAAAGGCTCTGCATGCCTTTGAGCCACAGGTACTAGCTCTTCCTATTTAATTTTTCCAATAATTGCTAGTCTCGAAGGACTAGCTTCAACTTCTTTTCTTGCATTAAATCTGACAACAGTTCTGGCAGTAGCTCTTGATGCTATTCCACTTTAATTTTATATTGGGCTTGCAATTTCTCTACAGCCCTCCTCTTATGTAGTGCATCAAACACCAGATGTGCTTTGGCTACTACTAAATCTTCTAGTTCTCCTTGGTTTCTTTCAACTTGAACTAGTGCTTGAAATTCCTTTAACTCTTCTCTAGACGAAGGCCCCATCATTGCTGCTCGTGCTAACGGCTTAAATGGTGGAACTGAAGGTCCTAGCTGCTGTTCCTTAGGAACAGGTCTTTCAGCAGTTGGTTCCTCCTATTCTCCTACTTGTTGCTGTTGCCATATTTCCCAACTTCCACGTCCAGTAATGTGCCTTTTGAACCATAATCTGGCCATGTGCTGGATTAGCTCTAGGGCTACTTCATTATTCGGCCTAATTTTTCTTTCTTTACTAATTGCAATTTCTATTGCTACTCTGATTCGTGTCTCCATTATCTAGGGTATTTGTATACCACAGTCTACTAACATTCTTCTTAATCTAAAAAGTTCAGATTCTACCTTCTATAACTCTTTTTCTTTTGTCGTATTCCGAATCTTTTGCCACGTGTGCCATTCTTCTGATTCCTTCAGAAATTGTGCTGTGTCAACTTCATCTTCCCAGAACTCAGGTGTCATCTTCCTCATCGTGGAGTTACACAATAGCACAGAATCACTCTGATCTCTACTGTTCTAAATTCTAAAAGGTTTGCCGGATAATGCCCCCAAAACCCTAGGTTTTAGTTTAAATAAGCCCTAAGTTTAGGCAGGTAATCAGGTCATTTCCCGAACCAACTATTGCTCTTTCATCCGCAGCCTTAGCTACAGTACTCCATTGAGTTACAGTTAACTCAACGGAATAAGCTCGTTGACTAACTCAAGACTCAACGGAGTAAGCTCGTTGAGTTAAGCATAACTTAACGGACTTCCCGTACAAATAGATATAATAATAAAAATACTTAGGATAATAGTTTTTCTATTTTTTTTTTTACCAGTTTAACCGATACTATGTTTCGGTCAGACCTATTTTTTTTTCAATTGAACCGATACTGTGTTTTGGTAAAACCAACATTTTTTTCTTAAAATTAATATAGATATTTTTATGTTCCGGTCATACCGATGGATCTAGTCGGTTGAACCGCAATGATTTTTATATTTTATATATTTTTAAAATTTTTTTTTTTTAATCAACATAAAAACTAATTTCTTACTAAGTAAAGCTCGAGTAGTCCTCTACTCTGACTTCTTTTATAATTCCAAAGGAGCTTTTTGGTGTTTTTAGAATAGGTCTAAGTCTTTGTCCTTTTACTTTAAATATATTCTGATTTTTAGGATTTTAAATTTAAATAGCTCCATAAGGATAAATATTTCGAACTATGTAAGGTCCTACCCATCTAGATCTTAATTTTCCTGGATGGTTATGGAGTCTAGCCATATAAAGATATACTTCTTGTCCTATTTCAAAGCTTTTTGGAATAATTTTTCTATCATGTCATAATTTCATTCTCTTTTTCTCTTATAGTCTTCAAATAAGCTTCATTTCTAAATTCTTCTAATTCAATTAATTGCATTTTTCTATTTTTAGCAGCTTGATTTAAATTAGTGTTTAGAGTTTTTAATGCCCAATAAGCTTTATGTTCTATTTCAACTGGTAAATGACAACTTTTTCCATATACTAGCCTAAAAGGTGACATATCTATCAATCTATTAGCCCAATCTGTTCTAGAAGGATTTACTACTTTTTCTAAGATTAACTTAATTTGTTTGTTTGCACTTTCTACTTGTCCACTTGTTTGCGGATGATATGATGTTGCAATTTTGTGGTTTACTCCATATTTCTTCATTAAGGCTTCAAAACTTCTATTAAAGAAATGAGTTCCTCTATCATTGATAATAGCTTTAGGTATTCCAAATCTGGCAAGTATATTGGTTCTTATAAATTGTATTACCACTTTGTTGTCATTAGTTTTTGTAGGAATAGCTTCTATCCATTTAAATACATAATCCACCCCCAACAATATGTAATTAAATTGATTAGACATAGGAAATGGACCCATAAAATCTATTCCCCACACATTAAAGATTTCAACCTCAACAATAGCATTAAGAGACGTCATATTCCTCTTTGATATTCTTCCTATTTGTTGACATCTTAAACAACTTAAGCAATATTTATGAGCATCTTTGAATAGTGTTGGCCAATAAAATCCACATTGTAGAATTTTTGCAGTAGTTTTCCCTAAACCAAAATGCCCTCCACAAGCTTGGTCATGATAGAAAGACAATATGCTCGGATATTCAGTTTCTGGAACACACCTCCTTAAAACCAAATTAGGACATTTCTTAAATAAGTATGGGTCTTCCCAATAGTAATATTTTACTCTTGAGAAAAACAATTTCTTATCCTGTCCATTCCAATCCTTAGGTGTTAGACTAGTAACTAAGTAATTAACTATGTCTACATACCAAGGTATTGTGTTGATGGTCATTAATTGTTCATCAAGAAAATTATCCTTAATTTCAATATTTGATTTTTCTATTTGTAATCTTCATAAATGATCTGCTACTACATTCTCACAACCTTTTTATCTTTAATTTCTAGATCAAATTCTTGTAATAATAATATCCATCGGATCAATCTAAGCTTAGTCTCTTTTTTCTTTATTAGATGTTTTAGAGCTGAATGATCTATTTATACTATTACTTTAGCTCCAATCAGATATGATCTAAACTTTTCTAAGGCAAACATAATAGCTAATAATTCTTTTTCAGTAGTTGTGTAATTAACTTGAGCATCATTTAAGGTTTTGCTTGCATAATAAATCACTCTAGGAGATTTTTCTATCTTCTGTCCCAACACTGCTCCTATAGCAAAATCAGATGCATCGCACATTAATTCAAATGGATGGCTCCAATCAAGTGCTTGAATTATAGGAGTTGAAATTAAGCCAGTTTTAAGTCTGAAAAATGCTTCCTTGCAATTTTTATCAAAGTTAAATGGAACATCTTTTAATAGATTAGTTAAAGGTCTAGCTATCTTGCTAAAGTCTTTAATAAATCTTCTATAAAAACTAGCATGTCCTAGAAATGATCTAATATCTTTTACTGATTTAGGTTCTGGTAGATTAGAAATTACTTCTATTTTAGCTTTATCTACTTCCAACCCTTTCTTAGAAACAACATGCCCTAAGACTATTCCTTGTTTAACCATGAAGTGACATTTTTCCCAATTCAAAATCAGATTTTTTTTCACACAACATTTTAATATTAGGTCAAAATTTTTTAAACAAACTTCATATGAGTTGCCATATACAGTAAAATCATCCATAAATATTTCTAAAAAATCTTTAGTCATTCTAGTAAATATACCCTGCATACACCTTTGAAAGGTAGCTAGTGCATTGCATAATCCGTATGACATTCTCTTAAAAGCATAAGTTCCATTAGGACAGGTGAAATTTGTTTTCTCTTGATCCTCTAATGCTACTGGAATTTGATTATAACTTGAATACTCGTTTAGGAAACAAAAATACTCTTGCCCTACTAATCTTTCCAGCATTTGATCTATAAAAGGTAAGGGAAAATGATCTTTCCTAGTCACAACATTCAGCTTTCTATAGTCTATACATACTCTCCACCTTGATTGAATTCTAGTAGGTATCAAGTCTTGACTTTCATTCCTAATAACTGTTAATCCTGATTTATTGGGATCTACATGGATTGGGCAAACCCACGAGCTATCAGAAATCAGATAAATTATGTCATTATCTAACCATTTCACTATTTCTTTCCTGACTACTTCTTTAAGGTTTGGATTTAATCTCCTCTCAGGAATTCTAACAGGTTTAGCATTCTCTTCTAAATATATGTGGTGACAGCATAAAATTGAACTTAACCCTTTTATATCAGTCATAGTCCATCCTATTGCTTCTTTATAACTTTTCACTACATCTTTTAATTTATCTATTTGATCCTCTTTTAAATTTGAAGCAATAATGATTGGACAAGTTCATTTATCTTCCAGAAATATATAGGTTAATTTAGGAGGTAAAGGTTTTAATTCTAAATGTTGCCCATCAGAAGCTAAAGCTCCTAATTGAACATCATCATTTTCTAAATGAGTTTCTTCCTGATCTCCTTCTATATTTATGCTTTCACTTTCCTCTAAAGTTTTAGAATTGATTTGCCTATTTAATTCTTCTTGAATCACATCATCTAACATATCTCCTTCATCCTCTAAAAAGTCTATGGTATGTAAAGACATTTCTAACTCCTCAAACCTTTCTGGTTTGAAAATATTTAATTGAGTATCCTCATTACCATATGCTAACTTCATTACTCCAGTTTTACAATTTATAACAGCCCCTGATGTTACTAAAAATGGCCTTCCCAAAATTAAAGATGCATCATTATTTTGATGCTTAATTTGTTGGGAATCCAAGATTACAATATCAATAGGATATTTAAAGTTTTTGATTTTAATTAAAACATCCTCTATTTTTCCTCTAGGGTATCTTATACTTCTATTAGCTAATTGAATAACCGTACTAGTAGGAGTTAAGCCTTCTAATCCTAAGGATGCAAATATATCACTTGGCATAACATTTATACCTGCACCTAAGTCTATTAAGGTTCTTTCTAGAATGGTATTTCCTATGGTGCATGATATAACAGGGATTCTAGGATCAGATAACTTTTTAGGAATTTGTGTCAGAAATAGGGAACTACTTTGCTCAGCTAAAAAGACATTTTTAAGAACTTTTCGCTCTCTTTTCTTAGTACACCAATCCTTCAGAAATTTAGCACAAGGTGGCATTTTCTACAATAGATCTAACAAAGGAATGTTAACTTATACTTTTTCAAAAATTTCTTTGATTTTTTCTTATTTTTCAGGTATTGTTTGTTGTAATCTTTCAGGATAGGGTGCTAAAGATTGTGATTTAAAAGATTCTTTTTCTTTCGTTTGATTTGTTTGATCATTTTTAGCTTCATTAGCATATTCAAATTGTTCTTTAGTGATTTCTAGATTTTCAACTATTACATTTTCATTATCATTTTGATTTTTACTCTTATCCGCCTTCATATTATTTTCATTTTGAGTTCTTAGTGGTATATCAGTTCCAAATCTTAATGTTACACATACATCTTCTAGATTTTCGTTACTCTCATGATGTTTTTGTATATCATTTTTGTGATTATGATTTTCAATTGTTTTTAGTTTTAAAGTGCATTCTTTAAATTCTCTTGCATTAATATTTTCTGTTTGCTGTATATTTTGCAAATTATGCAGGTCTATAACATTATAATTTTCATTGTCCTGTTGCATAACTTGTACTTTCATTGTATATTCGTCCAATGCTTTTAGTTTTCTTTCCAAATCATCTAATCTCATTGCATTCAATTTTTGATCAATTTTCATTACGGTTTTTTAAGTTTTGAAAATTATATCCTTTTTAGGTTCTGAATATGCTTCCTTATAGTTTAATTGGTTGACTTCTTGTTGCTGACACATAAAGTATTCTAGTTTGTCCAAGTTTTGCTCTATACTACGCTCTAGTCTGTCATACCTATCCCAAACTTCAGTGTCTCTCAACATATTACACATTTTATACTGACCATCAGTTGGGTAAACTATAGGATTCTCATACTCAGCTTTATTATACTAAGGATAATTCATTTGTTGTTCATGGGATCTAACCATCTGCAAACGTCTCAGTTTCAAACAGTCAGAAATGTCGTGTCCTTCAGAATTGCAAAATTCACATATGCTAACTACAAGTTTCAGAAATCTTTGAGCATAAGCATATGTCATATTCTCAATCACAGAAGAAAACACACAACACTCTAGCTATTAAAATGAAATAGCTCTAATAGTTGCTTATATTAATTCAATTCCCCGACAACGACGCCATAAAACTTGTTTGGTTACCCAACACGACACTAGAAAACTTGTTTGGATCTCTAGCAATGCACTAGAAAAACTTTGATTTGTTAACTTCTATTTTTACTTAGTTAATTTATCTTTATGCCTATTCTTTTTTTTTATATAGAAGTAAACAAACAACCTTTAATACGTGTTAGATATTAATTCCAATTTGTATTTTAATTGCAAGTGCACAGTGTCTATTGTATTAGTATGCAAGTATAGGTCGATCCCACAAAGAATTGTTTAAGAATTGAGAACTATTCTGTTTGTTAACAATCAAATTTATATCTTCAATAAGCCCTCCGTTGAGTTACAGTTAACTCAATGGACAAAGTTCGTTGAGTTATGGCTAACTCAACGGACTAACCTCGTGGACTTACGTTAACTCCACGAGCCCATCTTTTCTTTTTAATACTGCTATTTACAAAGTAATTCGACCAACCATTAGGCGGTTCCACAGATTGTAAATAACATCAATTAAGCTCTTTAATGTTAGTAAACACTGGATTTATCATTAAGCAATACTAACATTCAGATAATTCAAACAGTAACCATTAAAATCTAAGGATTGGTAGAGAGAAGATAACCCTCTGAAAGCATATAAATATCAGAAAGTTCTAGAGATTGGTGAGTTAGAGGTCAAACTTACCGAAAAGAAAGAGAATTTCAGATAGTTACAAAATAACTATTCGAAAAAGAAATAAGGTCACAAGACAAGAACTTACCGAAACTAAGGATTTTTTAGATAGTTACAGACTTAACTGTCTAAAAAGCCCTTAAGACAAAACCCCTTAAAAATATGCTAAGTAAGAAAGGAATAGAGCTTAAAATTGAGAAAATCAGACATATCAAAAAGAATAAACTCCTCTTGAATTTTTGAATAAAAGAAATTAGCAAGAAAACTTTTTTGTTGTTGTGGTATTTGTATTTTTATTATTAAATTTTTTTATTTTTGTTTTATGATTATATATATAGATATATAAATATATATATATATTTATCATTCATTTTTTAAATTAAAATTATTATTATTTTTTGTGTGAGAATTACTGAAATATTCAAGGCTCCACATTAAGATAAATAACACATTTCACTTAGTATAAGAACTTGATCCTATGGTTCACCTTATTAACCTTAAAAAATTAGTTTTCATAAACTTCAGTATTATAACTTAATGTTTTTAGAATAAAAAAATTTAGAATTATTTAATATGTTCTCTTCGGCCAGTTTGAAATTTCCATGAAGCAACCCCAATGTATATTTTTCCTTAACAATGTATGTTATGTAATTAACTAAGAGGAAAAGAAGATCTTTATAATTATGAAATTGTTAGTAATGCATAGCCATAATCAGAGGTTTTTTTTTTTTTGACATGATTGGTGTTGGTTGCTCTTTGGAACAAACATTCCAATTATTATTTTTTTTTATAATGGCAATCACTTTGATAGTATTGAAAATGGGAAAGTGTAGAAATTTAAAAACATTTGAACAAGGTCAGGTTAAATATCTTGAGTCTTATTGCTTCCAGCCACTTTTCCTTGTTTTTCACCCTCACATATTAAATACCTCTAAATTATCTAATCATGTAACATTCAGTCTAGCAAATAGGAATACAATCACTGAATTAAGAAGGTAACTTGGCTATTTTTAGGATTTAGATCCCCATTCTAAGTGTCATGTGGACATTATTCTATTTATGGAGCAAAACCTTTAGTAATTTTGTGAGTTATTCTGAGTTGATTTTAATATAGATGTATGAAATCATTGTAACTTATAAACTCAGTAGAAAATCCCATGAAGAGTGTTGGTTGTTTTGTTTTTGTTTTAAAGTTTGAAAAATAATAATTTGTAAATATTCTCAAGAAATAACTCAAAATAAGGATTAAATAGAAATAGATTATCAAAATAACTCAATATAAATAGATAATAGAAAATGAGATGGTGAAGTAAATATGGAAAAAAGTAGAAGATAAAAGATAGTAGGTAAAGCTAAAAATCATTTAGGTAGCATATTCCTAAATCTCTTCTCAATTTGATAAACTATTTTTCTTCAAGAGGCTTTGTGAAAATATCTGCCAACTGCTTATGAGTATAAACAAAATTCAGCTCAATGTTATCCTTCATAACATTATCTCTCAAAAAATGGTGTCTTATCTCAATATGTTTTGCTCGAGAGTGCAACACAAGGTTCTTTGACAAACTTATTGCACTATTACTGTCATAATTAATAGGAGTTTTTCCATATGTAATTCCATAATCTTTCATAGTTTATTTCATCCAAAGAATTTGTGCACAACATAGGGCAGTAGCAACATATTCAGCTTCAATAGTTGATAAGGCAACACAATTCTGCTTCTTACTGAATCATGAAATTAAAGAATTGCAAAATAGTTGGCAAGTTCCACTAGTACTCTTTCTATCAGATTTGCATCTAGCATAATCAGCATCACTGTATCCAATTAGATCCAAATTGCTATCTTTGAAATACATTAAACCAAAATTTGAAGTTCCTTGTAGGTATTTCATTATCCTTTTAACGGCAGATAGGTGAGATTCATTTGGTTGAGCTTGAAAACGAGCACAGGCACAAACACTGAACATGATATCAGGTCTAGAAGCAGTTAAATAAAGAAGAGAACCTATCATTCCTCTATATTTAGTAATATCAACAGTTGGTCTAGATTCATCTTTATCCAATTTAATTGATGAACTCATAGGAGTGCTTGAGGACTTGCAGTTACTCATTCCAAATTTTTCTAAAAGTTGCTTTGTATATTTTTCTTGATATACAAAAATTCCTTTTTCAACTTGTTTAATCTGCAATCCCAGAAAGAATGTCAACTCACCCATTAGACTCATCTCAAACTAATTCTTCATCTGATCTGCAAACTTATTACTTAAATTCTCATTAGTTGCTCCAAAAATGATATCAACTACATAAATCTGAACAACTAACAAACCTAAATAATTTTTCTTAAAGAATAAGGTATTGTCAACCTTACCAATAGAGAAACCACTATCTAACAGAAAGGATTTCAGCCTATCATACCAAACTCTCGGAGCTTGTTTCAAACCATACAAGGCCTTCTTCAGTTTGAAAACATGCTCAAGAAAATTTGCATCAACAAAACCAGGGGGTTGCCTAACAAATACTTCTTCTTTAATGACCATTTAAAAATGCACTTTTAACATCCATTTGATATAGTTTAAAATTCATATGAGCAGCAAAAGCTAGAAAAATTCTAATAGATTCTAATCTAGCTATAGGAGCAAAAGTTTCTTTAAAATCTATTCCCTCCTGTTGGTTATACCCTTGGGATACTAGTCTAGTCTTATTTCTAATTACATGCCCTGATTCATCAGATTTATTCTTAAATATCCATTTAGTACCAATAATTGAAGGATCTAGAGGTTTAGGAACTAAGTCCCAAACTTCATTTCTTCTAAACTGATTAAGTTCTTCCTGCATGGCACTAATCCAAAATTCATCATTTAATGCCTCATCAATGTTTTTAGGTTCTATTTCAGATAGAAAACATAGCACTCGGATACATTAATCCTAGATCTTGTTTACACACCTTTAGAAATATCACCAATAATAAACTCCTTAGGGTGTTGAGGCAAGAATTTATGAGTCAAAGGGTTATCATTTCTTTCTTGACTCATGGTACTAGATTCTCCAATATTTAATTCATCACATTCATAATCCGAAGTATCAATAATTTCTTTTGAAATATTACTTGGCTCTTCGTCAAAATTTACATGCATAGATTCTTCAACAGCCAAAGAAATTTTGTTATAAATTTTATATGCTTTACTTCTTGAAGAATATCCCAAAAATATACCTTCATCAGATTTTGCTTCAAATTTATCTTTATTCTCCTTTGTATTTAGAATAAAACATTTAGATCCAAAAGCTTTAAAATAATGTACTTTAGGAATTCTTCCCATCCATAGTTAAAAAGAAGTCTTATTCATTTCTCTTCTTAGAGTTACTCTATTTAAAATATAACATGCAATACTAACTGCCTCAGCCCAAAAATAATAAGCAACCTTGTTTTCATTCAACATAGTTCTAGCCATTTCTTGAAGATATCTATTCTTTCTCTCTACAACTCCATTCTTAGAAGGAGCTTTAGGAAAGGCAAATCTATGTTCTATTCCTAGATCTTGGCAAAGTTTTTCCATATTTTCAAATTCCCCTCTACGATCACTCTTAATTTTCTGAACTTTCAATTGCTTTTCATTTTGAATTATATTCAAAAAAATTTTAAACTCCTCAAATACTTCACTCTTATGTCTTAGAAATATACTCAAGTATATCTTGAAAAATCATCAACTAGAACAAATACATATTTCATTCCACCTAAACTTTCTGTTCTAGTAGGGCCAAATAAATCCATGTGAATTAATTTCAAAATTCTTCTAGATATAATTTGCTTTCCTGATTTAAAAGAACTCTTCTTCTGTTTTCCCAATTCACATGCATCACAGATTTTATCCTTTTTAAATTTCAAATTGGGTAAACCATCTACTAGGTTCTTAGCTAACTTATCTAGCTGCTTCATATGAATATGACCTAGTCTATGATGCCATAACCATGCATTGTCCAAATTATTAGCAATTAAACAAGAATCAGCAGAAGAAACATCATCAAGTAAATTTAGAAAACAAACATCATTTCTTCTATGAGTAGTAAATTTGATTTCATTAGAATTTTCATCAATAACAAGGCACTTCTTAGATTTAAACAAAACCATATAACCTTTATCTTCTAACTAAGTAATACTAATTAAATTATGCTCTAAATTTTCAACTAGTAAGACATTATCTATAACCATTTTATCATTTACATAGACAGATCCGATACCAATAATCTTACCTTTTTGATCATTGCCAAAGCTGACATTTCCTCCATCAATCTTCTTCAGGTCTTTTAGGACAGATTTATCTCTAGTCATATGCCTTGAAGCACCACTGTCCATCACCCATCGTGATCTTTTAGTTTTAACCTGCAACAACAGTCATAATCACATCCTTTGGTACCCATATTTTATTAGGTCCATTTTTGTCAATGGAGAATATTTGAAATCTATTTTGTTTTGAAATCCATGTGTTATTTCGATTAACAGAATTTCTTTTTAACACATAGATAGCTTTCTCTTTATTAATTATTTTCAAATATCCATTTCCATAGTCCATTTTATAGATGTTTGAAAAATTAACAGAAGCATATGTTTTTGGTGGTTCATAGTTAAAACCTATACCAGTTCTATCACCAAAGACTTTATAACTATTAATAATATTTGTCAGTTTCTTATCTCCTTTAGTAAAAGCTCCTAGTTTAAATTTTAATCTACCAATTTCTTGTTCTAATTTTTCTATATTAGTATTAGAACTAGAATTTTCTACACACTAATTTTTAAGTTTTTCATTCAATTTTTTAGTTTCATCTTGTAGCCTTTTGTTTTATAAAAATTTATCCTTTAGTTCTTTAATAAGTTCTAACTTATATTTTTCAAGTTCAGAAATTTTATCATGCATATCAGAATTATCAGCAACAAATTTATTTTTCTTTAATGTAGAATTTTCAATTTTTAATGTAGTAATTTCCTTTTCTAACTTAGCAGCAATTTTATTACTATTTGATAATTTTCTTTTTAACATAGAATTTTCCAAACTAACATTTTTCAGTTCTTCTAATAATTCATTATAATCATCTTGATTTATATTAGATACTTTAGAATCATTATCAAAAATCATTTCCTTAGCTATATTAGAATCATAATGTACCTCATTAGTGTTAGCCATAAAACAAACATTGGCTAGCTCTTCAGACTCAGACTTAGTCTGTGTACCATCAGTACTGGTACCTTCAGATACTTTAGATTTTGTAGAATCATCCCAAGTAACTTGGAATGCTTTCTTCTTTCCTTGATTAAATCTTCTTTGATGAAACTTTTATTTTCCATGAGATTTCTTCTTGTCAAAGTTCCTTCTTTCATCCTTCTTTTGATATGTTCATTGGCTTTGAAAATGCCCATAACTGTTGCAATTGAAGCATTTTGTAGCACATTGCTTTCCTTTATCATGGCTTTTTCATTTCTTCCAGAATTTTCTGTATTTTCTGATAATATAGGCCAATTCTTCTAGAAACTCATTAATAGGCTCTTGAGATGGTTGTTGAGCCTTTAGTGCAAGCTCCTTTTTCTTTTCAACCTTCCTTGAGGTTTCTCCTTCCTCTTCTTTCCAGTCTTTCAGTTGAGTCTCATAGGCTAACAGATTACTAGTGAGATCTTCTAGAGTGAAAGTCCTCATATCCTTTGAATTTTGCAGAGAGGTAGCCTTAGCTTTCCAATCTTTGTTCAGGCTTCTCAAGACTTTGATAACCTATTATTTCATGGGAAATTCTTTCCCGAGATTCTTCAGTCCATTTATGATCTCAATGAAACAAGATATGAGATCAGTGATACTCTCATTCTCTTTCATTTTGAACATCTCATACTTTCTTAGTAGGATACTGTTTGTATCCTCGGCAACAGCACTAGAAAACTTATTTGGTTACCTAGCAACGTGCTAGAAAAACTTGGATTTGTTAACTTCTATTTTTACTTAGTTAATTTATCTTTATGCCTATATCACTGAATTCCTTTTTAGAAGTAAACAAACAACCTTTCACACAAATTAGATAATAATTCCAATTTGTATTTTAACTACAAATGCACAATGTCTATTGCATTAGTGTGCAAGTACAGGTCGATCCCACAGGGAATTGCGAACTGTTCCATTTTTAACAATCAAATGTATATATTCAATAAGATCTCCGTTAAGTTACAGTTAACTCAACGGACTAAGTTCATTGAGTTATGGCTAACTCAATGGACTAACTTCGTGGACTTAAGTTAACTCCACGAGCCTGTCTTTCCTATTTAATACTGTTATTTACAGAGGAATTCGGCCAACCATTGGGCGGCTCCATAGATTGTAAATAATATCAATTAAACTCCTTAATGTTAGTAAACACTGGATTTATCATTAGGCAATACTAACATTAAAATAATTCAAACATTAACCATTAAAATCTTTAAGTCAATTGAACGAACCAATTTAAGTAAACTATAAAACTAAAACAAACATAAAACATTCACAACATTAACAAACAATACAATACCCAAATACAAAATACAAACATAGATAAATTGTTTTTGGTATTTTTGTTTTGATATGAGCATGAAAACGGGCGATAGGTGAAATGTAAAGTAATCTCAGTCGACAGTAAATACTTCCGTCACTACATGCGACGCGATTACACCACTGAAAATTAAACCACTTACAATTCTATCTCCTCTCCCTATAGAATCGCGAGTCCAGAATTGCAAGATGATCTCCTCTTCAGCATATTGGCATCAACCCGAAATCAAGGCTAGAAGCTTTACAATCTCCTGAGATATGAGTCGATGCTTAGTGAAAATGGCTTCCCTTCCTGTGACGCAATCACTCCTCACAGTGGTTGTCAAGCACTATGTTTGGCTCGGAATCGACCCGACATCAGGAAAGTATCATCACAGACCTCTGATGGTTGGTGATTATGGTGGTGGTGGTGATGGTTGGTGTGGTACTTCAGAGAATTGCCGATGCTACCTGCAAAAAACTCGGTGATCCTCCTCTGCACACATTGGCCACACCCATTGGCCACACACATCTGCTCTTTTTTCTTCTTTTCTTTTATATTTCTTCAATGGTAACTACTTCTCCTTGAATGATCGGTTGGATTTCCTTCATTCATATCAACGATGGTGATTTCTTCTTCCTTCCATGAGTGATTTCTTGCGTGATATGTGCAATCGTGGTTTTCCTTTGAATGTCCTATTTCTATAACTGCTACAGTGGCATATTAGAAAATAAATGGTCTGTGGAGTTACAGATAACTCAACGGACTTACTTCGTTGATTTAACTATAAAACACGTAAAATAAAGAAATAAGCCGCTAACCTAACGCGTTACCCTAGTGTGTATTCATGTAACTCAACGCGTACAGTTATGCTAACTTAACGAGTTAAACATGTGCCTCTCACGTGACATAATAAAGCATTTAAATACAATACGTGCATAAATTTAACTATCCGATGCCCAGTTGCAATTTCAGATGCTTACAGATAACTCACCGAAAGTCCACTTAAGTCATGCATTATGGTTTTGACACGTGTACTATAGGAAATAATAAAATATTCTTTTAAAACATAACTGTTCAGTAATTTAAACATAACTCTTCGGTACATTAAGCATAATTGTCTGAAATAATAGAAAATTTGGATACTTAAGAATTTCACAGCCTACAATTTACCGATAGTTCAGAAATGCATTAAATTAACATTAATTCCCCGAAATTAAGTAGATTCTTTCATTAAAGCATATAACAGTGCACTTATAACAAAATAGCTTAATTCTCATATGATAAGCTAAATATTATGCAATTAACCATCATTTAACCGTTAATATTATGCACTTTTTCATTCTAAACACTCCCCCCATACCTAAATTTTGCTAGTCCCTTAGCAAACTAAGATCTAATTAATTGGTCTTTTTTGCTAGTCCCTCCGTCCTTTTTTCTTTTGTTTAGCATAAGAACTTGTATTATTATATAAATATTCTGTATATTTCAGTAATCTGTTTTAACATTGTTTTCTCCTCTTCAACCTGCAAATATACTTAGAATATATGCAAATTACATACAAAGTATATCATCATCACATAGGTGTTAATTATATTATCGTTTGTTCTTCTTTTCATCATTTCTCATCCTAAATTTTCCAATAAGATTTCTAGAAGAAATTTCAACAACATACGAATCAAAGTATAATCCAATTCAATATGATTAAGATAAGTAGAATAAATAATTGTATCTCCATTAAACAACTTCAAAGGTCAATTCTTAGATTCATATTTCAGCAATTCTAGATAACAGAAAATATACTTGATTCAAAAGATATCTGTATTTCACAAAATACTTGTATCTTTTCAGAACAGTATATGTATTTTTGTACTTTAAAAGTTAATTTGACAAGCTTGAATTATACAAGAGCTTTCTAATGTACCCATGTAACGAGCTTTCAATCAACAATCCTAGATCTGATCAGGATCTTAGGTTGCCAGATTTCAAGTCCTTTTTGAGGTCAACAATCCTTACATACCTATCTGCTCAAGTACAAAAGACTCGTGATCAAACAAGTCAATAAACTCTCAAAGTTTTTTATTTTTTTATTTTTACAAACATTAATCACATACTATATATGCACATATTTCATTAATACAGATGTAATAAAACACCAATCTCATATAGTCCTGCTTCTATCATTCACTGAAAATATGAATCCATAACAATAAGCTCATACTTTTTCTATAGTTTAATAAGATCTACACATAAATCATTCTACAAGTTTAATCAGTCAAATTAAATGTATCTTTAATCATATGTGTTTCATTTAATCTAGAATTCACATCTCAACTCTTTCAGGACTTCAGATAATTTACTAATTTTTCATTAAGCATTCTGATTTCATTTTAAAATCGTGAAACTATTAAACTCATGAAATTCAGAAAAAAAAAGAAAGATACTATATCTAGATTTGCATAAATAGTAAATTCTATAGCATCTTATATAGCCTTCTAAATATAACGTTCAAGCAGTTACAGTTTATAAAAATTTTACAGTCTCAATTATCGAATAGTTACAACAAGTTCATAAAAAAATTTCAATTTCCACAAAATTTTCAATACCATTTTAATTCCTTTAATTAACAAACTTACATGGTTGTTACTTTAATTACCTTCCCCCCTATACCTACATTTTGCATTGTCCTCAATGTAAAAGATTTGACAATAAATATGGTAATTGTAACAGGCATGAATATAGTTTCGTTGATTTAGCACCTAACTCAACGAATGAATTTAAATCTAAATTCAAGATAAGTAATCAGTTACATACTGTTCAAGCTTTAATTTTGCCCATTTTTAATGAATTTTATAAGTAATTTTGCATGATATTATATATCTATGGTAGATAAATGATATTAATTATGGGTAATATAAGTCTTGAAATATAGTGCAATATAGAAATTTAATTAACAAGTGCATCCCCCATTGGATATAATTTTACATGGAACACATTGATTTATTTTGCATGTCCTATGTTGGCTAACGTCTCTTGGAGTTCAACTTCCATTAATTGTAGGTAACATACATATGGGAGGAGTTTAATGCAAAAGACCAAAGAAGATGTAAAGAATCAAAAGTTGGTGGACTAAACTTTAAAGAAGAGGACATGCCAACACCTTATTGGCCCTCCT
Organism: Cymodocea nodosa; assembly: GCA_036874045.1. Taxonomy (NCBI): domain Eukaryota; kingdom Viridiplantae; phylum Streptophyta; class Magnoliopsida; order Alismatales; family Cymodoceaceae; genus Cymodocea; species Cymodocea nodosa. Next base: position 2,932,882 of record CM072345.1, read on the forward strand.
AGATCTATGGCATCTTATTGGCTTGGTGATAAAACCAAGGTGCCACATCAAAGAGAGAGAAGACAAAACAACATAAATACAAGGGGAGAGGAATTTCGGCGAACAACTTGGTGCTTCCAACGAGAGAAAGAAAGAGGAGAAGAAGCTTGGAGGTGAGGCTTGTGCTTCCAAAGAGAGACTATCCATTCATGCTATTCACCATTCCAAGGGCTAAGGAGAAGATGTCCAAGCATGGAGGTGGAGTTGCTGCCAAGTTCCATTGAATTAAAAGCTCTAGAAAAGAAGATAAGAAGCTCCTAAGGTAGTGACAACTCTTAGAGTTTATTATTTTCTTATATAGAAGGAAGAATTGATGAGAAATGATGGTGAACATCTCAATTATGTCTTCTTAGCTAGATAGAGTTCAATGAATGTATATGAATGTTTAATTCTTCTTTTCAACTTCTAATTTGCATCCTCTATTCACGTGTATTGTTGGGGCTGTTGGTGAGGCTTTCACACGAGTGAATGACACTCACCAATGGTGGCTTGGCACATTTGAGAAGAAGGTGTGAATTGAAAGAAGAAGAAAACAAGTGTTGATGTTCATTTGAATGAAGAACCTATCACTTATATCTAGTTGTTAATTTTAATTTCAGTAGTTAATTGAGTTTGTTATATCTTATATTGATCACATTTTGTCCTAATCAATCTCCAAAAAGAATTTCTAATGCAAGTAGTATAGTATAGTTTAGCTAGATTAGCAAATAGCATAGTTGCATGCATTTAGTATAAATTAGAATAGAGTAGTATAGTCTATTGAACCTTCTTGTTTTATTTTTCTTTCCTCAATATTGATACATTGATATCACTTCTGAAATCATGTGGAACTTGTGTGCATGTTATAATTGAATGAGTTGATAGATTTACAAGTAAAGAAATTGATTCACATCACCATTTTTCACAATACATTGCCTTGAAACTACATGATTTGTGAGCTTGTGTTAATTTTGATTATTCTACATTCACATGTCATTAATTTACTGAAGTATACCTAAGAGCTTGAAGAACAAATTGAGTAATAGTTGATTAAGTCATAAACACAATCCTTGTGGAAGAATGACCTGCATTTGCCATGTACACCAAAAGAATTGTGCACTTGTAGTAAAGCTTGAGCTAAAAATATTGCTCAACAAGTTTTTGGCGCCGTTGCCGGGGATTGGCAATTTGGCTTAGTTTATTTTTACCATATTTGAAGTTCTTAGTTGGTTGTTTGACAAATTTTCATAAACATATCTTTCTTGTGCTTAGTTGTGAATTTTATTGCTTAAATTTCTTGCAAGTATGTCAAATTTTCATCATGATGATTCTTTTAAGTTTATAAATGATTTTTTATCTGAAAGTGCTTGTTCTTATTGCCATGCAAAAGGTCATGATGAAAGCATATGTACCAGCAAGTTATTTAATATAAACTTCAACCAGTAGAAGAAACAACTCATGTTAGTGATGAATATGATGTCTTGCATGATGCTAGTGAATTTTCTTACGATTTTGATATGCATAAATCTCATATTGATGAAAGAAATGATGTTTGTGATTGCTCTCATGTTAGTAGTAGTTCTATAGAAGAGTCCATGAGGAATATAGAGAGAATCATAGAGTTAGGAGATAGCTATTATGTTGCCACTAAGCTCCTACAACAAAAAGATGTAATTGTCATAGATGATGAAGAAGACTCTAATGTAGATGAAAACGTGAATTTAATCTTAAGATTTGGAAAAACCATAGAAAGAAACATATTAGAACATGAAAGTGAAGAAAAACAAAGTGAAGAAAACGTAGATGAAAAGGAAGAAAATATGTTGACAAGAGATGAACATAAGGATGTAGAACTAGAACATGAAGGAGTTGAACTTGAAAAATGTCTAATGGATGAAACTAATGAAGAATTAATTGAAGAAAACCCTGTTATAGACTTAGAAGTGGATAAAAAGAAAGAAGAAACATCTGAAAATATGAACAACAAACCACCATTTCCTAGTCGGTTTGACAACAACAAAGAAAATGAGGAAAATGAAGCTATAAGAACCATATTTGAGAAAATCAATGTTAATATGCCTATGTTAGAATTAATTAGAAAAATTCCAGCATATGGGAGGGTGCTTAAAAACCTTTGTACCAAGCATAGGAAGCCAAGAAAAAAAATTAAGTAAGCAAGTTTATTTAACCGAGTTAAGTAGTTCAATGTTGCTTGATAGTTTAGCTAAAAAATTCAATGATCCTGGTGTTCCTCTAATAACTTGCTTAATAGGGAATGTTTTAATTGAAAAAGCATTATTAGATCTTGGTGCAGGAGTTAACGTGATGCCAAAACACTAATATGAACAATTGGGAATCACAGGAATTAAGAAAACTAGAACACTAATTAAACTAGCTGATAGATCATACAGGAGTCCCATGGGTATTATAGAAGATGTCTTAATTCAAATTGAAGATTTTATATACCCAGCCGACTTTATCATTTTAGAAACCAATGCACCAACTTGTGAACCAAATGAATCTACTTTGATCCTAGGGAGACCATTCTTAGCAACTAATGCCCACATTATTTGCAGAAATGGTAAAATGCCAATCTCCTTTAACAATAAGGTGATATCATTGAACATTTTTAAAATAGATAGGACTATAAACCATCAAGTAGATGACAACATTAGTGTAAGCATTTTTGAATTATTTGAAGAAGTCGAAAATAGTAGTAATGAGGAAGAAATATTGATTAGACATCATCATTTACTAGAAATACTACTATTTAGAAATAGTAGCTAAATAGTAGTAATTTAGCTATTTGATCCTCTTTTAAATCTGAAGCAATAATGATTAGACATGTTCGTTTCTCTTCTAGAAATATATAGGTTAATTCAGGAGGTAAATGTTTTAATTCTAAATGTTGCCCATCAAAAGCTAGAGCTCCTAATTGAACATCATCATTTTCTAAATTAATTTCTTTCTGATCTCCTATATTTATGATTTCACTTTCCTTTAAAGTTTCAGAATTGATTTGCCTATTTAATTCTTCTTGAATCACATCATCTAACATATCTCATTCATCCTCTAAAAAGTCTATGGTATGTAAGGACATTTCTAACTCCTCAAACCTTTCTAGCTTGAAAATATTTAATTGAGTATCCTCATTACCATATGCTAACTTTATTACTCCAGTTTTACAATTTATAACAGCCTCTGATGTTGCTAAAAATGGCCTTCCCAAAATTAAAGATGTATCACTATTTTTATGCTTAATTTGTTGGGAATCCAAAATTACAATATCAATAGGATATATAAAGTTTTTGATTTTAATTAAGACATCCTCTATTTTTCCTCTAGGGTATCTTATACTTCTATCAGCTAATTGAATAATCGTACTAGTAGGAGTTAAGCCTTCTAATCCTAAGGATGCAAATATATCACTTGGCATAACATTTATACCAGCCCTAAGTCTATTAAGGTTCTTTCTAGAATTGTATTTCCTATGGTGCATGATATAACAGGGATTCCAGGATTAGATAACTTTTTAGGAATTTGTGGCAGAAATAGGGAACTACTTTGCTTAGTTAAAAAGACATTTCTAAGAACTTTTCACTCTCTTTTCTTAGTACACCAATCCTTCAGAAATTTAGCACAAGGTGGCATTTTCTGCAATAGATCTAACAAAGGAATGTTAACTTGCACTTTTTCAAAAATTTTTCTGATTTTTTCTTGTTTTTCAGGTATTGTTTGTTGTAATCTTTTAGGATAGGGTGCTAAAGATTGTGATTTAAAAGATTCTTTTTCTTTCGTTTGATTTGTTTGATCATTTTTAGTCTCATTTTCAGATTCAGCCATCAACGTAAATTATATCCAATTTAGGTTCTGAATATGCTTCCTTATAGTTTAATTGGTTGACTTCTTGTTGCTGACACATAAAGTATTCTAGTTTGTCAAGGTTTTGCTCTATACTACGCTCCAGTCTGTCATACCTATCCCAAACTTCAGAGTCTCTCAACATCTTACACATTCTATACTAACCATCAGTTGGGTAAACTATTAGATTCTCATACTTGGCTCTATTATATTGAGGATAATTCATTTGTTGTTCATGGGATCTAGCCATCTGCAAATGTCTCAGTTTCAAACAGTCAGAAATGTCGTGTCCTTCAGAATTGCCGAATTCACATATGCTAACTACAAGTTTCAGAAATCTTTAAACATAAGCATATGCCATATTCTCAATTATAGAAGAAAACACACAACACTCTGGCTATTAAAACGAAACAGTTCTAATAGTTGCTTATATGAATTCCCTGGCAACGGTGCCAGAAAACTTGTTTGGATCCCTAGCAATGGCACTAGAAAACTTGTTTGGTTACCCACCAACGCGTTAGAAAAACTTGGATTTGTTAACTTCTATTTTTACTTAGTTAATTTATCTTTATGCTTATATAACTGAATTCCTTTTTAGAAGTAAACAAACAACCTTTCACACAAATTAGATATTAATTCCAATTTGTATTTTAACTGCAAGTGCATAGTGTCTATTGCATTAGTGTGCAAGTACAGGTCGATCTCACAGGGAATTGCTTAAGAATTGCGAATTGTTCCGTTTTTAACAATCAAATGTATATATTCAATAAGATCTCTGTTGAGTTACAGTTAACTCAGCGGACTAAGTTCGTTGAGTTATGGCTAACTCAACGGACTAACCTCATGGACTTAAGTTAACTCTATGAGCCTGTCTTTCTGATTTAATACTACTATTTACAGAGGAATTCGGCCAACCATTGGGCGGTTCCATAGATTGTAAATAACATCAATTAAGCTCTTTAATGTTAGTAAACATTGGATTTATCATTAGGCAATACTAACATTCAAATAATTCAAACATTAACCATTAAAATCTTTAAGTCAATTGAACGAACCAATTTTAGTAAATTATAAAACTAAAACAAACATAAAACATTCACAGCACTAACAAAGATAACATTAATCACGATACAAAACAAACAATACAATACCCAAATACAAAATACAAACACAGATAAATTATTTTTGGTATTTTTGTTTTGATATTAGCATGAAAATGGGCGATATGTGAAATGTAAAGTAATCTTAGTCGACAGTAAATACTTCTGTCACTACATGCAACGCGATTACACCATTGAAAATTAAATCACTTACAATTATGTCTCCTCTTCCTAAAGAATCGTGAGTCCAGAATTGCAAGATGATCTCCTCTTCAGCATATTGGCATCAACCCGAAACCAAGGCTAGAAGCCTTACAATCTCCTAAGATATGAGTTCGTGCTTGGTGAAAATGGCTTCCCTTCCCATGACGCGATCACTCCTCACAGTGGTTGTCAGGCACTATGTTTGGCTCGAAATCGACCTGACATCAGGAAAGTATCCTCACAGACCTCCGATGGTTGGTGATTATGGTGGTGGTGGTGATGGTTGGTGTGGTACTTCAGAGAATTGCCGACGCTGCCTGTAGAAAACTTGGTGATCCTCCTCTGCACACATTGGCCACACCCATCAGCCACACACATCTACTCCTTTTTTCTTCTTTTCTTTTAGATTTCTTTAGTGGTAACTGCTTCTGTTTGAATGATTGGTTGGATTTCCTTCATTCATATCAACGATGGTGATTTCTTCTTCCTTCCACGAGCGATTTCCTACGTGATATGTGCAATCGTGGTTTTCCTTTGAATGTCCTATTTCTGTAACCGCTATAGTGGCATATTAGAAAATAAATGGTCCGTAGAGTTACAGATAACTCAATGGACTTACTTCGTTGATTTAACTATAAAACACGTAAAATAAAGAAATAAGCCGCTAACCTAACGCGTTACCTTAGTATGTATTCATGTAACTCAATGCGTATAGTTATGCTAACTTAACGAGTTAAACATGTGCCTCTTACGTGACATATTAAAGCATTTAAATTCAATACGTGCATAAATTTAACTATCCGATGCCGAGCTGCAATTTCGGATACTTACAGACAACTCACCGAAAGTTCACTTAAGTCATGCATTATGGTTTTGACACATGTACTACAGGAAATAATAAAATATTCTTTTAAAACATAACTGTTCGGTAATTTAAACATAACTCTTTAGTACATTAAGCATAACTATCATAAATAACAGAAAATTTGGATACTTAAGTATTTCACAGCCTGCAATTTACCGACAATTCAAAAATGCACTAAATTAACATTAATTCCCTGAAATTAAGCAGATTCTTTCATTAAAGCATATAACAGTGCATTTATAACAAAATAGCTTAATTCTCATATGATAAGCTAAATCTTATGTAATTAACCATCATTTAACCATTAAGATTATGCACTTTTTCATTCTAAACAGATACTTACTTTTATATCCTTCACTTCATTTGTTCTCTCATATGTAATTTCTAATGCACGCCAAGCTTCATGTGTAGTAGAACAAGAAGAAATCTTGTTGTATATATCAGTAGTGATTGCACAAGTTAGTGCATTCATTCTCTTGCATCCATTTGAATTTTCTTCTCATCTTCATCATTCCATATGTCTTTAGGAACATCTCGAAGTTGTATTCCTTGAACCATTGCTCTCAATACCTTCACATCCATAGATTTTAAAAAATTAGTCATTTTATTTTTCCAAAAGCCATAATTATTTCCATCAAAGAGTGAAGGTCGATGTACATGTTGACCCTTTACCATTGATCTCAGATTGATTAAATCTATTACAGAGATAACCTGCTTTGATACTACTTGAAAGGATCGAATGACACACTAGAGGGGGGTGAATAGTGTCCTAATAAAATTTATTTTGCTTTTAAAAATTTTGGAAGCTGTTGACACTAATGAACCCTAATTAATTGATTTTGAAATTAAAACTTGTAGTGTAGAAAGTAAAGAACACAAAGAGATTTATAGTGGTTCCCCAAACTGGGTAGTCCACTCCTTAAGGCCACAACCTCGAGAATTTCACTAAGTGCTTTTAAGGCTAAGCGCAAACCTTAAACAAGTTACTTTTGTAGGCTAAGCAACAACCTTACAGATGTTTTTAAAGGCTAAACAAAAACCTCACACAAAGCACCAACTTTGTGTACTCAAGACCCCAATCTTGAGCAAGTGAAGTGTCACACTTTACTTTCTTCACCAAGGCCTCGACCTTGTGAAGGGTATACTCACAACACCCTTGTAAGTTAGAGCTTTTAAAGCTAATGAGAAAATAGTTTAAAACCAGGAGTCACAGACTCAAAATGAAAAAGACACACAAGACTAGATCAACTCCAATGAAGAGTTGACAAAGAAGCTCTAAGGAGAATTCTTAATTGATCTGCAGCTTTTGATCTTCTAGACTTTGTTGTAGACAAATCTTCAGAATGTTTGCTAAATTGCTGAGCAAACAATTTTTCCTTTCGAGTGTTGAAAAAATTCTGTGTATGTGTTTCAGTTTTTTGCAAATTCTTTTTATTTTTCCTTCGAGATTTGCATAGGTGGAAAGAATTTTGAAATGGTCAGATGCCTTATGCAATAATTCATTTCTAGCAACTTTTAATCATAATAAAGTCGAGATCTGCAATCAAAAATATCTTGCCACAACGGTTAGTCAATTAATAATAGTTGCAGTTTCTGTAAAAATAAAATCTTTGGAGCCTTTTAGAAAATCAGAGACTTAGAAAGATAACTTGCCGAAACTCAAAATCATTTCGGATAGATAGAACTAACATTCTGAAAGACCACTTAAGTCATGTATTAAAATTGAAACACGTGTCCTTCTTAAGTAGCATCATAAAATATTAAAAATAAACTATCTAATAGAGAAGGCATGTTTCAGATACTTATAAAAGATAATTCTCCGATCCTTAAGTCATTTCGGATAGTTACACAGGTAACCTTCCGAAAAGTCACTTAAGTTAGAAAAAATGAAAAACTTAACTATCCGAAGCTTAAAACTAATTTTGGATACTTACTAAAGGTAACTCTCTGATTCTTAAGAGTTTTCGGATAGTTACATCGTAACCTTCTGAAAAGTCACTTAAGTCAAGCGATGAGAGACTAACACGAGTCCTTTAGAAGAAAGTAACCGAAAATACATTAAATCAGAGAAACAACTAACTATCTAGAATGAAAAACCTTAACTATCCGAAACTGAAGGGATTTCAAATACTTACCATAAAAGTTATATCCGGACATAAAAAGACTTAACTCACCGAAGATAAATACTTTTTGGATAGTTACTGATATAACTGTCTGAAAAGCCAAGAGAGAAGCTTAACCATCTGATTTGTCCTATTTTGTTTGGTGACTTATAAATTAACTCTCCGATCAATACACTATAGACAAAATAACCTGTCGAAATCTAATTTAAAAGACTGAGTACATAGCAGTTAGCCAAGATTCATTTGAGTAAAATGACAGCTAAAATATGGCAGAAATAATTAAACCACACATTTTTCATCATCAAAATTAACTGATAAATAATTGAACTAATAGCATCCAACAAGGTATACCTCATTTGTAGACTCTTTAACTTAAATATGCATAAGGTAGTAATGTTGTAGATCATATGAATGAGATGAACACGATTCTGAATCAGTCAGATTCTATCAGTATCATGTTCGATGATGAAGTTAAAGCATTGAGTTTGCTATCATCATTGCCGTCAAGTTGGTCAAGAGTAGTTACTAGTGTAAGTAACTCATTGGGCCATGGCAAGCTCAATCTTAGTAACATTATAGACTTGATTCTCAATGAGGACGTTCGTAGATGGAGTAGTGGAGAAACTTCTACCTTAGCTTCAAGTGTGGAAAGTAGGGGTAAGAGTAAATCTAGGGGCAAAAAAAATGGAGGAGGAAGGTTGAAGTCTAGAGGCACAGGTAAGGTTAGATCCGACATTAAATGTTGGAATTGTGAGTAGTTTGGGCACTTCAAGTCTCAATGTAGTGCACCAAGACAAGACAACATGGGAAAGGCACCTACGACACTAGGTGCAAATGTAGTTTCTAAGAGCTCAAATGATGCATTGATCTATTGCACAGATAGTTCAAAAGATTCCTAGGTGCTAAACTCAGGGGCCTCCTTCCATATGACCTATAGGAAGGAATTGTTGTACAACTACTATGCAACACTTATGAAGAAAGTTTACCTTACAGATAATTCTAGTTTGGATGTGTTGGGTAAGGATGAAGTACACATCAGCTCATGACAAGGTGTGTAGAAGCTTCAAGATGTTAGATATATACCAAATTTAGCCAAGAATCTAATTTCCATTAGTCAATTGGACAGAGATAGTTATTGAGTTTTCTTTGGCGATGGGAGATGGAAAGTATCTAAGGGTGCTAGAGTTATTACCTTAGGACAGAGGATAGGTGTTAACATTGAGATGAAAAAAACATGAACCTTAAAGTTTTGATGATGTTAGGAGTTTTGATGATAAATGCTTTATTAAAGTTTTTAAATAAGTCTAAATAATATTTTCTAAGTATAATAGTCATGTAATTAAATGTTGACAAGTTATTAGAAAGTTTCATTTAAAATTTCGGATAATTAGATTTTTGAATAGTTAAGTTTTCAAATAGTTAGAATTTCAGATAGTTAAACTTTTGAATAGTTAACGTTTCGATTTAGTTGAAGAGTTATGTTAAAAACTTGTATAGTTAAGTTATCTACACGTGTGTTTTTAATGTTTTAAGTTGTCACGTGTTTTCCATGTGCATTCAGTAATGAAAATCGAAGAGTTAGATAATTGTTTGAGTTTTTATATGCATGGATAGATAATTGTTCGAGTTTTATAAAATAACTGATGAACATATAAGTTTTCTATGTTCAGTCACGTATTTTGCAAGTGTAAAAACTTGAAGAGTTACATATAAGTGTTCGAGTTTTTACAAGACTTAAAGGATAAGTGTTTGACTAAAATGAAGACTTAAAAGATATTCTACAAAACTCCAAGAAGATAAAGTTTTGGTGAATCTACGAGTAGAGATCGTAGAAATTCAAAATGATAGTGGAGAAAGTGAAAATTTCAAAATGATAATGGACATAGTGGAAATTCAAAAAGATAGTGGAAATCATGGATAATTTGAATTTGAATTTAGTACGTGGATTATAGATTATGGATTATGGATTAAGTGGATGAACATACTGAACGTGAAGTCAGAGTTTGACTACTAATAGAGAGTATGAGCTACATTACAATGAAGATCCCAATCTCAAAAACCAAGTCTGAATATTCAATTCGGATCCCAAATTGAAAAATCAAGTTTGAATATTCATATCTAGAAAAATTCTCCAACATTAAAAGAAGTTTGAAATTCCAAGAAATTTCAGAAAATGAGCTGCAAATACAAGAAGACTAGAAATTCAACAATTGGAGAAGAAGAGATACAGAAGCTGAGCAAAAAGAATGAAAGGAACTACATGCATAAAGATTAGGTTTTATACAATTCGAAATTAGTTTTGAATAAGGACTTCATTTTCTATTTGAATTGTATATCAAACATTATTGTATCAAAACCGTCAAGAAGGGAATTGAGCTAAAAAGATATTGTAAATTCTTTCTTTAAAGTTTATAAAGAATAGAATTTTATTTACGAGTGTTTTGTGCTCTTGTTTTATTCACTGGTAATTTTAATTACTAAAGACCCAATTCACCCCCCCACTTGTGATACAACGATTCTACAACTAGTATTAGAGCTTCTGAAGAGCTTTCATTTCTCTATTTAGGAATCGATTTTTCCTATCATTTACTTAGGATTATCTATTTAAAATGGATAATACTAAAATCTTAGTTATGACTGAAGGACATGAAAGGATCGAATGGTACATTAGAGGGGAGGTGAATAGTGTCCTAATAAAATTTATTTTGCTTTTAAAAATTTTGGAAGCTATTGATACTAATGAACCTTGATTAATTGATTTTGGAATTAAAACTTGCAGTGCAGAAAGTAAAGAACACAGAGATTTATAGTGGTTCCCCAAACTAGGTAGTCCACTCCTCAAGGTCACAACCTCAAGAATTCCACTAAGTACTTTTAAGGCTAAGCACGAACCTTAAACAAGTTGCTTTTGTAGGCTAAGCAACAACCTTACAGATGTTTTTAAAGGCTAAACAAAAACCTCACAGAAAGCACCAACTTTGTGTACTCAAGACCCCAATCTTGAGCAAGTGAAGTGTCACACTTCACTTTCTTCACCAAGGCCCCGACCTTGTGAAGGGTATACTCACAACACCCTTGTGAGTTAGGGTTTTTAAAGCTAACAAGAAAATAGTTTAAAACCAGGAGTCATAGACTCAAAATGAAAAAGACACACAAGACTAGATCAACTCCAATGAAGAGTTGATAAAGAAGCTTTGAGGAGAATTCTTGATTGATCTGTAGCTTTTGATCTTCTAGAATTTATTGTAGACGAATCTTCAGAATGTTTGCAGAAATGCTGAGCAGACAATTTCTTCTTTTGAGTGTTGAAAAAATTCTCAATGTGTGTGTTTTAGTTTTTTGCAAATCCTTTTTACTTTTCCTTCAAGATTTGCATAGGTAGAAAGAATTCTGAAATGGTCAAATGCCTTATGTAGTAATTCATTTCTAGCAACCTTCGATCATAATAAAGTCGAGATATGCAACCAAAAGATATCTTGCCACAACGGTTAGTCAATTAATAATAGTTGCAGTTTCTGTAAAAATAAAATCTTTGGAGGCTTTTAGAAAATCAGAGACGTAGAAAAATAACTTGCCAAAACTTAAAATCATTTTGGATAGATAGAACTAACATTTCGAAAGACCACTTAAGTCATGTATTAAAATTGAAACACATGTCCTTATGAAATAGCATTATAAAATATTAAAAATAAACTATTTGATAGAGAAGGCATGCTTCAGATACTTATAAAAGATAACTCTCCGATCCTTAAGTCATTTCAGATAGTTACACAAGTAACCTTCCGAAAAGTCACTTAAGTCAGAAATAATAGAAAACTCAACCATCTGAAGCTTAAAACTATTTTTGAATACTTACTGAAGGTAACTAGATGGCGTTTTAGGCGGCACTAGAGAACTTGTTTGGTTCCCAAGCAATACCGCCAGAAAACTTGTATTTGTTAACTTCTATTTTTAACTTGGTTAATTTGTCTTTATGCTTATATCAATAATTTCTTTTTAGAAGTAAACAAGCAACCTTTCACACAAATTAGATATTAATTCCAATTTGTATTTTAATTGCAAGTGCATAGTGTATATTGTATTTGTGTGCAAGTACAGGTCGATCCCACAGAGAATTGAGTAAGAATTGTGTACTGTTCCTTTTTTTATATTATACTTAATGTGTTCAGTAATCACTACGTTGAGTTATAGTTAACACAACAGACTAAGTTCATGGAGTTATGGCTAACTCAACGGACTAATCTCGTGGAATTAAGTTAACTCCACGAGCCTATCTTTCCAATTTAATACTACTATTTACAGAGGAATTCGGCCAACCATTGGGCGGTTCCATAGATTGTAAATAACATCAATTAAGCACTTTAATGCTAGTTAATATTAGATTTATCATTAAGCAACACTAACATTCAAATATTTCAAGCAGTAACCATTAAAATCTTTACGTATCTAGAACAAATCGATTTCAATAAACTATAATACTATTTTTTGAATCAAACAAACATAAAACATTCACAATACTGACAATGATAACTTTAATTACGATACAAAACAAACAATACAATACTTAAATACTAAATATAAACACAAATAAGTTGTTATTTTTGTTTTGAGATGTTCATGAAATTGGGCGAAAGGTGAAATGTAAAAATCTCTATCGATAGTAAATACTTCTGTCACTACATGCTACGCGATTACACCACTGAAAACTTAATCACTTACAATTCTGCCTCCTCTCCAAATAGAATCGCGAGTCCAGAATTGCAAGATGATCTCCTCTTCAGCATACTGGCATCAACTCGAAACCAAGGCTAGAAGCTTTACGATCTCTTGAGATATCAGTTGGTGCTTGGTGAAAATGGTTTCCCTTCCCGTGATGCGATCACTCCTCATAGTGGTTGTCAGGCACCGTGTTTGGCTCGGAATCGACTCGATATCAGGAAAGTATCCTCACAGACCTCCGATGATTGGTGATTATGGTAATGTTGGTGATGTTGGTGAATTGTTGGTGATGGTGTGGATGCTTTAGTGAACTTCCAATGCTGCTTGCAGTTAGCATGGTCCTCCACCTTTACACACACTGCCATACACCGCCAACCACACCTTCTTCGTTTTTTCTCCTCTTCTTTTATATTTCTTCAGTAGTAACTACTTCTACTTTAGATGATCGGTTGGATTTCCTTCATTCAGATCAACAATGGTGATTTCTTCTCCCTTCCACGAGTGAATTCCTGGTGATACGTGCAATCGTGGTTTTCCTTCGAATATCCTGTTTCTATAACCGCTATAGTGGCATATTAGAAATTAAATGGTTCATGGAGTTACAGATAACTCAACGGACTTACTTCATTGATTTAACTATAAAACACGTGCAACAAAGAAATAAGCTGCTAACATAACGTGTTACCTTAGTGTGTATTCAAGTAACTCAACGCGTATAGTTATGCTAACTTTACGAGTTAAACATGTGCATCTCACGTGATATACTAAAGCATTTAAATTCAACACGTGCATCATTCTAACTTAATGAGTTTAGATATATAACTTACAATTTTCACTTACTAACTCAACGAGTTCTCACGTGATCTTTTTATACCTTTAAACATGTAACTCAACGAGTTGTTACTGTTCACTTAAATATTCTTTTAGTGTTTAAAACATAACTGTCCGGTACATGCAATATAACTCTCCGAAATAACAGAAAATTTGGATACTAAAGAATTAAAAAACCAGCAACTTACCGATAGTTCAGAAATGTACTAAATTAACGTTAATTCCCTGAAATTATGCAGATTCTTTCATTAAAGCATATAATAGTGCAATTATAACATAATGGCTTAATTCTCATATGATAAGCTAAATATTATGCAATTAACTATCATTTAACCGTTAATATTATGCACTTTTTCATTCTAAACACTTCCTTCGTACTTAAATTTTGCTAGTCCCTTAGCAAACTAAGATCTAATTAGTTAGTCTTTCTAAAGTGCTAGAATTAATTCTTCACCTAGTTCTTCTTCTGAATAATAATTTAGATTACTATATAGATTTTCTGTATGTTTCAGTAATCTGTTTTAACATTATTTTCTCCTCTTCAACCTACAAATATACTTCGAATATATGTAAATTACATACAAAATATATCAGCATCACATAGGTGTTAATTATATTATCATTTGTTCTTTCTTTCAGCATTTGTCATCCTGAATTTTCCAATATGATTTCCAGAATAAATTTCAAGTGCATACGAATCAAAACACAGTCCAATTCAATATGATTAAGACAAGTAGAATAAAGAATTGTATCTCAAATAAACAACTTCAAAAGTCTATTCTAGATTCATACTTCAGCAATTTAGATAATAGAACATATAATCGATTCAAAAGATATCTGTATTTCACAAAACACTTGTATCTTTTCAAAATAGTATATGCATATTTGTACTTTAAAAGTTAATTTGACAAGCTTGAATCATACAAGAGCTTTCTAGTGTAACTGTGTATCAAGCTTTCAGTCAACAATCCCAAATCTGATCAGGATCTTAGGTTGCTAGATTTAAAGAGTCCTTTTTTAGGTCAACAATCCTTACATACCTATCTGCTCAAGTACAAAAGGCTCATGATCAAACAAGTCAATAAATTCTCAAAGTTTTTCTCTCTTTTTTTTCTTTTTCTTTTTTTTCTCTTTTTTTTCTTTTCTTTCAACATAGTATATGTATGTATTTCATTAATATAGATGCAATAAAACACAATCTCATATAGTCATGCTTCTATTATTTATTAAAAATATGAATCCATGTCAATAAGCTCATACTTTTTCTATAGTTTAATAAGCTCTACACATAAATCATTCTACAAGTTTAATCAATCAAATTAAATGTATCCTTGATCATATGTATTTCATTTAATCCAAAAATCAACATTTCAGCTCTTTCAGGATTTCAGATAATTTACTGAGTTTTAGTTAAGCATTCTGATTTCATTTTAAAATCGTGAAATTGTTAAACTCATAAAATTCAACAACATAAGATACTATATCTAGATTTGTATGAATAATAAAATTTGTAGCATCTTATATAAGATTATAAATATAACATTCAAGCAATTACAGTTCTTAAAAATTTTACAGCTTCAATTATCAGATAGTTTTAAAAATCCATTCTAACAAGTAGATTCTAATAAAGATTTTGTTGAAACATCTATGCCTTCATAAATTATACCTATTAACTATGCTTTACTCATTGCATGATGTAGACATTGAGTCAGTAAATCTTTAAATCTTTCAAAATATTTCTAAAATGATTCTCCCTGTTTTTGGCTACACATTAATATTTCCTTTTTCTTTTTAATTGTTTGATGTGTTGGATAATATTTTTCTAGAAAAACAGAGCAAAATTCAGTCCATGCAAAAATTGAATCAGGCGATAGAGTATATAACCATCTATTAGCTGTGTCTTTTAAAGCAAAAGAGATATATCTAAGTTTAATAACATGAATACTCATGTTCGGCATTTTCATCATTTAACAAACTTCGTTAAATTCTCTAAGAAAATAATAGGCATCCTCTCTTTCTAATCCATGAAAATGTGGCAATTGACTAATATAATTAGATTTCAGTTCAAACCTATCTCCCTCAAAGTTTGGCAATCGAATACATGAGGGTTCATCAACTAATTCAGGATATAGAATTTCCCCTAATGATTTCTCTACTAGAGTAGTCATATCTTCGTTCTCTTTTAAAGAAAGGTTAGCTACACCCCTAAGGATTTCGTTAAAGTCTAATTCAGAAAATTTTTCAGTATGTCTCTATATTGAATAATCTTGTGTTGGTGTTGTTACTAATCGTTTAGTGCTAGGAGAACGAATCCATGTGCTCATAAACTCTTAACATAAAGTAAAATAACAGAAGATTAATTACATACCAGTCTGAAGCTTTATACTCAATAAATTATTGTTGACGGATGAAGTTGAATCAGCTACTTCTCCTTCCAGTTTCCCAATGAAATTCCTTTTCTTTCAAAAGTGCTGGTAACTTGTAAATAACATTTTGTTCTATATTTATAATGCACATCCATAAAGCAAATGAATCTCGTTGCAAGAACGTGTCATGTAACGTGTAGTGCGGTTCCTATTTTTATGGGTACGTGTGTCATTTCTAATTTTAAATTTTAGTAACCGCTAAATCGATGAAGTTTCGTTCATGGCTAAAAGAATAACCGTTTAGCTTAATCCACGAACTAACCTCGTTGAGTTACATTTAACTCAACGGACAAGTTTTAGTTACTGTTGCTAACTCCACAGTCTAACCTTGTTGAGTTATAGTTAACTCAACGGAGTAACCTTATATTATATTATTGACCTCGTGGAGTTAAGGTTAACTCAACGAACTTACTTCGTTGAGTTAATACTTAGCAACTTCTAAGCTTACTCCTCGTATTAACTCTATGTATATATTTTTTTCTACATTCTGTTAGCTTAAATAAGGTTAAATACATGTCATTAATGAAGTGTTCTAATTAAACTCATTTAAATTTGAACATTATATAAATATTTAACTTACAGTTCATTTCATATTATGCAAAATTTATATTTTACTTTGCAGCATGCAGATATTTTCAGGCATTAACCCGTTATCTTGCATTTAATCCTGTCATTCATAAAATTTATAAATCTTTTAAAAAAAATTTGCACATTGTTCAAACAATTATATAATATTCAAGATAATTCATCTATTACATCATTCTCCAACATAAATGCAAACACATCTAAAAAACATACATTCATTTATATGAATAGTTTACATTACAATCAATTAGATATTTTTCATACAAGTACATACAAATACAAGTAGACGAACAATACTATTTAATCTTTTCTCCTAAGTTCATCTACTTCCTTTTGGAGTCTTTCTACTTGTTGCTCTAATTGGTTAATCATTTCTACAGCTCTTGTTATTCCTCTAGAAGGTTCAGCAATCTTTGCAGCAGTATAAATTCTGTACTCTTTCACTGAAATGGTTCTAGGTCTTATCCTTTTGGATGCCCATTTCGTAAAATCGATATAGTCCACCATCAGTAGTGGAATCAGATCTTCGTAAAATAATTTCTTCTTCACTGTTCTCAACTTGGAGATGAAAACTATAGACCAATTTATCTGAATTCTATTCACAACTTCATATGTGGCCCATTTGACAAATTGACTCAGTTCTATATCATGGCCTTATCGTTGGTAGACATTCTTAATCAAAATGTTAGCTATCATGTATGCTTTACCATTTAATTGCTTTAGTTTATTTAATAATGGCACACTAGGATTGATAGCTAAAGAATTCTTTATGGTTTGTTCTGTCCACTCGGTTGTAGTTGTGCTTTCCAGAATTTCTAGTCCTTCATTCTTCAATCCTAGAATGTTGTGAAGAAGCTCTAGTGTTATTTATACATCAGCTTCCTCCACGTTAGAAATTAATTCTCCTTCTCCTTCTCTTAAGTTTGCATAAAAGCAAGGCACTAGATTTTCATATACTGCATGTCCTCTTTCTTGAGAAATTAACTGTAGTAGACCTTGAAACTCAAATAAATCTTTGATTTCTTGCATTCCGTCCCAATTTATTGGTCTACTGTAAATGATATCACAACCCCTTATCTCTTGGTATTTATTATAAGCTTCCTAACTCTAAAAGTGTACTTCATTTAGAACTGTTGTTTTAGACGGGTCAGGAATGTGAATTTGTTGCTCTAGAGGGGTTTGTTCTTGAACTTCCTCTTCCATAAGCTGAACTTGAACTTGCTGAAAATGCTTCGCAGATTTCTGCATTTTTTCTTCTGCTTTTGTCTATGGTGGTGAGTCAACAAAACTCTCTACTCTATCTTGAATACTGTCCAGAATTTGCTGAAGAGTTTTTTCCTCTTTAGTGGAATCTGTCGAGTCATCTCTTTCCATATGTAATTGTTCAACTTCAGTGGCATATTAGAAAATAAATAGTCCGTGGAGTTACAGATAACTCAATGGACTTTCTTCGTTGATTTAACTATAAAACACGTGCATAAATTTAACTATCCGATGTTCAGGTGCATTTTTGAATGCTTATAAACTTAACTATCCGATGCTCAGATGCATTTCGGATAGTTACAAATAACTCACCGATATATAACTTAAGTAAATCTACCAGATCTCGACACGTGTCGGTAGTAGTTTAATAATAAAATAAACATTTCGGAGAGTTACAGGGCTAACTATCCGATGCTCAGATGCATTTCGGATAGTTAGAGATAACTCACCGAAAATCCACTTAAGTCACTTTTCCAAAACATGACACGTGTCCTCAGCTATTTTATAAATAAAAAGAGATTTCGGAGAGTTACACATATAACTATTCGATGCCCAGCTGCAATTTCGGATAGTTAGAGATAACTCACCGAAAGTTCACTTAAGTCATGCATTATCGTTTTGACACATGTACTTCAGGAAATAATAAAATATTCTTTCAAAACATAACTGTTCGGCAATTTAAACATAACTATCTGATACATGTTCGGTCTGTTAAACATAACTGCCCAAAATATGTTCGGTATGTTAAACATAACTGTCTGAAATATCAGAAAATTTGGATACTTAAGAATTTCATAGCCTGCAACTTACTAACAGTTTAGAAATGTACTAAATTAACATTAATTCCCCAAAATTAAGCAGATTCTTTAATTAAATCATATAATAGTGCAATTATAACATAATGGCTTAATTCTCATATGATAAGCTAAATATTATGCAATTAACTATCATTTAACTGTTAATAATATGCACTTTTTCATTCTAAACACTTCCCCCATACCTAAATTTTGCTAGTCCCTTAGCAAACTAAGATCTAATTACTTGGTCTTTCTAAAAGTGCTAGAATTAATTCTTCCCCCACTTTTTTTTTTCTTCTATTCAGCATAAGAATATATATATTCTATATGTTTCAGTAATCAACCTGCAAATATACTTAGAATATGTGTAAATTACATACAAAGTATATCATCATCACATAGGTGTTAATTATATTATCGTTTGTTCTTTTCATCATCTGTCATCCTAAATTTTCCAATAAGATTTCTAGAAGAAATTTCAACAACATATGAATCAAAGTACAATCCAATTCAATATGATTAAGACAAGTAGAATAAAGAATTGTATCTCCATTAAACAACTTCAAAAGTCAATTCTAGATTCATATTACAACAATTCTAGATAACAGAAAATATACTCAATTCATAAGATATCTGTATTTCACAAAACACTTGTATCTTTTCAGAACAGTATATGTATATATATATATTTTTTTGTACTTTAAAAGTTAATTTGACAAGCTTAAATTATACAAGAGCTTTCTAATGTACCCATGTAACGAGCTTTCAGTCAATAATCCCAGATCTGATTAGGATCTTAGGCTGCCAGATTTTAAGAGTTATTTTTCAGGTCAATAATCCTTACATACATTTCTGCTCAAGTACAAAAGGCTCGTGATTAAACAAGTCAATAAACTCTCAAATTTATTTTATTTTTCAATCAAAATACAAACACAAACAAAACATTAATCACATACTATATATGTATGTATTTCATTAATACAGATGTAGTAATAACCAATCTAATATAGTCTTGCTTCTATCATTTACTGAAAATATGAATCTATAACAATAAGCTCATACTTTTTCTGTAATTTAATAAAATCTACACATAAATCATTCTACAAGTTCAATCAGTCAAATTAAACGTATCTTTAATCATATATGTTTCATTTAATCTAGAATTCATATCTCAGCTCCTTCAAGACTTCAGATAATTTTTTCATTAAGCATTCCGATTTCATTTTAAAATCATGAAACTGTTAAACTCATGAAATTCAGAAAAAACATAAGATATTATATCCAGATTTGCATAAATAGTAAATTCTATAGCATCTTATATAGCCTTTTAAATATAACATTCAAGTAGTAACAATTTATAAAAAAATTTACAGTCTCAATTATCGGATAGTTACAGTAAGTTCATAAAAAATTTTCAATTTCCACAACTTTGCAGTACCATTTTAATTCCTTTAATTAACAAACTTACATGGCTATTACTTTAATTACCTCCCCCCCATACCTACATTTTGCATTGTCCTCAATGTAAAAGATTTGACAATAAGTATAGTAATTGTAGCAGGCATGAATATAGTTTTGTTGATTTAAAATTTAGGATAATTAATTGGTTACATACCTTGTTTCGTTTGTATCTCCTTCTACATATTCTGATTTTTGGTTCTGAAAAACTTTTCATTCACAGATAAACGCAAAATATAAAACAAAATAACATTTAACAGATATTAATAAATCAGTGTCTTGTGTGGAACCCAGGCTCCTATGCCTTTGGTGGCTCACAAGCAAACCAGTTGGTTTCCCAGAACAGATACCAACAAATTGGATTGATATTTTGTTTTTTTTTTCTTTTATAAAATAAACATGAAAACTAAAATGTTTCTAAAAATAAACGTAGAATACACAACATTAAACACACAAAATCACAGCTTAAGAACATGATTGAAAAGTAGGAACAAATGGAATAAATGTATCAGTCCAAGCAAACTTTTTAGGCATAGTTCTTCTTGCTATTAATTCTGTTTTAATGTAGTCTTGTTCCTTCTTAATTTGTAAACGTGTAATATATTATAAATTCCAAATACAAGTGTATTACCATTAATGATATGAAATGTAGAAAGGGATCCTTTTTGGTTCTAGGGTAATGTAGTAGTTTCTATTTCTACATCTATTTCAATATATTCCTCTTCCCACTTCCATTCATTTATGTCTTTCATAATCCATATTTGAAATTTCATGAGTTCATCCCACCATCTTATCAGATAAACAGTAAGATCATCATCTTCATTATACCACATTCCTATTTGAATTTTATTAAATTCTACAGATGGTGGTTTAGCTATTTCTCTCGGAATAGGTAAAATTTCTATATTTTCATCATAACTATCTATGCTTACTATGTATAAATCAGATCCAAATACTATTGATATATCTATGACTAGATATATATATCCATCAAGTATGACATGTGTTTGGTTAATTAATGATTTTCGTCCCAAAAATATCAAAATATTTTCATTCCAAGAAAATTATACACACTTAAGCGTAAATCTTCACCCCAATTTCCTATAGGTCTCCAAGAATATAATTTTTCAGGAATTGCAGAATTTTTATCAGAAAAAATCAAAGCCGATCCACAATTTATAGTTGGTACTTCAAATCTATTAGGTCTTCCTATATTCCATTCTTCTCCTGTTATAGGATTTCTTATCAAAATATCAAGTAATAATAAACTTGCATACCTTGGTTTCGTCCCGTATATGATTAATCCTTCATCTATCCCCATAATATGATCTATTCCTTCTAATGTATTGGGTGGAATTCCAGTAGTTTCTTCCATAGCTAGATATTCATGGGTATTTGAACTACAATTAAATGACCTCCATTTAAATCCATCTCTAATCTTAGTCATTTTTGCAGCTTGTAGTCTTTGAAAATATTTTTCTTCAAAATAGTCTTTAATTTCCTTTGATACACAACACAGCCTGCATAGATCTTTAGTTGATAAATTACTCAGTACTTCCCTTAGTGCATCCAACGGTAATTGCATCAATTCCATTTGTCGATTCAGTTTGAAGCTTTCCATTCAATAAATATTTGTTGTCGGATGAAGTTGAATCAGCTGCTTCTCCTTCCAGTTCCTCCAACGCATTCTCTTTTCTTTTAAAAGTGCTGGTAACTCGTAAATAACATTCTGTTTTATATATATAATGCACATCCATAAAGTGAATAAATCTCATTGCAAGAACGTGTCTTGCAACATGCATCGTAATTCCTGTTTTTATGGGTACGTGTACCACTACTAATTTCAAATTTTTGGTAACCGCTAAACCGACGAAGTTTCGTTCGTGGTTAAAAGAATAACCATTCTGCTTAACCCACAAACTAACCTTGTTGAGTTACAGATAACTCAACGGAACACAGTTGGTTACTGTTGCTAACTCCACGGACTAACTTCGTTGAGTTACAGATAACTCAATGGAGTGACCTTATATTATATTACTGACCTTGTGGAGTTACGTTTAACTCAACGAACTTACTTCGTTGAGTTAACACTTAACAACCTCTAAGTTTTACTCTCGTAAGTTCCTCTTTGCTTTTTTTTTTTCTTTTTCATTCTGCTAACTGAAATAAAGTTAAATCTATGTCATTAATGTATCATTCTAATTAAAATTTGTTTAAATCTGAACATTATATAAAGATTTAACTTGTAGGTCATTTTATGTTATGTAGAATTTACATTTTACCTTGCAACATGTAGAAATTTTTTAAGTATTTATCCTGTCATTCAGCAAATTGTAAATCTGTTAAACATTCATTCATAAAATTCCACAAAATATATATATCATTCAATAAATTCCATTCATTTCACATTCAAAACACGTATGAAAAGTATTTCTGGAAAATTATATTCATTAATATGAATCAATTTACATTACAAACACATTAGACATTTTCATACAATTTTATACAAGTAGACGAACAATACAATTTAATCTCTATTCCTAAGTTCATCTACTTCCTTCTGATGTTTTTCTAATTGAAGCTCTAATTGATTAATTCTTTCTACAGCTCCTAAAATTCCTCCAAACAGTACAGCTATTTCTGCAGCTACAAAATTTCTATATTTTTTCACTGAAATAGTTCTTGATCTAATCCTTTTTGATGTCTATTTAGTGAAATCGATACAATCCACCATTAGCAGTGGAATCAAATCTCTATGAAACAATTTTTTCTTTACTATCTTCAGCTTGGAGATAAAAATTACAGACCAATTTATTTGAATCCTATTTATAACTGCAAACGTGGCCCATTTGACAAATTGACTCAATTCTATGTCATGGTCTTGTTGTCGATAGACATTCTTAATCAAAATGTTGGCTACCATGTGTGCTTTACCATTTAAATGCTTCAATCTGTTTAATAAAGGCACACTAGGATTGATAGCTAAACAATCTTTTATTTCTTGTTTTGTCCACTCAACTGTAGTTGTGTCTTCCAAAATTTTTAGTCCTTCATTCTTTAATCCAAAAATGTTGTGGAGAAGCTCTGGTGTTATCTGTACATCAACTTCCTCCACGTTTGAAATTAATCCTCCTTCACCTTCTCTTAAATTTGCATAAAAACAGGGCACTAACTTCTCATAAACTGCATGCCCTCTTTCTTGAGAAATAAACTTCAGTAGACCTTGGAATTCAAATAAATCTTTGATATCTTGCATTCCATCCCGATTTACTGGTCTACTGTAAATAATATCGTAACCCTTAATTTCTTGATATTTGGTATAAGCTTCTTGACTCCAATAATGTACTTCATTCAAAACTATTGTTTCAGTCGGGTCAGGAAGGTGACATTGTTGTTCTAGAGGGGTTATTTCTTGATCTTCGTCTTCTATAGGCTGCATTTGAACATTCTCTACAGATTCCTGAATTTTTGTTTCTGTTTCTTTCTATGGTGGTGAGCCGGCAGAACTCTCAACTATGTCTTGAATTCTCTCCATAAATTGTTGAAGAGTTTCTTGCTCTTCAATGGAATCTGTAAAGTTATTTTTGTCCAAATGGCTTCTTTCAACCTCTTCATTTTCTGCTCTTTCTTCTTCCTCCTAACTACCGATCTGTTCTATCACTGTTCTTTCTAATTCTGTAATAGATTGGGATGGAGTCATGGGCAATTCAGTTTCTGCCCTAATTTCTGTTTCTTCTTGTACAGGTTGTAGACTAATTTCAGCCTGATTTTTTTCTTGTCTTTGCTCCTGCTGCTGCAGCTCCTGCTCCTCCTTAGAATCGGATAGTAGGTTTATAAATATTGACTCTACAGGCCTTGTTGAAATTGGTACTTCAGATTTAATTTCTTCTCTATTTTTAGGCACTTTTTCTTTTCCTTTCCTTTCTTTGATTAATTGTGCCTATTCTTCCTCTTCTTCTTTTGAAATTAAATCTACAAAAGTAGGCTTTGCAGGCCTTCGAGCCACAGGTACTGGCTCTTCCTGTTTAATTCTGTTCATAACTACTGGTCTCGAAGGACCAGCCTCAGCTTCTCTTGCAGCACTTGATTTAGCTGCTGCCTGATGCTGTTCAACTTTTATTTTATACTAGGCCCTCATCTTTTCTTCGACCCTTTTTTTCTTAATGGCATCATATAAAATATGTACCTTAGTTGTAGCTATTTCTTGAGTATCTCCTTGGTCTCTTGCTATTTTGACCAAGCTAGTAAATTCTTTCTCTTCTTCTTCACTTCTCGGCCAAGCAAATGCTACTCGTGTCAATGGCTCTATTGGCTGACTACTGTTCTTCAGCAACAAGTCTTTCAGCAGTTGGTTCCTCCTGTTCTTCAATTGCCTCTTCTTCATTTTCTTTCCTTTCTTGCTCCCAGATCGCCCATCTCGCTCATCTACAAATTCGTCATTTGAACCAAAGCTGGGACTTACGTTGGATTAATTCTAGGGCAACTTCATTACTTGGCCTTATTTTTCTTTCCTTGCTTACAGCAATTTCTGTAGCAACCTTTATTCTTGTTTCCATTATTTGAGGTATTTGTATACCCAAATCTACTAAATCTCTTCAGAAATTGAAAAGTTCCGATTCTACCTTCTGTAGCTCTTTCCCTTTTGTCGTATTTCTGATCTTTTGCTGTATGTGTCATTCTTCTGATTTCTTTTGAAATTCTGATGTGTCAACAGCCTCTTCCTAGAACTCGGGTGTCATCTTCCTCATTGTGGAGTTACACAACAACACAGAATCACTCTGATCTTAGTGTTCTAATTTCTAAATAATTTGTCGGAAAATGCCCCCAAAACCCTAGGTTTTAGTTTAAATAAGCCCTAAGTTTAGGCAGGTAATCGGGTCATTTCCTGAACCAAATATTACTATCTTATCTGCGGTCTTAGCTACAGTACTTCGTTGAGTTACAGTTAACTCAACGGAAAAAGCTCGTTGACTAACTCAAGACTCAACGGAGTAAGCTCGTTGAGTTAAGCGTAACTCAACGGACTTCCCGTACAAACAGATATAATAATAAAAATACTACAGATAATAGTTTTTTTTTTTTTACTGGTTTAACTAATACTATGTTTCGGTCAAACCTAATTTTTTTCCAGTTGAACCGATACTATGTTTCGGTAAAACCAACATTTTTTTCTGAAAATTAATATACATATTCTTTATGTTCCGGTCATACCAATGGATCCAGTCGGTTGAACTGCAACGATTTTTATATTTTTTTAATGTTTTTTTTATTATAATTTATATATAAACATAAAAATTGATTTCTTACTAAGTAAAGCTCGAGTAGTCCTCTACTCTGACTTCGTCTATGTAGGATCGTATGGCTACACAAGAGGGGGGTGAATTGTGTATTTTTAATATTTTCTGAAATATAATTGAAACTTTAAAACTCAAAAACAAGTCGAGATATTGTTTTCATAAAATCATTTTTATTCAATGTTTCAATTACAACATACAATTCAATTCTCCTCAGGAATTGTAGATGCAATTATATTTCGATACCATGTTTCATCTATACAATTTCATAACTACAAACAGAGAAAACTAATTTGCGGAATTTAAAACATTTCTCCTTTTTTGAGATCTTTCTTCTTCTTCTTCTTTCTTCTTTAGCAATTCTTCAGTGACGAATATCTTGTCTTTTTATGATTCACCGAATTTGTTTCTTCTAATATTTCAATTCTTTAGTGACGAAAATCTTACCTTTTTATGCTTCACTGAATTTTCTTCCACTTGAGAGATTTTGCCCAAAGAGGTGTTTTTGATCCCTGAAAAAAAAATTTCTTTTGGTGTGCAAGAATGGTTTGATCCTTGAAAAGATTTTTCGTTTTGTGTGCAAGGATGGTTTAATCAATGAGAACTCTATGCCTTTTATACTGTATCTTCATTTCATGCATATCGTCCATGTTTAATCACTACCAGTTTTCCACTTCTTTACATCTTTTCTTTTTCCTTCATCGAAACACACACGTTCCAACCCACGTTTATATTTCAAATTTCCTTTAATTATCAGTCTTGGATCTCTGAAAAGTTTCCTACAAAATAAATTTTCTAGTCCAAAAATTTTTCATTAGTGTAATAAGAAGTCGTTACTTTAATATTAACTAAACGAGTAACACAAGTATATATATATAACTTAACGTTTCTAACTTAACGAGTTCCTCATGTGTCATTTCACGTGACAAGTACTGTAGCTAACTCAACGAACTAAGTCTGTGGTGTTATGCTAACTCAACGAACCAACTTAACCTTTCTTTCAGAAGGTTAAACGATAACTCACCGAAAATAGTTTAAGTTTCGGATAGTTACGGATGTAAGTCATCGAAAAACTCTTTATATTATAAAACTAGTGAGACACATGTCAAGACTTGAAAACATGACTTAAGTTACCTTTCAGATAGTTACGACTGTAAGTCTCCGAAATACTTTAACTCACTGATTCAGTAATAAACAAATGTTTTTATAATAAGAATTTTACCATGTGCAAAAATAACAACTTAAGTTTATAACGCTAACCTAACGCGTTGCCTTAGTGTTCAATATAGCAACTCAACGCATTTAGTTATGTTAACTTAACGAGTTAAACATGTGCACCTCACGTGATACAATACAACATTCATAACTTATAATCTCACCACGTGTATAACACTAACTTAACGAGTTCGTCTCTTCTTTTACTCACTAATTTAACGAGTTATCACGTGACCTATTTTAACCTTTAAGACTCTAACTTAACGAGTTCTCACGTGACCTCTATACAAACAAAACTCTAACTTAACGAGTTGTCTAAACGTGCACTGTTCATGATACAGAAGATATAACTTTAAAACATATCATGCTTTTCAATAAAAATACACGTTAACTTAACGTTTAGCTAAATGAGAAATTAATGTAACGAAACGACTAGTTATTAACTTCAGATCCAATACAGACAAATATTTATATCAGTAAGCTTTTTCTGTATTAATTGATGATTTTAATTTCTTTTCACAAGCAATAGTAATTGAGCAAATATGATTATTTTCATTCAATACACATCATCAAAACAAAAATACTCAACAATCTCCCCCTTTTTGATGATGACAAAACCATATTAAATCAATTATGACTTAAGCTTATTTCTATTGTTTGTGTAAATTTTACCTCTCAGAACTAAAACTCTCAAATGTCAATAATTATATAAGTATCAGTTTTCTAATTATCATTTGTCAAATTACAATAACCATTTAAATAGCATCTCCTTTTATAATATATATATGCAATTAAGATCATAATCATCTTTTTATAATATTTCTCCCCCTTTTTGTTATTAATCAAAAAGATAATTACAGAGAATATATATATATAAGAGATATAATTACAACAACTCTTTCTGTAAACAAGAATAATAATTGAACACATTCACAGAAAAATGTATTATTCAATGAATCAAACAAATAATACAAACATTACATTTTGTATTCAGAAACAAACAAAAACAGTTATCGACCCCTCCTAAGTATATCACTTATAGCATTACATATTTTATCTCTTAGATGCCTAATATCATTTCTAATGTCGTTAAACACTGCATCTAAGTCAGGAGGTAGCTAGGTTTGCTGTCTGCTTGAACTGAATAACTTTGTTGTTGTTGTTGTATATGGTCTGTATCAGGTTGTTGTTGTTGTTGTTGTTGTCGTTGAGGTTTATGCATGGCCTGAAATTTTTGCAAATCTTTGACACTAAATGCTCTCATGCCTTAGTTTCAAAGGGTCAGTCGGATAAAGTCAATTGGCTTGCAAGGATTCTACATATAGCATCACCATAAAATAACTTTGAACTCATATGCTGTAGTTGAGACATAAAAACATCAAACCAATTTATTTGAATTCTATTCAGCAGGCCATAAGTTGCATATAAACAACTTCTGCTGACTTCCAAATTGTGTACAACTCTCTAAAATAAACTTGCATGCAATATATTTGCAATAAACCTTGCCTCTACATTCAGATTTTCCATTAATCTCATTTCAGAATATACATTTGGAATTTTTGATAAAGACTGAATGTTCCATTCCAGTTGTCTTATCATGTCAAATCTGTTGGTAACAACAACACCTTTATTCTTTAATCCTAAAACTTCAAAAATTAACTCAGGAGACAATATAAACTAATGTTCATTTATTTGAGTTTTCAGAAAATTTCCATTCTTGACCAGATTGCTATAAAAAGCTGCAATAGGCTCTGTGTATTGCTTCCATTTTGTTCCTATTGGCAAGAATTTAATGAGGCCTTGAAACTTAAACAGATCTCTTATTTCCATCAAATTTCTGAATTTTATTGGACGAGCATGTAGAATCTGACATGTAATCAGATTATTGTATTTCTGCAATGCTTCTTCAGATCTAAAATGAATTGCATTACCTTGAATTTTTAATATTGTATACAAAGAAGGTGATACCTGAAGCCGTGATTCAGAGTTTAATTCATCTTCAAGAACCTCTTCTTCAAAATGAATGTCATGTTGTTCCTCTTCCAAAATATTATCTTGAAGTTGCTCAGGTAAGCTTGATTCTTCAGCTTCAACAGTGTTAGGAACATTGTCAATATGCTCAACATTCATCTGTTCAGTCTCTATAGAATGTTCAAAGTTCAATTTTTCCACAAATTCTACAGCCGGTGTATCTGTGTAATTGTTCATTTTGTTCAATAGATAATTCCATTGATTTATGTTGTGAATTCTCAGACTCTGCTTCTATAGATTCTATAGAAGGCTAGTTAACTTTTAACTCTTCTAGAGTCTTAACATTTTCAATATCTGCTACTCCAGACAATTCAGCCTGTGAACTAGTTACTGCTTCAACATTGTCAATTATATCTGCAATAACTTGTTCAATGTCAGGTGCCTGATGCTCTGATTTGTTAATTTCTGCATCATCAGGACTTGTACTAATAGAAAAACTTGAGCTTATATTTGACTTGTATTTCTTCTCAAGCTTTCTAGCAAGGGAAAATAAAGTCTCATTATCTTCATCAGTTTTAGTGTTCGGAACTGATGAGTTTATCAGATGCACAATAAGGTACAATGTCTAGACATACATTGTCCTTTGGAAATAAATTTTCGTCTGATTTTCCTTTTTCAATAGACTTTGTTTCCTTAGACATAATTTTTCTGACTTTCTTTCTTCTATAACATTTCTGTTTCTCCTTTTCAAGTATTGCTGTTTTCTTTTCAAATTGCTCCATAACAGTTTTCTGCTTTAATTCTTCTAAGGCACTTTCTATTGCAATGGCCTTTCGAAGATTGTCAACTTTTGTTTTGTCTATAGCAATATCTAATTCTACTTATTTTGAATATAAAGGAGTAGGGATAGCTAATTCATGCTCTTCCTCAAATGCATGTAGTCTTGTACTGTTTATAGGAGTTTGAGGAGTTCTATTTGATGAACCTACACCTTTTTCCAAATATTTTGCATACTATTCCAAAAATGCAATCTCAGCACATTTCATTCTGTATTCTCTACCAAATTTACTATGAATACCCATGTATGTAATACTAGCATCATTATTTTGGAGTTTTAATTCACTATAAATTTTTGCTAACCTTTTGTCCACTCGAAATATTTTCTTGAACCAAGTACGTGGAACTTCATCATTCTCTATTTCTTTTCCTTTTACATCTCCTCTGCTTTTGCCTTTTCCTTTACCACGACCTTTGTAAAAATTGGAGACCATCGTCGCAGGTTGTAACAGCAACAAGCAGGAAAGATTTTCTTGACAAAGTTTACAAATAACGTAAGTGCCCATGTAATAAGTGTTTAAATAGGGTTTTTAGGCGTATAACTTAACGTGAAGAGAAGTCGGGTTTAGAAATTAAATAAATATTGAATAAAGTTTATTTAATCAAGATACCCGAAATATTCAAGTATAACTCGTTGAGTTAACTAACCTAACGAGTAAAATGCTGTCTAGAGGCATTTTTACACGTTACCTTATCTAACATAACATCTAGTTAGTACACTAAACAATTTTCGGATGCTTCCAAATGAAACGTTCCAAAAACAACACACATGCTAAACTTAACATTATCTTGAGAACATTGTAAACTATTTGAACATTTTGTCCTTTGAATCTAAAATAGTTTATTTGTCTTTTTAAATTATTTCATTAAGATTTTAAGAGGACATTAATTCAGATTAACTAAGATTTGTATTCTAAATTATATTAATCTGTTTTCGACATTGTTAATCCTCCTCCTACAAATATACTTCAAATATATTCAATCAACATACAAAATATACTTGTAGTGACAATAGATGTTAAATATAACTATACTTTTAAATTTTCTTTTCAGAGACTTCCGTTATCCTGACATCATCAAAAATGATTTCCAGAATCAATTCCAACTGTATATGAATCAAAATACAACTTTGAACTCAATGTGATTAATTCAAGGAGAATAAAAGAATGTATCCCAAATAAACGTTTTCAAAAGTACTAATGTTGATTCAATAAATCAGTAGTCATATTGGTAGAAACTATATGCGATTCAAAGATATCTGTAATTAATGAAACAACTTTTTTTTTTCAAAACAGTAAATATTGATAATTTTCTTTAAAAGATAGTTTGAAAAGCTTGAATCATACAAGAGCTTTCTAATGTACCCATGTAATGAACTTTCAGTCAACAATCCCAGATCTGATTAGGACCTTAGGTTGCCAGATTTAAAGAATCCTTTTTCAGGACAACAATCCTTACATACCTATCTGCTCAAGTACAAAAGGCTTGTGATCAAACTGATCAATAAACTCTCAAAGATTTTCACTTTGTAAGCACTTTTCATTTTAAGCACAGTATATATGTATTCCATTAATACAGATGCAATAAAACACAAATCTCATACAATTTTTACTTCTATGATTGTATTGAGAATATGAATCAGTTTCAATAAGCTTATACTTTTGATTAACGATTTAAGATGAGTTACATATAACTTATTCTACAAGCTTAATCAATGAAGTCAAATTTATGCATGATCATATGCATTTTCCTTGATTCAAAGAAAACATTTAATCAAAATTTCAGAATGTCAAAAGTATTTAATGCTTTTCATTTACATTTCCACTTAAAATCGTAAAAACCATTAAAATTGATAAACTACTTAAAATTAATAAGATACTACTATGATTTTACAATAAATACATAGTATCTTAAGTAGTAGTTTAGATATTACTTTAGATATTTATAATAATTATATAATATCTATGAGGTGAATAACATCATCAATAATATTTATCTTTTTATGTGGAGTTTAAGCATTTTACACATCACATAGCCTACAAATACCTAAATTTAATCTAATGTTGCAGAATGTATTTTTGTCTAGAGGTTTTGTAAATATATCAGCTAATTGATATTTACTAGACACAAATTCTAATTTAATTTTTCCTTTAATTACGTTATCTCTTAGAAAATGATGTCTAACCTCTATATGTTTTGCTCTTGAATGTAATACAGGATTTTTGGAAAGATTTATTGCAGAACAACTGTCACAATAAATCTCAGTTGTATCATAAGATAATCCAAAATCTTCTAAAGTTTGCCTTATCCACAGAATCTGAGTGCAGCACAGTGCAACAGCAACATATTCAGCTTCTGTAGTAGAAAGTGCTACATAGTTTTATTTTTTACTAAACCATGACACCAAATTATTTCCCAATAATTGACATGTGCCACTGGTATTCTTTCTATCAGATTTAGATCCTGCATAATCAGCATCAGTATATCCTATAAGATCTATTGAACTATCCTTAGAACAATACAGTCCGAAATTTTTAGTTCCTTGTATATATCTAAATATTTTTTTAACAGCAATTAAGTGTGATTCTTTAGGATTAGATTGAAATCTAGCACAAACACACACAGCAAACATAATATCAGGTCTACTAGCAGTCAAATAAAGTAAAGAATCAATCATACTTCTGTATTTTCTTTGATCTATAGATTTTCCTATGTCATCAAAATTTAACTTTAAAGTACTACTCATTGGAGTTCCTCGAATCCTTGTATCATTAAAATTAAATTTCTTAATCATTTCATCTACATATTTTTCCTAATTTAAAAATATACCTTTATCCATTTGCTTAATTTGAAGTCCTAGAAAATATGAAAGTTCTCCTATCATACTCATTTCAAACTGATTAGTCATCTCTTTAGAGAATATTTCTATCAACTTATCAGAGGTTGCTCCAAAGATTATATCATCCATGTATATTTGAACAACAATCTGATCTTTACCATCTCTCTTAATAAATAGAGTATGATCCACTTTTCTCATGATATACCCTTTTTCTATTAAAAAAATAGACAATCATTCATACCATGATCTAGGTGCTTGCTTCAAACCATATAAGGCTTTCTTCAATTTATACACAAAGTCAGGATTTTTAATATCTTCAAATCCAGGTGGTTGTTTTACATAGACTTCTTCATTAATTAAAACATTTAGAAATGCACTCTTTACATCCATTTGATATAATTTAAAATCCATATAACAAGCATAAGCTAATAATATTCTAATACTTTCTAACCTAGCCATAGGAGCAAATGTTTCATCATAATCTAATCCTTCTTCTTGTGTATACCCTTGTGCAATTAATCTAGCTTTATTCCTTATAATTTGACCAGTTTCGTTAGTTTTGTTTCTAAAGATCCACTTCGTACCTATTATGGACTGATTTTCTAGTGGAGAGACTAATTCCCATACATCATTTCTGATGAATTGATTTAGTTCTTCTTGCATTGACACTATCCAATTTTCATTAGATAATGCTTCTTGTATATTCCTTGGTTCCACCATAGAAACAAACATACACATATTATTTAAATTTACTGAAGCTTTAGTTTTAACTCCCTCATTAATATTACCAATGACTTGAGTGATGGGATGTGATGAAGAATAACGCAAATTTCTTTGATTTTCCTCAATATTCTCATCAACATCAGAAGGTACATCACTTTCATCATTAGTTTGATCATTGAAGTTCATATTTTTGATTTTCTCAGATAAATCATCAATCTCTCTATTGATCTCTAACTCATTTGGAAAATTGATCATATCATCATTATCAGCTTTAGATTGAGATTCTCTAAGAGAATTTTCATTGAAGCTTACATGGGGGGTTTCTTCAATAGTCCTAGAAGTCTTGTTGTATAGGCTTTACTTCTAGTAGAGTAACCTACAAAAATTCCTTCATCTGATTTGGCTTGAAATTTATCCCTTTTATCCTTAGTATTTAGAATAAAACACTTGAAGCCAAATGGTTTCATATAGGAAATTTTTGGAACCCTATTAAACATAATTTCAAAAGGAGTTTTATTAACATGAGGTCTTAAATGACTTCTGTTAATAACATAACAAGCTGTATTTACTGCTTCAGCCCAAAGATTTTGAGGTAACTTATGTTCATTCAACATAGTTCTGGCTATTTCTTGAAGTGATCTATTCTTTCTCTCAACAACACCATGTTGACACGATGCTCTTGTAAAAGAAAATCTGTGATCAATGCCATGCTCATTACAATAGTTATCCATTTGATCATTATCAAATTCAGTTCTATGATCACTCCTAAGTTTTTGAATAGAGATACTCTACTCATTTTGAACAAAATTGCAAAACATTTTAAATTTTTCAAAAACTTCTATCTTAGATGCTAGAAAATATACCTAAGTGTATTTAGAGAAGTCATTTATTAAAACAAATACATACTGTTTACCACCAAGACTCATGATTCTTGTTGGTCCAAATAGATCCATATGTATAAGTTCTAAGACTCTCTTGCTTGAAATATCAGTTTTGGATTTAAAAGAGTTTTTGTGAAGTTTACCTAACTCACATGCATCACACATAAAGTCCTTTGAGTATTTAATCTTTGGTAAACCTCTCACTAAATGTTTTCTAGATAGTTTATGTAACAGTTTCATATTTATATGCCCAATCCTTCTATGCCATAGATATGCATCACTAGTTTCAGCTAGCAAACATGAATTTAAATCAACTGCACTAGAAGGTAAAAATAAAATACAAACAGAACCTTTTCTTTTAGCAATAAACTTAATTTCATCTGTATTTTTATCAATTATTTTGCATACATTATCTTCAAACACTACATAATATCCATTTTCAATTAGTTTTATGACACTCAGCAAATTAAATTCTAGGTTTTCTACATATAGTACATTCGAAATAACACAAGTAGGAGTTATTTGAACATTGCCCATACCTATGATTTTATCTTTGCTTTTGTTTCCAATTGTTACACTTTCTTTCATGGTATTTGTAAAATTTTGTAATAAACTTTTTTGTCTGGTCATGTGACTTGATGCTCCACTATCCAAGATCCATTTTGATGTTGTTTCCTCCTGCAATACAAATTAAGAAAAACTTTTTCTTGGTACCCAATGTTGTTGAGGACCAAGTTCATTAAACGCATATTTCTTCTTTTTGTTTAAAAATAGTTTAACATTATCATTTATATTCTTATTAGTTGTAAGTACTATTGATTTATCATTAGCTTTATACTCACATATAGCATTATTACTTTTACAATCATTCTTTTTGTTTTCAGATGTTGTATAATCAAGACCAAACAGATTTTTATCAGATGTTAATTTATTTTGGTCATGCTTATACATTTCAGTAAGTTCATACCAAGATTTTGTACTTGTATTAACATTTTCCGTACATACAAAATCTTTTTCTGCACAAGAATTTTTAGTTTTATCACATGCAGAATGAGTAATTGGTCTAATACCAGTGTATTGATTTACATGCTCAGGTTTTTGAATTTTCAGTTTACTACAATTGTCTGAAATTTTAGAAACATTAGGAACTGAATTTCCAGAACAAGAAACAAGATTTTTAGAAACATTTATAGTCATGTTAGAAGTACAATTGACAAATCACATTGATTTATATTATTACTACATGATTCATCCCTTGAAGTACCTACTTCTACATATTTATTACCTTGTTTTATAATAAAAGGAATTTTAGTCTTAGATTTACTTGAACTGCAACTAATAAATCCTTTATTGGCTTGAGATTTAGGATAATCAAATCCTAAGCCAAATTTATAAGACACCATAGGGGTACTAGTTAGTTTGTCTAACATAGTTTGACTTAAATTCCATTTCTCAATGGTAAAATTTAAATCTTGCTCTCTCAGTTTTAATTTATCTATCTCTAATTCAAGTTCATTTATATTGTTTCTCAACATTTCATTTTCAGATTCTATCTTTAATTTTTCAGCATTTATATTCTATATTTGTTCATGCAAGATACATTCATTAAATCTAAATTTTTGCAAATCTCTAGCATGATTTTCATTATCACATTTAAACTTTTCTAATATAGTAGACAGGAAACAATTTTCTTCTTCCATAATGGATGAAGATTTTCTAATATTTTTATTTTCTAGTTTACATACTTTAAGTTTTTGTAATAATGCATGATAAGCACATAATAATTCATCAAAGTTGAAATTTGAATGATTTTCAGGATCAGATATTACCTTAGACTCATCTGCCATGAAGCACACATGAGCAACGTCTTCTAATTCTTGTTCTCCTTCTGAATGTGAAGATTTTGATGCTGATTCTTCAAATTCAGACTCTTCAGATGTGTCATCCCAAGTGACCTTCAAAGCCTTTTTCTTGTAAAACTTTTTCTGAGTTTTTTGAGCCATCATCTTTTGATTTGTCCTACTTTACTTTTCATTTTTCCTCATAGGACAATCTAAAGAAAGATGTCCAGGTTTCTTACAGTTGTAACATACATACTTTCTGGATGAAGAATTCTTGTCATTTAGTGATTTTGACGTTTAGGGTTTATCATTTTTGTTCCTTTGTTGTTTCCTAGCTTTCCATGCTTTCTTGAATTTCCTAGTCA
The DNA here is from genome assembly GCA_036874045.1 of Cymodocea nodosa. Lineage (NCBI taxonomy): Eukaryota > Viridiplantae > Streptophyta > Magnoliopsida > Alismatales > Cymodoceaceae > Cymodocea > Cymodocea nodosa. The sequence continues at coordinate 2,969,098 of CM072345.1, forward strand.
GCAAAAGCAAATCCTCGTCAGAATCAATAGATATATCAGAATCTGAATTAATTTCGAAGGCTATTTCTTTCTTCATTTTTAGTTTGTTGTGACTTAGTGATTCATTTAATTGAACTTCATAAGCCGTTAAATTTCCTATAAGTTCATTCATAGTATAAACATTTAAATCTCGTGATTCCTCAATTGATGTTACTTTCTAAGACCATTTAGAACTTAAGGATCTGAAAATTTTTCTCACCAAATCCTTCTGTTCAAAATTCTTTCCTAAACATTTTAAAGAGTTTATGATATCAAGAAATTTGGAAAATATCTCAGAAATATTTTCGTCTTCATGCATCTTAAAGAGTTCATACTTATGAATCAACATGTTTATTTTAGTCTCTTTAACTTGAGAAGTACCTTCATGTGAAACTTCTAATGCATGTCACATCTCATAAGCAGATTTATATGCCGACACTTTACTAAACTGTTCATAACTCAATGCACAAAATAAAATATTTAAGCCCTTAGCATTCAGAGTTTTATTTTCTTTTTCAGTAATTGTCCAAGTATTATAAGGAGTAGTTAACAGAGTATATGGTTTAGAAATCATGAACCACAACTTATGATCTATACTTTGAAGAAAAATAGTCATCCTATATTTTCAATATTGAAAATGTATTCCATCAAATAAAGGAGGACAATTAAGATTTTGGACTTCATATAAAGAAAAATTACCATTTCCAGTAGCCATCTTACCTTAAATTTTTCAACCTATTTGATTTTAAACAGTTTGAAAGCTTTAAAACAACTTGAGCCTTAAATCAAGAAAGTTAAACGTATGCTCAGATATTAATTTCTGTTTAAAAACAAGGAAGTTAGAATAAGCAATGATATTAAATAAGTTGGCATAGATTTTATATCAAAGATTATTAACAAAGCTCTAATACCACTTGTAGGATCGTATGGCTACACAAGAGGGGGGTGAATTGTGTATTTTTAATATTTTCTGAAATATAATTGAAACTTTAAAACTCAAAAACAAGTCGAGACATTGTTTTCATAAAATCATTTTTATTCAAGGTTTCAATTACAATATACAATTCAATTCTCCTATGAAATTGTAGATGCAATTATATTTCGATACCATGTATCATTTAAACAATTTCATAACTACAAACAGAGAAAACTAATTTGTGGAATTTAAAACCTTTCTCCCTGTTTGAGATCTTTCTTCTTCTTCTTTTTCTTCTTCAGCAATTCTTTAGTGATGAATATCTTGTCTTTTCATGCTTCACCGAATTTACTTTCTTCTGATACTTCAAATCTTTAGTGACGAAAATCTTACCTTTTTATGCTTCACTTAATTTTCTTCCTTCTGATACTTCAAATATTCAGTGACGAAAATCTTACCTTTTTTTGCTTCACTGAACTTTCTTCCACTTGAGAGATTTTGCCCGAAGAGGTGTTTTTGATCCTTGAAAAAGATTTTTCTTTTGGTGTGTAGGGATGGTTTGATCCTTGAAAAGATTTTTCGTTTTGTGTGCAAGGATGGTTTGATCAACGAGAACTCTATGCCTTTTATATTGTATCTTCATTTCATGCATATCCTCCACGTTTAATCACTACAGTTTTCCACTTCTCCATGTCTTTTCTTTTTCCTTCATCGAAACACACATGTTCCTACCCACATTTATATTTCGAATTTCCTTTAATCATCAGTCTTGGATCTCTGAAAATTTTCCTGCAAAATAAATTTTCTCGTCCAAAAGTTTTTCATCAATGTAATAAGAAGTCGTTACTTTAATGTTAACTAAACGAGTAACACAAGTATATATATATAATTTCTAACTTAACGAGTTCACCATGTGCCATTTCATGTGACAAGTACTGTAGCTAACTCAACGAACTAAGTCTGTGGTGTTATGCTATCTCAACGAACCATCTCCGTTGTGTTATGATAACTCAACGAACCAGCTTAACCTTTCTTTCGAAAGGTTAAACGACAACTCACCGAATCAGTAATATACAAATGTTTTTATAATAAGAATTTTACCATGTGCAAAAATAACAACTTAAGTTTATAACGCTAACCTAACGCGTTGCCTTAGTGTTCAATATAGCAACTCAACGCATTTAGTTATGTTAACTTAACGAGTTAAACATGTGCGTCTCACGTGATACAATACAACATTCGTAACTTATAATTTCACCACGTGTATAACACTAATTTAACGAGTTCGTCTCTTCTTTTACTCACTAACTTAACGAGTTATCACGTGGCCTATTTTAACCTTTAAGCCTCTAACTTAACGAGTTCTCACGTGACCTCTATACAAACAAAACTCTAACTTAACGAGTTGTCTAAACGTGCACTATTCATGATACAGAAGATCTAACTTTAAAACATATCATGCTTTTCAATAAAACCACACGTTAACTTAACGTTTAGCTAAATGAGAAATTAATGCAACGAAATGACTAGTTATTAACTTCAGATCCAATACAGACAAGTATTTATATCAGTAAGCTTTTTCTGTATTAATTGATGATTTTAATTTCTTTTCACAAGCAATAGTAATTGAGCAAATATGATTATTTTCATTCAGCACATATCATCAAAACAAAAATACTCAACAATTTTGATACGATGTTTCATCTATACAATTTCATAACTACAAACAGAGAAAACTAATATGCGGAATTTAAAACATTTCTCCCTATTTGGGATCTTTCTTCTTCTTCTTCTTTCTTCTTAAGCAATTCTTCAGTGATGAATATCTTATTTTTTTATGCTTCACCGAATTTGTTTCTTCTTATACTTCAATTCTTCAGTGACGAAAATCTTACCTTTTTGTGCTTCACTTAATTTTCTTCCACTTGAGAAATTTTGCCCAAAGAAGTGTTTTTGATCCTGGAAAAAGATTTTTCTTTTGGTGTGCAGGGATGGTTTGATCCTTGAAAAGATTTTTTATTTTGTGTGCAAGGATGGTTTGATCAACGAGAATTCTATGCCTTTTATACTGTATCTTCATTTCATGCATATCCTCCACGTTTAATCACTACCAATTTTCCACTTCTCCACATCTTTTCTTTTTCCTTCATCAAAACACACACGTTCCAACCCACGTTTATATTTCGAATTTCCTTTAATCATCAATCTTCGATCTCTGAAAATTTTCCTGCAAAATAAACTCTCGTCCAAAAATTTTTCATCTGTGTAATAAGAAGTCAGTACTTTAATGTTAACTAAACGAGTAACACAAGTATATATATATAACCTAACGTTTCTAACTTAATGAGTTCCTCATGTGCCATTTCACGTGACAAGTACTGTAGCTAACTAAACGAACTAAGTCTGTGGTGTTATGCTAACTCAACGAACCAGCTTAACCTTTCTTTCGGAAGGTTAAACGATAACTCACCGAAAACAATTTAAGTTTCGGATAGTTACGAATGTAAGTCATCGAAAAACTCTTTATATTATAAAACTAGTGAGACACGTGTCAAGACCTGAAAACATGACTTAAGTTACCTTTCGGATAGTTACGATTGTAAGTGTTTGAAAATCTTTAACTCACTAATTCAGTAGTAAACAAATATTTTTATATTAAGAATTTTACCACGTGCAAAAATAACAACTTAAGTTTATAACGCTAACCTAACGCGTTGCCTTAGTGTTGTTCAATATAGCAACTCAACGTGTTTAGTTATGTTAACTTAACGAGTTAAACATGTGCACCTCACGTGATACAATACAACATTCGTAACTTATAATCTCACCACGTGTATAACACTAACTTAACGAGTTTGTCTCTTCTTTTACTCACTAACTTAACGAGTTATCACGTGACCTATTTTAACCTTTAAGCATCTAACTTAACGAGTTCTCACGTGACCTCTATACAAACAAAACTCTAACTTAACGAGTTGTCTAAACGTGCACTGTTCATGATACGGAAGATATAACTTTAAAACATATCATGCTTTTCAATAAAAACACACGCTAACTTAACGTTTAGCTAAATGGGAAATTAATGCAACGAAACAACTAGTTATTAACTTCAGATCCAATATAGACAAGTATTTATATCAGTAAGCTTTTTCTGTATTAATTGATGATTTTAATTTCTTTTCACAAGCAATAGTAATTGAGCAAATATGATTATTTTCATTCAGCACACATCATCAAAACAAAAATACTCAACATTCTATAATTCCAAAGGAGCTTTTTGGTGTTTTCAGAATAGGTCTAAGTCTTTGTCCATTTAATTTAAATATATTCTGATTTTTAGGATTTCCAATTTCAATAACTCCATAAGGATAAATATTTCGAACTATGTAAGGTCCTGCCCATCTAGATCTTAATTTTCTTGGATGGTTATGGAGTCTAGCCATATAAAGATATACCTCTTGTCCTATTTCAAAGCTTTTTGGAATAATTTTTCTGTCATGTCATAATTTCATTTTCTCTTTTTCTTTTATAGTCTTCAAATAAGCTTCATTTCTAAATTCTTCTAATTCAATTAATTACATTTTTCTATTTTCAGCAGCTTGATTTAAATTATTGTTCAGAGTTTTTAATGCCCAATAAGCTTTATGTTCTATTTCAGTAGGTAAATGACAACTTTTTCCATATACTAGCCTAAAAGGTGACATACCTAAGCTTGTTTTATAAGCAGTTCTATAAGCCCAAAGTGCATCTATCAATCTATTAGCACAATCTGTTCTAATAGGATTTACTACTTTTTCTAAGATTAATTTAATTTGTTTGTTTGCACTTTCTACTCGTCCACTTGTTTGCGGATGATATGATGTTGCAATTTTGTGGTTTACTCCATATTTCTTCATTAAGGCTTCAAAACTTCTATTATAGAAATGAGTTCCTCTATCATTGATAATAGTTTTAGGTATTCCAAATCTGGCAAATATATTGGTTCTTATAAATTGTATTGTCACTTTGTTGTTATTAGTTTTTGTAGGAATAACTTCTATCCATTTAGATACATAATCCACCCCCAACAATATGTAATTAAATTGATTAGACATAGGAAATGGACCCATAAAATCTATTCCCCACACATCAAAGATTTCAACCTCAATAATAGGATTAAGAGGCATTGTAAAGTTAAGATTTGTGCATTTTATTATATGTTAAAGCATGCATTTTATGGATTACAAGTGCATAGTATATGATTTTTATATTGAATTACATGAAAGTTATATTTTTAGGCTATGCATGTTTTTAGGAATTAAAAATGAAATAATGCACAAATTTACCTTTAACAGAATTAATGTTAAGTTTAATAGCCCACGTGTAGACACTTAGTTATTTAGGATAAATTACATGGAACACAATTGTATTGCATGCATGATCTTCACTTATCAATTTCACTTATGCTTTTCAAAGATTTAGTATTAAGATATAAAAGTGATGCATGATAAGAATATAAGATTATACTTTCATCATCTTAATGAAATATTGTTATAGATGCACCTATAATAATTGTCTTAATTATTCATGACATAATTCTACATGTGATTGAATAATCTTAATTTGTGTATGAGTTTTTATTGATGAAAATAGGTGACATCAAGGGATTATAAGAGGGTTAAATCTCAGCCCTTGGATGATGTATCAAAAGGTAAAATGGGCTGGGATAAATCTCACCCATTGGATCAATCTTGGAAGACCAAGAGTCACCAATATTAATAGGAGTAAGCCTCACGTCGGAAGCATCTCTTCTCATTTTCTTCCATTCCAGCCGACGGTTCGCTTCTCCAAGGACTCCTCTTCTCGTGGCTGAAGGTGGACACTCAAGGGTGTCATTCCCTCTCTCAAACCAACATCATATCTCTCTTTTTCCATCTTGATTCACATCCTCAATGGGTTTCCAAGGGTGATGGCTGTGGCTGTCTTGGTGGAGGAAGCTTGGACGGCTAGTGGAAGTGGTGTTTGACGTGGATTTGGGTGGTTCCAAGGAGCATCTTCAGAAGTAAAGGAGGGGCTGGAAACTCTATTTTGACGTCCAAGGGAAGTGGAAGGAGGCTGAGTGCTCTTACTCTTGCAACCGTGGAAGGCCCTTACTATAGGTGACGTTCCAAGGGGTGAGACCTTAGGAAAACATGGCTGAAGAGTGTGGTTTCATCCAACCACAGATCCATTGCTGAGGAAGGGGTGTTCTTCAAGGTATGAGTGAGATTTGAGAGAGATCCCTATGTATATTTTATGTTCATGTTGTGTATGTATGCATAGGTATGTTGTTTCATATTTTCATATTATGTTTGTATACGTTTGTGTTGTTTGAATGTTATTGCATTGCATTTCAGTGTAGTTTTCATGTAGTTAATTAATTCCAGATGTTATCTTGATGTGGATTCTGGTTTAAACGTGGTTTTCATCTTGTTTATATGTGCATATCATGGGTGTAAATAAGATGTTCGATGAAATGGTTGCTTATGCAATAAGGGGAACCGTGTACAGAGTTTAGGTATTTTTATTATTTCAATTCTCTCAGCTCAGACATCGGTTTTGAATAATTCTTGATGTAATCTCATGTATTTTTGAGTCTACTTACCAATGGTTTTGGTTTAGTAATTTTTGGAGATCATTTGACTGGTATTTTCTATTTAAGTGTTGACAGGTGTTTCTGACCTGGACGCAAGTTCTAGGTAGAGTTTTTGAACGTCTTTGATTATCAATTTCTCGGAGTACAAATTGTATTTTTATGATCTGTAAAATGGGTTTTTGAGATGACGAAGTTAAAGTACATTGAGATTTTGTTTCACGTAATTTCATAAAGGAGTCAGGAAGATATGAATTTTATTGTGAAGTCGTGCAATCTATGTTTTGATCTCCGCTTGTTGCACATCTGTGTTAGATTCGTCACTAATAATTCTATGGTTTGAATTAGATCTCGAAATTATGCTATATTTTTATATCTTTTAAAATCCTTTCCAAATCATATTTTTACATGATTTTTCAGTGAGTATTTTGGGAAGAAATGATTTCCATAAGTGGATGCAAATTCTGCAATTTCAAGAGTTCTTTTAGAGTTACGAATGAGATTGTATGGAAGTGTTTTTCAAGTAATTAAATTAACTAGTTAATCACATATGTATAATTTCTAATATAATTACCAATCATAGTGCTAACTTTTGTTTTGATAAGAGTAGGATGTATAAAACGTTTTCAGGTTATGTTATGACATAAGTCAAGTAATTAATCTAATAAAAGTTATTTAGACCAACTCCCTGTGGAAATGACCTGTACTTGCACCGCTTAATACAATAGGCAACATGCGCTTGCGGTTAAATTATAAATGTAAAACTTGTGCTTTATTGACACACGTTTCATCCTTACAAGTTTTTGGCGCCATTGCCAGGGAGTTTGGTGCTTTTAAATTGTTTATTGGATGAGTACTGGATTTAATGTCATTTACATGATGCTAGTTTTATTTAGATTTTTATTCTCGTGTTTCTTCTACAAGGAAATGGGTGTAAGGAGTGTACAATCCATGCATTCATCTTTCTTGATGCTTGAATGACTTGTCACACATTTATTTAAGTATACATATTGGTGATAAGTAGCTTAATGGAGTAATGATAATCTTTGTGCACAAATTATTAAGACAGAATCTGCTTGTCTGGAAAATTTAAATTTTTGATGTGCACGAGATTAGAACTCATTTTTAGGAAAATTTTTCATGAATACTTGGGTTTTGAGATTTCCTTTGTGTACTTATGCATAAAATTCTGATTAGTATGTTTAAAGATAAAAATCGTAGAATATAGAGATGTTATATAGAATTCTAGGTCAGTTTCTACTAATGAATTTTTAAAATACGCTATTATGAACGTACTTAAAATTTAATTCAGTGATTTTTCCCGAAAAGTAGATGAAATTATCTTTCCAACGAGTATTTACACGTTTCATTTGGAGTTACGTAGAATTTTGTGTGATTTTTTTTAATTTGACATGTGAGATTTAATCGTTGTTAGGAGGATCGGATGGTTAAGGTTGTAACTATCCGACCTTCATGAAGAAATTGGATAGTTACGACATAACTATCTGACGTTCATGACAAAATTGGATAGTTATGACATAACTATCCGATTTTCGTCCCCGATTGGTAAGTATTTGATTTTTGACCGGTAAGTATCCGATCTTCATCCCTAACACATAAGTATCTGACGTTCATGACAAAATCAGATAGTTATGACATAACTATCCGATTTTCGTCCCCGACCCATAACTATCCGATGTTTCAACCGGAAGACACCTGTAAGTATCCGACGTTCATGACAAAATCGGATAGTTATGACATAACTATCTGATTTTCATCCCTAACCGGTAAGTATCCGATTTTTCGACCGGAACACACCCGTAACTATTCGATTTTGTAAATAACAATCGGATAGTTAGGGTGAAGTATCCGATGTCTATCGGATGGTTATTTTTCTAGGCAGAATTTTCATAACATGCACGAGTATATTTGGAACTGTAGTTACATGTATAAATAAAATTTATTTTTGAAATTTTTTTTTTCTTTTCATTAAACTACAATAGTTTACCTTTCCAACAAAGTATTATATGCTATAGTTGAATTTATATACATTTCTGGAGAATTTTTTCTAAAATGGCATGTTCTGCAGATTACGAACTCTAAGTCATTTGAGTTTCATACGATTTTGATAATACTTCAGTTTTTGAAATTTTTATCTCTTATTTTTCTTAGAAACTAGAAGTAATTATCTTTCATCCAAATATTTTGATGGTTGACAGAGGCTTCCTCCTTTGACAAAAAGTCTTCTACGTCTCAATCATCATTTGTCAGTGTCTTTCTGGTTCCTTTCACTCTTCATAAGTCTCCCCTTTTCTTGGTTTCGTTTGCCGCAAAAGAGACCCCATTGGGCATGCCTCCATGCTTCCATGGCTTACGACAACAGAATTGAGATTCTGGGGGCAGCCATACAGTACTCGAGTCCTCGAGGGCTTCTCTATGATCTTTACTCACTCCTTGAGCCCAAAGCCCGTATTCAAAAAAGTAGGGCTTTAGGGCTCTTGAGAGAGAGAATGATCTAAACCCCGAAGGGGAATGTACCAAGTACCTGATCACCGAAGGGAGAGGGCTTCCCTCGAAACCCGAAGGGAATGCTCCTAGCACTAGAGACCCGAGAGGGCGAGGGCTTCCATCGAAACCCGAAGGGACTAGCAAAAGAAGTTTCCCGGAGTTAGAAGCAGTCAGGAGAATCTAGTAGGTCGTGATGAGAGGGTAACCTAAGACTAGTGACCTGCTTACCGCTGATGAGAGGGACAGGCTAGATGGACCGGGGAGATGAGGGACAAAAGAGCTACTATTGAAGCAGGAAGCATAAGTCGGAGGACCTCTAAGGAAACCCACCGTATATTCCATGTTACCGACATCTAAGGATCATTCGATCTCATCAACGGAAGAATGTGGATTTTTTAAGGTTCAGTCTTTTCAAGAATAATCGAGTGAACTTGAGGAACTTGCCAGGATGGCTTGGTAAGCAAGCAACCTATTATGTAGGCACCAACTCCCAGTTCTTTCTAGCTGCATGGTGGAAGGTACCAGAAGCTGGAACCATTCGCATCCAAGTCTCTGAGCAGGACAAAGCATTGCATGCAGGTAACTCTGTCTAGAACCATCTTAGAACGAATTAGCTTGGTTCTTTATATCAAGACGGATCTTGAAAATGAAGCTTTCCCGCGTCGCAACCACATAACCACCTTTTTACTTCTCGGGAACCACTGGAGCGCTCAACACCAAAAGGAGCAAATCTCATTGATTTGATTATAGGATCAAGCAGCGCATAAAAAAGGGCTGGCCTGTCAAAAGTCTGGCTCCTTCGCGAACGAAGTTCAGAATCTACAAGAGTTCTAAGAACGAAGGGAGTGTACAACTACAACGTCGCCCCACTTTTTTGTTATTACTTCTACAGGATCCATGATGTCATTCCTTGCGACAACCATTGGAATATTACAGAACGATCTAAAGAGGGTCATAGCTTATTCAACTTGTAGTCAATTAGGCTATATGATCTTTGCTTGTGGCATCTCAGAATATTCGGTGGGAGTCTTTCACTTAATGAATCACGCATTTTTCAAAGCCCTATTCCTGAGTGTGGGTTCGGTGATTCATGCCATATCGGATGAGCAAGATATGCGGAAGATAGGGGGGCTTGTCTCCTCTTTCTCTTTTACCTATGCTATTATGCTCATAGGCAGCTTATCTCTAATTGGATCTCCTTTTCTAACTGGATTTTATTCCAAGGATGTGATCTTAGAGCTCGCTTACACTAAGTATACCATCAGTGGGAACTTTGCTTTCTGGTTGGGAAGTGTCTCTATCCTTTTCACTTCTTATTAATCTTTTCGTTTACTTTTTTGGACATTTCTAGTACCAACCAATTCATTTGGGCGAGGCATCGTAAGATGTCATGATGCGCCCATTCCTATGGCCATTCCTTCAATACTTCTAGCTCTCGGGAATCTCTTTGTAGGATACTTGGCCAAAGTGTGACCCGTTAGCCCATAAGTCAATACTGTGACGAAGCGGCTGTTGCTCACCTGACATGATCGTACGAGGTCACAATTCACCCAACACGATCATCCGGGGTGAACAAGAATTGGGGATCGGATGCGGGCGAAATTCCCGCCAATGGCTGAGATGTTCAGTCGACTCCCTCCCCTTAACCCCCTTACCCTTACACGAGTGAGCAGAAAAGGGAGGAGGAAAGAGGCTAAAAATAATTAAAATAATAATTATAATAATTTTTGGTTCTTTTTATTTATTCTTAGCGGAAGTGCGATGTGTTTAGAAACTCGGGATTGTAAATGGATTCGAGTACCATTCTAATCGCTTCTTTAATGATCTTTTCTATAGGTAGAACTACTATGAGCGATATAAACTTCGATCCTTATTTCTTGTTGTTTATAAACTCCCCCGGGGGGTAGGGGGAAAGCCAACCCTTTTTTTGCTCCCTCTATTGATAGATCAAGGGCCCTCCAGCCAGCCTGAACGAAACGATCTTTCCAATTTTCTTTTTCAAAGGGACTGGTGCCAACTAAGAGAGGGTGGGGCTCTCTCAAACCATTCTGAAGAGCCAAGATGAAGTCCATAGAGACACTCTCCCATGGTCTTTCAAACAAGACATGTCCTAACGTGGGCCTCCACATCATCTCTCATCTGAGGCCAGTAATAAGTTGATTCTAGCAAGGTAAGCGTGCGACCTTGCCCTGGGTGTCCAGCCCATCTTGTGTCATGACACTCCTTGATCAGTTCCCTCCTTAGGTTTCCCCACTTAGGCACAAAGAGCCGATCTCCCAAGGGAGAAGACTAGCCCATCCCGTTTGGTCTTTCCTACTTGAACCATCTCCATCAAACTCTTAGTGGGTCCTTTTCCATTCCTCGGTCTAGGACGGGTCGACTAACTACTGCCAACCCCCAACCCTTCCGACTTAATGCAGCCTGATTAGTTTTTCCTGGCCATGTTGAACTCAGCTAAGAAGTCCTACCGCCTTGCTTGCTTAGGACTTAGCCTTGTCTGAGACTGGAAGTAGCTAGTGGCTATGTTGTCCGTCTTTACCACGAACTTGGACCTAAGTAAATAGTGAGGCCATGTCCTTAGGCAATGTACAACCGCAGTCATCTCCTTTTCTTGCACCGTATATTGCTTCTCGGTGTCATTGAGCTTCCTACTCTCATAGGCTATATAATAGGGTTGTCCATCCTGCATGAGAACTCATCTAATAGCGAAATCAGATGCATCTGTCCTCAAATGGCCTGCTATGATCTGGCAAGCTCAAAACCGACTCTTCGGTGACTGCCTTCTTCAAATCATCAAAGGCATGTTGGCACTCCCTTATTCCCTTAAAGCCAGTGCCATGGGGCATTCTTCTTTAGTAGGTCAGTTAGGGGTGCTGCCCGACCCGAGTACCCCTTAATGAATCGTCTATAGTCGTTAACCAAGCCCACAAAAGACCTTGACTCTGTCACCTTAGTGGGTGGATCCCACTCTTGAATGGCCCTGACCTTGTTTTCATCCATGCTTAGTTTTCCATCTCGGATTTTGTGCCCAAGGTGATCATCTCAGATGATGTGGGTAAGGTATACAAATTGATTGAAATTTCTAGGTAAAATGAGCGGAGACGAGTTTGAGTTTATCAGCACACTCCCCCCCGGTAGTCGGTTCTCTCGGAAAAAGTTGGGTAGAAACTAAGCTTGTGGAAAGATCCCGTTGATCTTCGGGCTGGCCCTTACCTATGTAAAGAATGGTGTCTCAGAAAGAAAAAATGTTGAATGCCTCAAGGATCAAAACACCATTTAAGATTTTAACCTAATTATATGAATAGCTGTAGATGCATGATTTGAAGTCTTCGACTCAGGCTCAGACGAACCAAGAGTCCTGTCTATCCAGCGAAAGACTCATCTTCCCTTGGTGATGCTTCATAGAAGAGGAAGAGAGGAGAAGATTTACTTGCACTATTGTGCGTCTCCCGACGAGGAGCAGACGGAGTGCCTCTTTTCCACTCTCGAAAGGGGTCGTGCGACTCATTATTTTGACAGTCTCGACTCTATCCTTCTTGCTCACTGTTTGGGTTTTCCCAGCACTACACTAGAAAAACTTGGATTTGTTACTTTTATTTTTTACTTAGTTAATTTATCTTTATGCCTATTCTTTCTTTTAGAAGTAAACAAACAACCTTTAATACAATTTAGATATTAATTCTAATTTGTATTTTAACTGCAAGTGCACAGTGTCTATTGTATCAGTGTGCAAGTACAGGTCGATCCCATAGGGAATTGCTGACGAATTTAAGAAATGTTTGATTGTGAACAATTCAAATTTATATTCAATAAGCACTCCGTTGAGTTACAGTTAACTCAACGACCTAAGTTCGTTGAGTTATGGCTAACTCAACGGACTCTCCTCGTGGACTTAAGTTAACTCCACGAGCCTGTCTCTTCTTTATAATATTGCTATTTACAGAGGAATTCGGCCAACCATTGGGCGATTCCACAGATTGTAAATAACATCAATTAAGCTTTTTAATGCTAGTTAACATTGGATTTATCATTAAGAATTACTAACATTTAGATGATTCAAACAGTCACCATTAAAATCTTTAAGTTTTTTTGTACGAACCAATTTCAGTAAACTGTAAAATTAAAACTAACATAAAACAATCATAAAACTGATATAGATAACATTAATCATGATACAACACTCAAATACAACATACAAATAAAGATAAATTGTTTTTGTTATTTTTGTTTTGATGTGAACATGGAAATGGGCGAAAGGTGAAATGTAAAGTAATCTCACTTGACAGTAAATACTTCCGACACTACTTGCAACGCGATTACGCCATTGAAAATTAAACCACTTACAATTCTGTCACCTCTCCCTATAGAATCGCGAGTCTAGAATTGCAAGATGATCTCCTCTTCAGCATACAGGCATCAACCCGAAGCCAAGGCTAAAAGCTTTACGATCTCCTGAAATATGAGTCGGCGCTTGGTGAAAATGTCTTCTCTTCCCACGACGCGATCACTCCTCACAGTGGTTGTCAGGCACTGTGTTTGGCTTGGAATCGACCCAACATCAGGCAAGTATCCTCATAGACCTCCAATGATTGGTGATTATGGTGGTGATACGATGGTTGGTGTGATACTTTCTGCAGAAAGCTCGGTGCTCCTCCTCTATATACATTGGCCGTCCATTGATCACACTTTCTTCTTTTTTTCTTCTTTTCTTTTATATTTCTTCAGTAGTAACTGCTTCTGCTTGAATGATCGGTTGGATTTCCTTCCTTCAGATCAACGACGATGCTTCCTTCTCCATGCGCGATTGAATTCCTACGTGATATGTGCAAACGTAGTTTTTCCTTCCAACTGTCTGTTCCTGCAACCGCTACAGTGGCATTTTAGAAAATAACTATAAAATACATGCAATAAAGAAATAAGCCGCTAAACTAACACGTTACCTTAGTGTATATTCATGTAACTCAACGCGTACAGTTATGCTAACTTAATGAGTTATAACTTAAGTAAATCTAACAGATCTCAACACGTGTCAGCAACAGTTTAAATATAAAATAACATTTCAGAGAGTTACAGGTCTAATTTTCCAATGCTCATATGCAATTTCGGATAGTTACAGCTAACTCACTGAAAATTCACTTAAGACATTCATTCTGGTTACGACACGTGAACATCTGGAAATAATAAAATATTCTCTCTAAACATAACTGTTCGGCAATTTAAACATAACTATACGATACATATTCGGTCTGTTAAACATAACTGTCCGAATTTGTTTGATATGTTAAACATAGCTGTCTGAAATATCAGAAAATTCGGATACTTAAGAATTTCACAGCCTGCAACTTACCGACAATTCATAAATGTACTAAATTAACATTAATTCCCCAAAATTAAGCAGATTCTTCAATTAAAGCATATAACAGTGCAATTATAACATAATGGCTTAATTCTCATATGATAAGCTAAATATTATGCAATTAACCATCATTTAACCGTTAATAATATGCACTTTTTCATTCTAAACACTTCCCCCATACCTAAATTTTGCTAGTCCCTTAGCAAACTAAGATCTAATTAATTGGTATTTCAAAAAGTGCTAGAATTAATTCTTCCTCTTTTTCTTTTTTTTCTTCTGTTTAGCATAAACATATATTATGTATGTTTCAGTAATCAACCTGCAAAGATATTTAGAATATATGTAAATTACATACAAAGTATATCATCTTCATATAGGTGTTAATTATATTATCGTTTGTTCTTCTTTTCATCATCTGTAATCTTGAATTTTCCAATAATTTTTCTAGAAGAAATTTCAACAACATACGAATCAAAGTACAATCCAATTCAATCTGATTAAGACAAGTAGAATAATGAATTGTATTTCTATTAAACAACTTCACAAGTCAATTCCAGATTCATATTTTAGCAATTCTAGATAACATAAAATATACTCGATTCATAAGATATCTGTATTTCACAAAACACTTGTATCTTTTCAGAACAGTATATGTTTTTTTCTTTTTTCTTTTTTATGTGTACTTTAAAAGTTAATTTGACAAGCTTGAATCATACAAGAGCTTTCTAATGTACCCATGTAACGAGCTTTCAGTCAACAATCCCAGATCTAATCAGGATCTTAGGTTGCTAGATTTTAAGAGTCCTTTTTTAGGTCAACAATCCTTACATACCTATCTGCTCAAGTACAAAAGGCTCGTGATCAAACAAGTCAATAAACTCTCAAAGTTTTTTTTCTTTGTTTTTTCTAAAAATAAATGCACACACAAAACAAAGCATAAATCACATACTGTATATGCACGTATTTCATTATTACAGATGTAGTAAAACACCAATCTCATATATTCCTGCTTCTATCATTTACTAAAAATATGAATCCATAACAATAAGCTCATACTTTATTTGTAGTTTAATAAGATCTACACATAAATCATTCTACAAGTTCAATCAGTCAAAGTAAATGTATCTTTCATCATATGTGTTTCATTTAATCTAGAATTCACATCTCAGCTTCTTTAGGACTTCAGATAATTTTCTGATTAAGCATTAAATATTCTGATTTCATTTTAAAATCGTGAAACTGTTAAACTCATGAAATTCAGAAAAATCATAAGATACTATATCTAGATTTACATAAATAATAAATTCTATAGCATCTTCTATAGCCTTAAATATAACATTCAAGCAGTTTATAAAAATTTTACAGTCTCAATTATCGGATAGTTACAACAAGTTCATAAAAATTTTCAATTTCCTCAAAAATTTACAATACCATTTTAATTCCTTTAATTAACAAACTTACATGGCTGTTACTTTAATTACCTCCCCCCCATACCTACATTTTGCATTGTCCTCAATGTAAAAGATTTGATAATAAGTACAGTAATTGTAGCAGGCATGAATAAAGTTTTGTTTGATTTAAAATTCAGGATAAGTAATTGGTTATATACCTTGTTCCATTTGTATCTCTTTCTGCCTATTCCGATTTTTGATTCTGAAAAACTTTTCATTCCCAGATAAATACAGAATATAAAACAAAATAACATTTAACAGATATTAATAAATCAGTGTCTTGTGTGGAACCCAGGCTCCTATGCCTTTGGTGGCTCACAAGCAAGCCAGTTGGTTTCCTAGAACAGATACCAACAAACTAGATTGATATTTTGTTTTGTTTGTTTTTTTTTTTTATAAAATGAACATTGAAAACTTCAAAATTCCTTTTTTTTTCTAAAAATAAATGTAGAATACACACGTTAAACACACAAAATCACAGCTTAAGAACATGATTGAAAAGTAGAAACAAATGGAATAAATGTATCAGTCCAAGCAAACTTTTTAGGCATAGTTCTTCTTGCTATTAATTCTATTTTAATGCAGTTCTTGTTCCTTTTTAATTTGTAAACATGCAATATATTATAAATTTCAAATACGAGTGTATTACCATTAATGATATGTAATGCAGAAAGGGATCCTTTTTGGTTCCAGGGTAATGTAGCAGTTTCTATTTCTACATCTATTTCAATATACTCCTCTTCCCACTTCCATTCATTCATGTCTTCCATAATCCATATTTGAAATTTCATTAGTTCATCCCACCATCTTATCAGACATAAAGTAGGATCATCTTCTTCATTATACCACATTCCTATTTGAATTTCATTAAATTCTGCAGATGGTGGTTTAGCTATTTCACTCAGTATAGGTAAAATTTCTATATAATCATCATAACTTTCTATGCTCACTATGTATAAATCAGATCTATATGCTAATGATATCTCCGTGACTAAATAGATATATCCATCAAGTATGACATGTGTTTGGTTAATTAATGATTTCTGTCCTAGATATATTATAATGTTTTCATTCCAAAATATGTTCAGAAAATTATACACACTTAAGCGTAAATCTTCACCCCAATTTCCTGTAGGTCTCCAATAATATAATTTTTCAGAAATTGCAGAATTTTTATCAGAAAATATTAAAGCTGACCCACAATTTACAGTTGGTGCTTCAAATATATTAGGTCTTCCTATATTCCATTCTTCTCCTGTTATAGGATTTCTTATCAAAATATCAGGTAATGATAAACTTGCATACCTTGGTCTTATCTTGTATATGATTAATCCTTCATCTATCCCCATAATATGACTCATTCCTTCTAATGCATTGGGTGGAATTCCAGTAGTTTCTTCTATAGCCAGATATTCATGGGTATTTGAACTACGATTAAATGACCTCCATATGAATCCATCTCTAATCTTAGTCATTTTTGCTGCTTGTAGTCCCTGAAAATATTTTTCTTCAATACAGTCTTTAATTTCCTTTGATACACAACACAGCCTGCACAGATCTTTAGCTGACAAGTTACTTAGTATTTCCCTTAATGCATCCATTGGTAATTTCATCAATTCCATTTGTCGATTCTATAAAACACAAATAAAAATTTAGTAGAGACAAAAATTAACATAACTACTGCACACCCTTGTGGAGTTAAGGCATAACTCAACGGACTAAGTTCGTTGAGTTAAAAATTAACTCTACGATACTATTAACTTAAAATAAAACATATATACATATAGATAGTTGCTTCAGATATGCTGCTTCATTCATCTGCCCTCCCAAAAGAGGTATCAATTTCATTAATCGTTCTATTGACAGGATTAGGTATAGCTTGTATTGGAAATCCTCAAGTAGGTCTAACTTCCATTGGTTCCTTCTGTCTAAGTGATATATTTCTATTCTGATTTTGATTTGCAGCATTTCCAAATATAAATTCTCTCTTAATGGTTTTTCTACTAGAGCAGCCATCTCTACATTCTCTCTTAAAGAAAGGTTAGCTACTCCCCAAAGAATTTCGTTAAAGTTCAGTTCAGAAAATTTTTCAGTACTCCTCAGTCTGAAGCTTTCCATTCTATAAATATTTGTTGTCAGATGAAGGTTGAATCAGCTACTTCTCCTTCCAATTCCTCCAACGCTTTCTCCTTTCTTTTAAAAGTGCTGGTAACTCGTAAATAACATTCTGTTTCATATATATACTGCGCATTCATAAAGTGAATAAATCTCGTTGCAAGAATGTGGCTTGCAACGTGCGTCGTGGTTCCTATTTTTATGGGTACGTGTACCACTACTAATTTCAAATTTTGGTAACCGCTAAACCGACGAAGTTTCGTTTGTGGTTAAAAGAATAACCGTTCTGCTTAATCCACAAACTAACCTCATTGAGTTACAGATTACTCAACATAACACAGTCGGTTACTGTTGCTAACTCCACGGACTAACTTTGTTGAGTTACAGATAACTCAACGGAGTGACCTTATATTATATTACTGACCTCGTGGAGTTACGGTTAACTCAACGGACTTACTTCGTTGAGTTAACTCTTGGCAACTTCTAAGTTTAACTCTCGTAAGTTTTCTATTCTATTTTTTTTTCTTTGTTTTTCATTCTGCTAACTGTAATAAAGTTAAATCTATGTCATTAATGACTCATTTTGATTAAAATACATTTAAATCTGAACATTATATAAAGATTTAACTTGCAGGTCATTTTACGTTATGCAGAATTTATATTTTACCTTATAACATGCAAAAAATTTTAAGCAGTTATCCTGTCATTCAGCAAATTGTAAATCTGTTACATATTCATAAAGTTCCACAAATTACATAATATTCAATAAATTCCATTCATTCCACATCCAAATACGTATGAAAATTGCATCTGAAAAATTATATTCATTAATATGAATCAATTACATTACAAATACAACATACAATTTCATACAATTTTACACAAGTAGACGAACAATACAATTTAATCTCTATGCCTAAATACATCTACTTCCTTCTGGAGTTTTTCTAATTTTAGATTTTAGCTACAGTACTCCGTTGAGTTACACTTAACTCAACGGAATAAGCTCGTTGACTAACTCAAGACTTAACGGAGTATGCTCATTGAGTTAAGTGTAATTCAACAGACTCCCATTACAAGCAAATATAATAATAAAAATATTACAGAGAATAGTTTTTCTATTTTTTTACCGGTTTAACCGATACTATGCTTCTGTCAGACCTAAATATTTTTTTATTTTTTTTATTTTTCTTTCGGTTGAACCGATACTATGTTTTGGTAAAACCAATATTTTTTTCTAAAAATTAATATACAATTTTTTTACCAGTTTAACCGACTATGCTTTGGTCAAACCTAAATATTTTTTATTTTTTTATTTTTCTTTCAGTTGGACTGATACTATGTTTCGGTAAAACCAATATTTTTTTCTGAAAATTAATATACAGTTTTTTTTTTTTTAATGTTCCCGTCATGCCGATGGATCCAATCGGTTGAACCACAACTATTTTTATGTTTTATATATATTTTTAATGTTTAACTCAATTCAATTCAATTCAATTCACTTCGACTCAATTCAATTCAATTCCCCGACAACGGCGCCATAAAACTTGTTTGGGTTTTCCCAGCACTACACTAGAAAAACATGGATTTGTTACTTCTATTTTTTACTTAGTTAATTTATCTTTATGCCTATTCTTTCTTTTAGAAGTAAACAAACAACCTTTAATACAATTTAGATATTAATTCCAATTTGTACTTTAACTACAAGTGCACAGTGTCTATTGTATCAGTGTGCAAGTACAGTTCGATCCCACAGGGAATTGCTGACGAATTTAAGAAATGTTTGATTGTGAACAATTCAAATTTATATTCAATAATCACTCCATTGAGTTACAATTAACTCAACGGACTAAATTCGTTGAGTTATGGCTAACTCAACGGACTCTCCTCGTGGACTTAAGTTAACTCTTCGAGCCTGTCTCTTCTTTATAATATTGCTATTTACAAAGGAATTCGGCCAACCATTGGGCGATTCCACAGATTGTAAATAACATCAATTAAGCTTTTTAATACTAGTTAACATTGGATTTATCATTAAGTAATACTAACATTTAGATGATTCAAACAGTCACCATTAAAATCTTTAAGTTTTTTTGTACGAACCAATTTCAGTAAACTGTAAAATTAAAACTAACATAAAACAATCATAAAACTGATACAGATAACATTAATCACGACACAACACAAACAATACAAGACTCAAATACAACATACAAACAAAGATAAATTGTTTTTGGTATTTTTGTTTTGATGTGAACATGGAAATGGGCGAAAGGTGAAATGTAAAGTAATCTCACTTGACAGTAAATACTTCTGACACTACTTGCAATGCGATTACACCACTGAAAATTAAACCACTTACAATTCTGTCTCCTCTCCTTATAGAATCGCGAGTCCAGAATTGCAAGATGATCTCCTCTTCAGCATACAGGCATCAACCCGAAGCCAAGGCTAAAAGCTTTACGATCTCCTGAAATTTGAGTCAGCGCTTGGTGAAAATGTCTTCCCTTCCCGCGACGCGATCACTCCTCACAGTGGTTGTCAGGCATTGTGTTTGGCTCGGAATTGACCCGACATCAAGCAAGTATCCTCACAGACCTCCGATGATTGGTGATTATGGTGGTGATACGATGGTTGGTGTGATACTTCGGAGAATCGCTGATATTTTCTGCAGAAAGCTCGGTGCTCCTCCTCTGTATACACTGGCCGTCCATCGATCACTCTTTCTTCTTTTTTTCTTTTTTTCTTTTATATTTCTTTAGTAGTAACTACTTCTGCTTGAATGATCGGTTGGATTTCCTTCCTTCAAATCAACGGTGATGCTTCCTTCTCCATGCGTGATTGAATTCCTGCGTGATACGTGCAAACGTGGTTTTTCCTTCCAACTGTCTGTTCCTGCAACCGCTATAGTGGCATTTTAGAAAATAACTATAAAATACATGCAATAAGGAAATAAGCCGCTAACCTAACGCATTACCTTAGTGTATATTCATGTAACTCAATGCGTACAGTTATGCTAACTTAATGAGTTATAACTTAAGTAAATCTACCAGATCTCGACACGTGTCAGCAGTAGTTTAAACATAAAATAACATTTCGGAGAGTTACAGATCTAACTATCTGATGCTTAGATGCATTTTCGGATAGTTACAGCTAACTCACCGAAAATTCACTTAAGACATTCATTCTGGTTTCGACATGTGTACGTCTGTAAATAATAAAATATTCTCTCTAAACATAAATGTTCGGTAATTTAAACATAACTATCCGATACATATTCGGTCTATTAAACATAACTGTCCGAATTTGTTCGATATGTTAAACATAACTGTCCGAAATATCAGAAAATTTGGATACTTAAGAATTTCACAGCTTGCAACTTACCGACAGTTCATAAATGTACTACATTAACATTAATTCCCTAAAATTAAGCAGATTCTTCAATTAAAGCATATAACAGTGCAATTATAACATAATGGCTTAATTCTCATATGATAAGCTAAATATTATGCAATTAACCATTATTTAATCATTAATAATATGCACTTTTTCATTCTAAACACTCACCCACCTGGGGCTATAGTATGTTCCAATCGTCTGGATGTCTTTCATCAGACCGAGGAAATGCATATTGTCTTGGCTGTCTAGCTACGACTAAAAAACCTACTTGTGATAACTCGACACTGGAAGCTTTGATGAGACTCTTTTTGCCAGCACACGACCATAAGTTGTCTTTGCTTATTTCCCCTTGAATGACTTGGTACGCGCTTCCCAGCCCCTCACTCAGTCTTGGATGCCGATCAATGGCCTATTTACCGAATCATGATTCTTTTTAGTCCTCTTGTTGCAAACGAATAAGACGGTGTTGATGGAGATGTATTATCTTCAGTAGACATTGAGTTTACCTTTTCTTTTTTCTTGTACAGTTGGCATTCAAATTGATTGAAATCCTAGCGATTATACCAATCCAGCGAAGTGGTGTAATTAGAGCCTTCTTCCTCTCTTCCAATCAAGTATCTCAAGAAGCGAGTGAGTGTGTATAGGTGGGGGAATCTGGATAGCGCGTCGTTATAGTATTATTTACTCGAATGCCTTCTCTAATTTCTGACCCGGTATACTACGTTCTTCTTGAGAATGGTCCCTAAGCCCATAACTTGTTCTTGAGATGGTATGAAGTCTGGGATAGCGAAAGAGTAGTTGTGTTCTGGCTTCGAGATTCGATAAGGAAGAAAGAAGTAGAGAATGAATGCCGCTTTCTGAGATTGGAGTTGGAAAGATGTCTCATGCGACGTTTTTCTGGCATGCATAGGGGCATCAAAGCCATTCCCTTCTTCCCCAAGTTAAGCACTTTTAAAAGCTTCTTTTTTTTAGCGAAAACTAGACGCCTAGTAGACAAAGAGAATAATAACAAGGTAATGTTCATTGTCGCTTTCATTCACGCCGAGTAATCCAAGAACAAATAAAAAAAAGGAAGACACGGCTAATCCGGAATCCAATTTTCTGCTCTTCTGAGCAATTCCCTATAAAATCCTTGGCAGTGAAAGCAGAAGCTGAAGCAGCGCAAGCTAAGTTTGTGTGCAAAACGAGAGCGGTGAGCTGAACTATTGCACCCCTGAGTTTCACACTCATACTAATGAGCTAAAAAATGATGCTTGGGGATTGATTCTAACTTATAATTATTATAATAATTTTAATATAATTATTTCTTCTTTTTTGTAAACATTTTTTCTAGTAATGTTCCTACTCCTAGTAGTGCACTCACTAACTTGACAACTGGGGAAGACTTGCTTCAAAGAGGAAATTGGGGATACTCATAAAAGTAGTAAGCAAAGAAGCGAAAGGCGTAGAGTCAAGACAAAAAGCCTCGAAAAAAGACAGTTCAATTCTATCATCTTAGATGATATCAGCTTCCTCTATTTCTTGTCCCTTTTCGTTCTTTTCTGGAACCCACAGGTCTTCCCCCTGCTAGTCCTAACTAAGGTAAATCTCGCTTTTGTTAATCACGTGGGTGATCCAGATGACATGACCCACGGTGAACCAGAGTTGAACAATTGGTTGTTTCCTTTCATTCCACTTTTGGAAGACAAAGATCCCTTCCAATTATATAGGGTGGGGAAGAACTAATTCAGTGGAGAGGTCCATGCCAGCTCTTTGTGTTGTATTGACTACCAGTAGACCCCCTTTCTTGGATTCCCCGACACTGTTGTTTCCATGAGGGTAGGGGGAGACTCTATATGCTTAGTTGACTACTCCGACAGATCGGCCGTCCCCCGATGCTTTCCAATTGTTTGAGCAGACGAATTCCCTTAGAAGACACTTCCTACTTCTTTTTATTTCGCCTATGCGGGGTTCATGCTACCTCCCCTCCCTGCAGCTTACTCCTTCATTATCTCACTCCGTTATATCCGCTCGATCCTCGGGCTAGGTTAAGATTAGTCTTGCCTTCAAGCTCTGGTTGAACTACCCTGTCTACGACCAGAAAACCAGTATTTTTCTGTAGATGTTAACGAGCAAGGCTTTGTAGTGACATAGGATTGGTTCACCATCCCCTATTGGTACTATTGAGCTGAGGGGATGAGTGAGGGGTATGGGTATTGGGAATGGTCAAAGAGATCTCGACTTTACTAGCCCCTATTCGAAAGTTCGGCAAGTTTTCGTCTCTCCTCTTGCAGGGTGGGGAGTATATGGTCAACACCCAAAAAATCTTTCTACCTCTAAGAAAGTCTGTGGACTTAACTACAGTACTCCGTTGAGTTAGAGTTAACTCAACGGGGTAAGTTCGCTAACTTATCCTAGACTCAATAGAGTAAGTTCATTAAGTTAAGTGTAACTCAACGGACTTCCCATAAAGTTATATCTAATAAAAATGTATATAATAATAATAATTTTCTTTTCGGTCAAGACCGAAGAATTTCCGATCTAGCCGATCTTACTTTTTTCACACTTTAAAATTTTTCGGTCAAACTGTTATATTCCTCGGTTGAACCTAAATTAAATATTTTTCTTTCTTCTTCTTCTTTTTTTTGTTGGTTGAACCGATACTGTACTTCGGTAACATCAACATTAAACTAAATATAATATAAATATCTTTTTATATTTTTGTGTTTCAGCCAGACTAATGGATCCTATCGATTGAACTGCAACAATTTTTTTCTTTTTAAAATATGTTTCGGTAAAACTGATAATTCCTTTTGGTTTAACCGTGATTATATTTCAATAAGGTTTTTTTTTTTTTAAATAGAAATTTTCTTACTAAGTTGAGCTCAAATAATCCTCTACTCTTACTTCTTCTATAATTTCAAATGAGCTTTTTGGTATTTTCAAAATAGGCCTAAGCCTTTGCCATTTACTTTAAATATATTCTAATTTTTAGGATTTTCAATTTCAATAACTCCATAGGGATAAATATTTCAAACTATGTAAGGTCCTGCCCTTCTAGATCTTAATTTTCCTAGATGGTTATGGAGTCTAGTCATGTAAAGATATACTTCTTGTCCTATTTCAAAGGTTTTTAGAATAATTTTCCTGTCATGCTAGAACTTCATTTTCTCTTTTTCTCTTACAGTTTTTGAATAAGCTTCGTTCCTAAATTATTCTAATTCAATCAATTGTATTTTCCTATTTTCAATAGCTTGATTTAAATTAGTGTTCAGAGTTTTTAATGCCCAATAAGCTTTATGTTCAATTTCAGTTGCTAAATGACAACTTTTTCCATATACTAGCCTAAAAGGTGACATACCTAAGCTTGTCTTATAAGTAGTTCTATAAGCTCAAAGTGCATCTATCAATCTATTAGCCTGATCTGTTCTAGTAGAATTTACTACTTTTTCTAAGATTAACTTAATTTGTTCGTTTGCACTTTCTACTTGTCCACTTGTTTGCGGATGATATGATGTTGCAATTTTGTGATTTACTCCATATCTCTTCATTAAGGCTTCAAAACTTCTATTACAGAAATGAGTTCCTCTATCACTAATAATAGTTTTATGTATTCCAAATCTGGCAATTATATTGGATCTTATAAAATGTATTACCACTTTGTTATCATTAGTTTTTGTAGGAATAGCTTCTATCCATTTAGATACATAATCCACCCCCAACAATATATAATTAAATTGATTAGACATAGGAAATGGACTTATAAAATCTATTCCCCACACATCAAAGATTTCAACCTCAACAATAGGATTAAGAGGTAGCATATTCCTCTTTGATATTCTTCCTATTTGTTGACATTTTAAACAACTTAAGAAATATTTATGAGCATCTCTGAATAGTGTTGGCCAATAAAATCTACATTGCAAAATTTTTGAAGTAGTTTTCCCTGAACCAAAATGCCCTCCACATGCTTGGTCATGGCAGAAAGACAATATGCTCTAATATTCAATTTCTGGAACACACCTCCTTAAAACCAGATTAGGACATTTCTTAAATAAGTATGGGTCTTCCCAATAGTAATATTTTACTCTTGAAAAGAACAATTTATTATTCTGTCTATTCCAATCTTTAGGTGTTAAACCAGTAACTAAGTAATTAACTATGTCTGCATACCAAACATTATGTTAATGGTCATTAACTATTCATCAAGAAAATTATCCTTAATTTCAATATTTGATTTTTCTATTTTTAATCTTGATAAATGATCTACTACTACATTCTCACAACCTTTTTTATCTTTAATTTCTAGATCAAATTCTTGTAATAATAATATCCATCAGATCAATCTAGGTTTGGTCTCTTTCTTTGTTATTAGGTGTTTTAAAGCTGAATGATCCATGTATACTATCACTTTAGCTCCAATCAGATATGATCTAAACTTTTCTAAGGCAAACACAACAGCTAATAGTTCTTTTTCAGTAGTTGTATAATTAACTTGAGCATTATTTAAGGTTTTGCTTGCATAATGAATCACTCTAGGAGATTTTTCTATCTTCTGTCCCAACATTGCTCCTATAACAAAATCAGATGCATTGCACATTAATTCAAATGGATGACTCCAATCAGGTGCTTGAATTATAGGAGTTGAAATTAAGCTAGTTTTAAGCTTGAAAAATGCTTCTTTGCAATTTTTATCAAAATTGAATGGGACATCTTTTAATAGATTAGTTAAAGGTCTAGCTATTTTGCTAAAATATTTAATAAATCTTTTATAAAATCCAGTATGTCCTAGAAATGATCTAATATCTTTTACTGATTTAGGTTTTAGTAGATTAGAAATTACTTCTATTTTAGCTTTATCTAATTCCAACCCTTTCTTTGAAACATGTCCTAAGACTATTCCTTGTTTAACCATGAAGTGACATTTTTCCCAATTTAGAACCAGACTTTTTCCACACAGCATTTTAATACTTGATCTAAATTGTTTAAACACACTTCATATGAAGCTCCATAAACAGTAAAATCATCCATAAATATTTTAAAAAAATCTTCAGTCATTCTAGTGAATATGCCCTACATACACCTTTCAAAGGTAGTTGGTGCATTGTATAGTCCGAATGGTATTCTCTTAAAAGCATAAGTTCCATTAAGACAGGTGAAAGTTGTTTTTTCTTGATCCTCTAATGCTACACCTTCTATCATCTTTAAAGAGAGAAGTCTTTGCTTTAACAACAATTTATTTATTAAAGACTTAGTCATATACAAAGACTTAAGTTTCTGCCAAAGACCTAAAGAGGTAGATTCATCAGCAACTTCTATTATAACTTCATCAAACAAACACAACAAGATGGTGGAGTGAGCTTTCTCCTCCTGCAATTCAAACTCTGGCAAATTTCTGTTCAGAGTAGTTTCCTTATTTAAAGGAGCCCAAATACCTTGTTGCTTTAGAAGTGTTTTCATCTTAATTTGCCATAAGCTGAAGCTATTCTTACCATCAAACTTTTCTATCTTCAACCCCGAAGTATTCATGTTTTAAAATCAACAAACAACCAGCAATACACACAATATATAGTTTGATTTCAACAAACACAATTCTGCGGCAACGTACACAATAGCAAGCAATATCTCAACAACAATATGCTACTGAAACTACTGATTTCAACGAAATGCAATCAACCACAAGCCAAGCACACTTCTTAGCACAAAATAGTAGCAAATACTCACACAAACCAAGCACAAAACCACAATCACAAAATGCCCAAAATCCGACAATCAAAGAGTCACTCGTCTAGAAAACTGTTGTGCCCTAGCTAGACGCCTCCTACTGTATCTCTCTGAATACGAAACTGACCACGAAATTTTAAAGGAAGGAAGTTTAGGAAGCTTACAACACGCCTCAAAATTTGAGATGCAATGGAGCACGGACAAGGAAGGCGCACGAGTTGGCATTGGAGTGTGTAGACTAGCGTCGGCGACGACGGTAGTTGCGGCAATGGAGGAATCCCTTACGGAAATGGCTTGAACCTTAATGAAACTCTTCAAAACTTCAGATGTAAACCCAGAGATGTCCAACCTCGCTCTGATATTAGTTGTTGTGCTGAAAGATCAAACGAACATGGAGCATTTAGGGGTGGCGAAGAGAAGAGATCAACGTAGATGAGAGGAATGCGAGTGGAGAATTCGGAAGAACAACAAATTTACGTGGTTCCCCAACACGGGTACGTCCACGGGTGATCAATCTATCGTGATTCCTTGCTGTATGGTTGCTAGTACAAAGAAGGGGGAGAACAAAATCTAAGGATTTGGCTTGTTAGCCTTCCCTTGGACGAAGATGACTCCTTATATAGGGACAATGATGGGTGATACCTAAAAGACAAGTTTGCCCCTGTATAAATTACCAAAAGAAATACAATCATATACAATGACATATACATATACTTGATGGAAGACACATGCATCACAAGGAGGAATAGATAAATGTACTATCATTTGTCTGTTTACTTGATTTCTGAATACAAAATGTAATGTTTGTATTTAGTGATTGAATATTTAAACAATACATTTTACTGTAAATGTGTTTTGATTCTTATTAATGTTTACAAAAAGTTTAGCTGTACATTCTTGTCTCTTGTTTTAATACTTTGTAATCATCTTTTTGATTAATGACAAAAAGGGGGAGATGATTATAAGTTTAAATGTATATGTTAAAAAGGGTGAGATGATTATGTGATCATTGAAATTTTTTTGAAAGTTTTACTTTTGAGAGATGATTTTCACACAAATAACAGATATAAGCTTAAGTGAACTTAAGTCAACAAACTTGTTTGTTGAATTAAAACTTAACTCAATAGAGGTGCTTCGTTGAGTTAAACATATTTCATAATTGATTTAATATGGCTTTGTCATCATCAAAAAGGGGGATATTATTGAGTATTTTGTTTTGATGATGTGTGCTAAACGAATGTAATCATATTTACTCAATTACTATTGTTTGTGAAAGTAAATTAAGAACATCAATTAATTCATAAAAGTTTACTAATATAAATACTTGTTTGTAATAGATTTGAAATTACACTATGTTAAATGACTAGTCATTAAGTTATACTAACTTTTCATTTAACTAAACGTTAAGTTAAGTGTGTTTTTATTGTAAAGCATGACATGTTTTAAAGTTACATTTTCTGTATCATGTACAGTGCATATTAATGTTAGGACTTGATGGCTTACCAAAGGGGGGGGGGGGGGGGTGAATGGTAATAAAATGTTTCTTAACAATAAATGGATGATTGATATAGAGAATTAGCAAGCACACAATAAAAGGAATGCACACAAGATTTTTAGGTGGTTCACCACTAACAGCTAGTCCACCCCCAAGGGATTCTTGGGCTTCACTAAACTTTTTCAAACTTACAAACACTTGCTTTAAGGTCAAAGCAAGAACCAACCAATCTGATTGAGCTTTCAGGTCGTAGCTCCAACTAATCTTTCTCTGAAGTTTTTGATCTGTGTACTTCAGTAAAACACTTGCTTGAATGTATCATAGTTGAGTGCATGATGAGCTTCTAAAATTTAAGTCTATATATGTTGATGATGATTTGATCTTCAGGACTTTCTTCTATTGAGCTTGGTGTAAATATTTGTATGAGCAAAAAGCTATCTGATTCTATTGTCTGTTGCTTGTATATATACTAATATGTGTAACAATCATATTTTTCTTCCAACGGATGTATTCCACTGTACTTGGTAAGATTTCAAACCCAAATATGGTAAGTTTCCATTTAGGGAGGTATTTCAAGATACCCTTCTAATTTCTTGGGTTTTTCGGAGGCTTAGCCATGTAACTCTCTGAAAAATACTTGTAACTTACTGAAAAGTCACTTAAGTCTTTCTGCCATGTAGGATTTCAGATCGTACATATGAGTTGTCATTCAATCAGATATTTGTAGTTGTAACTTACCAAACTGATCTTTAACTGTCGGATAGTTAGCTACATAACCCTCCAAAATCCTTCTTTAAGTTTCCGACTACTTTATTTAATTCAGCACGTGCATAATAGACTAAATTAAGTTTTGAATGGTTATACATGTAACTCACCGAAAACTCTTCAAATTTCAGATAGTTAGCTCCATGTTACGGTTTTGATTGATAGAAAAATAAACTCATAACTAAAAACCATGTTCTAAAATAAATAACTGCAAGCGCACAGTCCAATTGTAATTTACTCCAGTGAGTACGGGTCAAATCCAAAAGGATTTGGCATTTACAAAATATTTCTAAGGTGCAATAATAATAATAATTACAAGTGATTCAAAATTTATCAAAAATTCACTCAATAAAGCATAAATTCCTCATTTCCATTCATAAAACACTAAATCACTACAGCATAGAATCTCGAAATTCAGTCAGTTTCACACATATCTTCCTCTCATTATGTTAATGGTAAAATATAGTAAAAATACCATACTGAGTACTCATTGGATTAACTTTACAACCCCACTAATTTCGTCAAAAATTATAAAATAGACAAGTGTCAGCAATGCTTTTCCTGCAGGCGTGCAGACTGGCAAATAACATTCCCAAATTGCGCACAGTTGCTAAAAATGGCATAAGATTTTCAAATCTTCATGAAAGTCTGCAAAATAAGTGTCCTTCGAAACTTAACTCGTTCATCTAATAGAGAAAATTTACAGAGGTCGATTTCATGCTGTTGATAATAAGGAATCGAGTTCGTCACTGAAGCAAAAATTGGGTGAAAAATGCTAGGATGCGCTAGATGCGACATAAACGAAATAAATTTGAAAACCTATACAAATCAATTGCAAAATTTTTAAAAACTATATAGGAGTAAAGTACATCGAATCTATACAAAATAGAATCAAAAACTAAAGCAAAACATCACTGGATCATCGAGTTATGACTTAAATAAAATCGTCAAAATCATACGATTCTAAACCCACGATAAACAACCCTAAGTTAGCTTTGTTAGCATACAAACATTCACATATGTACAAGATTCAACCAAATATGAGAGTTGCTTTAACATCAACAATAAAAGTAACATTACATCTACTGAATATAAAATTCTAAATGAAATCCTAAAGTTTTAGCATATTAAAACATAACATTGCAAATGCAAGACTAGAAATCTAACCTAAATGCCAATACAACTACAAAATGCATGTAAAAACCTAAAACTAATATAACCAAAGCACTCCAGCCCTTTTACCATGAAGAATCAGCAACTAATGGAGGAGAATGTTGCTGCACGAGTTGATCCTAGCCATTCCTCATGAAGATGCTTCCATGGCTGTCACCCAAGGAAGTTCCACCAAAGAAGGGAGGTCGTGCAACCCACCAAGCTCTGCTATTGCAATTGCAAACTCCACCGAGCTTGATTCTCTAGCCTTTCCTCACGAGTGGAGGTCCACACCAAGGGAGGGAGGTCTTCAAAGCTTGGAGGACAACAACCTTCAGCCTTCCATGAGTTCCCAAGCCACCACCTAGTCGTCCTCCACGAGAAACCAAGCTCCAAGCCAAAGAAGGGAGGTCATCCTTGCCTTCTTCACGAGTGGAAGCTTCACTGGAGGGGAGAGGAGCACCTTGGATGCAAGAGGAGAGGAGGAGGATGTTGGTTGCTTCTAGGGCACGAAATTGAGTTGGTGAAGAGAGGGGTGAAAGAGGAGAGAAGGTGTGCTTAAATAGGAAGTTGAGTGTTGGAGTTGATCTCCAACACCTTTGATCCAAGGGCCACCATTTTTTCTCCTTTATTAACTTTTTTTTAACCTACAAAACTCAATTAAAAACATCAAAACATTTAAGGAATAAAGTTAAATTAACTAAGATACATGAGTAACTAAAAAAAGTTTAATATCATTACAATCCAGAAATACCCATGTACTTTATTCACCCTAATTAACCTAAGTGTTAAAATGAAATTGTCCTAGTTAATAAAACTATATTAATAACATATGTAAGGCCAACCAAGATACAATTGTGTTTCCATGAAGTACAAAATTAAGATAGAGTCTCATTTATGCAATATATTTCCATTTAAGCACATATTCAAATAGATAATCAAAAATGCATCAATAAATTAAATTTCACTTAAGCACATCTAAATATGGATCTTTAAAAGCATCCATTAGGTATATGGAATATGCATAAATTATGACTCTACACTCCAGTAACTTTTCGATTCTTCTTTTAAGCTTCTGTTTGGATTTCTGCACATGGCAAATTCAATGACTTAAGTTTCGAAAAGTTATCTACAGTAACTTTCCGATTCTTCATACATCCATCTTTCTAACTCTCTGAAAGCCTTCTACTTTCGGATACTTAATCTTCTAACTATCTGATAGTATTGCTACTGCTTTATATTACCTTTCGGATACTTAGACTGGTAACTCATCGAAAATATATCTGTTTCGGATAGTTAAGCCTGGTAACCTTTCGAAATCTTTTTTATCACTTGCAGTACACTTTGAACTATCTGTATCAACTTTTGCTCTCTTGCTGAACTGTTAAGCCTAAGAAATACAATCTAATTCCTCACATTGATTTTTGCATTATCAAAATCTAGAGGTCCTTTCAATATCCCCCTTTTTGATAATGGCAAAAACTTTACAATATATTATATGTATTTCTCTCCCTATATATCTATACAGAGAATCACACAAAGAATACAGAATATTGAAATTGAAAAACTCCCCTTATTTTTCTAAGAGTACTCCCCCTACTTTACTACAGCTTGCTACCAAAATATGGTCTTTCTCCTCCTTTTTTGCTAATTGTCAAAAGGAGTGAGAAGTAAGATATTGACTTGGTGAAGCAATTATAGCTGATTATCCCAAAAAAAAGTGGCTAAGTTGCTGCAAAACAAAGATGTCAGTAGAACAAGCTCCTAGTTGTGAGCTTGGAGAGTAGAGAGATATGAAATTATAAATCATATAAAGAACAAATCCCTAAATTTCGTCTAATATAATTAAATGCAAATTCAGATAATGGTTGATGATTATGGTGATGTTGGTGAATTGTTGGTGATGGTGTGGATGCTTCAATGAACTTCTGACGCTGCCTACAATTAGCACGGTCCTCCACCTTTACACACACTACCACACACCTTCAACCACACCTTCTTCGTTTTTCTCCTCTTCTTTTATATTTCTTCAATAGTAACTGCTTTTGCTTTAAATGATCGGTTGGATTTCCTTCATTCAGATCAACGATGGTGATTTCTTCTCCCTTCCACGAGTGAATTCCTACGTGATGCTTGTGTTCAGGTTGCTTTAGGTGGCACTAGAGAACTTGTATTGGTTCCCAGGCAACAACACTAAATAACTTGTATTTGTTAACTTCTATTTTTAACTTAGTTAATTTGTCTTTATACTTATTAGTAATTCCTTTTTAGAAGTAAACAAACAACCTTTTACACAAATTAGATATTAATTCCAATTTGTATTTTAACTGCAAATGCATAGTGTATATTATATTTGTGTGCAAGTATAGGTCGATCCCATAGAGAAATTGAGTGAGAATTGTGTATTGTTCCATTTCTTATAATATACTTAATGTGTTCAATAATCCCTCCATTGAGTTACAGTTAACACAATGGAATAATCTCGTGGACTTAAGTTAACTCCATGAGCCTATCTTTTTAATTTAATACTGCTATTTACAGAGGAATTCAGCCAACCATTGGGCGGTTCCACAGATTGTAAATAACATCAATTGAGCTCTTTAATGCTAGTGAATATTAGATTTATCATTAACCAACACTAACATTTAAATATTTCAAACAGTAACCATTAAAATCTTTAAGTATCTGGAACAATCGATTTTAGTAAACTGTAATACTATTTTCTATTTTCTAAATCAAACAAATACAAAACATTCACAATACTAACAATAATAACTTTATTCACAATACAAAAGAAATAATACAACACTTAAATACTAAATATAAACTTAGATAAGTTGTTGTTTTTGGTATTTTTGTTTTGAGATATTCATGAAAATAGGCGAAAGCTAAAATGTAAAAATCTCTATCGACATTAAATACTTCTGTCACTATATGCTACACGATTACACCACTGAAAACTTAATCACTTACAATTTTGCCTCCTCTCCCTATAGAATCGTGAGTCCAGAATTGCAAGATGATCTCCTCTTCAGCATACTGGCATCAACCCGAAACCAATGCTAGAAGCTTTATAATCTCCTGAGATATGAGTCAGTGCTTGGTGAAAATAGCTTCCCTTCCCGCGACGCGATCACTCCTCATAGTGGTTGTCAAGCACCGTGTTTGGCTCGGAATCGACCCGACATCAGGAAAGTATCCTCACAGACCTCCGATGGGTGGTGATTATGGTAATGTTGGTGATGGTGTGGATGATTCAGTGAACTTCCGATGCTGCCTATAGTTAGCGCGGTCCTCCACCTTTACACACACTACCACACACCACCAACCACACTTCATTTTTTCTCCTCTTCTTTTATATTTCCTTAGTAGTAACTACTTCTGCTTTAAAGATCGGTTGGATTTCCTTCATTCAAATCAATGATGGTGATTTCTTCTCTCTTGCACGAGCGAATTCCTACATGATACGTGCAATCATGGCCTTCCTTTGAATGTCCTATTTCTGTAACTACTATAGTGGCATATTAGAAATTAAATAGTCCATAGAGTTACAAATAACTCAACGACTTACTTCGTTGATTTAACTATAAAACACATGCAATAAAGAAATAAGCTACTAACATAACACATTACCTTAGTGTGTATTTATGTAACTCAACGCGTACAGTTATGCTAACTTAACGAGTTAAATATGTGCATCTCATGTGATATACTAAAGTATTTAAATTCAACACGTGCATAATTCTAACTTAACAAGTTCAAATATTTCGGACACTTACGAACCTAACTATCTGATGCCTAGATGCATTTCGGATAGTTAACAGATAACTTACCGAAAATCCACTTAAGTCATGCATTATGGTTTCAACACGTGTACTTTAAGAAATAAAAAAATATTCTTTAAAACATAACTATTCGGTACATTAAACATAATTCTCTGAAATAACAGAAAATTTGGATACTTAAGAATGTCACAGCCTATAATTTACCGACAATTCAGAAATGTACTAAATTAACATTAATTTTCTGAAATTATGAAGATTCTTTCATTAAAGCATATAACAATGCAATTATAACATAATGGCTTAATTCTCATATGATAAGCTAAATATTATGCAATTAACCATCATTTAACCATTAATATTATGCACTTTTTCGTTCTAAACACTTCCCTCATACTTAAATTTTGCTAGTCCCTTAGCAAACTAAAATCTAATTAGTTGGTCATTCTAAAATGCTAGAATTAATTCTTCACCTAGTTCTTCTTCAAAATAATAAATTAGATTACTATATAGATTTTCTATATGTTTCAGTAATCAATTTTAACTTTGTTTTCTCCTTTTCAACCTGCAAATATATTTAGAATATATGTAAATTATATACAAAATATATCAGCATCACATAAGTGTTAATTATATTATTGTTTGTTCTTCTTTTTAGCCTCTGTCATCCTGAATTTTCCAATATGATTTCTAGAGTAAATTTCAAGTTCATACAAATCAAAACACAATCCAATTCAATATGATTAAGACAAGTAGAATAAAGAATTGTATCTCAAATAAACAACTTCAAAAGTCTATTCTAGATTCATACTTCAGCAATTTTAGATAACAGAACATATATGTTGAGTATTTTGTTTTGATGATGTGTGCTAAATGAAAATAATCATATTTGCTCAATTACTGTTGCTTGTGAAAAGAAATTAAAATCATAGATTAATATAGAAAAAGTTTACTGATATAAATACTTGTCTGTATTGGATCTGAAATTATACTAAGTTAATAACTAGTTGTTTCATTGCATTAATTTCTCATTTAACTAAACGTTAAGTTAACGTGTGTTTTTATTGAAAAGCATGATATGTTTTAAAGTTATATTTTCTGTATCATGTATAGTGCACGTTAATATAACTCGTTAAGTTAGAGTTTTGTTTGTATAGAGATCACGTGAGAACTCGTTAAATTAGTGAGTAAAAGAAGAGACGAACTCGTTAAGTTAGTGTTATACACGTGGTGAAATTATAAGTTATGAATGTTATATTGTATCACTTGAGGTGCACATGTTTAACTCGTTAGGTTAACATAACTAAACACATTGAGTTATTATATTGAACACTAAGGCAACGTGTTAGGTTAGCATTATAAACTTAAGTTGTTATTTTTTGCACGTGGTAAAATTCTTATTATAAAAACATTTGTTTATTGCTGGTTCGTTGAGTTATCGTAACACAACGGAGCTCGTTCGTTGAGTTATTGTAACACCATGGAGATGGTTCGTTGAGTTAGCGTAACACCACGGAGATAATTCGTTGAGTTAGCTACAATACTTGTCATGTGAGTTGGCACATGAGAAATTCATTAAGTTAGAAACGTTAAGTTGTATATATACTTGTGTTACTCGTTTAGTTAACATTAAAGGAATGAGTTCTTATTACACTAATGAAAAATTTTTGGACGAGAAAGTTTATTTTGCAAGAAAATTTTCAGAGATCCAAGACTGATGATTAAAGAAAATTCGAAATGTAAACGTGGGTCAGAACATGTGTATTTCGATGAAGGAAAAAGAAAAGACGTGGAGAAGTGGAAAACTTGTAGTGATTAAACGTGGAGGATATGCATGAAATGAAGATATAGTATAAAAGGCATAGAATTCTCGTTGATTAAATTATCCTTGCATACAAAATGAAAAATCTTTTCAAGGATCAAACTATCTTTGCACACAAAATGAAAAATCTTTTCAAGGATCAAACTATCTCTGCACCAAAACGAAAAATCTTTTTAGGGATCAAAAACACCTCTTCCAGGAAAAGCTCTTAGGTGGAAGAAAATTCAGTGAAGCATAAAAAGGTAAGATTTACGTTACTGAAGATTTAAAGTGTTAGAAGAAAGTAAATTCAGTGAAGCATAAAAAGACAAGATATTCGTCACTAAAGAATTGCTGAAGAAGAAAAAAGAAGAAAAAAGATCTGAAACAGGGATAAATGTTTTAAATTCCGTAAATTAGTTTTCTCTGTTTGTAGTTATGAAATTGTTTAGATGATACATGGTATCGAGATATAATTGCATCTACAATTTCTAAGGATAATTGAATTGTATATTGTAATTGAAACCTTGAATAAAAATGATTTTATGAAAACAATGTCTTGACTTGTTTTTGAGTTTTAAAGTTTCGATTATATTTGAAAATATTGAAAAATACAATTCACCCCCCTCTTGTATAGCCATACGATCCTACAAGTGGTATTAGAGCTTTGTTAATAATCTTTGATATAAAATCGATACCAACTTATTTAATATCATTGCTTATTCTGCCTTCTTTGTTTTTAAACAGACATTAATATCTAAGCATACGTTTAACTTTCTTGATTTAAGGCTCAAGTTGTTTTAAAGTTTTTAGACTGTTTAAAATCAAATAGGTTAAAAAATCTAAGGTAAGATGGCTATTGGAAATGGTAATTTTTCTTTATATGAAGGCCAAAATCTTAATCATCATCTTTTATTTGATGGAATATATTGGAAATATTGGAAATATAAGATGACTATTTTTCTTCAAAGTATAGATCATAAGTTGTGGTTTATGATTTCTAAACCATATACTCCATTATCTACCCCTTATAATACTTGGACAATTACTGAAAAAGAAAATGAAACTCTGAATGCTAAGGGCTTAAATATTTTATTTTGTGCATTGAGTTATGAACAGTTCATTAAAGTGTCGGCATATAAATCTGCTTATGAGGTATGGCATGCATTAGAAGTTTCACATGAAGGTACTTCTCAAGTTAAAGAGACTAAAATAAATATGTTGATTCATAAGTATGAATTCTTTAAGATGCATGAAGACGAAAGTATTTCTGAGATGTTTTCCAGATTTCTTGATATTATAAACTCTTTAAAATGTTTAGGAAAGAATTTTGAACAGAAGGATTTGGTGAGGAAAATTCTCAGATCCCTAAGTTCTAAATGGTCTCAGAAAGTAACATCAATAGAGGAATCACGAGATTTAAATGTTTATACCATGAATGAACTTATAGGAAACTTAACAGCTTATGAAGTTCAATTAAATGAATCACTAAGTCACAACAAACCAAAAATGAAGAATGAAATAACCTTCAAAATTAATTTAGATTCTGATATATCAATTGATTCTGACGAGGATTTGATTTTGCTGACTAGGAAATTCAAGAAAGCATGGAAAGCTAGGAATAGCAAAGGAACAAAAATGACAAACCCTCAACGTCAAAATCACTAAATGACAAGAATTCTTCATCTAGAAAGTATGTATATTACAATTGTAAGAAACCTGGACATCTTTCTTCAGATTGTCCTATAAGGAAAAATGAAAAGCAAAGTAGGACAAATTAGAAGAAGACGGCTCAGAAAACTTAGAAAAAGTTTTACAAGAAAAAGGCTTTGAAGGTCACTTGGGATGACACGTCTGAAGAGTCTGAATCTAAGGAATCATCATCAAAATCTTCACATTCAGAAGGAGAACAAGAGTTAGAAGACGTTGCTCATGTGTGCTTCATGGCAGATGAGTCTGAGGTAATATCTGATCTTGAAAGTCATTCAGATTTTAACTTTGATGAATTATTATGTGCTTATCGTGCATTATTACAAAAACTTAAAGTTTGTAAACTGGAAAATAAGAATATTAGAAACTCTTTATCCATTGTGGAAGAAGAAAATAGTTTCATGTCTACTACTTTAGAAAAGTTTAAATGTGATAATGAAAATCATGCTAGAGATTTGCATAAATTTAGATTTAATGAATTTGTCTTGCATGAACAAATACATAATACAAATGTTGAAAAATTAAAGATAGAATCTGAAAATGAAATATTGAGAAACAATATAAATGAACTTGAATTAGAGATAGATAAATTAAAACTGAGAGAGCTAGATTTAAATTCTACCATTGAGAAATGAAATTTAAGTCAAATTAAGTTAGACAAATTAACTAGTAACCCTACGGTGTCATAAAAATTTAGCTTAGGATTTGATTATCCTGAATATCCTGAATCTCAAGCCAATAAAGGATTTGTTAGTTGTAGTTCAAGTAAATCTAAGACTAAAATTCCTTTTATCATGAAACAAGGTAATAAATATGTAGAAGTACGTACTTCAAGGGATGAATCATGTAGTAATAATAAAAATCAATGTGATTTGTCAAATTGTACTTCTAACATGACTATTAATGTTTCTAAAAATCTTATTTCTTGTTCATGTAATTCAAAACACTGGTGTTAGACCAATTACTCATTCTGCATGTGATAAATCTGAAAATTCTTGTGTAGAAAAAGATTTTGTATGTACGGAAAATGTTAATACTAGTACAAAATCTTGGTATGAACTCACTGACATGTATGAGCATGATCAAAATAAATTAGCATCTGATAAAAATCGGTTTGGTCTTGGTTATACTACATCTGAAAACAAAAAGAATGATTATAAGAGCAATAATGCTATAAGTAAGTATGATGTTAAAAATAAGTCTATAGTACTTACAACTAATAAGAACGTAAATGATAATGTTAAACTATTTTTAAACAAAAGGAAGAAATATGCGTTTAATGAACTTGGTCCTCAACAACATTTGGTACCAAAAAAAGTTTTTTCTTAATTTGTTTTGTAGGAGGAAACAACATCAAAATGGATCTTGGACAGTGTAGCGTCAAGTCACATGACTGGACAGAAAAGTCTACTATAAAATTTTACAAATACCATGAAAGGGAGTGCAACATTTGGAAACAAAAGCAAAGATAAAATCATAGGTATGGGCAATGTTCAAATAACTCCGACTTGTATTATTTCGAATGTACTATATATAGAAAACCTAGGATTTAATTTGCTGAGTGTTATAAAACTAATTGAAAATGGATATTATGTAGTGTTTGAAGATAATGTATGCAAAATTATTGATAAAAATATAGATGAAATTAAGTTTATTGCTAAAAGAAAATGTTTTGTATGTATTTTATCTTTACCTTCTGGTGCAGTTGATTTAAATTCTTGTTTGCTAGCTGAAACTAGTGATGTATATCTGTGGCATAGAAGGATTGGACATATAAATATGAAACTATTACATAAACTATCTAGAAAACATTTAGTGAGAGGTTTACCAAAGATTAAATACTCAAAGGACTTTATGTGTGATGCATGTGAGTTAGGTAAACTTTATAAAAACTCTTTTAAATCCAAAACTGATATTTCAAGTGAGAGAGTCTTAGAACTTATACATATGGATCTATTTGGACCAACAAGAATCATGAGTCTTGGTGGTAAACGGTATGTATTTGTTTTAGTAGATGACTTCTCTAGATACACTTGGGTATATTTTCTAGCATCTAAGACATAAGTTTTTGAAAAGTTTAAAATGTTTTGCAATTTTGTTCAAAATGAACAAAGTGTCTCTATTAAAAAACTCAAGACTGATCATGGTACTAAATTTGATAATGATCAAATGGATAATTATTGTAATAAGCATGACATTGATCACATATTTTCTTTTCTAAGAGCACCGTGTCAAAATGGTGTTGTTGAGAGAAAGAATAGATCACTTCAAAAAATGGCCAGAACTATGTTGAATGAACATAAGTTATCTTAAAATCTTTGGGCTGAAGTAGTGAATGCAGCTTGTTATGTTATTAACAGAAGTCATTTAAGACCTCGTGTTAATAAAACTCCTTTTGAAATTATGTTTAATAGGTTTCCAAAAATTTCCTATATGAAGCCATTTGGCTGCAAGTGTTTTATTCTTAATACTAATGATAGAAGGGATAAATTTCAAGCCAAAGCGGATGAAGGAATTTTTGTAAGTTACTCTACTAGAAGTAAAGCCTATAGAGTATATAACAAGACTTCTATAACTATTGAAGAAACCCTCCATGTTAGCTTCAATAAAAATTCTTTTAGAGAATCTCAATCTAAAGCTGATAATGATGATATGATCAATGTCCCAAAAGAGTTAGAGATCAATAGAGAGATTGAAGATTTATCTGAGAAAATAAAAAATATGAACTTAAATGATCAAACTAATGATGAAAGTGATGGACCTTTAGATGTTGATGAGAATATTGAGGAAAATCAGAGAAATTGGCGTTATTTTTCATCACATCCCATTACTCAAGTCATTGGTAATATTAATGAGGGAGTTAAGACTAGAGCTTCAGTAAATTTAAATAGTATGTGTATGTTTGTTTCTATGGTGAAACCAAGGAATATACAAGAAGCATTATCTAATGAAAATTGGATAGTGGCAATGCAAGAAGAACTAAATCAATTCATTAGAAATGATGTTTGGGAATTAGTCTCTCCAGCAGAAAATCAGTCCATAAAAGATACAAAGTGGATCTTTAGAAACAAAACTAACGAAACTGGTTAAGTTATAAGGAACAAAGCTAGATTAGTTGCACAAGGATATACACAAGAAGAAGGACTAGATTATGATGAAACATTTGCTCCTGTGGCTAGGTTAGAAAGTATTAGAATATTATTGGCCAATGCTTGTTATATGGATTTTAAATTATATCAAATGGATGTAAATAGTTCATTTCTAAATGGTTTAATTAATGAAGAAGTCTATGTAAAACAACCACCTGAATTTGAAGATATTAAAAACCCTGACTTTGTGTATAAATTGAAGAAAGCCTTATATGGTTTGAAGCAAGTGCCCAGATCATGGTATGAAAGATTATCTACTTTTTTAATAGAAAAAGGCTATATCATGGGAAAAGTGGATCATACTCTATTTATCAAGAGAGATGGTAAAGATCAAATTATTGTTCAAATATACGTGGATGATATAATCTTTGGAGCAACCTCTAATAAGCTGATAAAAATATTCTCTGAAGATGACTAATCAGTTTGAAATGAGTATGATAGGAGAACTTTCATTTTTTCTAGGACTTCAAATTAACCAAATGGATAAAGGTATATTTTTAAATCAGGAAAAATATGCAAATGAAATGCTTAAGAAATTTAATTTTAATGATACAAGGATTTGAGGAACTCCTATGAGTACTTCATTAAAGTTAGATATTGATGACATAGGAAAATCAATAGATCAAAGAAAATACATAAGTATGATTAGTTCTTTACTTTATTTGATTGCTAGTAGACCTGATATTATGTTTGCTGCGTGTGTTTGTGCTTGTAAGGAGTAAAATTGTGCATTTTTATGTGATATTATTTGTGCTTCTTATGAATTAAA
Source organism: Cymodocea nodosa (assembly GCA_036874045.1). Taxonomy (NCBI): domain Eukaryota; kingdom Viridiplantae; phylum Streptophyta; class Magnoliopsida; order Alismatales; family Cymodoceaceae; genus Cymodocea; species Cymodocea nodosa. The sequence continues at coordinate 3,010,798 of CM072345.1, forward strand.
TGTTAAATAATGCACGATTATAATTGAAATATCATCACATAGGCATTTACATGAGTATGCATGATTATGGGATTTAATGACTTAAATTTGCACAACTTAACCATTTTGTTGATTATTGACTTAATGATCATGGGAATGAATAGTGATTATTTACTTAGATGTCTTAGATGTTTTCTTCTTGTTATATTTTAATTTGTTTACTTAAGTTTTAAAGGTTATCTAAAGGAAATAAGATGGATGAATCTCAACCGTTGGATCTACCAAGGAAGAGATCAACTACCAAGTCTATTTAAAGGGAAGGACAACCCAAAACTAGGTTTTGTCTTCTCCTCTCCAAGCAAAAACGTGGCTCCTTCTTCTCCTTGGATTACCAGTGGCCAAAGCTCCTTGGAAGCAAGTCACTTCCTCTCCGGTGTTGTTGATTTCGGTAGTGCGTGGAGAGAGCAAGTTGGACCCAAGGGAGGCATGTTCGTGGAAGTTTGAAGGAAGGATGTGGATGCATAGAAGGTGATTTTGTTGGATGCAACTCCCCTTCTTCTTCAATGTACAACTTTCTTGCGTGGAGGACACTAGGAACCTCTTGTGGAGAGGCCTCTTCATCCAGTTTGGAGGTGATATGCGTGGAGAAAGCAAGGAAGGAGCCAACTAGGGCATGGTTGGTGGACATCCATGAGAAGGAAGCTTGTTGCCTTCATCCTTTGGTGAAATCTTGAAGCCCCTTAGTATTTCAAGAGGAAAACGTGGTGTGACAGGCCATGTTGGAGTCTTGAGGACGTGAGGGAGGCCAACTTCAAGAGCTTACTTCAAGGTGTTGGAGATTTAAAGGTATAACTTGGAGTGGGTTGAACAAAAAACTAACATTTTGTTTGCATATGTTGTGTCTTATCATTGTGTTTGATGTTGTTTGTGTATTGCATATGTCTTTGCATGTTTAGGTTTATTTTTAGTAGTATAATCTTCATTTTTATGTTGTAAAACTCTTAGTTCATTTAATGAAACTTGCCTCTGAAAATGAATGATTTTCGTGTAGATATGTGAATACATGTAGTCAAGGTGTTCGTTTACTGTAAAGACAGAACTTTTCTTGTGTTGTTTTCTTTGTAAATCGAGTTTTTCTCAATGCTTTTCATCGATTCTTAATCTATTTTTGTAGAGAAATAAAAGACAATTCTTTCTGTATACTTTTTTTAATTTTTCAAGCATATTTTGTTTGATTTTTCCATTTTATATGAAGAGTGTATTGTCAGTTCGAAATCACATTTTCGATCAATTGTTTTATAGAAATATCTGATGCGATTTCTCCCTCTGTACAGTATGTTTTTAAGATCTGTAAAGTGGTTTTATTAGATTGATAAGTCTAATTTCGTTCAGCAGTGATTTCATAGATTTTTATGAAGAATTGATAAAGTTATCGAGTTTTTACTGTGAGTGCGCATTTTGCATTATTTCAAGATCGTTTTGGGCACCTTACTAGGGCTTAATGTTATTTTCAATTGAAGACGATTTAGACTGTAAAATCACCATTTCCTTTTAGATAACTTGAAACCCTTTCCAGTTCATATTTTTACATGATTTCTCAATTCCTATGTTGGGAGAAATCGTTATTATAAGTAGAGATATTTTCTATGATTTCGGAGAAGAAGTTAGGAAGGGAGCGGATTTTCGTAGTTCTAGATTCTAGCCAAACAAAATCCTGCCCTACTTTACTCCTTTCATAAAAGATGCTTTTGATAGAGTTTTTTAGTGTTTCTTGATTCTATTTTGTAAGAAATTTTGTGTAGATTATAGTCATGTAAATTTTGTATTTTTTCTAGAATGTATTTCGTTGGTTTTTGATTTTTTCTATCAGAGGTTGCGGCAGTTTTGAATTCCTATTCGGCTGCTAGTTTCAGTGCTCAACTCCTGGGTATTGCCTGCACTGCAAACTTTATGGAAAGCAGTTATGTCAATTTTCCATATTAGTAATATAAGTCTTTGTTCAAAGCCCTCTGATTTCGTTGGATTTCATGGAGTTTTGACCGAGCTATGATTTTTGCACCAAAGGTGCGTTTTTGGAAAGTTTACATAACAGTTCTGCGCCCTGTCAGTAAATCTAATACTTCTAGACTTTTATAATGATTTAGTCTATGAAATTACTGTCATTTCGAAGATAACTCGAGGATCTTTCCAACAAATATTTTCTATAGATTTTTCAATATACAGGTTGGATGTAAGGAGAGTTAAAAGTAGAGCTTAATTTCTGTAATTTCAGAGACGAAACTCATTAATTTTCTTGAGTTTCCTAAGGTAAACCTTAGGAGCTTCTTGGATTTATGACGATACTTGAACTCTTTATCGTATTTATGTAATTATTACCTATTAATATGTAATTAAAGTTTTTATCATGGTTTTAGTGATGTGAATATTTTGTTAAGCATTTATTTCCTTGAATTCGTTTAAGACAAGCTTCTTGTGGATCAACCTACTCTTGTATATGCTTAATACAATAAGTACCGTGCGCTTACGGTTTATAAATGTAAAATTTGGGATTTTTGTGTTTGAATTCTAAATACAACAAATTTCCTTACAGTGTTAGATTTCAATCTAATCTTAAAGAATCACACTTAATTGTAGTTAAAAGAATATTTAGATATATACAAGGAACTAAACATTTCAGACTGTATTATTCTAAGGATAGTTCAATAGATCTTATAGGATATACTAATGCTGATTATGCAAGATCTAAATCTGATAGAAAGAGTACTAGTGGCACATGTCAATTATTGGAAAATAATTTGGTGTTATGGTTTAGTAAAAAGTAAAACTGTGTGGCACTTTATACTACCAAAGTTGAATATGTTGCAGCTACACTATGTTGCACTCAGATTCTGTGGATAAGGCATTAGAAGATTTTGGATTATCTTATGATACATCTGAGATTTATTGTGACAATAATTCTGCAATAAATCTTTCCAAAAATCCTGTATTACATTCTAGAGCAAAGCATATAGAGGTTAAACATCATTTTCTAAGAGATAATGTAATTAAAGGAAAAATTAAATTAGAATTTGTGTCTAGTAAAAATCAATTAGTTGATATATTTACAAAACCTCTAGACGAAAATACATTCTGCAACATTAGATTAAATTTAGGTATTTGTAGGCTATGTGATGTGTAAAATGCTTAAACTCCACATAAAAAGATAAATAGTTTTGATGATGTTGTTCACCTCATAGATATTATATACTTATCATAAATATCTAAAGTAATATCTAAACTGCTACTTAAGATACTATGTATTTATTGTAAAATCATAGTAGTATCTTATTGATTTTAAGTAGTTTATCAATTTTAATGGTTTTTACAATTTTAAGTGGAAGTGTAAATGAAAAACATTAAATACTTTTGACATTCTAAAATTTTGATTAAATGTTTTCTTTGAATCAAGGAAAGTGCATATGATCATGCATAAATTTGACTTAATTGATTAAACTTGTAGAATAAGTTATATGTAACTCATCTTAAATTGTTAATCAAAAGTATAAGCTTATTGAAACTGATTCATATGCTCAGTAAAATCATAGAAGTAAAAATTGTATGAGATTTGTGTTTTATTGCATCTCTATTAATGAAATACATATATACTGTGCTTAAAATGAAAAGTGCTTATAAATTGAAAATCTTTGAGAGTTTATTGATCAGTTTGATCACGAGCCTTTTGTACTTGAGCAGATAGGTATGTAAGGATTGTTGTCCTAAAAAAGGATTCTTTAAATCTGGCAACCTAAGGTCCTGATCAGATATGGGATTGTTGACTGAAAGCTCATTACACAGGTACATTAGAAAGCTCTTGTATGATTCAAGCTTTTCAAATTAACTTTCAAAAAAAAAAAAAATTTCATTAATTATAGATATCTTTGAATTAAATATAGTTTCTACCAATATGACTACTAAGTTATTGAATCAACATTAGTACTTTTGAAAATGTTTATTTGAAATACATTCTTTTATTCTCCTTGAATTAATCATATTGAGTTCAAGGTTGTGTTTTGATTCATATACAGAAGGACTTGATTCTGGAAATCATTTTTGATGAATTCAGAATAACGGAAGTTTTTGAAAAAAAATTTAAAAGTCTAGTTATACTTAACATCTATTGTTATACAAGTATATTTTGTATGTTATTGAATATATAAGAAATATATTTGTAGGGGGAGGATTAACAATGTCCAAAACAGATTAATATAATTCAGAATACAAATCTTGGTTAATTTGAATTAATGTCCTCTTAAAAGCTTGATGAAATTATTTAAAAAGTCAAACAAACTATTTTAGATTCAAAGGACAGGAATGTTAGAATAGTTTACAATGTTCTCAAGAAACTGATAAGGTTTAGCATTGTGATGTGTTCGAAACGTTTTAGTTAGAAGCATCTGAAAATTATTTTAAGTGTGCTAACTCAACATTATGTTAGATAAGGTAACGTGTAAAACTACCTCTAGGCACCGTTTTACTCGTTAGGTTAGTTAACTCAACGAGTTATATTTGAATATTTCAGGTATCTTAATTGAATAAACTATATTCAATACTCATTTGAAATCCAAACCCGACTTATACATGTTGAGTTACTCACCTAAAAACCCTATTTAAACACTTATTACATAGGCACTTAGGTTATTCTTAAACTTTGTCAAGAAAATCTTTCCCGCTTGTTACTATTACAACCTGCGACGATGGTCTCCAAGTTCTACAAAGGTCGTGGCAGAGGAAAAGGCAAAAGCAGAGGAGATGCTAAAGGAAAAGAAATAGAGAATGATGAAGTTCCATGCACTTGGTTCAAGAAAATATTTCGAGTAGACAAAAGGTTAATAGAAATTTATAGAGATTACTTCTTTCCTCAAGGTATACTAGATGAAGTTAGACAAGAGCTTCAAATTATTGATCAAAATATTACATACATAGGTATTCGTAGTAAATTTGATAGAGAATACAAAATGAAATGTGCTGAGATTGCATTTCTCGAGTAGTATGCAAAATATTTGGAAAAAGGTGTAGGTACTTCAACTAGAACTCCTCAAATACCAATAAACGATACAAGACTACATGCATTTGAGAAAGAACATGAATCAGCTATCCCTACTCTTTTATATTCAAAACAAGTAGAATCACATATTACTGTAGATAAAAGAAAAGTTGACAATCTTCGAAAGGCTATAGCTATTGAAAGTGCTTTTGAAGAATTAAAGCATAAAACTTTTATGGAGCAATTTGAAAAGAAAACAGCAATACTTGAAGAGGAGAAACAGAAATTTTATAGTAGAAGGAAAATCAGAAAAATTATGTCTTCAAAGACAAAGTCTATTGAAAAAGGAAAATCAGATGAAAATGTATTTCCAAAGGACAATGTATGTCTAGACATTGTACCATATAGTGTATCTGATAAACTCATCAGTTCTGAGCATACTGAAACTGATGATGATAATGAGACTTTATTTTCCCTTACTAGAAAGCTTGAGAAGAAATACAAGTCAAATATGAGCTCAAGTTTTTCTATTAGTACAAGTCCTGATGATGTAGAAATTGACAAATTAGAGCATCAGGCACCTGACATTGAACAAGTTATTGTAGATATAATTGACAATGTTGAGGCAGTAACTAGTTCACAAGCTGAATTGTCTGGAGTAGCAGATATTGAAAAAGTTAAGACTCTAGAAGAGCAACATGTTAACCTTCTTCAGAATCTATAGAACCAAAGTCTGAGAATTCACAGCATGTATTAATGGAAATATCTATTGAACAAAATAACAATTACAGATAGATACACCGGCTGTAGAATTTATGGAAACATTGAACTCTGATCATTCTATAGAGACTGAACCAATGAATATAGAGCATATTGAAAATGTTCCTAACACTGTTGAAGTTGAAGAATCAAGCTTACTTGAGCAGCTTCAAGATAATATTTTGATAGAAGAACAAAATGACATTCATTTTGCAGAAGAGATTCTTGAAGATGAAATAAATTCGGAATCACAGCTTTAGGTATCAACTTCTTTGTATAGAATAATTAATATTCAAGGAAATTCAATTCATTTTAGATCTGAAGAAGTATTGCAGAAATATAATAATCTGATTACATGTCATATTCTGCATGCTTGACCGATAAAATCTAGAAATTTGATGGCAATAAGAGATCTATTTGAGTATCAAGGACTCATTCAATTCTTGCTAGTTGGAACGAAATGGAAATAATACATAGAGCTTATTGTAGCTTTTTATAGCAATCTGGTCAAGAATGGAAATTTTTTGAAAACTCAAATCAATCAACAAGAGTTTATAGTGTCTCCTGAGTTAATTTTTGAAGTTTTGGGATTAAAGAATGAAGGTGTTGTTGTTACAAACATATTTGACATGATTAGACAACTAGAATGGAACATTCAATCTTTATTAAAAATTCCAAATGTATATTCTGAAATGAGATTAATGGAAAATCTAAATGTAGAGGCAAGGTTCATTGCAAATATATTGCATGCAAATTTATTTCAGAGAGTTGGACATAATTTGGAAGTCAGCAGAAGCTATTTATATGCAACTTATGGTCTACTAAATAGAATTCAAATCAATTGGTTTAATGTTTTTATTTCTCAACTACAGCATATGAGTTCAAAGTTATTTTATGGTGATACTGCATGTAGAATCCTTGCAAGCCAATTGAATTTATCTGATGAAACTAAAGGCATGAGAGCATTTAGTGTAAAAGATTTGCAACGATTCCAGGTCATGCATAAACATCAACAACAACAACAATAACAACCTGATTGTATAGAACATATACAACTACAACAACAATGTTATTCAGTTCACATAGAACAGCAAACCTAGATACCTCCTGACTTAGATGTAGTGCTTAACAATATCAGAAATGATATTAGGCATCTAGGAGATAAAATATGTAATGCTATAAGTCATATACTTAGGAGAGATCGATAACTTTCTTTTTGCTTGTTTCTGAATATAAAATGTCATGTTTGTATTCCTAGTTTGATTCATTGAACAATACATGTTTCTGTAAATACATTCTATTTTTATTATTGTTTACAAAAAGAGTTGTTGTAAATATATCTCTTACTATATATATATTCTCTGTAATTATCTTTTTGATTAATGACAAAAAGTGGGAGAAATATTATAAAAAGATGATTATGATTGAAATTGCATATAATATAATAGGGAGATGATATTTATATGGTTATTGTAATCTGACAGATGATAATGTAATTTGAAAGAAAATTATATGGTTATTAAATTATATAATGAAAGGTAGAGAAATGATACTTATATAATTATTGACATCTGAAAGTTTTAGTTCTGAGAGGTGAAATTTACACAAACAATAGAAATAAGCTTAAGTGAACTTAAGTCAGCAAACTTGTTTGTTGAATGAAAAGTTAACCCAACGAAGGTGCTTAGTTGAGTTAAATATATTTCATAATTGATTTAATATGGTTTTGCCATCATTAAAAAGGGGGAGATTGTTGAGTATTTTGTTTTGATGATGTGTGCTAAATGAAAATAATCATATTTGCTTAATTAATGTTGCTTGTGAAAAGAAATTAAAACCATAGATTAATACAGAAAAAGTTTACTGATATAAATACTTGTCTGTATTAGATCTAAAATTATACTAAGTTAATAACTAGTCGTTTCATTGCATTAATTTCTCATTTAACTAAACGTTAAGTTAACGTGTGTTTTTATTGAAAAGCATGATATGTTTTAAAGTTATATTTTCTGTATCATGTATAGTGCACGTTAATACAACTCGTTAAGTTAGAGTTTTGTTTGTATAGAGATCACGTGAGAACTCCTTAAATTAGTGAGTAAAAGAAGAGACGAACTCGTTAAGTTAGTGTTATACACGTGGTGAAATTATAAGTTACGAATGTTATATTGTATCACGTGAGGTGCACATGTTTAACTCATTAGGTTAACATAACTAAACGCATTGAGTTGCTATATTGAATACTAAGGCAATGCGTTAAGTTAGCATTATAAACTTAAGTTGTTACTTTTTGCACGTGGTAAAATTCTTATTATAAAAACATTTGTATATGCTCTTAGGCCCTAATGGATAGATTTCTTTTAGGTATAATCAAGACCTAAAAGTGAATCCTTTAGGAAAGTAACCCTTGAACCTTAAGGGGAGGACAAGAATAAAATTCAAAACCATCCATATTTTTGAGCTTATATGTAGTATTGCACTTACATGAGGCCTTGACTAGGAAGGAACCACTCTTCTTGAAGGGAAACTTTGGTAAAAACTTAAGAATATACCTTGGGGTTGTCTTATGAGAAGGATAGAATAAAAGGGCTAAGGTAAAATTGCCCATTCCCACACAATGATGTGAGAGGCACTCTTAAGGGTAGAGGGCTAGGGAGAAAAAAAGAAAAAAAAAAGAAAAACAAGAAAAATGATGAAAAAAGAAGAAGAAGAAGAAGAAGAAGAGAGATTGATTACCTATTTTTACAAAAGCTATTGAGTAATCGATCAACTTTCCCCTAAGTAAGGGATTGTGGTCACATAAAAAGGTATTGAAGTAGGAGGTAATCTAAAAAAAAGAGAAAAAAAAAGAGTCAAAATAAAGGGACAATGGACTCAAGGATAGACCTTTGGGATTACCTAAGTAACTTGGAGGGAGTTGAGTAGGTTATTTCTTAGTCTTGTCCATTTTCACATACACTTAATTATAGTACTTTACTTTCTTAGGATGGAAATTGAATGATTATTTGAATCCAATCTAGAAAGGTGAGAGGGTAATTGAATAAAGGTGAAGCTAATAGGTCAAGACTACCTAAGAACAACTTTATCCATGTTTAGGAAACCAAGAGCATATTTTTGTTGTTTTTGTCTTTTAATTGTGTTGTTTTATGTTTTGTTTTGGATTTTGTGGGTATATCTGTTGAAAACCCTCTAGAGACACAACTTCACCATTAGGGTGACCTAGGGGTTTAAAGGCTTGCTACACATGCTAAGTGTAGTCGTGATCCCTACAAAAGTGGCCTAGGTTAGTTTTAGTTTTGTTATTTATTTATTAGTTTGTTTGTTTTTGGTTTTTAATGAATGTTCTTTTATATGGGCTTGTGTTTTTATTATTGGCTTTAGTCCTTTGTTAAGGGACTAGCAAAGACTAGGTATGGGGGTGTGTAAAGTGTCAATTTGTGCATTTTATATATGTTAATTCATGCATGTTAAGGATTATAAAGCGCAAATATATATGTTCTAATGTGGAATTACAGCAAATCATATTTTTAGACATATGCATGAATTAGGGATTAAATAGTCAATAATGAAAAAATTTGTCCTTTATTAAATTAACACCTAGTCAATTAGCCTATGTGCAAATATTAGTGTTAGTTCATTATTTTATCAGTTAATTTTGATGATGAAAAACGTGTGGTTTAATTTTTTCTACCATATTTTAGATGTCTTTTTACTCAAATGAATTTTAGCTAACTGCTATGTACTTAAAGTCTTTTAAATTAGATTTCGGCAGGTTATATTGTCTACAGTGTATTGATCGGAGAGTTATTTTATAAGCCAACGAACAAAACAAGACAAATCGGATGGTTATGTCTCTCTCTCCTAGCTTTTCAAACGGTTATATCATTGACTATTCGAAAAGTATTTATCATCGGTGAGTTAAGTCTTTTTATGTCTAGATATGATTTTTCTGGTAAGTCTCCGAAATCCCTTTGGTTTTGGATAGTTAAGGTTTTTATTCCAGAGAGTTAACTGTTTCTTTGATTTAATATATTTTTGGTTACTTTTTCTTGAAGGACACGTATCAATCTCTCATCGCTTGACTTAAGTGACTTTTCGGAAGGTTATGATGTAACTATCCAAAAACTCTTAAGAATCGAAGAGTTATCTTCAGTAAGCATCCAAAAATAGTTTTTAAGCTTCGGATGGTTGAGTTTTCTATTATTTGTGACTTAAGTGACTTTTCAGAAGGTTACCTATGTAACTATCAGAATTGACTTAAAGATCGGAGAGTTATCTTTATAAGTATCTGAAACATGTCCACTCTATCGAATAGTTTATTTTCAATATTTTATAACGCTATTTCAGAAGGACACGTGTTTCAATTTTAATACATGACTTAAGTGGTCTTTCGAAATGTTAGTTATATCTATCCGAAATGTTTTTGAGTTTTGGCAAGTTATCTTTCTAAGTCTCCAATTTTCTAAAAGCCTCCGAAGATTTTATTTTTATAGAAACTACAACTATTATTAATTGACTAATCTTTGTGGCAAGATATATTTTGATTGCAAATCTCAACTTTATTATGATTTAAGGTTGCCGGAAATGAATTACTGCTTAAGGCATCTGACCTTTTCAGAATTCTTTCCACTTATACAAATCTCGAAGGAAAAATAAAAAGGATTTGCAGAAAACTGAAACAGAACAACACACACATTTTTTTCAACACTCGAGAGGAGAAATTGTCTGCTTAGCATTTCTGCAAACATTCTGAAGATTCGTCTACAACAAAATCCAGAAGATCAATAGCTGCAGATCAATCAAGAATTCTTCTCAGAGCTTATGTGTCAACTCTTTATTGGAGTTGATCTAGTCTTGTGTGTCGTGTTCATTCTGAGTCTATGACTCCTGGTTTTAAACTGTTGTCTCTTTTGTGTCAAAGCCTTAATTCACAAGGGTGTTGTGAGTATATTCACAAGGTTGAGGCCTTGGTGAAGAGAGTGAAGTGTGATACTTCATTTGCTCAAGATTGGGGTCTTGAGTATACAAAGTTGGTGTTTTGTGTGAGGGTTTTGTTTAGCCTTTAAAAAACATCTGTAAGGTTGTTGCTTAGCCTACAAAAGTAACTTGTTTAAGATTTGTGCTTAGCCTTAAAAGCACTTACTGGAATTCTGGAGGTTGTGGCATTGAGGAGTGGACTACCTAGTTTGGGGAACCACTATAAATCTTTTTGTGTTCTTTACTTTTTGCACTACAAGTTTTAATTCCAAAATCAATTAATTAGGGTTCATTAGTGTCAATAGCTTCCAAAGTTTTAAAAGCAAAATAAATTTTATTAGGACACTATTCACCCCCCCTCTAGTGTGCCATTCGATCCTTTCATGTGGTATCAGAGTTTGGTTATCTCTGTAATAGATTTAATCAATTTGAGATCAATGGTAGAGGGTCAGCATGTTCACCGTCCTCCACTCTTTGATGGTAATAACTATGGTTTTTGGAAAAATAAAATGACTAACTTTTTAAAATCTATGGATGTGAAGGTATGGAGAACAGTGGTTCGTGGTATACAGTTTCCAGATGTTCCTGAAGACATGTGGAATGATGAAGATGAGAAGAAAATTCAAATGGATGCAAGAGGAATGAATGCACTAACTTGTGCAATCACTATTGATATATACAACAAGATTTCTACATGTTCTACTGCACATGAAGGTTGGTGTGCATTAGAAATTACTTATGAGGGAAAAAATGAAGTGAAGGATACAAAAATCAGTGTACTACTAAGAAAGTATGAGATGTTCAAAATGAAAGAGAATGAGAGTATCACTAATCTCATATCTCATTTCATTGAAATCATAAATGGACTGAAGAATCTCGGGAAAGAATTTCCCATGAAAGAACAGGTTATCAAAGTCTTGAGAAGCTTGAACAAAGATTGGAAAGCTAAGGCTACCTCCCTACAAGATTCAAAGGATATGAGGACTTTCACTCTGAAAGATCTCATTGGCAATCTGTTAGCCTATGAGACTCAACTGAAAGACTGGAAAGAAGAGGAAGGAGAAACCTCGAGGAAGACTGAAAAGAAAAAGGAGTTTGCACTGAAAGCTCAACAACCATCTAAGGAGCCTGCTAATGTGTTTCTAGAAGAATTGGCATGATATTAGAATAGTTTAACTGAATGAATTATAAAAAAATTAAGTGTCAAGCAAAAGAAAAAGTAATTATTTATCGACTCCTTTGTTATGTTGTAGATTTGCTTAAATCACTTGAAGATTGTGCTTGATTGAATACATTTGGTTTGTTCATTTAGTTGAAAATTTGCATGCCATTCTAGATAAATATTTAATTTATAATATGGATGAATTTAGTTTTGATTTGACACCTACATGTTCTAAATGCAAGTTGAATAATCATATTGATGCTGATTGTCCATTTTATATGCTAAATAGCAATGTAGGTGCATGTTCTAGTTCTAATGTTAGCCTATCTTTGCCAAATTTAAATTATAATGCTGATGTTTATGACACTAGTAGCTATAGTTGTGAAATTAAAATGGAAAAGCCTATAGGAAATGTTCCCTATGCTAAATCTTTAGTCAACTTAGTTAAGGCAATTGCTGAACTTAACACCTCTATGGATTTATTAAACTTAGCAAAAGCCTCTAGTGCCCCCATTAACATAGATGGTTATGAAAACATAGATTTAAGATCAACATCCTTGGTTGAGGATGAATCAGTTGAAACTTATGTTACTCTAAGGTCTAGGAGAGAGGAGAGCATTCCTAAAAAGGAAACTCCTTCTCTTATATCGATGAGTGTTCCTATAGATGATTTAGGTTCATCCAATCAACTAAATAAAGAAATTTAATCATATTAAATTTAGGTTCATTAGAGGTCTATGAGGATACTTTCCTGATGTCGGGTCGATTCCACACACCTTCCTGAGTGTTCCTATACATCAAAAATTTTATTTTTTTACTGATTTCTTTTATTCATATATTCAAGGGGAGTTTATTCTTTTTCATATGTCTGATTTTCTCAATTTTAACATCTCTTTCTTTCTTAGTCAACATATCTTTAGGGGGAGTTATTTTCTTTTACTGGTTAGGTGCTGAAAGTTTTTGGAGAGTTAGCATACTATTTCTGTAGGTTTTCAAACAGTTAAGTCAGTAACTATCTGAAAATTCTTGTGTTTCGGCAAGTTACTGTCTTTTGGCCTTTGTACCTCATTTTCGGACAGTTATCCTGTAACTATCCGAAAATTCTTTTCTTTCAATAAGTTAGGCCTCTAACTCATTGATCTCTAGAACTTTTTGACACTTATATGCTTTCGGAGGGTTATCTTCTCACTCTATCTCAACCTTTCGATTCTCAAATCTTTCGTCTGCTTCATCTCTATTTTGTGTCTTCTCCTTCATGGCTTCATCTGGACACTTTTCTACCCTTTCTCTATAAGAGCAAGAACAACAGATTCTTGTACTGGAACAAGAACTCCAATCAGGTATGGTAGACCTATCTCCTGGAAAAGTTCAACAAATTATTTTTGCTGGAGAAGAGGTCATTGATATTGAGTCAATATATGGCACTTCAGAAATAGTTACTTGTTTATTATGTTTGGAGAAACAGTTGTTTGTTCTTCGTAAATTTCGTCCTATTACCACCAGTGTTAAAAGTGGAAAACAGTTGAAAACCAAGAAGCCTTCCTCGAGAAAATATACCAAAACTTCTACTGATTATAAGAAACTGAAGACCACTTCTACCCGTGCTTCACAAAGTAGTAAAACAGACTATGTTGATACTAGGGTTTCTAAGGATTCTTCTTCAAATGATGAAGATCTATTTACTGCCAAAGTGAACTCCTTAAAACCTCAATTTAAATCTGTTTATGAGGCTTATGTCAGCCAATTTTTGCATACTTTTGAGGATACTAAGGCATCTGTAAAACGAGCATTGCATATGGCCCTACATTTACAACATACTCTAGTCAGGAGGATAAATCAAGCATTATTGCATAAACTTAGTGAGCAACCAGGAATTAAGATTCAAGAGCCTACAGAGCTTGCTTGTCTTCATGAATTTTCTGATACGGTAGAGAAGAAGAAATCAGTGGTTGAACCTGAATTCTTTTTGCCTCAGAAAGGAATTGATTTCAAGCATGTGGTTGGCCATTCATATCATCAAATTCCTGAGTTATGTATTAGAATTCTACACTAAATTGCTCCTGGTCCTTCTCATTTGATCTCTTCAACTAGTCTAATTTTACCTACATTTGTCTCCTCTCCCCTTCCATCTACTTCACTCACTTACTCTAGGAGAAGAAGAACTCATCCGAGTTTTGCCCAATCTCTCCTTATACATAGAGAAGAATTCACACCTCCTCCTCCTTCATCTGATATAGAATCTCATCCAATTTCTTCTCCTCACACTCAAATGGTAATACAAGGATTATATGAAGATTCAAGTTCTGTCTCTGCCCCTCAATCTCCTCCTTCTGCAAACCCTCCAACAGATGAAGATCTAGAGGTTGAAGTCAATTTTTCCTCAGACATCTCTACAGATGTATATTATTTCAGATCTTCTGCAGTTAGGATCTCTTTTTCAATAAATATCAAGGCATGAAGATCATTTACAACAGACCTGTAAATTTTAATGGAATGGATTCGATTCATAGTCTACTAATTCATTAAGGGCTTTTAGGTCTTATTTCTTCTCCCTCAGGGTTATCTATTTTTGAAGACCTAATTCCCCTTTTCTACTCAAACCTTGAGATATTTCCTCATTTTTGTCTCTTGCACCTACAAAATCAAACAATAAGGATTAATGGAGAATTTTTGGAGAATCTTTTTGGAATACCATCTACTGGCATAAATATTGCTCTTTCTCCATCAAAGCTTGGGTGGCAAGAATCAGAGATGAATAAATTGATTGAAAAAACTCTTGATAGAAAATTCAAGTTAGTTAAGACTGCAAATCTTAATGGTTTGGCTCAGATGATTGCTACAATTCTGTCTTCCTCTATATTTCAGAAGATTGGTCATGTAGATGAATTAGAAAGGAAAGTCTACTAAGCTACTTATGTTGTGATTGTTGGTATCAAGGTTAACTGGGCAAAAGTTATTATTGCTCAAATTTCTCATCTGCAAAGTTTTCTGTACTATGGAGATTTTATTTATCATCTGATGGCTAGATACATTAATTTATCAGGTAAACCTCTGAAATCCATTAAAAGAATAGTATTACAACTTAAGGTTCTTCAAAGAATGTCATCTTCGGATCTGATTGAGTTGACCTCTCATTTTCAACCATCTGCAACTCAGAATTCAGTTTCTCCTTCTGCAGAAAATCCAACTCCTACTGTGCCTCCTTCTGCAGAAATTTCACCTCCTACAGCACCTCCTCCATCTCCAATAGTTTCATTTATAGCAGTTGACAATTTTGAGACTCTCCTAAAACAGAATGAGCTTCTACTTCAGCATAATCAGATGCTTTTGGATCAAGTGGCTCATTTAGAAGAACTTCTAAGGGAGAGGGATAACTTAATTCAAGAGTTATTACATAAAAAGTCTATTGCACCTTAGATTTTTTTTTTCCTTTGATGTAATTTTCATTTTTTTGTGTATCCCTATTGTTCTTACTCATCAATCAATAAAATTACATTTTATTTATCTCCGAGTATTCTTCAATTAATTGTCTCCACTTTTTAATTCTGACAAAGGGAGAGAATATACTTGTTTACAATTTTGTCATCATCAAAAAGGGGGAGATTGTTAGTTCATTATTTTATCAATTAATTTTGATGATGAAAAACGTGTGGTTTAATTATTTCTGCCATATTTTAGATGTCTTTTTACTTAAATGAATTTTGGCTAACTGCTATGTACTTAAAGTCTTTTAAATTAGATTTCGACAGGTTATATTATCTACAGTGTATTGATCGGAGAGTTATTTTATAAGCCAACGAACAAAACAAGACAAATCGGATGGTTATGTCTCTCTCTCCTAGCTTTTCAAACGGTTATATCATTAACTATCCGAAAAGTATTTATCATCGGTGAGTTAAGTCTTTTTATGTCTAGATATGATTTTTCTGGTAAGTCTCCGAAATCCCTTTGGTTTTGGATAGTTAAGGTTTTTATTCCAGAGAGTTAACTGTTTCTTTGATTTAATATATTTTTGGTTACTTTTTCTTGAAGGACACGTGTCAATCTCTCATCGCTTGACTTAAGTGACTTTTCGAAAGGTTATGATGTAACTATCCAAAAACTCTTAAGAATCGGAGAGTTATCTTCAGTAAGCATCCAAAAATAGTTTTTAAGCTTCGGATGGTTGAGTTTTCTATTATTTGTGACTTAAGTGACTTTTCGGAAGGTTACTTGTGTAACTATCCAAATTGACTTAAGGATCGAAGAGTTATCTTTATAAGTATACGAAACATGTCCACTCTATCAGATAGTTTATTTTCAATATTTTATAACACTGTTTCAGAAGGACACGTGTTTCAATTTTAATACATGAGTTAAGTGGTCTTTCAAAATGTTAGTTCTATCTATCCGAAATGTTTTTGAGTTTCAGCAGGTTATCTTTCTAGGTCTCCGATTTTCTGAAAGCCTCCGAAGATTTTACTTTTACAGAAACTGCAACTATTATTAATTGACTAATCTTTGTGGCAAGATATCTTTTGATTGCAGATCTCAACTTTATTATGATTGAAGGTTTCTGGAAATGAATTACTACTTAAGGCATCTGACCTTTTCAGAATTCTTTCCACTTATGCAAATCTCGAAGGAAAAATAAAAAGGATTTGCAGAAAACTAAAATAGAACAACACACACATTTTTTTCAACACTCGAGAGGAGAAATTGTCTGCTTAGCATTTCTACAAACATTTTGAAGATTCGTCTACAACAAAGTCCAGAAGATCAATAACTGTAGATCAATCAAGAATTCTTCTCAAAGCTTCTGTGTCAACTCTTCATTGGAGTTGATCTAGTCTTGTGTGTCGTGTTCATTCTGAGTTTGTGACTCCTGGTTTTAAACTGTTGTCTCTTTTTTGTTAAAGCCTTAATTCACAAGGGTGTTGTGAGTACTTCACTTGCTCAAGATTGGGGTCTTAAGTACACAAAGTTGGTGCTTTGTGTGAGGTTTTTGTTTAGCCTTTAAAAAACATCTGTAAGGTTGTTGCTTAGCCTGCAAAAGCAACTTGTTTAAGGTTTGTGCTTAGCCTTAAAAGCACTTAGTAGAATTCTCGAGGTTGTAGCCTTGAGAAGTGGACTACCTAGTTTGGGGAACCACTATAAATCTCTGTGTTCTTTACTTTCTGCACTACAAGTTTTAATTCCAAAATCAATTAATTAGGGTTCATTAGTGTCAACATCTTCCAAAGTTTTAAAAGCAAAATAAATTTTATTAGGACACTATTCACCCCCCCTCTAGTGTGCCATTCGATTCTTTCAATAAGTAATTTATATATTGATTTCATGCATATCTTAAAAGAATTGTCATTAAGATATGAAATCAAATAATCTTCAATTGAGTAAGCAATATATTATGCACATTTCATTTTTGTTTTATAATTGAGTAGCAATTTATGTGTAATGTGCATATGCATTTAATGTTATGTTTGAGTTGTTAATAATAGGTGAGGACGTGGACCCTTGGATTAAATCATGGGAAATCAACAACCCATGGTCGTCCATCACACACTTCCAATTCTTGAAGATATCAATCAATCAACCATCAAGACTTGCTTAATTTAGGAGGTCACAAATTGGAAGGAGTTTGAATTCTTTCCATAGATGAATGACAAGGGAAGAGAAAAGTGTATGGCCAACCAAGGAAACATCCATCTCCTTTCTCCTCCACGCAAAAGGCCAAGCAAAGAACTCCAAAAATTTTGTCCTCCTTTCTTCCAGCCAAGGTTGTGGACAAGCTCTCCTCTAAGATTGGTGAGCTAGACGTCTTCCCCCTCATACTAGAAGACCTCCTTTTCTCCACTCCAAGCTGACATATGGAAGGATCTCTATGGGTGAAATTAGTGATATTGGAGGCATGTGTGCAACATTGGAAGAGCTTGGCACGTGATCTTCAAGATGAGGTAATTAGGAAGCATTAAAATTGAGAGGAAATCCAACAAATTCATATATCTTGGAAGTGGTTGAAGACGTGCAACCACCACTTCAAAGCAACCCTAGAGACTTCTTTTGGACATGCTACAGGTGGTTACAACCCTACAGTGTGTTGGTGTGACATGATTCAAGGTTGAAAGGGAGCTCATGGTTGAAGAAAGGTGGAGAACTCAAAGGTATATTGGAGAAGAGAGATCCTCATACTTGTAAACATATTTTGATATCAAATGTGTATGAGTATTTAGGTATTTTAAATTTATAAATGCATGCACATTTAGGATCTTTGTTGAATGTTTATTTCTTTAGTTTAAATAGTTGTTTTAGATTAGATCTCATGGAATATAGTTTCTTCATGTGAATATGTGAATGTTGTGCATAAAACTAATCCTTAATCCTTGTGAATGCGTGTATATCCTATTTGCTGTAAATTCCTGTATGTGCCTCATTTTGTTATATGTTGTACACCTTAATTTCTCTGAGTTATATGTCATGTTATAGATTTTTTTGTAATTACTTTAAGTGTACAATACGTATGTAGAGTTCTTGGAATTTTTTAGAATGTATTTCTTCATTTTTTCGATTATTCTTTCGAAGGTAGCATCTTCTCTGTTTTACTGGTCGAGTGACAGAAATTGTGCTTGACGCCTTTGTGTTGCCTTGCTTTTGTGCATTCCAAAATGTTTTCCTATAAATTTTTCTGATTAGAACAACGCGTTATCTTTCAAGGCGCATTGATTTCGTGGTGTTTCATGAAGATTTGATTGAGTTATGATTTTTACACTGACAGTGCATTTTTGGAAGGTTTTCAGAATCATTTTGTGCACTGTTTGTATATCAGACTTTGGCAGCAACCTAGAGTGAATTAGTACTGGAAATCACTACCATTTTAAAGATAACTCGATGACCTTTTCAACCAATATTTTTTCTGGATTTTTCAATGTCTAGTTTGGAAGTAAGAAGATTTAGAATTCGAACTTAATTTTAGTGATTCCAGAGATGTGAAATAATGATTTTCTTGAATTTTAAAGCTATTAACTCTAGGAATTAATAGGTAATATGCTATCTTTAAAATATTTATTGTATTTATGTAAATTGTAACTTAATTGCATGTGATTAGAGTTTTAATTACAAATTTAATGGTGTGGATGTTTTATCAAACAATTATTTTAATAAAATTATTTAAGACAAACTCATTGTGGATTCGACCTATACTTGCACATGCTTATTACAATGGGCACCGTGCAGTTACGGTTATAATGTAAAATTTACGCTTTTTCCATTTAATTTAATAACAAATAAAAGCATTACAAGATCATAATCATGAAAGTAATGAAAATCTGAAAAATGTATGAATAACATTAAGATCTGGAACTGATATACCACCAAGAATTCAAAAGGAAAGTAATGTGAAGGTGGATAAGAACAAAATTCAAAATAATAATTAAAATGTAATATCTAAAAACATAGAAACCAATGAAGAAAAATTTGAATCTGAAAGTGAGACTAAAAATGATCAAACAAATGAAATGAAAGAAAAAGAATCTTGTAAATCACAATCATTAGCACCCTATCTTGAAAGATTACAACAAACATTTCCTGAAAAATAAGAAAAAATTAGAGAAATTTTTGAAAAAGTACAATTTAACATTCCTTTGTTAAACTTATTATAGAAAATACCAACTTACGCTAAATTTCTTAAGGATTGGTGTACTAAGAAAAGAGAGCAAAAAGTTTTAAGAAATGTCTTTTTAGTTGAGCAAAGTATCTTTATTTCTGGTACAAATTCCTAAAAAGTTATCTGATCCAGGAATCCCTATTATATCATGCCCCATAGGAAATACGATTCTGGAAAGAATCTTAATAGACCTAGGTGCACGTATAAATGCTATGTCTAGTGATATATTTACATCCTTAGGATTAGAAGGCTTAATCCCTACTAGGACTACTATTTAATTAGTTGATAGAAGTATAAAATACCCTAGAGGAAAAATAGAGGATGGCCTAATTAAAATTAAAAACTTCATATATCCCATTGATATTGTGATTTTGGACTCCCAACAAATTAAGCATCAGAATCATGATACATCTTTAATTTTGAGAAGGCCATTCTTAGCAACATCAAGGGTTGTTATAAATTGTAAAACTGGAATGATGAAGTTAGTAATGAGGATACTCAATTAAACATTTTAAAACCAGAAAAGTTTGAGGAGTTAGAAATGTCCTTACATACTATAGACTTTTTAGAGGATGAAGGAGATATGCTAGATGATGTGATTCAAGAAGAATTAAATAGGCAACTAGATTTTGAAACTTTACAAGTAAGTGAAAGCATAGATGTAGAAGGACATCAAGAAGAGTTTAATATTGAAGATGAAAATGTTCAATTAGGAGCTTTAGCTTCTAATGGTTAACATTTAGATTTAAAACCTTTACCTCCTGAATTAACCTATATATTTTTAGAAGAAAAACGACCATGTCCAATCATTATTACTTTAGATTTAAAAGAGGATCAAATTTCTAAATTAAAAGATGTAGTAAAAACTTGTAAAGAAGCAATAGGATGGACTAAGACTAATATAAAAGGGTTAAGCGCAACTTTATGCTGTCACCACATATATTTAGAAGAGAATGCTAAACCAGTTAGAATTCCTAAGAGAAGATTAAATCCAAACCTTAAAGTAGTCAGGAAGGAAATAGTGAAATGGTTAGATAATGATATAATTTATCCAATTTCTGATAGCTCATGGGTTAGTCCAATCTATGTAGTTCCCAAGAAATCAGGATTAACAGTTATTAGGAATAAAAGTCAAGACTTGATACCTACTAGAATTCAATTAGGCTAGAGAGTGTGTATAGACTATAGAAAGCTGAATGTTGTGACTAGGAAAGATCATTTTTACTTACCTTTTATAGACCAAATGCTAGAGAAATTAACATGGCAAGAATGTTTTTGTTTCCTAGACAGGTATTTAGGATATAACCAAGTTCTAGTAGTATTAGAGGATCAAGAGAAAACAACTTTCACATGTCCTAATGGAACTTATACTTTTAAGAGAATGCCATTCAAATTATGCAATCCACTAGCCACCTTTCAAAGGTATATGTAGGACATATTCACTAGAATGACTGAAGAATTTTTAGAAATATTTATGGATGATTTTACTGTATATGGAACTTTATATGAAGTATGTTTAAACAATTTAGACCAAGTATTAAAATGGTGTGTGGAAAAAAATCTAGTTCTAAATTGAGAAAAATGTCATTTCATGGTTAAACTAGGAATAGTCTTGGGACATGTTATTTCAAAGAAAGGGTTGGAAGTAGATAAAGTTAAAATAAAAGTAATTTCTAATCTACCAGAACCTAAATCAGTAAAAGATATTAGATCATTTCTAGGACATGTTGGATTTTATAGAAGATTTATTAAAGATTTTAGCAAAATACCTAGACCTTTAACTAATCTATTAAAAGATATCCCATTTAACTTTGATAAAAATTGCAAAGAAGTATTTTTCAAGCTTAAAACTAGCTTAATTTCAACTCTTATAATACAAGCACCTAATTGGAGCCATCCATTTGAATTAATGTGTGATGCATTTGATTTTGTTGTAGTAGCAGTGTTGGGACAGAAGATAGAAAAATCTCCTAGAGTAATTCATTATGCAAGCAAAACATTAAATGATGCTCAAGTTAATTATACAACTACTAAAAAAGAATTGTTAGCTGTTGTGTTTGCCTTAAAAAAGTTTAGATCATATCTGATTGGAGCTAAAGTGATAATATACATGGATCATTTAGCTTTAAAACACCTAATAGCAAAGAAAGAGACTAAACCTAGATTGATCCAATGAATATTATTATTACAAGAATTTGATCTATAAATTAAAGACAAAAAAGGTTGTGAGAATGTAGTAGCATATCATTTATCAAGGTTACAAATAGAAAAATCAAACATTGAAATTAAGGATAATTTTCCTCATGAACAATTAATGAGCATCAACACAATGCCTTGGTATGCAAACATAGTTAATCACTTAGTTACTGATTTAACACCTAAAGATTGGAATAGACAGGTTAAGAAATTGTTGTTTTCAAGAGTAAAATATTACTATTGGGAAGACCCCTACTTATTTAAGAAATGTCTTGATCTGGTTCTAAGGAGGTGTGTTCCAGAAACTGAATATCAGAGCATATTGTCTTTCTATCATGACCAAGCTTGTGGAGGGTATTTTGGTTTAGGGAAAACTACTGCCAAAATTCTACAATGTGGATTTTATTGGCCAACACTATTCAAAGATGCTCATAAATACTACTTAAGTTGTTTAAGATGTCAACAAATAGGAATATGATGCCTTTGAACTCTATTGTTGAGGTTGAACTCTTTGATGTGTGGGCAATAGATTTTATGGGTCAATTTCCTATGTCTAATCAATTTAATTATATATTGTTGGGGGTTGATTATGTATCTAAATGGATAGAAGGTATTCCTACAAAAAGTAATGACAACAAAGTGGTAATACATTTTATAAGAACTAATATAATTGCCAGATTTGGAATACCTAAAGCTATTATTAGTGGTAGAGGAACTCATTTCTGTAATAAAAGTTTTGAAGCCTTAATGAAGAAATATTGAGTAAATCATAAAATTGCAACATCATATTATCTGCAAACAAGTGGACAAGTAGAAAGTACAAACAAACAAATTAAGTTAATATTAGAAAAAGTAGTAAATCTTACTAGAAAAGATTGGGCTAGTAGATTGATAGATGCACTTTGAGCTTATAGAACTGCTTATAAGACAAGCTTAGGTATGTTACCTTTTAGACTAGTATATGGAAAATGTTGCCATTTACCAGCTGAAATTGAACATAAAGCTTATTGGGCATTAAAAACTCTGAACACTAATTTAAATTAACTGAATTAACAAACAAAATAAAAGAGTTATCATTAAATCAAAAGCTAGCAGAAAAGAATGCAAACATTAATGACTTAGATATTATTTATGCTAGAAACTAGGAAGATAACTTTGGAAATTCTTATAACCCTAATTGGAGAAATCACTCGAACCTATCTTGGAGAAATAATAATTTCCAGGGAGGAGAAAATATAAATGACAAAAATATAAGTTATGAACTATTAATTGAACAAGGATCTAGAATAGAGAAATTATAAAAGATAATTCAACAATTAAACAATCTAGATCATGTATTTGGAAATCTTGCCATTCAAAATCAAAATATGAATAGAAATATACCGCTTAGACAGAAGCAATCAATAGAAATTAAACCTACTAGAGGATTGCTAATGCAAGCAGTACCTAACCCTGTCAACAAAACTGTTAATGAAATTGATACCTCCTTTGAGAGGGAAACTGAATGAAGCAGTATAACTAAAGCAAATATGTATAATATAGTAAGTAGAAAAATATGAAAAGAAAAAAATGTAAGTTTAATTATAGTAAGTAGTATCATAGAGTTATTACTTAACTCAACGAACTTAATTCGTTGAGTTATGACCTAACTCCACGAGGGTAAGTTAGCTATGTTAATTTTATCTTTGCTAAATTTTTGTTTATGTTATATAGAATCACAATAGATGGAATTAATGAAATTATCACTAGATGCACTAAGGGAAGTACTGAGTAAGTTATCAACTAAAGATCTATGCAGATTGTGTTGTGTCAAAAGAAATTAAAGACTGTGTTAGAGAAAAATATTTTCATGGACTACAAGCTGCAAAAATGACTAAGATTAGAGATGGATTTTTATGGAAGTCATTTAATCGTAGTTCAATTAGCTACGAATATCTAAATATGGAAGAAAATGCTGAAATTCCACCCAATACATTAGAAGGAATAGATCATATTATGGGGATAGATGAAGGATTGATTGTTTACAGAACCAAACCAAGGTATGCAATTCTATTACCCAATATTTTGATTAGAAATCCTATCACTAGAGAAGAATGGAATATAGGAAGGCCTAATAGATTTGAAGTACCAACTAAAAATTGTGGGTCAGCTTTAACATTTTCTGATAAAAATTTGACAATTCCTGAAAAATTGTATTACTAGAGATCAACTGGAAATTGGGATGAGGATTTATGCCTAAGTGTGTATAATTTTTTGAATAAATCTTGAACTGAAAATACTATGATATATCTAGGACAAAGCATTAATTAACAACATACATGTCATACTTGATGGATATATATATCTAGTCATAGATATGTCAGTTGCATTTAGATCTGATTTATACATAGTAAGCATAGATATTTATGATAATGACTTTATAGAAATATTGCCTATACCTAGTGATATAGCTAAACCACCATCTATAGAATATGATAAAATTCAATTAGGAATGTGGTATAATGAATATGATGATCCTACTTTATGTCTGATAAGATGGTGGGATGAATTGATGAAATTTCAAATATGGATTATGAAAGACCTAAATGAATGGAAGTGGTAAAAGGAATATAATGAAATATATGTAGAACTAGAAACAACTACATTATCTCGGAACAAAAAAGGATCCCTTTTCTGCATTTCAATTTGTTAATGGTAATACACTTATATTTAGTATTGATAGCATACTGCAAGTTTACAAGTTAAAAAGGAAAGCAGATTACATTAAAACAAAATTAATAGCAAAAAGAATTATGCCTAAAAAGTTTGCTTGGACTGACACATTTATTCTATTTGTCACTACTTTTCAATCATGTTCTTAAACTGTGATTTTGTACTTTTATAGTTGTGTGTATTTTGCATTTATTTTTAGAAAAGAAAGAAAATTTTTAATTTAGAAAAAAAAAAGAAAAATAAAATACCAATCTAGTTTGTTGGTATATATTCTAGGAACCCAACTAGCTTGCTTGTGAGCCACCAAAGGCATAGGAGCCTGGGTTCCACACAAGACATTGATTTAACAATTTATGTTTTGTTATTTTGTTATATATTCTACTTTTATTTGTGAATGAAAAGTTTTTCAGAATTAAAAGTCGAAAGATATTGAAGGAGATACAAAAGAACAAGGTATGTAATTGATTACTTATCCTGAATTTACATTTAAACACAGTTCGTAGAGTTATTCATTAATTCAACGAATTAAGTTCGTTGAGTTAGGTGTTATGTCAACGAAATAATATTCATGCCTACTAACAATTACTGTATTTATTGTAAAATCTTTTACATTGAGGACAATGCAAAATGTAGGTATGGGGGGAGGTAATTAGATTAAAAGCCAAGTAATTTTGTTAATTA
The DNA here is from genome assembly GCA_036874045.1 of Cymodocea nodosa. Classification (NCBI taxonomy): domain Eukaryota; kingdom Viridiplantae; phylum Streptophyta; class Magnoliopsida; order Alismatales; family Cymodoceaceae; genus Cymodocea; species Cymodocea nodosa. The sequence goes on from CM072345.1 coordinate 3,035,926, forward strand.
GAGGAATTAGGATTGTACTGCAAATTTCTGGGGAAATTGAAAATTTTTTATTTTATGAATTTACTGTAACTAATTGAAATTTCCTATAACTATTTGATAATTGAGACTGTAAAATTTTTAAGAACTGTAATTGCTTGAATGTTATATTTAGAATCGTATATAAGATGCTACAAAATTTTAATATTAATACAAATCTGGATATAGTATTATGTTTTTATTGAATTTTATGAGTTTAACAGTTTCACGATTTTAAAAAGAAATCAGAATGCTTAATTGAAACTCAGTAAATTATCTAAAATCCTGAAAGAGTTGAAATGCTGATTTTTGGATTAAATGAAATGCATATGATCAAGGATACATTTAATTTGATTGATTAAACTTGTAGAATGATTTATGTGTAAATCTTATTAAACTACAGAAAGATATGAGCTTATTGATATTGATTCATGTTTTCAATAAATTATAGAAGTAGGGCTATATGAGATATGTGTTTTATTGCATTTGTATTAATGAAATACGTATATATATTGTGTTGAAAAGAAAAAGAGGAAAAAATGAGAAAAACTTTGAAAGTTTATTAATTTGTTTGATCACGAGCCTTTTGTACTTGAGCAGATAGGTATGTAAGGATTATTAACCTAAAAAAGGACTCTTTAAATCTAGCAACCTAAGATCCTGATCAGTTCTGGGATTGTTGACTGAAAGCTCAATACATGGGTACACTAGAAAGCTCTTGTATAATTCAAGCTTTTCAAATTAACTTTTAAAGTACAAATATGTATATAACTATTCTAAAAAGATAAAAGTGTTTTGTGAAATATAGAAATCTTTTGAATTGAATATATTTTCTATTATCTAAGATTATTGAAGTATGAATCTAGATTAGACTTTGAAGTTGTTTATTTGAGATTCAATTCATTATTCTTCTTGTTTTAATCATATTGAGTTGGGTTGTGTTTTGATTCATTTGTAGTTGAAATTTATTCTAGAAATCATATTGGAAAATTCAGGATAATAGATGTATGAAAAGAAAAAAAATGATAATATAATTACCATCTAAGTGATGCTAATATATTTTATATGTAATTTACATATGTTTAAATATATTTGCAGATTGAAGAGGAGAAAACAATGTAACATAGATTACTGAAAAATACAAAATATCTTTATAGTAATCTAATTTATGTATTCTGAAGGAAAAAAACGAAAAATTAATTTTTGCACTTTAGAAAGACCAACAAGCTAAATCTTAGTAGTTTGCTAAGGAACTAGTAAAATTTAAGTATGGGGGAAGTGTTTAGAATGAAAAAGTGTATAATATTAACGGTTAAATAATGGTTAATTACATAATATTTAACTTATTATATGAAAATTAAACCATTATGCTATAATTGCACTATTATATGTTTTAATGAAAGAATTTGCATAATTGCAAGGAATTAGCATTAATTAAGTATATTTCTGAATTGTTGGTGAATTACAGGTTTTTAATTCCTAGGTCTCTGAATTTTCTATTATTTCAGAGATTTACATTTTATGTACTAGACAATTATGTTTTAAATGCTTAAAGAATATTTTATTATTTCCTAAAGTACACATGTTGAAACATCAATGGATGACTTAAGTGAATTTTTGATAAGTTATCTGCTAACTATCTGAAATGTGCTTAAGCATCAAATAGTTAGGTTTGCAAGTATCCGAAATATCTTTTTATCATAAAACTTACTAAGGACACATGTCGTGATCTAAAAACCTGATTTAAGTGTGGTTTTATAGTATTAAGCATGATCTATTTTATTTGCATATATTTATATCATGTATAGGTGCACAGTAACAACTAGTTAAGTTACAGGTTTAAAGGTGTAAAAATATCACGTGAGAACTCATTGAGTTAGTGAGTAAAAACCGTAAGTTGTATATCTAAACTCGTTAAGTTAGAATTATGCACGTGTTAAATTTAAATGCTTTATTATGTCACGTGAACTACACATGTATAACTCGTTAAGTTAGCATAACTATATGCATTGAGTTACTTGAATATACACTAAGGTAACAGGTTGTGTTAGTAGCTTATAAGTTATTTCTTTATTGCACGTGTTTTATAGTTAAATCAACAAAGTAAGTCCATTGAGTTACACTAACTCCACGGACCATTTATTTTCTAATATACCACTATAGCAGTTGTAGAAATAGGAAATTCGAAGGAAAACCACGATTGCACGCATCACGTAGGAATTCACTTGTGGAATGAAGAAGAAATCACCATCGTTAATTTGAAGGAAGGAAATCCAACCGATCAATTAAGCAAAAGCAGTTATTACAAAAAGAAATATAAAGAAGAGGAGAAATATGAAGAGTATGTGGAGGTGGAGAACCGCACTAACTACAGGAAGTGTCAGAAGTTCCCTGAAGCTCCACCAACTACACCACCAAAATCACCAACCATCAAAGGTCTGTGAAGATACTTTTTAGATGTCAGGTCGATTTCGAGCCAAACATGGTGACTGACAACCACTATGAGGAGTGATCACATCGCAGGAAGGGAAGCCATTTTCACCAAGCATCGACTCATATCTTAGGAGATTGTAAAGCTTCTAGCCTTGGTTTCGAGTTGATGCCAGTATGCTAAAGAGGAGATCATTTTATAATTCTTGATTCACAATTCTATAGGGAGAGGAGGCAAGATTGTAAGTGATTAAACTTTTAGTGGTGTAATCGCATTACATGTAGTGACAGAAGTTTTTACTATTGATAGAGATTTTACATTTCACCTTTTGCTTATCTTTAGGAACATATCAAAATAAAATACCAAAAAAAAAAAAAATTTATTTGTGTTCACATTTAGTACTAAAGTATTGTATTGTTTGTTTTGTATCGTGGTTAATGTTATCATTGTCATTATTGTGAATGTTTTATGTTTGTTTGATTCAGAAAATAGAAAATAGTTTATCGATTACTGAAATTGATTCGTTCTAGATACTTAAAGATTTTAATGGTTACTATTTAAAATATTTAAATGTTAGTATTGCTTAATTACAAATCTAATATTAACTAACATTAAAGAGCTTAATTGATGTTATTTACATTCTATGGAACCGCTCAATGGTTGGCCGAATTCCTTTGTAAATAACAATATTTAACTAGAAAGATAGGCTCATGGAGTTAACTTTTAAGTCCACAAGGTTAGTCCGTTGAGTTAACCATAACTCCACGAACTATGTCCGTTGTGTTAACTGTAACTCAACAGAGTGCTTAACTGAACACATATAAACTCCAATATAAAAATCAGAATAGTACACAATTCTTACTCAATCTCTGTAGGATCGACCTATACTTGCACACAAATACAATATACACTGTGCACTTGCAGTTAAAATACAAATTGAATTTAACATCTAATTTGTGTGAAAGGTTGTTTGTTTACTTCTATAAAAATTTATTAATATCAATATAAAAACAAACCAATTCAAAGTTTTCTAGCACCGCCTATCAAATAGAAGTTCACAATCAATAACAAGCATTTGTTAGGACCTGATGGCTTACTAGAGGAGGGGTGAATGGTAATAAAATGTTTCATAGCAATAAATGGATGATTGATATAGAGAATTAGCAAGCACACAGTAAAAGGAATGCACACAAGGTTTTTAGGTGGTTCACCACTAACGGCTTGTCCACCCCCAAGGGATACTTGGGCTTCACTAAACTTTCTCAAACTTACAAACACTTACTTTAAGGTCAAAGCAAGAACCAACCAATCTGATTGAGCTTTCAGGTCGTAGCTCCAACCAATCTTTCTCTGAAGTTTTTGATCTGTGTACTTCAATAAAACACTTGCTTGAATGTATCAGAGTTGAGTGCGTGATGAGTTTCTAAAATTTGAGTCTGTATATGCTGATGATGATTTGATCTTCAGGACTTTCTTCTATTGAGCTTGGTGTAGTAAATATTTGTATGAGCAAAAAGATGTCTGATTCTATTGTCTGTTGCTTGTATATATACTAATATGTGTAACGATCATATTTTTCTTCCAACGGATGTATTCTGCTATACTTGGTAAGATTTTAGACCCAAATATGGTAAGTTACCATTGAGGGAGGTATTTCAAGATACTCTTCCGATTTCTTGGGTTTTTTGGAGGCTTAGCCATGTAACTCTCCGAAAAATACTTGTAACTTACCGAAAAGCCACTTAAGTCTTTCTGCCATGTAGGATTTCAGATGATACATATGAGTTGTCATTCAATCGGATACTTGCAACTGTAACTTACCGAATTGATCTTTAACTATCGGATAGTTAGCTACAGTAACCCTCTAAAATCCTTCTTTAAGTTTCCGACTACTTTATTTAATTCAGCATGTGCATAATAGACTAACTTAAGTTTCGGATGGTTATACTTGTAACTCACCGAAAACTCTTCAAATTTCGGATAGTTAGCTCCAGTAACTTTTCGATTCTTCTTTTAAGCTTCTGTCTAGATTTCTACATGTGGAAAATTCAATGACTTAAGTTTCAGATAGTTAGCTACAGTAACTTTCTGATTCTTCATACATCCATCTTTCTAACTCTCCGAAAGCCTTCTACTTTCAGATACTTAATCTTCTAACTGTCCGATAGTGTTGCTATACTTTATATTGCCATTCAGATACTTAGACTGGTAACTCACCAAAAATATATCTCTTCTGGATAGTTAAGCCTAGTAACCTTCTGAAATCCTTTTTATCACTTGCAGTACACTTTGAACTATTTGTATCAACTTCTGCTCTTTTGCTGAACTATTAAGCTTGAGAAATACAATCTTATTCCTCACATTGATTTTTGCATTATCAAAATCTAGAGGTCCTTTCAATCTCTCCCTCTTTGATAATGGCAAAAACCTTACAATATATTACATGTATTTCTCTCCTTATATATCTATACAGAGAATCGCACAAAGAATACAGAATATTGAAATTGAAAAACTCCCCCTATTTTTCTGAGAGTACTCCCCTTGAGTTTACTCCCCCTACTTATTGTAGCCTGCTACCAAAATATGGTCTTTCTCGCCCTTTTTTGCCAATTGTCAAAAAGAGTGAGAAGTAAGATACTAACTTGGTGAAGCAATTATAGTTGGTTATCCCAAAAAAAAGTGGCTAAGTTGCTACAAAACAAAGATGCCAATAGAACAAGCTCCTAGTTGTGAGCTTGGAGAGTAGAGAGATATGAAATTATAAATCATATAAAGAACAAATCCCTAAATTTCATCTAATATGATTAAATGCAGATTCAGATAATGGTTTGGTGAAAATATCTGCAAGTTGTTCTTTAGTAGAGACATATTCTAAAAAAATATGACATTTTTCAACATGGTCTCTTAGAAAGTGGTGCCTAATCTCGATATGTTTTGCTCTAAAGTGTAGAAATGTACTTTTGGAGAGATTGATGGCACTACTATTGGTAAAGTAAATAATGATATTCTGAAAATTAAGCTTATAATTTGCCAAAGTTTGTTGCATCCATAAAATCTGTGCACAACATAGACCTTCTGCCATGTATTCAACTTCAGTGGTAGATAGAGCTATAGAATTTTGTTTCATGTTGAACCAAGAAACAAGTGAGTGACTAAGCAACTGACATGTACCACTAGTGCTTTTTCGATCTGATTTGCATCCTGCATAATCTGCATCACTATATCATGCTAATATCAGATGATTTTGTGAAGAATAGAATAAGCCAAAATCTTTGGTACCCTGTAAATATTTAAATATACATTTAACTACTTTTAAATGTGATGCTTTAGGAGAGGCTTGATACCTTGCACAAGCACATACACTGAACATTATGTCTGGTCTACTAGCTGCTAAATACAAAAGTGATCAAATCATGTCTCTGTATTTCTTTTGATCTATAGACATGCCAGAGATATCTTTATCAAGCTTTTCATTTGAGTTCATAGGTGTATTTGCTACTTTGGATTTGTCCATACCAAAGTTCAAAAAAATCTCTTTGTAAAATTTTTCTTGATTTAGAAAGATGTCATGCTGTAGTTGATGAATTTGTAATCCTAGAAAGAATTTTAATTCTCTCATGAGACTCATTTCAAATTCATTCTTCATTAAAGTCTGAAAGTCATGACATAGTTTCTCATGTGTAGCACCAAAAATAATATCATCAACGTAGATATAAATGATCAACATCTGAGAATTTTCTGACTTGATAAATAGAGTGTTGTCAGGAGTTCCTATGTTAAACTGATTCTTAAGAAGGAAACCCTTCAGTTTATCATACCATGCACGTGGTGCTTGCTTTAGACCATAAAGAGCTTTATTCAGTTTGTATACATGGTTTGGTCTTTCTTCATCTTCAAAACCTGGTGGCTATTCTACATATACTTCTTCTTGCAAAATGCCATTCAGAAAGGTACTTTTAACATCCATCTGATAGAGCTTAATTTTCATACTACTTGCAAAGGCAAGCAACATTCTAATTGCTTCAAGCCTTGCAACAGGTGCAAAAGTTTCTTCATAATCAATTCCTTCCTACTGGTTGTATCCCTAAGAAACAAGTCTAGCTTTGTTTCTGATAATACTACCATTATTATCTAGTTTATTCTTAAACACCCATCTAGTTCCAATAATTGATTTTTCGATGGGTCTTTCAATTAAATTCCAGACTTCATTTTTCTTGAACTGATTTAGTTCCTCTTGCATGGTCATAATCCAATATTCATCATTGTAAGCTTCTTCAACTATTGTAGGTTCAAGTTCAGACACAAAAGCACAATAATTACAAATATTTTGAATTTTGCTTCTTGTTTGAACACATTAATTTATATTCCCAATAATTTGTGCAATGGGATGTTCTGACTTTGTCTTCCATGCTTTTTCTGTCACAGTAGGTGTAGGCAGTGTTGAACTATCCTTTTTTTGAAGAATTTTCTGATTCACTTTCACTTTCACTGTCTATTTTTAGCTTCTTCAGTTTTCCTACCAGGTCTTCATCAAAAGATACATTCATTAACTCTTCTACTCTTCTTTCATGTACAAAATAGACCGTGTAACCTTTACTTCTCGAAGAGTATCTAACAAGTAGAGTAAGATCAGACTTTGCATCAAATTTGTCCTTTTGGTCCCTTATATTAAGCATAAAACATCTTGATCCAAAAACTTTAAAATATCCAATATTTAGTGTCTTACCATACGATAATTCAAATGGTGTCTTATGCAGAATAGGCCTGAGATGAGTTCTATTTATTGACTAACATGCAATATTTACAACTTCAGCCCATAAAAACTTTGATAGATCAGATGCATTAAGAATTGTTCTTGCCATTTCTTGTACTGATCTATTTTTCCTTTCTACAACTCCATTCATTGTAGGAGTTCTTGGACTTGAAAATTCATGCAGTATACCAAAGGAATTACATAATTCTTCAAATTCAGAATTTTCAAATTCACCTCTATAATCACTTCTGATCCTTTTTACAGTTGATTCTTTTTCATTTTGAATTCTAATGCAGAGATGTTTGAATTCATAGCAAGCTTCATTCTTATGTGCTAAGAAGATAACCCAAGTGAACCTTGTGTAATCATCAACTACCACTAAGGTATATTTTCTTCCTCCTAAACTGGCTGTCTATGTAGGACCAAACAAGTCCAAATGCAGTAGATCTAATGGTTGACTTGTGGCAATGTCTTCAATACTCTTGTGTACTGATTTCTTTTGTTTTCCAATCATACAGTCACTATAGAGTTTATCCCTCCTGAATTTGAGTTTAGGCACACCTCTAACAACATTATGTTTGGTCAATTTTATTAAGAGTTTCATGTTCACATGATTTAATCTTTTATGCCATAACCATTCATCTTCATTAGAAGCAACTAAACATGCATCAGTAGATATATTATCAAATGGAAATTCCAGTGCATAAATTGAGTTATCCCTATGTCTATTAAATTTGATTTCATGTGTATCTTGTTGTAATATAAAATAGTTTTTAGCAGTAAAAAGTATATTGTAACCTTTATCACATAATTGACCTAAACTTAGCAGATTTTGTTTTAAATCATTTACATGTAAGACATTCTCTATTTTTCCATTTTTAGATGCAACATTTCCTACAGCAGTAATTCTACATTTTTCATTATTACCAAACTTAACAGATCCTAAATTTATTGATTTAACAAATTCCAGAAATCTTTTCTTACCTATTGTATGCTTTGAGCATCTACTGCCAATAATCCACTTGGACGTTTGAGCTTCCTTGTCCATGTAGTCTTGCAAATCATGTTGAAATTAAGACTTTTGGTACCCATATTTTCTTGGGTCCATCAGTGTTAGTCCTTTCTATATTGAACCTGTTGCCTTTTGGTAGCCATATAGAAGTAGATCTCCTCTTAATGACAAAAACAGTTGTGCCATCTCTGTAAGATCTAATTTTTCCACCACAGTAAGGAGTTTCCTATGATACAGCATACCCAAGGCCAAATTTACTTATTCCTATTCTTTGAGATTCTATGATTTTGTTTAAACTATTTTCACCTTTAATAAATTTACATACAGTTTTCTTTAAATTAGTAACTTCAGATAACAAATTTTTATTTTCTTCTTTTAGTTCAAAATTTTTACAACTATAACTATCCATTTTAGTTTTTAATTCCCTATTATCTAGATAGGAAAAAGCCCTAGTTGATAATAGGGAATTAAAAACTAAAATGGATAGTTATAGTTGTAAAAATTTTGAACTAAAAGAAGAAAATAAAAATTTGTTATCTGAAGTTACTAATTTAAAGAAAACTGTTTGAGAAAGATATCTTCTATAACTAGATAGGAGGAATAGTTTTTAATTCCCTATTATCAACTAGGGCTTTTTCCTATCTAGAGATGGCAGGAAACTCCTTAAGGAGTTGGCTTTGCCTCCTTGTCTCATCATTTTTCTGAAGTTTCTAGCCAACAGTAATACTTCATCCTCATCTGAGCTAGGTTGGTCTTCTATTGAGGGAAAGGCTAGTTCTTTCTTTTTCTCAGCCTTTCTTTCAGTGGCTCCTTCTTCTTCTTTCCATTCTTTCATCTAAACTTCATGGGCCAAAAGATTTCCCAACAAATCTTCAACTGAATAGTTATTTAGATCCTTTGAATCTTGTATGGAAGTAGACTTCTACTTCCATTCGACTGTCAAGCTTCTTAAGATCTTCTGTACCTATTCACGATTAAAAAAACTCCTTCCAATGCCTCTTAGTTCATTCACAATTTCTGTGAATCTAGAAAACATTTCAGTAATACTTTCTTTTTCAAGCATTTTGAATAATTCATATTTTCTTAACAAAATGCTGATTTTAGTATCTTTAACTTGGTTGGTTCCTTCATATGTAATTTGAAGGGTCTTCCAAGCTTCATGAGAGGATTTATAAGTAGATATTTTATTATACTATTCACCAATTAGTGCATAGTAAATGGAATTAAGCCCACGAGCATCCATCTTGATGATTCTTTCATCCTCCTTAGTCCAGTCACTTTCATGACTGATTGGAATTGGTGTACCATGTACAACTATTCTCCAAAGTTTCACATTTGTACTCTTGAGAAAACACTCCATCCTATTTTTCTAATAGCTATAATTGCTATCATCAAAGAGGGGAGGCCGATGGATATTCTGACCCTTTGTAGTGTGGAAAGCCATGATCTTAGATGGTTAAATCTATTAACGAGATCAACCTTACTCTGATACCAATTGTTAGGATCTGATGACTTACCAGAGGGGGGGTGAATGGTAATAAAATGTTTCTTAGCAATAAATGGATGATTGATATAGAGAATTAGCAAGCACACAGTAAAAGGAATGCACACAAGGTTTTTAGGTGGTTCACCACTAACGGCTAGTCCACCCCCAAGGGATACTTGGGCTTCACTAAACTTTCTCAAACTTACAAACACTTGCTTTAAGGTCAAAGAAAGAACCAACCAATCTGATTGAGCTTTCAGGTCATAGCTCCAACCAATCTTTCTCTAAAGTTTTTGATCCGTGTACTTCAGTAAAACACTTGCTTGAATGTATCAAAGTTGAGTGCGTGATGAGTTTCTAAAATTTGAGTTTGTATATGCTGATGATGATTTGATCTTTAGGACTTTCTTCTATTGAGCTTGGTGTAAATATTTGTATGAGCAAAAAGATGTCTGATTCTATTGTTTGTTGCTTGTATATATACTAATATGTGTAACGATCATATTTTTCTTCCAACGGATGTATTCTACTATAGTTGGTAAGATTTCAGACCCAAATATGGTAAGTTATCATTCAGGGAGGTATTTCAAGATACCCTTCTAATTTCCTGGGTTTTTTGAAGGCTTAGCCATGTAACTCTCCGAAAAATACTTGTAACTTACCAAAAAGTCACTTAAGTCTTTCTGCCATGTAGGATTTTAGATCATACACATGAGTTGTCATTTAATCAAATACTTGCAATTGTAACTTACCAAACTAATCTTTAACTATTGGATAGTTAGCTACAGTAACCCTCCAAAATCCTTCTTTAAGTTTCCGACTACTTTATTTAATTCAACACGTGCATAATAGACTAACTTAAGTTTTGGATGGTTATACCTATAACTCACCGAAAACTCTTAAAATTTCGGATAGTTAGCTCCAGTAACTTTCTGATTCTTCTTTTAAGCTTCTGTTTGGATTTCTGCATGTGGAAAATTCAATGACTTAAGTTTCAGATAGTTAGCTATAATAACTTTTCGATTCTTCATACATCCATCTTTCTAACTCTTCGAAAGCCTTCTACTTTTGGATACTTAATCTTCTAACTATTTGATAGTGTTACTACTACTTTATACTGGCCTTTCGGATACTTAGACTGGTAACTCACCGAAAATATATCTCTTCTGGATAGTTAAGCTTAGTAACCTTCCAAAATCCTTTTTATCACTTGCAGTACACTTTGAACTATCTGTATCAACTTCTACTCTCTTGCTGAACTGTTAAGCCTGAGAAATATAATTTGATTCCTCACATTGATTTTTGCATTATCAAAATCTAGAGGTCCTTTCAACATCAACCTGAAACCAAGGCTAGAAGCTTTACGATCTCTTGAGATATGAGTCGGTGCTTGGTGAAAATGGCTTTCCTTCTTGTGATGCGATCACTCCTCACAATGGTTATTAGTCACCTTGTTTGGCTCAAAATCAACTTGACATCCAGAAAGTATCCTCATAGACCTCCGATGGTTGGTGATTTTGGTAGTGGTATGGAGCTTTAGGGAACTTCCGATGTTTTTTGTAATTAGCATAGTTCTCCACCTCTCTCCCCACACTTTTTCTATATTTCTCCTCTTCTTTTATATTTCTTTCAGTAGTAACTACTTTTGCTTAAATGATGGGTTAGATTTCCTTCATTCATATCAATGATGGTGATTTCTTCTTCATTCTACGAGTGAATTCCTACATGATACGTGCAATCGTGGTTTTCTTTTGAATTTCCTATTTTTGCAACCACTATAATGGCATGTTAAAAAATAAATGGTCTATGGAGTTAGTGTAACTCAATGGACTTACCTCATTAATTTAACTATAAAACACGTGCAATAAAGAAATAACTTATAAGCTTATAACACTAACACAACGCGTCTAGTTATGCTAACTTAACGAGTTATACATGTGCAGCTCACGTGACATAATAAAACATTTAAATTCAATACGTGCATAATTCTAACTTAATGAGTTCAGATATTTCAGATACTTACAAACCTAACTATCTAATGCTCAGACACATTTCAGATAGTTAGCAGATAACTTATCAAACATTCACTTAAGTCATGCATTAAGGTTTCAACACGTGTACTCTAGAAAATAATAAAATATTCTTTAAGCGTTTAAAACATAACTATCTGGTACATGAAATGTAACTCTCTGAAATAACAGAAAATTTGGATACTTAAGAATTAAAAAGTCTGTAATTCACCGACAATTTAGAAATATACTTAATTAACGCTAATTTCTTGAAATTATGTAGATTCTTTCATTAAAGTATATAATAGTGCAATTATAATATAATAAGCTAAATATTATGCAATTAACCATCATTTAACCGTTAATATTATGCAGTTTTTCATTCTAAACAAAGTTCAAGAACAAACCCCTCTAGAGTATCAAATCCAAATTCTTGACCTTGTAGAAGCAACTATTCTAAATGAAATTCATTTTTGGAGTCAGGAAGCATACAATAAGTATCAAGAGATAAAAGGGTATGATATAATTTATAGTAGGCTAGTTGATTGGATTAGAATGGAGGAGATTAGAGAATTGTTTGATTTCCAGGGCTTACTATAATTTATTTCGAGAGCAAAATGGCATATATAGTTTATGAAAATTTAATGCCCTACTTTTATGCAAATTTAAGTGAGTAAGAAGGAAAATTAATTTCTAATGTGGAAGAAGTTAATATTCAGATAACAACTGAGCTTCTCCACAACATTTTTGGATTGCAAAATGAAGGAATTGAAATTCTAGAAGAAACAACTATAGTGGAATGGACTGAATAGGAAATTAAGTAGTGTATAGCAAGTGGCTCTCGTGTGCTAATACTTAATAGAATGAAGTACTTAAATGGAAAGGCACTATAAAGTATCAATTTGTACATTTTATATATGTTAATTCATGCATATTAAGGATTATAAGTCATCATTATATATGTTTTTATGAAAGATTACATGAAAATCATATTTTAGAACTATGCATGTTTTATTGGTTAAATAGTCAATAATGCACAAATTTATCCTTTATTAAATTAACACCTAGTCAATTAGCCCATGTGTAAATATAAGTAATTTATATATTGATGTCATGCATATCTTAAAAGAATTATCATTAAGATATGAAATCAAATAATCCTCAATTGAGCAAGTAATATATTATGCACATTTCATTTTTGCTTTATAATTGAGTAGCAATTTATGTGTAATGTGCATATGCATTTAATGTTATGTTTGAGTTGTTGATAATAGGTGAGGACATGGACCCTTGGATTAAATCATGGGAAATCAACAACCCATGGTCGTCCATCTCACACTTCCAATCCTTGAAGATATCAATCAATCAACCATCAAGACTTGCTTAATTTTGGAGGTTACAAATTGGAAGGAGTTTGAATTCTTTCCATAGATGAATGACAAAGGAAGAGAAAAGTGGATGGCCAACCAAGGAAAGAGAGCATCTCCCCTTTCTCCTCCACACAAGGGCAAGAACTCCAACTCCAATTTTCATCCATCCTCCTCCATTCAAGATTTTGGAAGAGTTTTCCTCCAAGATTGGCGTCTTCCCCCTCATCTTAGATGACCTCCTTTTCTCCACTTCAAGCCGACATACGGAAGGATTTCCACAGGTGAATTTGGTGGTATTGGAGGCACATGTGCAGTATTGGAAGAGCTTGGGACGTGATCTTCAAGGTGAGGTAATTAGGAAGCATCAAAGTTGAAGAGGAAAGCCAACAAATCTCCACGTATCTTGGAAGTGGATTGAGGACGTACAACCCATTTTCTCCAAAGCAAGCGTAGGCAGTTCTCCTTTGGACTGATTTACAAGTGGTGACAGCCTTGTAGAGGAGCAGACAAAGTGGTTCATCATCAAATAGAGATCAAATGCTTGAAGAGAAGTGGATGAATTAAAGGTAAAAGAGAAGGGAGAGATCCTCATACTTGTAAACATATTTTCATATCAAATGTGTATGAGTATTTAGGTATTTTAAATTTATAAATATATGCACATTTAGGATCTGTGTTAAATGTTTATTTCTTTAATTTAAATAGTTGTTTTAGATTAGATCTCCTGGAATATAGTTGCTTCATGTGAATATGTGAATGTTGTACATAAAACTAATACTTAATCCTTGTGAATGCGTGTATATCCTATTTGCTGTAAATTCCTGTATGAGCCTCGTTTTGTTATATGTTGTACGACTTGATTTCTCTAAGTTATATGTCATGTTATAGCTTTTTTTGTAAGTACTTTAAGTGTACAATACGTATGTAGTATTGTTGGAATTTTTTAGAATGTATTTCTTCAGTTTTTTGATTATTCTTTCGATGGTAGCATCTGCTCTATTTTACTGGTCGAGTGTCAGAAATTGTGCTCGACGCCTTTGTGTTGCCTTGCTTTTGTGCACTTCGAAATATTTTCCTGTAACTTTTCCTGATTAGAACGATGAGTTATCTTTCAAGGCGTGTTTATTTCGTAGTGTTTCATGAAGATTTGATTGAGTTATGATTTTACACCAACGACGCATTTTTGGAAAGTTTTCAGAATCGTTTTGCGCACTGTTTGTATATCCAACTTTGGTAGCAACCTAGAGTGACTTAGTCCTGGAAATTACTTCCATTTTAAAGATAACTCGATGAACTTTTCAACCAATATTTTCTCTAGATTTTTCAATGTCTAGGTTGGAAGGAAGAAGAGTTAGAATTTGAACTAATTTCTATGATTCCAGAAATGTGAACTTAAGATTTTCTTGAATTTTCAAGCTATTGACTCTAGGAATTAATAAGTTTTATGCTACCTTTGAAATCTTTATTGTATTTCTGTAATTGTAACTTAATTGTACGTGATTAGAGTTTTAATTGTGAATTTAATGGAGTGAATGTTTTATCAAACAATCATTTTAATAAAATTATTTAAGACAAACTCCTTGTGGATTCAACCCGTACTTGCACATGCTTATTACAATGGGCACCGTGTACTTGCGATTATAAATGTAAAATTTGCACTTTTGCCGTTAATTTAACAACACATAAAAGCATTACAAGTTTTTGGTGTCATTGCTAGGGAGTTTTGATGCTTTAAAATGATTTATTAGATGATTTACAAGATTTAATATCCTTTATATTATACTAGTTTTGTTTGTTTTCTTGTTTTAGTTGAGTTATTGTTTTTCTTTGTTTGTTTGCAAGGAAATGGATACATGGATTGGCCATTCTACGTATTCAATTCTTTGTTATTTGAATTGCTTGTTACATGTTTAATTAAAGTATATAATTTAGTGACAAGTAACTTAATGGAGTAATGATAATCTTTGTGTACAAATTATTAAGACAGAATCTGCCTGTGTGGAAATTTAAATTTTTAATGTGCACGAGATTAGAACTCATTTTTATGATATTTTTCCTGAAATACTCGGTTTCTGAGATTTCTTTTTAGTACTTATGCATAAAATTCTGAATTGTATGTTAAAAGATAAAAACCTTAGAAGAAAGGGATGTTTTACGGATTTCTGAATAGTTTTCCTCTGATGATTTTTAAAATTCTATATTTTTTTGAGTATTCAAATTTTAATTTAGTATTTTTTTCAGAAACTATAGGAAGTTATCTTTCCAACAAGTATTTACATGTATCATTTGGATTTATATAAATTTCTATGTGATTTTTCAAAGTTGAGATGGTAAGTTGCCATGCATTTTGGATGGTTAGACCTCTAACTATCCGAAAATTGCTAAATTTCGGAAGGTTAGAGCCCTAACCATCCGAAATTTTTTATGTGTAGTTTTTCTGGTGTAGAACAGTTTTATCTTAACTCTTATATTTGAAACTGCAAATACATGTTTAAATAAAACTTATTTTTAAAATTTTTCCATGAAACTACAAGAGTTTACCTTTCTAACAACGTATTATACGTTGTATTTGGACTTATATACATTTCTGGAGAATGTTTCTAAGATGATATGTTCTGCAGATTACGAATTTGATTTGTCAGAGTTTATACATGATTTTGATAATACTTCAGTTATGAATATTTTTATCTATGATTTTTTATAAAAAGTAGAAGTAATTACCTTTCAGACAAGTATTTATTTGTGAATTTTGAAGCTGTATAAATTTCCGTGTGATTTTTTTAATTTGAGATATTAAGCCTTCAACCAAATCAGAAGGTTTCTCCCTAACCTTTCGAATTTTTTTCCCATTTCAGAAGGTTAGCTGGCATTTCCAATTCCACTAGTTCTGAAAGATCTAAAATTTTAGATACTGTTGATAATGTTGAAACAAATCCCAGATCAGAACATCATCACAGGAAAATACTTAATCGTGAACAGAGTTTAGACGAAAATACATTATTATGGTTCAGAAATAGTTCTTGTTATGAAAAATTTCAGACATATAAAACTTTTATAGTTTTATATTCAAGACCAGTTAAATTTGAAGGGATAGCACAAATACGAGAAATGTTTGAATTTTAAGGCTTGTTGACTCTGCTTCCACAACACCCAGGCCATCTTGTTATACTAGAACTTATAAGTTGTTTTAACTCAAACTTAATAGTGGAAGAAGGTATTCTTGTTTCCAATATACAAGACAATGACATATATTTAACTCCAGATTTACTTTATCAAGTACTTGGTCTGAAAAATAAAGGAGTTAAATTATCAGAAAGAAAACAGGTTCATTAGTTGGGATGGGACATTAAAAGTTTAGCCAAAGATCCAACTGCTAACAATCCAATGAGATTACTAAATGATTTAAATGGCCAAACACGTTTTATTGCAAAAATACTACATGCTTCATTATTTTAGAGGTTTGGTCATGGAGTAGAAGTTGGCAGATGTTGTCTTTATGCTAGATATGCATTAATTAACCATATGTAGGTGAACTGGTATGATATTTTTGTTTCTCATATCTTACATTTGAAGAGTAAATTATTTTATGGTGATACGATTTTGAGAATTGTGGCAAGTCAAACAGATATTACACCTTGGCCACAGAAAAGATTAAAGTCAAGATCTTTCTCTGCAAAGGAACTACACAAATACCAAGAAGCAGATACACCTGTAATTCGACAACAACAATCAACACAATTTTTAGAACAACAATAGCAACATACAAATATAAATACAGGTATAAATATAGATACGCATACAAGTATAAATATAGGTACGAAGAGTTACAAATAAGTATTCGAGTTTTTACAAGACTTAAAGGATAAGTGTTCGACTAAATCGAAGACTTAGAAGATATTCTACAAGACTCCAGGAAGATAAAGTTTCGGTGAATCTACGAGTGGAGATCAAGGAAATTCAAAATGATAGTGGAGAAAGTGGAAACTCAAAAAGATAGTAATTTAGATTAAAGAAAAAATTAGTACATGGATTATAGATTATGGATTAAGTGAACATGTTGAACGTGAAGACATAGTTCGACTACTAATAGAGAGTACGAGCTACATTACAAACAAGGATCCCAATCTCAAAAACTAAGTCTGAATATTCAATCTGGATCCCTGACTAAAAAGTTAAGTTTGAATATTCATATCGTGAAAAATTCTCTAACATTAGAAGAAGTTCAAAATTTCAAGCAATTTCAGAAAAGGAGCAGCAAACGTAAGAAGTATGAAAATTCGACAACTGGAGAAGAAGAGATACAGAAGTTGAGCAAAGAGAAGGAAAGAAGCTGTATGCATAAAGATCAAGTTTTATACAATTCGAAATTAGTTTTGAATAAGAACTTCATTTTTCTATTTGAATTGTATATGGGACATTACTGTATCAAAACCTTCAAGAAGGGAATTGAGCTGAAAAGATATTATAAATTTTGTCTTTAAAGTTTATAAAAAATAGAATTTCATTTATGAGTGTTTTGTGCTCTTGTTTTATCTGCTGGTATTTTAATTACTAAAGACATAATTCACCCCCCTCTTGTGATACAAATGATCCTACAACAATGAATACTCATCAACATTAGATTCAGAAGAAAATCTAGCAAACATATGCTTTATGGCAAAATCTAGTGAGGTATCCTTTAATCAAAATGCTAGTTTTGATGGATTACTTGTTGAATACAATAATCTAACTAGAAAATATAAGAAAGTAAAAAAAGAAGGAAAGAACACTAGGAAAATGCTAGATGAATCTGAAAATAAGATTGATTTTCTAAACTTTACGTTGAATAAATTTAAAGAAGAAAATCAAAAGCATGCATAGGAAATTTTAAAGCTTATTGCAATAGAAAGAAAATTGCATGCTAATTGTGAAAATTTAATTATTGATAAAAAGAAAATGATCTGTGAAGTTGAAAAATTGAAACTGACTATTACTGATTTAAATTCAAAAATTGATATGTTAAAGATTAAGGTTTGAGATCAAAAGGCTACATTAAGTAAATGGAATAATAATCAAACTATAACAAATGAACTCAGTAGTAAAATATCAAATGTAGAAAAACATGGTATTGGTTTACACGATGCATCTTCTGAATATTATATATTACATGATGGTACTATTAAAAATAATGTCTTTATTTCTAGTACTAAGAATAGTAAAAGAAAAACTATTCTGTGTGTGATTAAAAAGGGAGATAAATATGTGTAAATTGATAAAATGCAACATAGCACACAATGCAAGAATTTCAAAAGAAATTTTCAAAAAAATTAGGCTAAGTCATTTGAGAATTTTAATATTATTGATTAATTTTTTCATATTTAAAAAATATCAGATATTGGGATCAGCAATCAAATAATGTCAAAAATGAAAATTTCAACTCTATTTACATAAAGATAAATGCTCTAACAATTGTAATACTAAGAGAAATAAATGCAGGAATAATTATCAGAAAATAGATAAGTTGAAGTTTAAAAATATTGATTATTTTTATTCTCTCTAAAATTCTTAGACCCACTCAGAAATGGGTTCCAAGAAATAAAATCTCTTTTTAACTATTTTGTAGGTTCACAAATCAAAATGGATAATGAACAGTGGAGCATAGAGATATACGATTACTTACAAAAGTAACAAAAACCAAGAACATACAAGTTACCTTTGGAAATAAAAGCAAAACAAATATCCTTAGGTCTGGCAAGGTTCAGGTAACTGAAAATGTTTTATAAATGATGTCTTATTAGTGGAAAACTTAGGTTTTAATTTATTGAGTGTTCCTGTTTTAATGAAGTTTTATAAAGTAATTTTTCAAAAAGATTCCTATAAAATTATGGACATGTCTACAAACGAAATTTTATTCACTACATATAAGAAATGATCTGT
Organism: Cymodocea nodosa; assembly: GCA_036874045.1. Taxonomy (NCBI): domain Eukaryota; kingdom Viridiplantae; phylum Streptophyta; class Magnoliopsida; order Alismatales; family Cymodoceaceae; genus Cymodocea; species Cymodocea nodosa. The sequence continues at coordinate 3,054,918 of CM072345.1, forward strand.
TTGTATTCTGAATTTGCCTTATGATATTATTAAAGACAATACTTGCTTAATTGCAAAATTAGATGAAGTTATTTTATGGCATAGAAGGCTAGGACATTCAAACTTAAAATTATTACAAAAGCTGTCTAAAAAGAATCTAGTGAGAGGTTTACCTAGTATTAAGTACTCAAAAGAGTTTATGTATGATGCATGTCAACTAGGTAAATTACATAAAACATCCTTTAAAAGTTTAAATGAAATAACAAGCAAAAGAGTATTAGAACTAGTGCATATGGATTTATTTGGACCTACTAGGACTACTAGTCTAGGAGGTAAACATTATGCTTTTGTACTAGTTGATGACCATTCTAGGTTTACTTGGGTTTATTTTTCAGCTAATAAAACTAAAGTTTTTGAAATATTTAAGATATTATGTAATAAAGTTCAGAATGAGCAAAATATTAAAATTCAAAAACTTAGGAGTGATCATAGTACAAAATTTGATAATGATCAAATGGACACCTTTTGTGATGAATTAGGCATAGATCATAGGTACTTGTTTAGAATGAAAAAGTGCATAATATTAACGGTTAAATGATGGTTAATTGCATAATATTTAGCTTATCATATGAGAATTAAGCCATTATGTTATAATTGCTCTATTATATGCTTTAATGAAAGAATCTGCATAATTTTAAGGAATTAGCATTAATTAAGTATATTTCTGAACTATCAGTGAATTATAGGCTTTTTAATTTTTAAGTATCAAAATTGTCTGTTATTTTGGAGAGTTATATTTCATGTACCGGACAGTTATGGTTTAAATGCTTAAAAAATATTTTATTATTTCTTGGGGTACACGTGTTGTAACATTAATGCATGACTTAAGTGAATGTTCGGTAAGTTATTTGGTAACTATTCGAAATGCATCTAAGCATTAGATAGTTAGGTTTGTAAGTATCCGAAATATACTTTTACTCGTTAAGTTAGAATTATGCACGTGTTAAATTTAAATATTTTATTATGTCACGTGAGCTACTTATGTATAACTCATTAAGTTAGTATAACTATACGCATTGAGTTACTTGAATATACACTAAGGTAACGCATTGTGTTAGTGTTATGCAGAAATAGGTAATGTAAACTTTCAGATAGTTAACGTTTCATTTTAGTCGAAGAGTTATGTTAGAAAACTTGTATAGTTAAGTTATCTAAACGTGTATTTTAATGTTTTAGTTTTCATGTGTTTTCCATGTGCTTTCGGTATTGAAAAATCAGAGAGTTAGATAACTGTTCGAGTTTTGTATATATGGATGGATAATTATTCAAGTTTTACAAAATGACTAACGAACATATAAGTTTTCTTGTTTAGTCATGTGTTTTGCAAGTGCAAGAACTAGAAGAGTTACAAGAAGATAAAATTCGAAGGAAAACCACAATTGCACGTATCACGTAGTAATTCACTCATGGAATGAAGAAGAAATCACCATCGTTAATATGAATGAAGGAAATCCAACTGATCATTTAAGTAGAAGTAGTTACTACTGAAAGAAATATAAAAGACGAAGAAAAAGTTTGTGTGTAGGTGGAGAACCACGCTAACTACAGGAAGCGTTAGAAGTTCCCTGAAGCTACACACCACACCACTAAAATCACCAACTATTAGAGGTCTGTGAGGATAGTTTTCGGATGTCGGGTCGATTTCGAGCCAAACACGATGATTGATAACCACTGTGAGGAGTCATCGCGTCACAGGAAGGGAATCAATTTTCACTAAGCATCAACTCATATCTCAGGAGATCAAAAAACTTCTAGCCTTGGTTTTAAGTTGATGCCAGTATGCAGAAGAGGAGATCATCTTACAATTCTTGGTTCATGATTCTATAGGGAGAGGAGGTAAGATTGTAAGTGATTAAGTTTTTAGTGGTGTAATCACGTTGCATGTAGTGATAGAAGTTTTTACTGTCGATAGGGATTTTTACATTTCATCTTTCGCTCATCTTTAGGAACATATCAAAACAAAAATACCGAAAACAACAAATTATCTATGTTTATGTTTAGTATTAAAGTGTTGTATTGTTTGTTTTGTATTATGATTAATGTTATCATTGTCAGTATTGTGAATGTTTTATGTTTGTTTAATTCAGAAAATAGAAAATAGTTTTATTGTTTACTGAACTAATTCATCCTAGATACTTAAAGATTTTAATGGTTACTATTTGAAATATCTGAATGTTAGTGTTGCTTAATAACAAATCTAATATTAACTAACATTAAAGAACTTAATTGATGTTATTTACATTCTGTGGAACCACCCAATGGTTGGTCGAATTCCTCTTTAAATAGTAGTATTTAACTGAAAATGTAGGCTCGTGGAGTTAACATAAGTCCATGAGGTTAGTTCATTGAGTTAACCATAACTCCATGAACTAAGTCTATTGAGTTAACTACTTATGTTAAGATTGTAAGTGATTAAGTTTTTAGTTGGGTAATCACGTCGCATGTAGTGACAGAAGTTTTTACTGTCGATAGAGATTTTTACATTTCATCTTTCGCTCATCTTTAGGAACATATCAAAACAAAAATACCGAAAACAACAAATTATTTATGTTTACGTTTAGTATTAAAGTGTTGTATTATTTGTTTTGTATCATGATTAATGTTATCATTGTCAGTATTGTGAATGTTTTATGTTTGTTTAATTCAGAAAATAGAAAATAGTTTTATTGTTTACTGAACTAATTCATCCTAGATACTTAAAGATTTTAATGGTTACTATTTGAAATATCTGAATGTTAGTGTTGATTAATAACAAATCTAATATTAATTAACATTAAAAAACTTAATTGATGTTATTTACATTCTATGGAACCGCTTAATGGTTGGTCGAATTCCTCTTTAAATAGTAGTATTTAACTGAAAATGTAGGCTCGTGGAGTTAACATAAGTCCATGAGGTTAGTTCATTGAGTTAACCATAACTCCATGAACTAAGTCTGTTGAGTTAACTATAACTCAATGGAGTGTTTAACTAAACACATATAAAGTCCAATATAAAAATCAGAATAGTACACAATTCTTACTCAGTCTTTATGGGATCGACCTGTACTTGCACACAAATACAATATACATTGTGCACTTGCAATTAAAATACAAATTGGACTTAATACCTAATTTGTGTGAAAGGTTGTTTGTTTACTTCTAAAAGAATTTATTAATGTAAGCATAAAAACAAATCAAACAAGTTTTGATTTAACTTTTCACAACCCAAACAATTTTTCTGGTGTCGTTGCCAAGGATTGAGAAGTTAAGCAACTGTGAGTGATGTTTTGTTTTAATATCAAAAGGAGTGTTGTGTGTTTTATTATATAATTGAGAATATGGCATATGCTTATGCTCAAAGAATTTTGAAGCCTATAGTTAGCATATGTGAATTCTGCAATTTGGAAGGTCATGACATATCTGATTGTTTGAAGTTGAGACGATTGTAGATGGTTAGATCACATGAATAATAAATGAATTATATTCAATATAATAGAGTTGAGTATGAGAATCCTATAATTTACCCAACTAATGGTCAATTTAGAATGTATAATATGTTGAGAGACAAGGAAGTTTAGGATAGGTATGACAGACTAGAGCGTAGTTTAGAGCAAAACATGGACAAACTGAAACAATACATGTGTCAGTAACAAGAAGTCAACCAATTAAACTATAAGGAAGAATATTTAGAACCTAAAATTGATATCATATATAAAATTGAAAAAACTGTAATGAAAATTGATTAAAAATTGAATGCAATGAAACTAGATGATCTTGAAAGAAAGCTAAAATCATTGGATGAATTTACAAAGAAATTACAAGTTATGCAACAGGAAAACACAAATGAAAACTTTAATGTTACAGATTTGCATAATTTGCAAGACATACAGACAAAAGAAAATACCAATGCAATATAATTTAAAGAATGTAAGTTAAAACTAAAAACAATTGAAGATCATAATCATGAAAATGAAATACAAGAACATCATGAAAGTAATGAAAATTTAGAAGATGTATGTATAACATTAAGATTTGGAACTGATATACCACCAAGAATTCAAAAAGAAAGTAATATGAAGGTAGATAAGAACAAAATTCAAAATGATAATGAAAATGTAATATCTAAAAACTTAGAAACCAATGAAGAAAAATCTGAATCTGAAAATGAGATTGAAAATGATCAAACAAATGAAATGAAAGAAAAAGAATCTTGTAAATCACATTCATTAGCACCCTATTCTGAAAGATTACAATAAACATTTCCTGAAAAATAAGAAAAAATTAGAGAAATTTTTGAAAAAGTATAAGTTAACATTCCTTTATTAGACTTATTGCATAAAATACCACCTTGTGCTAAATTTCTTAAGGATTGGTGTACTAAGAAAAGAGAGCAAAAAGTTTTAAGGAAAGTCTTTTTAGCTAATCAAAGTAGTTCCCTATTTCTACCACAAATTCCTAAAAAGTTATTTGATCCAGGAATCCCTGTTATATCATGTACCATAGGAAATACCATTCTGGAAAGAATCTTAATAGACCTAGGTGCAAGTATAAATGTTATGCCTAGTGATATATTTACATCCTTAGGATTATTAAAAGGCTTAATCCCTACTAGTACTGTCATTCAATTAGCTGATAGAAGCATAAGATATCCTAGAGGAAAAATAGAGGATGCCCTAATTAAAATCAAGAACTTCATATATCCTATTGATATTGTGATTTTGGATTCCCAACAAATTAAACATCAGAATCATGATACATCTTTAATTTTGGGAAGACCATTCTTGGCAACATCAGGGGTTGTCATAAATTGTAAAACTGGAGTGATGAAGTTAGCATATGGTAATGAGGATACTCAATTAAACATTTTCAAATCAGAAAAGTTTGAGGAGTTAGAAATGTCCTTATATATTATAGACTTTCTAGAGGATGAAGGAGATATGCTAGATGATGTGATTCAAGAAGAATTAAATAGGCAACTAAAATTTGAAACTTTAAAAGTAAGTGAAAGCATAGATATAGAAGGAGATTAAGAAGAGTTTAATATTATGGATGAAAATGTTAAATTAGGAGCTTTAGCTTCTAATGGTCAACATTTAAATTTAAAACCTTTACTTCCTGAATTAACCTATATATTTCTGGAAGAAAAATGAACATGTTTAATCATTATTGCTTTAGATTTAAAAGAGGATCAAAGTTCTAAATTAAAAGTAGTAAAAACTTATAAAGAAGCAATGGGATGGACTATGGTTAATATAAAAGGGTTAAGTGCAACTTTATGCTGTCACCACATATATTTAGAAGAGAATGCTAAACTAATTAGAATTCCTGAGAGGAGATTAAATCCAAACCTTAAAGAAGTAGTCAAGAAGGAAATAGTGAAATGGTTAGATAATGATATAATTTATCCGATTTCTGATAACTCATGGGTTAGTCTAATCCATGTAGTTCCCAAGAAATCAAGATTAACAATTATTAGGAATGGAAGTCAAGACTTGATACCTACTAGAATTCAATCAAGTTGGAGAGTGCATGTAGATTATAGAAGGCTAGATGTTGTGACTAGGAAAGATCATTTTTCCTTATCTTTTATAGACCAAATGTTAGAGAGATTCGTAGGGCAAGAATATTTTTGTTTCCTAGATGGGTATTTAGGATTTAACCAAGTTCCAGTAGCATTAGAGGATCAAGAGAAAACAACTTTCACATGTTCTAATGGAACTTATTCTTTTAAGAGAATGCCATTCGGATTATATAATGCATCAGCCACCTTTCAAAGGTATATGTAGGGCATATTCACTAGAATGACTGAAGATTTTTTAAAAATATTTATGGATGATTTTACTGTGTATGGAACTTCATATGAAGTGTGTTTAAACAATTTAGACCAAGTATTAAAACGTTGTGTGGAAAAAAATATGGTTCTAAATTGGGAAAAATGTCACTTCATGATTAAATAAGGAATAGTCTGGGGACATGTTTCAAATAAAGGGCTAGAAGTAGATAAAGCTAAAATAGAAGTAATTTCTAATCTATGAGAACCTAAATCAGTAAAACATATTAGATCATTTCTAAGACATGCTGGATTCTATAGAAGATTTATTAAAGATTTTAGCAAAATAGCTAAACCTTTAACTAATCTATTAAAAGATGTCCCATTCAACTTTGATAAAAATTGTAAATAAGCATTTTTTCAAGCCTAAAAATAGCTTAATTTCAACTCCTATAATACAAGCACCTAATTGGAGCCATCCATTTGAATTAATGTGCGATGCATCTAATTTTGCTATAGGAGTAGTGTTGGGACAGAAGATAGAAAAACTTGTTAAAGTGATTCATTATGCAAGCAAAACTTTAAATGATGCTCAAGTTAACTATACAACTACTGAAAAAGAACTATTAGCTGTTGTGTTTGCCTTAGAAAAGTTTAGATCATATCTGATTAGAGCTAAGGTGAAAGTATACACGGATCATTTAGCTTTAAAACACCTAATAGTAAAGAAAGAGACTAAACCTAGATTGATTCAATGGATATTATTATTACAAGAATTTGATCTAGAAATTAAAGATAAAAAAGGTTGTGAGAATGTAGTAGCAGATCATTTATCAAGATTACAAATAGAAAAATCAGACATTGAAATTAAGGATAATTTTCTTGATGAACAATTAATGACCATAAACACAATGCTTTGGTATGCAGACATAGTTAATTACTTAGTTACTAGTTTAACACCTAAAGATTGGAATAGACAAGATAAGAAATTGATCTTTTCAAGAGTAAAATATTACTATTGGGAAGACCCATACTTATTTAAAAAATGTCCTAATTTGGTTTTAAGGAAGTGTGTTCTAGAAACTGAATATCAGAGCATATTGTCTTTTTGCCATGACCAAGCATGTAGAGGACATTTTGGTTCAGGGAAAACTACTACCAAAATTCTACATTGTAGATTTTATTGGCCAGCACTATTCAAAGATGCTCATAAATACTGCTTAAGTTGTTTAAGATGTCAACAAATATGAAGAATATCAAAGAGGAATATGATGCCTTTGAACCCTATTGTTGAGGTTGAAATCTTTGATGTGTGGGGAATAGATTTTGTGGGTCCATTTCCTATGTATAATCAATTTAATTATATATTGTTGGGGGTGGATTATGTATCTAAATGGATAGAAGCTATTTCTACAAAAACTAATGACAACAAAGTGGTAGTACATTTTATAAGAACTAATATAATTGTTGGATTTGGAATACTTAAAGCTATTATTAGTGATAAAGGAACTCATTTCTGTAATAGAAGTTTTGAAGCCTTAATGAAGAAATATAGAGTAAATCACAAAATTTCAACATCATATCATCTACAAACAAGTGGACAATTAGAAAGTGCAAACAAACAAATTAAGTTAATCTTAGAAAAAGTAGTAAATCCTACTAGAAAAGATCGAGCTAATAGATTAATAGATGCACTTTGAGCTTATAGAATTGCTTATAAGACAAGCTTAGGTATGTCATCTTTTAGACTAGTATATGGAAAAAGTAGTCATTTACTAGTTGAAATTGAACATAAAGCTTATTGGGCATTAAAAACTCTGAATACTAATTTAAATTAAGCTGCTGAAAATAGAAAAATGCAATGATTGAATTAGAAGAATTTAGGAATGAAGCTTATTCGAAAATTGTAAAAGAAAAAGAGAAAATGAAGTTTTGGCATGATAAGAAAATTATTCCAAAAACTTTTGAAATATTACAAGAAGTATATCTTTACATGACTAGACTTCATAACCATCTAGAAAAATTGAGATCTAGATGGGCAAGACCTTACATAATTCGAAATATTTATTCCTATGGAGCAATTGAAATTGAAAATCCTAAAAATTAGAATATATTTAAAATAAATGTACAAAAACATAGACCTATTCTAAAAATTTCAAAAAGTTCCTTTGGAATTATAGAAGAAGTAAGAGTAGAGGGGTACTCGAGCTTTACTTAGTAAGAAATAGATATATGTTGTGTTTAAAAAAAAACTTATTTTAAATATAGTCACGGTTCAATCAAAAGAAATTATCAGTTTTACTGAAATATATAGTAAAAGAAAAATTTTGTTACGGTCACACTGAAAGGATCCATCGGTTTGACCGAAACATAAAAACATATATATATATATATATATATATTATATTAATTAAAAATGTCGGTTTTACCGAAGTATGGTATCGGTTTAGTTGGTAAGAAGAAAAGAAAAAAGTTTTTAATTTTGGTTCAACAAAGGAATATAACGGTTTGACCGAAAATTCTAGAATGTTGAAAAATTAAGAATCAGTTAGACCAAGAATTCTTCAGTCTTGACCGAATTAAGAATTATTATTATAAGTATTTTTATTAGTTATAACTTTACAAGAGGTCCGTTGAGTTACGCTTAACTCAACGAACTTACTCAGTTAAGTCTAGGATAAGTTAATGAACTTACTCTGTTGAGTTAACTATAACTCAACGGAGTACTATACTTAAGTTCACAGACTTAGTCTGTAGAGTTAACTGTAACTCCACAGAGAAGTAAGTGAGAGAGTGAGAGTTTGCTCGGGAAAATGACCCGATTACTCACCAAAAACTTACGGTTTATTTAAACTAAAACTTAGGATTTAGGGGGCATTATCTGCAGAAATTATTTAGAACTTAGAATAGTAGAGATCAGAGTGATTTCGTTCCGTTCCGTCAAACCATGAAGACAAGATAATGCTAGAATTCTGGGAAGCAGTTGACACCATGAGATTTCTCAAAGAGTCAAAGGAATGACGTACAAGACAAAAGATCAGGAACACAACACGAGAGAAAGAATTAGAAAAGGTAGAACCTGATATCTTCTATTGGAGAAAAGTTTTGGCTGATTTAGATATTAGAATACCTCAGATTGTGGAAAGAAGAATAAAAGTAGCAACAGAAGTGGCTGTAAATAGAGAAAGAAAAATTAGACCAAACAACAAGGTTGCCTTAGAGTTAATCCGATGCAAGTCACGATTGTGGTTTATAAGACATATTGTTCGACATGCCTAGTGGGAAATCAAGGAGCAACAGAGGAAAATTGCGGAAGAACCTACAGCAGAAATGCTGGCTGCAACAGCAGAACAAGTACAACATTCAGTTCCACCACCTAAACCACTAGAAATGGTGGTAGTTATGGGGCCTTCTACTGAAGAAGAGTTGAGAGAATTTGAAGAACTGGTTCGAGTTGGGAAAAACCAAGGAGAACCAAAAGATTTGGTAGTAGCTAAAGCACATTTGGTGTTTGATGCACTTCACAAAAGGAGGGTTGCAGAAAAGTTGAAGGCCCAACACAAAGTTAAAGTTGAACAACATCAAGAAGCCACTACCATACCTATTGCAAAAGAAACTGAAGTTGGTCCTTCGAGACCAGTAATTATAGAAAAAGTGAAATAGGAAGAGTCAATACCTATAGCTCGAGGGCCTGTAGAGTCTAGTTTTGTAAACTTAATCTCAAAGGAGGAAGAGGAAGATCAAACATAGTTAGTTAGAAAAAGAAAAGGAAAAGAGGTAGTGCCTGAAGCTCAAGCAAAAATTAAACATGAGTCTATACTATCAATAGGGCTTAAAGAGCAAAGAAGAGAAGAAAAATAAGCTAAAATTAGTCTGCAGCCTGTAAAAATAGAAGAAATAAGTAGGGCAGAAAATACTGTGCCCATGACTCGATCCCAATCTACCACAAAATCAGAAAGAACAATAACAATGTGGATTGGTAGTCAGGAGGAAGAAGAAAGAGAAGAAGCTGAACAAGTACATAATGAACAAGAAGGAAATGACTCAATAGATTTCACTAAAGAGGGAGAGACTCTTCAACAATTAATTGAAAGAGTACAAGAAAGAAGAGTGGAGAGTTCTACTAGCTCTCCACCACAGATAGAAGTAGAAACAAGAATGTAGGAATCTCCGGATCATTTCCAACAAACACAAGTTCAACATTTTGAGGATGAGGAAGAAATTCAAGAACAAACCCCTCTAGAGCAACAAATCCAAATTGTTAACCCATTTGAAGCTACTATTCTAAATGAAGTTCACTTTTGGAGTCAAGAAGCATACAACAAGTATCAATAGATAAAGGGGTATGATGTTATTTACAGTAGGCTAGTTGATTGGACTAGAATGGAGAAAATTAAAGAATTATTTGAATTTTGGGCCTACTTAACTTTATTTCTCAATAGAAAGGGCATATAGTTTATGAAAATTTAGTGCCTTGCTTTTATGGAAACTTAAGAGAGGAAGAAGGAAGTTTAATTTCTAATATGGAAGAAGCTAATATTCAAATAACAACTGAGCTTCTCCACAACATTTTTGGATTGAAAAACAAAGGAATTGAAATTCTAGAGACTTATGTGAATGTTCGATAAGTTATCTGGTAACTATCCGAAATGCATCTGAGCATCGGATAGTTAGGTTTGTAAGTATCCAAAATATACTTTTACTCGTTAAGTTAGAATTATGCATGTGTTGAATTTAAATGTTTTATTATATCATGTAAGCTGCACACGTATAACTTGTTAAGTTAGCATAACTATACGTGTTGAGTTACTTGAATATATACTAAGGTAACATGTTGTGTTAGAGTTATGTAGAAATGGGTAATGTAATCTTTTAGATAGTTAACGTTTCATTTTAGTCGAAGAGTTATGTTAAAAAACTCGTATAGTTAAGTTATCCACACGTGTGTTTTAATGTTTTAAGTTTTCATGTGTTTTCCATGTACTTTCGGTATTGAAAAATCAAAGAGTTAGATAACTATTCGAGTTTTATATGCATAGATGGATAACTACTTGAGTTTATAAAATGACTAACGAACAGATAAGTTTTCTTGTTTAGTCATGTGTTTTGCAGGTGCAAGAACTAGAAGAGTTACAAGAAGATAAAATTCAGAAGAAAATCACGATTGCACATATCACGTAAGAATTCACTCGTGGAATGAAGAAGAAATCACCATTGTTGATATGAATGAAGTAAATCCAACCAATCATTTAAGTAGAAGCAATTACTATTGAAAGAAATATAAAAGACGAAGAAAAAGTGTGTGTGTGTAGGTGAACCACACTAACTGCAAGAAAGAAGTTCCCTGAAGCTCTACACCACACCACCAAAATCACCAACTATCGAAGGTCTATGAGGTTACTTTCTAGATGTTAGGTCGATTTCGAGCCAAACACGATGACTGACAACCACTACAATGAGTGATCACGTCGCAGGAAGGGAAGCAATTTTCACCAAGCACCGACTCATATCTTAAGAGATCGTAAAACTTCTAGCCTTAGTTTCGGGTTGATGTTGGTATGTTGAAGAGGAGATCATCTTACAATTCTTAGTTTGCGATTCTATAGGGAGAGGAGGCAAGATTGTAAGTAATTAAGTTTTTAGTGGTGTAATCACGTCGCATGTAGTGACAGAAGTTTTTACTATCGATAGATATTTTTACATTTCATCTTTTGCTCATCTTTAGGAACATATCAAAACAAAAATACCAAAAACAACAAATTATCTATGTTTACGTTTAGTATTAAAGTGTTGTATTGTTTGTTTTGTATCATGATTAATGTTATCATTGTCAGTATTATGAATGTTTTATGTTTGTTTGATTCAGAAAATAGAAAATAGTTTTATTGTTTACTGAACTGATTCGTCCCAAATACTTTAAGATTTTAATGGTTACTGTTTGAAATATCTGAATGCTAGTATTGCTTAATGATAAATCTAATATTAACTAACATTAAATAACTTAATTGATGTTATTTACATTCTATGGAATTGCCCAATGGTTGGCCGAATTCTTTTGTAAATAGCAATATTTAACTAGAAAGGTAGGCTCGTGGGGTTAACTTAAGTGCACGAGGTTAGTCCGTTGAGTTAACCATAACTTCACAAACTAAGTCCGTTGAGTTAACTCTAACTCAACAGAGTGCTTAACTAAACACATATAAACTCCAATATAAAAATTGAAATAGTACACAATTCTTACTCAATCTCTATGGGATCGACCTGTACTTGCACACAAATACAATATACACTGTGCACTTGTAATTAAAATACAAATTGGACTTAATACCTAATTTGTGTGAAAGGTTGTTTGTTTACTTCTAAAAGAATTTATTAATATAAGCATAAAAACAAATCAAACAAGTTCTGATTTAACTTTTCACAATCCAAACAATACTCATATCCAGAAAGCAGAAGATGAAAGGACCTCTAGATTTTGATAATGCAAAAATCAATGTGAGGAATCAAATTGTATTTCTCAAGCATAACAGCTCAGCAAGAAAGTAGAAGATGATACAGATAGTTCAAAGTGTGTTGCAAGTGATAAAAAGGATTTCGAAAGGTTACCAGGCTTAACTATCCGAAAGAGATATTTTCGGTGAGTTACTAGCCTAAGTATCCGAAAGGAAGTATAAAGTAGTAGCAACACTATCGGATAGTCAGAAATATAAGTATTCGAAATTAGAAGGCTTTCAAAGAGTTAGAAAGATGAATGCATGAAGAATCGAAAAGTTACTGTAGCTAACTATCCAAAACTTAAGTCATTAAATTTCCCACATGTAGAAATCCAAACAGAAGCTTAAATGAAGAATTGAAAAGTTACTGTAAGCTAACTATCCAAAATTTGAAGAGTTTTAGTGAGTTATAGATATAACCATCCAAAACTTAAGTTATTTTATTATACACGTGCTGAAATAAGAAGGCACTCGGAAACTTAAAGAAGGATTTTAGAGGGTTACTGTAGCTAACTATCCGATAGTTAAAGAATAGTTCGGTAAGTTACAGCTGCAAGTACCCAATAGAACGACAAGTCATATGTATGATATGAAATTCTACATGATAGAAAGACTTAAGTGACTTTTCGGTAGATTACTATTGATTTTTGGAGAGTTACATGGCTAAGTCTCCGAAAACCCAAGAAATCAGAAGGGTATCTTGAAATACCTCCCTGAACGATAACTTACCATATTAGGGTCTGAAATCTTACCAAGTACAGTAGAATACATCTGTTGGAAGAAAAATATGATCGTTACACATATTAGTATACAAGCAACAAACAACAGAATCAAATAGCTTTTGCTCATACAAATCTATACACCAAGCTCAACATAGAAAGCTCTCAAGATCAAATCATCAGCAAATACAGATTCAATTTCACAAGCTCTTTACGAAATAGAAACTAAGTTCTTCAAGCAAGTGTTTACTGAAGTACACGAATTGAAAACTTCAATGAAAGGTTGGTTGGAGCTACGACCTAAAAAGCTCAATTAGATTGGTTGGTTCTTACTTTATCTGAAAGCAAGTGTTTGTAAGTTTGTGAAAGTTTAGTGAAGCCCAAGTATCCCTTGGGGGTGGACTAGTCGTTAGTGGTGAACCACCTAAAAATCTTGTGTGCATTCCTTTTATTTTGTCCTTGCTATTTTACTTTGTCAATTAATCATTCATCGTTAAGAAACAAATTTATTACCATTCACCCCCCCTTTGGTAAGCCATCAGGTCCTAACATATATTCTGTATAATCATCTTTTTGATTAATGACAAAGGGGGAGAAATGTTAAATGTTAAAAATTCAAAAGAAGAAGATGATTATGATATTAATTACATATATTATAAAGGGAGATGATATTTAAGTGGTTATTGTAATTTGATAGATGATAATGTAATCTAAAAGATAATTATGTGGTTATTAAAATCTTAAAGATACTTATGTAATTATTGACATTTAAAAGTTTTATTTCTGAGAGGTGAAATTTACACAAACAATAGAAACAAACTTGTTTGTTGAATTAAAAGTTAACCCAACGAAGGTGCTTTGTTGAGTTAAATATATTTCATAATTGATTTAATATGGTTTTGTCATCATCAAAAAGGGGGAGATTGTTGAGTATTTTGTTATGATGATATGTGTTGAATGAAAGTAATCATATTTGCTCAATTACTATTGCTTGTGAAAAGAAATTAAAAACATCAATTAATACAAAAAAAGTTTACTAATATAAATACTTGTTTGTATTGGATTTGAAATTATACTAAGTTAAATAACTAGTCGTTTCATTATATTAATTACTCATTTAACTAAACATTAAGTTAACGTGTGTTTTTATTGAAAAACATGATATGTTTTAAAGTTATATCTTCTATATCATGAATAGTGTACGTTTAAACAATTCATTAAGTTAGAGTGTTATTTGTATAGAGATCATGTGAGAACTCGTTAAGTTAGAGGCTTAAAGGTTAAAATAGGTCACGTGAGAACTCGTTAAGTTAGTGAGTAAAAGAAGAGACAAACTCGTTAAGTTAGTGTTGTACACGTGGTGAAATTATAAGTTACGAATGTTATATTGTATCACGTGAGGTACACATGTTTAACTCGTTAAGTTAACATAACTAAACGCGTTGAGTTGTTATATTGAACACTAATACAACGTGTTAGGTTAACATTATAAAACTTAAGTTGTTATTTTTGCACATGGTAAAATTCTTATTATAAAAAATATTTGTCTATTACTAGTTCGTTGAGTTATCTATAACACAACGAAGATGGTTTGTTGAGTTAGCATAACACCATGGATTTAGTTCGTTGAGTTAGCTACAGTACTTGTCACGTGAGATAGTACATGAGGAATTTGTTAAGTTAGAAACGTTAAGTTATATATCTACTTGTTTTACTCATTTAGTTAACATTAAAGTAATGACTTCTTATTACACTTGATGAAAGATTTTGGATGAGAAAGTTTATTTTGCAGGAAATTTTTTAGAGATCTAGGATTGATGATTAAAGAAAATTTGAAATGTAAATGTGGGTCACAATGTGTGTATTTCGATAAAGGAAAAAGAAAAGACGTGAAGGAATAGAAGATTGATAGTTATTAAACATGGAGGATATGCATGAAATGAAGATATAGTATAAAAGGCATAGAATTCTCGTTGATCAGTTATCCCTACACACCAAACAAAAAATCTTTTTAGGGATCAAAAACACCTCTTTAGGGAAAAGCTCTCAGGTGGAAGAAAATTCAGTAAAGTAGAAAAAGGTTAGATTTATGTCACTGAAGATTTGAAGTATCAGGTGGAAGAAAATCCCGTGAAGCAGAAAAAGGTGGAAGAAAATTTAGTGAAGTAGAAAAGGTCAGATTTATGTCACTAAAGATTTGAAATATCAGAAGAAAGCAAATTTGGTGAAGTAGAGAAAGATTAGATATTCGTCACTAAAGAATTGCTGAAGAAGAAGAAAAATCTCAAACCGGGAGAAATGTTTTAAATTCCACAAATTAGATTTCTCTGTTTATAGTTATGAAATTGTATAGATGAAACATGGTATCGATATATAATTGCATCTACAATTTCTAAGGAGAATTGAATTGTATATTGTAATTGAAACATTGAATAAAAATGATTTTATGAAAATAGTGTGTCAACTTGTTTTGAGTTTTAAAGTTTCAATTATAATAGAAAATGTTGAAAAACACAATTCACCCCCCTCTTCTGTATCCTTATGATCCTACAGACCTGTTGCTACTAAAACTCCTTTTGAAATTATGTTTGATAGGGTTCCAAAAATTTCCTATATGAAACCATTTCGGTGCAAGATTTAATACTAAGGATAAAAGGGATAAATTTCAAGCCAAAGCGGATGAAGGAATTTTTGTAGGTTACTCTACTAGAAGTAAAGCCTATAGAGTATATAATAAGACTTCTAGATCTATTGAATAGACTCTCCATGTAAGCTTCAATGAAAATTCTTTTAGAGAATCTAAATCTAAAGCTGATAATGATGATATGATCAATTTTTCAAAAGAGTTAGAAATCAATAAAGAGATTGAAGATTTATCTAAGAAAATCAAAAATATGAACTTAGATGATCAAACTAATGATGAAAGTGATGTAACTTTCGATGTTGATGAGAATATTAAGGAAAATCAGAGAAATTGACGTTATTCTTCATCACATCCCATCACTCAAGTCATTGGTAATATAAATGAGGGAGTTAAAACTAGAGCTTCAGTAAATTTAAATAGTATGTGTGTATGTTTGTTTCTATGGTAGAACCAAAGAATATAGAAGAAGCATTATCTGATAAAAATTGGATAGTGGCAATGCAAGAAGAACTAAATCAATTCATCAGAAAAGATGTTTGAGAATTAGTCTCTTCACTAGAACCTCAGTCCATAATAGGTACAAAGTGGATCTTTAGAAACAAAACTAATGAAATTAGTCAAGTTATAAGGAACAAAACTAGATTAGTTGCACAAGGGTATACATAGGAAGAAGAACTACATTATGATGAAACATTTGCTCCTGTGGCTAGGTTAGAAAGTATTAGAATATTATTGGCCTATGCTTGTTATATGGATTTTAAACTATATCAAATGGATGTCAAGAGTGTATTTCTAAATGGTTTAATTAATGAAGAAGTTTATGTAAAACAACCACTTGGATTTGAAGATATTAATAATCCAAACTATGTGTATAAATTGAAGAAAGCCTTATATGGTTTGAAGCAAGCACCTAGATCGTGGTATGAAAGATTATCTACTTTTTTAATAGAACAAGGATATATCATGGGAAAAGTAGACCATACTCTATCTATCAAGAGAGATGATAAAGATTACATTGTTCAAATATATGTGGATGATATAATTTTTGGAGCAACTTCTAGTAAACTGATAAAAATATTTTCTAAAGAGATGGCTAGTTAGTTTGGAATGAGTATGATAGGAGAACTTTCATATTTTCTAGGACTTCAAATTAAGCAAATGGATAAAGGTATATTTTTAAATCAGGAAAAATATGCAAATGAAATGCTTAAGAAATTTAATTTTAGTGATACAAGGATTCGAGGAACTCCTATGAGTACTTCTTTAAAGTTAGATATTGGTGACATAGGAAAATCAATAGATCTAAGAAAATACAAAAGTATGATTGGTTCTTTATTTTATTTGATATCTAGTAGACCTGATATTATGTTTGTTGTGTGTGCTTGTGCTAGATTTCAATCTAATCCTAAAGAATCACACTCAATTACTGTTAAAAGAATATTTAGATATATACAAGGAACTAAAACTTTCGTAGTGTATTATTCTAAGGATAGTTCAATAGATCTTATAAGATATACTAATGCTGATTACGTAGGATCTAAATCTGATAGAAAGAGTATCAGTGGTACATGTTAATTATTGGGAAATAATTTGGTGTCATGGTTTAGTAAAAAGCAAAATTGTGTAGCACTGTCAACCACTGAAGCTAGATATGTTACTACTGCATTGTGTTGCACTTAGATTCTGTGAATAAGGCAAACTTTAGAAGATTTTGGATTATCTTATGATACAACTGAGATTTATTGTGATAGTAATTTTGCAATAAATCTTTCCAAAAATCCTTTATTGCATTCTAAAGCAAAGCATATAGAGGTTAGACATCATTTACTAAGAGATAATATAATTAAAGGAAAAAATAAATTAGAATTTGTGTTTAGTAAAAATCAATTAGATGATATATTTACAAAACCTCTAGATGAAAATATATTCTGCAACATAAGATTAAATTTAGGTATTTGTAGGCTATGTGATGTGTAAAATGCTTAAACTCCACAAAAAGATAAATTTTGTTGATGTTGTTCACCTCATAGATATTATATACTTATCATAAATATCTAAGTAATATCTAAACTGTTGCATAAGATACTATGTATTTATTGTAAAATCATAGTAGTATCTTATTGATTTTATGTAGTTTATCAATTTTAATGGTTTTCAAAATTTTAAGTGGAAGTGTAAATGAAAAACATTAAATACTTCTGAAATCCTAAAATTTTGATTAAGTGATTTTCTTTAGATCAATGACAGTACATATGATCATGCATGAATTTGACTTGATTGATTAAACTTGTAGAATAATTTATATGTAAATCATCTTAAACTTTTAATCAAAAGTATGAGCTTATTGAAACTGATTCTTATTTTCAGTAAAATCATTGAAGTAAAAATTGTATGAGATTTGTGTTTTATTGCATCTATATTAATGGAATATATATATACTGTGCTTAAAATGAAAAGTGCTTACAAAGTGAAAATCTTTGAGAGTTTATTAATCAGTTTGATCACGAGCCTTTTGTACTTGAGCAGATAGGTATGTAAGGATTGTTATCCTGAAAAAAGATTCTTTAAATTTGGCAACCTAAGGTCCTGATCAGATCTGGGATTGTTGACTGAAAGCTTATTACATGGGTACATTAGAAAGCTCTTGTATGATTCAAGATTTTCAAACTAACTTTTAAAGAAAATTATCAATATTTACTGTTTTGAAAAGAAAAAGTTGTTTCATTAATTACAGATATCTTTGAATCGAATATAGTTTCTACCAATATGACTGCTGATTTATTAAATCAACATTAGTACTTTTGACTATGTTTATTTGAGATACATTCCTTTATTCTTCTTGTGTTAATCATATTGAGTTTAAAGTTATGTTTTGATTCATATACGAATGAAGTTGAATCTTGAAATTATTTATGATGAATTAAGGATGACAGAAATCGTTTGAAAAGAAAATTTAAAGTGTAGTTATAATTAACATATATTTTATACAAATATATTTTGTATGTTATTGAATATATTTGAAGTATATTTGTAGGGGGAGGAATAACAATGTCCAAAGTAGATTAATATAATTCAGAATACAAATCTTGGTTAATCTAAGTTTAGTCCTCTTAAGATCTTGATGAAATAATTTAAAAGACAAACAAACTATTTTAGATTCATAAAAGGAATATGAGAATAGTTTACAATGATCTTAAGATAATGTTTTACATATGTTAATTGTAGCATGTGTGTTGTCTTCGAATGGTTTCAATTGAAAACATCTGAAACTTGGTTTTAGTAAAGTGTACTAATTGAACGTTATGTTATGTAAGGTAATGTGTAAAACTGCCTCTAGACAGCATTTTACTCATTAGGTTAGTTAACTCAATGAGTTATACTTGAATATTTCGGTTACCTTGATTGAATAAACTTTATTCAATATTTATTTAAAATCCAAACTCGACTTCTATACACGTGTTATTCGCCTAAAACCCTATTTAAACACTTATTACACGGGCACTTAGGTTATTCGTAAACCTTTGTCTGAAAATCTTTCCCGCTTGTTCTTGTTACATCTTGCAACGATGGTCTCAAAGTTCTACCAAGGTTGTAGCAGAGGAAAAGGCAAAAGCAGAGGAGATGGAAAAGGAAAAGAAATAGATACTGATGAAGTTCCACGAGCTTGGTTTAAGAAAATACTTCAAGTGGACAAAAGGTTAGCAAAAATTTAGAGTGAATAATTCTTTTCTAAAGAAATACTAGATGAAGTTAGACAAGAACTTCAAAATACAGATGCCAATATTAAGTACATGGGGATTCGAAGTAAATATGATAGAGAATATAGAATGAAGTGTGTTGAAATTGCATTTCTGGAACAGTATGCAAAATATATGAAAAAAGGTGTAGGTACATCAATTAGAATTCCTAAAACTCCTTTGAGTGGTACATGACTACATGCATTTGAGGGAGAACATGAATCTACTATTCCTACTCCTTTGTATTCAAAAGAAAGACAAACAAATATTGCTATGGATAAAAGAAAAGTTGAAGGTCTTTGAAAGGTAGTAGCAATAGAAAGTACCTTAGAAGAATTAAACCAAAAAACTTTTATGGAGCAATTTGAAAAGAAAACAGCAATACTTAAAGAGGAGAAACAAAAGTGTTATAGAAGAAGAAAAATTTGAAAAATTATGTCTAAGGAAATAAATTCTGCTGGAAAAGAAAAATCAGATGAGCATTTATTTCCTAAGGACAATGTATGTCTAAACAATGTACCTTTTAGTGCATTTGATAAACTCATCAGTTCCGAGCATACTAAAACTGATGAAGATAATGAGACTTTATTTTCCCTTGCTAGAAAACTTGAGAAGAAATCCAAGTCAAATATGAGCTCAAGTTTTTCTATTAGTTTAAGTCCTGATGATGTAGAAATTGAAAAATCAGAGCATCAGGAAACTGACATAGAACAAGTTATTGCTAATATAATTGACAATGTTCAGGCAGTAACTAGTTCAAAGGCTGAATTGTCTAGAGTAGCGGATATTGAAAAAGTTAAGACTCTAGAAGAGCTAAATGTCAACCAACCTTCTTCAAAATCTATAGAAGTAGAGTCTGAGAATTCACATGTATCCATGGAAATATCTGTTGAACAAAATGAACAATTACAAACAGATACACTAGTTGTAGAATTTGTTGAAAAATTGAAATCTATACATTCTATAGAGACTGAAAAAATGAATGTAGAGCATAATGAAGATGTTCCTTATACTGTTGAAACTGAAGACTCAAGCTTACATACGTAGCTTCAAGAAAATAATTTTTCAAGGAACAACATGACATTCATTTTGAAGAAGAGGTTCTTGAAGATGAATTAAACTCTGAATCAAGGCTTCAGGTATCACCTTCTTTGTGTAAAGTATTACAAATTCAAGGAAATTCAATTCATTTTAGATTTGAGGAAGCAGTGCAGAAATACAATAATCTGATTACATGTCAGATTTTGCATGTTCGACCAATAAAATTCAGAAATTTGATGGAAATAAGAGATCTCTTTGAGTTTCAAGACCTAATTCAATTCCTGCCAATTGGAACAAAATGGAAACAATATGAAGAGCTTATTGCAGCCTTCTATAGCAATCTGGTCAAAAATGACAATATACTAAGAACTCAAATAAATTAACAGGAGTTCATATTGTCTCTTGAATTAATTTTTGAAGTTTTAGGATTGAAGAATGAAGGTGTTGTTGTAACTAACAGATTTGACATGATTAGACAACTGGAATGGAACATTCACTCACTATCAAAAATTCTAGATGTATATACTGAAATGAGATTAATGGAAAATCTGAATGTAGAGGCAAGGTTTATTGCAAATATATTACATGCCAATTTATTTCAGAGAGTTAGACACAATATGGAAACTAGCACAAGCTGTTTATATGCAACTTATGGTTTGCTGAATAGAATTCAAATCAATTGGTTTGATGTTTTCATTTATCAACTACAACAAATGAGTTCAAAGTTATTTTTTGGTAATGTTGTATGTAGACTCCTTGCAAGCTAATTGAATTTATCCGACTGGTCCTTTGAAACTAAAGGCATGAGAGCTTTTAGTGTAGAAGATTTACAAAAATTTCAGGCCATGCATCAACCTCAATGACAACAACAACTTAACTGTACAGAACATATACAACCACAACAGCCAAGTTATTCAGTTCAAGTAGAACAACAACCCCAGCTACCTCATGACCTAGATGATGCACTTAACGACATAAAAAATGATATTAGTCATCTAGGAGATAAAATATGCAATGCAATAAGTAATATACTTAGGAGGGATAGATAAATGTTTGTTTGCTTGTATCTGAATACAAAATGTAATGTTTGTATTTATTGTTTGATTCATTGAATAGTACATTTTTCTGTAAATGGTTCAATTCTTACTTATGTTTATATAAAGTTTAGCTGTAAATATATCTCTTGGTTTATATACTGTGTAATCATCTTTTTGATTAATGACAAAAAGGGGGAGAAATGTTAAATGTTAAAAAATTCAAATGTAGAAGATGATTATGATTTTAATTGCATATATTATAATGGGAAATAATATTTAAGTGGTTATGACAGATGACAATGTAATCTGAAAGATAATTATGCGGTTATTAAAATCTGAAAGATACTTATGTAATTATTGACATCTGAAAGTTTTATCTCTGAAAAGTGGAATTTGACACAAACAATAGAAATAAGCTTAAGTAAACTTAAGTCAACAAACTTGTTTGTTGAATTAAAAGTTAACCCAAGAAGGTGCCTTGTTGAGTTAAATATATTTCATAATTGATTTAATATGGTTTTGTCATCATCAAAAAGGGGGAGATTGTTGAGTATTTTGTTTTGATGATGTGTGCTGAATGAAAGTAACCATATTTACTCAATTACTATTGATTGTGAAAAGAAATTAAAAATCATCAATTAATACAAAAAAAGTTTACTAATATAAATACTTGTTTGTATTGGATCTGAAATTATACTAAATTAATAACTAGTCATTTTGTTGCATTAATTTCTCATTTAACTAAACGTTAAGTTAACATGTTTGTTTTTATTGAAAAGTATGATATATTTTAAAGTTATATTTTCTATATCATGAACAGTGCACCTTTAGACAACTCGTTAAGTTAGAGTGTTATTTGTATAGAGATCACGTGAGAACTCGTTAAGTTAGAGGCTTAAAGATTAAAATAGGCCACATGAGAACTCGTTAAGTTAGTGAGTAAAAGAAAAGACGAACTCGTTAAGTTAGTGTTGTTGTTGAGTATTTTCTTTTGATGATGTGTGCTGAATGAAAATAATCATATTTGCTCAATTACTATTGCTTGTGAAAAGAAATTAAAATCATCAATTAATACAGAAAAAGCTTACTAATATAAATACTTGTCTGTATTGGATCTGAAATTATACTAAGTTAATAACTAGTCGTTTCGTTGCATTAATTTTTCATTTAACTAAATGTTAAGTTAACGTGTGTTTTTATTGAAAAGTATGATATGTTTTAAAGTTATATTTTCTGTATCAAGAACAGTGCACATTTAGACAACTCATTAAGTTATAGTTTTGTTCATATAGAGGTCACGTGAGAACTCGTTAAGTTAGAGGCTTAAAGGTTAAAATAGGTCATGTGAGAACTCGTTAAGTTAGAGGCTTAAAGGTTAAAATAGGTCACGTGAGAACTCGTTAAGTTAGTGAGTAAAAGAAGAGACAAACTCGTTAAGTTAGTGTTATACACGTGGTGAAATTATAAGTTACGAATGTTATATTGTATCATGTGAGGTGCACATGTTTCACTCATTAAGTTAACATAACTAAACGCGTTGAGTTGCTATATTGAACACTAAGGCAATGCGTTAGGTTAGCGTTATAAACTTAAGTTATTATTTTTGCACGTGGTAAAATTCTTATTATAAAAACATTTGTTTATTATTGGTTCGTTGAGTTATCGTAACACAACGGAGATAGTTCATTGAGTTATCGTAACACTACGGAGATGGTTTGTTGAGTTAGCATAACACCATGGAGATGAGTTAGCTACAATACTTGTCACGTGAGTTGGCACATGAGGAACTCGTTAAGCTATAAACGTTAAAGTTATATATATACTTGTGTTACTCGTTTAGTTAACATTAAAGTAACGACTTCTTATTACATTGACGAAAAATTTTGGAAGAGAAAGTTTATTTTGCAAGAAATTTTTTAGAGATCCAAGATGGATGATTAAAGAAAATTTGAAATGTAAACGTGGGTTAGAAAGTGTGTATTTCGATGAAGGAAAAAGAAAAGACATGAAGAAGTGGAAGACCGATAGTAATTAAACATGGAGGATATGCATGAAATGAAGATACAGTATAAAAGGCATAGAGTTCTTGTTGATCAGTTATCCCTGCACACCAAAAGAAAAATCTTTTCAGGGATCAAAAACACCTCTTCGGGGAAAAGCTCTCAAGTGGAAGAAAATTCAGTGAAGCATAAAATGGTAAGATATATGTCACTGAAGATTTGAAGTATCAGATGGAAGAAAATTCAGTGAAGCAGAAAAGGTCAGATTTATGTCATTGAAGATTTAAAGTATTAGAAGAAAGCAAATTCAGTGATGCAGAAAAAGGTCAGATTTATGTCACTGAAGATTTAAAGTATCAGAAGAAAGCAAATTCAGTGAAGCAGAGACAGACAAGATATTCGTCACTGAAGAATTGCTGAAGAAGAAAGAGAAGAAGAAGAAGAAAGATATCAAACAGGGAGAAATGTTTTAAATTCCGCAAATTAGTTTTCTCTATTTGTAGTTATGAAATTGTATAGATGAAATATGGTATCGATATATAATTGCATCTACAATTTCTAAGGAAAATTGAATTGTATATTGTAATTGAAACCTTGAATAAAAATGATTTTATGAAAGTAGTGTCTCAACTTGTTTTTAAGTTTTAAAGTTTCAATTATATTTAAAAATGTTGAAAAACACAATTCACCCCCCTCTTGTGTAGCCATACGATCCTACAAGTGGTATTAGAACTTTGTTAATAATCTTTGATATAAAATCGATACCAACTTATTTAATATCATTACTTATTCTGCCTTCCTTGTTTTTAAACAGAAATTAATATCTAAGCATACATTTAACTTTCTTGATATAAGGCTCAAATTGTTTTATCATTTTAGACTGTTTAAAATCAAATAGGTTGAAAAATCTAAGGTAAGATGACTACTAGAAATGGTAATTTTTCTTTGTATGAAGGCCAAAATCTTAATCGTCCTCCTTTATTTGATGGAATACATTTTGAATATTGGAAATATAGGATGACAATTTTTCTTCAAAGTATAGATCATAAGTTGTGGTTCATGATTTCTAAACCATATACTCTGTTATCTACCCCTTATAATACTTGGACAATTATTGAAAAAGAAAATGAAACTCTAAATGCTAAGGGCTTAAATATTTTATTTTGTGCATTGAGTTATAAACAATTCAATGAAGTGTCGGCATATAAATCTACTTATGAGGTGTGGCATGCATTAGAAGTTTCACATGAAGGTACTTCTCAAGTTAAAGAGACAAAGATAAACATGTTAATTCATAAGTATGAACTCTTTAAGATGCATGAAGACGAAAGTATTTCTGAGATGTTTTCCAGATTTCTTGATATCATAAACTCTTTAAAATACTTAGGAAAGAATTTTGAACAAAAGGATTTGGTGAGGAAAATTCTCAGATCCCTAAGTTCTAAATGGTCTCAGAAAGTAACATCAATTGAGGAATCACGAGATTTAAATGTTTATATTATGAATGAACTTATAGGAAACTTAACTTCTTATGAAGTTCAATTAAATGAATCACTGAGTCAAAACAAACTAAAAATGAAGAAAGAAATAGCCTTCGAAATTAATTCAGATTCTGATATATCTATTGATTCTGATGAGGATTTGATGTTGTTGACTAGGAAATTCAAGAAAGCATAGAAAGCTAGGAAACAACAAAGGAACAAAAATGATAAACCCTCAACATCAAAATCACTAAATGACAAGAATTCTTCATGCAGAAAGTATGTATGTTACAACTGTAAGAAACTTGGACATCTTTCTCTAGATTGTCCTATAAGGAAAAATGAAAAGCATAGTAGGACAAATCAGAAGAAGATGGCTCAAAAAACTCAGAAAAAGTTTTACAAGAAAAAGGCTTTGAAGGTCACTTGGGATGACACGTCTGAAGAGTTTGAATCTAAGGAATCATCATCAAAATCTTCACATTCAGAAGGAGAACCAGAGTTAGAAGACGTTGCTCATGTGTGCTTCATGGCAGATGAGTCTAAGGTAATATCTGATCCTGAAAGTTATTCAGATTTTAACTTTGATGAATTATTATGTGTTTATCACGCATTATTATAAAAACTTAAAGTTTGTAAACTAGAAAATAAGAATATCAAAAACTCTTTATTCATTATAGAAGAAGAAAATTGTTTCTTGTCTACTACTTTAAAAAAGTTTAAATGTGATAATGAAAATCATGCTAGAGATTTGCATAAATTTAGATTTAATGAATATGTCTTGCATGAACAAATACAGAATATAAATGCTGAAAAATTAGAGATATAACTTGAAATTGAAATGTTGAGAAAAAATATAAATGATCTCAAGTTAGAGATTGATAAATTAAAAATGAGAGAGCTAGAGTTAAATTCTACCAGTGAGAAATGAAATTTAAGTCAAACTAAGTTAGACAAACTAACTAGTACCCCTACGGTGTCATATAAATATGGCTTAGGATTTGATTATCCTGAATATCCTAAATCTCAAGCAAATAAAGGATTTATTAGTTGCAGTTCAAGTAAATCTAAGACTAAAATTCGTTTTATCATGAAACAAGGTAATAAATACTTAGAAGTAAGTAATTCAAGTGATAAATCATGTAGTAATAATATAAATCAATGTGATTTGTCTAAATGTACTTCTAACATGACTATTAATGTTTTTAAAAATCTTGTTTCTTGTTTTGGAAATTCAGTTTCTAATGTTTCTAAAATTTCAGACAACTGTAGTAAACTAAAAATTTAGAAACTTGAGCATGTAATTCAAAACACTAGTGTTAGACCAATTACTCATTCTACATGTGATAAATTTGAAAATTCTTGTGTAGAAAAAGATTTTGTATGTACTAAAAATTCAATTACAAATACAAAATCTTGGTATGAACTTACTGAAATGTATGAGCATGACCAAAATAAATTAACATCTGATAAAAATCGATTTGGTCTTGGTTATACTACATCTGAAAACAAAAAGAATGATTATAAGAGTAATAATGCTATAAGTAAGTATGATACCAATGACAAGTCTAGAGTACTTACAACTAATAAGAATGTAAATGATAATGTTAAACTGTTTTTAAACAAAAAGAAGAAATATGCGTTTAATGAACTTGGTCCTCAACAACATTGGGTACCAAGAAAAAAATTTTCTTAATTTTTTTTGGAGGAAACAACATCAAAATGGATCTTAGATAGTGGAGCATCAAGTCACATGACCGGACAGAAAAGTCTACTACAAAATTTTACGAATACCATGAAAGGAAGTGTAACATTTGGAAACAAAAGCAAGGATAAAATCATAGGCATGGGTAATGTTCAAATAACTCCAACTTGTGTTATTTTGAATGCACTATATGTAGAAAACCTAGGATTTAATTTGTTGAGTGTTATAAAACTAATTGAGAATGGATACTATGCAGTGTTTGAAGATAATGTATGCAAAATTATTGATAAAAATACAAATGAAATTAAGTTTATTTCTAAAAGAAAAGGTTCTGTATATATTTTATCTTTACCTTCTGGTGTAGTTGATTTAAATTCATGTTTGCTAGCTGAAACTAGTGATGCATATCTGTGACATACAAGGATCGAGCATATAAATATGAAACTGTTACGTAAACTATCTAGAAAACATTTAGTGAGAGGTTTACCAAAGATTAAATACTCAAAGGACTTTATGTGTGATGCATGTGAGTTAGGTAAACTTCACAAAAACTCTTTTAAATCTAAAACTGATATTTCAAGCAAGAGAGTCTTAGAACTTATACATGTGGATCTATTTGGACCAACAAGAATCATGAGTTTTGGTGGTAAACGGTATGTATTTGTTTTAGTAGATGACTTCTTTAGATACACTTGGGTATATTTTCTAGCATCTAAGACAAAAGTTTTTGAAAAGTTTAAAATGTTTTGCAATTTTGTTCAAAATGAACAAAGTATATTTGTTCTAAAACTTAAGAGTGATCATGGTACGGAATTTAATAATGATCAAATGAATAATTATTGTATAGATCATGGCATTGATCACAAATTTTCTTTTCCAAGAGCCCCGTCTCAAAATGGTGTTGTTAAGAGAAATAATAGATCACTTTAGGAAATGACTAGAACTATGTTGAATAAACATAAGTTACTTCAAAATCTTTGGGCTAAAGCAGTGAATACAGCTTGTTATGTTATTAACATAAATCACTTAAGACCTCGTGTTAATAAAACTCCTTTTGAAATTATGTTTAATGGGGTTCTAAAAATTTCTTATATGAAACCATTTGGCTACAAGCGTTTCATTCTTAATTCTAAGGATAAAAGGGACAAATTTCAAGCCAAAGCAGATGAAGGAATTTTTGTAGGTTACTCTACTAGAAGTAAAGCCTATAGAGTATATAATAAGACTTCTATAACTATTGAAGAAACCCTCCATATAAGCTTTAATGAAAATTCTTTTAGAGAATCTCAATCTAAAGCTGATAATGACGATATGATCAATTTCCCAAAAGAGTTAGAGATCAATAGAGAGATTGAAGATTTATTTGAGAAAATCAAAAATATGAACTTAAATGATCAAACTAATGATGAAAGTGATGGACCTTTAGATGTTGATGAGAATATTGAGGAAAATCAGAGAAATTGGCGTTATTCTTCATCACATCCCATTACTCAAGTCATTGGTAATATTAATGAGGGAGTTAAAGCTAGAGCTTCAGTAAATTTAAATAGTATGTATATGTTTGTTTTTATGGTGGAACCAAAAAATATAGAAGAAGCATTATCTGATGAAAATTGGATAGTGGCAATGCAAGAAGAACTAAATCAATTCATCAGAAATGATGTTTGGGAATTAGTCTCTCCAATAGAACGTCAGTCCATAATAGGTACAAAATGGATCTTTAGAAACAAAACTAATAAAACTGGTCAAGTTATAAGGAACAAAGTTAGATTAGTTGCACAAGGGTATACACAGGAAGGACTAGATTATGATGAAACATTTGCTCCTGTGGCTATGTTAGAAAGCATTAGAATATTATAGGCCTATACTTGTTATATGGATTTTAAATTATATCAAATGGATGTAAAGAGTGCATTTCTAAATGGTTTAATTAATGAAGAAGTCTATGTAAAACAACCACCTGGATTTGAAGATATTAAAAATCCTAACTTTGTGTATAAATTGAAGAAAGCCTTATATGGTTTGAAGCAAGCCCCTAGATCATGGTATGAAAGATTATCTACTTTTTTAATAGAATAAGGTTATATCATGGGAAAAGTAGATCATACTCTATTTATCAAGAGAGATGGTAAAGATTAGATTGTTGTTCAAATATATGTGGATGATATAATCTTTGGAGCAACTTCTAAAAAATTGATAAAAATATTTTCTGAAGAGATGACTAGTCAGTTTGAAATGAGTATGATAGGAGAACTTTCATATTTTCTAGGACTTCAAATTAAGCAAATGGATAAAGGTATATTTTTAAATCAGGAAAAATATGTAGATGAAATGCTTAAGAAATTTAATTTTAATGATACAAAGATCCGAGGAACTCCTATAAGTACTTCTTTAAAGTTAGATATTGATGACATAGAAAAATCAATAGATCAAAGGAAATATAGAAGTATGATTGGTTCTTTACTTTATTTGACTGCTAGTAGACCTAATATTATGTTTACTATGTATGCTTGTGCTAGATTTCAATCTAATCCTAAAGAATCACACTCAATTGCTGTTAAAAGAATATTTAAATATATACAAGGAACTAAAAATTTCTGACTGTATTATTCTAAGGATAGTTTAATAGATCTTATAGGATATACTGATGCTGATTATGCAGGATCAAAATTTGATAGAAAGAGTACCAGTGGCACATGTCAATTATTGGAAAATAATTTAGTGTAATGGTTTAGTAAAAAGCAAAATTGTGTAGCACTTTCTACTATAGAAGCTGAATATGTTGCTGCTGCACTGTGTTGCACTCAGATTCTGTGGATAAGGCAAACTTTAGAAGATTTCGGATTATCTTATGATACAATTGAGATTTATTGTGATAGTAGTTCTACAATAAATCTTTCCAAAAATCCTGTATTAGATTATAGAGCAAAGCATATAGAGGTTAGACATCATTTTCTAAGAGATAATGTAATTAAAGGAGAAATTAAATTAGAATTTGTGTTTAGTAAAAATCAATTAGCTGATATATTTACAAAAACTCTAAACGAAAATACATTCGGCAACATAAGATTAAATTTGGGTATTTGTAGGCTATGTGATGTGTAAAATGCTTAGACTCTACAAAAAGATAAATATTATTGATGATGTTGTTCACCTCATAGATATTATATACTTATCATAAATATCTAAGTAATATCTAAAATGCTGCTTAAGATACTATGTATTTATTGTAAAATCATAGTAGTATCTTATTGATTTTAAGTAGGTTATCAATTTTAATGGTTTTCACGATTTTAAGTGGAAGTGTAAATGAAAAACATTAAATACGTCTAAAATCCTGAAATTTTGATTAAGTGTTTTCTTGAATCAAGGAAAGTGCATATGATCATGCATAAATTTGACTTGATTGATTAAACTTGTAGAATAATTTATATGTAAATCATCTTAACTGTTAATCAAAAGTATAAACTTATTGAAACTAATTCATATTTTCAGTAAAATCATAAAACTAAAATTGTATGAGATTTGTATTTTATTGCATCTATATTAATGGAATGCATATATACTATGCTTAAAATGAAAAGTGCTTACAAAGCAAAAATCTTTGAGAGTTTATTGATCATGAGCCTTTTGTACTTGAGCAGATAGATATGTATGGATTGTTGTCCTAAAAAAGGATTCTTTAAATCTGGCAACTTAAGGTCCTAATCAGATCTGGGATTGTTGACTGAAAGCTCTTTACATGGGTACATTAGAAAGCTCTTGTATGATTCAAGCTTTGCAAACTAACTTTTAAAGAAAATTATCAATATTTACTATTTTGAAAAGAAAAAGTTGTTTCATTAATTACAGATATCTTTAAATCAAATATAGTTTCTACCAATATGACTACTGATTTATTGAATCAATATTAGTACTTTTGAAAATGTTTATTTGAGATACATTCTTTTATACTCCTTGAATTAATCATATTGACTTCAAAGTTGTGTTTTGATTCATATACAATAGGAATTGATTCTGGAAATCATTTTTGATGAATTCATGATAATAGAAGTTTCTGAAAAGAAAATTTAAAAGTATAGTTATACTTAACATCTATTGTTATACAAGTATATTTTGTATGTTATTGAATATATGAGAAGTATATTTTTAGGGGGAGGATTAATTGAAAGGACCTCTAGATTTTGATAATGCAAAAATCAATGTAAGGTTTTGAATTGTATTTATTAGGATTAGTCTGTACAGCAAAAAGATCAGAAGATAGACAAATCGAAGTAGCAAACAAGTTGCAGTAAATCTCAGAATGTGATGCCACAGATAAACGGACAGTTAAAAAGGATTGAATGATCGGATAGTTAAGGAGATAACTATCCAGAAGCTTAAAGGACTTTTCGGATAGTTACAAGTATAACTATTCGAAAGTTAAGTCATTCAATTAATCATGTGCAAAAATACAGAACGGAAGCTTAAAGGACTTGTCGAAGAGTTAGATAACTATCCGAGTTTTTTTTTCGAAGAGTTAGATAACTATTCGAGTTTTTCGGTGAGTTACAATTTAACCATCTGAAATTTAAGTCATTGAATTTCCCACATGCAGAATTCTAGAAAGAAGCTCAAATATATTTTCGGAGAGTTAGAAAGATAACTATTCGAAATCCTAAAGCGTTTCGGTGAGTTACAGGGATAACCATCTAAAACTTAAGTCATTGAATTTTCCACGTGTAGAATTCCAGAAAGAAGCTCAAATATGTTTTTGGAGAGTTAGAAAGATAAATATTCGAAATCTTGAAGCATTTCGGTGAGTTACAAGGATAACCATCCGAAACTTAAGTCAGCCTTTTTTTATGCACATGCTGAATTGAAGCAATCGGAAAGTTAACAGAAGGTTACTATAGGCCACTATCCGACAGTTATATAATTGTTCAGTAAGTTACAGTTATAAGCATCCGATTGAATATCAGCTTGTAGTAAATATTCTGGAATCCTACCTAGCAGAAAAGTTTAAGTGATCTTTTGGTGAGTTACAGATATTCTTTGGAGAGTTACATAGCTAACTATCTAAAAGGTTAGGAAAATCAGTAAGACATCTTGAAATAACTTTCTGAATGGTAACTTACCGTATTTGGGACTGGAGTCTAATCAAGTACAGTAGAATACATCCGTTGGAAGAAAATATGATTGTTACACATGTCAGGTATATATACAAGATACAGACAACGGATTTTAGTAGCGCTTTGCTCATACATATACTTACACCAAGCTCAATAGAAGAAAAGCTTTAGAGATCAAATCATCTTCAACACTTACAAACCAAATTTCAGAAGCTCATCATGCATTCAACTCTATTATTCACAAGATAGTGTTTACTGAAGTACACAGATTAAAACTTCAGAGAAAGGATTGATTAAAGCTTCGACAAGGAAGCTCAAGTGAATGGTTAGTTGGTTCTTGCTTCAACCTTAAAGCAAGTGATTGTAAGTTTGCAAGAGTTTAGTGAAGCCCAAGTATCCCTGGGGGGTGGACTAGCCGTTAGTGGTGAACCACCTAAAAATCTATATGTGATTTCTTTTATTGTATGCTTGCTATCACTTTACATTAAACTACTTCTAAAAGGTTAAGAAATGATTTTTTACCATTCACCCCTCCACTAGTAAGCCTTAAGGTCCTAACAATTGGTATCAGAGCAACGTTGATCTCGTTAATAGATTTAACCATCTGAGATCATGGCTTTCCACACTGTAGAGGGTCAGAATATCCATCGACTTCCCCTCATTGATTGTAGCAATTATAGCTACTGTAAAAATAGGATGGAGTGCTTTCTCAAGAGTGCAGATGTGAAACTTTGGAGAATGGTTCTACATGGTACACCAACTCCAATCAGTCATGAAAGTGACTGGACTAAGAAGGATGAAAGAATCATCCAGATGGATGCTTGTGGGCTTAATTCCATTTATTGTGCACTAATTGGTGAACAATATAATAAAATATCTGCTTGTAAATTCTCCCATGAAGCTTGGAAGATACTTCAAATTACATATGAAGGAACTAGCCAAGTTAAAGATACTAAAATCAGCATTTTGTTAAGAAAATATGAATTATTCAAAATGCTTGAAAAAGAAAGTATCACTAAAATGTTTTCTAGATTCACAGAAATTGTGAATGAACTAAGAGGCCTTGGGAGGAGTTTTTCTAATCGTGAATAGGTACAAAAGATCCTAAGGAGCCTGACAGTCGAATGAAAGCAGAAGTCTACTTCCATACAGGATTCAAAGGATCTGAATAACTATTTAGTTGAAGATCTGTTGGGAAACCTTCTAGCCTATGAAGTTCAAATGAAGGAATGGAAAGAAGAAGGAGTCACTGAAAGAAAAGTAGAGAAAAAGAAAGTACCTTTTCCCTCAACAGAAGATCAACTAAGCTCGGATGAAGATGAAGTGTTACTGCTGGCTAGAAACATCAAAAGGATGATGAGATAAGGAGGCAAAGCCAGCTCCTCAAAATCAAAAGTCCCTACATGCTACAAGTGCAAGAAATTAGGACACATTCAACTTTACTATCCTTTTCAATAGGAGGAGGACAAACAAAAATGGAAAAGGAAGAATAAGAAGAAAATGGCATTGAAAGCCACTTGGGATGACAGCAGTTCATCCAGCAGCTCATTAGACTCAGATGAGGAGGCACCTGCAAACGTGTGCTTTGCTGCATAAGAGGTATGCTCTACATCTCCCTATTGCTTGGGAAAAAAAAATGATGATGTAGATATAGATAGTCTTCTCTGTACAATAGATAACTTATATGTAAAATGTAAGAAGTACAAGAAAGAATTAAAGAGTTTAAATTCCTATCTAGAAGATGTTTTTACTAAACTAGAAAAAGCCCTAGTTGATAATAGGGAATTGAAAACTAAAATGGATAGCTATAGTTGTAAAAATTTGGATCTAAAAGAAGAAAATAAAAATCTATTATCTGAAGTTACTGATTTAAAGAAAATGGTATGTAAATTTACTAAGGGTGAAAATAGTTTAAACAAAATCATAGGATCTCAAAGAATAGGAAAAAGTAAATTTGGCCTAGGGTATGCTGTACCATAGGAAACCTCTTACTGTGGTGGAAAAATTAGATTTTACAAAGATGGCACCATTGTGTTTGTCATTAAGAAGAGATCTGCGTCTATATGGTTACCAAAAGGCAACAGGTTTAGTATATAGAGGACTAACAATGATGGACCTAAGAAGATATGGGTACCAAAAGTCTTAATTTCAACATGACTTACAGGACTGCATAGACAAGAAAGCTCAAACATCCAAGTAGATCATTGACAGTGGGTGCTCAAAGCATATGACAAGTAAGAAAAGACTTCTGAAATCTGTTAAATCAATAAATTCAGGATCTGTTAAGTTTGGTAATAATGAAAAATGTAGAATTACTGTCATAGGAAATGTTGCATCTGAAAATGGAAAAATAGAAAATGGTCTTCATGTAAATGGTTTAAAACAGAATTTGCTAAGTGTAGGTCAATTATGTGACAAAGGTTACAATATACTTTTTACTGTAGAAAACTATTTTATATTACAACAGGATACACATGAAATCAAATTTACTGGATATAGAAATAATTCAATTTATACTTTGGAATTTCCATGTGATATTATATCTAGTGATGCATGTTTAGTTGCTTCTAATGAAGATGAATGGTTATGGCATAAAAGATTAAATCATTCAAACATGAGACTTATAAGAAAATTGACCAAACATGATCTTGTTAGAGGTGTACCTAAGCTCAAATTCAAGAGAGATAAATTGTGTAGTGACTGTACAATTGGAAAAGAAAAGAAATCAACACACAAGAGTATTGAAAACATTGCCACACGTCAACCATTGGATCTATTGCATATGGACCTGTTTGGTCCTACATTGACAACCAGTTTAGGAGGAAGAAAATATACCTTAGTGGTAGTTGATGATTATTCAAGATTCACTTGGGTTATTTTCTTAACACACAAGAATGAAGCTTGTGATGAATTCAAACATCTCTATATTAGAATTCAAAATGAAAAAGATTCAACTGTGAAGAAGATCAGAAGTGATCATGGACGTGAATTTGAAAATTCAGAATTTGAAGAATTATGCAATTCTTTTGGCATACTGCATGAATTCTCATGTCCAAGAACTCCTGCTCAGAATGGAGTTGTAGAGAGGAAAAATAGATCAGTACAAGAAATGGCAAGGACAATTCTTAATGCATCTGATCTACCAAAGTCTTTATGGGCTGAAGTTGTAAATACTGCATGTTATTCTATAAACAGAACTCACCTTAGACCTATCCTACATAAGACACCTTTTGAACTATGGTATGGTAAAATACCAAATGTTGGATATTTTAAGGTCTTCGGATCAAGATGTTTTGTGCTTAATACAAATGATCAAAAGGACAAATGTGATGCAAAATATGATCCTGCTCTACTTGTTGGATACTCTTTAAGAAGCAAGGCCTACAGGGTCTGATTTGAACATGAAAGAAGAGTAGAAGAGTCAATAAACATATTCTTTGATGAAGACATGGTAGGAAAATTGAAGAGGCTAACAATAGACAATGAAAGTGAAGTAATAAATCAGAAAATTCCTTAGAAAAAGGATAGATCAACACTGCCTACACCTACTAAGACAGAAAAAGCATGGAAGACAAAGTTTGAACATCCTATTAGGCAAATTATTGGGAATATAAATCAAGGTCTTCAAACAAGAAGCAAAATTCAAAATATTTGTAATTATTGTGCTTTTGTGTCTGAACTTGAACCTTCAACAGTTGAAGATGCTTGCAATGATGAATACTGGATCATGGCCATGCAAAAGGAACTAAATCAGTTCAAGAAAAATAAAGTCTGGAACTTGATTGAAAGGCCCATCGAAAAATCAATTATTGGTACTAAATGGGTGTTTAAGAACAAACTTGACAATAATGGTAGTGTTATCAGAAATAAAGCTAGACTTGTTGCTCAGGGATACAACCAATAGGAAGGAATCGACTATGAAGAAACTTTTGCACTTGTTGCAAGACTTGTAGCAATTAGAATGTTACTTGCCTTCGCAAGTAGTATGAAAATCAAGCTTTATCAGATAGATGTTAAAAGTGCATTTCTTAATGGCATTCTACAAGAAGTATATGTAGAACATCCACTAGGTTTTGAAGATGAAGAAAATCCAAACCATGTATACAAACTGAATAAAGCTCTCTATGGTTTGAAGCAAGCACCACGTGCATGGTATGATAAACTGAAGAGTTTCGTTCTTGAGAATCAGTTTAACATAGGAACTACAGACAACACCTTATTCATCAAATCTGAAGGTTCTCATATGTTAATTATTCAGATCTACGTGGATGATATCATTTTTGGTGCCACACATGAGAATCTATGTCATGATTTTCAAATCTTAATGAAGAATGAATTTAAGATGAGTCTTATGGGAGAATTAAAATTCTTTCTAGGATTGCAAATTCATCAACTTAAGCATGACATTTTCCTGAATCAAGAAAAATTTTGCAAAGAGATTCTCTTGAAATTTGGTATGGATAAATCCAAAGCAGTAAGTACTCTAATGAACTCAAATGAAAAACTTGATAAGGACATTTCTAGCATTCCAGTATATCAAAAGAAATACAGAGGTATGATTGGATCACTTCTATATCTAACAGCCAGTAGACCATATATAATGCTTAGTGTTTGTACTTGTGCAAGATATCAAGCCTCTCCAAGAGCATCACACTTAAAATCAGTTAAACATATATTTAAATATCTACAGGGTACCAAGGAGTTTAGCTTATTTTATTCTTCACAAAATCAATTAACTTTACCAGGATACAATGATGCAGATTATGCAAGATGCAAATCAAATCGAAAAAGCACCAGTGGGACATGTCAGTTGCTTGATCATTCACTTGTTTCTTGGTTCAACAGGAAACAGAACTCTATTGCTCTATCCACCACTGAAGCTGAATATATGGCAGCAAGCCTATGTTGTGCATAGATCTTATGGATGCAACAAACTCTAGTAGATTATAAGCTAAATTTTCAGAATACCATTATTTACTGTGATAGCAGTAGTGCCATCAATCTCTCCAAAAACACAGTTCTACACTCTAGAGTAAAACATATCGAGATTAGGCACTACTTTTTAAGAGACCATGTTGAAAAGGTCATATTTCCTTAGAATATGTCTCTACTAAAGAACAACTTGCAGATATCTTCACCAAACCATTATCTGAAGCTACATTTAATCATATTAGACGAAATTTAGGGATTTGTTCTTTATATGATTTATAATCTACTCTCCAATCTCACAACTAGGAGCTTGTTCTACTAATTTCTCTGTTTTGCAGCAACTTCGACATTTTGATACTCAGCTATAATTGCTCCACCACCTTAGTATCTGTCTTCTCACTTCTTTTTGACAATTGGCAAAAAAGGGAGAGAAATATCATATTTTGGTAAGCAAAGCTACAGTAAAGTAGGGGGAGAAATTCAGGGGGAGTGATTTCAGAAAATCAGGGGGAGTCTTTAAATTTACATTATTTTGTATTCCTCGTGTGCTTTTCTGAATAGATATATAGGGAGAGGCATACATGTAATACATTGTAAGGTTTTTGCCATTATCAAAAAGGGGGAGATTGAAATGACCTCTAGATTTTGATAATGCAAAAATCAATGTAAGGTTTTGAATTGTATTTATCAGGATTAGTTTGTACAGCAAAAAGATCAGAAGACAGACAAATCAAAGCACCAAACAAGTTGTAGTAAATCTCAGAATGTGTTGCCATAGATAAACGGACAGTTAAGAAGGATTGAATGATCGGATAGTTAAGGAGTTAACTATCCAGAAGTTTAAAGGACTTTTCAGAGAGTTACAGGTATAACTATCCGAAAGTTAAGTCATTCAATTAATCACGTGCAAAAATACAGAATGGAAGCTTAAAGGACTTGTCGGAGAGTTAGATAACTATCCGAGTTTTCTTTTCGAAGAGTTAGATAACTATTCAAGTTTTTCGGTGAGTTACAGTTTAACCATCCAAAACTTAAGTCATTGAATTTCCCACGTGCAGAATTCCAGAAAGAAGCTCAAATATGTTTTTAGAGAGTTAGAAAGATAACTATCTAAAATCCTGAAGCATTTCGGTGAGTTACAGGGATAACCATCCGAAACTTAAGTCATTGAATTTCCCACGTGTAGAATACCAGAAAGAAGCTCAAATATGTTTTCAGAGAGTTAGAAAGATAACTATCCGAAATCCTGAAGCATTTCGGTGAGTTACAATTTAACCATCCAAAACTTAAGTCATTGAATTTCCCACGTGCAGAATTCTAGAAAGAAGCTCAAATATGTTTTCGAAGAGTTAGAAAGATAACTATCCGTAATCCTGAAGCGTTTCGGTGAGTTACAGGGATAACCATCCAAAACTTAAGTCATTGAATTTCCCACGTGCAGAATTCCAGAAAGAAGCTCAAATATGTTTTCAGAGAGTTAGAAAGATAACAATCTGAAATCCTGAAGCATTTCGGTGAGTTACAAGGATAACCATCCGAAACTTAACTCAGCCTTTTATGCATATGCTAAATTGAAGCAATCGGAAAGTTAACAGAAGGTTACTGTAGGCAACTATCCGACAGTTATATAACTGTTCGGTAAATTACAGTTATAAGCATCTGATTGAATGTCAGCTCGCAGTAAATATTCTGGAATCCTACCTAGTAGAAAAGTTTAAGTGATCTTTCGGTGAGTTACAGATATTCTTTGGAGAGTTACACAGCTAACTATCCAAAAGGTTAAGAAAATTGGTAAGACATCTCGAAATAACTTTCTGAACAGTAACTTACCGTATTTGGGACTAGAGTCTAATCAAGTACAGTAGAATACATCCGTTGGAAGAAAATATGATCGTTACACATGTTAGGTATATATACAAGATACAGACAACAGATTTTATTAGCGCTTTGCTCATACATATACTTACACCAAGCTCAACAGAAGAAAAGATTTAGAGATCAAATCATCTTCAACACTTATAGACCAAATTTCAGAAGCTCATCACGCATTCAACTCTATTATTCACAAGATAGTGTTTACTGAAGTACACAGATTAAAACTTCAGAGAAAGGATTGATTGAAGCTTCGACAAGGAAGCTCAAGTGAATGGTTAGTTGGTTCTTACTTAAACCTTAAAGCAAATGATTGTAAGTTTGCAAGAGTTTAGTGAAGCCCAAGTATCCATTGGGAGTGGACTAGCCGTTACTGGTGAACCACCTAAAAATCTCTGTGTGATTTCTTTTATTGTATGCTTACTATCACTTTACATTAAACTACTTCTAAAAGGTTAAGAAACGATTTTTTACCATTCACCCCCCCTTTGGTTAGCCTTAAGGTCCTAACATTAACAATGTCTAAAACAGATTAATATAATTCAGAATATAAATCTTGGTTAATCTAAATTAAAGTCCTCTTAAGATCTTGATGAAACAATTTAAAAAGATAAACAAACTATTTTAGATTCATAAGAAGAGAATGTTAGAATAGTTTACAATGTTCTCAAGATAATGTTAAGTGTAGCATGTGTGTTGTCTTCGAAAAGAAGCATCCAAAACTTATTTTTTTTTTGTAAAGTGTACTAACTGAATGTTATGTTATATAAGGTAACGTGTAAAACTGCCTCTAGACAGCGTTTTACTCGTTAGGTTAGTTAACTCAATGAGTTATACTTGAATCTTTCGGTTACCTTGTTTGAATAAACTATATTCAATACTCATTTAAAGTCCAAACCCGACTTATACACATTGAGTTACTCACCTAAAAACCCTATTTAAACACTTATTACATAGGCACTTAGGTTGTTCATAAACTTTGTCAAGAAAATCTTTCCCGCTTATTACTGTTACAACCTGCGACGATGGTCTCCAAGTTCTACAAAGGTCGTGGCAAAGGAAAAGGCAAAAGTAGAGGAGATGCAAAAGGAAAAGAAATTGATACTGATGAAGTTCCACGCACTTGATTCAAGAAGATACTTAGAGTGGACAAAAGCTTAGCAGAAATTTATAGGGATTACTTCTTTCCTCAAGGTATACTAGATGAAGTTAGACAAGAGCTTCAAAATACTGATGAAAATATTGCATATAAGGGTATTCAAAGTAAATATGATAGAGAATACAGACTGAAATGTGATGAAATTGCATTTTTAGAACAATATGCAAAATACTTGGAAAAAGGTGTAGGCACATCAACTAGAATTCTTCAAATACCTATAAATGGTACAAGACTACATGCATTTGAAGAAGAACATGAATCAACTATCCCTACTCCTTTATATTCAAAACAAGTAGAATCAAATATTGCTGTAGATAAAAGAAAAGTTGACAGTCTTCGAAAGGCTATAGCAATAGAAAGTGCTTTTGAAGAATTAAAGCAGAAAACTTTAATAGAGCAATTTGGAAAGAAAATAGCAATACTTGAAGAGGAGAAACAAAAGTGTTATGGAAGAAGAAAAATTATGTCTAAGGAAACAAAGTTTGTTGAAAAAGGAAAATCGGATGAGCATTTATTTCCAAAGGACAATGTATGTCTAGACATTGTACCTTATGGTGCATCCGATATACTCATCAGTTCCGAGCATACTGAAACTGATGAAGATAATGAGACTTTATTTTCCCTTGCTAGAAAACTTGAGAAGAAATCCAAGTCAAATATAAGCTCAAGTTTTTCTATTAGTACAAGTCTTGATGATGTAGAAATTGAAAAATCAGAACATTAGGCAACTGACATTGAACAAGTTATTGCAGATATAATTGACAATGTTGAGGTAGTAACTAGTTCACAGGCTGAATTGTTTGGAGTAGTAGATATTGAAAATGTTAAGACTCTAGAAGAGCTAAACGTCAACCAACCTTATTTAGAATCTATAGAAGTAGAGTCTAAGAATTCACAACATGTATTAATGGAAATATCTGTTGAACAAAATGAACAATTACTAACAGATACACCGGCTATAGAATTTATGGAAAAATTGAACTCTGATTATTCTATAGAGACTGAACAGAAGAATGTTGAGCATAATGAAGATGTTCCTTACACTATTGAAGCTAAACAATCAAGTGTACATATGCAGCTTCAAGACAATATTTTCATAGAGGAACAACAAGACATTCATTTTAAAAAAGAAGTTCCTAAAGATGAATTAAACTCTGAATCACGGCTTCAGGTATCACCTTCTTTGTGTATAGTTTTACAAATTCAAGGAAATTCAATTCATTTTAGATCTAAGGAAGCAGTGCAGAAATATAATAATCTGATTACATGTCAGATTCTGCATGCACATCCAATAAAATTCAGAAATTTGATGGAAATAAAAGATCTATTTGAGTATCAATGCCTCATTCAATTCTTGACAGTTGGAATAAAATGGAAGCAATACACAAAGCTTATTGCAGCTTTTTATAGTAATCTGGTCAAGAATGAAAATATACTTAAAACTCAAATAAATAAACAAGAGTTAATATTGTCTCCTGGATTAATTTTTGAAGTTTTGGGATTAAAGAATGAAGGTGTTGTTACAAACAGATTTGACATGATTAGATAATTGGAATGGAACATTCAGTCTTTATCAAAAATTCCAGATGTATATACTAAAATGAGACTCATGGAAAATCTAAATGTAGAGGCAAGGTTTATTGCAAATATATTGCATGCCAATTTATTTCAGAGAGTCGGAAAAAATATGAAAGTCAACAGAAGTTGTTTATATGCAACTTATGGTTTGTTGAATAGAATTCAAATCAATTGGTTTGATGTTTTTACTTCTCAACTATCGCATATTGTTAGGATCAATAGGCTCACCAGAGGGGGGTGAATGTGAAAGTGTGTAAGTTTTAATTATTTTAAGTTAGAATTGATTGATTCTTCAAGACAGTGAAATGAGATGAATTAAATATAAGCAAAGCAGTAAAAAAATACCACAGCAAATTTTAGGTGGTTCACCAACTTGGCTAGTCCACCCCCAAGATACACTTGGGCTTCACTAAGTATTCAAATACTTACAACACTTACTTTCAGGTTGAAGCAATAACCAACACTTAGAGCTTTGAGGTTTAAGCTCAATAACCAACCTTCCTTTCTCGAGCTTTCAAGTTGAAGCTCTCAACCAACAATGAGTTTTCAGGTTGAAACTCACGAACCAACAGCTTTGAATTTTTCTATCAGAGTTTTGACACACGAAGCTTTTCTATAGTGAATCTTCAAGAGTATACTTGACTGTTTGCAGACTTGAGAGTGTCTCTGGAATTATGTGTAGCTCACTATATAATGTATGATCGTTATCTCTGTTTTATCTTCTCTTAAACTTCTCATATTTATACTAAAAGGTATAACAATCACATTTTTTTTTCCAACGGATGTATTCTGCTATACTTGCTAAATAATCAGACCTAAATATGGTAAGTTACCGTTCTATCTGATGTTCAGTAAGTAACCTTCCGATTTTCTTTGATTTTCGGATGGTTATATGAATAACTCACCGAAGAGCGTCTATAACTTACCGAACCTTCACTTGCATCCTGTTGTCTATGTTACGTGACGATTTTAAGTTGCTCACATGAGATGTCAAGTGATCAGAGACTTGTAGTTTTAACTTACCAAAAAACTCTTGACTTCCGGATAGTTAACTACAGTAACTCTCCAATTTTTCTTTAAGCTTCCAACTGCTGTCTCTTTAATTCTGCACGTGCGTAATAGGATGACTTAAGTTCTGGATGGTTATACTTGTAACTCACCGAAATCCTTCAAATTTCGGATAGTTATCTTTCTAACTCTCTGAGAGGTCTTTTAAGCTTCTGTTCTAGATTTTTGCATGTGGTTAATTGAATAACTAAAGTTTCGGATAGTTAGCCTTTCTAACTTTTTGATTCTCCTTGAGCTTTCAGATAATTAATTCCTTAACTTTTCGATCATTCAACCAACTGCCTTACACAACTCTCCAAAGGCTTTATGATTTCGGATAGTTATTCTTCTAACTGTCCAACAATGTTGCTGTTGCTTTAAATTAATTCTTCTGATACTTAAGTCTGTAACTCACTGAAGATTAACTTTCTTTTGGATACATAAGCCTGGAACTGTCCGATTTTCTATAGCTTTATAGTAGCACATTCTGGAATTAACTATTGCTTGTTTGTCTGCCTTCTGATCTATCACTGCATTGTCTTATCTGTGAAATACAATATGTTTCCTCACATAGGTTTTGTATTATCAAAATACTCGAGTTCTAACAATCTCCCCCTTTTTGATAATGACAAAATCCTTTACATTTATTTACATGTATTTCACTCCCTAGATTATTTCTATACATTTAGTCACACAGAAACTAAGTAAAACAAGGATTTACAATGAATATACTATAGTGGTGAGATTCCTCCCATTGACCTTGTGTTGTCTTCTCCCCTTATCTATGTGTTGAGTTTTTCTTCCCCCTTTTAATACTTCCCTTTCTGTCTATGCTGGAAATACTGTAAGTTTCTATATTCTTCTCTAATTTCCATATTCTTCT
Source organism: Cymodocea nodosa (assembly GCA_036874045.1). Taxonomy (NCBI): domain Eukaryota; kingdom Viridiplantae; phylum Streptophyta; class Magnoliopsida; order Alismatales; family Cymodoceaceae; genus Cymodocea; species Cymodocea nodosa. The sequence goes on from CM072345.1 coordinate 3,098,145, forward strand.
CCCCCTTTTTGTCATTATACAAAAAGGTGACAACTATAAGACTGATATCTAATATGTCTTGCACGAATACAAGTTAGCAAAAAGCAAGCTCCCATATGGTGAGCTTGAGGAAGAATGAATAAAAGCATTTAAAGATCTTGTAATGAACATATGCCTAGATTTCTTCTAATATGATTAAAAGTTGATTCATTTAAAGGTTTGGTGAAAATATCTGCAAGTTAATTTTCTGTTGGCACAAACTTGAGTAAGATGTTCCCTTTTTTCACATGATCTCTCAGAAAATGATGTCTGATCTCGATATGCTTGGCTTTAGAATGAAGTACAATATTCTTAGATAAACTGATTGTACTACTGTTATCACAGAATATGACTGTATTCTGAATTTTCAATCTGTAGTCTACTAAAGTTTGCTGCATCCAAAGAATTTGAGCACAACACAGACCTACTGCAATATATTTGACTTCAGTAGTAGATAATGCAATACAGTTTTGTTTCCTATTGAACTAGGAGATTAATGAATTTCCAAGTAGTTGGCATGTGCCACTTGTGCTCTTTATGTTAGATCTGCTACCTACATAATCTGCATCACTATAGCCTAATAACATTAAGTTGTTGTCAGCTAAGTAGTATAATCTGAAATCTTTAGTACCTTGTAGATATTTGAAAATTCTTTTTACTGATTTCAAATGAGATTCCTTTGGTGATGCTTGAAATTTAGCACACAAGCATACACTGAACATGATATTTGGCCTACTTGCTGAAAGATACAATAAAGATCCAATCATGCCTCTATATTTCTTTTGATCTACTGCAACACTTAAGTCATTAATTTTTAGTTTTGTACTTGAACTCATTGGAGTATTTGTAGATTTAATGTTTTCATAGCCAAATTTCTTTAACATCTCTTTGCAGTATTTCTCTTGGTTGATAAAGATGTCATTTCGTACTTGATGGATTTGTAAGCCTAAAAAAAACTTCAATTCTCCCATCATGCTCATTTCAAATTTATTTTTCATCAAATTTTGAAATCTATGACAGAGTTTTTCTAATGTAGCTCCAAAAACTATATCATCAACATATATTTATACAATCAAAATGTGCAAATCAATAGTTTTGATAAACAAAGTGTTGTCCACTTTGCCTATAGAGAAGTCATTTTAAGTTAAGAATTTTTTCAATTTCTCATATCATGCCCTAGGTGCCTGTTTCAAACCATATAAAGCTTTGTTTAATTTGAAGACATGATCTAGCTTGACTTCATCTTCAAATCCGGGAGGTTGTTTAACAAAAATTTCTTCCTGAATTTCTCCATTCAAAAATGCACTTTTTACATCCATCTGAAACAATTTTATTCTCATACTGCTTGCAAAAGCAAGCAATATTCTGATAGCTTTTATTCTGGCTACAGGTGCAAAAGTTTCTTCATAGTCAATACATTCTTGCTGATTATAGCCCTGTGCTACTAAACGAGTTTTATTTCTAGGTATGCTTCCTTCTTCATATAATTTGTTTTTGAAAATCCATTTAGTTCCAATGATGGATTTTCTTACAGGTTTTTCCACTAAATTCCAAACATTGTTTTTCTAGAATTGATTTAATTCTTCCTACATAGCCATTGTCCAGTAAATATCCTTACAAGCTTCATCTACTGATTTTGGCTCTATTTCTAACACAAATGAATAAAAATTGCAAATATCTTGTGCTTTGCTTCTTGTTTGTACCCCTTTGGTTATGTTTCCAATTATTTGTTCCATGGGGTGATTAGATTTGAACTTCCAACTATGTTGATTCTGATCTAAAGCTTGGGATTTGAGTTTATGCTTGCAATTTCCTTTCTCGAAATATTCATTTTCACTGTCACTGTCAATCTTCAGATTCTTGAAATTCTGTAATCTTCATCAAATTGAACATTTATACTTTCCTCTACTCTTCTGTCTTTAGCAACATATACTTTGTAAGCTTTGCTTCTAGATGAGTATCCAATAGGTATGGCAGGTTCAGATTTTGCATCAAACTTGTCTTTAACATTTCCAGTGTTTAATACAAAGCATTTGCAATCAAATGTCTTAAAGTAACCAACATTTGGAGTCTTATCAAACCAGATTTCAAAAGGTGTTTTATTCATCATAGGTCTGATGTGAGTTCTGTTGGAGATATGACAGGCTGTACCAACTACTTCAGCCCAAAGAAATTTTGACAGATCAGTGGCATTTAACATAGTTCTAGCCATTTCTTGCAATGTCCTATTCTTTCTTTCCACTACTCCATTTTGAGCTAGAGTTCTAAGGCAAGAGAATTCATGTAAAATTCCAAATGAATTGCACAAATTTTCGAACTCATGATTTTCAAATTCTCCTCCATGATCACTTCTGATTTTCTTTACTGTTAGTTCCTTCTGGTTTTGAATTCTAATGCAAAAATTTCAGAACTCACTACATGTCTCATTTTTATGAGTTAAAAATATTACCCAAGCTAATCTAGAAAACTCATCTACAATAACAAGAGTATATTTTCGACCTCCAAGGCTTGATAATTGAGTTGGGCCAAACATATCCAGATGTAACAGTTCTAATGGCCTTTTGGTTGAATTTTCATGTTTGCTATGGAGTGAGGTTCTCTTTTGCTTTCCTAGTATACAATCACTACACACCTTATCTTTCTTGAATGTAAGTTTAGGCAATCCCTTGACAAGATCACCCTCAAATAATTTTCTAAGAGTATTCATACTAATGTGACCAAGTCTTTTATGCCAGACCCAATCATCTTCACTAGATGCTACCAAAAAGGAATTGCTTGTAGTATTTTCACATGGAAAGATTAATGTATAAATAGCACAGTTTCTAAAACCAGTAAATTTTATTTCATTTGTTGCCGGATCAATAATGTAACAATTTTCAGTAGTAAAGGAAACTGTATAACCTTTATCACACAATTGTACTACACTTAATAAGTTTTGTTTTAATCCATTGACATGTAAGACATTTTCAATTATGCCATTTTATGATGTGATATTTCCTATAGTAGTAATTTTACACTTTTCATTATTTCCAAATTTAATAGATCTTGAATTTAAACTTTGAACAGAATTAAGAAATCTTTTCTTACCTGTCATGTGCTTTGAGCATCCACTATCCACAATCCATTTTGTTGTACATCCTTGGAGCTCCTTGTCATCCTGCAATTTATACCGAATTTAAGGCTTTTGGTACCCAAATCTTCTTGGGTACAGTAGTGTTAGTCCTTAAAACATTAAATCTATTGCCTCTTGGTAGCCACATATGACTCGATCTTCGTTTGATGGCAAACACAATGGTGCCATCTCTGTATGATCGAATCATTCCACCACAATAAGGTACTTCCTGTGGTGTAGCATACCCTAGGCCATATTTACTTCCATTAGGTCGTTGAGATCTAATAATTTTATTTAGTCCTTTTTGACCTTGAGTAAATTTACATATGGTATTTTTCAGATTAGATATTGTAGTTAATAAGTTTTTATTTTCTTCTTTCAATTTACAGTTATCACAACTATATTTATCCAAGTTAGATTTCAGATTTCTATTATCAACTACAACTGTTTCTAATTCAACAAAAGAATCTTCTAAGCAATTATTTAACCTTTTAATTTCCTTCTTAAATTCTCTACATTTAACATAGAGATTATCTACAGTAGACAGAAGACTATTAATATCTATTTCATCATGCTCATCTTTTGAACTAGAAGAAGAAGTGGAACATACCTCTTGAGTTGCAAAACACACATTTGCTGCACTTCATCTTCAGAATCAGATGAACTACTTGATGAGCTACTGTCTTCCCACGTAGCTTTGAGTGCCATCTTCTTTTTGTCCTTCCATCTCTTCTTCTTATTTGCTTGATCCTCTTCTGTCTGAAATGGACAGAAAGTCTGTATGTGTCCTTGCCTTTTGCATTTAAAACATGTAGGAACAGTTCTTTTGGAAGAGCTGGTCTTATTCTTTTTCTTCATGAACTTTCTGAAGTTCCTTGCCAGCAACATGATCTCATCATCATCTGAACTTGGAGCTTCTTCTGTTGAAGGAAATGCTATTTCCTTTTTCTTCTCAACTTTCTTTTCAACAGCTCCCTCTTGCTCTTTCCAGTCCTTCATTTGAACTTCATGGGCCAGAAGATTGCTCAACAGTTCTTCAACTATGTAATTGTTGAGATCCTTGGAATCTTGGATAGATGTAGATTTCTGTTTCCACTCAATAGTTAAGCTCCTCAAGATCTTCTATACATGTTCACAAGAAGAAAATTCCTTTCCCAGACCTTTCAAACTATTAATAATTTCAGTAAATCTTGAAAACATTTTAGTTATGTTTTCATTATCATCCATTTTAAATAGTTCTAATTTTCTCAACAGAATATTGATTTTTGTATCCTTTACTTGGCTTGTATCTTCGTGAGTAGATACATTACAAGCCTCATGTGCAGACTTACATGTAGATACTTTATTATATTGTTCAACAGTTATAACACAATATATGGCATTCAGCCCTCTAGCATCCAACTAGATGATTCTCTCATCCTCCTCAGACTAGTTCATAATATCACTGGTTGGAAGTATAGTTCCAAGAACAACAATCTTCTAGAGTTTTACATCAGAACTCCTAAGGAAACACTCCATTCTATTTTTCCAATAATTATAATTGGAACCACCGAAGAGAGGTGGTCTGTGGATGTTTTGTCCCTCAGCAAATTGAGCCATAAATCCAGATAGTTAAATCTTATAACGGATTAACCAAGCTCTGATACCAATTGTTAGGATCAATAGGCTCACTAGAGGGGGGGTGAATGGTGAAGGTGTGTAAGTTTTAATTCTTTTAAGTTAGAATTGATTGATTCTTCAAGACAGTGAAATGAGATGAATTAAATATAAGCAAAGTAGTAAGAAAATACCACATAGCAAATTTTAGGTGGTTCACCAACTTGGCTAGTCTACCCCCAAGATACACTTGGGCTTCACTAAGTATTCAAATACCTACAACACTTGCTTTCAGGTTGAAGCAAGAACCAACACTTAGAGCTTTCAAGTTTAAGCTCAATAACCAACCTTCCTTTCTCGAGCTTTCAGGTTGAAGCTCTCAACCAACAATGAGTTTTCAGGTTGAAACTCATGAACCAACAGCTTTGAATTTTTCTATCAGAGTTTTGACACATGGAGCTTTTCTATAGTGAATCTTCAACAGTATACTTGACTACTTGCAGACTTGAGAGTGTCTCTAGAATTATGTGTAGCTCACTATATAATGTATGATTGTTATCTCTATTTTATCTTCTCTTAAACTTCTCATATTTATACCAAAAGGTATAACGATCACATTTTTTTTTTCAACAGATGTATTCTGCTGTACTTGCTAAATAATCAGACCTAAATATGGTAAGTTACTGTTCTATCTGATGTTCAGTAAGTAACCTTTTGATTTCCTTTGATTTTCGGATGGCTATATGAATAACTCATCGAAGAGCGTCTATAACTTACCAAACCTTCACTTACATCCTGTTGTCTGTGTCATGTGAGGATTTTAAGTTGCTCACATGAGATGTCAAGTGATCAGAGACTTGTAGTTTTAACTTACCGAAAAACTCTTGACTTTCGGATAGTTAACTACAGTAACTCTCCAATTTTTCTTTAAGCTTCTGACTATTGTCTCTTTAATTCTGCAAGTGCATAATAGGATGACTTAAGTTCTAGATGGTTATACCTATAACTCACCGAAATCCTTCAAATTTCAGATAATTATCTTTCTAACTCTTCGGAAAGTCTTTTAAGCTTCTGTTCTAGATTTCTGCATGTGGTTAATTGAATAACTAAAGTTTCGGATAGTTAGCCTTTCTAACTTTCTGATTCTCCTTGAGCTTTCGGATAGTTAACTCCTTAACTTTCCGATCATTCAACCAACTACCTTACACAACTCTCTGAAGGCTTTATGATTTCGAATAGTTATTCTTCTAACTGTCTGACAATGCTGCTATTGCTTTAAATTAATTCTTTGGATACTTAAGTTTGTAACTCACCGAAGATTAACTTTCTTCTGGATACATAAGCTTGGAACTGTCCGATTTTCTGTAGCTTTATAGCAACACATTCTGGAATTAACTACAGCTTGTTTGTCTGCCTTTTGATCTTTTGCTACACTGTCTTATCTGTGAAATACAATATGTTTCCTCGCATAGGTTTTGTATTATCAAAATACTCGGGTTCTAACATATATGAGTTCAAAGTTATTTTATGGTGATGCTGTATGTAGACTCCTTGCAAGCCAATTGAATTTATCCGATTGGCCCTCTAAAACTAAAGGCATGAGAGCTTTTAATGTAAAAGATTTGCAAAAATTCCAGGCCATGCATAAACCTCAATAACAACAACCTGCTTATACAGACCATATACAACAACAACAACCAAGTTATTTAGTTCAAGCAGAACAACAACCCCAGCTACCTCCTAACCTAGATGATGTACTTAACAACATTAGAAATGATATTAGCCATCTAGGAGATAAAATATGTAATGCTATAAGTGATATACTTAGGAGGAATAGATAACTATCTGTTTGCTTGTATCTGAATACAGAATGCAATGTTTGTATTCCTTGTTTGATTCATTGAACAATACATTTTTCTAAAAATGTTTACAATTCTTATTATTGTTTACGGAAAGCGTTGTTGTAAATATATCTCTTACTATATATATTCTGTGTAATTATCTTTTTGATTAATGACAAAAAGGGGGAGAAATGTTATAAAAAAATATGATTATGATTTTAATTGCATATATTATAAAGGGAGATGATATTTAAGTGGTTATTGTAATATGATAGATGATAATGTAATCTAAAAGAAAATTATATGGTTTTTAAATTATATAATGAAAAAAAGAGAAATGATACTTATGTAATTATTGACATTTGAAAGTTTTATTTCTGAGAGGTGAACTTAAGTTAACAAACTTGTTTGTTGAATTAAAAGTTAACCCAATGAAGGTGTTTTGTTTAGTTAAATATATTTTATAATTGATTTAATATGGCTTTGTCATCATCAAAAAGGGGGAGATTGTTGAGTATTTTCTTTTGATGATGTGTTCTAAATGAAAATAATCATATTTGCTCAATTACTATTGCTTGTGAAAAGAAATTAAAATCATCAATTAATACAGAAAAAGCTTACTGATATAAATACTTGTCTGTATTGGATTTGAAATTATACTAAGTTAATAACTAGTCGTTTTGTTGCATTACTTTCTCATTTAACTAAACGTTAAGTTAACGTGTGTTTTTATTGAAAAGCATGATATGTTTTAAAGTTATATTTTCTATATCATGAACAGTGGACGTTTAAGTTAGAGGCTTAAAGGTTAAAATAGGTCACATGAGAACTCGTTAAGTTAGAGTTTTATTCGTATAGAGGTCATGTGAGAACTCGTTAAGTTAGAGGCTTAAAGGTTAAAATAGGTCACGTGAGAACTCGTTAAGTTAGTGAGTAAAAGAAGAGACGAACTCGTTAAGTTAGTGTTGTACATGTGGTGAAATTATAAGTTACAAATGTTATATTATATCACGTGAGGTGCACCTATTTAACTCGTTAAGTTAACATAACTAAACGCATTGAGTTACTATATTGAACACTAAAGTAACATGTTAGGTTAGCGTTATAAACTTAAGTTGTTATTTTTACACATGGTAAAATTATTATTATAAAAACATTTGTTTATTATTGGTTCGTTGAGTTATCGTTACACAACGGAGATAATTCATTGAGTTAGTGTAACACCACGGAGATAGTTCATTGAGTTAGCTACAATACTTGTCACGTGAGTTGGCACATGAGGAACTCGTTAAGTTTGAAACATTAAAGTTATATATATACTTGTGTTACTCGTTTAGTTAACATTAAAGTAACGACTTCTTATTACACTGATGAAAAAGTTTGGAAGAGAAAGTTTATTTTGCAGGAAATTTTCTAGAGATCTAGGATGGATGATTAAAGAAAATTTGAAATGTAAACGTGGGTCAGAACGTGTGTATTTTGATGAAGGAAAAAGAAAAGACATGAAGAAGTGAAAGACTGATAGTGATTAAATGTGGAGGATATGCATGAAATGAAGATACAATATAAAAGGCATAGAGTTCTCGTTGATCAGTTATCTCTGCACACCAAAAGAAAAATCTTTTCAGGGATCAAAAACACCTCTTCGAGGAAAAGCTCTCAGGTGGAAGAAAATTTAGTGAAGCATAAAAAGGTAAGATATATGTCATTGAAGATTTGAAGTATCAGATGGAAGAAAATTCAGTGGAGTAGAAAAAGTCAGATTTATGTCACTGAAGATTTAAAGTATCAGAAGAAAGCAAATTCGGTGAAGTAGAGAAAGACAAGATATTCGTCTCTGAAGAATTGCTGAAGAAGAAAGAGAAGAAGAAGAAGAAAGATCTCAAATAGGGAGAAATGTCTTAAATTCCGTAAATTAGTTTTCTCTATTTATAGTTATGAAATTGTATAGATGAAATATGGTATCGATATATAATTGCATCTACAATTTCTAAGGAGAATTGAATTGTATATTGTAATTGAAACCTTGAATAAAAATGACTTTATGAAAATAGTGTCTCGACTTGTTTTTGAGTTTTAAAGTTTCAATTATATTCGAAAATGTTGAAAAACACAATTCACCCCCCTCTTGTGTAGCCATACGATCCTACAGTTGTACACGTGGTGAATTAAAAGTTACGAATGCTATATTGTATCTCGTGAGGTGCATATGTTTAACTTGTTAAGTTAACATAACTAAATGTATTGAATTGCTATATTGAACACTAAGGTAACGCATTAGGTTAGCGTTATGAAACTTAAGTTGTTATTTTTGCACGTGGTAAAATTCTTATTATAAAAACATTTGTTTATTACTAGTTTGTTGAGTTATCTGTAACACAATGGAGATGGTTCGTTGAGTTATCATAACACCATGAAGCTGGTTCGTTGAGTTAGCGTAACACCACAGACTTAGTTCGTTGAGTTAGATATAGTACTTGTCACGTGAGTTGGCACATGAGGAACTTGTTAAGTTAGAAACGTTAAGTTATATATCTACTTGTGTTACTCGTTTAGTTAACATTAAAGTAATGACTTCTTATTATACTTGATAAAAAATTTTGGACTAGAAAGTTTATTTTGCAGGAAATTTTTCAGAAATCCAGGATTGATGATTAAAGAAAATTTGAAATGTAAATGTGAATCAGAATGTGTGTATTTCGATGAAGGAAAAAGAGAAGACATGAAGAAGTGGAAAACTAATAGTGATTAAATGTGGAGGATATGCATGAAATGAAGATACAGTATAAAAGACATAGAATTCTCATTGATCATTTATCCCTACACACCAAATGAAAAATCTTTTCAGGGATCAAAAACACTTTTTGGGGAAAAGCTCTTTAGGTGGAAGAAAATTCAGTGAAGCAGAAAAGGTTAGATTTATGTCACTAAAGATCTGAAGTATCAGGTGGAAGAAAATTCAATGAAGCAAAAAAAGGTAAGATCTATGTCACTGAAGATTTGAAGTATCAAAAGAAATCAAATTTGGTGAAGTAGAGAAATACAATATATTTGTCACTGAAGAATTACTAAAGAAGAAAAAGCAGAAGAAGAAGAAAGATCTCAAACAGGGAGAAATGTTTTAAATTCTGCAAATTAGTTTTCTCTGTTTGTAGTTATGAAATTGTATAGATGAAACATGGTATCGATATATAATTGCATCTACAATTTCTAAGGAGAATTGAATTGTATATTGTAATTGAAACATTGAATAAAAATGATTTTATGAAAATAGTGTCTCAACTTGTTTTTGAGTATTAAAGTTTTAATTATAATCGAAAATGTTGAAATACACAATTCACTCCCCTCTTTTGTAGCCATACGATCCTATTGTTAACTCAACGGACTAGCTTTGGTTACTATTTCTAACTCAACGAACTAATCTCGTTGAGTTACAGCTAACTCAATAGACTAGTTTCATTGCTAATTTGCTAACTCCATGGACTAACTTTGTTGAGTTACAGATAACTCAACGGAGTGACCTTATATTTTCTTATTGACCTCATGGAGTTAAGGTTAACTCAACAAACTTACTTCGTTGAGTTAACACTTAGCAAATTTTTTTAAAACTTACTCCTCATATTAACTTCAATATTTCTCTTCCTACATGTTGTCAACTTAATTAAAGTTAAATACATTACATTAATGTAGTGTTCTAATTTAAACTCATTTAAATCTAAACAATATATGCATATTTAATTTACATTTCATTTCCTGTTATGCAGAATTTACATTTTACTTTTCAGCATGCAAATATATTCAAACATCATACAATCATTGTGCATTTAACCATGTCATTCATAAAAATTGCAAATCTTTTAAATAGTCTTGCACATCTTTAAACAATTATATAATATTCAATACAGTTCTCAATTATATCATTCATTCTCAAACACGAATTCAAAAACATTTAAAAATCAAACATTCATTTATATGAATAGTTTACATTTACATATCGTCAGATATTTTTCAATACAAATATAAGTAGATGAACAATACAATTAATCATTTTTCCTAAGTTCATCTACTTCCTTCTAGAGCTTTTCTAGTCATTGCTCTAATTGATTTATCCGTTCAACTGCTTCTATAATGTCTCTAGAAGGTCCAGATATCTTAGCAACTGCAGCATTATAATTTATGTATTCCTTCACTGAAATGGCTTTAGATCTTATCATTTTGGAGGTCCATTTCATGAAGTCAATAGTATCCACCATCAGCAGTGGAATCAGATCTCCATAAAATAGTTTCTTCTTTGCTACTCTCAACTTGGAGATAAAAACTATAGACCAATTAACTTGAATCTTATTCACAACTGCATATGTGGCCCATTTAACAAACTTAGTTCAATATCATGGCCTTGTCGTTGGTAGACATTTTTAATCAAAATGTTAGCTACCATGTGTGCTTTACCATCTAAGTGCTTCAATTTGTTTAATAATGTCACATCAGGATTGATAGCTAAATAGTCCTTTATTTCTTGTTCTATCCACTCGACTTTAGTTGTGCTCTCTAGAATTTCTATCCCTTCATTTTTCAATTCAAAAATGTTGTGGAGAAGCTCTAGTGTTATCTATACATCAACTTGCTCCACATTAGAAATTAACTTTCCTTCTTCCTCTCTCAAGTTTGCATAAAAATAGAGAACTAAATTTTCGTATATAGAGCATGCCCTCTACTAAGAAATAAATTGTAGTAGACCCTAGAACTCAAATAGTTCTTTAATGTCATTCATATCGTCCCAGTTTACTAGTCTACTATATATAATATCATAACCCCTAATCTCTTGATATTTATTGTATACTTCCTGATTCCAAAAGTGTACTTCATTCAGAACTGTTGCTTTAACCAGGTCAGGAATTTGAATTTGTTGCTCCAAAGGGGTTTGTTCTTGAATTTCTTTTTCAATATGCTGAACTTAAATTTGTTGGAAATGATTCGAAGATTCCTGCATTTCAGCCTCTCTTTCTATCTGTGGTAGAGAGCTGGCAGAACTCTCCACTCTTCTTTCTTGAATTCTTTCAAAAATTTGCTAAAGAGTCTCTCCCTTTTTAGTGGAATCTGTCAAGATATTTCTTTCTTGTTCCATATGCTTTTGTTCAACTTCTTGTTCAGTTTTGTCTGTCTGTAAATTTAAATTTTTTGATGTGCACGAGATTTAAACTCATTTTTATGATATTTTTCCTGAAATACTCGGTTTCTGAGATTTCTTTTGAGTACTTATGCATAAAATTCTGAATTGTATGTTAAAAGATAAAAATCTTAGAAGACAGGGATATTCTGCAGATTTCTGAACAGTTTTCTTCTGATGATTTTTTGAAAAAAATCTATATATTTGAGTATTAAAAATTTAATTTAGTATTTTTTTTCATAAACTAGAGGAAATTATCTTTCCAACAAATATTTACATGTATCATTTCGATTTATGTAAATTTCTATGTGATTTTTCTAAATTAAGGAGGTAAGTTGTTAATTTTGGGTTAAACAACTCGTTGAGTTAGCTAACTCAATGAGTTACTATATCTAATTTTTTGGTGTAGAACAGTTTTATCATGTACTCTTATATTTGAAACTACAGTTATATGTTTGAATAAAAATTATTTTTGAAAATTTTCTATGAAACTACAGTAGTTTATCTTTCAAAAAAGGTATTATATGTTGTATTTGGATTTGTATACATTTTTGGAGAATTTTTCTAAGATGATATGTTCTGCAGATTACGAATTCTAAGTTATTTGAGTTTCACATGATTTTGACAACACTTCAGTTTTGGAAATTTTTGTCTCTAATTTTTCTTAGAAAGTATAAGTAATTACCTTTCAGAAGAGTATTTATTTGTGAATTTATAAGCCATATGAATTTCTGTAGAAATGTTTTTAGCCAAGGTAGCACAATTTAATTTCTGAAATCTTGTGTGTGCTTGTTATATTTAAAACTTTGGATGAAGTTGATGTTTTGTTGATAAAATACATTGTGTTTTTTATGCTGATCATAATGGCATGAATGTAGATCATGTGATTGAATGAGTTAAGGAAAATTAGGCCTTAAGTAGAATTAAAAATGATTGCTTTACAATTCTTTTATTACAAATTGCTAAAGACCTAAGTGCTTGAATTAATTATGTTTGCTCATTTAATCAATTTTTCATGTCATTATGGATAACTGGTCATAGTAATAATAATAGTAATAAAATAAAAAATTATTATTATTATTAAAAAAAAATTTATTAAAAAAAATATAATTTTAAAAATAATAATAAAAAAGAATTATTATAATAATAAAAAATTAATTTTGTTGTTTGTGTGCTTTATATATATTTTCTTTTCTGTTTTGGTATGTTTTTATAACAAAAATATAACTATGCATGCATGTATACTCATTTCATTTGTTTGATCATTTTTAGTCTCATTTTCAGATTTAGTTTTTTCTTCATTGATTTCTAAATTTTTAGATATTACATTTTCATTATCCTTTTGAATTTTGTTCTTATCCACTTTCATATTACTTTCTTTTTAAATTCTTGGTGGTATATCAGTTCTAGATCTTAATGTTATACATACACATCTTTCAGATTTTCATTACTTTCATGATGTTCTTGTATTTCATTTTCATAATTTCGATCTTCAATTGTTTTTAGTTTTAACTTACATTCTTTAAATTCTATTGCATTGATATTTTCTTTTGTCTGTATATCTTGCAAATTACGTAAATCTGTAACATTAAATTTTTCATTTGTGTTTTCTTGTTGCATAACTTGTAATTTTATTGTAAATTTGTCCAATGCTTTTAGTTTTCTTTCCAAGTCATCTAATCTCATTACATTCAATTTTTGATCAATTTTCATTATGGTTTTTTCTATTTCGTGTATAATGTTAATTTTAGGTTCTGTATATTCTTCCCTATAGTTTAATTGGTTGACTTCTTATTGTTGACACATATATTGTTCCAGTTTGTCCATGTTTTAGTCTAAGTTGCGCCCTAGTCTATCATACATATCTCAAACTTCCTTGTCTCTCAACATATTACACATTCTAAACTAACCATTACTTGGGTAAACTATAGGATTCTCATACTCAGCTCTATTATATTGAATATAATTCATTTGTTATTCATGTGATCTAACCATCTGCAATCGTCTCAGTTTCAAACAATCAGAGATGTCGTGACCTTCCAAATTGCAGAATTCACATATGCTAACTACAGGTTTTAGAAATCTTTAAGCATAATCATATGCCATATTCTCAATTATAAAATAAAACACACAACACTCCCTTTGCTATTAAAACAAAACAGCACTCACAGTTGCTTAGCTTCTCAATCCCCAACAACAATGCCAAAAGACTTGTATTGTTGTGAAAAGTTAAATCTTAAACTTGTTTATATAGTGGTGCTAGAAAACTTGTTTAATTTGTTTTTATGCTTATATCAATAATTACTTTTAGAAGTAAACAAACAACCATTGTGTTTACACAAATTAGATATTAAATCCAATTTGTATTTTAACTGCAAGTGCACAGTGTATATTGTATTTGAGTGCAAGTACAGGTCGATCCCACAAAGATTGAGTAAGAATTGTGTACTGTTTCAATTTTTATATTGGAGTTTATATGTGTTCAGTTAAGCACTTCGTTGAGTTACAGTTAACACAACAGACCTAGTTCGTGGAGTTATGGTTAACTCAACGGACTAACCTCGTGGACTTAAGTTAACTCCACAAGCCTAGCTTTCCAATTAAATACTGCTATTTATAGAGGAATTTGGCCAAACATTGGGCAGTTCGATAGAATGTAAATAACATCAATTAAGCTCTTTAATGTTAGTTAATATTAGATTTATCATTAAGCAACACTAACATTCAGATATTTCAAACAGTAACCATTAAAATATTTAAGTATCTAGAATGAATCAATTTCAGTAAACAATAAAACTATTTTGTATTTTCTAAATCAAACAAACATAAAACATTCACAATACTGACAATTATAATATTAATCACGATACAAAACAAACAATACAACACTTTAATACTAAATGTAAACATAGATAATTTGTTATTTTTGGTATTTTTGTTTTGATATGTTCCTAAAGATGAATGAAAGGTGAAATGTAAAAATCTCTATTGACAGTAAAAACTTCTATCACTACATGCGACGTGATTACACCATTGAAAACTTAATCATTTACAATCTTGCCTCCTCTCCCTATAGAATCACAAACCAAGAATTGTAAGATGATCTCTTCTTCAGCATACTAGCATCAACCTAAAACCAAGGCTAGAAGCTTTACGATCTCTTGAGATATGAGCCGGTGCTTGGTGAAAATGGCTTCCCTTCCCGCGACATAATCACTCCTCACAGTGGTTGTCAGTCACTATATTTGGCTCGGAATTGACTTGACATCAAGAAAGTATCCTCACAGACCTCTAATGGTTGGTGATTTTGGTGGTGGTGTGGAGCTTCAAGGAACTTCTGACGCTTCCTACAATTAGCGTAGTTCTCTACCTCCGCACACACACTTTTTCTTCATCTTTCTATTCTTTTATATTACTTTCTATGGTAACTACTTCTGCTTAGATGAACGGTTGGATTTACTTCATTCATATCAATGATGGTGATTTCTTCTTCATTCCACGAGTGAATTCTTGTGTGATACGTGCAATCGTGGTTTTCCTTTGAATTTTCAATTTCTGCAACTGCTATAGTGGCATATTAGAAAATAAATGGTCCGTGGAGTTACAGATAACTCAACAGACTTACTTCGTTGATTCAACTATAAAACACGTGCAATAAAGAAATAACTTATAAGCTACTAACACAATGCATTACCTTAGTGTATATTCAAGTAATTCAACATGTATAGTTATGCTAACTTAACGAGTTAAACATATGCAATTCACATAATATACTAAAGCATTTAAATTCGACATGTGCATAATTCTAACTTAATGAGTTCAAATATTTTAGATACTTACAACCTAACTATCTGATGCTTAGATGCATTTTGGATAGTTAACAAATAACTTATCGAACATTCACTTAAGTCATGCATTAATGTTACAACACGTGTACTCTAGGAAATAATAAAATATTCTTTAAGTATTTAAAACATAACTATTCGGTACATGCAATATAACTCTCCAAAATAATAGAAAATTCAGATACTTAAGAATTTCAAGGCCTGTAATTCACCGACAATTTAGAAATGTACTTAATTAATGCTAATTCCTTGAAATTATGCAGATTCTTTCATTAAAGTATATAATATTGCAATTATAACATAATGGCTTAATTCTCATATAATAAGCTAAATATTATGCAATTAACCATCATTTAACCATTAATATTATGCACTTTTTCATTCTAAACAAAAGTTTTCAGTTGAAAACATCCAAAACTTGTTTTTGAGCTAAGTATACTAATTAGATGTTATGTTATATAAGGTAACATGTAAAATTACCTCTAGACAGTGCTTTACTTGTTAGGTTAGGTAACTCAACGAGTTATGCATAAATGTTTCAGGTATCTCTTTTGAATGAACTTTATTTAATATTCATTTAAAACACAAACCCAACTAATAGACTCATTAAATTATTCTTCAAAAACCCTATTTAAACACTTATTACATGGGAACTTAGGTTATCTTGTAAACATCTTTCTGAAAATCTTTTCTACTTATTCTTGTTACAACCTACAACGATATTTAGCATATTGACATTAATAGTCAAAAGAAAAACAGACAAATATAGTCTTCGAAAGGCAATAGCTATAGAAAGTGCCTTTGAAGAATTAAAACAAAAAACTTTTATGGAACAGATTCAGAAGAAAACAACAACAATAGAAGAAGAACAGTTAACTTGCTACAAGAGAAAGAGAGTAAGAAAAATGAAGCAAAAAGAGCTTGTTTCTAAGGAAACAAATGTTGTTAAAAAAGAAAAATCAGATGAGGATTTAATTCTAAAGGGCAATGTATGTCTAGACATTATGCCTTTCAGTGCATCTGATAAGCTCATCAGTTTAAAACACATTGAAACTAATGATGATGAGACTTTATTCACTTTTCTAGAAAACTTGAAAAGAAATCAAAGAAACAAATTAGTTCAAGTTTTTCTATAGTTTCAAGCCCTAATGATAAGGAAATTGAATAATTAGAGTATCAGGCAAACGATATTGAACAAGTTATTGTAGATGTGCTTGAAAATATTGAGGTAGTAACTAGTTTAGAGGCTAGATTGTCTAAAGTGGTAGCTATTGAAAAAGATAAGACTCTAGAAGAGCTTAATGTTGATCAGCCTATTTCAGAATTTATAGAACCAGAGTATGAGAATACACAGCATGTACAAATGGAAATATCTATTCTAGAAATTGAAGAATTATAGACAGATACATAGGTTGATGAATTTGTGAAAAATTTTAACTCTGTATTTTCTATAGAAACTGAACTTATGAATGTGGTGAGTATTGCAAATGTTCCTCACTCAATTGAAGCTGAAGAATCAAGCTTACTTGAGCACCTTCAAGAAAATCATTTGACAGAGGAACACAATGACATTCATTTTGAAGAAGACATTCCTGAAGATGAATTAAATTCTGAATCAAGGCTTCAGGTATCAACTTCTTTGTATAGAACAATAAACATTCAAGGAAATTCAATTTATTTTCGGTTTGAGGAAGCATTGCAGAAATACAATAATTTGATTACCTATCAAATTCTATATGCTCAGCCAATAAAATTTAAAGGTTTATTGGAAATAAGAGATCTATTTGAGTTTCAAGGCTTAATGCAATTCTTGCTAGTTGCAACAAAATGGAAGCAATATAAAGAGCTTATTGCAATTTTTTATAAAAATCTGGTCAAGAATGACAATATATTGACAACTCAAATAAATCAATAGTTCACCTTATCTCCTGAATTAATTTTTGAAGTTTTGGGATTGAAGAATGAAGATGTTGTTGTTACAAATAGATTTGACATGGTTAGTTAGAATGGGACATTCAATCTTTATCAAAGATTCCAGATGTATATTCAGAAATGAGATTAATGAAAAATCTGAATGCAGAGGCAAGGTTTATTGTAAATATTTTGCATGCTAATTTATTTCAGAGAGTCAGACATAATCTGAAAGTCAACAGAAGTTGTTTATATGCAACTTATGGCCTCCTAAACAGAATTCAAATCAATTGGTTTGATGTTTTCATTTCTCAACTATAGCATATGAATTCAAAGTTATTTTTTGGTGATGTTGTATGTAGACTTCTTGCAAACTAATTAACTTTATCTGACTGGCCCTTTGAAACTAAAGGCATGAGAGCTTTCAGTATTAAAGATTTACAAAAATACCAGTCAATGCATCAACAACAGCAACAACAACAACCTGACAATACAGAACACCAACCACAACAGCAACAACAACAACCTGACATTACAGAACACCAACCACAACAACAAAACTATTCAAATCAAGTACAATAGCAACACGATCTACCTCCTGACTTAGATGCAATGCTGAATGACATTAGAAATGATTTTAGGCATCTAGGAGATAAAATTTGTACTGCTATTACTGATATCCTTAGGAGGAATAGATAAATGTATTGTCATTTGTTTGTTTGCTTGTTTCTGAATACAAAATGTAATGTTTGTATTTATTGTTTGATTATTTGAACAATACATTTTACTATAAATGATTTCATTCTTATTAATGTTTATAGAAAGTTTAGCTGTAAATATGACTCTTGGCTTTTTATACTGTGTAATCATCTTGTTGATTAATGACAAAAAGGGGGAGATGATTATGAGTTTAAATGCATATATTAGAAAGGGGAAATGATTCTGTGGTTATTGAATTTTTTTTGGAAGTTTTACTTTTGGGAAGTGAATTTTACACAAACAATAGAAATAAGCTTAAGTGAACTTAAGTCAACAAAATTGTTTATTAAATTAAAACTTAACCCAACGGAGGTGCTTCATTGAGTTAAACATATTTCATATTTGATTTAATATGATTTTTGTCATCATAAAAAAGGGGGAGATTGTTGAGTATTTTGTTTTGATGATATGTGATAAATGAATATAATCATATTTACTCAATTACTATTGTTTGTGAACGTAAATTAAGAACATCAATTAATATAGAAAAAGTTTACTGATATAAATACTTGTTTGTAATGGATCTGAAATTATATTAAGTTAAATAACTAGTCGTTATGTTATACTAAATTTTCATTTAACTAAACGATAAGTTAACATGTGTTTTTATTGCAAAGCATGATATATTTTAAAGTTATATTTTCTGTATCATGAACAATGCACGTTTAGACAACTCGTTGAGTTAGTGTGTTATTTGTATAAAAGTCACATGAGAACTCATTGAGTTATAGGCTTAAAGGTTAAAATAGGTCAAATGAGAACTCGTTAAGTTAATGAGTAAAAGAGCAAAATGAAGAGATGAACTCGTTAAGTTAGTATTGTACACATGGTGAAATTAAAGTTTACGGATGTTATAGTGTATCACATGAGTTGCACATGTTTAACTCGTTAAGTTAACATAACTACACACGTTGAGTTGCTATATTGAACACTAAGGCAATGCGTTAGGTTAGCGTTATAAACTTAATGTTATTATTGCACGTGGTAAAATTCTTATTATAAAAATATTTGTTTATTACTGGTTCGTTGAGTTATTAGTAACATAATGGAGTTGGTTCGTTAAGTTAACTGTAACACCACAAAGCTGGTTCGTTGAGTTAGTGTAACACTACAGACTTAGTTCGTTGGGTTAGCTATAGTACTTGTCACGTGATTTGGCACATGATGAACTCGTTGAGTTAGATACATTAAGTTATAAATCTACTTGTATTACTCATTTAGTTAACATTAGCACGACTTCTTATTACATTTGATGAAAAATTTTGGATAAGAAAGTTTATTTTGTAGGAAATTTTTTAGAGATCTAGGATTGATGATTAAAGAAAATTTGAAAAGAAAACGTGGGACAGAACGTGTATATTTCGATGAAGGAAAAAGAGAAGACACGAAGAGTGGAAAATTGATAGTGATTGAACATGGAGGATATGCATGAAGTGAATATACAATATAAAAGGTATAGAATTTTCATTGATCAAGTATCCTTGCACACCAAAAGAAATATATTTTCAAAGATCAAAAATACATCTTCGGGGAAAAGCTCTCAGATGGAAGAAAATTCAGTGAAGTAAAGAAAGTCAGATATATGCCACTGAAGATTTGAAGAAGAAGAAGAAAGCAAATTCGGTGAAGCAGAGAAAGTCAGATATTTGTCATTGAAGAATTGCAGAAGAAAGCAAATTTGGTGAAGTAGAGAAAGTCAGATATTTGTCATTGAAGACCTATAGAAGAAGAAGAAAAAAAATCTCGAACAGGGAGAAATGCTTTAAATTCCGCAAATTAGTTTTCTCTATTTGTAGTTATGAAATTGATTAGATGAAACATGACATCTTTAAATAATTGCATCTATAATTTCAGAGGAGAATTGAATTGTATATTGTAATTGAAACCTTGAATAAAATGATTTGATTAAAACGATGTCTTGACTTATTTTTATTTTTGAAGTTTCAATTATAATCGAAAATGTTGAAAAACACAATTCACCCCCCTCTTGTGTAGCCATTCGATCCTACACAAAACTAATAATTGGTCTAATACCAGTGTTTTGAATTTCATGCTTAAGTTTCTGAATTTTCAGTTTACTACAATTGTCTAAAATTTTAGAAACATTAGTAACTGAATTTCCAGAATAAGAAACAAGATTTTTAGAAACATTGATGGTCATGTTAAAAGTACATTTAGATAAATCTCATTGGTTTATATTATTACTACATGTTTCATCCCTTGAAGTACCTACTTCTACATATTTATTACCTTGTTTCATGATAAAAGGAATTTTAGTCTTAGATTTACTTGAACTACAACTATTAAATCTTTTGTTGGCTTGAGATTCAGGGTATTCAAGATAATCAATTCCTAAGCCAAATTTATATAACACTGTAGGGGTACTAATTATTTTGACTAACTTAGTTTGACTTAAATTCCATTTCTCAATGATGGAATTTAAATCTAGCTCTCTCATTTTTAGTTTATCAATCTCTAACTCAAGATCAATTATATTGTTTCTCAATTTTTCACTTTTAGATTCTATCTTTAATTTTTCAGCATTTATATTCTGTATTTGTTCATGCAAGACACATTCATTAAATCTAAATTTATGCAAATCTCTAGCATGATTTTCATTATCACATTTAAACCTTTCTAAAGTAGTAGACAGGAAACAATTTTTTTCTTCTGTAATGGACAAAGAGTTTCTAATATTCTTATTTTCTAGTTTACAAACTTTAACTTTTTGTAATAATGCATGATAAGCACATAACAATTCATCAAAGTTAAAATCTGAATGACTTTCAAGATTAGATAGTACCTCAGACTCATCTTCCATGAAACACACATGAGCAACATCTTTTGACTCTTGTTCTTCTTCTGAATGTGAAGATTTTGATGATAATTCCTCAAATTCAGACTCTTCTGACATGTCATCCCAAGTGACCTTCAAAGCCTTTTTTCTTATAAAACATTTTCTGAGATTTTTGAGTATTCTTCTTCTAATTTGTCCTACTTTGCTTTTCATTTTTCCTTATAGGACAATTTAGAGAAAGATGTTCAGGTTTCTTGTAGTTGTAGCATACATACTTTCTAGATGAAGAATTCTTTTCATTTAGTGACTTTGACGTTGAGGGTTTGTCATTTCTGTTCCTTTGGTGTTTCTTAGCTTTCCATGATTTCTTGAATTTCCTAGTCAGCAAAATCAAATCCTCGTTAGAATTAGTTGATACTTCAGAATCTGAATTAATTTCGAAGGCTATTTCTTTCTTCATTTTTAATTTATTGTGACTTAGTGAATAATTTAATTGAACTTTATAAGCAATTAAATTTCTTATAAGTTCATTTATAGTATAAGCATTTAAGTCTCGTGATTCCTCAATTGATGTCACTTTTTAAGACCATTTAGAACTTAGGGATCTGAGAATTTTTCTCACCAAATCCTTCCGTTCAAAATTCTTTCCTAAGCATTTTAAAGAGTATAATATTTAGGAATCTGAAAAATATCTCAAAAATACTTTCGTCTTTATGCATCTTAAAGAGTTCATACTTATGAATTAACATATTAATCTTTGTCTCTTTAACTTGAGAAGTACCTTCATATGAAACTTCTAATGCATGCTACACCTCATAAGCAGATTTATATGCCGACACTTTACTAAAATGTTCATAACTCAATGCACAAAATAAGATATTTTAGCTTTTTGCATTTAGAGTTTCATTTTCTTTTTCAATAACTATCTAAGTATTATAATGAGTAGTTAACAAAGTATATGGTTTAGAAATCATGAACCACAACTTGTGATCTATACTTTGAAGAAAGATTGTCATCCTATATTTCCAATATTTGAAATGTATTCTATCAAATAAAGGAGGATGGTTAAGATGTTGACCTTCATACAAAGAAAAATTATCATTTCCAGTAGCCATATTATCTTAGATTTTTCAACCTATTAGATTTTAAACAGTTTAAAACTTTAAAAACAACTTGAGCCTAAAATCAACAAAATTAAATGTATGCTTAGATACTAATTTCTATTTAAAAATAAGGAAGGTAGAATAAGCTTTGATATTAATTAAGTTGGTATTGATTTTATATCAAAGATTATTAACTAGCTCTGATACCACTTGTAGGATCAAATGGCTACACAAGAAGGGGGTGAATTGTGTTTTTCAACATATTTAAATATAATTGAAACTTCAAAATAAAAAACAAGTCGAGACACTATTTTTTCAAATCATTTTATTCAAGGTTTCAATTATAATATACAATTCAATTCTCCTTAGAAATTGTAGATGCAATTATATAACGATACTATGTTTCATCTAATCAATTTCATAACTACAAATGGAGAAAACTAATTTGTGGAATTTAAAACATTTCTCCCTATTTGAGATTTTTCTTCTTCTTCTCTTCTATAATTCTTTAGTGACAAATATCTGACTTTCTCTACTTCATCGAATTTGCTTTCTTCTGATTCTTCAAATCTTTAGTG
This sequence comes from Cymodocea nodosa, assembly GCA_036874045.1. Taxonomy (NCBI): domain Eukaryota; kingdom Viridiplantae; phylum Streptophyta; class Magnoliopsida; order Alismatales; family Cymodoceaceae; genus Cymodocea; species Cymodocea nodosa. The sequence continues at coordinate 3,120,872 of CM072345.1, forward strand.
ACATATATCTGACTTTCTCTACTTCATTAAATTTGATTTCTTCTGATTCTTCAAATCTTTAGTGACATATCTGACTTTCTCTTCTTCACTGAATTTTCTTCTATCTAAGAGCTTTTCCCTAGAGAGGTATTTTGATCCCTAAAAATATTTTTCGTTTGATGTGAATGGATAATTGATCAATGAGAATTCTATGCCTTTTATATTGTATCTTCATTTCATGCATATCCTCTATGTTTAACCACAAGCAGTTTTCCACTCTTCACGTCTTCTTTTTTTCCTTCATCAAAATACACATATTTTGACCCACGTTTTCCCTTCAAATTTTCTTTAATCATCAATCTTGGATCTTTGAAAAAATTTCCTACAAAATAAACTTTCTCGTCCAAAATTTTTTCATCAAGTGTAATAACAAGTCGTTATGTTAATGTTAACTAAACGAGTATAACAAGTAGATTTATAACTTAACGTATCTAACTTAATGAGCTCATCATATGCCAAATCACGTGACAAGTACTATATCTTAACGAGCTCAACGAACTAAGTCCATGGTGTTATGCTAACTCAATGAACCAGCTCAACCTTTCTTTTGGAAGGTTAAATGCTAACTCACTAAAAACAATTTAAGTATCAGATTGTTAAGTTTTCTAAGTATTCAAAAATATCTTTTTATCATAAAAATAGTGAGACATGTATCATGACCTAAAACCATGACTTAAGTTATCTTTCAGAAGGTTAGATGCTAACTCACCAAAAACAATCTAAGTTTCGAATAGTTACGATTGTAAGTCTCTGAAAAACTTGATAACTCATCGATCTAGTAATAAATAAATGTTTTTACAATAAGGTATTTACCATATGCAATAATAATAACTTTAAGTTTATAACACTAACTTAACGCATTACCTTAGTGTTCAATATAGCAACTCAATGCGTTTAGTTATATTAACTTAATGAGTTAAACATGTGCAACTCACGTGATACAATATAACATTCGTAAACTTTAATTTCACCATGTGCATAATAATAACTTAACGAGTTCGTCTCTTTATTTTAACCTTTTGTTCACTAACTTAACGAGTTCTCACATGACCTATTTTAACCTTTAAGCCTATAACTTAATGAGTTGTCATGTCACCTTTTTACAAATAATGCACTAACTCAACAAGTTGTCTTAACATGCATTGTATATGATATAGAAAATATAACTTTAAAACATATCATGCTTTACAATAAAAACACATGTTAACTTAACATTTAGTTAAATAAAAAGTTAGTATAACTTAGCGACTAGTTATTTAACATAGCATAATCTCATATCCATTATAGACAAGTATTTATCTTAGTAAACTTTTTCTGTATTAATTAATGTTCTAAATTTACTTTCACAAACAATAGTAATTGAGTAAATATGATTACATTCATTTAGCACACATCATCAAAATAAAATACTTAACATAATTCATTATTCTTTGTGTTTTAATCATATTGAGTGGAATTGTGTTTTGATTTGTATGTAGTTAAAATTTATTCTAGAAATCATATTGGAAAATTCAAGATAATAGATGTTTGGAAAAAAAATAGTGATAATATAACTACCACCTATTTGATGCTAGTATATTTTGTATGTAATTTACATATTGTTGAAATATATTTGTAGATTGGAGAGGAAAAATAATGTTAAATTAGATTATTGAGTTATATATAATATCTTTATATTAATCTAATTTTTGTATTCTGACGATACAAAATGAAGAAATATTTTTCATAAGAAATACTGATTTATGAAGAAAAGAGATAGTTCTAATACTTTAGAAATACAAGTTAACTAGATCATATTAGTTTGCTAAGGGACTAGCAAAAGTTAAGTATGAGAGAAGTGTTTAGAATAAAAATGTGCATAATATTAATAGTTAAGTAATAGTTAATTGCATTATATTTAGCTTATCATATGAGAATTAAGCCATTATGTTACAATTACATGATTATATGCCTTAATGAAAGAATCTACATAATTTCAATAAATTAACGTTAATGATGTAGGATCGTATGGCTACACAAGAGGAAGGTGAATTGCGTATTTTTAAATTATGACTTAAGCTTATTTCTATTGTTTGTGTAAATTTTACCTCTTAGAACTAAAACTCTCAAATGTCAATAATTATATAAGTATCAGTTTTCTAATTATCATCTGTCAGATTACAATAACCATTAAATAGCATCTCCTTTTATAATATATATATGCAATTAAGATCATAATCATCTTTTTATAATATTTCTCCCCCCTTTTGTCATTAATCAAAAAGATAATTACAGAGAATATATATATATATATAAGAGAATTACAACAACGATTTCTATAAACAAGAATAATAATTGAACACATTTACAGAAAAATGTATTGTTCAATGAATCAAACAAGTAATACAAACATTACATTTTGTATTCAGAAACAAACAAAAACAGTTATCGATCCCTCCTAAGTATATCACTTATAGCATTACATATTTTATCTCCTAGATGCCTAATATCATTTCTGATGTCGTTAAACACTACATCTAAGTTAGGAGGTAGCTGGGTTTGCTGTTCTGCTTGAACTGAATAACTTTGTTATTGTATATGGTCTGTATCAGGTTGTTGTTGTTGTTGTCGTTGAGGTTTATGCATGACCTAGAATTTTTGCCAATCTTTGACACTAAATGCTCTCATGCCTTTAGTTTCAAAGGGCCAGTCGGATAAAGTCAATTGGCTTGCAAGGATTCTACATACAACATCACCATAAAATAACTTTGAACTCATATGCTGTAGTTGAGACATAAAAACATCAAACCAATTTATTTGAATTCTATTCAGTAGGCCATAAGTTGCATATAAACAGCTTCTGCTGACTTCCAAATTGTGTCCAACTCTTTGAAATAAACTTGCATGCAATAAACCTTGCCTCTACATTCAGATTTTCCATTAATCTCATTTCAGAATATACATCTGGAATTTTTGATAAAGACTAAATGTTCCATTCTAGTTGTCTTATCATGTCAAATCTGTTGGTAACAACAACACCTTCATTCTTTAATCCTAAAACTTCAAAAATTAACTCAAGAGACAATATAAACTCCTATTCATTTATTTGAGTTTTCAAAAAATTTCCATTCTTGACCAGATTGCTATAAAAAGCTGCAATAAGCTTTGTGTATTGCTTCCATTTCATTCCTACTAGCAAGAATTTAATGAGGAATTGAAACTCAAACAGATCTCTTATTTCCATCAAATTTCTGAATTTTATTGGACGAGCATGTAGAATCTGACATGTAATCAGATTATTGTATTTCTGCAATGCTTCTTCATATCTAAAATGAATTGCATTACCTTGAATTCTTAATATTGTATACAAAGAAGGTGATACCTGAAGCCGTGATTCAGAGTTTAATTCATCTTCAGGAACCTCTTCTCCAAAATGAATGTCATGTTGTTCCTCTTCTAAAATATTATCTTGAAGCTGCTCAGGTAAGCTTGATTCTTCAGCTTCAATAGTGTTAGGAACATTGTCAATATGTGCAACATTCATCTGTTCAGTCTCTATAGAATGTTCAGAGTTTAATTTTTCCATAAATTCTACAGCCGGTGTATCTGTCTGTAATTGTTCATTTTGTTCAACAGATAATTCCATTGATTCATGCTGTGAATTCTTAGACTCTGCTTCTATAGATTCTATAGAAGGCTAGTTAACTTTTAGCTCTTCCGGAGTCTTAACATTTTCAATATCTGCTACTCTAGATAATTCAGCCTGTGAACTAGTTACTGCTTCAACATTGTCAATTATATCTGCAATAACTTGTTCAATGTCAGGTGCCTGATGCTCTGATTTGTTAATTTCTGCATCATCAGGACTTGTACTAATAGAAAAGCTTGAGCTCATATTTGACTTGTATTTCTTCTCAAGCTTTCTAGCAAGGGAAAATAAAGTCTCATTATCTTCATCAGTTTCAGTGTGTTCGGAACTGATGAGTTTATCAGATGCACAATAAAGTACAATGTCTAGACATACATTGCCCTTTGGAAATAAATTTTCGTCTGATTTTCCTTTTTCAATAGACTTTGTTTCCTTAGACATAATTTTTTGACTTTCCTTCTTCTATAACATTTCTGTTTCTCCTTTTCAAGTATTGCTGTTTTCTTTTCAAATTGCTCCATAAAAGTTTTCTGCTTTAATTCTTCTAAGGCACTTTCTATTGCAACAGCCTTTCGAAGACTGTCAACTTTTGTTTTGTCTACAGCAATATTTGATTCTACTTGTTTTGAATATAAAGGAGTAGGGATAGCTGATTCATACTATTCCTCAAATGCATGTAGTCTTGTACCGTTTATTGGAGTTTGAGGAGTTCTATTTGATGAACCTACACCTTTTTCCAAATATTTTGCATACTATTCTAAAAATGCAATCTCAGCACATTTCATTCTGTATTCTCTATCAAATTTACTTCGAATCCTCATGTATGTAATACTAGCATCAGTATTTTGGAGTTCTTGTCTAACTTCATTTAGTATACCTTCAAGAAAGAAATATTCACTATAAATTTCTGCTAACCTTTTGTCCACTCGAAATATTTTCTTGAACCAAGTACGTGGAACTTCATCATTCTCTATTTCTTTTCCTTTTGCATCTCCTTTGCTTTTGCCTTTTCCTCTGCCACGACCTTTGTAGAACTTGGAGACCATCGTCGTAGGTTGTAGTAGCAACAAGCGGGAAAGATTTTCTTGACAAAGTTTACAAATAACCTAAGTGCCCGTGTAATAAGTGTTTAAATAGGGTTTTTAGGCATATAACTTAATGTGAAGAGAAGTTGGGTTTAGAAATTAAATAAATATTGAATAAAGTTTATTCAATCAAGGTACCCGAAATATTCAAGTATAACTCGTTGAGTTAACTAACCTAACGAGTAAAACGTTGTGTAGAGGCATTTTTACACGTTACCTTATCTAACATAACATCTAGTTAATACAATTTTTGGATGCTTCCAAATGAAACGTTCCAAAAACAACACACATGCTAAACTTAACATTATCTTGAGAACATTGTAAACTATATGAACATTTTGTCCTTTGAATCTAAAATAGTTTATTTGTCTTTTTAAATTATTTCACCAAGATTTTAAGAGGACATTAATTCAAATTAACTAAGATTTGTATTCTAAATTATATTAATCTGTTTTCGACATTGTTAATCCTCCCCCTACAAATATACTTCAAATATATTCAATCAACATACAAAATATACTTGTAGTGACAATAGATGTTAAATATAACTATACTTTTAAATTTTTTTTTCAGAGACTTCCGTTATCCTAACATCATCAAAAATGATTTCTAGAATCAATTCCTACTGTATATGAATAAAACACAGCTTTGAACTCAATGTAATTAATTCAAGGAGAATAAAAGAATGTATCTCAAATAAACGTTTTCAAAAGTACTAATGTTGATTCAATAAATCAGTAGTCATATTGGTAGAAACTATATGCAATTCAAAGATATCTGTAATTAATGAAAGAACTTTTTCTTTTCAAAATAGTAAATATTGATAATTTTCTTTAAAAGTTAGTTTGAAAAGCTTGAATCATACAAGAGCTTTCTAATGTACCTGCGTAATGAGCTTTCAGTCAACAATCCTAGATCTGATCAGGACCTTAGGTTGCCAGATTTAAAGAATCCTTTTTCAGGACAACAATCCTTACATACCTATCTGCTCAAGTACAAAAGGCTCGTGATCAAACTGATCAATAAACTCTCAAAGATTTTCACTTTGTAAGCACTTTTCATTTTAAGCACAGTATATATGTATTCGATTAATACAGATGCAATAAAACACAAATCTCATACAATTTTTACTTCTATGATTGTATTGAGAATATAAATCAGTTTCAATAAGCTTATACTTTTGATTAACAGTTTAAGATGAGTTACATATAACTTATTCTACAAGTTTAATCAATTAAGTCAAATTTATGCATGATCATATGCATTTTCCTTGATTCAAAGAAAACATTTAATCAAAATTTCAGAATGTCAGAAGTCTTTAATGTTTTTCATTTACGTTTCCACTTAAAATCGTAAAAACCCATAAAATTGATAAACTACTTAAAATCAATAAGATACTACTATGATTTTACAATAAATATATAGTATCTTAAGCAGTAGTTTAGATATTACTTTAGATATTTATAATAAGTATATAATATCTATGAGGTGAACAACATCATCAATAATATTTATCTTTTTATGTGGAGTTTAAGCATTTACACATCATATAGCCTACAAATACTTAAATTTAATCTAATGTTGTAGAATGTATTTTCGTCTAGAGGTTTTGTAAATATATTAGCTAATTGATTTTTACTAGACACAAATTCTAATTTAATTTTTCCTTTAATTACGTTATCTCTTAGAAAATGATGTCTAATCTCTATATGCTTTGCTCTTGAATGTAATACAGGATTTTTGGAAAGATTTATTGCATAACTAATGTCACAATAAATCTCAGTTGTATTATAAGATAATCCAAAATCTTCTAAAGTTTGCCTTATCCACAGAATCTGAGTGCAACACAGTGCAACACCAACATATTCAACTTCTGTAGTAGAAAGTGCTACATAGTTTTCTTTTTACTAAACCATGACCCCAAATTATTTCCCAATAATTGGCATGTGCCACTGGTACTCTTTCTATCAAATTTAGATCTTACATAATCTGCATCAGTATATCCTATAAGATCTATTGAACTATCCTTAGAATAATACAGTCTGAAATTTTTAGTTCCTTGTATATATCTAAATATTCTTTTAACTGCAATTAAGTGTGATTCTTTAATATTAGATTGAAATCTAGCACAAACACACACACCAAAAATAATATCAGGTCTACTAGCAGCCAAATAAAGTAAAGAACCAATCATACTTCTGTATTTTCTTTGATCTATAGATTTTTCTATGTCATCAATATCTAACTTTAAAGTAGTACTCATAGGAGTTCCTCGAATCCTTGTATCATTAAAATTAAATTTCTTAAGCATTTCATCTGCATATTTTTCCTGATTTAAAAATATACCTTTATCCATTTGCTTAATTTGAAGTCCTAGAAAATATGAAAGTTCTCCTATCATACTCATTTCAAACTGATTAGTCATCTCTTCAGAGAATATTTCTATCAACTTATCAGAGGTTGCTCCAAAGATTATATCATCCACGTATATTTGAACAATCTGATCTTTACCATCTCTCTTAATAAATAGAGTATGATCCACTTTTCCATAGCCTTTTTCTATTAAAAATGTAGATAATCTTTCATACCATGATCTAGGTGCTTGCTTCAAACCATATAAGGCTTTCTTCAATTTATACACAAAGTCAGGATTTTTAATATCTTCAAATCTAGGTGGTTGTTTTGCATAGACTTCTTCATTAATTAAACCATTTAGAAATGCACTCTTTACATTCATTTGATATAATTTAAAATCCATATAACAAGCATAGGCCAATAATATTCTAATACTTTCTAACCTAGCCACAAAAGCAAATGTTTCATCATAATCTAATCCTTCTTCCTGTGTATACCCTTGTGCAACTAATCTAGCTTTATTCCTTATAATTTGACCAATTTCGTTAGTTTTGTTTCTAAAGATCCACTTTGTACCTATTATGGACTGATTTTTTGGTGGAGAGACTAATTCCCATACATCATTTCTAATGAATTGATTTAGTTATTCTTGCATTGACACTATCCAATTTTCATCAGATAATGCTTCTTGTATATTCCTTGGTTCAACCATAGAAACAAACATACACATACTATTTAAATTTATTGAAGCTCTAGTTTTAACTCCCTCATTAATATTACCAATGACTTGAGTGATGGGATGTGATGAAGAATAACGCCAATTTCTTTGATTTTCCTCATTTGGAAAATTGATCATATCATCATTATCAGCTTTAGATTGAGATTCTCTAAGAGAATTTTCATTGAAGCTTACATGGAGGGTTTCTTCAATAGTCCTAGAAGTCTTGTTATATACTCTATAGGCTTTACTTCTAGTAGAGTAACCTACAAAAATTCCTTCATCCGATTTGGTTTGAAATTTATTGAATTCTCTATAGTCTTGTAATGCAATTCATTTTAGATTTGAAGAAGCATTGCAGAAATATAATAATCTGATTACATGTCAGATTCTGCATGCTCGTCCAATAAAATTTAGAAATTTGATGGAAATAAGAGATCTGTTTGAGTTTCAAGGCCTCATTAAATTCTTGCCAGTAGGAATGAAATGGAAACAATACACAAAGCTTATTGCAGCTTTTTATAGCAATCTTGTCAAGAATGGAAATTTTTTGAAAACTCAAATAAATGAACAGGAGTTTATATTGTCTCTTGAGTTAATTTTTGAAGTTTTAGGATTAAAGAATGAAGGTGTTGTTGTTACCAACAGATTTGACATGATAAGACAACTAGAATGGAACATTCAATCTTTATCAAAAATTCCATATGTATATTCTGAAATGAGATTAATGGAAAATCTGAATGTAGAGGCAAGGTTTATTGCATGCAAGTTTATTTCAGAGAGTTGGACACAATTTGGAAGTCAGCAGAAGCTGTTTATATGCAACTTATGGTCTGCTGAATAGAATTCAAATAAATTGGTTTGATGTTTTTATGTCTCAACTACAGCATATGAGTTCAAAGTTATTTTATGGTAATGCTGTATGTAGAATCCTTGCAAGCCAATTGACTTTATCCGACTGGCCCTTTGAAACTAAAGGCATGAGAGCATTTAGTGTCAAAGATTGGCAAAAATTCTAGGCCATGCATAAACCTCAATGACAACAACAACAACAACCTAATACAGACCATATACAACAACAACAACAACAAAGTTATTCAGTTCAAGCAGAACAGCAAACCCAGCTACCTCCTAACTTAGATGTAGTGTTTAACGACATCAGAAATGATATTAGGCATCTAGGAGATAAAATATGTAATGCTATAAGTGATATACTTAGGAGGGATCGATAACTGTTTTTGTTTGTTTCTGAATACAAAATGTAATGTTTGTATTACTTGTTTGATTCATTGAACAATACATTTTTCTGTAAATGTGTTCAATTATTATTCTTGTTTACAGAAATCGTTGTTGTAATTCTCTTATATATATATATATATTCTCTGCAATTATCGTTTTGATTAATGACAAAAAGGGGGAGAAATATTATAAAAAGATGATTATGATCTTAATTGCATATATATATTATAAAAGGAGATGCTATTTAAATGGTTATTGTAATCTGACAGATGATAATTAGAAAACTAATACTTATATAATTATTGACATCTGAGAGTTTTAGTTCTGAGAGGTAAAATTTACACAAACAATAGAAATAAGCTTAAGTCATAATTGATTTAATATGGTTTTGTCATCATCAAAAAGTGGGAGATTGTTGAGTATTTTTGTTTTGATGATGTGTGTTGAATGAAAATAGTCATATTTGCTCAATTACTATTGCTTGTGAAAAGAAATTAAAATCATCAATTAATACAGAAAAAGTTTACTGATATAAATACTTGTCTGTATTGGATCTGAAGTTAATAACTAGTCGTTTCGTTGCATTGATTTCTCATTTAGCTAAACGTTAAGTTAACATGTGTTTTTATTGAAAAGCATGATATGTTTTAAAGTTATACTTCTGTATCATGAACAGTGCACGTTTAGACAACTCGTTAAGTTAGAGTTTTGTTTGTATAGAGGTCACGTGAGAACTTGTTAAGTTAAAGGCTTAAAGGTTAAAATAGGTCACGTGATAACTCGTTAAGTTAGTGAGTAAAAGAAGAAACGAACTCATTAAATTAGTGTTATACACGTGGTGAAATTATAAGTTACGAATGTTGTATTGTATCATGTGAGGTGCACATGTTTAACTCGTTAAGTTAACATAACTAAACGCGTTGAGTTGCTATATTGAACACTAAGGCAACGCGTTAGGTTAGCGTTATAAACTTAAGTTGTTATTTTTGTGCGTGATAAAATTCTTATTATAAAAACATTTGTTTATTACTGAATCGGTGAGTTAAAGTTTTTCGGAGACTTATAGTCGTAACTATCTGAAAGGTAACTTAAGTCATGTTTTCAGGTCTTGACACATGTCTCACTAGTTTTATAATATAAAGAGTTTTTCGGTGACTTACATCTGTAACTATCCGAAACTTAAACTGTTTTCGGTGAGTTATCGTTTAACCTTCCGAAAAAAAGGTTAAGCTGGTTCTTTGAGTTAGCATAACACCACAGACTTAGTTCGTTGAGTTAGCTACAATACTTGTCACATGAAATGGCACATGAGGAACTCGTTATGTTAGAAACGTTAAGTTATATATATATACTTGTGTTACTCGTTTAGTTAACATTAAAGTAACGACTTCTTATTACACTAATGAAAAATCTTTGGACGAGAATGTTTATTTTGCAGGAAATTTTTCAGAGATCCAAGACTGATGATTAAAGGAAATTCGAAATATAAACGTGGGTTGGAACGTGTGTGTTTCAATGAAGGAAAAAGAAAAGACGTGGAGAAGTGGAAAACTGGTAGTGATTAAACGTGGAGGATATGCATGAAATGAAGATACAGTATAAAAGGCATAGAGTTCCCATTGATCAAATCATCCTTGCACACAAAACGAAAAATCTTTTCAATGATCAAACCATTCTTGCACACCAAAAGAAAAATCTTTTTCAGGGATCAAAAACACCTCTTCAGGCAAAATCTCTCAAGTGGAAGAAAATTCAGTGAAGCAGAAAGGTTAAATTTATGTCGCTGAAGATTTGAAGTATCAAAAGAAAGCAAATTTAGTGAAGCATAAAAAGACAAGATATTCGTCATTGAAGAATTGCTGAAGAAGAAAGAATAAGAAGAAGAAGAAGAATGATCTCAAACAGGGAGAAATGTTTTAAATTCCGTAAATTAGTTTTCTCTGTTTGTAGTTATGAAATTGTATAGATGAAATATGGTATCGAAATATAATTGCATCTACAATTCCTGAGGTGAATTGAATTGTATATTGTAATTGAAACCTTGAATAAAAATGATTTTATGAAAACAATATCTCTACTTGTTTTTGAGTATTAAAGTTTCAATTATATTTCAGAAAATATTAAAAATACACAATTCACCCCTTCTTGTGTAGCCATACGATCCTACTATTATACATAGAAAATACTATTTAGACTTATTTATAAACTTTAATAAAGCATTTATCATCAAAACAAAATTCCTAACAATCTCCCCCTTTTTTATGATGTGAAAACCTAATAAGTCAAATAATCTATTTTCTCCCCCTTTTTGACATTATAAAAAAGTAAATAAAATGTAAGGAAGAAAAACTTGCTAAGTATATATGGTTCAAAAAGAAATTTTTAAAATGCATAACTTTCATGGATAAGAATAAACTGTTTAAATAAAAACTATTTGAAACAAAAATTGTCAAAAATAAGTATATGATCATTAAATGCAGTAAACAATTTATATAATGTGATTGCTTTACATAAGTAATTTTCAGTAACAAATTACAATAAATAAATCATGCAGTACATAATTTGTATAATCACAAGCCTCTTTGTCTTTGGAAAATATTTAGCAAAGTATCTAAAATTTGTTTTGCAATTTTTGTACTTACTCTGTTGATCTGGTCAATTATTGCTTGATCTAATTCTGAATGTGAAACTTGTGACGGTTGTTGTAAAAATTCTGTATTTATGTATGTATGTATATTTGTATATGTATCTGTATGTATATTTGTATTTGTATGTATACCTTTATGTTGTTCATGTATTGTATGTTGTTGTTCTGAAAATTGTGTCGACTGTTGCTATTGTAGTTGTGACTAAGTTTGCCGATCCTATTGTTGTTGTTGATGTCGAATTACAAGTGTATCTACTTCTTGGTATTTTTGTAATTCCTTTGTAGAGAAAGATCTTAACTTTAATCTTTTTTGTGGCCAAGGTGTAATATCTATTTGACTTGCCACAATTCTCAAAAGTGTATCACCATAAAATAATTTACTCTACAAGTTTAAAATATGATAAACAAAAATATCATACTAGTTCACTTGTATATGGTTAATTAATGGATATGTAGCATAAAGATAGCATCTACCAACCTCTGCACCATGACTAAACCTCTGAAATAGTGAAGCATATAGTATTTTTGCAATGAAATGTGCTTGGCCATTTAAATCATTTATTAATCTCATTTGATTGTTGGCAGTTGGATCTTTGGCTAAACTTTTAATGTCTCATCCCAATTGATAATCCTATTTTCTTTTTGATAATTTAACTCCATTTTTCAAACCAAGTACTTAATAAAGTAATTCTGGAGTTAAATATATATCATAGTCTTGTATATTGGAAACATGAATACCTTCTTCCACTATTAAGTTTTAGTACAAACAACTTACAAGTTCTAGTATAACAAGATGGCCTAGCTGTTGTAGAAGCAAAGTCAACAAGCCTTGAAATTCAAACATTTCTCATATGTGTCATCCCTTCAAACTTAACTAGTCTTGAATATAAAACTATAAAAGTTTTATTTGTTTGAAATTTTCATAATAGGAGTTATTTCTAAACCATAACAATGTATTTTTGTCTAAATTCTGTTCAGGATTAGGTATTTTCCTATCATGATTTTCTAACCTAGGACTTGTTTTAATATTATCAGCAGCATCTATTTTTTCAGATCTTCCAAAACTGGTGGAATTTCTATCAAAGCTAGTATAAATGTCTAAAATATCTATTATTGTCATATCAATAATCTGTTGAGTTTCTGTTGTGTGATCTTCGTGAAACATATCAGTATCAACAGTGTTAGGAATTTTGTTTTGATGATATATGCTTTATTAAAGTTTTTAAATAAGTCTAAATAATATTCTCTAAGTATAATAGTTAACAGATTATCGAAAAGTTTCATTTTTATGTCGGATAAGTTAAAGTTTTTCGAAGAGTTAGATTTTTGATAGTTAAACTTTCAGAAAGTTAACGTTTCATTTTTGTCAAATAGTTTATGTTAAAAACTCATATAGTTAAGTTATTTGCACGTGTGTTTTTAATGTTTTAAGTTCTCACGTGTTTTCCATGTGCGTTCGTAATGAAAATCAAATAGTTAGATAACAGTTCGAGTTTTTATATGTATGGATAGATAAGTCTTCAAGTTTTATAAAATGACTAACGAATAGATAAGTTTGCTATGTTTAGTCACATGTTTTGCAGGTATAAAAACCCAAAGAGTTACTGTGATGCATGTGTCTTCCATCAAGTATATGTATGTGTCATTGTATATGGTTGTATTTCTTTGATAATTTGTACAGGGGCAAACTTGTCTTTTGGGTATCACCAACAGTTGCCCCTATATATGTAAGGGGTCATCCACATCCAAGGGATGACATGCCAAACCATCCCTTGATTTCATTCTCCCCCTTCTTTGTACTAGCAACCATACAGCAAGGAATCACGATAGATTGATCACCCGTGGACATACCCGTGTTGGGGAACCACGTAAATTTGTTGTTGTTTCGAATTCTCCACGTCACCCCTAGATGCTCCACGTTTATTTGATCTTTCCACACAACAACTGGTATCAGAGCCAGGTTGGACATCTCCGAGTTTGCATCTGAAGTTTCGAAGAGTTTCATCAAGGTTCAAGCCATTTCCGCAAGGGATCTCTCCATTGTTGTAACTGCCATCGTCGCCGGCGCTAGTTTGCACACTCCGACGCCAAGTCATGCGCCTTCCTCGTCCGTGCTCCGTTGCTTCTCAAATTTTGAGGACGTGTAGTAAGCTTCCTGAACTTCCTTCCTTTAAAATTTCGTGGTCAGAAGTTTCGTATTTAGAGAGATACAGTAGGAGGCATCTGGCTAGGGCACAATAGTTTTCTAGACGAGTGACTCGTTGATTGTCAAAATTTGGGCATTTTGTGATTGTGGTTTTGTGCGAATATTTGCTACTATTTTGTGCTAAGTAATGTGCTTGGCTTGTGGCTGATTGTATTTCATTGAAATTAGTACTTTCAGTAGCATATTGTTGTTGAGATATTGCTTGCTATTGTGCATCTTGCCGTAGAATTGTGTTTGTTGAAATCACATTGTATCTCGTGTGTATTGTTGGTTGTTTGTTGTTTTGAAAATATGAATACTTTAGGGTTGAAGATAGAAAAGTTTGACGGTAAGAATAGCTTCAACTTATGGCAAATTAAGATGAAAGCACTTCTAAAGCAACAAGGTATTTGGGCTCTTTTAAATAAGGAAACTACTCTGAACATAAATTCGCCAGAGTTTGAATTGCAGGAGGAGAAAGCTCACTCCACCATCTTATTGTGTTTCTCTGATGAAGTTATAATAGAAGTTGCTGATGAATCTACCTCGTTAGGTCTTTGGCAGAAACTTAAGTAATTGTATATGACTAAGTCTTTAACAAACAAACTGTTGTTAAAGCAGAGACTATTCTATTTAAAGATAATAGAAGGTGTACCTCTTAAGCAGCATTTAGATCAGCTAAATGCTATTCTGATGGAACTCAAGAATATTGGAGTAATCATAGAAGATGAAGATGCAGCTCTTATCTTGCTTTGTTCACTCCCATTGAGTTATGAAAACTTTGTTCAGTCTTGTGTAGTTGGAAGGGATTCAATTACATTGGAAGAAGTGAGGTCCAACCTTCATTTCAAGGAGCTTAGGCACATGGTGCACGGTAGAAACGAGGCAAGTGGTGTTGGCCTCTCAACTCAGCAGCAAGAGAATAGGGGAAAAAGCCAGAGACAAGGTGGAGGGAAGAATAGAAGCAAAAACAAGTCGAAGGGCAAGTACTCTAGGGATACTTGCCATTACTATAAGGAGAAAGGACACTGGAAATCACATTGTCCCAAGCTTATGAACAAAGGAAAGGCTGCTATGGTAGAAACCAGTTCTACGTCAAGTGATGACTTTTCTCTTACATTTTGTTGTAGTGCCTATTCTGATGATCAGTGGATTATGGACTTAGGAGCTTCACATCATATGACTCCTACTAGGGAGTATTTTGACACCTACGAGCAGGTGGAGGGTGGTCAAATGACTTTGGCCAATGATGATGTGTGTTCTAGAGTTGGTGTGGGCACTATAAAATTTAAACGGCATGATGGCACAGTTAGAATTCTGGAAGACATTTGGCATGTCCCAAAGCTTGGAAAAAGTTTGATCTCACTGATGGCCCTTGATGCTAAGGGTTATAGATATACAGGTGGTGAGGGGAAGATCATCATACTGAAAGGCTCGTTAGTTGTTATGAAGGGAACCAAATTTGGTCCCTTATACATTTTGCAGGGCACTCCAATTGTTGGTGCAGCTACATCAGCTATATCTAATCAACAGGATTTTTCTGTCATGTGGCACTCAAAGATGGGTCATTTGGGGCAGAAAGGAATGCAGAAACTGAGTAGTCTAGGTAAGTTTGATAGGCACAAGGTTGCTTGTATTGACATGTGCAAGCATTGTCTCTTTGGCAAACAGAAAAGAGTCATTTGCACGTAGTCAGCATAGCTCCAAGGGAGTTCTTGATTATATTCATGCTGATTGTTGGGGGCCTTCACATCAGCCTTCTATTGTAGATTCCAGATATTTTCTTTCTATCATTGATTGTCATTCAAGGATGAACTGAGTTTTCTTTTTGATACACAAAAGTGAAGCTTTTTCTTGCTTCAAGCATTGGAAGAAGCAGGTAGAAAACCAAACAGACAGAAAGGTAAAATATCTTAGAACTGATAATGGTCTTGAGTTTTGTTCTCAAAAATTTGATAACTTTTGTAAAGATGAAGGCATTACACGGCATAACACTATCAAGTATACTCGTCAGCAAAATGGAGTGGCTGAAAGATTGAATAGAACACTCCTAGAAAAGGCACGTTGTATGCTGTCTCATGTAAGTTTGAGTAAGAAGTTTTGGGCAGAGGCTGTTAACACAGCTTCCTATCTGGTGAACAGGTCCCCTTCTAGTGCCTTAGATGGGAAGATACCTCTTGAGGTATGGTTGAAAATATCTGCTGGTTATTCAAAGCTCAGAATTTTCGAGTGTCCAGCTTACTATCATGTGAACAATGGCAAGCTGGAACCACATGCCAAGAAAGGCATATTTGTGGGCTATGGTATTGGTGTAAAGGGATACAAGATATATGATATTGAATCTCACAAAGTAATATATAACTGTGATGTTACTTTTGATGAGAATTCTTTTTTGCAGGCAACAGATAAACTAGCAGGTGAAACACCAGAAATTGAGCACACCCTTCCTGAATAGATGGAGATAGATGACGCACAGCAGCCGCCTATCACTGATCAAGTTGAAATTAGAGAAATCTCATCTGAAACTCAGGAAAATGAAGTTGAGGAGGAAGAGGTGGAGCAACCACCACCAAGAACCATTGGCAAAGATTGTCCTAGAAGAGACGTTAGACCTCCGATTAGATATGGCTATGACAGTTTGGTTGCTTTTGCCTTACAGGTAGAAGTTGAGGTGGAGGATTCTATTGATCCACCTATATTTGAAGCTGCAATGAAAGATTCAGAAGCTGGTCTTTGGATGTCTGCTATGGAAAAGGAACTCCAATCTCTCCATAAGAACAAGACTTGGGAACTGGTGAAACGTCTAAAGAACACAAATATTGTTGGTTGCAAATGGGTCTATAAGATGAAGATTGGGACTCAAGGCAATGTAAGTGTGCAGCACAAGGCAAGATTAGTCGCCAAAGGTTATTCACAGCGAGAAGGAGTTGACTTCAATGAGGTATTTGCGCTTGTACGTCATACATCTATTAGAATTTTGTTATCCATTGCTGCAACATAGAATTTAGAATTGGAACAACTAGATGTAAAGACGGCCTTCTTGCATGGTGAGTTGAAAGAAAATATTTGGATGGAACAACCAACAGGGTTTGTAGTGAAAGGTAAATCTGATTGGGTGTGCAAATTAAATAAGTCCTTGTATCAACTTAAACAATCACCACGCCAATGGTACAAAAGGTTTGATGCCTTTATAGTTAAAGTTGGTTTTAGACGTAGTAACTATGATTCATGTGTATATGTTAAAACTCTTAATAAGAGTACACATGTTTATTTGTTATTGTATGTTGATGATATTCTTATAGCTGCGAAGAATATCGAAGTGATACAGGAGCTGAAGGACACATTAAAATCAGAATTTGATATAAAGGATCTTGGTCTAGCTAGCAGAATTCTTGGAATGGAGATTAGGCGTGAAAGAAATTCTGGTAAGCTATTTTTGAATCACTAGAAGTATATTGAGAAGATCCTTAGAATATTTGGTATGGCTTCATGCAAAGCCATTAGCATGCCTTATGACAGAAATGTCAAATTGTCATCTGCGATGTGTCCACAAACTGATTCTGAAAAGCTTGATATGCAGCGGGTTCCTTATGCACAGGCAGTTGGAAGTCTTATGTATGCTATGGTATGCACTAGGCCTAATCTGGCATATCCTTTCAGTGTTGTTAGTAGGTTCATGTCCAATCCGGGCAGGGACCATTGAAAAGCAGTTAAAAGGATATACAGATATTTGAAAGGAACTCCAGGTGTTGGCTTGATGTATGCAGGAGATCAGGGTTGCACTATGGGTAGTTATACAGACTCAAACTATGCAGGTGATGTTGACAGAAGGAGATCATTATCTAGTTATGTCTTTACATTTGCAGGTTCTATTGTGAGTTGGAAATCAACTCTTCAGCCTACGGTATCTCTGTCCACAACTGAGGCTGAATATGTAGCTATGATAGAAGTTGTAAAGGAAGGGATTTGGTTGAAAGGCTTACTTGGAGACTTTGGTTGGCGCATTGATAAAGCTGATATCTTCTATGATAGTCTTAGCGCCATTTGTCTCTCTAAAGATAATGTCTTTCATGATAGAACTAAACATATTGATGTTAAGTATCACTTCCTCAAGAATGAAGATAGGATAAAGATTATGAAGGTCAACAAAAAGGACAACCCGACTGATATGTTTACAAAGGGCGTTATTGAAAGCAAGTTCAAGCATTGCTTGGACTTACTCAACGTCTATTGCTGCTGCTGACCCAAGTTGGGTCTTGGTGATCCATCACTTGTTCATGGTGAAGATTGATGAAAGACAAGGTGGAGATTTGTGATGCGTGTGTCTTCCATCAAGTATATATATGTGTCATTGTATATGGTTGTATTTCTTTGATAATTTGTACAGGGGCAAACTTGTCTTTTGGGTATCACCAACCGTTTCCCCTATATATGTAAGGGGTGATCCACGTCCAAGGGATGCTATGTCAAACCATCCCTTGATTTCATTCTCCTCCTTCTTTGTACCAGCAACCATACAGCAAAGAATCACAATAGATTGATCACCCGTGGACGTACCCGTGTTGGGGAACCACGTAAATTTGTTGTTGTTCCAAATTCTCCACTCGCAATCCTCTCTTCCATGTAGATCTCTTCTCCATGCCACCCCTAGATGCTCCACGTTTGTTTGATCTTTCTACACAACAGTTACAGATAAGTGTTTGAGTTTTTACAAGACTTAAAGGATAAATGTTTGACTAAATCGAAGACTTAGAAGATATTCTACAAGACTCCAGGAAGATAAAGTCTTAGTGAATCTATGAGTGAAGATCATGGAAATTCAAAATGATAGTGGAGAAAGTGGAAACTCAAAAAGATTGTAATTTGGATTAAAGAAAAAATTAGTACGTGGATTATGGATTATGAATTAAGTGGATGAGCATGCTGAACGTGAAGACATAGTTCGACTACTAATAGAGAGTACGAGCTACATTACAAGAAAGGATCCCTATCTCAAAAACCAAGTCTGAATATTCAATTTGGATCCCTAACTGAAAAGTTAAGTTTGAATATTCATATTCCAAAAAGAAAAATTCTCCAACATCAGAAGAAGTTCGAAATTTCAAGCAATTTCAGAAAAGTAGCTGCAAACGTAAGAAGTCTGGAAATTCGACAACTGGAGAAGAAGAGACATAGAAGTTAAGCAAAGAGAAGGAAAGAAGCTGTGTGCATAAAGATCAAGTTTTATACAATTCGAAATTAGTTTTAAATAAGAGCTTCATTTTTCAATTTGAATTGTATATCGAACATTACTGTATCAAAACTGTCAAGAAGGGAATTAAGCTGAAAAGATATTGTAAATTCTATCTTTAAACAAAGAATAGAATTTCATTTACAAGTGTTTTGTGCTTTTATTTTATCCGCTGGTATTTTAATTACTAAAGACACAATTCACCCCCCTCTTGTGATACAAACGATCTTACAACTGGTATCAGAGCATTTTATCTTAATTAAGAGCTTTTATTTCTCTATTTAGGAATTGATTTTTCTTATCATTTACTTAGGATCATCTGTTTAAAATAGATAATATTGAAATCTTAGTCATAACTAAGGGACAGACCACTAATCGTCCTCCTATGTTCGAAGGTAGCAATTATGGATACTGGAAATATAGGATGAAAGTATTCTTTCAGTCAATCGATTTCAAACTATGGCATATAATTAGCAATCCTACAGTGTTAGTTAGGACTCCATATGATACTTGGATTTTTGATGAAAAGGAGCGTATGACACTGAATGTTAAAGGTTTAAACTGAAAGGACCTCTAGATTTTGATAATGCAAAAATCAATGTAAGGTTTTGAATTGTATTTATCAGGTTTAGTCCGTACAGCAAAAAGATCAGAAATACAAAATGGAAGCTTAAAGGACTTGTCGAAGAGTTAGATAACTATCCGAGTTTTCTTTTTGGAGAGTTAGATAACTATTCAAGTTTTTTGGTGAGTTACAGGTATAACTTTTCGAAACTTAAGTCATCCTATTACGCACATGCAGAATGGAGAAGCCGGTAGTCAAAAGCTTAAAGGAAAAATCGGAGAGTTAGATAACTATCCGAAATCTCAAAGAGAGTTTCGGTGAGTTATAGTTTAACTATCCAAAACTTAAGTCACTGAATTTCCCACGTGTAGAATTCCAAACAGAAGTTCATATAAGATTTTGGAGAGTTAGAAAGATAACTATTCGAACATTCAAGAGAGTTTCGGTGAGTTACAGTTTAACTATTTGAAACTTAAGTCATTGAATTTCCCACGTGCAGAATTCTAGAGAGAAGCTCAAATAAGTTTTCGGAGAGTTAGAAAGATAACTATCTTAAATCCTGAAGCGTTTCGGTGAGTTGCAGGGAAAACTATCCAAAACTTAAGTCAGTCTTTTATGCACGTGCTAAATTAAAGCAATCAGGAAGTTAACGGAGGGTTACTGTAGCCAACTATCCGATAGTTAAATAACTGTTCGGTAACTTACAGTTATAAGTATCCGATTAAATGACAGCGCGCAGTATATATTCTGGAATCCTATATGGTAGAAAGGTTTAAGTAATCTTTTGGTGAGTTACAGATATTCTTTGGAGAGTTACACAGCTAACTATCCGAAAGGTTAAGAAAATCGGAAGGACATCTTGAAATAACTTTCTGAACGGTAACTTACCGTATTTGGGACTGAAGTCTAATCAAGTACAGTAGAATACATCCGTTGGAAGAAAATATGATTGTTACACATGTTTGATATATATACAAGATACAGACAACGGATTTAGATAGCTTTTGCTCATATACATACTTACACCAAGCTCAACAGAAGAAAAGCTTTAGAGATCAAATCATCTTCAACGTTTATAGACTGAATTTCAGAAGCTCATCATGCACTCATCTCTGTTGCTCACAAGCTAGTGTTTACTGAAGTACATAGATCAAAACTTCAGAGAAAGGATTGATTGAAGCTTCAACAAGGAAGCTCAAGTGAATGGCTGGTTGGTTCTTGCTTAAACCTTAAAGTAAGTGATTGTAAGTTTGCAAGAGTTTAGTGAAGCCCAAGTATCCCTTGGGGGTGGACTAGCCGTTAGTGGTGAACCACCTAAAAATCTTTGTGTGAATTCTTTTATCGTGTGCTTGCTATCTCTTTACATTAAACTACTTCTAAAAGGTTAAGAAATGAATTATTACCATTAGGATGATTTAAGATCCTAACAATTGGTATCAGAGCAAGGTTGATCTCGTTAGTAGATTTAACCATCTGAGATCATGGCTTTCCATACTACAAAGGGTCAGAATATTCATCGACCTCCCCTCTTTGATGGTAGCAATTATAGCTATCGGAAAAATAGGATGGAGTGCTTTCTCAGGAGTACAGATGTGAAACTTTAGAGAATGGTTGTACATGGTACACCAACTCCAATCAGTCATGAAAGTGACTGGACTGAGGAGGATGAAAGAATCATCCAGATTGATGCTCGTGGGCTTAATTCCATTTAATGTGCACTAACTGGTGAACAGTATAATAAAATATCTGCTTGTAAATTCTCCCATGAAGCTTGGAAGATCCTTCAAATTACATATGAAGGAACCAACCAAGTTAAAGATACTAAAATCAGTATTTTGTTAAGAAAATATGAATTATTCAAAATGCTTGAAAAAGAAAGTATCACTGAAATGTTTTCTAGATTCACAGAAATTGTGAATGAACTAAGAGGCCTTGGGAGGAGTTTTTCTAATCGTGAACAGGTACAAAAGATCCTAAGGAACTTGACAGTCGAATGGAAGCAAAAGTCTACTTCCATACAGGATTCAAATGATCTGAATAACTATTCAGTTGAAGATCTGTTGGGAAACCTTCTAGCCCATGAAGTCCAAATGATGGAATGGAAAGGAGTCACTGAAAGAAAAGCAGAGAAAAAGAAAGAACTAGCTTTTCCCTCAATAGAAGATCAACTAAGCTTGGATGAGGATGAAGTATTACTGCTGGCCAAGAACTTCAGAAGGATGATGAGACAAGGAGGCAAAGCCTGCTCCTCAAAACCAAAAGTCCCTACATGCTACAAGTGCAAGAAACTGGGACACATTCAACTTTACTATCCTTTTCAACAGGAGGAGGACAAACAGAAATGGAAAAGGAAGAATAAGAAGAAAATGACCTTGAAAGCCACTTGGGATGATAGTAGTTCATCTAGCAGCTCATCAGACTCAGATGAGGAGGCATCTGCAAACGTGTGCTTTGCTGCATAAGAGGTATGCTCTACATCTCCCTATTGCTCAGAAAAAGAAAATGATGATGTAGATATAGATAGTCTTCTCTGTACAGTAGATAACTTATATGTAAAATGTAAGAAGTACAAGAAAGAATTAAAGAGTTTAAATTCCTATCTAGAAGATGTTTTTGTTGAATTAGAAAAAGCCCTAGTTGATAATAGGGAATTAAAAACTAAAATGGATAGCTATAGTTGTAAAAATTTTGATCTGAAAGAAGAAAATAAAAATCTGTTATCTGAAGTTACTGATTTAAAGAAAACTGTATGTAAATTTACTAAGGGTGAAAATAGTTTAAACAAAATCATAGGATCTCAAAGAATAGGAAGAAGTAAAATTGGCCTAAGGTATGCTGTACCATAGGAAACCTCTTACTGTGGTGGAAAAATTAGATCTTACAAAGATGGCACAACTATGTTTGTCATTAAGAAGAGATCTATGTCTATATGGCTACCAAAAGGCAACAGGTTTAGTATACAGAGGACTAACAGTGATGGACCCAAGAAGATATGGGTACCAAAAGTCTTAATTTCAACATGACTTGCAGGACTACATGGACAAGAAAGCTCAAACGTCCAAGTGGATCATTGATAGTGGTTGCTCAAAGCATATGACAGGTAAGAAAAGACTTCTGGAATCTGTTAAATCAATAAATTCAGGATATGTTAAGTTTGGTAACAATGAAAAATGTAGAATTACTGCCATAGGAAATGTTGCATCTGAAAATGGAAAAATAGAAAATGTCTTACATGTAAATGGTTTAAAACAGAATCTGCTAAGTGTAGGCCAATTATATGACAAAGGTTACAATATACTTTTTACTGCAGAAAACTGTTTTATATTACAACAGGATACACATAAAATCAAATTTACTAGATATAGAAATAATTCAATTTATACTTTGGAATTTCCATGTGATATTATATCTAGTGATGCATGCTTAGTTGCTTCTAATGAAGATAAATGGTTATGACATAAAAGATTAAATCATGCAAACATGAGACTTATAAGAAAATTGACCAAACATGAGGTGTAGTGACTAAGCTCAAATTCAAGAGAGATAAATTGGATAGTGACTGTACAATTAGAAAATAAAAGAAATCAGCACACAAGAGTATTGAAGACATTGCCACACGTCAACCATTGGATCTATTGCATATGGGCCTGTTTGGTCCTACACAGACACTCAGTTTAGGAGGAAGAAAATACACCTTAGTGGTAGTTGACGATTATAGAAGATTCACTTAGATTATTTTCTTAACACACAAGAATGAAGCCTGTGATGAATTCAAACATCTCTATATTAGAATTCAAAATGAAAAAGAATCAATTGTGAAGAAGATCAAAAGTGATCATAGAGGTGAATTTGAAAATTCAGAATTTGAAGAATTATACAATTCTTTTGGCATACTGCATGAATTCTCATGTCTAAGAACTCTTGCTCAGAATGGAGTTGTAGAGAGGAAGAATAGATCAGTACAAGAAATGGCAAGGACAATTCCTAATGCATCTGATCTACCAAAGTCTTTATGGGCTGAAGTTGTAAATACTGCATGTTATTCTATAAACAGAACTCACCTTAGACCTATCCTACATAAGACACCTTTTGAACTACCAAATGTTGGATATTTTAAGGTCTTTGGATCAAGATGTTTTGTGCTTAATACTAAGGATCAAAAGGACAAATTTGATGCAAAATCTGATCCTACTCTACTTGTTGGATACTCTTTAAGAAGCAAGGCCTACAATGTCTATTTTGAACATGAAAGAAGAGTAGAAGAGTCAATAAACATATTCTTTGATGAAGACATGGTAGAAAAATTGAAGAGGCTAACAATAGATAGTGAAAGTGAAAGTGAATTAATAAATCAGAAAATTCCTCAGAAAAAGGATAGTTCAACACTGCCTATACCTATTGAGATAGAAAAAGCATGGAAGACAAAGTCTAAACATCCCATTGGATAAATTATTGGGAATATAAATCAAGGTGTTCAAACAAGAAGTAAAATTCAAAATATTTGTAATTATTGTGCTTTTGTGTTTGAACTTGAACCTTCAACAGTTGAAGGTGCCTGCAATGATGAATACTGGATCATGGCCATGCAAGAGGAACTAAATCAGTTCAAGAAAAATGAAGTCTGGAACTTGATTGAAAGGCCCATCAAAAAATCAATTATTGGTACTAAATGGGTGTTTAAGAACAAACTTGATAATAATGGTAGTATTATCAGAAATAAAGCTAGACTTGTTACATAGGGATACAACCAACAGGAAGGAATCGACTATGAAGAAACTTTTGCACTTGTTACAAGACTTGAAGCAATTAGAATGTTACTTGCCTTTGCAAGCAGTATGAAAATCAAGCTTTATCAGATGGATGTTAAAAGTGCATTTCTTAATGACATTCTGCAAGAAGAAGTATATGTAGAACAGTCACTAGGTTTTGAAGATGAAAAAAATCCAAACCATGTATACAAACTGAATAAAGCTCTCTATGGTTTGAAGCAAGCACCACGTGCATGGTATGATAAACTGAAGAGTTTCCTTCTTAAGAATCAGTTTAACATAGGAACTACAGACAACACCTTATTCATCAAATCTGAAACTTCTCATACGTTGATTATTCAAATCTACATGGATGATATCATTTTTGGTGCCACACATGAGAAACTATGTCATGATTTTCAAATCTAAATGAAGAATGAATTTGAGATGAGTCTTATGGGAGAATTAAAATTCTTTCTAGGATTACAAATTCATCAACTTCAGCATGGCATTTTCCTAAATCAAGAAAAATTTTGCAAAGAGATTCTCTTCAAATTTAGCATGGATAAATCCAAAGCAGTACGTACTCCCATGAGCTCAAATGAAAAACTTTATAAGGACATTTTTGGCATTCTAGTAGATCAAAAGAAATATAGAGGCACGATTGGATTACTTCTGTATCTAACAGCCAGTAAATCATATATAATGTTTAGTGTTTGTGCCTGTGCAAGATATCAAGCCTCTCCAAAAGCAACACACTTAAAAGCAGTTAAACGTATATTTAAATATCTACAGGGTACCAAAGACTTTGGCTTATTTTATTCTTCACAGAATCAATTGATATTAGCAGGATACAGTAATGCAGATTATGTAGGATGCAAATCAGATCGAAAAAGCACCAGTGGGACATGTCAGTTGCTTGGTCATTCACTTGTTTCTTGGTTCAGCAGGAAACAAAACTCTAAAGCTCTATCCACCACTGAAGCTGAATATATGGTAGCAGGCCTATGTTGTGCACAGATCTTTTGGATGCAACAAACTCTAGTAGATTATAAGCTAAATTTTCAGAATACCATTATTTACTGTGATAGCATGCCATCAATCTCTCCAAAAATACAGTTCTACACTCTAGAGCAAAACATATCGAGATTAGGCACCACTTTTTAAGAGACCATGTTGAAAAAGGTCTTATTTGCTTAGAATATGTCTCTACTAAAGAACAACTTGTAGATATCTTCACCAAACCATTATCTGAAGCTGCATTTAATCATATTAGACGAAATTTAGGGATTTGTTCTTTATATGATTTATAATTTCATATCTCTACTCTCCAAGCTCACAACTAGGAGCTTGTTCTACTAACATCTCTATTTTGCACCAACTTAGACGTTTTGATACTCAACTATAATTGCTCCACCAACTCAGTATTTGACTTCTCACTTCTTTTTGACAATTGGCAAAGAAGGGGGAGAAATATCATATTTTGGTAAGCAAAGCTGTAGTAAAGTAAGGGGAGAAATATCTCTGTATTCCTCATGTGTTTTTCTTGTATAGATATATAGGGAGAGAAATACATGTAATACATTGTAAGGTTTTGCCATTATCAAAAAAGGGGAGATTGAAAGGACCTCTAGATTTTGATAATGCAAAAATTAATGTAAGGTTTTGAATTGTATTTATCAAGTATAGTTAGTACAGCAAAAAGATCAGAAATATAGAATGGATGCTTAAAGGACTTGTCGGAGAGTTAGATAACTATCCTAGTTTTCTTTTCGGAGAGTTAGACAACTATTCGAGTTTTTCGGTGAGTTACAAGTATAACTTTCTAGAACTTAAGTCATCCTATTATGCACGTGCAGAATGGAGAAGTCAGCAATCAAAAGCTTAAAGGAAAAATCGAAGAGTTAGATAACTATCTGAAATCTCAAAGAGAGTTTCGGTGAGTTACAGTTTAACTATTCGAAACTTAAGTCACGGAACTTAAGTCATCCTATTACGCACGTGCAGAATGGAGAAGCTGGCAGTCAAAAGCTTAAAGGAAAAATCGGAGAGTTAGATAACTATCTGAAATCTCAAAGAGAGTTTCAGTGAGTTATAGTTTAACTATCCGAAACTTAAGTCACTGAATTTTCCACGTGTAGAATTCCAGACAGAAGTTCATATAAGATTTTGGAGAGTTACAAAGATAACTATTTGTGATGCGTGTGCTTTCCATCAAGTATATGTATGTGTCTTTATATATGGTTGTATTTCTTTGATAATTTGTATAGGCAAACTTGTCTTTTTGTGTATCACCAACTATTGCCCCTATATATGTAAGGGGTCATCCACGTCCAAGGGATGTCATGCCAAACCATCCCTTGATTTTGTTCTCCCCCTTCTTTATACTAGCAACCATACAGCAAGGAATCACGATAGATTGATCACCCGTGGATGTACTTGTGTTAAGGAACCACGTAAATTTGTTATTCTTTGAATTCTCCACTCACAATCCTCTCTTCCACGCAGATCTCTTCTTCACGCCACCCCTAGATGCTCCACGTTTGTTTGATCTTTCCGCACAACAACTGGTATCAGAGTGAGGTTTGACATCTCCGGGTTTGCATCTGAAGTTTCGAAGAGTTTCATCAAGGTTCAAGCCATTTCTGCAAGGGATCTCTCCATTGTTGTAACTACCGTCGTCGTCGGCGTCAGTCTGCACACTTCGACGCCAAGTTGTGCGCCTTCCTATTCCATGCTCCATTCCATCTTAAATTTTGAGGACGTGTAGCAAGCTTTCTGAAATTCCTTCTTTTAAAATTTTGAAGAGATTGATCAAGGTTCAAGCCATTTCCGCAAGGATATCCCCCATTGCCGTAACTGCCATCGTCGCGGCGCCAGTCTGCACACTCCGACGCCAAGTTGTGCGCCTGCCACGTCCGTGCTCTGTTGTGTCTCAAATTTTGAGGACGTGTGTTAAGCTTCATGAAATTTGTTCCTTTAAACTTTCATGGTCAGAAGTTTTGTATTCAGAGAGATACACCAGGAGACATCTAGCAAGGGCACAGCAATTTTCTAGACGAGTGACTCTTTGATTGTCGGATTTTGGGCATTTAGTGATTGTGGTTTTGTGCTTGGTTTGTGCGAGTATTTGCTATTGTTTTGTGATAAGTAGTGTGCTTGGCTTGTGGCTGATTGCATTTTGTTGAAATCAGTAGTTTCAACAGTATATTGTTGTTGAGATATTGCTTGCTATTGTGTACCTTGCCGCAGAATTGTGTTTGTTGAAATCACATTGTATCTCGTGTGTATTGCTGGTTGTTTGTTGTTTTGAAAACATGAATACTTCGGGGTTGAAGATAGAAAAGTTTGATGGTAAGAATAGCTTCAGCTTATGGCAAATTAAGATGAAATCACTTCTAAAGCAACAAGGTATTTGGGCTCCTTTAAATAAGGAAACTACTCTGAATAGAAATTCGCCAGAGTTTGAATTGCAGGAGGAGAAAGCTCACTCCACCATCTTGTTGTGTTTGTCTGATGAAGTTATAATAGAAGTTGCTGATGAAACTACCTCGTTAGGTCTTTGGCAGAAACTTGAGTCATTGTATATGACTAAGTCTTTAACAAACAAATTGTTGTTAAAGTAGAGACTGTTCTCTTTAAAGATGATAGAAGGTGTACCTCTTAAGTAGCATTTAAATCAGCTAAATGCTATTCTGATGGAACTCAAGAATATTGGAGTAATCATAGAAGATGAAGATGCAGCTCTTATCTTGCTTTGTTCACTCCCATTGAGTTATGAAAACTTTGTTCAGTCTTGTGTAGTTGGAAGAGATTCAATTACACTAGAAGAAGTGAGGTCCAGCCTTCATTCTAAGGAGCTCAGGCACATGGTGCATAGTAGAAACGAGGCAAGTGGTGTTGGCCTCTTAGCACAGTAGCAAGAGAACAAGGGAACAAGCTAGAGACAAGGTG
Source organism: Cymodocea nodosa (assembly GCA_036874045.1). Lineage (NCBI taxonomy): Eukaryota > Viridiplantae > Streptophyta > Magnoliopsida > Alismatales > Cymodoceaceae > Cymodocea > Cymodocea nodosa. The sequence continues at coordinate 3,149,265 of CM072345.1, forward strand.
GAGGGAAGAATAGAAGTAGAAGCAAGTCGAAGGGCAAGTACTCTAGGGATACTTGCCATTACTGTAAGGAGAAAAGACACTGGAAATCACATTGTCCCAAGCTTATGAACAAAGGAAAGGCTGCTGTGGCAGTAACTAGTTCTGCGTCAGGTGATGACTTTTCTCTTACAGTTTGTTGCAGTGCCTATTCTGATGATTAGTAGATTATAGACTCAGGAGCTTCACATCATATGACTCCTACTAGGGAGTATTTTGACACCTACGAGCAGGTGGAGGGTGGTCAAGTGACTTTGGCCAATGATGATGTGTGTTCTAGAGTTGGTGTGGGCACTATAAAATTTAAACTACATGATGGCACAGTTAGAATTCTGGAGGACGTTTGGCACGTCCCAAAGCTTGGAAAAAGTCTGATTTCATTGATGGCCCTTGATGCTAAGGGTTATAGATATACAAGTGGTGAGGGGAAGATCAGCATACTGAAAGGCTTGTTAGTTGTTATGAAGGAAACCAAATCTGGTCCCTTATACATTTTGCAGGGCACTCCAATTGTTAGCGTAGCTACATCAGCTATATCTGGTCAGTAGGATTTTTCTGTCATGTAGCACTCAAGGATGGGTCATTTGGGGCAGAAAGGAATGCAGAAATTGAGTAGTCTGGGCAAGTTTGATGGGCACAAGGTTGCTTGTATTGACATGTGCAAGCATTGTGTCTTTGGCAAACAGAAAAGAGTGTCATTTGCACGTAGTCAACATAGCTCCAAGGGAGTTCTTGATTATATTCATGCTGATTGTTGGGGGCCTTCACGCCAGCCTTCTATTGCAGGTTCCAGATATTTTCTTTCGATCATTGACTGTCATTCAAGGATGAACTGGGTTTTCTTTTTGACACACAAAAGTGAAGCTTTTTCTTGCTTCAAGCATTGGAAGAAGCAAGTAGAAAACCAAAAAGACAGAAAGGTAAAATATCTTAGAACTGATAATGGTCTTGAGTTTTGTTTTCAAAAATTTGATAACTTTTATAAAGATGAAGGCATTACACAGTATAACACTATCAGGTATACCCCTCAGCAAAATGAAGTGGCTGAAAGATTGAATAGAACACTCCTAGGAAAGGCACGTTGTATGTTGTCTCATGTAGGTTTGAGCAAGAACTTTTGGGCAGAGGCTGTTAACATACCTTTCTATCTGGTGAACAAGTCCCCTTCTAGTGCCTTAAATGGGAAGATACCTCTTGAGGTATGGTTGAAAAGATCTACTAGTTATTCAAAACTCAGAATTTTCGAGTGTCCAGCTTACTATCAAATGAACAATGGCAAGCTGGAAATACATGCCAAGAAAGGCATATTTGTGGGCTATGGTGTTGGTGTAAAGGGATACAAGATATATGATATTGAATCTCACAAAGTAATATATAGCTGTGATGTTACTTTTGATGAGAATTCTCTTTTGAAAGCAATAGATAAACTAGCAGGTGAAACACCAGAAATTGAGCACACCCTTCCTGAACAGATGGAGATAGATGACGCACAGCAGCCGCCTATCACTAATCAAGTTGAAATTAGAGAAATCTCATCTGAAACTCAGGAAAATGAAGTTGAGGAGGAAGAGGTGGAGAGACTACCACCAAGAACCATTGGCAAAGATTGTCCTAGAAGAGATGTTAGACCTCCGATTAGATATGGCTACGATAGTTTGGTTGCTTTTGCCGTATAAGTAGCAGTTGAGGTGGAGGATTTTGTGGATCCACCTACATATGAAGCTACAATGAAAGATTTAGAAGCTGGTCTTTGGATGTCTGCTATGGAGGAGGAACTCCAATCTCTCTATAAGAACAGGACTTGGGAACTGGTGAAACGTCCAAAGAACACAAATATTGTTGGTTGCAAATGGGTCTATAAGAAGAAGATTGACACTCAAGGCAACACAAGTGTACAGCACAAGGCAAGATTAGTCGCCAAAGGTTATTCACAGCGAGAAAAAGTTGACTTCAATGAGGTATTTGCTCCTGTTGTACGTCATACATCTATTAGAATTTTGTTATCCATTGCTGCAACATAGAATTTAGAATTGGAACAACTAGATGTAAAGATGGCCTTCTTGCATGGTGAGTTGGAAGAAAATATTTGGATGGAACAACCAATAGCGTTTGTTGTGAAAGGTAAATCTAATTGGGTGTGCAAATTAAATAAGTCCTTGTATCGACTTAAATAGTCACCATGCCAATGGTACAAAAGGTTTGATGCCTTTATAGTTAAAGTTGGTTTTAGATGCAGTAACTATGATTCATGTGTATATGTTAAAACTCTTGATAAGAGTACACATGTTTATTTGTTATTGTATGTTGATGATATTCTTATAGCTGCGAAGAATATCGAAGTGATACAGGAGCTGAAGGACACATTAAAATCAGAATTTGATATAAAGGATCTTTGTCCAGCTAGCAGAATTTTGAAATGGAGATTAGGCGTGAAAGAAATTCTAGTAAGCTGTTTTTGAATCAATAGAAGTATATTGAGAAGATCCTTAGCAGATTTGGTATGGCTTCATGCAAAACCATTAGCACGCCTTATGATAGAAATGTCAAATATTCATCTGCGATGTGTCCACAAACTGATTCTGAAAAACTTGATATGCAACGAGTTCCTTATGCATAGGCAGTTGGAAGTTTTATGTATGCTATGGTATGCACTAGGCCTGATCTGGCATATCCTTTGAGTGTTGTTAGTAGGTTCATGTCCAATCTAGGCAGGGAACATTGGAAAGCAGTTAAAAGGATATTTAGATATTTCAAAGGAACTCCAGGTGTTGGCTTGATGTATGCAGCAGATCAGGGTTGTACTATGGCTAGTTATATAGACTCAGACTATGCAGGTGTTGTTGACAGAAGGAGATCATTATCTGGTTATGTCTTTACATTTGCAGGTTCTATTGTGAGTTGGAAATCAACTCTTTAGCCTACGGTATCTCTGTCCACAATTGAGGCTGAATATGTGGCTATGACAGAAGCTGCAAAGGAAGGGATTTGGTTGAAAGGCTTACTTGGAGACTTTGGTTGGCACATTGATAAAGTTGATATCTTCTGTAATAGTCTTAGCGCTATTTGTCTCTCCAAAGATAATGCATTTCATGATAGAACTAAACATATTGATGTTAAGTATCACTTCCTCAGGAATGAAGACAGGACAAAGATTATGAAGGTCAACACAAAGGACAATCCGGCTGATATGTTTACAAAGGGCGTTGTTGAAAGCAAGTTCAAGCATTACTTGGACTTACTCAACGTCTATTGGTGCTACTGACCCAAGTTGGGTCTTGGTGATCCATCACCTATTCATGGTGAAGATTGATGAAAGACAAGGTGGAGATTTGTGATGTGTGTGTCTTCCATCAAGTATATGTATGTGTTTTTATATATGATTGTATTTCTTTGATAATTTGTACATGGGCAAATTTATCTTTTTGTGTATCACCAACCGTTGACCCTATATATGTAAGGGGTCATCCACGTCCAAGGGATGCCATGCCAAACCATCCCTTGATTTTGTTCTCCTCCTTCTTTATACCAACAACCATACAGTAAGGAATCACGATAGATTGATCACCCGTGGATGTACCTGTGTTGGGGAACCACGTAAATTTGTTGTTCTTCAAATTCTCCACTCGGAATCCTTTCTTCCATGCAGATCTCTTCTTCACGCCACTCCTAGATGCTCCATGTTTGTTAGATCTTTCCGCACAACACTATCCGAACATTCAAGAGTGTTTTGATGAGTTACAGTTTAACTATCTGAAACTTAAGTCATTGAATTTCCCACGTGTAGAATTTCAGAGAGAAGCTCAAATAAGTTTTTGGAGAGTTAGAAAGATAACTATCCGAAATCCTAAAGAGTTTCGGTGAGTTACAGGGATAACCATCTGAAACTTAAGTAAGTCTTTTATGCCCGTGCTAAATTAAAGCAATCGAAAAGTTAACAGAGGGTTACTGTAGCCAACTATCCGACCAATAAGTTACAGTTATAGGTATCTAATTGAATGACAACTTGTAGTATATATTCTGGAATCCTACATGGCAGGAAGGTTTAAGTGATCTTTCGGTGAGTTACAGATATTCTTCGGAGAGTTACACAGCTAACTATCCGAAAGGTTACTGTAGCCAACTATCTGACAATTAAATAACTATTCGGTAAGTTACAGTTATAGGTATCCGATTGAATGACACCTCGCAGTATATATTCTGGAATCCTACATGGCAGAAAGGTTTAAGTGATCTTTCGGTGAGTTACAGATATTCTTCGGAGAGTTACACAACTAACTATCCGAAAGGTTAAGAAAATCGGAATGACATCTTGAAATAACTTTCTAAATAGTAACTTACCGTATTTGGGACTAAAGTCTAATCAAGTATAGTATAATACATCCATTGGAAGAAAATATGATCGTTACGCATGTTTGGTATATATACAAGATACAAACAATGGATTTAGATAGCTTTTGCTCATATACATACTTACACCAAGCTCAACAGAAGAAAAGCTTTAGAGATCAAATCATCTTCAACATTTATAGACTGAATTTCAAAAGCTCATCACGCACTCAACTCTGTTGCTCACAAGCTAGTGTTTACTGAAGTACATGGATCAAAAATTCAAAGAAAGGATTGATTGAAGCTTCGACAAAGAAGCTCAAGTGAATGGTTGGTTGGTTCTTGCTTAAACCTTAAAGCAAGTGATTGTAAGTTTGCAAGAGTTTAGTGAAGCCCAAGTATCCCTTGGGGGTGGACTAGCCGTTAGTGGTGAACCACCTAAAAATCTATGTGTGAATTCTTTTATCGTGTGCTTGCTATCTCTTTACATTAAACTACTTCTAAAAGGTTAAGAAACGAATTATTACCATTCACCCCCCTCTGGTAAGCCTTAAGGTCCTAACATAAACATCTTGTTTTGTGCTTTATCTCATGATCAATTTAATAAAGTTTCTGCATATCAAACTACATATGAGATATGGCATGCATTAGAAGTTGCCAACGAAGGTACTAACTAGGTCAAGGAATCTAAGATTAATATGTTAGTACATAAATATGAGCTTTTTAAAATGCATGAAAATGAATGTATCTCTGACATGTTTTCCCATTTTCTTGAGATTGTAAATTCATTAAAATCTCTAGGCAAGAAATTCGAGGAAAAAGACTTGGTAAGAAAGATCCTTAGATCTTTAACTAAAATTTGGGCTCAAAAGACAACATCTATTGAAGAGTCCAAAGATTTAAATACATATACTCTCGATGATCTCATAGGAAATCTGACAGCCTATGAAGTACAACATTTAGATCCAAAAGGGAAAAATCCTAGAAGGGATCTGGCTTTTGAGGCTGATAAAGTTTTAGAAGTCACTAGTGATTCTAACGATGATTTACTATTGTTGACTAGAAAATTTAGAAATCTGTTGAAGAAACGCAGGAACTTCAGGTCAGCAAAGACATCTGGAGATATGGAGAAGAAGTCATTCATGAAAGACAAAATCATATGCTACAAGTGCAACAGACCGGGTCACTTTCAAACTGATTGTCCGCTCAACAAAGATAAGAAGAATTTGAGGAGGAATTTGAGGAGTAAGAAATTTAGAAAGAGAAGGGCACTTAAAGTGACATGGGATGACTCTTCAGCTTTACAAAGTGAAGAAACAAACGATTCAACATCAGACAATGAATACTCATCAACATCAGATTTAGAAGAAAATCTGGCAAACGTATGCTTCATGGCAAAATCCAATGAGGTATCCTCTGATCAAAATGCTAACTTTGATAGTTTTGATGGATTACTTGTTGAATACAATAGAGTGGCTAGAAAATATCTGTTAACTATCTGAAATGCATCTGGGCATTAGATAGTTAAGTTCATAAGTGTCTAAAATATTTGAACTTGTTAAGTTAGAATTATGTACATGTTGAATTTAAATGCTTTAATATATCACGTGAGATGCACATGTTTAACTCGTTAAGTTAGCATAACTGTACGCGTTGAATTACATGAATGCACACTAAGGTAGTGTGTTATGTTAGCAGCTTATTTCTTTATTGCACGTGTTTTATAGTTAAATCAACAAAGTAAGTCCATTGAGTTATCTGTAACTCCACGAACCATTTAATTTCTAATATGCCATTGTAGCGGTTACAGAAATAGGACATTAGAAGGAAAACCACGATTGCACTTATCACGCAGGAATTCACTCGTGGAAGGGAGAAGAAATCATCATTGTTGATCTGAATGAAGGAAATCCAACCGATCATCTAAAGCAGAAGCAGTTGCTACTAAAGGAATATAAAAGAAGAGGAGCAAAAACGAAGAATGTGTGGTTGGCGGTGTGTGGCAGTGTGTGTAAAGGTGGAGGACCACGCTAACTGCAGGCAATGTCGGAAATTCTCTGAAGCATCCACACCATCACCAACATCACCAACATTACCATAATCACCAACCATCAAAGGTCTATGAGGATACTTTCCTCATGTTGGGTCGATTCCGAGCCAAACACGGTGCCTGACAACCATTGTGAGGAATGATCGCGTCGCGAGAAGGGAAGCCATTTTCACCAAGCATTGACTTATATCTCAAGAGATCGTAAACCTTCTAGCCTTGGTTTTAGGTTGATGCCAGTATGCTAAAGAGGAGATCATTTTGCAATTTTGAACTCACGATTCTATAGGGAGAGGAGGCAGAATTGTAAGTGATTAAGTTTTCAGTGGTGTAATCGTATAGCATGTAGTGACAGAAGTATTTACTGTCAATAGAGATTTTTACATTTCACCTTTCACCCATTTTCATGAACATCTCAAAACAAAAATACCTAAAACAACTTATCTGTGTTTATATTTAGTATTTAAGTGTTGTATTGTTTCTTTTGTATCGTGATTAAAGTTATCATTATCAGTATTGTGAATGTTTTATGTTTGTTTGATTTAGAAAATAGAAAATAGTATTACAGTTTACTGAAATCGATTTGTTCTAGATACTTAAAGATTTTAATGGTTACTGTTTGAAATATTTGAATGTTAGTGTTACTTAATGATAAATCTAATATTAACTAGTATTAAAGAGCTTAATTGATGTTATTTACAATTTGTGGAATCGCCCAATGGTTAGTCGAATTCCTTTGTAAATAGTAGTATTAAACTAGAAGATAGGCTCGTGGAGTTAACTTAAGTCCACAAGATTAGTCCGTTGAGTTAGCTATAACTCCACAAATTTAATCTGTTGTGTTAACTATAACTCAATGGAGTGATTACTGAACACATTAAGTATAATATAAAAAATAGAACAGTACACAATTCTTACTCAATTCTCTATGGGATCGACCTGTACTTGCACACAAATACAATATGCACTGTGCACTTGCAGTTAAAATACAAATTGGAACTAATATCTAATTTGTGTGAAAGGTTGTTTGTTTACTTTTAAAAAGAAATTATTGATATAAGCATAAAGACAAATTAACTAAGTTAAAAATAGAAGTTAACAAATACAAGTTTTCTGACGTTGTTGCTTGAGTACCAAACAAGTTCTCTGGTGTCGGCTAAAGCAACCAAAAATGTAACCATGTCGCATGTAGTGATGAAAGTTTTTACTATTGATAGAGAATTTTTACATTTCACCTTTCGTTCATCTTTAGGAACATATCAGAATCAAAATATTAAAAAATAATTATTTACGTTTATAGTTAGTATTTATATGTTATATTGTTTGTTTTGTATCGTGATGAATGTTGTCATTGTCAGTATTGTGAATGTTTTGTATTTATTTGATTCAGAAAATAGAAAATAGTTTTATTGATTATTGAAATTAATTCGTACAAAATAATTAAAAAATCTTAATGGTTATTATTTAAAATATCTGAATGTTAGTGTTGATTAATGATAAATCTTAGATTAACTATACATCGTATGGCTACACAAGAACAGGGTGAATTGTGTTTTTCAAAATTTTCGAATATAATTGAAACTTTAAAACTCAAAAACAAGTCGAAATACTGTTTTCATAAAATCATTTTTATTTAAGGTTTCAATTATAATATACAATTCAATTCTCCTCAAAAATTGTAAATACAATTATATATCGATACCATGTTTCATCTATACAATTTCATAACTACAAATAGAGAAAACTAATTTGCGGAATTTAAAACATTTCTCCCTGTTTGAGATCTTTCTTCTTCTTCTCTTTCTTCTTTAGCAATTCTTTAGTGACAAATATTTTATCTTTCTCTACTTCACTGAATTTGCTTTCTTCTAATACTTCAGATCTTCAATGACATAAATATTACATTTTTCTGCTTCACTGAATTTTTTGATATCTGATACTTCAAATCTTCAGTGACATAAATCTAACATTTTTCTACTTCACTGAATTTTCTTCCACCTGAGAGCTTTTCCCCAAAGAGGTGTTTTTGATCCCTGAAAAGATTTTTCTTTTGGTGTGCAGGGATAACTGATCAATGAGAATTCTATGACTTTTATACTATATCTTCATTTCATGCATATCCTCTACGTTTAACCACTACCAGTTTTTCACTTCTTCACGTCTTTTCTTTTTTCTTCATCGAAATACACGCATTTTGACCCATGTTTACATTTCAAATTTTCTTTAATCATTAATCCTAAATCTCTGAAAAATTTCTTGCAAAATAAACTTTCTCTTCCGAAATTTTTCATCAAGTATAATAAGAAGTCGTTACTTTAATGTTAACTAAACGAGTAACACAAGTATATATATAACTTAACGTTTCTAACTTAATGAGTTCCTCATGTGCCAACTCACGTGACAAGTACTGTAGCTAACTCAACGAACTATCTCTGTGGTGTTACGCTAACTCAATGAACCGTCTCGGTTGTGTTATAGATAACTCAACGAACCAGTAATAAACAAATGTTTTTATAATAAGAATTTTATCATGTGCAAAAATAATAACTTAAGTTTTCTAACGCTAACCTAATGCATTTGTCTCTTCTTTTACTCACTAACTTAATGAGTTCTCACGTGACCTATTTTAACCTTTAAGTCTTTAACTTAACGAGTTCTCGTGTGACCTCTATATGAATAAAACTCTAACTTAATGAGTTGTCTAAACGTGCACTGTTCATGATACAAAAAATATAACTTTAAAACATATCATGCTTTTCAAGAAAAACACATGTTAACTTAACATTTAGTTAAATGAGAAATTAATGCAATGAAATGACTAGTTATTAACTTAGTATAATTTTAGATCCAATACAGACAAGTATTTATATCAGTAAGTTTTTTTTGTATTAATTGATGATTTTAATTTCTTTTCACAAGCAATAGTAATTGAGCAAATATGATTATTTTCATTCAACACACATCATCAAAACAAAATACTCAACATTAACTAACATTAAAAAGCTTAATTGATGTTATTTACATTCTGTGGAACCACCTAATGGATGGCCGAATTCCTTTTTGAATGAAAACATTTAATTGGAAATTACTAGTTAGGCCCGTAAGGTTAACTTAAGTCCACAAGAATAGTCTGTTGAGTTAATTGTAACTCTGAAAACCAAGTCCATTGAGTTAACTGTAGATCAATAGAGAGCTTAATTGAACGCATATAAACTCTAGTTATAAAAATCAAAATAGTACATAATTCTTACTCAATCTTTGTGAGATCAACCTATACTTGCACACAAATACAATAGACACTGTGCACTTGCAGTTAAAATACAAATTGGACTTAATAGCTAATTTGTGTGAAAAGTTATTTGTTTACTTCTAAAAGAATTTATTAATATAAGCAAAAAACCAAACCAATCAAGTTTTCTAATTTAACTTTTCACAACCAAACAACATATGATCTAATATTAAGCACTCGATTTTTCATCATCAAAATTAAACCTGTAAAATAATAAACTAACAATTGTGACAATAGGAGTGTAATAAATCTATCAAAGAATATGGTACTTCATTCTAGAGTTAAATATATTGAGAATAGACATCACTTCCTAAGAGATTGTGTGGAAAAATGTCATATCTCACTAAAGTTTATCCCAATAGGAAATCAATTTGCAGATATTTTCACAAAACCCTTAAATGAATTAACATTTAATCATATTAGACGTAAGTTAGGCATTTGTTCCATGCATGATTTATAATGTAACTCTTTATTATTATTTTTTTAACTCAAGTTCAACATAGGGGAGCTTGTTTTATGCTAACATATATTTCTACAGGAACTTGGTAGATGCAATTTTTTAGGGGGAGTAACAAGAACAAAAATGATGTCCTAGTTAATGATACAAGAAGAAATAGTAGAAATAGTGACATCAAGTAGTAAACAAGCATGAATTATGAAAATTCAAGTGGAGAAATTATAGAATTATAAGAAGAGAAAGGCTTACTAGTATATGATAATCTCAAAATTTCAATATACAGAATTCACATTGTGGCACTCATATCTCAAAAATTGGTATTTTATTTAGTGCAAAACTCTTTTTGACCAATAACAAAAAGGGGGAGAAAAGTGTTAGAATAAAATTAAGAAAACTATGAGAAAATGGCTTGAGATTCTCAACACATAGAAAGTGGGAGACACCAAGATTATTGTTGTACAAATTGTAATCTTTATATCATTTATATTCTATGTGATTCATTGTATAGAAACAATTTTGGGAGTGAGATACATGTAAATTAAATGTAAAGGTTTTTGTCATTATCAAAAAGGGGGAGATTGTTAGACATTTATGTTTTGATAATGCAAAAATCTATGTGAGGCATTAAAATATATTTCATAGGTCTAGATGAAAAGCTAGAGATAGAAGATTAAAGTCACACTTTATCATAGACTAAAGCAACAACTCTATTGAGTTAGGATAACTCAACATGACTTTACAAAGCTATAAGCAAAAGAACTCGTTAAGTTAGTAGTTGCCAACTCATTACGTTAGTAGATCAGTTATCACGTGTGTAACTTAAAGATTTCACATGATAGAACTCATTGAGCTAGGATAACTCAATGTGACTTTACAAATCTATGAGTAGAAGAACTAGTTGAGTTAGTAGTGTTATATTTAAATCTGATCGTTCAATTAACTCACTATGGCATGATTTTGAAAACTCTCCTCTAAATTCACCAAAATTGGAAATGAAGAGAAAGGAGGAAGAAGGAACAATGAAGACACAGGATTTATGTGGTTCAACAATAGCCTACATCCATGAAGAGTTGAGGGTTCTTCTATGAGTTTTGGCACAATCAACCGCAATGTTTTACAACATCATAAAGGTTTATATACTACCCAACTTAGGGTTAATGTAAAGTTAAGATTTGTGCATTTTATTATATGTTAAAGCATGCATTTTATGGATTTCAATTGCATATCACATGATATTTATGTAAGATTACATGAAAACTATATTTTTAGGCTATGCATGTTTTTATGTATTAAAATTTAATTAATGCACAAATTTACCTTTAATAAAATTAATGTCAAGTTACTAGCTCATATGTAGACACTTAGTTGTTGGGAATAAACCATTTATCACACATTTCAATTGCATACATGCATGACGTAAGTGTTATATATGCTTTTCAATTGAATATTATTATTAACGAAAATCATTGGCATGATGTAAATAATAAGTCCCAATTTATTGATGGTTAAAATCAAGATCTAATATCAATTTTTATTACATCTATTTTATGTTCTTGTTATGTGGTAAGTATTCTCCAAGTTTCATTTTAATAGGTGGCGGCATCTATTGGAGCTTAAAAGATGAATTAATCTTCACCATTGGATGGAGATTTTAAATCATATATGGCTAGATTAATCCCAACCATTGGATCAAAACTTACCCTTAATAAAAAGGACCACAAGCATCCATGCAAGGCATATCTCCATTTTTGGCAACTCCATTCACGCAAGGGCTATAGCCGTTTCTTCCATTCCAACACCGAGAGTGGAGGTGGACGGTTGTTTAGAATGAAAAAGTGCATATTATTAACGGTTAAATGATGGTTAATTACATAATATTTAGCTTGTCATATGAGAATTAAGCCATTATGTTATAATTGCATTGTTATAAGCTTTAATTAAAGAATCTGCTTAATTTGGAGGAATTAATGTTAATTTAGTACATTTCTGAACTGTCGTTAAGTTGCAGGCTGTGAAATTCTTAAGTATCTGAATTTTTTGATATTTTGGATAGTTATGTTTAAACTACCAAACAGTTATGTTTTAAAAGAATAGTTTATTATTTCCTGAAGTACACGTGTCGAAACCATAGCGCATGACTTAAGTGAACTTTCGGTGAGTTATATATAACTATTCGAAATTGCAGCTGAGCATCGGTTAATTATATGTGTAACTCTCTGAAATCTCCTTTTATTTATAAAATAGCTGTGGACACATGTCATGTTCTAGGAAAGTGACTTAAGTGGATTTTCGGTAAGTTATCTCTAACTATCCGAAATGCAGCTGAGCATCGGATAGTTAGACCTATAACTCTACGAAATGTTTCTTTTATTATTAAACTGCTGCTGACACGTGTCGAGATCTGGTAGATTTACTTAAATTATATATCGGTGAGTTATCTGTAAGTATCCAAAATGCATCTAAGCAACGGATAGTTAAGTTTATAAGTATCCGAAATACACCTAAGCATCGGATAGTTAAAGTTATGCACGTGTTTTATAGTTAAATTAATAAAGAAAGTTCGTTGAGTGTAGGATTGTCTGTATCACAAGAGGGGGGTGAATTGTGTCTTTAGTAATTAAACTAGTGAATAAAACAAGAAAACAAAACACTCGTAAATGAAATTCTATTCTTTTATTTCAAGACATAATTTACAATATATTTTCAGCTCAATTCCCTTCTTGACGGTTTTGATTCAGTAATTTTTGATATACAATTCAAAAAGGAAAACAAAGCTCTTTTTCAAAACTAATTTTGAATTGTATAAAACCTAATCTTTATGCACACAGCTCTTTTCTTTCTCTTTGCTCAGCTTCTGTATCTCTTCTTCTCCACTTGTCGAATTTCCAAACTTCTTGCGTTTGCAGGTCCTTTTCTAAAATTGCTTGGAATTTCGAACTTCTTCTGATGTTGAAGAACTTTTCAGAATATGAATATTCAAACTTAACTTTTCAGTTAGGGATCCAGATTGAATATTCAGACTTGGTTTTTTTTTTTTGAGATTGGGATCCTCTATTGTAATGTAGCTCGTACTCTCTATTAGTAGTCGAACTCTGTTGTCTTTCACGTTCAGCATGTTCATCCACTTGATCCACAATCCATAATCCATAATCCATAATCCACGTACTAATTTTCTCTTTAATCCAAATTACTTTTTATTTAAATTTCCACTTTCTTCACTAACATTTTGAGTTTCCACGATCTCCACTCGTAGATTCATCGAAACTTTATCTTCCTAGAGTCTTGTAGAATATCTTCTAAGTCTTCGATTTAGTCGAACATTTATCCTTTAACTCCTATCAAAACTTGAACACTTATCCTTTAACTCTTCGAGTTTTTGCACCTGCAAAACACGTGACTAAATAAGAAAACTTATCTGTTCGTTAGTTCTTTTATAAAACTTGAACAATTATCTATCCATGCGTATAAAAACTCGAACAGTTATCTAACTATTCAATTTTTCATTACTGAACGGACATGGAAAACATGCGACAACTTAAAACATTAAAAACACACATGTAGATAACTTAACTATACGAGTTTTTAACATAAAGTATTCGACAAAAATGAAACGTTAACTATCCAAAAGTTTAACTATTGCAAATCTAGCTCTTCAGAAATCTTTAATTTATCCGACATAAAAATGAAACTTTTCGATAATCTGTTAACTATTATACTTAGAGAAATATACTTAGAGAATATTATGTAGACTTATTTAAATACGTTAATAAAGCATATATCATCAAAATTAAATACCTAACATTGAGTTATCTGTAACTCCATGGACTATTTATTTTCTAATATGCCACTGTAGCGGTTGTAGAAACAAGACAGTTGGAAGGAAAACCACGATCACACGTATCACGTAGGAATTCACTCGTCGAAGGGAGAAGAAATCATCGTCTTTGATATCAATAAAGGAAATCCAACCGACCATTCAAGTAGAAGCAGTTACCACTGAAGAAATATAAAAGAAAAGAAGAAAAAGAAGTAAAGTGTGTGTGATCGATGGGTATGGCCAATGTGTACAGAGGAGGAGCACCGAGCTTTCTGCAGACAATATCGACAATTCTTTGAAGTACCACACCAACCATCATGACCACCACCATAATCACCAACCATCGAAGGTCTGTGAGGTTACTTTCCTGATGTCAGGTCGATTCCGAGCCAAACACAGTGCTTGACAACCACTGTAAGGAGTGATCGCGTTGCGGGAAGGGAAGCCATTTTCACCAAGCGCCGACTCATATTTCAAGAGATCGTAAAGCTTCTAGCCTTGGCTTCGGGTTGATGCCTATATGTTGAAGAGGAGATCATCTTGCAATTCTAGACTCACGATTCTATAGGGAGAGGAGACAGAATAGTAAGTGGTTTAATTTTCAATAGTGTAATCGCGTCGTATATAGTGACGGAAGTATTTACTATCGATTGAGATTACTTTACATTTCACCTTTCGCCCATTTCCTTGTTCATATTAAAACAAAAATACCAAAAACAATTTATTTGTGTTTGTATTTTGTATTTGAGTGTTGTATTGTTTGTGTTGTATTGTGATTAATGTTATCTTTGTCAGTGTTGTGATTGTTTTATGTTCGTTTTAGTTTTACAGTTTACTGAAATTGGTTCGTTCAAAAGACTTAAAGATTTTAATGGTTAATGTTTGAATTATGTGAATGTTAATATTACTTAATGATAAATCTAGTGTTTACTAACATTAAAGAGCTTAATTGATGTTATTTACAATCTGTGGAACCGCCCAATGGTTGGTCAAATTCCTTTGTAAATAGCAGTACTAAAAAGAAAAGATGGGCTCATGGAGTTAACGTAAGGCCACGAGGTTAGTCTGTTGAGTTAGCCATAACTCAACGAACTTTGTCCGTTGAGTTAGCTGTAACTCAACAGAGGACTTATTGAAGATATAAATTTGATTGTTAACAAACGGAATAGTTCTCAATTCTTAAGCAATTCTCTATGGGATCGACCTGTACTTGCACACTAATACAATAGACATTGTGCACTTGCAGTTAAAATACAAATTGGAATTAATATCTAACTTGTATTAAAGGTTGTTTGTTTACTTCTATTTAAAAAAAAGAATAGGCATAAAGATAAATTAACTAAGTAAAAATAGAAGTTAACAAATCCAAGTTTTTCTGGTGCATTGCTGGAGATCCAAACAAGTTTTCTAGTGTCGTGCTGGGTAACCAAACAAGTTTTATGGCACCGTTGCCGGGGAATTGAATTAATATAAGTAATTGTTAGAGCTTTTTCGCTTCAATAGCCAGAGTGTTGTGTGCTTTCTTCTGTGATTGAGAATATGGCATATGCTTATGCTCAAAGATTTTTGAAACTTGTAGTTAACATATGTGAATTCTACAATTCTAAAGGACACGACATTTCTGACTGTTTGAAACTGAGACGTTTGTAGATGGTTAGATCCCATCAACAACAAATGAATTATCCTCAGTATAATAGAGCCGAGTATGAGAATCCTATAGTTTACCCAACTGATGGTCAATATAGAATGTGTAATATGTTGAGAGACAATGAAGTTTGGGATAGGTATGACAGACTAAAGCGTAATATAGAGCAAAACCTGGACAAACTAGAATAATTTATGTGTCAGTAACAAGAAGTCAACCAATTAAACTATAAGGAAGCATATTCAGAACCTAAAAAGGATATAATTTTCGAAACTGAAAAAACCATAATGAAAATTGATCAAAAATTGAATGCAATAAGATTATATGATCTGAAAAGAAAACTAAAAGAATTAGACAAATATACAATGAAAATACAAGTTATGCAACAGGACAATGAAAATTATAATGTTATAGACCTACATAATTTGCAAAATATACAGCAAACAGAAAATATTAATGCAAGAGAATTTAAAGAATACACTTTAAAACTAAAAACAATTGAAGATCATAATCACGAAAATGATATGCAAAAACATCATGAGAGTAACGAAAATCTAGAAGATGTATGTATAACATTAAGATCTGGAACTGATATACCACCAAGAACTTAAAATGAAAATAATATAAAGGTGGATAAGAGTAAAAATCAAAATGATAATGAAAATGTAATAGCTGAAAATCTAGAAATCACTGAAGAACAATCTGAATCTGCTAATGAAGCTAAAAATGATCAAACAAATCAAACGAAAGAAAAAGAATCTTTTAAATCACAATCTTTAGCACCCTATCTTGAAAGATTACAACAAACAATACCTGAAAAACAAGAAAAAATCAGAGAAATTTTTGAAAAAGTACAAGTTAACATTCCTTTGTTAGATCTATTGCAGAAAATGCCACATTGTGCTAAATTTTTAAAGGATTGATGTACTAAGAAAAGAGAGAGAAAAGTTCTTAGAAAGGTCTTTTTAGCTAAGCAAAGTTGTTCTCTATTTCTGCCACAAATTCTTAAAAAGTTATCTGATCCTAGAATCCCTGTTATATCATGCACCATAGGAAATACCATTCTAGAAAGAACCTTAATAGATTTAGGTGTAGGTATAAATGTTATGTCAAATGATATATTTGCATCCTTAGGATTAGAAGGCTTAACTCCTACTAGTACGGTTATTTAATTAGCTGATAGAAGTATAAGATACCTTAGAGGAAAAATAGAGGATGTTTTAATTAAAATCAAAAACTATATATATCCTATTGATATTGTAATCTTGGATTCCCAACAAATTAAGCATAAAAATAGTGATACATCTTTAATTTTGGGAAGGCCATTTTTAACAATATCAGGGGCTGTTATAAATTGCAAAACTGGAGTAATGAAGTTAGCATATGGTAATGAGGATACTCAATTAAATATTTTCAAACCAAAAAGGTTTGAGGAGTTAGAAATGTCCTTATATACCATAGACTTTTTAGAGAATGAAGGAGATATGTTAGATGATGTGATTCAAGAAGAATTAAATAGGCAAATCAATTCTAAAACTTTAGAGGAAAGTGAAAGCATAAATATAGAAGGAGATCAGGAAGAAATTAATTTAGAAAATGATGATGTTCAATTAGGAGCTCTAGCTTCTAATAGGCAACATTTAGAATTAAAACCTTTACCTCCTGAATTAACCTATATATTTCTAGAAGAGAAACAAACATGTCCAATCATTATTGCTTCAGATTTAAAAGAGGATCAAATAGATAAATTAATAGATATAGTGAAAAGTTATAAAGAAGCAATATGATGGACTATGATTGATATAAAAGGGTTAAGTTCAACTTTATGTTGTCACCACATATATTTAGAAGAGAATGCTAAACCTGTTAGAATTCCTGAGAGGAGATTAAATCCAAATCTTAAAGAAGTAGTCAAGAAGGAAATAATGAAATGGTTAGATAATGACATAATTTATCCGATTTCTGATAGCTCGTGGGTTAGCCCAATCCATGTAGTTTCCAAGAAATCAGGATTAACAGTTATTAGGAATGAAAGTCAAGACTTGATACCTACTAGAATTCAATCAGGGTGGAGAGTATGTATAGACTATAGAAAGTTGAATGCTGTGACTAGGAAAGATCATTTTCCCTTACCTTTTATAGATCAAATGTTGAAAAGATTAGTAGGGCAAGAATATTTTTGTTTCCTAGACGGGTATTCAGGTTATGATCAAATTCCAGTAGCATTAGAGGATCAAGAGAAAACAACTTTCATCTGTCCTAATGGAACTTATCCTTTTAAGAGAATGTCATTCGGATTATGCAATGCACCAGCTACCTTTCAAAGGTATAGTCTTAAGGCATGTTGTTTCTAAGAAAGGGTTGGAAGTAGATAAACTAAAATAAAAGTAATTTCTAATCTACCAGAACCTAAATCAGTAAAAGATATTAGATCATTTCTAGGACATGTTGGTTTTTATAGAAGATTTATTAAAGACTTTAGCAAGATAGCTAGACCTTTAACTAATCTATTAAAAGATGTTCCATTTAACTTTTATAAAAATTGCAAGGAAGCATTTTTCAGACTTAAAACTAGCTTAATTTCAACTCCTATAATTCAAGTACCTGATTAGAGCCATCCATTTGAATTAATGTGTGATGCATCTGATTTTGCTGTAGGAGCAGTGTTGGGACAGAAGATAGAAAAATCTCCTAGAGTGATTCATTATGCAAGCAAAACCTTAAATGATGCTCAAATTAATTACACAACTACTGAAAAAGAATTATTAGCTCTTGTGTTTGCTTTAGAAAAGTTTAGATCATATCTAATTGGAGCTAAAGTAATAGTATACACGGATCATTCAGCTCTAAAACATCTAATAAAGAAAAAAGAGACTAAGCCTAGATTGATCCGATAGATATTATTATTACAAGAATTTGATCTAGAAATTAAAGATAAAAAAGGTTGTGAGAATGTAGTAGCAGATCATTTATCAAGATTACAAATAGAAAAATCAAATATTGAAATTAAGGATAATTTTCCTGATGAACAATTAACGACCATCAAAACAATACCTTGGTATGTAGACATAGTTAATTACTTAGTTTCTGGTTTAACACCTAAGGATTGGAATAGACAGGATAAGAAATTGTTTTTCTCAAGAGTAAAATATTACTATTGGGAAGACCCATATTTAAGAAATGTCCTGATCTGGTTTTAAGGGGGTGTGTTCCAGAAACTGAATATCTGAGCATATTGTCTTTCTGTCATGACCAAGCTTGTGGAGGGCATTTTGGTTCAGGGAAAACTGCTGCAAAAATTCTGCAATGTGAATTTTATTGGCTAACACTATTCAAAGATGCTCATAAATATTGCTTAAGTTGTTTAAGATGTCAACAAATAGGAAGAATATTAAAGAGGAATATCAAAGAGGAATATGATGCCTCTTAATACTATTATTGATGTTGAAATCTTTGATGTGTGGGGAATAGATTTTATGGGTCCATTTCCTATGTCTAATCAATTTAATTACATATTGTTGGGGGTGGATTATGTATCTAAATGGATAGAAGTTATTCCTACAAAAACTAATGACAACAAAGTGGTAATACAATTTATATGAACCAATATATTTGCTAGATTTGGAATACTTAAAGCTATTATCAGTGATAGAGGAACTTATTTCTGTAATATAAGTTTTGAAGCCTTAATGAAAAAATATGGAGTAAACTACAAAATTGCAACATCATATCATCTGCAAACAAGTGGACAAGTAGAAAGTGTAAACAAACAAATTAATTTAATCTTAGAAAAAGTAGTAAATCCTACTAGAATAGATTGGGCTAATAGATTGATAGATGCACTTTGGGCTTATAGAACTGCTTATAAAACAAGCTTAGGTATGTCACCTTTTTAGTTAGTATATGGAAAAAGTTGTCATTTACCAGCTGAAATAGAACATAAAGC
Source organism: Cymodocea nodosa (assembly GCA_036874045.1). Taxonomy (NCBI): domain Eukaryota; kingdom Viridiplantae; phylum Streptophyta; class Magnoliopsida; order Alismatales; family Cymodoceaceae; genus Cymodocea; species Cymodocea nodosa. The sequence continues at coordinate 3,168,828 of CM072345.1, forward strand.
TTATTGGGCATTAAAAACTCTAAACACTAATTTAAATCAAGGTGCAGAAAATAGAAAATTGCAATTAATTAAATTAGAAGAATTTAGAAATGAAGCTTATTCGAAGACTGTAAGAGAAAAAGAGAAAATGAAATTCTAGCATGATAGAAAAATTATTCCAAAATGCTTTGAAATAGGACAAGAAGTATATCTTTATATGGCTAGACTCCATAGCCATCTAGGAAAATTAAGATCTAGATGGGTAGGACCTTACATACTTCGAAATATTTATCCTTATGGAGCTATTAAAATTGAAAATCCTAAAAATCAGAATATATTTAAAGTAAATGGACAAAGACTTATACCTATTCTGAAAACACCAAAAAGCTCCTTTAGAATTATAGAAGAAGTCAAAGTAGAGCACTACTCGAGCTTTACTTAGTAAGAAATCAGTTTTTATGAAGATATAAAAGAATAAAAAATAAATTTTTAAAAAAATATAAAATATAAAAATCATTGCGGTTTAACCGATCGAATCCATCGGTATGACCAGAACATAAAAATATCTATATTAATTTTCAAAAAAAAATGTTGGTTTTACCGAAACATAGTATCGGTTCAACCGAAAGAAAAAAAATTAGGTCTGACCGAAACATAGTATCGGTTAAACCGATAAAAAAAGAAAAAGAAAAACTATTATCCTAAGTATTTTTATTATTATCTCTATTTGTACGGGAAGTTCATTGAGTTATGCTTAACTCAACGAGCTTACTCCGTTGAGTCTTGAGTTAGTCAACGAGGTTATTCCATTTAGTTAACTGTAACTCAACTAAGTACTATAGCTAAGACCGCGGATGAGAGAGCAATAGTTGGTTCGGGAAATGACTCGATTACCTGCCTAAATTTAGGGCTTATTTAAACTAAAACCTAGGGTTTTGGGGGCATTATCTGGCAAACCATTTAGAATTTAGAACAGTAGAGATCAGAGCGATTTTGTGCTATTGTGTAACTCCACGATGAGGAAGATGACACCTGAGTTCTGGGAAGATGTAGTTGACACAATACAGTTTCTGAAAGAATCATAGGAATGGCACACACGGCAGAAGAGTCGGAACACGACAAGAGAAAAAGAGTTACAGAAGGTAGAATTTGAACTTTTTAGATTAATAAGAATGTTAGTAGATTGTGGTATACAAATACCCTAGATAATGGAGACACAAATCAGAGTACCAACAGAAATTGCAGTTAGTAAAGAAAGAAAAATCAGGCCGAACAATGAAGTAGCCCTAGAGCTAATCTAACGCAAGGCCAGATTATGGTTCAAAAGGTGCATTGTTGGTCGTAGAAGTTGGGAAATATGGCAGCAACAACAAGTAGGAGAACGGGAGGAACCAACTATTGAAAGACCTATTCCTAAGGAACAACAGCTAGGACCTTCAATTCCACCATTTAAACTATTGGCATGAGGAGCAATGATGGGGCCTTCGACTGAAGAAGAGTTAAAGGAATTTCAAGCACTGGTTTAAGTTGGAAGAAACCAAGGAGGACTAGAAGATTTAGCAGTAGCCAAAGCACATCTGGTGTTTGATGCACTACACAAGAGGAGGGTTATAGAGAAATTGCAAGCCCAATATAAAATTAAAGTGGAACAACATCAAGAAGCTACTACCAGAATAGCTATCAGATTTGCTGCAAGAAAAGAAGCTGAAGCTCGTCCTTTGAGACCAGCAATTATTGGAAAAATTAAACAGGAAGAGCTAATACCTGTGGCTTAAAGGCGTGTAGAGCCTTTATTTTTAGATTTAATCTCAGATGAAGAAGAGGAAGACCAAGCACAATTAATCACATGAAGGAAAGGAAAAGAGATTAAATCTGAAGTACCAATGTCAACAGGGCCTGTAGAGCCAACTTTTATAAACCTGCTATCCGATTCTGAGGAGTAGGAGCAACAGCATCAAGAGCAAAGAGAAGAAGAAAAATAGGCTAAAATTAGTCTATAGCTTGTACAAGAAGAAGAAACAAAAATTAGGGTAGAAACTGAATTGCCCGTGACTCCATCCCAATCTGCCACTGAATCAGAAAGAACAATGACAGAACAGATTGGTAGTCAAGAGGAAGAAGAAAGAACAGAAAATGAAGAAGAAGCTAAACGAAGCCATTTGGACAAAAATGACTTTGCAGATTCCACTAAAGAGCAAGAAACTCTTCAGCAATTCATGGAAAGAATTCAAGACAGAGTGGAGAGTTCTGCCGGCTCACCACCACAGACAGAAGCAGAAGCAAAAATTCAGGAATCTGCAGAACATATTCAAGTTCAGCCTATGGTAGAGGAAGATCAAGGACAAACCCCTCTAGAACAACAAAGTCACATTCCTGACCCGACTGAAACAACAGTTTTGAATGAAGTACATTTTTGGAGTTAGGAAGCTTATACTAAATATCAAGAGATTATGGGTTATGATATTATTTATAGTAGACTAGTAAATTGGGATGGAATGCAAGAAATCAAAGAATTATTTGAATTACAAGGTCTACTGAATTTTATTTCTCAAGAAAGAGGGCATGCAGTATATGAGAATCTAGTGCCCTATTTTTATGCAAATTTGAGAGAGGAAGAAGGAAAATTAATTTCCAACGTGGAGGAAGCGAATGTATAGATAACACTAGAGCTTCTCTACAACATTTTTGGATTAAAGAATGAAGGGCAGAAAATTTTGGAAAGTACAACTACCGTTGAATGGACAGAACAAGAAATCAAGGATAGTTTGGCTATCAATCCTGGTGTGCCTTTATTAAACAGACTGAAGCATTTAAATGGTAAAGCACACATGGTAGCCAACATTTTGATTAAGAATGTCTATCAACGACAAGGCCATGACATAGAATTGAGTCAATTTGTCAAATGGGCCACGTTTGCAGTTGTAAATAAAACTCCAATAAATTAGTCTGCAGTTTTTATCTCCAAGCTGAGAATAATGAAGAAGAAATTGTTTTATGGAGATTTGATTCCACTACTAATGGTGGATTGTATCGATTTCACGAAATGGGCATCAAAAAGGATCAAATCAAGAACCATTTCAGTGAAAGAATATAGAAATTTTGTAGCTGCAGAAATAACTGTATCTTTTGGAGGAATTACAAGAGCTGTAGAAAGAATTAATCAATTAGAACTTCAATTAGAAAAACTCCAAAAGGAAGTAGATGAACTTAGGAATAGAGACTAAATTGTATTGTTCGTCTACTTGTATAGAATTGTACGAAAATTGTATGATGTACTTGTAATGTAAATTGATTCATATTAATGAATATAAATTTTTCAGATGTACTTTTCATACGTGTTTTGAATGTGAAATGAATGGAATTTATTGAATGTTATATAATTTGTGGAACATTATGAATGAATGCTTAATAGATTTACAATTTGCTGAATGAGAGGATAGATGCTTGAAAATTTCTACATGTTGCAAGGTAAAATGTAAATTTTGCATAAAATAAAATGACCTACAAGTTAAATATTTATATAATGTTCAGATTTAAATGAATTTTGAGTAGAATGATGCATTAATGACATAGATTTAACTTTATTTCAATTAGGAGAATGAAAAAGAAAAAAAAAAACAGAGAGGTTCAACCGATACTTTTTATATATATAAATATATATATATGTATATATGTATATATATTTTTTGAATTGGTTGAACCGAACATGTTCGGTTCAACCGATACTTTTTATATATATAAATATATATATGTATATATATTTTTTGAATTGGTTGTTCGAGAAAACCGATACTTTATATATATATAAATAAATATATATATATGTATATGTATTTTAAGATTAAAATAATAAGAATAATTTATAATCTATGGTTTGAACTAATAGATTTAAGATTTCAACCAAAATATATTATAAAACACTACCTAAAATTGTGTAATTAATACATCAATCTGTAATTTTATTTTTAAAAATGAAAATAATATTAATGACTTGAAAAAGTATACATGCTCTAATTATTACAACATAAATTTAAAAAGTAGTCTAAAAGTACAAAGAATCCAAAGTTTTACAACATCAATCTACACAATAGTCCAAAGATACAAAGCATTCTACTTATTACCTATTAAGATCCAAAGGTATAATATAAATGGACTTAAATAGTCCTTCCATCCCACATTGCCATCATCATATCCTCACGCATCTTTTCGTTGTTCTTGACTCGTTCCAACCTGTGAATGTCCATCCATATGCACTTCTCCTGTTGGTTGTATATCATCAGTAATATTTAATTCTTCTAACTCATCTTGTAAATCTTCAAGTAAATCTTCTTTATCAGCCAATCGAATGAAATTGTGAAGTAAAAAACATGCGATCACAATCTTCACTTGTGCTTCATATGGATATGGCATCTGACCTCGTAAGATTGAAAAACGATGTTTTACAACTCCAAATGTACGCTCAATGACTGTTCTTAGTTGTGAATGCCTGTAGTTAAAGTTTTCTACAGCATTACTAGGAAGTCTATCATTAACATAATCAGATAAATGATAGCGTACACCTCGAAATGGGCAAATATACTCTGGTCGATTGGGATATCCAGCATCTACCAAGTAAAACTTACCTATAGAAGAATAGAAATTAGTATGATAATGTGCATATTACTTGAAAATATACTAATTGCATTTACTTGGAGGAACTTTGAAACCATTTCGTCTACTAATTGCATCTTGAAGGATACGAGCATCAGCTGCTGATCCTTCCCAACCAGCTAAAATATATGTAAATCTCATATCAAAATTACATGCTGCCATCACATTTTGAGACAATTCACCTTTCCTATTTCTAAATCTAGCTGTTTCTTGTCCAAAAATAGTTTCTTTGATATGAGTACCATCAATAGCTCCAATGCAATCCTATACACATTAAACATCATTTAATCTTATTCCTTAAATAAGATAAAAACTACAATGACATTACAAAAGTCAATACATACCTTAAAATATGGATAAACATTTACATCATCTGCAATTTGACTTGGTGTTGAAGATGAAGGTCTTGCTATAAGCACATGATGTAGACGTATTATAGCATTTAATACTTCATTAAAGTATTTGCTAACACTCTAACTTGAACGACTAAATCGCTCAACTGTTACTCCATACCTTTGATTTTGCCCTACTGTGACAAGGAACATGGCAAATTTCTCTTCAACACTAATGTTGTTGGTATCAGCAATAACTCCTTCATTTCTCATTAAAGAACAAAAACTTTTAAACACACTTTGACTCATTCTGTAAATCTTTCGACAATTGTAAGCTTGATGAGGTTGACAAGGATCTAGTAATCTCTTAATGTAATCTGCACATTCTTTACTATATATACGACTTGTGTTATTGTATAGTAATAGTGACGTACTTGCCATTTTTGCTAAAATTGTCCATGACATTAATAGACGTAGTCGCCTTCTTCTAGCCACTTCTTCTTCATCCAGTATGAATGAAATTGCATTATCAACTGTAGTAGTAAACATGTCACTGGGATTCATCCTCACCTACAAAATAACAAGAATATTACGAATATACCATTTCACATTTCAATATATAAAAGACATTTCACATTTTTAAGGAAATAAAAGACATTTCACATTTTTAAGAAAAAAAAAGACATTTCACATTTTTAAGAAAATAAAAGACATTCGATGTTTCAACTAATAAAAAGCATTTTACATTTCATAATGATAAGTCATTTCACATTTCAATATATAATATCCAGTGTTCATTTCATCCATATATGACCTCCCACAAAAAGATTGGAAAGAAAGTGAATTCATGCACAAAACAAACATTTCATCCATTGTAACCATATGCTCACTTCCTAAACCTCAACCATCCATAACGCATTTATGCTGGTAAACTTAAGAACATTTTACAAAATTCTGGCTTTTGGAATAACTCCATAGCTTCATATTGTTCTTCTGTAGAAAGACCTTCAATCTGAAGTAACGCTGCAACAGCATGATCTAAATAGTTTTTAGTCTTTTCTTTAATATCAACCAACCTTTCCTGTACTTCAACTAATTTTTTTTGTGTATCAACCAACTCTTTAAATTGCTCGTTCCGTGTAGCTTGATTTTGTTGATCTATTTCACACATATGCATAATGGCTTTTGATGCATCTTTAAATGAATCTGCTATGATTTGATGGGACACTGCATGAGGTCTTGCTCGTCTCTTCTTCTTCTCAGTTGCCACCCTTGAACTTCCTCCTGATGAAGGAGGTAAATCAGAATCCATGTCCATTGTTTCCTAAGTAGTATTGAAAGTGTTCATTTCCACATCCTGTGTGTTTGGTACAAACTCTACCTCATCACCTTGTTTAGTCATATTCCCAGTGGCCATACTACCTTCAAATATTTGTTGCAATTGCTCAAATATCAAGCATGGTTTGCCTTTGTAGCTTTCACACTTTGGATGTGCCTATAAAAAGAAAATTGTAGTCAAATGGAAAAAGATAAAGATTACAATATTTTATAAGTCATAAGTGATTAAAAAATTAACCTTAACAAACTCTTTCCAAATCTCATCATCAATGTCAGTGTAACCTTGGATGAAATTCCAACCCCATCCACTCTGGTTGGCAATTTTGGAGTAATTTCGATACATTAGTCGCCAAGTTTTTAAGCGACTTTCTACATTCTTCCTTGTGATACCTGTGTTTCTTCTAGTATTGTATTTTTCAATTACTTCATCCCAAGAGCTACCTTTGATTTTTCCATCATGAGTTTTCTTATTTCCTTCATTCAATACTTCTGCTAAAATATCTAAGAAATACGCATCTGCTTCAACATTCCAACTAATGTAACTTCTACCTCCACCTGTCCTTCCCTTATCAGGAGTACTCATTTTCTACACAAGCACAATTTCAACAACTACAATAAAACATATGGAATAACAACAATAATACAAATATTCATATGCATTTGCAAATACCATTACATTCATATTTTTGTCAAAATCATATAAGAGAATTGCAAAAGTAAAACAATTAATCATTGGACATGCTACACACGTTATGTAAAATGAAATTTGTGGGAGTTCTACACAAAAGATTGGTCAAATCTTCTATGTGATGTTTGACAAAGGTTTAATTGATTCTTATAACTAATGTGCATCTATTGAACAAAGTGACATTTGAAACTCATAACATGAAGGAAGAAAATAGTATTATAAACTATTTATAATGGAAACAAATGTTCGACTAGAATTTTTTTTCCTAGATCTCAAAGCAGCATAACAAAATAAAATCCAAACTATTGCAAAGGTGGTAGTTAAGAATACTTAGCTATCAAGCAATGTTTCATCTTTCTCACACATACTACAGATTCCATAAATTAATGCTACTTTCAATCATCAATGAAAATTAGATATAATAAATTAGCATCAAATGTACAAATCCAGCAAATAAGAAAAGGACCTACTTGCTTATGAAATAACTTCACAAATGTAAAAAGTATATGTAAAAATCAGGAATGTTGGGATTAAAATTTGTAACATGTGCAAGAAAACCATTTTGCAAGTAAATTTACAAATTTTCATATTAACGAATCAAAACTAAGTTAACTATTCACAAGATAAAATGCTACTAATCAAAAGAGAAATTTTGATTACATATTCTACGTAGCAATATAATTATGCAAAAAGGTGTATGTTGAAAAATGTGGCTGATAACTCATACGCTGTCTTCAAAGTAACTTTTTAATTGATTTGTTCCAAGGGAAAATTGACCTACAAAATATATGTAATATTAGTTCAGAAGTACACAGAAACTTACCAACTCAAGAAGACGTTTTTTACCATCAACTTGTTGCTGGCTCAAGCAAACATCACCATTAGCAGATCCCTTGGTTAACAACAACAATCTATTTCGATTTTCACCAGTCAAACATGACAGAGTCAACACTTTCTTTCCACTTAAACATGTTTGACTAGTATTATAAACATGAGATCTGGTTTATTACCTTCGTGCATCAGTAAAGCATGCAATAAAATTGGGGAAAAAAATATTCTTCCATCGCACTCGTGTATCAGATGCTATTATAGTGATTAAAACAACGGCACTTCGAGTTTATTGAAAGTGAATAAAGATTTGTATCTTTAGGCCAAACTTATTGGGTGGGCAATGACGGGCGACAACAGCTTCGAGCGACAACGGCAGCTAGGGTGATAGTGGAGGCTTCAGGTGACAGCGGCGGCTTCAGGCGACAGCGAGGGCAGGGGTGGTTTCGGTGTGAGGAGGTTTCGACAGTGCACACCGGAAGCGGCTTCTGTGAGGGCGAGCAGTGAGCGCGACAGTGAGCACGACTGCCAGTGCGAATACGACGATGACTATGAGGGCGAGTGCGAGCAGCAAGCGTGACGACGAGCACAACTGCAAGTGCGACGGCAACGGCGAGCGTGAGGGAGGGTGAGTGCGTGTGCGAGAGGGCGAAAATCACGTGCCCTCTGGGAGAAAATCGCGTGCGCGAGGGTGGGAAAATTTCCGCCGGAAATGGAAATTGAATCTTATATATGGACGGAAATGTGTAAAATTCCTTTCCGTCAATTGACATGCACACTAACGACTTACAAAAGGAAAGTTTGAACTTTCCTTTCCTTTCCATGAATTCCGGTGTGCACTAACCCCCCTAAGTGTTGTTGACCTGAAAAAGGACTCTTGAAATCTGGCAACCTAAGATCCTGATCAGATCTGGGATTGTTGACTGAAAGCTCGTTACATAGGTACATTAGAAAGCTCCTGTATGATTTATGCTTGTCAAATTAACTTTTAAAGTACAAAAAAAATAAATACATATACTGTTCTGAAAAGATACAAGTGTTTTGTGAAATACAGATATCTTATGAATCGAGTATATATTCTGTTATCTAGAATTGCTGAAATATGAATCTAGAATTGACTTTTGAAGTTGTTTAATGGAGATACAATTCTTTATTCTACTTGTCTTAATCATATTGAATGAGATTGTACTTTGATTCGTATGTTGTTGAAATTTCTTCTAGAAATCTTATTGGAAAATTCAGGATGACAGATGATGAAAAGAAGAACCAACGATAATATAATTAACACTTACGTGATTATGATATATTTTGTATGTAATTTGCATATATTCTAAGTATATTTGCAGGTTGATTACTGAAACATACAGAATATCTATATGATAAGTTATCTCTAACTATCCGAAATGCAGTTGAGCATCGGATAGTTAGACTTGTAACTCTCCGAAATGTTTCTTTTATTATTAAACTACTACTGACACATGTCGAGATTTGGTAGATTTACTTAAGTTATATATCGGTGAGTTATCTGTAAGTATCCGAAATGCATCTAAGCATCGGATAGTTAAGTTTATAAGTATCCGAAATGCACTTGAGCATCGGATAGTTAAAGTTATGCACGTGTTTTATAGTTAAATCAATGAAGAAAGTTTGTTGAGTTATCTATAACTCCACGGACTATTTATTTTCTAATATGCCACTGTAGCGATTGCAGAAACAAGACAGTTAGAAGGAAAAACCACGATCGCATGTATTATGTAGGAATTCACTCGTCGAAGGGAGAAGAAATCATCGTCGTTGATATGAATAAAGGAAATCCAACCGACCATTCAAGCAGAAGTAGCTACCACTGAAGAAATATAAAAGAAAAGAAAAAGAAATAAAGTGTGTGTGATCGATGGGTATGGCCAGTGTGTACAGAGGAGGAGCACCGAACTTTCTACTGATAGTATCGGCAATTCTCTAAAGTACCACACCAACCATCATTACCACCACCATAATCACCAACCATCGGAGGTCTGTGAGGATACTTTCCTGATGTCGGGTCGATTCTGAGACAAACACAGTGCTTGACAATCATTGTGAGGAGTGATCGTGTCACGGGAAGGGAAGTCATTTTCACCAAGCGTCGACTCATATTTCAGGAGATCGTAAAGCTTCTAGCCTTGGCTTCGGGTTGATGCCTGTATGCTGAAGAGGAGATCATCTTGCAATTCTGGACTCATGATTCTATAGGAAGAGGAGACAGAATTGTAAGTGGTTTAATTTTCAGTGGTGTAATCGCGTCATATGTAGTGACAGAAGTATTTATTACTGTTGTGGAAAACAGCAATCATGAGCTAGTACCCACTAGAGTGCAAATTGGATGGCATATATGCATTGATTATAGAAAACTTAATGCCGCCACTAGGAAGGATCATTTTCCCTTGCCTTTTATGGACCAAATGTTAGAAAAATTAGTAGGGAAAGAATATTATTGTTTCTTGGATGGTTATTCTAGATATAACCAAATTCCTGTTGCACTCTATGATCAAGAGAAAACCACATTTACTTGCCCTTTTGGTACTTTTGCATTTTGACGCATGCTCTTTGGTTTATGTAATGCTCCTGCAACATTCCAAAGGTGCATGACTAGAATCTTTTTGGGCGTGATTGATAGATTTCTAGAAATTTTCATGGATGATTTCTCTGTAGCAGGACCTTCCTTTGATGTTTGTCTTAAGAATCTAGAGTTAGTTTTAAAAAGATGCATAGATAAGAATTTAGTATTAAATTGGGAGAAATGTCAATTCATGGTGCAACAAGGTATTGTGTTGGGCCATGTTGTATCTAAGAAAGGGTTGGAGGTAGATAAAGCCAAAGTAGATTTAATAGCCAACCTACCACCTCCTAAATCAATTAAAGATATAAGAGCATTTTTGGGTCATGCTGGGTTTTATAGACGGTTTATTAAAGATTTTAGTAAGATTGCTCATCCTTTGACTAGTTTATTATCAAATGATAATAAATTTGAATTCTCTAAAGAATGTCTAGAAGCCTTTGATGAGCTTAAGGGAGCCCTCACATCTACACCTATTGTACATCCACCTGATTGGTCTCTTCCATTCGAGTTGATGTGTGATGCGTCAGATTACGTGATTGGTGCTATGTTGGGGTAGAGGATTGACAAATCACCACAGGTAATTTACTATGCAACTAAAACTCTTAATGTAGCCCAATTGAACTATATAGTAACTAAGAAAGAATTTCTTGCTATAGTCTTTGCTCTTGAGAAGTTTAGACCTTATTTGCTAGGTTCTAAGGTTGTTGTTTTTATAGATTACTCTGCCATTAAATATTTATTAGCTAAAAAGGATGCTAAGGCTAGATTGGTTAGGTGGATTTTTCTTTTACAAGAATTTGATTTAGAAATAAAAGATAAAAAAGGATGCGAGAATGTAGTTGCTGACCACTTGTCTCATATTGTCACAACTCAAGGGGAGTCACCCATTAACGATTCATTTCCAGATGAACAGTTAATGGTGATCACTCCAGTACCTTGGTTTGCAGATATTGTGAATTATCTTGTGACAAAACAATTACCTAGCAATTGGTCAAGGCAAGACATTAAGAGATTTTTGGCTAGAGTCAAGGAATTTTATTGGGACGTGTAGTGTATCAATTTGTGCATTTTATATATGTTAATTTATGCATGTTAAGGATTATAAAGTGCAAATATATATGTTCTAATGTGGAATTACATGCAAATCATATTTTTAGACATATACATGAATTAAGGATTAAATAGTCAATAATGCATAAATTTATCCTTTATTAAATTAACACCTAGTCAATTAGCCCATGTGTAGATATAAGTAATTTATATATTGATTTCATGTATGTCTTAAAAGAATTATCATTAAGATATGAAATCAAATAATCCTCAATTGAGCAAGCAATATATTATGCACATTTCATTTTTTGCTTTATAATTGAGTAGCAATTTATGTGTAATGTGCATATGCATTTAATGTTATGCTTGAGTTGTTGATAATAGGTGAGGATGTAGACCCTTGGATTAAATCATGAGAAATCAACAACTCATGGTCGTCCAATTCAAACTCCAAATCAATCCATCAATCAATCAATCAATGATTAAAACTTGCCTAAATTAGAAGGTCTCAATTGGAAGGAGTTTGAAATATTCCCATAGATGGATGACAATGGAAAGTAAAAGAGGATGGTTGGCCAAAGGAAAGATCATCTCCTGTTTCTCCTCCACGCAAGGGCAAGAACTCCAACTCCAATTTTTGTCCATCCTCTTTCACCCAAGATTTTGGAAGAGTTTTCCTCCAAGATTGGTGAGCTTAGGCGCCTTCCCCCCTCATTCTAGAAGACCTCCTATTCTCCACTCCAAGCCAACATACGGAAGGATCTCCACAGGTGAATTTGGTGGTATTGGAGGCACGTGTGCAGCATTGGAAGAGCTTGAGACGTGATCTTCAAGGTGAGGTAATTAGGAAGCATCAAAGTTGAAGAAGAAAGCCAACAAATCCATGTATCTTGGAAGTGGATTGAGGACGTGCAACCCATTTTCTCCAAAGCAAACATAGGCAGTTCCGTTTAGACGTGACTTAGCAAGTGGTGACAGCCTTGTAGAGGAGCGGACAAAGTGGTTCATCATCAAATAAAGATCAAATGCTTGAAGAGAAGTGGATGAATTAAAGGTAAAAGAGAAGGGAGAGATCCTCATACTTGTAAACATATTTTCATATCAAATGTGTATGAGTATTTAGGTATTTTAAATTTATAAATGTATGCACGTTTAGGATCTTTGTTAAATGTTTATTTCTTTAATTTAAATAGTTTTTTTAGATTAGAACTCATGGAATATAGTTGCTTTATGTGAATATATGAATGTTGTGCATAAAACTAACTCTTAACCCTTGTGAATGCGTGTATATCCTATTTGTTGTAAATTCCAGTGTAGGTTCCGTTTTGTTATATGTTGTACGACTTGATTTCTCCGAGTTATATGTCGTGTTATAGCTTATTTTGTAAGTACTTTAAGTGTACAGTACGTATGCAGTGTTGTTGGAATTTTTTAGAATGCATTTCTTTGGTTTTTCGATTATTCTTTTGAAGGTAGCATCTGCTCTATTTTACTAGTCGAGTGACAGAAATTGTGCTCGACGCCTTCGTGTTGCCTTGCTTTTGTGCGTTCCAAAATGTTTTTTTTGTAAATTTTCGTTATTAGAAAAACGAGTTATCTTTCAAGGCGCGTTGATTTCATGGTGTTTCGTGGAGATTTGATTGAGTTATATTTTTAAATCGATAGTGCATTTTTGGAAAGTTTTCAAAATTGTTTTGCGCACTGTTTATGAATCCGACTTTGCCATTTTAAAGACAACTCAATGACCTTTCCAACCAATATTTTCTCTGGATTTTTCAATGTCCAAGTTGGAAGAAAGGAGAGTTAGAATTCAGACTAATTTCTATGATTTCAGAAACGTGAACTTAAGATTTTCTTGAGTTTTCTAGCTATTAGCTCTAGGAATTAACAAGTTTTATGCTACCTTTGAAATCTTTATTGTATTTTTGTAAATTGTAACTTAATTGCACGTAATTAAAGTTTTAATTGTGGATTTAATAGAGTGGATGTTTTACCAAACAATCATTTTAATAAAATTATTTAAGACAAACTCCTTGTGGATTTGACCCGTACTTGCACATGCTTATTACAATGGGCACTGTGCGCTTGCGGTTATAAATGTAAAATTTGCGCTTTTGCCATTTAATTTAACAACATATAAAAGCATTACAGGATGATCCCTATTTATATAAATCCAACCTTGATTTGATTCTGCGGAGATGTATTCTGGATGCTAAAGTTTACAGCATGCTATCATTTTGTCATGACCAACCTACTAGTGGTCATCTTAATCCGAGTAAGACGGCCGCAAAAGTTCTTCAGTGTGGATTCTTTTGGCCAACATTATATAAAGATGCATACTCCTATGTGAAAAATTGTCTTAATTGTCAACAAGCAAGTAGATTGACTAGAAGAAATATAATACCACTTAACCCAATCATTGAAGTCGAAGTGTTTGATGTGTGGGGTATTGATTTCATGGGACCCTTACCTAATTCTGAAGGTTTCTTGTATATTTTATTAGCCATTGACTATGTTTCAAAATGGGTCGAAGCTATTCCCACCCGCACTTGTGACTCTAAGGTAGTTATTAATTTTCTAAAGAGTAACATTTTTGCAAGATTTGGCATTCCTAGAGCAATTATTAGTGATAGGGGAACTCATTTCTACAATAGAAATTTTAAAGCGTTGATGAAAAGATATAGAGTAACGCATAAAATGACAACCCCCTATCACCCACAGACGAATGGATAAGTAGAGAATGCCAATAAATAGATTAAACAAATATTAGAGAAAATAGTGGGGAAAATTAGAAAAGACTAGGCAGAAAAGTTAGATGACACATTATGGGCTTATCGGACTGCGTATAAGTTAGTTTTAAATATATCTCCTTATAGAACTATTTTTGGAAAAGCATGTCACTTACCAGTAGAGCTTGAGCATAAAGCTAGATGGGCCATTCAAAGACTTAACCTAGATTTAACAACTGCTGGTAAGAAAAGGAAATTTCATTTGAATGAGTTGGAAAAATTAAGACAAGAGGCATATGAAAATTCGAGAATAGTGAAGGAAAGAAGCAAAATATTCCACGATAGTAAGCTTTCTCACAAAGAATTTAAAGTAGGGCAAGAAGTATTATTGTATAATTCTAAGTTGCATCTATTTCCTAGGAAGTTGAGAACACGGTGGATCAGACCATTTGTAGTAAGGAACATATTTCCCCATAGAGCAGTAGAAATTGAAAATCCTAAGACTAGGGAAGTCTCTAAGGTCAATGGACATTGTCTAAAACCATTCTTATAGCAAAGATCCCTTGGGCCTGGAGAGAAGATCGCTTTGATCAATGTTGTCTATACTAAAACTATTAGCTAGTGTGTTGTTTTTCTTTATCTTTATTATTGTTGACTTTATTAGTTAGTTTTTATTTCTATATGTTTTTGTGTTATGTAAGTATTTATTTTCAGTCATTTTACTTACCTATCATATATGTAGGTGTTGGGATTCAGAGATCATTTTCACTGTAAGTGTCACATTTATTTTCTTTGCGTGCATATTATTTCTTTTATAGTTGTGCAGGTGCATGCAACCTCCTAGGTGGGTGAGAGATAGCTCATCTAGATTAGTTAGACATCCCACTACATACGAGGAAGTTAGAATTCCAGCAAAACATTTAAGAATGGAAGATCAAGGAAGGAACCAGCAATTACCTTCTCTCGAGGATATCTACTATCCTCAAGTTCATAGTCGACCTTCTTGTCTATCCATTGCACCAATCAATGGGTAGAAATTTGAATTGCATATGAATTATGTGAGTCAACTGCCTAAATTTCATGGATTGGAGAATGAAGATGCATATGCATTTTTGAATGACTTCAATGATGTTTGTAACATGGTTAATATACTTGAAGTACCGATAGATGCCATTAAGTTAAGATTCATACCTTTTGCTCTTCGCGATGATGCGAAGTTATGGCTTCATACCCTACCAGCAAATTCCATTCATACTTGGACTAAATTTTGTGGCTTGTTTATCAAGAAATTTCACCCCTTGTACAAGACTATCCAAGCCAAGAATGCAATTATAAACATCTACCAGCAAACAAATGAACCTTTTTGGAAATATTTTGAGCGATTTCACCGATTGCTGGCAAGATGTCCAAATCATGGCTTGCCAAAGTCTAAACAATGCCAAGTTTTGTATGAAGGATTAGATTTCAATTCAAAGTTGATGTTGGAAAATTTATGCCCTGGACACTTTATGAAGTTAGATGAAAATCGTGCTTGGGATGCCTTAGTAAGCCTCGCAGAGCGTACAATGGAATTAGAAAATTCAGTAGATCGCTCTTATGATAGAACCACAACTAGAGGTATGCACACTGTTGACCCTATGGTAGGCATGGAGGCAAGAATGTTCTCCATGGTTAAGAAGGTCGAGGATTTGATCATAAGTCAACAAAGAGGAAAAGAAAAAATGGTTGAAGTTAAATGCATAGCATGCAGGACTCTAGGGCATGTTATTGAAGAGTGTCCAGTGGTGCAGGGCCAACAAACTGAGGAAGTTAACACCATTGGGTTGGGGTAGAGACAATTCCAACCAACTTCACATTATAGTTCTGGATGGAGGAACCATCCAAACTTTTCATGGCGACAATCTGAGGTACCTACCACACATGCTGAACAAAGTGGAGCGGATTTTGCAATGTTAAGTGATAGAATGTCGGGATTGGAGAAAAGATTTACTAACATGGAGAAGGGCATTCAATCACTAATTCAAGTTAGTGGTCAAACAAATCCCATGTTGGCCAACCATGATAGAGCAATAAAGAACTTAGAGGCCAAATTTGATAGGTTTGTTACCTCATCTAGAGGTAGAGCATGGGGAGAGCTACCAAGTAATACTATCCCCAATCCACATTCAGCAAATGTTCATGTCATTCAAAATGAGTCTAGAGGGCTTGACTCTTCATCATCTATGTAATTGATTAGGTAAGACTACCTTATGTAAAAGTAAAAAATAAATAAATAAATATAAATAAATTGTTTGTTTAACATTTCTATTATTGTTATTCCAATTTTTTTAGTTCATTTTGCAGTGAATATTTTTAATGTGTGTGTTAGTTTTTTTTAGTTTTGTTTCATAACAAGGCAAGCACTGGTATGTATTTCTGATTCTCCTTGATATTATATGGCATATAGAATTAAACTGTCTTACATATTGTTCTTTTAATTATGATACTCAATCTCCATTTCATGCTTATTAAGAATGATAAATCATTTTATTGTATATGCATGCATTTGAATTATAAGGGAGATACATTATCTTGTGTGTCATTGTTATGTGGTTTATTTTTATTGTCGTCTCCATGCTTATTTTCTTTATGCCTAAATGAAAGGTGAGCATTTCTATGTCTCCCTCCTCCATTGAAGATACTTTCTCTTTTTTCAGGGCGGAATCTTAGGCATAAGGAGCTTCACAGTGGTTTTATGGTGGATTAGTGGAGAGAAGCCATGCCGAAACGTTCAGAAGCAAGGAAGGATGTGTTTTATAGTGGACGGTGAATAGGGAGCATCTTCTTGGCTCGAGACAGCACGAGTTTGTTGCTTTGGAGGCTTAAGGACGTGCAACTCGCTTCTTCCATCGCATACCTAGGTGGATCCCTTCAAAAACGCAATCCACAAGTGGTGACAGTCTTGCGGAGAGCTAATTGATGTGGTATACAACCAAATAGGAAGCATATGCGAGGAAACAAGTGAAAACTTTATGGTAAAAAATGGAGAGGAGAGATCCTCATACATAGTTCTTTATTGCATATATGTATGAGTGTTGGATGTGTGTGTTGATATACGGAATTCCATGTCTATTTTATTTATTTACTGGTTTATTTTTAGATTTCAGAAGTTATTTAGATACTGAATGATGTTTAATGTGATTTTTCAATGTTTATATGTGAATACTATAATCGTCAATCAAGTGTTTGAAGAAATAGTTGTGTTTATAAATGCAGAAATTCGTATGCAAAGTTTTATCAATTTTGTTTAATTGATTTCTATCAGCTCCGATGACGGTTTTGATCGAATTTTGAGGCAATCTCATATGGTTTTAAGTCTACTTTCCAACGGATGTCATTTCATAATTTTTGGATGTTGTTTGAGTGGTTTTCGTGAATTAATTCTCAACAGGTGCATCTAACCTGGAATGCAGGTCCATGCAGAGATTTTGTGCATTTTTGATCATTGATTTCTTTGAGCACAGATCAAGTTTTCATGATTTATAAATTGGGTTTCCAAGATGAAGAAGTCAGTTTACGATGAGATTTTATTTCACACCATTTCGTAAATATTCCAGAAAGTTATGGATTTTCTTGTAAAGACATGCGTTTTGTGATTCGATATCCACGTTTTATGCTCTCTTGGTAGATTTGATGTCAATAACTCTTGGGTTTGAATTAGATTGCAAAATTATGCTATATTTTAGATCTTTAAAAATACTTTCCAAAATGTATTTTTACGTGAATTTTCAGTGTATATTTTGGAAGGAATAAGTTTTACAAGTGGAAGCGATTTCTGTAATTTCAAGAGCTATAATAGAGTTATAGGTGAGATTGATTTGGAGTTGATTTTTGTTTGTATATTCGTGTATTTGTCCCAATTTAACTTTTAACCTTAAGTCTAACCATTTTTTAAATAAATTAAAATGCAAAGAAAGTTTTATAGTTACTTTAGGATATTAATCAAACAATCAATCTAATAAAAGTCATTTAAACGAACACCCTATGGAAATGACTTGTACTTGCACTACTTAATACAATAAGGCACCGTACGTTTGTGGTTAAATTATAAATGTAAAACTTGTGCTTTTAACGACACATGTTTCAACCTTACAGTTAATAAACCTTTAATTACATTTGAGCCATTACAATAGAGAAATAATGCTTCAGAGAAGGAACTCTCAATTTTGGAGCCTTATCTTCCTATCTTTTCAAAATCTGCAATACTTTGGAAAGTTACAGAACTTAAATTTTTGAAGAAAATTCTTCTTTCTTCATTTGTTGTAACAGGTAGTACTATAGCAGGCTAACTGTTTGGAGAGATTCGGTCTTTCGGATAGTTATAGACTTAACTATCCGAAAACCCACTTATGTCTCTCTTTGTCCATTTGGAAGGTTATATCGTTAACTCTTTGAAAGTTGCATGTCTTTCGGATAGTTACTAACTTAACTATTTGAAAACTTACTTAAGTGCCTCTTCAATCACTTCGGAAGGTTGTAGCTATAACCTTCCGAAAAACTTATGATTTTCAGATAGTTACTACCAACCATCTGAAGATCCACTTAAGTCATTACTTTTCAGATACTTGGCTTCTTAACTATCCGAACATCTACTTAAGTGTCTGACTTTCAAATACTTAGCTGTTAGGACCGTAAGGCTTCGCTAAAGAGGGGGTGAATGGTGTCTAAGTGTATTTTTAGAACTTTTACTAACTTAATTAACCAATTTGAATAATCAGCTAGCACAAGTACTAAACAGATATATAAAACATGCACAGCGGAAATATAAATAAGAAACACAAGAGAATTTTAGGTGATTCACCAACTCGGCTAGTCCACCCCCAAGGATCACTTGGGCTTCACTAAATGTCTCAACACTTACATACACTTGCTTTCAGGTTGAAGCAAGAACCAACCATTCACTTAAGCTTTCTAGTCGTAGCTCTAACCAACCACACAGAAGTTTTCAGGTATAAACTTCAGTAAACCAACCTTTTGAGTTTTTAGGTCAAAACTCAAACCAACAACTTCAATGAAGCTTTAAGGTTGAAGCCACAAACCAAATGATCCTTCTTGGATCAGACTTTCAGCACTTGTAGAGCTTTAAGAAACTTCTTGTATATCTAGCTTTTAATGGATTCTTTGTAGCAGTTAATCTGAATTGAGCTTTCTTCTATAACAATAATTGATCTGCAATGTATACTGTATCTCTGTATGCGATTGTATCTGTAATCTCACTTCATAGCTCTCCTGAATATTGAATGATCTGTTTGTATAAATACTTGTAAGTCCAATGATCATATTTTCTCCTCAACGGATTTATTCTACTATACTTACTGATTTTCAGATCCAAATATGGTAAGTTACCATTTGAAAAAGTGTTTCAAGATAACCTTTCGATTTTCTCAAACTTTCGAATAGTTATCTATGTAACTTTCCGAAGGATGTTCGTAACTCACTAAAAAACCACTTAATTCCTTTTGTCACGTGAGATTTTAAGTTGTACACATGAGGTGTCATGAGTTCGGATACTTGTAACTTTAACTCATCAAAAGTTCTTGACTTTCAGATAGTTACAGTAACTCTCCAATTTTTCTTTTAAAGCTTTCGATTGCTATCTTCTTAATTCTGCACGTGGGTAATTGAGTGACTTAAGTTTCAAATAGTTAACAACCTTCCGAAACTTCTTGTTTTTCGGATAGTTAGCTTTCCTAACTTACCAAAAAATCCTTTAAGCTTCCGTCTACTAATTTAATTTCTACACGTGCATATTTGAATGACTTAACTATTCTGATAGTTAACTTTTCTATCTTTCCGATATCCTTGGTCTTTCGAATAGTTAGCTCCTTAACTTTTCGATTTTCCATACAGTCATCTT
This sequence comes from Cymodocea nodosa, assembly GCA_036874045.1. NCBI lineage: Eukaryota > Viridiplantae > Streptophyta > Magnoliopsida > Alismatales > Cymodoceaceae > Cymodocea > Cymodocea nodosa. The sequence goes on from CM072345.1 coordinate 3,188,917, forward strand.
TCTAACTTTTCGAAAGAATTCCTACTACTTTAAACTACCTTTCAGATACTTAGCTGAGAACTGACCAAACTTCTTGGCTTTCTCTTTCAACTATGAATGAACTGTTTATAATGTGATATCTTCTGGATTCCTTATGCAGTATTCCTCTAGTCTATTTGGCTGCAATTTGCTTTGTCTTTTCCATCCATATCTATTCAGCCTGCAATCTGTGAAATACATATACTTCTCTCATGGATGTTTGCATTATCAAAATATAGAGGTCCTTTCATTAGCTTCATAACTATCCGATTGTCCACTTAAGTGTCTTTTAAGTCATTTCGGATGGTTACAACTAGTAACCCTCCAAAATCTTTTGACTTTTGGATAGTTAGCTCAAAGCCTTCCGACTGAAACGTTATTTCAAATACTTTGACCTGATAACCTTTCGAAATTATAAATCTACTAGAGACTTACTGCTAACAAGCTTTCGACTAAACTTGGACTTATTGTGGCATACTACACACCTGTACTACTTGCCCTAACAATCTCCCACTTGGAATCTGACATAATGATCAAAGAAGAAAAAAAATCTCTACACTTGGCTTACAGATTATTTGTAGTTGCAACTCAAAAAAGTATCACTCCACGTCCCATTTTTCTTAATTAGTTAGGAGACCAATTAAGGCCATACAGAGCCTTAATTTCTACAGATTCAGAACATTAGTTAACATGTCTACAGCATTTTCAGCACTAGCAATCTTCTACAGATCTAACCTATTTTGCTTTATCTCTTCCCTTATGAAATGAAACCTCATTCTCATATGCTTGGACCTTGAATGAAACTTAGGATTTTAGCTAAATAAATGGCACTTTGATTGTCACAGAATAGAATACTTCTTTTCTATTTGTGCCCTAATTCAGCTAGTATATTCTCTAGCCAGATTCTTTCTTTAGCTGCCTTTACTACTACAACATATTCAGCTTCTATGGTCGAGAGTGCAACAATACTTTGCAGCTTGGATCTCTAGCTTATTGCAGTACTTCCTATGTAGAAAACATAGTTTGAAATACTTATGCTTTTATCCAACTCTCTTCCCAAATCAGCATCATAGTAGCCAATCAATTCAATTGATCATTTCTTGAAGTTTAGATCTACATCTAGGAAATATCTAAGATATCTGAGTATCTATAGTATAGCAGACTAATGCTTAGCTTCTGGATCTGCCATATATCTACTGACCACTCTCACTACATGAGATATATCAAGTCTTGTGCATATCATGGCATACATTAAACTTCCCACTACTGAAGCATATGATATTCTAGACATTTTTGTCCTTTCTTCTTCAATCTTAGCTGTTGAGTATTTTTGTTTTGATGATGTATGTTGAATGAAAATAATCATATTTGCTCAATTACTATTGCTTATGAAAAGAAATTAAAATCGTCAATTAATACAGAAAAAGCTTATTGATATAAATACTTGTCTGTATTGGATGTGAAGTTAATAACTAGTCATTTCGTTGCATTAATTTCTCATTTAGCTAAACGTTAAGTTAACGTGTGTTTTTATTGAAAAGCATGATATGTTTTAAAGTTATATCTTCTTTATCATGAACAGTGCACGTTTATACTACTCGTTAAGTTAGAGTTTTGTTTGTATAGAGGTCACGTTAGAACTCGTTAAGTTAGAGGCTTAAAGGTTAAAATAGGTCACGCGATAACTCGTTAAGTTAGTGAGTAAAAGAAGAGACAAACTCGTTAAGTTAGTGTTATACACGTGGTGAAATTATAAGTTACGAATGTTGTATTGTATCACGTGAGGTGCACATGTTTAACTCGTTAAGTTAACATAACTAAACGCGTTGAGTTGTTATATTGAACACTAAGGCAACACGTTAGGTTAGCGTTATAAACTTAAGTTGTTATTTTTGCACGTGGTAAAATTCTTATTATAAAAACATTTGTGTATTACTGAATCGGTGAGTTAAAGTTTTTCGGAGAATTACAATCGTAACTATCCGAAAGGTAACTTAAGTCATGTTTTCAGGTCTTGACACGTGTCTCACTAGTTTTATAATATAAAGAGTTTTTCGGTGACTTACATCTATAACTATCCGAAACTTAAACTGTTTTCGGTGAGTTATCGTTTAACCTTTTGAAAGAAAGGTTAAGCTGGTTCGTTTAGTTAGCATAACAGCACGGACTTAGTTCATTGAGTTAGCTACAGTACTTGTCACATGAAATCGCACATAAGGAACTCGTTAAGTTAGGAACGTTAAGTTATATATATATACTTGTGTTACTCGTTTAGTTAACATTAAAGTAACGACTTCTTATTACACTGATGAAAAATTTTTAGACGAGAAAGTTTATTTTGTAGGAAAATTTTCAGAGATCCAAGACTGATGATTAAAGGAAATTCGAAATATAAACGTGGGTTGGAATGTGTGTTTCGATGAAGGAAAAAGAAAAGACGTGGAGAAGTGGAAAACTGGTAGTGATTAAACGTGGAGGATATGCATGAAATGAAGATACAGTATAAAAGGCACAGAGTTCTCGTTGATCAAACCATCTTTGCACACAAAACGAAAAATCTTTTCAAGGATCAAACCATCCCTGCACACCAAAAGAAAAATCTTTTTCAGGGATCAAAAACACTTCTTCAGGCAAAATCTCTCAAGTGGAAGAAAGTTCAGTGAAGCATGAAAAGGTAAGATTTTCGTCACTGAAGATTTGAAGTATTAGAAGAAAGCAAATTCGGTGAAGCATAAAATGACAAGATATTTGTCACCGAAGAATTGCTGAAGAAGAAAGATCTCAAACAGGGAGAAATGTTTTAAATTCCGCAAATTAGTTTTCTCTGTTTGTAGTTATGAAATTGTATAGATGAAACATGGTATTGAAATATAATGGCATCTACAATTTCTAAGGGGAATTGAATTGTATATTGTAATTGAAACCTTGAATAAAAATGATTTTATGAAAACAATGTCTCAACTTGTTTTTGATTTTTAAAGTTTCAATTATATTTCAGAAAATATTAAAAATACACAATTCACCCTCCTCTTGTGTCATGCGATCCTACAAGTGGTATCAGAGTTTCGTTAATAATCTTTGATATAAAATCTATACCAACTTATTTAATATCATTGTTAATTCTACCTTCCTTGTTTTTAAACAGAAATTAATATCTGAGCATATGTTTAACTTTATTGATTTAAGGCTTAAGTTGTTTTAAAGCTTTTAGACTGTTTAAAATCAAATAGGTTGAAAAATCTAAGGTAAAATGACTACTAGAAATGGTAATTTTTCTTTTTATGAAGTCCAAAATCTTAATCGTCCTCCTTTATTTGATAGAATACATTTTGAATATTGGAAATATAGGATGACTATTTTTCTTCAAAATATAGATCATAAATTGTGGTTCATGATTTCTAAACCATATACTCCGTTAACTACTCCTTATAATACTTGGACAATTACTGAAAAAGAAAATGAAACTCTGAATGCTAAGAGCTTAAATATTTTATTTTGTGCATTGAGTTATGAACAGTTCAGTAAAGTGTCGGCATATAAATCTGCTTATGAGGTGTGGCATGCATTAGAAGTTCACATGAAGGTACTTCTCAAGTTAAAGAGACAAAAATAAACATGTTGATTCATAAGTATGAACTCTTTAAGATGCATGAAGACAAAAATATTTCTGAGATGTTTTCCAGATTTCTTGATATCATAAACTCTTTAAAATGTTTAGGAAAGAATTTTGAACAAAAGGATTTGGTGAGTAAAATTCTCAGATCCCTAAGTTCTAAATGGTCTCAGAAAGTAACATCAATTGAGGAATCACGAGATTTAAATGTTTATACTATGAATGAACTTATAGAAAATTTAACAGCTTATGAAGTTCAATTAAATGAATCACTGAGTCACAACAAACTAAAAATGAAGAAAGAAATAGCCTTTGAAATTAATTCAGATTCTGATATATCTACTGATTCTGACGAGGATTTGATTTTGCTGACCAGGAAATTCAAGAAAGCATGGAAAGCTAGGAAACATCAAAGGAACAAAAATGATAAACCCTCAACGTCAAAATCACTGAATGACAAGAATTCTTTATCTAGAAAGTATGTATGTTACAACTGTAAGAAACCTAGACTATAGGCTTTATTTTTAGTTGAGTAACCTATAAAAATTCCTTCATCTTCTTTGGCTTGAAATTTATCCCTTTTATCCTTAGTGTTAAGGATAAAACACTTACAACTAAATGGTTTCATATAGGAAATTTTTGGAACCCTATCAAATATAATTTCAAAAGGAGTTTTATTAACAAGAGGTCTTAAGTGACTTCTATTAATAATATAACAAGCTGTATTTACTACTTCAGCCCAAAAATTTTGAGGTAAATTATGTTCATTTAACATAGTTTTGGCCATTTACTGAAGTGATCGATTCTTTCTCTCAACAACACCATTTTGAGAAGGTGCTCTTGGAAAAGAATATTTGTGATCAATGCCATGATCTTTACAGTAATTATCCATTTGATCATTTTCAAATTCAATACCATGATGACTCCTAAGTTTTTGAATAGAGACACTTTGTTCATTTTGAACAAGATTGCAATACTTTTTAAATGTTTCAAAAACTTCTGTCTCAGTGATAGAAAATATACCCAAGTGTATCTAGAGAAGTCATCTACTAAAACAAACACATACCATTTACCACAAAGACTCATGATTCTTGTTGGTTCAAATAAATCTATATGTATAAGTTCTAAGACTCTCTTACTTGATATATCAGTTTTGGATTTAAAAGAGTTTTTGTGAAGTTTACCTAAGTCACATGCATCACATATGAAATCCTTTGAGTATTTAATCTTTGGTAAACCTCTCACTAAATTTTTTCTAGATAGTTTATGTAATAGTTTCATATTTATATGCTTGATCCTTCTATGCTAAAGATATGCATCACTAGTTTCAGCTTGCAAACATGAATTTAAATCAACTACACTAGAAGGTAAAGATAAAACACATACAGAACCTTTTCTTTTAGCAATAAACTTAAGTTCATTTGTAATTTTATTAATAATTTTGCATACATTATCTTCAAACACTACATAATATCCATTATCAATTAGTTTTATAACACTTAGCAAATTAAATCCTAGATTTTCTACATACAGTACATTCAAAATAACACAAGTAGGAGTTATTTTAACATTGCCCATACCTATGATTTTATCTTTGTTTTTGTTTCCAAATATTACACTTCCTTTCTTGGTATTTGTAAAATTTTTCAGTAGACTTTTCTGTCCGGTCATGTGAGTAGAAGCTCCACTATCTAAAATCTATTTTGATGTTGTTTATGAAAGGACTTCTAGATTTTGATAATGCAAAAATCAATGCGAGGAATCAAATTGCATTTCTCAAGCTTAATAGTCAGCAGGAGAGCAGAAGTTGATACAAACAGTTCAAAGTGTGCTGCAAGTGATAAAAAGGATTTCAGAAGGTTACCAGGCTTAACTATCCGGAAGAGATATATTTTTGGTGAGTTACCAGTCTATGTATCCGAAATGCAGTATAAAGTAGTAGCAACACTATTAGACAGTTAGAAAATTAAGTATCCGAAAGTAGAAGGCTTTTAAAGAGTTAGAAAGATGGATGTATGAAGAATCAGAAAGTTATTGTAGCTAACTATACAAAACTTAAATCATTGAATTTCCCACGTGCAAAAATCCAAATAGAAGCTTAAAAGAAGAATCAGAAAGTTACTGGAGCTAACTATTCGAAATTTGAAGAGTTTCGGTGAGTTACATGTATAACCATCTAGAACTTAAGTAAGTCTATTATGCATGTGCTGAATTAAATAAAGCAATCAGAAACTTAACGAAAGGTTTCAGAGGGTTACTATAAACTATCCGACAATTAAATAACAATTCAAAAAGTTACAGCTGCAAGTATTTGATTGAATTGTTATGACCCTAGTATTTTGATAATGCAAAACCTATGTGAGGAAACATATTGTATTTCACAGTTATGTCAGTACTGCATTAGATCAAAAGGCTGTTAGAACTATTTCCAAGCAGATGAAAAGATCAAGAAGGTTCCAGATGAACAGATCAAGAAGAGTCAGCAAAATCGGACAGTTACAAGTCTAAGTATCCGAAGAGCAAGTTTAAAGCAGTAGCAATGCTATCGGATAGTTAAAAGAATAACTATCCAATTTTACAAAGCCTTCAGAGAGTTATTTAATCAGACAGTTAAAGGGATTGAATGATCGGATAGTTAAGGAGATAACTATCCGGAAGCTTAAAGGATTTTTCAGAGAGTTACAGGTATAACTATCTGAAAGTTAAGTCATTCAATAAACCACGTGCAGAAATATAGAACGGAAGCTTAAAAGACTTGTCGGAGAGTTAGATAACTATCCGAGTTTTCTTTCCGGAGAGTTAGATAACTATTCGAGTTTTTCGGTAAGTTACAGACATAATTTTCTGGAACTTAAGTCATTTTATTACGCACGTGCAAAATGGAGAAAGTCGGCAGTTGAAAGTTTAAATGGGAAAATCGGAGAGTTAGATAACTATCCGAAATTTAAAAGAGAGTTTCGGTAAGTTACAGTTTAACTATCTGAAACTTAAGTCAGTGAATTTCCCACGTGCAGAAATCCAGACTGATACTCAAATAGGTTTTCGGAGAGTTAGAAGGATAACTATCCAAAATTTCAAAAGAGTTTCGGTGAGTTACAGTTTAACCATCCGAAACTTAAGTCATTGAATTTCCCACATGCAGAATTCCAAACAGTGGCTCAAATAAGTTTTTGGAGAGTTAGAAATATAACGATCCGAAATCCTGAAGAATTTCGGTGAGTTACAGGATAACCTTCCAAAACTTAAGTCAGTCTTTTATGCACGTGCTAAATTAAATCGAAAAGTTGACAGAGTCAATTATTTAACTGTTCGGTGAGTTGCATAGGTAACTATCCGAAAGAATAGGAAAATTGGTAAGTTGACTTGAAACGTTTTTCTGAACAGACACTTGCTGTATTGGACTTGATCCTAATCAAGTATAGAAGAATACATCTGTTGGAAGAAAATATGATCGTTGCACATATCAAGTATATATACAAAATGCAGACAACAGATATACAGTAGAGCTTACAAGTGAGATTACAGATATAATTACATACAGAGATACAGTATACATTGCAGATCAATTACTGATATAAAAGAAAGCTCAAATTCAGTACAACAAAAAATCGATTGAAAGCTGGATTTACAAGAAGATTCTTAAAGCTCTCCATGCACTGAAAGTCTGATCCAAGAAGGATCATTTGGTTCGTGGCTTCAACCTGAAAGCTACATTCAGTTGTTGGTTTGAGTTTCGACTTGAAAACTCAAGAGGTTGGTTTTTTGGAGTTTATACCTGAAAACTTCTAAGTGTTGGTTTTCTGGAGTTTATACCTGAAAACTTCTGTGTGGTTGGTTCTTGCTTCAACCTAAAAGCAAGTGTATAAGTGTTGAGACACTTAGTGAAGCTCAAGTGACCCTTGGGGGTGGACTAGTCGAGTTGGTGAACCACCTAAAATTCTCTTGTGTTTCTTACCTTTATTTCCACTGTGCATGATATTTTTATCTGATTATTACTTGTGCAAATTGATTAATCAAATTAGTTAGTAAAGTGAAAAATAGGCATAAATTCACACTATTCTCCATTCACCCCCCCTTTGGTGAAGCCATTCGTTCCTAACATGAATGACAGCTCTTATGTACGATCTAAAATCCTACATGGCAGAAAGACTTAAGTGACTTTTCGGTAAGTTACAAGTATTTTTTGGAGAGTTACATAGCTAAGCCTCTGAAAAACCTAGGAAATCGGAAGGGTATCTTGAAATACCTCCCTGAATGGTAACTTACCATATTTGAAACTGAAATCTTACCAAGTACAACAAAATACATCTGTTGGAAGAAAAATATGATCGTTACACATGTTTAGTATATATACAAGCAACAGACAACAGAATTAGATAGCTTTTTGCTCATACAAATATTTACACCAAGTTCAACAAAAGAAAGCCTTAGAGATCAAATCATCTTCAGCATATACAGGCTCAATTTTAGAAGCTCACACGCACTCAACTCTGATACTTTCAAGCAAGTGTTTTACTGAAGTACATGGATCAAAAACTTTAGAGAAAGATTGGTTGGAGCTATGACCTGAAAGCTCAATTAGTTTGGTTGGTTCTTGCTTTAACCTTAAAAGCAAGTGATTGTAAGTTTTGTGAAAGTTTAGTGAAGCCCAAGTATCCCTTGGGGGTGGACTAACCATTAGTGGTGAACCACCTAAAATCTTGTGTGTATTATTTTTATCGTGTGCTTGTTAATTCTCTATATCAATCAGCCATTAAATAGTTAAGAAACAAATTATTACCATTCACCCCCCCTCTAGTAAGCCATCAAGTCCTAACAATTGGTATTAAAGCAAGGTTGATCTCGTTAATAGATTTAACCATCTGAGATCATGACTTTTCACACTGTAGAGGGTCAGAATATCCATCGACCTCTCCTATTTGATGGTAGCAATTATAGCTATTGGAAAAATAGGATGGAGTGTTTTCTCAAGAGTATTGATGTAAAACTCTAGAGAATGGTTGTACACGGTACACCACTTCCAATTAATCATGAAAGTGACTAGTCTGAGGAGGATGAAAGAATCATCTAGATGGATGCTCGTGGGCTAAACTCAATCTACTATGTATTGACTAGTGAACAGTATAACAAAATATCTACCTGTAAATCTTCTCATGAGGCTTGAAAAACTCTTCAAATCACATATGAAGGAACCAGCCAAGTAAAAGATACAAAGATTAGCATTTTGTTAAGAAAATATGAATTATTCAAAATGCTTGATAAAGAAAGTATTACTGAAATGTTTTCTAGATTCACAGAAATTATAAATGAACTAAGAGGTTTTGTGAAAGTATTACAGAAGATCCTTAGAAGCCTGATAGTTGAATGGAAGTAGAAATCTACTTCCATACAAGACTCAAAAGATTTAAACAATTATTCAGTTGAAGACTTGTTGGGAAATCTTCTTACTCATGAAGTCCAAATGAAGGAATGGAAAGAAGAAGGAGTCACTGAAAGAAAGGCTGAGAAAAAGAAAGAACTAGCCTTTCCTTCAATAGAAGACCAACCAAGCTTAGATGAGGATGAAGTTTTACTACTGGCTAGAAATTTCAAAAAAATGATGAGATAAGGAGGCAAAGCCAACTCCTCAAGATCAAAAGTCACTACATGCTACAAGTGCAAAAAACTGGGACACATTCAACTTTACTGTCCTTTTCAATAGGAGGAAGACAAACAAAAATGGAAGAGGAAGAATAAGAAGAAAATGGCCTTGAAAGCCACATGGGATGACAGTAGTTCATCAGACTTAGAGGAAGAAGCATCTACAAATGTGTGCTTTACAGTACAAGAGGTATGTTCCACATTTCCTAGTTGCTCAGAAAAGGAAAATGATGATTTAAATGTAGATAGTCTTCTTTGTACAATAGATAAGTTATATGTAAAAGGTAAAAATTATAAGAAAGAATTAAAGAGCTTAAATTTATAAGAGTTACAGTACAAGAGTTACATTAGAAGATGTTTTCGCTGAATTAGAAAAAGCCCTAGTGGATAATAAGGAATTAAAAACTAAAATGGATAGCTATAGTTGTAAAAATTTTGATCTGAAAGAAGAAAATAAGAATTTATTATCTGAAATTACTGATTTGAAGAACAATGTGTATAAATTTACCAAAGGTGAAAATAGTCTAAATAAAATCATAGGATCCCAAAGAATAGGAACAAATAAATTTGGCCTAGGGCATGCTATACCATAGGAAATTTCTTACTATAGTGGAAAGATTAGATCTTACAGAGATGGGACAACTATCTTTGTCATTAAGAGGAAATCTACTTCTATATGGCTACTACCAAAAGGCAACAGGTTCAATATACAAAGGACTAACACTAATGGACCCAATAAAATATGGGTACCAAAAGTCTTAATTTCAACATGATTTGCAGGACTGCATGGATAGAGAAGCTCAAACGTCCAAGTGGATTATTGATAGTGGATGCTCAAAGCATATGATAGGTAAGAAAAGATTTCTGAAATCTATTAAATCAATAAATTCAGGATCTGTTAAGTTTGATAGTAATGAAAAATGTAGAATTACTGCCGTAGGAAATATTGCATCTAAAAATGAAAAAATAGAGAATGTCTTACATGTAAATGGTTTAAAACAGAATCTGCTAAGTGTAGGTCAATTATGTGACAAAGGTTACAGTATACTCTTTACTATAGAAAACTGTTTTATATTACAACAGGATACACATGAAATCAAATTTACTAGATATAGAGATAATTCAATTTATGCTTTGGAATTTTCATTTGATAATATATCTAGTGATGCATGTTTAGTTGCTTCTAATGAAGATGAATGGTTATGGCATAAAAGATTAAATCATGTGAACATGAGACTCCTAAGAAAATTGAACAAACATGATCTTGTTAGAGGTGTGCCTAAACTCAAATTCAAGAGAGATAAATTCTATAGTGACTATACAATTGGAAAACAAAAGAAATCAGTACACAAGAGTATTGAAGACATTGCCACAAGTCAGCCATTAGATCTACTGCATATGGACCTGTTTGGTCCTACATAGACAGCTAGTTTAGGAGGAAGAAAATATACCTTAGTAGTAGTTGATGATTATAAAAGATTCACTTGGGTTATTTTCTTAACACATAAGAATGAAGCTTGCTATGAATTCAAACATCTTTGTATTAGAATTCAAAATGAAAAAGAATCGATTATGAAAAAGATCAGAAGTGATCATGGAGGTGAATTTGAAAATTCTGAATTTGAAGAATTATGTAATTCTTTTGGCATACTACAAGAATTTTCATGTCCAAGAACTCCTGCACAGAATGGAGTTGTAGAAAGGAAAAATAGATCAGTACAAGAAATGGCAAGAACAATTCTTAATGCATCTGATCTACCAAAGCCTTTATAGGCTAAAGTTGTAAATACTACATGTTACTCAATAAACATAACTCATCTTAGGCCTATCTTGCATATGACACCCTTTGAATTATGGTATGGTAAAACACCAAATGTTGGATACTTCAAAGTCTTTGGATCAAGATGTTTTGTGCTTAATACTAGGGATCAAAAGGACAAATTTGATGCAAAGTCTAATCCTACTCTACTTGTTGGATACTCTTCGAGAAGTAAGGCTTACATGGTTTATTTTGAACATGAAAGAAGATAGAAGAGTCAATGAATGTATCTTTTGATGAAGACATAGTAGGAAAATTGAAGAAGCTAAAAATAGATAGTGAAAGTGAATCAGTAAATTAGAAAATTCTTTAGAATAAGGATAGTTCAACACTGCCTGCACCTATTGTGATAGAAAAAGCATGGAAGACAAAGTCTAGACATTCCATTGCACAAATTGTTCGGAATATAAATCAAGGTGTTCAAATAAGAAGCAAAATTCAGAATATTTGTAATTATTGTGCTTTTGTGTCTGAACTTGAACCTTCAACAGTTGAAGAAGCCTATAATGATGAATACTAGATTATGGCCATGCAAGAGGTACTAAATCAGTTCAAGAAAAATGAAGTCTGGAATTTAATTGAAAGGCCCATTGAAAAATCAATTATTGGAACTAGATGGGTGTTTAAGAATAAACTTGATAATGATGGCAGTATTATCAGAAATAAAGCTAGACTTGTTGCTCAGGGATACAACAAGCAGGAAGGAATCGATTATGAAGAAACTTTTGCACCTATTGCAAGACTTGAAGCAATTAGAATGTTGCTTGCCTTTGCAAGCAGTATGAAAATCAAGCTTTATTAGATGGATGTTAAAAGTGACTTTCTTAATGGCATTTTGCAAGAAGAAGTATATGTAGAATAGCCACCAAGTTTTGAAGATGAAGAAAGACCAAACCATGTATACAAACTGAATAAAGCTCTTTATGGTCTGAAGCAAGCACCACATGCATGGTATGATAAACTAAAGAGTTTCCTTCTTGAGAATCAGTTTAATATAGGAACTGCAGACAACACTTTATTTATCAAATCAAAAAGTTCTCATATGTTGATTATTCAAATCTACATGGATGATATCATTTTTGGTGCTACACATAAGAAACTGTCATGATTTTCAAATCTTAATGAAGAATGAATTTGAAATGAGTCTTATGGGAGAATTAAAATTCTTTCTAGGATTACAAATTCATCAACTTCAGCATGGCATCTTCTTGAATCAAGAAAAATTTTGCAAAGAGATTCTCTTGAAATTTGGTATGGATAAATCCAAAGCAGCAAATACACCTATGAACTCAAATGAAAAACTTGATAAGGACATCTTTGGCAAGTTAGTAGATCAAAAGAAATACAAAGGCATGATTGGATCACTTCTATATCTAATAGCCAGTAGACCAGACATAATGTTCAGTGTTTGTGCTTGTGCAAGATATCAAGCCTCTCCAAAAGCATCACATTTAAAAGTAGTTAAATGTATATTTAAATATCTACAGGGTACCAAAGATTTTGGCTTATTTTATTCTTCACAGAATCATTTGATATTAGTAGGATACAGTGATGCAGATTATGTAGGATGCAAATTAGATCGAAAAAGCACTAGTGGGACATGTCAATTGCTTGGTCACTCACTTGTTTCTTGGTTCAGCAAGAAACAAAACTCTATAGCTCTATCCACCACTAAAGTTGAATACATGGCAGCAGGCCTATGTTGTGCACAGATTTTATGGATGTAACAAAGCTTGGCAGATTATAAGCTTATTTTTCAGAATACCATTATTTACTGTGACAGTAGCAGTGTCATCAATCTCTCCAAAAATACAGTTCTACACTCTAGAGCAAAACATATCGAGATTAGGCACCACTTTCTAAGAGACCATGTTGAAAAAAGTCATATTTCCTTAGAATATGTCTCTACTAAGAACAACTTGCAGATATTCTAAATTATCTAAATCTACATTTAATCATATTAGATGAAATTTAGGGATTTGCTCTTTATATGATTTATAATTTCATATCTCTCTACTCTCCAAGCTCACAACTAGGAGCTTGTTCTACTAACATCTCTGTTTTGCAGCAACTTAGCTTTTTTTTTTGATAACTAGCTATAATTGCTCCACCAAGTCAGTATCTTACTTCTCACTCCTTTTGACAATTGGCAAAAAAGGGGGAGAAAGACCATATTTTGGTAGCAGGCTGTAGTAAAGTAGGGGGAGTAATCTTAGAAAAATAGGGGGAGTTTTTGAATTTCATTATTTTGTATTCTTTGTGTGCTTTTCTATATAGATATATAAGGAGAGAAATACATGTAATATATTGAAAGGTTTTTGCCATTATCAAAAAGGAGGAGATTGAAAGGACCTCTAGATTTTGATAATGCAAAAATCAATGCGAGGAATCAAATTATATTTCTCAGGCTTAATAGTTAGCAAGAGAGCAGAAGTTGATACAGATAGTTCAAAGTGTGCTACAAGTGATAAAAAGGATTTCGGAAGGTTACCAGGCTTAACTATCCGGAAGAGATATATTTTTGGTGAGTTACTAGTCTAAGTATCCGTAAGGCAGTATAAATAGTAGCAACAATATCGGATAGTTAGAAAATTAAGTATCCGAAAGTAGAAGGCTTTCAGAGAGTTAGAAAGATGGATGTATGAAGAATCGAAAAGTTACTGTAGCTAACTATTTGAAACTTAAGTCATTGAATTTCTCACGTACAGAAATCCAAACAGAAGCTTAAAAGAAGAATCGGAAAGTTACTAAAGCTAACTATCCAAAATTTGAAGAGTTTTGGTGAGCTACAAGTATAATCATCCGGAACTTAAGTTAGTCTATTATGTACGATCTGAAATCCTACATGGTAGAAAGACTTAAGTGACTTTTCGATAAGTTACAAGTATTTTTTGGAGAGTTACATAGCTAAGTCTCCGAAAAACCCAAGAAATCGGTAGGGTATCTTGAAATACCTCCCTGAACGGTAACTTACCATATTTGGGACTAAAATCTTACCAATTATAGCAAAATACATCCGTTGGAAGAAAAATATGATCGTTACACATGTTTAGTATATATACAAGCAATAGACAATAGAATTAGATAACTTGTTGCTCATACAAATATTTACACCAAGCTCAATATAAGAAAGCCTTAGAGATCAAATCATCTTCAACATATACAAACTCAATTTTAGAAGCTCATCACGCACTCAACTTTGATACTTTCAAGCAAGTGTTTTACTGAAGTACATGGATCAAAAACTTCAGAGAAAGATTGGTTGGAGCTATGACCTAAAAGCTTAATCAGTTTGGTTGGTTCTTACTTTAACCTTAAAAGCAAGTGATTGTAAGTTTTGTGGAAGTTTAGTGAAGTCCAAGTATCCCTTGGGGGTGGACTAGCCGTTGGTGGTGAACCACCTAAAATCTTGTGTATTATTTTTATCGTGTGCTTGTTAATTCTCTATATCAATCAGCCATTAAATAGTTAAGAAACAAATTATTACTATTCACCCCCCCTTTGGTAAGCCATCAGGTCCTAACAGTTTCCTCCTGTAAAACCAATTAAGAAGAACTATTTCTTGATTCCCAATGCTTTGAGGACCAAGTTCATTAAAGGCATATTTCTTCTTTTTGTTTAAAAACAACTTAACATTATTATTTACATTCTTATTAGTTGTAAGTACAATTGATTCATCATTTGCTTCATACTCACTTATAGAATTATTGCTCTTATAAACATTCTGTTTATGTTTAGATGTAGTATAACCAAGACCAAACTGATTTTTCTCAAATGTTAATTTATTTTGGTCATGCTCATACTTTTCAGTAAGTTCATACTAAGATTTTATACTTATATTTAGATTTTCAGTACATACAAAATCTTTTTCTACACATGAATTTTTAGATAAAGAACATGTAGAACCAGTAATTTGTCTAATACTAGTATTTTAAATTTCATGCTTAGGTTTCTGAATTTTTAATTTACTATGATTGTCTGAAATTTTAGAAACATTAATAACTGAATTTCTAGAATAAGAAACAAGATTTTTAGAAACATTAATAGTCATGTTAGAAGTACATTTTGACAAATCACATTGATTTATATTATTTCTACATATTTATTACCTTGCTACATGATAAAAGGAATTTTAGTCTTAGATTTACTTGAACTGCAACTAATAAATCCTTTGTTGGCTTGAGATTCAGGGTATTCAGGATAATCAAATCCTAAGCCATATTTATATGACACCGTAGGGGTACTAGTTAGTTTGTCTAACTTAGTTTGACTTAAATTCTATTTCTCAATGGTGGAATTTAAATCTAACTCTCTCATTTTTAATCTATCAATCTCTAACTTAAGATCATTTATATTGTTTCTCAATTTTTCATTTTCAGATTCTATCTTTAATTTTTCAGCATTTATATTCTGTATTTGTTCATGCAAAACACATTCATTAAATCTAAATTTATGCAAATCTTTAGCATGATTTTCATTATCACATTTAAACTTCTCTAAAGTAGTAGACATGAAACAATTTTCTTCTTCCAAAATGGATAAAGAATTTCTAATATTCTTATTTTCTAGTTTACAAACTTTAAGTTTTTGTAATAATGCATGATAAGTACATAATAATTCATCAAAGTTAAAATCTGAATGACTTTTTGTTAGTTCATTTATTTTATCAGTTAATTTTGATGATGAAAAACGTGTGGTTTAATTATTTCTGCCATATGTTAGATGTCTTTTTACTCAAATGAATTTTGGCTAACTGCTTTATTCTCAAAATCTTTTAAATTAGATTTCGGTAGGTTATTTTGTCTATAGTGTATTGATCGGAGAGTTATTTTATAAGTCACCGAACAAAACATGACAAATCAGATGGTTATGTCTCTCTCTCCTAGCTTTTTAGACGGTTATATCAGTAATTATCCGAAAAGTATTTATCTTCAGTGAGTTAAGTCTTTTTATGTCTGAATATGATTTTTTTTATGGTAAGTCTCCGAAATCCCTTTGGTTTCGGATAGTTAAGGTTTTTATTCTGGAGAGTTAGCTGTTTCTCTATTTTAATATATTTTTGGTTACTTTCTTCTGAAGGACACGTGTCAATCTCTCATCGCTTGACTTAAGTGACTTTTCGAAAGGTTACGATGTAACTATCAAAAAACTCTTAAGAATCGGAGAGTTATCTTCAATAAGTATTCGAAAATTGTTTAAGCTTCAGATGGTTGAGTTTTCTATTATTTTCTGACTTAAGTGACTTTTCGGAAGGTTACCTATGTAACTATCCGAAATGACTTAAGGATCGGAGAGTTATTTTTTTATAAGTATCCGAAGCGTGCCTTCTCTCTTGGATAGTTTATTTTTTAATATTTTATAATGCGGTTTCAGAAAGACACGTGTTTCATTTTTAATACATGACTTAAGTGATCTTTCGGTATGTTAGTTCTATCTATTCGAAATGATTTTGAGTTTTGGTAGGTTATCTGTTTAAGTCTCTGATTTCTAAAAGCCTCCGAAGATTTTATTTTTACAAAAACTGCAACTATTATTAATGGACTAATCTTTGTGGTAAGATATCTTTTGATTGCAGATCTCAACTTTATTATGATTGAAGGTTGCCAGAAATGAATTCCTACATAAGGCATCTGACCATTTCAGAATTCTTTTCACTTATGCAAATCTCGAAGGAAAAATAAAAAGGATTTTTGTAGAAAACTATAAGAGACACAAATAGAATTTTTCGACACTCGAAAGGAGAAATTGCCTGTTCAATAATTTTGCAAACACCTTGAAGATTCGTCTGCAACAAAGTCTAGAAGATCATCAGCTACAGATCAATCAAGAAATTTCCTCAAAGCTTCTATGTCAACTCTTCATAGGAGTTGATCTGGTGTTGTGTGTCATTTTCATTTTGAGTCAATGACTCTTGGTTTTAAATTGTATTCTTGTTTACTTGAAAACCTTAACTCACAAGGGTATTGTGAGTATACCTTCACAAGGTCGGGGCCTTTGTGAAGAGAGTGAAGTGTGGTACTTCAGTTGCTCAAGATTGGGGTCTTGAGTACACAAAGTTGGTGCTTTGTGTGAGGTTTTGGTTTAGCCTTTAAAAACATCTGTAAGGTTGTTGCTTAGCCTACAAAAGCAACTTGTTTAAGGTTTGTGCTTAGCCTTAAAAGCACTTAGTGGAATTCTCGAGGTTGTGGCCTTGAGGAGTGGACTACCCAATTTGGGGAACCACTATAAATCTCTTTGTGTTCTTTACTTTTTGCACTGCAAGTTTAATTCCAAAATCAATTAATTAGGGTTCATTAGTGTCAATAGCTTCCAAAGTTTTTAAAAGCAAAATAAATTTTATTAGGACGCTATTCACACCCCTCTAGTGTGCCATTCGATCCTTTCACTTTCAAGATCAAATATTACCTCAGACTCATCTACCATGAAGCACACATGAGCAACATCTTCTAACTCTTGTTCTTCTTCTAGTGAAGATTTTGATGTTAATTCCTTAGATTCAGACTCTTTTGACGTGTCATCCCAAGTGACCTTCAAAGCCCTTTTCTTGTAAAACCTTTTCTAAGTTTTTTGAGCTGTCTTCTTCTGATTTGTCTTACTTTGCTTTTCATTTTTCCTTATAGGACAATCGGGAGAAAGATGTCTAAGTTTCTTGCAGTTGTAACATACATACTTTCTAGATGAAGAACTCTTTTCATTCAGTGACTTTGACGTTGAGAGTTTGTCATTTCTATTCCTTTGTTGTTTCCTAGCTTTCTTGAATTTCCTAATTAGCAAAATCAAATCCTCGTCAGAATCAGTAGATATTTTAGAATCTGAATTAATTTCGAAGGCTATTTATTTCTTCATTTTTAGTTTGTTGTGACTTAGTGAATCATTTAATTGAACTTTATAAGCAGTTAAATTTCCTATACGTTCATTTATAGTATAAACATTTAAAACTCGTGATTCCTCAATAGATGTTACTTTCTGAGACCATTTAGAACTTAGGGATCTGAGAATTTTTCTCACCAAATCCTTCTATTCAAAATTCTTTCCTAAGCATTTTAAAGAGTTTATGATATCTAAGAATCAAGAAAACATCTTAGAAATACTTTCGTCTTCATGCATCTTAAAGAGTTCATACTTATGAATTAACATGTTAATCTTAGTCTCTTTAACTTGAGAAGTACCTTCATGTGAAACTTCTAATGCATGCCACACCTCATAAGCAGATTTATATGCCGACACTTTATTGAACTGTTTATAACTCAATGCACAAAATAAGATATTTAAGCCCTTAGCATTAGAGTTTCATTTTCTTTTTCAGTAATTGTCCAAGTATTATAAGGAGTAGTTAACGGAGAATAAGGTTTAGAGATCATGAATCACAACTTATGATCTATACTTTGAAGAAAGACTATCATCCTATATTTCCAATATTCAAAATGTATTCCATCAAATAAAGGAGGATGGTTAAGATTTTGACCTTCATACAAAGAAAAATTACCATCTCCAGTAGCCATCTTACCTTAGATTTTTCAACCTATTTAATTTTAAACAATTTAAAAACTTTAAAACAACTTGAGCCTAAAATCAAGAAAGTTAAATGTATGCTTAGATATTAATTTTTGTTTAAAAATAAAGAAGGTAGAATAAGCAATGATATTAAATAAGTTGGTATCGATTTTATATCAAAGATTATTAACTAGCTCTAATACCACTTGTAGGATCGAATGACTATACAAGAGGGGGGTGAATTGTGTTTTTCAACATTTTTGATTATAATTGAAACTTCAAAGATAAAAATAAGTTGAGACACTATTTTAATCAAATCATTTTATTCAAGGTTTCAATTACAATATACAATTCAATTCTCCTCTGAAAATGTAGATGCAATTATATAACGATACCATATTTCATCAAATCAATTTCATAACTACAAACAGAGAAAACTAATTTGTGGAATTTAAAACATTTCTCCCTGTTTGAGATTTTTCTTCTTCTTCTTCTTTTGCAATTCTTTAGTGACAAATATCTGACTTTCTTTGCTTCACCGAATTTGCTTTCTTCTGATACTTTGGATCTTTAGTGACATAAATCTAACTTTTTCTTCTTCATTGAATTTGCTTCCATCTAAGAGTTTTTCCCCGAAGAGATATTTTTGATCCTTAAAAAGGTATTTCTTTTGGTGTGCAAGGATAACTGATCAACGAGAATTCTATGCCTTTTATATTGTATATTCACTTCATGCATATTGGTTGGATTTTTAGGCGGCACCAGAGAACTTATTTAGTTCCTCGGCAACGGCGCCAGAAAACTTGAATTCCTTGTTAACTTCTGTTTGTAACTTAGTTAATTTATCTTTATGCTTATCATTAATTCCTTTTTAGAAGTCAACAAACCATCTTTCGTACAAATTAGATATTAATTCCAATTTGTATTTTAACTGTAAGTGCACAATGTATATTGTATTTGTGTGCAAGTACAGATCGATCCCATAGAGAATTGAGGAAGAATTGTGTACTGTTCTATTTTTAATAATGAAATTTATATCTTCAGTAAGCACTTCGTTGAGTTATAGCTAACTCAACGAACTAACCTTGTGAAATTGAAGTAACTCAATGAAGTTATCTATCCAGATTAATACTACTATTTACAAAGGAATTCGGTCAACCATTGAGCGGTTACATAGATTGTAAATAGCATCAATTAAGCTCTTTAATGCTAGTTAATATTAAATTTATCATTCAGCAACACTAACATTCAGATATTTCAAACAATAACCATTAAAATCTTTAAGTATCAGAAACAATTCGATTTCAGTAAACTGTAAAACTATTTTCTTTTCTTTTTTTTTAATTTTAAACAAACATGAAACATTCCAAACACTGACAATGATAACAATAATCACAATACAAAACAAACAATACAACACTCCAATACTAATTATAAACACAGATAAGTTGTTTTTGGTATTTTTGTTTTTATATGACCATGAAAATGGGTGAAAGGTGAAATGTAAAAGTAATCTCTATTGACAATAAAAACTTTCATCACTACATGCGATGCGATTATACCATTGAAAATTTAACCACTTATAATTCTATCTCCTCTCCCTATAGAATCGCAAGTCCAGAATTGCAAGTTGATCTCCTCTTCAGCATACTAGCATCAACCTAAAACCAAGGCTAGAAGCTTTACGATCTCCTGAGATATGAGTCGGTGCTTGGTGAAATTGGCTTCCCTTCCCTCGACGCGATCACTCCTCATAGTAGTTGTCAGGCACCGTGTTTGGCTCGGAATTGACCCGACATCAGGAAAGTATCTTCACAAACCTCTGATGGTTGGTGATTATGGTGGTGGAGGTGATGGTAGTGTGGAACTTTAGGGAACTTCCGTCGCTGCCTGTAGTTAGTGTGGTCCTCCTCTGCACACACACTAGCCACCCCTGTATATTCTTTTCTCCTTGTCCTTTATATTTCTTAGTAGTAACTGTTTCTTCTTCGATGATCAGTTGGATTTCCTTCGTTCATATCAACGATGGTGATTTCTTCTTCCTTCCACGAGCGATTTCCTGCGTGATACGTGTAATCGTGGTTTTCCTTTGAATGTAATAACTCGAGTGCTTGCAATAACTGTACAATTGTAGAATACTTAGCGTAATTATGCATATAAAGAAAATAACTTCAGGCTAAGTTTACAAATAACCTAAGTCCCCGTGTTATAAGTGTTTAAATAGGGTTTTTAGTCGTATAACTCAACGTGAAGATAAGTCGGGTTTAGAAATAAAATAAATATTGAATAAAGCTTATTCAATCAAAGTACCCGAAATATTCAAGTATAACTCGTTGAGTTAGCTAACCTAACGAGTAAAACGCTGTCTAGAGGTAGTTTTACACGTTACCTTATCTAATATAACATCTAGTTAGTACACTTAAACAAGTTTCGAATGCTTCTAACTAAAACCTTCCGAAAACAACACACATGCTAAATAAACTTAACATTATCTTGAGAACATTGTAAACTATTTGAACATTTTGTCTTTTGAATCTAGAATAGTTTGTTTGTCTTTTTAAATTATTTCATCAAGATTTTAAGAGGACATTAATTCAGATTAACTAAGATTTGTATTTTAAATTATATTAATCTGTTTTTGACATTGTTAATGCTCCCCCTACAAATATACTTCAAATATATTCAATCAAAATACAAAATATACTTGTAGTGACAATAGATGTTAAGTATAACTATACTTTTACATTTTCTTTTCAAAGACTTCCGTTATCCTGACATCATCAAAAATGATTTCCAGAATCAATTCCTACTGTATATGAATCAAAACACAACTTTGAACTCAATTCGATTAATTCAAGGAGAATAAAAGAATGTATCTCAAATAAACGTTTTCAAAAGTACTAATGTTGATTCAATAAATCAGTAGTCATATTGGTATAAACTATATGCGATTCAAAGATATCTGTAATTAATGAAACATCTTTTTCTTTTCAAAACAGTAAATATTGATAATTTTCTTTAAAAGTTAGTTTGAAAGGCTTGAATCATACAAGAGCTTTCTAATGTACCCGTGTAATGAGTTTTCAGTCAACAATCCCAGATCTGATCAGGACCTTAGGTTGCCAGATTTAAAAAATCCTTTTTCAGGACAACAATCCTTACATACCTATTTGCTCAAGTACAAAAGGCTCGTGATCAAACTAATCAATAAACTCTCAAAGATTTTCACTATGTAAGCACTTTTCATTTTAAGCACAGTATATTTGTATTCCATTAATATAGATGCAATAAAACACAAATCTCATACAATTTTGACTTCTATGATTATACTGAGAATATGAATCAGTTTCAATAAGCTTATACTTTTGATTAACAGTTTAAGATGAGTTACATATAACTTATTCTACAAGTTTAATCAATTAAGTCAAATTTATGCATGATCATATGCATTTTCCTTGATTCAAAGAAAACATTTAATCAAAATTTCAGAATGTCAAAAGTATTTAATGTTTTTCATTTACATTTCCACTTAAAATCGTAAAAACCATTATAATTGATAAACTACTTAAAATCAATAAGATACTACTATGATTTTACAATAAATACATAGTATCTTAAGCAGCAGTTTAGATATTACTTTAGATATTTATAATAAGTATATAATATCTATGAGGTGAACAACATCATCAATAATATTTATCTTTTTATGTGGAGTTTAAGCATTTTACACATCACATAGCCTACAAATACCTAAATTTAATCTAATGTTGTAGAATGTATTTTCGTCTAGAGGTTTTGTAAATATATCAGCTAATTGATTTTTACTAGACACAAATTCTAATTTAATTTTTCCTTTAATTACGTTATCTCTTAGAAAATGATGTCTTAACCTTTATATGCTTTACTCTTGAATGTAATACAGGATTTTTGGAAAGATTTATTGCAGAACTACTGTCACAATAAATCTCAGTTGTATCATAAGATAATCCAAAATCTTCTAAAGTTTGCCTTATCCATAGAATCTGAGTGCAACACAGTGCAGCAGCAACATATTCAGCTTTTGTAGTAGAAAGTGCTACATAGTTTTGCTTTTTACTAAACCATGACACCAAATTATTTCCTAATAATTGACATATGCCACTGGTACTCTTTCTATCAGATTTAGATCCTGCATAATCAACATCAGTATATCCTACGAGATCTATTGAACTATCCTTAGAATAATACAGTCTGAAATTTTTAGTTCCTTGTATATATCTAAATATTCTTTTAACTGCAATTAAGTGTGATTCCTTAGGATTAGATTGAAATCTAGCACAAACACACACAGCAAACATAATATCAGGTCTACTAGCAGTCAAATAAAGTAAAGAACCAATCATACTTCTGTATTTTCTTTGATCTATAGATTTTCCTATGTCATCAATATCTAACTTTAAAGTAGTACTCATAGGAGTTCCTCGAATCCTTGTATCATTAAAATTAAATTTCTTAAGCATTTCATCTGCATATTTTTCCTAATTTAAAAATATACCTTTATCCATTTGCTTAATTTGAAGTCCTAGAAAATATGAAAGTTCTCCTATCATACTCATTTCAAACTGATTAGTCATCTCTTCAGAGAATATTTCTATCAACTTATCAGAGGGTGCTCCAAAGATTATATCATCCACGTATATTTGAACAACAATCTGATCTTTACCATCTCTCTTAATAAATAGAGTATGATCCACTTTTCCCATGATATAGCATTTTTCTATTAAAAAAGTAAACAATCTTTCATACCATGATCTAGGTGCTTGCTTCAAACCATATAAGGCTTTCTTCAATTTATACACAAAGTTAGGATTTTTAATATCTTCAAATCCAGGTGGTTGTTTTACATAGACTTCTTCATTAATTAAACCATTTAGAAATGCACTCTTTACATCCATTTGATATAATTTAAAATCCATATAACAAGCATAGGCCAATAATATTCTAATACTTTCTAACCTAGCCACAGGAGCAAATGTTTCATCATAATCTAATCCTTCTTCCTGTGTATACCCTTGTGCAACTAATCTAGCTTTATTCCTTATAATTTGACCAGTTTCGTTAGTTTTGTTTCTAAAGATCCACTTTGTACCTATTATGGACTGATTTTCTGGTGGAGAAACTAATTCCCATACATCATTTCTGATGAATTGATTTAGTTCTTCTTGCATTGCCACTATCCAATTTTCATCAGATAATGCTTCTTGTATATTCCTTGGTTTCACCATAGAAACAAACATACACATACTATTTAAATTTACTGAAGCTCTAGTTTTAACTCCCTCATTAATATTACCAATGACTTGAGTAATGGGATGTGATGAAGAATAATGCCAATTTCTCTGATTTTCCTCAATATTCTCATCAACATCTGAAAGTCCATCACTTTCATCATTAGTTTGATCATTTAAGTTCATATTTTTGATTTTCTCAGATAAATCATCAATCTCTCTATTGATCTCTAACACATTTGGAAAATTGATCATATCATCATTATTAGCTTTAGATTGAGATTCTCTAAGAGAATTTTCATTGAAGCTTACATGGAGGGTTTCTTCAATAGTCCTAGAAGTCTTGTTATATACTCTATAGGCTTTACTTCTAGTAGAGTAACCTACAAAAATTCCTTCATCCGATTTGGCTTGAAATTTATCCCTTTTATCCTTAGTATTAAGAATAAAACACTTGCAGCCAAATGGTTTCATATAGGAAATTTTTGGAACCCTATTAAACATAATTTCAAAAGGAGTTTTATTAACATGAGGTCTTAAATGACTTCTATTAATAACATAACAAGCTGTATTTACTGCTTCAGCCCAAAGATTTTGAGGTAACTTATGTTCATTCAACATAGTTCTGGCCATTTCTTGAAGTGATCTATTCTTTCTCTCAACAACACCATTTTGACATGGTGCTCTTGGAAAAGAAAATCTGTGATCAATGTCATTCTCATTACAATAGTTATCCATTTGATCATTATCAAATTCAGTTCCATGATCACTCCTAAGTTTTTGAATAGAGACACTTTGCTCATTTTGAACAAAATTGCAAAACATTTTAAATTTTTCAAAAACTTCTGTCTTAGATGCTAGAAAATATACCCAAGTGTATCTAGAGAAGTCATCTACTAAAACAAATACATACCGTTTACCACCAAGACTCATGATTCTTGTTGGTCCAAATAGATCCATATGTATAAGTTCTAAGACTCTCTTGCTTGAAATATCAGTTTTGGATTTAAAAGAGTATTTGTGAAGTTTACCTAACTCACATGCATCACACATATAGTTCTTTGAGTATTTAATCTTTGGTAAACCTCTCACTAAATGTTTTCTAGATAGTTTATGTAACAGTCTCATATTTTTATACCCAATCCTTCTATGCCATAGATATGCATCACTAGTTTCAGCTAGCAAACATGAATTTAAATCAACTGCACTAGAAGGTAAAGAAAAAATACATACAGAACCTTTTCTTTTAGCAATAAACTTAATTTCATTTGTATTTTTATCAATTATTTTACATACATTATCTTCAAACACTACATAATATCCATTTTCAATTAGTTTTATGACACTCAGCAAATTAAATCCTAGGTTTTCTACATATAGTACATTCAAAATAACACAAGTAGGAGTTATTTGAACATTGCCCATACCTATGATTTTATCTTCGCTTTTGTTTTCAAATGTTACACTTCCTTTCATGGTATTTGTAAAATTTTGTAATAGACTTTTTTTGTTCGGTCATGTGACTTGACGCTCCACTGTCCAAGATCCATTTTGATGTTGTTTCCTCCTGCAACACAAATTAAGAAAAACTTTTTCTTGGTACCCAATGTTGTTGAGGACCAAGTTCATTAAACGCATATTTCTTCTTTTTGTTTAAAAATAGTTTAACATTATCATTTATATTCTTATTAGTTGTAAGTACTATTGATTTATCATTAGCTTCATACTCACATATAGCATTATTGCTTTTGCAATCATTCTTTTTGTTTTCAGATGTAGTATAATCAAGACCAAACATATTTTTATCAGATGTTAATTTATTTTGGTCAGGCTTATACATTTCTGTAAGTTCATACCAAGATTTTGTACTTGTATTAACACTTTCTATACATACAAAATCTTTTTCTGCATAAGAATTTTTTGTTTTATCACATGCAGAATGAGTAATTGGTCTAATACCAGTGTATTGAATTACATGCTCAGGTTTCTAAATTCTCAATTTACTATAATTGTCTGAAATTTTAGAAACATTAGAAACTAAATTTCCAGAACAAGAAACAAGATTTTTAGAAACATTTATAGTCATGTTAGAAGTACAATTTGACAAATCACATTGATTTATATTATTATTGCATGATTCATCCCTTGAAGTACCTACTTCTACATATTTATTACCTTGTTTCATAATAAAAGGAATTTTAGTCTTAGATTTACTTGAACTGCAACTAATAAATCCTTTATTGGCTTGAGATTCAGGATATTCAGGATAATCAAATCCTAAGCCAAATTTATAGGACACCGCAGGGGTACTAGTTAGTTTGTCTAACTTAGTTTGACTTAAATTCCATTTCTCAAAGGTAGAATTTAAATCTTGCTCTCTTAGTTTTAATTTTTCTATCTCTAATTCAAGTTCATTTATATTGTTTCTCAACATTTCATTTTCAGATTCTATCTTTAATTTTTCAGCATTTATATTCTGTATTTGTTCATGCAAGATACATTCATTAAATTTAAATTTTTGCAAATCTCTAGCATGATTTTCATTATCACATTTAAACTTTTCTAAAGTAGTAGAGAGGAAACAATTTTCTTCTTCCATAATGGAGGAAGATTTTCTAATATTCTTATTTTCCAGTTTACATACTTTAAGTTTTTGTAATAATGCATGATAAGCATATAATAATTCATCAAAGTTGAAATCTGAATGACTTTCAGGATCAGATATTACCTAAGACTCATCTGCCATGAAGCATACATGAGCAATGTCTTCTAACTCTTGTTCTCCTTCTGAATGTAAAGATTTTGATGCTGATTCCTCAGATTCAGACTCTTCAGACGTGTCATCCCAAGTGACCTTCAAAGCCTTTTTCTTGTAAAACTTTTTCTGAGTTTTCTGAGCCGTCTTCTTCTGATTTGTCCTACTTTGCTTTTCATTTTTCCTCATAGGACAATCTGGAGAAAGATGTCCAGGTTTCTTATAGTTGTAACATACATACTTTCTGGATGAAGAATTCTTGTCATTCAATGATTTTGACGTTGAGGGTTTATCATTTTTGTTCTTTTGCTGTTTCCTAGCTTTCCATGCTTTCTTGAATTTCCTAGTCAGCAAAATCAAATCCTTGTCAGAATCAGTAGATATATCAGAATCTGAATTAATTTCAAAGGCTATTTCTTTCTTCATTTTTAGTTTGTTGTGACTCAGTGATTCATTTAATTGAACTTCATAAGTTGTTAAATTTCCTATAAGTTCATTCATAGTATAAACATTTAAATCTTGTGATTCCTCAATTGATGTTACTTTCTGAGACCATTTAGAACTTAGGGAACTGAGAATTTTCCTCACCAAATCCTTCTGTTCAAAATTCTTTCCTAAACATTTTAAAGAGTTTATGATATCAAGAAATCTGGAAAACATCTCAGAAATATTTTCATCTTCATGCATCTTAAAGAGCTTATACTTATGAATCAACATGTTTATTTTTGTCTCTTTAACTTGAGAAGTACCTTCATGTGAAACTTCTAATGCATGCCACACCTGATAAGCAGATTTATATGCCGACACTTTACTGAGCTGTTCATAATTCAATGCACAGAATAAAATATTTAAGCCCTTAGCATTCAGAGTTTCATTTTCTTTTTCAGTAATTGTCCAAGTATTATAAGGAGTAGTTAACAGAGTATATGGTTTAGAAATCATGAACCACAACTTATGATCTATACTTTGAAGAAAAACAGTCATCCTATATTTCCAATATTCAAAATGTATTCCATCAAATAAAGGAGGACGATTAAGATTTTAGCCTTCATATAAAGAAAAATTACCATTTCCAGTAGCCATTTTACCTTAGATTTTTCAACCTATTTGATTTTAAATAGTCTAAAAACTTTAAAACAATTTGAGCCTTAAATCAAGAAAGTTAAACATATGCTCAGGTTAATTTCTGTTTAAAAACAAGGAAGGTAGAATAAGCAATAAGTTGGTATCGATTTTATATCAAAGATTATTCACAATGCTCTCATACCACTTGTAGGATCGTATGGCCTACACAAGAGGGGGGTGAATTGTGTACTTTTAATATTTTCTAAAATATAATTGAAACTTTAAAACTTAAAAACAAGTCGAGACATTATTTTCATAAAATCATTTTTATTCAAGGTTTCAATTACAATATACAATTCAATTTTCCTCAGAAATTGTAGATGCAATTATATTTCGATACCATGTATCATCTAAACAATTTCATAACTACAAATAGAGAAAACTAATTTGCGGAATTTAAAACTTTTCTCCCTGTTTGAGATCTTTCTTCTTCTTCTTTTTCTTCTTCAGCAATTCTTCAGTGACGAATATCTTGTCTTTTCATGCTTCACCGAATTTGCTTTTTTTTTTTGATACTTCAAATCTTCAGTGACGAAAATCTTACCTTTTTATGCTTCACTGAACTTTCTTCCACTTGAGAGATTTTTCCCGAGAAGGTGTTTTTGATCCCTGAAAAAGATTTTTCTTTTGGTGTGCAGGGATGTTTTGATCCTTGAAAAGATTTTTCCTTTTGTGTGCAAGGATAAATTGATCAACGAGAATTTTATGCCTTTTATACTATATCTTCATTTCATGCATATCCTTCACGTTTAACCACTACTAGTTTTCCACTTCTCCATGTCTTTTGTTTTTCCTTCATCGAAACACACACGTTCTAACCCACGTTTATATTTCGAATTTTCTTTAATCATCAGTCCTAGATCTCTGAAAAATTTCCTGCAAAATAAACTTTCTCGTCCAAAAGTTTTTCATCAGTGTAATAAGAAGTCATTACTTTAATGTTAACTAAACGAGTAACACAAGTATATATATAACTTAACGTTTCTAACTTAACGAGTTCCTCTTGTGCCATTTCTCCGTTGTGTTATGATAACTCAACGAACCATTTCCGTTGTGTTATGATATCTCAACGAACCAGTAATACACAAATGTTTTTATAATAAGAATTTTACCACGTGCAAAAAATAACAACTTAAGTTTAAAACGCTAACCTAACGTGTTGCCTTAGTGTTCAATATAGCAACTCAACGCGTTTAGTTATGTTAACTTAACGAGTTAAACATGTGCACCTCACGTGATACAATACAACATTTGTAACTTATAATTTCACCACGTGTAACACTAACTTAACGAGTTCGTCTCTTCTTTTACTCACTAACTTAACGAGTTATCACATGACCTATTTTAACCTTTAAGCCTCTAACTTAACGAGTTCTCATGTGACCTCTATACAAACAAAACTCTAACTTAACGAGTTGTCTAAACGTGCACTGTTCATGATACAGAAGATATAACATTAAAACATATCATGCTTTTCAATAAAAACACACGTTAACTTAACGTTTAGCTAAATGAGAAATTAATGCAACGAAACGATTAGTTATTAACTTCAGATCCAATACAGACAAGTATTTATATCAGTAAGCTTTTTTTCTGTATTAATTGATGATTTTAATTTCTTTTCACAAGCAATAGTAATTGAGCAAATATGATTATTTTCATTCAGCACACATCATCAAAACAAAAATACTCAACACTTAATGTATCGAAGAGTTATGTTTAAATTACCAAACAATTATGTTTTAAAAGAATATTTTATTATTTCTTGAAGTACACGTGTCGAAACCATAATGCATGACTTAAGTGGACTTTCGATGAGTTATCTCTAACTATCCGAAATTGCAGTTGGGCATCGGATAGTTATATGTGTAACTCTCCGAAATCTCCTTTTATTATAAAACTGCTGATGACACGTGTCATGTTTTGGAAGAATGACTTAAGTGGATTTTCGGTGAGTTATCTCTAACTATCCGAAATGCATCTAGGCATCAGATAGTTAGACTTGTAACTCTCCAAAATATTTCTTTATTATAAAACTGTTGATGACACGTGTCGTGATTTGGAAGATTGACTTAAGTTATATATCGGTGAGTTATTTGTAACTATCCGAAATGCATCTGGGCATCAGATAGTTAAGTTTGTAAGTATCCAAAATGCACCTAAGCATCAGATAGTTAAATTTATGCACGTGTCTTATAGTTAAATCAACGAAGTAAGTCTGTTGAGTTATCTGTAACTCCACAGACCATTTATTTTCTAATATGCCACTATAGCGGTTGCAGGAACATAACAGTTGGAAGAAAAAACCACGATCGCAGGTATCACGTAGGAATTCACTCGTCGAAGGGAGAAGAAATCATCGTCATTGATATGAATGAAGGAAATCCAACCAATCATTCACGTAGAAGCAGTTACCACTGAAGAAATATAAAAGAAAAGAAGAAAAAAAGCAACGGGGTGGTGGCCGATGGGTGTGGCCAGTTTGTGTAGAGGAGGATCACTAAGTTTTCTACAGGCAGCGTCGACAATTCTCTGAAGTACCACATCAACCATCACCACCACCACCATAATCACCAACCATCGGAGGTCTGTGAGGATACTTTCCTGATGTCGGGTCGATTCTGAGCCAAACATAGTGCCTAACAACCATTGTGAGGAGTGATTTTATTGCGAGAAGGGAAGCCATTTTCACCAAGCACCGACTTATATATCAGGAGATCGTAAAGCTTTTAGCCTTGGCTTTGGGTTGATGCCTATATGTTGAAGAGGAGATCATCTTGCAATTCTAGACTCACGATTATATAGGGAGAGGAGACAGAATTGTAAGTGGTTTAATTTTCAGTGGTGTAATCGCATTGCATGTAGTGACGGAAGTATTTACTGTCGACTGAGATTACTTTACATTTCACCTTTCGCCCATTTTCATGCTCATATCAAAACAAAAATACCAAAAACAACTTATCTGTGTTTGTATTTTGTATTTGGGTATTATATTGTTTGTTTTGTATCATGATTAATGTTATCTTTGTTAGTGTTGTGATTGTTTTATGCTTATTTAAGTTTTATAATTTACTAAAATTGGTTCGTTCAATAGACTTAAAGATTTTAATGGTTACTGTTTGAATTATCTGAATGTTAGTATTGCCTAATGATAAATCCAATGTTTACTAACATTAAAGAGCTTAATTGATGTTATTTACAATCTGTGGAACCGCCCAATGGTTGGCCGAATTCCTTTGTAAATAGCAGTATTAAATAGGAAAGACAGGCTCGTGGAGTTAACTTAAGTCCACGAGGTTAGTCCGTTAAGTTAGCCATAACTCAACGAACTTAGTCTGTTGAGTTAACTGTAACTCAACGGAGATCTTATTGAATATATAAATTTGATTGTTAAAAACGGAACAGTTCACAATTCTTAAGCAATTCCCTATGGGATCGACATGTACTTGCACACTAATACAATAGACACTATGCACTTGCAGTTAAAATACAAATTGGAATTAATATATAATTTGTGTGAAAGGTTGTTTACTTACTTCTAAAAAGGAATTCAGTGATATAGGTGTTCAAGCTTTAATTTTGCCCATTTTTAATGAATTTTATAAGTAATTTTGCATGATATTATATATCTATGATGGATAAATGATATTAATTATGGGTAATATAAGTCTTGAAATATAGTGCAATATAGAAATTTAATTAACAAGTGCATCCCCCATTGGATATAATTTTACATGAAACACATTGATTTATTTTGCATGTCCTATGTTGGCTAACGTCTCTTGGAGTTCAACTTCCATTAATTGTAGGTAACATATATATGGGAGGAGCTTAATGCAAAAGACCAAAGAAGATGTAAAGAATCAAAAGTTGGTGGACTAAACTTTAAAGAAGAGGACATGCCAACACCTTATTGGCCCTCCTAGATCTATGCATCTTATTGGCTTGGTGATAAAACCAAGGTGCCACATCAAAGAGAGAGAAGACAAAACAACATAAATACAAGGGGAGAGGAATTTCGGCCAACAACTTGGTGTTTCCAATGAGAGAAAGGAGGAGAAGAAGCTTGGAGGTGAGGCTTGTGCTTCCAAAGAGAGACCATCCATTCATGCTATTCACCATTCCAAGGGCTAAGGAGAAGACGTCCAAGCTTGGAGGTGGATTTGCTGCCAAGTTCCATTGAATTCAAAGCTCTAGAGAAGAAGATAAAAAACTCCTAAGGTAGTGACAACTCTTAGAGTTTATTATTTTCTTGTATAGAAGGAAGAATTGATGAGAAATGGTGGTGAACATCTCAATTATATGTCTTCTTAGCTAGATAGAGTTCAATGAATGTATATGAATGTTTAATTCTTCTTTTCAACTTCTAATTTGCATCCTCTATTCACGTGTATTGTTGGGGCTGTTGGTGAGGCTTTCACATGAGTGAATGACACTCACCAATGGTGGCTTGGCGCATTTGAGAAGAAGGTGTGAATTGAAAGAAGAAGAAAATAAGTGTTGATGTTCATTTGAATGAAGAACCTATCACTTATCTCTAGTTGTTAATTTTAATTTCAGTAGTTAATTGAGTTTGTTATATCTTATACTGATCACATTTTGTCTTAATCAATCTCCAAAAAGAATTTCTAATGCAAGTAGTATAGTATAGTTTAGCTAGATTAGCAATAGCATAGTTGCATGCATTTAGTATAAATTAGAATAGAGTAGTATAGTCTATTGAACCTTGTTGTTTTATTTTTCTTTCCTTAATATTGATGCATGGATATCACTTCTGAAATCATGTGGAACTTGTGTGCATGTTATAATTGAATGAGTTGATAGATTTACAAGTAAAGAAATTGATTCACATCACCATTTTCCACTACACATTGCCTTGAAATTGCATGATTTGTGAGCTTGTGTTAACTTTGATTATTCTACATTCACATGTCATTAATTTACTGAAGTATACCTAAGAGCTTGAAGAACAAGTTGAGTAATAGTTGATTAAGTCATAAACACAATCCTTGTGGAAGAATGACCTGTATTTGCCATGTACACCAAAAGAATTGTGCACTTGCAGTAAAGCTTGAGCTAAAAATATAGCTCAACAATAGGCATAAAGATAAATTAACTAAGTAAAAACAGAAGTTAACAAATCCAAGTTTTTCTGACGCGTTGCTGGGCAACCAATCAAGTTTTCTAGTGCCGTGCTAGAGATCCAAACAAGTTTTCTAGTGCCGTTGCCGGGGAATTAATATAAGTAACTGTTAGAGCTGTTTCGTTTTAATAGCAAGAGTGTTGTGTGTTTTCTTCTGTAATTGAGAATATGGCATATGCTTATGCTCAAAGATTTCTGAAACCTGTAGTTAGCATATGTGAATTCTGCAATTCTGAAGGACACGACATTTTTGACTGTTTTAAACTGAGACGTTTGTAGATGGCTAGATCCCATGAACAACAAATGAATTATCCTCAATATAATAGAGTCGAGTATGAGAATCCTATAGTTTACCCAACTGATGGTTAGTATAGAATGTGTAAGATGTTGAGAGACACTGAAGATTGGGACAGGTATGACAGACTAGAGCATAGTATAGAGCAAAACCTGAACAAACTAGAATACTTTATGTGTCAACAACAAGAAGTCAACCAATTAAACTACAAGGAAGCATATCGGAACCTAAAATGGATATAATTTACAAAACTGAAAAAACCATAATGAAAATTGATCAAAAATTGAATGCAATGAGATTAGATGATCTGGAAAGAAAACTAAAAGCATTGGACGAATATACAATGAAAATACAAGTTATGCAATAGGACAATGGAAATTATAATGTTATAGATCTGCATAATTTGCAAAATACACAACCAAAAGAAAATACTAATGCAAGAGAATTTAAAGAATGCACTTTAAAACTAAAAACAATTGAAGATCATAATCACGAAAATGATATACAAAAACATCATGAGAGTAACGAAAATTTGAAAGATGCATGTGTAACATTAAGATCTGGAACTGATATACCATCAAGAACTTAAAATGAAAATAATATGAAGGTGGATAAGAGTAAAAATCAAAATGATAATGAAAATGTAATAGCTGAAAATCTAGAAATCTAACAATCTGAATCTGCTAATGAGGCTAAAAATGATCAAACAAATCAAATGAAAGAAAAAGAATCTTTTAAATCACAATCTTTAGCACCCTATCCTGAAAGATTACAACAAACAATACCTGAAAAGCAAGAAAAAATCAGAGAAATTTTTGAAAAAGTGCAAGTTAACATTCCTTTATTAGATCTATTGCAGAAAATGCCACATTGTGCTAAATTTTTGAAGGATTGGTGTATTAAGAAAAGAGAGCGAAAAGTTCTTAGAAATGTCTTTTTAGCTGAGCAAAGTAGTTCCCTATTTCTGCCACAAATTCCTAAAAAATTATCTGATCCTAAAATCCCTATTATATCATGCACCATAGGAAATACCATTCTAGAAAGAACCTTAATAGACTTAGGTGCAGGTATAAATGTTATGCGAAGTGATATATTTGCATCCTTAAGAATAGAAGGCTTAACTCCTACTAGTACGGTTATTCAATTAGCTAATAGAAGTATACAATACCCTAGAGGAAAAATAGAGGATGTCTTAATTAAAATCAAAAACTTTATATATCCTATTGATATTGTAATTTTAGATTCACAACAAATTAAGCATAAAAATAGTGATACATCTTTAATTTTGGGAAGACCATTTTTAGCAACATCAGGGGCTGTTATAAATTGTAAAACTAAAGTAATGAAGTTAGCGTATGGTAATAAAGATACTCAATTAAATATTTTCAAACCACAAAGGTTTGAGGAGTTAGAAATGTCCTTACATACCTTAGACTTTTTAGAGGATGAAGGAAATATGTTAGATGATGTGATTCAAGAAGAATTAAATAGTCAATTCAATTCTGAAACTTTAGAGGAAAGTGAAAGCATAAATATAGAAGTAGATCTGGAAGAAATTAATTTAGAAAATGATGATGTTCAATTAGGAGCTCTAGCTTCTGATGGGCAGCATTTAAAATTAAAACCTTTACCTCTTGAATTAACCTATATATTTTTGGAAGAGAAACGAACCTATCCAATCATTATTGCTTCAGATTTAAAAGAGGATGACATAGCTAAATTAAAAGATGTAGTGAAAAGTTATAAAGAAGCAATAGGATGTACTATGACTAATATAAAAGGGTTAAGTTCAACTTTATGCTGTCACCACTTATATTTAGAAGAGAATGCTATACCTGTTAGAATTCCTAAGAGGAGATTAAATTCAAACCTTAAAGAAGTAGTTAGGAAAGAAATAGTAAAATGGTTAGATAATGACATAATTTATCTGATTTTTGATAGCTCGTGGGTTAGCCCAATCCATGTAGTTCCCAAGAAATTAGGATTAACAGTTATTAGGAATGAAAGTCAAGACTTGATACCTACTAGAATTCAATCAGGGTGGAGAGTATGTATAGACTATAGAAAGTTAAATGCTGTGACTAGGAAAAATCATTTTCCCTTACCTTTTATAGATCAAATGCTGGAAAGATTAGTAGGGCAAGAATATTTTTGTTTCCTAGATGGGTATTCAGGTTATAATCAAATTCCAGTAGCATTAGAGGATCAAGAGAAAACAACTTTCACCTGTCCTAATGGAACTTATGCTTTTAAGAGAATGCCATTCAGATTATGCAATGCACCAGCCACTTTTCAAAGGTGTATGTAGGGCATATTTACTGGAATGACTGAAGATTTTTTAGAAATATTTATGGATGATTTTATTGTATATGGCAACTCATATGAAGTTTGTTTAAAAAATTTAGACCAAATATTAAAACGCTATGTGGAAAAAAATCTAGTTCTAAATTGGGAAAAATGTCACTTCATGGTTAAACAAGGAATAATCTTAGGGCATGTTGTTTCAAAGAAAGGGTTAGAAGTAGATAAAGCTAAAATAGAAGTAATTTCTAATCTACCAGAATCTAAATCAGTAAAAGATATTAGATCATTTCTAGGACATATTGGTTTTTATAGAAGATTTATTAAAGACTTTAGCAAAATAGCTAGACCTTTAACTAATCTATTAAAAAATGTCTCATTTAACTTTGATAAAAATTGCAAGGAAGCATTTTTCAGACTTAAAACTAGCTTAATTTCAACTCCTATAATTCAAGCACCTGATTGGAGTCATACATTTGAATTAATGTATGATGCATCTGATTTTGCTATAGGAGTAGTGTTGGGACAGAAGATAGAAAAATCTCCTAGAGTGATTCATTATGCAAGCAAAACCTTAAATGATACTCAAGTTAATTACACAACTACTACAAAAAGAACTATTAGCTGTTGTGTTTGCCTTGGAAAAGTTTAGATCATATCTGATTAGAGCTAAAGTAATAGTATACATGAATCATGCATCTTTAAAATACCTAATAGCAAAAAAAGAAACTAAGCCTAGATTGATCCGATGGATATTATTATTACAAGAATTTGATCTAGAAATTAAAGATAAAAAAGGTTGTGAGAATGTAGTAGCAGATCATTTATTAAGATTACAAATAGAAAAATCAAATATTGAAATTAAAGATAATTTTCCTAATGAACATTTAATGACCATCAACACAATACCTTGGTATGTAGACAGTTAATTACTTAGTTACTGGTTTAACACCTAAGGATTGGAATAGACAGGATAATAAATTGTTTTTCTCAAGAGTAAAATATTACTATTGGGAAGACCCATACTTATTTAAGAAATGTCCTGATCTGGTTTTAAGGAGGTGTGTTCTAGAAATTGAATATCAGAGCATATTATCTTTCTGTCATGACCAAGCTTGTGGTGGACATTTTGGTTCAGGGAAAATTGCTGCAAAAATTCTGCAATGTGGGTTTTATTGGCCAACACTATTCAAAGATGCTCATAAATATTGCTTAAATTGTTTAAGATGTCAACAAATAGGAAGAATATCAAAGAGGAATATGATGCCTCTTAATCCTATTATTGAGGTTGAAATCTTTGATGTGTGGGGAATAGATTTTATAGGTCCATTTCCTATGTCTAATCAATTTAATTATATATTGTTGGGGGTGGATTATGTATCTAAATGGGTAGAAGTTATTCCTACAAAAACTAATGACAACAAAGTGGTAATACAATTTATAAGAACCAATATATTTGCTAGATTTGGAATACCTAAAGCTATTATCAGTGATAGAGGAACTCATTTCTGTAATAGAAGTTTTGAAGCCTTAATGAAGAAATATGGAGCAAACCATAAAATTGCAACATCATATCATCCGCAAACAAGTGGCATATTAGAAAATAAATGGTCCGTGGAGTTACAGATAACTCAACGGACTTACTTCATTGATTTAACTATAAAACACGTGCAATAAAGAAATAAGCCGCTAACATAATGCGTTACCTTAGTATGTTTTCATGTAACTCAACGCATACAGTTATGCTAACTTAACTAGTTAAACATGTGCATCTCACGTGATATACTAAAGCATTTAAATTCAATACGTGCATAATTCTATCTTAACAAGTTCAAATATTTCAGACACTTACGAACCTACTATCTGATGCTCAGATGCATTTTGGATAGTTATAGATAACCTTCCAAAAATCCACTTAAGTCATGCATTGTAGTTTCAACACGTGTAATCCAGGAAATAATAAAATATTCTTTAAGCATTTAAAACATAACTGTCTAGTACATTAAACATAACTCTCCGAAATAACAGAAAATTCGGATACTTAAGAATTTCACAGCCTGTAATTTACCAACAGTTCAGAAATGTACTAAATTAATATTAATTCCTTGGAATTATGCAGATTCTTTTATTAAAGCATCTAATAGTGCAATTATAACATAATGGCTTAATTCTCGCATGATAAGCTAAATATTATGCAATTAACCATCATTTAACCATTAATATTATGTACTTTTTCATTCTAAACACTTCCCCCATACCTAAATTTTTGCTAGTCCCTTAGCA
Organism: Cymodocea nodosa; assembly: GCA_036874045.1. Lineage (NCBI taxonomy): Eukaryota > Viridiplantae > Streptophyta > Magnoliopsida > Alismatales > Cymodoceaceae > Cymodocea > Cymodocea nodosa. Next base: position 3,226,670 of record CM072345.1, read on the forward strand.
AACTAAGATCTAACTAATTGATTTTTCTAAAGTGCTAGATTTAATTCTTCATTTTGCTCTTCTTCAGAATAATAAATTAGATTACTATATAGATATTCTATATGCTTTAGTAATCTGTTTTAACTTTGTTTTCTCCTCTTCAACCTGCAAATATATTTAGAATATATGTAAATTACATACAAAATATATTAGCATCACATATGTGTTACTTATATTATCATTTTTTTTTTTTTTTCAACATCTGTCATCCTGAATTTATCAATATGATTTCCAGAATAAATTTCAAGTATATAAGAATCAAAGCACAATTCAATTCAATATGATTAAGATAAGTAGAATAAAGAATTGTATCTCAAATAAACAACTTCAAAAGTCTATTCTAGATTCATACTTCAGCAATTTTAGATAACAAAACATATACTCAATTCAGAAGATATTTGTATTTCACAAAACACTTGTATCTTTTCAAAATAGTATATGCATATTTGTACTTTTAAAAGTTAATTTGACAAGCTTGAATCATACAAGAGCTTTCTAATGTACCCATGTATCGAGCTTTCAGTCAACAATCCTAGATCTGATCAGTATCTTAGGTTGCCAGATTTAAAGAGTCATTTTCAGGTCAACAATCCTTACATACCTATCTGCTCAAGTACAAAGGTTGGTGATCAAACAAGTCAATAAACTCTTAAAATTTTTCTCTTTTTTTCTCTCTTTTTTTTCTTTTTTTAACACAATATATGTACGTATTTCATTAATACAGATGCAATAAAACACCAATCTCATATAGTCCTACTTCTATTATTTACTAAAAATATGAATCTATATCAATAAGCTCATACTTTTTTCTGTAGTTTAATAAGATCTACACAAAAATCATTCTACAAGTTTAATCAATCAAATTAAATGTATCATTGATCATATGTATTTCCTTTAATCCAAAAATCATCATTTCAGCTCCTTCAGGATTTCAGATAATTTATTGAGTTTCAGTTAAACATTCTGATTTCTTTTTAAAATCATAAAACTGTTAAACTCATAAATTTCAGCAAAAACATAAGATACTATATCTAGATTTGTATGAGTAGTAGAATTTGTAGCATCTTATATAAGAATCTAAATATAATATTCAAATAGTTATAGTTCTTAAAAAATTACAGTCTCAATTATCGGATAGCTACAGCAAATTCATAAAAATTTTCAATTTCCATAAAACTTTGCAGTACCATTCTAATTCCTTTAATTAACAAACTGATATGGCTGTTACTTTTATTAACAAATTTTTTTTGCATTGTCCTCAATGTAAAAGATTTGAAAATAAATACAATAATTGTAACAAGCATGAATATTGTTTCGTTGACTTAGCATCTAACTCAACAAACTTAATTCATTGAGTTAATGAATAACTCCACGAATTGAGTTTAAATCTAAATTCAGGATAAGTAATCAATTACATACCTTGTTTCGTTTGTATCTCCTTCTGTATATTACAATTTTTGATTCTAAAAAACTTTTCATTCATAGATAAAAGCACAATATATAACAAAATAACATTTAACAGATATTGATAAATCAATGTCTTGTGTGGAACCTAGGCTCCTATGCCTTTGGTGGCTCACAAGCAAGCCAATTGGTTTCCCAGAAAAGATACCAACAAACTGGATTGATATTTTTGTTTATTTTTTTTTTCTAAAAATAAATACAAACTACACACAACACTAAAAACATAGAATCATATTTTAAGAACATGATTGAAAAGTAGTAACAAATGGAATAAACGTGTCAGTCCAAGAAAACTTTTTTAGCATAATCCTTCTTGCTATCAATTCTATTTCAATGCAGTCTATTTTCCTTTTTAATTTGTAAACTTGCAATATGTTATCAATACTAAATATAAGTGTATTTCCATTAATGAAATGAAATGTAGAAAGAGATTCTCGTATGTTCCAAGATAGTGTGGTTGTTTCTATTTCTACATATATTTCAATATATTCCTCTTCCTACTTCCATTCATTTAGGTCTTTTATAATCCATATTTGAAATTTCTTCAATTCATCCCACCATCTTATCAGACATAGAGTAGTATCATCATATTCATTATACCACATTCCTAATTGAATTTTATCATATTCTACAGATGGTGGTTTAGCTATATCACTTGGTATAGGCAAAATTTCTATATAGTCATTATCATAACTATCTATGCTTACTATGTATAAATCAAATCTAAATGCAACTGATATATCTGTGACTAGATATATATATCCATCAAGTATGACATGTATGCTGTTAATTAAGGATTTCTATCCTAGATATATCATAGTGTTTTCAGTACAAGATCTATTCAGAAAATTATACACACTTAAGCATAAATCTTCATCCCAATTTCCAGTAGGTCTCCAATAATATAATTTTTCAGGAATGGTAGAATTTTTATCAGAAAATATTAAAGCTGACCCACAATTTTCAATTGGTACTTCATATCTATTAGGCCTTCTGTAGGATCGTATGGCTACACAAGAGGGGGGTGAATTGTGTATTTTTAATATTTTCTAAAATATAATTGAAACTTTAAAACTCAAAAACAAGTTGAGACATTGTTTTCATAAAATCATTTTTATTCAAGGTTTTAATTACAATATACAATTCAATTCTCCTCAGAAATTGTAGATGCAATTATATTTCGATACCATGTTTCATCTATACAATTTCATAACTACAAATAGAGAAAACTAATTTGCGGAATTTAAAATATTTCTCCCTGTTTGAGATCTTTCTTCTTCTTCTTCTTCTTCTTTCTTCTTTAGCAATTCTTCAATGATGAATATCTTGTCTTTTTATGCTTCACCGAATTTGCTTTCTTCTAATACTTCAAATCTTACCCTTTTATGCTTCACTGAATTTTCTTCCACTTGAGAGATTTTGCCCGAAGAGGTGTTTTTGATCCCTGAAAAGATTTTTCTTTTGGTGTGCAGGGATGGTTTGATCCTTGAAAATATTTTTCATTTTGTATGCAAGGATAATTTGATCAACGAGAATTCTATGCCTTTTATACTGTATCTTCATTTCATGCATATCCTTCACATTTAATCACTACCAGTTTTCCACTTCTCCACGTCTTTTCTTTTTCCTTCATCGAAACACACACGTTCTAACCCACGTTTATATTTCAAATTTTCGTTAATCATCAGTTCTGGATCTCTGAAAAATTTCCTGCAAAATAAACTTTCTTATCCAAAAATTTTTCATCAATGTAATAAGAAGTCGTTACTTTAATGTTAACTAAACGAATAACACAAGTATATATATATAACTTAACGTTTCTAACTAAACGAGTTCCTCATGTGCCAATTCACGTGACAAGTACTGTAGATAACTCAACAAACTAGCTTAACCTTTCTTTCGAAAGGTTAAACGATAACTCACCAAAAATAGTTTAAGTTTCAGATAGTTACGGATGTAAGTCACCGAAAAACTCTTTATATTATAAAACTAGTGAGACACGTGTCAAGACCTGAAAACATGACTTAAGTTACCTTTCGGATAGTTACGACTTTCAGTCTCCGAAAAAACTTTAACTCACTGATTCAATACTAAACAAATGTTTTTATAATAAGAATTTTACCACGTGTAAAAATAACAACTTAAGTTTATAACACTAACCTAACATGTTGCCTTAGTGTTCAATATAGCAACTCAACGCGTTTAGTTATGTTAACTTAACGAGTTAAACATGTGCACCTCACGTGATATAATACAACATTCGTAACTTATAATTTCACCACGTGTATAACACTAACTTAACGAGTTCGTCTCTTCTTTTAGTCACTAACTTAACGAGTTATCACGTGACCTATTTTAACCTTTAAGCCTCTAACTTAACGAGTTCTCACATGACCTCTACACAAACAAAACTCTAACTTAATAAGTTGTCTAAATGTGCACTATTCATGATACAGAAGATATAACTTTAAAACATATCATGCTTTTCAATAAAAACACACGTTAACTTAACGCTTAGCTAAATGAGAAATTAATGCAACGAAACGACTAGTTATTAACTTCACATCCAATATAGACAAGTATTTATATCAGTAGGCATTTTTTATATTAATTGATGATTTTAATTTCTTTTCACAAGCAATAGTAATTGAGCAAATATGATTATTTTCATTCAGCACACATCATCAAAACAAAAATACTCAACAATCTCTCCCTTTTTGATGATGACAAAACCATATTAAATCAATTATGAAATATGTTTAATTCAACAAAGCACCTTCGTTGGGTTAACTTTTAATTCAACAAACTTGTTTGTTGACTTAAGTTCACTTAAGCTTATTTCTATTGTTTGTGTAAATTTTACCTCTCAGAACTAAAACTCTCAGATGTCAATAATTATACAAGTATCAGTTTTCTAATTATCATCTGTCAGATTACAATAACCATTTAAATAGCATCTCCTTTTATAATATATATATGCAATTAAAATCATAATCATCTTTTTATAATATTTCTCTCCCTTTTTGTCATTAATCAAAAAGATAATTACAGAGAATATATATATATATATAAGAGAATTACAACAACGATTTCTGTAAACAAGAATAATAATTGAACACATTTACAGAAAAATGTATTGTTCAATGAATCAAATAAGTAATACAAACATTACATTTTGTATTCAGAAACAAACAAAAACAGTTATCGACCCCTCCTAAGTATATCACTTATAGCATTACATATTTTATCTCCTAGATGCCTAATATCATTTTTGATGTCATTAAACACTACATCTAAGTCAGGAGGTAGCTGGGTTTGCTGTTCTGCTTGAACTGAATAACTTTGTTGTTGTTGTTGTATATGGTCTGTATCAGGTTGTTGTTGTTGTTGTCATTGAGGTTTATGCATGGCCTGGAATTTTTGCAAATCTTTGACACTAAATGCTCTCATGCCTTTAGTTTCAGAGGGCTAGTTGGATAAAGTCAATTGGCTTGCAAGGATTCTAAATACAGGATTACCATAAAATAACTTTGAACTCATATGCTGTAGTTGAGACATAAAAACATCAAACCAATTTATTTAAATTCTATTCAGCAGGCCATAAGTTGCATATAAACAACTTCTGTTGACTTCCAAATTGTGTCCAACTCTCTGAAATAAATTTGCATGCAATATATTTGCAATAAATTTTGCCTCTGCATTAAGATTTTCCATTAATCTCATTTCAGAATATACATCTGGAATTTTTGATAAAGACTGAATGTTCCATTCCAGTTGTCTTATCATGTCAAATCTGTTTGTAACAACAACACCTTCATTCTTTAATCCTAAAACTTTAAAAATTAACTCAGGAGACAATATAAGCTCCTATTCATTTATTTGAGTTTTCAGAAAATTTCCATTCTTGACCAGATTGCTATAAAAAGCTGCAATAAGCTCTGTGTATTGCTTCCATTTCGTTCCTACTGGCAAGAATTTAATGATGCTTTGAAACTCAAACAGATCTCTTATTTCCATCAAATTTCTAAATTTTATTGGACAAGCATGCAGAATCTGACATGTAATCAGATTATTGTATTTCTGCAATGCTTCTTCAGATCTAAAATGAATTGCATTACCTTGAATGTTTAATATTGTACACAAAGAAGGTGATACCTGAAGCCGTGATTCAGAGTTTAATTCATCTTCAAGAACCTCTTCTTCAAAATGAATGTCATGTTGTTCCTCTTCCAAAATATTATCTTGAAGCTGCTCAAGTAAGCTTGATTCTTCATCTTCAACAGTGTTAGGAACATTGTCAATATGCTCAACATTCATCTGTTCACTCTCTATAGAATGTTCAGAGTTCAATTTCTCCACAAATTCTACAGCCGGTGTATCTGTCTGTAATTGTTCATTTTGTTCAACAGATAATTCCATTGATTCATGCTGTGAATTCTCAGACTCTGCTTCTATAGATTCTGTAGAAGGTTGCTTAACTTTTAGCTCTTCTGGAGTCTTAACATTTTCAATATCTGCTACTCCAGATAATTCAGCCTATGAACTAGTTACTGCTTCAACATTGTCAATTATATCTACAATAACTTGTTCAATGTCAGGTGCCTGATGTTCTGATTTGTCAATTTCTGCATCATCAGGACTTGCACTAATAGAAAAACTTGAGCTCATATTTGACTTGTATTTCTTTTCAAGCTTTCTCAAGTACAAAAGGCTCGTGATCAAACTGATCAATAAACTCTCAAAGATTTTCACTTTGTAAGCACTTTTCATTTTAAGCACAGTATATATGTATTCCATTAATACAGATGCAATAAAACACAAATCTCATACAATTTTTACTTCTATGATTGTACTGAGAATATGAATCAGTTTCAATAAGCTTATACTTTTGATTAACAGTTTAAGATGAGTTACATATAACTTATTCTACAAGTTTAATCAATTAAGTCAAATTTATGCATGATCATATGCATTTTCCTTGATTCAAAGAAAACATTTAATCAAAATTTCAAAATGTTAGAAGTATTTAATGTTTTTCATTTACACTTCCACTTAAAATCGTAAAAACCATTAAAATTGATAAACTACTTAAAATCAATAAGATACTACTATGATCTTACAATAAATACATAGTATCTTAAGCAACAATTTAGATATTACTTTAGATATTTATAATAAGTATATAATATCTATGAGGTGAACAACATCATCAATAATATTTATCTTTTTATGTGGAGTTTAAGCATTTTACACATCACATAGCCTACTGTAACAGTTTTATGTGTTGTTAAATTAATGGCAAAAGTGCAAATTTTACATTTATAACTGCAAGGACACGATGCCCAATAAGCATGTGCAAGTACGAGTCGAATCCACAAGGAGTTTGTCTTAAATAATTTTATTAAAATGATTATCTGATTAAATATCCACATTAAAATAATTCATAATTAAACTCTAATTAATTAATATTAATATACAAAATTCATAGCACAATTAAGGTTTATAAGATTACCCCAAAATCTAATTAGTTATGATAAGATATTTAAGAAATCAATGAGTATTAATCCAGAAATCACAGAATTTATACTCGATTTTAACTTCAATAACTTCCAACTTGAACGTTTAAAAATCCAGAATAAATAACGGTTGCAAAGATCCTCGAAATATCTTTCAAATGGCAGTGATTTCGTTGATTAACACAAATTAACACATTGGCAATATCTTATTTAAGAAAGGGGCGCAGACGGCTATGGAAACTTTCCAAAAACGCACCTTTGGTGCAAAAATCAAATCTCCGTCAAATCTTCATGAAATGCTATGAAATGCTTGAAAGTAGATCCATTACACTAACAAGGAAAATTTATAGAACTGAATTCCACAAAATACACGATGCAAGCACAGCACAGGCATCGAGCTCAAAATTAGCACTCGATAGAGACTCAAAACCATAGATACCTTCACAAAATAAAATCGAAAATCTTCGGAAAACATTCTAAAAAATTCTAAAACTTTGTAAACTTGTTCTACACTCATTATACTTACAAAACGAAACAAAAAACAGAATTTAGAGATGACAAACAAGTGCATACAATTCGAAGAAAAGCTACTAACATTCTGGCCATCTAAGAAACGGAAAACTGCCTTCACAATTTACACCATCACAATCATTCACACGAAACATATGATATGAACTCAATTCTTATTTCAATTAACATCAAAACAATATATAATCTTTAATTTAGAACATTTGAAACAAATATTTATGCATAGAATTTCATTCTTCCACATACTCAAACTATACTCATACATATAAAATTGTAAAACATGAAAACTAGTATGAGGATCTCTCCTTTCCATCATACCTTTTAATCCTCCATGTTTCTTCAAGCAATGACTCCCCAAAGTCCTTGAAATCGATGCTCCACAAGGTTGTCACCACTTGTAGCACGTCCAAGTGAAGCTTCTAAGGTTGCCTTGAAGAAGAGTGGTGCACGTCCTCAAGATCTTGCCTCCAAGACCCACAACTTTGGCTTCCACATCTAAGAATGGTGCTTCCGATGACTCAACCCTAAAGATCCTAACCTTTTGCTCCACTCCAAATTAGTCACACGAGCCTCCCAATCCACCAAGATGAACGCCCAAGGAGATCCTAACGTATGGCCATCTGAATTGAAGAGAAGGTGTCTTCTAGAAGGAGTGGAAGACGCCAAAGCTCACCATTCTTGAAGGGAGCTTGTTCAAGATCAAGGGGAAGATGAGACTTTCTGGATGGAGATGTTGGAATGGTAGGAACCGCCGGCTGCAATGTGTTGGAAGAGGAGGAGATAGCTTACAATTAAGTGGTTAAACACTTTAAATACTCTAGGCTTTTGTTGCTTGGGCTCCAATAAGTTGCATCCAATGGCCCACATTTTTTCCTCTTTAATTCATCTTGATTTCATGATTTATTGACCTATAAAACTCAAAACCAAGTTGGATGCACATATACATTGAATATAAATCATATGATGTAAATATAGTATACATGCATGCATGAGTTGCCATATATGGAAAGTTGCCAAATTAAGAAGGTTTTGGTCCACAACTTTTTCACATGTGCATACATGAATTACTTAAAGTTCTTTAGTTTAACATCATATTTAAGTGATTTGGTAATCATACAATGTATATAAAGTCATACATTGAAGAATTATAAGAATTATGTCTAATACAAAGGCTATTGACTAGGTGTTTAATGTATAAAGGATAAATTTGTACATTATCAACTATTTAATCCCTAATTCATGCATATGTCTAAAAATATGATTTTCATGTAATCCTTTATAAGAACATATATAATGATGACTTATAATCCTTAACATGCATGAATTAACATATATAAAATGCACAAATTGATACTTTACACTTACAAATACCTAAATTTAATCTAATGTTGTAGAATGTATTTTCGTTTAGAGGTTTTGTAAATATATCAGCTAATTAATTTTTACTAGACACAAATTCTAATTTAATTTTTCCTTTAATTACGTTATCTCTTAGAAAATGATGTCTAACCTCTATATGCTTTGCTCTTGAATGTAATACAGGATTTTTGAAAAGATTTATTGTAGAACTACTATCACAATAAATCTCAGTTGTATCATAAGATAATCCAAAATCTTCTAAAGTTTGCCTTATCCATAGAATCTGAGTGCAACACAGTGTAGCAACAACATATTCAGCTTCTGTAGTAGAAAGTGCTACACAGTTTTGCTTTTTACTAAACCATGACACCAAATTATTTCCCAATAATTGACATGTGCCATTGGTACTCTTTTTATCAGATTTAGATCCTGCATAATCAGCATCAGTATATCCTATAAGATCTATTGAACTATCCTTAGAATAATACAGTCCGAAATTTTTAGTTCCTTGTATATATCTAAATATTCTTTTAACTGCAATTAAGTGTGATTCTTTAGGATTAGATTGAAATCTAGCACAAACACACACAGCAAACATAATATCAGGTCTACTAGCAGTCAAATAAAGTAAAGAATCAATCATACTTCTGTATTTTCTTTGATCTATAGATTTTCCTATGTCATCAATATCTAACTTTAAAGTAGTACTCATAGGAGTTCCTCGAATCCTTGTATCATTAAAATTAAATTTCTTAAGCATTTCATCTGCATATTTTTCCTAATTTAAAAATACACCTTTATCCATTTGTGATACTCAGCAAATTAAATCCTAGGTTTTCTACATATAGTACATTCGAAATAACACAAGTAGGAGTTATTTGAACATTGCCCATACCTATGATTTTATCTTTGCTTTTGTTTCCAAATGTTACATTTCCTTTCATGGTATTTGTAAAATTTTGTAATAGACTTTTCTGTCAGGTTATGTGACTTGACGCTCCACTGTTCAACATCCATTTTGATGTTGTTTCCTCCAATAAAGGATTTATTAGTTGCAGCTCAAGTAAATCTAAGACTAAAATTCCTTTTATTATGAAACAAGGTAATAAATATGTAGAAGTAGGTACTTCAAGGGATGAATCATGCAGTAATAATATAAATCAATGTGATTTGTCAAATTGTACTTCTAACATGACTATAAATGTTTCTAAAAATTTTGTTTCTTGTTCTGGAAATTCAATTTCTAATGTTTCTAAAATTTCAAACAATTGTAGTAAACTAAAAATTCAGAAACCTGAGCATCTAATTCAATACACTAGTATTAGACCAATTACTCATTCTGCATGTGATAAAACTAAAAATTCTTGTGCAGAAAAAGATTTTGTATGTACGGAAAATGTTAATACAAGTACAAAATCTTGGTATGAACTTACTGAAATGTATGAGCATGACCAAAAATTAACATCTGATAAAAATCAGTTTGGTCTTGATTATACTACATCTAAAAACAAAAAGAATGATTGTAAAAGCAATAATGCTATATGTGAGTATAAAGCTAATGATAAATCAATAGTACTTACAAATAATAAGAATATAAATGATAATGTTAAACTATTTTTAAACAAAAAAGAAGAAATATGCGTTTAATGAACTTGGTCCTCAACGACATTGGGTACCAAGAAAAAACTTTTCTTAATTTGTGTTTAAAAACAAGGAAGGTAGAATAAGCAATGATATTAAATAAGTTGGTATAGATTTTATATCAAAGATTATTAACAAAGCTCTGATACCACTTGTAGGATCGTATGGCTACACAAGAGGGGGGTGAATTGTGTATTTTTAATATTTTCTAAAATATAATTGAAACTTTAAAACTCAAAAACAAGTCGAGACATTGTTTTCATAAAATCATTTTTATTCAAGGTTTCAATTACAATATACAATTCAATTCTCCTCAGAAATTGTAGATGCAATTATATTTCGATACCATGTTTCATCTATACAATTTCATAACTACAAATAGAGAAAACTAATTTGCGGAATTTAAAACATTTCTCCCTGCTTGAGATCTTTCTTCTTCTTCTTCTTTCTTCTTCAGCAATTCTTCAATGACGAATATCTTGTCTTTTTATGCTTCACCGAATTTGCTTTCTTCTAATACTTCAAATCTTCAATGACGAAAATCTTACCTTTTTATGCTTCACTGAATTTTCTTCCACTTGAGAGATTTTGCCCGAAGAGGTGTTTTTGATCCCTGAAAAAGATTTTTCTTTTGGTGTGCAGGGATGGTTTGATCCTTGAAAATATTTTTCGTTTTGTGTGCAAGGATAATTTGATCAACAAGAATTCTATGTCTTTTATACTGTATCTTCATTTCATGCATATCCTTCACGTTTAACCACTACTAGTTTTCCACTTCTCCACGTCTTTTCTTTTTCCTTCATTGAAACACACACGTTCTAACCCACATTTATATTTCAAATTTTCGTTAATCATTAGTCCTGGATCTCTAAAAAATTTCCAGAAAAATAAATTTTCTCGTCCAAAAATTTTTCATTAGTGTAATAAGAAATCGTTACTTTAATGTTAACTAAACGGGTAACACAAGTATATATATATAACTTAACGTTTCTAACTTAACAAGTTCCTCTTGTGCCAATTCACGTGACAAGTACTGTAGATAACTCAACAAACCAGCTTAACCTTTCTTTCGGAAGGTTAAACGATAACTCACCGAAAATAGTTTAAGTTTTGGATAGTTACAGATGTAAGTCATCGAAAAACTCTTTATATTATAAAACTAGTGAGACACGTGTCAAGACCTGAAAACATGACTTAAGTTACCTTTTGGATAGTTACGACTATAAGTCTCCGAAAAAACTTTAACTCACCGATTCAATAATAAACAAATGTTTTTATAATAAGAATTTTACCACATGCAAAAATAACAACTTAAGTTTATAATGCTAACCTAATGCATTGCCTTAGTGTTCAATATAGCAACTCAATGCGTTTAGTTATGTTAACTTAAAGAGTTAAACATGTGCAACTCACGTGATATAATACAACATTCGTAACTTATAATTTCACCACGTGTATAACACTAACTTAACGAGTTCGTCTCTTCTTTTAGTCACTAACTTAACGAGTTATCACGTGACCTATTTTAACCTTTAAGCCTCTAACTTAACGAGTTCTCACGTGACCTCTATACAAACAAAACTCTAACTTAACGAGTTGTCTAAACATGCACTGTTCATGATACAGAAGATATAACTTTAAAACATATCATGCTTTTCAATAAAAACACACGTTAACTTAACGTTTAGCTAAATGTGAAATTAATGCAACAAAATGACTTGTTATTAACTTTAGATCCAATATAGACAAGTATTTATATCAGTAAGCTTTTTCTGTATTAATTGATGATTTTAATTTCTTTTCACAAGCAATAGTAATTGAGCAAATATGATTATTTTCATTCAGTACACATCATCAAAACAAAAATACTCAACACCTTCCTATATTCCATTCTTCTGTAGTGAGAGGATTTCTAATCAAAATATCAGGTAACAGAATTGCATACCTTGCTTTGGTTCTGTATATAATTAATCATTCATCCATCCCCATAATATGATCTATTCCTTCTAATGCATTGGGTGGAATTCCAATAGTTTCATCCATATTCAGATATTCATAGCTAATTGAACTACGATTAAATGACTTCCATAAAAATCCATCTCTAATCTTAGTCATTTTTGCAACTTGTAGTCCATGAAAATATTTTTCTCTAACATAGTCTTTAATATCCTTTGATACACAACATAATCTACACAGATCTTTAGCTAACAAGTTACTCAATACTTCTTTTTGTGCATCCAGTGGTAATTTTAAGAATTCCATCTATTGTGATTCAGTTAGAAGCTTTCTATTCAGTAAATAATTGTTGACAGATGAAGTTGAATCAACTGCTTCTCCTTCCAATTCCCCAACGAATTTTCTTTTCTCTTACAAGTGCTGGTAACTAGTAAATAATATTTTGTTCTATATTTATAATGCACGTCCATAAAGCAAATAAATCTCGTTGCAAGAACATGTCTAGTGACGTGCAGTGTGGTTCCTATTTTTCTAGTTACGTGTGCCACTTCTAATTTCAAATTTCAGTAACCGCTAAACCCACGAAGTTTCGTTCGTGGCTAAAAGAATAACTGTTTAGCTTAATCCATGAACTAACCTCGTTGAGTTACAGATAACTCAACGGAATGACCTTATATTATATTACTGACCTCGTGGAGTTAATGTTAACTCAACGGACTTACTTCATTGAGTTAACACTTAGCAACCTCTAAGTTTACTCCTCGTAAATACTTTTCTGCTCTCCTGCATTTTTCCAACTTAAATAAAGTTAAATACATGTCATTAATGCAGCATTCTAATTAAAGCTCATTTAAATCTGAACATTATATAAATTTTTAACTTGCAGTTCATTTCATGTTATGCAGAATTTATATTTTACTTTAAGGCATGCAGATATTTTCAAACATTAATCAATTATCTTTCATTTAATCCTGTCATTCAGCAAATTGTAAATCTTTTAAACAATCTTGCATAATGTTCCACAATTTACAGAATATTCAATATAGTTCATCTATTTCATCATTCTCAAACATGAACGAAAAATATATCTGAAAAATATATATTCATTAATATGAAAAATTTACATTACAACTTAATCAGATATTTTTCATACACATATATACAAGTAGACGAACAATACAATTTAGTCTCATCTCCTAAGTTCATCTACTTCCTTCTAGAGTTTTTCTACTTGTTGCTCTAATTGGTTAATCCTTTCTATAGCTCCTATAATTCCTCTAGAAGGTTCAGCAATCTCTACAGCTACATAATTTCTATACTCTTTCATTGAAATGGTTCTTGATCTGATCCTTTTGGATGCCCATTTAGTGAAATCGATACAATCCACCATCAGTAGTGGAATCAGATCCCCATAAAACAATTTCTTCTTCACTGTTCTCAGCTTGGAGATAAAAACTACAAACCAATTTATTTGAATTTTATTTACAACTGCATATGTGGCCCACTTTACAAATTGACTCAGTTCTATATCATGGCCTTGTCGTTGGTAAGCATTCTTAATTAGAATGTTTGCTATCATGTGTGCTGTACCATTTAACTACTTTAGTCTATTTAATAACGACACACCAGGATTGATAGCTAAACAATCCTTGATTTCCTTTTCTATCCACTCAACAGTAGTTGTGCTTTCCAAAATTTCTTTCCCTTCATTTTTCAATCCTAAAATGTTGTGGAGAAGCTCTAGTGTTATTTGTACATCAACTTCCTCCACGTTGGAAATTAATCCTCCTTCATCTTCCCTTAAGTTTGCATAAAAGCAGGGCACTAGATTCTCATATACTACATGCCCTCTTCCTTGAGAAATAAACTTCAGTAGACCTTGGAATTCAAATAATTCTTTGATTTCTTGCATTCCGTCCCAATTTACTAGTCTACTGTAAATGATAGTATAACCCCTAATCTCTTGGTATTTGTCATAAGCTTCCTAACTCTGAAAATGTACTTCATTTGAAATTGTCACTTCTGAAGGATCAGGAATATGCATTTGTTGCTCTTGAGGGGTTTGTACTTGAACTTCCTTTTCCAAATGCTGAACTTGTACTTGCTGAAAATGTTCCATAGATTCCAACATTTTTGCTTCTGCTTTTGTCTATGGTGGTGAGCCAACAGAACTCTCCACTCTGTCTTGAATTCTTTCCATAAATTGCTGAAGATTTTCTTGCTCTTTAGTGGAATCTGTTGAGTCCTCTCTTTCCATATATACTTGTTCAGCTTCTTGTTCATTTTTTTTTTTCTTCTTCTTCCTCCTGACTACCAATCTGCATTGTCACTATTCTTTCTGATTTTGTGGCAGATTGGGATGGAGTTCCGAGCAAATCAATTTCTACCCTAATTTCTGTTTCTTCTATTTGTACAGGTTGCAGACTAGTTTCAGCCTATTTTTCTTCTTCTCTTTGCTCTTTCTACTGTTGCTCCTGCTCCTCTTCAGAATTGGATAGCAGGTTTACAAAATTTGGCTATACAGGCTCTACTAACATTTGTCTTTCAAATTTAATCGCCTCTTGATATTCAAACACTATCTCCTTTCCTTTCCTTTTTCTAATTAATTGTGTCTGGTCTTCTTCTTCCTCGTCTGAAATTAAATCCACAAAAATAGGTTCTGCACGCTGTTTGGATTTTCCCAGCTCTACACTAGAAAAACTTGAATTTGTTACTTCTGTTTTTAGTTAGTTAATTTATCTTTATGCCTATTCTCTCTTTTAGAAGTAAACAAACAACCTTTAATACAATTTAGATATTAATTCCAATTTGTACTTTAACTGCAAATGCATAGTGTCTATTGTATCGGTGTGCAAGTACAGGTCGATCCCATAGGGAATTGTTGACGAACTTGAGAACTGTTTGCTTGTTAAAAATCAAATTTATATATTCAATAAGCTCTCCGTTGAATTACAGTTAACTCAATGGACTAAGTTTGTTGAGTTATGGCTAACTCAACGGACTAACCTCATGGACTAAAGTTAACTCCACAAGCCAGCCTTTTCTTTTTAATACTGCTATTTACAAAGGAATTCGGCCAACCATTGGGCGATTCCATAGATTGTAAATAACATCAATTAAGCTCTTTAATGTTAGTTAACATCGGATTTATCATTAAGCAATACTAACATTCAGATAATTCAAACAGTAACCATTAAAATCTTTAAGTCTTTTGAACGAACCAATTTCAGTAAACTGTAAAACTAAAATAAACATAAAACAATCACAACACTGACAAAGATAACATTAATCACGATACAACACAAACAATACAATACTCAAATACAGCATACAAACATAGATAAATTATTTTTGGTATTTTTGTTTTAATATGAACATGGAAATGGGCGAAAGGTGAAATGTAAAGTAATCTCACTTGATAATAAATACTTCCGACACTACTTACAACGCGATTACACCACTGAAAATTAAACCACTTACAATTCTATCTCCTCTCCCTATAGAATCGCGAGTCTAGAATTGCAAGATGATCCCTCTTCAGCATACAAGCATCAACCCGAAGCCAAGGCTAAAAGCTTTACGATCTCCTGAAATATGAGTCGGTGATTGGTGAAAATGGCTTCCCTTCCCACGACACGATCACTCCTCACAGTGGTTGTCAAGCACTGTGTTTGGCTCGGAATCGACCCGACATCAGGCAAGTATCCTCACAGACCTCCGATGGTTGGTGATTATGGTGGTGATGATGATGGTTGGTGTGGTACTTCAGAGAATTGCGACGCTCATCCTCCTCTGCACACACTGTCTGTCCATCGATCACACACGCACCCTTTCTTCTTTTTTTCTTCTTTTCTTTTATATTTCTTTAGTAGTAATTGCTTCTGCTTGAATGATCGATTGGATTTCTTTCATTCATATCAACGGTGATGCTTTCTTCTCTTGTGCGATATGTGCAAACGTGGTTTTTCCTTCCAACTGTCCTGTTTCTGCAACCGTTATAGTGGCATATTAGAAAATAAATAGTCCGTGGAGTTACAGATAACTCAACGGACTTTCTTCGTTGATTTAACTATAAAACACATGCAATAAAGAAATAAGCCGCTAACATAACACGTTACTTTAGTGTGTATTCTTGTAACTCAACGCGTACAATTATGCTAACTTAATGAGTTAAACATGTGCATCTCACATGATATACTAAAGCATTTAAATTCAACACGTGCATAAATTTAACTATCCGATGCTCAGGTGCATTTCGGATACTTATAAACTTAACTATCTGATGCTTAGATGCATTTCGGATAGTTACAAATAACTCACCGATATATAACTTAAGTAAATCTACTAGATCTCGACAAGTGTCAGCAGTAGTTTAATCATAAAATAACATTTCAGAGAGTTACAAGTCTAACTATCCGATGCTCAGATGCATTTCGGATAGTTACAGCTAACTCACCGAAAATCTACATAAGTCAATTTCCTAGAACATGACATGTGTCCTCAGCTATTTTATAAATAAAAAGAGATTTCGGAGAGTTATAGGGATAACTATCTGATGCCCAGCTACAATTTCGGATAGTTATAGATAACTCACTGAAAGTTCACATAAGTCATTCATTATGGTTTCGACACGTGTACTTCAGGAAATAATAAAATATTCTCTCAAAACATAAATGTTCGGCAATTTAAACATAACTATCCGATACATGTTCGGTCTGTTAAACATAGCTGTCCGAATATGTTTAGTATGTTAAATATAACTGTCCGAATATATTCGATATGTTAAACATAATTGTCCAAAATATCAGAAAATTCGGATACCTAAGAATTTCACAGCCTGCAACTTACCGACAGTTCATAAATGCACTAAATTAACATTAATTTCCTCAAATTAAACAAATTCTTCAATTAAAGCATATAACAGTGCAATTATAACATAATGACTTAATTCTTATATGATAAGCTAAATATTATGCAATTAACCATCATTTAACCGTTAATAATATGCACTTTTTCATTCTAAACACTTCCCCCATACCTAAATTTTGCTAGTCCCTTAGCAAACTAAGATCTAATTAATTAGTCTTTAAAAGCGCTAGAATTAATTCTTCCCCTTTTGTTTTTCTTCTGTTTAGCATAAAAATATATTCTGTATGTTTCAGTAATCAACCTGCAAATATACTTAGAATATATGTAAATTACATACAAAGTATATCATCATCATATAGGTGTTAATTATATTATCGTTTGTTCTTCTTTTCATCATCTACCATCCTGAATTTTCCAATAAGATTTCTAGAATAAATTTCAACAACATACAAATCAAAGTACAATCCAATTCAATCTAATTAAGACAAGTAGAATAAAGAATTGTATCTCCATTGAACAACTTCAAAAGTCAATTCCAGATTCATATTTCAGCAATTCTAGATAATAGAAAATATACTCGATTCATAAGATATCTGTATTTCACAAAACACTTGTATCTTTTCAGAACAGTATATGTATATTTCTTTTTATACTTTAAAAGTTAATTTTACAAGCTTGAATCATACAAGAGCTTTCTAATGTACCCATATAACGAGCTTTCAGTCAACAATCCCAGATCTGATCAGGATCTTAGGTTGCCAGATTTTAAGAGTCTTTTTTCAGGTCAACAATCCTTACATACCTATCTGCTTAAGTACAAAAGGCTCGTGATCAAACAAGTCAATAAACTCTCAAAATTTTCCCTTTTTTTTCTTTTTGTTTTTTTTGTTTTTTTTTGTTTTTACAACATAACTACAAACACAAAACAAAACATTAATCACATACTATATATGTATGTATTTCATTAATATAGATGTAGTAAAACACCAATCTCATATAGTTCTGCTTCTATCATTTACTGAAAATATGAATCCATCTCAATAAGCTCATACTTTTTCTGTAGTTTAATAAGATCTACACATAAATCATTCTACAAGTTCAATCAGTCAAATTAAATGTATCTTTAATCATATGTGTTTCATTTAATCTAGAATTCACATCTCAGCTCTTTCAGGACTTCAGATAATTTATTGATTTTTCATTAAGCATTCTGATTTCATTTTAAAATTGTGAAACTGTTAAACTCATGAAATTCAGAAAAACATAAGATACTATATCTAGATTTGCATAACTAGTAAATTCAATAACATCTTATATAGCCTTCTAAATATAACATTCAAGTAGTTTATAAAAATTTTACAATCTCATTTATCGGATAGTTATAGCAAGTTCATAAAATTTTCAATTTCCTCAAAACTTTGCAATACTATTTTAATTTCTTTAATTAACAAACTTACATGGTTGTTACTTCAATTACCTCCCCCCCTCGTACCTACATTTTGCATTGTCCTCAATGTAAAAGATTTGACAATAAGTACAGTAATTGTAGTAGGCATGAATACAGTTTTGGTTGATTTAAAATTCAGAATGAGTAATTAGTTACATACCTTGTTTCATTTGTATCTCCTTCTGCATATTCTGATTTTTGATTCTAAAAAATTTTTCATTCACAGATAAAAGTAAAATATAAAACAAAATAACATTTAACAGATATTAATAAATCAGTGTCTTGTATGGAACCCAGACTCCTATGCCTTTGGTGGCTCACAAGCAAGCCAGTTGGTTTCCCAGAGCAGATACCAACAAACTAGATTGATATTTTGTTTTGTTTGTTTTTTTATAAAATGAACATGAAAATTTCAAAATTCTTTTTTTTAAAAAAAAAAAAATTAAATGCAGAATACACACAACATTAAACACACAAAATCACAGCTTAAGAACATGATTGAAAAGTAGAAACAAATGGAATAAATGTATCAGTCCAAGCAAACTTTTTAGGCATAGTTCTTCTTGCTATTAATTCTATTTTAATGCAGTTCTTGTTCCTTCTTAATTTGTAAACATGTAATATATTATAAATTCCAAATACGAGTGTATTACCATTAATGATATGTAATGCAGAAAGGGATCCTTTTTGGTTCCAAGGTAATGTAGTAGTTTCTATTTCTACATCTATTTCAATATACTCCTCTTCCCACTTCCATTCATTCATGTCTTCCATAATCCATATTTGAAATTTCATCAGTTCATCCCACCATCTTATCAGACATAAAGTAGGATCATCTTCTTCATTATACCACATTCCTATTTGAATTTCATTCAATTCTGTAGATGGTGGTTTAGTTATTTCACTCAGTACAAGTAAAATTTCTATATATTCATCATAACTGTCTATGCTCACTATGTATAAATTAGATCTATATACTATTGATATCTCTGTGACTAAATATATATATCCATCAAGTATGACATGTGTTTGGTTAATTAATGATTTCTGTCCTAGTTATATCATAATATTTTCATTCCAAGATCTGTTCAGAAAATTATACACACTTAAGCGTAAATCTTCACCCCAATTTCCTATAGGTCTCCAATAATATAATTTTTCAGGAATTGCAGAATTTTTATCAGAAAATATTAAAGCTGACCCACAATTTACAGTTGGTGCTTCAAATCTATTAGGTCTTCCTATATTCCATTCTTCTCTTGTTATAGGATTTCTTATCAAAATATCAGGTAATAATAAACTTGCATACCTTGGTCTCGTCTTGTATATGATTAATCCTTCATCTATCCCCATAATATGATTTATTCCTTCTAATGCATTGGGTGGAATTCCAGTAGTTTCTTCCATAGCCAGATATTCATGGGTATTTGAACTACGATTAAATGACCTCCATATGAATTCATCTCTAATCTCAGTCATTTTTGTAGCTTGTAGTCCCTGAGAATATTTTTCTTCAATACAGTTTTTAATTTCCTTTGATACACAACACATCATGCACAGATCTTTAGCTAACAAGTTACTTAGTACTTCCCTTAGTGCATCCAACGGTAATTGCATCAATTCCATTTGTCGATTCTGTAAAACACAAACAAAATTTAGTAGAGACAAAAATTAACATACTACTGCACACCCTCGTGGAGTTAAGGCATAACTCAATGGACTAAATTCGTTGAGTTAAAATTAACTCTACGATACTATTAACTAAGAATAAAAAACATATATACATACAGATAGTTGCTTCAGATATGCTGCTTCATTCAGTTGCCCTCCCAGAAGAAGTATCAATTTCATTAACCGTTCTATTGACAGGATTAGGTATAGCTTGTATTGGCAATCCTCTAGTAGGTCTAACTTCCATTGGTTCCTTCTATCTAAGTGATATATTTCTATTCTGATTTTGAATTGCAGCATTTCCAAATATAAATTCTAGATGATTGTTTACTTGTTGGATTAGCTTTTCTAATTTCTCTATTCTAGCTCCTTATTCAATTAATACTTCATAACTTATGTTCTTCTCATTTATATTTTCTCCTCCCTAGAAATTGTTGTTTCTCCAAGATAAATTTGGGTGATTTCTCCAATTAGGATGATAAAAATTTCCCAAGTTATCTCTCTAGTTTCTAGCATAAATAATATCTAAGTCATTTATGTTTGCATTCTTTTCTGCTAGCTTTTGATTTAATAATAACTCTTCTATTTTCTTTGTTAATTCATTTAATTTCACCTCAAGCATAGTATTGGAATCTATTTCATGCATTCCTCTTGGCAATATTCTTTTATTTGCAATAGCTTCAACCGAATTTTCCCACTATGCAGTTCTTTTTGCAAAATTTTCTAAATATGCCCATGCTTCTTCACTACATAAGTTTAAAAATCCATTTTGACAAGTAGATTCTAATAAAGATTTCATTGAAACATCTATGCCTTCATAAATTATACCTATTAATTGTGCTTTACTCATTGCATGATGTGTACATTGAGTTAGTAAATCTTTAAATCTTTCAAAATATTTTCAGAATGATTCACCCTGTTTTTGGATACACATTAATATTTCTTTCTTCTTTTTAATCGTTTGTTGTGTTGGATAATATTTTTCCAGAAAAATAGAGCAAAATTCAGTCCATGTAGAAATTGAATCAGGCGATAGAGTATATAACCATCTCTTAGCTATGTCTTTTAAAGAAAAAAGGATATATCTAAGTTTAATAGCATCTATACTCATGTTCGACATTCTCATCATTTGACAAACTTCATTAAATTCTCTAAGGAAATAATAGGCATCCTCTCTTTCTAATCCATGAAAATGTGGCAATTGACTAATATAATTAGATTTCAGTTCAAACCTATCTCCCTCAAAGTTTGGCAATCGAATACATGAAGGTTCATCAACTAATTCAGGATACAGAATTTCTCCTAATGGTTTTTCTACTAGAGCAGCCATCTCTACATTTTCTTTTAAAGAAAGGTTAGCTACACCCCAAAGAATTTCGTTAAAGTTCAATTCAGAAAATTTTTCAATACTCCTCTGCAATGAAAATTCCTAGGTAGGTGTTCTTACTAATCGTTTAGTGCTTAGAGAACGAGTCCATATGCTCATAAATAAATAGTAGAAGATTAATTACATACTAGTCTAAAGCTTTCCATTCAATAAATAGTTGTTGTCGGATGAAGTTGAATCAGCTGCTTCTCCTTCTAGTTCCTCCAACGCATTCTCCTTTCTTTTAAAAGTGCTGGTAACTCGTAAATAACATTCTGTTTTATATATATACTGTACATCCATAAAGTGAATAAATCTTGTTGCAAGAATGTGGCTTGCAACATGTATCGTGGTTCCTATTTTTATGGGTACGTGTACCACTACTAATTTCAGATTTTGGTAACCGCTAAATCGACGAAGTTTCGTTTGTGGTTAAAAGAATAACTGTTCTACTTAATCCATGAACTAACCTCGTTGAGTTACAGAAAACTCAATAGAATACAGTCGGTTACTGTTGCTAACTCCACGGACTAACTTCGTTGAGTTATTGATAACTCAACGGAGTGACCTTATATTATATTACTGACCTCGTGGAGTTACGGTTAACTCAACGGACTTACTTCGTTGAGTTAACACTTAGCAACTTCTAAGTTTTACTCTCGTAAGTTCCTTTTTTTTTTTTTTCTTTGTTTATTCTGCTAACTGAAATAAAGTTAAATCTATGTCATTAATGCATCATTTTGATTAAAATTCATTTAAATCTAAACCTTATATAAAGATTTAACTTGCAGGTCATTTTATGTTATGCAGAATTTACATTTTACCTTATAACATGTAAAAAATTTTAAGCAGTTATCCTGTCATTCAGCAAATTGTAAATCTATTACATATTTATTCATAAAGTTTCACAATGACATAATATTCAATAAATTCCATTCATTTCACATCCAAAACACGTATGAAAATTGCATCTGAAAAATTATATTCATTAATATGAATCAATTACATTACAAGTACATCATACAATTTCATACAATTTTAGACAAGTAGACGAACAATACAATTTAATCTCTATGCCTAAGTTCATCTACTTCCTTCTGGAGTTTTTCTAATTGAAGTTCTAATTGATTAATCCTCTCTACTGCTCCTGTAATTCCTCTAGAAGGTACAGCTAGTATTGCAGCTACAAAATTTCTGTATTCTTTCACTGAAATGGTTCTTAATCTGATCATTTTTGATGTCCATTTAGTGAAATCAATACAGTCCACCACCAGTAGTGGAATCAAATCTCCATAAAATAATTTCTTCTTCACTATTTTCAGCTTGGAGATAAAAACTGCAGACCAATTTATTTGGATCTTATTTACAACTGCATATGTGGCCTATTTGACAAATTGACTTAATTCTATGTCATGGCCCTGTCGTTGATAGACATTCTTAATCAAAATGTTAGCTACCATGTGTGCTTTACCATTTAAATGCTTCAATCTGTTTAATAATGGCACACTAGGATTGATAGCTAAACAATCCTTGATTTCCTGTTCAGTCCACTTGACGGCAGTTGTATCTTCCAAAATTTTTATTTCATCATTCTTTAAACCAAAAATGTTGTGAAGAAGCTCTAGTGTTATCTGTACATCAGCTTCCTCCATGTTTGAAATTAATCCTCCTTCTCTTTCTCTTAAATTAGCATAAAAACAGGGCACTAAATTTTCATATACTGCATGCCCTCTTTCTTGTGAAATGAATTGAAGTACACCTTGGAATTCAAATAGATCTTTGATTTCTTGCATTCCATCCCAATTTACTGGTCTACTATAAATAATGTTGTAACTCATTATTTCTTGGTATTTGGTATAAGCTTCCTAACTACAAAAATGTACTTCATTCAAAATTATTGTTTCAGTCGGGTCAGGAACGTGACTTTGTTGCTCTAGAGGGGTTTGCTCTTGCTCTTGCTCTTCTATAGGCTGCATTTGAATATTTTCTACAGATTCCTGAATTTCTGTTTCTGTTTGTGGTGGTGAGCCAGTAGAACTCTCCACTCTGTCTTGAATTCTCTCCATAAATTGCTAAAGAGTTTCTTGTTCTTTAGTGGAATTTGTGAAATTATTTTTGTCCAAATGGCTTCTTTCAGCCTCTTCATTTTTTGCTCTTTCTTTTTCTTCCTGACTACCAATCTGTTCTGTTACTATTCTTTCTGATTCTGTAACAGATTGGGATGGAGTCACGGGTAATTCAATTTCTACCTTAATTTCTGTTTCTTCTTGTACAAGCTGCAGACTAATTTCAGCCTGATTTTTTTCTTTTCTTTGCTCCTCCTGCTCCTCCTTAGAATCGGATAGCAGGTTAATAAAAATTTGCTCCACAGGCTCTGTAAAAATTGGTACTTCAGATTTAATTTCCACATATTCAGGCAATTTTTCTTTTCCTTTCTTTTTTCTGATTAGTTGTGCCTATTCTTCCTCTTCATCTTCTAAAATTAAATCTACAAAAATAGGCTCTGTAGGCCTTCGAGCCACAAGTACTGGCTCTTCTTGTTTAACTTTTCCTATAATTACTGGTCTCGAAGGACCAGTTTCATCTCCTTTTGCAGCAGGTTTGGCAGTAGTTCTGGCAGTAGCTTCGTGATGCTGTTCCACTTTGATTTTATATTGGGCTTTCAACTTTTATGCAGCCCTCTTTTTGTAAAGTGCATCAAACACTAGGTGTGCTTTGGCCACTGCCAAATCTTCTGATTCTCCTTGGTTCTTCCCAACTTGAACCAGTTCTGCAAATTCTCTTATTTCTTCTTCAGTCGAAGGCCCCATCATTTCTGCTCATGCCAACGGTTTAAATGGTGGAACTAAAGGTCCAAGCTGCTGCTCCTCAGGAACAGGTCTTTCAGCAGTCGGCTCCTCTTATCCTTCAATTGCCTCTTCTTCATTTTCTTTCCTTTCTTGCTCCCAGATCACCCATTTAGCTTATCTACAGATTCGTCTTTTGAACCAGAGCCGAGACTTACGTTGGATTAATTCTAGGGCTACTTCATTGTTTGGCCGTATCTTTCTTTCTTTACTTAATGCAATTTCAGTTGCCACTCTAATTTGTGTCTCCATTACCTATGGAATCTGTATTTCTAACTCAACCAAAATTTTTCTCAAGTTAAAGAATTTTGATTCTACCTTTTGTAGCTCTTTCTCTCTTGTTGTATTTCTGATCTTCTACCTCGTGTGCCATTCTTCAGATTCCTTTAGAAACTGTGCGGTGTCCACTGCCTCTTCCTAGAATTCAGGCGTCATCTTCCTCATCGTGGAGTTACACAACAGCATGGAATTGTTAGAACCTGAGTATTTTGATAATGCAAAACCTATGTAAGGAAACATATTGTATTTCATAGTTAAGTCTGTACTGCTTTAGTTCAGAAGGATGTTAGAACAATTTCCAAGCAGACGAACAGATTGAGAAGGCTCCAGATGATAATACTTTCAAGTTACAGTAAAATCAGACAGTTACAGGTTCAAGCATCCGAAGAATAAAACAGCAGCAAGACTATCAGACAGTAAGAAGGATAACTATCTAAATTTTACAAAGCCTTCGGAGAGTTATTATATTAGACAGTTAAGTTGGTTGAATGTTCGGAGAGTTATGAAGTTAACTATTCGAAAGAAAAAGGAAAATCGGAATGTTAGAAAGGCTAACTATCCAAAACTTAAGCCATTCAATAAATCACGTGCAGAAATATAGAACAGAAGCTTAAAGGACATATCAGAGAGTTAGATAACTATCCGAGTTTTCTGTTCAGAGAGTTAGATAACTATTCGAGTTTTTCGATAAGTTACATGCATAACTTTCCGGAACTTAAGTCATTTTATTACGCACGTGCAAAATGGAGATGTCGGCAATTGAAAGATTAAAAGAGAAAAATCGGAGAGTTAGTTAAACTATCCAAAATTTCAAAGAGAGTTTTGGTAAGTTACAGTTTAACTATCCTAAACTTAAGTTATTGAAATTGCCATGTATAAAATTCCAAAAAGAAGATCATTTAAGTTTTCGGAGAGTTAGAAAGATAACTATCCGAAATCTTAAGAGAATTTCGGTGAGTTATGGTTTAACTATCCGAAACTTAAGTTAGTGATTTTCCCACGTGCAGAATTCCAAACAGATGTTCAGATGGGTTTTTTGGAGAGTTAGAAAGATAACTATCCGAAATCTCAAGAGAATTTCGGTGAGTTATGGCTTAACTATCCGAAACTTAAGTTATGTTTTTATGCACATGCAGTTTTGAAGGAACAGCTGTCAAAGACTTAAATGAAAGTTCGGTAAGTTACAGTAGTTAACTATCCAAAAATCAGGAGCTCTTTCGGTAAGTTAAATACAAGACTCCAAACACTTAACTTTACACGTGAGCAACTTAAAATCCTTATGTGACTCAGAGAACAGAACATGTGTGATGAATCGGCATGTTATGGATGCTTTTCGGTAAGTTATTTTTATAACCATCCGAAAGCCTGAGATTTTCGGAAGGTTATTTACTGGATATCAGACAGAACGGTAACTTACCATATTTAGGTCTGATTATTTACCAAGTACAACAGAATATGATCGTTATACCTTTAGCTTATATATGAGGAGTTTAAGAGAAGAAGAAACACAACAGATATAATTCATACAGTGAGCTACACTCCAATTTCAAATACACTCAAGTCTGTAAACAGTGAAGTATACTCTAAAGACTTACTGCAGAAAAAGTTCTGTGCGCCAAACTCTGATTGAAAGATTCAAGCTATTGGTTCGTGGCTTCAACCTGAAAGCTACATTCAGTTGTTGGTTTGAGTTTTGACCTAAAAACTCAAGAGGTTGGTTTACTGAAGTTTTTACCTAAAAACTTCTGTGTTATTGGTTCTTACTTTGACCTGAAAGCAAGTGTGTAAGTGTTGAAACACTTAGTGAAGCCCAAGTGAATCTTGGGGGTTGACTACCCAAGTTGGTGAACCACCTAAAACTTGCTGTGTGTTATCTTTCTTTACTGCTTTGCATTCATTTAAATTCATCTCATTTCACTTCTATCTGAATCATTTGTTTCAACAATCAAAAGAACTTAAAAATTACACACTTTCACCATTCACTCCCCCTCTGGTGAGTCTACCGATCCTAACAATTGGTATCAAAGCAAGGTTAATCCTTCATAAGATTTAACCATCTGGATTTATGGCTCAATTTGCTGAGGGACAAAACATCCACAGACCTCCCCTATTCGGTGGCTCTAATTATAACTATTGGAAGAATAGAATGGAGTGTTTCCTTAGGAGTTCTGATGTTAAACTCTAGAAGATTGTTGTTCTTGGAACTACACTTCCAACCAGTAATGTTATGGACTGGTCTGAAGAGGATGAGAAAATCATCCAGTTGGATGCTAGAGGGTTGAATGCCATTTATTGTGTACTAACTGCTGATCAATATAATAAAGTATCATCATGTAAATCTGCTCATGAGGCTTGGAAAATCCTTCAAGTTACTCATGAAGGTACAAGCCAGGTTAAGGATACAAAAATCAATATTCTTTTAAAAAAACTTGAACTGTTTAAAATGAATGGCAATGAAAACATAACTGAAATGTTTTCTAGATTTACTGAAATCACTAATAATCTGAAAGGCTTGGGAAAGGAGTTCTCTTCGCATGAACATGTACAAAAGATCCTGGGGAGCTTAACTATTGAGTGGAAACAGAAGTCCACATCTATTCAAGATTCCAAGGATCTTAACAACTATACAGTTGAAGAATTATTGGGCAATCTTCTGGCCCACAAAGTTCAGATGAAGGACTGGAAAGAGCAAGAAGGAACTGTTGAAAAGAAAGCTGAAAAGAAAAAAGAAATAGCATTTTCATCTATAGAAGAAGTTCCAAGCTCAAATGATAATGAGATCATGTTGCTGGCAAGAAATTTCAGAAAATTCATGAAGAAAAAGAATAAGCCCAGCTACTCTAAAAAAATTGTTCCTACATGTTTCAAATGTAAAAGGCAAGGGTACATACAGACCTTCTATCCATTTCAAATAGAACAGGATCAAGGAGATAAGAAGAAGAGATTGAAGGACAAAAAGAAGATGGCTCTCAAAGCTACGTGGGATGACAGTAGCTCTTCAAGCTGCTCATTAGATTCTAAAGAAGAGGCTGCAGCAAATGTTTGTTTTGCAGCACAAGAGGTATGCTCTACTTCCTCTAGTTCAGAAAATGAGCATGATGATTTAGACATAAACAGTCTTTTATCTACTGTAGATAATTTATATGTGAAGTGTAGAGATTTTATGAAAGAAATTAAAAGATTAAATCATTGCTTAGAAAATTCATTTGCTGAATTAAAATCAACTATAGTTGAAAATAGGAATCTAAAATCAAATTTAGATAAGTATAGTTGTGATAACTGTGAATTAAAAGATGAAAATAAAAATCTATTAACTACTATATCAGATTTGAAAAATACTATATGTAAATTTACTCAAGGATAAAAATGATTAAATAAAATAATAGGATCTCAACGATCAAATGGGAATAAATATGGCCTAGGGTATGCTTCACCATAGGAAATACCTTATTGTGGTGGAGTGATTTGATCTTATAGAGATGGCACCACTGTGTTTGCCATCAAATGAAGATCAGGTCATATGTGGCTGCTAAGAGGCAATAGATTTAATGTTTTAAGGACTAACTCTATTGGACCCAAGAAGATGTGGGTACCAAAAGCTTTAATTTCAGTATAATTTGCAGGGTAACAAGGAGTTTCAAGCACGTTCAACTAAATGGATTGTGGACAGTGGATGCTCAAAGCATATGACAAGTAAGAAAAGCTTTCTTGACTCAGTTAAAAACTTAAGTTCAGGATCTGTTAAGTTTGGAAATAATGAAAAGTGTAAAATAACTGCAATAGGAAATATTACATCTAAAAATGCTATAATTGAGAATGTCTTGCATGTAAATGGATTAAAACAAAATTTGTTAAGTGTAGGACGATTATGTGATAAAGGCTATACTATTTCTTTTAATGCTAAAAACTGCTACATTATTTATCCTGCCACAAATGAAACAAAATTTACTAGTATTAGAAATTGCTCAATATATACATTAAACTTTTCATGTGAAAATTCTGCAAGCAATTCCTGTTTGGTAGCAACTGGTGAAGACGATTGGATGTGGCATAGAAGACTTGGTCACATCAGTATGAAGAATATCAGAAAGCTATCCACGGGTGATCTTGTTAGAGGTCTGCCTAAACTCACTTTTAAGAAGGATAGAGTGTGCAGTGAGTGTATGCTAGGGAAGTAGAAGAGAACTGCTCTTCACAACAAAAGTGTTGTTTCCACCAAAAGGCCATTAGAACTGCTACATCTAGATTTGTTTGGTCCTTCTCAAGTATCAAGTCTTGGAGGTCGAAAATATACCTTTGTTATTGTTGATGATTTCTCCAGATTAACTTGGGTGATATTTTTGACACATAAGAATGAAACTTGTAATGAGTTCAGGAATTTCTACATAAGAGTTTAGAATCAGAAGGAACTAACAGTGAAGAAAATTAGAAGTGATCATGGAGGTGAATTTGAAAGCTATGAATTTGAAAACCTCTGCAATTCATTTGGAATTTTACATGAATTCTCTTGTCCTAGAACTCCTGCTCAAAATGGAGTTGTGGAAAGGAAAAATAGGACATTACAAGAAATGGCTAGAACTATGTTAAATGCCACGAATCTACCTAAATTTCTCTAAGCAGAAGGTGTAGGAACATCTTGTCACATTTCCAACAGATCTCACATTAGATCCATATTGAAAAAGACACCCTTTGAAATTTGGTTCGATAAAACTCCAAATGTTAGCTATTTTAAGACATTTGGATGCAAATGTTTTGTCTTAAATACAGTAAATGCTAAAGACAAGTTTGATGCTAAGTCTGAACCTGCCATACTTGTTGGTTACTCCTTGAGAAGCAAAGCTTACAGAGTATATTTTGCTGAAGATAGAAGAGTGGATGAAAGTATAAATGTTTAGTTTGATGAAGATCTATTCCAAAATTTCAAAAAGCTGAATATTAATGATGATAGTGAAAATGAATACTTTAAAGATGATAAAAGCAAGCAAAATACCAATTCACAAGTGTTAGACCAGAATCTCAACCATAGATATCAGAATCATAACTGTTGGAAGTTTAGATCTGATCATCCTGAGGAACAAATTATTGGAAATATATCTAAAGGGGTACAAACCAGAAGCAAAGCACAAGATATCTGCAATTTTTGTGCAGAAATAGAGTCAAAATCAGTAGATGAAGCTTGTAAGGATACCTACTAGACAATGGCTATGTAGGAAGAATTAAATCAGTTCCAGAAAAACAATGTGTGGGAACTAATAGAAAAACCTGCAGGAAAATCCATCATTGGAACTAAATGGATTTTCAAAAACAAATTAGATGAAGAAGGTAACATTCTCAGAAATAAAGCTTGATGAGTTGCACAAGGCTACAATCAACAGGAAGGTATTGACTATGAAGAAACTTTTACTCCTATAGCCAGAATTGAAGCTATCAGAATGTTGCTTGCCTTTGCAAGTAGTATGAAGATAAGATTGTTTCAAATGGATGTGAAAAGTGCCTTCTTAAATGAAGAAATTCAAGAAGAAGTGTTTGTTAAACAACCTCCTGGATTTGAAGATGAACTCAAGTCGGATCATGTCTACAAACTGAGAAAGGCTCTATATGATTTGAAACAGGCACCTAGAGCTTGGTATGAGAAATTGAAAAAAAATTTAACTGAAAACAATTTTTCTATAGTCAAAGTGGACAGCACTTTGTTTATCAAAACTTTTGATGTACACATGTTGATTGTTCAGATATATGTTGATGATATAGTCTTTGGAGCCACTTCAGAAGATCTCTATCATGAATTTCAGAATTTGATGAAAAATAAATTCGAAATAAGCATGATGGGAGAATTGAAGTTTTTCTTGGGATTACAGATTCATCAAATGCATAATGGTATCTTTGTTAATCAAGAAAAACACTGCAAATAGATGTTGAAGAAATTTGGCTATGAAAACATCAAATTTGCAAATACTCCAATGAGTTCAAGCATTAAAATAGAAATGGATGATTCAAGTGTTGTAGTGGATCAAAGGCAATATAGAGGTATGATTGGATCCCTATTATACCTTTCAGCTAGCAGACCAGATATTATGTTCAGTGTATACTTGTGTGCTAGATTTCAAGCATCACCAAAGGAATCACATTTGAAATTAGTCAAAAGGATTTTCAGATATCTACAAGGAACAAAAGATTTCGGATTATTCTACTCAGCTGACAGTAGTTTGATTTTAACAGGTTATAGTGATGCAGATTATGTAGGCAGTAGATCTGATAGAAAAGGCACTAGTGGTACTTATCAACTACTTGGATGTTCTTTAATCTCATGGTTCAGTAGGAAACAAAATTGTATAGCTTTATCTACTACTAAAGTCGAGTATATTGCAATTGGATTGTGCTGTGCACAAATCCTTTGGATGCAGCAAACTCTAGCAGATTACAGATTGAAAATTTAGAATTCATATTTTGTGATAACAGCAATGCAATCAGTCTATCTAAGAATACAATACTTCATTCAAGAGCCAAGCATATCGAGATCAGACATCATTTCTAAGAGATCACGTGGAGAAAGGGAACATTTCACTTAAGCTTGTGCCAACAGAAAATCAACTTGCAGATATTTTCACCAAACCTTTAAATGAATCAACTTTTAATCATATTAGACGAAATCTAGGAATATGTTCTTTACAAGATCTTTAAATATTTTTTCATCAAGCTCACCATATGGGAGCTTGTTTTTCTACTAACCTACTCGTGTAGGCTACAGTCAATATTAGTTTTACAGAAACTTAGTTTTATAGTCCTCACCTTTTTATATAATGACAAAAAGGGGGAGAAGAATTTGGAAATTTGGTGAAAAACTATTACAGTATTTCCAGCAAGCACTGAAAGAGAATCATTAAAAGAGAAGAAAAACTCAGCACACAGATAGGAGGAGAAGTTAGCTCAATGTCAGGGGGAGGAATCCTTTCTCATTAGTATAGTATTGATAAATTCCTATTTTATTTTTCTCTATGTGACTGTTTGTATAGTAATACACTAGGGAGTGAAATACATGTAAATAAATGTAAAGGTTTTTGTCATTATGAAAAAGGGGGAGATTGTTAGAACCCGAGTATTTTGATAATGCAAAACCTATGTGAGAAAACATATTGTATTTCATAGTTAAGTCTGTACTGCTTTAGTTCAAAAGGCTGTTAGAACAATTTCCAAGCAGACAAACAGATTGAGAAGGCTCTAGATGATAATACTTTCAAGTTACAGTAAAATCAGACAGTTACAGGTTCAAGCATCCGAAGAATAAAATAGCAGCAAGACTATCAAACAGTTAGAAGGATAACTATCCGAATTTTACAAAGCCTTCGGAGAGTTATTATATCAAACAGTTAAGTTGGTTGAATGTTCAGAGAGTTATGGAGTTAACTATCTAAAAGAAAAAGGAAAATCGGAAAGTTAGAAAGGCTAACTATCTGAAACTTAAGTCATTCAATTAATCACGTGCAGAAATATAGAACGGAAACTTAAAGGACTTATAGGAGAGTTAGATAACTATCCGAGTTTTCTGTTCGAAGAGTTAGATAACTATTCGAGTTTTTCGATAAGTTACAGGCATAACTTTCCGGAACTTAAGTCATTTTATTATGCACGTGCAAAATGAAGATGCCGGCAGTTGAAAGATTAAAAGAGAAAAAGCAGAGAGTTAGTTAAACTATCCGAAATTTCACAGAGAGTTTCAGTAAGTTACAGTTTAACTATCCGAAACTTAAGTTATTGAAATTGCCACGTGCAAAATTCCAGAAAGAAGATCATTTAAGTTTTCTGAGAGTTAGAAAGATAACTATTTGAAATCTTAAGAGAATTTCGGTGAGTTATGGTTTAACTATCCGAAACTTAAGTTAGTGATTTTCCCACGTGCAGAATTCCAAACAGATGTTCAGATGGGTTTTTCGGAGAGTTAGAAAGATAACTATCTGAAATCTCAAGAGAATTTCGGTGAGTTATGGCTTAACTATCCAAAACTTAAGTTATGTTTTTATGCACGTGTAGTTTTGAAGGAACAGCTGTTAGAGGCTTAAATGAAAGTTCGGTAAGTTACAGTAGTTAACTATCCAAAAATCAGGAGCTCTTTCGGTAAGTTAAATACAAGACTCTGAACACTTAACTTTACACGTGAGCAACTTAAAATCCTCACGTGACTTAGAGAGCAGAACATGAGTGATGAATCGGCAAGTTATGGATGCTTTTCGGTAAGTTATTTTTATAACCATCCGAAAGCCTGAGATTTTTGGAAGGTTATTTACTAGATATCAGATAGAACGATAACTTACCATATTTAGGTCTAATTATTTACCAAGTACAGTAGAATACATCCGTTGAAAGAAAAATATGATCGTTATACCTTTAGCTTATATATGAGGAGTTTAAGAGAAGAAGAAACACAATAGATATAATTCATATAGTGAGCTACACCCCAATTTCAAATACACTCAAGTCTGTAAACAATGAAGTATACTCTAATGACTTACTGCAGAAAAAGTTTTGTGAGCCAAACTCTGATTGAAAGATTCAAGCTATTGGTTCGTGGCTTCAACCTGAAAGCTACATTCAGTTGTTGGTTTGAGTTTTGACCTGAAAACTCAAGAGGTTGGTTTACTAAAGTTTTTACCTAAAAACTTCTGTGTTGTTGGTTCTTGCTTTGACCTGAAAGCAAGTGTGTAAGTGTTGAAACACTTAGTGAAGCCCAAGTGAATCTTGGGGGTGGACTAGCCAAGTTGGTGAACCACCTAAAACTTGCGGTGTGTTATCTTTCTTTACTGCTTTGCATTCGTTTAAATTCATCTCATTTCAATTCTATCTGAATCACTTGTTTCAATAATCAAAAGAACTTAAAAATTACAAACTTTCACCATTCACCCCCCCTCTGGTGAGTCTACTGATCCTAACAGGAATCACTCTGATTTCTTCTGTTCTAGATTCTAAATGATTTACCAGATAATGCCC
Source organism: Cymodocea nodosa (assembly GCA_036874045.1). Taxonomy (NCBI): domain Eukaryota; kingdom Viridiplantae; phylum Streptophyta; class Magnoliopsida; order Alismatales; family Cymodoceaceae; genus Cymodocea; species Cymodocea nodosa. The sequence goes on from CM072345.1 coordinate 3,260,633, forward strand.
TTAAAACCTAGGGTTTTAGTTTAAATAAGCCCTAAGTTTAGGCAGGTAATCGGGTCATTTCCCGAACCAACTATTAATATTTTATCTTAGGTCTTAGCTATAGTACTTCGTTGAGTTACAGTTAACTCAATGGAATAAGCTCGTTGACTAACTCAAGACTCAACGGAGTAAGCTCGTTGAGTTAAGCGTAACTCAACGGACTCCCGTACAAGCAAATATAATAATAAAAATATTATAGAGAATAGTTTTTCTATTTTTTTTACTAGTTTAACTGATACTATGTTTCGGTCAGACCTAAATATTTTTTATTTTTTTATTTTTCTTTCGATTGAACCGATACTATGTTTCGGTAAAACCAATATTTTTATCTAAAAATTAATATACATATTTTTTTATGTTCCGGTCATACCGATGGATCTTAAACCACAACGATTTTTATGTTACATATATATTTTTATGTTTTTTTTTTTTTTATATATATATAAACATAAAAACTGATTTCTTACTAAGTAAAGCTCGAGTAGTCCTCTACTCTGACTTCTTCTATAATTCCAAAGGAGCTTTTTGATGTTTTCAGAATAGGTTTAAGTTTTTGTCCATTTACTTTAAATATATTCTGATTTTTAGGATTTTCAATTTCAATAGCTTCATAAGGATAAACATTTCGAACTATGTAAGGTCCTACCCATTTAGATTTCAATTTTCCTAGATGATTATGGAGTCGAGCCATATAAAGATTAATTTTACACGTGTTGAAACTACAATGCATGACTTAAGTGGATTTTTGGAAGGTTATCTATAACTATCCAAAATGCATCTGAGCATCAGATAATAGGTTCGTAAGTGTCTGAAATATTTGAACTTATTAAGATAGAATTATGCACGTATTGAATTTAAATGCTTTAGTATATCACGTGAGATGCACATGTTTAACTAGTTAAGTTAGCATAACTGTACGCGTTGAGTTACATGAATACATACTAAGGTAACGCATTATGTTAGCGGCTTATTTCTTTATTGCACGTGTTTTATAGTTAAATCAACGAAGTAAGTCCGTTGAGTTATCTGTAACTCCACGGACCATTTATTTTCTAATATGCCACTTGTTTGCAGATGATATGATGTTGCAATTTTATGGTTTGCTCCACATTTCTTCATTAAGGCTTCAAAACTTCTATTACAGAAATGAGTTCCTCTATTACTGATAATAGCTTTAGGTATTCCAAATCTAGCAAATATATTGGTTCTTATAAATTGTATTACCACTTTGTTATCATTAGTTTTTGTAGGAATAACTTCTATCCATTTAGATACATAATCCACCCCCAACAATATGTAATTAAATTGATTAGACATAGGAAATGGACCCATAAAATCTATTCCCCACACATCAAAGATTTCAACCTTAATAATAGGATTAAGAGGCATCATATTCCTCTTTGATATTCTTCCTATTTGTTGACATCTTAAACAATTTAAGCAATATTTATGAGCATCTTTGAATAGTGTTGGCCAATAAAACCCACATTGCAGAATTTTTGCAGCAATTTTCCCTGAACCAAAATGCCCACCACAAGCTTGGTCATGACAGAAAGACAATATGCTCTGATATTCAATTTCTAGAACACACCTCCTTAAAACCAGATCAGGACATTTCTTAAATAAGTATGGGTCTTCCCAATAGTAATATTTTACTCTTGAGAAAAACAATTTCTTATCCTGTCTATTCCAATCCTTAGGTGTTAAACCAGTAACTAAGTAATTAACTATGTCTGCATACCAAGGCATTGTGTTGATGGTCATTAATTGTTCATTAGGAAAATTATCCTTAATTTCAATATTTGATTTTTTTATTTGTAATCTTGATAAATGATCTGCTACTACATTCTCACAACTTTTTTTATCTTTAATTTCTAGATCAAATTCTTTCAATAATAATATCCATCGGATCAATCTAGGCTTAGTTTCTTTTTTCTTTATTAAATGTTTTAGAGCTAAATGATCCGTATATCCTATTACTTTAGCTCCAATCAGATATGATCTAAACTTTTCTAAAGCAAACACAATAGCTAATAATTCTTTTTCAGTAGTTGTGTAATTAACTTGAGCATCATTTAAAGTTTTGCTTACATAATAAATCACTTTAGGAAATTTTTCTATCTTCTGTCCTAACATTGCTCCTACAGTAAAATCAGAAGCATCACACATTAATTCAAATGGATGGTTCCAATGAGGTGCTTGAATTATAGGAGTTGAAATTAAGCTAGTCTTAAGTCTGAAAAATGCTTCCTTGCAATTTTTATCAAAGTTAAATGGAACATCTTTTAATAGATTAGTTAAAGATCTAGCTATCTTGCTAAAGCCTTTAATAAATCTTCTATAAAAACCAGCATGCCATAGAAATGATCTAATATCTTTTACTGATTTAGGTTCTGGTAGATTAGAAATTACTTCTATTTTAGCTTTATCTACTTCCAACCCTTTTTTAGAAACAACATGCCCTAACACTATTGCTTGTTTAACCATGAAGTGACATTTTTCCCAATTTAAAACTAGATTTTTTTCCGCACAGCGTTTTAATATTTGGTCTAAATTGCTTAAACACACTTCATATGAGTTTCCATATACAGTAAAATCATCCATAAATATTTCTAAAAAACCTTCAGTCATTCCAATAAATATGCCCTGTACACACCTTTGAAAGGTAGCTGGCGCATTGCATAATCCGAATGGCATTCTTTTGAAAGCATAAGTTTCATTAGGACAGGTGAAAGTTGTTTTTTCTTGATCCTCTAATGCTACTGGAATTTGATTATACCCTGAATACCCGTCTAGAAAACAAAAATATTTTTGCCCTACTAATCTTTCCAGCATTTGATCTATAAAAGGTAAGGGAAAATGATCTTTCCTAGTCACAACATTCAGCTTTCTATAGTCTATACATACTCTCCACCCTGATTGAATTCTAATAGGTATCAAGTCTTGACTTTCATTCCTAATAACTGTTAATCCTGATTTCTTGGGAACTACATGGATTGGACTAACCCACGAGCTATCAGAAATCGGATAAATTATATCATTATCTAACCATTTAACTATTTCCTTCCTGACTACTTCTTTAAGGTTTGGATTTAATCTCCTCTCAGGAATTCTAATAGGTTTAGCATTCTCTTCTAAATATATGTGGTGACAGCATAAAGTTGAACTTAACTCTTTTATATCAGTCATAGTCCATCCTACTACTTCTTTATAACTTTTTACTACATCTTTTAATTTAGTTATTTGATCCTCTTTTAAATCTGAAGCAGTAATGATTGGACATGTTCGTTTATCTTCCAGAAATATATAGGTTAATTCAGGAGGTAAATGTTTTAATTCTAAATGCTACCCATCAGAAGCTAGAGCTCCTAATTGAACATCATCATTTTTTAAATTAATTTCTTCCCGATCTCCTTCTATATTTACGCTTTCACTTTCTTCTAAAATTTCAGAATTGATTTGCCTATTTAATTCTTCTTGGATCACATCATCTAACATATCTCCTTCATCCTCTAAAAAGTCTATGATATATGTAAGAACATTTCTAACTCCTCAAACCTTTCTGGTTTGAAAATATTTAATTGAGTATCCTCATTACCATATGCTAACTTCATTACTCCAGTTTTACAATTTATAACAGCCCCTGATGTTGCTAAAAATGGCATTCCCAAAATTAAAGATGTATCACTATTTTTATGCTTAATTTGTTGGGAATCCAAAATTATAATATCAATAGGATATATAAAATTTTTTATTTTAATTAAGACATCCTCTATTTTTCGTGTAGGATATCTTATACTTCTATCATCTAATTGAATAACCGTACTAGTAGGAGTTAAGCCTTCTAATCCTAAGGATGCAAATATATCACTTGGCATAACATTTATACCTGCACCTAAGTCTATTAAGGTTCTTTCTAGAATAGTATTTCCTTTGGTGCATGATATAATAGGGATTCCAAGATCAGATAACTTTTTAGGAATTTGTGGCAGAAATAGGGAACTACTTTGCTCAGCTAAAAAGGACTTTTCGCTCTCTTTTTTTAGTACACCAATCCTTCAGAAATTTAGCACAAGGTGGCATTTTATGCAATAGATCTAACAAAGGAATGTTAACTTGTACTTTTTGAAAAATTTCTCTGATTTTTTTTTGTTTTTCAGGAATTGTTTATTGTAATCTTTCAGGATAGGGTGCTAAAGATTTTGATTTCAAAGACTCTTTTTCTTTCAGTTGATTTGTTTGATCATTTTTAACTTCATTCGCAGATTCAGATTGTTCTTCAATGATTTCTAGATTTTCAGCTATTACATTTTCATTATCATTTTGATTTTTACTCTTATCCACCTTCATATCATTTTCATTTTGAGTTATTGGTGGTATATCAGTTCCAGATCTTAATGTTACACATACATCTTCTAGATTTTCAATACTTTCATGATGTTTTTGTATATCATTTTCGTGATTATGATCTTCAATTGTTTTTAGTTTTAAAGTGCATTCTTTAAATTCTCTTGCATTGGTATTTTTTGTTTGCTATATATTTTGCAAATTATGCAAGTTTATAACATTATAATTTTCATTGTTCTATTGCAAAACTTGTATTTTCGTTGCATTTTCGTCTAATGCTTTTAATTTTCTTTCCAGATCATCTAATTTCATTGCATTCAATTTTTTATCAATTTTCATTATGTTTTTTTTAGTTTCGTAAATTATATCCTTTTTAGGTTCTGAATATGCTTCCTTATAGTTTAATTGGTTGACTTCTTGTTGTTGATACATAAAGTATTCTAGTTTGTCCAGATTTTGCTCTATACTATGCTCTAGTCTGTCATAGCTATCCCAAACTTTAGTGTCTCTCATCATATTACACATTCTATACTGACCATCAGTTGGGTAAACTATAGGATTCTCATACTCGGCTCTATTATATTGAAGATAATTCATTTGTTGTTCATGGGATCTAACCATCTGTAAATGTCTCAATTTCAAACAATCAGAAATGTCGTGTCCTTCAGAATTACAAAATTCACATATGCTAATTACAAGTTTCAGAAATCTTTGAGCATAAGCATATGCCATATTCTCAATTACAGAAGAAAACACACAACTCTGGCTATTAAAACGAAACAGCTCTAACAATTGCTTATATCTATTCAATTCAGTTCAATTCAATTCAATTCAATTCAATTCCCCGGCAATGACGCCATAAAACTTGTTTGGATTTTCCCAGCTCTACACTAGAAAAACTTGGATTTGTTACTTTTGTTTTTAGTTAGTTAATTTATCTTTATGCCTATTCTCTCTTTTAGAAGTAAATAAACAACCTTTAATACAATTTAGATATTAATTCTAATTTGTACTTTAACTGCAAGTGCACAGTGTCTATTGTATCAGTGTGCAAGTACAGGTCGATCCCATAGGGAATTGCTGACGAACTTGAGAACTGTTTGCTTGTTAAAAATCAAATTTATATATTCAATAAGCTCTCCATTGAATTATAGTTAACTCAACGGACTAAGATCGTTGAGTTATGGCTAACTCAACAGACTAACCTCATGGACTAAAGTTAACTCCACGAGCCTGTCTTTTCTTTTTAATACTGCTATTTATAGAGGAATTCGGCCAACCATTGGGCAATTCCACAGATTGTAAATAACATCAATTAAGCTCTTTAATGTTAGTTAACATTGGATTTATCATTAAGCAATACTAACATTCAGATAATTTAAACAGTAACCATTAAAATCTTTAAGTCTTTTGAACGAACCAATTTCAGTAAACTGTAAAACTAAAATAAACATAAAACAATCACAACACTGACAAAGATAACATTAATCACGATACAATACAAACAATACAACACTCAAATACAACATACAAACATAGATAAATTGTTTTTGGTATTTTTGTTTTAATATGAACATGGAAATAGGCGAAAGGTGAAATGTAAAGTAATCTCACTTGGCAGTAAATACTTCCGACACTACTTGCAACGTGATTACACCACTAAAAATTAAACCACTTACAATTTTGTCTCCTCTCCCTATAGAATCGCGAGTCCAGAATTGCAAGATGATCTCCTCTTCAACATACAGGCATCAACCTGAAGCCAAGGTTAAAAGCTTTACGATCTCCTGAAATATGAGTTGGTGCTTGGTGAAAATGGCTTCCCTTCCCGCAACGTGATCACTCCTCACAGTGGTTGTCAAGCATTGTGTTTGGCTCGGAATCGACCCGACATCAGGCAAGTATCCTCACAGACCTCCAATGGTTGGTGATTATGGTGGTGATGATGATGGTTGGTGTGGTACTTCAGAGAATTGCGACGCTCATCCTCCTCTGCATACACTATCTGTCCATCGATCACACGCGCACCCTTTCTTCTTTTTTTCTTCTTTTCTTTTATATTTCTTCAGTAGTAACTGCTTTTGCTTGAATGATCGGTTGGATTTCCTTCATTCATATCAACGGCGATGCTTTCTTCTCCTATGCGATACGTGTAAACGTGGTTTTTCCTTCCAACTGCCTTGTTTCTGCAACCGCTATAGTGGCATATTAAAAAATAAATAGTCCGTGGAGTTACAGATAACTCAACAGACTTTCTTCGTTGATTTAACTATAAAACACATGCAATAAAGAAATAAGCCGCTAACATAACGCGTTACCTTAGTGTGTATTCATGTAACTCAACGCGTACAATTATGCTAACTTAACAAGTTAAACATGTGCATCTCATGTAATATACTAAAGCATTTAAATTCAACACGTGCATAAATTTAACTATCCGATGCTTAAGTGCATTTCAGATACTTATAAACTTAACTATCCGATGCTCAAATGCATTTCGGATAGTTACAAATAACTTAAGTAAATCTACCAGATCTCGACACGTGTCAGCAGTAGTTTAATCATAAAATAACATTTCAGAGAGTTACAGGTGTAACTATCCGATGCTTAGATGCATTTCGGATAGTTATAGCTAACTCACCAAAAATCCACTTAAGTCAATTTCCCAGAACATGACATGTGTCCTCAGCTATTTTATAAATAAAAGGAGATTTCGGAGAGTTACAGGGATAACTATCCGATGCCCAACTGCAATTTCGGATAGTTATAGATAACTCATCGAAAGTTCACTTAAGTCATTCATTATGGTTTAGACACGTGTACTTCAAGAAATAATAAAATATTCTCTCAAAACATAACTGTTCGGCAATTTAAACATAACTATCTGATACATGTTCGGTATGTTAAACATAACTATCCGAATATGTTCGGTATGTTAAACATAACTGTCCGAATATGTTCGGTATGTTAAACATAATTGTCCAAAATATCAGAAAATTCAGATACTTAAGAATTTCACAGCCTGCAACTTACCAACAGTTCATAAATGTACTAAATTAACATTAATTCCCTCAAATTAAACAAATTCTTCAATTAAATCATATAATAGTGCAATTATAACATAATGGCTTAATTCTTATATGATAAGCTAAATATTATGCAATTAACCATCATTTAACCATTAATAATATGCACCTTTTCATTCTAAACACACGCCTTTGAGCCATAGATATTGGCTATTCCTGTTTAACTCTTTCAGTAATTACTGGTCTCGAAGGACCAGCTTCTGTTAGGAATGAATGGCTTCACTAGAGGGGGGTGAATGGAGAACAGAGTGAATTTAAGCTTATTTTTCACTTTACTAACTAATTTGATTAATCAGTTTGCATAAGTAATAAATAGATAAAATTATCATGCACATCAGAAATAAAGGTAAGAAACACAGGAGAATTTTAGGTGGTTCACCAACTCGGCTAGTCCACCCCCAAGGGTCACTTGGGCTTCACTAAGTGTTTCAACACTTACACACTTGCTTTCAAAATGAAGCAAGAACCAACCACACAAAAGTTTTCAAGTATAAACTCCAGAAAACCAACACTCAAAAGTTTTCAGGTATAAACTCCAGAAAACCAACCTCTTGAATTTTCAGGTTGAAACTCAAACCAACAACTAAATGTAGCTTCCAGGTTGAAGCCACGAACCAAATGATCCTTCTTGGATCAGACTTTCAGCACATAGAGAGCTTTAAGAATCTTCGTGTAAATCCAGCTTTCAATCGATTCTTTGTTGAACTGAATTTGAACTTTCTTCTATATCAGTAATTGATCTGCAATGTATCCTGTATCTCTGTATGTAATTGTATCTGTAATCTCACTTGTAAGCTCTACCGTATATCCGTTGTTTGTATTTTGTATATATACTTGATATGTACAACGATCACATTTTCCTTCAACGGAAGTATTCTTCTATACTTGATTAGGATCAAGTCCCAATACGGCAAGTGACCGTTCAGAAAATCGTTTTAAGATATCTTACCGATTTTCCTGTTCTGTCGGATGGTTTAGCTATGCAACTCTCCGAAGAGTAACTGTAACTCACCGAAAGATCACTTATCCTTTACTGCCAGGTAGGATTCCAGAATATTTAAATGTGAGCTGTCATCCAATCGGATACTTATAACTGTAACTCACTGAACAATTATATACTTGACTTTGTCAAATTTTCTGATTTAATTTAGCGCGTGCATAAAAGACTGACTTAAATTTCAGAAGGTTATCCTGTAACTCACCGAAATTCTTTAGGATTTCGGATAGTTATTTTTCTAACTCTCTGAAAACTTATTTGAGACACTGTTTGGAATTCTACACGGGGGAAATTCAATGACTTAAGTTTCTAATGGTTAAATTGTAACTCACCAAAACTCTTTTGAAATTTCGTATAGTTATCCTTCTAACTCTCTGAAAACCTATTTGAACATCTGTCTGGATTTCTGCACGTGGGAAATTCACTGACTTAAGTTTCGGATATTTAAACTGTAACTTACCGAAACTCTCTTTTAAATTTCGGATAGTTATCCTAACTCTCCGATTTTCCCATTTAAACTTTCAACTGCCGGCTTCCTCCATTTAGCACGTGCGTAATAAAATGACTTAAGTTCTGGAATGTTATGCCAGTAACTTACCGAAAAACTCGAATAGTTATCTAACTCTCCGAATAGAAAACTCGGATAGTTATCTAACTCTCCGATTTTCCCTTTTAAGCTTTCAACTGCCGGCTTCTCCATTTTGCACATGCGTAATAAAAAGACTTAAGTTCCAGAAAGTTATGCCTGTAACTTACCGAAAAACTCGAATAGTTATCTAACTCTCCAAAAAGAAAACTCAGATAGTTATCTAATACTCCAACAAGTCTTTTAAGCTTCCGTTCTGTATTTCTGCACGTGGTTTATTGAATGACTTAACTTTCAGATAGTTATACCTGTAACTCTCCGAAAAATCCTTTAAGCTTCCTGATAGTTAACTCCTTAACTATCCGATCATTCAATCCCCTTAACTGTCTGATTAAATAACTCTCCGAAGGCTTTGTAAAATCAGATAGTTATTCTTCTAATTGTCCGATAGTATTGCTTCTGCTTTGAACTTGCTCTTCGGATACTTAGACTTGTAACTGTCCGATTTTTCCTGTAGCTCTATAGCAGTATCTTTTGGAACTTTCTCCATCTATTCGTTTGCTTTCTGATCTTTTGCTGAGCTATCATATTTGTGAAATACAATTTGGTTTCCTCACATAGGTTTTTGCATTATCAAAATACTAGGGTCCTAACAACTTCATCTCCTTTTGCACAAGGTCTGGCAATAGCTTCTTGATTCTGTTCCACTTTGATTTTATATTGGGCTTTCAACTTTTTTGCAGCCCTCTTTTTGTAAAGTGCATTGAACACTAGGTGTGCTTTAGCCACTACCAAATCTTTTGATTCTCCTTGGTTTTTCCCAACTTGAACTAGTTCTTCAAATTCTCTTAATTCTTCTTCGTTTGAAGGCCCCATAACTACCACCCTTTCTAATGGTTTAGGAAGTGAATTTGAAGGTTCTGGCTGCTATTCCTCAGGAACAAGTCTTTCAACAGTCGGCTCCTCTTATCCTTTAGTTGCCTCTTCTTCATTTCCTTTCCTTTCTTGCTCCCAGATCACCCTTTGAGCTCGTCTACCTATTCGTCTTTTGAACCAGAGCCGGGACTTACATTGGATTAATTCTAGGGCAACTTCCTTGTTTGGCCTGATTTTTCTCTCTTTGCTTACAGCAATTTCCGTAGCAACCTTTATTCTTGTTTCCATTATTTGAGGTATTTATATACCCAAATCTACTAAAACTCTTCTCTAGTTGAAAAGTTCAGATTCTACCTTTTGTAGTTCTTTTTCTTTTGTCGTATTCCTAATTTTCTGCCTCATGTGCCATTCCTCCGAGTCTTTAAGAAATTCTGAAGTGTCTACTGCCTTTTCCTAGAACTCAAGTGTCATCTTACTCATCGGGGAGTTATGCAACGAAACGAAGTTGCTCTGATATTTACTGTTCTAAGTTCTAAATGATTCTGTGAATAATGCCCCTAAAACCCCAAGTTTAATATAAATAAGCCCTAAGTTTAGGCGGGTAATCGGGTCATTTCTCATACAAAACTCTCGCTCTCTCATCCGTGGAATTACGATTAACTCCACGGACTAAGTCTGTGGACTTAACTACAGTACTTCGTTGAGTTATAGTTAACTCAATGGGGTAAGTTCATTAACTAATCCTAGACTCAACGGAGTAAGTTCGTTGAGTTAAGCATAACTCAAAGGACTTCTCATAAAGTTATATCTAATAAAAATACATATAATAATAATTTTTTTCTTCGATCAAGACCGAAGAATTTCCAATCTAACCGATTCTTAATTTTTTTTAACACTTTAAAAGTTTTCGGTCAAACCGTTACATTCCTCAGTTGAACCGAAATTACATTTTTTTTCTATCGGTTGAACCAATACTATACTTCAATAAAATCGATGTTTTTACTAAATAATATATAGAAAATTTTATGTTTTTATGTTCTAGTCAGATCGATGGATCCTGTTACTTGAACCGCAATGAATTTTTTTATTTATTTTTAAAGTTATATACTTAGAATTTTCTTACTAAGTAAAGCTTGAGTAGTCCTCTACTCTTACTTCTTCTACAATTCCAAAATAACTTTTTGGTATCTTTAAAATAGGTCTAAGTCTTTGTCCATTTACTTTAAATATATTCTGATTTTTAGGATTTTCAATCTCAATAACTCCATAGGGATAAATATTTCAAACTATGTAAGGTCGTGCTCATCTAGATCTTAATTTTCCTAGATGGTTATGGAGTCTAGTCATATAAAGATATACTTTTTGTCCTATTTTAAAGGTTTTTGGAATAATTTTCTTATCATGCTAGAACTTCATTTTCTCTTTTTCTCTTACAGTTTTTGAATAAGCTTCATTGCTAAATTCTTCTAATTCAATCAGTTGTAATTTCTTATTTTCAGTAGCTTGATTTAAATTAGTGTTTAGAGTTTTTAATGCCCAATAAGCTTTATGTTCAATTTCAGTTGGTAAATGACAACTTTTTCCATATACTAGCCTAAAAGGTGACATACCTAAGCTTGTCTTATAAGCAGTTCTATAAGCCCAAAGTGCATCTATCAATCTATTAGCCCAATCTGTTCTAGTAGGATTTACTACTTTTTCTAAGATTAACTTAATTTGTTTGTTGGCACTTTCTACTTGTCCACTTGTTTGCGGATGATATGATGTTGCAATTTTGTGGTTCACTCCATATTTTTTCATTAAGGCTTCAAAACTTCTATTACAAAAATGAGTTCCTCTATCACTGATAATAGCTTTAAGTATTCCAAATCTGACAATTATATTGGTTTTTATAAAATGTATTACCACTTTGTTGTCATTAGTTTTTGTAAGAATAACTTCTATCCATTTAGATACATAATCCACCCCCAACAATATATAATTAAATTGATTAGACATAGGAAATAGACCCATAAAATCTATTCCCCATACATCAAATATTTCAACCTCAACAATAGGACTAAGAGGCATCATATTCCTTTTTGATATTCTTCCTATTTGTTGACATCTTAAACAACTTAAGTAATATTTATGAGCATCTTTGAATAGTGTTGGCCAATAAAATCCACATTGCAAAATTTTTGCAATAGTTTTCCTCAAACCAAAATGCCCTCCACACACTTGGTCATGACAAAAAGACAATATGCTTTGATATTCAGTTTCTGGAACACACCTCCTTAAAACTATATCAGGACATTTCTTAAATAAGTATGGGTCTTCCCTATAGTATTATTTTACTCTTGAGAAAAATAATTTCTTATCTTGTCTATTCCAATCCTTAGGTATTAAACCAGTAACTAAGTAATAAACTATGTCTGCATACCAAGTGTAGGATCGTCTGTATCACAAGAGGGGGGGTGAATTGTGTCTTTAGTAATTAAACTAGCGGATAAAACAAGAGCACAAAACACTCGTAAATGAAATTCTATTCTTTTATTTCAAGATAGAATTTACAATATCTTTTTAGCTCAATTCCCTTCTTGACGGTTTTGATATAGTAATTTTTGATATACAATTCAAATAGGAAAACAAAGCACTTTTTTAAAACTAATTTTGAATTGTATAAAACCTGATCTTTATGCACACAGCTCTTTTCTTTCTCTTTGCTTAGCTTCTGTATCTCTTCTTCTCTAGTTGTCGAATTTCCAGACTTCTTGCATTTGCAGCTCCTTTTCTAAAATTGCTTGGAATTTCGAACTTCTTCTGATGTTGGAGAACTTTTCAGAATATGAATATTCAAACTTAACTTTTCAGTTAGGGATCCAGATTGAATATTCAGACTTGGTTTTTGAGATTGGGATCCTCTATTGTAATGTAGCTCGTACTCTCTATTTGTAGTCGAACTCTATTGTCTTTCACGTTCAACATGTTCATCCACTTGATCCACAATCCATAATCCACGTACTAATTTTCTCTTTAATCCAAATTACTTTCTATTTAAATTTCCACTTTCTTCACTAACAATCTGAGTTTCCACGATCTCCACTCGTAGATTCACCAAAATTTTATCTTCCTGGAGTCTTGTAGAATATCTTCTAAGTCTTCGATTTAGTCGAACATTTATCCTTTAACTCCTGTCAAAACTCGAACACTTATCCTTTAACTCTTCGAGTTCTTGCACCTGCAAAGCACGTGACTAAACAAGGAAACTTATCTGTTCGTTAGTCCTTTTATAAAACTCGAATAGTTATCTATCCATGTGTATAAAAACTCGAACAGTTATCTAACTATTCGATTTTTCATTACCGAATGCACATGGAAAACACGTGACAACTTAAAACACATGTGCGGATAACTTAACTATACGAGTTTTTAACATAAAGTATTCTACAAAAACAAAACGTTAACTATCCGAAAGTTTAACTATTTCAAATCTAGCTCTTTGGAAATCTTTAATTTATTCGACATAAAAATGAAACTTTCCAATAATCTGTTAACTATTATACTTAGAGAATATTATGTAGACTTATTTAAATACGTTAATAAAGCATACATCTTCAAAATTAAATACCTAACAATCTCCCCCTTTTTGATGATGTCAAAACCTAATAAGTCACATAATTTATATCTCCCCCTTTTTGGCATTATAAAAAAGTAAACAAACTATTTTCTCCTCCTTTAGGAAGTTAAGTGTTATAAATGTAAGGAAGGATATCTTACTAAGTATATATTAATCAAAACAATAGTGTCAATCATACATAGGATTTATGGATTAAGCAAAAACTGTTTAATATCATAAACTATGAAAAATAATCACGTAACTTTAAAATCAGTAAATAGTTTACATAATGATTTTGGTTACAAATTACAAAAAAAAATAAAAAATCATGTAATACATAATTTGTATAATCATAAGCCTCTTTGTCTTTGAAAAATATCAATCAGGGTATCTGAAATTGTCTTTGCAATATCTGTATTAACTCTGTTTATCTGATGAAGTAATGCCTAATCTAAATCATTTTGAGAAACTTGTGATGGTTGCTGTAAAAATTCAGTATGTATGTCTGTATCTATACTTGTATGTATTTCTCTATGTATACCTTATTGTATATCTGTATGTATATCTTGTTGAATATCTGTATGTTACTGTGTTTCTTTAAATTCTGTGGATTGTTGCTGTGTTTGCCGAACCTGTTGTTGTTGTTGTCTAAGGATAGGTGTATCTACCGCTTCGTATTTTTGGAGTTCGTTTGCAGAGAAAGATCGTGACTTTAATCTTTTCTATGGCCAAGGTGTAATATCTGTTTGACTTGCCACAATTCTCAAAATTGTATTACCATAAAATAATTTACTCTGCAAATGTAAGATATGAGAAACAAAAATATCATACTAGTTCACTTGTATATGGTTGATTAATGCGTATGTAGTATAAAGACAACATCTGCCAACTTCTGCCCCATGACCAAACCTCTGAAACAATGTAGCATGCAATATTTTTGCAATAAAACATGCTTGGCCATTTAAGTCATTTAGTAATGTCAATGGTTTGATGGCAGTTGGATCTTTGCCTAAACTTGTAATGTCCCATCCCAATCGATAAACCTGTTTTCTTTCTGATAATTTAACTCCTTTATTTTTCAGACCAAGTACCTAATGAAGTAAATCTGTAGTTAAATATATGTCATTTTCTTGTATATTAGAAATAGGAATACCTTCTTCCACTATTAAGTTTGAGTAAAAGCAATTGAGAAGTTCGGGTATAGCAAGATGGCCTAGCTATTATGGAAGTAGAGTCAACAAGCCTTGAAATTCAAACAATTCACGTATGTGTGCCATCCCTTCAAACTTAACTGGTCTTGAATATAAAACTGTAAAAGTTTTATATGTTTGAAATTTGTCATAACAGGAATTATTTCTGAACCATAATAATGTATTTGCATCTAAACTCTGTTCAGGATTAGGTATTTTCCTGTCATGATGTTCTGATCTGGGACTTGTTTCAATATTATCAACAGCATCTATATTGTCAGATCTTTCAGAACTGGTGGAATTTCTATCAAAACTAGTATAAATGTCTGAAATATCTGTTATTGTCGTATCAATAATCTACTGAATTTCTTCTGTTTGTTCTTCTGGAAACATTTCAGTAGCAACAGTCTCTGTAACAATCTGTATATCAACAACCTATATATCTATATGTGATCTATACAACTGTCTCTGTATGAAAGAATGTTCTATATCTGTCTATGGAATAGAATCATCTTGTATTTCTGAAATTTGTATATGTGAGACATTGGTAGTATCATATTCTATTTGTAACTGTGTATGTTGTTGATTATATACATTTATCAACAAGTATACGATATATTGTAACAGACATAACCATACATATAAAGTGTAGTATAAGCAACTGTACCAAAATTCAAAAGTCTCTGTTTGAGATACAGTAAGAGGAAGAATATCTGTACATTCCTCTTCAAATGAAATATCTTAAAAATTCATAGACTCAGTGTCTATGCCATCAATAATATCATTAAATTTGATATCATCTATATATATATCATCAAAATTTCCTACATTCTCACTTTCCATAGGAAAAGAATGTGTGCTTGCATCATTGTGTGAAAAACTGTCCATTGTATTAAAAGATACATTATGCACTAATGTGACACAATACCTTAGAGTATATGCTTGTAAGCCAATATTTGGCACATCTGTTGGGATTCTTAACAAAAATGTCTATCCAGCTTCTGCAATGGAGCATAGTTTTCCATTTTTCACTGATTCTTCTTTTTGCTGCAATATTCCTTGTACACCTGCAGTTAGTCCAAAATATTCAATTGTCTTTTTCTTTGTCCGACTATATGTCTACAGTATTTCAGGTTGTTCAGGAGGTTCTAAAATTGTCTTAATTTCTCCTGTTAAAGGCACCTATTGTCTTGATGGTCCTTCACCATGATGCCTAGGTGGTAATAATGGAATATAGAGTTTTAAGCTCTCCACCTCTGCTATTTTGAGTTGACAAACTCTTTGTCCTTCACTTCGAAGGCCCATTTTGCTAATGGCAGTTTTCTATTCATCAATATACTGTTTAATATCATCTAAAACAGCTTGGGGAAAATAATGTTGGGAATACAAGGATTGTAATTCCCTGTTTGCATTTTCGATCATTGGTCCCCACTTCTTTCCATAATAAGTGATAGACTGTATCGATGTCTCTAGTACATGTCTAGAACTTACAACCGCAGGGTTAGGTTGTAAATTTCTTTTCCATAAATGCAATGCGGAAAGTTCTGTCTATTTTAGTCTAAACTGTGTTTCAGCATAATTTCGAATAAATTTCCAACAAAAATTTTTCTCATCTTGAACAGCTTTTCTAATTTCGTGTAGTACTTTGTTTGAAAAAGTGTACCTGGAGTAAATATCGTTGATTTCATTCTGCATTTTCTGAAGTTCCAGCTCTCTTTTCTGCACTTTGGCCATTCTACCATGTCCTCTTCCACGTCCTGACATTGATGATTAATCTTCGCTTTGCACTATAGAATTTAGTGGAAGGAAAGATTATGAAGCTAGGGTTTTACCAAGGTAGAAACACGAAAGGTTGTTAGTAAAACATTCATAACTCTTCGAGTTTATAAATGGACAAACAGATTCAATCATTGAAATCATAAATATAAGATCCGTTACCGATAAATAACTCGAGTGCTTGCAATAACTGTACAATTGCAGAATACTTAGCGTAATTATGCATATAAAGAAAATAACTTCAGGCTAAGTGAAAAAGTGAGAAAACTCGAAGATGTATGATAACTGTTCGAGTTTCTCGAAGGAATAGGTGTGAAAACTCGAAGATTTAAACATAACTGTTCGAGTTTCGATTGAGACATTATAAAGCAGTGAAATTCAACACGTGCACAATTTGAACTTAAGGTGTTTAGAAAGTTTCGGAGACTTATAAACCTAACTATTCGATGCTCAGGTGCATTTCGGAGAGTTACAAATAACCTTCCGAAAGATAACTTAAGTCAATCGTCCAGATCACGACACGTGTACTTAAGCAGTTTTATAATAAAGAGATGTTTCAGACAGTTACAAATCTAACTTTCCGATGCCCAGACCCATTTCGGAGAGTTACAAATAACTTACCGAAAATCCACTTAAGTCATACATTATGGTTTCGACACGTGTACTTCAGGAAATAATAAAATAGTCTATTGAACGTTTTAAAACACAACTATACGATACTTGTAATATAACTTGCCGAAACAATAGAAAATTTGGATACTTAAGAATTAAAATATCTACAAGTCACCGACAGTTTAGAAATGTACTTAATTAAGGTGTATTTCTTGAAATTATGTAGATTCTTTCATGAATACATATAATAGTTCAAAAGTTATGAATTATTATACGAGAAATTGCTCCCTCTATATAAATGTAGTGTAAAGAATCTATGGCATACTTAATCTGGGTTGCCAAGCCCTAAGTAGAGTTGGCTTAAAAAGGTCAAAAAGCTTACTTAAAGAGGATGTTATAACCCTTAAATAGATTTGAGTCTCTCTCTTTTTTTTTATAATTTGAATGAAATACATAAATAAGTAGTAGAGTTAACAATTTAGACTTTCTAGCTTTTATCTTATTCAGTTTACAAAAGATAATTCATAGAGATATACCTACATAAACTTAAAAGATTTCAATAATGAGTACACAATTTAAGACAAATAAATATCGTACATTATGTGTAAAGAGTAGATAATAACAAAAATAACAAGGATTATATGCACAGATTATGTCAGGATTGTTATAACACCTTGAAAGTTTCAAAATTGAGTTTCCTATTTAATTCTTCTTGAATCACATCATCTAGCATATCTCTTTCATCCTCTAAAAAGTCTATGGTATATAAGGACATTTCTAACTCCTTGAATTTTTCTAGTTTGAAAATGTTTAATTGAGCATCCTTAATGCTATATGATAACTTCATTACTCCACTTGTACAATTTATAACTGCCCTTGATGTTGCTAAAAATGGTCTTCTCAAAATTAAAGATGTAACATTATTGTTATGCTTAATTTGTTGGGAATCCAAAATTACAATATCAATAGGATATATAAAGTTTTTAATTTTAATTAAGACATCCTCTATTTTTCCTCTAGGGTAACTTATACTTCTATCATCTAATTGAATAACCGTACTAGTAGGAGTTAAGTCTTCTAATCCTAAGGATGCAAATATATCACTTGGCATAACATTTATACCAGCACCTAAGTCTATTAAGGTTCTTTCTAGAATGGTATTTCCTATGGTGCATGATATAACTAGGATTCTAGAATCAAATAACTTTTTAGGAATTTGTGGCAGAAATAAGGAACTACTTTGCTCAGTTAAAAAGATTTTCCTTAAAACTTTTCGCTCTCTTTTCTTAGTACACTAATCCTTAAGTAATTTAGCACAAGGTGGCATTATCTGCAATAAGTCTAACAAAGGAATGTTAACTTGTACTTTTTCAAAAATTTCTCTAATTTTTTCTTGTTTTTCAGGAAATGTTTGTTGTAATCTTTCAAGATAGGGTGCTAATGATTGTGATTTAAAAAATTCTTTTTCTTTCATTTGATTTATTTGATCATTCTTAGTCTCATTTTTTGATTCAGACTTTTCGTCATTGATTTCTATATTTTTAGATATTATATTTTCATTATCATTTTGATTTGTGTTCTTACCCATCTTTCTATTACTTTCTTTTTGAATTCTTGGTGGTATATCAGTTCCAAATCTTAGTGTTATATATACATCTTCCAGATTTTCGTTACTCTCATGATGTTCTTATATATTATTTTTGTGATTATGATCTTCAATTGTTTTTAGTTTTAAAGTACATTCTTTAAATTCTATTGCATTGGTATTCTCTTTTGTCTGTATATCTTGCAAATTATGCAAATCTATAACATTATAATTTTCATTTGTGTTGTCTTGTTACATAACTTGTAATTTCATTGTATATTTGTCTAATGCTTTTAGTTTTCTTTCTAGATCATCTAATCTCATTGCATTCAATTTTTGATCAATTTTAATTATGTTTTTTTCAGTTTCATAAATGATATCAATTTTAGGTTCTGAATATGCTTCCTTATAGTTTAATTGGTTGGCTTCTTATTATTGACACATAAAGTGTTCTAATTTGTCCATGTTTTGCTCTATACTACACTCTAGTCTGTCATACATATCCCAAACTTCCATGTCTCTCAACATATTACACATTCTATACTGACCATCAGTTGGGTAAACCATAGGATTCTCATTCTCGACTCTATTTTATTGAAGATAATTGTTTAGAATGAAAAAGTGCATATTATTAACGGTTAAATGATGGTTAATTGCATAATATTTATCTTATCATATAAGAATTAAGCCATTATGTTATAATTGCATTGTTATATGCTTTAATTGAAGAATTTGCTTAATTTGGGGGAATTAATGTTAATTTAGTACATTTATGAACTGTTGGTAAGTTGCAGGCTGTGAAATTCTTAAGTATCCGAATTTTCTGATATTTCGGACAGTTATGTTTAACAGACCGAACATGTATCAGATAGTTATGTTTAAATTGTCGAACAGTTATGTTTTGAGAGAATATTTTATTATTTCCTAAAGTACACGTGTCGAAACCATAATAAATGACTTAAGTAAACTTTCAGTGAGTTATCTATAACTATCTGAAATTGCAGCTGGGCATCGGATAGTTATCCCTGTAACTCTCCGAAATCTCTTTTTATTTATAAAATAGCTGAGGACACGTGTCATGTTCTGGGAAATTGACTTAAGTGGATTTTCGGTGAGTTAGCTCTAACTATCCGAAATGCATCTGAACATCGGATAGTTAGACTTGTAACTCTCCGAAATGTTATTTTATGATTAAATTGCCGTTGACACATGTCGAGATCTGGTAGATTTACTTAAGTTATATATCGATGAGTTATTTGTAACTATCTGAAATGCATCTAAGCATCGGATAGTTAAGTTTATAAGTATCCAAAATACACCTGAGAATCGGATAGTTAAATTTATGCACGTGTTGAATTTAAATGCTTTAGTATATTACGTGAGATGCACATGTTAACTCGTTAAGTTAGCATAACTGTACGCGTTGAGTTACATGAATATACACTAAGGTAACGTGTTATGTTAGCTGCTTATTTCTTTATTGCATGTGTTTTATAGTTAAATCAATGAAGAAAATCCGTTGAGTTATCTGTAACTCCACGGACTATTTATTTTCTAATATGCCACTGTAGCGGTTGTAGAAATAAGACAGTTGGAAGGAAAAACCGCGATCGCACGTATCACACAGGAATTCAATCATCGAAGGGAGAAGAAATCATCGCCGTTGATATGAATGAAGGAAATCCAACCGATCATTCAAGCAGAAGCAGTTACTACTAAAGAAATATAAAAGAAAAGAAGGAAAAAAGAAGAAGTGTGTGATCGATGGACGGACAGTGTGTGCAGAGGAGGATGAGCGTCGCAATTCTTTGAAGTACCACACCAACCATCATTATCACCAACCATCGAAGGTCTATGAGGATACTTGCCTGATGTCAGGTCGATTCCGAGCCAAACACAGTGCTTGACAACCATTGTGAGGAGTGATCGCGTCGTGGGAAGGGAAGCCATTTTCACCAAGTGCCGACTCATATTTTAGGAGATCGTAAAGCTTTTAGCCATGGCTTCGGGTTGATGCCTGTATGCTGAAGAGGAGATCATCTTGCAATTCTGGACTCGTGATTCTATAGGGAGAGGAGACAGAATTGTAAGTAGTTTAATTTTCAGTGGTGTAATCGCGTTGCAAGTAGTGCCAAAAGTATTTACTGTCAAGTGAGATTACTTTACATTTCACCTTTCGCCCATTTCCATGTTCATATTAAAACAAAAATACCAAAAACAATTTATCTATGTTTGTATGTTGTATTTGAGTGTTGTATTGTTTGTGTTGTATCTTGATTAATGTTATCTTTGTCAGTGTTGTGATTGTTTTATGTTTATTTTAGTTTTACAGTTTACTGAAATTGGTTCGTTCAAAAGACTTAAAGATTTTAATGGTTACTATTTGAATTATCTGAATGTTGGTATTGCTTAATGATAAATCCAATGTTAACTAACATTAAAGAGCTTAATTGATGTTATTTACAATCTGTGGAATCGCCCAATGGTTGGCTGAATTCCTCTGTAAATAGCAGTATTAAAAAGAAAAGACAAGCTTGTGGAGTTAACTTAAGTCCATGAGGTTAGTCCGTTGAGTTAGCCATAACTCAACGAACTTAGTCCGTTGAGTTAACTGTAAGTTAACGGAGAGCTTATTGAATATATAAATTTGATTGTTAACAAATAAACAGTTCTCAAGTTCGTCACCAATTCCCTGTGGGATCGACCTGTATTTGCACACTGATACAATAGACACTATGCACTTGTAGTTAAAGTACAAATTGGAATTAATATCTAAATTGTATTAAAGGTTGTTTGTTTACTTCTAAAAGAGAGAATAGGCATAAAGATAAATTAACTAAGTAAAAACAGAAGTAACAAATCCAAGTTTTTCTAGTGTAGTGTTGGGAAAACCCAAACAATTAGAAATGTCGTGACCTTCAGAATTACAGAATTGACATATGCTAACTATAGGTTTCAGAAATCTTTGAGCATAAGCATATGCCATATTCTCAATTATTGAAGAAAACACACAACACCCCTCTTGCTATTAAAACAAAACAGCACTCATAGTTGCTTAGCTACTCAATTTCCCCGACAATGGTGCTAGAAAATTTGGTTGGATTTTTAAGCGGCATTAGAGAACTTATTTAGTTCCCCAGCACGATGCTAGAAAACTTGGTTGGATTTTTAGGCGGCACTAGAGAACTTATTTAGTTCCCTAGCAATGGCGCCAAAAAACTTGATTGCCTTGTTAACTTCTATTTGTAACTTAGTTAATTTCTCTTTATGCTTATCATTAATTCCTTTTTAGAAGTCAACAAACCATCTTTCACACAAATTAGATATTAATTCCAATTTGTATTTTAACTGCAAGTGCACAGTGTATATTGTATTTGTGTGCAAGTACAGGTCGATCCCATAGAGAATTGAGGAAGAATTGTGTATTGTTCTATTTTTAATAATGAAATTTATATCTTCAGTAAGCACTTCGTTGAGTTATAGCTAACTCAACGAACTAACCTCGTGAAATTGAAGTAACTCAACGAAGTTATCTATCCAGATTAATACTGCTATTTACAAAGGAATTCAGTCAACCATTGAGCGGTTCCACAAATTGTAAATAACATTAATTAAGTTCTTTAATGCTAGTTAATATTAAATTTATCATTCGACAACACTAACATTCAGATATTTCAAACATTAACCATTAAAATCTTTAAGTATCAAGAACAATTCGATTTCAGTAAACTGTAAAACTATTTTATTTTTCTTTTTTTTAATTTTAAACAAACATGAAACATTCCAAACACTAACAATGATAACAATAATCACGATACAAAACAAACAATACAACATTCCAATACTAACTATAAACATAGATAAGTTGTTTTTGGTATTTTTGTTTTCATATGATCATGAAAATGGGCGAAAGGTGAAATGTAAAAGTAATCTCTATTGACAATAAAAACTTTTGTCACTACATGCGGTGCAATTACACCACTGAAAATTTAACCACCTACAATTTTGTCTCCTCTCCCTATAGAATCGTGAGTCCAGAATTGCAAGTTGATCTCCTCTTCAGCATACTAGCATCAACCCGAAACCAAGGCTAGAAGCTTTACGATCTCCTAAGATATGAGTTGATGCTTGGTGAAAATGGCTTCCCTTCCCGTTACGCGATCACTCCTCACAATGGTTGTCAGGCACCGTGTTTGGCTCGGAATCGACATGACATTAGGAAAGTATCCTCAAAGACCTACGATGGTTGGTGATTATGGTGGTGGTGGTGATGGTAGTGTGGAACTTCAGGGAACTTCCGTCGCTACTTGCAGTTAGTGTGATCCTCCTCCTCTGCACACACACTGGCCACCCCTATATATTCTTTTCTCCTTGTCCTTTATATTTCTTAGTAGTAATTGCTTCTGCTTCGATGATCGGTTGGATTTCTTTCATTCATATCAATGATGGTGATTTCTTCTTCTTCCACGAGCAATTCCCTGTGTGATACATGCAATCGTGGTTTTCCTTTGAATGTCCTGTTTCTTTAACCGCTACATTGGCATATTAGAAAATAAATGGTCCGTGGAGTTACAGATAACTCAACGGACTTACTTCGTTGATTTAAGTATAAAACACGTGCAATAAAGAAATAAGCCGCTAACATAACGCGTTACCTTAGTGTGTATTCATATAACTCAACGCGTACAGTTATGCTAACTTAACTAGTTAAACATGTGCATCTCACGTGATATACTAAAACATTTAAATTCTATACATGCATAATTCTATCTTAACAAGTTCAAATATTTCAGACACTTACGAACCCACTATCTGATGCTCAAATGCATTTCGGATAGTTACAGATAACCTTCCGAAAATCCACTTAAGTCATGCATTATAGTTTCAACACGTGTAATCCAAGAAATAATAAAATATTCTTTAAGCATTTAAAACATAATTGTCCAGTACATTAAACATAACTCTCCGAAATAATAGAAAATTCAAATACTTAAGAATTTCACAGCCTGCAATTTACCGATAGTTCAGAAATGTACTAAATTAACATTAATTCCCTGGAATTATGTAGATTCTTTTATTAAAGCATCTAACAATGCAATTATAACATAATGGCTTAATTCTTGCATGATAAGCTAAATATTATGCAATTAACCATCATTTAACTGTTAATATTATGCACTTTTTCATTCTAAACACTTATCCTCCACGTTTAATCACTATTAGTTTTCCACTCTTCACGTCTTCTAATTTTCCTTCATCGAAATACACACATTCTAACCTACGTTTTCTTTTTGAATTTTCTTTAATCATCAGTCCTAGATCTCTAAAAAATTTCTTGCAAAATAAACTTTCTCGTCCAAAATTTTTCATCAAATGTAATAATAAGTCGTTATGTTAATATTTAACTAAATGAGTAATACAAGTAGATTTATAACTTAACGTATCTAACTCAACGAGTTTATCATGTGCTAAATCACATGACAAGTACTGTAGCTAACTCAACAAACTAAGTCTATGGTGTTATGCTAACTCAACGAACCAACTTCGTTGTGTTACAAATAACTCAACGAACCAGTAATAAACAAATGTTTTTATAATAAGGTATTTACCACGTGCAATAATAATAACTTTAAGTTTATAATGCTAACCTAACGTGTTGCCTTAGTGTTCAATATAGCAACTCAATGCGTGTAGTTATGTTAACTTAATGAGTTAAACATGTACAACTCACGTGATACAATATAACATTTGTAAACTTTAATTTCACCATATGTACAATACTAACTTAACGAGTTCATCTGCTCTTTTACTCACAAACTTAATGAGTTCTCACGTGACCTATTTTAACCTTTAAGTCTATAACTCAACGTGTTCTCACGTGACCTTTATACAAATAACACACTAACTCAATGAGTTGTCTAAACGTGCACTATTCATGATACAAAAAATATAACTTTAAAACATATCATGCTTTACAATAAAAACACATGTTAACTTAAAGTTTAGTTAAATGAAAAGTTAGTATAACGTAACGACTAGTTATTTAACTTAGCATAATTTCAGATCCATTACAAACAAGTATTTATATCAGTAAATTGTTTTTTCTATATTAATTGATGTTCTTAAATTACGTTTACAAACAATAGTAATTGATTAAATATGATTATATCCGTTTATCACATATCATCAAAACAAAATACTCAACAGATATTAATGAGTGAGTTAAAACCAAAGCTTCAGTAAATTTGAATAGTATGTGTACGCTTATTTCTATAATGGAGCCAAAGAATATAGAAGAAGCATTATCTAATGAAAATTGGATAATGTCAATGCAAGATGAACTAAATCAATTCATAAGAAATGATGTTTGGGAATTAGTTTCTCCACTAGAAAATTAGTCCATAATAGGTACAAAATTGATCTTTAGAAACAAAACTAATGAGACTGGTCAAGTTATAAGAAATAAAACTAAATTAGTTGCACAAGGGTATACACATGAAGAAGGACTTGATTATGATGAAACATTTGCTCTTATGGCTAGGTTAGAAAGTATTAGAATATTATTAGCCTATGCTTGCTATATAGATTTTAAACTATATCAAATGGATGTAAAGAGTGCATTTCTAAATGGTTTAATTAATGAAGAAGTTTATGTAAAACAACCACCTAGATTTAAAGATATTAAAAATCCTAACTATGTGTATAAACTGAAGAAAGCTTTATATGGTTTGAAGCAAGCACCTAGATCGTGGTATGAAAGATTATCTACTTTTCTTGTAGAATAAGGATATATCATGGGAAAAGTAGACCATACTCTTTCTGTCAAGAAAGTTGATAAAGATCAGATTATTGTTCAAATATATGTGGATGATAGATATAATCTTTGGAGCAACTTTTGATAAATTGATAAAAATATTTTCTGAAGAGATGACTAGTCAATTTGAGATGAGTATGATAGGTGAACTTTCATATTTTCTAGGACTTCAAATTAAGCAATTGGATAAAGGTATATTTTTAAATTAGGAAAAATATGTAGTTGAAATGCTTAAGAAATTTAATTTTAATGATACAATGATTCAAGGAACTCCTATGAGTACTTTTTTAAAGTTAGATATTGATGACATAGGAAAATCAATAGATCAAAGAAAATACAGAAGTATGATTGGTTTTTTACTTTATTTGACAACTAGTAGACCTAATATTATGTTTGTTGTGTGTGCTTGTGCTAGATTTCAATCTAATCCTAAAGAATCACACTCAATTGTTGTTAAAAGAATATTTAAATATATACAAGGAACTAAAAATTTTAGACTGTATTATTCTAAGGATAGTTCAATAGATCTTATAGAATATATTGATGCTGATTATGTAAGATCTAAATCTGATAGAAAGAGTACTAGTGACACATGTCAATTATTAGGAAATAATTTGGTGTCATGGTTTAGTAAAAAGCAAAACTATATACCACTTTCAACCACTAAAGTTGAATATGTTGCTGCTACATTATGTTGCACTCAGATTCTATGGATAAGGCAAACTTTAGAAGATTTTAGATTATCTTATGATACAATTGAGATTTATTGTGAGAGTAGTTCTGCAATAAATCTTTCCAAAAATCTTGTATTACATTCTAGAACAAAACATATAGAGGTTAGACATCATTTTCTAAGAGATAATGTAATTAGGATTTGTGTCTAGTAAAAATCAATTAGTTGATATATTTACAAAACCTCTAGATGAAAATACATTCTACAACATAAGATTAAATTTAGGTATTTGTAGGCTATGTGATGTGTAAAATGCTTAAACTCCACAAAAGATAAATATTGTTGATAATGTTGTTTACCTCATAGATATTATATACTTATCATAAATATCTAAGTAATATCTAAACTACTACATAAGATATTATGTATTTACAATAAAATTATAGTAGTCTCTTATTGATTTTATTTATTTTTCTAAGTTTAATAGTTTTTCAAAATTTTAAGTGGAAATGTCAATGAAAAACATTAAATTCCTCTAAAATCCTGAAATTTTGATTAAGTGTTTTCTTTGGATCAATGAAAATGCATATGACCAAGAATGAGTTTGACTTGATTGATTAAACTTGTAGAATAATTTATATGTAAATCATATTACGCTACTGATCAAAAGTATGAGCTTATTGAAATTGATTCATATTTTTAGTAAAATCATAGAAGTAAAACTTGTATGAAATTTGTGCTTTATTGGATCTATATTAATGAAATACATATATACTATGCTTAAAATAAAAAGTTCTTACAAAGTGAAAATCTTTGAGTTTATTAATTAGTTTGATCGCGAGCCTATTGTACTTGAGTAGATAGGTATATAAGGATTGTTGTCTTGAAAAAGAATTCTTTAAATCTAGCAGCCTAAGGTCCTAATCAAACTTGGGATTGTTGACTAAAAGCTCATTACATGGGCACATTAGAAAAATCTTATATGATTCAAGCTTTTCAAACTAACTTTTAAAGAAAATTATTTATATTTCATGTTTTGAAAAGATAAAAGTTATTTCATTAAATACAGATATCTTTAAAACAAATATAGTTTCTATCAATATGACTATTGATTTATTGAATCTAAACTAGTACTTTTGAAAATGTTTATTTAAGATACATTTTTTATTTTTCTTGTGTTAATCATATTAAGTTTAAAGTTATGTTTTGATTCATATACAGTTGGAGTTGATTCTGGAAATCATTCTTGGTGAATTCAAGATAACAGAAGTTTCTGAAAAATTTAAAGTATAGTTATAATTAACACCTACTTTATGCAAGTATATTTTGTTTGTTATTGAATATATTTAAAGTATATTTGTAGGGGAAGGAATTACAATATCCAAAACAGATTAATATCATTCAGAATATAAACTTTAGTTAATTTGAGTTTAGTCCTCTTAAAATCTTGACAAAACAATTTAAAAGACAAACAAACTATTTTAGGTACATAAAAAGAATATTAGAATAGTTTACAGTGTTCTTAAGATAATATTTTAAATAAGTTACTTAAAGATTGTAAGTTGTTTTTGAAGGCTTTCTGTTGAAAACATCCGAAACTTACTTTTTAGTTAAGTATACTAATTAGATGTTATGCTAAGTAAGGTAATGTGTAAAATTGCCTCTAGATAGTGTTTTACTCGTTAGGTTAGGTAACTCAATAAGTTATGCTTAAATTTTTTAAGTACCTCGATTGAATAAAGTTTGTTCAATATTAATTTAAAACCCAAACTTGACTAAAAGACTCGTTTAGTTATTACTACAAAAATCCTATTTAAACACTTATTACACAAGAACTTAGGTTATCTCGTAATATCTTTTTGAAAATCTTTCCTAGTAGTTTGCTCCTTTAATCACCTATGATGATGTATTCAAAGTTCTACAAAGGGCATGGTAGAGGAAAAGGAAGAGGTAGAGGAAATGCAAGAGGAAAACAGATAGATGAAGATGAAGTTTCACGTTCATGGTTTAAAAAGATACTTCAAGTTGATAAAAGGATAGCTAAAATATATAGTGACTATTTCTTTTTAGAAGAAATCCTTTATGAAGTACGGTTAGAACTTAAACATACTACTGAAAGTATACAATACATGGGAATTAGAAGTAAAATTGATAGAGAATATCATATGAAGTGTGTTGAGATAGCACTTTTAAAATAGTATGCACAATACTTGGAAAAAGGAATAGGTTCATCAAATAGAATTCCTCAAACACCTATAGATGGAACATGCCTTACGTCATTTGAGGAAGAACATGAATATGCAATTCTTACACCTTTATTTGCAAAGAAAATATAGACAAATATTGTTGTAGATCAAGAAAAAGTTGAAGGCCTTCAAAAGGCAATATCTATAGAAAGTGCTTTAGAAGAACTAAAACAAAAAACTTTTTTGGAACAAATTCATAAGAAAACAGCAATAATACAAGTAGAAGAGAAACTAACTTGTTATAAAAGAAAAGGAGTTAGAAAATTGAAACAAAAAGAGATTGTTTCTGAGGAAACAAATTTAGATGGAAAAGAAAAATCAGATGAGGATTTAATTCCAAAGGACAATGTATGTCTAGACATTGTGTCTTACATTGCATCTAAAAGGTGATCAATTCAGAACACACTAAAACTAATGATGATAATGAAACATTGTTATCAATTTCTAGAAAATTTGAAAAGTGATCAAAGTAACAAATTAGTTCAAGTTTTTCTATAGAATCAAGCCCTGATGATAAGGAAATTAAATAATCAAAGCAGTTATTGAAAATGATAAGACTCTAGAAGAGCTTAAAGTTAATCAGCCTATTTTAGAATCTATAGAAATAAAGTTTAAGAATTCACAGCATGTAGACATGGACATATCTATTGAAGAAAATGAAGAATTATAGATAGATACATAGGTTGTTGAATTTGTGGAAAATTTGAACTTTGAACATTTTGTAGAAACTGAATTAATGAATGCTGAGGATATTGAAAATGTTCCTTACCTGGTTGAAGCTGAAGAATCAAGCTTACCTAAGTAGCTTCAAGAAAATATTTTGATAAAGGAACAATATGACATTCATTTTGAAGAAGAGATTCCTAAAGAAGAATTAAATTCTGAATCAAGGCTTCATGTATCACCTTCTGAATATAGGACACTACACATTCAAGGTAATTCAATTCATTTTAGATCTAAGGAAGTAGTGCAAAAATACAATAGTTTGATTTCATGTCAAATTCTGCATGCTCGACCAATAAAGTTTAGAAGTTTGTTAGAAATTAAAGATCTATTTAAGTTTCAAGGCTTAATTCAATTCTTACTAATTGGAACGAAATAGAAACAATATAAAGAGCTTATTGAAGCTTTTTATAGCAATCTGGTATAGAATAACAATCTATTGCAAACTTAAATAACTCAATAGAAGTTTACTTTATCTCTTGAATTAATTTTGGAAGTTTTGGGATTATAGAATGAAGGTGTTGTTACCAACAGATTTAACATAGACAACTAGAATGGGACATTCAGTATTTATCATAGATTCTAGATGTATATTTAGAAATGAGATTAATGGAAAATCTGAATGCAAATTTAAGTTTATTGTAAATATTCTACATGCAAATTTATTTTAGAGAGTTGGACATAATCTGAAAGTAAGTAGAAGTTGTTTATATGCAACTTATGACATACTAAACAGAATACAAATAAATTGGTTTGATGTTTTCATATATCAACTACAACATATGAGTTCAAAGTTATTTTTTGGTAATGTTGTATGTCAAATTATTACAAGCCAAATGGATTTATCTAACTGGCCTTCTGAAGTTAAAGGCATGAGAGCATTTAGTATAAGAGATTTGCAAAAACAACAGCAGCAACAACAACAACCTGACTTTCCACATCAACAACAATAGCAAAATTATTCAAATCAAGTACAACAGCAACTCGAGCTACCTCCTGACTTACATGTAGTACTGAATGAAATCAAAAATGATATTAGGCATCTAGGAGATAAGATTTGTAATGCCATAGGTGATATTATTAGGAGGAATAGATAAATGTATTATCATTTGTTTGTTTACTTTTATTCTGAATACAAAAGGTAATGTTTGCATTTATTGACTGACTGTTTGAACACTACATTTTACTGTAAATGTATTTCACTTCTTATTAATATTTACAGATTTTTGTTGTACATACTTGTCTCTCAGTTTTTATATTATGTAATCATCTTTTTGATTAATGACAAAAAGGGGGAGATGATTATGAGTTTAAATGTATATGTTAAAAAGGGGGAGACGATTATGTGTTCATTAAAACTTTTTAGAAAGTTTTACTTCTGAGAGATGATATTTAAACAAACAACAAAAATAAGTTTAAGTGAACTTAAGTCAACAAACTTGTTTGTTGAATTAAAAATTAACCCAAAGAAGGTGCTTCGTTGAGTTAAACATATTTCATAATTGATTTAACATGATTTTGTCATCATCAAAAAGGGGGAGATTGTTGAGTATTTTGTTTTAATGATGTGTGCTAAACAAATGTAATCATATTACTCAATTACTATTGTTTATGAAAGTAAATTAAGAACATCAATTAATACAGAAAAAGTTTACTGATATAAATACTTGTTTGTAATGGATCTGAAATTATGCTAAGTTAAATATACTAATTGTTAAGTTATACTAACTTTTTATTTAACTAAACGTTAAGTTAACGTGTGTTTTTATTGTAAAGCATGATATGTTTTAAAGTTATATTTTCTATATCATGTATAGTGCACGTTAAGACAACTCGTTGAGTTAGTACTTTATTTGTAAAAAGGTCACGTGAGAACTCATTAAGTTATAGGTTTAAAGGCTAAAATAGGTCACGTGAGAACTCGTTGAGTTAGTGTACAAAACGTTAAGGTGAAGAGACAAACTCGTTAAGTTAGTATTATGCACGCGGTGAAATTAAAGTTTACGAATGTTATATTGTATCACGTGAGTTGCATATGTTTAACTCGTTAAGTTAACATAATTGCATGCGTTGAGTTACTATATTGAATACTAAGGCAACGCATTATAAACTTAAAGTTATTATTATTACACGTGGTAAATACTTTATTGTTTAAACCATTTATTTATTACTAAATCGTTGAGTTATTAGAGGATTTTCTGATACTTGCAAGCATAACTATCCAAAACTCAAACTCATTTTGAATAGTTAACATCTAACCTTTTGAAAATAACTTAACTCACATTTCTAGGTCATGACATATGTCTCACTAGTTTTTATGGTAAAAAGGTATTTCAGATACTTTGAAAACTTAACTATCTGATACTTAAACACTTTTCAGTGAGTTAGCATCTAACCTTTTGAAAGATAGATTAAGCTGGTTTGTTGAGTTAACTGTAACACCATAGACTTAGTTTGTTGAGTTGGCTACAGTACTTGTCATGTGATTTGGCACATGATGAACTTGTTAAGTTAGATACGTTAAGTTATAAATCTACTTGTTTTACTCATTTAGTTAACATTGGCATAACGACTTGTTATTACACTTGATACAAAATTTTAGACGAGAAAGTTTATTTTGTAGGAAATTTTTTAGAGGTCTAGGATTCATGATTAAAGAAAATTCGAGAGGAAAATGTGGGTCAGAATGTGTGTATTTCGATGAAGGAAAAAGAAAAGACGTGAAGAGTGGAAAACTGATTGTGGTTAAACGTGGAGGATATGTATGAAATGAAGATACAATATAAAAGGCATAAAATTTTCATTGATCAATTATCTCTACACACCAAACAAAATATATTTTCAAGGATCAAAACACCTCTTCGAGGAAAAGCTCTCAGATAGAAGAAAATTTGGTGAAGAAGAGAAAGTCAGATATATGTCATTGAAGAATTGAAGAATCATAAGAAATTAAATTCAGTAAAGCAAAGAAAGTCAAATATTAGTCACTAAAGATTTGTAGAAGAAGAAAAAAAAATTCTCAAATAGAGAGAAATGTTCTAAATTCTGTAAATTGGTTTTCTCTATTTATAGTTATGAAATTGATTAGATGAAACATGGTATCGTTATATAATTGCATCTACAATTTCTGAGGAGAATTGAATTATATATTGTAATTGAAACCTTGAATAAAATGATTTGATTAAAACAATGTCTCGACTTGTTTTTAATTTTTGAAGTTTCAATTATAATTGAAAATGTTAAAAAACATAATTCACTCCTCTCTTTTGTAGCCATTCAATACTACATTATTCATTAAAAGGTTAATATTGTTCATTAGAAGATTGAAGTATTGTTCACTTGAAGGTTGATATTATACATTGGACCAAAATTCTTGAGACTTCTGGATTATGTAGTTGAAAGGTTCCTGTTTGGATTTTTTTTGAAAGTTTTAAATTTATAAACCACAAGTACACGGAATCCAATGAAGTACATTGGCAAGTATGGGCCGAACCACAAGGAAATAGGGATAATCTAAGATTTTAATTACAAAAATATGGCAAGCAAATACTTTCCAAATATAGATTAAACTACAAAAAAGGTAAGTCCAAGGATTTTTAATTTACCGACCAATCAACATATTAGACTGAAAATTTAATCTCAATCAGATCTGTTAATGTTGACTTCAGATAAAAATTTTCACATTTAAAAACGCATGAATGTTATGACTGAAAATTCGGAGATTGAAAATGATGCATAAAATTGGAAACTTCTACGTGTTAACAATAGTATCTTAAAAACCTTATAAATCTCGAATTACTCAACCAAAAATTTCAAAATCAAATGCGTTGGAAAATATACAGGATGTAGATATTAATGAAATATTTATTATAATTTTTATTGATCTGAACTGTGAGGAAAACGCAGTACAATCACGACAAAAGAATCTCAGACCGAATTCTGTGCTTGATACAGTTATAGCTTCAAAATGGCATCAAATCTTCTCAGATTGCTATGAAATTTTATAGAATCGTAGAATACTTATAGTATCACGATTATGAATTTTTTTATAATTTTCAGTTAAACAGAAACTCTCCAGAACGAATATCAATTCTCGGATTAAACACAGAACAGAAAAACGCAGATCTGCAAACAAGCATGCGAGATCTTCATCATATACGAATTTTTTCACACATAACACAATAAGATTTCTTCATAGGAGCATCCTTAAACATCAATACATGATAATAGAACATCAATCACGTCTGTTTTTATGATTTTAGCAAAGAAATAACAAGGTTTTTCTGATACAAATGCATAAACACATAAAAATACGAATCTGCCTACTATGAACTATTTGATACAATAAAACTTGAAGAAACTTACATCTAAATACATAAATCTATTGTAAACTTAAAGATAAACATAGATCTGAAGTGTAGGAAGACGTGGAGTGAATAAATGATGGAGGAAAAACGCTCACAACAAGGATGTGTGGCTGCCTTTGCTTGTATGTGAGGGATGAAGGATTGTTGGTGGAGATGACTTGTGGAATGAGCTTTGAAGAGGAATCCGAGTTGAAAGTGTGGAGAAATGGCTGCTGGTCTTCTTCCCTCCTTCAAGATCACGAGCTCCCCTTTGGAAGTGTGGAGGACGGCTGCTGGAATGAGGTGGAGGTCCAAAAGAGCAAGAGCCAAGCCCTAGACTTGCATCACTCTCTTTTATAAAGAGAGTTTCCAAGTTTGGAGATCCATCTTTGATTCGACAATTGGGATTAAATCCCACTTGATTTTCTTCCTCCAATCTTCAATTTCTATGATCTTCTATTGAATTATAAACTTTTCATAACAATAAATACATCAAAGTATCAAGTCATCCATAAAATTCATAAATGATGCATGTTTGAAATAATTTCCTACTTTTAATTGTATAAAATGGGGATTGGTTCTTATTGGTTAAATAATGAAATAAATGTATAATATGACTTTAATAAATCTCATGTAAATCTACTTAACCAATAAAATCATATAAAAATATGCAACATTTTAATCCAAACAGTTCCATAAGATAGATCAAAGAAAATTTCAAATAGATATCAAAAGAAAAACTTAAATAAATTAGAAGGAAAATAAAATTAAAATTTGATAAATATTGTAGGGCTATAGTATCACAAGAGGAGGTGAATTGTATCTTTAGAATTTTAAATTCTAGTGTATAAAACAAAAGTACAAAATACTCACTATTTGTAATTCTAAACTTTTTATTGATAATGTAAGAATTTACAATCATTTCAACACAATTCCTATTTGTCAGATACAATTTTTCCAAGTTACAATTCAATATAAAATAGGATCTAATTTATTTTAACCTTGATTGAATTGTATATTCAAACCTAAGCTTTTGCAAATAGCTTTTGATTCTTCTTTCTTTCTTTAATCTACTTCTATATCTCCTTGCATTTCTCTTCGAATCTCTTAGACTTTTTTTGTGATAGCTTTTTCTCTACTTTGCTTGGGATTCAATGTAATTCCTTTACTTTAATTGGGATTCCTCTATTGTGATTTGGATTCCTCTGCTTCATGTGTGGTTTTTGGAATTCTGGAATTTCTCTATTTTTTTCGTGTGTAGGGATTGGGATTGAGATTTTTGAAGTACAACTCACATCATTTACTTATAGTAGTAGAATTGAAGTTTTAGTTCAATACGTTCATCCACTTAATCCATAATTCATTATCCCATGTACTATTTCAAATTTAAATTACCTATGTTCTCCATTGTCTTTTTCAATTTCCACGATCTCCACTTTCTTTTTGAACTTTCATGATCTCCTATCATTGAACAATTGAAAATCTTCTTTCTAGAGAACTATAAAATATGTCTTCTATGTTGCCTCTTTAGTCGGATACTTATCCTTTAAAACCTGTAAAAATCCGAACACTTATTTGTAACTCCAAGTTTTCTACTTGCAAAACATATGACTAAAACAACTAAACTTAACTTTTCGTTAATCACTTTATAGAACTCAAATAGTTATCCATCCATGCGTAAAAACTCAAATAATTATCTAACTTTTTGACTTTTCTTTATTGAACGCACATGAAAAATATGTGAAAACTTAAAATGTTAAAAACATATGTGTAGATAACTTAACTATACAAGTTTTTAATATAACTCTTTGACTAATTTGAAATGTTAACTATAAATATACAACTTTTAAAAATAATGTTAATGTCTAACTATACGACTGATATACTTAAACTTATTTATAGATTTAATAAAAATGTTTATCTTCAAAACAAAATTTCTAGCAAATATCAAAATAAAAGATATGAATTGAAGAAGGGGTATAAATTAGAGAGTAGGTTTTAAAAGATATTTTGTGAAAAGAGACACTTGATTTTACTATAAGAGAAAGCTTACATAATGTTCCTAATGACTATTTTCGTTTCTTCGTTCTTGAACTTACTTTTTGTATTCCATCTTCAAAATAGCTCAATGTTTTTGCTATGATGCAACTAATATTTATTTCAACACCAATTGCTATTTCAACGTCATTTGTCCATTATCAATATCACATAAGAAAAAT
Organism: Cymodocea nodosa; assembly: GCA_036874045.1. Classification (NCBI taxonomy): domain Eukaryota; kingdom Viridiplantae; phylum Streptophyta; class Magnoliopsida; order Alismatales; family Cymodoceaceae; genus Cymodocea; species Cymodocea nodosa. The sequence goes on from CM072345.1 coordinate 3,296,346, forward strand.
TGGGACCCTAGTTACTCTAACAAATATAAATTCTAGACTAAGTTACTTTTTTCGTATGCTTCTATCTTTTAAGTCCTTTTAATATATTACTACCTATTTTTCTTCATATGAGTACATTTTTTTAGTGGGGATAACGGCAAAATCAGCTTGCATTAAATGAGTAAGATCTTAACATTTTTTGTTAAAATTAAGTTTACTCCCTTGTTATATTGAAAAGATCAATTATCCATGTATTATTGGTGCCCGTTTTGCAACAACTGCTATGTCAAGAATACATTATGTAAAATTCTATTGCATCTTGCAACTTTTTTAATTATAAAAATGTAACTAACATTAAATAATTAAATATAATTATTTATTTATAATTATATTAATCATCTATATAATTATAATTAAAACAAAAATTTAATAAAGAATGTGACTATGATACCTATGAGGCCACCGGATGAGTACCAAAACTTTATCATTAATCAAAAAACATTGGTAGAAGAATTTAAAAAAAAGACTTGTAACTATCAATTGGTACCAATTATTTTGTGAAATAAAATATTGGCACCATAAAAATTTCTCCTAATATCGATAGGTGTACCACCAGCAAATTAATGGATCATCCCAATGATTAGCACGTCAATCTACAAAAAACTAAATAAATAATAAAGATAAAAAAAAATTTCTGTGTTCATTACTCCAGACATGAAAAAAAAAAAAAACCACGAAAGGTGGCGGGAAGCGACGGACGCGAACGCACTGCGCCTCTCCTTCTCTCGTTCCAGTCGAAGACCACTTCACGTTAATGTCAACCCCCCCGGAATCCCAGGATCTCCTTACACCCTCCCTTCCTCTTACCTCTCTCTCTCTCTCTCTCTCTCTCTCTCTCTCTCTCTCTCGTTCGTATGTCGTCCGATTTCCCTCCCCCTCATCGGTCTCTTACGCAGGAGTCCACCGGTCGCCGGTTTCCTTCCACCTCTCGAGGATCAAACATGGTAACCACGCATGTCATCCTCTCCACGTTTCTTTCTTTCTTTTTAGATCTGGGGAACAGGAATTTTTGAGTGATGCCAATTCCATTGTTTTTGGTTGGTTGTGGCTTTCAGTCGAACTCCACTTCTGTAATGGCGGTCAACGACGAATGTAAGGTCAAGTTTCTGGAGCTCAAGGCAAAGAGGAACTACAGGTTCATTGTGTTCAAGATCGAAGAGAAGGTGCAACAGGTGATAGTGGAGAAGCTCGGCCAGCCTGACCATACCTATGAAGACTTCTCTGCAAGCTTGCCTCACAATGAGTGTCGTTATGCTGTCTTCGATTTCGATTTCGTCACTGATGAAAATTGCCAAAAGAGCAAGATTTTCTTCATTGCATGGTAACAATTTGCTTTCCCTCATTTTTAAGCAACTGTTATTTTCAACATACAAGTCTTCTTTCTAATGTTTCAATAAGTTTCTACTTCTAGAATACAATCAAACCAGTATTAATATTTCAATTTCTAATGTACCTTCTGTTTTGAACCCCAAATTTGCTGCTTCAACGGTAATAAGGGAACATGATGAAGCCTGACTGGTTGGTAAAGTATATACTCTTTCTTTTTGTTAGCTCCTAAAATATTTTCAGCAATATTCTCTATGTGACCAGCCTAATCCATATCTTTCATAGCGTTTGTTAGTCATAGTCATATATTTTCTAGTAATTACTTATCCACCTTCTTCTTTCCACCAATTCCTAGCAAAGTACATCGTCATCCATTTATAAAAATCAACATGGCCTGTATTTCATTGTATGAATTCATGTTTTAGTAATGGCAAAGATGTTAACACAAGGGTCCTCCCCTGCTATATATGTTTATAGAAGTTTCTAAATGAGATTGTAAGCTCAGTGAACAAGTTGAGAAATACCAATAACTCTTTTGTAGGTTGTGGTGCCCCACTAATTTCATACCATCTATTTTTGTAGTCATCACAATGAGTACTCAGACTTTCCAAAATACCCTTGATTTCATAGCTCGTACAAATGGTGATTCATCCCCCTTTATTGTTCCATGACAAACCTTAACTGAAAGCATTACTAGCCATACTAGAAAGTCAACGAATGACAACAAGAAAATAATGAATGTTCTACTATCAATATATTCTTATGATCAACCCTTATCATAAATTTTCTTAGTTGAGGAGATTGTTTTCGAGAGCTTAAGCTATGTGGTGGTGCATGTCTCTTGTCATGCGTCTAATTCTGTTTTGGTTGATCATTGCAATTTGTTTGGAATGGTACATTTCATTTCAATAAGATTTTTACAAGAACAATAGAACCACAACGCTCACAATTACTTGCGGCATACTAATCACTTGTGAATTTCTAATGTCAATTTAGACAATGAAAACAGTGCTTCAAATCTCCTTTCATGTAGGTCTCCTGATTCATCAAGGGTGAGGAGCAAGATGCTGTATGCAAGCTCCAAGGATAGCTTCAAGAGAGAATTGGATGGGATCCAAGTGGAGTTGCAGGCAACTGATCCCAGTGAGATGAGCTTTGATATCATCAAAGGGCGAGCCTTCTGAAAGACACTAGCTTAAACCATATCCCCCTTAATGAGCTCATGACTTTGCTGTATTGGCAGGTTCATTTTGTTGGACCACTCGTCTAATTAGTATCCAACATTTCCTATTGCTTTATGATACTTGTTCTTTTGTCATCAAGTACACTATCACTGTAACTCTATTTTTCAATTTTTGAAACTCATTGCATTGAAGAATACCATTATTTTTCCTATTCTATTTCATTTTCGTGTGGTTATTATGATACTCCTTTTTAGTGGTTGTAGAAGGTGATCACTAAAGGTGCTCATTTCATTCATCTTATGTAATTCGTGTGTTTCTGTTTAGATGCCACGGTTGGTCTATTTTGTTAGTGAATTGAATATTGAATTTTGGATGGAGGATCAAGCACACCCCACCAGGAAAATATGCCAAATATTAACGTTCATGAATTCATCTTTGCAAGCAACATATTTACAAAGATATCTCTATATTAGTGAATAGATTAAAAAAGCATGTCCAAGGTGATCTCATGGTCCACTTGTGGACATTTTCATTTGCAAAATTGATTACAAAGAGACTAATTTAGGCACATTAGGCATGCCTATCAATCCAGAAATTAGAATTTATCAATTTGTCAATCTTTATGTAGCATAATATTTCTTCCAAACTACAATTGAATGATCTAAGATTGAAGAAAATCTAATGTAGATCGGTCATACAACTTCCTTTCCACATTTTCCTTTAATGATAGCTATTGATAGCTATGTTCCTCTTCTTAATGTTAGAATTATGTTTTGATGATGATGTGCTCAGGTTATTTAATTTGGTTATCTTATTTGAAATAATAGTGTTAGAAAAATTATGTTGGAAGAAGGCACAAAAAGACTAAAATCTAGGAAGTAGAAATTAGATATGCTAATTCCTAGAAAGTTGTAGAGTTAAGAGTCTTATAAGTTAAAAAGTCATAGACTTAAGTTTAAAACTCATAGAGTTAAGGTTGGTCATGTGTGTAACTTAAATATTTACATGAGGTTTAAAAGGTGAAAACTTAAAACACTTGGTAGAATATTCATAGACTTAAAATATGTAAGGAACTTAAAGATTCACTTAAGCTAGGTTAAAAAGTTGTAGAGTTATTATCAACTCAATGAGTTCTATGTATAAATTATGATTAACTGTAAGGAGTAAAATTGAGCTATTTTATATAGGATTATTTATACTTCTTAGAACTTAAATGATATATAATGCATATTTATAATTGAAATACCATCACTTTGGCATTTATATGATTATGCAAGATTATTAAAGTAAATGACTTAAAATTGCTCAATTTAACCCTTTATTTGATTATGACTTAAATGATTATGGAAATGACTTGACATTTTACTAGAAACTTAGTTAAGGTTATATTTAGTTGTTATCATTGTGTGGTTATGTTTTAATATCTTTGTTAAGTATTGTAGGTAAATAAAGGAGGACTCTTCAAAAGGCCACAAGGGCATGTAAATGAAAAAAAGAAGGATTTCAAGGGGTAACTTGGGGAGACCAACCAAAAATTTTAACACCTCTTCTTCTATTTAAGGTGGTTGGCCTCCAACTTTGCAAAGGGTCTTCCATGATCCCTAGGATGAGCCCCCCTCTTCTTCAACCAAGCAAAGGAGCTTGGAGGATGGCCTATCTTGATCCTTGGAGGAGCTTGGAGATAGAGAAGGAGAGTGGACATCTAGCTGCTCCTTCCTTCTTCTTTGGGTGCTTGAAAGGAGATGATCTACAACCCACATTTCTTGGTGGTGGCTTGAAGAGGAGGTGATTTTAGATGTGTCTTGCTGTGTGGCCACTCTTCCTCAAGGATGGTGAGAGCAAGTCTTGGAGGAGGACATGTGAACTCCATGTGGGAAGAAACCAAGGAGTGTTAGGGCTAGAAATCTTGTGCTTGGGTGCAACCGATGGAGAATCCACTCTTTTGAAGAGTTTTGAAGAGGGGTGATAGCCCAATTTGAGCTCTTGCAAGGGATGTGTAGCATCTTCTTCAGTGGAGACCTTGAATCCAAGACATAGATAAAGCTTAAGGTACATGGGTGAGAAGACCAATCTTGTTTATATGTGTTTTGTTTGTATTTTGTGTTTGTTTTTGATGTTTGTAAAGACTAACATGTTTACAATAGTTATAATATTATTTCCTCTTCCTTTTGATTGTGTGAATAATCCCTCTCTATGTTATTTGAATCTATAATGTTCATATGTGTAAATCTTGTGCATTTGTATGTAGTTTGAACAAGCTTTTCTTTAGGAAAGTTGGTTTCTCCTGTAGTTTGTATAGACAGAGTGTTACCCATTTTTGTTTTGTTCATATCTTGAGTTTTGCTCACTATTTTTCATCGATTCTTAAGTCATTTTTGTAAGGAAATAAAAGATGATACTTTCTATATACTTTGTTTAATTCTTTGAGCACGTTTAGTTTGATTTTTCTATTTTATACAGAGTGTATTCTTAGTTTGAAATCACATTTTCGATCAGTAGTTTTTTAGAAATGTCTAATATGATTTCTCCCTCTATACAATATATTTTTAAGATCTATAAATTAGGTTTATTAGATTGATGAGTCTACTTTCATTCAATAGTAATTTCATAGAATTTTGTGAGAAATTGATAAAGTTTTTGAGTTTTTATTGTGAGTGCATGTTCTACAATATTTCAAGACTATTTTGTGCACCTCACTAGGGCTTGATGTTATTTTTAACTAAGAATGATTTAAAGTGTAAAATTTTTTTTAGATAACTTAAAACCCTTTCCAAAACATATTTTTGTATGATTTTTCAATGCCTAGTTTGGGAGAAATCGTTGTTATAAGTAGAGCTCTTTTCTGTGTTAGTAGTACGAGTCTTTGTTTAAAGCCCTTTGATTTTGCAAGATTTCATGGAGTTTTGACTGAGATACGATTTTTACACTAAGGGTGCATTTTTGGAAAGTTTCCAGAATTGCTTATTATTAAATCCAACACTATTAGAGTTCTATAATGAGTTAGTCCATGAAATTACTACCATTTTAAAGATTTTTGAATGTCCAGGTTGGAAGGAAGGAGAGTTAGAAATTAGGCTTTATTTCTATAATTTTAGAGAGAAAACTCATTGATTTTCTTGAGTTTCCTAGGGTTTAACCTTAGGAGCTTATTGAATTTTGGGTGATATTTGAATTCTTCATTTTATTTATGTAATTTTTACCTATTAGTCTGTAATTAAAGTTTTTATTATAACTTTAATGATGTGAATATTTTGCTAAACAATTATCTCCATAAATTTATTTAAGACAAGCTCTTTGTGGATCGACCTGCTCTTGCATATGCTTAATATAATAGGCATCGTGCACTTGTAGTTTATAAATGTAAAATTTGGATTTTTCGTGTATTTAATTGAATAACAACAAAAAATCCTTACATTTACTCAATAAGTTCTTGTCATAGATTTTTGTTAGTAAAATTATTATATTTTGATGATGAAAAACTATGCCCTTAGTATAGGACACCTATATAGATAAGTCTCCATGAAATTTAAGCTCAATTGGCCACTTAAGAGATTAAGTACTTGTATATCTCATTTTGTCAGATGAATTTCTAAATAGTTGAGTGAACTATTTGGAAGATTATAGATTAATTCACTGAATTGCTGGGTTAACAGATTATCAAAAAGTTTCATTTTTATGTCGGATAAATTAAAGATTTCCGAAGAGTTAGATTTGCAATAGTTAAACTTTCGGATAGTTAACGTTTCAGATAGTTAACATCTCATTTTTGTCGAATACTTTATGTTAAAAACTCGTATAGTTAAGTTATCTGCATGTGTGTTTTTAATGTTTTAAGTTGTCACGTGTTTTCCATGCACGTTCGGTAATGAAAAATCGAATAGTTAGATAACTATTCAAGTTTTTATATGCATGGATAGATAATTATTCGAGTTTTATAAAAGGACTAATGACCAGATAAGTTTCTTTGTTTAGTCACGTGTTTTGCAGGTGCAAAAACTCGAAGAGTTAAAGGATAAGTGTTCGAGTTTTATAGGACTTAAAGGATAAGTGTTCGACTAAATCGAAGACTTAGAAGATATTCTACAAGACTCTAGGAAGATAAAGTTTCGGTGAATCTACGAAGTAGAGATCGTGGAAATTCAAAATGTTAGTGGAGAAAGTGGAAATTCAAATAGAAAGTAATTTGGATTAAAGAGAAAATTAGTACGTGGATTATGGATTAAGTGGATGAACATGCTGAACGTGAAAGACAACAGAGTTCGACTACAAATAGAGAGTATGAGCTACATTACAGTAGGGGATCCCAATCTCGAAAACCAAGTTTGAATATTCAATCCGGATCCCGAACTAAAAAGTTAAGTTTGAATATTCATATTCTAAAAAGTTCAACAATAGAAGATGTTCGAAATTCCAAGCAATTTAAGAAAAGAAGCTGCAAACGTAAGAAGTCTAGAAATTTGACAACTAGAGAAGAAGAGATACAGAAGCTGAGCGAAGACAAAGAAAGATCAGGTTTTATACAATTCGAAATTAGTTTTCAATAAGAGCTTTATTGTTATATTCGAATTGTATATCAAACATTTCTGTATCAAAACCTTCAAGAAGGGAATTGAGCTGAAAAGATATTGTAAATTCTATTTTTAAATAAAGAATAGAATTTCATTTACGAGTGTTTTGTGCTCTTGTTTTATCCGCTAGTATTTAATTACTAAAGACACAATTCACCTCCCCTCTTGTGATACAGACAATCCTACAAACTAGTCTCAAAACTTCTATTTTTCACTTATTTTTGTCAGATTTACTACGCTCTGCTACAACTAGTATCAATGCACTTAAACTATTTAAAGCATCCGAAAAGCCTTCATTTCTCTATTTAGGAATCAATTTTTCCTATCATTTACTTTAGATCATCTGTTTAAAATGGATAATTCTGAAATCTTAGTTATGACTGAAGGACAGACCACTAATCGTCCTCCTATGTTCGAAGGTAGCAATTATGGCTACTAGAAATATAGGATGAAAGTATTCTTTCAATCAATTGATTTCAAACTATGGCATATAATTAGCAATCCTATAGTGTTAGTTACGACTCCATATGATACTTGGACTTTTGATGAAAAGGAGCGAATGACACTAAATGCTAAAGGTTTAAACATCTTGTTTTGTGCTTTATCTCATGATCAATTTAATAAAGTTTCTACATATCAAACTGCATATGAGATATGGCATGCATTAGAAGTTGCCAATGAAGGTACTAACCAGGTCAAGGAATCTAAGATTAATATATTAGTACATAAATATGAGCTTTTTAAAATGCACGAAAATGAATGTATCTCTGACATGTTTTCCTGTTTTATTGAGATTGTAAATTCATTAAAATCTTTAGGCAAAAAATTCAAGGAAAAAGACTTGGTAAGAAAGATCCTTAGATCTTTAACTAAAATTTGGGCTTAAAAGACAACATCTATTAAAGAGTCCAAAGACTTAAATACATATACTCTCGATGATCTCATAGGAAATCTAACAGCCTATGAAGTACAACATTTAGATCCAAAAAGGAAAAATCCTAGAAGGGATTTGGCTTTTGAGGCTGATAAAGTCTCAGAAGTCACTAGTGATTCTAACGATGATTTACTGTTGTTGACCAGAAAATTTAGAAATCTGTTGAAGAAACGTAGGAACTTCAGGTCAGCAAAGACATCTGAAGATATGGATAAGAAGTCATTCATGAAAGACAAAAGTATATGCTACAAGTGCAACAGGCTATGTCACTTTCAAACTGATTGTCCTCTCAACAAAGATAAGAAGAATTCGAGGAGGAATTTCAGGAATAAGAAATTCAGAAAGAGAATGGCGCTTAAAGTGACATGAGATGACTCTTCAGCTTCACAAAGTGAAGAAACAAAGGATTCAACATCAGACAATGAATCCTCATCAACATCAGATTCAGAAGAAAATCTGGCAAATTTATGCTTTATGGAAAAATCCAGTGAGGTATCCTCTAATCAAAATGCTAATTTTGATAGTTTTGATGGATTACTTGTTGAATACAATAGACTGGCTAGAAAATATAAGAAAGTCAAAATAGAAAGAAAGGACACTAGGAAAATGCTAGATGAATCTGAAAATAAGACTGATGTTCTGAACTCTACATTGAATAAATTTAAAGAAGAAAATCAAAGGCATGCATAGGAAATTTTAAAGTTCACTGCTATAGAAAGAAAATTGCATGTTGATTATGAAAATTTAATTGCTGATAAGAAGAAAATGATCTGTGAAATTGAAAACTGGAACTGACTATTACTGATTTAAATTCAGAAATTGATGTGTTAAAGATTAAAGTGTGTGATCAAAAGGCTATATTAAGTAAATGGAATAATAGTCAAACTATAACAAATGAACTTAGTAGTAAAATATCAAATGTAGAAAAACATGGTATTGGTTTACACGATGCATCTTCTGAAAATTATATATTGCATGATGGTACTGCTAAAAATAATGTCTTTATTTCCAGTACTAAGAATAGTAAAAGAAAAACTATTCCGTGTGTGATTAAAAAGGGAGATAAATATGTGCGAATTGATAAAATGCAGCATATAAATGATAGCACACGATGCAATAATTTCAAAAGAAATCTTCAAAAGAATCAAGCTAAGACATTTGAGAATTTTAATATTCTTGATCAATTTTCTTCATATTTAAGAATATCGGATATTGGAATCAGAAATGAAATAATGTCAAAAATGAAAATTTCAACTCTGATTTACATAAAGATAAATGTTCTGATAATTATAACACTAAGAGAAAGAAACACAAGAATAATTATTAGAAAATAGATAAGTTGAAGTTTAAAAATATTGAGAATTTTGATATGTCTCTCTCTAAAATTCTTGGACCCACTCAAAAATGAGTTCCAAGAGATAAAATCTCTTTTTGACTGTTTTGTAGGTACACAAATCAAAATGGATAATGGACAGTGGAGCATCCAACCACATGACTAGAGATATACGATTACTTACAGAAATAACAAAGACCAAGAATGGACAAGTTACCTTTGGAAATAAAAGCAAAACAAATATCCTTGGGTCTGGCAAGGTTTAGGTAACTAAGAAATGCTTTATAAATGATGTCTTATTAGTGGAAAACTTAGGTTTTAATTTATTGAGTGTTCCTACTTTAATGAAGATTTACAGAGTAATTTTTGAAAATGATTCCTGTAAAATTATGGACATGTCTACAAATGAAATTTTATTCACTACATACAAGAAAGGATTTGTTTGTATTCTAAATTTGCCTTTTGATATTATTAAAGACAATGCTTGCTTAATTGCAAAATCGGATGAAGTCATTTTATGGCATAGAAGGCTAGGACACTCAAACTTAAAATTATTACAAAAGCTGTCTAAAAAGAATCTAGTTAGAGGTTTACCTAGTATTAAGTACTCGAAAGAGTTTATGTGTGATGCATGTCAACTAGGTAAATTACATAAAACATCCTTTAAAAGTTTAAATGAAATAACATGCAAAAGAGTATTAGAACTAGTGCATATGGATTTATTTGGACCTATTAGAACAACCAGTCTAGGAGGTAAACATTATGCTTTTGTACTAGTTGATGACTATTCTAGATTTACTTGGGTCTATTTTCTAGCTAATAAAACTGAAGTTTTTGAAATATTTAAGATATTCTGTAATAAAGTTCAGAATGAGCAAAATGTTAAAATTCAAAAACTGAGTGATCATGGTACAGAATTTGATAATGATCAAATGGACAGCTTTTGTGAAGAATTAGGCATAGATCATAGGTACTCATTTCCAAGAGCTCCTTCACAAAATGGGATAGTAGAACGTAAAAATAGATCACTTCAGGAAATGTCCAGAACCATGTTAAATGAGAATAAGTTACCACTATTTCTTTGGGCAGAATCAGTTCATATAGCATGCTATGTTATAAATAGAGTACATCTAAGACCAATTTTAGATAAAACTCCTTATGAGATATGGTATAACAAGGTTCCTAAAATAAGTTATTTAAAACCCTTTGGGTGTAAACGTTTTATTTTAAACATTAAGAAACGAAGAGATAAATTTAGAGCCAAATCAGATGAAGGTATTTTTGTTGGTTATTCCACTAGAAGTAAGGCATATAGAGTTTATAACAAATCAATAAAAATCATTAAGGAAACCCTACATGTGAAATTTCATGAAAATTCTCATTTGGATTTAAGACATGCTGAAAACTTTGATTCAGAAATTCTCCCAAAAATAGTACCAAATGATGTTGACAGAGAAATTGATAGATTATCTGACAGAATAAGAAATCTAAGTTTGAATGATGAAAATTTAGAAGAAAATAATGTTATACCTATAGAAAATGTAGAACAACATAGAAGTTGGCATTATGCTTCATCTCATCCTATTGATTAGATAATAGGCGATCCTAATCAAGGAGTTAGGACTCGATCATCAGTAGTTAACATCTGTGGTGTTTATTCATTTGTTTCTTTACTAGAACCTAAGAAAATTGAAGATGCCTTAGAAGATGAATTTTGGTATTTAGCTATACAAGATGAGCTAAATCAATTTATAAGAAATGAGGTATGAGATCTAGTTCCACCACCTGAAAAATCAGTCCATAATAGGAACAAGGTGGGTATTTAGAAACAAAGTAGATCAAGATGGACATATAGTTAAAAATAAAGCTAGATTAGTTGCTCAAGGTTACAAGCAAGAGGAAGGAATTGACTATGATGAAACATTTGCTCCTATTGCTAGACTAGAATCAATACGAATTTTGTTAGCATATGCTTGTTATATGGATTTCAAATTATATCAAATGGATGTTAAGACTACTTTTTTAAATGGATATATAAAAGAAGAAGTGTATGTAAAACAACCTCTAGGTTTTGAAGATTCAAAACATCTTGAGTATGTTTACAAGCTTAAGAAAACACTATATGGCCTTAAACAAGCTCCTAGGTCTTGGTATGAAAGATTATCTAAATTTCTTATGGAAAAAGGGTATTCTATGGGAAAGGCAGATCACACTCTTTTTATCAAGAAGATCGAAAAAGATATATTGGTAGTTCAAATCTATGTAGATGACATCATATTTGGAGCAACAAATAATAAATTAGTTGAGTCCTTTTCGAAAGACATGACTAATTAATTTGAAATGAGTATGATAGGTGAACTATCATTTTTTCTAGGCTTACAAATTAAGCAATTAGATCAGGGTACTTTTATTTCACAAGAAAAATATACTCAAGATTTATTAAAGAGGTTTGGTTTAGACAACACTAAAACAAAGAATACACCAATGAGTACTATCACCAAGTTGGATAAAGATGACTCTAGAAAAACTGTAGATGTAAAACAAAATAGAAGTATGATTGGTTCATTACTCTATTTAACAGCTAGCCGACCAGATATTATGTTTAGTGTGTGTACTTGTGCTAGATATCAATCTAATCCTAATGAATCACATCTACTGACCGTTAAATGAATTTTTAAATATCTATTAGAAACCATCTATTTCGGACTGTTTTACTTTAAACACAATTCTTTAAACTTAGTAGGTTATAGTGATGCTAATTTTGCAAGATGTAAGTCTGAAAGAAAAAGCACCAGTGACACTTGTCAATTGTTAGGTAATTCTTTAGTGTCATGGTTCAGCAAAAAGTAAAATTGTGTAGCATTATCTACAACTAAAGCTGAATATATAGCTGCTGTACTTTGCTGTGCTCAAATCTTGTGGATCAAACAAACCTTAAAAGATTTTAATTTAAACTATGAACCAACTAAGATTTTCTATGATAGTAGTTCTGCAATAAGTTTGTCTAAAAATCTTGTGTTACATTCACGAGCAAAACATATAGAAGTTCGACATCATTTTCTAAGGGATAATGTTATAAAAGGAAAAATAGTATTAAATTTTGTTCCTACCACAGAACAATTAGCAGATCTATTTACAAAACACTTAGATGAAAATACATTTTCAAAATTACGATTAGAACTTGGTATCTGTAGGTTATCTGATGTTTAAATTGTCCTGTTCATTGTATTTTGGTTTGTTATAAGGTAGTTTTAGAATTTAATTTCTTTATTATAAAAAAAAACAACAACAAAAAAAACAAAAAAAAATTCTATTTTCGAATTACGGTTTTCTAGTAGTTAAGAATTTATGAAATTCTAAGTTTTACTGAAATCAATTTATTTAAGAAAAATTCAGAAAAGGTTACTTAAGGAAAGTTAAATTGATTCAATGTGAGTACCAACTATATTTTTGTTACTTATGTATATGCTATTACAGAGATTTTAATAGAAAAATACATAGAAAGTATGTACTTTTTATTAAAGGAAATTTATTAACATTCTGTTAGAAAAATTAAGTCTTGTGGTTGCCTCTAATTTAAATCTACTGTTTTATTTATTTTTTGTCTGCAATTACTTGAGTAATTAAGTCCGTTGGGGGATCTTAAACCCTAGTCACTTAAACCAACTGGTTTGGGATGTGTTGACTAAAAACTCATTTTGCAAGTAATTCAGATTATATTTATAAAAAAAAAATTACCTGTTCTCACTTGTCATTGAGTAACTAGTTATCTTTTCCCTAAGCAAGGGATTGTGGTCACGTAAAAAGATGATATTGTAGGAGGTAATGCATAAAGTATATTTATAAAAACAAAATTAAAAAAAAAAACAAAAAAAACAAAAATGGGGCAATGAAATCAAGCTTAATTTATTTTCTAGGTGTTATAACAATCCTGCCATAATCTGTGCATATAATCCTTATTATTTTTTTTGTTATTATCTACTCTTTACACATAATGTACGATATTTATTATCTTAAGTTTGTGTACTCATTATTGAATTCTTTTAAGTTTCTGAAGGTATATCTCTATGAATTTTCTTTTGTAAACTAACTAAGATAAAAGCCAGAAAGTCTAAATTGTTAACTCTACTACTTATTTCTGTATTTAATTCAAATTAAAAAAGAAAGAAAGGAGAGACTCAAATCTATTTAAGGCTTAACATCCTCTTTAAGTAAGCTATTTGACCTTTTAAAGCCAAATCTACTTAGGGCTTGGCAACCCAGATTAAGTACGCCATAGATTCTTTACACTACATTTATGTAGGAGGAGCAATTTCTCGTATAATAATTCATCTCTTATGAACTATTATATGTTTTCATGAAAGAATCTACATAATTTCAGGAAATACACTTTAATTAAGTACATTTCTGAATTGTTGGTGACTTGCAGGTTTCTTAATTCTTAAGTATCCGAATTTTCTATTGTTTCGACAAGTTATATTGCAAGTATCGAATAGTTGTGTTTTAAAACGTTCAATAGACTATTTTATTATTTCCTGAAGTACACATGTCGAAACCATAATGCATGACTTAAGTGGATTTTCGGTAAGTTATCTGTAACTCTCTGAAATGCGTTTGGGCATCGGAAAGTTAGATTTGTAACTGTCTGAAACATCTCTTTATTATAAAACTGCTTAAGTACACGTTTCGTGATCTGGAAGATTGACTTAAGTTATCTTTCGAAAGGTTATCTGTAACTCTTTAAAATGCACTTGAGCATCAGATAGTTAGGTTTATAAATCTCCAAAACTTTTTGAACACCTTAAGTTCAAATTGTGCACGTGTTGAATTTCATTGCTTTATAATGTCTCAATTGAAACTCGTATAGTTATGTTTAACTCTTCGACTATCACACCTATCCATTCGAGAAACTCGAACAGTTAACTTAATATTATTATATTTTTTGAAAGACTTAATCTCTGACAATAACTATTCATGTTTGTCGTATAGTTATGTGCTTTACTACTTACAAAACTCGAACAGTTATCATAAGTCTTCGAGTTTTCTCACTTTTCACTTAGCCTGAAGTTATTTTCTTTATACGAATAGTTACGCTAAGTATTCTGCAATTGTTGGTTATAAAACTTGTACAGTTATTGCAAGCACTCAAGTTATTTTTCGGTAACAGATCTTATATTTATGATTTCAAAGATTGAATCCGTTTATCCTTTTATAAACTCGAAGAGTTATAATGTTTTACTAACAACCTTTCGTATTTCTACCTTGGTAAAACCCTAGCTTCACAATATTTACTTTCACTAAGTTCTACAGTGCAAAGTGAAGATTAATCGACAATGTCAGGATGTGGAAGAGGATATGATAGAATGACAAAAGTGTAGAAAAGAGAGCTGGAAATTTAGAAAATACAAAGTGAAATCAATGACATCTACTCCAGGTACACTTTTTCAAATGAAATACTACACGAAATAAGAAAAGCTATTTAAGATGAGAAAAATTTCTATTGAAAATTTATTTGAAATTATGCTGAAACACAATTTAGACTAAAATAGACTAAACTTTCCGCATTGCAATTATGGAAAAGAAATTTACAACCTAACCCTGCGGTTGTAAGTTCTGGACATGTACCAGAGACATCGGTACAGTCTATCACCTACTATGGAAAGAAGTGGGGACCAATGATCGAAAATGCAAACAAGGAATTACAATCATTGTATTCCCAACATTATTTTCCCTCAGCTATTTTAGATGACATTCAACAGTACATAAATGAACAGAAAACTGCCATTAGCAAAATGGGCCTTCAAAGTGAAGGACAAAGAGTTTATCGACTTAAAATGGTAGAGGTGGAGAGCTTAAAACTCTATATTCTATTATTACCACCTAGGCATCATGGTGAAGGACCATCAAGACCCTAGGTGCCTTTAACAAGAGAAATTAAGACAATTTTAGAACCTCTTGAACAACCTAAAACACTGTAGACATATAGTCGAAAAAAAGAAAAAGACAATTAAATATTTTGGACTAACTGTAGGTGTACAAGGAATATTGCAGCAAAAAGAAGAATCATTGAAAAATGGAAAACTATGCTCCATTGCAGAAGCTGGACAGACATTTTTGTCAGGAATCCCAGTAGATGTGACAAATATTGGCTTACAAGCACATACTCTAAGGTATTGTGTCACATTAGTGCATAATGTATCTTTTCATACAATGGACAGTTTTTCACACAATGCTGCAAGCACACATTCTTTTCCTATGGAAAGAGAGCATGTTGGAAATTTTGATGATACATATACAGATGATATCCAATTTGATGATATTTTTGATTACATAGACACTAAGTCTATGAATTTTGAAGATATTTCATCTCAAGAGGAATGTACAGATATTCTTCCTCTTACTGTATCTCGAATAGAGACTTTTGAATTTTGGTACAGTTGCTTATACTACACTTTATATATATGGTTATGTCTATTATAGTATATACTTGTTGATAAATGTATATAATCAATAACATACACAGTTACAAATAGAATATGATACTACCAATGTCTCACATATATAAATTTCAGAAATATAGGATGATTCTATTCCACAAACAGATATAGAACATTCTTTCATATAGAGACAGTTGCATAGATCAAATATAGATATACATGTTGCTGATATACAGATTATTACAGAGACTGTTGCTAATGAAAGTTTTCCAAAAGAACACATACAAGAATTTCAGCATATTATTGATACAACAATACCAAATACTTCAAACATTTATAATAGTGTTGATGGCAATTGCACTAGTTTTGAAAGATCTGCAAATTTAGATGCTGCTGATAATTTTGAAACAAGTCCCATTTCAGAACATCATGATAGTAAAATACCTAATCCTGAAGAGAGTTTAGATGAAAATACATTATTATGGTTCAGAAATAATTCCTATTATGACAAATTTCAGACATATAAAACTTTTACAGTTTTATATTCAAGACCAGTTAAGTTTGAAGGGATGGCACACATATGAGAGCTGTTTGAATTTCAAGGCTTGTTGACTCTACTTCCACAACAGCTAGGCCATCTTGCTATACTCGAACTTATCAGTTGTTTTTACTCAAACTTAACAGTGGAAGAAGGTATTCCTGTTTCTAATATACAAGACAATGACATATATTTAACTCTAGATTTACTTCATCAGGTACTTGGTCTGAAAAATGGAGTTAATTATCAGAAAGAAAATAGGTTTATCGATTGAGATGGGATATTACAAGTTTAGCCAAAGATCCAACTGCCAACAAACCATTGACATTACTAAATGACTTAAATGGCCAAGCACGTTTTATTGCAAAAATATTGCATGCTACATTGTTTCAGAGGTTTGGTCATGGGGCAAAAGTTGGAAGATGTTGTCTTTATGCTACATATGCATTAATAAACCATATACAGGTGAACTGGTATGATATTTTTGTTTCTCATATCTTACATTTGCAAAGTAAATTATTTTATGATGATACGATTTTGAGAATTGTGGCAAGTCAAACAGATATTACACCTTGGCCATAGAAAATATTAAAGTCAAGATCTTTCTCTGCAAAGGAACTCCAAAAATACCAGGAAGCAGATACACCTGTCCTCAGACAACAACAACAGGTCGGCAAACACAGCCACAACAACAACAACAATCCACACAAGCTACAGAAACACAACAACATATAGATATACAACAAGATATACATACAGATATACACCAAGGTACACATATAGAAATACATACAAGTATACATACAGAAATACATACAGGTATAGATACAGACATACATACTGAATTTTTACAGCAACCATCACAAGTTTCTCAAAATGATTTAGATCAAGCATTACTTGATTAGATAAACAGAGTTAGTATAGAAATTGCAAAGAAAATTTCAGATACTCTGATTGATATTTTTTGAAGACAAAGAGGCTTGTGATTCTACAAATTATGTATTACATGATTTATTTTTTGTAATTTGTAACCAAAACTATTTTGTCAACTGTTTATTGATTTTAATGTTACGTGATTATTTTTCACAGTTTATGTTTAAATAGTTTATGCTTAATCCATAAATTTTATGTATGTTTGAAACTATCATTTTGATTAATATATACTTAGTAAGATTTCCTTCCTTGCATTTAACTTGCTTAACTTCCTAAAGGGGGAGAAAATAGTTAGTTTACTTTTTTATAATGCTAAAAAGGAGGAGATATAAATTATGTGACTTACTAGGTTTTAACATCATCAAAAAGGGGGAGTTTGTTAGGTATTTAATTTTGATGATATATGCTTTATTAACGTTTTTAAATAAGTCTACATAATATTCTCTAAGTATAATAGTTAACAGATTATCGGAAAGTTTCATTTTTGTGTCAGATAAATTAAAGATTTCCGAAGAGTTAGAATTGCAATAGTTAAACTTTCGGATAGTTAACGTTTCGGATAGTTAAACTTTCGGATAGTTAACGTCTCGTTTTTGTCGAATACTTTATGTTAAAAACTCGTATACTTAAGTTATCTACACGTGTGTTTTTAATGTTTTAAGTTGTCACATGTTTTCCATGCACATTCGGTAATGAAAAATCAAATAGTTAGATAACTGTTTGAGTTTTTATACGCATGGATAGATAACTATTCGAGTTTTATAAAAGGACTAACGACCAGATAAATTTCTTTGTTTAGTCACGTGTTTTGCAGGTGCAAAACTCGAAGAGTTAAAGGATAAGTGTTCGACTTTTACAAGACTTAAAGGATAAGTGTTCAACTAAATCGAAGACTTAGAAGATATTCTACAAGACTCCAGGAAGATAAAGTTTCGGTGAATCTATGAAGTGGAGATCGTGCAAATTCAAAATGTTAGTGGAGAAAGTGGAAATTCAAATAGAAAGTAATTTGGATTAAAGAGAAAATTAGTACGTGGATTATGGATTAAGTGGATGAACATGCTGAACGTGAAAGACAACAGAGTTCGACTACAAATAGAGAGTATGAGCTACATTACAGTAGGGGATCCCAATCTCGAAAACCAAGTTTAAATATTCAATCCAAATCCCTAACTGAAAAGTTAAGTTTGAATATTCATATTCTGAAAAGTTCTCCAACATCAGAAGAAATTCGAAATTCCAAGCAATTTAAGAAAAGGAGCTACAAACGTAAGAAGTCTTGAAATTCGACAACTAGAGAAGAAGAGATACAGAAGCTGAGCAAAGACAAAGAAAGATCAGGTTTTATACAATTCAAAATTAGTTTTCAATAAGAGCTTTATTGTTATATTTGAATTGTATATCGAACATTTCTGTATCAAAACCTTCAAGAAGAGAATTGAGCTGAAAAGATATTGTAAATTCTATTTTTAAATAAAGAATAGAATTTCATTTACGAGTGTTTTATGCTCTTGTTTTATCCGCTAGTATTTAATTACTAAAGACACAATTCACCCCCCTCTTGTGATGCAGACGATCCTACAGATTTGTCTTTTGTTAGTCAATAACTTAGGCTATTTACTATCTGAATATGTTGGTGACTTATTATGCTTACCATCTGAATATTTGAGTGTTCAATCTTGTACATTTATATCTCACCAAACTTAAATGACCTTTCAACTAGTTATTCTAAATAGTAACCAATGGTTAAACTACAAGAAGACTTAACTTTCCATATATTATTTAGAAATTCCATTACTTTTGTTTACATTGCAGATTCACAAGTTAGTATTTTGCAGATTAATCTTAAGGCAAGGAGATAGATATGGAAAGATCGAATGATGCACTCAATTTGATAGTACAAAAAATTGCAAAGATCAATGATGCAAATTGAATTCTATGGAGTTTCCAAAATCAAAAAATGAGAACGAACAAAAGGGAAATCATATGCATGCACAAGAATCTATCGCTCACATGAGAACATCCATCGAGAGATCATCTATAGAAAAATCAAGTGTACGACTCTCTACAACTAGAATCTAGTGATACAACTCTGAAAAGAAGAAAATGCAAGGAGGATGATTAGAGCATTCCACAAGGAGAACAACTAATGTTCATATCATGGTTTGAACTTATTGTGTTCTCTTACGAATTACTTTGTGTTTCAATAATTGTGAATGTTCTTGCACTAAATTTCTAATAGTCCAATAGGTTTTTATTTGAGAAAAACCTAACTCATCGGGGTGTGATGAGTGACCTCAATTTTAAGGTATTAAGAAGAGGGTGAGGTTGGTGCCTCACCTAAACAAAGTAGTTGCCTTGTTGACATAGGGTCGTTATCTTGTGTAGTGCATAAAGTGTGCCTTTGTGTGTTATGGTTGGGTGTGTAGCCATAAAACACCATTGTAAGAGTTTGTGGACTCTTGTAGAGGTTGGTATTGAGTCTTGAAAATACTGTGTTAGTGAAATTCTTAAAGTTGGGTCCTTAGGGAGTAGACTAGCTCATTTAGGTAAACCACTATAAAAGTTCTTCTATGTTCTTTAATTTATTATTTCTATAGTATCTCTATTTGTTGTGATAATTGTGAACTACTTGAAATAAAAATTGATAACTTTGATATATAATTTGAAGGTGAATTAAAATCTATAAAAATTGTTGGATCGAGACTACTTAAAAGGGGGTGAATTAAGCCTTATACCCTCTTTTTGAACTAGTTACAATTAATGGAGACTTAAAAACTATTAGTATAAAATCTTTTGGTAAATATAAAATAGTTAATAAATAATGAACATAGAAATTTATAGTGGCTCCCTAAATCAGGTACGTCCACTCTTTGAGCTCCACTCAACTATCTACTATGCAAATTCAATCCATGATCTCCAATTCTTCAACCACAACTATGAAAATGTGGGTTGATTGTCACTCTTGCACTATCCCCAAATTTTTTAATTTATTTGAATTTTGATTTTTAAACTACATGTTTGCTATGACTTTTTGACTTTCATCAACTTCAAACTCCTATGACATTTTTTGTTATATTGTTCCTACAATAAAGTATAAAATGAATTTTTCCTACAACAACTAATTCTCATAAAATTCATTAGATAATGTGAAATAATAATCATAACGTTATAAAATTAAGTTCTACGAGAAATTTAACATTTATATCCATGGAGTTTGCTCAAACATAATAAACCTACTTCGTTACATTTAGACTTGTTGCTTGTAAAAGTGCATAATATTAACGGTTAAATGATGGTTAATTGCATAATATTTAGCTTATCATATGAGAATTAAGCCATTATGTTATAATTGCACTGTTATATGCTTTAATGAAAGAATCTGCATAATTTTAGGGAATTAATGTTAATTTAGTACATTTCTGAATTGTCGATAAATTGCAAGCGGTGAAATTCTTAAGTATCCGAATTTTCTATTATTTCAAAGAATTATGTTTAATGTATCAGACAGTTATGTTTTAAAGAATATTTTATTATTTCCTGAACTGCACGTGTTGAAACCATAATGCATGACTTAAGTGGATTTTCAGTAAGTTATCTGTTAACTATCTGAAATGCATCTGGGCATCAGATAGTTAAGTTTGTAAGTGTCCGAAATATTTGAAGTTGTTAAGTTAGAATTATGCACATGCTGAATTTAAATGTTTTAGTATATCACGTGAGATGCACATGTTTAACTTGTTAAGTTAGCATAACTGTACATGTTGAGTTACATGAATACACACTAAGGTAACGCATTATGTTAGCAGCTTATTTCTTTATTGCACGTGTTTTATAGTTAAATCAATGAAGTAAGTCCATTGAGTTATCTATAACTCCATGGACCATTTAATTTCTAATATGCCACTATAGCGATTACAGAAATAGGACATTCGAAGGAAAACCATGATTGCACGTATCACGTAGGAATTCACTCATGGAAGGGAGAAGAAATCACCATTGTTGATCTGAATGAACGAAATCCAACCAATCATCTAAAGTAGAAGTAATTACTACTGAAGAAATATAAAAGAAGAGGAGAAAAAATGAAGAAGGTGTGGTTGGAGGTGGGTGGCAGTGTGTGTAAAAGTGGAAGACCGCACTAACTGTAGGCAACGTCGAAAGATCATTGAATCATCCACACCATCACCAACAATTCACCAACATCACCAACATTACCATAATCACTAACCATCGAAGGTCTGTGAGGATACTTTCTTAATGTCGGGTCGATTCCGAGCCAAACATGGTGCTTGACAACCATTGTGAGGAGTGATCACGTCGCGAGAAGGGAAGCCATTTTCACTAAGCACCGACTCATATCTCAAGAGAATGTAAAGCTTCTAGCATTGGTTTCGGGTTGATGCCAATATGCTAAAGAGGAGATCATCTTGCAATTTTGGACTTGCAATTCTATAGGGAGAGGAGGTAGAATTGTAAGTGATTAAGTTTTCAGTGGTGTAATCGCATAGCATGTAGTGACAAAAGTATTTACTATCGATAGAGATTTTTACATTTCACCTTTCACCCATTTTCATGAACATCTTAAAACAAAATACCAAAAACAACATCTTATCTATGTTTATATTTAGTATTTAAGTATTGTATTGTTTGTTTTGTATCATGATTAAAGCTATCATTGTCAGTATTGTGAATGTTTTATGTTTGTTTGATTCAGAAAATAGAAAATAGTATTACAGTTTACTGAAATTGATTTGTTCCAGGTAATTCAAGATTATAATGGTTATTGTTTGAAATATTTGAATGTTAGTGTTGCTTAATGATAAATCTAATATTAACTAGCATTAAAGAGCTTAATTGATGTTTGTTTAGAATGAAAAAGTGTATAATATTAACGGTTAAATGATGGTTAATTGCATAATATTTAGCTTATCATATGAGAATTAAGCCATTATGTTATAATTGCACTATTATATGCTTTAATGAAAGAATCTACAAAATTTCAGGGAATTAATGTTAATTTAGTACATTTCTAAACTATCGATAAATTGCAAGCTGTGAAATTCTTAAGTATCTAAATTTTCTACTATCTCAAAGAGTTATGTTTAATGTACCGGACAATTATGTTTTAAAGAATATTTTATTATTTCCTGAAGTACACGTGTCAAAACCATAATTCATGACTTAAGTGGATTTTTGGTAAGTTATCTGTTAACTATCCGAAATGCATCTAGGCATCAGACAGTTAGGTTTTTAAGTATCTGAAATATTTGTAATCGTTAAGTTGGATTTATGCACGTGTTTTATAGTTAAATCAATGAAGTAAGTTCGTTGAGTTATCTATAACTCCATGGAGCATTTATTTTCTAATATGCCACTGTAGCAGTTACAAAAATAGGACATTTGAAAAAAAACCATGATTACACGTATCACGCACGAATTCACTCGTGGAAGGGAGAAGAAATCACCATCATTGATATGAATGAAGGAAATCTAACCGATCATCTAAGTAGAAGTAGTTACCACTAAAGAAATATAAAAGAAAAGGAGAAAAGAGGATGAAGTGTGTGTGGCCAATGTGTGTGCGGAGGAGGACAAACCGAGCTATCTACAGGTAGTGTCGGAAGTTCCTTAAAGTTCCACACCAACCATCACCACCATCGCCATAATCACCAACCATCGGAGGTCTGTGAGGATACTTTCCTGATGTCGGGTCGATTTTGAGCCAAACACGGTGCTTGACAACCACTATGAGGAGTGATCGCGTCGCGGGAAGGGAAGCCATTTTCACCAAGCACCGACTCATATCTCAGGAGATCGTAAAGCTTCTAGCCTTGGTTTTGGGTTGATGCCAGTATGCTGAAGAGGAGATCATATTGCAATTTTGGACTTGCGATTCTATAGGGAGAGGAGGCAGAATTGTTTGTTTTGTATCATGATTAAAGTTATCATTGTCAGTATTGTGAATGTTTTATGTTTGTTTGATTCAGAAAATAGATAATAGTTTTATAGTTTTCTGAAATTGATTCGTTCAAAATACTTAAAGATTTTAATGGTTACTGTTTGAAATATCTGAATGTTAGTATGGCTTAATGATAAACTTAGTCCGTTGTGTTAACTGTAACTCAATGGAGTGATTACTGAACACATTAAGTATAATATAAAAAATGAAATAGTACACAATTCTTACATCAATTCTTTGTGGGATTGACCTGTACTTGCACAAAAATACAATATACACTGTGCACTTGCAGTTAAAATACAAATTGGAATTAATATCTAATTTATGTGAAAGGTTGTTTGTTTACTTCTAAAAAGAAATTATTGATATAAGCATAAGGATAAATTAATTAAGTAAAAACAGAAGTTAACAAATGCAAGTTTTCTGGCAATGTTACCTGTGAACTAAACAAGTTCTCTTGTACCACCTAAAGCTAACCAAACAATGCTATTTATAATCTGTGGAACCACCCAATGGTTGGCTGAATTCCTCTGTAAATAGCAATATTAAACTTGAAAGATAGGCTTGTGGAGTTAACTTAAGTTCATGAGATTAGTCTGTTGAGTTAGCCATAACTCCACGAACTTAGTCCGTTGTGTTAACTGTAACTCAACGGAGTGATTACTGAACACATTAAGTATAATATAAAAAATGGAACAGTACACAATTCTTACATCAATTCTCTATGGGATCGATCTGTACTTGCACAAAAATACAATATACACTGTGCACTTGCAGTTAAAACACAAATTGGAATTAATATCTAATTTGTGTGAAAGGTTGTTTATTTACTTCTAAAAAGAAATTATTGATAAAAGCATAAAGACAAATTAACCAAGTTAAAAATAGAAGTTAACAAATACAAGTTATTTGGTGTCGTTGCTGGAGAACCAAACAAGTTCTTTGGTGTCGCCTAAGCAACCGAACAAGTTTTTCTAGCACCGTTGCTAGGGAATTGAGAAGCTAAGCAACTGTAAGTGCTATTTTGTTTTAATAGCAAAAGTGTTGTGTGTTTTCTTCTATAATGGAGAATATGACATATGCTTATGCTCAAAGATTTCTAAAACCTGTAGTTAGCATATGTTAATTCTGCAATTTGGAAGGTTACGACATTTCTGATTGTTTGAAACTGAAACGATTGCAGATGGTTAGATCACATGAACAACAAGTGAATTATCTTCACTATAATAGATCTGAGTATGAGAATCCTATAGTTTACCCAACTAATTGTCAGCTTAGAATGTGTAACATGTTGAGAGACAAGGAAGTTTGGGATATGTATGACAGATTGGAGCGTAGCATAGAGCAAAACATGGGCAAACTGGAACAATTTATGTGTCAGCAACAAGAAGTCAACTAATTAAACTATAAGGAATTATATTCAGAACCTAAAATTGATATCATGTACGAAACTGAAAAAACCATAATGAAAATTGATCAAAACTTGAATGCAATGAGATTAGATGATCTGGGAAGAAAACTAAAAGCATTAGACGAATATACAATGAAATTACAAGTTATGCAATAGGATAACATAAATGAAAATTATAATGTTATAGATTTGCATAATTTGCAATGTTGAGTATTTTTGTTTTGATGATGTGTGCTGAATGAAAATAATCATATTTGCTCAATTACTATTGCTTGTGAAAAGAAATTAAAATCATTAATTAATATAGAAAAAGCTTACTGATATAAATACTTGTCTGTATTGGATTTGAAGTTAATATCTAGTCGTTTCGTTGCAATAATTTCTCATTTAGCTAAACGTTAAATTAACGTGTGTTTTTATTGAAAAGCATGATATGTTTTAATGTTATATCTTCTGTATCATGAACAGTGCACGTTTAGACAACTCGTTAAGTTAGAGTTTTGTTTGTACAGAGGTCACGTGAGAACTCATTAAGTTAGAGGCTTAAAGGTTAAAATAGGTCACGTGATAACTCGTTAAGTTAGTGAGTAAAAGAAGAGACAAACTCGTTAAGTTAGTGTTATACACGTGGTGAAATTATAAGTTACGAATGTTGTATTGTATCACGTGAGGTGCACATGTTTAACTCGTTAAGTTAACATAACTAAACGCGTTGAGTTGCTATATTGAACACTAAGGCAACGTGTTAGGTTAGCATTATAAACTTAAGTTGTTATTTTTGCACGTGGTAAAATTCTTGTTATAAAAACATTTGTTTATTACTGGTTCGTTGAGTTATCATAACACAACGGAAATGGTTCGTTGAGTTATCATAACACAACGAAGATGGTTCGTTGAGATAGCATAACACCACGGACTTAGTTCGTTGAGTTAGCTACAGTACTTGTCATGTGAAATGGCACATGAGGAACTCGTTAAGTTAGAAACGTTAAGTTATATATATACTTGTGTTACTCGTTTAGTTAACATTAAAGTAACGACTTCTTATTACACTGATGAAAAACTTTTGGACGAGAAAGTTTATTTTGCAGGAAATTTTTCAGAGATCCAAGACTAATGATTAAAGGAAATTCGAAATATAAACGTGGGTTAGAATGTGTGTGTTTCGATGAAGGAAAAAGAAAAGACGTGGAGAAGTGGAAAACTGGTAGTGGTTAAACGTGAAGGATATGTATGAAATGAAGATATAGTATAAAAGGCATAGAATTCTCGTTGATCAATTTATCCTTGCACACAAAACGAAAAATCTTTTCAAGGATCAAACCATCCCTGCACACCGAAAGAAAAATCTTTTTCAGGGATCAAAAACATCTTCTCGGGGAAAATCTCTCAAGTGGAAGAAAGTTCAGTGAAGCAAAAAAAGGTAAGATTTTCGTCACTGAAGATTTGAAGTATCAGAAGAAAGCAAATTCGGTGAAGCATGAAAAGACAAGATATTCATCACTAAAGAATTGCTGAAGAAGAAAAAGAAGAAGAAAGATCTCAAACAGGGAGAAAAGTTTTAAATTCCGCAAATTAGTTTTCTCTGTTTGTAGTTATGAAATTGTTTAGATGATACATGGTATCGAAATATAATTGCATCTACAATTTCTGAGGAGAATTGAATTGTTTATTGTAATTGAAACCTTGAATAAAAATGATTTTATGAAAACAATGTCTCGACTTGTTTTTGAGTTTTAAAGTTTCAATTATATTACAGAAAATATTAAAAATACACAATTCACCCCCCTCTTGTGTAGCCATACGATCCTACATGCAAGACATACAAACAAAAGAAAATACCAATGCAAGAGAATTTAAAGAGTGTAATTTAAGACTAAAAATAGTTGAAGATCATAATCACGAGAATGATATACAAGAACATCAATAAAGTAACGGAAATCTGGAAGATGTATGTATAACATTAAGATCTGGAACTGATATACCATCAAGAATTCAAAACGAAAATAATATGAAGGGGGATAAGAATAAAAACCAAAATGATAATGAAAATGTAATATCTGAAAATATAGAAATCAATGAAGAAAAATCTGAATCTGCAAATCAGACTAAAAATGATCAAACAAATCAAATGAAAGAAAAAGAATCTTTTAAATCACAATTATTAGCACCCTATCTTGAAAGATTACAACAAACATTTCCTGAAAAACAAGAAAAAATTAGAGAAATTTTTGAAAAAGTACAAGTGAACATTCCTTTGTTAGATTTATTGTATAAAATGCCACCTTGTGCTAAATTTCTTAAGGATCGGTGTATGTTTGTGTTTTCCCAACACTACACTAGAAAATTTTGATTTGTTACTTCTGTTTTTACTTAGTTAATTTATCTTTATGTCTATTCTTTCTTTTAGAAGTAAACAAACAACCTTTAATACAATTTAGATATTAATTCCAATTTGTACTTTAACTGCAAGTGGACAGTGTCTATTGTATCAGTGTGTAAGTACAGGTCGATCCCATAGGGAATTGATGAAGAACTTGAGAACTGTTCGTTTGTTAACAATCAAATTTATATATTCAATAAGCTCTTCGTTGAATTACAAATAACTCAACGGACAAAGTTTGTTGAGTTATGGTTAACTCAACGGACTAACCTCATGGACTTAAGTTAACTCCACGAGCCTGTCTTTTCTCTTTAATATTGCTATTTATAGAGGAATTCGACCAACCATTGGGCGATTCCACAGATTGTAAATAATATCAATTAAGCTCTTTAATGTTAGTTAACATTGGATTTATCATTAAGCAATACTAACATTCAGATAATTCAAACCGTAACCATTAAAATCTTTAAGTCTTTTGAATGAACCGATTTCAGTAAATTGTAAAACTAAAACAACATAAAACAATCACAACATTGACAAAGATAACATTAATCACGATACAACATAAACAATACAACACTCAAATACAACATACAAACATAGATAAATTGTTTTTGGTATTTTTGTTTTAATATGAACATGGAAATGGGCGAAAGGTGAAATGTAAAGTAATCTCACTTGACAGAAAATACTTCCGACACTACTTGCAACGCGATTACACCACTGAAAATTAAACCACTTACAATTCTATCTCCTCTCCTTATAGAATCGCAATTCCAGAATTACAAGATGATCTCTTCAACATACAAGCATCAACCCGAAGCCAAGGCTAAAAGCTTTATGATCTCCTGAAATATGAGTCGGCGCTTGGTGAAAATGGCTTCCCTTCTCGCGACGCGATCACTCCTTACAATGGTTGTCAGGCACTGTGTTTGGCTCAGAATCGACCCGACATCAAGAAAGTATTCTCACAGACCTCCGATGGTTGGTGATTGTGGTGGTGATGATGATGGTTGGTGTGGTACTTTAGAGAATTGCGACGTTGATCCTCCTCTGTACACAGTGTCCGCCCATCGATCACACACTCCTTTTTTTCTTCTTTTCTTTTATATTTCTTTAGTAGTAACTACTTTTGCTTGAATGGTCTGTTGGATTTCCTTCATTCATATCAACTGCGATGCTTTCTTCTCCCTGCACGATACGTGCAGACATGGTTTTTCTTCCAACTGTCCTGTTTCTACAACCGCTATAGTGGCATATTAGAAAATATATAGTCCGTGGAGTTACAGATAACTCAACGGACTTTCTTCATTGATTTAACTATAAAACACGTGCATAAATTTAACTATCCGATGCTCAGGTGCATTTCGGATACTTATAAACTTAATTATCTGATGCTCAAATGCATTTCGAATAGTTACAAATAACTCACTGATATATAACTTAAGTAAATCTACTAGATCTCGACACGTGACAGCAGTAGTTTAATTATAAAATAACATTTCGGAGAGTTACAGGTCTAACTATCCGATGCACAGATGCATTTCAGATAGTTAAAGATAACTCACCGAAAATCCACTTAAGTCACTTTCCCAGAACATGACACGTGTCCTCAGCTATTTTATAAATAAAAAGAGATTTTGGAGAGTTACAGGGATAACTATCCGATACCCCGCTGCAATTTCGGATAGTTATAGATAACTCACCGAAAGTTCACTTAAGTCATTCATTATGGTTTCGACACGTGTACTTCAGGAAATAATAAAATATTCTCTTAAAACAGAACTATTCGGCAATTTAAACATAACTGTCTGAAATATCAGAAAATTCGGATACTTAAGAATTTCACAGCCTGCAACTTACCGACAGTTCAGAAATGTACTAAATTAACATTAATTCCCCCAAATTAAGTAGATTCTTCAATTAAAGCATATAACAGTGCAATTATAACATAATGACTTAATTCTTATATGATAAGCTAAATATTATGCAATTAGCCATCATTTAATCATTAATAATATGCACTTTTTCATTCTAAACAGTGTACTAAGAAAAGAGAGTGAAAAGTTTTAAGGAAAGTCTTTTTAGCTAAGCAAAGTAGTTCTCTATTTCTACCACAAATTCCTAAAAAGTTATCTAATCTTGGAATCCCTGTTATATCATGCACCATAGGAAATACCATTCTAGAAAGAACATTAATAGACTTAGGTGCATGTATAAATGTTATGTCAAGTGATATATTTGCATCCTTAGGATTAGAAGGCTTAATCCCTACTAGGACTGTTATTCAATTAGCTGATAGAAGTATAAGATACCCTAGAGTAAAAATAGAGGATGCCTTAATTAAAATCAAAAACTTCATATATCCTATTGATATTGTAATTTTGGATTCCCAACAAATTAAGCATAAAAATAGTGATACATCTTTAATTTTGGGAAGACCATTTTTAGCAACATCAATGGCTGTTATTAATTGTAAAACTGGAGTAATGAAGTTAGCATATGGTAATGAAGATACTCAACTAAATATTTTCAAATCGGAAAAGTTTGAAGAGTTAGAAATGTCCTTACATACCATAGACTTTTTAGAGGATGAAAGAGATATGCTAGATGATGTGATTCAAGAAGAATTAAATAGGCAACTCAATTCTGAATCTTTAGAGGAAAGTGAAAGCATAAATATAGAAGGAGATTAGGAAGAAATTAATTTAGAAAATGATGATGTTCAATTAGGAGCTCTAGCTTCTAATGGGCAGCAATTAGAATTAAAACATTTATCTCTTGAATTAACCTATATATTTCTAGAAGAAAAATCAACATGTCCAATCATTATTGCTTCAGATTTAAAAGAGGATCAAATTGCTAAATTAAAAGATGTAGTCAAAACTTATAAAGAAGCAATAGGATGGACTATGACTGATATAAAAGGGTTAAGTGCAACTTTATGCTGTCACCACATATATTTAGAAGAGAATGCTAAACTTGTTACAATTCTTGAGAGGAGATTAAATCCAAACCTTAAAGAAGTAGTCAAGAAGGAAATAGTTAAATGGTTAGATAATGACATAATTTATTCGATTTCTGATAGCTCATGGGTTAGTCCAGTCCATGTAGTTCCCAAGAAATCAAGATTAATAGTTATTAGGAATGAAAGTCAAGACTTGATACCTACTAGAATTCAATCAGGCTGGAGAGTGTGTATAGACTACAGAAAACCGAATGCAGTGACTAGGAAAGATCGTTTTCCCTTACCTTTCATAGTTCAAATGCTAGAAAAGTTAGTAGAACAAGAATATTTTTATTTCTTAGATGGGTATTCAGGATATAACCAAGTCCCAATAGCGTTAGAGGATCAAGAGAAAACAACTTTCACCTGTCCTAATGGAACTTATGCTTTTAAGAGAATGTCATTCGAACTATGCAATGCACCAACCACTTTTCAAAGGTGTATGTAGGGCATATTCATTGGAATGACTGAAGATTTTTTAGAAATATTTATGGATGATTTTACTGTTTATGGAACTTCATATGAAGTATGTTTAAATAATTTAGTCCAAGTATTTTACTATTCTATGTGGAAAAAAGTCTGGTTCTAAATTGGGAAAAATGTTACTTCATGGTTAAACAAGGAATAGTCTTAGGACATGTTGTTTCAAAGAAAAGGTTGGAAGTAGATAAAGCTAAAATCGAAATAATTTCTAATCTACAGAACCTAAATCAGTAAAAGATATTAGATCATTTCTCGGACATGCTGAATTTTATAGAAAATTTATTAAATATTTTAGTAAAATAGCTAGACCTTCAACCAATCTATTAAAAGATGTCCCATTCAATTTTGATAAAAATTGCAAAGAAGCATTTTTCAAGCTTAAAACTAGCTTAATTTCAACTCCTATAATTCAAGCACCTGATTGGAGCCATCCAATTGAATTAATGTGCAATGCATCTGATTTTGCTGTAGGAGCAGTGCTGGGATAGAAGATAGAAAAATTTCCTAGAGTGATTCATTATGCAAGCAAAACCTTAAATGATGCTCAAGTTAATTATACAACTATTGAAAAAGAATTGTTAGTTGTTGTGTTTGCCTTAGAAAAGTTTAGATCATATCTGATTGGAGCTAAATTGATAGTATACACGGATCATTCAACTTTAAAACACCTAATAGCAAAAAAAGAGACCAAACCTAGATTGATCCGGTGGATATTATTATTACAAGAATTTGATCTAGAAATTAAAGATAAAAAAGGTTGTGAGAATGTAGTAGCAATCATTTATCAAGATTACAAATGGAAAAATCAAATATTGAAATTAAGGATAATTTTCCTAATGAATAGTTAATGACCATCAACACAATGTCTTGGTATGCAAACATAGTTAATTACTTAGTTACTGGTTTAACACCTAAAGATTGGAATAGACAGGATAAGAAATTGTTCTTTTCAAGAGTAAAATATTACTATTGGAAAGACCCATACTTATTTAAGAAATGTCCTGATCTGGTTTTAAGGAGGTGTGTTCCAGAAATTGAATATTAAAGCATATTGTCTTTCTGCCATGACCGAGCATGTGGAGGGCATTTTGGTTCAGGGAAAACTACTACTAAAATTCTGCAATGTGGATGTTATTGGCCAACACTATTCAAAGATGCTCATAAATATTGCTTAAATTGTTTAGAATGTCAACAAATAGGAAGAATATCAAAGAGGAATATGCTGCCTCTTAATCCTATTGTTGAGGTTGAAATCTTTGATGTGTGGGGAATAGATTTTATGGGTCCATTTCCTATGTCTAATCAATTTAATTATATATTGTTGGGGGTGGATTATGTATCTAAATGGATAGAAGCTATTCCTACAAAAACTAATGACAACAAAGTAGTAATACAATTTATAAGAGCCAATATAATTGCTAGATTTAGGATACCTAAAGCTATTATCAATGATAGAGGAAATCATTTCTGTAATAGAAGTTTTGAAGCCTTAATGAAGAAATATGGAGTAAACCACAAAATTGCAACATCATATCATCCGCAAACTAGTAGATAAGTAGAAGGTGCAAACAAACAAATTAAGTTAATCTTAGAAAAAGTAGTAAATCCTACTAAAACAGATTGGGCTAATAGATTTATAGATGCACTTTAGGCTTACAGAACTGCTTATAAGACAAGCTTAGGTATGTCACCTTTTAGGCTAGTATATGGAAAAAGTTGTCATTTACTAGTTGAAATTGAACATAAAGCTTATTGGGCATTAAAAACT
The DNA here is from genome assembly GCA_036874045.1 of Cymodocea nodosa. Lineage (NCBI taxonomy): Eukaryota > Viridiplantae > Streptophyta > Magnoliopsida > Alismatales > Cymodoceaceae > Cymodocea > Cymodocea nodosa. The sequence goes on from CM072345.1 coordinate 3,328,652, forward strand.
CTAAACACTAATTTAAATCAAGTTGCTGAAAATAGGAAAATACAATTGATTGAATTAGAAGAATTTAGGAGTGAAGCTTATTCAAAATCTGTAAGAGAAAAAGAGAAAATGAAGCTCTGGCATGATAGGAAAATTATTCCAAAAACCTTTGAAATAGGACAAGAAGTATATCTTTACATGACTAGACTCCATAACCATCTTGGAAAATTAAGATCTAGATGGGCAGGACCTTATATAGTTCAAAATATTTATCCCTATGGAGTTATTGAAATTGAAAATCCTAAGAATCAGAATATATTTAAAGTAAATGGACAAAGACTTAGGTCTATTTTGAAAATACCAAAAAGTTCCTTTAGAATTATAGAAGAAGTAAGAGTAGAGGATTACTCAAGTTTCACTTAGTAAGAAATTTTATGAGGTATATAAAATAAAAAATAAAAAAACCTTATTTAAATATAATCAAGGTTAAACCGAAAGGAATTATTAGTTTTACCGAAATATATTTTAAAAAAAGAAAAAATTGTTGCGGTTTAACTAACAAGATCCATCGGTCTGACCGAAACGCCAAAAAATATAAAAAGATATTTATATTATATTTAGTTTAATGTCGGTGTTACCGAAGTATAGTATTGGTTAAACCGACATGAAAAAGAAAAAAAAGAAAGAAAAATATGTAATTTAGGTTCAACCGAGGAATATAACGGTTTGATCGAAAAATTTTAAACTGTTGAAAAAGTAAGATCGGTTAGACCAAAAATTCTTCAGTATTGACCGAAGTAAAAATTATTATTATATGCATTTTTTATTAGATATAACTTTATGGGAAGTCCGTTGAGTTACACATAACTCAACGAACTTACTCCGTTGAGTTTAGGATAAGTTAACAAACTTACCCCATTAAGTTAACTCTAACTCAACGAAGTACTATAGTTAAGTCTACGGACTAAGTCCATGGAGTTAACCGTAATTCCACGGATGAGAGAGCGATAGTTTTGCATGGGAAGTGACCCGATTACCTGCCTAAACTTAAGGCTTATTTATACTAATCCTAGGGTTTGGGGGCATTATCCACAGAATCATTTAGAACTTAGAAAAGTAGAGATCAGAGTGATTCCATTCCGTTGTGTAATTCCATGATGAGGAAGATGACACCCGAGTTCTGGGATAATGTAGTTGACACATCAGAATTTCTCAAAGAATCAGAGGAATGGCACACAAGGCAGAAAATCAGGAATACGACGAGGGAAAAAGAGCTACAAAAGGTAGAATTTGACCTTTTCTATTGGAGGAAAGAGTTAGTAGATTTGGGTATACAAATACCTCAGATAATGGAAACTAGAATCAAGGTTGCTATAGAAATTGTTGTAAGCAGAGAAAGAAGAATTAGGCCAAATAACGAAGTTACCATAGAACTAATCCAACGTAAGTCCCAACTATGGTTCAAAAGGCACATTGTTGGTTGTGCAAGAGGAGAAATTAGGCGGGAGCAACAAAGGAATGCAACAGAGGAACAAGAGGAATCGACTACTGAAAGACCTGTTCCTGAGGAATAGCAGCCAAGACCTTCAGTTCCACCACCAAGGCCGTTGGAACGAGCAGCAATTTTGGGGCCTTCTACTAAGGAAGAAAGAAGAGAATTTCAAGAACTAGTTCAAATAGGAAAATACCAAGGAGAACTAGAAGAATTGGTAGTGGCAATAGCACATTTGGTGTTTGATGCATGATGTAAAAAGAGGGTTGTAGAAAAGTTGAAAGCCCAATATAAAATCAAAGTGGAAGAGCATCAAGAAGCTACTGCTAGATCTACTGCAAAAGGAGATGAAGCTGGTCCTTCGAGACCAGTAATTATAAAAAAAGTTAAACAGGAAGAGCTAGTACCTGTGGCTCAAAGGCCTACAGAGCCCATTTTTGTAGATTTAATCTCAGAAGAAGAAGAGGAAGACCAGACACAATTAATCAAGAGAAGGAAAGGAAAAGAGATAGTTCCTGAATATCAAGAGGAGATTAAATCTGAAATACCAAGATTAGTAGGGCCTGTAGAGCCAATTTTTGTAAACCTACTATCCAATTCTGAAGAGGAGTAGGAGCAGCAGTAGCAAAAGCAAAGAGAAGAAGAAAAACAGGCTGAAACTAGTTTGCAGCCTATACAAGTAGAAGAAATAGAAGTTAGGGCAGAAGCTGACTTGCCTGTAACTCCATCCCAATCTGCCACAGAATTAGAAAGAATAGTGACATTGCAGATTGGTTGTCAAGAGGAAGAAGAAAAAGAAGAAAATAAACAAGAAGATGAACAATTACATATGGAAAGAGATAACTCAATAGATTTCACTAAAGAGTAAAGAACTCTTCAACAAATTTTGGACAGTATTCAAGATAGAGTGGAGAGTTCTGCCGGCTCACCACCATAGACAAAAGTAGAAGCAAAAATGTAGGAATTTGTGGAGCATTTTCAGTCAATTCAAGTTCAGCTTATGGAAGAGGAAGTTCAAGAACAAACCCCTTTGGAGCAACAAATTCACATTCTTGACCTGACTGAAACAATAGTTTTAAATGAAGTACACTTTTGGAGTCAGCAAGCTTATAATAAATACCAAGAGATAAGGGGTTGTGATATCATTTACAGTAGACTAGTAAATTGGGACGGAATGCAAGAAATCAAAGATTTATTTGAGTTCCAAGGTCTACTGTAGTTTATTTCTCAAGAAAGAGGGCATGCAGTATATGAAAATCTAGTGCCCTGCTTTTATGCAAACTTAAGAGAAGGAGAAGGAGGATTAATTTTCAACGTGGAGGAAGCTGATGTACAAATAACACCAGAGCTTCTCTAAAACATTATAGGATTGAAAAATTGTGAGTAAAATTGTGCATTTTTATGTGATATTATTTGTGCTTCTTATGACTTAAATGTTAAATAATGCACAATTATAATTGAAATATCATCACATAGGCATTTACATGAGTATGCATGATTATGGGATTTAATGACTTAAATTTGCACAACTTAGCCCTTTTGTTGATTACTAACTTAATGATCATGGAAATGAATAGTGATTATTTACTTAGATGTCTTAGATGTTTTCTTCTTGTTATATTTTAATTTGTTTGCTTAAGTTTTAAAGGTTATCTAAAGGAAATAAGATGGATGAATCTCAATCGTTGGATCTACCAAGGAAGAGATCAACTATCAAGTCTATTTAAAGGGAAGGACAACCTAAAACTAGGTTTTGTCTTCTCCTCTCCAAGCAAAAACGTGGCTCCTTCTTCTCCTTGGAAGCAAGTCACTTCCTCTCCGGTGTTGCTGATTTCGGTGGTGCATGGAGAGAGCAAGTTGGACCCAAGGGAGGTGTGTTCGTGGAAGCTCCAAGGAAGGACATGGATGCATAGAAGGTGATTTTGTTGGGTACAACTCCCCTTCTTCTTCGGTGTACAACTTTCTTGCATGGAGGACAGTAGGAACCTCTTGTGGAGAGGCTTCTTCATTCGGTTTGGAGGTGATATGCATGGAGAAAGCAAGGAAGGAGCCAACTAGGGCATGATTGGTGGACGTCCATGAGAAGGAAGCTTGTTGCCTTCATCCTTTGGTGAAATCTTGAAGCCCCTTAGTATTTCAAGAGGAAAACGTGGTGTGACAGGCCATGTCGGAGTCTTGAGGACGTGAGGGAGGCCAAATTTAGGAGCTTACTTCAAGATGTTGGAGATTTAAAGGTATAACTTGGAGTGGGTTGACCAAAAAACTAACATTATGTTTGCATATGTTGTGTCTTATCATTGTGTTTGATGTTGTTTGTGTATTACATGTCTTTGCATGTTTAGGTTTATTTTTAGTAGTATAATCTTCATTTTTATGTTGTAAAACTCTTAGTTCATTTAATGAAACTTGCCTCTGAAAATGAATGATTTTCATGTAGATATGTGAATACATGTAGTCAAGGTGTTCATTTACTGTAAAGACGGAACTTTCCTTGTGTTGTTTTCTTTGTAAATCGAGTTTTTCTCAATGTTTTTCATCGATTCTTAATCCATTTTTGTAGAGAAATAAAATATGATTCTTTCTGTTTACTTTGTTTAATTTTCAGTGCAGGCAACACTCAGGCGTCGAGCATTGAAACTGGCATCCGAACAGGAATTCAAAACTGCTGCGACCTTTGATAGAAAAAATCAAAAACCAACGAAATACATTCTAAAAAAATACAAAATTTACATGATTGTAATCTACACAAAATTTCTTACAAAATAGAATCAAGAAATACTAAAAAACTCTACCAAAAGCGTCTTTTATGAAAGGAATAATGTAGGGCAGGATTCTTTTTGGCTAGAATCCGGAACTACAAAAATCCGCTCCCTTCCTAACTTGTTCTCCAAAATCACAGAAAATATCTCTATTTATAATAACGATTTCTCCCAACATAGGAATTAAAAAATCATGTAAAAATATGAACTGGAAAGGGTTTCAAGTTATCTAAAAGTACACGATGATTTTACAGTCTAAATCATCTTCAATTGAAAATAATATTAAGCCCTAGTAAGGTGCGCAAAACGATCTTGAAATAATGCAAAACGGGCACTCACAGTAAAAACTTGAGAACCTTATCAATTCTTCATGAAAATCTATGAAATCTCTGCTGAACGAAATTAGACTTATCAATCTAATAAAACCAATTTACAGATCTTAAAAACATACTACATAGAGGGAGAAATCGTATTAGACATTTCTGTAAAACTATTGATCGAAAATGTGATTTCGAAATGACAATACACTCTTCGTATAAAATGGAAAAATCAAACCAAACATGCTCAAAAAATTAAACAAAGTATACAGAAAGAATCATCTTTTATTTCTCTACAAAAAAGGATTAAGAATCGATGAAAAACATTGAGAAAAACTCGATTTACAAAGAAAACAACACAAGGAAAGTTCTGTCTTTACAGTAAACGAACACCTTGACTACATGTATTCACATATCTACACGAAAATCATTCATTTTCAGAGGCAAGTTTCATTAAACGAACTAAGAGTTTTACAACATAAAAATGAAGATTATACTACTAAAAATAAACCTAAACATGCAAAGACATATGCAATACAAAAATAACATCAAACACAATGATAAGACACAACATATGCAAATATAATGTTAGTTTTTGGTCAACCCACTCCAAGTTATACCTTTAAATCTCCAACACCTTGAAGTAAGCTCTTGAAGTTAGCCTCCCTCACGTCCTCAAGACTCCAACATGGCCAATCACACCACATTTTCCTCTTGAAATACTAAGGGGCTTCAAGATTTCACCAAAGGATGAAGGCAACAAGCTTCCTTCTCATGGACGTCCACCAACCATGCCCTAGTTGGCTCATTCCTTGCTTTCACCAACGAACTTTATTAAATAGAATTAATGTAGCTTGCTGAATAGAATTCAAATCAATTGGTTTGATGTTTTCACTTCTCAACTACAGCATATGAGTTCAAAGTTATTTTATGGTGATGCTGTATGTAGACTCATTGCAAGCCAATTGAATTTATCCGACTGACCCTCTGAAACTAAAGGCATGAGAGCATTTAGTGTCAATGATTTGCAAAAATTCCAGGCCATGCATAAACCTCAACGACAACAACAACAACAACCTGAGACAGACCATATACAACAACAACAACAACAAAGTTATTCAGTTCAAGCAAAACAGCAAACCCAGCTACCTCCTGACTTAGATGCAATGCTTAACGACATCAGAAATGATATTAGGCATCTAGGAGATAAAATATGTAATGCTATAAGTGATATACTTAGGAGGGGTCGATAACTGTTTTTGTTTGTTTTTGAATACAAAATGTAATGTTTGTATTACTTGTTTGATTCATTGAACAATACATTTTTCTGTAAATGTGTTCAATTATTATTCTTGTTTACAGAAATCGTTGTTGTAATTCTCTTATATACATATATATATTCTCTATAATTATCTTTTTGATTAATGACAAAAAGGGGGAGAAATATTATAAAAAGATGATTATGATCTTAATTGCATATATATATTATAAAAGGAGATGCTATTTAAATGGTTATTGTAATATGACAAATGATAATTAGAAAACTGATACTTATATAATTATTGACATCTGAGAGTTTTAGTTCTGAGAGGTAAAACTTACACAAACAATAGAAATAAGCTTAAATGAACTTAAGTCAACAAACAAGTTTGTTGAATTAAAAGTTAACCCAATGAAGGTGCTTTGTTGAGTTAAACATATTTCATAATTGATTTAATATGGTTTTGTCATCATCAAAAATGGGGAGATTGTTGAGTATTTTTGTTTTGATGATGTGTGCTGAATGAAAATAATCATATTTACTCAATTACTATTGCTTGTGAAAAGAAATTAAAATCATCAATTAATACAGAAAAAGCTTACTGATATAAATACTTGTCTGTATTGGATCTGAAGTTAATAACTAGTCATTTCGCTACATTAATTTCTCTTTTAGCTAAACGTTAAGTTAACGTGTGTTTTTATTGAAAAGCATGATATGTTTTAATGTTATATCTTTTATATCATGAACAATGCGCGTTTAGACAACTCGTTAAGTTAGAGTTCTGTTTGTATAGAGGTCACGTGAGAACTTGTTAAGTTAGAGGCTTAAAGGTTAAAATAGGTCACGTGATAACTCGTTAAGTTAGTGAGTAAAAGAAGAGACGAACTCGTTAAGTTAGTGTTATACACGTGGTGAAATTATAAGTTACGAATGTTGTATTGTATCACGTGAGGTGCACATGTTTAACTCGTTAAGTTAACATAACTAAACGCGTTGAGTTGCTATATTGAACACTAAGGCAACGCGTTTGGTTAGCGTTATAAACTTAAGTTGTTATTTTTTGCACGTGGTAAAATTCTTATTATAAAAACATTTGTGTATTACTGGTTTGTTGAGATATCATAACACAACGGAAATGGTTCGTTGAGTTATCATAACACAATGGAGATGGTTCGTTGATATAGCATAACACCATGGACTTGGTTTATTGAGTTAGCTACAGTACTTGTCACGTGAAATGGCACATGAGAAACTCGTTAGGTTAGAAACGTTAAGTTATATATATACTTGTGTTACTCGTTTAGTTAACATTAAAGTAACGACTTCTTATTACACTGATGAAAAACTTTTGGACGAGAAAGTTTATTTTGCAGGAAATTTTTCAGAGATCCAAGACTGATGATTAAAGAAAATTCGAAATATAAACGTGGGTTAGAACGTGTGTGTTTCAATGTAGGAAAAAGAAAAGACGTGGAGAAGTGGAAAACTGGTGGTGGTTAAACGTGAAGGATATGCATGAAATGAAGATACAGTATAAAAGGCATAGAATTCTCGTTGATTAATTTATCCTTGCACACAAAATGAAAAATCTTTTCAAGGATCAAAACCATCCCTACACACCAAAAGAAAAATCTTTTTCAGGGATCAAAAACACCTTCTTAGGGAAAATCTCTCAAGTGGAAGAAAGTTCAGTAAAGCATAAAAAGGTAAGATTTTCGTCATTGAAGATTTGAAGTATCAGAAGAAAGCAAATTCGGTGAAGCATGAAAAGACAAGATATTCGTGACTGAAGAATTGCTGAAGAAGAAAAAGAAGAAGAAGAAAGATCTCAAATAGGGAGAAAAGTTTTAAATTCCGCAAATTAGTTTTCTATGTTTGTAGTTATGAAATTGTTTAGATGATACATGGTATCGAAATATAATTGCATCTACAATTTTTGAGGAGAATTGAATTGTATATTGGTATTGAAACCTTGAATAAAAATGATTTTATGAAAACAATGTCTCGACTTGTTTTTGAGTTTTAAAGTTTCAATTATATTTCAAAAAATATTAAAAATACACAATTCACCCCCCTTTTGTGTAGCCCTACGATCCTACATTCGGCATTTTCATCATTTGACAAACTTCCTTAAATTATCTAAGGAAATAACGGGCATCTTCTCTTTCTAATCCATGAATGTGTGGCAATTAACTAATATAATTAGATTTTAGTTCAAACCTATCTCCTTCAAAGTTTGGTAATTGAATACATGAAGGTTCATCAACTAGTTCCAGATATATAATTTCCCCTAATGGTTTTTCTACTAGAGCAATCATATCTTTGTTCTCCTTTAAAGAAAGGTTAGCTACACCCCTAAGGATTTCGTTAAAGTCTAATTCAGAAAATTTTTCAATATGCTTCTATGTTGAATAATCTTGTGTAAGTATTCTTACTAATCATTTAATGCTAGGAGAACAAGTCCATGTGCTCATAAACTCTTAACATAAAGTAAAATTGCAGAAGATTAATTATTTACCAATTTGAAGCTTTATTCTTAATAAATAGTTGTTGACGAATGAAGTCAAATCAACTGCTTCTCCTTCCAGTTTCCCAACGAATTTTCTTTTTTCTCCTCAATTGTTGGTAACCAGTAAATAACATTCTATTCTATTCATAAACTCTTAACATAAAGTAAAATTGCAGAAGATTAATTATTTACCAATTTGAAGCTTTATTCTTAATAAATAGTTGTTGACGAATGAAGTCAAATCAACTGCTTCTCCTTCCAGTTTCCCAACGAATTTTCTTTTTTCTCCTCAATTGTTGGTAACCAGTAAATAACATTCTATTCTCTATTTATAATGCACGTCCATAAGGCAAATGAATCTCATTGCAAGAACGTGTGTAGGATCGTTGTATCACAAGAGGGAGGTGAATTGTGTCTTTAGTAATTAAAATTACCAGCAGATAAAACAAGAGCACAAAACACTCGTAAATAAAATTCTATTCTTTATAAACTTTAAAAAAAGAATTTACAATATCTTTTCAGCTCAATTCCCTTCTTGTCGATTTTGATACAGTAATATTTAATATAGAATTCAAATAGAAAATGAAGTCCTTATTCAAAACTAATTTCGAATTGTATAAAACCTGATCCTTATGGACGTAGCTCCTTTCCTTCTTTTTGCTCAGCTTTTGTATCTCTTCTTCTCTAGTTATCGAATTTCTAGACTTCTTACGTTTGCAGCTCCTTTTCTGAAATTGGTTGGAATTTCGAACTTCTTCTAATGTTGGAAAATTTTTCTAGATATGAATATTCAAACTTGACTTTTCAGTTTGTGATTGGGATCCTAATTGAATATTCAGACTTGATTTTTGAGATTGGGATCCTAATTGTAATGTAGCTCTTACTCTCTATTAGTAGTTGAACTCTAACTTCACATTCAACATGTTCATCCACTTAATTCATAATCTATAATCCACGTACTAAATTATCTACGATTTCTACTATCTTTTTGAATTTCCACTATGTCCACTATCATTTTGAAATTTCCACTTTCTCCATTATCATTTTGAATTTCCATGATTTCCACTCGTAGATTCACCAAAACTTTATCTTCCTAGAGATTTGTAAAATATCTTCTAAGTCACTGCTTTAGTCGAACACTTATCATTTAAGTCTTGAAAAAACTCGAACACTTATCTGTAACTCTTCGAGTTTTTGCACCTACAAAACACGTGACTGAACAAAGAAAACTTATTTGTTTGTTAGTCATTTTATAAAACTCAAACAGTTATCTATCCATGTGTATAAAAACTTAAACAGTTATCTAACTCTTCGATTTTCATTACCGAACGCACATGGAAAACACGTGACAACTTAAAATATTAAAAACACATATGCAAATAACTTAACTATACGAGTTTCTAACATAACTTTTCGACTAAATCAAAATGTTAACTGTCTGAAAGTTTCACTATCTGAAAATCTAACTATCCGAAAACTTTAACTATCTGAAATTTTAAATGAAACTTTCTGATAACTTGTCAACATTTAATTGCGTGACTATTATACTTAGAAAATATTATTTAGACTTATTTATAAACTTTAATCAAGCATTTATCATCAAAACAAAATTCCTAACAATCTCCCCCTTTTTGATGATGTCAAAACCTAATAAGTCAAATAATCTATCTTCTCCCCCTTTTTGGCATTATAAAAAAGTAAATAAAATGTAAGGAAGAAAAACTTGCTAAGTATATATCGTTCAAAAAGAAATTTTTAAACATGCATAGCTTTCGTGGATAAGAATAAACTATTTAAATAAAACTATTTTAAACAAGAATTGTCAAAAACAAGTATATAATCATTAAATGCAATAAACAGTTTACATAATGTGATTGCTTTACATAAGTAATTTTCAGTAACAAATTACAATGAATAAATCATGCAATACATAATTTGTTTAATCGCAAGCCTCTTTTTCTTCATAAAATATTTAGTAGAGTATCTTAAATTTGCTTTGCAATGTCTATACTTAATCTATTGATCTAATCAATTATTGCTTGATCTAAATCTAACTGTGAAACTTGTGATGGTTGCTGTAAAAGTTTTGTATTTATGTCTATATGTAAATCTGTATTTGTATTTGTATGTTATTGTTCTGAAAATTGTGTCGACTATTGTTGTTGTTCTTGTGACTAAGTTTGCCGATCCTGTTGTTATTGTTGCTGTTGAATTATAGGTGTATCTGCTTCCTAGTATTTTGTAGTTCCTTAGTAGAGAAAGATTTTGACTTTAATCTTTTCTATGGCCAAGGTGTAACATCTGTTTGACTTGCCATAATTCTCAAAAGTGTATCACCATAAAATAATTTACTCTACAAGTTTAAGATATGAGAAACAAAAATATCATACCAGTTCACCTGTATATAGTTAATTAAAGCATATGTAGCATAAAGACAACATCTACCAACCTCTACACCATGACCAAACCTCTGAAAGAGTGAAGCATGTAGTATTTTTGCAATAAAATGTGTTTGGCCATTTAAATCATTTAGTAATCTCATTTGATTGTTGGCAGTTGGATCTTTGGCTAAACTTTTAATATCCCATCCCAACTGATAAACCTATTTTCTTTCTGATAATTTAACTCCATCATTTTTCAAACCAAGTACTTCATAAGGTAATTTTGGAGTTAAATATATATCGTATTCTTGTATATTGGAAATAGGAATACCTTCTTCCACTGTTAAGTTTGAGTAAAAACAATTTACAAGTTCTAGTATAACAAGATGGTCTAGCTATTGTGGAAGTAAAGTTAACAAGCCTTGAAATTCAAACATTTCTCGTATATGTGCCATCCCTTCAAACTTAACTGGTCTTGAATATAAAACTGTAAAAGTTTTGTATGTTTGTAATTTTTCATAACATGAGTTATTTTTGAACCATAACAATGTATTGTCATCTAAATTCTATTCAAGATTAGGTATTTTCCTATCATGATGTTCTAACCTGGGACTGGTTTCAGTATTATCAACAACATCTATATTTTCAGCTCTTTCAGAACTGGTGGAATTTCTATCAAAGCTAGTATAAATGTCTAAAATATCTGTTATTGTTGTATCAATAATTTGCTGAATTTCTTCTATTTGATCTTCATGAAACATATCAGTAACTGACATATGTATATCAGTATCAATAGTTTATATACTAATCTGTCTATTAGCAACAATTATTTCTATAATTGGTCTATACAACAACTGTCTCTGTATGAAAGAATGTCCTATATCTATCTGTATAATAGAGTCATTCTATAATTCTAAAATTGCTATCATTGAGACATTAGCTGTTGAGTATTTTGTTTTGATGATGTGTGTTGAATGAAAATAATCATATTTGCTCAATTACTATTACTTGTGAAAAGAAATTAAAATCACCAATTAATATAGAAAAAGCTTACTAATATAAATACTTGTCTGTATTGGATCTGAAATTATACTAAGTTAATAACTAGTCGTTTCATTGCATTAATTTCTCATTTAACTAAACGTTAAGTTAACGTGTGTTTTTATTAAAAAGCATGATATGTTTTAAAGTTATATTTTCTATATCATGAATAGTGCACGTTTAGACAACTCGTTAAGTTAGAGTTTTGTTCGTATAGAGGTCACGTGAGAACTCGTTAAGTTAGAGACTTAAAGGTTAAAATAGGTCACGTGAGAACTCGTTAAGTTAGAGAGTAAAAGAAGAGACGAACTTGTTAAGTTAGTATTGTACACGTGGTGAAATAATAAGTTACGAATGTTATATTGTATCACGTGAGGTGCACATGTTTAACTCGTTAACATAACTAAACATGTTGAGTTGCTATATTGAATACTAAGGCAACATGTTAGGTTAGCGTTATAAACTTAAGTTATTATTTTTACACATGGTAAAATTCTCATTATAAAAACATTTGTTTATTACTGATTCATTGAGTTATCTATAACACAATAGAGATGGTTTGTTGAGTTAGCATAACACCATAGAGTTAGTTCATTGAGTTAGCTACAGTACTTGTGATGTGAGTTGGCACATGAGGAACTCGTTAAGTTAAAAATGTTAAGTTTTATATCTATTTGTGTTACACATTTAGTTAATATTAAAGTAACGACTTCTTATTATACTTGATGAAAAATTTTGGAAGAGAAAGTTTATTTTGTAGGAAATTTTTCAGAGATCTAGGATTAATCATTAAAGAAAATTTGAAATGTAAACGTGGGTCAGAATGTGTGTATTTCGAAGAAGGAAAAAGAAAAGACGTGAAGAAGTGGAAAACTGGTAGTGATTAAATGTGGAGGATATGTATGAAATGAAGATATAGTATAAAAGGCATAGAATTCTCGTTGATCAATTATCCCTACACACCAAAAGAAAAATCTTTTCAGGGATCAAAAACACCTCTTCGGGGAAAAGCTCTCAGGTGGAAGAAAATTCAGTGAAGTAGAAGAGGTCAAATTTATGTCACTAAAGATTTAAAGTATCAAATGGAAGAAAATTCAATGAAGCAAAAGAGGTCAGATTTATGTCACTGAAAATTTAAAGTATTAGAAGAAAGCAAATTCAGTGAAGCAGAGAAAGAATAGATATTCCTCACTGAAGAATTGTTGAAGAAGAAGAAGAAAGATCTCAAATAGGGAGAAATGTTTTAAATTCCGCAAATTAGTTTTCTCTATTTGTAGTTATGAAATTGTATAGATGAAATATGATATCAATATATAATTGCATCTACAATTTCTGAGGAGAATTGAATTGTATATTGTAATTGAAACCTTGAATAAAAATGATTTTATAAAAATAGTGTCTCGACTTGTTTTTGAGTTTTAAAGTTTCAATTATAATTGAAAATGTTGAAAAACACAATTCACCCCCCTCTTGTGTAGCCATACGATCTTACAAGTGGTATTAAAGCTTTGTTAATAATCTTTAATATAAAATCGATACCAACTTATTTAATATCATTGCTTATTCTACCTTCCTTGTTTTTAAATAGAAATTAATATCTGAGCATACGTTTAACTTTCTTGATCTAAGGCTCAAGTTGTTTTAAAGTTTTAGACTGTTTAAAATGAAATAGGTTGAAAAATCTAAGGTAAGATGACTACTGGAAATGGTAATTTCTCTTTGTATAAAGGCCAAAATCTTAATCGTCCTCTTTTATTTGATAGAATACATTTTGAATATTAGAAATATAGGATGACAGTTTTTCTTCAAAGTATAGATCATAAGTTGTGGTTCATGATTTCTAAACCACATACTCTGTTATCTACCCCTTATAATACTTGGACAATTACTAAAAAAGAAATGAAACTCTAAATGCTAAGGGCTTAAATATTTTATTTTGTGCATTGAATTATGAACAGTTCAGTAAAGTGTCGGCATATAAATCTGCTTATGAGGTGTGGCATGCATTAGAAGTTTCACATTGTAGGATCGTATGGCTACACAAGAGGGGGGTGAATTGTGTTATTCAACAATTTCGAATATAATTGAAACTTTAAAACTCAAAAACAAGTCGAGACATTGTTTTCATAAAATCATTTTTATTCAAAGTTTCAATTACAATATACAATTCAATTCTCCTTAGAAATTGTAGATGCAATTATATATTGATACCATGTTTCATCTTTACAATTTCATAACTACAAACAGAGAAAACTAATTTGCGGAATTTAAAACATTTCTCCTTGTTTGAGATCTTTCTTCTTCTTCTTCTCTTTCTTCTTCAGCAATTCTTTATTGAAAAATATCTTGTCTTTCTCTACTTCACTGAATTTACTTTCTTCTGATACTTTAAATCTTTAGTGACATAAATCTGACCTTTTCTACTTCACTGAATTTTCTTCCACCTGATACTTCAAATCTTCAATGACATATATCTTACCTTTATATGCTTCACTGAATTTTCTTCCACTTGAGAGCTTTGCCCCAAAGAGGTGTTTTGATCCCTGAAAAGATTTTTCTTTTGGTGTGTAGGGATAACTGATCAACGAGAATTCTATGCCTTTTATACTGTATCTTCATTTCATGCATATCTTCCACATTTAATCACTACCAGTTTTCCACTTCTTCACGACTTTTCTTTTTCCTTCATCGAAATACACACATTTTGACCCACGTTTACATTTCAAATTTTCTTTAAGCATCCATCCTGGATCTTTGAAAAATTTCCTGCAAAATAAACTTTCTCTTCCAAAATTTTTCATCAATGTAATAAGAAGTCATTACTTTAATGTTAACTAAACGAGTAACACAAGTATATATATAACTTAACGTTTCTAACTTAACGAGTTCCTCATGTGCCAACTCACGTGACAAGTACTGTAGGTAACTCAACGAACTATCTCTGTGGTGTTATGCTAACTCAACGAACCATTTCCATGGTGTTACGATAACTCAACAAACTATCTCCATTGTGTTACGATAACTCAACAAACTAGTAATAAACAAATGTTTTTATAATAAGAATTTTACCACGTCCAAAAATAACAACTTAAGTTTATAATGCTAACCTAATGTGTTGCCTTAGTGTTCAATATAGCAACTCAACACGTTTAGTTATGTTAACTTAACGAGTTAAACATGTGCACCACATGTGATACAATATAACATTCGTAATTTATAATTTCACCACGTGTACAACACTAACTTAACGAGTTCATCTCTTTTTTTACTTACTAACTTAACGAGTTCTCATGTGACCTATTTTAACCTTTAAGCCTCTAACTTAACCAGTTCTCACATGATCTCTATACAAACAAAACTCTAACTTAACGAGTTGTCTAAATGTGCACTGTTCAAGATACAGAAGATATAACTTTAAAACATATCATGATTTTCAATAAAAACACACGTTAACTTAACATTTAGTTAAATGAGAAATTAATGCAACGAAACGACTAGTTATTAACTTTAGTATAATTTCAGATCCATATAGACAAGTATTTATATTAGTAAGCTGTTTCTGTATTAATTGATGATTTTAATTTCTTTTCACAAGCAATAGTAATTGAGCAAATATGATTATTTTCATTCAGCACACATCATCAAAACAAAACACTCAACACACATGAAGGTACTTCTAAAGTTAAAGAGACTAAGATAAACATGTTAATTCACAAGTATGAACTCTTTAAGATGCATGAAGACGAAAGTATTTCTGAGATGTTTTCCAGATTTCTTGATATCATAAACTCTTTAAAATGCTTAGGAAAGAATTTTGAACAAAAAGATTTGGTGAGGAAAATTCTTAGATCCCTAAGTTCTAAATGGTCTAAGAAAGTAACATCAATTGAGGAATCACGGGGTTTAAATGTTTATACCATGAATGAACTTATAGGAAACTTAACTACTTATGAAGTTCAATTAAATGAATCACTGAGTCAAAACAAACTAAAAATGAAGAAAGAAATACCTTTTGAAATTAATTCAAATTTTGATATATCTACTGATTCTGACGAAGATTTGATTTTGCTGACTAGGAAACTCAAGAAAGCATGGAAAGCTAAGAAACAGTAAAGGAACAAAAATGATAAACCCTCAAAGTCAAAATCACTAAATGACAAGAACTCTTCATCTAGAAAGTATGTATGTTACAACTATAAGAAACCTGAAAATCTTTCTCTAGATTGTCCCATAAGGAAAAATGAAAAGCATAGTAGGACAAATTAGAAGAAGACGGCTCAGAAAACTTAGAAAAAGTTTTACAAAAAAAAGGTTTTAAAGGTCACTTGGGATGACACGTTAGAAGAGTCTCAATCTAAGGAATCATCATCAAAATCTTCACATTTAGAAGAAGAATAAGAGTTAGAAGACGTTGGTCATGTGTGCTTCATGGTAGATGAGTTTGAGGTAATATTTGATCCTAAAAGTTATTCAGATTTTAACTTTGATGAATTATTATGTGCTTATCATGCATTATTACAAAAACTTAAAGTTTGTAAACTGAAAAATAAGAATATCAGAAACTATTTGTCCATTGTGGAAGAAGAAAATTGTTTCCTGTCTACTACTTTAGAAAAGTTTAAATGTGATAATGAAAATCATGCTAGAGATTTGCATAAATTTAGATTTAATGAATGTGTCTTGCATGAACAAATACAGAATACAAATGTTGAAAAATTAAAGATAGAATCTAAAAATGAAATGTTGAGAAAAAATATAAATGATCTTGACTTAGAGATTGATAAATTAAAAATGAGAGAACTAGATTTAAATTCTACCATTGAGAAATGGAATTTAAGTCAAACTAAGTTAGACAAACTAACTAGTACCCCTACGGTGTCATATAAATTTCGCTTAGGATTTGATTATCCTGAATATTCTAAATCTCAAGCCAATAAGGATTTATTAGTTGTAGTTTAAGTAAATCTAAGACTAAAATTCCTTTTATCATGAAACAAGGTAATAAATATGTAGAAGTAGGTAATTCAAGGGATGAATCATGCAATAATAATATAAATCAATGTGATTTGTCTAAATGTACTTCTAACATGACAATTAATGTTTCTAAAAATCTTGTTTCTTGTTCTGGAAATTCAGGTTCTAATGTTTCTAAAATTTTAGACAATTGTAGTAAACTGAAAATTCAGAAACCCGAGCATGTAATTCAAAACACTGGTGTTAGACTAATTACACATTCTACGTGTGATAAATTTGAAAATTCTTGTGTAGAAAAAGATTTTGTATGTACTGAAAATTCAAATACAAGTACAAAATCTTGGTATGAACTTACTGAAATGTATGAGCATGACCAAAACAAATTAACATTTGATAAAAATCGGTTTGGTCTTGGTTATACTACATCTAAAAACAAAAAGAATCATTATAAGAGCAATAATGCTATAAGTAAGTATGATGCTAATGATAAGTCTATAATACTGACAACTAATAAGAATGTAAATGATAATGTTAAACTATTTTTAAACAAAAAGAAGAAATATGCATTTAATGAACTTGGTCCTCAACAACATTGGGTACAAAGAAAAAGTTTTTCATAATTTGTTTTGCAGGAGGAAACAACATCAAAATGGATCTTAGACAGTGGAGCATCAAGTCACATGATCGGACAGAAAAGTCTAATACAAAATTTTACAAATACCATGAAAGGAAGTGTAACATTTGGAAACAAAAGCAAGGATAAAATCATAGGTATGGGTAATGTTCAAATAACTCTGACTTGTGTTATTTTGAATGTACTATATGTAGAAAACCTAGGATTTAATTTGCTGAGTGTTATAAAACTAACTGAGAATGGATATTATGTAGTGTTTGAAGATAATGTGTGCAAAATTATTGATAAAAATACAGATGAAGTTAAGTTTATTGCTAAAAGAAAAGGTTCTGTATGTATTTTGTCTTTACCTTCTAGTGTAGTTGATTTAAATTCATGTTTGCTAGCTGAAACTAGTGATGCATATCTGTGGCATAGAAGGATTGGGCATATAAATATGAAACTGTTACATAAACTATCTAGAAAACATTTAGTGAGAGGTTTACCAAAGATTAAATACTCAAAGGACTTTATGTGTGATGCATGTGAGTTAGGTAAACTTCACAAAAACTCTTTTAAATTCAAAACTGATATTTCAAGGAAGAGAGTCTTAGAACTTATACATATGGATCTATTTGGACCAACAAGAATCATGAGTCTTGGTGGTAAATGGTATGTATTTATTTTAGTGGATGACTTCTCTAGATACACTTGGGTATATTTTCTAGCATCTAAGACATAAGTTTTTGAAAGGTTTAAAATATTTTGCAATCTTATTCAAAATGAACAAAGTGTCTTTGTTCAAAAACTTTGGAGTGATCATGGTATGGAATTTGATAATGATCAAATGAATAATTACTATATAGATCATGGCATTGATCATAGATTTTCTTTTCCAAGAGCACCGTCTCAAAATGGTGTTGTTGAGAGAAAGAATAGATCACTTCAAGAAATGGCCAGAACTATGTTGAATGAACATAAATTACCTCAAAATCTTTAGGCTGAAGTAGTGAATACAACTTGTTATGTTATTAACAGAAGTCACTTAAGACCTTGTGTTAATAAAACTCCTTTTGAAATTATGTTTAATAGGGTTCCAAAAATTTCCTATATGAAACTATTTGGCTGCAAGTGTTTTATTCTTAATACTAAGGATAAAAGGGATAAATTTTAAGCTAAAGCGGATGAAGGAATTTTTGTAGGTTACTCTACTAGAAGTAAAGCCTATAGAGTATATAACATGACTTATAGAACTATTGAAGAAACCCTCCATGTAAGCTTCACTGAAAATTCTTTTAGAGAATCTCAATCTAAAGCTAATAATGATGATTTGATCAATTTCTGAAAAGAGTTAGAGATAAATAGAGAGATTGAAGATTTATCTGAGAAAACAAAAAAATATGAACTTAGATGATCAAACTAATGATGAAAGTGATGGACTTTCAGAGGTTGATGAGAATATTGAGGAAAATCAGAGAAATTGGCGTTATTCTTCATCACATCTCATTACTCAAGTCATTGGTAATATTAATGAGGGAGTTAAAACTAGAGCTTCAGTAAATTTAAATAGTATGTGTATGTTTGTTTCTATGGTGGAACCAAGGAATATAGAAGAAGCATTATCTGATCAAAATTGGATAGTGGCAATGCAAGAAGAACTAAATCAATTCATTAGAAATGATGTTTGGGAATTAGTCTCTCCACTAGAAAATCAGTCCATAATAGGTACAAAATGGATCTTTAGAAACAAAACTAATGAAACTGGTCAAGTTATAAGAAACAAAGCTAGATTAGTTGCACAAGGGTATACATAGGAAGGACTAGATTATGATGATTTGCTCCTATGGCAAGGTTAGAAAGTATTAGAATATTATTGGCCTATTATATGGATTTTAAATTATATCAAATGGATGTAAAGAGTGCATTTCTAAATGGTTTAATTAATGAGTGAAGAAGTCTATGTAAAACAACCACCTGGATTTGAAGATATTAAAAATCCTGACTTTGTGTATAAATTGAAGAAAGCCTTATATGGTTTGAAGCAAACACCTAGATCATGGTATGAAAGATTATCTACTTTTTTAATAGAATAAGGTTATATCATGGGAAAAGTGGATCATACTGTATTTATCAAAAGAGATAGTAAAGATCAGATTGTTGTTCAAATATATGAGGATGATATAATCTTTGGAGCAACCTCTGATAAACTGATAAAAATATTTTCTGAAGAGATGACTAGTTAGTTTGAAATGAGTATGATAGGAGAACTTTCATATTTTCTAGGACTTCAAATTAAGCAAATGGATAAAGGTATATTTTTAAATCATGAAAAATATGTAGATGAAATGCTTAAGAAATTTAATTTTAATGATACAAGGATTCGAGGAACTCCTATGAGTATTACTTTAAAGTTAGATATTGATGACATAGGAAAATCAATAGATCAAAGAAAATACAGAAGTATGATTGGTTCTTTACTTTATTTGATAGCGAGTAGACTTGATATTATGTTTGCTATGTGTGCTTGTGCTAGATTTCAATCTAATCCTAAAGAATCACACTCAAGTGTTGTTAAAAGAATATTTAGATATATAAAAGGAACAAAAAATTTTAGACAGTATTATTCTAAGGATAGTTCAATAGATCTTATAGGATATACTAATGCTAATTATGCAGGATCTAAATCTGATAGAAAGAGTACTAGTGGCACATGTCAATTATTGGGAAATAATTTGGTATCATGGTTTAGTAAAAAGCAAAACTGTGTAGCACTTTCTACTACAGAAGCTAAATATGTTGTTGTTGCATTGTGTTGCACTCAGATTCTGTGGATAAGGCAAACTTTAGAAGATTTTGGATTATCTTATGATACAACTGAGATTTATTGTAACAATAGTTCTGCAATAAATCTTTCCAAAAATCTTGTATTACATTCTAGAGCAAAGCATATAGAGGTTAGACATCATTTTCTAATAGATAACGTAATTAAAGGAAAAATTAAATTAGAATTTGTGTCTAGTAAAAATCAATTAGCTGGTATATTTACAAAACCTCTAGATGAAAATACATTCCAGTATAACATTAATTGCACCATACCATATACTGTGTTAATTGGATGATTAATATTTTTTACTACTATTTTAATGGAAATCTAAGACTATTTACTAAAATTCACAGAGTATACTATGATAAGAATTTTATGATTTGATTAAATACTTCTTAATAAAATATTATTTTATTAAATGGTATACTGCTATTAATCCAACACTCCTATTTTAATTGATTCACAGAGTTAATAAAATGCTAATCTAAGACTATTTTAATGTTAGTTAATATACCAGTATATACTATTTTTTATAACATTAATTGCATTATCATAAACAAGGAATCTATACTCATGGTTAATTGCATAATATTTAGCTTATCATGCGAGAATTAAGCCATTATGTTATAATTGCACTGTTAGATGCTTTAATAAAAGAATCTGCATAATTCTAGGGAATTAATGTTAATTTAGTACATTTCTAAACTATTGGCAAATTGCAGGCTATGAAATGTTTAAGTATCTGAATTTTCTATTATTTCAAAGAGTTTTGTTTAATGTATTGGACAGTTATGTTTTAAATGCTTAAAGAATATTTTATTATTTACTGGATTGCACGTATTGAATTTAAATGCTTTAGTATATCACGTGAGATGCACATGTTTAACTAGTTAAGTTAGCATAACTGTACGCATTGAGTTACATGAATACACACTAAGGTAATGCGTTATGTTAGCGGCTTATTTCTTTATTGCACGTGTTTTATAGTTAAATCAACGAAGTAAGTCCATTGAGTTATCTATAACTCCACGGACCATTTATTTTCGAAGGAAATAGGACATTCAAAGGAAAACCACGATTGCACGTATCACGTAGGAAATCGCTCGTGGAAGGAAGAAGAAATCACGATCGTTGATATGAACGAAAGAAATCCAACTGATCATCGAAGTAGAAGCAGTTACTACTAAGAAATATAAAGGACAAGGAGAAAAGAATATACAAGTGTGGCTAGTGTGTGTGCAGAGGAGATCAACTTGCAATTTTGGACTCGTGATTCTATAGAGAGAGGAGACAAAATTGTAAGTGGTTAAATTTTCAATGATGTAATTGCGTCGCATGTAGTGACAGAAGTTTTTACTATCAATAGAGATTACTTTTACATTTCACCTTTCGCCCATTTTCATGATCATATAAAAACAAAAAAACCAAAAACAACTTATCTGTGTTTATAATTAGTATTGGAGTGTTGTATTGTTTGTTTTGTATCGTGATTATTGTTATCATTGTCAGTGTTTGGAATGTTTCATGTTTGTTTAAAATTAAAAAAAAATATATATAGAAAATAGTTTTACAGTTTATTGAAATCGAATTGTTCTTAATACTTAAAGATTTCAATGGTTACTGTATAAAATATCTGAATGTTAGTGTTGCTAAATGATAAATTTAATATTAACTAGTATTAAAGAGCTTAATTGATGTTATTTACAATCTATGGAACCGCTCAATGGTTGACCGAATTCCTTTGTAAATAGCAGTATTAATCTGGATAGATAACTTCGTTGAGTTACTTCAATTTCACGAGGTTAGTTCGTTGAGTTAGTTATAACTCAACGAAGTGCTTACTGAAGATATAAATTTCATTATTAAAAACAGAACAGTACACAATTCTTCCTCAATTCTCTATGGGATCGACCTATACTTGCACACAAATACAATATACATTGTGTACTTGTAGTTAAAATACAAATTAGAATTAATATCTAATTTGTGTGAAAGATCGTTTGTTGACTTCTAAAAAGGAATTAATGATAAGCATAAAGATAAATTAACTAAGTTACAAACAGAAGTTAACAAGGCAACCAAGTTTTCTAGCGCCGTTGCTGGGGAATTGAGTAGTGTTTAGAATGAAAAAGTGCATATTATTAATGGTTAAATGATGGTTAATTGCATAATATTTAGCTTATCATATGTGAATTAAGCCATTATGTTATAATTGCACTGTTGTATGCATTAATTGAAGAATTTGCTTAAATTGGGGGAATTAATGTTAATTTAGTACATTTCTGAACTGTCGGTAAGTTGTAGGCTGTGAAATTCTTAAGTATCCAAATTTTTTGATAATTCGGACAGTTATGTTTAACATATCGAACATCATTCAGACAGTTATGTTTAACAAACCGAACATGTATCGGATAGTTATGTTTAAATTGTCGAACAGTTATGTTTTGAAAGAATATTTTATTATTTCCTGAAGTACACGTGTCGAAACCATAATGCATGACTGAAGTGAACTTTCGGTGAGTTATCTATAACTATCCGAAATTGTAGTTGGGCATCGGACAGTTATATGTATAACTCTCCAAAATTTCTTTTTATTTATAAAATAGCTGAGGACACGTGTCATGCTCTAGGAAATTAACTTAAGTGGATTTTCGGTGAGTTATCTCTAACTATCCGAAATGTATCTAGGCATCGGATAGTTAGACTTGTAACTCTCCAAAATGTTATTTTATGATTAAATTGCTGCTGACATGCGTCGAGATCTAGTAGATTTACTTAAGTTATATATCGGTGAGTTATTTGTAACTATCCGAAATGCATCTAAGCATCGAATAGTTAAGTTTATAAGTATCCGAAATGCACCTGAGCATCGGATAGTTAAATTTATGCACGTGTTTTATAGTTAAATCAACGAAGAAAGTTCGTTGAGTTATCTATAACTCCACGGACTATTTATTTTCTAATATGCCACTGTAGCGGTTGCAGAAACAGGACAATTGGAAGAAAAACCATGACTGCACGTATCGCGTAGGGAGAAGAAAGCAATGTCGTTGATATGAATGAAGGAAATCCAACTGACCATTCAAGCAGAAGTAGTTACTACTAAAGAAATATAAAAGAAAAGAAGAAAAAGAAGAAAGGGTGTTGTTTAGAATGAAAAAGTGCATATTATTAACGGTTAAATGATGGTTAATTACATAATTTTTAGCTTATCATATAAGAATTAAGCCATTATGTTATAATTGCACTATTATATGCTTTAATTGAAGAATTTACTTAATTTGGGGGAATTAATGTTAATTTAGTATATTTATGAACTATCGTTAAGTTGCAGGCTGTGAAATTCTTAAGTATCTGAATTTTCTGATATTTTGGACAGTTATGTTTAGTATACCGAACAAATTTGGACAGTTATGTTTAACAGACCGAATATGTATCGGATAGTTATGTTTAAATTACCGAATAGTTATGTTTTGAGAGAATATTTTATTATTTCCTGAAGTACACATGTCGAAACCATAATGAATGACTTAAGTGAACTTTCGGTGAGTTATCTATAACTATCCGAAATTGCAGCTGGGCATCAGATAGTTATCCCTGTAACTCTCCGAAATCTCTTTTTATTTTATAAAATAATTGAGGACACGTGTCATGTTCTGGGAAATTGACTTAAGTGGATTTTCGGTGAGTTAGTTGTAACTATCCGAAATGCATCGGAGCATCGGATAGTTAGACCTGTAACTCTCCGAAATGTTATTTTATGATTAAACTGCTGTTGACATGTGTTGAGATCTAGTAGATTTACTTAAGTTATATTTTGGTGAGTTAGCTGTAACTATCCTAAATACACCTGAGCATCGGATAGTTGTTTATGCACGTGTTTTATAGTTAAATCAACGAAGAAAGTCCATTGAGTTATCTGTAACTCCACGGACTATATATATATTTTCTAATATGCCACTGTAGCGGTTGCAGGAATAGATAGTTGGAAGAGAAAAACCACGTTTGCACGTATCGCGCAGGGAGAAGACAACATCGCCGTGGATATGAATGAAGGAAATCCAACCGACCATTCAAGCAAAAGCAGTTACTACTGAAGAAATATAAAAGAAAAGAAAAAATAAGAAGAAGGGTGTGATCGATGGGTAGACAGTGTGTGTAGAGGAGGATCGACGTCGCAATTCTTTGAACTACCACACCAACCATCATCATCACCACCATAATCACCAACCATCGGAAGTCTGTGAGGATACTTGCCTGATGTTAGGTTGATTCCGAGCCAAACACAGTGCTTGACAACCACTATGAGGAGTGATCGCGTCGTGGGAAGGGAAGCCATTTTCACCAAGTGCCGACTCATATTTCAGGAGATCGTAAAGCTTTTAGCCTTAGCTTCGGGTTGATGCCTGTATGCTGAAGAAGAGATCATCTTGTAATTTTGGACTCGCGATTCTATAGGGAGAGGAGACAGAATTATAAGTGGTTTAATTTTCAATGGTGTAATCGCGTTGCAAGTAGTGTCGAAAGTATTTACTGTCAAGTGAGATTACTTTACATTTCACCTATCGCCCATTTCCATGTTCATATTAAAACAAAAATACCAAAAACAATTTATCTATGTTTGTATGTTGTATTTGAGTGTTGTATTGTTTGTGTTGTATCGTGATTAATGTTATCTTTGTTAGTGTTGTGATTGTTTTATGTTTATTTTAGTTTTACAGTTTACTGAAATTGGTTCGTTCAAAAGACTTAAAGATTTTAATGGTTACCGTTTGAATTATCTAAATGTTAGTATTACTTAATGATAAATCCAATGTTAACTAACATTAAAGAGCTTAATTGATGTTATTTACAATCTGTGGAATCGCCCAATGGTTGGTCGAATTCCTTTGTAAATAGCAGTATTAAAAAGAAAAGTCAGGCTCGTGGAGTTAACTTAAGTCCACAAGGTTAGTCCGTTGAGTTAGCCATAACTCAACGAACTTAGTCCATTGAGTTAACTATGAGTCAACGGAGAGCTTATTGAATATATAAATTTGATTTTTAACAAGCAAACAGTTCTCAAGTTCGTCAGCAATTCCCTCTGGGATCGACCTGTACTTGCACACTGATACAATAGACACTATGCACTTGTAGTTAAAGTACAAATTGGAATTAATATCTAAATTGTATTAAAGGTTATTTGTTTACTTCTAAAAGAGAGAATTGGCATAAAGATAAATTAACTAAGTAAAAATAGAAGTAACAAATACAAGTTTTTCTAGTGTAGTGTTGGGAAAAACCAAACAGGTGTGATCGATGGGCGGACAGTGTGTGCAAAGGAGGATCAGCGTCGTAATTCTCTGAAGTACCACACCAACCATCATCACCACCACCACAATCACCAATCATCAGAGGTTTGTGAGAATACTTTCTTGATGTTGGGTCGATTCCGAGCCAAACACAGTGCCTGACAACCATTGTGAGGAGTTATTGCGTCACGGGAAGGGAAGCAATTTTCACCAAGCGTCGACTCATATTTCAGGAGATCGTAAAGCTTTTAGCCTTGACTTCGGGTTGATGCCTGTATGCTGAAGAGGAGATCATCTTGCAATTTTGGACTTGCGATTCTATAGGGGAGGAGACAAAATTGTAAGTGGTTTAATTTTCAATGGTGTAATCGTGTTGCAAGTAGTGTCGGAAGTATTTACTATCAAGTGAGATTACTTTACATTTCACCTTTCGCCCATTTTCATGTTCATATTAAAACAAAAATACCAAAAACAATTTATCTATGTTTGTATGTTGTATTTGAGTGCTGTATTGTTTGTGTTGTATCATGATTAATGTTATCTTTGTCAATGTTGTGATTGTTTTTTGTTGTTTTAGTTTTACAGTTTATTGAAATTGGTTCGTTCAAAAGACTTAAAGATTTTAATGGTTACTATTTGAATTATCTGAATGTTAGTATTGCTTAATGATAAATCCAATGTTAACTAACATTAAAGAGCCTAATTGATGTTATTTACAATCTGTGGAATTACCCAATGGTTGGCCGAATTCCTTTGTAAATAGCAGTATTAAAAAAAAAGGACAAACTTATGGAGTTAACTTATGTCCACGAGGTTAGTCCGTTGAGTTAGCTATAACTCAACGAACTTTGTCTGTTGAGTTAACTGTAATTCAACGGAGAGCTTATTGAATATATAAATTTGATTATTAACAAATGAACAGTTCTCAAGTTCTTCAGCAATTCCCTTTGGGATCGACCTATACTTGCACACTGATACAATAGACACTATGCACTTGAAGTTAAAGTACAAATTGGAATTAATATCTAAATTGTATTAAAGGTTGTTTGTTTACTTCTAAAAGAAAGAATAAGCATAAACATAAATTAACTAAGTAAAAACAGAAGTAACAAATCCAAGTTTTTCTAGTGTAGTGCTGGGAAAACACAAACAAGTAGCTAAGAAATTGTGAGTGTTGTTTTGTTTTAATAGCAAGAGGGGTGTTGTGTGTTTTCTTTTATAATTGAGAATATGGCATATGCTTATGCTCAAAGATTTCTGAAACCTATAGTTAGCATATGTGAATTCTGTAATTCTGAAGGTCACGACATTTCTAATTGTTTGAAATTGAGACGTCTGTAGATTGTTAGATCACATGAACAACAAATGAATTATCTTCAATATAATAGAGCCGAGAATGAGAATCCTATGGTTTACCGAACTGATGGTCAGTATAGAATGTGTAATATGTTGAGAGACACCAAAGTTTGGGATGGGTATGATAGACTGGAGTGTAGTATAGAGCAAAACATGGACAAATTAGAACACTTTATGTGTCAGCAACAAGAAGTCAACCAATTAAACTATAAGGAAGCATATTCAGAACCTAAAATTGATATCATTTATAAAACTAAAAAAACCTTAATGAAAATTGATCAAAAATTGAATGCAATGAGATTAGATGATCTAGAAAGAAAACTAAAAGCATTGGATGAATATACAATGAAATTACAAGTTATGCAACAGGACAACACAAATGAAAATTATAATGTTATAGATTTGCATAATTTGCAAGATATACAGACAAAAGAGAATATCAATGCAATAGAATTTAAAGAATGTACTTTAAAACTAAAAACAATTGAAGATCATAATCACAAAAATAATATACAAGAACATCATGAGAGTAACGAAAATCTGGAAGATGTATGTATAACACTAAGATTTGAAAATAATATACCACCAAGAATTCAAAAAGAAAGTAATAGAAAGATGGGTAAGAACACAAATCAAAATGATAATGAAAATATAATATCTGAAAATATAGAAATCAATGACAAAAGGTCTGAATCAAAAAATGAGAGGAGAGGAACTTACGAGAGTAAAACTTAGAAGTTGCTAAGTATTAACTCAACGAAGTTAGTTCGTGGAGTTAGTATTCAAGCTTTAATTTTGCCCATTTTTAATGAATTTTATAAGTAATTTTGCATGATATTATATATCTATGATGGATAAATGATATTAATTATGGGTAATATAAGTCTTGAAATATAGTGCAATATAGAAATTTAATTAACAAGTGCATCCCCCATTGGATATAATTTTACATGAAACACATTGATTTATTTTGCATGTCCTATGTTGGCTAACGTCTCTTGGAGTTCAACTTCCATTAATTGTAGGTAACATATATATGGGAGGAGCTTAATGCAAAAGACCAAAGAAGATGTAAAGAATCAAAAGTTGGTGGACTAAACTTTAAAGAAGAGGACATGCCAACACCTTATTGACCCTCCTAGATCTATGACATCTTATTGGCTTGGTGATAAAACCAAGGTGCCATATCAAAGAGAGAGAAGACAAAACAACATAAATACAAGGGGAGAGGAATTTCGGCCAACACCTTGGTGCTTCCAACGAGAGAAAGAAAGAAGAGAAGAAAGCTTGGAGGTGAGGCTTATGCTTGCAAGGAGACCATCCATTGATGCTATTCACCATTCCAAGGGCTAAGGAGAAGACGTCCAAGCTTGGAGGTGGATTTGTTGCCAAGTTCCATTGAATTCAAAGCTCTAGAGAAGAAGATAAGAAGCTCCTAAGGTAGTGACAACTCTTAGAGTTTATTATTTTCTTGTATAGAAGGAAGAATTGATGAGAAATGGTGGTGAACATCTCAATTATATGTCTTCTTAGCTAGATAGAGTTCAATGAATGTATATGAATGTTTAATTCTTCTTTTCAACTTCTAATTTGCATCCTCTATTCACATGTATTGTTGGGGCTGTTGGTGAGGCTTTCACCCGAGTGAATGACACTCATCAATGGTGGCTTGGCGCATTTGAGAAGAAGGTGTGAATTGAAAGAAGAAGAAAATAAGTGTTGATGTTCATTTGAATGAAGAACCTATCACTTATATCTAGTTGTTAATTTTAATTTCAGTAGTTAATTGATTTTGTTATATCTTATATAGATCACATTTTGTCCTAATCAATCTCCAAAAACAATTTCTAATGCAAGTAGTATAGTATAGTTTAGCTAGAGTAGCAAATAGCATAGTTGCATGCATTTAGTATAAATTAGAATAGAGTAGTATAGTCTATTGAACCTTGTTGTTTTATTTTTCTTTCCTTAATATTGATGCATTGATATCACTTCTGAAATCACGTGGAACTTGTGTGCATGTTATAATTGAATGAGTTGATAGATTTACAAGTAAAGAAATTGATTCACATCACCATTTTCCACTACAAATTGCCTTGAAATTGCATGATTTGTGAGCTTGTGTTAACTTTGATTATTCTACATTCACATGTCATTAATTTACTGAAGTATACCTAAGAGCTTGAAGAACAAGTTGAGTAATAGTTGATTAAGTCATAAACACAATCCTTGTGGAAGAATGATCTGTATTTGCCATGTACACCAAAAGAACTGTGCACTTGCAGTAAAGCTTGAGCTAAAAATATAGCTCAACAAGTTTTTGGCGCCGCTGCTGGGGATTGGCAATTTGGCTTAGTTTATTTTTACCATATTTGAAGTTCTTAGTTGGTTGTCTGACAAATTTTGATAAACATATCTTTTTTGTGCTTAGTTGTGAATTTTATTGCTTAAATTTCTTGCAAGTATGTCAAATTTTCATCATGATGATCCTTTTAAGTTTATAAATGATTTTTTATCTGAAAGTGCTTGTTCTTATTGCCATGTAAAAGGCCATGATGAAAGCATATGTACCAGCAAGTTATTTAATATAAAAATTCAACCAGTAGAAGAAACAACTCATGTTAGTGATGAATATGATGTCTTGCATGATGCTAGTGAATTTTCTTATGATTTTGATATGCATAAATCTCATATTGATGAAAGAAATGATGTTTGTGATTGCTCTCATGTTAGTAGTTGTTCTATAGAAGAGTCCATGAGGAATATAGAGAGAATCATAGAGTTAGGAGATAGCTATTATGTTGCCACTAAGCTCCTACAACAAAAAGAAGGTGTAATTGTCATAGATGATGAAGAAGACTCTAACGTAGATGAAAACGTGAATTTAATCTTAAGATCTGGAAAAACCATAGAAAGAAACATATTAGAACATGAAAGTGAAGAAAAACAAAGTGAAGAAAACGTAGATGAAAAGGAAGAAAATATGTTGACAAGAGATGAACATAAAGATGTAGAAGTAGAACATGAAGGAGTTGAACTTGAAAAATGTCTAATGGATGAAAATAATGAAGAATTAATTGAAGAAAACCCTGTTATAGACTTAGAAATGGATAAAAAGAAAGAAGAAACATCTGAAAATATGAACAACAAACCACCATTTCCTAGTCAGCTTGACAACAACAAAGAAAATGAGGAAAATGAAGCTATAAGAACCATATTTAAGAAAATCAATGTTAATATGCCTATGTTAGAATTAATTAGAAAAATTCCAGCATATGGGAGGATGCTTAAAAACCTTTGTACCAAGCATAGGAAGCCAAGAAAAAAATTAAGTAAGCAAGTTTATTTAACCGAGTTAAGTAGTTCAATGTTGCTTGATAGTTTAGCTAAAAAATTCAATGATCCTGGTGTTCCTCTAATAACTTGCTTAATAGGGAATGTTTTAATTGAAAAAGCATTATTAGATCTTGGTGTAGGAGTTAACGTGATGCCAAAACACTTATATGAACAATTGGAAATCACAGGAATTAAGAAAACTAGAACACTAATTAAACTAGCTGATAGATCATATAGGAGTCCCATGGGTATTGTAGAAGATGTCTTAATTCAAATTGAAGATTTTATATACCCAGCCGACTTTATCATTTTAGAAACCAATGCACCAACTTGTGAACCAAATGAATCTACATTGATCCTAGGGAGACCATTCTTAGCAACTATTAATGCCCACATTAATTGCAGAAATGGTAAAATGTCAATCTCCTTTAACAATAAGATGATATCATTGAACATTTTTAAAAGAGATAGGACTATAAACCATCAAGTAGATGACAACATTAGTGTAAGCATTTCTGAATTATTTGAAGAAGTTGAAAATACTAGAGGAAGAACTTAGTGCTGAAATTTGCTTTCTAGACGTTGAAGATAATCTAGAACACAAGGCATCGTTACAAGAGAATAGTGGTGAGCATGAAATGAATAATGACTTGATTTTAGAAGTTAAGGAAAGGAATAAATTAAAAGCACTCCCACAAAATCTGAAATATGCATTTATAGATAAGCAAAATGAATATCCTATTATAATTGGAGCAAACTTAACCCCAAACCAAGAAGAAAAATTAATGAAGATATTAAGTAAAAACAAGAGAGCTCTTGGTTGGCAATTGAGTGATATTGTAGGAGTTAGTCCCACTATAGTTCAACATAGAATTATCCTAGAAGATGAGAACTATGCCTTTAGAGAACCTCAACGTAGATTAAATCCCCAAATGAGTGAGGTGGTAAAGAAGGAGATAGTTAAATGGCTTGACAATGGCATTATATACCCTATTAGTGATAGTAGGTGGGTAAGCCCTGTGCATGTAGTACCTAAGAAATCGAGCTTTACAGTAGTTGAAAATCAAGATCATGAGTTAGTGCCTACTAGAATAAAAACTAGTTGGAGGGTATGTATTGATTATCGTAAATTGAATTCTGCAACTCGTAAAGATCATTTCCCATTGCCATTTGTTGATCAGATGCTAGAAAGGTTATCTGGACATGAATTTTATTGTTTTCTTGATGGATACTCTGGGTACAATCAAATACCCATAATCTCTGAGGATCAAGAAAAGACTACTTTTACTTGTCCAAGCGGAAACTATGCTTTTAGGCGTATGCCTTTCGGTTTATGTAATGCGCCTGCAACATTTCAAAGATGCATGGCAGGAATTTTTTATGATATGAATGAAAAAATTTTAGAAATTTTCATGGATGACTTATCTGTTTTTGGCAAAAATTTTGATATTTGTTTACATCATTTAGATATGATTTTGCAAAGATGTGTTGAAAAGAATTTTATTTTAAATTGGGAAAAGTGCCATTTCATGGTGAATGAAGGCATAGTTCTTGGGCATGTGATATCTAATAGAGGGATTGAGGTGGATAAGGCAAAAATTGACGTTATATCTCATTTGCAGCCACCTAAATCTGTTAAGGAGGTTAGAAGCTTTTTAGGACATGCTGGTTTTTATCATAGATTTATTCATGATTTTAGCAAGATAGCAAGACCTATAACTAATTTACTTGCAAAAGATTCTGAGTTTGTTTTTGGTAAACATTGTCTTGCTGCCTTTAATCAACTTAAGCATGCATTAATATCTCCTCCTATAATTCATGCCCCAATATGGGATTATCCTTTTGAAATTATGTGTGATGCCTCCAATTATGCAGTAGGTGCAGTACTTGGGCAAATAATTGATAAGAAACATCATGTCATATGCTATGCTAGTAAAACTTTGAATGAAGCTCAAGTAAATTATACTACCACAGAAAAAGAATTTCTTGCTGTTGTTTTTGCTCTAGATAAATTTAGACCATATTTAGTTTGCAATCAAGTTATTGTGCATACTGATCATGCAGCTATTAAACATTTGATGAGTAAAAAAGATGCAAAACCAAGATTAATTCGTTGGGTTTTATTGTTGCAAGAATTCAACATAGAAATTAAAGATAAGGTTGGAAAAGAAAATTTAGTTGCTGATCACCTCTCTAGATTAGAAAATATTCTAGCATGCAATAATGTGATTAATGAAAAATTTCCTGATGAGAGTTTATTTCTAGTTGGTAAGTTACCTTGGTTTGCAGACATTGCTAACTATCTTGCTATAGGGTTAATACCAATTGATTTATCTAAACCAGATAAGAAAAGATTGAGGTACATGGCTAAACATTATGTTTGGATGGAACCTTATTTGTATAAAATGGGTTCTGATCAAATTTTAAGAAGATGTCTTCCTGAAGATGAAATTGATAATGTCTTAAATTTTTGTCCTAATCATGTTTGTGGAGGTCATCTTAGCCATAGAAAAACTTCTTTGAAAATTCTTGAATGTGGATTTTATTGGCCTTCTCTAATTAAAGACTCTAAAGATCATTGTAGACATTGTGATAGATGCCAAAGAATGGGAAAAATTTCCAAACGAAATATGATGCCTTTGAATCCTATCATTGAAGTTGAAATTTTTGATGTTTGGGGCATTGATTTCATGGGACCATTTCCCATTTCTTTTGGTTATTCTTATATTTTGTTGGCTGTTGATTATGTTTCTAAATGGATTGAAGCTATCTCAACTAAGAGAAATGATGCTAAAGTTGTTGTTGATTTTCTTAGATCTAATATTTTTGCTAGATTTGGTATTCCAAGAGCTATAATTAGTGATAATGGACCTCACTTTTGCAACAGAGTATTTCAAATGGCTTTGAGGAAGTATGGGGTTACTCACAAGTTAGCAACACCATATCATCCTCAAACAAGTGGGCAAGTTGAGGTATCCAATAGACAAATCAAGCACATGCTCGAAAAAGTAATCAAACCAAGTAAGAAGGATTGGGCAGAAAAGCTTAATGATGCACTTTGGGGTTATAGGACTGCCCATAAAACTATGTTGGGAATGCCACCATTTAGAGTAGTTTATGGGAAAGCATGTCATTTACCTATAGAAATAGAACATAAAGCAGAATGGGCTATTAGAACATTTAACATGTGTGTTGATGATGCAGGAAAAGCAAGAAAATATCAACTCAATGAGGTGGAAGAAATAAGAAGAGAGGCTTATGAAAATGCAAAGATTGCAAAAGAACGAGCAAAAGCATTCCATGAGAAGAAAATTTTGAGAAAGGACTTTCATGAGGGACAAGAAGTTTTATTATATAACTCTAGGGGTGTGTTAGTGCATGACGAAAAATTCTGACGGAAAGGAAAAAGAAAATTCTGACGGAAAGGAAATGAAAAATTTGTAACGGAAAGGAAATGGAAAATTCTGAGAGGGGTTTAGTGCAGGACGGAAAATTCTGATGGAAATTCTGACAAAAGTTTATTACAACTAATATTCAAAAAATACAAATACATCTTAATTGAAATATTACAATACGAAATAATATCATCTAGTTCTTCCATCCCACATTGCCATCATCATATCTTCTTGCATCTTATCTGCTATTTCTTTTCTTTGTTCTTGAGTCATTCGAACCTAGGCATTGCTTTCTATATGTATCTCTCTAATTGGTTGTATGTCATTAATAATATTTAACTCTTCCAACTCATCTAGCAGGTCCTCAAGTAAATATTCCTTATCAGTCTTACGAATTCCGTTAGGCACGAGAGAGGGAGAAAAATTTTCTGAATGGAGGCGATTGGAAATTTTCTAACGGTAAAGGAAATTTTTGGATTCTATACAACGGTAAAATCCGAATTTCCTTTCCGTCAAGTGTAATGCACACTAACAGCATTCTGACGGAATTCAATAATTTTCCTTTCCGTCAGCTGAATTCCGTCAGGCACTAACCCCCCCTAGATTACATTTGTTCCTTGGAAAATTTAAGACTAGATGGACAGGACCATTCATCATTAAACATATATATAATCATGGAGCTATAGCTATAGAAAATTGTAAGACAGGATTTAAAACTGTAGTGAATGGTCAAAGACTTAAAGAATATTATCTTGGAAAAACCTACAATCATGGAGAGAGTGCTTTGTTGTTGGAACCCAATTATAATTAGTTTTTATATGTATTTAGTTGTAGATGTAGTTTTTCTTTTCTTAATTTTTAGTAATTTTTCATTATATGTATTATTGTGTTAGTAGTTAACAATAAAATTGATTATTTCAAGTTCACGTCTAAATTTTATATGCATGATTTTCAAACACTTGAAGGGTGTAGAATGGGTTGAAAGACTTTATCATTATATCATGTGTTTGCTTGACAAATTGATGTTCAACCATAATTAGAGTTAAATACAATTTACCACTTGAAGAGCAGTGCACAACAGGTATGCGCTAACATTTTTTTATACTTATTCTTATTGTTGAAACAATCCTTTCTACATTGAGGACAATGCAGGAACTAAGTGCGGGGGGGAGGAGAAAGTAAAAAAATGTTTTAGGATGCATACTACAGCAATGAAATTGAAAATTTTCCAAATGTAAGTTTCTTTCACAAGCAGGTTGGTGGTAAGTTTGAAAATTCGTTCTATATGTTGCATGCCACCATGTTTTATGTGTATCCATGATAAGAACTTGCATGTCAATTTTTTTTAGAAAATAGCTTTGTTAGTTTAATTTTGATTTTGAATTATTGCCTCTTAGCCTTACTAGCATGCTACTCAATCTCCATTGTATGCTCTTAAGGTTAAGATCATTAATTCTTTATTAGTTTTAGCTTTGTTTTCATTTGAACTTAATTTCTTTTTGTGGCATGTTGAATTTTCCTCAGTAATGTTCTTTCCTTATGATGTCTTACACTTAGAGCTGAGCTTATCTTTAAGGTGAGGATAGGAATATGCATTTGAGATGCCAACCATAGTTTATTACTTATAACATATACACATTCTTGCACTAGACTCTTAATCATGTGGTATCTAGAGGACTCTTCTTATGACATGAATCTTGAGGAGTGGCTTAGGAAATCTTTCCAATAGGTTGTCCCATGAGAAGTGTAGATATATGAATTTGGGAATAAGGTTTGATACCCATTCTCATAAGGTTGCTGGGGACGGAGGCTAAGTAACCTCTTAGTCTTCACGTGTAAAACCTTTATGGGAGGTATCCTAAGGGTAGTGGTAGGATGTAAGAAAAGAGAGGTTTCAAAAAAAAAAGAAAAAAAAGAAGAAGAAGAAGAAGAAGAAGAAGTTGTTCTATAGAATGAATAAAGAAAATACTTTTATAGAATAAAAAAAAAAAAACTCAATTAAAAATAAAGGGGCAATGTACTAGAGGATAGAAGCCTAAAGAAACCTTCATGTATTCTTGGATTAAGTGAGATGAACCTAGATGCTATTGATTATGGGTCTAAGCACTTTGCACTTAATAGTATCTTTAAAAACTTATTTTCCTTTGGTTGGCATTAGATGTCTATTCTATATTCCTCACCATTACAGGAACTCAGCTTGTGAGTGGAGATTATCTATAAGTATTGTAGCATTACTTGGTAAGAATTTAATTTGCCTTAATTTTCTTTATTGTGTTTGTTTGTTTAAAAGGGGTTCCTTAATCTTTTCTTCTTAAATTTTGCTAGAGGACTAGCAAAGTTTAAGTGTGGGGGGGTGTTCAAGCTTTAATTTTGCCCATTTTTAACGAATTTTATAAGTAACTTTGCATGATATTATATATCTATGATGGATAAATGATATTAATTATGGGTAATATAAGTCTTGAAATATAGTGCAATATAGAAATTTAATTAACAAGTGCATCCCCCATTGGATATAATTTTACATGAAACACATTGATTTATTTTGCATGTCCTATGTTGGCTAACGTCTCTTGGAGTTCAACTTCCATTAATTGTAGGTAACATATATATGGGAGGAGCTTAATGCAAAAGACCAAAGAAGATGTAAATAATCAAAAGTTGATGGACTAAACTTTAAAGAAGAGGACATGCCAACACCTTATTGACCCTCCTAGATCTATGGCATCTTATTGGCTTGGTGATAAAACCAAGGTGCCACATCAAAGAGAGAGAAGACAAAACAACATAAATACAAGGGGAGAGGAATTTCGGCCAACACCTTGGTGCTTCCAATGAGAGAAAGAAAGAAGAGAAGAAAGCTTGGAGGTGAGGCTTATGCTTGCAAGGAGACCATCCATTGATGCTATTCACCATTCCAAGGGCCAAGGAGAAGACGTCCAAGCTTGGAGGTGGATTTGCTACCAAGTTCCATTGAATTCAAAGCTCTAGAGAAGAAGATAAGAAGCTCCTAAGGTAGTGACAACTCTTAGAGTTTATTATTTTCTTGTATAGAAGGAAGAATTGATGAGAAATGGTGGTGAACATCTCAATTATATGTCTTCTTAGCTAGATAGAGTTCAATGAATGTATATGAATGTTTAATTCTTCTTTTCAACTTCTAATTTGCATCCTCTATTCACATGTATTGTTGGGGCTGTTGGTGAGGCTTTCACACGAGTGAATGACACTCACCAATGGTGGCTTGGCGCATTTGAGAAGAAGGTGTGAATTGAAAGAAGAAGAAAATAAGTGTTGATGTTCATTTGAATGAAGAACCTATCACTTATATCTAGTTGTTAATTTTAATTTCAATAGTTAATTGATTTTGTTATATCTTATATAGATCACATTTTGTTCTAATCAATCTCCAAAAAGAATTTCTAATGCAAGTAGTATAGTATAGTTTAGCTAGATTAGCAAATAGCATAGTTGCATGCATTTAGTATAAATTAGAATAGAGTAGTATAGTCTATTGAACCTTGTTGTTTTATTTTTCTTTCCTTAATATTGATGCATTGATATCACTTCTGAAATCACGTGGAACTTGTGTGCATGTTATAATTGAATGAGTTGATAGATTTACAAGTAAAGAAATTGATTCACATCACCATTTTCCACTACAAATTGCCTTGAAATTGCATGATTTGTGAGCTTGTGTTAACTTTGATTATTCTACATTCACATGTCATTAATTTACTGAAGTATACCTAAGAGCTTGAAGAACAAGTTGAGTAATAGTTGATTAAGTCATAAACACAATCCTTGTGGAAGAATGACCTGTATTTGCCATGTACACCAAAAGAACTGTGCACTTGCAGTAAAGCTTGAGCTAAAAATATAGCTCAACAGTTAGCAACAGTAACCGACTGTATTCTGTTGAGTTATCTGTAACTCAACGAGGTTAGTTCGTGGATTAAGCAGAACGATTATTCTTTTAACCATGAACGAAACTTTGTCGGTTTAGCGGTTACCAAAATTTGAAATTAGTAGTGGAACACGTACCCATAAAAATAGGAACCACGATGCACATTGCAAGACACGTTCTTACAATGAGATTTATTCACTTTATGGATGTGCAGTATATATATAAAATAGAATGTTATTTATGAGTTACCAACACTTTTAAAAGAAAGGAGAATGCGTTGGAGGAACTGGAAGGAGAAGCAGCTGATTCAACTTCATCTGACAACAAATATTTATTGAATGGAAAGCTTTAGACTGGTATGTAATTAATCTTCTGCTATTTATTTATGAGCACATGGACCCGTCGTTCTCTAAGCACTAAGCGATTAGTAAGAACACCTACTCAGGAATTTTCATTGTAGAGGAGTACTGAAAAATTTTCTGAACTGAACTTTAACAAAATTCTATGGGGTGTAGCTAACATTTCTTTAAAAGAGAATGTAGAGATGGCTGCTCCAGTAGAAAAACCATTAGGAGAGATTCTGTATCCTGAATTAGTTGATGAACCTTCTTGTATTCGATTGCCAAACTTTGAGGGAGATAGGTTTGAACTGAAATCTAATTATATTATTCAATTGCCACATTTTCATGGATTAAAAAGAGAGGATGCCTATTATTTCCTTAGAGAATTTAACGAAGTTTGTCAAATGATGAAAATGTCAAACATGAGTATAGATGCTATTAAACTTAGATATATCTCTTTTTCTTTAAAAGACACTGATTTATTAATATCTGTTAAGTGTTATTTTGTTTTATATTTTGCTTTTATCTGTGAATGAAAAGTTTTTCAGAATCAAAAATTGGAATATGCAGAAGGAGATACAAACGGAACAAGGTATGTAACCAATTACTTATCTTGAATTTTAAATCAAACAAAACTGTATTCATGCCTACTACAATTACTATACTTATTGTCAAATCTTATACATTGAGGACAATGCAAAATGTAGGTATGGGGGGGAGGTAATTAAAGTAACAGCCATGTAAGTTTGTTAACTAAAGGAATTAAAATGGTACTACAAAGTTTTGTGGAAAGTGAAAATTTTAATGAACTTGCTGTAACTATACGATAATTGAGATTGTAAAATTTATATAAGCTGTAACTGCTTGAATGTTATATTTAGAAGGCTATATAAGATGCTATAGAATTTACTATTTATGCAAATCTATATATAGTATCTTATGTTTTTTCTGAATTTAATGAGTTTAACAGTTTCACGATTTTAAAATGAAATCAGAATGCTTAATGAAAAATTAGTAAATTATTTGAAGTCCTGAAGGAGCTGAGATGTGAATTCTAGATTAAATGAAACACATATGATGAAAGATACATTTAATTTGACTGATTAAACTTGTAGAATGATTTATGTGTAAATCTTATTAAACTACAGAAAAAGTATGAGCTTATTGTTATGGATTCATATTTACAGTAAATGATAGAAGCAGGACTATATGAGATTGGTGTTTTACTACATCTGTATTAATGAAATACATACATATACAGTATGTGATTAATGTTTTGTTTTGTGTTTGTATTTTAGAAAAAATAAAAAATAAAAAATTGAGAGTTTATTGACTTGTTTGATCAGGAGCCTTTTGTACTTGAGCAGATAGGTATGTAAGGATTGTTGACCTTAAAAAAGACTCTTGAAATCTGACAACCTAAGATCCTAATAAGATCTGAGATTGTTGACTGAAAGCTCGTTACATGGGTACATTAGAAAGCTCTTGTATGATACAAGCTTGTCAAATTAACTTTTAAAGTACAGAAATATATATATATATATATATATATATACATATACTGTTCTGAAAAGATACAAGTGTTTTGTGAAATACAGATATCTTATGAATCGAGTATATTTTCTGTTATCTAGAATTGCTGTAATATGAATCTCGAATTGACTTTTGAAGTTGTTTAATGGAGATACAATTCTTTATTCTACTTGTCTTAATCATATTGAATTGGATTGTATTTTGATTCGTATGTTGTTGAAATTTCTTCTAGAAATCTTATTGGAAAATTCAAGATGGTAGATGATGAAAAGAAGAACAAACGATAATATAATTAACACCTATGTGATGATGATATACTTTATATGTAATTTGCATATATTCTAAGTATATTTGCAGGTTGATTACTGAAACATACATAATATATTTTTATGCTAAATAGAAGAAAAACAAAGGGGAAGAATTAATTCTAGCACTTTTAGAAAGATCAATTAATTAGATCTTAGTTTGCTAAGGGACTAGCAAAATTTAGGTATGAGGGAAGTGTTTACAATGAAAAAGTGCATATTATTAACGGTTAAATGATGGTTAATTGCATAATATTTAGCTTATCATTTGAGAATTAAGCCATTATGTTATAATTGCACTGTTATATGCTTTAATTGAAGAATTTGCTTAAATTGGGTGAATTAATGTTAATTTAGTACATTTCTGAACTGTCGGTAAGTTGCAAGCTGTGAAATTCTTAAGTGTCCGAATTTTCTGATAATTCAAATAGTTATGTTTAACATACCGAACATCATTCGGATAGTTATGTTTAACAGACCAAACATGTATCGGATAGTTATGTTTAAATTGCCGAACAGTAATGTTTTGAAAGAATATTTTATTATTTCCTGAAGTACACGTGTCGAAACCATAATGCATGACTTAAGTGAACTTTCGGTGAGTTATCTATAATTATCTGAAATTGCAGCTGGGCATCGGACAGTTATATGTATAACTCTCCAAAATTTCTTTTTATTTATAAAATAGCTGAGGACACATGTCATGTTCTAGGAAATTGACTTAAGTGGATTTTCGGTGAGTTATCTCTAACTATCCAAAATGCATCTAGGCATCGGATAGTTAGACTTGTAACTCTCCAAAATGTTATTTTATGATTAAACTACTGTTGACACGTGTCGAGATCTAGTAGATTTACTTAAGTTATATATCGGTGAGTTATTTGTAACTATCCGAAATGCATCTGAGCATCGGATAGTTAAGTTTATAAGTATCTGAAATACACCTAAGCATTGTATAGTTAAATTTATGCATGTGTTTTATAGTTAAATCAACAAAGAAAGTCTGTTGAGTTATTTGTAACTCCACGGACTATTTATTTTCTAATATGCCACTATAGCGGTTGCAGAAACAGGACAGTTGGAAGAAAAACCGTGATTGCACGTATCGCGCAAGGAGAAGAAAGCAATGTCGTTGATATGAATGAAGGAAATCCAACCGACCATTCAAGTAGAAGCAGTTACTACTGAAGAAATATAAAAGAAAAGAAGAAAAAGAAGAAAGGGCGTGATCGATGGGCGGACAATGTGTGTAGAGGAGGATCAGCGTCGCAACTCACTGAAGTACCACACCAACCATCATCACCACCACCACAATCACCAACAATCGGAGGTCTATGAGAATACTTTCTTGATGTCGGGTCGATTCCGAGCCAAACACAGTGCCTGACAACCATTGTGAGGAGTGATCGCGTCGCAGGAAGGGAAGCCATTTTCACCAAGCACTGACTTATATTTCAGGAGATCGTAAAGCTTGTAGCCTTGGCTTTGGGTTGATGCCTGTATGCTGAAGAGGAGATCATCTTGCAATTCTGGACTCGTGATTCTATAGGGAGAGGAGATAGAATTGTAAGTGGTTTAATTTTCAGTGGTGTAATCGCATTGCAAGTAGTGTTGGAAGTATTTACTGTCAAGTGAGATTACTTTACATTTCACCTTTCGCCCATTTCCATGTTCATATTAAAAAAAAAATACCAAAAACAATTTATCTATGTTTGTATGTTGTGTTTGAGTGTTGTATTGTTTGT
The DNA here is from genome assembly GCA_036874045.1 of Cymodocea nodosa. Taxonomy (NCBI): domain Eukaryota; kingdom Viridiplantae; phylum Streptophyta; class Magnoliopsida; order Alismatales; family Cymodoceaceae; genus Cymodocea; species Cymodocea nodosa. Next base: position 3,370,014 of record CM072345.1, read on the forward strand.
ATTGTATCATGATTAATGTTATCTTTGTCAATGTTGTGATTGCTTTATGTTATTTTAGTTTTATAGTTTACTGAAATTGGTTCGTTCAAAAGACTTAAAGATTTTAATGGTTACTGTTTGAATTATCTGAATGTTAGTATTGCTTAATGATAAATCCAATGTTAACTAACATTAAAGAGCTTAATTGATGTTATTTACAATATGTGGAATCACCCAATGGTTGGCCGAATTCCTCTATAAATAGCAATATTAAAAAGAAAAGACAGGCTTGTGGAGTTAACTTAAGTCCACAAGGTTAGTCCATTGAGTTAGCTATAACTCAACGAACTTTGTCCGTTGAGTTAACTGTAATTCAACGGAGAGCTTATTGAATATATAAATTTGATTATTAACAAATGAACAGTTCTCAAGTTCTTCAACAATTCCCTGTGGGATCGACCTGTACTTGCACACTGATACAATAGACACTGTGCACTTGCAGTTAAAGTACAAATTGGAATTAATATCTAAATTGTATTAAAGGTTATTTGCTTACTTCTAAAAGAAAGAATAAGCATAAAGATAAATTAATTAAGTAAAAATAGAAGTAACAAATCCAAGTTTTTCTAGTGTAGTGTTGGGAAAACACAAACAATTAGCTAAGAAAGCTGTGAGTGTTGTTTTGTTTTAATAGTAAGAGGGGTGTTGTGTGTTTTCTTCTATAATTGAGAATATGGCATATGCTTAAAGAATTCTGAAACCTGTAGTTAGCATATGTGAATTCTGTAATTCTAGAGGTCACGACATTTTTGATTGTTTGAAACTAAAACGTTTGCAGATGGTTAGATTACATGAACAACAAATGAATTATCTTCAATATAATAGAGCCGAGAATGACAATCCTATGGTTTACCCAACTGATGGTTAGTATAGAATGTGTAATACGTTGAGAGACACGAAAGTTTGGGATAGGTATGAGAGACTGGAGTGTAGTATAGCGCAAAACATGGACAAATTAGAATACTTTATGTGTTAGCAACAAGAAGTCAACCAATTAAACTATAAGAAAGCATATTCAGAACCTAAAATTAATATCATTTATGAAACTAAAAAAACCATAATGAAAATTGATCAAAAATTGAATGCAATGAGATTAGATGATCTAGAAAGAAAACTAAAAGCATTGGATGAATATACAATGAAATTACAAGTTATGCAACAGGACAACACAAATGAAAATTATAATGTTATAGATTTGCATAATTTGCAAGATATATAGACAAAAGAGAATACCAATGCAATAGAATTTAAAGAATGTACTTTAAAACTAAAAACAATTGAAGATCATAATCACGAAAATAATATACAAGAACATCATGAGAGTAATGAAAATCTGAAAGATATATGTATAACACTAAGATCTGGAAATAATATACCACCAAGAATTCAAAAAGAAAGTAATAGAAAGATGGGTAAGAACACAAATCAAAATGATAATGAAAATATAATATCTGAAAATATAGAAATCAATGACAAAAAGACTAAGAATGATCAAACAAATCAAATGAATGAAAAAGAATCTTTTAAATCACAATCATTAGCACCCTATCTTGAAAGATTACAACAAACATTTCTTGAAAAATAAGAAAAAATTAGAGAAATTTTTGAAAAAGTATAAGTTAATATTCCTTTGTTAGACTTATTGTAGACAATGCACCCTTGTGCTAAATTTCTTAAGGATTGGTGTACTAAGAAAAGAGAGCGAAAAGTTTTAAGGAAAATCTTTTTAGTTGAGCAAAGTAGTTCCTTATTTTTGCTACAAATTCTTAAAAAGTTATCTGATCCTGGAATCCAGTTATATCATGCACCATAGAAAATACCATTCTAGAAAGAACCTTAATAGACATAGGTGTTGGTATAAATGTTATGCCAAGTGATATATTTGTATCCTTAGAATTAGAAGGCTTAACTCCTACTAGTACAGTTATTCAATTAGCTGATAGAAGTATAAGATACGCTAGAGGAAAAATAGAGGATGTCTTAATTAAAATTAAAAACTTTATATATCCTATTGATATTGTAATTTTGGATTCCTAACAAATTAAGCATAAAAATAATGATTCATCTTTAATTTTGGGAAGATCATTTTTAGGAACATTAAGGGTGGTTATAAATTGTACAAGTGGAATAATGAAGTTATCATATAGCAATGAGGATACTCAATTAAACATTTTCAAACTAGAAAAGTTCGAGGAGTTAGAAACGTCCTTACATACCATAGACTTTTTAGAGGATAAAGGAGATATGCTAGATGATGTGATTCAAGAAGAATTAAATAGGCAACTCAATTTTGAAACTTTAAAGGAAAGTGAAAGCATAAATATAGAAGGAGATCAAGAAGAAATTAATTTAGAAAATGAGGATGTTCAATTAGGAGTTCTTGCTTCTGATTGGCAACATTTAGAATTAAAACCTTTTCCTCCTGAATTAACCTATATATTTCTGGAAGAAAAAAGAACATGTCCAATCATTATTGCTTCAGATTTAAAAGAGGATCAAATAACTAAATTAAAAGATACAGTAAAAATGTATAAAGAAGCAATAGGATAGACTATGACTAATATAAAAGGGTTAAGTCCAACTTTATGTTGTCACCATATATATTTAGAGGAGAATGCTAAACCTGTTAGAATTCCTAAGAGGAGATTAAATCCAAACCTTAAAGAAGTAGTCAGGAAGGAAATAGTGAAATGGTTAGATAATGACATAATTTATCTGATTTTTGATAGCTCATGGGTTAATCCAATCCATGTAGTTCCCAAGAAATCAGGATTAACAGTAATTAGGAATGAAAGTCAAGACTTGATACCTACTAGAATTCAGTCAGGCTAGAGAGTGTGTATAGACTATAGAAAGCTGAATGTTGTAACTAGGAAAGATCATTTTCCCTTACCTTTTATAGATCAAATGCTAGAGAAATTAGCAAGGCAAGAATATTTTTGTTTCCTAGACGGGTATTTAGGATATAACCAAGTTCCAGAAGCATTAAAGGATCAAGAGAAAACAACTTTCATCTGTCCTAATGGAACTTATGCTTTTAAGAGAATGCCATTCGGATTATGCAATGCACCAACCACCTTTCAAAGGTGTATGCAGGGCATATTCACTAGAATGACTGAAGATTTTTTAGAAATATTTATGGATGATTTTATTGTTTATGGAACTTCATTTGAAGTGTGTTTAAACAATTTAGACCAAGTATTAAAATGCTGTGTGGAAAAAAATCTGGTTCTAAATTGGGAAAAATGTCACTTCATGGTTAATCAAGGAATCGTCTTGGGTCATGTTGTTTCAAAGAAGGGGTTGGAAGTAGATAAAGCTAAAATAGAAGTAATTTCTAATCTACTAGAATCTAAATCAGTAAAAGATATTACATCAATTCTAGGACATGTTGGATTTTATAGAAGATTTATTAAAGATTTTAGCAAAGTAGCTAGACCTTTAACTAATCTATTAAAATAGAAGCATTTTTCTAGCTTAAAACTAGCTTAATTTCAACTCCTATAATTAAAGCACCTGATTGGAGCCATCCATTTGAATTAATGTGCGATGCATCTGATTTTGCTGTAAGAGCAGTGTTGGGACAGAAGATAGAAAAATCTCCTAGAGTGATTCATTATGCAAGCAAAACCTTAAATGATGCTCAAGTTAATTACACAACTACTGAAAAAGAGCTGTTAGCTGTTGTGTTTGCCTTAGAGAAGTTTAGATCATATTTGATTGGAGCTAAAGTAATAGTATACACGGAGCATTCAACTTTAAAACATCTAATTGCAAAGAAAGAGACTAAACCTAGATTGATCTGATGGATATTATTATTACAAGAATTTGATCTAGAAATTAAAGATAAAAAAGGTTGTAAGAATGTAGTAGCAGATCATTTATCAAGATTATAAATAGAAAAATCAAATATTGAAATTAAGGATAATTTTCCTGATGAACAGTTAATGACCATCAACACAATGCCTTGGTATGTAGACATAGTTAATTACTTAGTTACTGGTTTAATACCTAAGGATTGGAATAGACAGGATAAGAAATTGTTTTTCTCAAGAGTAAAATATTACTATTGGGAAGACCCATATTTATTTAAGAAATGTCCTGATCTGGTTTTAAGGAGGTGTGTTCCAGAAACTGAATATCAAAGCATATTGTCTTTCTGTCATGACCAAGCGTGTGGAGGGCATTTTGGTTAGGTGAAAACTACTGCAAAAATTCTGCAATGTGGATTTTATTGGCCAACACTATTCAAAGATACTCATAAATATTGCTTAAGTTGTTTAAGATGTCAACAAATAGGAAGAATTTCAAAGAGAAATATGATGCCTCTTAGTCCTATTGTTGAGGTTGAAATCTTTGATGTATGGGGAATAGATTTTATGGGTCCATTTCCTATGTCTAATCAATTTAATTATATATTGTTGGGGGTGGATTATGTATCTAAATGGATAGAAGCTATTCCTACAAAAACTAATGACAACAAAGTGGTAACACATTTTATAAGAACCAATATAATTGCCAGATTTGGAATACCTAAAGTTATTATCAGTGATAGAGGAACTCATTTCTGTAATAGAAGTTTTGAAGCCTTAATGAAGAAATATGGAGTGAACCACGAAATTGCAACATCATATCATCCGCAAGCAAGTGGACAATTAGAAAGTGCCAACAAACAAATTAAGTTAATGTTGAGTATTTTTGTTTTGATGATGTGTGCTGAATGAAAATAATCATATTTGCTCAATTACTATTGCTTGTGAAAAGAAATTAAAATCATCAATTAATACAGAAAAAGCTTACTGATATAAATACTTGTCTTTATTGGATCTGAAGTTAGTAACTAGTCGTTTCGTTGCATTAATTTCTCTATTAGCTAAACGTTAAGTTAACGTGTGTTTTTATTGAAAAGCATGATATGTTTTAATGTTATATCTTCTGTATCATGAACAGTGCATGTTTAGACAACTCGTTAAGTTAGAGTTTTGTTTGTATAGAGGTCACATGAGAACTCGTTAAGTTAGAGGCTTAAAGGTTAAAATAGGTCACGTGATAACTCGTTAAGTTAGTGAGTAAAAGAAGAGACGAACTCGTTAAGTTAGTGTTATACACGTGGTGAAATTATAAGTTACGAATGTTGTATTGTATCACGTGAGGTGCACATGTTTAACTCGTTAAGTTAACATAACTAAACACGTTGAGTTGCTATATTGAACACTAAGGCAACACGTTAGGTTAGCGTTATAAACTTAAGTTGTTATTTTTTGCACGTGGTAAAATTCTTATTATAAAAACATTTGTGTATTACTAGTTCATTGAGATATCATAACACAACGGAAATGGTTCGTTGAGTTATCATAACACAACGAAGATGGTTCGTTGAGATAGCATAACACCACAGACTTGGTTCGTTGAGTTAGCTACAGTACTTGTCACGTGAAATGTCACATGAGGAACTCGTTAAGTTAGAAACGTTAAGTTATATATATACTTGTGTTACTCGTTTAGTTAACATTAAAGTAACGACTTCTTATTACACTAATGAAAAACTTTAAGATGAGAAAGTTTATTTTGCAGGAAATTTTTTAGAGATCCAAGACTGATGATTAAAGAAAATTCGAAATATAAACGTGGGTTAGAATGTGTGTTTCGATGAAGGAAAAAGAAAAGACGTGGAGAAGTGGAAAACTGGTGGTGGTTAAACGTGAAGGATATGCATGAAATGAAGATATAGTATAAAAGGCATAGAATTCTCGTTGATCAATTTATCCTTGCACATAAAAAGAAAAATCTTTTCAAGGATCAAAACCATCCCTGCACACCAAAAGAAAAGTCTTTTTCAAGGATCAAAAACACCTTCTCGGGGAAAATCTCTCAAGTGGAAGAAAGTTTAGTGAAGCATAAAAAGGTAAGATTTTCATCACTGAAGATTTGAAGTATCAGAAGAAAGCAAATTCGGTGAAGCATGAAAATACAAGATATTCGTCACTGAAGAATTGCTGAAGAAGAAAAAGAAGAAGAAGAAAGATCTCAAACAGGGAGAAAAGTTTTAAATTCCACAAATTAGTTTTCTCTATTTGTAGTTATGAAATTGTTTAGATGATACACGGTATCAAAATATAATTGCATCTACAATTTCTGAGGAGAATTGAATTTTATATTGTAATTGAAACCTTGAATAAAAATGATTTTATGAAAACAATGTCTCGACTTGATTTTGAGTTTTAAAGTTTCAATTATATTTTAGAAAATATTAAAAATACACAATTCACCCCCATCTTGTGTAGCCATACGATCCTACAAGTGGTATCATAGCTTTGTGAATAATCTTTGATATAAAATCGATACCAACTTATTTAATATCATTGCTTATTCTACCTTCCTTGTTTTTAAACGGAAATTAATATCTGAGCATACGTTTAACTCTATTAATTTAAGGCTCAAGTTGTTTTAAAGTTTTTAGACTGTTTAAAATCAAATAGGTTGAAAAATCTAAGGTAAAATGGCTACTGGAAATGGTAATTTTTCTTTATATGAAGGCTAAAATCTTAATCGTCCTCCTTTATTTGATGGAATACATTTTGAATATTGGAAATATAGGATGACTGTTTTTCTTCAAAGTATAGATCATAAGTTGTAGTTCATGATTTCTAAACCATATACTCCGTTAACTACTCCTTATAATACTTGGACAATTACTGAAAAAGAAAATGAAACTCTGAATGCTAAGGGCTTAAATATTTTATTTTGTGCATTGAGTTATGAACAGTTCAGTAAAGTGTCGACATATAAATCTGCTTATGAGGTGTGGCATGCATTAGAAATTTCACATGAAGGTACTTCTCAAGTTAAAGAGACAAAAATAAACATGTTGATTCATAAGTATGAACTCTTTAAGATGCATGAAGACGAAAATATTTCTGAGATGTTTTCCAGATTTCTTGATATCATAAACTCTTTAAAATGTTTAGGAAAGAATTTTGAACAGAAGGATTTGGTGAGGAAAATTCTAAGATCCCTAAGTTCTAAATGGTCTCAGAAAGTAACATCAATTGAGGAATCACGAGATTTAAATGTTTATAGTATGAATGAACTTATAGGAAATTTAACAGCTTATGAAGTTCAATTAAATGAATCACTGAGTCACAACAAACTAAAAATGAAGAAAGAAATAGCCTTCGAAATTAATTCAGATTCTGATATATCTACTGATTCTGACGAGGATTTGATTTTGCTGACTAGGAAATTCAAGAAAGCATGGAAAGCTAGAAAACAGCAAAGGAACAAAAATGATAAACCCTCAAAGTCAAAATCATTGAATGACAAGAATTCTTCATCCAGAAAGTATGTATGTTACAACTGTAAGAAACCTGGACATATTTCTCCAGATTGTCCTATGAGGAAAAATGAAAAGCAAAGTAGGACAAATCAGAAGAAGACGGCTCAGAGAACTCTCAAAAAGTTTTACAAGAAAAAGGCTTTGAAGGTTACTTGGGATGACACGTCTGAAGAGTCTGAATCTAAGGAATCAGCATCAAAATCTTCACATTCAGAAGGAGAACAAGAGTTAGAAGACGTTCCTCATGTCTGCTTCACGGCAGATGAATTTGAGGTAATATCTAATCCTGAAAGTCATTCAGATTTCAACTTTGATGAATTATTATGTGCTTATCATGCATTATTACAAAAACTTAAAGTATGTAAACTGGAAAATAAGAATATTAGAAAATCTTCATCCATTATGGAAGAAGAAAATTGTTTCCTGTCTACTACTTTAGAAAAGTTTAAATGTGATAATGAAAATCATGCTAGAGATTTGCAAAAATTTAGATTTAATGAATGTATCTTGCATGAACAAATATAGAATATAAATGCTGAAAAATTAAAGATAGAATTTGAAAATGAAATGTTGAGAAACAATATAAATGAACTTGAATTAGAGATAGATAAATTAAAACTGAGAGAGCAAGATTTAAATTCTACCTTTGAGAAATGGAATTTAAGTCAAACTAAGTTAGACAAACTAACTAGTACCCCTGCGGTGTCTTATAAATTTGGCTTAGGATTTGATTATCCTGAATATCCTGAATCTCAAGCCAATAAAGGATTTATTAGTTGCAGTTCAAGTAAATCTAAGACTAAAATTCCTTTCATTATGAAACAAGGTAATAAATATGTAGAAGTAGATACTTCAAGGGATGAATCATGCAGTAATAATATAAGTCAATGTGATTTGTCAAATTGTACTTCTAACATGACTATGAATGTTTCTAAAAATCTTGTTTCTTGTTCTGGAAATTCAGTTTCTAATGTTTCTAAAATTTCAGACAATTGTAGTAAACTGAAAATTTAGAAACCTGAGCATGTAATTTAATACACTAGTATTAGACCAATTACTAATTCTGCATGTGATAAAACAAAAAATTCTTGTGCATAAAAAGATTTTGTATGTACGAAAAGTGTTAATACAAGAACAAAATCTTAGTATGAACTTACTGAAATGTATAAGCATGACCAAAATAAATTAACAACTGATAAAAATATGTTTGGTCTTGATTATACTGCATCTGAAAACAAAAAGAATGATTGCAAAAGCAATAATGCTATATGTGAGTATGAAGCTAATGATAAATCAATAGTACTTACAACTAATAAGAATATAAATGAAAATGTTAAACTATTTTTAAACAAAAATAAGAAATATGCGTTTAATGAACTTGGTACTCAACAACATTGGGTACCAAGAAAAAGTTTTTCTTAATTTGTTGCAGGAGGAAACAACATCAAAATGGATCTTGAATAGTGGAGCATCAAGTCACATGACCGGACAAAAAAGTCTATTACAAAATTTTACAAATACCATGAAAGGAAGTGTAACATTTGGAAACAAAAGCAAAGATAAAATCATAGGTATGGGCAATGTTCAAATAACTCCTACTTGTGTTATTTCGAATGTACTATATGTAGAAAACCAGGATTTAATTTGCTAAGTGTCATAAAACTAACTGAAAATGGATATTATGTAGTGTTTGAAGATAATGTATGCAAAATAATTGATAAAAATACAGATGAAATTAAGTTTATTGCTAAAAGAAAAGGTTCTGTATGTATTTTATCTTTACCTTTTGGTGCAGTTGATTTAAATTCATGTTTGCTAGCTGAAACTAGTGATGCATATCTATGGCATAGAAGGATTGGACATATAAATATGAGACTGTTACATAAACTATCTAGAAAACATTTAGTGAGAGGTTTACCAAAGATTAAATACTCAAAGAACTTTACATGTGATGCATGTGAGTTTGGTAAACTTCACAAAAATTCTTTTAAATCCAAAACTGATATTTCAAGCAAGAGAGTCTTAGAATTTATACATATGGATCTATTTGGACCAACAAGAATCATGAGTCTTGGTGGTAAATGGTATGTATTTGTTTTAGTAGATGACTTCTCTAGATACACTTGGGTATATTTTCTAGCATCTAAGATAGAAGTTTTTCAAAAATTTAAAATGTTTTGCAATTTTGTTCAAAATGAGCAAAGTGTCTCTATTCAAAAACTTAGGAGTGATCATGGAACTGAATTTGATAATGATCAAATTGATAACTATTGTAATGAGCATGGCATTGATCACAGATTTTCTTTTCCAAGAGCACCGTGTCAAAATGGTGTTGTTGAGAGAAAGAATAGATCACTTCAAGAAATGGCCAGAACTAGGTTGAATGAACATAAGTTACCTCAAAATCTTTGGGCTGAAGTAGTAAATACAGCTTGTTATGTTATTAACAGAAGTCATTTAAGACCTCATGTTAATAAAACTCCTTTTGAAATTATATTTAATAGGGTTCCAAAAATTTCCTATATGAAACCATTTGGCTGCAAGTGTTTTATTCTCAATAATAAGAATAAAAGGGATAAATTTCAAGCCAAATCAGATGAAGGAATTTTTGTAGGTTACTCTACTAGAAGTAAAGCCTATAGAGTATATAACAAGACTTCTAGGACTATTGAAGAAACCCTTCATGTAAGCTTCAATGAAAATTCTCTTAGAGAATCTCAATCTAAAGCTGATAATGATGATATGATCAATTTTCCAAATGAGTTGGAGATTAATAGAGAGATTGATGATTTATCTGAGAAAATCAAAAATATGAACTTAAATGATCAAACTAATGATGAAAGTGATGGACTTTCAGATGTTGATGTGAATATTGAGGAAAATCAGAGAAATTGGCGTTATTCTTCATCACATCCCATTACTCAAGTCATTGGTAATATTGATGAGGGAGTTAAAACTAGAGCTTCAGTAAATTTAAATAGTATGTGTATGTTTGTTTCTATGGTGGAACCAAGGAATATACAAGAAGCATTATTTGATGAAAATTGGATAGTGGCAATGCAAGAAGAACTAAATCAATTCATCAGAAATGATGTATGGGAATTAGTTTCTTCACCAGAAAATCAGTCCATAATAGGTACAAAGTGGATCTTTAGAAACAAAACTAACGAAACTGGTCAAATTATTAGGAATAAAGCCAGATTAGTTGCACAAGGGTATACATAGGAAGAAGGATTAGATTATGATGAAACATTTGCTCTTATGGATAGGTTAGAAAGTATTAGAATATTATTGGCCTATGCTTGTTATATGGATTTTAAATTATATCAAATGGATGTAAAGAGTGCATTTCTAAATGGTTTAATTAATGAAGAAGTCTATGTGAAACAACCACCTGGATTTGAAGATATTAAAAATCCTGACTTTGTGTATAAATTGAAGAAAGCCTTATATGGTTTGAAGCAAGCACCTAGATCATGGTATGAAAGATTGTCTACTTTTTTAATAGAAAAAGGCTATATCATGGGAAAAGTGGATCATACTCTATTTATTAAGAGAGATGGTAAAGATCAGATTGTTGTTCAAATATACGTGGATGATATAATCTTTGGAGCACCCTTTGATAAGTTGATAGAAATATTCTCTGAAGAGATGACTAATCAGTTTGAAATGAGTATGATAGGATAACTTTCATATTTTCTAGGACTTCAAATTAAGCAAATGGATAAGGGTATATTTTTAAATCAAGAAAAATATGCAGATGAAATGCTTAAGAAATTTAATTTTAATGATACAAGGATTCGAGGAACTCCTATGAGTACTACTTTAAAGTTAGATATTGATGACATAGGAAAATCTATAGATCAAAGAAAATACAGAAGTATGATTGGTTCTTTACTTTATTTGACTGCTAGTAGACTTGATATTATGTTTGCTGTGTGTGTTTGTGCTAGATTTCAATCTAATCCTAAAGAATCACACTTAATTGCAGTTAAAAGAATATTTAGATATATACAAGGAACTAAAAATTTCGGACTGTATTATTCTAAGGATAGTTCAATAGATCTTATAGGATATACTGATGTTGATTATGTAGGATCTAAATCTGATAGAAAGAGTACCAATGGCTAATGTCAATTATTGGGAAATAATTTAGTGTCATGGTTTAGTAAAAAGCAAAACTGTGTAGCACTTTCTACTACAGAAGCTGAATATGTTGCTGCTGCACTGTGTTGCACTCAGATTCTGTGGATAAGGCAAACTTTAGAAGATTTTGATTATCTTATGATACAACTGACATTTATTGTGACAGTAGTTCTACTATAAATCTTTCTAAAAATCCTGTATTACATTCAAGAGCAAAACATATAGAGGACTTTCAATCCTGTATTACAATCTAAAGCTGATAATGATGATATGATTAATTTTCCAAATGAGTTAGAGATTAATAGAGAGATTGATGATTTATCTGAGAAAATCAAAAATATGAACTTAAATGATCAAACTAATGATGAAAGTGATGGACTTTCAGATGTTGATGTGAATATTGAGGAAAATCAGAGAAATTGGCGTTATTCTTCATCACATCCCATTACTCAAGTCATTGGTAATATTGATGAGGGAGTTAAAACTAGAGCTTCAGTAAATTTAAATAGTATGTGTATGTTTGTTTCTATGGTGGAACCAAGGAATATACAAGAAGCATTATCTGATGAAAATTGGATAGTGGCAATGCAAGAAGAACTAAATCAATTCATCAGAAATGATGTATGGGAATTAGTTTCTCCACCAGAAAATCAGTCCATAATAGGTACAAAGTGGATCTTTAGAAACAAAACTAACGAAACTGGTCAAATTATTAGGAATAAAGCCAGATTAGTTGCACAAGGGTATACATAGGAAGAAGGATTAGATTATGATGAAACATTTGCTCTTATGGATAGGTTAGAAAGTATTAGAATATTATTGGCCTATGCTTGTTATATGGATTTTAAATTATATCAAATGGATGTAAAGAGTGCATTTTTAAATGGTTTAATTAATGAAGAATTCTATGTGAAACAACCACCTGGATTTGAAGATATTAAAAATCCTGACTTTGTGTATAAATTGAAGAAAGTCTTATATAGTTTGAAGCAAGCACCTAGATCATGGTATGAAAGATTGTCTACTTTTTTAATAGAAAAAGGCTATATCATGGGAAAAGTGGATCATACTCTATTTATTAAGAGAGATGGTAAAGATCAGATTGTTGTTCAAATATACGTGGATGATATAATCTTTGGAGCACCCTTTGATAAGTTGATAGAAATATTCTCTGAAGAGATGACTAATCAGTTTGAAATGAGAATGATAGGAGAACTTTCATATTTTCTAGGACTTCAAATTAAGCAAATGGATAAAGGTATATTTTTAAATCAAGAAAAATATGCAGATGAAATGCTTAAGAAATTTAATTTTAATGATACAAGGATTCGAGGAACTCCTATGAGTACTACTTTAAAGTTAGATATTGATGACATAGGAAAATCTATAGATCAAAGAAAATACAGAAGTATGATTGGTTCTTTACTTTATTTGACTGCTAGTAGACCTGATATTATGTTTGCTGTGTGTGTTTGTGCTAGATTTCAATCTAATCCTAAAGAATCACACTTAATTGCAGTTAAAAGAATATTTAGATATATACAAGGAACTAAAAATTTCGGACTGTATTATTCTAAGGATAGTTCAATAGATCTTATAGGATATACTGATGTTGATTATGCAGGATCTAAATCTGATAGAAAGAGTACCAATGGCTAATGTCAATTATTGGGAAATAATTTGGTGTCATGGTTTAGTAAAAAGCAAAACTGTGTAGCACTTTCTACTACAAAAGCTGAATATATTGCTGTTGCACTGTGTTGCACTCAGATTCTGTGGATAAAGCAAACTTTAGAAGATTTTTGATTATCTTATGATACAACTGAGATTTATTGTGACAGTAGTTCTGCTATAAATCTTTCTAAAAATCCTGTATTACATTTAAGAGCAAAACATATAGAGGACTTTCAATCCTTTATTACAATCTAAAGCTGATAATGATGATTTGATTAATTTTCCAAATGAGTTAGAGATTAATAGAGAGATTGATGATTTATCTGAGAAAATCAAAAATATGAACTTAAATGATCAAACTAATGATGAAAGTGATGGACTTTCAGATGTTGATGTGAATATTGAGGAAAATCAGAGAAATTGGTGTTATTCTTCATCACATCCCATTACTCAAGTCATTGGTAATATTGATGAGGGAGTTAAAACTAGAGCTTCAGTAAATTTAAATAGTATGTGTATGTTTGTTTCTATGGTGGAACCAAGGAATATACAAGAAGCATTATCTGATGAAAATTGGATAGTGGCAATGCAAGAAGAACTAAATCAATTCATCAGAAATGATGTATGGGAATTAGTTTCTCCACCAGAAAATCAGTCCATAATAGATACAAAGTGGATCTTTAGAAACAAAACTAACGAAACTAGTCAAATTACTAGGAATAAAGCCAGATTAGTTGCACAAGGGTATACATAGGAAGAAGGATTAGATTATGATGAAACATTTGCTCTTATGGATAGGTTAGAAAGTATTAGAATATTATTGGCCTATGCTTGTTATATGGATTTTAAATTATATCAAATGGATGTAAAGAGTGCATTTCTAAATGGTTTAATTAATGAAGAAGTCTATGTGAAACAACCACCTGGATTTGAAGATATTAAAAATCCTGACTTTGTGTATAAATTGAAGAAAGCCTTATATGGTTTGAAGCAAGCACCTAGATCATGGTATGAAAGATTGTCTACTTTTTTAATAGAAAAAGGCTATATCATGGGAAAAGTGGATCATACTCTATTTATTAAGAGAGATGGTAAAGATCAGATTGTTGTTCAAATATACGTGGATGATATAATCTTTGGAGCACCCTTTGATAAGTTGATAGAAATATTCTCTGAAGAGATGACTAATCAGTTTGAAATGAGAATGATAGGAGAACTTTCATATTTTCTAGGACTTCAAATTAAGCAAATGGATAAAGGTATATTTTTAAATCAGGAAAAATATGCAGATGAAATGCTTAAGAAATTTAATTTTAATGATACAAGGATTCGAGGAACTCCTATGAGTACTACTTTAAAGTTAGATATTGATGACATAGGAAAATCTATAGATCAAAGAAAATACAGAAGTATGATTGGTTCTTTACTTTATTTGACTGCTAGTAGACCTGATATTATGTTTGTTGTGTGTGTTTGTGCTAGATTTCAATCTAATCCTAAAGAATCACACTTAATTGTAGTTTAAAGAATATTTAGATATATACAAGGAACTAAAAATTTCGGACTGTATTATTCTAAGGATAGTTCAATAGATCTTATAGGATATACTGATGCTGATTATGCAGGATCTAAATCTGATAGAAAGAGTACGAGTGGCACATGTCAATTATTGGTAAATAATTTGGTGTCATGGTTTAGTAAAAAGCAAAACTGTGTAGCACTTTCTACTACAGAAGCTGAATATGTTGCTGCTGCACTGTGTTGCACTCAGATTCTGTGGATAAGGCAAACTTTAGAAGATTTTGGATTATTTTATGATACAACTGAGATTTATTGTGACAGTAGTTCTGCAATAAATCTTTCTAAAAATCTTGTATTACATTCAAGAGCAAAACATATAGTGGTTAGACATCATTTTCTAAGAGATAACGTAATTAAAGGAAAAATTAAATTAGAATTTGTGTCTAGTAAAAATCAATTAGCTGATATATTTACAAAACCTCTAGACGAAAATACATTGTGCAACATTAGATTAAATTTAGGTATTTGTAGGCTATGTGATGTGTAAAATGCTTAAACTCCACATAAAAAGATAAATATTATTGATGATGTTGTTCACCTCATAGATATTATATACTTATTTTAAATATCTGAAGTAATATCTAAACTGCTGCTTAAGATACTATGTATTTATTGTAAAATCATAGTAGTATCTTATTGATCTTAAGTAGTTTATTAATTTTAATAGTTTTTACGATTATAAGTGGAAGTGTAAATGAAAAACATTAAATACTTTTGACAATCTGAAATTTTGATTAAATGTTTTCTTTGAATCAAGGAAAATGCATATGATCATGCATAAATTTGACTTAATTGATTAAACTTGTAGAATAAGTTATATGTAACTTATCTTAAACTGTTAATCAAAAGTATAAGCTTATTGAAACTGATTCATATTCTTAGTCCAATCATAGAAGTAAAAATTGTATGAGATTTGTGTTTTATTGCATCTGTATTAATGGAATACATATATACTGTGCTTAAAATGAAAAGTGCTTACAAAGTGAAAATCTTTTAGAGTTTATTGTTCAGTTTGATCACGAGCCTTTTGTACTTGAGCAGATAGGTATGTAAGGATTGTTGTCCTGAAAAAGGATTGTTTAAATTTGGCAACCTAAGGTCTTGATCAGATTTGGGATTGTTGACTGAAAGCTCATTACATGGGTACATTAGAAAGCTCTTGTATGATTCAAGCTTTTCAAACTAACATTTAAAGAAAATTATTAATATTTACTGTTTTGAAAAGAAAAGGTTGTTCTCAGAACTAAATAAGTTCTCTAGTGCCGCCTAAAAATCCAACCAAGGAATCACGGGATTTAAATGTTTATACCATGAATGAACTTATAGGAAACTTAACTGCTTATGAAGTTCAATTAAATGAATCACTGAGTCAAAACAAACTAAAAATGAAGAAAGAAATAGCCTTCGAAATTAATTCAGATTCTAATATATCTACTTATTCTGATGAGGATTTGATCTTGCTGACTAGGAAATTCAAGAAAGCATGGAAAGCTAGGAAACAGCAAAGGAACAAAGATGATAAACCCTCAACATCAAAATCACTAAATGACAAGAATTCTTCATCCAGAAAGTATGTATGTTACAACTATAAGAAACCTAGACATCTTTCTCCAGATTGGTCTATAAGAAAGTTTGTAAACTAGAAAATAAGAATATCAGAAACTCTTTAACCATTGTGGAAGAAGAAAATTGTTTCCTATCTACTACTTTAGAAAAGTTTAAATGTGATAATGAAAATCATGCTAGAGATTTGCATAAATTTAGATTTAATGAATGTGTCTTGCATGAACAAATACAGAATACAAATGCTGAAAAATTAAAGATAGAATCTGAAAATGAAGTGTTGAGAAAAAATATAAATGATCTCGAGTTAGAGATTGATAAATTAAAAATGAGAGAGCTAGATTTAAATTCTACCATTGAGAAATGGAATTTAAGTCAAACTAAGTTAGACAAACTAACTAGTACTCCTATGGTGTCATATAAATATGGCTTAGGATTTGATTATCCTGAATATCTTGAATATCAAGCCAATAAAGGATTTATTAGTTGCAGTTCAAGTAAATCTAAGACTAAAATTCCTTTTATCATGAAACAAGGTAATAAATACGTAGAAGTAGGTAATTCAAGGGATGAATCATGCAGTAATAATATAAATCAATGTGATTTGTCTAAATGTACTTCTAACATGACTATTAATGTTTCTAAAAATCTTGTTTCTTGTTTTGGAAATTCGATTTCTAATGTTTCTAAAATTTCAGACAATTGTAGTAAACTGAAAATTCAGAAACCCAAGCATGTAATTCAAAACACTGGTGTTAGACCAATTACTCATTCTGCATGTGATAAATCTGAAAATTCTTGTGCAAAAAGAATTTTGTATGTACTGAAAATTCAAATACAAGTACAAAATCTTGGTATGAACTTATTGAAATGTATGAGCATGACCAAAATAAATTAACATCTGATAAAAATCGGTTTGGTCTTAGTTATACTACATCTGAAAACAAAAAGAATGATTATAAGAGCAATAATGCTATAAGTAAGTATGATGCTAATGATAAATCTATAGTACTTACAACTAATAAGAATGTAAATGATAATGTTAAACTATTTTTAAACAAAA
Organism: Cymodocea nodosa; assembly: GCA_036874045.1. NCBI lineage: Eukaryota > Viridiplantae > Streptophyta > Magnoliopsida > Alismatales > Cymodoceaceae > Cymodocea > Cymodocea nodosa. The sequence continues at coordinate 3,387,416 of CM072345.1, forward strand.
AGAAGAAATATGCGTTTAATAAACTTGGTCCTCAACAACATTTGGTACCAAGAAAAAGTTTTTCTTAATTTGTTTTGTAGGAGGAAACAACATCAAAATAGATCTTAGACAATGGAGCATCAAGTCACATGACTGGACAGAAAAGTCTACTACAAAATTTTACAAATGTCATGAAAGGAAGTGTAACATTTGGAAACAAAAGCAAAGATAAAATCATAGGTATGGGTAATGTTCAAATAACTCCGACTTGTGTTATTTCAAATGTACTATATGTAGAAAACCTAGGATTTAATTTGCTGAGTGTTATAAAACTAACTGAGAATGGATACTATGTAGTGTTTGAAGATAATGTATGCAAAATTATTGATAAAAATACAGATGAAATTAAGTTTATTGCTAAAAGAAAAGGTTCTATATGTATTTTATCTTTACCTTCTAGTGTAGTTGATTTAAATTAATGTTTGCTAGCTGAAACTAGTGATGCATATCTATGGCATAGAAGGATTGGGCATATAAATATGAAACTGTTACATAAACTATCTAGAAAACATTTAGTGAGAGGTTTACCAAAGATTAAATACTCAAAGGACTTTATGTGTGATGCATGTGAGTTAGGTAAACTTCACAAAAACTCTTTTAAATCCAAAACTGATATTTTGAAGCAAGAGAGTCTTAGAACTTATACATATGGATCTATTTGGACCAACAAGAATCATGAGTCTTGGTGGTAAACGATATGTATTTGTTTTAGTAGATGACTTCTCTAGATACACTTGGGTATATTTTCTAGCATCTAAGACAGAAGTTTTTCAAAAGTTTAAAATGTTTTGCAATTTTGTTCAAAATGAACAAAGTGTCTCTATTCAAAAACTTAGGAGTGATCATGATACAGAATTTGATAATGATCAAATGGATAATTATTGTAATGAGCATGGAATTGATCATAGATTTTCTTTTCTAAGAGCACCGTCTCAAAATGGTGTTGTTGAGAGAAAGAATAGATCACTTCAAGAAATGGCCAGAACTATGTTGAATGAACATAAGTTACCTCAAAATCTTTGGGCTGAAGCAATGAATACAGCTTGTTATGTTATTAATAGAAGTCACTTAAGATCACATGTTAATAAAACTCCTTTTGAAATTATGTTTAATAGGATTCCAAAAATTTCCTATATGAAACCATTTGGCTGCAAGTGTTTTATTCTTAATACTAAAGATAAAAGGGATAAATTTCAAGCCAAAGCAGATGAAGGAATTTTTGTAGGTTACTCTACTAGAAGTAAAGCCTATAGATTATATAACAAGACTTCTAGAACTATTGAAGAAACCCTCCATGTAAGCTTCAATGAAAATTCTTTTAAAGAATCTCAATCTGAAGTTGATAATGATGATATGATCAATTTCCTAAAAGATTTAGAGATCAATAGAGAGATTCAAGATTTATATGAGAAAATCAAAAATATGAACTTAAATGATCAAACTAATGTTGAAAGTGATGGACCTTCAGATGTTGATGAGAATATTGAGGAAAATCAGAGAAATTGGCGTTATTCTTCATCACATTTCATTACTCAAGTCATTGGTAATATTAATGTGGGAGTTAAAACTAGAGCTTCAGTAAATTTAAATAGTATGTGTATGTTTGTTTCTATGGTAGAACCAAAGAATATAGAAGAAGCATTATCTCATGAAAATTGGATAGTGGCAATGCAAGAAGAACTAAATCAATTCATTAGAAATGATGTTTGGGAATTAGTCTCTCCACCAGAACATCAGTCCATAATAGGTACAAAGTGGATCTTTTGAAACAAAACAAATGAAACTGGTCAAGTTATAAGGAACAAAGCTAGATTAGTTGCACAAGGGTATACATAGGAAGAAAGACTAGATTATGATGAAACTTTTGCTCCTATGGCTAGGTTAGAAAGTATTAGAATATTACTAGCCTATGCTTGTTATATGGATTTTAAATCATATCAAATGGATGTAAAGAGTGCATTTCTAAATGGTTTAATTAATGAAGATGTCTATGTAAAACAACCACATAGATTTGAAGATATTAAAAACCCTAACTTTGTGTATAAATTGAAGAAAGCCTTATATGGTTTGAAGTAAGCACCTAGATCATGGTATGAAAGATTATCTACTTTTTAATAGAACAAAGTTATATCATGGGAAAGTAGATCATACTCTATTTATCAAGAGAGATGGTAAAGATCAGATTGTTGTTCAAATATATGTGGATGATATAATCTTTGGAGCAACCTCTGATAAACTGATAAAAATATTTTCTGAAGAGATGACTAGTTAGTTTGAAATGAGTATGATAGGAGAACTTTCATATTTTCTAGGACTTCAAATTAAGCAAATGGATAAAGGTATATTTTTAAATCAGGAAAAATATGCATATGAAATGCTTAAGAAATTTAATTTTAATGATACAAAGATTCGAGGAACTCCTATGAGTACTTCTTTAAAGTTAGATATTGATGACATAGGAAAATCAATAGATCAAAGAAAATACAGAAGTATGATTGGTTCTTTACTTTATTTGACTGCTAGTAGACCTGATATTACGTTTGCTGTGTGTGCTTGTGCTAGATTTAAATCTAATCCTAAAGAATCACACTCAATTGTAGTTAAAAGAATATTTAGATATATACAATGAACAAAAAATTTTGGACTGTATTATTCTAAGGATAGTTCAGTAGATCTTCTAGGATATACTGATGTTGATTATGCAGGATCTAAATCTGATAGAAAGAGTACCTGTGGCACATGTCAATTATTGGAAAATAATTTGGTGTCATGGCTTAGTAAAAAGAAAAATTGTATAACACTTTCTACTATAGAAGTTGAATATGTTGCTGCTACATTGTGTTGCACTCAAATTCTATGGATAAGGCAAACTTTAGAAGATTTTGGATTATCTTATGATACAACTAAAATTTATTGTGACAGTAGTTCTGCAATAAATCTTTTCAAAATCCTATATTACATTCTAGAGCAAAGCATATAGAGGTTAGACATCATTTTCTAAGAGATAACGTAATTAAAGGAAAAATTAAATTAGAATTTGTGTCTAGTAAAAATCAATTAGCTAATATATTTACAAAACTTCTAGATGAAAATACATTCTACAACATAAGACTAAATTTAAGTATTTGTAGGCTATGTGATGTGTAAAATGCTCAAACTCCACAATAGATAAATATTATTAATAATGTTGTTCACCTCATAGATATTATATACTTATCATAAATATCTAAGTAATATCTAAATTGCTGCTTAAGACACTATGTATTTATTGTAAAATCATAGTAGTATCTTTTTTATTTTAAGTAGGTTATCAATTTTAATGGTTTTCATGATTTTAAGTGGAAGTGTAAATGAAAAACATTAAATACTTCTGAAATTCAGAAATTTTGATTAAGTGTTTTCTTTGAATCAAGGAAAGTGCATATGATCATGCATAAATTTGACTTAATTGAATAAACTTGTAGAATAATTTATATGTAAATCATGTTAAACTGTTAATCAAAAGTATGAACTTATTGAAAATGATTCATATTTTCAATAAAATCATAGAAGTAAAAATTGTATGAGATTTGTATTTTATTGCATCTATATTAAAGGAATACATATATACTGTGCTTAAAATGAAAAGTGCTTACAAAGTGAAAATCTTTGAGAGTTTATTGATCAATTTGATCATGAGCCTTTTGTACTTGAGCAGATAGGTATGTAAGGATTGTTGTCTTGAAAAAAGATTCTTTAAATTTGGCAACCTAAGGTCCTGATCAAATCTGGGATTGTTGACTGAAAGCTCATTACACGGGTACATTAGAAAGCTCTTGTATGATTCAAGCTTGTCAAACTAACTTTTAAAGAAAATTATCAATATTTACTGTGTTGAAAAGAAAAAGTTATTTCATTAATTACAGATATCTTTGAATCGAATATAGTTTCTACCAATATGACTACTGATTTATTGAATCAACATTAGTACTTTTGAAAATGTTTATTTGAGATACATTCTTTTATTCTCCTTGAATTAATCATATTGACTTCAAAATTGTGTTTTGATTCATATATAGTAGGAATTGATTTTGGAAATCATTTTTGATGAATTCAGGATAACAAAAGTTTCTAAAAAGAAAATTTAAAACTATAGTTATACTTAACATCTATTGTTATACAAGTATATTTTGTATGTTATTGAATATATGAGAAGTATATTTGTAGGGGGAGGATTAACAATGTCCAAAATAGATTAATATAATTCAGAATACAAATCTTGGTTAATCTGAATTAAAGTCCTCTTAAGATCTTGATGAAACAATTTAAAAAGACAAACAAACTATTTTAGATTCATAAGAAGAGAATGTTAGAATACTTTACAATGCTCTCAAGATAATGTTAAGTGTAGCATGTGTGTTGTCTTCGAAAGGAAGCATTCGAAACTTATTTTTTTTGTAAAGTGTACTAACTCAATGTTATGTTATATAAGGTAACGTGTAAAACTGCCTCTAGATAGCATTTTACTTGTTAGGTTAGTTAACTCAACGAGTTATACTTGAATTTTTTGGGTACCTTGATTGAATAAACTATATTCAATGCTCATTTAAAATCCAAACCTGACTTATACACGTTAAGTTATTCACCTAAAAACCCTATTTAAATACTTATTACACAAGCACTTAGGTTATTCGTAAACCTTTGTCTAAAAATCTTTTCCGCTTGTTGCTATTACAACTTGCGACGATGGTCTCCAAGTTCTATAAAGGTTGTGGTAGAGGAAAAGGAAAAAGCAGAGGAGATGCAAAAGGAAAAGAAATAGGTATTGATGAAGTTCCACGCACTTGGTTTAAGAAGATACTTCGAGTGGACAAAAGGTTAGCAGAAATTTATGGGGATTACTTCTTTCCTCAAGGTATACTAGATGAAGTTAGATAAGAACTTCAAAATACTGATGCAAATATTACATATATGGGTATTCGAAGTAAATATGATAAGGAATACAGAATGAAATGTGTTGAAATTGCATTTTTAGAACAGTATGCAAAATATTTGGAAAAAGGTGTAGGTGCATCAACTAGAATTCCTCAAATACCTATAAATGATACAAGATTACATGCATTTGAGGAAGAGCATGAATCAGCTATCCCTACTCCTTTGTATTCAAAACAAGTAGAATCAAATATTGCTGTAGATAAAACAAAAGTTGATAGTCTTCGAAAGGCTATAGCAATAGAAAGTGCTTTTGAAGAATTAAAGCATAAAACTTTTATGGAGTAATTTGAAAAGAAAACAGCAATACTTGAAGAGGAGAAACAGAAATTTTATAGGAGAAGGAAAATCAGAAAAATTATGTCTAAGGAAACAAAGTCTGTTGAAAAAGGAAAATCGGATGAACATTTATTTCCAAAGGACAATGTATTTCTAGACATTGTACACTTTATTGCATCTGATAAACTCATCAATTCTAAGCATACTGAAATTGATGATGATAATGAGACTTTATTTTCCCTTGCTAGAAAACTTGAGAAGAAATACAAGTCAAATATGAGCTCAAGTTTTTCTATTAGTACAAGTCTTGATGATGTAGAAATTGAAAAATCAGAGCATCAAACACCTAACATTGAACAAGTTATTGTTGATATAATTGACAATGTTAAGGTAGTGACTAGTTCACAGATTGAATTATCTAGAGTAGCAGATATTGAAAACGTTAAGACTCTAGAAGAGCTAAACGTTAACCAGCCTTCTTCAGAATCTATAGAAGTAGAGTCTGAGAATTCATAGCATATATCAATGGAAATATCTATTGAACAAAATGAACAATTACAAATAGATACACCAACTATAGAATTTGTGGAAAAATTGAACTCTGATCATTCTATAGAGACTAAATAGATGAATGTTGAGCATATTGAAAATGTTCCTTACACTATTGAAGCTGAAAAATCAAGCTCACCTGAGCAGCTTCAAGATAATATTTTCATAGAGGAACAACATGACATTCATTTTGAAGAAGAAGTTCCTGAAGATAAATTAAACTCTGAATCACGGCTTCAGGTATCACCTTCTTTGTGTATAGTATTACAAATTCAAGGTAATTCAATTCATTTTAGATCTAAGGAAGTAGTGCAGAAATACAATAATCTGATTACATGTCAGATTCTGCATGCTCGTCCAATAAAATTCAGAAATTTGATGGAAATAAAAGATCTATTTGAGTATTAAGGCCTCATTCAATTCTTGCCAGTTAGAACGAAATGGAAGCAATACATAGAGCTTATTGTAGCTTTTTATAGCAATCTGGTCAAGAATGAAAATATACTGAAAACTCAAATAAATAAACAGGAGTTAATATTGTCTCCTGAATTAATTTTTGAAGTTTTGGGATTAAAGAATGAAGGTGTTGTTGTTATAAACAGATTTGACATGATTAGACAACTGGAATGGAACATTTAGTCTTTATCAAAAATTCTAGATGTATATATGGAAATGAGATTAATGGAAAATTTGAATGTAGATGCAAGGTTTAGTGCAAATATATTGCATGCCAATTTATTTAGAGAGTTTGACACAATATGGAAGTCAGCAGATGTTGTTTATATACAACTTATGGTCTGCTGAATAGAATTCAAATCAATTGCTTTGATGTTTTTACTTCTCAACTACAGCATATGAGTTCAAAGTTATTTTATGGTGATGTTGTATGTAGACTCCTTGCAAGCTAATTGAATTTATCGGATTGGCCCTTTGAAACTAAAGGCATGAGAGCTTTTTGTGTAAACGATTTGCAAAAATTCTAGGCCATGCATCAACCTCAACGACAACAACAACAACCTAATTGTACAGACCATATACAATAACAACAACCAAGTTATTCAATTCAAGCAGAACAACAACCCCAGCTACCTCCTAACCTGGATGATGTACTTAACGACATCAGAAATGATATTAGGCATCTAGGAGATAAAATATGTAATGTTATAAGTGATATACTTAGGAGGAATGGATGAATGTCTGTTTGCTTGTATCTGAATACAAAATGTAATGTTTGTATTCATTGTTTGATTCATTGAACAATTCCTTTTTATGTAAATATTTACAATTCTTATTATTGTTTACAGAAAGTGTTGTAAATATATCTCTTACTATATATATTCTATGTAATTATCTTTTTGATTAATGACAAAAAGGGGGAGATTATAAAAAAAAAAAGATGATTATGATTTTAATTGCATATATTATAAAGGGAGATGATATTTAAGTGGTTATTGTAATCTGATAGATGATAATGTAATCTGAAAGAAAATTATATGGTTATTAAATTATATAATGAAAGGAAGAGAAATGATACTTATGTAATTATTGACATTTAAAAGTTTTATTTCTGAGAGGTGAAATTTACACAAACAATAGAAATAAGCTTAAGTGAACTTAAGTCAACAAACTTGTTTGTTGAATTAAAAGTTAACCCAACAAAGGTGCTTTGTTGAGTTAAATATATTTCATAATTGATTTAATATGGTTTTGTCATCATCAAAAAGAGGGAGATTCTTGAGTATTTTGTTTTGATGATGTGTGTTGAATGAAAATAATCATATTTGCTCAATTAATATTGCTTGTGAAAAGAAATTAAAATCATCAATTAATACAGAAAAGCTTACTAATATAAATATTTGTCTGTATTGGATCTAAAATTATACTAAGTTAATAACTAGTCGTTTCGTTGCATTAATTTCTCATTTAACTAAACATTAAGTTAACGTGTGTTTTTATTGAAAAGCATGATATGTTTTAAAGTTATATTTTCTATATCATGAATAATGCATGTTTAGACAACTCGTTAAGTTAGAGTTTTATTCATATAGAGGTCACGTGAGAACTCGTTAAGTTAAAGGCTTAAAGGTTAAAATAGGTCAGGTGAGAACTCGTTAAGTTAGTGAGTAAAAGAAGAGACGAACTCATTAAGTTAGTGTTATACATGTGGTGAAATTATAAGTTACGAATGTTATATTGTATCACGTGAGGTGTACATGTTTAACTCGTTAAGTTAACATAACTAAACACGTTGAGTTGCTATATTGAACACTAAGGCAACGCGTTAGGTTAGCGTTAGAAAACTTAAGTTGTTATTTTTGCATGTGGTAAAACTCTTATTATAAAAATATTTGTTTATTACTGGTTCGTTGAGTTATCTATAACACAATAGAGATGGTTCGTTGAGTTATCGTAACACCACGGAGATGGTTCGTTGGGTTAGCGTAACACCATGGAGATAGTTCATTCAGTTAGCTATAATACTTGTCACGTGAGTTGGCACATGAGGAACTCGTTAAGTTAGAAACGTTAAGTTATATATATACTTGTGTTACTCGTTTAGTTAACATTAAAGTAATGACTTCTTATTACACTTGATGAAAGATTTTAGACGAGAAAGTTTATTTTGCAGGAAATTTTTCAAAGATCCAGGATTGATGATTAAAGAAAATTCAAAATGTAAACGTGGGTCAGAACGTGTGTATTTCGATAAAGGAAAAAGAAAAAACGTGAAGAAGTGGAAGACTGATAGTGATTAAACGTGGAGGATATGCATAAAATGAAGATACAATATAAAAGGCATAGAATTCTCATTGATCAGTTATCCCTGCACACCAAAAGAAAAATCTTTTTAGGGATCAAAAACACCTCTCCGGGGAAAAGCTCTTAGGTGGAAGAAAGTTCAGTGAAGCTTAAAAGTTAAGATATATGTCACTGAAGATTTAAAGTATCAGAAGGAAGAAAATTCATTGAAGCATAAAAGGTTAGATTTATGTCATTGAAGATTTAAAGTATTAAAAAAAAGCAAATTCGGTGAAGCAGAGAAAGACAAGATATTCGTCACTGAAGAATTGCTAAAGAAGAAAGAGAAGAAGAAGAAGAATGATCTCAAATAGGGAGAAATGTTTTAAATTCCGCAAATTAGTTTTCTTTCTTTGTAGTTATGAAATTGTATAGATGAAACATGGTATCGATATATAATTGCATCTACAATTTCTGAGGAGAATTGAATTATATATTGTAATTGAAACCTTGAATAAAAATGATTTTGTGAAAACAATGTCGACTTGTTTTTGAGTTTTAAAGTTTCAATTATATTCAAAAATGTTGAAAAACACAATTCACCTCCCTCTTGTGTAGCCATACGATCCTACACATTCTTTCTACTAGTTTTTGATTTAATAATAACTCTTCTATTTTCCAAGTTAATTCAGTTAATTTAACTTCAAGCATAGTGCTCGAATCTATTTTATGCATTCCCCTTGGCAATATTTTCTTATTTATAATAGCTTCAGCCGAGGTTTTATTAGGACCTAATGACTTACCAAAGGGGGGGTGAATGGTAATATTTAGTTTCTTAAATGCAATATCAGGTGTTTAACAATGAATGACTAAGTGACAGTTTAATTCAACAAGCACACAAAAAAGATAATGCACACAGGGATTTTAAGTGGTTCACCACTAACGGCTAGTCCACCCTCAAGGGATACTTGGGCTTCACTAGTCTTTCGAGACTTACAAACACTTGCTTTAAGGTCGAAGCAAGAACCAAGTAATCGAATTGAGCTTTTTGGTTGTAGCTCCAACCAACCTATCTCTGAAGTTTTTAGTTGGTGCACTTTAGTAAACCATGGCCTTGAAGAAATCAGAGTTTATTTGTGTGGAGAGCTTTAGACTTCAGTTTTCCTTTTGCAGAAGATTTGATCTTCAAAATTTTCTACTGTATGTGTAGAGCTTGGTGTATAGATTCGTATATTCAAAAAGCTATGTAACTCTCTTGTCTGCTATTTATATTTATAACATTAAGCATAACGATCATATTCACTTCTAACAAATGTATTCTACTATACTTACTAAAATTGCAGTACCAAATATGGTAAGTTACCATTTAGGAAGGTGTTTCAAGATAACCTTCCGCTTTCCTTTGACTTTCAGATGTTTAGCTATGTAACACTCTGAAGAATGCTCGTAACTTACCGATAATCTACTTAAGTTCTTTTGTCATGTGGGATTTTAAGTTGTACACGTGAGGTGTTATAAGTTCGGATACTTGTAGTTGTAACTTATCGAAACATTTTTGACTATCATATAGTTAGCTACAGTAACTCTCCAATTTTCTTCAAAGCTTCCAACTAAAGTTAATCTATTTCGACATGTGTATAATAAAATGACTTAAGTTTAAGATAGTTCATTCTGTAACCTTCTTAAACTTCCTATTTTTCAGATAGTTAGCTTTCTAACTTTTTGAAAATCCTTTTAAGTTTCCATCTAAATTTTTGCGCATGCATATTCTTCTGACTTAACTATCTTGATAGTTCTTCTAGATAACTTTCTGATTTACCTATATTTTCAGATAGTTAGCTATCCTAACTCTCCAAATAATTTAGACCCTTTTTTTTTAAACGATCCGAAGATCTTATTTTCGGATAGTTAACCCTGTAACTTTCTGAAGAGTTTGCTTGCTAGCTTTAAGTGATCTTTCGGATAATTAAGCTTTTAACCTTTCGAAAAACTACTCCTTCTAGATACTTAGGCTGATAATTGTCTGATCCTTTTGATTTCATCTATCAACTTCAAATGATCTGTTTAAGATTGACTTTAACTACTAATCTATGGATCTGAGAAATACAAAAGAATATTCCTCACATTGATTTTTGCATTATCAAAATCTAGAGGTCCTTTCAATCTCCCCCTTTTTGATAATGGAAAAAACCTTACAATATTTTACATGTATTTCTCTCCCTATATAGCTATATAGATAAATGCACAAAAAGGAATAGGATACTGAAATTGAAATTGAATTTGCCTAATTTGCTCCCCCTATTTTTCTGAGTTCACTCTCCCTATTTTACTACAACCTGCTAAAATAATATTGGGATTTTCTCCCCCTATTTTGCCACTTGTCGAAAGGAGTATAAACTGAAATAATTATATCTGGATAGTTCGTGACTATCTTGAAATTTGGCTAAGTTACTACAAGAGAAAATGTTAGTAGAGCAAGCTCTTAGTTGTGAGCTTGGAGAATAGATAATCATTGAATTATAAATCATACAAAGAACAAATTCCTAAGTTTCATCTAATATGATTAAATATAGATTCAGACAAAGGTTTAGTGAAAATAACTACCAATTGTTCTTTAGTAGAGACATATTCTAAAGAAATATGACCTTTTTCAACATGGTCTCTTAGAAAGTGGTGCCTAATCTCAATATGTTTTGCTCTTGAGTGTAGAACTGTATTTTTGGAGAGATTTATGGCACTACTACTGTCATAGTAAATAATTGTATTCTAAAACTTAAGTTTATAATCTGCTAATGTTTATTGCATCCATAGAATCTATGCACAGCATAAACCTGTTGCCATGTATTCAGCTTTAGTTGTAGAGAGTGCTATAGAGTTTTGTTTTTTGCTGAATCATGATACAATAGAGTGACCAAGTAGTTGACATGAACCACTAGTGCTTTTTCTATCTGATTTGCATCCTGCATAATTTGCATCACTATAACCTGTTAATATTAGATGATTCTATGATGAATAAAATAAGCCAAAGTCTTTTGTACCCTGTAAATATTTAAAGATACGTTTGACTACTTTTAAATGTGATGTTTTTGGAGAGGCTTGATATCTTGCACAGGCACATACACTGAACATTATGTCTGGTCTGTTGGCTGTTAAATATAGAAGTGATCCAATCATGCCTCTATATTTCTTTTGATCTACAAAAGTGCTAGAGATATCTTTATCAAGCTTTTCATTTGAGTTCATAGGTGTATTTACTTCTTTGGATTTTTCCATACCAAATTTTGTTAGAATCTCTCTATAGAATTTTTCTTGATTTAGAAAGATACCATGCTATAATTGATAAATTTGTAATCCTAGGAAGAATTTTAATTCTCCCATAAGACTCATTTCAAATTCATTTTGCATTAAGTTTTGAAAATCACGACATAATTTCTCATTTGTTGCACCAAAAATAATATCATCAGCATAAATCTGAATGATCAACATATGAGGATTTTATAATTTGATGGAAAGAGTGTTGTCTGTAGTTCCTATATTAAACTGATTTTCAAGAAGGAAACCCTTCAACTTATCATACCATGCACGTGGTGCTTGCTTTAGACCATAAAGAGCTTTATTCAGTTTATAGACATGGTTTGGTCTTTCTTCATCTTCAAAACCTAGTGGTTGTTCTACATAAACTTCCTCTTGCAAAATGCCATTAAGAAAAGCACTTTTAACATCCATTTGATAGAGCCTTATTTTCATACTGCTTGCAAAGGCAAGCAACATTTTGATTGCTTCAAGTCTTGCAAAGGTTTCTTCATAATCAATTTCTTCCTATTGGTTGTATCCCTGAGAAACAAGTCTAGCTTTGTTTCTGATAATACTACCATTATTATCTAATTTGTTCTTAAACACCCATCTAGTTCCAATAATTGATTTTTCAGTGAGCCTTTCAATTAAATTTCGGACTTCAATTTTCTTGAACTAATTCAGTTCCTCTTGCATGGCCATAATCTAGTATTCATCATTACAAGCTTCTTCAACTGTTGTAGGTTCAAGTTCAGATACAAATGCACAATAATTACAAATATTTTGAATTTTGCTCTTTATTTGAACACCTTTATTCATATTTCCAATAATTTGTGCAATAGGATGCCCAAACTTTGTCTTCCATGCTTTTTCTATCACAATAGGTGTAGGCAATGTTGTGCTTTCCTTTTTCTATAGAGTTTTCTAATTTTCTAATTCACTTTCACTCTCACTGTCTAATTTCAATTGCTTTAATTTTCCTACTAGGTCTTCGTCAAAAGATACATTGATTGATTCTTCTACTCTTATTTCATATTCAAAATAGACCTTGTAAGTATAGTGGTAAGTATTCCCGCCAGTCACATGGGTGACCCGGGTTCGATCCCCGACAATGGTGCTAAAAACTTGTTCGAAGTTTATATGTTATGAAATTAACACACAACCGAGTTTTAATATTTATAACTGCAAGCGCACGGAGTCAATTATAGAAAGCATGCAAGAACGGGTCGAATCCACAGGGACCAACAATTAAACATAAAATTCACTAGAGTTTATAGATATGCCTTGTGTAAATGCATTCTCATCACATGTTTGCCTTAACAATCATGTGAATGGTAGAAATGACTTCATATAGAGTTGAATCAGTAATGAGAAACCTCATTCATGTCCCTCTCTATCCATCACTTAAGAGAAAGCATCACACAATAATTATTACACTACAAAAATAGAAAATAAAATTACACTATATCAAACTACTAATTCTACTACAAAACTAGCATACATGGACTTATAAGCATACATCTAAATCCATGTATGCTCTAATCTACTAAGTATAAGCTACATACAATCCAAATCAAGTAAATCAAAAGGTTAGAGTTAAGTAAAAAATGTCTAAACTATGTTAGAGTTAGAGGAACAAGCATTTGAGAAGAATCCACACAAAGACACAAAATCAAACACATAAAGGGCAACAACTCAAACTAAACTTAGAATTCAAAAACATTGAAATAACAACAAGAATTCAACATTACAATAAAGGAAAATACGTGGAAAACATAGAATGAACACATAACAAACAAACAACATCAAAATAGGAAATACAAATAACTCCATCTCAACTCATAGTTCATCTCCTCACCTTAAGCTCACATCTCCAATGATCTTGCCACAAGGGATGTCACCTCCTTGCTTTAGCCACCAAAGATGTCTACCTTCTCCACCAATTCTCCACGCCTAATGCAGCTTGTTCCTTCCACGGATTGGAGGTCCAACGCCGAAAGGAGTGCAGCAACGTGTAGAACAATGGAGTGCACTGTTGAAGATACTTCACTACACCTCAACTTATCTTCTCCAAGGCTTCTCTCCTCCACGGATTCAACTCCTCAAAGAGTAATTACAACAGCAATTCAACCTCCCTAATGGTGAAGAACGCCGGAGAAGGAAGTGGCAAGAACAAGGGAAGGGAGAGACCTACATCCAAGAGATGTTTGGAAGAGAAATCACCATGAGTGGAGCTCCTTCACCTCCTTACTTGGAGCACCAAGGGGGATTCCGAATTTTGGAGTTGGAGAGAGGGCTGAACTTGTGGGATATAAGGCCTATTTATAGAGATTTTTGATCATCAAGGATTGATGATCCCAAAGCTTGATCTAAGGGCCCTCATTCATCTATAATCAAATCCATTTAAGTCATGCATGTAATGTTAGTAATACATGCCAAAAATAACTCTAGTTATGAACTTGAAATATATTTATTACAAGCTTCATTCTTGTGTGCTAAGAAAATAACCCAAGTGAATCTTGTGTAATCATCAACTACCACTAAGGTATATTTTCTTCCTCCTAAACTAGTTATCTAAGTAGGACCAAACAAGTCCATATGTAGTAGTTCTAGTAGCTAACTTGTGGCAATATCTTCAATACTCTTGTGTACTGATTTCTTTTGTTTTCCAATCGTACAGTCACTACATAGTTTATCTAATGCATAAATTGAATTATCCCTATATCTAGTAAATTTAACCTCATGTGTATCTTGCTGTAAAATAAAATAGTTTTAGTAGTAAAAAGTAGATTGTAACCTTTGTCACATAATTGACCTATACTTAACAGATTTTGTTTTAAACCATTTACATGCAAGATATTTTCTCTTTTCCCATTTTTAGATGCAACATTTCCTACAGCAGTAATTTTACATTTTTCATTATTACCAAACTTAACAAATCCTAAATTTATGGACTTAATAGATACTAAAAATCTTTTCTTACCTGTCATATGTTTTGAGCATCCACTGTCAATGATCCACTTTAACGTTTGAGCATCCTTGTCCTTGCAGTCTTGCAAATTATTTTGAAATTAAGGCTTTTGGTACCCATATTTTCTTGGGTCCATCAGTGTTAGTCCTTAGCATATTAAACTTGTTGCCTTTTGATAGCCATATATGAGTAGATCTTCTTTTAATGACAAAAATAGTTGTGCCATCTCTGTAAGATCTAATTTTTCCACTATAGTAGGGAGTTTCCTATGGTACAACATACCCTAGGCCAAATTTACTTGTACTCATTCTTTGAGATCCTATGATTTTATTTAAGCTATTTTCACCTTTAGTGAACTTACATATAGTGTTTTTCAAATTAGTAATTTCAGATAATAAAGTTTTGTTTTCTTCTTTCAAATCAAAATTTTTACAACTATAGTTATCCATTTTAGTTTTTAGTTCCCTATTATCAACTAGAGCTTTTTCTAATTCAGCAAAAACATTCTTTAAACAAGAGTTCAGACTTTTAATTTCTTTCTTATAGTTTTTACATTTTACATATAAACTGTCTACTGTACAAAGGAGACTATCTACATCTAAATCATTATTTTCATTTTCTGAACAATAAGGAGATGTAGAGCATACCTCTTGTGCAATAAAACACACGTTTGTAGAGGCATCTTTCTCTAAGTCTGATGAGTTGCTGGATGAACTACTATCATCCCATGTGGCTTTCAAGGCCATTTTCTTCTTATTCTTCTTCTTCCATTTTTGTTTGTCCTCCTCTTGCTGGAAAGGACAGTAGAGTTGAATGTGTCCCAATTTTTTACACTTGTAGCATGTTGGGACTTTTGATCTTGAGGAGCTGGCTTTGTCTCATTGTCTCATCATTTTTCTGAAATTCCTAGCCAACAATAGAACTTTATCTTTATTCGAGCTTGGTTATTCTTCTATTGAGGGAAAAGCTAGTTCTTTCTTTTTCTTAGCCTTTCTTTTAGTAGCTCCCTCTTCTTCTTTCCATTCCTTCATCTAAACTTCATGAGCAACAAGTTTTCTCAATAAATCTAATACTGAATAGTTGTTTAGATCCTTTGAATCTTATATGGAAGTAGACTTTTGTTTCCATTCAACTATCAGGCTTCTTAAAATCTTCTATACCTTTCATGATTAGAAAAATCCCTTCTAAGGCCTCTCAGTTCATTCACAATTTCAGTAAATCTTGAAAACATTTCAGTAATACTTTCTTTTTCAAGCATTTTGAATAATTCATATTTTCTTAACAAAATGCTGATTTTAGTATCTTTCACTTGGTTGGTTCCTTCATATGTAATTTGAAGGGTCTTCCAAGCCTCATGAAAAGACTTGCATGTAGATATTTTATTATACTGTTCACTAGTTAGTGCACAGTAAATAGAATTTAGCCCCTAAGCATCCATCTAGATGATTCTTTCATCCTCCTTAGTCTAGTCACTCTCATGATTGATTGGAAGTGGTGTACCATGTACAACCATCCTCCAAAGTATTACATCTATGCTTTTAAGAAAACACTCTATCCTATTTTTCCAATAGCTATAATTGCTACCATCAAAGAGAAGAGGTCAATGGATATTCTGTCCCTTTGTAGTGTGGAAAGCCATGATCTCAGATGGTTAAATCTATTAATGAGATTAACCTTGCTTTGATACCAATTGTTAGGACCTAATGGCTTACCAGAGGCGAGGGGGGGTCAATGGTAATATTTAGTTTCTTAAATGCAATATCAGAAGCTTAACAATGAATGACTGTTTAGAATGAAAAAGTGCGTAATATTAACGGTTAAATGATGGTTAATTGCATAATATTTAGCTTATCATGTGAGAATTAAGCTATTATGTTATAATTGCACTATTAGATGCTTTAATAAAAGAATCTACATAATTCCAAGGAATTAATGTAATTTAGTACATTTCTGAACTATCGGTAAATTGCAGGCTATGAAATTCTTAAGTATCCGAATTTTCTGTTATTTTGGAGAGTTATGTTTAATGTATTGGACAGTTATGTTTTAAATGCTTAAAGAATATTTTATTATTTCCTAGATTGCACGTATTGAATTTAAATGCTTTAGTATATCACGTGAGATGCACATGTTTAACTAGTTAAGTTAGCATAACTGTACGCATTAAGTTACATGAATACACACTAAGGTAACACGTTATGTTAGCGGCTTATTTCTTTATTGCACGTGTTTTATAGTTAAATCAACGAAGTAAGTTTGTTGAGTTATCTGTAACTCCGCGGACCATTTATTTTCTAATATGCCACTATAGCGGTTACAGAAATAGGACATTCGAAGGAAAACCACGATTGCACGTATCACATAGGAAATCGCTCATGGAAGGAAGAAGAAATCACCATCGTTGATATGAACAAAGGAAATCCAACTGATCATCGAAGTAGAAGCAGTTACTACTAAGAAATATAAAGGACAAGGAGAAAAGAATATACGGGTGTGGCCAGTGTGTGTGTAGAGGAGGAGGACCGTGCTAACTGCAGGTAGTGACGGAAGTTCCCTGAAGTTCCACACTACCATCACCACCACCACCATAATCACCAACCATCGAAGGTCTGTGAGGATACTTTCCTAATGTTGGGTCGATTTCGAGCCAAACACGATGCCTGACAACCACTATGTGGAGTGACCATGTTGCGAGAAGGGAAACCATTTTCACCAAGCACCGACTCATATCTCAGGAGATCGTAAAACTCCTAGCCTTGGTTTCGGGTTGATGCCAGTATGCTGAGGAGGAGATCAACTTGCAATTTTGGACTCACGATTCTATAGGGAGAGGAGATAGAATTGTAAGTGGTTAAATTTTTAGTGGTGTAATCGCGTCGCATGTAGTGACGAAAGTTTTTATTATCAATAGAGATTACTTTTACATTTCACCTTTCGCCCATTTTCATGATCATATAAAAACAAAAATACCAAAAACAACTTATCTATGTTTATAGTTAGTATTGGAGTATTGTATTGTTTGTTTTATATCGTGATTATTGTTATCATTGTTAGTGTTTGGAATGTTTCATGTTTGTTTAAAATTAAAAATATATATATAGAAAATAGTTTTACAGTTTACTGAAATCAAATTGTTCCTAATACTTAAAGATTTTAATGGTTACTATTTGAAATATCTAAATGTTAGTGTTGCCAAATGATAAATTTAATATTAACTAGCATTAAAGAGCTTAATTGATGTTATTTACAATCTATGGAACCGCTCAATGGTTGACGGAATTCCTTTGTAAATAGCAGTATTAATCTAGATAGATAACTTCGTTGAGTTACTTTAATTTCACGAGGTTAGTTCGTTGAGTTAACTATAACTCAACGAAGTGCTTACTGAAGATATAAATTTCATTATTAAAAACAGAATAGTACACAATTCTTCCTCAATTCTTTGTGGGATCGACCTATACTTGCACACAAATACAATATACACTGTGCACTTGTAGTTAAAATACAAATTGGAATTAATATCTAATTTGTGTGAAAGATGGTTTGTTGACTTCTAAAAAGGAATTAATGATAAGCATAAAGATAAATTAACTAAGTTACAAACAGAAGTTAACAAGGCAACCAAGTTTTCTAGCGTTGTTGCTGAGGAACTAAATAAGTTCTTTAGTATTGCCTAAAAATCCAACCAAGTTTTCTGGCACCGTTGCCAAGGAAATTGAGTAGCTAAGAAACTATGAGTGCTGTTTTGTTTTAATAGCAAGAGGGGTGTTGTGTGTTTTCTTCTATAATTGAGAATATGGCATATGCATATGCTCAAAGATTTCTGAAACCTGTAGTTAGCATATGTGAATTTTGTAATTCTAAAGGTCACGACATTTCTGATTGTTTGAAACTGAGACGTCTACAGATGGTTAGATCACATGAACAACAAATGAATTATCTTCAATATAATAGAGCCGAGAATGAGAATCCTATGGTTTACCCAACTGATGGTCAGTATAGAATGTGTAATATGTTGAGAGACATAGAAGTTTGGGATAGGTATGACAAACTGGAGTATAGTATAGAGCAAAACATGGACAAATTAGAACACTTTATGTGTCAGTAACAAGAAGTTAACCAATTAAACTATAAGGAAGCATATTCAGAACCTAAAATTGATATCATTTATGAAACTGAAAAAACCATAATGAAAATTGATCAAAAATTGAATGCAATGAGATTAAATGATCTAGAAAGAAAACTAAAAGCATTGGACAAATATACAATGAAATTACAAGTTATGCAACAGGACAACACAAATGAAAATTATAATGTTATAGATTTGCATAATTTGCAAGATATACAGTCAAAAGAAAATACCAATGCAATAGAATTTAAAGAATGTACTTTAAAACTAAAAATAATTGAAGATCATAATCACAAAAATAATATACAAGAACATCATGAGAGTAACGAAAATCTGGAAGATGTATGTATAACACTAAGATTTGAAATTGATATACCACGAAGATTTCAAGAAGAAAGTAATAGAAAGATAGGTAAGAACACAAATCAAAATGATAATGAAAATATAATATCTGAAAATATAGAAATCAATGACGAAAAGTTTGAATCAAAAAATGAGACTATCTTGAAAGAAAAGAATCTTTTAAATCACAATCATTAGCACCCTATCTTGAAAGATTACAACAAACATTTCCTGAAAAACAAGAAAAAATTAGAGAAATTTTTGAAAAAGTACAAGTTAACATTCCTTTGTTAGACTTATTGCAGACAATGCCACATTGTGCTAAATTTCTTAAGGATTAGTGTACTAAGAAAAGAGAGTGAAGAGTTTTAAGGAAAATCTTTTTAGCTAAGCAAAGTAGTTCCTTATTTCTACCACAAATTCCTAAAAGGTTATCTGATCCTAGAATCCCAGTTATATCATGCACCATAGGAAATACCATTCTAGAAAGAACCTTAATAGACTTAGGTGCTGGTATAAATGTTATGCCAAGTGATATATTTGCATCCTTAGGATTAGAAGGCTTAACTCCTACTAGTACAGTAATTCAATTTGTTGATAGAAGTATAAGATACCCTAGAGGAAAAATAGAGGATGTCTTAATTAAAATTAAAAACTTTATATATCCTATTGATATTATAATTTTGGATTCCCAACAAATTAAGCAAAAAAATAATGATTCATCTTTAATTTTGGGAAGACCATTTTTAGCAACATCAAGGGCTGTTATAAATTGTATAAGTGGAGTAATGAAGTTATCATATGGCAATGAGGATACTAAATTAAACATTTTCAAACTAGAAAAGTTTGAGGAATTAGAAACGTCCTTATATACCATAGACTTTTTAGAGGATGAAGGAGATATGCTAGATGATGTGATTCAAGAAGAATTAAATAGGCAACTCAATTTTGAAACTTTAAAGGAAAGTGAAAGCATAAATATAGAAGGAGATCAAGAAGAAATTAATTTAGAAAATGAGGATGTTCAATTAGGAGCTCTTGCTTCTGATTGGCAATATTTAGAATTAAAACCTTTACCTCCTGAATTAACCTATATATTTCTGGAAGAAAAATGAACATGTCCAATCATTATTGCTTCAGATTTAAAAGAGGATCAAATAACTGAATTAAAAGATGTAGTAAAAACGTATAAAGAAGCAATAGGATGGACTATGACTGATATAAAAGGGTTAAGTCCAACTTTATGCTGTCACCATATATATTTAGAGGAGAATGCTAAACCTGTTAGAATTCCTGAGAGGAGATTAAATCCAAACCTTAAAGAAGTAGTTTGGAAGGAAATAGTGAAATGGTTAGATAATGACATTGTAGGATCGTATGGCTACACAAGAGGGGGGTGAATTGCGTATTTTAATATTTTCTGAAATATAATTGAAACTTTAAAACTCAAAAACAAGTCGAGACATTGTTTTCATAAAATCATTTTTATTCAAGGTTTCAATTACAATATACAATTCAATTCTCCTCAGAAATTGTAGATGCAATTATATTTCGATACCATGTATCATCTAAACAATTTCATAACTACAAACAGAGAAAATTAATTTACGGAATTTAAAACTTTTCTCCCTGTTTGAGATCTTTCTTCTTCTTCTTTTTCTTCTTCAGCAATTCTTCAGTGATGAATATCTTGTCTTTTCATGCTTCACCGAATTTGCTTTTTTCTGATACTTCAAATCTTCAGTGACGAAAATCTTACCTTTTTATGCTTCACTGAACTTTCTTCCACTTAAGAGATTTTCCCCGAGAAGGTGTTTTTGATCCCTGAAAAAGATTTTTCTTTTGGTGTGTAGGGATGTTTTGATCCTTGAAAAGATTTTTCGTTTTGTGTGCAAGGATAAATTGATCAACGAGAATTCTATGCCTTTTATACTATATCTTCATTTCATGCATATCCTTCACGTTTAACCACTACCAGTTTTCCACTTCTCTACGCCTTTTCTTTTTCCTTCATCGAAACACACATGTTCTAACCCACATTTATATTTCGAATTTTCTTTAATCATCAGTCTTGGATCTCTGAAAAAATTCCTACAAAATAAACTTTCTCGTCCAAAAGTTTTTCATCAGTGTAATAAGAAATCGTTACTTTAATGTTAACTAAACGAGTAACACAAGTATATATATAACTTAACGTTTCTAACTTAACGAGTTGCTCATGTGCCATTTCACGTGACAAGTACTGTAGCTAACTCAACGAACTAAGTCTATGGTCTTATGCTATCTCAACGAACCATCTCCGTTGTGTTATGATAACTCAACGAACCATTTCCGTTGTGTTATGATAAATCAACGAACCATTTTCGTTGTGTTATGATAACTCAACGAACCAGTAATAAACATATGTTTTTATAATAAGAATTTTACCACGTGCAAAAATAACAACTTCAGTTTATAATGCTAACCTAACGCGTTGCCTTAGTGTTCAATATAGCAACTCAACACGTTTATTTATGTTAACTTAACGAGTTAAATATGTGCACCTCACTTGATACAATACAACATTCGTAACTTATAATTTCACCACGTGTATAACACTAACTTAACGAGTTCGTCTCTTCTTTTACTCACTAACTTAACGAGTTATCACGTGACCTATTTTAACCTTTAAGCCTCTAACTTAATGAGTTCTCACGTGACCTCTATACAAACAAAACTCTAACTTAACGAGTTGTCTAAACGTGCACTGTTCATGATACAGACGATATAACATTAAAACATATCATGCTTTTCAATAAAAACACACGTTAACTTAACGTTTAGCTAAATGAGAAATTAATGCAACGAAACGACTAGTTATTAACTTCAGATCCAATACAGACAAGTATTTATATTAGTAAGCTTTTTCTGTATTAATTGATGATTTTAATTTCTTTTCACAAGCAATAGTAATTGAGCAAATATGATTATTTTCATTCAGCACACATCATCAAAACAAAAATACTCAACAATCTCCCTCTTTTTGATGATGACAAAACCATATTAAATCAATTATGAATTATGTTTAACTCAACAAAGCACCTTCGTTGGGTTAACTTTTAATTCAACAAACTTGTTTGTTGACTTAAGTTCATTTAAGCTTATTTCTATTGTTTGTGTAAATTTTACCTCTCAGAACTAAAACTCTCAGATGTCAATAATTATATAAGTATCAGTTTTCTAATTATCATCTGTCAGATTACAATAACCATTTAAATAGCATCTCCTTTTATAATATATATATGCAATTAAGATCACAATCATCTTTTTATAATATTTCTCCCCCTTTTTGTCATTAATCAAAAAGATAATTACAGAGAATATATGTATGTATATAAGAGAATTACAACAATGATTTCTGTAAACAAGAATAATAATTGAACACATTTACAGAAAAATGTATTGTTCAATGAATCAAACAAGTATTACAAACATTACATTCTGTATTCAGAAACAAACAAAAACAGTTATCGACCCCTCCTAAGTATATCACTTATAGCATTACATATTTTATCTCCTAGATGCCTAATATCATTTCTGATGTCGTTAAGCACCGCATCTAAGTTAGGAGGTAGCTGGGTTTGCTGTTCTACTTGAACTGAATAACTTTGTTGTTGTTGTTGTATATGGTCTGTATCAGGTTGTTGTTGTTGTTGTTGTCGTTGAGGTTTATGCATGGCCTAGAATTTTTTGCAAATCTTTGACACTAAATGCTCTCATGCCTTTAGTTTCAGAGGGCTAGTCGGATAAATTCAATTGGCTTGCAAGGATTCTACATACAGCATCACCATAAAATAACTTTGAACTCATATGCTGTAGTTGAGACATAAAAACATCAAACCAATTTATTTGAATTCTATTCAACAGGCCATAAGTTGCATATAAACAGCTTCTGCTGACTTCCAAATTGTGTCCAACTCTCTAAAATAAATTTGCATGCAATATATTTGCAATAAACCTTGCCTTTGCATTCAGATTTTCCATTAATCTCATTTCAGAATATACATCTGGAATTTTTGATAAAGACTGAATGTTCCATTTCAGTTGTCTTATTATGTCAAATCTGTTGGTAACAACAACACCTTCATTCTTTAATCCTAAAACTTCAAAAATTAACTTAGGAGACAATATAAACTCCTGTTCATTTATTTGAGTTTTCAGAAAATTTCCATTCTTGACCAGATTGCTATAAAAAGCTACAACAAGCTCTGTGTATTGCTTCCATTTCGTTCCTACTAGTAAGAATTTAATGAGGCCTTGAAACTCAAACAGATCTCTTATTTCCATCAAATTTCTAAATTTTATTGGACGAGCATGCAGAATCTGACATGTTATCAGATTATTGTATTTCTGCAATGCTTCTTCAGATCTAAAATGAATTGCATTACCTTGAATTTTTAATATTGTACACAAAGAAGGTGATACCTGAAGCCGTGATTCAGAGTTTAATTCATCTTCAGGAACCTCTTCTTCAAAATGAATGTCATGTTGTTCCTCTTCCAAAATATTATCTTGAAGCTGCTTAGGTAAGCTTGATTCTTCAGCTTCAATAGTGTTAGGAACATTGTCAATATGCTCAACATTCATCTGTTCAGTCTCTATAGAATGTTCAGAGTATAATTTTTCCACAAATTCTACAGCTGGTGTATCTGTCTGTAATTGTTCATTTTGTTCAACAGATATTTCCATTGATTCATGCTGTGAATTCTCAGACTTTGCTTCTATAAATTCCGTAGAAGGCTGGTTAACTTTTAGCTCTTCTGGAGTCTTAACATTTTCAATATCTACTACTCCAAACAATTCAGCCTTTGAACTAGTTACTGCCTCAACATTGTCAATTATATCTGCAATAACTTGTTCAATGTCAAGTGCCTGATGCTCTGATTTGTCAATTTCTGCATCATCAGGACTTGTACTAATAGAAAAGCTTGAGCTCATATTTGACTTGGATTTCTTCTCAAGTTTTCTAGCAAGGGAAAATAAAGTCTCATTATCTTCATCAGTTTCAGTGTGTTCGGAACTGATGAGTTTATCAGATGCACAATAAGGTACAATGTCTAAACATACATTGTCCTTTGGAAATAAATTTTCATCTGATTTTCCTTTTTCAAAAGACTTTGTTTCCTTAGACATAATTTTTCTGACTTTCCTTCTTCTATAACACTTTTGTTTCTCCTTTTCAAGTATTGCTGTTTTCTTTTCAAATTGCTCCATAAAAGTTTTCTGCTTTAATTCTTCTAAGGCACTTTCTATTGCAAAAACCTTTCGAAGACTATCAACTTTTGTTTTGTCTACAGCAATATCTGATTCTACTTGTTTTGAATATAAAGGAGTAAGGATAGCTGATTCATGCTCTTCCTCAAACACATGTAGTCTTGTACCGTTTATAGGAGTTTGAGGAGTTCTATTTGACGAACCTACACCTTTTTCCAAATATTTTGCATACTATTCCAAAAATGCAATCTCAGCACATTTCATTCTGTATTCTCTATCATATTTACTTCGAATACCCATGTATGTAATACTTGCATTAGTATGTTGAAGTTCTTGTCTAACTTCATCTAATATATCTTGAGAAAAGAAGTAATCTCTATAAAGTTCTTCTAACCTTTTGTCCACTCGAAATATTTTCTTGAACCAAGTACGTGGAACTTCATCATTCTCTATTTCTTTTCCTTTTGCATCTCTTCTGCTTTTGCCTTTTCCTCTGCCACGACCTTTGTAGAACATGGAGACCATCGTCGCAGGTTGTAACAGCAACGAGCGGGAAAGATTTTCTTGACAAAGTTTACAAATAACCTAAGTGCCCGTGTAATAAGTGTTTAAATAGGGTTTTTAGGCATATAACTCAACGTGAAGAGAAGTCGGGTTTAGAAATAAAATAAATATTGAATAAAGCTTATTCAATCAAAGTACCTGAAATATTCAAGTATAACTCGTTGATTTATCTAACCTAATGAGTAAAACGCTGTCTAGAGGCAGTTTTACACATTACCTTATCTAATATAACGTCTAGTTAGTATACTTAAAACAATTTTCGGATGCTTCCAATTGAAACGTTCCAAAATCAACACACATGCTAAAACTTAACATTATATTGAGAACATAGTAAACTATTTGAACATTTTGTCCTTTGAATCTAAAATAGTTTATTTGTCTTTTTAAATTATTTCATCAAGATTTTAAGAGGACATTAATTCAGATTAACTAAGATTTGTATTTTAAATTATATTAATCTGTTTTTGACATTGTTAATGCTCCCCCAACAAATATACTTCAAATATATTCAATCAAAATACAAAATATACTTGTAGTGACAATAGATGTTAAGTATAACTATACTTTTACTTAACGTTTAGCTAAATGAGAAATTAATGCAACGAAATGACTAGTTATTAACTTCAGATCCAATACAGACAAGTATTTATATCAGTAAGCTTTTTCTATATTAATTGATGATTTTAATTTCTTTTCACAAACAATAGTAATTGAGCAAATATGATTATTTTCATTCAGCACACATCATCAAAACAAAAATACTCAACAGACATAATTTATCCGATTTCTGATAGCTCATGGGTTAGTCCAATCCATGTAGTTCCCAAGAAATCAGGATTAACAGTAATTAGGAATGAAAGTCAAGACTTGATACCTACTAGAATTCAGTTAGGCTAGAGAGTGTGTATAGACTATAGAAAGCTAAATGTTGTAACTAGGAAAGATCATTTTCCCTTACCTTTTATAGATCAAATGCTAGAGAAATTAGCAAGGTAAGAATATTTTTATTTCCTAGATAGGTATATAGGATATAACCAGTTCCAATAGCATTAGAGGATCAAGAGAAAACAACTTTCACCTATCCTAATGGAACTTATGCTTTTAAGAGAATGTCATTCAGATTATGCAATGCACCAGCCAACTTTCAAAGGTGTATGTAGGGCATATTCACTAGAATGACTGAAGATTTTTTAGAAATTACAATTGATTGAATTAGAAGAATTTAGGAATGAAGCTTATTCAAAAACTGTAAGAGAAAATGAAGTTCTGACATGATAAGAAAATTATTCCAAAAACCTTTAAAATAGGACAAGAAGTATATCTTTATATGACTAGACTCCATAACCATCTAAGAAAATTAAGATCTAGATGGGCAAGACCTTACATAGTTCGAAATATTTATCCCTATGGAGTTATTGAGATTGAAAATCCTAAAAATCAGAATATATTTAAAGTAAATGGACAAAGACTTAGACCTATTTTAAAGATACTAAAAAGTTCTTTTGGAATTGTAGAAGAAGTAAGAGTAGAGGACTACTCAAGCTTTACTTAGTAAGAAAGTTCTAAGTATATAACTTAAAAAAAAATAAAAAATTCATTGCGGTTCAACCGACAGGATCCATCGGTCCGACCAAAACATAAAAATATAAAATTTTCTATATATTATTTAGTAAAAACGTCGGTTTTACCGAAGTATAGTATCAGTTCAATTGTTAGAAAAAAAATGTAATTTCGGTTCAACTAAGGAATGTAACGGTTTGACAGAAAACTTTTAAAGTGTTAAAAAAAATTAAGAATCAGTTAGACTAGAAATTCTTCGGTCTTGATAGAAGAAAAAAATTATTATCTTAAATATTTTTATTAGATATAACTTTATGAGAAGTCCGTTGAGTTATGCTTAACTCAACGAACTTACTCTATTGGGTATAGGATTAGTTAATGAACTTACCCCATTGAGTTAACTATAACTTAACGGAGTACTGTAGTTAAGTCCGTGGACTTAGTCCATGGAGTTAATCGTAATTCCACGGATGAGAGAGCAAGAGTTTTGTATGGGAAATGACCTGATTACCTGCCTAAACTTAGGGCTTATTTATATTAAACTTGGGGTTTTGGGGGCATTATCCATAGAATCATTTAGAACTTAGAACAATAAAGATCAGAGCAACTCCGTTCCGTTGCTTAACTCCACGATGAGGAAGATGACACCTGAGTTCTAGGAAAAGGCAGTAGACACTTTAGAATTTCTTAAAGACTTGAGGAATAGCACACGAGGCAGAAAATCTGGAATACGACAAGAGAAAAAGAACTACAAAAGGTAGAATCTGAACTTTTCAACTAAAGAAGAGTTTTAGTAGATTTGGGTATACAAATACCTCAAATAATGGAAACAAGAATAAAGGTTGCTACGGAAATTTGCTATAAGCAAAGAGAGAAAAATCAGGCCAAACAACAAAGTTGCCCTAGAATTAATTCAATGTAAGTCTTGGCTCTGGTTCAAAAGACGAATAGGTAGACGAGCTCAAAGGGCAATCTGGGAGCAAGAAAGGAAAGAAAATGAAGAAGAGGCAACTGAAGAACAAGAGGAGCCGACTGTTGAAAAACCTATTCTTGAGGAACAACAGCCAAGACCTTCAAATCCACTTCCTAAACCATTAGAAAGGGTGGTAGTTATGGGGCCTTCAAACGAAAAAGAATTAAGAGAATTTGAAGAATTGGTTCAAGTTAGGAAAAACCAAGGAGAATCAGAAGATTTGGCGGTGGCTAAAGCACACCTAGTGGTCGATGCACTTTACAAAAAGAGGGTTGTAGAAAAGTTGAAAGCCCAATATAAAATCAAAGTGGAACAACATCAAGAAGTTATTGCAAGACCTACTGAAAAAGGAGATGAAGTTGGTCCTTCGAGACCAGTAATTACTGAAAGAGTTAAACAGGAAGAGCTAGTACCTATGGCTCAAAGGCGTGCAGAGCCTATTTTTGTGGATTTAATTTCAAACGAGGAAGAAGAAGACTAGACACAATTAATTAGAAAAAGGAAAGGAAAGGAAATAGTGTTTGAATATCAAGAGGAGATTAAATCTGAAAGACAAATGTCAGTAGGGCCTATAGAGCCAAATTTTGTAAACCTACTATCCGATTTTGAAGAGGAGCATGAGCAGCAGCAGAAAGAGCAAAGAGAAGAAGAAAAACATGCTGAAACTAGTTTGCAGCCTGTACAAATAGAAGAAACAGAAATTAGGGCAGAAACTGATTTACCCGGAACTCCATCCCAATCTGTCACAGAATCAGAAAGAACAGTGACAATGCAGATTGGTAGTTAGGAGGAAGAAGAAGAAAAAAAAAATGAACAAGAAGTTGAACAAGTATACATGAAAAGAGAGGACTCAACAGATTCCATTGAAGAGCAAGAAAATCTTCAACAATCTATGGAAAGAATTCAAGACAGAGTGGAGAGTTATGTCAGCTCACCACCACAGACAAAAGCAGAAGCAAAAATGTCAGAATCTGTGGAGCATTTTCAGCAAGTACAAGTTCAGCATTTGGAAGAGGAAGTTCAAGAACAAACCCCTCAGGAGCAACAAATGCATATTCATGATCCTTCAGAAGCGATAGTTTTAAATGAAGTACATTTTCGGAGTTAGGAAGCTTATGACAAATACTAAGAGATTAGGGGTTATACTATCATTTACAGTAGACCAGTAAATTGGGACGAAATGCAAGAAATCAAAGAATTATTTGAATTCCAAGGTCTACTAAAGTTTATTTCTCAAGAAAGAAGGCATGCAGTATATGAGAATCTAGTGCCTTGCTTTTATGCAAACTTAAGGGAAGATGAAGGAGGATTAATTTTCAACGTGGAGGAAGCTGATGTACAAATAACACCAAAGCTTCTCTACAACATTTTAGGATTGAAAAATGAAGGGAAAGAAATTTTGGAAAGCGCAACTGCTGTTGAGTGGACAGAAGAGGAAATCAAGGATTGTTTAGCTATCAATCCTGGTGTGTCGTTATTAAATAGACTAAAGTAGTTAAATGGTACAACACACATGATAACAAACATTCTAATTAAGAATGTCTACCAACAACAAGGCCATGATATAGAATTGAGTTAATTTGTAAAGTGGGCCACATATGCAGTTGTAAATAAAATTCAAATAAATTGGTCTGTAGTTTTTATCTCCAAGCTGAGAACAGTGAAGAAGAAATTATTTTATGGAGATCTAATTCCACTACTAATGGTGGATTGTATCGACTTCACTAAATGGGCATCCAAAAGGATCAAATCAAGAACCATTTCAGTGAAAGAGTACAAAAATTATGTAGCGGTAAAGATTGCTGAACCTTCTAGAGGAATTACAAGAGCTGTAGAAAGGATTAACCAATTAGAGCAACAAGTAGAAAAACTCCAAAAGGAAGTAGATGAACTTAGAAGAATAGACTAAATTGTATTGTTCGTCTACTTGTATATATGTGTATGAAAAATATCTAATTAAGTTGTAATGTAAATTTTTCATATTAATGAATATATATTTTTCATTCGTGGCGACTCCATTAGGGATCGAACCTAGAATCTTTGGTTCCGTAGACTAGAGATTAAATGGATGAAATGTTTGAGAATGATGAAATGGATGAACTATATTGAATATTCTATAAATTGTGGAACATTATGCAAGATTGTTTAAAAGATTTACAATTTGATGAATGACAGGATTAAATGAAAGATAATTGATTAATGCTTGAAAATATCTGCATGCTGCAAAGTAAAATATAAATTCTACATAACATGAAATGAACTACAAGTTAAAAATTTATATAATGTTCAGATTTAAATGAGCTTTAATTAGAATGCTACATTAATGACATATATTTAACTTTATTTAAATTGGAAAAATGCAGGAGAGTAGAAAAGTATTTACGAGGAGTAAACTTAGAGAGAGCTAAGTGTTAACTCAACGAAGTAAGTGTGATGTGTGTGTCTTCCATCAAGTATATGTATGTGTCATTGAATATGGTTGTATTTCTTTGATAATTTGTACAAGGGAAAACTTGTCTTTTGGGTATCACCAACCGTTGCCCCTATATATGTAAGGGGTCATCCACGTCCAAGGAATGTCATGCCAAACCATCCCATGATTTTGTTCTCCCTCTTCTTTGTACCAGCAACCATACAATAAGGAATCACGATAGATTGATCACCTGTGGACGTACCCATGTTGGGGAACCACGTAAATTTGTTGTTCTTCGAATTCTCCACTCGCAATCCTCTCTTCCACGCAGATCTCTTCTCCACGCCACCCCTAGATGCTCCACGTTTGTTTGATCTTTCTGCACAACAACTAGTATCAGAGTCAGGCTGGACATCTCCAGGTTTGCATCTAAAGTTTCGAAGAGATTGATCAAGGTTTAAGCCATTTACGTAAGGGATCTCTCCATTGTTGTAACTATCGCGTCGTCGACACTAGTCTGCACACTCCGACGCCAAGTCGTGCGCCTTCCTCGTCCATGCTCAGTTGCGTCTCAAATTGTTAGGACATGTAGTAAGCTTCCTGAAATTCATTTCTTTAAAATTTCGCGGTTAGAAGTTTCGTATTCAGAGAGATACAGCAGGAGGCGTCTGGTTAGGGACAGCAGTTTTCTGGACGAGTGACTCTATGATTATCGAATTTTGGGCATTTTGTGATTGTGGTTTTGTGCTTGGTTTGTGTGAGTATTTGCTACTGTTTTGTGATAAGTAGTGTGCTTGGCTTGTGGCTGATTGCATTTCATTGAAATCAGTAGTTTCAGTAGCATATTGTTGTTGAGATATTGCTTGTTATTGTGTACCTTGCTGCAGAATTGTGTTTGTTTAAATCACATTGTATCTCGTGTGTATTGCTGGTTGTTTGTTGTTTTGAAAACATGAATACTTCAAGGTTGAAGATAGAAAAGTTTGATGGAAAGAATAGCTTCAGCTTATGGTAAATTAAGATGAAAGCACTTCTAAAGCAACAAGGTATTTGGGCTCCTTTAAATAAGGAAACTACTCTTAACAGAAATTCGCCAGAGTTTGAATTGCAGGAGGAGAAAGCTCACTCCACCATCTTGTTGTGTTTGTCTGATGAAGTTATAATAGAAGTTGCTGATAAATCTACCTCGTTAGGTCTTTGGAAGAAACTTGAGTCATTGTATATGACTAAGTCTTTAACAAACAAATTGTTGTTAAAGCAGAGACTGTTCTCTCTTTAAAGATGATAGAAGGTGTACCACTTAAGCAGCATTTAGATCAGCTAAATGCTATTTTGATGGAACTCAAGAATATTAGAGTAATCATAGAAGATGAAGATATAGCTCTTATCTTGCTTTGTTCACTCCCATTGAGTTATGAAAACTTTGTTCAGTCTTGTGTAGTTGGAAGAGATTCAATTACACTGGAAGAAGTGAGGTCTAGCCTTCATTCCAGGGAGCTCAGGCACATGGTGCATGGTAGAAACGAAGCAAGTGGTGTTGGCCTCTCAACTCAGCAACAAGAGAATAGGGGAAGAAGCTAGAGACAAGGTGGAGGGAAGAATAGAAGTAGAAGCAAGTCGAAGGGCAAGTACTCTAGGGATACTTGCCATTACTGTAAGTAGAAAGGACACTGGAAATCACATTGTCCCAAGCTTATGAACAAAGGAAAGGCTACTATGGCAGAAACCAGTTCTGTGTCAGGTGATGATTTTTCTCTTACAGTTTATTGCAGTGCTTATTTTAATGATCAGTGGATTATGGACTCAAGAGCTTCACATCATATGACTCCTACTAGGGAGTATTTTGACACCTACAAGCAGGTGGAGGGTGGTCAAGTGACTTTGGCCAATGATGATGTGTGTTCTAGAGTTGGTGTGGGCACTATAAAATTTAAACTGCATGATGGCACAGTTAGAATTCTGGAGGACGTTTGGTACGTCCCAAATCTTGGAAAAAGTCTGATCTCACTGATGGCCCTTGATGCTAAGGGTTATAGATATATAGGTGGTGAGGGGAAGATCAACATACTGAAAGACTCATTAGTTGTTATGAAGGGATCCAAATCTGGTCCTTTATACATTTTGCAGGGCACTCCAATTGTTGGCGCAGCTACATCAGCTATATCTGATCAGCAAGATTTTTCTGTCATGTGGCACTCAAGGATGGGTCATTTGGGGCAGAAAGGAATGCAGAAACTGAGTAGTCTGGGAAAGTTTGATGGGCATAAGGTTGCTTGTATTGACATGTGCAAGCATTGTGTCTTTGGCAAACAGAAAAGAGTGTCATTTGCACGTAGTCAGTATAGCTCCAAGGGAGTTCTTGATTATATTCATGTTGATTGTTGGGGGCCTTCACGTCAACCTTCTATTGTAGGTTCTAGATATTTCTTTCTATCATTGACTGTCATTCAAGGATAAACTGGCTTTTCTTTTTGACACACAAAAGTGAAGCTTTTTCTTGCTTCAAGCATTGGAAGAAGCAGTTAGAAAACCAAACAGACAAAAAGGTAAAATATCTTAGAACTGATAATGGTCTTGAGTTTTGTTCTCAAGAATTTGATAACTTTTGTAAAGATGAAGGCATTACATGGCATAACACTGTCAGGTATACCCCTTAGCAAAATGGAGTGGCTGAAAGATTGAACAAAACACTCCTAGAAAAGGCACGTTGTATGCTGTCTCATGCAAGTTTGAGCAAGAAGTTTCGGGTAGAGGCTGTTAACACAACTTCCTATCTAGTGAATAGGTCCCTTTCTAGTGCCTTAGATGGGAAGATACCTCTTGAGGTATGGTTGAAAAGATCTACTAGTTATTCAAAGCTCAAAATTTTCGAGTGTCCAGCTTACTATCATGTGAACAATGGCAAGCTAGAATCACATGCCAAGAAAAGCATATTTGTGGGCTATGGTGTTGGTGTAAAGGGATATAGGATATATGATATTGAATCTCACAAAGTAATATATAGTCGTGAGGTTACTTTTGATGAGAATTTTCTTTTGCAGGCAACAGATAAACTAGCAGGTGAAACACCAGAAATTGAGCACACCATTCCTGAACAGATGGAGATAGATGACGCACAGCAGCCACCTATCACTGATCAAGTTGAAATTAGAGAAATCTCATCTGAAACTTAGGAAAATGAAGTTGAGGAGGAAGAGGTGGAGCAACCACCACCAAGAACCATTGACAAAGATCGTCCTAGAAGAGACGTTAGACCTCCGATTAGATATGGCTACGATAGTTTGGTTGCTTTTGCCTTACAATTAGCAATTGAGGTGGAGGATTCTGTTGATCCACCTATATATGAAGCTACAATGAAAGATTCAGAAGCTGGTCTTTGGATGTTTGCTATGGAGGAGGAACTCCAATCTCTCCATAAGAATAAGACTTGGGAACTGGTGAAACATCCAAAAAACACAAATATTGTTGGTTGCAAATGGGTCTATAAGAAGAAGATTAGGACTCAAGGCAACGCAGGTGTGCAGCACAAGGCAAGATTAGTCGCCAAAGGCTATTCACAACGAGAAGGAGTTGACTTCAATGAGGTATTTGCTCTTGTTGTACGTCATACATCTATTAGAATTTTGTTATCCATTGCTGCAGCATAGAATTTAGAATCGGAACAACTAGATGTAAAGACGGCCTTCTTGCATGGTGAGTTGGAAGAAAATATTTGGATGGAACAACCAACAGGGTTTATGGTGAAAGGTAAATCTAATTGGGTGTGCAAATTAAATAAGTCCTTGTATGGACTTAAACAGTCACCACGCCAATGGTACAAAAGGTTTGATGCCTTTATAGTCTAGATATAGTATCTTATGTTTTTGCTGAAATTTATGAGTTTAATAGTTTCACGATTTTAAAAAGAAATCAGAATGTTTAATTGAAACTCAATAAATTATCTGAAATCCTGAAAGAGTTGAAATGTTGATTTTTGGATTAAAGGAAATACATATGATCAATGATACATTTAATTTGATTGATTAAACTTGTAGAATGATTTATGTGTAGACCTTATTAAACAACAGAAAAAGTATGAGCTTATTGATATGGATTCATATTTTCAGTAAATAATAGAAGCAGGACTATATGAGATTGGTGTTTTATTGCATCTGTATTAATGAAATACGTACATATACTAGTTAAAAAAAAAGAGAAAATTTTTGAGAGTTTATTGACTTGTTTGATAATGAGCATTTTGTATTTGAGCAAATAGGTATGTAAGGATTGTTGACCTAAAAAGGACTCTTTAAATCTAGCAACCTAAGATCCTGATCAGATCTGGGATTGTTGACTGAAAGTTCGATACATGGGTACATTAGAAAGCTCTTGTATGATTCAAGCTTGTCAAATTAACTTTTAAAAGTACAAATATGCATATATTGTTTTGAAAAGATACAAGTGTTTTGTGAAATACAGATATCTTCTGAATTGAGTATATGTTCTGTTATCTGAAATTGTTGAAGTATGAATCTCGAATAGACTTTTGAAGTTGTTTATTTGAGATACAATTCTTCATTCTACTTGTCTTAATCATATTGAATTGGATTGTGCTTTGATTCATATGTTGTTGAAATTTATTCTGGAAATCTTATTGGAAAATTCAGGATGACAGATGATGAAAAGAAGAACAAATAATAATATAATTAACACCTATGTGATGCTGATATATTTTGTATGTAATTTACATATATTCTAAGTATATTTGCAGGTTGAAGAGGAGAAAACAATATTAAAACAGATTACTGAAGCATATAGAATATCTATATAGTAATGTAATTTATTATTCTAAAGAAGAGCGAAATGAAGAATTAAATCTAGCACTTTAGAAAAACCAATTAGTTAGATCTTAGTTTGTTAAGGGACTAGTGTTTGGGTTTTTCCCAGCACTACACTAGAAAAAGTTGGAATTGTTACTTCTTTTTTTACTTAGTTAATTTATCTTTATGTCTATTCTTTCTTTTAGAAGTAAACAAACAACCTTTAATACAATTTAGATATTAATTCCAATTTGTATTTTAATTGCAAGTGCACAGTGTCTATTGTATCAGTGTGCAAGTACAGGTCGATCTCATAGGGAATTGCTGACGAACTTGAGAACTATTTGTTTGTTAAAAAATAAAATTTATATATTCAATAAGCTCTCCGTTGATTTATAGTTAACTCAATGGACTAAGTTGGTTGAGTTATGGCTAACTCAACAGACTAACCTCGTGGACTTATGTTAACTCCATGAACCTGACTTTTCTTTTTAATACTGCTATTTACAGAGGAATTCGGCAAACCATTGGGCGATTCCACAGATTGTAAATAACATCAATTAAGCTCTTTAATGTTAGTTAACATTGGATTTATCATTAAGCAATACTAACATTCAAATAATTCAAACAGTAACCATTAAAATCTTTAAGTCTTTCGAACGAACCAATTTCAGTAAACTGTAAAACTAAAATAAACATAAAACAATCACAACACTGACAAAGATAACATTAATCACGATACAACACAAACAATACAACACTCAAATACAACATACAAACATAGATAAATTGTTTTTGGTATTTTTGTTTTAATATGAACATGGAAATGGGCGAAAGGTGAAATGTAAAGTAATCTCACTTGACAATAAATACTTTCGACACTACTTGCAATGTGATTACACCACTGAAAATTAAACTACTTACAATTCTGTCTCCTCTCCCTATAGAATCGCGAGTCCAGAATTGCAAGATGATCTCCTCTTCAGCATACAGGCATCAACCCGAAGCCAAGGCTAAAAGCTTTATGATCTCCTAAAATATGAGTCGGCGCTTGGTGAAAATGGCTTCCCTTCCCGCGACGCGATCACTCCTCATAGTGGTTGTCAGGCACTGTGTTTGGCTCGGAATCGACCCGACATCAAGCAAGTATCCTCACAGACTTCCGATGGTTAGTGATTATGGTGCGGTGATGGTGATGATGATGGTTGGTATGGTACTTCAGAGAATTGCGACGTTGATCCTCCTCTACACACACTATCCACCCATCGATCACACCCTTCTTTTTTTCTTCTTTTCTTTTATATTTCTTCAGTAGTAACTGCTTCTGCTTGAATGATCGGTTGGATTTCTATCATTCATATCAATGGCGATGCTTTCTTCTCCCTGTGCGATTGAATTCCTGCGTGATACGTGCAAACGTGGTTTTTCTCTTCCAACTGTTTGTTCCTACAACCGCTACAGTGGCATATTAGAAAATATATAGTCCGTGGAGTTACAGATAACTCAACGGACTTTCTTCGTTGATTTAACTATAAAACACGTGCATAAATTTAACTATCCAATGCTCAGGTGCATTTCGGATACTTATAAACTTAACTATCCGATGCTTAGATGCATTTCGGATACTTATAAACTTAACTATCCGATGCTTAGATGCATTTCAGATAGTTACAAATAACTCACCGATATATAACTTAAGTAAATCTACCATATCTCAACACATGTTAGCAGTAGTTTAATCATAAAATAACATTTCGGAGAGTTACAGGTCTAACTATCCGATGCTCAGATGCATTTCGGATAGTTACAGCTAACTCACTGAAAGTTCACTTAAGTCAATTTTCCAGAACATGACACGTGCCCTTAGCTATTTTATAAATAAAAAGAGATTTCAGAGAGTTACAAGTATAACTATTCGATGCCCAACTGCAATTTCGGATAGTTATAGATAACTCACCTAAAGTTCACTTAAGTCATTCCTTATGGTTTCGACATGTGTACTTCAGGAAATAATAAAATATTCTCTCAAAACATAACTGTTTGGCAATTTAAACATAACTATCCGATACATATTCGGTCTGTTAAACATAACTGTCCGAATTTGTTCGGTATGTTAAACATAACTGTCTGAATTTGTTAAGTATGTTAAACATAACTATCCGAAATATCAAAAAATTCGGATACTTAAGAATTTCATAGCCTGCAACTTACCAACAGTTCATAAATGTACTAAATTAACATTAATTCCCCCAAATTAAGTAAAATCTTCAATTAAAGCATATAATAGTGCAATTATAACATAATGGCTTAATTCTTATATGATAAGCTAAATATTATGCAATTAACCATCATTTAACCGTTAATAATATGCACTTTTTCATTCTAAACACTTCCCCCATACCTAAATTTTGCTAGTCTCTTTGCAAACTAAGATCTAATTAATTGGTCTTTAAAAGTGATAGAATTAATTCTTCCCCTTTTGTTTTTCTTCTGTTTAGCATAAAAATATATTCTGTATGTTTCAGTAATCAACCTGCAAATATACTTAGAATATATGTAAATTACATACAAAGTATATCATCATCATATAGGTGTTAATTATAGTATCATTTGTTCTTCTTTTCATCATCTGTCATCCTGAATTTTCCAATAAGATTTCTAGAAGAAATTTCAACAACATACGAATCAAAGTACAATCCAATTCAATCTAATTAAGACAAGTAGAATAAAGAATTGTATCTCCATTAAACAACTTCAAAAGTCAATTCAAGATTCATATTTCAGCAATTCTAGATAACAGAAAATATACTCGATTCATAAGATATCTGTATTTCACAAAACACTTGTATCTTTTTAGAACAGTATATATATATATATATATTTTTTTTTTTTTTTCGTACTTTAAAAATTAATTTGACAAGCTTAAATCATACAAGAGCTTTCTAATGTACCCATGTAACGAGCTTTCAGTCAACAATCTCAGATCTAACCAAGATCTTAGGTTGCCAGATTTTAAGAGTCCTTTTTCAGGTCAACAATCTTTACATACCTATCTGCTCAAGTACAAAAGGCTCGTGATCAAACAAGTCAATAAACTCTCAAAATTTTCCCTTTTTTTTGTTTTTTTTGTTTTTGTTTTCAAACTACAACATAAAACAAAACATTAATCACATACTATATATGTATGTATTTCATTAATATAGATGCTGTAATCACCAATATCATATAGTCCTGCTTCTATCATTTACTGAAAATATGAATCCATCTCAATAAGCTCATACTTTTTCTGTAGTTTAATAAGATCTACACATAAATCATTCTACAAGTTCAATCAGTCAAATTAAATGTATCTTTAATCATATGTGTTTCATTTAATCTAGAATTCAGATCTCAGCTCTTTCAGGACTTCAGATAATTTACTGATTTTTTTCATTAAGCATTCTAATTTCATTTTAAAATCATGAAACTGTTAAACTCATGAAATTCAAAAAAACATAAGATGCTATATCTAGATTTACTCCTCTTCCCACTTCCATTCATTTATGTCTTCCATAATCCATATTTGAAATTTCATCAGTTCATCCCACTATCTTATTAGACATAAAGTAGGATCATCTTCTTCATTATACCACATTCCTATTTGAATTTCATTAAATTCTGTAAATGGTGGTTTAGCTATTTCACTCAGTACAGGTAAAATTTCTATATATTCATCATAATTGTCTATGCTCACTATGTATAAATCAAATCCATATGCTAATGATATCTTCGTGACTAAATATATATATCCATCAAGTATGACATGTGTTTGGTTAATTAATGATTTCTGTCTTAGATATATCATAATATTTTCATTCCAAGATTTGTTCAGAAAATTATACACACTTAAGCGTAAATCTTCACCCCAATTTCTTGTAGGTCTCCAATAATATAATTTTTCAGGAATTGCAGAATTTTTATCAGAAAATATTAAAGTTGACCCACAATTTACAATTGGTGCTTCAAATCTATTAGGTCTTCCTATATTCCATTCTTCTCCTGTTATTGGATTTCTTATCAAAATATCAGGTAATAATAAACTTGCATACCTTGGTCTCGTCTTGTATATGATTAATCCTTCATCTATCCCCATAATATGATTTATTCCTTCTAATGCATTGGGTGGAATTCCAGTAGTTTCTTCCGTAGCCAGATATTCATGGGTATTTGAACTACGATTAAATGACCTCCATATGAATCCATCTCTAATCTTAGTCATTTTTGCAGCTTGTAGTTCCTGAAAATATTTTTCTTCAATACAGTCTTTAATTTCCTTTGATACACAACATAGCCTACACAGATCTTTAGCTGACAAGTTACTTAGTACTTCCCTTAGTGCATCCAATGGTAATTGCATCAATTCCATTTGTCGATTCTGTAAAACACAGACAAAAATTTAGTAGAGACAAAAATTAACATAACTACTGCACACCCTCGTGGAGTTAAGGCATAACTCAACGGACTAAGTTCGTTGAGTTAAAAATTAACTCTACAATACTATTAACTAAAAATAAAAAACATATATACATACAGATAGTTGCTTCAGATATGCTGCTTCATTCAGCTGCCCTCCTAGAAGAGGTATCAATTTCATTAACCGTTCTATTGACAGGATTAGGTATAGCTTGTATTGGCAATCCTCCAGTAGGTCTAACTTCCATTGGTTCCTTCTGTCTAAGTGATATATTTCTATTTTAATTTTGAATTACAGCATTTCCAAATATAAATTCTAGACGATTGTTTACTTGTTGGATTATCTTTTCTAGTTTCTCTATTCTAGCTCATTATTCAATTAATACTTCATAACTTATGTTCTTCTCATTTATATTTTCTCCTCCCTAGAAATTGTTGTTTCTCCAAGATAAATTTGGGTGATTTCTCCAATTAGGATGATAAGAATTTCCCAAGTTATCTCTCTAGTTTCAAGCATAAATAATATCTAAGTCATTTATGTTTGCATTCTTTTCTGCTAGTTTTTGATTTAATGATAACTCTTCTATTTTCTTTGTTAATTCATTTAATTTCACCTCAAGCATAGTATTGGAATCTATTTCATGCATTCCTCTTGGCAATATTTTTTTATCTGCAATAGCTTCAGCCGAATTTTCCCACTGTGCAGTTCTTTTTGCAAAGTTTTCTAAATATGCCCATGCTTCTTCACTACATAACTTTAAAAATCCATTTTGACAAGTAGATTCTAATAAAGATTTCGTTGAAACATCTATGCCTTCATAAATTATACCTATTAATTCTGCTTTACTCATTGCATGATGTGGACATTAAGTCAGTAAATCTTTAAATCTTTCAAAATATTTCCAGAAT
Source organism: Cymodocea nodosa (assembly GCA_036874045.1). Classification (NCBI taxonomy): domain Eukaryota; kingdom Viridiplantae; phylum Streptophyta; class Magnoliopsida; order Alismatales; family Cymodoceaceae; genus Cymodocea; species Cymodocea nodosa. The sequence goes on from CM072345.1 coordinate 3,427,652, forward strand.
GATTCACCCTGTTTTTGGCTACACATTAATATTTCTTTCTTCTTTTTAATCGTTTGATGTGTTGGATAATATTTTTCCAGAAAAACAGAGCAAAATTCAGTCCATGTAGAAATTGAATCAAGCGATAGAGTATATAACCATTGCTCAAGCTTTAATTTTGCCCATTTTTAATGAATTTTATAAGTAATTTTGCATGATATTATATATCTATGGTGGATAAATGATATTAATTATGGGTAATATAAGTCTTGAAATATAGTGCAATATAGAAATTTAATTAACAAGTGCATCCCCCATTGGATATAATTTTACATGGAACACATTGATTTATTTTGCATGTCCTATGTTGGCTAATGTCTCTTAGAGTTCAACTTCCATTAATTGTAGGTAACATACATATGGGAGGAGCTTAATGCAAAAGACCAAAGAAGATGTAAAGAATCAAAAGTTGGTGGACTAAACTTTAAAGAAGAGGACATGCCAACACTTTATTGGCCCTCCTAGATCTATGGCATCTTATTGGCTTGGTGATAAAACCAAGGTGCCACATCAAAGAGAGAGAAGACAAAACAACATAAATACAAGGGGAGAGGAATTTCGGCCAACAACTTGGTCCTTCCAATGAGAGAAAGAAAGAGGAGAAGAAGCTTGGAGGTGAGGCTTGTGCTTCCAAAGAGAGACCATCCATTCATGCTATTCACCATTCCAAGGGCTAAGGAGAAGACGTCTAAGCTTGGAGGTGGAGTTGTTGCCAAGTTCCATTGAATTCAAAGCTCTAGAGAAGAAGATAAGAAGCTCCTAAGGTAGTGACAACTCTTAGAGTTTATTATTTTCTTGTATAGAAGGAAGAATTGATGAGAAATGGTGGTGAACATCTCAATTATATGTCTTCTTGGCTAGATAGAGTTCAATGAATGTATATGAATGTTTAATTCTTCTTTTCAACTTCTAATTTGCATCCTCTATTCACGTGTATTGTTGGGGCTGTTGCTGAGGCTTTCACACGAGTGAATGACACTCACCAATGGTGGCTTGGTGCATTTGAGAAGAAGGTGTGAATTGAAAGAAGAAGAAAATAAGTGTTGATGTTCATTTGAATGAAGAACCTATCACTTATATCTAGTTGTAAATTTTAATTTCAGTAGTTAATTGAGTTTGTTATATCTTATATTGATCACATTTTGTCCTAATCAATCTCCAAAAAAGAATTTCTAATGCAAGTAGTATAGTATAGTTTAGCTATATTAGCAAATAGCATAGTTGCATGCATTTAGTATAAATTAGAATATAGTATAGTCTATTGAACCTTCTTGTTTTATTTTTCTTTCCTCAATATTGATGCATGGATATCACTTTTGAAATCACGTGGAACTTGTGTGCATGTTATAATTGAATGAGTTGATAGATTTACAAGTAAAGAAATTGATTCACATCACCATTTTCCACTACACATCGCCTTGAAATTGCATGATTTGTGAGCTTGTGTTAATTTTGATTATTCTACATTCACATGTCATTAATTTACTGAAGTATACCTAAGAACTTGAAGAACAAGTTGAGTAATAGTTGATTAAGTCATAAACACAATCCTTGTCGAAGAATGACCTGTATTTGCCATGTACACCAAAAGAACTGTGCACTTGCAGTAAAGCTTGAGCTAAAAATATAGCTCAACAACCATCTCTTAGCTGTGTCTTTTAAAGAAAAAGGAATATATCTAATGTTGAGTATTTTTGTTTTGATGATGTGTGCTGAATGAAAATAATCATATTTGCTCAATTACTATTGCTTGTGAAAAGAAATTAAAATCATCAATTAATACAGAAAAAGCTTACTGATATAAATACTTGTTTGTATTGGATCTGAAGTTAATAACTAGTCATTTCGTTGTATTAATTTCTCATTTAGCTAAACGTTAAGTTAACGTGTGTTTTTATTGAAAAGCATGATATGTTTTAATGTTATATCTTCTGTATCATGAACAGTATACGTTTAGACAACTTGTTAAGTTAGAGTTTGTTTGTATAGAGGTCACATGAGAACTCGTTAAGTTAGAGGTTTAAAGGTTAAAATAGGTCATGTGATAACTCGTTAAGTTAGTGAGTAAAAGAAGAGACAAACTCATTAAGTTAGTGTTATACACGTGGTGAAATTATAAGTTACGAATGTTGTATTGTATCACGTGAGGTGCACATGTTTAACTCGTTAAGTTAACATAACTAAACGCGTTGAGTTGCTATATTGAACACTAAGGCAACGCGTTAGGTTAGCGTTATAAACTTAAGTTGTTATTTTTGCACGTGGTAAAATTCTTATTATAAAAACATTTGTTTATTACTGGTTCGTTGAGATATCATAACACAACGGAGATGGTTCGTTGAGTTATCATAACACAACAGAGATGGTTCGTTGAGATAGCATAACACCACGGACTTAGTTCGTTGAGTTAGCTACAGTACTTGTCACGTGAAATGGCACATGAGGAACTCGTTAAGTTAGAAACGTTAAGTTATATATATACTTGTGTTACTCGTTTAGTTAACATTAAAGTAACGACTTCTTATTACACTGATGAAAAACTTTTAGACGAGAAAGTTTATTTTGCAGGAAATTTTTAAGAGATCCAAGACTGATGATTAAAGAAAATTCAAAATATAAACGTGGGTTAGAACGTGTGTGTTTCGATGAAGGAAAAAGAAAAGACGTAGAGAAGTGGAAAACTAGTAGTGGTTAAATGTGAAGGATATACATGAAATGAAGATACAGTATAAAAGGCATAGAATTCTCGTTAATCAATTTATCCTTGCACACAAAACGAAAAATCTTTTCAAGGATCAAACCATCCTTGCACACAAAACGAAAAATCTTTTCAAGGATCAAACCATCCCTACACACCAAAAGAAAAATATTTTCTAGGGATCAAAAACACCTCTTCGGGAAAATCTCTCAAGTGGAAGAAAGTTCAATGAAGCATAAAAAGTTAAGATTTTCGTCACTAAAGATTTGAAGTATCAAAAAGAAGAAAGCAAATTCGGTGAAGCATGAAAAGACAAGATATTCGTCATTGAAGAATTGCTGAAGAAGAAAAAGAAGAAGAAGAAAGATCTCAAATAGGGAGAAAAGTTTTAAATTCCGCAAATTAGTTTTCTCTGTTTGTAGTTATGAAATTGTTTAGATGATACATGGTATCAAAATATAATTGCATCTACAATTTCTAAGGAGAATTGAATTGTATATTGTAGTTGAAACCTTGAATAAAAATGATTTTATGAAAACAATGTCTCGACTTGTTTTTGAGTTTTAAAGTTTCAATTATATTTTAGAAAATATTAAAAATACACAATTCACCCCCCTCTTGTGTAGCCATACGATCCTATAAGTGGTATCAGAGCTTTGTGAATAATCTTTGATATAAAATCGATACTAACTTATTTAATATCATTGCTTATTCTACCTTCCTTGTTTTTAAACAGAAATTAACCTAAGCATACGTTTAACTTTCTTGATTTAAGGCTCAAATTTTTTTAAAGTTTTTAGACTATTTAAAATCAAATAGGTTGAAAAATTTAAGGTAAAATGGCTACTGGAAATGGTAATTTTTCTTTATATGAAGGCCAAAATCTTAATCGTCCTCCTTTATTTGAAGGAATACATTTTGAATATTGGAAATATAGGATGACTGTTTTTCTTCAAAGTATAGATCATAAGTTGTGGTTCATGATTTCTAAACCATATACTCCATTAACTACTCCTTATAATACTTGGACAATTACTGAAAAAGAAAATGAAACTCTAAATGCTAAGGGCTTAAATATTTTATTCTGTGCATTGAGTTATGAACAGTTCAGTAAAGTGTCGGCATATAAATCTGCTTATGAGGTGTGGCATGCATTAGAAGTTTCACATGAAGGTACTTCTCAAGTTAAAGAGACAAAAATAAACATGTTGATTCATAAGTATGAACTCTTTAAGATGCATGAAGACAAAAATATTTCTGAGATGTTTTCCAGATTTCTTGATATCATAAACTCTTTAAAATGTTTGGGAAAGAATTTTGAACAGAAGGATTTGGTGAGGAAAATTCTCAGATCCCTAAGTTCTAAATGGTCTCAGAAAGTAACATCAATTGAGGAATCACGAGATTTAAATGATTATACTATGAATAAACTTATAGGAAATTTAACAGCTTATGAAGTTCAATTAAATGAATCACTGAGTCACAACAAACTAAAAATAAAGAAAGAAATAGCCTTCGAAATTAATTCAGATTCTGATATATCTACTAATTCTCACGAGGATTTGATTTTGTTGACTAGGAAATTCAAGAAAGCATGGAAAGCTAGGAAACAGCAAAGGAACAAAAATGATAAACGCTCAACGTCAAAATCATTGAATGACAAGAATTCTTCATCTAGAAAGTATGTATGTTACAACTATAAGAAACTTGGACATCTTTCTCCAGATTGTCCTATGAGGAAAAATGAAAAGCAAAGTAAGACAAATCAGAAGAAGACGGCTCAAAAAACTTAGAAAAAGTTTTACAAGAAAAAGGCTTTGAAGGTTACTTGGGATGACACGTCCAAAGAGTCTGAATCTGAGGAATCAGCATCAAAATATTCACATTCAAAAGGAGAACAAGAGTTAGAAGACGTTGCTCATGTGTGCTTCATGGCAGATGAGTCTGAGGTAATATCTGATCCTGAAAGTCATTCAGATTTCAACTTTGATGAATTATTATGTGCTTATCATGCATTATTACAAAAACTTAAAGTATGTAAACTGGAAAATAAGAATATTAGAAAATCTTCATCCATTATGGAAGAAGAAAATTGTTTACTGTCTACTACTTTAGAAAAGTTTAAATGTGATAATGAAAATCATGCTAGAGATTTGCAAAAATTTAGATTTAATGAATGTATCTTGCATGAACAAATACAGAATATAAATGCTGAAAAATTAAAGATAGAATCTGAAAATGAAATGTTGAGAAACAATATAAATGAACTTGAATTAGAGATAGAAAAATTAAAACTGAGAGAGCAAGATTTAAATTCTACCTTTGAGAAATGGAATTTAAGTCAAACTAAGTTAGACAAACTAACTAGTACCCCTGTGGTGTCTTATAAATTTGGCTTAGGATTTGATTATCCTGAATCTCAAGCCAATAAAGGATTTATTAGTTGCAGTTCAAGTAAATCTAAGACTAAAATTCCTTTTATTATGAAACAAGGTAATAAATATGTAGAAGTAGGTACTTCAAGGGATGAATCATGCAGTAATAATATAAATCAGTGTGATTTGTCAAATTGTACTTCTAACATGACTATAAATGTTTCTAAAAATCTTGTTTCTTGTTTTGGAAATTCAGTTTCTAATGTTTCTAAAATTTTAGACAATTATAGTAAACTGAGAATTCAAAAACCTGAGCATGTAATTCAATACATTGGTATTAGACCAATTACTCATTCTGCATGTGATAAAACAAAAAATTCTTGTGCATAAAAAGATTTTGTATGTACGAAAAGTGTTAATACAAGTACAAAATCTTGGTATGAACTTACAGAAATGTATAAGCATGACCAAAATAAATTAACATCTGATAAAATTATGTTTGGTCTTGATTATACTACATCTGAAAACAAAAAGAATGATTGCAAAAGCAATAATGCTATATGTGAGTATGAAGCTAATGATAAATCAATAGTACTTACAACTAATAAGAATATAAATGATTATGTTAAACTATTTTTAAACAAAAAGAAGAAATATGCGTTTAATGAACTTGGTCCTCAACAACATTGGGTACCAAGAAAAAGTTTTTCTTAATTTGTGTTGTAGGAGGAAACAACATCAAAATGGATCTTGGACAGTGGAGCATCAAGTCACATGACCGGACAAAAAAGTCTATTACAAAATTTTACAAATACCATGAAAGGAAGTGTAACATTTGGAAACAAAAGCAAAGATAAAATCATAGTTATGGGCAATGTTCAAATAACTCCTACTTGTGTTATTTTGAATGTACTATATGTAGAAAACCTAGGATTTAATTTGCTGAGTGTCATAAAACTAACTGAAAATGGATATTATGTAGTGTTTGAAGATAATGTATGCAAAATAATTGATAAAAATATAGATGAAATTAAGTTTATTGCTAAAAGAAAAGGTTCTGTATGTATTTTATCTTTACCTTCTGGTGTAGTTGATTTAAATTCATGTTTGCTAGCTTAAACTAGTGATGCTTATCTATGGCATAAAAGGATTGGGCATATAAATATGAGACTGTTACATAAACTATCTAGAAAACATTTAGTGAGAGGTTTACCAAAGATTAAATACTCAAAGAACTTTACGTGTGATGCATGTGAGTTAGGTAAACTTCACAAAAACTCTTTTAAATCCAAAACTGATATTTCAAGCAAGAGAGTCTTAGAACTTATACATATGGATCTATTTGGACCAACAAGAATCATGAGTCTTGGTGGTAAACGGTATGTATTTGTTTTAGTAGATGACTTATTTAGATACACTTGGGTATATTTTCTAGCATCTAAGACAGAAGTTTTTGAAAAATTTAAAATGTTTTGCAATTTTGTTAAAAATGAGCAAAGTGTCTCTATTCAAAAACTTAGGAGTGATCATGGAACTGAATTTGATAATGATCAAATGGATAATTATTGTAATGAGCATGGCATTGATCACAGATTTTCTTTTCCAAGAGCACCATGTCAAAATGGTGTTGTTGAGAGAAAGAATAAATCACTTCAAGAAATGGCCAGAACTATGTTGAATGAACATAAGTTACCTCAAAATCTTTGGGCTGAAACAGTAAATACAGCTTGTTATGTTATTAACAGAAGTCATTTAAGACCTCATGTTAATAAAACTCCTTTTGAAATTATGTTTAATAGGGTTCCAAAAATTTCTTATATGAAACCATTTGGCTGCAAGTGTTTTATTCTTAATACTAAGGATAAAAGGGATAAATTTCAAGCCAAATCGGATGAAGGAATTTTTGTAGGTTACTCTACTAGAAGTAAAGCCTATAGAGTATATAACAAGACTTCTAGGACTATTGAAGAAACCCTCCATGTAAGCTTCAATGAAAATTCTCTTAGAGAATCTAAATCTAAAGCTAATAATGATGATATGATCAATTTTCCAAATGTGTTAGAGATCAATAGAGAGATTGATGATTTATCTGAGAAAATCAAAAATATGAACTTAAATGATCAAACTAATGATGAAAGTGATGGACTTTCAGATGTTGATGAGAATATTGAGGAAAATCAGAGAAATTGGCGTTATTCTTCATCACATCCCATTACTCAAGTCATTGGTAATATTAATGAGGGAGTTAAAACTAGAGCTTCAGTAAATTTAAATAGTATGTGTATGTGCACAAGGGTATACACAGGAAGAAGGATTAGATTATGATAAAACATTTGCACAAGGGGGAGATTGTTGAGTATTTTTGTTTTGATGATGTGTGCTGAATGAAAATAATCATATTTGCTCAATTACTATTGCTTGTGAAAAGAAATTAAAATCATCAATTAATACAGAAAAAGCTTACTGATATAAATACTTGTTTGTATTGGATCTGAAGTTAATAACTAGTTGTTTTGTTGCATTAATTTCTCATTTAGCTAAATGATAAGTTAACATGTGTTTTTATTGAAAAGCATGATATGTTTTAATGTTATATGTTCTGTATCATGAACAGTGCACGTTTAGACAACTCATTAAGTTAGAGTTTTGTTTGTATAGAGGTCACGTGAGAACTCGTTAAGTTAGAGGCTTAAAGGTTAAAATAGGTCACGTGATAACTCGTTAAGTTAGTGAGTAAAATAAGAGACGAACTCGTTAAGTTAGTGTTATACACGTGGTGAAATTATAAGTTACGAATGTTGTATTGTATCACGTGAGGTGCACATGTTTAACTCGTTAAGTTAACATAACTAAACACGTTGAGTTGCTATATTGAACACTAAGGCAACGCGTTAGGTTAGCGTTATAAACTTAAGTTGTTATTTTTGCACGTGGTAAAATTCTTATTATAAAAACATTTGTTTATTACTGGTTCGTTGAGATATCATAACACAACGGAGATGGTTCGTTGAGTTATCATAACACAACGGAGATGGTTCATTGAGATAGCATAACACCATGGACTTAGTTCGTTGAGTTAGCTACAGTACTTGTCACGTGAAATGGCACATGAGGAACTCGTTAAGTTAGAAACGTTAAGTTATATATATACTTGTGTTACTCGTTTAGTTAACATTAAAGTAACGACTTCTTATTACACTAATGAAAAACTTTTGGACGAGAATGTTTATTTTGTAGGAAATTTTTCAGAGATCCAAGACTGATGATTAAAGAAAATTCGAAATATAAACGTGGGTTAGAACGTGTGTTTCGATGAAGGAAAAAGAAAAGACGTGGAGAAGTGGAAAACTGGTAGTGGTTAAACGTGAAGGATACGTATGAAATGAAGATACAATATAAAAGGCATAGAATTCTCATTGATCAATTTATCTTTGCACACAAAACGAAAAATCTTTTCAAGGATCAAACCATCCTTGCACACAAAACGAAAAATCTTTTCAAGGATCAAACCATCCCTACACACCAAAAGAAAAATCTTTTTCAGGGATCAAAAACACCTCTTCGGGAAAATCTCTCAAGTGGAAGAAAGTTCAGTGAAGCATAAAAAGGTTAGATTTTCGTCATTGAAGATTTGAAGTATTAGAAAGAAGAAAGCAAATTCGGTGAAGCATGAAAAGACAAGATATTCATCACTGAAGAATTGCTGAAGAAGAAAAAGAAGAAGAAGAAAAATCTCAAACATGGAGAAAAGTTTTAAATTCCACAAATCAGTTTTCTCTGTTTGTAGTTATGAAATTGTTTAGATGATACATGGTATCAAAATATAATTGCATCTACAATTTCTAAGGAGAATTGAATTGTATATTGTAATTGAAACCTTGAATAAAAATGATTTTATGAAAACAATGTCTCGACTTGTTTTTGAGTTTTAAAGTTTCAATTATATTTTAGAAAATATTAAAAATACACAATTCACCCCCCTCTTGTGTAGCCATACGATCCTACATCTAAGTTTAATAGCATCTATACTCATGTTCGGCATTTTCATCATTTGACAAATTTCGTTAAATTCTCTAACGAAATAATAGGCATCCTCTCTTTCTAATCCATGAAAATGTGGCAATTGACTAATATAATTAGATTTCAGTTCAAACCTATCTCCCTCAAAGTTTGGCAATCAAATACATGGAGGTTCATCAATTAATTCAGGATACAGAATCTATCCTAATGGTTTTTCTAATGGAGCAGTCATCTCTACGTTCTCTTTTAAAGAAAGGTTAGCTACACCCCAAAGAATTTCGTTAAAGTTTAGTTCAGAAAATTTTTCAGTACTCCTCTGCAATGAAAATTCCTAGGTAGTTGTTCTTACTAATCATTTAGTGCTTAGAGAATGAGTCCATGTGCTCATAAATAAATAGCAGAAGATTAATTACATACCAGTCTAAAGCTTTCCATTCTATAAATATTTGTTGTCGGATGAAGTTGAATCAGCTGCTTCTCCTTCCTTTTCCTCCGACACATTCTCCTTTTTTTTAAAAGTGCTAGTAACTCATAAATAACATTCTATTTTATATATATACTACGCATCCATAAAGTGAATAAATCTCGTTGCAAGAACGTGGCTTGCAACATGCATCGTGGTTCCTGTTTATATGGGTACATGTACCACTACTAATTTCAAATTTTGGTAACCGCTAAACTGACGAAGCTTCATACATGGTTAAAAGAATAACCGTTCTGCTTAATCCATGAACTAACCTCGTTGAGTTATAGAAAACTCAATAGAATATAGTCGGTTACTGTTGCTAACTCCACGGACTAACTTCGTTGAGTTATTGATAACTCAACGGAGTGACCTTATATTACATTATTGACCTCGTGGAGTTACGTTTAACTCAACGGACTTACTTCATTGAGTTAACACTTGGCAACTTCTAAGTTTTACTCTCGTAAGTTCCTCTCTGTTTCTTTTTTTTCTTTTTCATTCTACTAACTATAATAAAGTTAAATCTATGTCATTAATGCATCATTTTGATTAAAATTCATTTAAATCTAAATCTTATATAAAGATTTAACTTGCAGGTCATTTTATGTTATGTAGAATTTACATTTTACCTTATAACATGTAGAAATTTTTAAGCAGTTATCCTATCATTCAGCAAATTGTAAATCTGTTACATATTCATTCATAAAGTTTCACAATAACATAATATTCAATAAATTCCATTCATTTCACATCCAAAACACGTATGAAAATTGCATCTGAAAAATTATATTCATTAATATGAATCAATTACATTACAAGTACATCATACAATTTCATACAATTTTACATAAGTAGACAAACAATACAATTTAATCTCTATGCCTAAGTTCATCTACTTCCTTCTAGAGTTTTTCTAATTGAAGCTCTAATTGATTAATCCTCTCTACCACTCCTGTAATTCCTCTAGAAGGTACAGCTAGTTCTGTAGCTACAAAATTTTTGTATTCTTTCACTGAAATGGTTCTTGATCTAATCCTTTTTTATGTCTATTTAGTGAAATTGATATAGTCCACCATCAGCAGTGAAATCAAATCTCCATAAAATAATTTCTTCTTTACTATTTTCAGCTTGGAGATAAAAACTACAGACCAATTTATTTGGATCTTATTTACAACTGCATATGTGGCCCATTTGACAAATTGACTTAATTCTATGTCATGGCCCTGTCATTGATAGATATTCTTAATCAAAATGTTAGCTACCATGTGTGCTTTACCATTTAAATGCTTCAATCTGTTTAATAACGGCACACCAGGATTGATAGCTAAACAATCCTTAATTTGCTGTTCAGTCCATTCAACTGCAGTTGTATCTTCCAAAATTGTTATTCCTTCATTCTTTAAACCAAAAATATTGTGGAGAAGCTCTGGTGTTATCTGTACATCAGCTTCCTCCACGTTTGAAATTAATCCTCCTTCTCATTCTCTCAAATTAGCATAGAAATAGGGCACTAAATTCTCATATACTGCATTCCCTCGTTCTTGAGATATAAATTGCAGTAGACCTTGGAATTCAAATAGATCTTTGATTTCTTGCATTCCATCCCAATTTACTGGTCTACTGTAAATAATATTGTAACCCCTTATTTCTTGATATTTGGTATAAGCTTCCTGACTACAAAAATGTACTTCATTCAAAATTGTTGTTTTAGTCGGGTCAGGAAGGTGACTTTGTTGCTCCTAAGGGGTTTGTTCTTGATCTTCCTCTAGCATAGGCTGCATTTGGACATTCTCTTCAGATTCCTGAATTTTTGCTTTTGCTTCTATCTGTGGTGGTGAGCCGGCAAAACTCTCCACTCTATCTTGAATTCTTTCCATAATTTGTTGAAGAGTTTCTTGTTCTTCAGTGGAATCTGTGAAATTATTTTTGTCCAAATGGCTTCTTTCAGCCTCTTCATTTTTTGCTCTTTCTTGCTCCTCTTGACTACCAATCTATTCTATTACTGTTCTTTCTGATTCTGTAACAGATTGGGATGGAGTCATGGGCAATTCAGTTTTTGCCCTAATTTTTGTTTCTTCTTGTACAAGCTGCAAACTAATTTCAGCCTGATTTTCTTCTTTTCTTTGCTCCTCCTCAGAATCGGATAGCAGGTTAATAAAAATCTACTCCACAGGCCTTGTAAAAATTGGTTCTTTAAATTTAATTTCCTCATATTCAGGCACTTTTTCTTTTCCTTTCTTTTTTCTGATTAGTTGTGCCTATTCTTCCTCTTCATCTTCTGAAATTAAATCTACAAAAGTAGGCTCTACAGGCCTTCGAGCCACAGGTACTGGCTCTTCCTGTTTAACTTTTCCTATAATTACTGGTCTCGAAGGACCAACTTCATCTCCTTTTGCAGCAGATTTGGCAGTAGTTGCGTGATGCTGTTCCATTTTGATTTTATATTGGGCTTTCAACTTTTTTGCAACCCTCTTTTTGTAAAGTGCATCAAACACTAGGTGGGCTTTGGCCACTGCCAAATCTTCTGATTCTCCTTGGTTCTTCCCAACTTGAACCAGTTCTACAAATTCTCTTATTTCTTCTTCAGTCGAAGGTCCCATCATTTCTGCTCGTGCCAACGGCTTAGATGGTGGAACTGAAGGTCCAGGCAGCTGCTCCTTAGGAATAGGTCTTTCAGCAGTTGGTTCCTCCCGTTCTTCAGTTGCCTCTTCTTCATTTTCTTTCCTTTCTTACTCCCAAATCACCCATTTAGCTCGTCTACAGATTCGTCTTTTGAACCAGAGCTGGGACTTACGTTGGATTAATTCTAGGGCTACTTCATTGTTTGGTTGTATCTTTCTTTCTTTACTTAATGCAATTTCAGTTGCCACTCTAATTCGTGTCTCCATTATCTGCGGTATCTATATTTCTAACTCAACTAAAATTTTTCTTATGTTAAAGAGTTCTGATTCTACCTTTTGTAGCTCTTTCTCTCTTGTCATATTTCTGATCTTCTACCTCGTGTGCCATTCTTCAGATTCCTTCAGAAACTGTGCGGTGTCAACTGCCTCTTCCCAGAAGTCAGGTGTCATCTTCCTCATCGTGGAGTTACACAATAGCACAGAATCGCTCTGATTTCTACTATTCTAGATTCTAAATGATTTGCTGGATAATGCCCCCAAAACCCTAGGTTTTAGTTTAAATAAGCCCTAAGTTTAGGCGGGTAATCGGGTCATTTCCCGAACTAACTATTATTATTTTATCCGCGGTCTTACTACAGTACTCCGTTAAGTTACAATTAACTCAACGGAATAAGCTCATTGACTAACTCTAGACTCAACAGAGTAAGCTCGTTGAGTTAAGCGTAACTCAACAGACTCCCTGTACAAGCAAATATAATAATAAAAATATTACAGAGAATAGTTTTTCTGTTTTTTTTTTTTTTTATCGATTTAACCGATACTATGTTTCGGTTAGACCTAAATATTTTTTAATTAAATTTATTTATTTTTTTCTTTCGGTTGAATCGATACTATGTTTCGGTAAAACCAATATTTTTTCTGAAAATTAATATACATTTTTTTTATGTTCCAGTCATACCGATGGATCCATTCGGTTGAACTGCAACTATTTTTATGTTTTATATATATATATAAAAACATAACATTTGATTTCTTACTAAGTAAAGCTTGAGTAGTCCTCTACTCTAACTTATTCTATAATTCCAAAGGAGCTTTTTGGTGCTTTTAGAATAGGTTTAAGTCTTTGTCCATTTACTTTAAATATATTCTAATTTTTAGGATTTTCAATTTCAATAGCTCCATAAGGATACACATTTCGAACTATGTAAGGTCCTGCCCATCTAGATTTCAATTTTCCTAGATGGTTATGGAGTTTAGCCATATAAAGATATACTTCTTATCCTATTTCAAAGCTTTTAGGAATAATTTTTCTATCATGCCAAAATTTAATTTTTTCTTTTTCTCTTATAGTCTTCGAATAAGCTTCATTTCTAAATTCTTCTAATTCAATTAATTGCATTTTTCTATTTTAAGCAACTTGATTTAAATTAGTGTTCAGAGTTTTTAATACCCAATAAGCTTTATGTTCTATTTCAGCAAATAAATGACAACTTTTTTCATATACTAGCCTAAAAGGTGACATACCTAAGCTCGTTTTATAAGCAGTTCTATAAGCCCAAAGTGCATCTATCAATCTATTAGCCCAATTTGTTCTAGTAGGATTTACTACTTTTTCCAAGATTAATTTAATTTGTTTGTTTGCACTTTCTACTTGTCCACTTGTTTGCGGATGATATGATGTTGCAATTTTGTGGTTTACTCCATATTTCTTCATTAAGGTTTCAAAACTTCTATTACAGAAATGAGTTCCTCTATCACTGATAATAGCTTTAGGTATTCCAAATCTGGCAAATATATTTGTTCTTATAAATTGTATTACCACTTTGTTATCATTAGTTTTTGTAGGAATAGCTTCTATCCATTTAGAGACGTAATCCACCCCCAATAATATGTAATTAAATTGATTAGACATAGGAAATGGACCTATAAAATCTATTCCACACACATCAAAAATTTCAACCTCAACAATAGGATTAAGAGGCATCATATTCCTCTTTGATATTCTTCCTATTTGTTGACATCTTAAACAACTTAAGTAATATTTATGAGCATCTTTGAATAGTGTTGGCTAATAAAACCCACATTGTAGAATTTTCGCAGTAGTTTTCCCTGAACCAAAATGTCCTCCACAAGCTTGGTCATGACAAAAAGACAATATGCTCGAATATTCAGTTTCTGGAACACACCTCCTTAAAACCAGATTAGGACATTTCTTAAATAAGTATGGGTCTTCCCAAAAGTAGTATTTTACTCTTGAGAATAATAATTTCTTATCCTGTCTATTCCAATCCTTAGGTGTTAAACCAGTAACTAAGTAATTAACTATGTCTGCATACCAAGGCATTGTGTTGATGGTCATTAATTGTTCATCAGGAAAATTATCCTTAATTTCAATATTTGATTTTTCTACTTGTAATCTTGATAAATGATCTGCTACTACATTCTCACAACCTTTTTTATCTTTAATTTCTAGATCAAATTCTTGCAATAATAATATCCATCGGATCAATCTAGGTTTAGTTTCTTTTTTCTTTATTAGATGTTTTAGAGCAGAATGATCCGTGTATACTATTACTTTAGCTCCAATCAAATATGATCTAAACTTTTCTAAAGCAAACACAACAGCTAATAATTCTTTTTCAGTAGTTTTGTAATTAACTTGAGCATCATTTAAGGTTTTGCTTGCATAATGAATCACTCTAGGAGATTTTTCTATCTTCTGTCCTAACATTGCTCCTACAGCAAAATTAGAAGCATCACACATTAATTCAAATGGATGGTTCCAATCAGGTGCTTGAATTATAGGAGTTGAAATTAAGCTAGTCTTAAGTCTGAAAAATGCTTCCTTGCAATTTTTATCAAAGTTAAATGGAACATCTTTTAATAGATTAGTTAAAGGTCTAGCTATCTTGCTAAAGTCTTTAATAAATCTTCTATAAAAACCAGCATGTCCTAGAAATGATCTAATATCTTTTACTGATTTAGGTTCTGGTAGATTAGAAATTACTTCTATTTTAGCTTTATCTACTTCCAACCCTTTTTTAGAAACAACATGCCCTAAGACTATTCCTTTTTTAACCATGAAGTGACATTTTTCCCAATTTAAAACCAAATTTTTTTCCACACAGCGTTTTAATATTTGGTCTAAATTGCTTAAACACACTTCATATGAGTTTCCATATACATTAAAATCATCCATAAATATTTCTAAAAAATCTTCAGTCATTCCAGTAAATATGCCCTACACACACCTTTGAAAGGTAGCTAGCGCATTGCATAATCCGAATGGCATTCTTTTAAAAGCATAAGTTCCATTAGGACAGGTGAAAGTTGTTTTCTCTTGATCCTCTAATGCTACTGGAATTTGATTATACCTTGAATACCCATCTAGGAAACAAAAATATTCTTTCCCTGCTAATCTTTCCAACATTTGATCTATAAAAGGTAAGGGAAAATGATCTTTCCTAGTCACATCATTCAGCTTCCTATAGTCTATACATACTCTCCAGCTTGATTGAATTCTAGTAGGTATCAAGTCTTGACTTTCAGTCCTAATAACTGTTAATCCTGATTTCTTGGGAACTACATGAATTGGACTAACCCACGAGCTATCAGAAATCGAATAAATTATATCATTATCTAACCATTTAACTATTTCCTTCCTGAATATTTCTTTAAGGTTTGGATTTAATCTCCTCTCAGGAATTCTAACAGGTTTAGCATTCTCTTTTAAATATATGTGGTGATAGCATAAAGTTGAACTTAACCCTTTTATATCAGTCATAGTCCATCCTATAGCTTCTTTATAACTTTTTACTACATTTTTTAATTTAGCTATTTGATCCTCTTTTAAATCTGAAGCAATAATGATTGGACAGGTTTGTTTATCTTCTAGAAAAATATAGGTTAATTCAGGAGGTAAAGGTTTTAATTCTAAATGTTGCCCATCAGAAGCTAGAGCTCCAAACTGAACATCATCATTTTCTAAATTAATTTCTTCCCGATCTCCTTCTATATTTATGCTCTTACTTTCTTTTAAAGTTTCAAAATTGATTTGCCTATTTAATTCTTCTTGAATCACATCATCTAACATATCTCCTTCATCCTCTAAAAAGTCTATGGTATGTAACGACATTTCTAACTCCTCAAACCTTTCTGGTTTGAAAATATTTAATTGAGTATCCTCATTACAATATGCTAACTTCATTACTCTAGTTTTACAATTTATAAGAACCCCTGATGTTGCTAAAAATGGCCTTCCCAAAATTAAAGATGTATCACTATTTTTATGCTTAATTTGTTGGGAATCCAAAATTACAATATCAATAGGATATATAAAATTTTTGATTTTAATTAAGACATCCTCTATTTTTCCTTTAGGGTATCTTATACTTCTATCAGTTAATTGAATAACCGTACTAGTAGGAGTTAAGCCTTCTAATCCTAAGGATGCAAATATATCACTTGGCATAACATTTATACCTGCACCTAAGTCTATTAAGGTTCTTTCTAGAATGGTATTTCCTATGGTGCATGATATAACAGGGATTCCAGGATCAAATAACTTTTTAGGAATTTGTGGCAGAAATAGGGAACTACTTTGCTCAGCTAAAAAGACCTTTCTAAGAACTTTTCGCTCTCTTTTCTTAGTACACCAATCCTTCAGAAATTTAGCACAAGGTGGCATTTTCTGTAATAGATTTAACAAAGGAATGTTAACTTGTACTTTTTCAAAAATTTCTCTGATTTTTTCTTGTTTTTCAGGTATTGTTTGTTGTAATCTTTTAGGATAGGGTGCTAAAGATTTTGATTTCAAAGACTCTTTTTCTTTCAGTTGATTTGTTTGATCATTTTTAGCTTCATTTGCAGATTCAGATTGTTCTTTAGTGATTTCTAGATTTTCAGCTATTACATTTTTATTATCATTTTGATTTTTACTCTTATCCACCTTCATATCATTTTCATTTTGAGTTCTTAGTGGTATATCAGTTCTAGATCTTAATGTTACACATACATCTTCCAGATTTTCGTTACTTTCATGATGTTTTTGCATATCATTTTCGTGATTATGATCTTCAATTGTTTTTAGTTTTAAAGTGCATTCTTTAAATTCTCTTGCATTGGTATTTTCTATTTGCTGTATATTTTGCAAATTATGTAGGTTTATAACATTATAATTTTCATTGTCCTGTTGCATAACTTGTATTTTCATTGCATTTTCGTCTAATGCTTTTAATTTTTGATCCAATTCATTTAATTTCATTGCATTCAATTTTTGATCAATTTTCTTTATGATTTTTTCAGTTTCATAAATTATATCCTGTTTAGGTTCTGAATATGCCTCCTTATAGTTCAATTGGTTGACTTCTTGTTGTTGACACACAAAGTATTCCAGTTTGTCCAGATTTTGCTCTATACTATGCTCCAGTCTGTCATAGCTATCCCAAACTTCAGTGTCTCTTATCATATTACACATTCTATACTGACCATCAGTTGGGTAAACTATAAGATTCTCATACTCGGCTCTATTATATTGAGGATAATTCATTTGTTGTTCATGGGATATAACCATTTGTAAATGTCTCAATTTCAAATAATCAGAAATGTCGTGTCCTTTAGAATTGCAGAATTCACATATGCTAATTACAGGTTTCAGAAATCTTTGAGCATAAGCATATGCCATATTCTCAATTACAAAAGAAAACACAACTCTAGCTATTAAAACAAAACAGCTCTAACAGTTGCTTATATCTATTCAATTCACCGGCAACGGCGCCATAAAACTTGTTTGGTTTTTCCCAATACTACACTAGAAAAAGTTGGAATTGTTACTTCTGTTTTTACTTAGTTAATTTATCTTTATGCCTATTCTTTCTTTTAGAAGTAAACAAACAACCTTTAATACAATTTAGATATTAATTCCAATTTGTACTTTAACTGCAAGTGCACAGTGTCTATTGTATCAGTGTGCAAGTATAAGTCGATCCCACAGGGAATTGTTGACGAACTTGAGAACTGTTTGCTTGTTAAAAAATCAAATTTATATATTCAATAAGCTCTCCGTTGATTTATAGTTAACTCAATAGACTAAGTTCGTTGAGTTATGGCTAACTCAATGGACTAACCTCATGGACTTAAGTTAACTCCACGAACCTGACTTTTCTTTTTAATACTGCTATTTACAGAGGAATTTGGCCAACCATTGGGCAATTCCACAGATTGTAAATAACATCAATTAAGCTCTTTAATGTTAGTTAACATTGGATTTATCATTAAGCAATACTAACATTCAGATAATTCAAACAGTAACCATTAAAATCTTTAAGTCTTTTGAACGAACCAATTTCAGTAAACTGTAAAACTAAAATAAACATAAAACAATCACAACATTGACAAAGATAACATTAATCACAATACAACACAAACAATACAACATACAAACATAAATAAATTGTTTTTGGTATTTTTGTTTTAATATGAACATGGAAATGGGCGATAGGTGAAATGTAAAGTAATCTCACTTGACAGTAAATACTTCTGACACTACTTGCAATGTGATTACACCACTGAAAATTAAACCACTTACAATCCTGTCTCCTCTCCCTATAGAATCGCGAGTCCAGAATTGCAAGATGATCTCCTCTTCAACATACAGGCATCAACCCAAAGCCAAGGCTAAAAGCTTTATGATCTCCTGAAATATGAGTCGGCGCTTGGTGAAAATGGCTTCCCTTCCCACGACGCGATCACTCCTTACAGTGGTTGTCAAACACTATGTTTGGCTCGATATCGACCCGACATCAAGCAAGTATCCTCACAAACCTCCGATGGTTGGTGATTATGGTGTGGTGATGGTGATGATGATGGTTGGTGTGGTACTTCAGAGAATTGCGACGCCGATCCTCCTCTACACACATTGTCTGCCCATCGATCACACCCTTCTTTTTTTCTTCTTTTCTTTTATATTTCTTCAATAGTAACTGCTTATGCTTGAATGGTCGATTGGATTTCCTTCATTCGTATCAATGGCGATGCTTTCTTCTCCCTACGCGATTGAATTCCTACATGATACGTGCAAACGTGGTTTTTCTCTTCCAACTGTCTGTTCCTACAAATGCTACAATGGCATATTAGAAAATATATAGTCCGTGGAGTTATAGATAACTCAACATACTTTTTTCATTGATTTAACTATAAAACACGTGCATAAATTTAACTATCCGATGCTCAGGTGCATTTCGGATACTTATAAACTTAACTATCCAATGCTCAGATGCATTTCAGATACTTATAAACTTAACTATCCGATGCTTAGATGCATTTCGGATAGTTACAAATAACTCATCGATATATAACTTAAGTAAATCTACTAG
Source organism: Cymodocea nodosa (assembly GCA_036874045.1). Lineage (NCBI taxonomy): Eukaryota > Viridiplantae > Streptophyta > Magnoliopsida > Alismatales > Cymodoceaceae > Cymodocea > Cymodocea nodosa. The sequence continues at coordinate 3,447,244 of CM072345.1, forward strand.
ATCTCAACACGTGTCAGCAGTAGTTTAATCATAAAATAACATTTCGGAGAGTTACAAGTCTAACTATCTGATGCTCAGATGCACTTTGGATAGTTACAGCTAACTTACCGAAAATCCACTTAAGTCAATTTCCCAGAACATGACACGTGTCCTTAGCTATTTTATAAATAAAAAGAGATTTCGAAGAGTTACAGGTATAACTATCTGATGCCCAGCTACAATTTCGGATAGTTATAGATAACTCACCGAAAGTTCACTTAAGTCATTCATTATGGTTTCGACACGTGTACTTCAGGTAATAATAAAATATTCTCTCAAAACATAACTGTTCAGCAATTTAAACATAACTATCCGATACATATTCGGTCTGTTAAACATAACTGTCCGAATTTGTTCGGTATGTTAAACATAACTGTCCGAATTTGTTAGGTATGTTAAACATAACTATCCGAATTTGTTAGGTATGTTAAGCATAATTGTTCGAAATATCAAAAAATTCGGTTACTTAAGAATTTCATAGCTTGCAACTTACCAACAGTTCATAAATGTACTAAATTAACATTAATTCCCCCAAATTAAGCAAAATCTTCAATTAAAGCATATAATAGTGCAATTATAACATAATGGCTTAATTCTTATATGATAAGCTAAATATTATGCAATTAACCATCATTTAACTGTTAATAATATGCACTTTTTCATTCTAAACAACTAGTAAAAATTTAAGTATGGGGGAAGTGTTTAGAATGAAAAAGTGCATAATATTAACGGTTAAATGATGGTTAATTGCATAATATTTAGCTTATCATGTGAGAATTAAGTCATTATGTTATAATTGCACTATTAGATGCTTTAATAAAAGAATCTTCATAATTCTAGGGAATTAATGTAATTTAGTACAATTCTGAACTGTCGATAAATTGCAGGCTGTGAAATTCTTAAGTATTCGAATTTTCTGTTATTTTGGAGAGTTATGTTTAATGTACTGGACAGTTATGTTTTAAATGCTTAAAGAATATTTTATTATTTCTTAGATTGCACGTATTGAATTTAAATGCTTTAGTATATCACGTGAGATGCACATGTATAACTAGTTAAGTTAGCATAACTATACATGTTGAGTTACATGAATACACACTAAGGTAACGCATTATGTTAGCGGCTTATTTCTTTATTGCACGTGTTTTATAGTTAAATCAACAAAGTAAGTCTGTTGAGTTATCTATAACTCCACGGACCGTTTATTTTCTAATATGCCACTATAGTGGTTACAGAAATAGGGCATTCGAAGGAAAACCATGATTGCACGTATCACGAAGGAAATCGCTCGTGGAAGGAAGAAGAAATCACCATCGTTGATACGAATGAAGGAAATCGAATCGATCATCAAAGTAGAAGCAGTTACTACTAAGAAATATAAAGGACAAGGAGAAAAGAATATATGGGTGTGGCCAGTGTGTGTGTAGAGGAGAAGGACCGCGCTAACTACAGGCAGCAACGGAAGTTCCACACTACCATCACCACCACCACCATAATCACCAACTATCAGAGGTCTATGAGGATACTTTCCTGATGTCAGGTCGATTCCGAGCCAAACACGGTGCCTGACAACCATTGTGTGGAGTGTTCACGTTGCGGGAAGGGAAGCCATTTTCACCAAGCACCGACTCATATCTCAGGAGATCGTAAAGCTTCTAGCCTTGGTTTTGGGTTGATGCCAGTATGTTGAAGAGGAGATCAACTTGCAATTCTAGACTCGCGATTCTATAGGGAGAGGAGATAGAATTGTAAGTGGTTAAATTTTCATTGATGTAATCGTGTCGCATGTAGTGATAGAAGTTTTTACTATCAATAGAGATTACTTTTACATTTCACCTTTCGCCCATTTTCATGATCATATAAAAACAAAAATACCAAAAACAACTTATCTGTGTTTATAGTTAGTATTGGAGTGTTGTATTGTTTGTTTTGTATCATGATTATTGTTATCATTGTCAATGTTTGGAATGTTTCATGTTTGTTTAAAATTAAAAAAAAATATATAGAAAATAGTTTTACAGTTTACTGAAATCGAATTATTCCTGATACTTAAAGATTTTAATGGTTACTGTTTGAAATATCTGAATGTTACTATTACCAAATGATAAATTTAATATTAACTAGCATTAAAGAGCTTAATTGATGTTATTTACAATTTGTGGAATCGCTCAATGGTTGACCGAATTCCTTTGTAAATAGCAGTATTAATCTAGATAGATAACATCGTTGAGTTACTTCAATTTCATGAGGTTAGTTCGTTGAGTTAACTATAACTCAACGAAGTGCTTACTGAAAATATAAATTTCATTATTAAAAACAGAACAGTACACAATTCTTCCTCAATTCTCTATGGGATCAACATATACTTGCACACAAATACAATATACACTATGCACTTGTAGTTAAAATACAAATTGGAATTAATATCTAATTTGTGTGAAAGATGGTTTGTTGACTTCTAAAAAGGAATTAATGATAAGCATAAAGATAAATTAACTTAGTTACAAATAGAAGTTAACAAGGCAACCAAGTTTTCTAGTGCCGTTGTCGGGGAACTAAATAAGTTCTCTAGTGCTGCCTAAAAATCCAACCAATGACTAAATGACAGTTTAATTCAGGAAGCACACAAAAAAGATAATGCACATAGGGATTTTAGGTGGTTCACCACTAATGGTTAGTCCACCCCCAAGGGATACCTGGGCTTCACTAATCTTTCAAGACTTACAAACACTTGTTTTAAGGTCGAAGCAAGAACCAACCAATCGAATTGTGCTTTCTAGTTGAACACTTATCCTTTAAGTCCTATAAAAACTCAAACACTTATTTGTAACTCTTTGAGTTTTTGCGCTTGCAAAACATGTGACTAAACAAAGAAAACTTATCTATTTGTTAGTCATTTTATAAAACTCGAATAGTTATTTAACTCTTCGATTTTCATTACTGAATGCACATGGAAAACACATGAAAACTTAAAATATTAAAAACACACGTGCAGATAACTTAACTATATGCATTTTTAACATAACTCTTCAACTAAATTGAAACGTTAACTATCCAAAAGTTTAACTATTCAAAAATCTAATTATCTGAAAGTTAACTATCCGAAAATCTAACTATCTGAAAGTTAACTATCTAAAATTTTAAATGAAACTTTCTAATAACTTGTCAACATTTAATTATGTGACTATTATACTTAGAAAATATTATTTAGACTTATAAACTTTAATAAAGCTTTCATCATCAAAACAAAATTCCTAATAATCTCCCCCTTTTTGATGATGTCAAAACCTAATAAGTCAAATAATCTTTCTTCTCTCTCTTTTTGGCATTATAAAAAAGTAAATAATATTTAAGGAAGAAAAATTTGCTAAGTATATATTGTTCAAAAAGAAATTTTTAAACATGCATAACTTTTCCTAGATAAGAATAAACTATTTAAATAAAACTATTTTAAATAAGAATTGTCAAAAACAAGTGTATGACACTAAATGTAGTAAACATTTTACATAATGCAATTTCTGTACATAAGTAATTTTTGGTAATAGATTACAATGAATAAATCATGTAATACATAATTTATGTATATTCACAAGCTTCTTTGTCTTCGAAAAATATTTAACAAAGTATCTGAAATTTTCTGTGTAATTTCTGTACTTACTCTATTTATCTGATCAATTACTGCTTGATCTAAATCTAAATCTGAAGCTTGTGACAGTTGCTGTAAGAAATCTGTATTTATATCTGTATGTAAATCTATATGTGTATTTGTATGTATATTTGTATGTATACCTGTATGTTGTTCATCTATTGTGTATTGTTGTTGTTCTTCTGAAAATTGTGTTGACTGTTGCTATTGCTATTGTGATGGATTTTGCCTATCTTCTTGTTGTTGTTGCTGTCAAATTACAGGTGTATCTATTTCTTGGTATTTTTGAAGTTCTTTTGTAGAGAAGATCTTGACTTTAATCTTTTCTACGGCCAAGGTGTAATATCTGTTTGACTTACCACAATTCTTAAAAGTGTATCACCATAAAATAATTTACTCTGCAAGTTTAAAATATGATAAACAAAAATATCATACTAGTTCACTTGTATATGGTTAATCAATGTATATGTAACATAAAGATAGTATCTGCCAACCTCTACTCCATGACCAAACCTTTGAAACATTGAAGCATGCAATATTTTTGCAATAAAATGTGCTTGGCCATTTAAATCATTTAGTAATCTCATTTGATTGTTGGCAATTGGATCTTTAGCTAAACTTTTAATGTCTCATCCCAATTGATAGACCTGTTTTCTTTTTGATAATTTAACTCCTTCATTTTTCAGTCCAAGTACTTGATTAGGAATTTCTGGAGTTAAATATATATCTAATTCTTGTATATTTGAAATAGGAATACCATCTTTTACTGTTAAGTTTGAGTAAAAGCAACTTACAATTTCTGGTATAACAAGATAGCTTGGCTATTGTGGAAGTAGAGTCAACAAACCTTGAAATTCAAACATTTCTTTTATGTTTGCCATCCCTTCAAACTTAACTGATCTTGAATATAAAACTGTAAAAGTTTTATATGTTTGAAATTTTTTATAATAGGATCTATTTCTGAACTATAATAATGTATTTTCTTCTAAATTCTATTCAGGATTAGGTATTTTCCTGTCATGATTTTCTAACCTGAGACTTGTTTCAATGTTGTCAGTAGCATCTTCATGTTTAGATTTGTCAGAACTAGAGGAATTTCTATCAAAACTTGTAAAAATGTTTGAAGTATCTGGTATGGTCGTATGAATAATATGCTAAGCTACCTCTATTTAATCTTCTTCAAACATATCAGCAACTAACATTTCTATATCATTATCAATAATCAATGTAGTATGTTCTGTATCAGCAACATTTATTTCTATAAGTGATTTATTAAACAGCTGTCTCTGTATAAAAGAATGTTCTATATTTGTCTATGTAATAGAATCATTTTGTAATTTTGAAATTTCTATAAATGAGACATCAACAATGTCATATTCTATTTGTAACTGTGTATTTTACTGATTATATATAGTTATTAACAAATATACTGTATACTGTAACAGACATAACCAGATGTATAAAATGTAGTATAAGCAACTGTACCAAAAATTAAAAGTCTCTATCTAAGATACAGTAAGAGGAAAAATATCTGTACATTCCTCTTCAGATGAAATATTATTTAGAATGAAAAAGTGCATAATATTAAGGGTTAAATGATGGTTAATTATATAATATTTAGCTTATCATATGAGAATTAAGTTATTATGTTATAATTGCACTATTATATGCTTTAATGAAATAATCTGCATAATTTCAAGGAATTAGCGTTAATTAAGTATGTTTCTGAACTGTCAATGAATTACAAGCTTTTTAATTCCTAAGTCTCTAAAATGTTTGTTATTTTGGAGAGTTATACTTCATGTATGAGACAATTATGTTTTAAACACTAAAAGAATATTCAGGTACATAGTAACAACTCGTTAAGTTATAGGTTTAAAGGTGTAAAAAGATCACGTGAGAACTTGTTGAGTTAGTGAGTAAAAATTGTAAGTTGCACATCTAAACTCATTAAGTTAGAATTATGCACGTGTTGAATTTAAATGTTTTATGAAGTCACGTGAACTGCATATGTTTAACTCATTAAGTTAGCATAACTATACGCATTGAGTTACTTGAATATACACTAAGGTAACGCATTGTGTTAGTGTTATAAGCTTATAAGTTATTTCTTTATTGCACGTGTTTTATAGTTAAGTCAATGAAGTAAGTCCATTGAGTTAACCGTAACTCCATAGACCATTTGTTTTCTAACATGCCACTATAGCAGTTGTAGAAACAAGAAAAAAGATAACGAAGAAATGGCTATGGCCAAGGCACATATTCTGTATGATGCCATAAAGAAAAAGCGGGCTGAAGAAAAGTTGAGGGCCCAATATAAAATTAAAGTGGAACAACATTCTGAAGTAGCTAGATCACTAGCTGCAAGAGAAACTGAAGCTAGTCCTTTGAGACCGGTAATTATAGAAATAGTGAAATAGGAAGAGCTAGTACTTGTGGCTCGAGGGCCTACAGAGCCCATTTTTGTTGACTTAGAGTCAAAAGAAGAAGAAGAGGAAGATCAGGCATAGTTATTTAGAAGAAGGAAAAGAAAAAGTGTCTGAGATTGTAGAAGTAGAAATTAAATTTGAACCTATATTGTCTACAGTAGGGCATAAAGAGCCCATTTTTGTTAATCTACTATCTAATTCTAAGGAGGAGCAAGAGCAGCAATAGCAAGAGTAAAGACAAGAAAAAAAACAGGTTGGAATTAGCCTATACAAATAGAAGAAACAAGTAGGGCAGAAGCTAATTTGCCTATGACTCCATCCCAATTTGCCATAGAAATAGAAAGAACAATGACAATGCAGATTGATAGTTAGGAGGAAGACAAAATAGAAGAAGTTGAATAAGTGCATACTAAACAAAAAGGAAATGACTCGATAGATTCCACTAAAGAGGGAGAGACTCTTCAGAAATTAATTGAAAGAGTACAAGAAAAAAGAGTGGAGAGTTCTACTAGCTCTCCATCACAAACAAAAAGAGGAATTGAATTGCAGGAATCTCCAGATCATTTTCAGCAAACACAAGTTCAGTAGTTTGAGGAAGAAATTCAAGAACAAACCCCTTTGGAGCAACAAATCCAAATTCCTAACCCATCTAAAGTGACTATTCTAAATGAAGTTCACTTTTAGAGTCAAGAAGCATACAAAAAGTATCAAGAGATAAAGGGGTATGATGTTATTTACAGTAGGCCAATAGATTAGACTGGAATGGAGGAGATTAAAGAATTATTCGAATTCTAAGGCCTACTGAACTTTATTTCTCAGTAGAAAGGGCATATAGTATATGAAAATCTAGTGCCTTGTTTTTATACAAATTTAAGAGATGAGGAAAGAAGATTAATTTCCAACATGGAGCAAGCTAATGTACTGATAACACTAGAGCTTCTCCACACTATTTTTGGATTAAGGAATGAAGGAAAAGAAATTCTAGAGAGTACAACTACAGTTGAGTGGACAGAATAGGAAATAAAAGACTGTTTAACTATCAATCTTGGTGTGCCATTATTAAACAAATTGAAGTACTTAAATGGTAAAGCACACATGGTAGCTAACATTTTGATTAAAAATGTCTACCAACAACAAGGTCATGATATTGAATTAAGTCAGTTTGTTAAATGGGCCATATATGCAGTTGTGAACAAGATTAAAGTAAACTGGTCTGCAATTTTTATCTCTAAGTTGAGAGCAGCATAGAAAAAATTATTCTATGGAGATCTGATTCCACTACTGATGGTGGACAGTATTGACTTCACAAAATGAACATCCAAGAGGATAAGATCTAGAGCCATTTTAGTGAAGGAATATAGAAATTATAATGTTGTAGTTGCTGTTTGACCTTCTAGAGACATTATAGGGGTTGTTGAGCGTATAAATCAATTAGAACAACAATTAGAAAAGCTCTAGAAAGAAGTAAATGAACTTAGGAAGAAAGATTAAAATGTATTGTTCATCTACTTGTACTGAAAAATGTCTGATTATATATAAATGTAAATGATATATATATATATGAATGTTTGAACATTAGATGTTTTTGAATTTGTGTAATTGTGAATGAATGATTTAATTGAGAACTGTATTGAATTGAATATTATATAGCTATTTAAAGATTTACAAGACTATTTTATAAGTTCTACTATTTTATTAATGACATGGTTAAATGCATGATGAGTGGATAATATTTGAACATATCTGTATACCAAAAAGAAGAATTTAATTTCTACATAACAAGAAATTTACTATAAGTTAAATATGCATATAATGTTCAGATTTAAAGGAGTTTAAATTAGAACACTGCATTAATGAAATGTATTTAACTTTATTTAAGTTGATAAAATGTAGGAGAAAAAAAATATTGAAGTTAAGATGAGGAGTAAGTTTTAGAAAAAATTGCTAAGTGTTAACTCAACGAAATAAGTCCGTTGAGTTAACCTTAATTGCACGAGGTCAATAATAAAATATAAGGTCACTTTGTTGAGTTATCTATAACTCAACAAAGTTAGTCCATGGAGTTAGCAAATGGGCAATAAAGCTAGTTCGTTGAATTAGTTGTAACTCAACGAGATTAGTTTGTTGAGTTAGAAACAGTAATCGAGGCTAGTCTGTTGAGTTATTTGTAACTCAATGAGGTTAGTTCATGGATTAAGATGAATAGTTATTCTTTTATCCATGAACGAAACTTTGTGGGTTTAGTAGTTACTAAAATTTGAAATTAGAAGTGGAACACGTATCCATAAAAATAGGAACCATACTGCATATTACAAGACACGCTCTTGTAATGAGATTCATTTACCTTATGGTCGTGCATTATAAATATAAAATAGAATGTTATTTACTAGTTACTAGCACTTGAGGAAAGAAAAGAAAATTCGTTGGGGAACTAGAAGGAGAAGTAGCTGATTCAACTTCATTTGTCAACAACTATTTACTGAAAATAAAGCATCAAACTGGTATGTAATTAATCGTCTACAATTTTACTTTATGTTAAGAGTTTATGAGCACATGGACTCATTCTCCTAACACTAAACGATTAGTAAGAACACCTACATAGGATTATTCAACACAAAGGCATACTGAAATATTTTTTGAATTAGACTTTAACAAAATCCTTAGGGGTGTAGCTAACCTTTCTTTAAAAGAGAACGAAGATATGGCTACTCTAGTATAAAAACCATTAGGGGAAATTATGTATCCTTAATTAGTTGATGAACCTTCATGTATTCAATTGCCAAACTTTGAGGGAGATAGGTTTGAACTGAAATCTAATTATATTAGTCAATTTCCACACTTTCATGAATTAGAAAGAGAAGATGTCTATTATTTCCTTAGAGAATTTAATAAAGTTTGTCAAATGATAAAAATGCCGAACATGAGTATTGATGCTATTAAACTTAGATATATTCCTTTTGCTTTAAAAGACACAACTAAGAGATGGTTATATACTCTATAACCTGATTCAATTTCTGCTTGGACTGAATTTTGCTCTGTTTTTCTAGAAAAATATTATCCAACACATCAAATGATTAAAAAGAAAAAGGAAATATTAATATGTAGCCAAAAACAGGGAGAATCATTTTGGAAATATTTTGAAAGATTTAAAGATTTACTAACTTAATGTCCACATCATGTAATGAGTAAAGCACAATTAATAGGAATAATTTATGAAGGCATAGATATTTCAACTAAATCTTTATTAGAATCTACTTGTTAGAATGGATTTTTAAAACTGTGTAGTGAAGAAGCATGGGCATACTTAGAAAACGTTGCAAAAGGAACTACATAGTGAGAAAAATCAACTAAAGCTATTATAGATAAAAGAATACTACCAAGGGGAATGCATGAAATAGATTCAAGCACTATGCTTGAAGTTAAATTAACTAAGTTAACAAAGAAAATTGAAGAGTTATCATTAAATCAAAAACTAGCAAAAAAGAATGCAAATATTAATGACTTAGATATTATTTATGCTAGAAACTAAAAAGATAACTTTGGAAATTCTTATAACCTTAATTGGAGAAATCACCTGAACTTATCTTGGAGAAATAACAATTTCCAAGGAGGAGAAAATATAAATGACAAAAATATAAGTTATGAAGCATTAATTGAATAAGGATCTAGAATAGAGAAGTTAGAAAAGATAATTCAATAATTAAACAATCGTCTAGATCATGTATTTGGAAATGCTGCCATTTAGAAACAAAATATGAATAGAAATATACCCCTTAGACAGAAGGAATCAATAGAAGTTAGACCTATTGGAGGATTGCTAATGCAAGTAGTGCCTAACCTTGTAAATAGAATTGTTAATGAAATTGATACCTCCTATGGGAGGGAAACTAAATGAAGTAGTATGACTAAAGTAACTATGTATAATATAGTAAGTAGAAAAATATAAAAAAAAAAAATGTAAGTTTAATTATAGTTAGTAATATCGTAGAGTTATTACTTAACTCAACAAACTTAGTTCGTTGAGTTATGACCTAACTCCATGAGGGTATGTAAGTAGCTATGCTAATTTTATCTCTACTAAATTTTGTTTATGTTATATAGAATCACAACAGATGGAATTAATGAAATTACCACTAGATGCATTGAGGGAAGTACTGAGTAACTTATCAGCTAAATATCTGTATAGATTGTGTTGTGTCAAAAGAAATTAAAGAATGTGTTAGAAAAAAATATTTTCATGGACTACAAGCTACAAAAGTGACTAATATTAGAGATGGATTTTTATGGAAGTCATTTAATCGTAGTTCAATCAGCTATGAATATCTGAATATGGAAGAAACTACTGGAATTCCACCCAATACATTATTAGAAGGAATAGATCATATTATGGGGATAGATGAAGGATTAATTATTTGCAGAACCAAACCAAGGTATGCAATTCTATTACCTGATATTTTGATTAGAAATTCTATCACTAAAGAAGAATGGAATATAGGAAGGCTTGATAAATTTGAAGTACCAACTAAAAATTATGGGTTAGCTTTAACATTTTCTGATAAAAATTCAACCATTCTTGAAAATGTATTACTAGAGACCAACTAGAAATTGGGATGAGGATTTATGCTTAAGTATGTATAATTTTCTGAATAGATCTTGGACTGAAAATACTATGATATATCTAGGATAGAAAGCATTAATTAACAACATACATGTCATGCTTGATGGATATATATATTTAGTCACAGATATATTAGTTGCATTTAGATCTGATTTATATATAGTAAACATAGACAGTTATGATGATGACTTTATAGAAATATTGCCTATACCTAGTGATATAGCTAAACCACTATCTATAGAACATGATAAAATTCAATTAGGAATGTGGTATAATGAACATGATGATCCTACTTTATGTTTGACAAGATGGTGGGATGAATTGATGAAATTTCAAATATGGATTATGAAAGACCTAAATGAATAGAAGTGGGAAGAGGAATATATTGAAATATATGTAGAAATATAAACAATTACATTATCTTGGAATAGAAGAGGATCCTTTTCTGCATTTCAATTCATTAATGGTAATACACTTATATTTAGTATTGATAACATATTGCAAGTTTACAAGTTAAAAAGGAAAGCAAATTGCATTAAAATATAATTAATAGCAAGAAAAATTATGCCTAAAAAGTTTGCTTGGACTGACATGTTTATTCCATTTGTCACTACTTTTCAATCATGTTCTTAAATTCTGATTTTGTACTTTTAATGTTGTGTGTACTCATGTATTTATTTTTAGAAAAAGAAAAAAACAAACAAAATATCAATCCAGTTTGTTGGTATCTATTCTAAGAAACCAACTAGCTTGCTTGTGAGCCACCAAAGGCATAGGAGTCTGGGTTCCACACAAGACACTGATTTAACAATTTATGTTTTGTTGTAAATGTTATTTTGTTATATATTCTACTTTTATTTGTGAATGAGAAGTTTTTCAGAATCAAAAGTTGGAAGATATTGAAGGAGATACAAAAGAACAAGGTATGTAATTGATTACTTATCCTAAATTTACATTCAAACTCAGTTTGTGGAGTTATTCATTAACTCAACAAATTAAGTTCATTGAGTTAGGTGCTAAGTCAACGAAGCAATATTCATGCCTGCTAACATTTATTGTATTTACTGTAAAATCTTTTACATTGAGGACAATGCAAAATGTAGGTATGAGGGGAGATAATTAGATTAAATCCAAGTAATTTTGTTAATTAAAGGAATTAGGATTGTGTTGCAAATTTCTGTGGAAATTGAAATTTTTTTTTTTTTGAATTTGCTTTAACTAACCGAAATTTCCTGTAACTATTCGATAATTGAAACTGTAACATTTTTAAGAACTGTAACTACTTGAATGTTATATTTAGAATCTTATATAAGATGCTACAAATTTTACTATTAATACAAATCTAGATATAGTATCTTATGTTTTTGCTGAATTTTATGAGTTTAATAGTTTCACGATTTTAAAAAGAAATTAGAATGCTTAACTGAAACTCAGTAAATTATCTAAAATCCTGAAAGAGCTGAAATGCTGATTTTTGGATTAAATGAAATACATATGATCAAGGATACATTTAATTTGATTGATTAAACTTGTAGAATGATTTATGTGTAAATCTTATTAAACTACAGAAAAGGTATGAGCTTATTGATATGGATTCATGTTTTCAGTAAATTATAGAAGTAGGATTATACATATGTTTAAATATATTTACAGGTTGAAGAGGAGAAAACAATGTTAAAATAGATTACTAAAAAATACAAAATATCTTCATAGTAATATAATCTATGTATTCTAAAGAAAAAAATGAAGAATTAATTCTAGCACTTTAGAAAGACCAACTAGTTAGATCTTAGTAGTTTGCTAAGGGAGTAGCAAAACTTAAGTATGGGGGAAGTGTTTAGAATGAAAAAGTGCATAATATTAAGGGTTAAATGATGGTTAATTGTATAATATTTAGCTTATCATATGAGAATTAAGCCATTATGTTATAATTGCACTATTATATGCTTTAACGAAAGAATCTGCATAATTTCAAGGAATTAGCGTTAATTAAGTATGTTTCTGAACTGTTGGTGAATTACAAGTTTTTTAATTCCTAAGTCTCTGAAATGTCTGTTATTTTGGAGAGTTATATTTCATGTATAGGATAGTTATGTTTTAAATGCTAAAAGAATATTTAAGTACACAGTAACAACTCATTGAGTTACAGGTTTAAAGGTGTAAAAAGATCACGTAAGAACTTGTTGAGTTAGTGAGTAAAGCTGTAAGTTGTAAATCTAAACTCGTTAAGTTAGAATTATGCATGTGATGAATTTAAATGTTTTATGATGTCATGTGAGCTGCACATGTTTAACTCGTTAGTTAACATAACTATATGCATTGAGTTACATGAATATATACTAAGGTAACACGTTGTGTTAGTGTTATAAGCTTATAAGTTATTTCTTTATTACACGTGTTTTATAGTTAAGTCAATGAAGTAAGTTTATTGAGTTAACCGTAACTACATGGACCATTTATTTTCTAACATGCCAATGTAGCAGTTGCAGAAACAGGAAATTCAAAGGAAAACCACGATTGCACATATCATGTAGGAATTCACTTGTAGAATGAAGAAGAAATCACCATCATTGATATAAATGAAGTAAATCCAATAGATCATTTAAGCAGAAGTAGTTACTATTGAAAGAAATATAAAAGAAGAGGAGAAAGATGAAGAAGTGTGTGGGAGAGTGGTGGAGAATCATGCTAACTGCAGGAAGCATCGGAAGTTCCCTGAAGCTCCACACCACACCACCAAAATCACTAACCATCAAAGGTTTGTGAGGATACTTTCCGAATGTCAAGTCAATTCCAAGCCAAACACAGTGATTGACAAGCATTGTGAGGAGTGATTGCGTCATAGGAAGGGAAGCCATTTTCACCAAGCATCAACTCATATCTTAGGAGATCGTAAAGCTTCTAGCCTTGGTTTCGGGTTGATGCCAGTATGCTGAAGAGGAGATCATCTTACAATTCTTGGTTTGTGATTCTATAGGGAGAGGAGGCAAGATTGTAAGTGATTAAGTTTTCAGTGGTGTAATCGCGTCACATGTAGTGACGAAAGTTTTTACTATCAATAAAGATTTTTACGTTTCACCTTTCACTCATCTTTAAGAACATATCAAAACAAAATACCGAAAACAACTAATTATATGTGTTTACATTTAGTATTAAAGTGTTGTATTGTTTGTTTTGTATCGTGATTAATGTTATCATTGTCAATATTGTGAATGTTTTATGTTTGTTTGATTCAGAAAATTGAAAATAGTTTATTGTTTACTGAAATTGATTCATCTCAGATACTTAAAGATTTTAAGGATTACTATTTGAAATATCTGAATGTTAGTGTTGCTTAATGGCAAATCTCATATTAACTAACATTAAAGAGCTTAATTAATATTATTTACATTCTATGGAACCACCCAATGGTTGGCTAAATTCTTCTGTAAATAGCAGTATTTAACTAGAAAGGTAGGCTCGTAGAGTTAACCTAAGTCTACGAGGTTAGTCTGTTGAGTTAACCATAACTCTACTAACTAAGTCCGTTGAGTTAACTGTAACTCAATGGAGTGCTTAATTGAACACATATAAACTCCAATATAAAAATCGGAATAGTACACAATTCTTACTCAATCTCTATGGGATCGACCTGTACTTGCATACAAATACAATATACACTATGCACTTGCAATTAAAATACAAATTGGACTTAATATCTAATTTATGTGAAAGGTTGTTTGTTTACTCCTAAAAGAATTTATTAATATAAGCATAAAAACAAATCAAAGAAGTTTTCACATACAATACAAATATCTTCAAAATCCATCGACTTAATGTCTATGTCATCATAATTGATATCATCTATATATATATCATCAAAATTTCCTACATTTTCTGTTTCCATAGGAAAAGAATGTTGGCTTGTAACATGATGTGAAAAACTATCCATTGTATTAAAAGTAACATTACGCACTAATGTAACATAATACCTTAAAGTGTATGCTTGTAATTCGATATTTGTCACATCTGCTGGGATTCCTGAAACAAAATCCTATCTAGCTTATGCAATGGAACATAGTTTTCCATTTTTCAAAGATTCTTCTTTTTGTAGCAATATACCTTGTACACCTACAGTTAGTCCAAAATATTCTTTTGTCTTTTTCTTTTTCCAACTATATGTTTGCAATGTCTTAGGCTGTTCAGGAGGTTCTAATGTTTGCTTTATTTCTCCTATTAAAGGCACCTCTAGTCTTGACGGTCCTTCACCATGATGCCTAGGTTGCAATAATGGAATATAGAGTTTTAAGCTTTCAACCTTAGCAATTTTCAGTTGATAAACTTTTTGTCTTTCACTTCAAAGACCCATTTTCCAAATGACAGTTTTCTGTTCATTAATAAACTTCTGTATTTCATCTAAAACAACTTGGGGAAAATAATGTTAGGAATACAAAGATTCTAATTCCCTGTTGGCATTTTCTATCATCTATCCCCATTTCCTTCTGTAATAAGTAATAGATTGTATCAATTTTTCAAGTACTTGTCTAGAACTTGTAACAACCTCAAGGTTAGGTTGTAATGTTCTTTTCCATATTTGTAAAGTAGAAAGTTTAGTCTATTTTAGTCTAAACTATGTCTCAACATAGTTTCTAATAAATTTCCAATAGAAATTTTTCTCGTCTTGAACAACTTTTCTAACTTCATGCAGTACTTCATTTGAAAAAGTATACCTAGAGTAAATGTCGTTGATCTCACTTTCTATCTTCTGAAGTTCCATCTCTCTTTTCTATACTTTTGTCATTCTACCACATCCTCTTCCATTTCTTGACATTGTCGATTAATCTTCGCTATTCAATGTAGAACTTAGTGGAAGTAAAGATTGCGAAGCTAGGGTTTTACCAAGGTAGAAACATGAAAGGTTGTCAGTAAAACATTTATTACTCTTCAAGTTTATAAACGTGTAAATAGATTCAATCATTGAAATCATAAATATAAGATCCGTTACTGACAAATAACTTGAATGCTTACAATAACTGTGTGAGTTTTACAACCTATCAAAGCAGAAGAGTTAGCGTGACTGCTCATGTAAAGAAAATAACTACTAGCTAAGTAAAAATGAGAAAACTCGAAGACTTATGATGACTATTCAAATTTTATGAACAGTAAAGCACATAACTATATGACAAACTAGAATAGTTATTGTCATATTTTAAGTCTTTCATAAAAATATAATAATATTAAGTTAACTGTTCAAGTTTCTCGGATGGATATGCTAAAAAGTCGAAGACTTAAGCATAACTGTTCGAGTTTCTTAAAAGAAAAATAACAAAGATTATATGCACAGATTATGGCAAAATTGTTATAACACTTGTAAAATAAACTAAGCTTGAGTACATTGCCCCCTCCCCCTTTTTTTTCATATATTTATATCTTATGTATTACCTCCCACAATATCATCTTTTTATGTAATCACAATCCCTTGCTTAGGGAAAAGATAACCAGTTACTTAATGATAAGTGAGAATAGGTAACCTTTTTTTTAAAAAAAAATAGAATCTAAATTACTTGTAAAATGAGTTTTTAGTCAGCACATCCCAAACTAGCTAGTTCAAGTGACTAAGGTTTAAGATCCCCCGACGGACTTAATTACTCAAGTAATTACAAACAAATAAAATAAGATAGTAAATTAAACAAGAGTCAACCGTAAGACTTAATTTTTCTAACAGTATGTTAATAACTTTTCTTTAATAAACGGTACATATTTTCTATGTATTTTCCAGTTAAAATCTCTATAATGGCGTATACATAAGTAACAAAAATATAGTTGGTACTCATATTGAATTAAATCAACTTTCCTTAAGTAACCTTTTCTAAATTTTCCTTAAATAAATTGACTTCAATAAAAATCAGAATTTCATAAATTCTTAACTATTAGTAAACAATAATTCTAAAATAGATATTTTGAGTTTTTTTTAAATATAAAAAAATTAAATTCTAAAGCTAATTTGTGACAAACCAAAATATTATGTAATGAACAAGACAATTTAAACATCAGATAACCTATAGATACCAAGTTCTAATCGTAATTTTGAAAAGGTATTCTCATCTAAGGGTTTTGTAAATAAATTTGCTAATTGTTCTATGGTAGGAACAAAATTTAATACTATTTTTCCTTTTATCACATTATCGCTTAGAAAATGATGTCAAACTTCTATATGTTTAGCTTGTGAATGTAAAACAGAATTTTTAGACAAACTTACTACATAATTACTATCACAAAAAATCTTAGTTGGTTCATAGGCTAAATTAAAATCTTTTAAAGTTTGTCTGATCGATAGGATTTGAGTACAATAAAGTGCAACAGCTATATATTCAGCTTTAATTGTAGATAATGCTATATAATTTTGCTTTTGCTAAACCATGAAACTAAAGAATTTCCTAATAATTGACAAGTGCCACTAGTGCTTTTTCTTTTAGACTTACATCCTATGAAATCAACATCACTATAACCTATTAAATTTAAAGAATTGTGTTTAAAGTAAAATAATTCGAAATTGATGGTTCCTAATAGATATTTAAAAATTTGTTTAATAGCAAATAGGTGCGATTCTTTAGGATTAGATTGATGTAGGATCGTTGTATCACAAGAGGGAGGGTGAATTGTGTCTCTTTAGTAATTAAAATTACCAGCAGATAAACCAAGAGCACAAAACACTTGTAAATAAAATTCTATTCTTGATAAACTTTAAAGAAAGAATTTACTATATCTTTTCAGCTCAATTCCCTTGACGATTTTGATACAGTAATGTCCAATATACAATTCAAATAGAAAATGAAGTCCTTATTCAAAACTTATTTCAAATTATATAAAACCTGATCTTTATGCACATAGCTCCTTTCCTTCTTTTTGCTCAGCTTCTATATCTCTTCTTCTGCAATTGTCGAATTTCTAAACTTCTTGCGTTTGCAGCTCCTTTTCTGAAATTGCTTGGAATTTTGAACTTCTTCTGATGTTGGAGAATCTTTCTAGATATGAATATTCAGACTTGACTTTTCAGTTTGTGATTGGGATCCTGATTGAATATTTAGACTTGGTTTTTGAGATTGGGATCCTGATTGTAATGTAGCTCTTACTCTCTATTAGTAGTTGAACTTTGACTTCATGTTCAGCATGTTTATCCACTTAATCTATAATCCATAATCCACGTACTAAATTATCCACGATTTTCACTATTTTTTTGAATTTCCACTATGTCCACTATCATTTTGAAATTTCCACTTTCTCCACTATCATTTTGAATTTCCACGATTTTCACTCGTAGATTCACTGAAACTTTATCTTCTTAGAGATTTGTAGAATATCTTCTAAGTCACCGCTTTAGTCGAACACTTATCCTTTAGGTCTTGTAAAAACTCAAACACTTATCTGTAACTCTTTGAGTTTTTGCACCTACAAAACACATGACTGAACAAAGAAAACATATCTGTTTGTTAGTCATTTTATAAAACTTGAATAGTTATCTATTCATGTATATAAAAACTCGAACAGTTATCTAACTCTTCGATTTTCATTACCAAACGCACATGGAAAACACGTGATAACTTAAAACATTAAAAACACACGTGCAGATAACTTAACTATACAAGTTTCTAACATAACTCTTCGACTAAATCGATATGTTAACTATCCGAAAGTTTAACTATTAAGTTAACTATCCAAAATTTTAAATGAAACTTTTTGACAACTTGTCAACATTTAATTACGTGACTATTATAGTTAGAAAATATTATTTAGACTTATTTATAAACTTTAATCAAGCATTTATCATCAAAACAAAATTCCTAACAATCTCCCCCTTTTTGATGATGTCAAAACCTAATAAGTCAAATAATCTATCTTCTCCCCCTTTTTGGCATTATAAAAAAGTAAATAAAATGTAAGGAAGAAAAACTTGCTAAGTATATATCGTTCAAAAAGAAATTTTTAAACATGCATTGCTTTCGTCGATAAAAATAAACTGTTTAAATAAAACTGTTTTAAACAAGAATTGTCAAAAACAAGTATATGATCATTAAATGTAGTAAACAGTTTACATAATATGATTGCTTTACATAAGTAATTTTCGGTAACAAATTACAATGAATAAATCATGCAATACATAATTTGTATAATCACAAGCCTCTTTGTCTTCAAAAAATATTTAGCAGAGTATCTGAAATTTGCTTTGAAATGTCTGTACTTACTTTATTGATCTGATCAATTATTGCTTGATCTAAATCTAACTGTGAAACTTGTGATGGTTATTGTAAAAATTCTGTATTTATGTCTGTATGTAAATCTATATGTGTATCTGTATGTATACCTGTATTTGTATTTTTTATGTTGCTGTTGTTCTGAATATTGTGTTGACTGTTGCTGTTGTTCTTATGACTGAGTTTGTCGATCCTATTGTTGTTGTTGCTGTTGAATTACAGGTGTATTTGCTTCCTAATAATTTTGTAATTCCTTTGTAAAGAAAGATCTTAACTTTAATCTTTTCTGTGACCAAGGTGTAACATCTGTTTGACTTGCCACAATTCTCAAAAGTGTATCACCATTAAATAATTTACTCTGCAAGTTTAAGATATGAGAAACAAAAATATCATATCAGCTCACCTGTATATGGTTAATTAAAGTATATGTAACATAAAGACAGCATCTGCTAACCTTTACACCATAACCAAACCTCTGAAAGAGTGAAGCATGTAGTATTTTTGCAATAAAATGTGCTTGGCCATGTAAATCATTTAGTAATCTCATTTGATTGTTGGCAGTCAGATCTTTGGCTAAACTTTTAATGTCCCATTCCAACTGATAAACCTATTTTCTTTTTAACAATTTAACTCCATTTTTCAGACCAAGTACTTGATAAAGTAATTCTAGAGTTAAATATATATCATATTCTTGTATATTTGAAATAGGAATACCTTCTTCCACTGTTAAGTTTAAGTAGAAACAACTTACAAGTTCTGGTATAACAAGATGGCCTGGTTGTTGTGGAAGCAGAGTCAACAAGCCTTGAAATTCAAACATTTCTCGTATATGTGCCATTCCTTCAAACTTAATTGGTCTTGAATATAAAACTGTAAAAGTTTTATATGTCTAAAAGTTTTCATAACAAGAGTTATTTCTGAACCATAACAATGTATTGTCATCTAAATTCTATTCAGGATTAGGTATTTTTCTGTCATGATGTTCTGATCTGGGACTTGTTTCAATATTATTAGTAGCATCTATATTTTCAGTTCTTCCAGAATTGATGGAATTTCTATCAAAGCTAGTATAAATGTCTGAAATATCTATTATTTTTGTATCAATAATCTGTTGAATTTCTTCTATTTGATCTTCATGAAACATATCAGTAACTGACATATGTATATCAGTATCAATAGTTTGTGTACTAATCTATCTATCAGCAATAATTATTTCTATAATTGGTCTATACAACAACTATCTTTATATGAATGAATGTTCTATATCTGTCTGTATAATAGAGTCATTTTGTAATTCTGAAATTGCTATCATCGAGACATTAGTAGTGTCATATTCTATTTGTAACTGTGTAGTTTGCTGATTATATACATTTATCAACAAATATACTATATACTGTAACAGACATAACCACATGTATAAAATGTAGTATAAGTAACTATACCAAAAATCAAAAATCTCTATCCAAGATATAGTAAGAGGAAAAATATTTGTACATTCCTCTTCAAATGAAATATCTTCAAAATTCATAGACTTAGTGTCTATGTTATCAAAAATGTCATCAAAATTGATTTCATTTGTATATATATCATCAAAATTTCCTACATATTCTCTTTCCGTAGGAAAAGAATGTTGGCTTGCAACATGATGTGAAAAACTATCCATTGTATTAAAAGAGACATTATGCACTAATGTGACACAATACCTTAGAGTGTATGCTTGTAATTCGATATTTGTCATATCTGCTGGGATTCTTGAAACAAAGTCCTGTCCAACTTGTGCAATGGAACATAGTTTTCCATTTTTCAACGATTCTTCACTTTGCTGCAATATGCCTTGTACACCTGCAATCAATCCAAAATATTCTAATGTCTTCTTCTTTTTCTGACTATATGTCTGTAGTGTTTCTAGTTGTTCAGGAGGTTCTAAAGTTTTCTTAATTTCTCCTATTAAAGGTACCTATGGTCTTGATGGTCCTTCACTATGATGCCTAGGTTGGAATAATGGAATATAAAGTTTTAAGCTCTCAACCTCTACCATTTTTAGTTGATAAACTTTTTGTCCTTCACTTCGAATGCCCATTTTCCAAATGGCAATTTTCTGTTCATCAATAAACTGTTGAATGTTGTCTAAAACAATTGACGGAAAATAATGTTGGGAATACAAGGATTCTAATTCCCTGTTGGCATTTTCTATCATCGGTCCCCATTTCTTTCCATAATAAGTAATAGACTATACCGATTTTTCAGGTATTGGTCTAGAACTTGTAACAACCTTAGGGTTAGGTTGTAATGTTCTTTTCCACATTTGTAACGCAGAAAGTTCGGTCTATTTTAGTCTAAACTGTGTTTCAGCATAATTTTGAATAAATTTCCAATAGAAATTTTTCTCATCTTGAATAGCTTTTCTAATTTCATGTAGTACTTCGTTAGAAAAAGTATACCTTGAGTAAATGTCATTGATCTCATTTTCTATCTTCTAAAGTTCTATCTCTCTTTTCTATACTTTTATCATTCTACCACGTCCTAACATTGTCGATTAATCTTTGTTGTTCACTATAGAACTTAGTGGAAGTAAAGATTGTGAAACTAGGGTTTTACCAAGGTAGAAACACGAAAGGATGTCAGTAAAACATTTATAACTCTTCGAGTTTATAAACGGATAAACGGATTCAATCATTGAAATCATAAATATAAGATCCGTTACTAATAAATAACTCAAATGCTTACAATAACTATACGAGTTTTACAATCAACTAAAGCAGTAGACTTAGCGTAACTGTTCGTGTAAAGAAAATAACTACTAGCTAAGTAAAAATGAGAAAACTTGAAGACTTATGATAACTATTCGAGTTTTATGAGCAATAAAGCACAAAACTATATGACAAACTAGAATAGTTATTGTCATATTTTAAGTCTTTTATAAAAATATAATAATATTAAGTTAACTGTTCGAGTTTCTCAGATGGGATATGCGTAAAAGTTGAAGACTTAAGCATAACTGTTTGAGTTTCTTAAAAGGATAAAATATGAGAATGTAAAACTGAAACTCAGAGAGAAATCTAACTATTCGAGTTTATAGAAGAGTAAAAAACTTAACAAGATGAAAAACTTAGAGGGTTAGATAAAATAGCTGAAATCAAGTGAAATGCATAACTGTATGTTAAACTAACTGAATGAATCTAACTTTTTATCCATATAAGTTCCAAAATATTTGCATTTGATTAAATTTACCATTGTTTGTCATTGTTTACTCCTCCTACATAAATGTAGTCAAGAGAAACTATGACGTACTTAGTATTAGGTTGCCAAGCCCTAATAGATTTGTCATTAAATTCAAAATAGCTAACTTAAGTGGGTTGCTAAGCCTTAAATAGATTTGTCATTTAAGTTCAAAATCTGTCGTACTTATATAAGGTTGCCAAGCCCCAAATAGATTTGAGTCTCTCTATAACTTTTTTTTTTTTAATTTAAATACAGAAATAAGTAGTAGATTTAACAATTTAGACCTTCTGACTTTTATTTTATTCAGTTTATAAAAGAAAATTCATAGAGATATACCTTCAGGTAACTTAAAAGAATTCAATAATGAGTACACAAACTTAAGAAAATAAATATATTACATTATGTGTAAAGAATAGATAATAACATAGAAAAATAACAAAGATTATATGCATAGATTGTGGCAGAATTGTTATAACACCTATAAAACAAACTAAGCTTGAGTACATTGCCTCCTTATTTTTATTTTATTTATTTATTTTATGTATTACCTCCTAGAATATTATCTTTTTACGTGATCACAATCCCTTGCTTAGGGGAAAGATAACCAGTTACTCAATGATAAGTGAGAATAGGTAACCCTTTTTTTAAAAAAAAAGAAAAGAAAATAGAGTTTGAATTACTTGTAAAATGAGTTTTCAGTCAGCACATCTCAAACCAATTGATTCAAGTGGCTAGGGTTTAAAATCCCCCAACGAACTTAATTACTCAAGTAATTGTAGACAAACAATAAAATAATACAGTAAATTGAATAAGAGGCAACCGCAAGACTTAATTTTTCTAACAATATGTTAATAACTTTCCTTTAATAAATGGTACATATTTTTTATGTATTTTCTAGTTAAAATCTCTATAATGGCGTATACATAAGTAACAAAAATACAGTTGGCACTCATATTGAATTAAATCAACTTTCCTTAAGTAACCTTTTCTGAATTTTTCTTAAATAAATTGACTTCAATAAAAATCAAAATTTCATAAATTCTTAACTATCAATAAATAATAATTCTAAAACAGATATTTTAAGATTTTTTTTTAATAAAGAAATTAAATTCTAAAACTACTTCATAACAAACCAAAATATTATGCAATGAATAGGACAATTTAAACATTAGATAACCTACAGATACCAAGTTTTAATCGTAATTTTGAAAATGTATTCTCATCTAAGGGTTTTGTAAATAGATCTATTAATTGTTCAGTGGTAGGAACAAAATTTAATACTATTTTTCCTTTTATAACATTATCCCTTAGAAAATGATATCGAACTTCTATATGTTTAGCTCGTGAATGTAAGACAGGATTTTTAGACAAATTTATTGCAGAACTACTATCACAGAAAATCTTAGTTGATTCATAGGCTAAATTAAAATCTTTTAAAGTTTGTTTGATCCACAAGATTTGAGCACAACAAAGTGCAATAGCTATATATTTAGCATCAGTTGTAGATAATGTTACACAATTTTGCTTTTTGCTAAACCATGACACTAAAGAATTTTCTAATAATTGACAAGTGCCACTAGTGCTTTTTCTTTCAAACTTACACCCTGCGAAATCAACATCATTATAACCTATTAAATTTAAAGAATTTTGTTTAAAGTAAAATAATCTGAAATTGATGGTTCCTAATAGATATTTAAAAATTCATTTAACAATAAGTAGGTGTGTTTCTTTAGGATTAGATTGATATCTAACACAAGTACACACACTAAACATAATATCTAGTTGGCTATCTATTAAATAAAGTAATGAACCAATCATACTCTATATTGTTTTATATCTACAGTTTTTCTAGAGTCATCTTTATCCAACTTAGTGATATTACTCATTGGTGTATTCTTTGTTTTAGTGTTGTCTAACCCAAACCTCTTTAATAAATCTTGAGTATATTTTTCTTGTGAAATAAAAGTACCTTGTTCTAATTGCTTAATTTGTAAGCCTAGGAAAAATGATAGTTCACCCATCATACTCATTTCAAATTGATTAGTCATGTCTTTCGAAAAAGACTCAACTAATTTATCATTTGTTGCTCCAAATATAATGTCATCTACATAGATTTGAACTACCAATATATCTTTTTCGACCTTCTTGATAAAAAGAGTATGATCTTCCTTTCCCATAGAATACCCTTTTTCCATAAGAAATTTAGGTAATCTCTCATACCAAGACCTAAGGGCTTGTTTAAGGCCATATAGTGCCTTTTTAAGCTTGTAAACATACTCGAGATGTTTTGAATCTTCAAAACTTGGAGGTTGTTTTACATAAACTTCTTCTTTTATATATCCATTTAAAAAAGCAGTCTTAACATCCATTTGATATAATTTGAAATCCATATAACATGCATATGCTAACAAAATTCGTATTGATTCTAGTCTAGCAATAGGAGCAAATATTTCATCATAGTCAATTCCTTCCTTTTGCTTGTAACCTTGGGCAACTAACCTAGCTTTATTTTTAACTATATATCCATCCTGATCTACTTTGTTTCTAAATACCCACCTTGTTCCTATTATGGACTGATTTTCAAGTGATGGTACTAGATCCCATACCTCATTTCTTATAAATTGATTTAGCTCATCTTGCATAGCTAAAAACCAAAATTCATCTTCTAAGGCATCTTCAATTTTCTTAGGTTCTAGTAAGGAAACAAATAAATAAGCACCACAAATGTTGACTACTGATGACCTAGTCCTAACTCCTTGATTAGGATCGCCTATTACCTAATTAATAGGATGAGATGAAGCATAATGCCAATTTCTATGTTGTTCCACATTTTCTATAGGTATGACATTATTTTCTTCTAAATCTTCATCATTTAAGTTTATATTTCTTATTTCGTTAGATAATCTCTCAATTTCTTTGTCAACATCATTTGGTATTATTTCTAGGAGAATTTTTGAATCAATGTTTTTAGCATGTCTAAAGTCCAAATGAGAATTTTCATGAAATTTCACATGTAGGGTTTCCTCAATGGTTTTTGTTGATTTATTATATACTCTATAGGCTTTACTTCTAATGGAATAACCAACAAAAATACCCTCATCTGATTTGGCTCTAAATTTGTCTCTACGTTCCTTAGTGCTTAAAATAAAACACTTGCAGCTAAAGGGTTTTAAATAACTTATTTTGGGAACTCTATTATACCATATCTCATAAGGAGTTTTATCCAAAATTGGTTTTAGATGTACTCTATTTATAACATAACATGCTGTATGAACTACTTCTACCTAGAGAGATAGGGGTAACTTATTTTCATTTAACATGGTTCTAGACATTTCCTGAAGTGATCTATTTTTACGTTCTACTATCCCATTTTATGAAGGAGCTCATGGAAATGAGCACTTATGATCTATGCCTAATTCTTCACAAAAGGTGTCCATTTGATCATTATCAAATTTTGTACCATGATCACTCCTAAATTTTTGAATTTTAACATTTTGCTCATTCTAAACTTTATTACAGAATATCTTAAATATTTCAAAAACTTCAATTTTATTAGCTAGAAAATAAACCTAAGTAAACCTAGAATAGTCATCAACTAGTACAAAAGCATAATGTTTACCTCCAAGACTGGTAGTCCTAGTAGGTCCAAATAAATCCATATGCACTAGTTCTAATACTATTTTGCTTGTTATTTCATTTAAACTTTTAAAGGATGTTTTATGTAATTTACCTAGTTAACATGCGTCACACAAACTCTTTCGAGTACTTAATACTAGGTAAACCTCTAACTAGATTCTTTTTAGACATTTTTTGTAATAATTTTAAGTTTAAGTGTCCTAGCCTTCTATGCCACAAAATAACTTCATCCAATTTTGCAATTAAGCAAGCATTGTCTTTAATAATATCAAAAGGCAAATTTAGAATACAAATGGATCCTTTCTTATATGTAGTGAATAAAATTTATGTCCATAATTTTATAAGAATCTTTTTCAAAAATTACTCTATAAAACTTCATTAAAATAGGAACACTCAATAAATTAAAACTTAAGTTTTCCACTAATAAAACATCATTTATAAAACATTTTTCAGTTACCTAAACCTTGCTAGACCTAAGGATATTTGTTTTGCTTTTATTTCCAAAGGTAACTTGTTTGTTCTTGGTCTTTGTTACTTTTGTAAGTAATCGTATATCTCTAGTCATGTAGTTGGATGCTCCACTGTTCATTATCCTTTTTGATTTGTGTACCTACAAAATAGTTAAGAAGAGATTTTATCTCTTGGAACCCATTTCTGAGTGGGTCCAAGAATTTTAGAGAGAGTCATATCAAAATAATCAATATTTTTAGACTTCAACTTATTTATCTTCTGATAATTATTCTTGCGTTTATTTCTCTTAGTATTATAATTATCAGAACATTTATCTCTATGTAAACTAGAGTTGAAATTTTCATTTTTGACATTATTTGATTATTGATCCCAAGATCCAATATTTTTTAAATATGAAGAAAACTAATCAAAAATATTAAAATTCTCAAATGACTTAGCTTTATTTTTCTGAAAATTTCTTTTGAAATTCTTGCATTGTGTGCTATTATTTATATGTTGCATTTTATCAATTTGCACATATTTATCTCCCTTTTTAATCACAACTTGTTTTTATTTTTGAAGTTTCAATTATAATCGAAAATGTTGAAAAACACAATTTGCCCCCTCTTGTGTAGCCATTCGATTCTACAATTGGTATTAGAGAAATTTTACCTTGCTTGTTTTTAAATAGAAATAAATATCTAAGCATAAGTTTAAATTTGTTGATTTTTGGCTCAAGTTGTTTTTGAAAGTTTTAAACAATTTAAAATCTTATAGGTTGAAAAATCTAAGGTAAGATGGCTACTGGAAATGGTAATTTTTCTTTGTATGAAGGTCAAAATCTTAATTATCCTTTATTTGATGGAATACATTTTGAATATTGGAAATATAGGATGATAGTCTTTCTTCAAAGTATAGATCACAAGTTGTGGTTCATGATCTCTAAACCATATACTCCGTTAACTACTCCTTATAATACTTGGACAATTACTAAAAAAGAAAATGAAACTCTGAATGCTAAGGGCTTAAATATCTTATTTTGTGCATTGAGTTATGAACAGTTTAGTAAACTATCGATAGATAAATCTGCTTATGAGGTGTGTATTGAGTATTTTGTTTTGATGATGTGTGTTGAATGAAAGTAATCATATTTGATCAATTACTATTGCTTGTGAAAAGAAATTAAAAACATCAATTAATATAGAAAAAGTTTACTAATATAAATACTTATCTGTATTGGATCTAAAATTATACTAAGTTAAATAACTAGTCGTTTCATTGCATTAATTTCTCATTTAACTAAACGTTAAGTTAATGTGTGTTTTTATTGAAAAGCATGATATTTTTTAAAGTTATATCTTTTATATCATGAACAGTACACGTTTAGACAACTCGTTAAGTTAGAGTGTTATTTGTATAGGGGTCACATGAGAACTCGTTAAGTTAGAGGCTTAAAAGTTAAAATAGGTCACGTGAGAACTCGTTAAATTAGTGAGTAAAAGAAGAGATGAACTCGTTAAGTTAGTGTTGTACACATGGTGAAATTAAAGGTTACGAATGCTATATTGTATCACGTGAGTTGCACATGTTTAACTCGTTATGTTAACATAACTAAACGTGTTGAGTTGCTATATTGAACACTAAGGTAACGCGTTAGGTTAGTATTATAAACTTAAATTGTTATTATTGCAAGTGGTAAAATTCTTATTATAAAAACATTTATTTATTACTGGTTCGTTGAATTATCTGTAACACAACGAAGATGGTTCATTGAGTTATCATAACACCACAAAGATGGTTCGTTGAGTTAGTGTAACACCATGGACTTAGTTCATTGAGTTAGCTATAGTACTTGTCACGTGAGTTGGCACATGAGGAACTCGTTAAGTTAGAAACATTAAGTTATATATCTACTTGTGTTACTCATTTAGCTAACATTAAAGTAATGACTTCTTATTATACTTGATGAAAATTTTTGGATGAGAAAGTTTATTTTGCAGGAAATTTTTCAGAGATCTAAGATTGATGAGTAAAGAAAATTTGAAATGTAAACGTAGGTTAGAACGTGTGTATTTCAATGAAGGAAAAAGAAAAGACGTGAAGAAGTGGAAAATTGGTAGTGATTAGACGTGGAGGATATGCATGAAATGAAGATACAATATAAAAGGCATAGAATTCTCATTGATCAGTTATCCTTGCACACCAAATGAAAAATCTTTTCAGGGATCAAAAACACTTTTCGAGGAAAAGCTCTCAGATGGAAGAAAATTCAGTGAAGCAGAAACAGGTAAGATCTATGTTACTAAAGATCTGAAGTATTAGAATAAAGCAAATTCGGTGAAGCAAAGAAAGACAAGATATTCGTCACTAAAGAATTGCTGAAGAAGAAAAAGGAGAAGAAGAAGAAAAATCTCAAATAGGGAGAAATGTTTTAAATTTCGCAAATTAGTTTTCTTTGTTCGTAGTTATGAAATTGTATAGATGAAACATGGTATCGATATATAATTGCATCTACAATTTATGAGGAGAATTGAATTATATATTGTAATTAAAACATTGAATAAAAATGATTTTTTGAAAATAGTGTCTCGACTTGTTTTTGAGTTTTAAAGTTTCAATTATAATCGAAAATGTTGAAAAACACAATTCAACCCCCTCTTGTGTAGCCATACGATCCTATAGTGTGGCATGCATTGGAAGTTTCATATGAAGGTACTTCTCAAGTTAAAGAGACTAAGATTAACATGTTAATTCATAAGTATGAACTTTTTAAGATGCATGAAGACAAAAGTATTTCTGAGATGCTTTCCAGATTCCTATATATAATAAACTCTTTAAAATGCTTAGGAAAGAATTTTGAGTAGAAGGATTTGGTGAGAAAAATTCTCAAATCCCTAAGTTCTAAATGGTCTCAAAAAGTAGCATCTATTGAGGAATCATGAGATTTAAATGTTTATATTATAAATGAACTTATAGGAAATTTAATTGCTTATGAAGTTCAATTAAATGATTCACTAAGTCACAACAAACTAAAAATGAAGAAGAAAATAGCCTTTGAAATTAATTCAGATTCTGAAATATCTACTAATTCTAACGAGGATTTGATTTTGTTGACTAGGAAATTCAAGAAAGCATGGAAAACTAGGAAACAACAAAGGAACAGAAATGACAAATCCTCAACATCAAAATCACTAAATGAAAAGAATTATTCATCTAGAAAGTATGTATGTTACAACTACAAGAAACTTGGACATCTTTCTCCAGATTGTCCTATAAGGAAAAATTGAAAGCAAAGTAGGACAAATCTGAAGAAGTTGGCTCAGAAAACTTAGAAAAAGTTTTACAAGAAAGAGGCTTTGAAGGTCACTTGGGATGACACATATGAAGAGTCTGAATCTGAGGAATTATCCTCAAAATCTTCACATTCAGAAGAACAAGAGTTAAAAGACGTTGCTCATGTGTGCTTCATGGCAGATGAGTCGAAGGTAATATCTGATCTTGAAAGTCATTCAAATTTTAACTTTGATGAATTATTATGTTCTTATCATACATTATTACAAAAACTTAAAGTTTGTAAACTAGAAAATAAGAATATTAGAAACTCTTTGTCCATTTTGGAAGAAGAAAATTGTTTCCTATCTACTACTTTAGAGAAGTTTAAATGTGATAATGAAAATCATGCTAGAGATTTGCATAAATTTAGATTTAATGAATGTGTCCTACATGAACAAATATAGAATATAAATGCTAAAAAATTAAAGATAAAATCTGAAAATGAAAAATTGAGAATAATATAAATGATCTTGAGTTAGAGATTGAAAGATTAAAAATGAGAGAGCTAGATTTAAATTCCACCATTGAGAAATGGAATTTAAGTCAAACTAAGTTAGAAAAACTAACTAGTACCCCTGCGGTGTCATATAAATTTGGCTTAGGATTTGACTATCCTGAATATCCTAAATCTCAAGTCAACAAAGGATTTATTAGTTGCAGTTCAAGTAAATCTAAGACTAAAATTCCTTTTATCATGAAACAAGGTAATAAATATGTAGAAGTAGGTACTTCAAGGGATGAATCATGCAACAATAATATAAACCAATGTGATTTATCTAAATGTACTTCTAACATGACTATAAATGTTTCTAAAAATCTTGTTTCTTGTTCTGGAAATTCAATTACTAATGCTTCTAAAATTTCAAACAATTGTAGTAAATTGAAAATTCAGAAACTTGAGCATGAAATTCAAAATATTGGTATTAAACCAATTATTGGTTCTACATGTTCTTTATCTGAAAATTCATGTGTAGAAAAAGATTTTGTATGTACTAAAAATTTAAATACAAGTACAAAATTTTGGTATGAACTTGCTGAAAAGCATGAGCATGACCAAAATAAATTAACATCTGAGAAAAATCAGTTTGGTCTTGGTTATACTACATCTGAACATAAACAAAATGTTTATAAGAGCAATAATTCTATAAGTGAGTATGAAGCTAATGATGAATCAATAGTACTTACAACTAATAAGAATGTAAATGATAATGTTAAGCTATTTTTAAACAAAAAGAAGAAATATGCTTTTAATGAACTTAGTCCTCAAAGACATTGGGTACCAAGAAACAGTTCTTTGTAATTTGTTTTGCAGGAGAAAACATCAAAATGGATTTTAGATAGTGAAGCATCTAGTCACATGACTAGACAGAAAAGTTTACTGAAAATTTTTACAAATACCAAGAAAGGAAATGTAATATTTGGAAACAAAAGCAATGATAAAATCATAGGTATGGGCAATATTCAAATAACTCCTACTTGTGTTATTTCGAATGTACTGTATGTAAAAAACCTAGGATTTAATTTGCTGAGTGTTATAAAACTAATTGATAATGGATACTATGTACTGCTTGAAGATAATATATGCAAAATTATTGATAAAATTATAGATGAACTTAAGTTTATTGCTAAAAGAAAATATTCTGTATGTATTTTATCTTTACCTTCTAATGCAGTTGATTTAAATTCATGCTTGTTAGTTGAAACTAGTGATGCATATCTATGGCATAGAAGGATTAAGCATATAAATATGAAATTGTTGCATAAATTGTCTAGAAAAAATTTAGTGAGAGGTTTATCAAAGATTAAATACTTAAAGGAATTCATATGTGATGCATGTGAGTTAGGTAAACTTCATAAAAAATCTTTCAAGCCAAAGCGGATGAAGGAATTTTTGTAGGTTACTTAACTAGAAGTAAAGCCTATAGAGTTTATAATAAGAGTTCTAGAACCATTAAAGAAACCCTTCATGTAAGCTTCAATGAAAATTCTTTTAGAAAATCTCAATCTAAAGTTGATAATGATGATATGATCAATTTCCCAAAAGAATTAGAGATCAATAGAGAGATTGAAGATTTATCTGAGAAAATTAAAAATATGAACTTAAATGATCAAAGTGATATATCTTCAGATGTTGGTGAGAATCTTGAGGAGAATCATAGAAATTGGTATTATTCTTTATCACATCCCATCACTCAAGTCATTGGTAATGTTAATGAGGGAGTTAAAACTAGAGCTTCAATAAATTTAAATAGTATGTGTATGTTTGTTTCTAGGGTAGAACTAAAGAATATAGAAGAAGTATTATCTTATGAAAATTAGATAGTGGCAATGCAAGATGAACTAAATCAATTCATCAGAAATGATGTTTGGGAATTAGTCTCTCCACCAGAACATCAATCCATAATAGGTACAAAGTGGATCTTTAGAAACAAAACTAATGAGACTGGTCAAGTTATAAGAAATAAAGCTAGATTAGTTGTACAAGGGTATACACAGGAAGAATGACTTACATTTGCTCCTACGGCTAGGTTAGAAAGTATTAGAATATTATTGGCCTATGCTTGTTATATGGATTTTAAACTATATCAAATGGATGTAAAGAGTGCATTTCTAAATGGTTTAATTAATGAAGAAGTTTATGTGAAACAACCACCTCGATTTGGAGATATTAAAAATCCTAACTGTGTATAAATTGAAGAAAGCCTTATATGGTTTTAAGCAAGCACCTAGATTATGGTATGAAAGGTTATCTACTTTTCTAATAGAACTAGGATATATCATGGGAAAAGTAGACCATACTCTATTTATCAAGAGAGATGATAAAGATCAGATTGTTGTTCAAATATATGTGGATGATATAATCTTTAGAGCAACTTCTAACAAACTGATAAAAATATTTTCTGAAGAGATGACTAGTTAGTTTGAAATGAGTATGATAGGAGAACTTTCATATTTTCTAGGACTTCAAATTAAGTAAATGGATAAAGGTATATTTTTAAATCAGGAAAAATATGTAGTTGAAATGCTAAAGAAATTTAATTTTAATGATACAAGGATTCGAGGAACTCCTATGAGTACTTCTTTAAAGTTAGATATTGATGACATAGGAAAACCAATAGATCAAAGAAAATATAGAAGTATGATTGGTTCTTTACTTTAGTTGACAGCTAGTAGAGCTGATATTATGTTCGCTATGTGTGCTTGTGCTAGATTTCAATCTAATCCAAAAGAATCACACTCAATTGCTGTTAAAAGAATATTTAGATATATACAAGGAGCTAAAAATTTTAGACTGTATTATTCCAAGGATAGTTCAATAGATCTTATTGGATATACTGATACTAATTACGTAGGATCTAAGTCTGATAGAAAGAGTACTAGTGGCAC
Organism: Cymodocea nodosa; assembly: GCA_036874045.1. Lineage (NCBI taxonomy): Eukaryota > Viridiplantae > Streptophyta > Magnoliopsida > Alismatales > Cymodoceaceae > Cymodocea > Cymodocea nodosa. The sequence goes on from CM072345.1 coordinate 3,480,235, forward strand.
ATGTCAATTATTGGGAAACAATTTGATGTCATGGTTTAGTAAAAAGCAAAACTATGTAGCACTTTCAACCACTGAAGGTAAATATGTTGCTACTGCATTGTGTTGCACTCAGATTCCGTGGATAAGACAAACTTTAGAAGACTTTGGATTATTGTAAAGTATCAATTTGTGCATTTTATATATGTTAATTCATGCATGTTAAGGATTATAAAGTGCAAATATATATGTTCTAATGTGGAATTACATGCAAATCATATTTTTAGACATATGCATGAATTAGGGATTAAATAGTCAATAATGCACAAATTTATCCTTTATTAAATTAACACCTAGTCAATTAGCCCATATGTAGATCTAAGTAATTTATATATTGATTTCATGCATATCTTAAAAGAATTATCATTAAGATATAAAATCAAATAATCCTCAATTGAGAAAGCAATATATTATGCACATTTCATTTTTGCTTTATAATCTATTAGGAATTTATGTGTAATGTGCATATGCATTTAATGTTATCTTTTGAGTTGTTGATAATAGGTGAGGACGTGGACCCTTGGATTAAATCATGGGAAATCAACAACTCATGGTCATCCAATTCAAACTTCAAATCAATCCATCAATCAATCAATCAATCAATGATTAAAACTTGCCTAAATTAGAAGGTCTCAATTAGAAGGAGTTTGAAATATTTCCATAGATGGATGACAATGGAAAGCAAAAGAGGATGGTTGGCCAAAGGAAAGATATCCTCCTCTTTCTCCTCCATGCAAGGGCAAGAACTCCAACTCCAATTTTCGTCCATCCTCCTCCATCCAAGATTTTGGAAGAATTTTCCTCCAAGATTAGTGAGCTTAGGTGCCTTCCCCCTCATCTTAGATGACCTTCTTTTCTCCACTCCAAGCCAACATACGGAAGGATCTCCACAGGTGAATTTGATGGTATTGGAGGCACGTGTGCAGCATTGGAAGAGCTTGGGACGTGATCTTCAAGGTGAGGTAATTAGGAAGCATCAAAGTTGAAGAGGAAAGCCAACAAATCCATGTATCTTGGAAGTGGATTGAGGATGTGCTACCTATTTTCTCCAAAGCAAACATAGGCGGTTCCCTTTGGACGTGACTTGCAAGTGGTGACAGCCTTGTAGGGGAGTGGACAAAGTGGTTCGTCATCAAAAAGGGATCAAATGCTTGAAGAGAAGTGGATGAATTAAAGGTATATTGGAGAGGAGAGATCCTCATACTTGTAAACACATTTTCATATCATATGTGTATGAGTATTTAGGTATTTTAAATTTATAAATGTATGCACATTTAGGATCTTTGTTAAAAGTTTATTTCTTTAAGATTAATAGTTGTTTTACAATATATTTCATAGAAAATGGTTGCTTCATGTGAATGTGTGAATGTTGTGCATAAAACTAACTCTTAACCCTTGTGAATGCGTATATATCCTATTTGTTGTAAATTCCAATGCATGTTCCATTTTGTTATATATTTTAAGATTCGATTCCATTGAGTTTTATGTTGTGTTATAACTTGTTCTATAAGTATTTCAAGTGTACAATACGCATGTAATGTTTTTGGAATTTTTTTAGAATGTATTTCTTCTATTTTTCGATTATTCTTTCAAAGGTAGCATGTGCTCTGTTTTATTGGTCGAGCATCAAAAATTGTGCTTGATGCCTTCGTGTTGCCTTGCTTTTGTGCATTTCGAAATGTTTTCCACTAAATTTTCTTGATTAAAACAACGAGTTATCTTTCAAGGTGTGTTGATTTCGTGGTGTTTCATGAAGATTTGATTGAGTTATGATTTTTACAGCGACAGTGCATTTTTGGGAAGGTTTCAGAATCGTTTTATGCACTATTCATGAATCCAACTTTGGCAACAACCTAGAATGAGTTAGTCTTGAAAATCACTGCTATTTTAAAGATAACTTGATGACCTTTCTAACCAATATTTTCTTGAGTTTTCGAGCTGTAACTCTAGGAATTAATAGGTTTTATGCTATCTTTGAAATCCTTATTGTATTTATGTAAAAACTTAATTTCACGTAATTAGAGTTTTAATTATAGATTTAATGGTATGGATGTTTTATCAAATAATTATTTTAATAAAATTATTTAAGACAAACTCCTTATGGATTCGACTCGTAGTTGCACATGCTTATTACAATGGGCATCGTGCGCTTGCAGTTATAAATGTAAAATTTGCACTTTTTCCGTTTAATTTAACAACACATAAAAATGTTACAAGTTTTGGCACCGTTGCTAGGGAGTTTTGGTGCTTTAAAATGATTTATTAGATGATTTGCAAGATTTAATATCCTTTATATTATTCTAGTTTTGTTTGTTTTCTTGTTTTAGTTGAGTTATTGTTTTTCTTTGTTTGTTTGCAAGGAAATGGATACATGGATTGGCCGTTCTATGTGTTCAATTCTTTGTTATTTGAATTACTTGTTACATGTTTAACTAAAGTATATAATTTGGCAACAAGTAGCTTAATGGAGATAATCTTTGTGTATAAATTATTAAGACATAATCTACCTGTCTGGAAATTTAAATTTTTAATGTGCATGAGATTAGAACTCAGTTTTATGATATTTTTCCTGAAGTACTCAGTTTCTAAGATTTCTTTTGAGTACTTATGCATAAACTTCTGAATTGTATGTTAAAAGATAAAAATTTTAGAAGACATGGATGTTTTACAAATTTCTAAATAGTTTTCTTTTGATGATTTTTAAAAATATATTTTTTTTTGAGTATTCAAAATTTAATTTACTATTTTTTTCAGAAACTATAGCAAATTATCTTTCCAACAAGTATTTACATGTGTCATTTGGATTTATATAAATTTCTATGTGATTTTCAAAGTTGAGATGGTAAGTTGCCATGCATTTCGAATGATTAGAGCTCTAACTATCCAAAAATTGCTAAATTTCAGAAGGTTAGGAGCGCTAACCATTTGAAATTTTTTATGTGCAGTTTTTTTGGTGTAGAATAATTTTATCTGAACTCTTATATTTGAAACTACAAATACATGTTTGAATAAAACTTATTTTTGAAATTTTTTCATGAAACTAAAAAAGTTTAACTTTCCAACAAGGTATTATATGTTGTATTTGGACTTATATACATTTCTAGAGAATTTTTTTAAGATGATATGTTTTGCAGATTATGAATTTGAGTTGTCTGAGTGTATACATGATTTTGATAATACTTCAGTTGAATATTTTTATCTATGATTTTTTATAAAAACTAGAAGTAATTACCTTTCAAAAAAGTATTTATTTGTAAATTTTGGAGCTGTATAAATTTCTGTGTGATTTTTTCAAGTTGAGATATTAAGCCTTCAACCAAATCAGAAGGTTTCTCTCTAACCTTCCGAATTTTTTTTCCCATTTCGGAAGGTTAGCTGGCTAACCTTCTGAAATCTTCATATTTTTTTGTTCTTTGGAAGGTTAACCAGCTAACCTTCTAAAAATTTAGCCATTTCGGAAGGTTAGGTGGCTAACCTTCCGAACTCCCTATGGATGTAGTTTTTTTTGGTGTTTCTTTTTATCTGCATTCTTATAATCAAAACTACAATTAAATGTTGATTTAAAACTTATTTTCGAAATTTTTTCATGAAACTACAGTAGTTTATCTTTCAAAAAATATATTATACGTTGTATTTGGATTTATATACATTTCTAAAGAATTTTTCTAAAATGAGCTATTTTGCAGATTACGAATTCTAAGTTATCTGAGTTGCACAAGATTTGATGATACTTCAGTTTTGAATATTTTTGTCTTTGATTTTTTATAAAACCTAGAAGTAATTACCTTTTAGAAGAATATTTATTTGTGAATTTTTGAGTTGTATGAATTTATGTAGAAAAATTTGAAGTTAAGGTAGCATAGTTTAATTTCTAGAATATTATGTTTACTTGTTGAAGATAAAACTTTGGATGAAGTTGATGTTTTGTTGATAAAATACATTGTATTTTTATGCTGATCATAGTGGCATGAATGCAAGATCTTGTAATTTAATGAGTTAAGGAAAATGAGGTCTTAAGTGGAATTAAAAGTGATTGCTTTTCAATTCTTTTATTATATTGCAAATTGCTAGTATTACTAAAGACCTAAGTACTTGAATTAATTATCTTTGCTCATTTAATCAGTTTTGCATGTCATTATGGATAACTAGTAATAATAATAATAATAATATTTTAAAAAAAAAATTATTATAAAAAAAATTAATTTTGTTGTTTGTGAGCTTTATATATATTTTATTTTTTATTTTGATATGTTTATTAGTTTTGTAGTTGAGTCTTTTCTTCATCAAGCAAGGTACGCACTCTTAATTCTATTACTATATGATGCATTTGAATGATACTTATATTAAGCATTAATTCTTTAGCATACTACTCAATCTTTATTGTATGTTTTAGGAACAATGCAATTTAAATTAATGCAAGTGCATATGGATTGCATGCTAGGTATGGGGGTGTAATCTTTCCTTGCTTGTCATAGTTTGTTTCTTTTGTTTTTATCGTTTTCATGTTATTTATCTTGTTGTCTAAATACTTTCTTTTACATTGAGGACTGTTTGGTGTTTTTTAGGTGGCACTAGAGAACTTGTATAGTTCTCTGGCAATAGTGCCAAAAAACTTGTATTTGCTAACTTCTATTTTTAACTTGGTTAATTTGTCTTTATGCTTATATCAATAACTTTTTTTAGAAGTAAACAAACAACCTTTCACACAAATTAAATATTAATTCCAATTTGTATTTTAACTGCAAATGCACAATGTATATTGTATTTGTGTGCAAGTACAAGTCCATCTCACAGAGAATTGAGTAAGAATTGTGTACTGTTCCATTTTTTTTATATTATACTTAATGTGTTCATTAATCACTCCGTTGAGTTACAGTTAACACAACGAACTAAGTTCGTGGAGTTATGGCTAACTCAACGGACTAATCTCGTAAACTTAAGTTAACTCCATGAGCCTATCTTTCCAGTTTAATACTACTATTTACAAAGGAATTCGGCCAACCATTGAGCAGTTATACAGATTGTAAATAACATCAATTAAGCTCTTTAATGCTAGTTAATATTAGATTTATCATTAAGCAATACTAACATTCAAATATTTCAAACAATAATCATTAAAATCTCTAAGTATCTGGAACGAATCAATTTCAGTAAATTGTAATACTATTTTCTATTTTCAAAATCAAACATAAAACATTCACAATATTGACAATGATAACTTTAATCACGATACAAAACAAACAATACAATACTTAAATACTAAATATAAACACAGATAAGTTGTTGTTTTCAGTATTTTTGTTTTGAGATGTTCATGAAAATGGGCGAAAGGTGAAATGTAAAAATCTCTATCGACAATAAATACTTCCGTCACTACATGTGACGCGATTACACCATTGAAAACTTAATCACTTACAATCTTACCTCCTCTCCCTACAGAATCGTGAGTCCAGAATTGCAAGATGATCTCCTCTTTAGCATACTGGCATCAACCTAAAACCAAGGTAAGAAGTTTTACAATCTCTTAAGATATGAGTCGATGCTTGGTGAAAATGGCTTCCCTTCCCGTGACGTGATCACTCCTCACAATGGTTGTCAGGCACTGTGTTTGGCTCGGAATCGACCCAACATCAAGAAAGTATCCTGACAGACCTCTGATGGTTGGTGATTATGGTATGGCTCAGAATTGACTGAAAGCTCATTACACGGGTACATTAGAAAGCTCTTGTATGATTCAAGCTTTTCAAACTAACTTTTAAAGAAAATTATCAATATTTACTATTTTGAAAAGAAAAAGTTGTTTCATTAATTACAGATATCTTTGAATCGCATATAGTTTCTACCAATATGACTACTAATTTATTGAATCAACATTAGTACTTTTGAAAACATTTATTTGAGATACATTCTTTTATTCTCCTTGAATTAATCACATTGAGTTCAAAGTTGTATTTTGATTCATATATAGTAGGAATTGATTCTGGAAATCATTTTTGATGATGTCAGGATAAAGGAAGTCTCTAAAAAGAAAATTTAAAAGTATAGTTATACTTAACATCTATTGTCACTACAAATATATTGTGTATTTGGATTGAATATATTTGAAGTATATTTGTAGGGGGAGGATTAACAATGTTGAAAACAGATTAATATAATTTAGAATGCAAATCTTAGTTAATCTGAATTAATGTCCTCTTAAAATCTTGATGAAATAATTTAAAAAGATAAATAAACTATTTTAGATTCAAAGGACAAAATGTTCAAATAGTTTACAATGTTCTCAAGATAATGTTAAGTTTAGCATGTGTGTTGTTTTCGGAACATTTTAGTTGGAAGCATCTAAAAATTGTTTAGTGTACTAACTAGACATTTTGTTAGATAAGGTAACGTGTAAAACTACCTCTAGACAGCGTTTTACTTGTTAGGTTAGTTAACTCAACGAGTTATACTTGAATATTTTGGGTACCTTGATTGAATAAACTTTATTCAATATTTATTTAATTTCTAAACCTGACTTCTCTTCACATTGAGTTATATGCCTAAAAATCCTATTTAAACACTTATTACACTAGCACTTAGGTTATTTGTAAACTTTGTCAAGAAAATCTTTCTCGCTTGTTGCTGTTACAACCTACGACAATGGCCTCCAAGTTCTACAAAGGTCGTGGCAGAGGAAAAGGCAAAAGAAGAAGAGATGCAAAAGGAAAAGAAATAGAGAATGATGAAGTTCCACGTACTTGGTTCAAGAAAATATTTTGAGTGGACAAAAGGTTAGTAGAAATTTATAGAGATTACTTCTTTCCTCAAGGTATATTAGATGAAGTTAGACAAGAACTTCAACATATTGATGCAAATATTACATACATGGGTATTCGTAGTAAATTTGATAGAGAATACAGAATGAAATGTGCTGAGATTGCATTTTTGGAACAGTATGCAAAATATTTGGAAAAAGGTGTAGGTTCATCAAATAGAACTCCTCAAACTCCTATAAACGGTACAAGACTACATGCATTTGAGGAAGAGCATGAATCAGCTATCCCTACTCCTTTATATTCAAAACAAGTAGAATCAGATATTGCTGTAGACAAAACAAAAGTTTACAGTCTTCGAAAGGCCGTTGCAATAGAAAGTGTCTTAGAAGAATTAAAGAAGAAAACTTTTATGGAGCAATTTGAAAAGAAAACAGCAACACTTGAAAAGGAGAAACAGAAATGTTATAGAAGAAGGAAAGTTAGAAAAATTATGTCCAAGGAAACAAAGTCTATTGAAAAAGGAAAATCAGATGAAAATTTATTTCCAAAGGACAATGTATGTCTAGACATTGTACCTTATTGTGCATCTAATAAACTCATTAGTTCCGAACACACTGAAACTGATGAAGATAATGAGACTTTATTTTCCCTTGCTAGAAAGCTTGAGAAGAAATACAAGTCAAATATGAGCTCAAGTTTTTCTATTAGTACAAGTCCTAATGATGCAGAAATTAACAAATCAGAGCATCAGGCACCTAACATTGAACAAGTTATTGCAAATATAATTGACAATGTTGAAGTAGTAACTAGTTCACAAGCTGAATTGTTTGGAGTAGCAAATATTGAAAATGTTAAGACTTCAGAAGAGCTAAAAGTTAACCAGCCTTCTACAGAATCTATTGAAGTAGAGTATGAGAATTCACAACATGAATCAATGGAATTATCTATTGAACAAAATGAACAATTACAGATAGATACATCGGTTGTAGAATTTGTGGAAAAATTGAACTCTGAACATTCTATAGAGACTGAATAGATGAATGTTGAGCATATTGACAATGCTCCTAACACTGTTGAAGCTGAAGAATCAAGCTTACTTGAGCAGCTTCAAGATAATATTTTGGAAGAGGAACAACATGACATTCATTTTGAAGAAGAGGTTCCTGAAGATGAATTAAACTCTGAATCACAACTTCAGGTATCACCTTCTTTGTGTACAATATTAAAAATTCAAGGTAATGCAATTCATTTTAGATCTGAAGAAGCATTGCAGAAATACAATAATCTGATTACATGTCAGATTCTACATGCTCGTCCAATAAAATTCAAAAATTTGATGGAAATAAGAGATCTGTTTGAGTTTCAAGGCCTCATTAAATTCTTGCCAATAGGAACGAAATGTAAGCAATACACAGAGCTTATTGCAGCTTTTTATAGCAATCTGGTCAAGAATGGAAATTTTCTGAAAACTTAAATAAATGAACAGGAGTTTATATTGTCTCCTGAGTTAATTTTTGAAGTTTTAGGATTAAAGAATGAAGGTGTTGTTGTTACCAACAGATTTGACATGATAAGACAACTGAAATGGAACATTCAGTCTTTATCAAAAATTCCAGATGTATATTCTGAAATGAGATCAATTGAAAATCTGAATGCAAAGGCAAGGTTTATTGCAAATATATTGCATGCAAATTTATTTCAGAGAGTTGGACACAATTTGGAAGTCAGTAGAAGCTGTTTATATGCAACTTATGGCCTACTGAATAGAATTCAAATAAATTGGTTTGAATACAGGAGTTTTAGTTTTTATGTCTCAACTACAGTATATGAGTTCAAAGTTATTTTATGGTGATGTTGTATGTAGAATCCTTGCAAGCCAATTGACTTTATCCGATTGACCCTCTAAAACTAAAGGCATGAGAGCATTTAGTGTCAAAGATTTGCGAAAATTCCAGGCCATGCATAAACCTCAACGACAACAACAACAACAACTTGATACAGACCATATACAACAACAACAAAGTTATTCAGTTCAAGTAGAACAGCAAACCCAGCTACCTCCTAACTTAGATGTAGTGTTTAACGACATCAGAAATGATATTAGGCATCTAGGAGATAAAATATGTAATGCTATAAGTGATATACTTAGGAGGGGTCGATAACTGTTTTTGTTTATTTTTGAATACAAAATGTATTGTTTGTATTACTTGTTTGATTCATTGAACAATACATTTTTCTGTAAATGTGTTCAATTATTATTCTTGTTTACAGAAAGAGTTGTTGTAATTCTCATATATATATATATTCTCTGTAATTATCTTTTTGATTAATGACAAAAAGGGGGAGAAATATTATAAAAAGATGATTGTGATCTTAATTGCATATATATATTATAAAAGGAGATGCTATTTAAATGGTTATTGTAATCTAACAGATGATAATTAGAAAATTGATACTTATATAATTATTGACATTTGAGAGTTTTAGTTCTGAGAGGTAAAATTTACACAAACAATAGAAATAAGCTTAAGTCATAATTGATTTAATATGGTTTTGTCATCATCAAAAAGGGGGAGATTGTTGAGTATTTTTGTTTTGATGATGTGTGCTGAATGAAAATAATCATATTTGATCAATTACTATTGCTTGTGAAAAGAAATTAAAATCATCAATTAATACAGAAAAAGCTTACTAATATAAATACTTGTCTGTATTAGATTTGAAGTTAATAACTAGTCATTTCGTTGCATTAATTTCTCATTTAGCTAAACGTTAAGTTAACGTGTGTTTTTATTGAAAAGCATGATATGTTTTAAAGTTATATCTTCTGTATCATGAACAGTGCACGTTTAGACAACTCGTTAAGTTAGAGTTTTGTTTGTTTAGAGGTCACGTGAGAACTCGTTAAGTTAGAGGCTTAAAGGTTAAAATAGGTCACATGATAACTCGTTAAGTTAGTTAGTAAAAGAAGAGACGAACTTGTTAAGTTAGTGTTATACACGTGGTGAAATTATAAGTTACGAATGTTGTATTGTATCACGTGAGGTGCACATGTTTAACTCGTTAAGTTAACATAACTAAACACGTTGAGTTGCCATATTGAACACTAAGGAAACGCATTAGGTTAGAGTTATAAACTTAAGTTGTTATTTTTGCACGTGGTAAAATTCTTATTATAAAAACATTTGTTTATTACTGAATCGATGAGTTAGAGGTTTTTTTCGGAGACTTACAGTCGTAACTATCCGAAAGTTAACTTAAGTCATGTTTTAAGGTCTTGACACGTGTCTCACTAGTTTTATAATATAAAGAGTTTTTCGGTGACTTACATCTGTAACTATCCGAAACTTAAACTGTTTTCGGTGAGTTATCGTTTAACCTTCCGAAAGAAAGGTTAAGCTGGTTCGTTGAGTTAGCATAACACCACAGACTTAGTTCGTTGAGTTAGCTATAGTACTTGTCACGTGTAATGGCACATGAGGAACTCGTTAAGTTAGAAACATGACGTTATATATATATACTTGTGTTACTCGTTTAGTTAACATTAAAGTAACGACTTCTTATTACACTGATGAAAAATTTTTGGACGAGAAAGTTTATTTTGCAGGAAATTTTTTAGAGATCCAAGACTAGTGATTAAAGAAAATTCGAAATATAAACGTGGGTTAGAACGTGTGTGTTTCGATGAAGGAAAAAGAAAAGACGTGGAAAAGTGGAAAACTAGTAGTGGTTAAACGTGAAGGATATGCATGAAATGAAGATACAGTATAAAAGGCATAGAATTCTCGTTGATCAAACCATCCTTGCACACAAAATGAAAAATCTTTTCAAGGATCAAACCATTCCTGCACACTAAAAGAAAAATCTTTTTCAGGGATCAAAAACACGTCTTCGGGCAAAATCTCTCAAGTGGAAGAAAATTCAGTGAAGCAAAAAAGGTTAAATTTATGTCGTTGAAGATTTGAAGTATCAAGTGAAAGCAAATTCGGTGAAGCAGAGAAAGACAAGATATTCGTCACTGAAGAATTGCTAAAGAAGAAAAAGAAAGATCTCAAACAGGGAGAGAAGTTTTAAATTTCGCAAATTAGTTTTCTCTGTTTGTAGTTATGAAATTGTTTAGATGATACATGGTATCGAGTTATAATTGCATCTACAATTTCTGAGGAGAATTGAATTGTATATTGTAATTGAAACCTTGAATAAAAATGATTTTATGAAAACAATGTCTCGACTTGTTTTTGAGTTTTAAAGTTTCAATTATATTTCAGAAAATATTAAAAATACACAATTCACCCCCCTCTTGTGTAGCCATACGATCCTACATTTTAACACAATATATGTATGTATTTTATTAATACAGATACAATAAAACACAAATCTCATATAGTCCTGCTTCTATTATTTACTGAAAATATGAATCCATATCAATAAGCTCATACTATTTCTATAGTTTAATAAGATTTATACAAAAGTCATTCTACAAGTTTAGTCAATCAAATTAAATGTATCCTTGATCATATGCATTTCATTTAATCCAAAAATCAACATTTCAGCTCTTTCAAGATTTCAGATAATTTACTGAGTTTTAGTTAAGCATTTTCTTTTCAAAATCATAAAACTGTTAAACTCATAAAATTCAGCAAAAACATAAGATACTATATCTAGATTTGTATGAATAATAAAATTTGTAGCATCTTATATAAGATTATAAATATAACATTCAAGCAATTATAGTTCTTAAAAATTTTAGAGTTACAACAAATTCTTGTTCAAAAAATTTTCACTTTCCATAGACAAAACTTTTGCAGTACCATTCTAATTCCTCTAATTAACAAAATTACATGGTTGTTACTTTAATTACCTCCCCCCATACCTACATTTTGCATTGTCCTCAATGTAAAAGATTTTACAGTAAATACACTAAATGTAGCAAGCATGAATATTGTTTTGTTGACTTAGCATCTAACTCAACGAACTTAGTTGAAATGTAAATTCAAGATAAGTAATCAATTACATACCTTGTCCTTTTGTATTTCCTTCAATATCTTTCGATTTTTGATTCTGAAAAACTTCTCATTCACACATAAAAGCAAAATATATAATAAAATAACAACTTAACTTGTTAAATCAATGTCTTGTGTGGAACTCAGGTTCCTATGCCTTTGGTGGCTCATAAGCAAGTCAGTTGGTTTCCCAGAACGGATACCAACAAATTAGATTGATATTTTGTTTTTCTTTTTTTATAGAATAAAACTAAAACTAAAATTTTTCTTTTCAAAAAAAAAATGCAGAATACAGACAACATTAAAAGCATAGAATCATAGTTTAAAAACATGATTGGAAAGTAGTAACAAATGGAATAAATGTGTCAGTCTATGCAAACTTTTTAGGCATAATTCTTCTTGCTATTAATTCTGTTTTAATGCAATTTGCTTTCCTTTTTAGCTTGTAAACTTGCAGTATGTTAACAATACTAAATATAAGTGTATTACCATTAATGAAATGAAATGCAGAAAGGGATCCTCTTGTGTTCCAAGATAATGTAGTTGTTTCTAGTTCTACATCTATTTCAATATATTCTTCTTCCCACTTCCATTCATTTAGGTCTTTCATAATCCATATTTGAAATTTCTTCAATTCATCCTACCATCTTATCAAACATAAAGTAGGATCATCATATTCATTATACAACATTCCCAATTGAATTTGATCATATTCTGAAGATGGTGATTTAGCTATATCACTAGGTATAGGTAATATTTCTATAAAATCATCATAACTGTCTATACTTACTATGTATAAATCAGATCTAAATGCAACTGATATATCTGTGACTAGATATATATATCCATCAAGTATGACATGCATGCTGTTAATTAATGATTTCTTTCCTAGATATATCATAGTATTTTTAGTCCAAGATCTATTCAGAAAATTATACACATATAAGCATAAATCTTCATCCAAATTTCCAGTTGGTCTCCAATAATATAATTTTTCATGAATGGTCAAATTTTTATCAGAAAATATTAAAACTGACCCACAATTTTCAGTTGGTACTTCATATCTATTAGGCCTTCCTATATTTCATTCTTCTCTTGTGATAGGATTTCTAATCAAAATGTGAGGTAACAGAATTGCATACCTTGGTTTGGTTCTGTATATAATTAATCATTCATCCATCCCTATAATATGGTCTATTCCTTCTAATGTATTGGGTGGAATTCCAGCAATTTCTTCCATATTTAGATATTCATAGCAGATTGAACTACGATTAAATGACTTACATAAAAATCCATCTCTAATCTTAGTCATTTTTGCAGCTTGTAGTCCATGAAAATATTTATCTCTGACACAATCTTTGATTTCCTTTGATACACAACACAATCTACACAGATCTTTAGCTGACAGGTTACTCAGTACTTCCCTTAGTGCATCTATTGGTAATTTCATCAATTCCATCTGTTGTGATTCTATATAACATAAACAATAATTAACAAAGACAAAATTAACATAGCTACTTCACACCCTCGTGGAGTTAGGTCATAACTCAATGGACTAAGTTCGTTGAGTTAAGTAATAACTCTACGATACTACTAACTATAATTAAACTTACATTTTTTTTTCTTTTTTATATTTTTCTACTTACTATATTATACATAATTACTTCAGTTATACTATTTCATTTAGCTACCCTCCCAAAGGAGGAATCAATTTCATTAACAGTTCTATGGATAAGATTAGGTATTGCTTGCATTGGCAATCCTCTAGTAGGTTAACTTCCATTGATTTTTTCTGTCTAAGGGGTATATTTCTATTTATATTTATATTTTGAATTGTAGCATTTCCAAATACAAGATCTAGACGATTGTTCAATTGTTGGATTATCTTTTCTTATTTTTCTATTCTAGAACCTTGTTCAATTAAAGCTTCATAACTTATATTTTTGTCATTTATATTTTCTCCTCCTTGGAAATTGTTGTTTCTCCAAGATAAATTCGGGTGATTTCTCCAATTAGGATTATAAGAATTTCTGAAGTTATCTTTTTGGTTTCTAGCATAAATAATATCTAAATCATTAACGTTTGCATTCTTTTCTGCTAGCTTTTGACTTAATGATAACTCTTCTATTTTCTTTGTTAATTCAGTTAATTTAACTTCAAGCATAGTGCTTGAATCTATTTTATGCATTCCCCTTAGCAATATTCTTTTATCTACAATAGCTTCAGTTGAGTTTTCCCACTATGTAGTTCTTTTTGCAAAGTTTTCTAAATATGCCCATGCTTCTTCACTACACAATTTTAAAAATCCATTCTGACAAGTAGATTCTAATAAAGATTTCGTTGAAATATCTATGCCTTCATAAATTATACCTATTAATTGTGCTTTACTCATTGTATGATGTGGACATTGAGTTAGTAAATCTTTCAAAATATTTCTAGAATGATTCTCCCTATTTTTGGCTACACATTAATATTTCTTTCTTCTTTTTAATCGTTTGATATGTTGGATAATATTTTTCTAGAAAAAAAAAGCAAAATTCAGTCCATGCAGAAATTGAATCAGGCAATAGAGTATATAACCATCTCTTAGTTGTGTCTTTTAAAGCAAATGGGATATATCTAAGTTTAATAGCACCAATACTCATGTTCGGCATTTTCATCATTTGACAAATTTCGTTAAATTCTCTAAGGAAATAATAGGCATCCTCTCTTTCAAATCCATGAAAATGTGGCAATTGACTAATATAATTAGATTTTAGTTCAAACCTATCTCCCTTAAAGTTTGGCAATCAAATACATGAAGGTTCATCAACTAATTCAGGATACAGAATTTCCCCTAATGGTTTCTCTACTAGAGCAGTCATATCTTTGTTCTCTTTTAAAGAAAGGTTAGCTACACCCCTAAGGATTTCGTTAAAGTCTAATTCAAAAACTATTTCAGAATGTCTCTATGTTGAAGAATTTTGTGTAGGTGTTCTTACTAATCGTTTAGTGCTAGGAGAACGAATCCATGTGCTCATAAACTCTTAACATAAAGTAAAATAGCAGAAGATTAATTACATACCAATCTGAAGCTTTATATTCAGTAAATAGTTGTTGACGGATGAAGTTGAATCAGCTGCTTCTTGTTCGGGTTGCTTTAGGTGGCACTAGAGAACTTGTTTGGTTCCCAGGCAACAACTCCAAATAACTTGTATTTGTTAACTTCTATTTTTAACTTAGTTAATTTGTCTTTATGCTTATATCAATAATTTCTTTTTAGAAGTAAACAAACAACCTTTCACACAAATTAGATATTAATTCCAATTTGTATTTTAACTACAATTGCACAATGTATATTGTATTTGTGTGCAAGTACAGGTCGATCCCATAAAGAATTGATGTAAGAATTGTGTACTGTTCCGTTTTTAATATTATAAAACTTAATGTGTTCGGTAATCACTCCGTTGAGTTACAGTTAACACAACAGACTAAGTTCGTGGAGTTATGGCTAACTCAACGAACTAATCTTGTGGACTTAAGTTAACTCCACGAGCCTATCTTTTCAATTTAATACTGCTATTTACAGAGGAATTCGGCCAACCATTGGGCGGTTCCACAGATTGTAAATAACATCAATTAAGCTCTTTAATGCTAGTGAATATTAGATTTATCATTAAGCAACACCAACATTCAAATATTTCAAACAGTAACCATTAAAATCTTTAAGTATCTAGAACAAATCAATTTTAGTAAACTGTAATACTATTTTCTATTTTCTGAATCAAACAACATAAAAAATTCACAATACTAACAATGACAACTTTAATCACAATTCAAAACAAATAATACAACACTTAAATACTAAATATAAACGTAGATAAGTTGTTGTTTTTGGTATTTTTGTTTTGAGATGTTCATGAAAATGAGCGAAAATTGAAATGTAAAAATCTCTATCGACATTAAATACTTTTGTCACTACATGCTATGCAATTACACCACTGAAAACTTAATCACTTACAATTATGCCTCCTCTCCCTATAGAATCGCGAGTCCAAAATTGCAAGACGATCTCCTCTTTAGCATACTAGCATCAACCCAAAACCAAGGCTAGAAGTTTTATGATCTCCTGAGATATGAGTCAGTGCTTGGTGAAAATGGCTTCCCTTCCCGCGACACGATCACTCCTCACAGTGGTTGTCAAGCACTGTGTTTGGCTTGGAATCGACCTAACATCAGGAAAGTATCCTTACAAACCTCCGATGATTGGTGATTATGGTAATGTTGCTGATGTTGGTGAATTGTTGGTGATGGTGTGGATGATTCAATGAACTTCTGACGCTGCCTGCAGTTAGCACGGTCCTCCACCTTTACACACACTGCCACACACCGCCAACCACACCTTCTTCATTTTTTCTCCTCTTCTTTTATATTTCTTTAGTAGTAACTGCTTTTGCTTTAAATGATCGGTTGGATTTCCTTCATTTAGATCAATGATGGTGATTTCTTCTCCCTTTCACGAGTGAATTCCTATGTGATACATGCAATCGTGGCTTTCCTTCGAATGTCTTATTTCTGTAACCGCTATAGTGGCATATTAGAAAAAAAATGGTCCGTGGAGTTATAGATAACTCAACGGACTTACTTCGTTGATTTAACTATAAAACACGTGTAATAAAGAAATAAGCTGCTAACATAATGCGTTACCTTAGTGTGTATTCATGTAACTCAACGCGTACAGTTATGCTAACTTAACAAGTTAAACATATGCATCTCACGTGATATAATAAAATGTTTAAATTCAACACGTGCATCATTCTAACTTAATGAGTTCAGATATATAACTTACAGTTTTCACTCACTAACTCAACGAGTTCTCACGTGATCTTTTTATACCTTTAAACCTGTAACTCAATGAGTTGGCACGTGATCTTTTAACCAAAAAGAACATTAACTCAACTAGTTGATACTGTTCACTTAAATATTCTTTTAGCATTTAAAACATAACTGTCTAGTATATGCAATATAACTCTTCGAAATAATAGAAAATTCAGATACTAAAGAATTAAAAACCAACAACTTACCAACAGTTCAGAAATGTACTAAATTAACATTAATTCCCTGAATTTATGCAGATTCTTTCATTAAAGCATATAACAGTGCAATTATAACATAATGGCTTAATTCTCATATGATAAGCTAAATATTATGCAATTAACCATCATTTAACCATTAATATTATGCACTTTTCATTCTAAACACTTCCCCCATACTTAAATTTTGCTAGTCCCTTAGCAAACTAAGATCTAATTAGTTGGTCTTTCTAAAGTGCTAGAATTAATTCTTCACCTAGTTCTTCTTCAAAATAATAAATTAGTTTACTATATAGATTTTCTGTATGTTTCAGTAATCTATTTTAACTTTGTTTTCTCCTCTTCAACTTGCAAATATACTTAGAATATATGTAAATTACATACAAAATATATCAGCATCACATAGGTGTTAATCATATTATCATTTGTTCTTCTTTTCAGCATCTGTCATCCTGAATTTTCCAATATGATTTCCAGAATAAATTTCAAGTACATACGAATCAAAACACAATCTAATTCAATATGATTAAGACAAGTAGAATAAAGAATTGTATCTCAAATAAATAACTTCAAAAGTCTATTCTAGATTCATACTTCAGCAATTTTAGATAACAGAACATATACTCGATTCAAAAGATATTTGTATTTCACAAAACACTTATATCTTTTCAAAACAGTATATTCATAATTGTACTTTAAAAGTTAATTTGACAAGCTTGAATCATACAAGAGCTTTCTAGTGTACCCATGTATCGAGCTTTCAGTCAACAATCCTAGATCTAATTAGGATCTTAGGTTGCCAAATTTAAAACGTCATTTTTCAGGTCAACAATCCTTACATACCTATCTGCTCAAGTACAAAAGGCTCGTGATCAAACAAGTCAATAAACTCAAAGTTTTTCTTCTTTTCTTTTTTTTTTTTTTCTTTTTTTAAAGTAAACAAACACAATATATTTATGTATTTCATTAATACAGATGCAATAAAACACAAATCTCATATAGTATTGCTTCTATTATTTACTGAAAATATGAATCCATGTCAATAAGTTCATACTTTTTCTGTAGTTTAATAAGCTCTACACATAAATCATTCTACAAGTTTAATCAATAAAATTAAATGTATCATTGATCATATGTATTTCATTTAATCCAACAATCAACATTTCAGCTCCTTCAGGATTTTAGATAATTTACTAAGTTTCAGTATTCTGATTTCATTTTAAAATCATGAAATTGTTAAACTCATAAAATTCAGCAACAACATAAGAAACTATATCTAGATTTGTATGAATAATAAAATTTGTAGCATCTTATATAAGATTATAAATATAACATTCAAGCAGTCACAGTTCTTAAAAATTTTATAGTTTCAAATATCGGATAGTTACAGCAAATTCTTATTCAAAAAAATTTTTCAATTTCCACATACAGAACTTTTGCAGTATCATTCTAATTCCTCTAATTAACAAAATTACATAGCTGTTACTTTAATTACCTCCCCCCCATACCTACATTTTGCATTGTCCTCAATGTAAAAGATTTTACAATAAATACAGTAATTATAGCAGGCATGAATATTGTTTCATTGACTTAGCATCTAACTCAACGAACTTAGTTGAAATGTAAATTCAAGATAAGTAATCAATTACATACCTCGTCCTTTTGTATCTCCTTCAATATCTTCCGATTTTTGATTCTAAAAAAGTTTTCATTCACACATAAAAGCAAAGTATATAACAACATAACAATTTAACTTGTTAAATCAGTGTCTTGTGTGGAACCCAAGCTCCTATGCCTTTGGTGGCTCACAAGCAAACCAGTTGGTTTCCCAAAACAGATACCAACAAACTGGATTGATATTTTGTTTTTTTTTTTTAGAATAAAACTAAAATTAAGAAAAATGCAGAATACACACAAAATTAAAAGCATAGAATCATAGTTTAAAAACATGATTGAAAAGTAGTAACAAATGGAATAAACGTGTAAGTCCATGCAAACTTTTTAGGCATAATTCTTCTTGCTATTAATTCTGTTTTTGTTATTATGTGTCTTGAATTAGTTTGTTACACATAGGGGTAGTTTTGTCCTTAGCCACTTGGGGGTACACAAATGTTATAAATAGACCCCCAACGTGTGCTTAGAGATGAGGTTGAATCTTGTATCCCTTTGTGATCACCTAGAGAATCATTCAGTTGAGCTCCATCCATGGACGTACCCAATTGAGGAACCATGTTAAACCTTGGTGTTTTTGCATTTGCTTCACACGTCTTTCCCATTTGTTTTCTTCTTTCTTCTCCACGAGTCCAAGCTTCTCCCTTTCCATGCTTCACTTCGCATAACAAGTGGTATCAGAGCGAAGCTTGAGGAGTTGGCCGTGGATTAGGCTTGAAAGAATAAAAGAAAGATCTTGGCCAACGCACGAGCCGACGCCGACGCCCACGCCCAACACCTGCACCCGACGCCTACACCCAATGCTCAACGCTCGCGCCCAATGCCCACGCCCGATGCCCACGCCCGATGCTTGATGCCCGCACCCAACGCGCGCATTCGCCCGCATTCTTTGCCCGGGCCAACGTCCGCGTGCATTCGCCCACGTTCTTGCCCGCGCGATTGTCCGCGTCTCTGCCCACGCGATCGTCCGCGTCTTTGCCCGCGCTAGCGTTTGCGTGCATTCACCCACGTTCTTGCCCACGCGATCGTACGCGTCTCCGCCCGCACCTGCACTCACGCATATTCGCCCGCTTCTTCGTCTGCGCCATCGCCCATATGCAACCGCTCACGTCCTCGCCCGACGCTAGCACCTGCGTGCATTTGTCTACGTCATTGCTTGCGCTAGTGCCTGTGCATGATTGCTCGCATTCTACAGGACGCCAGCATTTACGTATCAACGTTTGCGTTCTTTGTTCGACGCCAACGCTTGCGGTTTGCTCATGTGATCTTTGCTCGCGACTTGTGTTCGTGACAAAGCATCCGTTGTTGGAATTCTTGTTCAACACCTGCAATCTTGAAGCTGTCAATGTGCACTTGGTCATCTAACGTTTCCACGTTGGTGAAATGAGTAGTAAGAATTCCTATCATAACTTTTGAAGTTTGTTGTTGTGATTTTGCGAAATTCTTTTTCGGCCTTTTTTGGGTAGATCAAGTGTAGCCAGTTCTTTGGAATTCTTTAGCAGTTCTTTGGAATTCTTTAGCAATTCTTTGGAATTCTTTGAAGTTCTTTGGAATTCTTTAGCAATTCTTTGGAATTCTTTGAAGTTCTTTGGGAATTTTGAGACAATACGTGTGATCTTGGCTCATCTTTGTTTGTTTTGGATTCTTTGCGAGTGATCTTTTGAATTTGGTAGCTGCATTTGTTAGTTGGGATATTTTGAATGAAAGATTCATCTGCAGCTTTGGGATAACAAATTTTGTGCCTATTTGTTGTCCGAATTATTTGGTATTTGCTTGCTGTGTTTGTGTTGTTCTATTGTCATGGCATCTTCAGCCTTGAAAGTTGAAAAGTTCAACGCCAAGAACAACTTTAGTTTGTGGCAGATTAAGATGAAAACACTTTTGAAACAGCATGGTATTTGGACTCCCTTAAATGTGGAGACAACCCTTGATAAGAAGTCTGCCGAATTTGAACAACAAGAGGAGAAGGCACATTCGACTATTCTGCTATATTTATCAGATGAGATAATCATTGAGGTAGCAGATGAAAATACAGCTTTGGGTCTTTGGAATAAGTTAGAATCTCTGTATATGACTAAGTCTCTTACGAATAAGCTGTTGTTGAAGCAAATGTTGTTCTCTCTAAGAATGAAGGAAGGTACACCATTGAAGCAACATTTGGATTAGCTCAATACCATTCTCATGGAATTGAGGAACATTGGTGTTACTGTGGAAGATGAGGATGCTGCTCTCATCTTATTGGTATCTCTCCCTCTCTCCTTTGAGAATTTTGTGCAATCTTTTGTGGTTGGCAAAGATTCTATTACTTTGGAGGAGGTAAGATCGAGTCTTCATTCTCGAGAATTGAGACATTTGGCTACACATGGTAGCAATGATGCTAGCGGATCAGGTTTGACAGTGCATCATTCAGAGTCTAGACGACGGCAGAGTAGAAGAGACAACAGGCGCAAAGGCAGAAGTAAGTCCAAAGGTAGAATTTCCAAGGACACTTGCAATTATTGCAAGGAAAAGGGGCATTGGAAGGTAAACTGCCCTAAATTGAAGATTAAGGGAAATGCAACAGTCGCTGAAAATGGAGACTCAGGGTTTGATTGTGATTTCTCCCTTACTGTATGCTATAGTGTCTACTCCGATTAGAGTTGGATTATGGATTCTGGTGCATCACATCATATGACTCCCAACAGAGAATATTTCCATACATAAGAAGAGGTAGATGGTGGACAGGTCACTTTAGCAGATAATGATGTTTGTGACAGAACAAGTATTGGATCTGTCAGATTCAGGATGCATGATGGGACGATCAAAGTCTTGGAGAATGTTTGGCATGTGCCAAGGTTAGGCAAGAGCCTTATTTCGCTAATGGCTCTTGATCAGAAAGGTTTCAGTTTTTCAAGTGGAGGTAAACTTCACATTTTGAAAGGTTCCCTAGTAGTAATGTAGGGAATCAAGGATGGACCTTTATACATTCTTCAGGGCAAACCTATCATTGGATCGGTAGCTGCGACAATAAGTGATCAACAGTCTATGTCAGCTATTTGGCATTCCAGGTTAGGACATTTAAGCCTAAAGGGAATGCAGAAGCTTAGTATGCTTGGCAGGTTAGATGGTCATATCTTTACAGATATTGATTTATGCAGGCATTGTATCTATGGGAAACAGAAACGTGTTTCCTTTGGAAGAGCAGAACATTCTACCAAGGGGAAGTTGGATTATGTCCATGCAGATTGTTGGGGACCGTCTCAACAACTCTCTTTAGCAGGTTCTAAGTATTTTCTCTCCATTGTTGATGACTTTAGTCATATGACTTGGATTTTCATTATGAAACATAAGAGTGAAGCCTTTAAGAACTTTAAACAATGGAAGGCTATTGTTGAAAACCAAGTAGGGAGGGAAGTAAAATACTTGAGAACAGATAATGGTTTAGAATTTTGCTAAAATGAATTTGACATTTTTTTTGCATAGATGTAGGCATAACTAGGCATTATACTGTCAGGGGAACTCCACAACAAAATGGAGTTGTAGAACATCTTAATAGGACGTTGTTGGAGAAAGCTAGGTGTATGCTCTCTCATGCTGGGCTGGAAAAATGTTTTTGGGTTGAAGTTGTTAACACAGCCTCCTATTTGGTGAATAGGTCGCCATCCAATGTAATTGGTGACAAGATCCCTTATGAAGTATGGATGGATAAAGTGGCTAACTATTCCAGATTGAGAGTATTTGGATGTCTTGCGTATTACCATGTGAATCATGGTAAATTGGAGCTGCGTGCCAAGGAAGGCATATTTGTGGGATATGGAATGGGAGTAAAAGGATATAGGATATATGATAAAGAAACAAGAAAGGTCATTCATAGCAGGGATGTTACCTTTGATGAGGTTTCTTTGATGCACAAGAAAGAAAACTCAACTATTTTGAATCCACCTAGTACTCCTGAGCAGGTGGAGCTTGATTTGAATCAACCGTTGATATCTGATCAGTCTGTTCCTGTTGATATAGATCAACGTTTGATTTTAGAAGAAGATCGAGGAGATGAATTTGTTGAGAACACACGTTCAAGGTGTGTTGCCAGAGATCGTCCTAGGAGGGATGTTCACCCTCCACAAAGGTATGGCTACAATAATATGGTCGCTTTTGCCCTACTGGTAGCTGGTGAGGTGGAGGATGCTGACCCACCTAGTTTTGATGCTGCCGTTAGCGGACCAGAAGCCGTACATTGGTTGGAAGCTATGCAAGAAGAACTACAATCTTTGCATAAGAATAAGACTTGGGAGTTGGTAAAACGTCCCAAGGACAAGAATATTGTTGGTTGCAAATAGGTGTTCAAAAGGAAATCAGGAACACAAGGCAACCTTGGAATACAATATAAGGCAAGATTAGTAGCAAAAGGGTTTTCACAGAAGGAGGGTGTGGACTTCAATGAAGTCTTTGCTCTAGTAGTTAGACACACCTCCATTCGAGTCCTTTTGGCAATTGTTGCAGTAAAGGATTTAGAACTTGAATAGTTGGATGTGAAAATAGCTTTCTTGCATGGTGATTTAGATGAGGACATCTAGATGGAACAGCCAATAGGTTTTGCAGAAAGAGGTAGATCAGACCTCGTTTGTAAGCTGCAGAAATCTTTGTATGGGCTGAAACAGTCTCCTAGGTAGTGGTATAAAAGATTTGATTCTTTTATCACTGATGTTGGTTTTCTTAGAAGTAGTTTTGATTCATGTGTCTATATTAAACAAATTAAAGAAGAATTTGTTTACTTGCTCTTGTATGTGGATGGCATTTTGATTGCAGCCAAAGATGTCAATGAAATACAGGTTTTGAAAGACACATTGAAATCTGAATTTGCAATGAAGTATTTAGGACCGGTAGGTAAAATCCTTGGGATGGAGATTTATCATAACAGGAACATTGGAAGATTATTTCTCCATCAGCACAGTTATGTTCTGAAGATTTTGAGCAGGTTTGGCATGGCTTCAAGCAAGGCCATCGGAATGCCCTATGATAGGAACTTGCGATTATCAGTTGCTATGGCACCTTAGACACCATCTGAAAAAGAGTACATGAAGAAAGTTCCATATTCATAGGCAGTTGGCAGTCTTATGTATGCCATGGTTTGTACTCGTCCGGATCTTGCTTACCCTCTTAGTGTTGTAAGCAGGTTTATGTCAAATCCAGGGAAGAGTCATTGGCAGGCCATGAAAATGATCTTTAGGTACTTGAAGGGCATGTCTGATGTAGGACTGATTTATGGTGTTAAACATAACTGTAGTGTAGCTAGATATTCTGATTCAGATTTTGCAGGTGATGTTGATCAGCATAGATCCTTAACAAGATATGTCTTCACATTGGCAGATTCCATTATTAGTTGGAAATCTACTCTACAGCCTACTATATCTTTATCCACCATAGAGGCTGAGTATATGGCGATGACAGAAGCTGCAAAAGAAGGTATTTGGTTGAAGGGGTTACTTGGAGACTTTGGTCTGCGATATGATAAAGCAGAAATTTTCTATGACAGTCTCAGTGCCATCAGCTTAACGAAGGACAATGTGTTTCATGACAGGACAAAGCACATTGATGTTCGTTATCACTTTCTTAGAACAGAAGATCACGTGAAGATTTTGAAGATCAACACACATGACAATCCAGCTGATATGTTTACGAAAGGCGTTCTTGAAAGCAAGTTTAAGCATTGCTTAGACTTACTTAATGTGTTTGCTTATAGTTGACCCTTCGGGTCTTTTGAAGATGAAAATTTGTTTTGGTTCTAGGTGGAGTTTGTAAATTTAAGGCAAGGTGGAGATTGTTATTATGTGTCTTGAATTAGTTTGTTACACATAGGGGTAGTTTTGTCCTTAGCCACTTGGGGGTACACAAATGTTATAAATAGACCCCCAACGTGTTCTTAGAGATGAGGTTGAATCTTGTATCCCTTTGTGATCACCTAGAGAATCATTTAGTTGAGCTCCATCTGTGGACATACCCAATTGGGGAACCACGTTAAACCTTGGTGTTTTTGCATTTGCTTCACACGTCTTTCCCATTTGTCTTCTTCTTTCTTCTCCACGAGTCCAAGCTTCTCCCTTTCCGTGCTTCTCTTCGCATAATAGTTTTAATGCAATTTTCTTTCCTTTTTAGCTTGTAAACTTGTAGTTTGTTATCAATACTAAATATAAGTGTATTACCATTACTGAAATGAAATGCAGAAAGGGATCCTCTTGTGTTCCAAGGTAATGTAGCTGTTTCTATTTCTATATCTACTTCAATATATTCTTCTTCCCACTTCCATTCATTTAGGTCTTTCATAATCCATATTTGAAATTTCTTCAATTCATCTTACCATCTTATCAAACATAAAGTAGGATCATCATATTCATTATACCACATTCCCAATTGAATTTGATCGTATTCTAAAGTCGGTGGTTTAGCTATATCACTCGATATAGGTAATATTTCTATAAAATCATCATAACTGTCTATGCTTACTATGTATAAATCAGATCTAAATGCAACTAATATATCTGTGACTAGATATATATATCTATCAAGTATGACATACATGCTATTAATTAATGATTTCTATCCTAGATATATCATAGTATTTTCAGTCCAAGATCTATTTAGAAATTATACACACTCAAGCATAAATCTTCATCCCAATTTCCAGTCGGTCTCCAATAATATAATTTTTCAAGAATGGCCAAATTTTTATCAGAAAATATTAAAGCTGACCCACAATTTTCAGTTGGTACTTCATATCTATTAGGCCTTCCTATATACCATTCTTCTCTTGTGAAAGGATTTCTAATCAAAATGTTGGGTAACAGAATTGCATACCTTGGTTTGGTTCTGTATATAATTAATCCTTCATCCATCCCCATAATATGATCTATTCCTTTTAATGTATTTGGTGGAATTCCAACAGTTTCTTCCATATTTAGATATTCATAGCTGATTGAACTACGATTAAATGACTTCCATAAAAATCCATCTCTAATCTTAGTCATTTTTGCAGCTTGTAGTCTATGAAAATATTTTTCTCTAACACAGTCTTCGATTTCCTTTGATACACAATACAATCTGCACAGATCTTTAGCTGATAGATTACTCAGTACTTCCCTTAGTGCATCCAGTGGTAATTTCATCAATTCCATCTATTGTGATTCTATATAAGATAAACAAAAATTAACAGAGACAAAATTAACATAGCTACATCACACCCTTGTGGAGTTAGGTCATAACTCAATGGACTAAGTTCGTTGAGTTAAGTAATAACTCTACGATACTACTGACTATAATTAAACTTACATTTTTTTCTTTTTATATTTTTATATTTTTCTGCTTACTATATTATACATAATTACTTCAATTATATTGTTTCATTCAGCTACCCTCCCAAAGGAGGTATCAATTTCATTAATAGTTCTGTTGATAAGATTAGGTATTGCTTACATTGGCAATCCTCTAGTAGGTCTAACTTCCATTGATTCTTTCTGTCTAGGGGGTATATTTCTATTTATATTTTGATTTTGAATTGTAGCATTTTCAAATACAAGATCTAGACGATTGTTTAATTGTTGGATTATCTTTTCTAATTTCTCTATTCTAGATCCTTGTTCAATTAAAGCTTCATAACTTATATTTTTGTTATTTATATTTTCTCCTCCCTGAAAATTATTGTTTCTCCAAGATAAATTCGGGTGATTTCTCCAATTAGGGTTATAAGAATTTCCAAAGTTATCTTTTTGGTTTCTAGCATAAATAATATCTAAATCATTAACATTTGCATTCTTTTCTGCTAGCTTTTTATTTAATGATAACTCTTCTATTTTCTTTGTTAATTTAATTAATTTAACTTCAAGCATAGTGCTTGAATCTATTTCATGCATTCCCCTTGGCAATATTCTTTTATCTGCAATAGCTTCAACTGAGTTTTCCCACTATGTAGTTCTTTTTGCAAAGTTTTCTAAATATGCCCATACTTCTTCACTATACAGTTTTAAAAATCCATTTTGACAAATAGATTCTAATAAAGATTTCGTTGAAACATCTATGCCTTCATAAATTATACCTATTAATTGTGCTTTACTCATTGTATGATGTGGACATTGAGTTAGTAAATCTTTAAATCTTTCAAAATATTTCCAGAATGATTCTCCCTATTTTTGGCTACACATTAATATTTCTTTCTTCTTTTTAATCGTTTAATGTGTTAGATAATATTTTTCTAGAAAAACAGAGCAAAATGCAATCCATGCAGAAATTGAATTAGGTAAGAGTATATAACCATCTCTTAGTTGTGTCTTTTAAAGCGAAAGGGATATATCTAAGTTTAATAGCATCAATACTCATGTTCGGCATTTTCATCATTTGACAAACTTCATTAAATTCTCTTAGGAAATAATAGACATCCTCTCTTTCTAATCCATGAAAATGTGGCAATTGACTAATATAATTAGATTTCAATTCAAACCTATCTCCCTCAAAGTTTGGCAATCGAATACATGAAGGTTCATCAACTAATTCAGGATATAGAATTTCCCCTAATGGTTTCTCTACTAGAGCAGCCATATCTTCGGTCTCTTTTAAAGAAAGGTTAGCTACACCCCTAAGGATTTCATTAAAGTCTAATTCAGAAAATATTTCAGTATGTCTCCATGTTGAAGAATCCTGTGTAGGTGTTCTTACTAATCATTTAGTGTTAGGAGAACGAATCCATGTGATCATAAACTCTTAACATAAAGTAAACTAACAGAAGATTAATTACATACCAATTTGAAACTTTATACTCAGTAAATAGTTGTTGATGGATGAAGTTGAATCAGCTGCTTCTCCTTCCAGTTCCCCAATGAAGTTCCTTTTCTTTCAAAAGTGTTGGTAACTCGTAAATAACATTCTGTTCTATATTTATAATGCACGTCCATAAAGCAAATGAATCTCATTGCAAGAACGTGTCTTGTAACGTATAGTGTGGTTCCTATTTTTATGGGTACGTGTGTCTTCTAATTTCAAATTTTAATAACCGCTAGATCTACGAAGTTTCGTTCGTGGCTAAAAGAATAATTGTTTAGTTTAATCGACGAACTAACCTCATTGAGTTATAGTTAACTCAACAGACAAGCTTCAATTACTGTTGCTAACTCCATGGACTAACTTTGTTAAGTTATAGATAACTCAACAGAGTGACCTTATATTATATTATTGACCTCATGGAGTTAAGGTTAACTCAATGAACTTACTTCGTAGAGTTAACACTTGGCAACTTCTAAGCTTACTCTTCGTATTAACTTCTATATTTTTTTTTCTCCTGCATTCTTTTAACTTAAATCAAGTTAAATACATGTCATTAAACTCATTTGAATCTGAACATTATATAAATATTTAAGTTACAGCTCATTTCATATTATGCAGAATTTATATTTTACTCTACAGCATACAAATATTTTCATCATTAACTAGTTATCTTGCATTTAATCCTGTCATTTATTAAATTTATCAATCCTTTAAACATTTTTGCACATTGTTCAAACAGTTATATAATATTCAAGATAATTCATCCATTACACATTTTCCAATACTAATACAAAAACATCTGAATAACATAGATTCATTTATATGAATAATTTACATTACAATTAGTCAGATATTTTTCATACAAATATATACAAGTAGATGAACAATACAATTTAATCATTTCTCCTAAGTTCGTCTACTTCCTTCTAGAGTCTTTCTACTTATTTCTCTAATTGGTTAATCCTTTCTACAGCTCCTGTAACTCCTCCAGAAGGTTCAACTATCTCTGCAGCCACATAATTTATGTACTCTTTCACTGAAATGGTTCTAGATCTTATCTTTTTGGATGTCCATTTAGTGAAATCGATATAGTCCACCATCAGTAGTGGAATCAGATCTCCATAAAATAATTTCTTCTTCACTGTTCTCAACTTGGAGATAAAAACTACAGACTAATTTACCTGAATTCTATTTACAACTGCATATGTGGCCCATTTGACAAATTGACTCAGTTCTATATCATGGCTTTATTGTTGGTAGACATTCTTAATCAAAATGTTAGCTACCATGTGTGCTTTACCATTTAGCTGCTTTAGTCTATTTAATAATGGCACACCAGGATTGATAGCTAAACAATCCTTTATGGTTTGTTTTGTCCACTTGACTACAGTTGTGCTTTCTAGAATTGCTAGTCCTTCATTCTTCAATCCTAAAATGTTGTGGAGAAGCTCTAGTGTTATCTGTACATCAGCTTCCTCCACATTGGAAATTAATCCTCCTTCTCCTTCTCTTAAGTTTATATAAAAGCAGGGCACTAGATTTTCATATACTGCATGCCCTCTTTCTTGAGAAATAAACAATAGTAGACATTGGAACTTCAATAAATCTTTGATTTCTTGCATTCCGTCCCAATTTACTGGTCTACTGTAAATAATATCACAACCCCTTATCTCTTGGTATTTATTATAAGCTTCCTGACTCCAAAAGTGTACTTCATTTAGAACTATTGTTTCAGTCAGGTCAATAATGTGAATTTGTTGCTCTAGAGGGGTTTGTTCTTGAACTTTCTCTTCCATAAGCTGAACTTGAACTTGCTGAAAATGCTCCACAGATTCTGGCATTTTTGCTTCTGCTTTTGTCTATGGTGGTGAGCCAGCAGAACTCTCCACTTTGTCTCGAATACTATCCAAAATTTGCTGAAGAGTTCTTTGCTCTTTAGTGGAATTTGTCGAGTCATCTCTTTCCATATGTAATTGTTCAACTTCTTGTTCATTTTCTTCTTTTTCTTCTTCCTCTTGACTACCAATCCGCAATGTCACTATTCTTTCTGATTCTGTGGCAGATTGGAATGGAGTTACGAGCAAATCAGCTTCTACCCTAATTTCTGTTTCTTCTTCTTGTATAGGCTACAGACTAGTTTCAGCCTATTTTTCTTCTTCTCTTTGCTCTTGCTGTTGCTGCTGCTCCTGCTCCTCTTCAAAATCGGATAGCAAGTTTACAAAAATTAGCTCTACAGGCCTTACTGATCTTGGTATTTCAAATTTAATCTCCTCTTGATATTCATGCACTATCTCTTTTCCTTTCCTTCTTCTAATTAATTATGCCTGATCTTCCTCTTCTTCTTCTGAGATTAAATCTACAAAAATGGGCTCTACAAGCCTTTATGCCACAGGTATTGGCTCTTCCTGTTTAACTCTTTCCATAATTACTGGTCTCGAAGGACCAACTTCATCTCCTTTTACAATAGGTCTGGCAGTAGCTTCTTGATGTTGTTCCACTTTGATTTTATATTGGGCTTTCAACTTTTCTGTAGCTCTCTTTTTGCACCGTGCATCAAACACTAGATGTGCTATAGCTACTGCCAATTCTTCTAGTTCTCCTTGGCCTTTTCCTATTTGAACCAATTCTTGAAATTCTCTTCTTTCTTCCTCAGTAGAAGGCCCCAAAATTACTGCTCGTTCTAATGGCCTTAGTGGTGGAACTGAAGGTCCTGGCTACTGTTCCTTAGGAACAGGTCATTCAATAGTCGGTTCCTCTTGTTCCTCTGTTGCCTCTTCTTCATTTTCTTTTCTTTGTTGCTCCTAGATTACCCACTGAGCCTGTCTACCTATGCATCTTTTGAACTAGAGGTGGGACTTATGTTGGATTAGTTCTAGGGCAACTTCGTCCTGATTCTTCTCTCTCTACTTACAACAATTTCCATAGCAACCTTGATTCTAGTTTCCATTATCTGAGGCATTTGTATATCCAAATGTACTAACACTTTCCTCCAATAGAAAAGGTCAGATTCTACCTTTAGTAGCTCTTTTTCCCTCATCGTATTCCTGATTTTCTACCTCGTGTGCTATTCCTCTAAATCTTTGAGAAATTCTGACGTGTCAACTGCATTTTCCCAGAACTCAAGTGTCATCTTCCTCATCGTGGAGTTACACAACGGAACAGAATTGCTTTGATCTTTACTGTTCTAAGTTCTAAATGATTCTATGGATAATGCCCCCAAACCCTAAGTTTAGTATAAATATGCCTTAAATTTAGGCAGGTAATCGGGTCACTTCCCACGCAAAACTCTCGCTCTCTCATCCGTGGAATTACGATTAACTCCATGGACTTAGTCTGTGGACTTAACTATAGTACTTCGTTGAGTTAGAGTTAACTCAACAGGGTAAATTCGTTAACTTATCCTAGACTCAACGGAGTAAGTTTGTTGAGTTACGTGTAACTCAACGGACTTCACGTAAAGTTATATCTAATAAAAATGTATATAATAATAATTTTTACTTCGGTCAATACCGAATAATTTTTGGTCTAGCCGATCTTACTTTTTCCACACTTTAAAATTTTTCAGTCAAACCGTTATATTCCTCGGTTGAACCTAAATTACATATGTTTTTATTTATTTATTTTTTTCTTTTTAAATATATTTCGGTAAAATTGATAATTCCTTTCGGTTTAACCGTGATTAAATTTAAATAAGGTTATATATATATATATTATAATTTTAGAAATTTTCTTTCTAAGTAATGCTCGAGTAATCATCTACTCTTACTTCTTCTATAATTCCAAAGGAGCTTTTTGGTATTTTCAAAATAGGCCTAAGTCTTTGTCCATTTACTTTAAATATATTCTTATTCTTAGGATTTTCAATTTCAATAACTCCATAGGGATAAATATTTCGAACTATGTAAGGTCCTGCCCATCTAGATCTTAATTTTCCTAGATGGTTATGGAGTCTAGTCATGTAAAGATATACTTCTTGTCCTATTTCAAAGGTTTTTGGAATAATTTTCCTGTCATACCAGAACTTCATTTTCTCTTTTTCTCTTATAGTTTTGGAATAAGCTTCACTCCTAAATTCTTCTAATTCAATCAATTGTATTTTCCTATTTTCAGTAGCTTGATTTAAATTAGTGTTCAGAGTTTTTAATGCCCAATAAGCTTTATGTTCAATTTCAGTTGGTAAATGACAACTTTTTCCATATGTTAACCTAAAGGGTGACATACCTAAGCTTGTTTTATAAGCATTTCTGTAAGCCTAAAGTGCATTTATCAATCTATTAGCTCAATCTGTTCTAGTAGGATTTACTACTTTTTCTAAGATTAACTTAATTTGTTTGTTTACACTTTCTACTTGTCCACTAGTTTGCAGATGATATGATGTTGCAATTTTGTGGTTTACTCCATATTTCTTCATTAAGGCTTCAAAACTTTTATTACAGAAAAGAGTTCCTCTATCATTGATAATAGCTTTAGGTATCCCAAATCTGGCAATTATATTAGTTCTTATAAGTTGTATTACCACTTTGTTGTCATTAGTTTTTGTAGGAATAGCTTCTATCCATTTAGATACATAATCCACCTCCAACAATATATAATTAAATTGATTAGACGTAGGAAATGGACCCATAAAATCTATTCCCCACATATCAAAGATTTCAACCTCAACAATAGGATTAAGAGGTAGCATATTCCTCTTTGATATTCTTCCTATTTGTTGACATTTTAAACAACTTAAGCAATATTTATGAGCATCTTTGAATAGTGTTGGCCAATAAAATCCACATTGCAGAATTTTAGCAGCAATTTTCCCTGAACCAAAATGTCATTCACATGCTTGGTCATGGCAGAAAGACAATATGCTTTGATATTTAGTTTCTAGAACACAACTCCTTAAAACCAGATCAGGACTTTCTTAAATAAGTATGGGTCTTCCTAATAGTAATATTTTACTTTTGAAAAGAACAATTTCTTATCCTGTCTATTCCAATCTTTAGGTGTTAAACTAGTTGTTAGATCGATAGGCTCACTAGAGGGGGGGTGAATGGTGAAGGTGTATAAATTTTACTTCTTTTAATTTAGAATCGACTGATTCTATTAAACAATGAGTTGAAATAAATTAAATGGATGCAAAACAGTAAGAAGAAAATAACACAACAAATTTTTAGGTGATTCACCAACTCAGCTAGTCCACCCCTAAGATACACTTGGGCTTCACTAAGTAGACAAGTACTTACAACACTTGCTTTCAAGTTGAAGCAAGAACCAACACTTAGAGCTTTCAAGTATAAGCTCAATAACCAACCTTCCTTCGAGCTTTCAGGTTAAAACTCTCAACCAACAATGAGTTTTCAAGTTGAAACTCACGAACCAATAGCTTTAAACTTTTCTATCAAAGTTTCAGCACAGGGAACTTTTCTACTGCAATGAATCTTTAAGAGTATTCTTGAATGTTGCAGACTTGAGAGTATATCAAGAATTTTGTGTAGCTCATAGTGTAATGTATGATCGTTATCTCTATCTGATCTTCTCTTTTCTTCTCATATTTATACCAAAAGGTATAACGATTATATTTTTCTTATAACGGATGTATTCTGTTGTACTTGCTAAGAAATCAGACCTAAATATGGTAAGTTACCGTTCAGGGAGGTATTTCAAGATACCCTTCTGATTTTCTCAAACTTTTAGATAGTTAGCTGTGTAACTTTCCGAAGGATGTTTGCAACTCACTAAAATATCACTTAAGTCTTTCTGCCATGTAGGATTTCAGATTGTACAATGAGTTGTCACTCAATCGGATACTTGTAACTATAACTTACCAAACTATCCTTTGACTATCAAATAGTTAGTTACAATAACCCTCCGAAATCCTTCTTTAAGTTTCCGACTGTTTTCTTATTTCAGCACGTGCATAAAAGAATAACTTAAGTTTTCAGATAGATAAGTCTGTAACCTTCCGAAAGCTCCTATTTTTTGGATAGTTAGCTTTCTAACTTACCGAAAACTCCTTTAAGCTTCTATTCTGGATTTCTACACATGGGTAATTGAATGACTTAAGTTTCGAATAGTTATCTTTTCTAACTCACCGAAAAATCCTTTAGCTTCCAGATAGTTAACTCCTTAACTCTCCGATCATTCAACCAACTTTCTTAACTATCTGATCATTTTTGATACAATATGTTTCCTCATAGAAACTAAGTAATGCAAAGATTTACAATGAATATAATGAAGTGGAGTTAATTCTTAATTCCTCCCCTTGACTGTGTGTTATTTCTTCTCCCCCTATCTGTGCTGGAAATACTATAAGTTTTCATATTCTTCTCCCCCTATCTGTGCTGGAAATACTATAAGTTTTCATATTCTTCTCCCCCTTTTTGTCATTATATAAAAAGGTGACTAATATTTGTAAAACTGGAAAACTGATGTCTAATATGACCTACACAAGTACATGTTAGCTGAAAGCAAGCTCCCATATGGTGAGCTTGAGGAATAATAAATGAAAGTATTTAAAGATCATGTAATGAACATATGCCTAGATTTCTTCTAACATGATTAAAGGTTGATTCATTTAAGGGTTTTGTGAAAATATCTGCAAGTTGATTTTCTGTTGGAACAAACTTGAGTGAGATGTTCCCTTTTTCCACATGATCTCTCAAAAATGATGTCTGATCTCGATATGCTTGGCTCTAAAATGAAGTACTTTATTCTTAGATAAACTGATTGCACTACTGTTATCACAAAATATGACTGTATTCTGAATTTTTAGTCTGTAGTCTGCTAAAGTTTGCTGCATCCAAAGAATTTGAGTACAACACATACCTACTGCAATGTATTCGGCTTCAGTAGTGGATAATGCAATACAGTTTTGTTTCCTACTGAACCATGAAATTAATGAATTTCCAAGTAGTTGACATGTGCCACTAGTACTTTCTCTGTCAAATCTGCTGCCTACATAATCTGCATCACTATATCCTGTTAATGTTAGGCTGCTATCAGCTGAGTAGTATAATCCGAAATCTTTAGTACCTTGTAGATATTTGAAAATTCTTTTTACTGATTTTAGATGAGTTTCCTTTGGTGATGCTTGAAATCTAGCACACAAGCATACACTAAACATGATGTTTGGCCTACTTGCTAAAAGATACAACAAAGATCCAATCATGCCTCTATATTTCTTTTGATCTACTACAACACTTAAATCATCAATTTCAAGTTTAGTGCTTGAACTCATTGGAGTATTTGCAGATTTGATGTTTTCATAGCCAAATTTCTTTAATATCTCTTTGCAATATTTCTCTTGGTTGACAAAGATGCCATTTTGCACTTGATGGATCTGTAAACCTAAGAAAAACTTCAATTCTCCCATCATGCTCATTTCAAATTTATTTTTCATCAAATTTTGAAATCCATGATAGAGTTTTTCTGAAGTAGCTCCAAAAACTATATTATCAACATATATCTGTACTATCAAAATGTGCAAATCAAAAGTTTTGATAAACAAAGTGCTGTCCACTTTGCCTATAGAGAAATTATTTTCAGTTAAGAATTTTTTCAATTTCTCATACCATGCCCTAGGTGCCTGTTTTAGGCCATATAAAGCTTTGTTTAATTTGAAGACATGATCTGGCTTGACTTCATCTTCAAATCTGGGAGGTTGTTTAACAAATACTTCTTCTTGAATTTCTCCATTCAAAAATGCACTTTTCACATCCATCTGAAACAACTTTATTCTCATACTACTTGCAAAGGCAAACAACATTCTAATAGCTTCTATTCTAGCTATAGGCGCAAAAGTTTCTTCATAGTCAATACCTTCTTGCTGATTATAACCTTGTGCAAGCAGTCCAGCTTTATTTCTGAGTATGTTTCCTTCTTCATCTAATTTGTTTCTGAAAATCCATTTAGTTCCAATGATGGATTTTCCTATAGGTTTTTCCACTAATTTCTAGACATTATTTTTCTAGAATTGATTTAATTCTTCCTACATGACCATTGTCTAGTAAATATCCTTACAAGCTTCATCTACTGATTTTGGCTCTATTTCTGACACAAATGCACAGTAATTGCAAATATCTTGTACTTTGCTTCTAGTTTGTACCCCTTTGGTTATATTTCCAATTATTTGTTCCATGGGATGATCAGATTTGAACTTCCAACAGTTTTGATTCTAATCTAAAGCTTGGGGTTTGAGTTTCTGCTTGCAGTTACCTTTTTTCAAATATTCATTTTCACTATCACTATCAATCTTCAAATTTTTGAAATTCTATATCAGATCTTCATCAAACTGAACATTTATACTTTCCTCTACTCTTCTATCTTTAGCAAAATATACTCTATAAGCTTTGCTTCTAGATGAATATCTAATAAGTATGGCAGGTTTAGATTTTGCATCAAACTTGTCTTTAGCATTTCTTGTGTTTAAGACAAAGCATTTGCATCCAAATGTCTTAAAGTAACCAATATTTGGAGTCTTATCAAACCAAATTTCAAAAGGTGTTTTCTTCATCATAGATCTGATGTGAGTTCTATTGGAGATATGACAAGCTGTTCCTACAACTTCAGCCTAGAGAAATTTTGGCAGATCAGTGGCATTCAACATAGTTCTAGCCATTTCTTGCAATGTCCTATTCTTTCTTTCCACTACTCCATTTTCAGCTAGAGTTCTAGGGCAAGAGAATTCATGCAAAATTCCAAATGAATTGCAACGATTTTCGAACTCATAATTTTCAAATTCTCCTCCATGATCACTTCTAATTTTCTTTATTGTCAGTTCCTTCTAGTTTTGAATTCTAGTGCAAAAATTTTGGAATTCATTGCATGTCTCATTTTTGTGAGTCAAGAATATTACCTAGGTTAATCTAGAAAAATCATCTACAATAACAAGAGTATATTTTCGACCTCCAAGGCTTGAAATTTGAGTTAGGCCAAACAGATCCAGATGTAAGAGTTCCAATGGCCTTTTGGTTGAAATTTTATGTTTGCTATGAAGAGAAGTTCTCTTCTACTTCCCTAGCATACAGTCATTGCACACCTTGTCTTTCTTGAATGTAAGTTTAGGCAGTCCCTTGACAAGATCACCCTTGGATAACTTTCTGAGAGTCTTCATACTAACGTGACCAAGTCTTTTATGCCACAACCAATCATCTCCACTAGATGCTACCAAACAGGAATTGCTTGCAGAATTTTCACATGGAAAGTTTAATGTATAAATTGAGCAATTTCTAATACCAATAAATTTTATTTCATTTGTAACTGGATCAATAATGTGACAATTTTCAGCAGTAAAAGAAATTGTATAACCTTTATCACATAATTGTCTTACACTTAATAAATTCTGTTTTAATCCATTGACATGCACGACATTCTCAATTATACCATTTTCAAATGTAATATTTCCTATAGCAGCTATTTTACACTTTTCATTATTTCCAAATTTAATAGATCCTGAACTTAAGCTTTTAATAGAATCAAGAAATCTTTTCTTACTTGTCATGTGCTTTGAACATCCACTGTCCACAATCCTTTTTATTGAATGTGCTTGGAGCTCCTTGTCATCCTGCAATTCATACTGAAATTAAGGCTTTTGGTACCCAAATCTTCTTGGGTCCAATAGAGTTAGTCCTTAAAATATTAAATTTATTACCTCTTGGCAGCCACATGACCTGATCTTCTTCTGATGGCAAACATAGTGGTGTCATCTCTATATAATTGAATCATTCCACCACAATAAGGTACTTCCTATGGTGTAGTATACCCTAGGCCAAATTTGCTTCCATTTGGTCGTTGAGATCCTATCATTTTATTTAGTCCTTTTTGACCTTGTGTAAATTTACATATGATATTTTTCAGATCAGAGATTGTAGTTAATAAATTTTTATTTTCTTCTTTTAGTTCACAGTTATCACAATTATATTTATCCAAATTAGTTTTCATGTTTCTATTTTCAACTACAGCTGATTCTAATTCAACAAAAGAGTCTTCTAAACAGTTATTCAACCTTTTAATTTCTTTCTTATATTCTCTACATTTAATATATAGATTATCTACAATACATAGAAGACTATTAACATCTAATTTATCATGTTCATTTTCTGAATAAGAGGAAGTGGAGCATACCTCTTATGCTACAAAGCACATGTTAGCTGCAACTTCATCTTCAGAATCAAATGAACTACTTGATGAGCTACTGTCATCCCACGTTGCTTTGAGAGCCATCTTCTTTTTGTCCTTCCATCTCTTCTTCTTATCTGTCTGATCCTCTTTTGTCTAAAATGGACAAAAAGTCTGTATGTGCCCTTGCCTTTTGCATTTAAAACATGTAGGGATAGTTCTTTTGGAAGAGCTAGTCTTATGATTTTTCTTCATGAACTTTCTGAAATTTCTTGCCAGCAGCATAATCTCATCCTCATCTGAGCATGGAGCTTCTTCTATTGAAGGAAATGCTATTTCCTTTTTCTTCTCAACTTTCTTTTCAACAACTCCCTCTTGTTCTTTCCAATCCTTCATTTGAACTTTGTGGGCTAGAAGATTGCCCAACAATTCTTCAACCGTGTAATTGTTGAGATCCTTGGAATCTTGGATGGAGGTGGATTTCTATTTCCACTTAGCAGTTAAACTTCGTAGGATCTTTTGTATTTGTTCACGAGAAGAGAATTCATTTCCCAAGCCTTTCAGACTATTAATGATTTCAGTAAATCTTGAAAACATTCCAGTTATGTTTTCATTTTCATCCATTTTAAACAGTCATAATTTTCTCAACAGAATGCTAATTTTGGTATCCTTTACCTGGCTTGTACCTTCGTGAGTAACTTGAAAGATTTTCTAGGCCTCATGTGTAGACTTGCATGCAGAAACTTTGTTGTATTACTTAGTAGTTAGTGCACAATATATAGCATTCATCTCTCTAGCATCCAACTGGATGATTCTCTCATCCTCCTCAAACTAGTCCATAACATCACTAGTTGGAAGTGTAGTTCCAAGAACAACAATCTTCCAGAGTTTTACATCAGAACTCTTAAGGAAACACTCCATTCTATTCTTCCAATAATTATAATTGGAACCATCAAATAGAGGAGGTCTGTGGATGTTTTGTCTCTCAGCAAATTGAGCCATAAATCCAGATGGTTAAATCTTATAACGGATTAACCAAGCTCTAATACCAATTGTTAGGATTGATAGGCTCACTAGAAGGGGGGTGAATGGTGAAGGTGTGTAAATTTTACTTGTTTTAATTTAGAATCGACTGATTCTATTAAATAGTGAGTTGAAATAAATTAAATAGATGCAAAATAGTAAGAAGAAAATAACACTCAACAAATTTTTTAGTGATTCACCAACTCAGCTAGTCCACCCCCAAGATACACTTGGGCTTCACTAAGTAGACAAGTACTTACAACACTTGCTTTCAGGTTGAAGCAAGAACCAACACTTAGAGCTTTCAAGTATAAGCTCAATAACCAACCTTCCTTCGAGCTGTCAGGTTGAAGCTCTCAACCAATAATGAGTTTTCAAGTTAAAACTCACGAACCAATAACTTTAAACTTTTCTATCAGAGTTTTAGTATAAGGAGCTTTTCTACAGTAGTGAATTTTTAAGAGTATTCTTGAATGTTGCAAACTTGAGAGTATATCAGGAATTTTGTGTAGCTCACAGTGTAATGTATGATCGTTATCTCTATCTGATCTTCTCTTTTCTTCTCATATTTATACTAAAAGGTATAACGATTATATTTTTCTTCCAATAGATGTATTCTACTGTACTTGCTAAGAAATCAGACCTAAATATGGTAAGTTACCGTTCAGGGAGGTATTTCAAGATACCCTTCTAATTTTCTCAAACTTTCGGATAGTTAGCTGTGTAACTTTCCGAAGGATGTTTGTAACTCACTGAAAAATCACTTAAGTCTTTTTGCCATGTAGGATTTTAGATCATACAATGAGTTGTCACTCGATCAGATACTTGTAACTATAACTTACCGAACTGTCCTTTGACTATCGGATAGTTAGTTACAGTAACCCTTTGAAATCCTTCTTTAAGTTTCTGACTGCTTTCTTACTTCAGCACGTGCATAAAAGAATAACTTAAGTTTTTGGATAGATAAGTTTGTAAGCTTCTGAAAACTCCTAATTTTTGGATAGTTAGCTTTCTAACTTACCGAAAACTCCTTTAAGCTTCTATTCTGGATTTCTACATGTAGGTAATTGAATGACTTAAGTTTTGGATAGTTAGCTTTTCTAACTCATCGAAAAATCCTTTAGCTTCTAGATAGTTAACTACTTAACTTTTCGATCATTCAACCAAATTTCTTAACTGTCTAATCATTTAACTCTCTAAAGGCTTTGTAATTTTCACATAGTTATTCTTCTAACTATCCGATGGTATTTCTACTGCTTTACTCTTTGGATACTTAAGCCTGTAACTTACCGAAAATTAACTTTCTTCCGAATACTTGGCTTGATAACTATCTGATTTTCTTATAGCTTTATAACAGTAATTTCTGAACTACCTATATTTGTTTATCTACCTTTCGATCTTTTGCTACACTGTCTTAATTGTGAAATACAATATGTTTCCTGTTTAGAATGAAAAAGTGCATAATATTAACGGTTAAATGATGGTTAATTACATAATTTTTAGCTTATCATATGAAAATTAAGCCATTATGTTATAATTACACTGTTATATGCTTTAATGAAAGAATCTGCATAACTTTAGGGAATTAGCGTTAATTTAGTACATTTTTGAACTGTCGGTAAATTGCAGGCTATGAAATTCTTAAGTATCCGAATTTTCTGTTATATCGGTGAATTATATTGCATGTACTAGATAGTTATGATTTAAATGCTTTATTATGTCACGTGAGATGCACATGGATAACTTGTTAGGTTAGCAGCTTATTTCTTTAGTGCACGTGTTTTATAGTTAAATTAATGAAGTAAGTCCATTGAGTTATCTATAACTCCACGGACCATTTATTTTCTAATATGCCACTATAGCGGTTACAGAAACAAGACATTCGAAGGAAAACCATGATTGCACGTATCACGTAGGAATTCACTTGTGGAAGGAAGAAGAAATCATCATCGTTGATATGAATGAAGGAAATCCAACCGATCATCGAAGTAGAAGAAGCTACTACTAAGAAATATAAAAGAAGAGAAAAAATGAAGAAGCATGTGGCTAGTGTGTGTGCAGAGGTGGAGGACTGCGCTAACTGCAAGCAACGTCAGAAGTTCCCTGAAGCTCCACACCACCATCACCAACATCACCATAATCACCAACCATTAGAGGTCTGTGAGGATACTTTCCTAATGTTGGGTCAATTCTGAGCAAAACACGGTGCTTGACAACCACTGTGAGGAGTGATCGCGTTGCGGGAAGGGAAGCCATTTTTACCAAGCACTAACTCAAATCTCAAGAGATTGTAAAGCTTCTAGCCTTGGTTACAGGTTGATGCCAATATGCTAAAGAGGAGATCATCTTGCAATTCTGGACTCGTGATTCTATAGGGAGAGGAGACAGGATTGTAAGTGGTTAAATTTTCAATGGTGTAATCGCGTCGCATGTAGTGATGGAAGTTTTTACTATTGATAGAGATTACTTTTACATTTCACCTTTCGCCCATTTTCATGACCATATCAAAACAAAAATACCAAAAACAACTTATCTATGTTTATAGTTAGTATTTAAGTGTTGTATTGTTTGTTTTGTATCGTGATTAATGTTATCATTATCAGTATTGTGAATGTTTCATGTTTGTTTCATTCAAACCATAGAAAATAGTTTTACAGTTTATTGAAATTGAATCGTTCCTAATACTTAAAGATTTTAATGGTTACTGCTTGAAATATCTGAATGTTAGTGTTGCTGAATGATAAATCTAATATTAACTAGCATTAAAGAGCTTAATTGATGTTATTTACAATCAGTGGAATCGCCCAATGGTTGGCCGAATTCCTTTGTAAATAGCAATTTTAAACTAGAAGATAGCTTCGTTGAGTTAATTCAATTCAACGAGGTTAGTTCGTTGAGTTAGTTATAACTCAACGGAGTACTTACTGAATATATAAATTTCATTATTAAAAACGGAACAGTACACAATTCTTACTCAATTCCTTATGGTATTGACTTGTACTTGCACACAAATAAAATATACACTGTGCACTTGTAGTTAAAATACAAATTGGAATAACTATCTAATTTGTGTGAAAGGTTGTTTGTTTACTTCTAAAAAGGAATTATTGATATAAGCAAGTTTAAGATTTAACTTTTCAACCAATACAAGTTTTCTAGCATCGTTGTCTTTAATCTTGTTCTCTAGTGCTGCCTAACAAACAGAAGTTAACAAATCAATACAAGTTTTTTGGCACCGTTGTCAGGGAATTGAGTAGCTAAGCAATTGTAAGTGCTGTTTTGTTTTAATAGCAAGAGGGTATTGTGTGTTTTCTTCTATAATTGAGAATATGACATATGCTTATGCTTAAAGATTTTTGAAACCTGTAGTTAGCATATGTGAATTCTGCAAATTGGAAGGTCACGACATCTCTGATTGTTTGAAATTGAGACAATTGCAGATGGTTAGATCACATGAACAACAGATGAATTATATTC
The DNA here is from genome assembly GCA_036874045.1 of Cymodocea nodosa. Taxonomy (NCBI): domain Eukaryota; kingdom Viridiplantae; phylum Streptophyta; class Magnoliopsida; order Alismatales; family Cymodoceaceae; genus Cymodocea; species Cymodocea nodosa. The sequence continues at coordinate 3,522,163 of CM072345.1, forward strand.
AATATAATAGAGCTGAGTATGAGAATCCTATAGTTTACCCAACTGATGGTCAGCTTAGAATGTGTAATATGCTGAGAGATAATGAAGTTTGGAATAGGTATGACAGACTGGATCGTAGTTTAGAACAAAACATAGACAAACTAGAACAATATATGTGTCAGCAACAAGAAGTCAACTAATTAAACTATAAGGAAGCATATTCAGAACCTAAAATTGATATTATATACGAAACTAAAAAAACTATAATGAAAATCAATCAAAAATTGAATGTAATGAGATTAGATGATCTGGAAAGAAAACTAAAAGCATTGGACGAGTTTACAATGAAATTACAAGTTATGCAACAAGACAACACAAATGAAAACTTTAATGTTATAGATTTGCATAATTTGCAAGACATATAAACAATAGAGAATACCAATGCAATAGAATTAAAAAAATGTAATTTAAAACTAAAAACAGTTGAAGATCATAATCATAAAAATGAAATACAAGAACATCAAGAAAGTAACGAAAATCTAGAAGATGTATGTATAACACTAAGATTTGGAATTGATATGCCATCAAGAATTCAAAAAGAAAGTAATATAAAGATGGATAAGAACATAAATCAAAATGATAATGAAAATATAATATTTGAAAATATAGAAATCAATGAAGAAAAGTTTGAATCAAAAAATGAGACTAAAAATGATCAAACAAATCAAATGAAAGAAAAAGAATCTTTTAAATCACAATCATTAGCACCCTATCCTGAAAGACTACAACAAACATTTCCTGAAAAACAAGAAAAAATTAGAGAAATTTTTGAAAAAGTACAAGTTAACATTCCTTTGTTAGACTTATTATAAACAGTGCCACCTTGTACTAAATTTCTTAAGGATTGATGTACTAAGAAAAGAGGAGAAGACAAAACCTAGTTTTGGTAGTTGATCTCTTCCTTGGTGGATCCAACGGTTGAGATTCATCCATCTTATTTCCTTTAGATAACCTTTAAAACTTAAGCAAACAAATTAAAATATAACAAGAAGAAAACATCTAAGACATCTAAGTAAATAATCACTATTCATTCCCATGATTATTAAGTCAATAATTAACAAAAGGGCTAAGTTGTGCAAATTTAAGTCATTAAATCCCATAATCATGCATACTCATGTAAATGCCTATGTGATGATATTTCAATTATAATCATGCATTATTTAACATTTAAGTCATAAGAAGCACAAATAATATCACATAAAAATGCACAATTTTACTCCTTACAACATGCATAACTATCATGGATTAAGCATAAACTGTTTAAATAAAAATTGTGAAAAATAATCACATGAGTATTAAATGCAGTAAATAGTTTACATAATATTTTTGGTAACAAATTAAAATACATAAATCATGTAATACATAATTTGTATAATCACAAGCCTCTTTGTCTTTGAAAAATACTGATCAGAGTGTCTGAAATTTGCTTTGCAATGTTTGTACTTACTCTGTTTATTTGATCAATTACTGCTTGATCTAAATCATTTTGTGAAACTTGTGATGGTTGCTGTAAAAATTCAGTATGAATGTTTGTATGTATACCTATATTTATATCTGTTTGTATACTTGTATTTATATTTGTATGTATACTGATATTGATATCTGTATGTTGCTGTTGTTGTTATGACTGTGTTTGCCTATCTTGTTGTTGTTGTTGTCGGACTATAGATGTATCTGCTTCTTGGTATTTTTGGAGTTCCTTTGCAAAGAAAGATCTTGACTTTAATCTTTTCTGTGGCCAAGGTGTAATATCTGTTTGACTTGCCACAATTCTCAAAATCATATCACCATAAAATAATTTACTCTACAAATGTAAGATATGAGAAACAAAAATATCATACTAGTTCACCTGTATATGGTTAATTAATGCATACGTAGCATAAAGACAACATTTGCCAACTTCTACACCATGACCAAACCTCTGAAACAATGAAGCATGCAGTATTTTTGCAATAAAATGTGCTTGGCCATTTAAATCATTTAGTAATCTCATTGGTTTGTTGGCAGTTGGACCTTTGGCTAAACTTTGAATGTCTCATCCCAATTGATAAACCTGTTTTCCTTCTGATAATTTAACTCATTCATTTTTCAGACCAAGTACTTGATAAAGTAAATCTGGAGTTAAATATATGTCATTTTCTTGTATATTGGAAATAGGAATACCTTCTTCCACTGTTAAGTTTGAGTAAAAACAACTGATAAGTTCGGGTGTAACAAGATGGCCTAGCTGTTGTGGAAGTAGAGTCAACAAGCCTTGAAATTCAAACATTTCTCGTATATGTGCCATGCCTTCAAACTTAACTGGTCTTGAGTATAAAACTATAAAAGTTCTATATGTTTGAAAATTTTCATAACAGGAACTATTTTTGAACCATAATAATATATTTTCGTGTAAACTCTATTTAGGATTAGGCATTTTCCTATCATGATGTTCTGATCTAGGACTGGTTTCAAAATTATCAGTAATATCTATATTTTCAGAGCTTTCAAAACTAGTGGAATTTCTATCAAAGGTGGTATAAATGTCTGAAATATCTGTTATTATTGTATCAATAATCTGCTGAAATTCTTCTATTTGTTCTTCTTGAGACATATGAGTAGCAACAGTCTCTATATCAATCTGTCTATCGACAATATTTATATCTATGATTGATGTATACAACAACTGTCTCTATAGGAAAGAATGCTCTATAATAGATTCATTCTGTATTTCTGAAATTTCTATACTTGAAACATTGGTAGTGTGATATTCAATCTGTAACTGTGTATGCTGTTGATTATATTCATTTATCAACAAATATATTATATACTGTAACAGACATAACCATATGTATAAATTGTAGTATAAGCAACTATACCAAAAATCAAAAGTTTCTATTCAAGATACAGTTAGAGGAAGAATATCTGTACATTCCTCTTCAGATGAAATATCTTCAACATTCATAGACTTAGTGTCTATATCATCAAAATTGATATCATCTGTATATGTATCATCAAAATTTCCTACATGTTCTCTTTTCGTAGGAAAGGAATGTGTGCTTGCAACATGACGTGAAAAACTATCCATTGTATTAAAAGATACATTATGCACTAATGTAACACAATACCATAGAGTGTATGCGTGTAATCCAATATTTGTCACATCGGTTGGGATTCCTGACACAAATGTCTGTCCAGCTTCTGCAATGGAACATAGTTTTTCATTTTTCAATGATTCTTCTTTTTGCTACATTATTCCTTCTACACCTACAGTTAGTCTAAAATATTCTAATGTCTTTTTCTTTTTCCGACTATATGTTTGCAGTGTTTCCGGTTGTTCAGGAGGTTCTAAAATTTTCTTAATTTCTCCTGTTAAAGGCACCTGTGGTCGTGATGGTCCTTTACCATGATGCCTAGGTGGTAATAATGGAATATAGAGTTTTAAGCTCTCAACCTCTACCATTTTTAGTTGATAAACTTTTTGTCCTTCACTTCGAAGACCCATTTTCCTAATAGCAGTTTTCTATTCATCTATATACTATTGAATGTCATCTAAAATAGTCAGGGGAAAATAATGTTGGGAATACAATGATTCTAATTCCCTATTTGCATTTTCTATCATTGGTCCCCATTTCCTTCCATAGTAAGTGATAGATTGTACTGATTTTTTAGGTATATGTCCAGAACATGCAACAACTGCAGGGTTAGGTTGTAAAGTTCATTTCCATAGTTGTAATGCGGAAAGTTCAGTCTATTTTAGTCTAAACTGTGTTTCAACATAATTGCAAATAAACTTCCAACAAAAATTTTTCTCATCTTGAACAGCTTTTCTAATTTCATGTAGTATTTCATTTGTAAAAGTGTACCTTGAGTAGATGTCATTGATTTCACTTTGCATTTTCTAAAGTTCCAGCTCTCTTTTCTGCACTTTTGTCATTCTACCACATCCTCTTCCACATCCTGACATTGTCGATTAAGCTTCGCTGTGCACTGTAGAACTTAGTGGAAGTAAAGATTGTGAACTAGGGTTTTACCAAGGTAGAAACATGAAAGGTTGTTAGTAAAACATTTATAACTCTTCGAGTTTATAAACGGATTCAATCATTGAAATCATAAATATAAGATCCGTTACTGATAAATAACTCGAGTGCTTACAATAACTGTACGAGTTTTACAAACGACAAAAGCAGAATACTTAGTGTAACTGTTCGTGCAAAGAAAATAACTTCTGGCTAAGTGAAAAGTGAGAAAACTCAAAGACTTATGATAACTATTCGAGTTTTGTGAGCAGTAAAGCACATAACTATACGACAAACGAGAATAGTTATTGTCAAAGATTAAGTCTTTCAGAAAAATATAATAATATTAAGTAAACTATTCGAGTTTCTCGAATGGATAGGTGTGAAAGTCGAAGAGTTAAACATAACTGTTCGACTTTCAACTGAGACATAATAAAGCAATGAAATTCAACACGTGCATAATTCTAACTTAAGGTGTTTAGATATTTTCGGATACTTATAAACCTAACTATCCAATGGTTAGATGCATTTTGGAGAGTTACCAGGTAGCTTACCAAACATTCACTTAAGATATGCATTTAGGCTTTGACACGTGTACTTCAGGAAATAATAAAATATTCTATTGATCATTTAAAACATAACTATTCGATATATATACAATATAATCTTCCAAAATCACAGAAAATTTGGATACTTAAGAATTAAAAATCTTGTATTTTACCGACAGTTCAAAAATGTACTGAATTAATGTTAATTTTCTGAAATTATGTGGATTCTTTCATGACAACATATAATAGTTCATAAGAGTTGAATTATTATATGAGAAATTGCTCCCCCTACATAAATGTACTCTAAAGAATCTATGGTGTACTTAAACGAGGTTGCCAAGCCCTCAATAGATTTGGCTTTAAAAGGTCAAATAGCTTACTTAAAAAGGATGCTAAGCCTTAAATAGATTTGAGTCTCTCTATTTTATTTTTATTTTTTTAAAATATGAATTAAATACAGAAATAAGTAGTAGATTTAACAATTTAGACTTTCTAGCTTTTATCTTATTCAGTTTACAAAAGATAACTCATAGAGATATACCTTCAGGAACTTAAAAGAATTCAATAATGAGTACACGAACTTAAGATAATAAATATCGTACATTATGTGTAAAGAGTAGATAATAACAAGAAAAAAATAACAAAGATTATATGCACAGATTATGGCAGGATTGTTATAACTCCTTGAAAAATAAATTAAGCTTGAGTACATTGCCCCCTTTTCTTTTTCTTTTTGTTTATATTCATATATATATATATATTATGTATTACCTCCCACAATATCATCTTTTTATGTGATCACAATCCCTTACTTAGGGGAAAGATAACCAGTTACTCAATGACAAGTGAAAACAAGTAATTTTTTTTTATTTTAATTGTAATCTGAATTACTTGCAAATTGAGTTTTCAGTCAGTACATCCCAAACCAGTTGGTTTAAGTGACTAGGGTTTAAGATCCCCCAATGGACTTAATTACTCAAGTAATTGCAAACAAAAAAAGGAAATAAAATAAGACAGTAAATTAAATTAGAGGCAACCGCAAGACTTAATTTTTCTAACAGAATGTTAATAACTTTCCTTTAATAAAAAGTACATACTTTCTATGTATTTTCCTGTTAAAATCTCTGTAATAGCATATACATAAGTAACAAAAATACAATTGGCACTCACATTGAATCAATTTAACTTTCCTTAAGTAATCTTTTTTGAATTTTTCTTAAATAAATTGACTTTAATAAAAATTAGAATTTCATAAATTCTTAACTACCAGAAAATTGTAATTCGAAAATAGATATTTTGTTTTATTTTTTTTTAATAATAAAGACATTAAATTCTAAAACTACCTTTATAACAAACCAAAATACAATGAACAAGACAATTTAAACATCAGATAACCTATAGATACCAAGTTCTAATCGTAATTTTGACAAGGTATTTTCATCTAAGGGTTTTGTAAATAGATTTGCTAATTGTTTTGTGGTAGGAACAAAATTTAATAATATTTTTCCTTTTATAACATTATCCCTTAGAAAATGATGTCGAACTTCTATATGTTTTGCTCGTGAATGTAAGACAAGATTTTTAGATAAACTTATTGCAGAACTACTATCACAGAAAATCTTAGTTGGTTCATAGTCTAAATTAAAATCTTTTAAAGTTTGTTTTATCCATAGGATTTGAGCACAGCAAAGTGCGGCAGCTATATATTCAGCTTCAGTTGTAGATAATACTAAACCATGACACTAAAGAATTTCCTAATAATTGACAAGTGCCACTGGTGCTTTTTCTTTCAGACTTACATCCTACGAAATTAGCATCACTATAACCTACTAAGTTTAAAGAATTGTGTTTAAAGTAAAACAATCCAAAATTGATGTTTAAAAATTCGTTTAACAGCAAGTAGGTGTGATTCCTTAGGATTAGATTGATATCTAGCACAAGTACACACACTAAACATAATATTTGGTCTAGCTGTTAAATAAAGTAGTGAACCAATCATACTTCTCTATTATTTTACATCTACAGTTTTTCCAGAGTCAACTTTATCCAACTTGGTGATAGTATTCATTGGTGTATTCTTTGTTTTAGTGTTGTCTAAACCAAACCTCTTTAATAAATCTTGAGTATATTTTTCTTGTGAAATAAAAGTACCCTGATCTAATTGCTTAATTTGTAAGTCTAGAAAAAATGATAGTCCACCCATCATACTCATTTCAAATTGATTAGTCATGTCTTTCGAAAAGGACTCAACTAATTTATCATTTGTTGCTCAAAATATGATGTCATCTACATAGATTTGAACTACCAATATATCTTTTTCGATATTCTTGATAAAAAGAGTGTGATCTACCTTTCCCATAGAATACCCTTTTTCCATAAGGAATTTAGATAATCTCTCATACCAAGATCTAGGGGCTTGTTTAAGGCCATATAGTGCCTTCTTAAGTTTATGAACATACTCAAGATGTTTTGAATCTTCAAAACCTAGAGGTTGTTTTACATACACTTCTTCTTTTATATATCCATTTGATATAATTTGAAGTCCATATAACAAGCATATGCTAACAAAATTTGTATTGATTCTAGTCTAGCAACAGGAGCAAATGTTTCATCGTAGTCAATTCCTTCCTCTTGCTTGTAACCTTGAGAAACTAATCTAGCTTTATTTTTAACTATATGCCCATCTTGATCTACTTTGTTTCTAAATACCCACCTTGTTCCTATTATGGATTGATTTTCAGGTGATGGAACTAGATCCCATACCTCATTTCTTATAAATTGATTTAGTTCATCTTGCATAGCTAAATACTAAAATTCATCTTCTAAGGCATCTTCAATTTTCTTAGGTTCTAGTAAAGAAACAAATGAATAAGCACCACAAATGTTGACTACCGATGACCTAGTCCTAACTCCTTGATTAGGATCACCTATTATCTGATCAATAGGATGAGATGAAGCATAACGCCAATTTCTATGTTGTTCCATATTTTCTATAGGTATGACATTATTTTCTTCTAAATTTTCATCATTTAAGTTTATATTTCTTACTCTGTTAGATAATCTCTCAATTTCTCTATCAACATCATTTGATACCATTTCTGGGAGAATTTCTGAATCAAAGTTTTCAGCATGTCTAACATCCAAATGAGAATTTTCATGAAATTTTACATGTAGGGTTTCCTCAATGGTTTTTGTTGATTTACTATAAACTCTATATGCCTTACTTCTAATGGAATAACCAACAAAAATACCCTCATCTAATTTGACTCTAAATTTGTCTCTTCCTTCCTTAGGGTTAAAAATAAAACATTTACAGCCAAAGGGTTTTAAATAACTTATTTTGGGAACCCTATTAAACCATATCTCATAAGGAGTTTTATCTAAAATTGGACTTAGATGTACTCTATTTATAACATAGCATGCTGTATGAACTGCTTCTGCCCAAAGAAATAGGGGTAACTTATTCTCATTTAACATGATTTTGGACATTTCTTGAAGTGATCTATTTTTACGTTCTACTATTCCATTTTGTGAAGGAGCTATTGGAAATGAGTACCTATGATCTATGCCTAATTCTTCACAAATGGTATCTGTTGAGCTATATTTTTAGCTCAAACTTTACTGCAAGTGCATAGTTCTTTTGGTGTACATGGCAAATACAGGTCATTCTTCCACAAGGATTGTGTTTATGACTTAATCAACTATTACTCAACTTGTTCTTCAAGCTCTTAGGTATACTTCAGTAAATTAATGACATGTGAATGTAGAATAATCAAAATTAACACAAGCTCACAAATCATGCAATTTCAAGGCAATGTGTAGTGGAAAATGGTGATGTGAATCAATTTCTTTACTTGTAAATCTATCAACTCATTCAATTATAACATGCACACAAGTTCCACGTGATTTCAGAAGTGATATCCATGCATCAATATTGAGGAAAGAAAAATAAAACAAGAATGTTCAATAGACTATACTACTCTATTCTAATTTATACTAAATGCATGCAACTATGCTATTTGCTAATCTAACTAAACTATACTATACTACTTGCATTAGAAATTCATTTTTAGAGATTGATTAGGACAAAATGTGATCAATATAAGATATAACAAACTCAATTAACTACTAAAATTAAAATTAACAACTAGATATAAGTGATAGGTTCTTCATTCAAATGAACATCAACACTTATTTTTTTCTTCTTTCAATTCACACCTTCTTCTCAAATGCGCCAAGCCACCATTGGTGAGTGTCATTCACTCGTGTGAAAGCCTCACCAACAGCCCCAACAATACACGTGAATAGAGGATGCAAATTAGAAGTTGAAAAGAAGAATTAAACATTCATATACATTCATTGAACTCTATCTAGCTAAGAAGACATATAATTGAGATGTTCACCACCATTTCTCATCAATTCTTCCTTCTATACAAGAAAATAATAAACTCTAAGAGTTGTCACTACCTTAGGAGCTTCTTATCTTCTTCTCTAGAGCTTTGAATTCAATGGAACTTGGCAGCAACTCCACCTCCAAGCTTGGACGTCTTCTCCTTAGCCCTTGGAATGGTGAATAGCATGAATGGATGGTCTCTCTTTGGAAGCACAAGCCTCACATCTAAGCTTCTTCTCCTCCTTTCTCTCGTTGGAAACACCAAGTTGTTGTCCAAAATTCCTCTCCCCTTGTATTTATGTTGTTTTGTCTTCTCTCTCTTTGATGTGGCACCTTGGTTTTATCACCAAGCCAATAAGATGCCATAGATCTAGGAGGGCCAATAAGGTGTTGGCATGTCCTCTTCTTTAAAGTTTAGTCCACCAACTTTTGATTCTTTACATCTTCTTTGGTCTTTTGCATTAAGCTCCTCCCATATATATGTTACCTACAATTAATGGAAGTTGAACTCCAAGAGACGTTAGCCAACATAGGACATGCAAAATAAATCAATGTGTTTCATGTAAAATTATATCCAATGGGGGATGCACTTGTTAATTAAATTTCTATATTGCACTATATTTCAAGACTTATATTACCCATAATTAATATCATTTATCCACCATAGATATATAATATCATGCAAAATTACTTATAAAATTCATTAAAAATGGGCAAAATTAAAGCTTGAACACCCCCCCACACTTAAGCTTTGCTAGTCCTCTAGCAAAATTTAAAGAAGAAAAGATTAAGGAATCCCTTTTAAACAAACAAACACAATAAAGAAAATTAAGGCAAATTAAATTCTCACCAAGTAATGCAACAATACTTATAGATAATCTCCACTCACAAGTTGAGTTCCTGTAATGGTGAGGAATATAGAATAGACATCTAATGCCAACCTAAGGAAAATAAGTTTTTAAGATATTATTAAGTGCAAAGTGCTTAGACCCATAATCAATAGCATCTAGGTTCATCTCACTTAATCCAAGAATACATGAAGGTTTCTTTAGGCTTCTATCCCCTAGTACATTGCCCCTTTATTTTCAATTGAGTTTTTTTTTTTTTTATTCTATAAAGGTATTTTCTTTATTCATTCTATAGAACAACTTTTTCTTCTTTTTCTTTTTCTTTTTTTTTTCTTTTTTTTTTTGAAACCTCTCTTTTCTCACATCCTACCACTACCCTTAGGATACCTCCCATAAAGGGTTTACACGTGAAGACTAAGAGGTTACTTAGCCTCCGTCCCTAGCAACCTTATGAGAACGGGTATCAAACCTTATTCCCAAATTCATATATCTACCCTTCTCATGGGATAACCTATTGGAAAGATTTCCTAAGCCACTCCTCAAGATTCATGTCATAAGAAGAGTCCTTTAGATACCACATGATTAAGAGTCTAGTGCAAGAATGTGTATATGTTATAAGTAAGAAACTATGGTTGGCATCTCAAATGCATATTCCTATCCTCACCTTAAAGATAAGCTTAGCTCTAAGTCTAAGACATCATAAGGAAAGAACATTACTGAGGAAAATTCAACATGCCACAAAAAGAAATTAAGTTCAAATGAAAACAAAGCTAAAACTAATAAAGAATTAATGATCTTAACCTTAAGAGCATACAATGGAGATTGAGTAGCATGCTAGGCTAAGATGCAATAATTCAAAATCAAAATTAAACTAACAAAGCTATTTCCTAAAAAAAATTGACATGCAAGTTCTTATCATGGATAGACATAAAACATGGTGGCATGCAACATATAGAACGAATTTTCAAACTTACCACCAACCTGCTTGTGAAAGAAACTTACATTTGGAAAATTTTCAATTTCATTGCTGTAGTATGCATCCTAAAACATTTTTTTACTTTCTCCTCCCCCCCGCACTTAGTTCCTACATTGTCCTCAATGTAGAAAGGATTGTTTCAACAATAAGAATAAGTAAAAAAATGTTAGCGCATACCTGTTGTGCACTGCTCTTCAAGTGGTGTAGATAAATTGTATTTAACTCTAATTATGGTTGAACATCAATTTGTCAAACAAACACATGATATAATGATAAAGTCTTTCAACCCATTCTACACCCTTCAAGTGTTTGAAAATCATGCATATAAAATTTAGACGTGAACTTGGAATAATCAATTTTATTGTTAACTACTAACACAATAATACATATAATGAAAAATTACTAAAAATTAAGAAAAGAAAAACTACATCTATAACTAAATACATATAAAAACTAATTATAATTGGGTTCCAACAACAAAGCACTCTCTCCATGATTGTAGGTTTTTCCAGGATAATATTCTTTAAGTCTTTGACCATTCACTACAGTTTTAAATCCTGTCTTACAATTTTCTATAACTATAGCTCCATGATTATATATATGTTTAATGATGAATGGTCCTGTCCATCTAGTCTTAAATTTTCCAGGGAACAAATGTAATCTAGAGTTATATAATAAAACTTCTTGTCCCTCATGAAAGTCATTTCTCAAAATTTTCTTCTCATGGAATGCTTTTGCTCGTTCTTTTGCAATCTTTGCATTTTCATAAGCCTCTCTTCTTATTTCTTCCAGCTCATTGAGTTGATATTTTCTTGCTTTTCCTGCATCATCAACACACATGTTAAATGTTCTAATAGCCCATTCTGCTTTATGTTCTATTTCTATAGGTAAATGACATGCTTTCCCATAAACTACTCTAAATGGTGACATTCCCAACATAGTTTTATGGGCAGTCCTATAACCCCAAAGTGCATCATTAAGCTTTTCTGCCCAATCCTTCTTACTTGGTTTGATTACTTTTTCGAGCATGTGCTTGATTTGTCTATTAGATACCTCAACTTGCCCACTCGTTTGAGGATGATATGGTGTTGCTAACTTGTGAGTAACCCCATACTTCCTCAAAGCCATTTGAAATACTCTGTTGCAAAAGTGAGGTCCATTATCACTAATTATAGCTCTTGGAATACCAAATCTAGCAAAAATGTTAGATCTAAGAAAATCAACAACAACTTTAGCATCATTTCTCTTAGTTGGGATAGCTTCAATCCATTTAGAAACATAATCAACAGCCAACAAAATATAAGAATAACCAAAAGAAATGGGAAATGGTCCCATGAAATCAATGCCCCAAACATCAAAAATTTCAACTTCAATGATAGGATTCAAAGGCATCATATTTCGTTTGGAAATTTTTCCCATTCTTTGGCATCTATCACAATGTCTACAATGATCTTTAGAGTCTTTAATTAGAGAAGGCCAATAAAATCCACATTCAAGAATTTTCAAAGAAGTTTTTCTATGGCTAAGATGACCTCCACAAGCATGATTATGACAAAAATTTAAGACATTAGCAATTTCATCTTCAGGAAGACATCTTCTTAAAATTTGATCAGAACCCATTTTATACAAATAAGGTTTCATCCAAACATAATGTTTAGCCATGTACCTCAATCTTTTCTTATTTGGTTTAGATAAATCAGTTGGTATTAACCCTGTAGCAAGATAGTTAGCAATGTCTGCAAACCAAGGTAACTTACCAACTAGAAATAAACTCTCATCAGGAAAGTTTTCATTAATCACATTATTGCATGCTGGAATATTTTCTAATCTAGAAAGGTGATCAGCAACTAAATTTTCTTTTCCAACCTTATCTTTAATTTCTATGTTGAATTCTTGCAACAATAAAACCCAACGAATTAATCTTGGTTTTGCATCTTTTTTACTCATCAAATGTTTAATAGCTGCATGATCAATATGCACAATAACTTGATTGCAAACTAAATATGGTCTAAATTTATCTAGAGCAAAAACAACAGCAAGAAATTCTTTTTCTGTGGTAGTATAATTTACTTGAACTTCATTCAAAGTTTTACTAGCATAGCATATGACATGATGTTTCTTATCAATTATTTGCCCAAGTACTACACCTACTGCATAATTGGAGGCATCACACATAATTTCAAAAGGATAATCCCATATTGGGGCATGAATTATAGGAGGAGATATTAATGCATGCTTAAGTTGATTAAAGGTAGCAAGACAATGTTCATCAAAAACAAACTCAGAATCTTTTGCAAGTAAATTAGTTATAGGTCTTGCTATCTTGCTAAAATCATGAATAAATCTATGATAAAAACCAGCATGTCCTAAAAAGCTTCTAACCTCCTTAACAGATTTAGGTGGCTGCAAATGAGATATAACGTCAATTTTTGCCTTATCCACCTCAATCCCTCTATTAGATATCACATGCCCAAGAACTATGCCTTCATTCACCATGAAATGTCACTTTTCCCAATTTAAAATAAAATTCTTTTCAACACATCTTTGCAAAACCATATCTAAATGATGTAAACAAATATCAAAATTTTTGCCAAAAACAGAAAAGTCATCCATGAAAATTTCTAAACATTTTTCATTCATATCATAAAAAATTCCTGCCATGCATCTTTGAAATGTTGCAGGTGCATTACATAAACCGAAAGACATACGCCTAAAAGCATAGGTTCCGCTTGGACAAGTAAAAGTAGTCTTTTCTTGATCCTCAGAGATTATGGGTATTTGATTGTACCCAGAGTATCCATCAAGAAAACAATAAAATTCATGTCCAGCTAACCTTTCTAGCATCTAATCAACAAATGGCAATGGGAAATGATCTTTACGAGTTGCAGAATTCAATTTACGATAATCAATACATACCCTCCAACTAGTTTTTATTCTAGTAGGCACTAACTCATGATCTTGATTTTCAACTACTGTAAAGCCCGATTTCTTAGGTACTATATGCACAGGGCTTACCCACCTACTATCACTAATAGGGTATATAATGCCATTGTCAAGCCATTTAACTATCTCCTTCTTTATCACCTCACTCATTTGGGGATTTAATCTACGTTGAGGTTCTCTAAAGGCATAGTTCTCATCTTCTAGGATAATTCTATGTTGAACTATAGTGGGACTAACTCCTACAATATCACTCAATTTCCAACCAAGAGCTCTCTTGTTTTTACTTAATATCTTCATTAATTTTTCTTCTTGGTTTGGGATTAAGTTTGCTCCAATTATAACAGGATATTCATTTTGCTTATCTATAAATGCATATTTCAGATTTTGTGGGAGTGATTTTAATTTATTTCTTTCCTTAACTTCTAAAATCAAGTCATTATTCATTTCATGCTCACCACTATTCTCTTGTAACGATGCCTTGTGTTCTAGATTATCTTCATCGTCTAGAAAGCAAATTTCAGCACTAAGTTCTTCCTCATTACTACTATTTTCAACTTCTTCAAATAATTCAGAAATGCTTACACTAATGTTGTCATCTACTTGATGGTTTATAGTCCTATCTCTTTTAAAAATGTTCAATGATATCACCTTATTGTTAAAGGAGATTGACATTTTACCATTTCTGCAATTAATGTGGGCATTAATAGTTGCTAAGAATGGTCTCCCTAGGATCAAAGTAGATTCATTTGGTTCACAAGTTGGTGCATTGGTTTCTAAAATGATAAAGTCGGCTGGGTATATAAAATCTTCAATTTGAATTAAGACATCTTCTACAATACCCATGGGACTCCTATATGATCTATCAGCTAGTTTAATTAGTGTTCTAGTTTTCTTAATTCCTGTGATTCCCAATTGTTCATATAAGTGTTTTGGCATCACGTTAACTCCTGCACCAAGATCTAATAATGCTTTTTCAATTAAAACATTCCCTATTAAGCAAGTTATTAGAGGAACACCAGGATCATTGAATTTTTTAGCTAAACTATCAAGCAACATTGAACTACTTAACTCGGTTAAATAAACTTGCCTACTTAATTTTTTTCTTGGCTTCCTATGCTTGGTACAAAGGTTTTTAAGCACCCTCCCATATACTGGAATTTTTCTAATTAATTCTAACATAGGCATATTAACATTGATTTTCTCAAATATGGTTCTTATAGCTTCATTTTCCTCATTTTCTTTGTTGTTGTCAAGCCGACTAGGAAATGGTGGTTTGTTGTTCATATTTTCAGATGTTTCTTCTTTCTTTTTATCCATTTCTAAGTCTATAACAGGGTTTTCTTGAATTAATTCTTCATTAGTTTCATCCATTAGACATTTTTCAAGTTCAACTCCTTCATGTTCTAGTTCTACATCCTTATGTTCATCTCTTGTCAACATATTTTCTTCCTTTTCATCTACGTTTTCTTCACTTTGTTTTTCTTCACTTTCATGTTCTAATATGTTTCTTTCTATGGTTTTTCCAGATCTTAAGATTAAATTCACGTTTTCATCTACATTAGAGTCTTCTTCATCATCTATGACAATTACACATTCTTTTTGTTGTAGGAGCTTAGTGGCAACATAATAGCTATCTCCTAACTCTATGATTCTCTCTATATTCCTCATGGACTCTTCTATAGAACTACTACTAACATGATAGCAATCAAGAACATCATTTCTATCATCAATCTAAGATTTATGCATATCAAAATCATAAGAAAATTCACTAGCATCATGCAAGACATCATATTCATCACTAACATGAGTTGTTTCTTCTACTGGTTGAATTTTTATATTAAATAACTTGCTGGTACATATGCTTTCATCATGACCTTTTACATGGCAATACGAACAAGCACTTTCAGATAAAAAATCATTTATAAACTTAAAAGGATCATCATGATGAAAACTTGACATACTTGTAAGAAATTAAGCAATAAAATTCACAACTAAGCACAAGAAAGATATGTTTATGAAAATTTATCAAACAACCAACTAAGAACTTCAAATATGGTAAAAATAAACTAAGCCAAATTGCCAATCCCCGGCAACGGCGCCAAAAACTTGTTGAGCTATATTTTTAGCTCAAGCCTTACTACAAGTGCATAGTTCTTTTGGTGTACATGGCAAATACAGGTCATTCTTCCACAAGGATTGTGTTTATGACTTAATCAACTATTACTCAACTTGTTCTTCAAGCTCTTAGGTATACTTTAGTAAATTAATGACATGTGAATGTAGAATAATCAAAATTAACACAAGCTCACAAATCATGCAATTTCAAGGCAATGTGTAGTGGAAAATGGTGATGTGAATCAATTTCTTTACTTGTAAATCTATCAACTCATTCAATTATAACATGCACACAAGTTCCACGTGATTTCAGAAGTGATATCCATGCATCAATATTGAGGAAAGAAAAATAAAACAAGAAGGTTCAATAGACTATACTACTCTATTCTAATTTATACTAAATGCATGCAACTATGCTATTTGCTAATCTAGCTAAACTATACTATACTACTTGCATTAGAAATTCTTTTTTGGAGATTGATTAGGACAAAATGTGATCAATATAAGATATAACAAACTCAATTAACTACTGAAATTAAAATTAACAACTAGATATAAGTGATAGGTTCTTCATTCAAATGAACATCAACACTTATTTTCTTCTTATTTCAATTCACACCTTCTTCTCAAATGCGCCAAGCCACCATTGGTGAGTGTCATTCACTCGTGTGAAAGCCTCACCAACAGCCCCAACAATACACATGAATAGAGGATGCAAATAAGAAGTTGAAAAGAAGAATTAAACATTCATATACATTCATTGAACTCTATCTAGCTAAGAAGACATATAATTGAGATGTTCACCACCATTTCTCATCAATTCTTCCTTCTATACAAGAAAATAATAAACTCTAAGAGTTGTCACTACCTTAGGAGCTTCTTATCTTCTTCTCTAGAGCTTTGAATTCAATGGAACTTGGTAGCAACTCCACCTCCAAGCTTGGACGTCTTCTCCTTAGCCCTTGGAATGGTGAATAGCATGAATGGATGGTTTCTCTTTGGAAGCACAAGCCTCACCTCCAAGCTTCTTCTCCTCCTTTCTCTCGTTGGAAACACCAAGTTGTTGGCCGAAATTCCTCTCCCCTTGTATTTATGTTGTTTTGTCTTCTCTCTCTTTGAAGTGGCACCTTGGTTTTATCACCAAGCCAATAAGATGCCATAGATCTAGGAGGGCCAATAAGGTGTTGGCATGTCCTCTTCTTTAAAGTTTAGTCCACCAACTTTTGATTCTTTACATCTTCTTTGGTCTTTTGCATTAAGCTCCTCCCATATATATGTTACCTACAATTAATGGAAGTTGAACTCCAAGAGACGTTAGCCAACATAGGACATGCAAAATAAATCAATGTGTTTCATGTAAAATTATATCCAATGGGGGATGCACTTGTTAATTAAATTTCTATATTGCACTATATTTCAAGACTTATATTACCCATAATTAATATCATTTATCCACCATAGATATATAATATCATGCAAAATTACTTATAAAATTCATTAAAAATGGGCAAAATTAAAGCTTGAACAGTATCCATTTGATCATTATCAAATTCTGTACCATGATCACTCCTAAGTTTTTTAATTTTAACATTTTGCTCATTCTGAAGTTTGTTACAGAATATCTTAAATATTTCAAAAACTTCAGTTTTATTAGCTAGAAAATAAACCCAAGTAAATCTAGAATAGTCATCAACTAGTACAAAAGCATAATGTTTACCTCCTAGACTGCTTGTCCTAGTAGGTCTAAATAAATCCATATGCACTAGTTCTAATACTCTTTTGCTTGTTATTTCATTTAAACTTTTAAAGGATGTTTTATGTAATTTACCTAGTTGACATGCATCACACATAAACTCTTTCGAGTACTTAATACTAGGTAAACCTCTATCTAGATTCTTTTTAGACAGCTTTTGTAATAATTTTAAATTTGAGTGTCCTAGCCTTCTTTGCCATAGAATAACTTCATCTGATTTTGCAATTAAGTAAGCATTGTCTTTAATAATATCAGAAGGCAAATTCAAAATACAAACGAATCTTTTCTTTTATGTAGTGAATAAAATTTCGTTTGTAGACATGTCCATAATTTTACAGGAATCTTTTTCAAAAATTACTCTCTAAAACTTCATTAAAACAAGAACACTCAATAAATTAAAACCTAAGTTTTCCACTAATAAGACATCATTTATAAAGCATTTGTCACTTACCTGAACCTTGCCAAACTCAAGGATATTTGTTTTGCTTTTATTTCCAAAGGTAACTTGTCCGTTCTTGGTCTTTGTTATTTCTGTAAGTAATCGTACATCTCTAGTCATGTAGCTGGATGCTCCATTGTCTATTATCCATTTTGATTTGTGTACCTATAAAACAGTCAAAAAGAGATTTTATCTCTTGGAACCTATTTTTGAGTGGGTCCAAGAATTTTAGAGAGAGTCATATCAAAATAATCTGTATTTTTAGACTTCAACTTATCTATTTTCTGATAATTATTTTTGCATTTCTTTCTCTTAATGTTATAATTATCAGAACATTTATCTCTATGTAAACTAGAGTTGAAATTTTCATTTTTGACATTATTTGATTTTCAATATCCAATATTCTTTAAATATGAAGAAAATTGATCAAGCATATTAAGATTCTCAAATGACTCAGCTTGATTTTTCTGAAAATTTCTTTTGACATTCTTGCATCGTGTGCTATCATTTATATGCTGCATTTTATCAATTTGCACATATTTTTCTCCCTTTTTAATTACACACGGAATAGTTTTTTTCTTACTATTCTTAGTATTGGAAATAAAGACATTATTTTTAGCAGTACCATCATGCAATATATAATTTTCAGAAGATGCATCGTGTAAACCAATACCATGTTTTTCTACATTTGATATTTTACTATTAAGTTCATTTGTTATAGTTTGACTATTATTCCATTTACTTAATATAGCCTTTTGATCGTAGACCTTAATTTTTAACATATCAATTTCTGAATTTAGATCAGTAATAGTCAGTTCCAATTTTTCAATTTCATAGATCATTTTCTTCTTATCAGCAATTAAATTTTCATAATTAGCATGAAATTTTCTTTCTATTGCAGTAAACTTTAAAATTTCCTATGCATGCCTTTGATTTTCTTCTTTAAATTTATTCAACGTAGAGTTTAGAAAATCAACCTTATTTTCATATTCATCTAGCATTTTCCTAGTGTTCTTTCCTTCTATTTTTACTTTCTTATATTTTCTAGCTAGTCTATTGTATTCAACAAGTAATCCATCAAAACTATCAAAGTTAGCATTTTGATCAGAGGATACCTCACTGGATTTTGCCATGAAGCATACGTTTGCCAGATTTTCTTTTGAATCTGATGTTGATGAGGATTCATTGTCTAATGTTGAATCCTTTGTTTCTTCACTTTGTGAAGCTGAAGAGTCATCCCATGTCACTTTAAGTGCCCTTCTCTTTTTGAATTTCTTACTCCTAAAATTCCTCCTCGAATTCTTCTTATCATTGTTGAGCGGACAATCAGTTTGAAAGTGACCCGGTCTGTTGCACTTGTAGCATATGATTTTGTCTTTTATGAATGACTTATTCTCCATATCTCCAGATGTCTTTGTTGACCTGAAGTTCCTACGTTTCTTCAACAGATTTCTAAATTTTCTGGTCAACAATAGTAAATCATCGTTAGAATCACTAGTGACTTTTGAAACTTTATCAGTCTCAAAAGTTAGATCCCTTCTAGGATTTTTCCCTTTTGGATCTAAATGTTGTACTTCATAGGCTGTCAGATTTCCTATGAGATCATCGAGAGTATATGTATTTAAATCTTTGGACTCTTCAATAGATGTTGTCTTTTGAGCCCAAATTTTAGTTAAAGATCTAAGGATCTTTCTTACCAAGTCTTTTTCCTCAAATTTCTTGCCTAAAGATTTTAATGAATTTACAATTTCAAGAAAATGGGAAAACATGTCAGAGATACATTCATTTTCGTGCATTTTAAAAAACTCATATTTATGTACTAACATATTAATCTTAGATTCCTTGACCTAGTTAGTACCTTTGTTGGCAACTTCTAATGCATGCCATATCTCATATGCAGTTTGATATGTAGAAACTTTATTAAATTGATCATGAGATAAAGCACAAAACAAGTTGTTTAAACCTTTAGCATTCAGTGTCATTCGCTCCTTTTCATCAAAAGTCCAAGTATCATATGGAGTCGTAACTAATACTATAGGATTGCTAATTATATGCCATAGATTGAAATCGATTGACTGAAAGAATACTTTCATCCTATATTTCCAGTAGCCATAATTGCTACCTTCAAACATAGGAGGACGATTAGTGGTCTATCCCTCAATCATAACTAAGATTTCAGTATTATCCATTTTAAACAGATGATCCTGAGAAAATGATAGGAAAAATTGATTCCTAAATAGAGAAACAAAAGCTCTTAATTAAGATAAAAAAGCTTTGATACTAGTTGTAGGATCGTCTGTATCACAAGAGGGGGGGTGAATTGTGTCTTTAGTAATTAAAATACTAGCGGATAAAATAAGAGCACAAAACACTCGTAAATGAAATTCTATTCTTTATGTAAAGATAGAATTTACTATATCTTTTAAGCTTAATTCCCTTCTCGAAAGTTATGATACAGTAATGTTCGATATACAATTCAAATAGAAAAACAAAGCTCTCATTCAAAACTAATTTTGAATTGTATAAAACCTGATCTTTATGCACACAGCTTCTTTCTTTCTCTTTGCTCAGCTTTTGTATCTCTTCTTCTCCAGTTGTCGAATTTCCAGACTTCTTGCGTTTGCAGCTCCTTTTCTGAAATTGCTTGGAATTTCGAACTTCTTTTGATGTTGGAGAATTTTTCAAAATATGAATATTCAAACTTAACTTTTCAGTTAGGGATCTAGATAGAATATTCAAACTTGGTTTTTGAGATTGGGATCCTCTGTTGTAATGTAGCTCGTACTCTCTATTAGTAGTCGAACTATGTTCTCACGTTCATCATGTTCATTCACTTAATCCACAATTCACGTACTAATTTTTTCTTTAATCCAAATTACTATCTTTTTGAGTTTCCACTTTCTCCACTATAATTTTGAATTTCCATGATCTCCACTCGTAGATTCACCAAGACCTTATCTTTCTAGAGTCTTGTAGAATATCTTCTAATTCTTCGATTTAGTCGAACACTTATCCTTTAAGTCCTGTAAAAACTCGAATACTTATCTATAACTCTTCAAGTTTTTGCACCTACAAAACACGTGACTAAACATAGAAAACTTATCTATTCGTTAGTCATTTTATAAAACTCGAAGACTTATCTATCAATGCGTATAAAAACTCAAACAATTATCTAACTATTTGATTTTCATTACCGAACGCACATGGAAAACACGTGACAATTTAAAACATTAAAAACACATGTGCAGATAACTTAACTATACGAGTTTTTAACATAAACTATTCGACAAAAATGAAGCGTTAACTATCTGAAAGTTTAACTATCGAAAATCTAACTCTTCGGAAATCTTTTACTTATCCAACATAAAAATGAAACTTTCTGATAATCTTTTAACTATTATACTTAGAGAATATTATTTAGATTTATTTAAAAACTTTAATAAATCATATATCATCAAAACAAAATTCCTAACAATGATGATGTTCAATTAGGAGCTCTAGCTTCTAATGGGCAACAATTAGAATTAAAACCTTTACCTCTTGAATTAACCTATATATTTTTGGAAGAAAAATGAACATGTCCAATCATTATTGCTTCAGATTTAAAAGAGGATCAAATTGCTAAATTAAAAGATGTAGTCAAAACTTATAAAGAAGCAATAGGATGGACTATGACTGATATAAAAGGGTTAAGTCCAACTTTATGCTGTCACCACATATATTTAGAAGAGAATGCTAAACCAGTTAGAATTCCTGAGAGGAGATTAAATCCAAACCTTAAAGAAGTAGTCAGGAAGGAAATAGTGAAATGGTTAGATAATGACATAATTTATCTGATTTCTGATAGCTCATGGGTTAGTCTAATCCATGTAGTTCCCAAGAAATTGGGATTAACAGTTATTAGGAATGAAAGTTAGGACTTGATACCTACTACAATTCAATCAGGCTGGAGAGTGTGTATAGATTATAGAAAGCTGAATGTTGTGACTAGAAAAGATCATTTCCCTTATCTTTTATAGATCAAATGCTCGAGAAATTAGCAAGGCAAGAATATTTTCATTTCCTAGACGGGTATTCAAGATATAACCAAGTTCCAGTAGCATTAGAGGATCAAGAGAAAAGAACTTTCACTTGTCCTAATGGAACTTATGCTTTTAAGAGAATGCCATTTGGATTATGCAATGCACCAACCACCTTTCAAAGGTGTATGCAGGGCATATTCACTGAAATGACTGAAGATTTTTTAGAAATATTTATGGATGATTTTACTGTTTATGGAACTTCATATGAAGTGTGTTTAAACAATTTAAACCAAGTATTAAAACGCTGTGTGGAAAAAAATCTGGTTCTAAATTGGGAAAAATGTCACTTTATAGTTAATCAAGGAATAGTCTTGGGACATGTTGTTTCAAAGAAGGGGTTGGAAGTAGATAAAGTTAAAATAGAAGTAATTTCTAATCTATCAGAACCTAAATCGGTAAAAGATATTAATCATTTCTAGGACATGTTGGATTTTATAGAAGATTTATTAAAGATTTTAGCAAAATAGCTAAACCTTTAACTAATCTATTAAAAGATGTCCCATTCAACTTTGATAAAAATTGCAAAGAAGCATTTTTCAAGCTTAAAACTAGCTTAATTTCAACTCCTATAATTCAAGCACCTGATTGGAGCCATCCATTTGAATTAATGTGTGATGCATTTGATTTTGCTATAGGAGTAGTGTTGGGATAGAAGATAGAAAAATCTCCTAGAGTGATTCATTATGCAAGCAAAACCTTAAATGATGCTCAAGTTAATTACACAACTTCTGAAAAAGAGCTATTAGCTGTTGTGTTTGCCTTAGAAAAGTTTAGATCATATCTGATTGGTGCTAAAGTGATAGTATACATAGATCATTCAGCTTTAAAACACCTAATAGCAAAGAAAGAGACTAAACCTAGATTGATCCGATGGATATTATTATTACAAGAATTTGATCTAGAAATTAAAGATAAAAAAGGTTGTGAGAATGTAGTAGTAGATCATTTATGAAGATTACAAATAGAAAAATCAAGTATTGAAATTAAGGATAATTTTCCTAATGAACAGTTAATGACCATCAACACAATGCCTTGGTATGCAAACATAGTTAATTACTTAGTTACTGGTTTAATACCTAAGGATTGGAATAGACAAGATAAGAAATTGTTCTTTTCAAGAGTGAGATGTTACTATTGGGAAGACCCATACTTATTTAAGCAATGTCCTGATTTGGTTTTAAGGAGGTGTGTTCTAGAAACTCAATATCAGAGCATATTGTTTTTTTGCCATGACCAAGCATGTGGAGGACATTTTGGTTCAAGGAAAACTGCTATAAAAATTTTGCAATGTGGATTTTATTGCCCAACACTATTCGAAGATGCTCATAAATATTGTTTAAGTTGTTTAAAATGTCAACAAATAGGAAGAATATCAAAGAGGAATATGCTGCCTCTTAATCCTATTGTTGAGGTTGAAATCTTTGATGTGTGGGGAATAGATTTTATGGGTCCATTTCCTATGTCTAATCAATTTAATTATATATTGTTGGGGGTGGATTATGTCTCTAAATGGATAGAAGTTATTCCTACAAAAACTAATGACAACAAAGTGGTAATACATTTTATAAGAGCCAATATAATTACCAGATTTGGAATACCTAAAGCTATTATCAGTGATAGAGGAACTCATTTTTGTAATAGAAGTTTTGAAGCCTTAATGAAGAAATATGGAGTAAACCACAAAATTGCAACATCATACCATCCGCAAACTAGTGGACAAGTAGAAAGTGCAAACAAACAAATTAAGTTAATCTTAGAAAAAGTAGTAAATCCTACTAGAATAGATTGGGCTAATAGATTAATAGATGCACTTTGGGCTTATAGAACTGCTTATAAGACAAGCTTAGGTATGTCACCTTTTAGGCTAGTATATGAAAAAAGTTGTCATTTACTAGTTAAAATTGAACATAAAGCTTATTGGGCATTAAAAACTTTAAACACTAATTTAAATCAAGCTGTTGAAAATAGGAAAATGCAATTGATTGAATTAGAAGAATTTAGGAATGAAGCTTATTCGAAAACTGTAAGAGAAAAAGAGAAAATGAAGTTCTATCATAATAAGAAAATTATTCCAAAAACCTTTGAAGTAGGACAAGAAGTATATCTTTACATGACTAGACTCCATAACCATCTAGGAAAATTAAGATCTAGATGGGCAGGACCTTACATAGTTTGAAATATTTATCCCTATGGAGCTAATGAAATTGAAAATCCTAAAAATCAGAACATATTTAAAGTAAATGGACAAAGACTTAGGCCTATTTTGAAGATACCAAAAAGTTCTTTTGGAATTGTAGAAGAAGTAAGAGTAGAGGACTACTCGAGCTTTACTTAGTAAGAAAGTTTCTAAGTTTAGAAAAAAAAAAAAAAATCTTATTTAAAACATAGTCACGATTCAATCAAAAGAAATTATCAATTTTACCAAAACATATTTTAAAAAGAAAAAAATCATTGTGGTTCAACCAACAAGATCCATCGATCTGACCAAAATGCAAAAACATAAAAAAATATATATATTATATTTAGTTAAGTGTCGATGTTACCGAAGTATAGTATTGGTTCAACCGAGAGAAAAAAAAAAGAAGAGAAAATATGTAATTTCGATTCAATTGAGGAATGTAACGGTTTGACTGAAAGCTTTTAAAGTGTTGAAAAATTAAGAATCGGTTAGACCAAAAATTCTTCAGTCTTGACCGAAGTAAAAAATATTATTATATGTATTTTTATTAGATATAACTTTACGGAAAGTCCGTTGAGTTACACTTAACTCAACGAACTTACTCTGTTAAGTCTAGGATAAGTTAACGAACTTACCCCATTTAGTTAATTATAACTCAACAGAGTATTGTAGTTAAGTCCACGGACTTAGTCTGTGGAGTTAACCATAATTCCATGGATGAGAGAGCGAGAATTTGTGTGGGAAATGATCCGATTACCTGCCTAAACTTAGGGCTTATTTATATTAAACTTAGGGTTTGGGGGCATTATCCACAGAATCATTTAGAACTTAGAGTAGTAAAGATCAAAGCGATTCTGTTTTGTTGTGTAACTCCATGATGAGGAAGATGACACCTGAGTTTTGGGAAAAGGCAATAGACACATCAGAATTTCTCAAAGACTCGGAAGATTGGCATACAAGGTAGAAGATCAGAAATACGACAAGAGAAAAAGAACTACAAAAGGTAGAATCTGAACTTTTCAACTAGAGAAGAGTTTTAGTAGATTTGGGTATACAAATACCTCAAATTATGGAAACAAGAATAAAGGTTGCTATGGAAATTGCTGTAAGCAAAGAGAGAAAAATCAGGCCAAACAACGAAGTTGCCCTAGAATTAATCCAACGTAAGTCCGAGCTCTGGTTCAAAAGACGAATAGGTAGACGAGCTCAATGGGCGATATGGGAGCAAGAAAGGAAAGAAAATGAAGAGGCAACTACAGAACAAGAGGAACCGACTATTGAAAGACCTATTCTTGAGGAACAATAGCTAGGACCTTCAGTTCCACCACCAAGGCCGTTGGAACGAGCAGCAATTTTGGGGCCTTCTACTGAAAAAGAAAGAAGAGAATTTCAAGAACTGGTTCAAATAGGAAAAAACCAAGGAGAACTAGAAGAATTGGTAGTAGCTATAGCACATCTGGTGTTTGATGCACGGTGCAAAAAGAGGGCTGCAGAAAAGTTGAAAGCCTAATATAAAATCAAAGTGGAACAACATTGTGAAGCTACTGCCAGACCTACTGCAAAAGGAGATGAAGCTGGTCCTTCGAGATTAGTAATTATGGAAAGAGTTAAATAGGAAGAGCTAGTACCTATGGCTCAAAGGCCTACAAAGCCTATTTTTGTGGATTTAATCTCAAACAAGGAAGAAGAAGACCAGGCACAATTAATTAGAAAAAGGAAAGGAAAAGAGATAGTGCTTGAATATCAAGAGGAGATTAAATCTAAAAGACAAATGTCAGTAGGGCCTATAGAGCCAAATTTTGTAAACCTGCTATCCGACTCTGAAGAGGAGTAGGAGCAGTAGTAGCAAGAGCATAGAGAAGAAGAAAAATAGGTTGAAACTAGTCTGCAGCCTGTACAAATAGAAGAAACAGAAATTAGGGTAGAAGCTGATTTGCTTGGAACTCCATCCCAATCTACTACAGAATCAGAAAGAACAGTGACAATGCAGATTGGTAGTCAGGAGGAAGAAGAAAGAACATAAACTGAACAAGAAGCTGAACAAGAGTAGATGGAACAAGAAAGGAATGACTCGACAAATTCCACTGAAGAGGGAGAAACTCTTTAGCAAATTTTAGAGAGGATGCAAGAAAGAAGAGTGGAGAGTTTTGCCGGCTCACCACCACAGATAGAAGCAAATATTCAGAAATCCCCAAAGCATTTTCAATCTATCCAAGTTTAGCATATGGAAGACGAAGTTCAAGAACAAACCCCTTTGGAGCAACAAATTCACATTCCTGACCCAACTGAAACAACAGTTCTAAATGAAGTACACTTTTGGAGTCAGGAAGCTTATAATAAATACTAAGAGATTAGGGGTTATGATATCATTTACAGTAGACCAGTAAATTGGGACGGAATGCAAGAAATGAAGGATTTATTTAAATTCCAAGGTCTACTACAATATATTTCTCAAGAAAGAGAGCATGCAGTATATGAGTATCTAGTGCCTTGCTTTTATGCAAACTTAAGAGAGGAGAAGGAGGATTAATTTCCAATGTGGAGGAAGCTGATGTACTAATAACACTAGAGCTTCTCCACAACATTCTTGGATTGAAGAATGAAGGACTAGAAATTCTGGAAAGTACAACTACAGTCGAGTGGACAGAATAGACCATAAAGGATTGTTTAGCTATCAATCCCAGTGTGCCGTTATTAAATAGACTAAAGCAATTAAATGGTAAAGCACACATGATAGCTAACATTCTCATTAAGAATGTCTACCAACGACAAGGCCATGATATAGAACTAAGTCAATTTGTTAAATGGGCCACATATGCTGTTGTGAACAGAATTCAGATAAATTGGTCTGTAGTTTTTATCTCCAAGCTGAGAACAGTGAAGAAAAAATTATTTTATGGAGATCTGATTCCACTATTGATGGTGGACTGTATCAATTTCACTAAATGGGCATCCAAAAGGATAAGATGAAGAACCCTTTTAGTGGAGGAGTATAGAAATTATGCTACTGTAGAGATTGCTGAACCTTTTGGAGGAGTTACAGGAGCTGTAGAAAGGATTAACTAATTAGAGCAACAATTAGAAAAACTCTAGAAGGAAGTAGATGAACTTAGGAAGAGAGATTAAATTGTATTGTTCGTCTACTTGTACTTATATTTGTATGAAAGATATCTGACTGAATGTAATGTAAAACTATTCATATTAATGAATGTATATTTTTCAAATATTTTTACATGCTTGTTTGTGAATGAATGATATAATTGATGAACTATCTTGAATATTAAATAACTATTTGAACATTATGCAATCTGCTGGATGACAAGATTAAAGGCACGATAATAGATTAATGCTTGAAAATGTCTCCATGCTGTAAAGTAAAATATAAATTCTACATAACATGAAATGAATTGCAAGTTAAATATTTATATAATGTTCAGATTTAAATGAGTTAAATTAGAACACTGCATTAATGACATGTATTTAACTTTAATTAAGTTAACAGAATGCAGGAGAGAAGAAAAATATAGAAGTTAATACGATGAGTAAACTTAGAGGTTGCTAAGTGTTAACTCAACGAAGTAAGTCCGTTGAGTTAACCTTAACTTCACGAGGTCAATAATAAAATATAAGGTCACTCTGTTGAGTTAACTATAATACAACAAAGTTAGTCCATGGAGTTAGTAGTAGTAACCAAAGCTAATCCATGGAGTTAAATATATGTTCATGGATTAAGCTAAACGGTTATTATTTTAGCCACGAATGAATCTTCGTGGGTTTAGCGGTTACTAAAATTTGAAATTAGAAGTGGCACACTGTTCGTGTCTTCCCAGCACTACACTAGAAAAACTTGGATTTGTTACTTCTATTTTTACTTAGTTAATTTATCTTTATGCCTATTCTTTCTTTTAGAAGTAAACAAACAACCTTTAATACAATTTAGATATTAATTCCAATTTATACTTTAACTGCAAGTGCACAGTGTCTATTGTATCAGTGTGCAAGTATAGGTCGATCCCATAGGGAATTGCTAACGAATTTAAGAAATGTTTGATTATGAACAATTCAAATTTATATTCAATAAGCACTCCATTGAGTTACAGTTAACTCAACGGACAAAGTTCGTTGGTTTATGGATAACTCAACGGACTATCCTCGTGGACTTAAGTTAACTCCACGAGCTTGTCTCTTCTTTATAATACTACTATTTACAGAGGAATTCGGCCAACCATTGGGCGATTCCACAGATTGTAAATAACATCAATTAAGCTTTTTAATGCTAGTTAACATTGGATTTATCATTAAGCAATACTAACATTCAGATGATTCAAATAGTAACCATTAAAATCTTTAAGTTGTTTTGTACGAACCAATTTTAGTAAACTGTAAAATTAAAACTAACATAAAACAATCATAAAACTGATACAGATAACATTAATCATGATACAACACAAACAATACAACACTCAAATACAACATACAAACAAAGATAAATTGCTTTTAGTATTTTTGTTTTGATGTGAACATGGAAATGGGCGAAAGGTGAAATGTAAAGTAATTTCACTTGATAGTAAATACTTTCGACACCACTTGCAACACGATTACACCACTGAAAATTGAACCACTTACAATTCTATCTCCTCTCCCTATAGAATCGCGAGTTCAGAATTGCAAGATGATCTCCTCTTCAGCATACAGGCATCAACCCGAAGCCAAGGATAAAAGCTTCACGATCTCCTGAAATATGAGTCGGCACTTGGTGAAAATGTCTTCCCTTCCCGCGACGCGATCACTCCTCACAGTGGTTGTCAGGCATTGTGTTTGGCTCGGAATCGACCCGACATCAGGCAAGTATCCTCACAGACCTCCGATGATTGGTGATTATGGTGGTGATAACGATGGTTGGTGTGATACTTCGGAGAATCGCCGATACTGTCTGCAGAAAGCTCGGTGCTCCTCCTCTGTATACACTGGCCGTCTATCGATCACACACCTTTTTTTCTTCTTTTCTTTTATATTTCTTCAGTAGTAACTGCTTCTACTTGAATGATCGGTTGGATTTCCTTCCTTCAGATCAACGGCGATGATTTCTTTCTCCCTACGCGATTGAATTCCTGCGTGATACGTGCAAACATGATTTTTCCTTCCAACTGTCTGTTCCTGCAACTGCTACAGTGACATTTTAGAAAATATATAGTACATGGAGTTACAGATAACTCAACAGACTTCCTTCATTGATTTAACTATAAAACACGTGCAAAAATAACAACTTAAGTTTATAACGCTAACCTAACGCGTTGCCTTAGTGTTCAATATAGCAACTTAACGCGTGCAGTTATACTTACTTAACGAGTTATAACATAAGTAAATCTACCAGCTCTCAACACGTGTCAGCAGTAGTTTAAACATAAAATAACATTTCGGAGAATTACAGGTATAACTATTCGATGCTCAGATGCATTTTCAGATACTTAAGAATTTCATAGCCTGCAACTTACCGACAGTTCATAAATGTACTAAATTAACATTAATTCCCCAAAATTAAGCAGATTCTTCAATTAAAGCATATAACAGTGCAATTATAACATAATGGCTTAATTCTCATATGATAAGCTAAATATTATGCAATTAACCATCATTTAACCATTAATAATATGCACTTTTTCATTCTAAACACTTCCCCCATACCTAAATTTTACTAGTCCCTTATCAAACTAAGATCTAATTAATTGGTCTTTCAAAAAGTGCTAGAATTAATTCTTCCCCTTTTGTTTTTTTTTTTTCTTCTGTTCAGCATAAACATATATTCTGTATGTTTCAGTAATCAACCTGCAAAGATATTTAGAATATATGTAAATTACATACAAAGTATATCATCTTCATATAGGTGTTAATTATATTATTGTTTGTTCTTCTTTTCATCATCTGTTATCCTGAATTTTCCAATAAGTTTTCTAGAAGAAATTTCAACAGCATACGAATCAAAGTACAATCCAATTCAATCTGATTAAGACAAGTAGAATAAAGAATTGTATTTCCATTAAACAACTTCAAAAGTTAATTCCATATTCATATTTCAGCAATTCTAGATAACAGAAAATATACTCGATTCATAAGATATCTGTATTTCACAAAGCACTTGTATCTTTTCAGAACAGTATATATATATATATATATATATATATATATATATATTTTGTACTTTAAAAGTTAATTTGACAAGCTTGAATCATACAAGAGCTTTCAAATGTACGAGCTTTCAGTCAACAATCCCAGATCTGATCAAGATCTTAGGTTGCCAGATTTTCAGAGTCCTTTTTCAGGTCAACAATCCTTACATACCTATCTGCTCAAGTACAAAAGGCTCGTGATCAAACAAGTCAATAAACTCTCAAGGTTTTTTTTCTTTTTTTCTTCTTCTTTTTTTTTCAAAAAATAAATGCACACACAAAACAAAGCATTAATCACATACTGTATATGCACGTATTTCATTAATACAAATGCAGTAAAACACCAATCTCATATAATCTTGCTTCTATCATTTACTAAAAATATGAATCCATAACAATAAGCTCATACTTTATCAATAGTTTAATAAGATCTACACATAAATCATTCTACAAGTTCAATCAGTCAAAGTAAATGTATCTTTCATCATATGTGTTTCATTTAATCTAGAATTCACATCTCAGCTCCTTCAGGACTTTAGATAATTTTCTGATTAAGCATTAAATATTCTGATTTTATTTTAAAATCGTGAAACTGTTAAACTCATGAAATTCAGAAAAATCATAAGATACTATATCTAGATTTACATAAATAATAAATTTTATAGCATCTTCTATAGCCTTCTAAATATAACATTCAAGCAGTTTATAAAAATTTTACAGTCTCAATTATCGGATAGTTACAACAAGTTCATAAAATTTTCAATTTCCTCAAAACTTTGCAGTACCATTTTAATTCCTTTAATTAACAAACTTACATGGCTATTACTTTAATTACCTCCCCCCCATACCTACATTTTGCATTGTCCTTAATGTAAAAGATTTGACAATAAGTACAGTAATTGTAGCAGGCATGAATAAAGTTTTGTTTGATTTAAAATTCAGGATAAGTAATTGGTTACATACCTTGTTCCATTTGTATCTCTTTCTGCATATTCCGATTTTTGATTCTGAAAAACTTTTCATTCCCAGATAAACACAGAATATAAAACAAAATAACATTTAACAGATATTAATAAATCAGTGTCTTGTATGGAACCCAGGCTCCTATGCCTTTGGTGGCTCACAAGCAAGCCAGTTGGTTTCCTAGAACAGATACCAACAATTAGTGTCTTTTTTTTTTCTTTCTAAAAATAAATGCAAAATACACAACATTAAACACACAAAATCACAGCTTAAGAACATGATTGAAAAGTAGAAACAAATGGAATAAATGTATCAATCCAAGCAACTTTTTAGGCATAGTTCTTCTTGCTATTAATTCTATTTTAATGCAGTTCTTGTTCCTTTTTAATTTGTAAACATGCAATATATTATAAATTCCAAATACGAGTGTATTACCATTAATGATATGTAATGCAGAAAGGGATCCTTTCTGGTTCCAGGGTAATGTAGCAGTTTCTATTTCTACATCTATTTCAATATACTCCTCTTCCCACTTCCATTCATTCATGTCTTCCATAATCCATATTTGAAATTTCATCAGTTCATCCCACCATCTTATCAAACATAAAGTAGGATCATCTTCTTCATTATACCACATTCCTATTTGAATTTCATTAAATTTCTCAGATGGTGGTTTAGCTATTTCACTCGGTACAGGTAAAATTTCTATATAATCATCATAACTGTCTATGCTCACTATGTATAAATCAGATCTATATGCTATTGATATCTCCGTGACTAAATAGATATAACCATCAAGTATGACATGTGTTTGGTTAATTAATGATTTCTGTCCTAGATATATTATAATGTTTTCATTCCAAGATCTGTTCAGAAAATTATACACACTTAAGCGTAAATCTTCACCCCAATTTCCTGTAAGTCTCCAATAATATAATTTTTCAGGAATTGCAGAATTTTTATCAGAAAATATTAAAGCTGACCCACAATTTTCAGTTGGTGCTTCAAATATATTAGGTCTTCCTATATTACATTCTTCTCCTATTATAGGATTTCTTATCAAAATCTCAAGTAATGATAAACTTCCATACCTTGGTCTCGTCTTGTATATGATTAATCTTTCATCTATCCCCATAATATGACTCATTTCTTCTAATGCATTGGGTGGAATTCCAGTAGTTTCTTCCATAGCCAGATATTCATGGGTATTTGAACTAAGATTAAATGACCTCCATATGAATCCATCTCTAATCTTAGTCATTTTTGCAGCTTGTAGTCCCTGAAAATATTTTTCTTTAATACAGTCTTTAATTTCCTTTGATACACAACACATCCTGCACAGATCTTTAGCTGACAAGTTACTTAGTATTTCCCTTTGTGCATCCAACGGTAATTGCATTAATTCCATTTGTCGATTCTATAAAATAAAAACAAAAATTTAGCAGAGACAAAAATTAACATAACTACTGCACACTCTCGTAGAGTTGAGGCATAACTCAATAGACTAAGTTCGTTGAGTTAAAAATTAACTCTACGATACTATTAACTTAAAATAAAAACATATATACATACAGATAGTTGCTTTAGATATGCTGCTTCATTCAGCTGCTCTCCTAGAAGAGGTATCAATTTCATTAACCATTCTATTGAAAGGATTAGGTATAGCTTGTATTGGCAATCCTCCAGTAGGTCTAACTTCCATTGGTTCCTTCTGTCTAAGTGATATATTTCTATTCTGATTTTGATTTGCAGCATTTTCAAATATAAATTCTAGACGATTGTTTACTTGTTGGATTATCTTTTCTAATTTCTCTATTCTAGCTCCTTGTTCAATTAATACTTCATAACTTATGTTCTTCTCATTTATATTTTCTCCTCCCTAGAAATTGTTGTTTCTCCAAGATAAATTCAGGTGATTTCTCCACTTAGGATTATAAAAATTTCCCAAGTTATCTCTCTGGTTTCTAGCATAAATAAAAACTAAGTCATTTATGTTTGTATTCTTTTCTGCTAGCTTTTGATTTAATGATAACTCTTCTATTTTCTTTGTTAATTCATTTAGTTTCACCTCAAGCATAATATTGAAATCTATTTCATGCATTCCTCTTGGCAATAATCTTTTATCTACAATAGCTTCAACCGAATTTTCCCATTATACAGTTCTTTTTGCAAAATTTTCTAAATATGCCCATGCTTCTTCACTACATAACTTTAAAAATCCATTTTGACAAGTAGATTCTAATAAAGATTTCGTTGAAACATCTATGCCTTCATAAATTATACCTATTAATTGTGCTTTACTCATTGCATGATGTGGACATTAAGTTAGTAAATCTTTAAATCTTTCAAAATATTTCCAGAATGATTCACCCTGTTTTTGGCTACACATTAATATTTCTTTCTTCTTTTTAATCATTTGATGTGTTGGATAGTATTTTTCCAGAAAAACAGAGCAAAATTCAGTCCATGTAGAAATTGAATTAGGCAATAGAGTATATAACCATCTCTTAGTTGTATCTTTTAAAGCAAAAGGGATATATCTAAGTTTAATAACATCTATACTCATGTTCGGCATTCTCATCATTTGACAAACTTCGTTAAATTCTCTAAGGAAATAATAGGCATCCTCTCTTTCTAATCCATGAAAATGTGGCAATTGACTAATATAATTAGATTTCAGTTCAAACCTATCTCCCTGAAAGTTTGGAAATCGAATATATGAAGGTTCATCAATTAATTTAGGATACAGAATCTCTCCTAATGGTTTTTCTACTTGAGCAGCCATCTCTACATTCTCTTTTAAAGAAAGGTTAGCTACACCCCAAAGAATTTTGTTAAAGTTAAATTTAGAAAATTTTTCAGTACTCCTCTGCAATGAAAATTCCTAGGTAGATGTTCTTACTAATCATTTAGTGCCTAGAGAACGAGTCCATGTGCTCATAAATAAATAGCAGAAGATTAATCACATACCAATCTGAAGCTTTCCATTCTATAAATATTTGTTGTCGGATGAAGGTTGAATCAGCTGCTTCTCCTTCCAGTTCCTCCAACACTTTCTCCTTTCTCTTAAAAGTGCTGGTAACTCGTAAATAACATTCTGTTTCATATATATATTGTGTATCCATAAAGTGAATAAATCTCGGTGCAATAAATCTCGGACTTACTTCGTTGAGTTAACACTTGGCAACTTCTAAGTTTTACTCTTGTAAGTTTTCTATTCTGTTTTTTTTTTTTTTTCTTTGTTTTTCATTCTGCTAACTGTAATAAAGTTAAATCTATGTCATTAATACCTCATTTTGATTAAAATACATTTAAATCTGAACATTATATAAAGATTTAACTTGCAGGTCATTTTATGTTATGCAGAATTTACATTTTACCTTATAACATGCAGAAATTTTTAAGTAGTTATCCTGTCATTCAGCAAATTGTAAATCTGTTACATATTCATAAAGTTCCACAAATTACATAATATTCAATAAATTCCATTCATTTCACATCCAAATACGTATGAAAATTGCATCTGAAAAATTATATTCATTAATTTCCTCCACGTTTGAAATTAATCCTCCTTCTCCTTCTCTTAAATTTGCATAGAAATAGGGCACCAAATTCTCATATACTGCATGCCCTCTTTCTTGAGATATAAATTGCAGTAGACCTTGAAATTCAAATAGATCTTCGATTTCTTACATTCCATCCCAATTTACTGGTCTACTGTAAATAATATCGTAACCCCTTATTTCTTGGTGTTTGGAATAAGCTTCCTGACTACAAAAATGTATTTCATTCAAAATTGTTGTTTCAGTCGGGTCAGGAAGGTGACTTTATTGCTCTAGAGGGGTTTACTCTTGCTCTTCCTCTAGCATAGGCTGCATTTGGACATTCTCTTCAGATTCCTGAATTTTTGCTTTTGCTTCTGTTTGTGGTGGTGAGCCGACAGAACTCTCCACTCTGTCTTGAATTCTTTCCATAATTTGCTGAAGAGTTTCTTGCTCTTCAGTGGAATCTGTGAAATTATTTTTGTCCAAATGGCTTCTTTCAGCCTCTTCATTTTCTACTCTTTCTTCTTCCTCCTAACTACCAATCTATTCTGTTACTGTTCTTTCTGATTCTGTAACAGATTGGGATGAAGTCACGGGCAATTCAGTTTCTGTCCTAATTTTTGTTTCTTCTTGTACAGGCTGCAAACTAATTTCAGCCTGATTTTTTTCTTTTCTTTGCTCCTCCTGCTCCTCCTCAGATTCGAATAGCATGTTAATAAAAATCTGCTCCATAGGCCCTGTAAAAATTGGTATTTCAGATTTAATTTCTTCATATTCAGGCACTTTTTCTTCTTCTTTTTTTTTTCTGATTAGTTGTGCCTATTCTTCCTCTTCATCTTCTAAAATTAAATCTACAAAAATAGGCTCTGCAGGCCTTCGAACCACAGGTACTAGCTCTTCTTGTTTAATTCTTCCAATAATTGATGGTCTCGAAGGACCAGCTTCAGCTTCTTTTGCAGCATCTCTAATAGCAGTTCTGGCAGTAGCTTCTTGATGTTGTTCCACTTTAATTTTATATTGGGCTTTCAACTTTTCTGCAGCCCTCTTTTTGTACAGTGCATCAAACACTAGGTGTGCTTTAGCCACTACCAAATCTTCTAATTCTCCTCAGTTTTTTCCAACTTGAACCAGTTCTACAAATTCTCTTATTTCTTCTTCAATCGAAGGCCCCATCATTTCTGCTCATGCCAATGGCTTAAATGGTGGAACTGAAGGTCCAGACTATTGCTCTTCAGGAACAGGTCTTTCAACAGTTGGTTCCTCCCGTTCTTCAGTTGCCTCTTCATTTGCTTTCCTTTCTTGCTCTCACATCACCCGTTTAGCTCGTCTACAGATTCGTCTTTTGAACAAGAGTCGGGACTTACATTGGATTAATTCTAGGGCAACTTCATTACTTGGCCTTATTTGTCTTTCCTTGCTTACAGCTATTTCTGTTGCTATTTTGATTCATGTTTCCATCATTTGAGGTATTTGTATATCCATATTTACTAAATCTCTTCTAAACTTGAAAAGTTTTGATTCTACCTTCTGTAACACTTTCTCTCTTGTCGTATTTTTGATCTTCTACCGTGTGTGCCACTCTTCTGATTCCTTCAGAAATTCTGATGTATCAACAACATCTTCCCAGAATTCAGGCTTCATCTTCCTCATCGTG
This sequence comes from Cymodocea nodosa, assembly GCA_036874045.1. Taxonomy (NCBI): domain Eukaryota; kingdom Viridiplantae; phylum Streptophyta; class Magnoliopsida; order Alismatales; family Cymodoceaceae; genus Cymodocea; species Cymodocea nodosa. Next base: position 3,558,805 of record CM072345.1, read on the forward strand.
GAGTTACACAACAGCACAGAATCGCTCTGATTTCTACTGTTCTAGATTCTAAATGATTTGCCGGATAATGCCCCCAAAACCCTAGGTTTTAGTTTAAATAAGCACTAAGTTTAGGCGGGTAATCGGGTCATTTCCCGAACCAACTATTACTCTTTTATCCGCGGTTTTAGCTACAGTACAAGAATCGTTGACTAACTCAAGACTTAATAGAGTAAGCTCGTTGAGTTAAGCGTAACTCAACGGACTCCTCGTACAAGCAAATATAACAATAAAAATATTACAGAGAATAGTTTTTCAATTTTTTTGCCGGTTTAACCGATACTATGTTTCAGTCAGACCTAAATATTTTTATTTTTTTATTTTTCTTTTTGTTGAACCGACACTATGTTTCGATAAAACCAATATTTTTTTTTGAAAATTAATATACAATTTTTGTTTCTGGTTTAACCGATACTTTGCTTTAGTCAGACCTAAACATTTTTTTTTTTTTACTTTTCTTTCGGTTGAACCGATACTATGTTTCGGTAAAACCAAATTTTTTTTTAATGTTTCGGTCATACCGACGCTACGCTTCGGTCAGACCTAAATATTTTTTTAATTGTCCGGTCATACCGATGGATCCAGTCGGTTGAACCGCAACTATTTTTATGTTTTATATATATTTTTAATGTTTTTTTTTATATATATAAATATATAAACATAAAAACTGATTTCTTACTAAGTAAAACTCGAGTAGTCCTCTACTCTGACTTCTTCTATAATTCCAAAGGAGCTTTTTGGTGTTTTAAGAATAGGTTTAAGTATTTGTCCATTTACTTTAAATATATTCTGATTTTTAGGATTTTCAATTTCAATAGCTTCATAAGGATAAACATTTCGAACTATGTAAGGCCCTGCCCATCTAGATCTTAATTTTCCTAGATGGTTATGGAGTCTAGCAAGATAAAGATATACTTCTTGTCCTATTTCAAAGCTTTTAGGAATAATTTTTCTATCATGCCAGAATTTAATTTTCTCTTTTTCTCTTACAGTCTTCGAATAAGCTTCATTTCTAAATTCTTCTAATTCAATTAGTTGCATTTTCCTATTTTCAGCAGCTTGATTTAAATTAGTGTTCAGAGTTTTTAATGCCCAATAAGCTTTATGTTCTATTTCAGCAGGTAAATGACAACTTTTTCCATATACTAGCCTAAAAGGTGACATACCTAAGCTCGTTTTATAAGCAATTCTATAAGCCCAAAGTGCATCTATCAATCTATTAGCCCAATCTGTTCTAGTAGGATTTACTACTTTTTCCAAGATTAATTTAATTTGTTTGTTTGCACTTTCTACTTGTCCACTTGTTTGCGGATGATATGCTGTTGCAATTTTGTGGTTTACTCCATATTTCTTCATTAAGGCTTCAGAACTTCTATTACAGAAATGAGTTCCTCTATCACTGATGATAGCTTTAGGTATTCCAAATCTGACAAATATATTTGTTCTTATAAATTGTATTACCACTTTGTTATCATTAGTTTTTGTAGGAATAGCTTCTATCCATTTAGATACATAATCCACCCCCAACAATATATAATTAAATTGATTAGACATAGGTAATGGACCCATAAAATCTATTCCCCACACATCAAAGATTTCAACCTCAACAATAGGATTAAGAGGCATCATATTCCTCTTTGATATTCGTCCTATTTGTTGACATCTTAAACAACTTAAGCAATATTTATGAGCATCTTTGAATAGTGTTGGCCAATAAAACCTACATTGCAGAATTTTTGCAGTAGTTTTCCCTGAACCAAAATGTCCTCCACAAGCTTGGTCATGATAGAAAGACAATATGCTCGAATATTTAGTTTCTAGAACACACCTCCTTAAAACCAGATCAGGACATTTCTTAAATAAGTAAGGGTCTTCCCAATAGTAATATTTTACTCTTGAGAAAAATAATTTCTTATCCTGTCTATTCCAATCCTTAGGTGTTAAACCAGTAACTAAGTAATTAACTATGTCTGCATACCAAGGCATTGTGTTGATGATCATTAATTGTTCATCAGGAAAATTATCCTTAATTTCAATATTTGATTTTTCTATTTGTAATCTTGATAAATGATCTGCTACTACATTCTCACAACCTTTTTTATCTTTAATTTCTAGATCGAATTCTTGCAATAATAATATCCATTGGATCAATCTAGGTTTAGTTTCTTTTTTCTTTATTAGATGTTTTAGAGCTGAATGATCCGTGTATACTATTACTTTAGCTCCAATCAAATATGATCTAAACTTTTCTAAAGCAAACACAACAGCTAATAATTCTTTTTCAGTAGTTGTGTAATTAACTTGAGCATCATTTAAGGTTTTGCTTGCATAATGAATCACTCTAAGAGATTTTTCTATCTTCTGTCCTAACACTGCTCCTACAGCAAAATCAGAAGCATCGCACATTAATTCAAATGGATGGTTCCAATTAGGTGCTTGAATTATAGGAGTTGAAATTAAGCTAGTCTTAAGTCTGAAAAATGCTTCCTTGCAATTTTTATCAAAGTTGAATGCAACATCTTTTAATAGATTAATTAAAGGTCTAGCTATCTTGCTAAAGTCTTTAATAAATCTTCTATAAAAACCAACATGTCCTAGAAATGATCTAATATCTTTTAATGATTTAGGTTCTAGTAGATTAGAAATTACTTCTATTTTAGCTTTATCTACTTTCAACCCTTTTTTAGAAACAACATGCCCTAAGACTATTCCTTGTTTAACCATGAAGTGACATTTTTCCCAATTTAAAACCAGATTTTTTTCCACACAGCGTTTTAATATTTGGTCTAAATTTCTTAAACACACTTCATATGAGTTGCCATATACAGTAAAATCATCCATAAATATTTCTAAAAATTCATCAGTCATTCCAGTAAATATGCCCTGCACACACCTTTGAAAGGTAGCTCGTGCATTACATAATCCGAATGACATTCTTTTAAAAGCATAAGTTCCATTAGGACAGGTGAAAGTTGTTTTCTCTTGATCCTCTAATGCTACTGGAATTTGATTATACCTTGAATACCCGTCTAGGAAACAAAAATATTCTTGCCCTACTAATCTTTCCAGCATTTGATCTATAAAAGGTAAGGGAAAATGATCTTTCCTAGTCACAACATTCAACTTTCTATAGTCTATACATACTCTCCAACCTGATTGAATTCTAGTAGGTATCAAGTCTTGACTTTCATTCCTAATAACTGTTAATCCTGATTTCTTGGGAACTACATGAATTGGACTAACCCACGAGCTATCAGAAATCAGATATATTATATCATTATCTAACCATTTAACTATTTCCTTCCTGACTACTTCCTTAAGGTTTGGATTTAATCTCCTCTCAGGAATTCTAACAGGTTTAGCATTCTCTTCTAAATATATGTGGTGACAGCATAAAGTTGAACTTAACCCTTTTATATCAGTCATAGTCCATCCTATTGCTTCTTTATAACTTTTTACTACATCTTTTAATTTAGCTATTTGATCCTCTTTCAAATCTGAAGCAATAATGATTGGACAGGTCCGTTTATCTTCTAGAAATATATAGGTTAATTCAGGAAGTAAAGGTTTTAATTCTAAATGCTACCCATCAGAAGTTAGAGCTCCTAATTGAACATCATCATTTTTTAAATTAATTTCTTCCTGATCTCCTTCTATATTTATGCTTTCACTTTCTTCTAAAGTTTTAGAATTGATTTGCCTATTTAATTCTTCTTGAATCACATCATCTAACATATCTCCTTCATCCTCTAAAAAGTCTATGGTATGTGAGGACATTTCTAACTCCTCAAACCTTTCTGGTTTGAAAATATTTAATTGAGTATCCTCATTACCATATGCTAACTTCATTACTCTAGTTTTACAATTTATAACAGCCCCTGATGTTGCTAAAAATGGCCTTCCCAAAATTAAAGATGTATCACTATTTTTATGCTTAATTTGTTGGGAATCCAAAATTACAATATCAATAGGATATATAAAATTCTTGATTTTAATTAAGACATCCTCTATTTTTCCTCTAGGGTATCTTATACTTCTATCAGCTAATTGAATAACCGTACTCGTAGGAGTTAAGCCTTCTAATCCTAAGGATGCAAATATATCACTTGGCATAACATTTATACCTGCACCTAAGTCTATTAAGGTTCTTTCTAGAATGGTATTTCCTATGGTGCATGATATAACAGGGATTCCAAGATCAGATAACTTTTTAGGAATTTGTGGGAGGAATAGGTAATTACTTTGCTCAGCTAAAAAGACATTTCTAAGAACTTTTCGCTCTCTTTTCTTAGTACACCAATCCTTCAGAAATTTAGCACAAGATGGCATATTCTGTAATAGATCTAACAAAGGAATGTTAACTTGTACTTTTTCAAAAATTTCTCTGATTTTTTCTTGTTTTTCAGGAATTGTTTGTTGTAATCTTTCAAGATAGGGTGCTAAAGATTTTGATTTCAAAGACTCTTTTTCTTTCAGTAGATTTGTTTGATCATTTTTAGCTTCAATTGCAGATTCAGATTGTTCTTTAGTGATTTCTAGATTTTCAGCTATTACATTTTCATTATCATTTTGATTTTTACTCTTGTCCACCTTCATATCATTTTCATTTTGAGTTCTTGGTGGTATATCAATTCCAGATCTTAATGTTACACATACATCTTCCAGATTTTCGTTACTTTTATGATGTTTTTGTATATCATTTTCGTGATTATGATCTTCAATTGTTTTTAGTTTTAAAGTGACATGAAATAACATTTGGGAGAGTTACAAGTATAACTATCCGATGCTCAGATGCATTTTCGGATACTTAAGAATTTCACAGCCTGCAACTTACCGATAGTTCATAAATGTACTAAATTAACATTAATTCCCCAAAATTAAGCAGATTCTTCAATTAAAGCATATAACAGTGCAATTATAACATAATCGCTTAATTCTCATATGATAAGCTAAATATTATGCAATTAACCATCATTTAACCGTTAATAATATGCACTTTTTCATTCTAAACACACACGTACCATAAAAATAGGAACCGCATTGCACATTATAAGACACATTCTTGCAATGAGATTCATTTGCTTTATGGACGTGCATTATAAATATAGAACAGAATGTTATTTACAAGTTACTAGCATTTAAGAAAAGAAAATTCGTTGGGGAACTAGAAGGAGAAGCAGCTGATTCAACATCATCCGTCAACAACTATTTATTGAATATAAAGCTTTAGACTGGTATGTAATTAATCTTCTGTTATTTTATTTTATGTTAATAGTTTATAAGCACATGGATTCGTTCTCCTAGCACTAAACGATTAGTAAGAACACCTACACAGGATTATTCAACACAGAGACGTACTGAAATATTTTCTGAATTGGACTTTAATGAAATCCTAAGGGGTGTAGCTAACCTTTCTTTAAAAGAGAATGAAGATATGGCTACTCCAGTAGAGAAACCATTAGGGGAAATTTTGTATCCTGAATTAGTAGATGAACCTTCATGTATTCAATTGCCAAACTTTGAGGGAGATAGGTTTGAATTGAAATCTAATTATATTAGTCAATTACCACATTTTCATGGATTAGAAAGAGAGGATGCCTATTATTTCCTTAGAGAATTTAACGAAGTTTGTCAAATGAAGAAAATGCTAAATATGAGTATAGATGCTATTAAACTTAGATATATTCCTTTTGCTTTAAAAGACACAGCTAAGAGATGGTTATATACTCTATCGCCTGATTCAATTTCTACATGGACTAAATTTTGCTCTATTTTTCTGGAAAAATATTATCCAACACATCAAATGATTAAAAAGAAAAATGAAATATTAATGTGTAGCCAAAAACAGGGAGAATCATTCTGAAAATATTTTGAAAGATTTAAAGATTTACTGACTCAATGTCCACATTATGCAACGAGTAAAGCACAATTGATAAGTATAATTTATGAAGGCATAGATGTTTTAACGAAATCTTTATTAGAATCTACTTGTCAGAATGGATTTTTAAAATTGTGTAGTGAAGAAGCATGGGCATATTTAGAAAACTTTGCAAAAAGAACTACATAGTGGGAAAACTTAGTTGAAGCTATTACAAATAAAAGAATATTGCCAAGGGGAATGCATAAAATAGATTCAAGCACTATGCTTGAAGTTAAATTAAATGAATTAACAAAGAAAATAGAAGAGTTATCATTAAATCAAAAACTAGCAGAAAAGAGTGCAAATGTTAATGACTTAGATATTATTTATGGTAGAAACTAGAAAGATAACTTTGGAAATTCTTATAACCCTAATTGGCTCCAATCAGATGCTTGAATTATAGGAGTTGAAATTAAGCTAGTTTTAAGCTTGAAAAATGCTTCTTTGCAATTTTTATCAAAATTGAATGGGACATCTTTTAATAGATTGGTTAAAGGTCTAGCTATTTTGCTAAAATCTTTAACAAATCTTCTATAAAATCCAGCATGTCTTAGAAATGATCTAATATCTTTTACTGATTTAGGTTCTGGTAGATTAGAAATTACTTCTATTTTAGCTTTATCTACTTTCAACCCTTTCTTTGAAACATGTCCTAAGACTATTCATTGTTTAACCATGAAGTAACATTTTTCCCAATTCAAAGCTGGACTTTTTTCCACACAGCGTTTTAATACTTGGTCTAAATTGTTTAAACACACTTCATGTGAAGTTCCATAAACAGTAAAATCATCTATAAATATTTCTAAAAAATCCTCAATCATTCCAGTGAATATGCCTTGCATACACCTTTGAAAGGTGGCTGGTGCATTGTATAGTCCAAATGGCATTCTCTTAAAAGCATAAGTTCCATTAGGACACGTGAAAGTTGTTTTCTCTTTATCCTCTAATGCTATTGAGACTTGGTTATATCTTGAATACCCATCTAGCAAACAAAAATATTCTTGCCCTAATAATTTTTCTAGCATTTGATCTATGAAAGGTAAGGGAAATGATCTTTCCTAGTCATTGCATTCAACTTTCTATAATCTATACACACTCTCCATCCTGATTGAATTCTAGTAGGTATCAAATCTTGACTTTCATTCCTAATAACTATTAATCTTGATTTCTTGGGAACTACATGGATTGGACTAACCCATGAGCTATCAGAAATCGAATAAATTATGTCATTATCTAACCATTTAACTATTTCCTTCCTGACTACTTTAAGGTTTGGATTTAATCTCCTCTCAAGAATTCTAACAGGTTCAGCATTCTCTTCTAAATATATGTGGTGACACCATAAAGTTGCACTTAACCCTTTTATATTAGTCATAGTCCATCCTATTGCTTCTTTATAAGTTTTGACTACATCTTTTAATTTAGCAATTTGTTCCTCTTTTAAATCTGAAGCAATAATGATTGGACATGTTTTTTTTTCTTCCAAAAATATATAGGTTAATTTAGGAGGTAAAGGTTTTAATTCTAATTGCTGCCCATCAGAAGCTAGAGCTCCTAATTGAACATCATCATTTTCTAAATTATTTTCTTCTTGATCTCCTTCTATATTTATGCTTTCACTTTCCTCTAAAGTTTCAGAATTGAGTTGCCTCTTTAACTCTTCTTGAATCACATCTTCTAGCATATCTCCTTCATCCTCTAAAAAGTCTATGGTATGTAAGGACATTTCTAACTCCTCAAACTTTTTTGGTTTGAAAATGTTTAGTTGAGTATCCTCATTACCATATGCTAACTTCATTACTCCAGTTTTACAATTAATAACAGCCCCTGATGTTGCTAAAAATGGTCTTCCCAAAATTAAAGATGTATCACTATTTTTATGCTTAATTTGTTAGGAATCCAAAATTACAATATCAATAGGATATATGAAGTTTTTGATTTTAATTAAGACATCCTCTATTTTTCCTCTAGGGTATCATATACTTCGATCAGCTAATTGAATAACAGTCCTAGTTGGGATTAAGCCTTCTAATCCTAAGGATGCAAATATATCACTTAGCATAACATTTATACTTGCACCTAAGTCTATTAAGGTTCTTTCTAGAATGGTATTTTCTATGGTGCATGATATAACAGGGATTCCAGGATCAGATAACTTTTTAGGAATTTGTGGCAGAAATAGGGAACTACTTTGCTTAGCTAAAATGACTTTTCTTAAAACTTTTCGCTCTCTTTTCTTAGTACAACAATCCTTAAGAAATTTAGCACAAGGTTGCATTTTCTGCAATAAATCTAACAAAGGAATGTTAACTTGTACTTTTTCAAAAAATTTTCTAATTTTTTCTTGTTTTTCATGAAATGTTTGTTGTAATCTTTCAAGATAGGGTGCTAATAATTGTGATTAAAAGATTCTTTTTCTTTCATTTGATTTGTTTAATCATTTTTAGTCTCATTTGCAGATTCAGATTTTTCTTCATTGATTTCTATATTTTCAGATATTACATTTTCATTTTCATTTTGGTTTTTGTTCTTATCCACCTTCATATTATTTTCGTTTTGAATTCTTGAGGGTATATTAGTTCTTGATCTTAATGTTATACATACATCTTCCAGATTTTCGTTACTTTCTTGATGTTCTTGTATATCATTTTCGTGATTATGATCTTCAACTATTTTTAGTCTTAAATTACACTCTTTAAATTCTCTTGCATTGGAATTTTCTTTTGTTTGTATGTCTTGCAAATTATGCAAATCTATAACATTATAATTTTCATTTGTGTTGTCCTATTGCATAACTTGTAATTTCATTGTATATTCGTCCAATGCTTTTAGTTTTATTTCTAGATCATCTAATCTCATTGCATTCAATTTTTGATCAATTTTCATTATGGTTTTTTTAGTTTCATAAATGATATCAATTTTGAGTTCTAAATATGCTTCCTTATAGTTTAATTGGTTGACTTCTTGTTGCTATCATATAAATTATTCTAGTTTGTCCATGTTTTGCTCTATGCTACACTCCAGTCTGTCATACCTATCCCAAACTTCCTTGTCTCTCAACATGTTACACATTCTAAGCTGACCATTAGTTAGGTAAACCATAGGATTCTCATACTCAGATCTATTATAGTGAAGATAATTCTTTTGTTGTTCATGTGATCTAACCATCTGCAATCGTTTCAATTTCAAACAATCAGAAATGTCATGACCTTCCACATTACAGAATTCACATATGCTAACTACAGGTTTCAGAAATCTTTGAGTATAAGCATATGCCATATTCTCCATAGAAGAAAACACACATCACTTTTCCTATTAAAACAAAACAGCACTTATAGTTGCTTAGCTTCTCAATTCCCCGGCAACGGCGCCAAAAAAACTTGTTCAGGTTGCTATAGGTGGCACCAGAGAACTTGTTTGGTTCCCAGGCAACAACTCCAAATAACTTGTATTTGTTAACTTCTGTTTTTAACTTAGTTAATTTGTCTTTATGCTTATATCAATAATTTCTTTTTAGAAGTAAACAAACAACCTTTCACTCAAATCAGATGTTAATTCCAATTTGTATTTTAACTACAAGTGCATAGTGTATATTGTATTTGTGTGCAAGTACAGGTCGATCCCACAAAGAATTGTGTACTATTCTATTTTTAATATTATAAAACTTAATGTGTTCGGTAATCACTCCGTTGAGTTACAGTTAACACAACGGACTAAGTTCGTAGAGTTATAGCTAACTCAACGGACTAATCTCATGGACTTAAGTTAACTCCACGAGCCTATCTTTTTAGTTTAATACTGCTATTTATGGAGTAATTTGGCCAACCATTGGGCAGTTCCATAGATTGTAAATAACATCAATTAAGCTCTTTAATGTTAGTGAATATTAGATTTATCATTAAGCAACACTAACATTTAAATATTTCAAATAGTAACCATTAAAATCTTTAAGTATCTAGAACAAATCAATTTTAGTAAACTGTAATACTATTTTCTATTTTTTGAATCAAACAACATAAAACATTCACAATACTAACAATGATAACTTTAATCACAATACAAAACAAACAATACAACACTTAAATACTAAATATAAACATAGATAAGTTGTTTTTGGTATTTTTGTTTTAAGATGTTCATGAAAATGGGCGAAAGGTGAAATGTAAAAATCTCTATCGATAGTAAATACTTCCGTGACTACATGCTACGCGATTATACTACTAAAAACTTAAACACTTACAATTTTGCATCCTCTCCCTATAGAATTGCAAGTCCAGAATTGCAAGATGATCTCCTCTTCAACATACTGGCATCAACCCAAAACCAAGGCTAGAAGCTTTACAATCTCCTGAGATATGAGTCAGTGTTTGGTGAAAATGGCTTCCCTTCCCATGACGCGATCACTCCTTATAGTGGTTGTCAGGCAATGTGTTTGGCTCGAAATCGACCCGACATCAGGAAAGTATCCTCACTGACCTCCGATGGTTGGTGATTATAGTAATGTTGGTGAATTGTTGGTGATGGCGTGGATGATTCAGTGAACTTCCGATGCTGCCTACAGTTAGCGCAGTCCTCCACCTTTACACACACTACCACACACCGCCAACCACACCTTCATTTTTTCTCCTCTTCTTTTATATTTCTTCTGTAGTAATTGCTTTTGCTTTAAATGATCAGTTGGATTTCCTTCAATCAGATCAACGATGGTGATTTCTTCTCCCTTCCACGAGTGAATTCCTGCGTGATACGTGCAATCGTGGCTTTCCTTCGAATGTCCTGTTTCTATAACCGCTATAGTGGCATATTAGAAAATAAATGGTCTGTGGAGTTACAAATAACTCAAGAGACTTACTTCGTTAATTTAACTATAAAACACATACAATAAAGAAATAAGCTAACATAACGCATTACCTTAGTGTGTATTCATGTAACTCAACGCATATAGTTATGCTAACTTAACGAATTAAACATGTGCATCTCACATGATATAATAAAGTGTTTAAATTCAACACGTGCATCATTCTAACTTAACGAGTTCAGATATATAACTTATGATTTTCACTCACTAACTCAACGAGTTCTCACGTGATCTTTCTATACCTTTAAACTTGTAACTCAACAAGTTGGCACGTGATCTTTTAACCAAAAAGAACACTAACTCAACTAGTTGATACTATTCACTTAAATATTCTTTTAGTATTTAAAACATAACTGTCTGGTATATGCAATATAACTCTCCGAAATAATAGAAAATTTGGATACTAAAGAATTAAAAACCAGCAACTTACCGATAGTTCAGAAATGTACTAAATTAACATTAATTCCCTGAATTTATGTAGATTCTTTCATTAAAGCATATAATAGTGCAATTATAACATAATGGCTTAATTCTCATATGATAAGCCAAATATTATGCAATTAACCATCATTTAACCATTAATATTATGCACTTTTTCATTCTAAGAACTTCTCCTTCCAATTCCCCAACAAATTTCCTTTTCTTCCCCAAGTGCTGGTAACTCATAAATAACATTATGTTCTATATTTATAATGCACGTCCATAAAGCAAATGAATCTTGTTGCAAGAACATGTCTTGTAACGTATAGTGTGGTTCCTATTTTTATGGGTACGTGTGTCACTTCTAATTTCAAATTTTAATAACCGCTAAACTCACGAAGTTTCGTTCATGACTAAAAGAATAACCGTTTAGCTTAATCCACGAACTAACCTCATTAAGTTACAGTTAACTCAACAGACTAGCTTCAGTTACTGTTGCAAACTCCATGGACTAACTTTGTTGAGTTATAGATAACTCAATGGAGTGACCTTATATTATATTATTGACCTCGTGGAGTTAAGGCTAACTCAACGAACTTACTTCGTTTAGTTAACACTTAGCAACTTCTAAAAACTTACTTCTCGTATTAACTTATATATTTTTCTCTCCTATGTTCAATTAACTTAAATAAAGTTAAATACATGTCATTAATGAAGTGTTCTAATTTAAAACTCATTTAAATCTGAACATTATACAAATATTTAACTTACAATTCATTACATGTTATGCAGAATTTATATTTTACTTTGCAGCATGCAGATATTTTCAGGCATTAACCAGTTATCTTACATTTAATCCTGTCATTCAACAAATTTGTATTTATTTTAAACAATCTTGCATCTTGTTCAAACAATTATATAATATTCAAGATAATTCATCCATTACATCATTCTCAAACATAAATGTAAACACATCTAAAAAACATATATTCATTTATATGGATAGTTTACATTACAATTAATCAGATATTTTTCATACAAATATATACAAGTAGACGAACAATACAATTTAATCTTTTATCCTAAGTTCATCTACTTCCTTCTAGAGTTTTTCTAATTGTTGCTCTAATTGGTTTATCCTATCTACAGCTCTTGTAATTCCTCTAGAAGGTTCAACAATCTTTGCAGCATAATAATTTCTGTATTCTTTCACTGAAATAGCTCTAGATCTTATCTTTTTGGATGCCCATTTCGTGAAATCAATATAGTCCACCATCAGTAGTGGAATCAGGTCTCCATAATATAATTTCTTCTTCATTGTTCTCAGCTTGGAGATAAAAACTACAGACCAATTTATCTGAATTCTATTCACAACTACATATGTGGTCCATATGTGACAAATTGACTTAGTTATATATCATGGCCTTGACGTTGGTAGACATTCTTAATCAAAATGTTAGCTATCATGTGTGCTTTACCATTTAATTGCTTTAGTCTATTTAATAATGGCACACCAAGATTGATAGCTAAACAATCCTTTATGATCTGTTCTGTCCACTCAACTGTAGTTGGGCTTTCCAGAATTTCTAGTCCTTCATTCTTCAATCCTAAAATGTTGTGGAGAAGCTCTAGTGTTATCTGAACATCCGCTTGCTCCATGCTGGAAATTAATCCTCTTTCTCCTTCTCTTAAGTTTGCATAAAAGTAGGGCACTAGATTCTCATATACTACATGCCCTCTTTCTTGAGAAATAAACTGCAGTAGACTTTGGAACTTAAATAAATCCTTAATTTCTTGCATCTCGTCCCAATTTACTGGTTTACTGTAAATGATATCATAACCCCTAATCTCTTGACTCCAAAAGTGTACTTCATTCAAAACTGTTGTTTTAGTCAGGTCAGGAATGTGAATTTGTTGCTCTAGAGGGATTTGTTCTTGAACTTCCTCTTCCATGTGCTGAACTTAAACTTGTTGAAGATGCTCCGAAGATTCCTGCATTTTTGCTTCTGCTTTTGTCTATGGTGGTAAGCTAGTAGAACTCTCCACTCTGTCTTGCATTCTGTCCAAAATTTGCTGAAGAGTTCTTTACTCTTCAGTGGAATCTATCGAGTCATCTCTTTCCATATGTAATTGTTCAGCTTCTTGTTCATTTTCTTCTTTTTCTTCTTCCTCCTGACTACCAATCTGCAATGTCACTGTTCTTTCTGATTCTGTGGTAGATTGGGATGGAGTTACGGGCAAATCAGCTTCTATCCTAATTTCTATTTCTTCTTCTTGTACAAGCTGCAAACTAGTTTCAGCCTATTTTTCTTCTTTTCTTTGCTCTTACTACTGCTGCTCCTACTCCTCCTTAGAATTGGATAGCAAGTTTACAAAACTCGGCTCTACAGGCCTTACTGATCTTGGTATTTCAGATTTAATCTCCTCTTGATATTCAGGCATGTTCGTGTTTTCCCAACACTACACTAGAAAAACTTGGATTTGTTACTTCTATTTTTACTTAGTTAATTTATCTTTATGCCTATTCATTCTTTTAGAAGTAAACAAACAACCTTTAATACAATTTAGATATTAATTCCAATTTGTACTTTAACTGCAAGTGCACAGTGTCTATTGTATCAGTGTGCAAGTACAGGTCGATCCCATAGGGAATTGCTAACGAATTTAAGAAATGTTTGATTGTGAACAATTCAAATTTATATTCAATAAGCACTCTGTTGAGTTACAGTTAACTCAACGTACTAAGTTCGTTGAGTTATGGCTAACTCAATAGACTATCCTCGTGGACTTAAGTTAACTCCACGAGCCTGTCTCTTCTTTATAATACTGCTATTTACAGAGGAATTCGGCCAACCATTGGGCGATTCCACAGATTGTAAATAACATCAATTAAGCTTTTTAATGTTAGTTAACATTGGATTTATCATATGCAATACTAACATTTAGATGATTCAAATAGTAACCATTACAATCTTTAAGTTGTTTTGTACAAACCAATTTCAGTAAATTGTAAAATTAAAACTAACATAAAACAATCATAAAACTGATACAGATAACATTACTCACGATACAACACAAACAATACAACACTCAAATACAACATACTAACAAAGATAAATTGTTTTTGGTATTTTTGTTTTTATGTGATGGGCGAAAGGTGAAATGTAAAGAAATTTCACTTGACAGTAAATACTTCCAACACTACTTGCAACGCGATTACACCACTGAAAATTGAACCACTTACAATTCTATCTCCTCTCCCTATAGAATCGCGAGTCCAGAATTGCAAGATGATCTCCTCTTCAGCATACAGGCATCAACCCGAAGCAAGGCTAAAAGCTTTACGATCTCCTGAAATATGAGTCGGTGCTTGGTGAAAATGTCTTCCCTTCCCGCGACACGATCACTCCTCACAGTGGTTGTCAGGCACTGTGTTTGGCTCGGAATCGACCCGACATCAGGCAAGTATCCTCACAGACCTCCGATGATTGGTGATTATGGTGGTGATACGATGGTTGGTGTGATACTTCGGAGAATCGCCGATACTGTCTGCAGAAAGCTTGGTGCTCCTCCTTTGTATACACTAGCCATCCATCGATCCCCCCCTTTCTTTTTTTCTTCTTTTCTTTTATATTTCTTCAGTGGTAACTACTTCTGCTTGAATGATCGGTTGGATTTCCTTCCTTTAGATCAACGACGATGACTTCTTTCTCCCTACGCGATTGAATTCCTGTGTGATATGTGCGAACGTGGTTTTTCCTTCCAACTATCTGTTCCTGCAACCGCTACAGTGGCATATTAGAAAATATATAGTCCGTGGAGTTATAGATAACTCAACGGACTTCCTTCATTGATTTAACTATAAAACACGTGCAAAAATAACAACTTAAGTTTATAACGCTAACCTAACGCGTTGCCTTAGTGTATTTTCATGTAACTCAACGCGTGTAGTTATACTAACTTAACGAGTTATAACGTAAGTAAATCTACCAGCTCTCAACACGTGTCAGCAGCAGTTTAAACATAAAATAACATTTCGAAGAATTACAGGTATAACTATCCGATGCTCAGATGCATTTTCGGATACTTAAGAATTTCACAGCCTACAATTTACCGACAGTTCATAAATGTACTAAATTAACATTAATTCCCCAAAATTAAGCAGATTCTTCAATTAAAGCATATAACAGTGCAATTATAACATAATGGCTTAATTCTCATATGATAAGCTAAATATTATGCAATTAACCATCATTTAACCATTAATAATATGCACTTTTTCATTCTAAACACTTCCCCCATACCTAAATTTTGCTAGTCCCTTAGCAAACTAAGATCTAATTAATTGGTCTTTCAAAAAGTGCTAGAATTAATTCTTCCCCTTTTGTTTTTTTTTTTTCTGTTTAGCATAAACATATATTCTGTATGTTTCAGTAATCAACCTGCAAAGATATTTAGAATATATGTAAATTACATACAAAGTATATCATGTTCATATAGGTGTTAATTATATTATCATTTGTTCTTCTTTTCATCATCTGTAATCCTGAATTTTCCAATAAGTTTTCTAGAAGAAATTTCAACAACATACGAATCAAAGTACAACCCAATTCAATCTGATTAAGACAAGTAGAATAAAGAATTGTATTTCCATTAAACAACTTCAAAAGTCAATTCCAGATTCATATTTTAGCAATTCTAGATAACAGAAAATATACTCGATTCATAAGATATCTGTATTTCACAAAACACTTGTATCTTTTCAGAACAGTATATGTTTTTTTCTTTTTCTTTTTCTTTTTTTTCTCTTTTTTTTTTGTGTACTTTAAAAGTTAATTTGACAAGCTTGAATCATGCAAGAGCTTTCTAATGTACCCATGTAACGAGCTTTCAGCCAACAATCCTAGATCTGATCAAGATCTTAGGTTGCCAGATTTTCAGTCTTTTTTCAGGTCAACAATCCTTACATACCTATCTACTCAAGTACAAAAGGCTCGTGATCAAACAAGTCAATGAACTCTCAATATATATATATATTTTTTTTCTAAAAATAAATGCACACACAAAACAAAGCATTAATCACATACTATATATGCACGTATTTCATTAATACAGATGCAGTAAAACACCAATCTCATATAATCTTACTTCTATCATTAAATAAAGATATGAATCCATAACAATAAGCTCATACTTTATCTGTAGTTTAATAAGATCTACACATAAATCATTTTACAAGTTCAATCAGTCAAAGTAAATGTATCTTTCATCATATGTGTTTCATTTAATCTAGAATTCACATCTCAGCTCCTACAAGACTTCAGATAATTTTCTGATTAAGCATTAAATATTCTGATTTCATTTTAAAATCGTGAAACTGTTAAACTCATGAAATTCAGAAAAATCATAAGATACTATATCTAGATTTACATAAGTAATAAATTCTATAGCATCTTCTATAGCCTTTTAAATATAACATTCAAGCAGTTTATAAAAATTTTACAATCTCAATTATCAGATAGTTACAGCAAGTTCATAAAAATTTTCAATTTCCTCAAAACTTTACAGTACCATTTTAATTTCTTTAATTAACAAACTTATATGGCTGTTACTTTAATTACCTTCCCCCCATACCTACATTTTGCATTGTCCTCAATGTAAAAGATTTGACAATAAGTATAGTAATTGTAGCAGGCATGAATAAAGTTTTGTTTGATTTAAAATTCAGGATAAGTAATTGGTTACATACCTTGTTCCATTTGTATCTCTTTCTGCATATTCCGATTTTTGATTCTGAAAAACTTTTCATTCCCAGATAAACACAGAATATAAAACAAAATAACATTTAACAGATATTAATAAATCAGTGTCTTGTGTGGAACCCAGACTCCTATGCCATTGGTGGCTCACAAGCAAGCTAGTTGGTTTCCCAAAACAGATACCAACAAACTAGATTGATAGTTTGTTTTGTTTGTTTTTTGTTTTTTTTTTTATAAAATGAACATGAAAAACTTCAAAATTTTTTTTTTTTTTTTTCTAAAAATAAATGCAGAATACACAACATTAAACACACAAAATCACAACTTAAGAACATGATTGAAAAGTAGAAACAAATGGAATAAATGTATCAGTCCAAGCAAACTTTTTAGGCATAGTTCTTCTTGCTATTAATTCTGTTTTAATGCAGTTCTTGGTCCTTTTTAATTTGTAAATATGCAATATACTATAAATTCCAAATACGAGTGTATTACCATTAATGATATGTAATGTAGAAAGGGATCCTTTCTAGTTCCAGGGTAATGTAGCAGTTTCTATTTCTACATCTATTTCAATATACTCCTCTTCCCACTTCCATTCATTCATGTCTTCCATAATCCATATTTGAAATTTCATCAGTTCATCCCACCATCTTATCAGACATAAAGTAGGATCATCTTCTTCATTATACCACATTCCTATTTGAATTTTATTAAATTTTTCAGATGGTGGTTTAGCTATTTCACTCGGTACAGGTAAAATTTCTGTATAATCATCATAACTGTCTATGCTCACTATGTATAAATCAGATCTATATGCTATAGATATCTTCGTGACTAAATATATATAACCATCAAGTATGACATGTGTTTGGTTAATTAATGATTTTTGTCCTAGATATATTATACTGTTTTCATTCCAAGATCTATTCAGAAAATTATACACACTTAAGCGTAAATCTTCACCCCAATTTCCTATAGGTCTCCAATAATATAATTTTTCAAGAATTGCAGAATTTTTATCAGAAAATATTAAAGGTGACCCACAATTTTCAGTTGGTGCTTCAAATATATTAGGTCTTCCTATATTACATTCTTCTTCTATTATAGGATTTCTTATCAAAATCTCAGGTAATGATAAACTTGCATAACTTGGTCTCATCTTGTATATGATTAATCCTTCATCTATCGCCATAATATGACTCATTCCTTCTAATGCATTAGTTGGAATTCTAGTAGTTTCTTCCATAGCCAAATATTCATGGGTATTTGAACTATGATTAAATGACCTCCATATGAATCCATCTCTAATCTTAGTCATTTTTGCAGCTTGTAGTCCCTGAAAATATTCTTCTTCAATACAGTCTTTAATTTCCTTTGATACACAACACATCCTGCATAGATCTTTAGCTGACAAGTTACTTAGTATTTCCCTTTGTGCATCCAACGGTAATTGCATTAATTCCATTTGTCGATTCAGTCTGAAGCTTTACATTCTATAAATATTTGTTGTCAGATGAAGGTTGAATCAGCTGCTTCTCCTTCCAGTTCCTCCAACGCTTTCTCCTTTCTCTTAAAAGTGCTGGTAACTCGTAAATAACATTCTGTTTCATATATATACTGCGCATCCATAAAGTGAATAAATCTCGTTGCAAGAACGTGTCTTGCAACGTGCATCGTGGTTCCTGTTTTAATGGGTATGTGTACCACTACTAATTTCAAATTTTGGTAACTGCTAAACCGATGAAGTTTCGTTTGTGGTTAAAAGAATAACCGTTCTGCTTAATCCACGAACTAACCTCGTTGAGTTACAGATTACTCAATAGAACACAGTCAGTTATTATTGCTAACTCCACGGACTAACTTCATTGAGTTATAGATAATTCAACGGAGTGACCTTATATTATATTACTGACCTCGTGGAGTTACGGTTAACTCAACGGAATTACTTCGTTGAGTTAACATTTGGCAACTTCTAAGTTTCACTCTCATAAGTTTTCTATTCTGTTTTTTTTTTTCTTTGTTTTTCATTCTACTAACTGTAATAAAGTTAAATCTATGTCATTAATGCCTCATTTTGATTAAAATACATTTAAATCTGAACATTATATAAAGATTTAACTTGCAGGTCATTTTATGTTATGCAGAATTTACATTTTACCTTATAACATGCAGAAATTTTTAAGCAGTTATCCTGTCATTCAGCAAATTGTAAATCTGTTACATATTCATAAAGTTCCACAAATTACATAATATTCAATAAATTCCATTCATTTCACATTCAAATACGTATGAAAATTGCATCTGAAAAATTATATTCATTAATATGAATCAATTACATTACAAGTACATCATACAATTTTACACAAGTAGAGGAACAATACAATTTAATCTTTATGCCTAAGTTCATCTACTTCCTTCTAGAGTTTTTCTAATTGCTGCTCTAATTGATTTATCCTCTCTACTGCTCCTGGAATTTCTCCAGAAGGTACAACTAATTCTGCAGCTACAAAATTTCTGTATTCTTTCACTGAAATGGTTCTAGATCTTATCCTTTTTGATGTCCATTTAGTGAAATCAATACTATCCACCATCAGTAGTGGAATGAAATCTCCATAAAATAATTTCTTCTTCACTGTTTTCAGCTTGGAGATAAAAATTGCAGACCAATTTATTTGGATCTTATTTACAACTACATACGTGGCCCATTTGACAAATTGACTTAATTCTATGTCATGGCCCTGTCGTTGATAGACATTCTTAATCAGAATGTTAGCTACCATGTGTGCTTTACCATTTAAATGCTTCAATCTATTTAATAATAGCACACCATGATTGATAGCTAAACAATCGTTAATTTGCTGCTCAGTCCATTCAACTACAGTTGTATCTTCCAAAATTTTTGTTCATTCTTTAAACCAAATATGTTGTGGAGAAGCTCTAGTGTTATCTGTACATCAGCTTCCTCCATGTTTGAAATTAATCCTCCTTCTCCTTCTCTTAAATTTGCATAGAAACAGGGCACTAAATTCTCATATACTGCATGCCCTCTATCTTGAGATATAAATTGCAGTAGAGCTTGGAATTCAAATAGATCTTTGATTTCTTGCATTCCATCCCAATTTACAGGTCTACTGTAAATAATATTGTAACCCCTTATTTCTTGGTATTTGGTATAAGCTTCCTAACTACAAAAATGTACTTCATTCAAAATTGTTGTTTCAGTCGGGTCAGGAAGGTGACTTTGTTGCTCTAGAGGGGTTTGCTCTTGCTCTTCCTCCAGCATAGGCTGCATTTGGACATTCTCTTCAGATTCCTGAATTTTTGCTTTTGCTTCTGTTTGTGGTGGTGAGCCGACAGAACTCTCCACTTTGTCTTGAATTCTTTCCATAATTTGCTGAAGAGTTTCTTGCTCTTTAGTGGAATATGTGAAATTATTTTTGTCCAAATGGCTTCTTTCAGCCTCTTCATTTTCTACTCTTTCTTCTTCCTCCTAACTACCAATCTGTTCTGTTACTGTTCTTTCTGATTCTGTAACAGATTGGGATGGAGTCACGGGCAATTCAGTTTCTGCCCTAATTTCTGTTTCTTCTTGTATAGACTACAAACTAATTTCAGCCTGATTTTTTTCTTTTCTTTGCTCCTCCTGCTCCTCCTCAGATTCGGATAGCAGGTTAATAAAAATCTGCTCCACAGGCCTTGTAAAAATTGGTACTTCAGATTTAATTTCTTTATAATCAAGCACTTTTTCTTTTTCTTTCTTTTTTCTGATTAGTTGTGCCTGTTCTTCCTCTTCATCTTCTGAAATTAAATCTACAAAAATAGGCTCTGCAGGCTTTCGAACCACAAGTACTGGCTCTTCCTATTTAATTCTTCCAATAATTGCTGGTCTCGAAGGACCAACTTCAGCTTCTTTTGCAGCATCTCTAACAGTAGTTCTGGTAGTAGCTTCTTGATGCTGTTCCACTTTAATTTTATATTGGACTTTCAACTTTTCTGTAGCCCTCTTTTTGTACAGTGCATTAAACACCAAGTGTGCTTTAGCCACTACCAAATCTTCTGATTCTCCTTGGTTTTTTCCAACTTGAACCAGTTCTGCAAATTCTCTTATTTCTTCTTCAGTCGAAGGCCCCATCATTTCTACTCGTGCCAATGGCTTAAATGGTGAAATTGAAGGTCCAGACTGCTGCTCCTCAGGAATAGGTCTTTCAGTAGTTGGTTCCTCCCGTTCTTCAATTGCCTCTTCATTTGCTTTCCTTTCTTGCTCCTAGATCACCCGTTTAGCTTGTCTACAGATTCGTCTTTTGAACCGGAGTCGGGACTTACGTTGGATTAATTCTAGGGCAACTTCATTATTTGGCCTTATTTGTCTTTCCTTACTTACAGCTATTTCTGTTGCTATTCTGATTCGTGTTTCCATTATTTGAGGTATTTGTATATCTATATCTACTAAATCTCTTCTAAACTTGAAAAGTTCTGATTCTACCTTCTGTAGCTCTTTCTCTCTTGTCGTATTTTTGATCTTCTACCACGTGTGCCACTCTTCTGATTCCTTCAGAAATTCTGATGTATCAACAACATCTTTCCAGAATTCAAGCGTCATCTTCCTCATCGTGGAGTTACACAACAGCACGGAATCGCTCTGATTTCTACTGTTCTAGATTCTAAATGATTTGTCGGATAATGCCCCCAAAACCCAAGGTTTTAGTTTAAATAAGCACTAAGTTTAGGCAAGTAATCGAGTCATTTCCCAAACCAACTATTACTATTTTATCCGCGATCTTAGCTACGGTACTTCGTTGAGTTATAGGTAACTCAACGGACTAAGCTCGTTGACTAACTCAAGACTTAACAGAGTATGCTCGTTGAGTTAAGCGTAACTCAACGGACTCCCCGTACAAGCAAATATAATAATAAAAATATTATAGAGAATAGTTTTTCTTTTTTTTTACAGGTTTAAACGATACTATGCTTCGGTCAGACCTAAATATTTTTTATTTTTTTATTTTTCTTTCAATTGAACCGATACTATGTTTCGGTAAAACCAATATTTTTTCTGAAAATTAATATACAATTTTTTTCCGATTTAACCGATACTATGCTTCGGTCAGACCAAAATATTTTTTTTTAATTTTCTGGTCATACCGATGGATCTAGTCAGTTGAACCACAACTATTTTTATGTTATATATATATATATATGTATATATATATATATATTTATATATATATATAAACATAAAAACTAATTTCTTACTAAGTAAAACTCGAGTAGTCCTCTACTCTGACTTCTTCTATAATTCCAAAGGAGCTTTTTGGTGTTTTTAGAATAGGTTTAAGTCTTTGTCCATTTACTTTAAATATATTCTGATTTTTAGGATTTTCAATTTCAATAGCTCCATAAGGATAAACATTTCGAACTATGTAAGGTCCTACCCATCTAGATCTTAATTTTCCTGGATGGTTATGGAGTCTAGCCATATAAAGATATACTTCTTGTCCTATTTCAACGTTTTTAGGAATAATTTTTCTATCATGCCAGAATTTAATTTTCTCTTTTTCTCTTACAATCTTTGAATAAGCTTCATTTCTAAATTCTTCTAATTCAATTAGTTGCATTTTCCTATTTTCAGCAGCTTGATTTAAATTAGTGTTCAGAGTTTTTAATGCCCAATAAGCTTTATGTTCTATTTCAGCAGGTAAATGACAACTTTTTCCATATACTAACCTAAAAGGTGACATACTTAAGCTCATTTTATAAGCAGTTCTATAAGCCCAAAGTGCATCAATCAATCTATTAGCCCAATCTGTTCTAGTAGGATTTACTACTTTTTCCAAGATTAATTTAATTTGTTTGTTTGCACTTTCTACTTGTCCACTTGTTTGCGAATGATATGATGTTGCAATTTTGTGGTTTATTCCATATTTCTTCATTAAGGCATCAAAACTTCTATTACAAAAATGAGTTCCTCTATCACTGATAATAGCTTTAGGCATTCCAAATCTGGCAAATATATTTGTTCGTATAAATTGTATTACCACTTTGTTATCGTTAGTTTTTGTAGGAATAACTTCTATCCATTTAGATACATAATTCACCCCCAACAATATGTAATTAAATTGATTAGATATAGGAAATGGACCCATAAAATCTATTCCCCACACATCAAAGATTTCAACCTCAACAATAGGATTAAGAGGCATCATATTCCTCTTTGATATTCTTCCTATTTTTTGAAATCTTAAACAACTTAAGCAATATTTATGAGCATCTTTGAATAGTGTTGGCCAATAAAACCCACATTGCAGAATTTTGGCAGTAGTTTTCCTTGAACCAAAATGTCCTCCACAAGCTTGGTCATGACAGAAAGACAATATGCTCGAATATTCAGTTTCTAGAACACACCTCCTTAAAACCAGATCAGGACATTTCTTAAATAAGTAACGGTCTTCCCAATAGTAATATTTTACTCTTGAGAAAAACAATTTCTTATCCTGTCTATTCCAATCCTTAGGTGTTAAACCAGTAACTAAGTAATTAACTATGTCTACATACCAAGGCATTGTGTTGATGGTCATTAATTGTTCATTAGGAAAATTATCCTTAATTTCAATATTTGATTTTTCTATTTGTAATATTGATAAATGATCTGCTACTACATTCTCACAACCTTTTTTATCTTTAATTTCTAGATCGAATTCTTGCAATAATAATATCCATCGGATCAATCTAGGTTTAGTTTCTTTTTTCTTTATTAGATGTTTTAGAGCTGAATGATCTGTGTATACTATTACTTTAGCTCCAATCAAATATGATCTAAACTTTTCTAAAGCAAACACAATAGCTAATAATTCTTTTTCAGTAGTTGTGTAATTAACTTGAGCATCATTTAAGGTTTTGCTTGCATAATGAATCACTCTAGGAGATTTTTCTATTTTCTGTCCTAACACTGCTCCTACAGCAAAATCAGAAGCATCGCACATTAATTCAAATGGATGGTTCCAATTAGGTGCTTGAATTATAGGAGTTGAAATTAAGCTAGTCTTAAGTTTAAAAAATGCTTCCTTGCAATTTTTATCAAAGTTAAATGGAACATCTTTTAATAGATTAGTTAAAGGTCTAGCTATCTTGCTAAAGTCTTTAATAAATCTTCTATAAAAACCAGCATGTCCTAGAAATGATCTAATATCTTTTACTGATTTAGGTTCTGGTAGATTAGAAATTACTTCTATTTTAGCTTTATCTACTTCTAACCCTTTTTTAGAAACAACATGCCCTAAGACTATTCCTTGTTTAACCATGAAGTGACATTTTTCCCAATTTAAAACCAGATTTTTTTCCACACAGCGTTTTAATATTTGGTCTAAATTTCTTAAACACACTTCATATGAGTTGCCATATATAGTAAAATCATCCATAAATATTTCTAAAAATTCATCAGTCATTCCAGTAAATATGCCCTGCACGCACCTTTGAAAGGTAGCTGGTGCATTGCATAATCCGAATGGCATTCTTTTAAAAGCATAAGTTCCATTAGGACAGGTGAAAGTTGTTTTCTCTTGATCCTCTAATGCTACTAGAATTTGATTATACCCTGAATACCCGTCTAGGAAACAAAAATATTCTTGCCCTGCTAATCTTTCCAGCATTTGATCTATAAAAGGTAAGGGAAAATGATCTTTCCTAGTCACAACATTCATCTTTCTATAATCTATACATACTCTCCAGCCTGATTGAATTCTAGTAGGTATTAAGTCTTGACTTTCATTCCTAATAACTGTTAATCCTGATTTCTTGGGAACTACATGGATTGGACTAACCCACGAGCTATCAGAAATCGGATATATTATATCATTATCTAACCATTTAACTATTTCCTTCCTGACTACTTCCTTAAGGTTTGGATTTAATCTCCTCTCAGGAATTCTAACAGGTTTAGCATTTTCTTCTAAATATATGTGGTGACAACATAAAGTTGAACTTAACCCTTTTATATCAATCATAGTCCATCCTATTGCTTCTTTATAACTTTTTATTACATCCTTTAATTTAGCTATTTGATCCTCTTTCAAATCTGAAGCAATAATGATTAGATAGGCCCGTTTATCTTCCAAAAATATATAGGTTAATTCAGGAGATAAAGGTTTTAATTCTAAATGCTGCCCATCAGAAGCTAGAACTCCTAATTGAACATCATCATTTTTAAATTTAATTTCTTCCTGATCTCCTTCTATATTTATGCTTTCACTTTCTTCTAAAGTTTCAGAATTGATTTGCCTATTTAATTCTTCTTGAATCACATCATCTAACATATCTCCTTCATCCTCTAAAAAGTCTATGGTATGTAAGGACATTTCTAACTCGTCAAACCTTTCTGGTTTGAAAATATTTAATTGAGTATCCTCATTACCATATGCTAAATTCATTACTCCAGTTTTACAATTTATAACATCCCTTGATGTTGCTAAAAATGGCCTTCCCAAAATTAAAGATGTATCACTATTTTTATGCTTAATTTGTTGGGAATCCAAAATTACAATATCAATAGGATATATAAAATTCTTGATTTTAATTAAGGCATCCTCTATTTTTCCTCTAGGGTATCTTATACTTCTATCAGCTAATTGAATAACCGTACTAGTAGGAGTTAAGCCTTCTAATCCTAAGGATGCAAATATATCACTTGGCATAACATTTATACCTGCACCTAAGTCTATTAAGGTTCTTTCTAGAATGGTATTTCCTATGGTGCATGATATAACAGGGATTCCAGGATCAGGTAACTTTTTAGGAATTTGTGGTAGAAATAGGTAACTACTTTGCTCAGCTAAAAAGACCTTTCTAAGAACTTTTCGCTCTCTTTTCTTAGTACACCAATCCTTCAGAAATTTAGCACAAGGTGGCATATTCTGCAATAGATCTAACAAAGGAATGTTAACTTGTACTTTTTCAAAAATTTCTCTGATTTTTTCTTACTTTTCAGGAATTGTTTGTTGTAATCTTTCAAGATAGGGTGCAAAAGATTTTGATTTCAAAGACTCTTTTTCTTTCAGTTGATTTGTTTGATCATTTTTAGCTTCAATTGCAGATTTAAATTGTTCTTCAGTGATTTCTAGATTTTCAGCCATTACATTTTCATTATCATTTTGATTTTTACTCTTGTCCACCTTCATATCATTTTCATTTTGAGTTCTTGGTGGTATATCAGTTCCAGATCTTAATGTTACACATACATCTTCTAGATTTTCGTTACTTTCATGATGTTTTTGTATATCATTTTCGTGATTATGATCTTCAATTGTTTTTAGTTTTAAAGTGCATTCTTTAAATTCTCTTACATTTGTGTTTTCTGTTTGTTGTATATTTTGCAAGTTGTGCAGGTTTATAACATTATAATTTTCATTGTCCTGTTGTAAAACTTGTATTTTCATTGCATTTTTGTCTAATGCTTTTAATTTTGTTTCCAAATCATCTAATTTCATTGCATTCAATTTTTGATCAATTTTCTTTATGACTTTTTCAGTTTCGTAAATTATATCCTATTTAGGTTTTGAATATGCCTCCTTATAGTTTAATTGGTTGACTTCTTGTTGTTGACACACAAAGTATTCTAGTTTGTCCAAATTTTGCTCTATACTATTCTCCAATCTGTCATAACTATCCCAAACTTCAATGTCTCTCATCATATTACACATTCTATACTGACCATCAGTTGGGTAAACTATAGGATTCTCACACTTGACTCTATTATATTGAGGATAATTCATTTGTTGTTCATGGGATCTATCAATCTGTAAATGTCTCAATTTCAAACAATCAGAAATGTCGTGTCCTTCAGAATTGCAGAATTCACATATGCTAATTAAAGGTTTCAGAAATCTTTCAACATAAGCATATGCCATATTCTCAATTACAGAAGAAAACACACAACTCTAACTATTAAAATGAAACAGCTCTAACAGTTGCTTATATCTATTCAATTCAATTCAATTCAAATCAATTCAATTCAATTCAATTAGTTCAATTCAATTCCCCAGAAACGGCGCCATAAAACTTGTTCGTGTTTTCCCAGCACTACACTAGAAAAACTTGGATTTGTTACTTCTATTTTTACTTAGTTAATTTATCTTTATGCCTATTCTTTCTTTTAGAAGTAAACAAACAACCTTTAATACAATTTAGATATTAATTCTAATTTGTACTTTAACTGCAAGTGCACAATGTCTATTATATCAGTGTGCAAGTACAGGTCGATCCCACAGGGAATTGCTAACGAATTTAAGAAATGTTTGATTGTGAACAATTCAAATTTATATTCAATAAGCACTCCGTTGAGTTACAGTTAACTCAACGGACTAAGTTCGTTGAGTTATGGCTAACTTAATAGACTATCCTCGTGGACTTAAGTTAACTCCACGAGTCTGTCTCTTCTTTATAATATTGCTATTTACAGAGGAATTCGGCTAACCATTGGGCGATTCCACAGATTGTAAATAACATCAATTAAGCTTTTTAATGCTAGTTAACATTGATTTATCATTATGCAATACTAACATTCAGATGATTCAAACAATAACCATTAAAATCTTTACGTTGTTTTGTACAAACCAATTTCAGTAAACTGTAAAATTAAAACTAACATAAAACAATCATAAAACTGATACAGATAACATTAATCACAATACAACACAAACAATACAACACTCAAATACAACATACTAACAAAGATAAATTGTTTTTGGTATTTTTGTTTTTATGTGATGGGCGAAAGGTGAAATGTAAAGTAATTTCACTTGACAGTAAATACTTCCGACACTACTTGCAACGCAATTACACCACTGAAAATTGAACCACTTACAATTCTGTCTCCTCTCCCTATAGAATCGCGAGTCCAGAATTGCATGATGATCTCCTCTTCAGCATACAGGCATCAACCCGAAGCCAAGGCTAAAAGCTTTACGATCTCTTGAAATATGAGTCGGCGCTTGGTGAAAATGTCTTCCCTTCCTGCGACGCGATCACTCGTCACAGTGGTTGTCAGGCACTATGTTTGGCTCGGAATCGACCCGACATCAGGCAAGTATCCTCACAGACCTCCGATGATTGGTGATTATGGTGGTGATATGATGGTTGGTGTGATACTTCGAAGAATCGCCGATACTATCTGCAGAAAGCTCGGTGCTCCTCCTCTGTATACACTGGCCATCCATCGATCCCCCCTTTCTTTTTTTCTTCTTTTCTTTTATATTTCTTCGGTGGTAACTGCTTCTACTTGAATGATCGGTTGGATTTCCTTCCTTCAGATCAACGGTGATGATTTCTTTCTCCCTACGTGATTGAATTCCTGCGTGATACGTGCGAACATGGTTTTTCCTTCCAACTGTCTGTTCCTGCAATAGTGGCATATTAGAAAATATATAATCCGTGGAGTTACAGATAACTCAATGGACTTCCTTCGTTGATTTAACTAGAAAACACATGCAAAAATAACAACTTAAGTTTATAACGTTAACCTAACGCGTTGCCTTAGTGTATTTTCATGTAACTCAATGCGTGCAGTTATACTAACTTAACGAGTTATAACGTAAGTAAATCTACCAGCTCTCAACACGTGTCAGCAGCAGTTTAAACATAAAATAACATTTCGAAGAGTTACAGGTATAACTATCTGATGCTCAGATGCATTTTCGAATACTTAAGAATTTCACAACTTGCAATTTACCGACAGTTCATAAATGTACTAAATTAACATTAATTCCCCAAAATTAAGCAGATTCTTCAATTAAAGCATATAACAGTGCAATTATAACATAATGGCTTAATTCTCATATGATAAGCTAAATATTATGCAATTAACCATCATTTAACCGTTAATAATATGCACTTTTTCATTCTAAACAAGGCATTATCTCTTTTCCTTTCCTTCTTCTAATTAATTGTGTCTGATCTTCTTCTTCTTCTTCTGAGATTAAATCTATAAAAATAGGCTCTACAGGCATTTGAGCCACAAGTACTGGCTCTTCCTATTTAATTTTTTCTATAATTATTGGTCTCAAAGGATCAGCTTCAGCTCCTCTTGTAGTAGGTCTGATAGTAACTTCTTGATGCTGTTCCACTTTAATTTATATTGGGCTTTCAACTTTTCTACAACCCTCTTTTTCCATCATGCATCAAACACCAGATGTGCTATAGCTACTGCCAACTCTTCTGGTTCGCCTTGGTCTTTTCCTATTTGAACTAGTTCTTGAAACTCTCTTTTTTCTTCCTCAGTAGAAGGCCCCAAAATTGCTGCTCATTCTAACGACCTTAGTGGTGGAACTAAAGGTCTTGGCTGCTGTTCTTAGGAACTAGTCTTTTAGTAGTCGGCTCCTCTTGTTCTTTAGTTGCTTGTTCTTCTTTTTCTTTCCTTTCTTGCTCCTAGATTTCCCACTAAGTCCATCTACCTATGCGTCTTTTGAACTAGTGGTAGGACTTATGTTGGATTAGTTTTAGGGCAACTTCGTTATTTGGCCTGATTCTTCTCTCTCTACTTACACCAACTTCCGTAGCAACTTTTATTCTAGTTTCCATTATCTAAGGTATTTGTATACCCAAATCTACTAACACTTTCCTCTAATAGAAAATGTCAGATTCTATCTTTTGTAGCTCTTTTCCCTTGTCGTATTCCTGATTTTCTACCTTGTGTGCCATTCCTTCGAATCTTTAAGAAATTCTGACGTGTCAACCGTATTTTACTAGAACTCGGGTGTCATCTTCCTCATCGTGGAGTTACACAACGGAACGGAATCGCTCTGATCTCTATTGTTCTAATTTCTAAATGATTCTATAGATAATGCCCCCAAACCCTAAGTCTAGTATAAATAAGCCCTAAGTTTAGGCGGGTAATCGGGTCACTTCCCACGCAAAACTCTCGCTCTCTCATCCGTGGAATTACGATTAACTACAATACTCCGTTGAGTTAGAGTTAACTCAACGAAGTAAAATCGTTAACTTATCCTAGACTCAACGGACTTCTCGTAAAGTTATATCTAATAAAAATGCATATAATAATAATTTTTACTTTGGTCAAGACAGAAGAATTTTCGGTCTAGCCAATCTTAATTTTTCAACATTTTAAAATTTTTTGGTCAAACCGTTATATTCCTTAGTTGAACCTAAATTAAATTTTTTTTTTTCTATCGGTTGAACCAATACTATACTTCGGTAACACCGACATTAAACTAAATATAATATATATATCTTTTTATGTTTTTGTGTTTTAGTCAGACCGATGGATCCTATCGGTTGAACTGTAACAATTTTTTTTCTTTTTAAAATATGTTTCGGTAAAACTGATAACTCCTTTCGGTTTAACCGTGATTATATTTAAATAACATTTTATTTTATTTAGAAAATTTCTTTCTAAGTGAAGCTCGAGTAATCCTCTACTCTTACTTCTTCTATAATTCCAAAGGAACTTTTTGGTATTTTCAAAATAGGTTTAAGTCTTTGTCCATTTACTTTAAATATATTCTGATTTTTAGGATTTTCAATTTCAATAGCTCCATAGGGGTAAATATTTCAAACTATGTAAGGTCCTGCCCATCTAGATCTTAATTTTCCTAGATGGTTATGGAGTCTAGTCATGTAAAGATATACTTCTTGTCTTATTTCAAAAGTTTTTGGAATAATTTTCTTGTCATGCCAAAACTTCATTTTCTCTTTTTCTCTTATAGTTCTTGAATAAGCTTCATTCCTAAATTCTTCTAATTCAATCAATTGTATTTTTCTATTCTCAACAGCTTGATTTAAATTAGTGTTCAGAGTTTTTAATGCCCAATAAACTTTATGTTCAATTTCAGCTAGTAAATGACAACTTTTTCCATATACTAGCATAAAAAATGACATACCTAAGCTTGTCTTATAAGCAGTTCTATAAGCCCAAAGTGCATCTATCAATTTATTAGCCCAATCTGTTTTAGTAGGATTTACTACTTTTTCTAAGATTAACTTAATTTGTTTGTTTGCACTTTCTACTTGTCCACTTGTTTGCAGATGATATGATGTTGCAATTTTTTGGTTTACTCCATATTTCTTCATTAAGGCTTCAAAACTTCTATTACAGAAATGAGTTCCTCTATCATTGATAATAGCTTTAGGTATTCCAAATCTAGCAATTATATTGGTTCTTATAAAATGTATTACGACTTTGTTGTCATTAGTTTTTGTAGGAATAGCTTCTATCCATTTAGATACATAATCCACCCCTAACAATATATAATTAAATTGATTAGACATAGGAAATGGACCCGTAAAATCTATTCCCCACACATCAAAGATTTCAACATCAACAATAGGATTAAGAGGCAGCATATTTCTCTTTGATGTTCTTCCTATTTGTTGACATTTTAAACAACTTAAGCAATATTTAGGAGCATCTTTGAATAGTGTTGGCCAATAAAATCCACATTGCAGAATTTTATTAGCAGTTTTCCCTGAACCAAAATGCCCTCCACATGCTTGATCATGGCAGAAAGACAATATGCTCAGATATTCAGTTTCTGGAACACACCTTCTTAAAACTAGAACAGAACATTTCTTAAATAAGTATGGATCTTCCCAATAGTAATATTTTACTCTTAAAAAGAACAATTTCTTATCCTATCTATTCCAATCCATAGGTGTTAAACTAGTAACTAAGTAATTAACTATGTCTGCATACCAAGGCATTCTGTTGATGGTCATTAATTGTTCATCAGGAAAATTATCCTTAATTTCAAAATTTAATTTTTCTATTTGTAATATTGATAAATGATCTGCTACTACATTCTCACAACCTTTTTTATCTTTAATTTCTAGATCAAATTCTTGTAATAATAATATCCATCGGATCAATTTAGGTTTGGTCTCTTTCTTTGCTATTAGGTGTTTTAAAGTCGAATGATCCGTGTATACTATCACTTTAGCTCCAATCCGATATGATCTAAACTTTTCTAAGGCAAACACAACAGCTAACAGTTCTTTTTCAGTAGTTGTATAATTAACTTGAGCATCATTTAAGGTTTT
The DNA here is from genome assembly GCA_036874045.1 of Cymodocea nodosa. Taxonomy (NCBI): domain Eukaryota; kingdom Viridiplantae; phylum Streptophyta; class Magnoliopsida; order Alismatales; family Cymodoceaceae; genus Cymodocea; species Cymodocea nodosa. Next base: position 3,590,843 of record CM072345.1, read on the forward strand.
GCTTGCATAATGAATCACTCTAGGAGATTTTTCTATCTTCTTTCCCAGCACTACTCCTACAGCAAAATCAAATGCATCACACATTAATTCAAATGGATGGCTCTAATCAAGTGCTTGAATTATAGGAGTTGAAATTAAGCTAGTTTTAAGCTTGAAAAATGCTTCTTTGCAATTTTTATCAAAATTGAATGGGACATCTTTTAATAAATTGGTTAAAGGTCTAGCTATTTTGCTAAAATCTTTAATAAATCTTCTATAAAATCCAGCGTGTCATAGAAATGATCTAATATCTTTTATTGATTTAGGTTCTAGTAGATTAGAAATCACTTCTATTTTAGCTTTATCTACTTCCAACCCTTTCTTTGAAACAACATGTCCCAAGACTATTCCTTGTTTAACCATGAAGTGACATTTTTCCCAATTTAGAACTAGACTTTTTTCCACATAGTGTTTTAATACTTGGTCTAAATTGTTTAAACACACTTCATATGAAGTTCCATAAACAGTAAAATCATGCATAAATATTTCTAAAAAATCTTCAGTCATTCCAGTGAATATGCCTTGCATACACCTTTGAAAGGTGGCTAGTGCATTGCATAGTCCGAATGGCATTCTCTTAAAAGCATAAGTTCCATTAGGACAGGTGAAAATTATTTTCTCTTGATCCTCTAATGCTACTGGGACTTGGTTATATCCTGAATACCTGTCTAAAAAACAAAAATATTCTTGCCCTACTAATTTTTCTAGCATTTTATCTATGAAAGGTAAGGGAAAATGATCTTTCCTAGTCGCTGCATTCAGCTTTCTATAGTCTATACACACTCCAACCTGATTGAATTCTAGTAGGTATTAAGTCTTAACTTTCATTCCTAATAACTGTTAATCCTGATTTCTTGGGAACTACATGGATTGGGCTAATCCATGAGCTATCAAATATCGGATAAATTATGTCATTATCTAACCATTTAACTATTTCCTTCCTGACTACTTCTTTAATGTTGGGATTTAATCTCCTCTTGGGAATTCTAACAGGTTTAGCATTCTCTTCTAAATATATGTGGTGACAGCATAAAGTTGCACTTAACCATTTTATATTAGTCATAGTCCATCCTATTGCTTCTTTATAAGTTTTGACTACATCTTTTAATTTAGCAATTTGATCCTCTTTTAAATCTAAAGTAATAATGATTGGACAAGTTCGTTTTTCTTCCAAAAATATATAGGTTAATTCAGGAGGTAAAGGTTTTAATTCTAATTGTTGCCCATCAGAAGCTAGAGCTCCTAATTGAACATCATCATTTTCTAAATTAATTTCTTCCTGATCTCCTTCTATATTTATGCTTTCACTTTCCTCTAAAGTTTCAGAATTGAGATGCCTATTTAACTCTTCTTGAATTACATCTTCTAGCATATCTCCTTCATCCTCAAAAAAATCTATGGTATGTAAGGACATTTCTAACTCAAATTTTTCTGGTTTGAAAATGTTTAATTGAGTACCCTCACTACCATATGCTAACTTCATTACTCTAGTTTTACAATTAATAATAGCTCCTGATGTTGCTAAAAATGGTCTTCCCGAAATTATAGATGTATCACTATTTTTATGCTTAATTTGTTGGGAATCCAAAATTACAATATCAATAGGATATATGAAGTTTTTGATTTTAATTAAGACATCCTCTATTTTTCGTCTATGGTATCTTATACTTCTATTAGCTAATTAAATAACAGTCCTAGTAGGGATTAAGCCTTCTAATCCTAAGGATGCAAATATATCACTTGGCATAACATTTATACCTGCACCTAAGTCTATTAAGGTTCTTTCTAGAATGGTATTTCCTATGGTGCATGATATAACAGGGATTCCAAGATTAGATAATGTAGGATCGTATGGCTACACAAGAGGGGGCTGAATTATGTATTTTTAATATTTTCTGAAATGTAATTGAAACTTTAAAACTCAAAAACAAGTCGAGACATTGCTTTCATAAAATCATTTTTATTCAAGGTTTCAATTACAATATACAATTCAATTCTCCTTAGAAATTGTAGATGCAATTATAACTCGATACCATGTATCATCTAAACAATTTCATAACTACAAATAGAGAAAACTAATTTGTGGAATTTAAAACATTTCTCCCTGTTTGAGATCTTTCTTCTTCTTCTTTTTCTTCTTCAGCAATTCTTCAGTGACGAATATCTTGTCTTTCTCTGCTTCACCGAATTTGCTTTGTTCTGATACTTTAGATCTTCAGTGACATGAATAATACCTTTTTCTGCTTCACTGAATTTTCTTCTACCTGAAACTTCAAATCTTCAGCGACATAAATTTAACCTTTTCTACTTCATTGAATTTTCTTCCACCTAAGACTTTAAATCTTCAGCGACATAAATTTAACCTTTTCTACTTCACTGAATTTTCTTCCACCTGAGAGATTTTCCCCGAAGAGGTGTTTTTGATCCCTGAAAAAGATTTTTCTTTTGGTGTGCAGGGATAGTTTGATCAACGAGAATTCTATGCCTTTTATACTATATCTTCATTTCATGCATATCCTTCACGTTTAATCACTACCAGTTTTCCACTTCTCCACGTCTTTTCTTTTTCCTTCATTGAAACACACATTTTCTGACCCACGTTTAAATTTCAAATTTTCTTTAATCATCAGTCTTGGATCTCTACAAAATTTCCTGCAAAATAAACTTTCTCGTCCAAAGAATTTTCCATCAAGTGTAATAATAAGTTGTTACTTTAATGTTAACTAAACGAGTAACACAAGTATATATAACTTAACGTTTCTAACTTAACGAGTTCCTCATGTGTCATTTCACATGACAATTACTGTTGCTAACTCAACGAACTAAGTCCATGGTGTTATGCTAACTCAACGAACCAGTTTAACCTTTCTTCCGAAAGGTTAAACGATAACTCACCGAAAATAGTTTAAGTTTCGGATAGTTACGGTTGTAAGTCACCAAAAAACTCTTTATACCATTAAACTAGTGAGACACGTGTCAAGACCTGAAAACATGACTTAAGTTACCTTTCGGATAGTTACGACTGTAAGTCTCTGAAAAAACTTTAACTCACTGATTCAATAATAAACAAATAATAAGAATTTTACCACGTGCAAAAATAACAACTTAAGTTTATAACGCTAACCTAACGCATTGCCTTAGTGTTCAATATAGCAACTCAACGCGTTTAGTTATGTTAACTTAATGAGTTAAACATGTGCACCTCACGTGATACAATACAACATTCGTAACTTATAATTTCACCACGTGTATAACACTAACTTAACGAGTTCGTCTCTTCTTTTACTCACTAACTTAACGAGTTATCACATGACCTATTTTAACCTTTAAGCCTCTAACTTAACGAGTTCTCACGTGACCTCTATACAAACAAAACTCTAACTTAACGAGTTGTCTAAACGTGCATTGTTCATGATACAGAAGATATAACTTTAAAACATATCATGCTTTTCAATAAAAACACATGTTAACTTAACGTTTAGTTAAATGAGAAATTAATGCAACGAAACAACTAGTTATTAACTTCAGATCCAATATAGACAAGTATTTATGCTAGTAAGCTTTTTCTATATTAATTGATGATTTTAATTTCTTTTCACAAGCAATAGTAATTGAGCAAATATGATTATTTTTCATTCAGCACACATCATCAAAACAAAATACTCAACAATCTCCCCCTTTTTGATGATGACAAAACCATATTAAATCAATTATGAAATATGTTTAACTCAACAAAGCACCTTTGTTGGGTTAACTTTTAATTCAACAAACTTGTTTGTTGACTTAAGTTCACTTAAGCTTATTTCTATTATTTGTGTAAATTTTACCTCTCAAAACTAAAACTCTCAGATGTCAATAATTATATAAGTATCAGTTTTCTAATTATCATCTGTCAGATTACAATAACCATTTAAATATCATCTCCTTTTATAATATATATGCAATTAAGATCATAATCATCTTTTTATAATATTTCTCCCCCTTTTTGTCATTAATCAAAAAGATAATTACAGAGAATATATATATATAAGAGATATATTTACAACTCTTTCTGTAAACAAGAATAATAATTGAACACATTTACAGAAAAATGTATTGTTCAATGAATCAAACAAGTAATACAAACATTACATTTTGTATTCAGAAACAAAAAAAAATAGTTATCGACCCCTCCTAAGTATATCACTAATAGCATTACATATTTTATCTCCTAGATGCCTAATATCATTTCTGATGTCGTTAAGTACTACATCTAAGTCAGGAGGTAGCTGGGTTTGCTGTTCTGCTTGAACTAAATAACTTTGTTGTTGTTATTGTATATGGTCTGTATAATCAGGTTGTTGTTGTTGTTGTCGTTGAGGTTTATGCATGGCCTAGAATTTTTGTAAATCTTTAACACTAAATGCTCTCATGCCTTTAGTTTCAGAGGGCCAGTCGGATAAAATCAATTGGCTTGCAAGGATTCTACATATAGCATCACCATAAAATAACTTTGAACTCATATGCTGTAGTTGAGAAGTAAAAACATCAAACCAATTGATTTGAATTCTATTCAACAGGCCATAAGTCGCATATAAACAACTTCTGCTGACTTCCAAATTGTGTACAAATCTCTAAAATAAAGTTGCATGCAATATATTTGCAATAAACCTTGCCTCTGCATTTAGATTTTCCATTAATCTCATTTTAGAATATACATCTGGAATTTTTGATAAAGACTGAATGTTCCATTCCAGTTGTCTAATCATGTCAAATCTGTTTGTAACAACAACACCTTCATTCTTTAATCCTAAAACTTCAAAAATTAACTCAGGAGACAATATAAACTCCTATTGATTTATTTGAGTTTTCAGAAAATTTCCATTCTTCACCAGATCGCTATAAAAAGCTGCAATAAGCTCTGTGTATTGCTTCCTGTTTAGAATGAAAAAGTGCATATTATTAACGGTTAAATGATGGTTAATTGCATAATATTTAGCTTATCATATGAGAATTAAGCCATTATGTTATAATTGCACTGTTATATGCTTTAATTGAAGAATCTGCTTAATTTTGGGGAATTAATGTTAATTTAGTATATTTATGAACTATTGGTAAGTTGCAGGATGTGAAATTCTTAAGTATCCGAATTTTCTAATATTTCAGACAGTTATGTTTAACATACCGAACAAATTCGGAGAGTTATGTTTAATAGACCGAATATGTATTGGATAGTTATGTTTAAATTGCCGAACAGTTATGTTTAGAGAGAATATTTTATTATTTCCAGATGTACACGTGTCGAAACCAGAATGAATGTCTTAAGTGAATTTTCGATGATTTAGCTGTAACTATCCGAAAATGCATCTAAGCATCGGTTAGTTATACCTGTAACTCTCCGAAATGTTATTTTATGTTTAAACCACTGCTGACACGTGTCAAGAGCTGGTAGATTTACTTAAGTTATAACTCATTAAGTTAGCATAACTGTACGCGTTGAGTTACATGAATATACACTAAGGTAACGCGTTATGTTAGCGGCTTATTTCTTTATTGCATATATTTTATGCACATGTTGAATTTAAATGCTTTAGAATATCACGTGAGATACACATGTTTAACTTGTTAAGTTAGCATAACTGCACGCGTTGAGTTACATGAATATACACTAAGGTAACGCATTAGGTTAGCGGCTTATTTCTTTATTGCATGTATTTTATAGTTATTTTCTAAAATGCCACTGTAGCAGTTGCAGGAACAGACAGTTGGAAGGAAAAACCACGTTTGCACGTATCACACGGGAATTCAATCGCACATGGAGAAGGAAGCATTGCCGTTGATCTGAAGGAAGGAAATCCAACCGATCATTCAAGCAGAAGCAGTTACTATTGAAGAAATATAAAAGAAAAAAGAAGAAAAGAAGAAAAGAAGAAAGTGTGATCGATGGACGGCCAGTGTATACAGAGGAGGAGCACTGAGCTTTCTATAGAAAGTATCGACGATTCTCCGAAGTATCACACCAACCATTGTATCACCACCATAATCACCGATCATCGGAGGTCTGTGAGGATACTTGCCTGATGTCGGGTCGATTCCAAGCCAAACACAGTGCTTGACAACCACTGTGAGGAGTGATCGTGTCGCAGGAAGGGAAGACATTTTCACCAAGCGCCGACTCATATTTCAGGAGATCGTAAAGCTTTTAGCCTTGGCTTCAGGTTGATGCCTGTATGCTGAAGAGGAGATCATCTTGCAATTCTGGACTCGCAATTCTATAGGGAGAGGAGACAGAATTGTAAGTGGTTTAATTTTCACTGGTGTAATCACGTTGCAAGTAGTGTCGGAAGTATTTACTGTCAAGTGAGATTACTTTACATTTCACCTTTCGCCCATTTCCATGTTCACATCAAAACAAAAATACCAAAAACAATTTATCTTTGTTTGTATGTTGTATTTGAGTGTTGTATTGTTTGTGTTGTATCGTGATTAATGTTATCTGTATCAGTTTTATGATTGTTTTATGTTAGTTTTAATTTTACAGTTTACTGAAATTGGTTCGTATAAAAAAACTTAAAGATTTTAATGGTGACTGTTTGAATCATCTAAATGTTAGTATTGCTTAATGATAAATTCAATGTTAACTAGCATTAAAAAGCTTAATTGATGTTATTTACAATCTGTGGAATCGCCTAATGGTTGGCCGAATTCCTCTGTAAATAGCAGTATTATAAAGAAGAGACAGGCTCGTGGAGTTAACTTAAGTCCATGAGGATAGTCCGTTGAGTTAGCCATAACTCAACGAACTTAGTCCGTTGAGTTAACTGTAACTCAACGGAGTGCTTATTGAATATAAATTTGAATTGTTCACAATCAAACATTTCTTAAATTCGTCAGCAATTCCCTATGGGATCGACCTGTACTTGCACACTGATACAATAGACACTGTGCACTTGCAATTAAAGTACAAATTGAAATTAATATCTAAATTGTATTAAAGGTTGTTTGTTTACTTCTAAAAGAAAGAATAGGCATAAAGATAAATTAACTAAGTAAAAAATAGAAGTAACAAATCCAAGTTTTCTAGTGTAGTGCTGGGAAAACCCAAACACTTCCATTTCATTCCAACTGGCAAGAATTGAATGAGGCCTTGAAACTCAAATAGATCTCTTATTTCCATCAAATTTCTGAACTTTATTGGACGAGCATGCAGAATCTGGCATGTAATCAGATTATTGTATTTCTGCAATGCTTCTTCAGATCTAAAATGAATTGAATTACCTTGAATTCGTAATACTGTACACAAAGAAGGTGATACCTGAAGCCGTGATTTAGAGTTTAATTCATCTTTAAGAACCTCTTCTTCAAAATGAATGTCATGTTGTTCCTCTTCCAAAATATTATCTTGAAGCTACTCAGGTAAGCTTGATTCTTCAGCTTCAACAGTATTAGGAACGTCTTCAATATGCTCAACATTCATCTGTTCAGTCTCTATAGAATGATTAGAGTTCAATGTTTCCATAAATTCTACAGCCGGTGTATCTATCTGTAATTGTTCATTTTGTTCAACATATATTTCCATTGAGTCATGCTGTGAATTCTCAAACTCTACTTCTATAGATTCTAAAGAAGGCTGGTTAACTTTTAGCTCTTTTGGAGTCTTAACATTTTCAAAATCTGCTACGCTAGACAATTCAGCCTGTGAACTAGTTACTGCCTCAACATTATCAATTATATCTGCAATAACTTGTTCAATGCCAGGTGCTTGATGCTCTGATTTGTCAATTTCTGCATCATCAGGACTTGTACTAATAGAAAAACTTGAGCTCATATTTGACTTATATTTCTTCTCAAGTTTCTAGCAAGGGAAAATAAAGTCTCATTATCTTCATCAGTTTTAGTGTGTTCAGAACTGATGAGTTTATCAGATGCACAATAAGGTACAATGTGTAGACATACATTGTCCTTTGGAAATAAATTTTCGTCTGATTTTCATTTTTCAATAGACTTTGTTTCCTTAGACATAATTTTCCTGATTTTTCTTCTTCTATAACATTTCTGTTTCTCCTCTTCAAGTATTACTGTTTTCTTTTCAACTTGCTGCATAAAAGTTTTCTACTTTAATTCTTCTAAGGCACTTTCTATTGCAACGGCCTTTCGAAGATTGTTTACTTTTATTTTGTCTACAGCAATATTTGATTCTACTTGTTTTGAATATAAAGGGGTAGGGATAGCTGATTCATGCTCTTCCTTAAATGCATGTAGTCTAGTACTGTTTATTGGTATTTGAGGAGTTCTAGTTGAAGAACCTATACCTTTTTCCAAATAATTTGCATACTGCTCGAGAAATGCAATCTCAGCACATTTCATTCTGTATTCTCTATCGAATTTACTATGAACACACATGCTAAACTTAACATTATCTTGAGAACATTGTAAACTATTTGAACATTTTTGTCCTTTGAATCTAAAATAGTTTGTTTGTCTTTTTAAATTATTTCATCAAGATTTTAAGAGGACATTAATTCAAATTAACCAAGATTTGTATTCTGAATTATATTAATCTATTTTCGACATTGGTAATCCTCCCCCTACAAATATACTTCAAATATATTCAATCAAAATACAAACTATACTTGTAGTGACAATAGATGTTAAGTATAACTATACTTTTAAATTTTCTTTTCAGAGACTTCCGTTATTCTGACATCATCAAAAATGATTTCCAGAATCAATTCCTACTATATATGAATCAAAACACAACTTTGAACTCAATGTGATTAATTCAAGGAGAATAAAAGAATGTATCTCAAATAAACATTTTCAAAAGTACTAATGTTGTTTCAATAAATTAGTAGTCATATTGGTAGAAACTATATGTGATTCAAAGACAACTGTAATTAATGAAACAACATTTTTTTTTTTCAAAATAGTAAATATTGATAATTTTCTTTAAAAGTTAGTTTGAAAAGCTTGAATCATACAAGAGCTTACTAATGTACCCGTGTAATGAGCTTTCAGTCAATAATCCTAGATCTGATCAGGACCTTAGGTTGCCAGATTTAAATAATCCTTTTTGAGGACAACAATCCTTACATACCTATTTGCTCAAGTACAAAGGGTTCGTGATCAAACTGATCAATAAACTCTCAAAGATTTTCACTTTGTAAGTAATTTTCATTTTAAGCACAATATATATGTATTCCATTAATACATATGTAATAAAACACAAATCTCATAAAATTTTTACTTCTATGATTGTACTGAGAATATGAATCAGTTTCAATAAGCTTATACTTTTGATTAACAGTTTAAGATGAGTTACATATAACATATTCTACAAGTTTAATTAATTAAGTCAAATTTTTGCATGATCATATGCATTTTCCTTGATTCAAAGAAAACATTTAATCAAAATTTCAGAATGTCAGAAGTATTTAATGTTTTTCATTTACACTTCCACTTAAAATCGTAAAAACCATTAAAATTGATAAACTACTTAAAATCAATAAGATACTACTATGATTTTACAATAAATACATAGTATCTTAAACAGTAGTTTAGATATTACTTTAGATATTTATAATAAGTATATAATATCTATGAGGTGAACAACATCATCAATAATATTTATCTTTTTATGTGGAGTTTAAGCATTTTACACATCACATAGCCTACAAATACCTAATTTAATCTAATGTTGCAGAATGTATTTTCGTCTAGAGGTTTTGTAAATATATCAGCTAATTGATTTTTACTAGACATAAATTCTAATTTAATTTTTCCTTTAATTACGTTATCTCTTAGAAAATGATGTCTAACCTCTATATGCTTTGCTCTTGAATGTAATACAAGATTTTTGGAATGATTTATTGCAGAACTACTATCACAATAAATCTCAGTTGTATCATAAGATAATCCAAAATCTTCTAAAGTTTGCCTTATCCACAGAATCTAAGTGCAACACAGTGCAACAGCAACCTATTCAGCTTCTGTAGTAGAAAGCGCTACACAGTTTTGCTTTTTACTAAACCATGACATCAAATTATTTCCCAATAATTGACATGTGCCACTAGTACTCTTTCTATGAGATTTAGATCCTGCATAATCAACATCAGTATATCCTATAAGATCTATTGAACTATCCTTAGAATAATACAGTTTGAAATTTTTAGTTCCTTGTATATATGTAAATATTCTTTTAACTACAATTAAGTGTGATTCTTTAGGATTAGATTGAAATCTAGCACAAACACACATAGCAAATATAATATCAGGTCTACTAGTAGTCAAATAAAGTAAAGAACCAATCATACTTCTGTATTTTCTTTGATCTATAGATTTTCCTATGTCATCAATATCTAACTTTAAAAAAGTACTCATAGGAGTTCCTCGAATCCTTGTGTCATTAAAATTAAATTTCTTAAGCATTTCATCTGCATATTTTTCCTGATTTAAAAATATACCTTTATCCATTTGCTTAATTTGAAGTCCTAGAAAATATGAAAGTTCTCCTATCATACTCATTTCAAACTGATTAGTCATCTCTTTAGAGAATATTTTTATCAACTTATCAGAAGTTGCTCCAAAGATTATATCATCCACGTATATTTGAACAACAATCTGATCTTTACCATCTCTCTTAATAAATAGAGTATGATCCACTTTTCCCATGATATAGTCTTTTTCTATTAAAAAAGTAGACAATCTTTCATACCATGATTTAGGTGCTTGCTTCAAACCATATAAGGCTTTCTTCAATTTATACACAAAGTCAGGATTTTTAATATCTTCAAATCCAGGAGGTTGTTTTACATAGACTTCTTCATTAATTAAACCATTTAGAAATGCACTCTTTACATCCATTTGATATAATTTAAAATCCATATAACAAGCATAGGCCAATAATATTCTAATACTTTCTAACCTAGCCATAGGAGAAAATGTTTCATCATAATCTAATCCTTCTTCCTATGTATACCCTTGTGCAACTAATCTAGCTTTATTCCTAATAACTTGACCAGTTTCGTTAGTTTTGTTTCTAAAGATCCACTTTGTACCTATTATGGACTGATTTTCTAGTGGAGAGACTAATTCCCATACATCATTTTTGATGAATTGATTTAGTTCTTCTTGCATTGCCACTATCCAATTTTCATCAGATAATGCTTCTTGTATATTCCTTGGTTCCACCATAGAAACAAACATACACATACTATTTAAATTTACTGAAACTCTAGTTTTAACTCCCTCATTAATATTACCAATGACTTGAGTAATGGGATGTGATGAAGAATAATGCCAATTTCTCTGATTTTCCTCAATATTCTCATCAACATTTGAAGGTACATCACTTTCATCATTAGTTTGATTATTTAAGTTCATATTTTTGATTTTCTCAGATAAATCAACAATCTCTCTATTGATCTCCAACTCCTTTGGAAGATTGATCAAATCATCATTATCAGCTTTAGATTGAGACTCTCTAAAAGAATTTTCATTGAAGCTTACATGGAGGGTTTCTTCAATAGTCCTAGAAGTCTTGTTATATACTCTATAGACTTTACTTCTAGTAGAGTAACCTACAAAAATTCCCTCATCCGATTTGGCTTGAAATTTATCCCTTTTATCCTTAGTATTAAAAATAAAACACTTACAGCCAAATGGTTTCATATAGGAAATTTTTGGAACCCTATTAAACATAATTTCAAAAGGAGTTTTATTAACATGAGGTCTTAAATGACATCTGTTAATAACATAACAAGCTATATTTATTGCTTCAGCCTAAAGATTTTGAGGTAACTTACGTTCATTCAACATAGTTTTGGCCATTTCTTGAAGTGATCTATTCTTTCTCTCAACAACACCATTTTGACACGGTGCTCTTGGAAAAGAAAATTTATGATCAATGCCATGCTCATTACAATAATTATCCATTTGATCATTATCAAATTCAGTTACATGATCACTCCTAAGTTTTTGAATAGACACTCTATTCATTTTGAACAAAATTGCAAAACATTTTAAACTTTTCAAAAACTTATGTCTTAGATGCTAGAAAATATACCCAATTGTATTTAGAGAAGTCATCTACTAAAACAAATACATACCGTTTACCACCAAGACTCATAATTCTTGTTGGTCCAAATAGATCCATATGTACAAGTTCTAAGACTCTCTTGCTTAAAATATCAGTTTTGGATTTAAAAGAGTTTTTATGAAGTTTACCTAACTCACATGCATCACACATAAAGTCCTTTGAGTATTTAATCTTTGGTAAACCTCTCACTAAATGTTTTTTTGATAGATTAAGCCTTCTGAAGTAAATAATTAGTCGTTTCGTTGCATTAATTTCTCATTTAACTAAACGTTAAGTTAACGTGCGTTTTTATTGAAAAGCATGATATGTTTTAAAGTTATATCTTCTGTATCATGAATAGTGCACATTTAGACTACTCGTTAAGTTAGAGTTTTGTTTGTATAGAGGTCACGTGAGAACTCGTTAAGTTAGAGGCTTAAAGGTTAAAATAGGTCACGTGATAACTCGTTAAGTTAGTGAGTAAAAGAAGAGACGAACTCGTTAAGTTAGTGTTATACACGTGGTAAAATTATAAGTTACGAATGTTGTATTGTATCACGTGAGGTGCACATTTTTAACTCGTTAAGTTAATATAACTCAATGCATTGAGTTGCTATATTGAACACTAAGGCAACGTGTTAGGTTAGTGTTATAAACTTAAGTTGTTATTTTTGCACGTGGTAAAATTCTTATTATAAAAACATTTGTTTATTACTGAATCGGTGAGTTAAAGTTTTTTCGGAGATTTACAATCGTAACTATCTGAAAGGTAACTTAAGTCATGTTTTCAGGTCTTGACATGTGTCTCATTAGTTTTATAATATAAAGAGTTTTTCGGTGACTTACATCTATAACTATCCGAAACTTAAACTGTTTTCGGTGAGTTATCGTTTAACCTTCCGAAAGAAAGGTTAAGCTGGTTCATTGAGTTAGCATAACACCACAGACTTAGTTCATTGAGTTAGCTACAGTACTTGTCACGTGAAATGGCACATGAGGAACTCGTTAAGTTAGAAACGTTAAGTTATATATATATAGTTGTGTTACTCGTTTAGTTAACATTAAAGTAACGACTTCTTATTACACTGATGAAAAAGTTTTGGACGAGAAAGTTTATTTTGTAGGAAATTTTTCAAAGATCCAAGACTGATGATTAAAGAAAATTTGAAATATAAACGTGGGTTAGAACATGTGTGTTTCAATGAAGGAAAAAGAAAAGATGTGAAGAAGGGGAAAACTGGTAGTGATTAAACATGGAGGATATGCATGAAATGAAGATACAGTATAAAAGGCATAGAGTTCTCGTTGATCAAACCATCCTTGCACACAAAACGAAAAATCTTTTCAAGGATCAAACCATCCCTGCACACCAAAAGAAAAATCTTTTTTAGGGATCAAAAACACCTCTTCGGGAAAAATCTCTCAAGTGGAAGAAAGTTTAGTGAAGCATAAAAAGGTAAGATTTTCATCATTGAAGATTTGAAGTATCAAAAGAAAGCAAATTCGGTGAAGCATAAAAAGACAAGATATTCGTCATTGAAGAATTGCTTAAGAAAGAAGAAGAAAGAAGAAGAAGAAAGATCTCAAACAGGGAGAAATGTTTTAAATTTCGCAAATTAGTTTTCTCTGTTTGTAGTTATGAAATTGTATAGATGAAACATGGTACCGAAATATAATTGCATCTACAATTTCTGAGGAGAATGGAATTGTATATTGTAATTGAAACCTTGAATAAAAATGATTTTATGAAAACAATATCTCAACTTGTTTTTGAGTTTTAAAGTTTCAATTATATTTTAGAAAATATTAAAAATACAAAATTCACCCCCCTCTTGTGTAGCCATACGATCCTACAAGTGGTATCAGAGCTTTGTTAATAATCTTTGATATAAAATCTATACCAACTTATTTAATATCATTGCTTATTCTACCTTCCTTGTTTTTAAACAGAAATTAATATCTGAGCATACATTTAACTTTCTTGATTTAAGGCTCAAGTTGTTTTAAAGCTTTTAGACTGTTTAAAATCAAATAGGTTGAAAAATCTAAGGTAAGATGGCTACTGGAAATGGTAATTTTTCTTTATATGATGGCCAAAATCTTAATCCTCCTTTATTTGATGGAATACATTTTGAATATTGGAAATATAGGATGATTGTTTTTCTTCAAAGTATAGATCATAAATTGTGGTTCATGTTTTCTAAACCATATAGTCCGTTAACTACTCCTTATAATACTTGGACAATTATTGAAAAAAAAAATGAAACTCTGAAAGCTAAGGGCTTAAATATTTTATTTTGTGCATTGAGTTATGAACAGTTCAGTAAAGTGTCGGCATATAAATCTGCTTATGAGGTGTGGCATGCATTAGAAGTTTCACATGAAGGTACTTCTCAAGTTAAAGAGACTAAAATAAACATGTTGATTCATAAGTATGAACTCTTTAAGATGCATGAAGACGAAAATATTTCTGAGATGTTTTCCAAATTTCTTGATATCATAAACTCTTTAAAATGTTTAGGAAAGAATTTTGAACAGAAGGATTTGGTGAGGAAAATTCTCAGATCCCTAAGTTCTAAATGGTCTCAGAAAGTAACATCAATTGAGAAATCACGAGATTTAAATGTTTATACTATGAATGAACTTATAGGAAATTTAACAGCTTATGAAGTTCAATTAAATGAATCACTAAGTCACAACAAACTAAAAATGAAGAAAGAAATAGCCTTCGAAATTAATTCAGATTCTGATATATCTACTGATTCTGATGAGGATTTGATTTTGCTAGCTAGGAAATTCAAGAAAGCATGGAAAGCTAGGAAACAGCAAAGGAACAAAAATGATAAACCCTTAACGTCAAAATCACTAAATGACAAGAATTCTTCATCTAGAAAGTATGTACGTTACAACTGTAAGAAACCTGGACATCTTTCTCCAGATTGTACTATGAGGAAAAATGAAAAGCAAAGTAGGATAAATCAGAAGAAGACGGCTCAAAAAACTCAGAAAAAGTTTTACAAGAAAAAGGCTTTGAAGGTCACTTGGGATGACACGTCTAAAGAGTCTGAATCTGAGGAATCAGCATCAAAATCTTCACATTCAGAAGGAGAACAAGAGTTAGAAGACGTTGCTCATGTGTGCTTCATGGCAGATGAGTCTAAGGTAATATTTGATCTTGAAAGTCATTCAGATTTCAACTTTGATGAATTATTATGTGCTTATCATGCATTATTACAAAAACTTAAAGTATGTAAACTGGAAAATAAGAATATTAGAAAATCTTCATCCATTATGGAAGAAGAAAATTGTTTTCTGTCTACTACATTAGAAAAGTTTAAATGTGATAATGAAAATCATGCTAGAGATTTGCAAAAATTTAGATTTAATGAATGTATCTTGCATGAACAAATACAAAATATAAATGCTGAAAAATTAAAGATAGCATCTGAAAATGAAATGTTGAGAAACAATATAAATGAACTTGAATTAGAGATAGATAAATTAAAACTGAGAGAGCAAGATTTAAATTCTACCATTGAGAAATGGAATTTAAGTCAATCTAAGTTAGACAAACTAACTAGTACCCCTGCGGTGTCTTATAAATTTGGCTTAGGATTTGATTATCCTGAATATCCTGAATCTCAAGCCAATAAAGGATTTATTAGTTGCAGTTCAAGTAAATCTAAGACTAAAATTCCTTTTATTATGAAACAAGGTAATAAATATGTAGAAGTAGGTACTTCAAGGGATGAATCATGCAGTAATAATATAAATCAATGTGATTTGCCAAATTGTACTTCTAACATGACTATAAATGTTTCTAAAAATCTTGTTTCTTGTTCTGGAAATTCAGTTTCTAATGTTTCTAAAATTTTAGACAATTGTAGTAAATTGAAAATTCAGAAACCTGAGCATGTAATTCAATACACTGGTATTAGACCAATTACTCATTCTACATGTGACAAAACGAAAAATTCTTGTGCAAAAAAAGATTTTGTATGTACGGAAAATGATAATACAAGTACAAAATCTTGGTATGAACTTACTGAAATGTATAAGCATGACCAAAATAAATTAACATCTGATAAAAATCTGTTTGGTCTTGATTATACTACATCTGAAAACAAAAAGAATGATTGTAAAAGCAATAATGCTATATGTGAGTATGAAGCTAATGATAAATCAATAGTACTTACAACTAATAAGAATATAAATGATAATGTTAAACTATTTTTAAACAAAAAGAAGAAGTATATGTTTAATGAACTTGGTCCTCAACAACATTGGGTACCAAGAAAAAGTTTTTCTTCATTTGTGTTGCAGGAGGAAACAACATCAAAATGGATCTTGGACAGTGGAGCGTCAAGTCACATGACCGGACAGAAAAGTCTATTACAAAATTTTACAAATACCATGAAAGGAAGTGTAACATTTGAAAACAAAAGCAAAGATAAAATCATAGGTATGGGCAACATTCAAATAACTCCTACTTGTATTATTTCGAATGTACTATATGTAGAAAACCTAGGATTTAATTTGCTAAGTGTCATAAAACTAACTGAAAATGGATATTATGTAGTCTTTGAAGATAATGTATGCAAAATAATTGATAAAAATATAGATGAAATTAAGTTTATTGCTAAAAGAAAAGGTTCTGTATGCATTTTATCTTTACCTTCTAGTGCAGTTGATTTAAATTCATGTTTGCTAGCTGAAACTAGTGATGCATATCTTTGGCATAGAAGGATTGGGCATATAAATATGAAACTGTTACATAAACTATCTAGAAAACATTTAGTGAGAGTTTTACCAAAGATTAAATACTTAAAGAACTTTATGTGTGATGCATGTGAGTTAGGTAAACTTCACAAAAACTCTTTTAAATCCAAAACTGATATTTCAAGCAAGAGAGTCTTAGAACTTATACATATGGATCTATTTGGACCAACAAGAATCATGAGTCTTGGTGGTAAACAGTATGTATTTGTTTTAGTAGATGACTTCTACAGATACACTTAGGTATATTTTCTAGCATCTAAGACAAAAGTTTTTGAAAAATTTAAAATGTTTTGCAATTTTGTTCAAAATGAGTAGAGTGTCTCTATTCAAAAACTTAGGAGTGATCATAGAACTGAATTTGATAATGATCAAATGGATAACTATTGTAATGAGCATGGCATTGATCATAGATTTTCTTTTCCAAGAGCACCGTGTCAAAATGGTGTTGTTGAGAGAAAGAATAGATCACTTCAAGAAATGGCCAGAACTATGTTGAATGAACATAAGTTACCTCAAAATCTTTGGGCTGAAGTAGTAAATACATCTTGTTATGTTATTAACAGAAGTCATTTAAGACCTCATGTTAATAAAACTCCTTTTGAAATTATGTTTAATAGGTTTCCAAAAATTTCCTATATGAAACCATTTGGCTGCAAGTGTTTTCTTCTTAATACTAAGGATAAAAGGGATAAATTTCAAGCCAAATCGGATGAAGGAATTTTTGTAGGTTACTCTACTAGAAGTAAAACCTATAGAGTATATAACAAGACTTCTAGGACTATTGAAGAAACCCTCCATGTAAGCTTCAATGAAAATTCTCTTAGAGAATCTCAATCTAAAGCTGATAATGATGATTTGATCAATCTTCCAAAAGAGTTAGAGATCAATAAAGAGATTGATGATTTATCTATGAAAATAAAAAATATGAACTTAAATGATCAAACTAATGATGAAAGTGATGGACTTTCAAATGTTGATGAGAATATTGAGGAAAATCAGAGAAATTGGCGTTATTCTTCATCACATCCCATTACTCAAGTCATTGGTGATATTAATGAGGGAGTTAAAACTAGAGCTTCAGTAAATTTAAATAGTATGTGTATGTTTGTTTCTATGGTGGAACCAAGGAATATACAAGAAGCATTATCTGATGAAAATTGGATAGTGGCAATGCAAGAAGAACTAAATCAATTCATCAGAAATGATGTATGGGAATTAGTCTCTCCACCAGAAAATCAGTCTATAATAGGTACAAAGTGGATCTTTAAAAACAAAACTAATGAAACTGGTCAAGTTATAAGGAATAAAGCTAGATTAGTTGCACAAGGGTATACATAGGAAGAAAGATTAGATTATGATGAAACATTTGCTCTTGTGGCTAGTTTAGAAAGTATTAGAATATTATTGGCCTATGCTTGTTATATGGATTTTTAAATTATGTCAAATGGATGTAAAGAGTGCATTTCTAAATGATTTAATTAATGAAGAAGTCTATGTAAAACAACCACCTGGATTTGAAGATATTAAAAATCCTGACTTTGTGTATAAATTGAAGAAAGCCTTATATGGTTTGAAGCAAGCACCTAGATCATAGTATGAAAGATTGTCTACTTTTTTAATAGAAAAAGGCTATATCATGGGAAAAGTGGATCATACTCTATTTATTAAGAGAGATGGTAAAGATCAGATTGTTGTTCAAATATACGTCGATGATTAATCTTTGGAGCAACCTCTGATAAGTTGATAGAAATATTCTCTGTAGAGATGACTAATCAATTTGAAATGAGTATGATAGGAGAACTTTCATATTTTCTAGAACTTCAAATTAAGCAAATGGATAAAGGTATATTTTTAAATCAGGAAAAATATGTAGATGAAATGCTTAAGAAATTTAATTTTAATGATACAAGGATTCGAGGAACTTCTATGATTACTACTTTAAAGTTAGATATTGATGACATAGGAAAATCTATAGATCAAAGAAAATACAGAAGTATGATTGCTTCTTTACTTTATTTGACTGCTAGTAGACCAGATATTATGTTTGCTGTGTGTGTTTGTGCTAGATTTCAATCTAATCCTAAGGAATCACACTTAATTGCAGTTAAAAGAATATTTAGATATATACAAGGAACTAAAAATTTTGGACTGTATTATTCTAAGGATAATTCAATAGATCTTATAGGATATATTGATGCTGATTATGCAGGATCTAAATCTGATAGAAAGAGTACTAGTGGTACATGTCAATTATTGGGAAATAATTTGGTGTCATGGTTTTGTAAAAAGCAAAACTACGTAGCACTTTCTACTACAGAAGCTGAATATGTTGCTGCTACACTGTATTGCACTTAGATTCTGTGGATAAGGCAAACTTTAGAAGATTTTGGATTATCTTATAATATAACTGAGATTTATTGTGACAGTAGTTCTGCAATAAATCTTTCCAAAAATCCTGTATTACATTCAAGAGCAAAGCATATAGTGGTTAGACATCATTTTCTAAGAGATAACGTAATTAAAGGAAAAATTAAATTAGAATTTGTGTCTAGTAAAAATCAATTAGCTGATATATTTACAAAACCTCTAGACGAAAATACATTCTGCAACATTAGATTAAATTTAGGTATTTGTAGGCTATGTGATGTGTAAAATGCTTAAACTCCACATAAAAAGATAAATATTATTGATGATGTTGTTCACCTCATAGATATTATATACTCATTATAAATATCTAAAGTAATATCTAAACTACTGCTTAAGATATTATGTATTTATTGTAAAATCATAGTAGTATCTTATTGATTTTAAGTAGTTTATCAATTTTAATGGTTTTTACGATTTTAAGTGGAAATGTAAATGAAAAACATTAAATACTTCTGACATTCTGAAATTTTGATTAAATGTTTTCTTTGAATCAAGGAAAGTGCATATGATCATGCATAAATTTGACTTAATTGATTAAACTTGTAGAATAAGTTATATGTAACTCATCTTAAACTGTTAATCAAAAGTATAAGCTTATTGAAACTGATTCATATTTTCAATACAATCATAGAAGTAAAAATTGTATGAGATTTGTGTTTTATTGCATCTGTATTAATGGAATACATATATACTGTGCTTAAAATGAAAAGTGCTTACAAAGTGAAAATCTTTGAGAGTTTATTGATCAGTTTGACCACGAGCCTTTTGTACTTGAGTAGATAGGTATGTAAAGATTGTTGTCCTGAAAAAGGATTCTTTAAATCTAGCAACCTAAGGTCCTGATCAGATCTGGGATTGTTGATTGAAAGCTCATTACACGGGTATATTAGAAAGCTCTTGTATGATTCTAGCTTTTCAAACTAACTTTTAAAGAAAATTATCAATATTTACTATTTTGAAAAGAAAAAGTTGTTTCATTAATTACAGATATCTTTGAATCGAATATAGTTTCTACCAATATGACTACTGATTTATTGAATCAAAATTAGTACTTTTG
The DNA here is from genome assembly GCA_036874045.1 of Cymodocea nodosa. Taxonomy (NCBI): domain Eukaryota; kingdom Viridiplantae; phylum Streptophyta; class Magnoliopsida; order Alismatales; family Cymodoceaceae; genus Cymodocea; species Cymodocea nodosa. The sequence continues at coordinate 3,611,200 of CM072345.1, forward strand.
AAAATGTTTATTTGACATACAATCTTTTATTCTCCTTGAATTAATCACATTGAGTTCAAAGTTGTGTTTTGATTCATGTACAGTAGGAATTGATTCTGGAAATCATTTTTGATGATGTTAGGATAACGAAAGTCTCTAAAAAGAAAATTTAAAAGTATAATTATACTTAACATCTATTGTCACTACAAGTATATTTTGTATTTTGTTTGAATATATTTGAAGTATATTTGTAGGGGGAGGATTAACATTGTCGAAAACAAATTAATATAATTTAGATTACAAATCTTAGTTAATCTAAGTTAATGTCCTCTTAAAATCTTGATGAAATAATTTAAAAAGACAAATAAACTATTTTAGATTCAAAGGACAAAATGTTCAAATAGTTTACAATGTTCTCAAGATAATGTTAAGTTTAGCAAGTGTGTTGTTTTCGGAACATTTCAGTTGGAAGCATCCGAAAATTGTTTAGTGTACTAACTAGACGTTATGTTAGATAAGGTAACGTGTAAAAATGCCTATAGACAGCATTTTACTCGTTAGGTTAGTTAACTCAACAAGTTATACTTGAATATTTCGGGTACCTTGATTGAATAAACTTTATTCAATATTTATTTAATTTCTAAACCCGACTTCTCTTCACGTTAAGTTATACGCCTAAAAAACCCTATTTAAACACTTATTACATGGTCACTTAGGTTATTTGTAAACTTTGTCAAGAAAATATTTCCCGCTTGTTGCTGTTACAACCTGCGACGATGGTCTCCAAGTTCTACAAAAGTCGTGGTAGAGGAAAAGAAAAATGCAGAGGAGATGCAAAAGGAAAAGAAATAGAGAATGATGAAGTTCCACGTACTTGGTTCAAGAAAATATTTCGAGTGGACAAAAGGTTAGCAGAAATTTATAGTGAATATTTCTTTCCTGAAGATATACTAACTGAAGTTAGACAAGAACTCCAAAATATTGATGCTAGTATTACATACATGGGTATTTGTAGTAAATTTGATAGAGAATACAAAATGAAATGTGCTGAGATTGCATTTTTGGAATAGTATGCAAAATATTTGGAAAAAGGTGTAGGTTCATCAAATAGAACTCCTATAAACGGTACAAGACTACATGCATTTGAGGTAGAGTATGAATCAGCTATCCCTACTCCTTTATATTCAAAACAAGTAGAATCAGATATTGCTGTAGACAAAACAAAAGTTGACAATCTTCGAAAGGTCGTTGCAATAGAAAGTGCCTTAGAAGAATTAAAGTAGAAAACTTTTATGGAGCAATTTGAAAAGAAAATAGCAATACTTGAAAAGGAGAAATAGAAATGTTATAGAAGAAGGAAAGTTAGAAAAATTATGTCTAAGGAAACAAAGTCTATTGAAAAAGGAAAATCAGATGAAAATTTATTTCCAAAGGACAATGTATGTCTAGACATTGTACCTTATTGTGCATCTGATAAACTCATCAGTTCTAAGCATACTGAAATTGATGAAGATAATGAGACTTTATTTTCCCTTGCTAGAAAACTTGAGAAGAAATCCAAGTCAAATATGAGCTCAAGTTTTTCTATTAGTACAAGTCCTGATGATGCAGATATTGACAAATCAGAGCATTAGGCACCTGCCATCAAACAAGTTATTACAAATATAATTGACAATGTTGAAGCAGTAACTAGTTCAATGGCTAAATTGTCTAGAGTAGCAGATATTGAAAATGTTAAGACTCCAGAAGAGTTAAAAGTTAACCAACCTTCTACGGAATCTATAGAAGCAGAGTCTGAGCATTCATAGCATGAATCAATGAAATTATCTGTTGAACAAAATGAACAATTACAGACAGATACACCGGTTGTAGAATTTGTGGAAAAATTGAACTCTGAACATTCAATAGAGACTGATCAGATGAATGTTGAGCATATTGACAATGTTCCTAACACTGTTGAAGCTGAAGAATCAAGCTTACCTGAGCAGCTTCAAGATAATATTTTGGAAGAGGAACAACATGACATTCATTTTGAAGAAGAGGTTCCTGAAGATGAATTAAACTTCGAATCATGGCTTCAGGTATCACCTTCTTTGTGTACAATATTAAACATTCAAGGTAATGCAATTCATTTTAGATCTGAAGAAGCATTGCAGAAATACAATAATCTGATTGCATGCCAGATTATGCATGCTCGTCCAATAAAATTCAAAAATTTGATGGAAATAAGAGATCTGTTTGAGTTTCAAGGCCTCATTAAATTCTTGCCAGTAGGAACGAAATGGAAGCAATACACAAAGCTTATTGCAGCTTTTTATAGCAATCTGGTCAAGAATGGAAATTTTCTGAATACTCAAATAAATGAACAGGAGTTTATATTGTCTCCTGAGTTAATTTTTGAAGTTTTAGGATTAAAGAATGAAGGTGTTGTTGTTACCAATAGATTTGACATGATAAGACAGCTGGAATGGAACATTCAATCTTTATCAAAAATTCCAGATGTATATTCTGAAATGAGATTAATGGAAAATCTGAATGTAGAGGTAAGGTTTATTGCAAATATATTTCATGCAAATTTATTTCAGAGAGTTGGACACAATTTGGATGTCAGCAGAAGCTGTTTATATGCAACTTATGGCCTGCTGAATAGAATTCAAATAAATTGGTTTGATGTATTTATGTCTCGACTACAGCATATGAGTTCAAAGTTATTTTATGGTGATGCTGCATGTAGAATCCTTGCAAGCCAATTGACTTTATTCGACTGACCCTCTGAAACTAAAGGCATGAGAGCATTTAGTGTCAAAGATTTGCAAAAATTTCAGGCCATGCATAAATCTCAACGACAACAACAACAACAACCTGATACATACCATATACAACAACAACAAAGTTATTCAGTTCAAGCAGAACAGCAAACCTAGCTACCTCTTGACTTAGATGCAGTGTTTAACGACATCAGAAATGATATTAGGCATCTAGGAGATAAAATATGTAATTGTATAAGTGATATACTTAGGAGGGGTCGATAATTGTTTTTGTTTGTTTCTGAATACAAAATGTAATGTTTGTATTACTTGTTTGATTGATTGAACAATACATTTTTCTGTAAATGTGTTCAATTATTATTCTTGTTTACAGAAAGAGTTGTTGTAATTATATCTCTTATATATATATATATTCTCTGTAATTATCTTTTTGATTAATGACAAAAAGGGGGAGAAATATTACAAAAAGATGATTATGATCTTAATTGCATATATATATTATAAAAGGAGATGCTATTTAATGGTTATTGTAATCTAACAGATGATAATTAGAAAACTGATACTTATATAATTATTGACATCTGAGAGTTTTAGTTCTGAGAGGTAAAATTTACACAAATAATAGAAATAAGCTTAAGTGAACTTAAGTCAACAAACAAGTTTGTTTAATTAAAAGTTAACCCAACGAAGGTGCTTTGTTGAGTTAAACATATTTAATAATTGATTTAATATGATTTTGTCATCATCAAAATGGGGGAGATTGTTGAGTATTTTTGTTTTGATGATGTGTGCTGAATGAAAATAATCATATTTGCTCAATTACTATTGCTTGTGAAAAGAAATTAAAATCAACAATTAATACATAAAAGCTTACTAATATAAATACTTATCTATATTGGATCTGAAGTTAATAACTAGTCATTTCGTTGCATTAATTTCTCATTTAACTAAACATTAAGTTGACGTGTGTTTTTATTGAAAAGCATGATATGTTTTAAAGTTATATCTTCTGTATCATGAATAGTGCACGTTTAGACAACTCATTAAGTTAGAATTTTGTTTGTATAGAGGTCATGTGAGAACTCGTTAAGTTAGAGGCTTAAAGGTTAAAATAGGTCACATGATAACTTGTTAAGTTAGTGAGTAAAAGAAGAGACGAACTCGTTAAGTTAGTATTATACACGTGGTGAAATTATAAGTTACGAATGTTGTATTGTATCACGTGAGGTGCACATGTTTAACTCGTTAAGTTAACATAACTAAATGCGTTGAGTTGCTATATTGAATACTAAGGCAACGCGTTAGGTTAGCGTTATAAACTTCAGTTGTTATTTTTGCACGTGGTAAAATTCTTATTATAAAAACATTTGTTTATTACTGAATTGGTGAGTTAAAGTTTTTTCAGAGACTCACAGTCGTAACTATCTGAAAGGTAACTTAAGTCATGTTTTCAGGTCTTGACACGTGTCTCACTAGTTTTATAATATAAAGAGTTTTTTAGTGACTTACATCTATAACTATCCGAAACTTAAACTGTTTTCGGTGAGTTATCGTTTAACCTTCCGAAAGAAAGGGTAAGCTGGTTCATTGAGTTAGCATAACACCACGGGCTTAGTTCGTTGAGTTAGCTACAATACTTGTCACGTGAAATGGCACATGAGGAACTCGTTAAGTTAGAAATGTTAAGTTATATATATATACTTGTGTTACTCGTTTAGTTAACATTAAAGTAACGACTTCTTATTACACTGATGAAAACTTTTTGGACGAGAAAGTTTATTTTGCAGGAAAATTTTCAGAGATCCAGGACTGATGATTAAAGAAAATTCGTAATATAAACATAGGTTGGAACATGTGTGTTTCGATGAAGGAAAAAGAAAAGATGTCAAGAAGTGGAAAACTAGTAGTGATTAAACGTGGAGGATATGCATGAAATGAAGATATAGTATAAAAGGCATAGAGTTCTCATTGATCAAACCATCATTGCACATAAAACGAAAAATCTTTTCAAGGATCAAACCATCCCTGCACGCCAAAAGAAAAATATTTTTTAGGGATCAAAAAATCCTCTTCGGGAAAAATCTCTCAAGTGGAAGAAAATTCAGTGAAGCATAAAAAGGTAAGATTTTCGTCACCGAAGATTTGAAGTATCAGAAGAAAGCAAATTCGGTGAAGCATAAAAAGACAAGATATTCATCACTGAAGAATTGCTGAAGAAGGAAGAAGAAAGAAGAAGAAGAAAGATCTCAAACAGGGAGAAATGTTTTAAATTCCGAAAATTAGTTTTCTTTGTTTGTAGTTATGAAATTGTATAGATGAAACATGGTATCGAAATATAATTGCATCTACAATTTCTAAGGAGAATTGAATTGTATATTGTAATTGAAACCTTGAATAAAAATGATTTTATGAAAACAATGTCTCGACTTGTTTTTGAGTTTTAAAGTTTCAATTATATTTCAGAAAATATTAAAAATACACAATTCACCCCACTCTTGTGTAGCCATACGATCCTACAAATGTTAAAATAGGTCATGAGATAACTCGTTAAGTTAGTGTGTAAAAGAAGAGACGAACTCGTTAAGTTAATGTTATACATGTGGTGAAATTATAAGTTACGAATGTTGTATTGTATCACGTGAGGTGCACATGTTTAACTTGTTAAGTTAACATAACTAAACGTGTTGAGTTGCTATATTGAACACTAAGGCAACGCGTTAGGTTAGCGTTATAAACTTAAGTTGTTATTTTTGCACGTGGTAAAATTCTTATTATAAAAACATTTGTTTCTTACTGAATCGGTGTGTTAAAGTTTTTCGGAGACTTACAGTCGTAACTATCGGAAAGGTAACTTAAGTCAAGTTTTCAGGTCTTGACACGTGTCTCACTAGTTTTATAATATAAAGAGTTTTTCGGTGACTTACATCCGTAACTATCTGGAATTTAAACTGTTTTCGTTGAGTTATCGTTTTACCTTCCGAAAGAAAGGTTAAGCTGGTTCGTTGAGTTAGCATAACACCACGGACTTAGTTCGTTGAGTTAGCTACAGTACTTGTCATTGAAATGGCACATGAGGAACTCGTTAAGTTAGAAACGTTAAGTTATATATATATAATTGTGTTACTCGTTTAGTTAACATTAAAGTAACGACTTCTTATTACACTCATGAAAAATTTTTGGACGAGAAAGTTTATTTTGTAGGAAATTTTTTAGAGAGTACCATTAGAACCACGTGCAAAAATAACAACTTAAGTTTATAATGCTAACCTAACGCATTGCCTTAGTGTTCAATATAGCAATTCAACGCGTTTAGTTATGTTAACTTAACGAGTTAAACATGAGCACCTCACGTGATACAATACAACATTCGTAACTTATAATTTCACCACGTGTATAACACTAACTTAACGAGTTCGTCTCTTCTTTTACTCACTAACTTAACGAGTTATCACGTGACCTATTTTAACCTTTAAGCTTCTAACTTAACGAGTTCTCACGTGACCTCTATACAAACAAAACTCTAACTTAACAAGTTTTCTAAACGTGCACTGTTCATGATACAGAAGATATAACATTAAAACATATCAAGCTTTTCAATAAAAACACATGTTAACTTAACGTTTAGTTAAATGAGAAATTAATGCAACGAAACGACTAGATATTAACTTCAGATCCAATACAGACAAGTATTTATATCAGTAAGCTTTTTCTATATTAATTGATGATTTTAATTTCTTTTCACAAGCAATAGTAATTGAGGAAATATGATTATTTTCATTCAGCACACATCATCAAAACAAAAATACTCAACAATCTCCCCCTTTTTGATGATGACAAAACCATATTAAATCAATTACGAAATATGTTTAACTCAACAAAGCACCTTCGTTGGGTTAACTTTTAATTCAACAAACTTGTTTGTTGACTTAAGTTCATTTAATCTTATTTCTATTGTTTGTGTAAATTTTACCTCTCAAAACTAAAACTCTCAGATGTCAATAATTATATAAGTATCAGTTTTCTAATTATCATCTGTCAGATTACAATAACCATTTAAATAGCATCTCCTTTTATAATATATATATGCAATTAAGATCATAATCATCTTTTTATAATATTTCTCCCCCTTTTTGTCATTAATCAAAAAGATAATTACAGAGAATATATATATGTATATAAGAGAATTACAACAACGATTTCTATAAACAAGAATAATAATTGAACATATTTATAGAAAAATGTATTGTTTAATGAATCAAACAAGTAATACAAACATTACATTTTGTATTCAGAAACAAACAAAAATAGTTATTGACCCCTCCTAAGTATATCACTTATAGCATTACATATTTTATCTCCTAGATGCCTAATATCATTTCTAATGTCGTTAAGCACTACATCTAAGTCAGGAGGTAGCTGGGTTTGCTGTTATGCTTGAACTGAATAACTTTGTTGTTGTTATTATATATGGTCTGTATCAGGTTGTTGTTGTTGTTGTCGTTGAGGTTTATGCATGGCCTAGAATTTTTGCAAATCTTTGACACTAAATGCTCTCATGCCTTTAGTTTCAAAGGGCTAGTTAGATAAAGTCAATTGGCTTGCAAGGATTTTACATACAGCATCACCATAAAATAACTTTGAACTCATATGCTATAATTGAGACATAAAAACATCAAACCTATTTATTTGAATTTTATTCAGCAGGCCATAAGTTGCATATAAAAAGCTTTTGCTGACTTCCAAATTGTGTCCAACTCTCTGAAATAAATTTGCATGCAATATATTTGCAATAAACCTTGCCTCTACATTCAGATTTTCCATTAATCTCATTTCAGAATATACATCTGGAATTTTTGATAAAGACTGAATGTTCCATTTCAGTTGTCTTATGATGTCAAATCTGTTGGTAACAACAACACCTTCATTCTTTAATCCTAAAACTTCAAAAATTAACTCAGGAGACAATATAAACTCCTATTCATTTATTTGAGTTTTCAAAAAATTTCCATTCTTGACCAGATTGCTATAAAAAGCTGCAATAAGCTCTGTGTATTGCTTCCATTCCATTCCTACTGGCAAGAATTTAATGAGGCCTTGAAACACAAACAGATCTCTTATTTCCATCAAATTTCTGAATTTTATTGGACGAGCATGTAGAATCTGACATGTAATCAGATTATTGTATTTCTGTAATGCATCTTCAGAGCTAAAATGAATTGCATTACCTTGAATTTTTAATATTGTACACAAAGAAGGTGATACCTGAAGCCGTGATTCAGAGTTTAATTTATCTTCAAGAACCTCTTCTTCAAAATGAATGTCATGTTGTTCCTCTTCCAAAATATTATCTTGAAGCTGCTCAAGTAAGCTTGATTCTTCAGCTTCAACAGTGTTAGGAACATTGTCAATATGCTCAACATTCATCTGTTCAGTCTCTATAGAATGTTCAGAGTACAATTTTTTCACAAATTCTACAGCCAGTGTATCTGTCTGTAATTGTTCATTTTGTTCAATAGATAATTCCATTGATTCATGTTGTGAATTCTCAAACTCTGCTTTTATAGATTCTGTAGAAGGCTGGTTAACTTTTAGCTCTTTTGGAGTCTTAACATTTTCAATATCTGCTACTCTAGACAATTCAGCCTTTGAACTAGTTACTGCCTCAACATTGTCAATTATATCTGCAATAACTCGTTCAATGTCAAGTGTCTAATGCTCTGATTTGTCAATTTCTACATCATCAAGACTTGTACTAATAGAAAAATTTGAGCTCATATTTGACTTGGATTTCTTCTCAAGTTTTCTAGCAAGGGAAAATAAAGTTTCATTATCTTCATCAGTTTTAGTGTGTTCGGAACTGATGAGTTTATCAGATGCACAATAAGGTACAATGTCTAGACATACATTGTCCTTTGGAAATAAATTTTCATCTGATTTTCCTTTTTCAGAAGACTTTGTTTCCTTAGACATAATTTTTCTAACTTTCCTTCTTCTATAACATTTTTGTTTCTCCTTTTCAAGTATTGCTGTTTTCTTTTCAAATTGCTCCATAAAAGTATTCTGCTTTAATTCTTCTAAGGCACTTTCTATTGCAACGGCCTTTCGAAGACTATCAACTTTTGTTTTGTCTACAGCAATATCTGATTCTACTTGTTTTGAATATAAAGGAGTAGGGATAGCTGATTCATGCTCTTCCTCAAATGCATGTCGTCATGTACCGTTTATAGGAGTTTGAGGAGTTCTATTTGATGAACCTACACCTTTTTCCAAATATTTTGCATACTGTTCCAAAAATGCAATCTCAGCACATTTCATTCTGTATTCTCTATCATATTTACTTCGAATACCCATGTATGTAATACTTGCATCAGTATGTTGAAGTTCTTGTCTAACTTCATCTAATATATCTTGAGAAAAGAAGTAATCTTTATAAAGTTCTTCTAACCTTTTGTCCACTCGAAATATTTTCTTGAACCAAGTATGTGGAACTTCATCATTCTCTATTTCTTTTCCTTTTGCATCTCTTCTACTTTTGCCTTTTCCTCTACCACGACCTTTGTAGAACGTGGAGACCATCGTCGCAGGTTGTAACAGCAACAAGCGGGAAAGATTTTCTTGAAAAGTTTACAAATAACCAAAGTGCCCATGTAATAAGTGTTTAAATAGGGTTCTTAGGCGTATAACTCAACGTGAAGAGAAGTCGGGTTTAGAAATAAAATAAATATTCAATAAAGCTTATTCAATCAAAGTACCTGAAATATTCAAGTATAACTCGTTGAGTTAACTAACCTAACGAGTAAAACGCTGTCTAGAGGCAGTTTTACACGTTACCTTATCTAACATAACGTCTAGGTAGTACACTTAAAACAATTTTCGGATGCTTCCAACTGAAACGTTCCGAAAATACCACACATGCTAAACTTAACATTATCTTGAGAACATTGTAAACTATTTGAACTTTGAATCTAAAATAGTTTATTTGTCTTTTTAAATTATTTCATCAAGATTTTAAGAAGACATTAATTCAAATTAACTAAGATTTGTATTCTAAATTATATTAATTTGTTTTCAACATTGTTAATCCTCCCCCTACAAATATACTTCAAATATAGTCAATCAAAATACAAAATATACTTGTAGTGACAATAGATGTTAAGTATAACTATACTTTTACATTTTCTTTTCAGAGACTTCCGTTATCCTGACATCATCAAAAATGATTTCCAGAATCAATTCCTACTGTATTTGAATCAAAACACAACTTTGAACTCAATTTGATTAATTCAAGGAGAATAAAAGAATGTATCTCAAATAAACGTTTTCAAAAGCACTAATGTTGATTCAATAAATCAATAGTCATATTGGTATAAACTATATGCGATTCAAAGATATCTGTAATTAATGAAACAACGTTTTCTTTTCAAAACAGTAAATATTGATAATTTTCTTTAAAAGTTAGTTTGAAAAGCTTGAATCATACAAGAGCTTTATAATGTACCCATGTAATGAGCTTTCAGTCAACAATCCCAGATCTGATTAGGACCTTAGGTTGCTAGATTTAAAGAATCCTTTTTCAGGACAACAATCCTTACATACCTATCTGCTCAAGTACAAAAGGCACCTGATCAAACTGATCAATAAACTCTCAAAGATTTTCACTTTGTAAGCACTTTTCATTTTAAGCACAATATATATGTATTCCATTAATACAGATGCAATAAAACACAAATCTCATACAATTTTTACTTCTATGATTGTACTGAGAATATGAATCAGTTTCAATAAGATTATACTTTTGATTAACAGTTTAAGATGAGTTACATATAACTTATTCTACAAGTTTAATCAATTAAGTCAAATTTATGCATGATCATATGCATTTTCCTTGATTCAAAGAAAACATTTAATCAAAATTTCAGAATGTCAGAAGTATTTAATGTTTTTCATTTACACTTCCACTTAAACTCGAAAAAACTATTAAAATTGATAAACTACTTAAAATCAATAAGATACTACTATGATTTTACAATAAATACATAGTATCTTAAGTAGTAGTTTAGATATTACTTTAGATATTTATAATAAGTATATAACATCTATGAGGTGAACAACATCATCAATAATATTTATCCTTTCATGTGGAGTTTAAGCATTTTACACATCACATAGCCTACAAATACCTAAATTTAATCTAATGTTGCAGAATGTATTTTCGTCTAGAGGTTTTGTAAATATATCAGCTAATTGATTTTTACTAGACACAAATTCCAATTTAATTTTTCCTTTAATTACGTTATCTCTTAGAAAATGATGTCTAACCTCTATATGCTTTGCTCTTGAATGTAATAAAGGATTTTTAGAAAGATTTATTGTAGAACTACTGTCACAATAAATCTCAGTTGTATCATAAGATAATCCAAAATCTTCTAAAGTTTGCCTTATCCACATAATCTGAGTGCAACAGTAACCTATTCAGCTTCTGTAGTAGAAAGTGCTACACAGTTTTGCTTTTTACTAAACCATGACACCAAATTATTTCCCAATAATTGACATGTGCCACTCATACTCTTTCTATCAGATTTAGATCCTGCATAATCAGCATCAGTATATCCTATAAGATCTGTTGAACTATCCTTAGAATAATACAGTCTGAAATTTTTAGTTCCTTGTATATATCTAAATATTCTTTTAACTGCAATTAAGTGTGATTCTTTAGGATTAGATTGAAATCTAGCACAAACACACACAGCAAACATAATATTAGGTCTACTAGCAGTCAAATAAAGTAAAGAACCAATCATACTTCTGTATTTTCTTTGATCTATAGATTTTCCTATGTCATCAATATCTAACTTTAAAGAAGTACTCATAGGAGTTCCTCGAATCATTGTATCATTAAAATTAAATTTCTTAAGCATTTCATTTGCATATTTTTCCTGATTTAAAAATATACCCTTATCCATTTGCTTAATTTGATGTCCTAGAAAATATGAAAGTTCTCCTATCATACTCATTTCAAACTGATTAGTCATCTCTTCAGAGAATATTTCTATCAACTTGTTAGAGGGTGCTCCAAAGATTATATCATCCACGTATATTTGAACAACAATCTGATCTTTACCATCTCTCTTAATAAATAGCGTATGATCCACTTTTCCCATGATATAACCTTTTTCTATTAAAAAAGTAGACAATCTTTTATACCATGATCTAGGTGCTTGCTTCAAACCATATAAGGCTTTCTTCAATTTATACACAAAGTTAGGATTTTTAATATCTTCAAATCCAGGTGGTTGTTTTACATAGACTTCTTCATTAATTAAGCCATTTAGAAATGCACTCTTTACATCCATTTGATATAATTTAAAATCCATATAACAAGCATAGGCCAATAATATTCTAATACTTTCTAACCTAGCCACAGGAGCAAATGTTTCATCATAATCTAATCCTTCTTCCTGTGTATACCCTTGTGCAACTAATCTAGCTTTATTCCTTATAATTTGACCAGTTTCGTTAGTTTTGTTTCTAAAGATCCACTTTGTACCTATTATGGACAAATTTTCTAGAGGAGAAACTAATTCCCATACATCATTTCTGATGAATTGATTTAGTTCTTCTTGCATTGCCACTATCCAATTTTCATCAGATAATGTTTCTTGTATATTCCTTGGTTCCACCATAGAAACAAACATACACATACTTTTTAAATTTACTGAAGCTCTAGTTTTAACTCTCTCATTAATATTACCAATGACTTGAGTAATGGGAAGTGATGAAGAATAACGCTAATTCTCTGATTTTCCTCAATATTCTCATCAACAACTGAAAGTCCATCACTTTCATCATTAGTTTGATCATTTAAGTTCATATTTTTGATTTTCTCAGATAAATCATTAATCTCTCTATTGATCTCTAACTCATTTGGAAAATTGATCATATCATCATTATCAACTTTAGATTGAGATTCTCTAAGAGAATTTTCATTGAAGCTTACATGGAGGGTTTCTTCAATAGTCCTAGAAGTCTTGTTATATACTCTATAGGCTTTACTTCTAGTAGAGTAACCTACAAAAATTCCTTCATCCGATTTAACTTGAAATTTATCCCTTTTATCCTTAGTATTAAGAATAAAACACTTGCACCCAAATGGTTTCATATAGGAAATATTTGGAACCCTATTAAACATAATTTCAAAAGGAGTTTTATTTACATGAGGTCTTAAATGACTTCTGTTAATAACATAACAAGCTATATTTACTACTTCAGCCCAAAGATTTTGAGGTAACTTATGTTCATTCAATATAGTTCTGGCCATTTCTTGAAGTGATCTATTTTTTCTCTCAACAACACCATTTTGACACGGTGCTCTTGGAAAAGAAAATCTGTGATCAATGCCATGCTCATTACAATAGTTATCCATTTGATAATTATCAAATTCAGTTCCATGATCACTCCTAAGTTTTTGAATAGAGACACTTTGCTCATTTTGAACAAAATTGCAAAACATTTTAAATTTTTCAAAAACTTCTGTCTTAGATGCTAGAAAATATACACAAGTGTATCTAGAGAAGTCATCTACTAAAACAAATACATACCGTTTACCACCAAGACTCATGATTCTTGTTGGTCCAAATAGATCCATATGTATAAGTTCTAAGACTCTTGCTTGAAATATCAGTTTTGGATTTAAAAGAGTTTTTGTGAAGTTTACCTAACTCACATGCATCACACATAAAGTTCTTTGAGTATTTAATCTTTGGTAAACCTCTCACTAAATGTTTTCTAGATAGTTTATGTAACAGTCTCATATTTATATGCCCAATCCTTCTATGCCATAGATATGCATCACTAGTTTCAGCTAGCAAACATGAATTTAAATCAACTACACCAGAAGGTAAAGATAAAATACGTACAGAACCTTTTCTTTTAGCAATAAACTTAATTTCATTTGTATTTTTATCAATTATTTTGCATACATTATCTTCAAACACTACATAATATCCATTTTCAGTTAGTTTTATGACACTTAGCAAATTAAATCCTAGGTTTTCTACATATAGTACATTTGAAATAACACAAGTAGGAGTTATTTGAACATTGCCCATACCTATGATTTTATCTTTGCTTTTATTTCCAAATGTTACACTTCCTTTCATGGTATTTGTAAAATTTTGTAATAGACTTTTTTGTCCAGTCATGTGACTTGACACTCCACTGTCCAAGATCCATTTTGATGTTGTTTGCTCCTGCAACACAAATTAAGAAAAACTTTTTCTTGGTACCCAATGTTGTTGAGGACCAAGTTCATTAAACGCATATTTCTTCTTTTTGTTTAAAAATAGTTTAACATTATCATTTATATTCTTATTAGTTGTAAGTACTATTGATTTATCATTAGCTTCATACTCACATATAGCATTATTGCTTTTGCAATCATTCTTTTTGTTTTCAGATGTAGTATAATCAAGACCAAACATATTTTTATCAGATGTTAATTTGTTTTGGTCATGCTTATACATTTCTGTAAGTTCATACCAAGATTTTGTACTTATATTAACACTTTCCGTACATACAAAATCTTTTTCTGCACAAGAATTTTTTGTTTTATCACATGTAGAATGAGTAATTGGTCTAATACTAGTGTATTGAATTACATGCTCAGGTTTCTGAATTTTCAGTTTACTACAATTGTCTGAAATTTTAGAAACATTAGAAACTGAATTTCGAGAACAAGAAACAAGATTTTTAGAAACATTTATAGTCATGTTAGAAGTACAATTTGACAAATCACATTGATTTATATTATTACTGCATGATTCATCCATTGAAGTAACTACTTCTACATATTTATTACCTTGTTTCATAATAAAAGGAATTTTAGTCTTAGATTTACTTGAACTGCAACTAATAAATCCTTTATTGGCTTAAGATTCAAGATATTCAGGAAAATCAAATCCTAAGCCAAATTTATAAGACACCGCAGGGGTACTAGTTAGTTTGTCTAACTTAGTTTGACTTAAATTCCATTTCTCAATGGTAGAATTTAAATCTTGCTCTCTCAGTTTTAATTTATCTATCTCTAACTCAAGTTCATTTATATTGTTTCTCAACATTTCATTTTCAGATTCTATCTTTAATTTTTCAGCATTTATATTTTGTATTTGTTCATGCAAGATACATTCATTAAATCTAAATTTTTGCAAATCTCTAGCATGATTTTCATTGTCACATTTAAACTTTTCTAAAGTAGTAGATAGGAAACAATTTTCTTCTTCCATAATGGATGAAGATTTTCTAATATTCTTATTTTCCAGTTTACATACTTTAAGTTTTTGTAATAATGCATGATAAGCACATAATAATTCATCAAAGTCGAAATCTGAATGACTTTCAGGATCAAATATTACCTCAGACTCATCTGCCACGAAGCACACAAGAGCAACATCTTCTAACTCTTGTTCTCCTTCTGAATGTGAAGATTTTGATATTGATTCCTTAGATTCAGACTCTTCAGACGTGTCATCCCAAGTGACCTTCAAAGCCGTTTTCTTGTAAAACTTTTTCTAAGTTTTCTGAGCCGTCTTCTTCTGATTTGTCCTACTTTACTTTTCATTTTTCCTCATAGGACAATCTGGAGAAAGATGTCCAGGTTTCTTACAGTTGTAGCATACATACTTTCTGGATGAAGAATTCTTGTCATTCAATGATTTTGACGTTGAGGGTTTACCATTTTTGTTCCTTTGCTGTTTTCTAGCTTTCCATGCTTTCTTGAATTTCCTAGTCAGCAAAATCAAATCCTTGTCAAAATCAGTAGATATATCAGAATCTGAATTAATTTCGAAGGTTATTTCTTTCTTCATTTTTAGTTTGTTGTGACTCAGTGATTCATTTAATTGAACTTCATAAGTTGTTAAATTTCCTATAAGTTCATTCATAGTATAAACATTTAAATCTCGTGATTCCTCAATTGATGTTACTTTCTGAGACCATTTAGAACTTAGGGATCTGAGAATTTTCCTCACCAAATCCTTCTGTTCAAAATTCTTTCCTAAACATTTTAAAGAGTTTATGATATCAAGAAATCTGGAAAACATCTCAAAAATATTTTCGTCTTCATGCATCTGAAAGAGTTCATACTTATGAATCAACATGTTTATTTTTGTCTCTTTAACTTGAGAAGTACCTTCATGTGAAACTTCTAATGCATGCCACACCTCATAAGCAGATTTATATGCCGACACTTTACTGAACTGTTCATAACTCAATGCACAAAATAAAATATTTAAGCCCTTAGCATTCAGAGTTTCATTTTCTTTTTCAGTAATTGTCCAAGTATTATAAGGGGTAGTTAACGGAGTACATGGTTTAGAAATCATGAACCACAACTTATGATCTATACTTTGAAGAAGAACAGTCAACCTATATTTCCAATATTCAAAATGTATTCAATCAAATAAAGGAGGACGATTAAGACTTTGGCCTTCATATAAAGAAAAATTACCATTTCCAGTAGCCATTTTACCTTAGATTTTTCAACCTATTTGATTTTAAACAGTCTAAAAACTTTAAAACAACTTGAGCCTTAAATCAATAGAGTTAAACATATGCTCAGATATTAATTTTCGTTTAAAAACAAAGAAGGTAGAATAAGCAATGATTTTAAATAAGTTGGTATCAATTTTATATCAAAGATTATTCACAAAGTTCTGATACCACTTGTAGGATCATATGGCTACCCAAGAGGAGGGTGAATTGTGTATTTTTAATATTTTCTGAAATATAATTGAAACTTTAAATCCCAAAAACAAGTCGAGACATTGTTTTCATAAAATCATTTTTATTCAAGGTTTCAATTACAATATACAATTCAATTCTCCTCAGAAATTGTAGATGCAATTATATTTCGATACCATGTATAATCTAAACAATTTCATAACTACAAACAGAGAAAACTAATTTGCGGAATTTAAAACTTTTCTCCCTGTTTGAGATCTTTCTTCTTCTTTTTCTTCTTCAGCAATTCTTTAGTGACGAATATCTTGTCTTTTCATGCTTCACCGAATTTGCTTTCTTCTGATACTTCAAATCTTTAGTGACGAAAATCTTACCTTTTTATGCTTCACTGAACTTTCTTCCACTTGAGAGATTTTTCCCGAGAAGGTGTTTTTGATCCCTGAAAAAAAATTTTCTTTTGGTGTGCAGGGATGGTTTGATCCTTGAAAAGATTTTTCGTTTTGTGTGCAAGGATGGTTTGATCAACGAGAATTCTATGCCTTTTATACTGTATCTTCATTTCATGCATATCCTTCACGTTTAACCACTACCAGTTTTCCACTTCTCCACGTCTTTCCTTTTTCCTTCATCGAAACACACACGTTCTAACCCACGTTTATATTTTGAATTTTCTTTAATCATCAGTCTTGGATCTTTGAAAAATTTCCTGCAAAATAAACTTTCTCGTCCAAAAGTTTTCATCAATGTAATAAGAAGTCATTACTTTAATGTTAACTAAACGAGTAACACAAGTATATATATATAACTTAACGAGTTCACCATGTGCTATTTCACGTGACAAGTACTGTAGCTAACTCAATGAACTAAGTCTGTGGTGTTATGCTATCTTAACGAACCATCTCCGTTGTATTATGATAACTCAACGAACCAGTAATAAACAAATGTTTTTATAATAAGAATTTTACCACGTGCAGAAATAACAACTTAAGTTTATAACGCTAACCTAACGCGTTGCCTTAGTGTTCAATATTGCAACTCAACGCGTTTAGTTATGTTAACTTAACGAGTTAAACATGAGCACCTCACGTGATATAATACAACATTGGTAACTTATAATTTCACCACGTGTATAACACTAACTTAACGAGTTCGTCTCTTCTTTTACTCACTAACTTAACGAGTTATCATGTGACCTATTTTAACCTTTAAGCCTCTAACTTAACAAGTTTTCACGTGACCTCTATACAAATGAAACTCTAACTTAACGAGTTGTCTAAACGTGCACTGTTCATGATACAGAAGATATAACATTAAAACATATCATACTTTTCAATAAAAACACACGTTAACTTAACGTTTAGCTAAATGAGAAATTAATGCAACTAAACGACTAGTTATTAACTTCAGATCTAATACAGACAAGTATTTATATCAGTAAGCTTTTTCTATATTAATTGATGATTTTAATTTCTTTTCACAAGCAATAGTAATTGAGGAAATATGATTATTTTCATTCAGCACACATCATCAAAACAAAAATACTCAACAAATAATTTAAAAAAAAACAAATAAACTATTTTAGATTCAAAGGACAAAATGTTCAAATAGTTTACAATGTTCTCAAGATAATGTTAAGTTTAGCATGTGTGTTGCTTTTGGAACGTTTCAGTTGGAAGCATCCAAAAATTGTTTAGTTTACTAACTAGATGTTATGTTAGATAAGGTAACGTGTAAAAATGCCTCTAGACAGCGTTTTACTCGTTAGGTTAGTTAACTCAACGAGTTATACTTGAATATTTCGGGTACCTTGATTGAATAAACTTTATTCAATATTTATTTAATTTCTAAACCCGACTTCTCTTCACATTAAGTTATACGCCTAAAAATCCTATTTAAACACTTATTACACGGGCACTTAGGTTATTTGTAAACTTTGTCAAGAAAATCTTTCTCGCTTGTTGCTATTACAACCTACGACGATGGTCTCCAAATTCTACAAAGGTCGTGGTAGAGGAAAAGGCAAAAGCAAAGGAGATGCAAGAGGAAAAGAAATAGAGAATGATGAAGTTCCACGTACTTGGTTTGAGAAAATATTTCGAGTGGACAAAAGGTTATCAGAAATTTATAGTTAATATTTCTTTCCTGAAGGTATACTAAATGAAGTTAAACAAGAACTCCAAAATACTGATGCTAGTATTACATACATGGGTATTCGTAGTAAATTTGATAGAGAATACAGAATGAAATGTGCTGAGATTGCATTTTTGGAACAATATGAAAAATATTTGGAAAATGTGTAGGTTCATCAAATAGAACTCCTCAAACTCCTATAAACGGTACAAGACGACATGCATTTGAGGAAGAGCATGAATCAGCTATCCCTACTCCTTTATATTCAAAACAAGTAGAATCAGATATTGCTGTAGACAAAACAAAAGTTGACAGTCTTTGAAAGGCCGTTGCAATAGAAAGTGCCTTAGAAGAATTAAAGTAGAAAACTTTTATGGAGCAATTTGAAAAGAAAACAGTAATACTTGAAAAGGAGAAACAGAAATGTTATAGAAGAAGGAAAGTTAGAAAAATTATGTCTAAGGAAACAAAGTCTATTGAAAAAGGAAAATCAGACGAAAATTTATTTCCAAAGGACAATGTATGTCTAGACATTGTACCTTATTGTGCATCTGATAAACTCATCAGTTCCGAACACACTGAAACTAATGTAGATAATGAGACTTTATTTTCCCTTGCTAGAAAGCTTGAGAAGAAATACAAGTCAAATATGAGCTCAAGTTTTTCTATTAGTACAAGTCCTGATGATGCAGAAATTAACAAATCAGAGCATCAGCCACCTGACATTGAACAAGTTATTATAGATATAATTGACAATGTTGAAGCAGTAACTAGTTCACAGGCTGAATTGTCTAGAGTAGCAGATATTGAAAATATTAAGACTCTAGAAGAGCTAAAAGTTAACCAACCTTCTACAGAATCTATAGAAGTAGAGTCTAAGAATTCACAGCATGAATCAATGGAATTATCTGTTGAACAAAATGAACAATTATAGACAGATACACCGGTTGTAGAATTTGTGGAAATATTGAACTCTGAACATTCTATAGAGACTGAACAGATGAATGTTGAGCATATTGACAATGTTCCTAACACTGTTGAAGCTAAAAAATCAAGCTTACTTGAGCAACTTCAAGATAATATTTTGGAAGAGGAACAACATGACATTCATTTTGAAGAAGAGGTTCCTGAAGATGAATTAAACTCTGAATCACGGCTTCAGGTATCACCTTCTTTGTATAGAATATTAAAAATTCAAGGTAATGCAATTCATTTTAGATTTGAAGAAGCATTGCAGAAATACAATAATCTGATTACATGTCAGATTTTGCATGCTCGTCCAATAAAATTCAGAAATTTGATGGAAATAAGAGATCTGTTTGAGTTTCAAGGCCTCATTAAATTCTTGCCAGTAGGAACGAAATGGAAGCAATACATAGAGCTTATTGCAGCTTTTTATAGCAATTTGGTCAAGAATGGAAATTTTCTGAATACTCAAATAAATGAACAGGAGTTTATATTGTCTCTTGAGTTAATTTTTGAAGTTTTAGGATTAAAGAATGAAGGTGTTGTTGTTACCAATAGATTTGACATGATAAGACAACTGGAATGGAACATTCAGTCTTTATCAAAAATTCCAGATGTATATTCTAAAATGAGATTAATGGATAATCTGAATGTAGAGGCAAGGTTTATTGCAAATATATTGCATGCAAATTTATTTCAGAGAGTTGGACACAATTTGGAAGTCAATAGAAGCTGTTTATATGCAACTTATAGCCTGCTGAATAGAATTCAAATAAATTGGTTTGATGTATTTATGTCTCTACTACAGCATATGAGTTCAAAGTTATTTTATGGTGATGCTGTATGTACAATCCTTGCAAGCTAATTGACTTTATCCGATTGGCCCTCTGAAACTTAAGGCATGAGAGCATTTAGTGTCAAAGATTTGCAAAAATTCTAGGCTATGCATAAACCTCAACGACAACAACAACAACAACCTAATACAGACCATATACAACAACAATAACAAAGTTATTCAATTCAAGTAGAACAGCAAACCCAGCTACCTCCTGACTTAGATGCAGTGTTTAACGACATCAGAAATGATATTAGGCATCTAGGAGATAAAATATGTAATGCTATAAGTGATATACTCAAGAGGGGTCGATAACTGTTTTTGTTTGTTTCTGAATACAAAATGTAATGTTTGTATTACTTGTTTGATTCTTTGAACAATACATTTTTCTGTAAATGTGTTCAATTATTATTCTTGTTTATAGAAATCGTTGTTGTAATTCTCTTATATATGTATATATATTCTCTGTAATTATCTTTTTGATTAATGACAAAAAGGGAGAGAAATATTATAAAAAGATGATTATGATCTTAATTGCATATATATATTATAAAAGAAGATGCTATTTAAATGGTTATTGTAATCTGACAGATGATAATTAGAAAATTGATACTTATATAATTATTGACATCTTAGAGTTTTAGTTTTGAGAGGTAAAATTTACACAAACAATAGAAAAAAGCTTAAGTCATAATTGATTTAATATGGTTTTGTCATCATCAAAAAGGGGGAGATTGTTGAGTATTTTTGTTTTGATGATGTGTGCTGAATGAAAATAATCATATTTGCTCAATTACTATTGCTTGTGAAAAGAAATTAAAATCATCAATTAATATAGAAAAAGCATACTGATATAAATACTTTTCTATATTGGATATGAAGTTAATAACTAGTCATTTCGTTGCATTAATTTCTCATTTAGCTAAACGTTAAGTTAACGTGTGTTTTTATTGAAAAGCATGATATGTTTTAAAGTTATATCTTCTGTATCATGAACAGTGTATGTTTAGACTGTTAGGATCGGTAGACTCACTAGAGGGGGGGTGAATGGTGAAAGTGTGTAATTTTTAAGTTCCTTTGATTGTTGAAACAAATGATTCAGATAGAAGTGAAATGAGATGAATTTAAAAAATGCAAAGCAGTAAAGAAAGATAACACACAGCAAGTTTTAGGTGGTTCACCAACTTGGCTAGGCCACCCCCAAGATTCACTTGGGCTTCACTAAGTGTTTCAACACTTACACACTTGCTTTCAGGTCAAAGCAAGAACCAACAACATAGAAGTTTTCAGGTAAAAACTTCAGTAAACCAACCTCTAGAGTTTTCAGGTCAAAACTCAAACCAACAACTGAATGTAGCTTTCAGGTTGAAGCCACAAACCAACAACTTGAATCTTTCAATCAGAGTTTGGCGCACAAAGCTTTTTCTGTAGTAAGTCTTTAAAGTATACTTCACTGTTTGCAGACTTGAGTGTATTTGAAATTGGGGTGTAGCTCAGTGTATAAATTATATCTGTTGTGTCTTTGTTCTTCTCTTAAACTCCTCATATATATGCTAAAGGCATAACGATCATATTTTTCTTTCAACGGATGTATTCTGCTGTACTTGGTAAATAATCAGTCCTAAATATGGTAAGTTACCGTTCTGTTTGATATTCAGTAAATAACCTTCCGAAAATCTCAGGCTTTTGGATGGTTATAAAAATAACTTACCGAAAAGCATCCATAACTTGCCGATTCATCACTCATGTTCTGTTCTCTAAGTCACGTGAGGATTTTAAGTTGCTCACGTGTAAAGTTGAATGTTCGGAGTCTTGTATTTAACTTATCGAAAGAGCTCCTGATTTTCGGATAGTTAACTACTGTAACTTACGGAACTTTCATTTAAGCCTCTGACAATTGTTCCTTCAAAACTACACGTGCATAAAAACATAACTTAAGTTTCGGATAGTTAAGCCATAACTCACCGAAAATCTCTTGAGATTTCGAATAGTTATCTTTCTAACTCTTCGAAAACTTAAATGATATTCTTTTTGGAATTCTACACATGACAATTTCAATAACTTAAGTTTCGGATAGTTAAATTGTAACTTACCGAAACTCTCTTTGAAATTTTGGATAGTTAACTAACTCTCCGATTTTTCTCTTTTAATCTTTCAACTACCGGCATCTCCATTTTGCACGTGCGTAATAAAATGACTTAAGTTCCGAAAAGTTATGCCTGTAACTTACCGAAAAACTCGAATAGTTATCTAACTCTCCGAAAAGAAAACTCGGATAGTTATCTAACTCTTCGATAAGTCCTTTAAGCTTCCGTTCTATATTTCTGCATGTGATTTATTGAATGACTTAAGTTTCGGATAGTTAGCCTTTCTAACTTTCCGATTTTCCTTTTTCTTTCGGATAGTTAACTCCATAACTCTCTGATCATTCAACCAACTTAACTGTCTGATATAATAACTCTCCGAAGGCTTTGTAAAATTCGGATATTTATCCTTTTAACTGTTAGATAGTCTTGCTGCTATTTTATTCTTCGGATGCTTGAACCTGTAACTGTCTGATTTTACTGTAACTTGAAAGTATTATCATCTAGAGCCTTCTCAATCTGTTTATTTGCTTGGAAATTGTTCTAACAACCTTCTGAACTAAAGCAGTGCAAACTTAACTGTGAAATACAATATGTTTCCTCACATAGGTTTTGCATTATCAAAATACTCGGGTTCTAACAATCCCCCCCTTTTTGATAATGACAAAAACCTTTACATTTATTTACATGTATTTCACTCCCTAGTGTATTACTATACAATCAGTCACACAGAGAAAAATAAAACAGGAATTTATCAATACTATACTGATGAGAAGAGATTCCTCCCCTTGACTTTGAGCTAACTTCTCCCCCTATCTGTGTGCTGAGTTTTTATTCTCTTTTAATGATTCTCTTTTAATGATTCCCTTTCAGTGCTTGCTGGAAATACTGTAAGTGACCAAATTTTCAAATTCTTCTCCTCCTTTTTGTCATTATATAAAAAGGTGAGGACTGTAAAACTAAGTTTCTGTAAAACTGATATTGACTGTATCCTGCACAAGTAGGTTAGTAGCAAAAACAAGCTCCCATATGGTGAGCTTGATGAAAAAATATTTAAAGATCTTGTAAAGAACATATTCCTAGATTTCGTCTAATATGATTAAAAGTTGATTCATTTAAAGGTTTGGTGAAAATATCTGCAAGTTGATTTTCTATTGGCACAAACTTAAGTGAAATGTTCCCTTTCTCCACATGATCTCTTAGAAAATGATGTCTGATCTCAATATGCTTGGCTCTGGAATGAAGTACTGTATTCTTAGATAGACTGATTGCACTATTGTTATCACAAAATATGATTTAATTCTGAATTTTTAGTCTGTAATCTGCTAGAGTTTGCTGCATCCAAAGGATTTGTGCACAACACAATCCAACTGCAATATACTCGGCTTCAGTAGTAGATAAAGCTATACAATTTTGTTTCCTACTGAACCATGAGATTAAAGAACATTCAAGTAGTTGACAAGTACCACTAGTGCTTTTTCTATCAGATCTATTGCTTGTATAATCTGCATCACTATAACTTGTTAAAATCAAACTACTGTCAGCTGAGTAGAATAATCTGAAATCTTTTGTTCCTTGTAGATATCTGAAAATCCTTTTGACTGATTTCAAATGTGATTTCTTTGGTGATGCTTGAAATCTAGCACATAAGCATACACTAAACATAATATCTGGCCTGCTAACTGAAAGGTATAATAGGGATCCAATCATACCTCTATATTGCCTTTGATCCACTACAACAATTGAATCATCCATTTCTATTTTAATGCTTGAACTCATTGGAGTATTTGTGGATTTGATGTTTTCATAACCAAATTTCTTCAACATCTCTTTACAGTATTTTTCTTGATTGACAAAGATACCATTATGCATTTGATGAATCTGTAATCCCAAGAAAAACTTCAATTCTCCCATCATGCTCATTTCGAATTTATTTTTCATCAAATTCTGAAATTCATGACAGAGATCTTCTGAAGTGGCTCCAAAGACTATATCATCAACATATATCTGAACAATCAACATGTGTACATCAAAAGTTTTGATAAACAAAGTGCTGTCCACTTTGCCTATAGAAAAATTGTTTTCAGTTAAATTTTTTTTCAAATTCTCATACCAAGCTCTAGGTGCCTGTTTCAAACCATATAGAGCCTTTCTCAGTTTGTAGACATGATCCGGCTTGAGTTCATCTTCAAATCTAGGAGGTTGTTTAACAAACACTTCTTCTTGAATTTCTCCGTTTAAGAAGGCACTTTTCACATCCATTTGAAATAATCTTATCTTCATACTGCTTGCAAAGGCAAGCAACATTCTAATAGCTTCAATCCTAGCTACAAGAGCAAAAGTTTCTTCATAGTCAATACCTTCTTGCTGATTGTAGCCTTGTGCAACTAATCGAGCTTTATTTCTGAGAATGTTACCTTCTTCATCTAATTTGTTTTTGAAAATCCATTTAGTTCCAATGATGGATTTTCCTGCAGGTTTTTCTATTAGTTCCCACACATTGTTTTTCTAGAACTGATTTAATTCTTCCTACATAGCCATTATCCAGTAGGTATCCTTACAAGCTTCATCTACTGATTTTGGCTCTATTTCTGACACAAACGCACAAAAATTGCAGATATCTTGTGCTTTGCTTCTGGTTTGTACCCGTTTAGATATATTTCCAATAATTTGTTCCTCAGGATGATCAGATCTAAACTTCCAACTGTTATGATTCTGATATCTATGGTTGAGATTTTGGTCTAACCCTTGTGAATTGGTATTCTGCTTGCTTTTATCATCTTCAAAGTATTCATTTTCACTATCATCATTAATCTTCAGCTTTTTGAAATTCTAGAACAGATCTTCATCAAACTGAACATTTATACTTTCCTCCACTCTTCTATCTTCAACAAAATATACTCTGTAAGCTTTGCTTCTCGAGGAGTAACCAACAAGTATGGTAAGCTTAGACTTAGCATCAAACTTGTCTTTAGCATTTCCTGTATTTAAGACAAAACATTTGCATCCAAATGTCTTAAAATAGCCAACATTTGGAGTTTTTTCGAACAAAATTTCAAAGGGTGTCTTATTCAATATGGATCTAATGTGAGTTCTGGTGGAAATGTGACAAGCTGTTCCTACAGCTTCTGCCCAGAGAAATTTAGGTTGATCCGTGGCATTTAACATAGTTCTAGCCATTTCTTGTAATATCCTATTTTTCCTTTCCACAACTCCATTTTGAGCAGGAGTTCTAGGACAAGAGAATTCATGCAAAATTCCAAATGAATTGCAGAGGTTTTCAAATTCATAGTTTTCAAATTCACCTCCATGATCACTTCTAATTTTCTTCACTGTTAATTCATTTTGATTCTGAACTCTTATGCAGAAATTCCTGAACTCATTGCAAGTTTCATTTTTATGTGTCAAAAATATCACCCAAGTTAATCTGGAGAAATAATCAACAATAACAAAGGTATATTTTCGACCCCCAAGACTTGATACTTGAGAAGGACCAAACAAATCTAGATGTAGCAGTTCTAATGGCCTTTTGGTGGAAACAACACTTTTGCTGTGAAGAGCAGTTCTCTTCTGCTTCCTTAGCATACACTCACTACACACTCTATCCTTCTTAAAAGTGAGTTTAGACAGACCCCTAACAAGATCACCCGTGGATAGCTTTCTGATATTCTTCATACTGATGTGACCAAGTCTTCTAAGCCACATCCAATCGTCTTCACCAGTTGCTACCAAATAGGAATTGCTTGCAGAATTTTCACATGGAAAGTTTAATGTATATATTGAGCAATTTCTAATACCAGTAAATTTTGTTTCATTTGAGGCAGGATCAATAATGTAGCAGTTTTCAGCATTAAAAGAAACAGTATAGCCTTTATCACATAATTGTCCTACACTTAACAAATTTTGTTTTAATCCATTTACATGCAAGACATTCTCAATTATACCATTTTCAAATGTAATATTTCCTATTGCAGTTATTTTACACTTTTCATTATTTCCAAACTTAACAGATCCTGAACTTAAGTTTTTAACTGAGTCAAGAAAGCTTTTCTTACCTGTCATATGCTTTGAGCATCCACTGTCCACAATCCATTTAGTTGAATGTGCTTGAAACTCCTTGTCACCCTGCAAATTATACTGAAATTAAAGCTTTTGGTACCCACATCTTCTTGGGTCCAGTAGAGTTAGTTCTTAAAACATTAAATCTATTGCCTCTTGGCAGCCACATATGACCTAATCTTCGTTTGATGGCAAACACAGTGGTGCCATCACTATAAGATTGAATCACTCCACCACAATAAGGTATTTCCTATGGTGTAGCATACCCTAGGCCATATTTATTCCCATTTGATCGTTGAGATCCTATTATTTTATTTAATCCTTTTTGTCCTTGAGTAAATTTACATATAGTATTTTTCAAATCTGATATAGTAGTTGATAGATTTTTATTTTCATCTTTTAATTCACAGTTATCACAACTATACTTATCTAAATTTGATTTTAGATTCATATTTTCAACTATAGTTGATTCTAATTTAGCAAATGAATTTTCTAAATAATGATTTAATCTTTTAATTTCTTTATTAAAATCTCTACACTTCACATATAAATTATCTACAGTAGATAAAAGACTATTTATGTCTAGATCATCATACTCATTTTCTGAACTAGAGGAAGTAGAGCATACCACTTGTGCTGCAAAACAAACATTTGCTGCAGCTTCTTCTTTAGAATCTGATGAACAACTTGAAGAGCTATTGTCATCCCACGTAGCTTTGAGAGCCATCTTCTTTTTGTCCTTCAATCTCTTCTTCTTATCTCCTTGATCCTCTTCTATCTGAAATGGACAGAAGGTCTGTATGTGCCCTTGCCTTTTACATTTGAAACATGTAGGAACAGTTCTTTTAGAGTAGCTGGGCTTATTCTTTTTCTTCATAAATTTTCTGAAATTTCTTGCCAGCAACATGATCTCATCATCATCTGAGCTTGGAACTTCTTCTGTAGATGGAAATGCTATTTCCTTTCTTTTTAGCTTTCTTTTCAACAGTTCCTTCTTGCTCTTTCCAATCCTTCATCTGAACTTCGTGGGCTAGAAGATTGCCCAACAATTCTTCAACTATATAGTTGTTAAGATCCTTGGAATCTTGAATAGATGTGGACTTCTGTTTCCACTCAACAGTTAAGCTCCATAGGATCTTCTGTACCTATTCACGTGAAGAGAACTCCTTTCCCAAGCCTTTCAGACTATTAGTGATTTCAGTAAATCTAGAAAATATTTCAGTTATGTTTTCATTATCATTCATTTTAAATAGTTCAAGTTTTCTTAAAAGAATACTGATTTTTGTATCCTTAACTTGGCTTGTACCTTCATGAGTAACTTGAAGGATTTTCCACGCCTCATGAGCAGATTTGCATGCAGATACTTTATTATATTGATCAGTAGTTAGTGCACAATAAATGGCATTCAACCCTCTAGCATCCAACTAGATGATTTTCTCATCCTCCTCAGACTAGTCCATAACATTACTGGTTGGAAGTGTAGTTCCAAGAACAACAATCTTCTAGAGTTTAACATCAGAACTCCTAAGGAAACACTCCATTCTATTCTTCCAATAGTTATAATTGGAGCCATCGAATAGGGGAGGTCTATGGATATTTTGTCCCTCAACAAATTGAGCCATAAATCCAGATGGTTAAATCTTATGAAGGATTAACCTTGCTTTGATCCAATTGTTAGGATCGGTAGACTCACTAGAGGGGGGGTGAATGGTGAAAGTGTGTAATTTTTAAGTTCTTTTGATTGTTGAAACAAATGATTCAGATAGGAGTGAAATGAGATGAATTTAAACGAATGCAAAACAGTAAAGAAAGATAACACACAGTAAGTTATAGGTGATTCACCAACTTGGCTAGTCCACCCCCAAGATTCACTTGGGCTTCACTAAGTGTTTCAACACTTACACATTTGCTTTCAGGTCAAAGCAAGAACCAACAACATAGAAGTTTTTAGGTAAAAACTTCAGTAAACCAACCTCTAGAGTTTTCAGGTCAAAACTCAAACCAACAACTGAATGTAGCTTTTAGGTTGAAGCCACGAACCAACAGCTTGAATCTTTCAATCAGAGTTTGGCGCATAGAGGTTTTTCTGCAGTAAGTCTTTAGAGTATACTTCACTGTTTGCAGACTTGAGTATATTTGAAATTGGGGTGTAGCTCACTGTATAAATTATATCTATTGTGTCTTTGTTCTTCTCTTAAACTCCTCATATATATGCTAAAGGCATAACGATCATATTTTTCTTTCAACGGATGTATTCTGCTGTACTTGGTAAATAATCAGACCTAAATATGGTAAGTTACCGTTCTGTTTGATATTTAGTAAATAACCTTTCGAAAATCTCAGGCTTTCGGATGGTTATAAAAATAACTTACCGAAAAGCATCCATAACTTGCCGATTCATCACTCATGTTCTGTTCTCTAAGTCACGTGAGGATTTTAAGTTGCTCACGTGTAAAGTTGAATGTTCGAAGTCTTGTATTTAACTTACCAAAAGAGCTCTTGATTTTCGGATAGTTAACTACTGTAACTTACCGAACTTTCATTTAAGCCTCTGATAGCTATTCCTTCAAAATTGCACATGCATAAAAACTTAACTTAAGTTTCGGATAGTTAAGCCATAACTCACCGAAAATCTCTTGAGATTTTGGATAGTTATCTTTCTAACTCTCCGAAAACATAAATGATCTTCTTTCTGGAATTCTACACGTGGCAATTTCAATAACTTAAGTTTCGGATAGTTAAACTGTAACTTACCGAAACTCTCTTTTAAATTTCGGATAGTTAACTAACTCTCCGATTTTTCTCTTTTAATCTTTCAACTACCGGCATCTCCATTTTGCACGTGCGTAATAAAATGACTTAAGTTCCGAAAAGTTATGCCTGTAACTTACCGAAAAACTCGAATAGTTATCTAACTCTCCGAAAAGAAAACTTGGATAGTTATCTAACTCTCCGATAAGTCCTTTAAGCTTCCGTTCTATATTTCTACACGTGATTTATTGAATGACTTAAGTTTTGGATAGTTAGCCTTTCTAACTTTCCGATTTTCCTTTTTCTTTCGGATAGTTAACTCCATAACTCTTTGATCATTCAACCAACTTAACTGTCTAATATAATAACTCTCCGAAGGCTTTGTAAAATTCAGATAGTTATCCTTCTAACTGTCCGATAGTCTTGCTAATGTTTTATTCTTCGGATGCTTGAACCTGTAACTGTTTGATTTTACTGTAACTTGAAAGTATTATCATCTGGAGTCTTCTCAATTTGTTCGTCTGCTTGGAAATTGTTCTAACAGCCTTCTGAACTAAAGCAGTGCAGACTTAACTGTGAAATACAATATGTTTCCTCACATAGGTTTTGCATTATCAAAATACTCAGGTTCTAACATAGACAACTCGTTAAGTTAGAGTTTTGTTTGTATAAAAGTCACGTGAGAACTCATTAAGTTAGAGGCTTAAAGGTTAAAATAGGTCACGTGATAACTCGTTAAGTTAGTGAGTAAAAGAAGAGACGAACTTGTTAAGTTAGTGTTATACATGTGGTGAAATTATAAGTTACGAATGTTGTATTGTATCACGTGAGGTGCACATGTTTAACTCGTTAAGTTAACATAACTAAATGCATTGAGTTGCTATATTGAACACTAAGGCAACACGTTAGGTTAGCGTTATAAACTTAAGTTGTTATTTTTGCACGTGGTAAAATTCTTATTATAAAAACATTTGTTTATTACTGAATCGGTGAGTTAAAGTTTTTCGGAGACTTACAATCGTAACTATCCGAAAGGTAACTTAAGTCATGTTTTCAGGTCTTGACATGTGTCTCACTAGTTTTATAATATAAAGAGTTTTTCGGTGACTTACATCCATAACTATCCGAAACTTAAACTGTTTTCGGTGAGTTATCGTTTAACCTTCCGAAAGAAAGGTTAAGCTGATTCGTTGAGTTAGCATAACACCACAGACTTAGTTCGTTGAGTTAGCTACAGTACTTGTCACGTGAAATGGCACATGAGGAACTCGTTAAGTTAGAAATGTTAAGTTATATATATATACTTGTGTTACTCGTTTAGTTAACATTAAAGTAACGACTTCTTATTACACTGATGAAAAATTTTTGGACGAGAAAGTTTATTTTGCAGGAAATTTTTCAGAGATCCAAGACTGATGATTAAAGGAAATTTGAAATATAAACGTGGGTTGGAACGTGTGTGTTTCGATGAAGGAAAAAGAAAAGACGTGGAGAAGTGGAAAACTGGTAGTGATTAAACGTGGAGGATATGCATGAAATGAAGATACAGTATAAAAGACATAGAGTTCTCATTGATCAAACCATCCTTGCACACAAAATGAAAAATCCTTTCAAGGATCAAACCATTCCTGCACACCAAAAGAAAAATCTTTTTTAGGAATCAAAAACACCTCTTCGGGCAAAATCTCTCAAGTGGAAGAAAATTCAGTGAAGCATAAAAAGGTAAGATTTTCGTCACTGAAGATTTGAAGTATCAAAAGAAAGCAAATTTGGTGAAGCATAAAAGGACAAGATATTCGTCACTGAAGAATTACTGAAGAAGAAAGAAGAAGAAGAAGAAGAAAGATCTCAAACAGGGAGAAATGTTTTAAATTCCGTAAATTAGTTTTCTCTATTTGTAGTTATGAAATTATATAGATGAAACATGGTATCAAAATATAAATGCATCTACAATTCCTGAGGAGAATTGAATTGTATATTGTAATTGAAACCTTGAATAAAAATGATTTTATGAAAACAATATCTCGACTTGTTTTTGAGTTTTAAAGTTTCAATTATATTTCAAAAAATATTAAAAATACACAATTCACCCCCCTCTTGTGTAGCCATACGATCCTACAGTTGGTAACTTATATTACCTGATCTCAATCATGTAGTGTTCTGAGCTTTTGTCTCACCGCTAGTGGCTTTTGACTCTCGTATGCGTCAGCCCTAGCTACACTCTTTATCCTTTCTAGGGGGAAGTGGGCAAGTGCCAGTTTCAGACATTAGGTCGTCCGGTTTGCCCGATCATAAAATTACCTCAAAAAACAAGGAATGAATGAAAGAAAGGCCAGAAGAAGAGACAAGTGAAACTAAAAGACAGACTTGTGTGGGGTTACCAGAGGCTTTGGGTTCCGACATCAGATAGCACCCGACTTGGGTTCCAAGATTGGATAGCACCTTGTTTGGGTTCTGTTGCGAATAGCACCCAGTTAGGTTCTGTAAGGTAATTTGTTGTTATTCAATTAAATACATGAAAAACCCAAATTTTACATTTATAAACTGCAAGCGCACAATACCTATTGTATTAAGCATATGCAAGAGCGGGTCGATCCACAAGGAGCTTGTCTTAATTGAATTTATGGAAATAATTGTTTAGCAAGACATTTACTTTTTAAAGTCATAATATAAATTCTAATTATAAATTAATAGGTAAAAATTACATAAGTACAATGAAGAGTCAAATATCACCCAAAATCCAATAAGTTCCTAAGGTTAACCCTTAGGAAACTCAAGAAAATCAATGAGTTTCGGCTCTGAAATCACAGAAGTAAGGCTCAATTTCTAACTCTCTTTTCCTCCAACCTGGGAATTAAAAAATTTAGATAAAATATTTTTTAGAAAGATCCTCGAGTTATCTTTGAAATAGAAGTGATTTTGTAGACTAACTCATTATAGAACTCTAAAAATATCTGATTTTGCTAACAAAGTGCAGAATCGTTCTGGAAACTTTCCAAAATCGCACCTTCGGTGCAAAAATCGTAACACACTCAAAACTCCATAAAATCCTGCGAAATCAGAGGGCTTTGAACCAAGACTTGTATTAATATTAAGGAAAATTAACAGAAAGATTTTTTACAAAGATTACAGCACAGACAACACTCAGGCATCGAGCACCAAATCTGGCACCCAAACAGAAATTCCAAACTGCTGCAACCTCTAGAAGAAAAAATCAAAAACTGAAGAAATACATTTCTAAAAATTATGAAACTTACATAACTGTAATCTACACAAAATTTCCTACAAAAAAACTCTATGGAAACCTACTTTTTGAAAGGAGAAAAGAAATGCAAGGATTCTGTTTACACAGAATCCGGAACTACAAGAATTCATTCCTTCCTAACTTGGTCGTCGAAATCATAGAAAATAGCTCTACTTGTAACAATGATTTCTCCCAAAATAATGATTGAAAAATTATGAACAAATATGTTCTGGAAATGGTTTTAAGTTATCTAAACATACACAGTAATTTTACATTTTCAATCGTTCTCAGTTGAAAATAACATCAAAACCTAGTGAGGTGTGCAAAATAGTATTGAAATATTACAGAACGCGCACTTCCAGTAAAATATCAACAACTTTATCAATTATTTATGAAATTCTATGAAATAACCTTTGAATGAAAATAGACTCATCAATATAACAAACCCATTTTACAAAGATTAAAAATATGATGTATGAAGGGAGAAATCGTATTAGAAATTTTTGCAAAGCTACTGACCGAAAATGTGATTTCAAACCCAGAATGTACTCTCCTAAAACAAATAGAAAAATCATACCAAACGCATTCAAAAAATTAAAAAAAGTTTACAGAAAGAATTGTCTTTTATTTCTCTACAAAAACGACATAAGAATCGATGAAAAACATTGATAAAAACTCAAGATATGAACAAAAAAATTGAACCCTAAATCTGAAAACAGGGAAGACGGAATTCTATACAAGTCATTCACAACTATTTGCATCCATTCACAATATAAACATAAAACTAAAGCATTTCCATCATAAAAATGAGATCTTAACAACAAAAACCAAAGATTACCTACTGTTAGAGACATGTTTACAAACATTCAACATAAAAAACACAACAAATTTATACATAGTGATCACCTCATTTGCTTATACCTTTGAAGCTTCACCCAAGATTTGAAACAAGTTCTCCAATGGTGAATGATGCTACACGTCCCTAGAAGAAAGAGATTTGGGCTGTCACCCCTCCTCCACGTCCTCCTAAAGAATGGAATCCACCAATGGTTGCTTCAAGGCATAGAGTTGTTGTACCCTAGCTTCTCCTCCACACTTCCATGTAGATTGCAAGCTTCTATGGAGATGGTTGTCACCCCAAATCACATTGAAGGAGCTACACTTTGTTGGGAAGGTCTGAAGTTCCTCCTCTTCCACACGTCCTTGCTCCAACAGCAAGGTATCCACGGTCTAAGCCCTAAAACCCCCAAGGAAGGAAGAGGAAGAAGAAGGGAGTCGAAGTCTTACACCTTCTTGGATCCACACCCTAGCTTGGAGAAGAGAAAGGGGAGCCTTCCTTGCAAGATTGGAGCTTCAACACAATGGAGAGGGGGCCCTAGCTGAATGGCACAAATGAGGGGATGGTGTTGGACGAGACCTCCATCTCCTTAAATAGAAGAAAAGGGCTTTTGCATACAAGCCCTCAAGTATCTTCATTTTCTTTCATCTCTTGATGGTAAATTGCCAAATGGGTCTCCAACTTTATTTGTACAACCTATAAAACTTAACAAGCATATTAAAACATAACAAGACATGAAATAACATAACATAAAGCATCTAAGTATTAATCAACATTCATTTCCATGATTATTTAAGTCATAATCAAATAAAGGGTTAAATTGTGCAATTTTAAGTCATTTACTTCAATAATCATGTGTAATCATATAAATGTCAAAGTGATGGTATTTCAATTATAAACATGCATTATGTCTCATTTAAGCTCTAATAAGCATGAATAATCCTATATAAATTAGCACAATTTTACTCCTTACAGGTTCCAACATTGGATAGCACCCAATGGGTTTTGACATCAAATAGCACCCTACTTGGGTTCCATTGCAGATAGCACCCAGTTATGCGTGGGCCCCAATGGAACTGTTGCTTCTACTCCACTTCTCATTCGTTCTTTTCTTTCTTTTAAACATCTCTTTTTTCTTTCGGCCCTCCCATCTTTTGTCTCAACTCTCTTTTCATCTTTTCTTTTCTTTTCTTTTCTTTTGATTTTCTTCTACACATCATTTTTTGTTCTCTTTCCTATTTTAGTTGCCTTTTTTTTTTCACTTTTCCACATTTTTTTTCTTTAAGCCTTATTTTTCTTTTCCACTCCTCGACAATCCAAAGGAAGGTGCCATTCATGTGCTTGTGGGCAACAAGTCACAAGATTGTGGGTAGCCTGTTTATCGGCAGCCCATGTAGAAAAGGAACTCTGAAAGTTGAATGCTTTAGGAAGGGACATGACACTTGATTGATCAAAAGAGTTTGGAGAAAAGAGACAGCTCCGTTGCTTGGGAACCTCAAGAGGAGACCAAAGGTTGGACAAAGGCAAGGAGCATTATTCGTAGAAATATGCGATTGTCTCAGAGAAAGGGAATGGAATGGGATTTCAAAAGGGAAAGACTGAAGTGAGGTAATTCCTTGACCCAACACCCTGGGAAAACCAAGTCGTCCATAGTTGTTGCTTGTGTTACTGACACTTACCCTCAAATAAGATTTAGAGATTCACTAAGGGTCCTCCACGTTGCACTCTTCATCTCCGTACCCCTTTCACCGGTGGCACAAGATGGCATCACATGGTTAGATCACCATGGACTTAGGTGGAAAACTCCCTTAAAGCTCAGAACTTGCCCTGCATAAGAGTCCAGGTTGAATAGAGTATCTATCCTCTAACCCAAGTCTTGGAATAGTGAAGACTTGATGCTGGTGGCTCTCTAACTCATGTTACTCAGCCATTCTAATAGCATCTCCATAGAGTGACTCTGTGAGACCGCTAAGTCTAGAGAATGATCTAGATTAAATCAACAGATCTCTACCTATTGTAGGGAGTAAATAGAATAATAAAACCTTGTGAAAAATAATAGCAGCTAAAACTACAAAAGGTTAAAAATCAAAGGGGGTTCATTGATAGAACCACCTCAAGTTGGAGCGGTTTACCAACTCCTCGATGGTACTTTCCCTGACTTAACGAATATATGCAGCCCCCCTAGAGAGGAGTCACATCACCCAATATGGCCCCTTCCAATTGGGTTGGAATTTGCCACATTGGTTTGATCTATGCAATCGGCGAAGAACGAGATTGCCCTCTGATATAGGGTGAGGTTGCACCTTCTTGTTGTATGCACGTGCTTGCCTATTTTAGTAGCAACGTGCATGATGAAGTGCCTGAAGGTGACATTCATCCAACAGATCCAATTGCAAGTACCGGTCCTCAAGCCACTCTACGTTAGTAAGTTGGGTTTCCCTTAAGGACGCGAAGTGAGGGGATTTCCACTTCGATAGGTAAAACCGCTTCAGATCCAAAAACCAACGAGAAAGGAGTGTCACCGGTCGAAGAGCGGATGGCGCATCTATAAGCCCATAGAGCGTATGGAAACTTCTAGTGCTAGTCTTGACACGTCTCCATCGTCTTCTTAAGGATTTGAATGAGGTTCTTGTTTGCCGCTTCTACAGCGCCATTCATTTGTGGTCGATATGGCGTAGAGTGGTGATGTTTGACTCCAAGCGTCTCTAAGTACTGTTGTACTAAGCCTGCGATGAAATTAATACCATTATCAATAAAAACCTCAAATGGGACACCATACTTGGTGACAATGTAGTCTCGAATGAACTTCTGAGTGGCATTGGCTATGACCGTCCGATAGGTTGCCGCTTCCACCAATTTGGTGAAGTAGTCGATTGCCACCAAGATATATCTGTGTCCATTTGACACGTTCGGACAAACTTCGCCAATGACATCTAACCCACACGTCGAAAAGGGCTAAACTCCTACGTCATTGGCATATAATGGCATTGGAGGAGCATGTGGCACATTCGAATGTAACTAGCAAGTTGGGCACTTCCTGACATGGTTACAACAATCTACTTCCATGGTAGACCAATTGTATCCTTGCCTTAGAATCTCCTTGGCAAGGAAAAGGTCATTCATATGTGGACCATAGGTACCTTCATGCATCTCTTGCATGATGGTCTCTGCCTCTAGTTGATCCACACATCTCAGGAGCATGTGGTTGTGGGATCTGTGGTATAGCTGATTGCCACCCAACACATATCTGCTCGCCATTCTGGCCAATGTCCTCCTATCTGCTACATGGCATTCTGATGGGAAGGATCCATCTTTGAGGTATGCCATGATATCGTGGAATCATGGTTTTGTTAGAACCCGAGTATTTTGATAATGCAAAACCTATGTGGGGAAACATATTGTATTTCATAGTTAAGTTAGAGCAGCATTAGATCAGAAGGCAGATAAAACAAATTCCAAACAGACGAATAGATGGAGGAAGTTCTAGAAGATACTGCCTTAAAGCTACAAGAAAATCGGACAGTTACAGGTCCAAGTATCTGAAGAGTAAAACAGCAGCAAAACTATCGGACAGTTAGAAGGATAACAATCCGAATTTTTCAAAGCCTTCGGAGAGTTAAATAATCAGACAGTTAAGTTGGTTGAATGATTGGAGAATTAAGGAGTTAACTATCCAAAAGAAAAAGGAAAATCAGAAAGTTAGAAAGGCTAACTATCCAAAACTTAAGTCATTCAATAAATCACATGCAGAAATACAGAACGGAAGCTTAAAGGATTGTCAGAGAGTTAGATAACTATCCGAGTTTTCTTTTCGGAGAGTTAGATAACTATTCGAGTTTTTCGGTAAGTTACAGGTATAACTTTCTAGAACTTAAGTCATCTTATTACGCACGTGCAAAATGGAGAAGCTAGTAGTTGAAAGCTTAAAAGGGAAAATCGGAGAGTTAGATAATTATCCAAAATTTCAAAGAGAGTTTCGGTAAGTTACAATTTAACTATCTGAAACTTAAGCCATTGAATTTCCCACGTGCAGAATTCCAGAAAGAAGCTCAAATAAGTTTTCTGAGAGTTAGAAAGATAACTATCCAAAATCCTAAAGCGTTTCGGTGAGTTACAAGGATAACCATCTGAAACTTAACTCGTTGAATTTTCCACGTGCAGAACTCTAGAAAGAAGCTCAAATAAGCTTTCGGAGAGTTAGAAAGATAATTATCTGAAATCTTAAAGTGTTTCGGTGAGTTACAAGGATAACCATCCAAAACTTAAGTCATTGAATTTCCCACGTGTAGAATCCTAGAGAGAAGCTCAAATAAGTTTTCGGAGAGTTAGAAAGATAACTATCCGAAATCCTAAAGCGTTTCGGTGAGTTACAGGGATAATATAGGATCGTATGGCTACACAAGAGGAGGGTGAATTGTGTATTTTTAATATTTTCTAAAATATAATTGAAACTTTAAAACTCAAAAACAAGTCGAGACATTATTTTCATAAAATCATTTTTATTCAAGGTTTCAATTACAATATACAATTCAATTCTCCTCAGAAATTGTAGATGCAATTATATTTCGATATCATGTATCATCTAAACAATTTCAAAACTACAAATAGAGAAAACTAATTTGCGGAATTTAAAACTTTTCTCCCTGTTTGAGATCTTTCTTCTTCTTCTTTTTCTTCTTCAACAATTCTTCAGTGACGAATATCTTGTCTTTTCATACTTCACCGAATTTGCTTTTTTTCTGATACTTCAAATCTTCAGTGACGAATATCTTACCTTTTTATGCTTCACTGAACTTTCTTCCACTTGAGAGATTTTCCCGAAGAGGTGTTTTTGATCCCTGAAAATGATTTTTCTTTTGGTGTGCAGGGATGGTTTGATCCTTGAAAAGATTTTTCGTTTTATGTGAAAGGATAAATTGATCAATGAGAATTCTATGCCTTTTATACTGTATCTTCATTTCATGCATATCCTTCACGTTTAACCACTACTAGTTTTCCACTTCTCCACGTCTTTTCTTTTTCCTTCATCGAAACACACACGTTCTAACCCACGTTTATATTTCGAATTTTCTTTAATCATCAGTCTTGGATCTTTGAAAAATTTCCTGCAAAATAAACTTTCTCGTCCAAAAGTTTTTCATTAGTGTAATAAGAAGTCGTTACTTTAATGTTAACTAAACGAGTAATACAAGTATATATATAACTTAACGTTTCTAACTTAACGAGTTCCTCATGTGCCATTTCACGTGACAAGTATTGTAGCTAACTCAACAAACTAAGTCCGTGGTGTTATGCTATCTCAATGAACCATCTCCGCTGTGTTATGATAACTCAATGAACCATTTCCGTTGTGTTATGATATCTCAATGAACTAGTAATACACAAATGCTTTTATAATAAGAATTTTACCACGTGCAAAAAATAACAACTTAAGTTTAAAACGCTAACCTAACGCGTTGCCTTAGTGTTCAATATAGCAACTCAATGCGTTTAGTTATGTTAACTTAACGAGTTAAACATGTGCACCTCACGTGATACAATACAACATTCGTAACTTATAATTTCACCATGTGTATAACACTAACTTAACGAGTTCATCTCTTCTTTTACTCACTAACTTAACGAGTTACCACGTGACCTATTTTAACCTTTAAGCCTCTAACTTAACGAGTTCTCACGTGACCTCTATACAAAGAAAACTCTAACTTAACGAGTTGTCTAAACGTGCAATGTTCATGATACAGAAGATCTAACATTAAAACCTATCATGCTTTTCAATAAAAACATACGTTAACTTAACGTTTAGCTAAATGAGAAATTAATGCAACGAAATGACTAGTTATTAACTTCAGATCCAATACAGACAAGTATTTATATGAGTAAGCTTTTTCTGTATTAATTGATGATTTTAATTTCTTTTCACAAGCAATAGTAATTGAGCAAATACGATTATTTTCATTCAGCACACATCATCAAAACAAAAATACTCAACAGATAACCATCTGAAACTTAAGTCAGCCTTTTATGCACGTGTTGAATTGAAGCAATCAGAAAGTTAACAGAGGGTTACTATAGCCAACTATCCGACAGTTATTTAACTGTTCGGTGAGTTACAGTTATAAGTATCCGAATGAATGACAGCTCGCAGTAAATATTCTAGAATCCTACCTAGCAAAAAGGTTTAAGTGATCTTTCGGTGAGTTACAGATATTCTTCGGAGAGTTACACAGCTAACTATCTAAAAGGTTAGGAAAATCAGTAAGACATCTTGAAATAACTTTCTGAACGGTAACTTACCGTATTTGACTGGTGTCTAATCAAGTACAGCAGAATACATCTATTGACAGAGAAATATGATCCTTGTACCTTTAGTATAAATATGAGGAGTTTAAGAAAGGAAAAGACAGAGACAACGGATATACCACATACAGTGAGCTACACTCCAATTCCAATTACACTCAAGTTTGCAAACAGTGAAGAATATTCTAAAGACCTATTACAGAAAAGGCTCTATGCGCCAAAACTCTGATTGAAAGATTCAAGTTGTTGGTTCGTGGCTTCAACCTGAAAGCTACATTCAATGTTGGTTTGAGTTTCGACCTGAAAACTCTAGAGGTTGGTTTACTGAAGTTTATACCTAAAAACTTCTGTGTAGTTGGTTCTTGCTTTGACCTGAAAGCCAGTGTGTA
This sequence comes from Cymodocea nodosa, assembly GCA_036874045.1. NCBI lineage: Eukaryota > Viridiplantae > Streptophyta > Magnoliopsida > Alismatales > Cymodoceaceae > Cymodocea > Cymodocea nodosa. Next base: position 3,651,280 of record CM072345.1, read on the forward strand.
AGTGTTGAAACACTTAGTGAAGCCCAAGTGAATCTTGGGAGTGGACTAGTCAAGTTGGTGAACCACCTAAACATTTGCTGTGTGTTTCTTTTCTCTACTGATTTGCATTCTTTTAATTTCATCTCATTACATTTCTGTTGAATCATTCGATTCAACATCAAAAGAATTTTAAAAACTACACACTTTCACCATTCACCCCCCCTCTAGTGAGCCTACCAATCTTAACAATTGGTATCAGAGCTTGGTTAATCCTTCATAAGAATTAACCATCTGGATTTATGGCTCAATTTGTTGAGGGACAAAACATTCACAGACCTCCTCTATTCGATGGTTCCAATTGTAACTATTGGAAGAATAAAATGGAGTGCTTCCTTAGGAGTTCTGATGTTAAACTCTGGAAGATTGTTGTTCTTGAAACTACACTTCCAACCAGTGATGTTATGAACTGGTCTGAGGAGGATGAGAAACTCATCCAGTTGGATGCTAGAGGGCTAAATGTCATTTATTGTGCACTAACTACTGATCAATATAATAAAGTATCTACATGTAAGTCTGCTTATGAGGCTTGAAAATCCTTCAAGTTACTCACGAAGGTACAAGCCAAGTTAAGGATACAAAAATCAATATCCTGTTGAGAAAACTTGAACTGTTTAAAATGAATGATAATGAAAGCATAATTGAAATGTTTTCAAGATTTACTGAAATCATTAACAGTTTGAAAGGCTTGGGAAAGAAATTCTCTTCATGTGAATAGGTACAGAAGATCTTGAGGAGCTTAACTGTTGAGTGGAAACAGAAGTCCACATCTATTCAAGATTCCAAGGATCTCAACTACACGTTGAAGAATTGTTGGGCAATCTTCTGGCTCACGAAGTTCAGATGAAGGACTGAAAAGAACAAGAAGGAGTTGCTGAAAAGAAAACTGAAAAGAAAAAGGAAATAGCATTTCCATCTACAGAAGAAGCTCCAAGCTCAAATGATGATGAGATCATGTTATTGGCAAGGAACTTCAGAAAGTTTATGAAGAAAAAGAATAAGCCTAGCTCTTCTAAAAGAACTGTCCCTACATGTTTCAAATGTAAAAAGCAAGGGCACATACAGACCTTTTGTCCATTTCAAACAGAAGAGGATCAAGGAGATAAGAAGAAGAGATTGAAGGACAAAAAGAAGATGGCTCTCAAAGCTACGTGGGATGACAGTAGCTCTTCAAGCTGTTCATCAGATTCTGAAGATGAAGTTGCAACCAATGTTTGTTTTGCAACACAAGAGGTATGCTCTACTTCCTCTAGTTTAGAAAATGAGCATGATGATTTAGACATAAACAGTCTTTTGTCTACTGTAGATAATTTATATGTGAAGTGTAGATATTTTAAGAAAGAAATTAAAAGATTAAATCATTGCTTAGAAAATTCATTTGCTGAATTAGAATCAACTATAGTTGAAAAAAGAAATCTAAAATCAAATTTAGATAAGTATAGTTGTGTTAACTGTGAATTAAAAGATGAAAATAAAAATCTATTAAATACTATATCAGATTTGAAAGATACCATATGTAAATTTACTCAAGGTCAAAAAGGATTAAATAAAATAATAAGATCTCAAGGATCAAATGGGAATAAATATGGCCTAGGGTATGCTACACCACAGGAAATACCTTATTGTGGTGGAGTGATTCGATCTTATAGAGATGGCACCACTGTGTTTGCCATCAAACAAAGATTAGGTCATATGTGGCTGCCAAGAGGCAATAGATTTAATGTTTTAAGGACAAACTCTACTGGACCCAAGAAGATTTAGGTACCAAAAGCTTTAATTTCAGTATGATTTGCAGGGTGATAAGGAGTTTCAAGCATGTTCAACTAAATGGATCGTGGATAGTGGATGCTCAAAGCACATGACAAGTAAGAAAATTTTTCTTGACTTTGTTAAAAACTTAAGTTCAGGATCTGTTAAGTTTGGAAATAATGAAAAGTGTAAAATAACTGCAATAGGAAATATTACATCTGAAAATGGTATAATTGAGAATGTCTTGCATGTAAATGAATTAAAACAAAATTTGTTAAGTGTAGGACAATTATGTGATAAAGGTTATACTATTTCTTTTAATGCTGAAAATTGTTTCATTATTGATCCAGCCTCGAATGAAACAAAATTTACTGGTTTTAGAAATTGCTCAATTTAAACATTAAACTTTCCATGTGAAAATTCTACAAGCAATTCATATTTGATAGCAACTAGTGAAGATGATTGGGTGTGGTATAGAAGACTTGGCCATATCAATATGAAGAATATCAGGAAGCTATCCACGAGTGATCTTGTCAGGGGTCTGCCTAAACTCACTTTTAAGAAAGATAGAGTATGTAGTTGTTAGGTATTTAATTTTGAAGATGTATGCTTTATTAATATATTTAAATAAGTCTACATAATATTCTCTAAGTATATTTCTCTAAGTATAATAGTTAACAGATTATCGGAAAGTTTCATTTTTATGTCGGATAAATTAAAGATTTCCGAAGAGCTAGATTTGCAATAGTTAAACTTTTGGATAGTTAACGTTTCGTTTTTGTCGAATACTTTATGTTAAAAACTCGTATAGTTAAGTTATCCGCACGTGTGTTTTTAATGTTTTAAGTTGTCACGTGTTTTCCATGTGTGTTCGGTAATGAAAAATCGAATAGTTAGATAACTGTTCGAGTTTTTATACGCATGGATAGATAACTGTTCGAGTTTTATAAAAGGACTAACGAACAAATAAGTTTCCTTGTTTAGTCACGTGTTTTGCAGGTGCAAGAACTCGAAGAGTTAAATGATAAGTGTTCGAGTTTTGACAGGAGTTAAAGGATAAATGTTCGACTAAATCGAAGACTTAGAAGATATTCTACAAGACTCTAGGAAAATAAAATTTCGGTGAATCTACGAGTGGAGATCGTGGAATCTCAGATTGTTAGTGAAGAAAGTGGAAATTTAAATAGAAAGTAATTTGGATTAAAGAGAAAATTAGTACGTGGATTATGGATTATGGATTGTGGATCAAGTGGATGAACATGCTGAACGTGAAAGACAACAGAGTTCGACTACTAATAGAGAGTACGAGCTACATTACAATAGAGGATCCCAATCTCAAAAACCAAGTCTGAATATTCAATTTGGATCCCTAACTGAAAAGTTAAGTTTGAATATTCATATTCTGAAAAGTTCTCCAACATCAGAAGAAGTTCAAAATTCCAAGCAATTTTAGAAAAGGAGCTGCAAACGCAAGAAGTTTGGAAATTCGACAACTAGAGAAGAAGAGATACAAAAGTTGAGCAAAGAGAAAGAAAAGAGTTGTGTGCATAAAGATCAGGTTTTATACAATTCAAAATTAGTTTTGAAAAAGAGCTTTGTTTTCCTATTTGAATTGTATATCAAAAATTACTGTATCAAAACCGTCAAGAAGGGAATTGAGCTGAAAAGATATTGTAAATTCTGTCTTGAAATAAAAGAATAGAATTTCATTTACGAGTATTTTGTGCTCTTGTTTTATCCGCTATTTTAATTACTAAAGACACAATTCACCCCCCCCTCTTGTGATACAGACGATCCTACAACTGGTATCAGAGCAATTAAACTATTTAAAGCATCTGAAAAGCCTTCATTTCTCTATTTAGGAATTTGTTTTTCCTGTCATTTACTTCGGATAATCTGTTCAAAATGGATAATTCTGAAATCTTAGTTATGACTGAAGGACAGACCACTAATCATCCTCCTATGTTCGAAAGTAGCAATTATGGCTACTGGAAATATAAGATGAAAGTATTCTTTCAGTCAATCGATTTCAAATTATGGCATATAATTAGCAATCTTATAGTGTTAGTTACGACTCCATATGATACTTGGACTTTTGATGAAAAGGAGTGAATGACAATGAATGCTAAAGGTTTAAACATCTTGTTTTGTGCTTTATCTCATGATCAATTTAATAAAGTTTTTGCATATCAAACTGCATATGAGATATGACATACATTAGAAGTTGCCAATGAAGGTACTAATTAGGTCAAGGAATCTAAGATCAATATGTTAGTACATAAATATGAGCTTTTTAAAATGCACGAAAATAAATGTATCTCTGACATGTTTTCCCATTTTCTTGAGATTGTAAATTCATTAAAATCTTTAGGCAAGAAATTCGAGGAAAAAGACTTGGTAAGAAAGATCCTTAGATCTTTAACTAAAATTTGGGCTCAAAAGACAACATCTATTGAAGAGTCCAAAGACTTAAATACATATACTCTCAATGATCTCATAGGAAATCTAATAGCCTATGAAGTACAACATTTAGATCCAAAAAGGAAAAATCCTAGAAGGGATCTGGCTTTTGAGGCTGATAAAGTCTTAGAAGTCATTAGTGATTCTAACGATGATTTATTGTTGTTGACTAGAAAATTTAGAAATTTGTTGAAGAAACGTAGGAACTTCAAGTCAGCAAAGACATCTGGAGATATGGAGAAGAAGTCATTCACAAAAGACAAAAGTATATGCTACAAGTGCAACAGGCCGGGTCACTTTCAAACTGATTGTCCTCTCAACAAAGATAAGAAGAACTCGAGGAGGAATTTCAGAAATAAGAAATTCAGAAAGAGAATGGCGCTTAAAGTGACATGGGATGACTCTTCAGCTTCACAAAGTGAAGAAACAAAGGATTCAACATCAGACAATGAATCCTCATCAACATCAAACAATGAATCCTCATCAACATCAGATTCAGAAGAAAATCTAGCAAATGTATGCTTTTTGGCAAAATCCAGTGAGGTATCCTTTGATCAAAATGCTAATTTTGATAGTTTTGATGGATTACTTGTTGAATACAATAGACTGGCTAGAAAATATAAGAAAGTCAAAATAGAAAGAAAGGACACTAGGAAAATGCTAGATGAATCTGAAAATAAGATTGATTTTCTAAACTCTACATTGAATAAATTTAAAGAAGAAAATCAAAGGCATGCACAGGAAATTTTAAAGTTCACTGCTATAGAAAGAAAATTGCATGCTGATTGTGAAAATTTAATTGCTGATAAGAAGAAAATGATCTATGAAATTGAAAAACTGGAACTGACTATTACTGATTTAAATTCAGAAATTGATGTGTTAAAGATTAAAGTCTGTGATCAAAAGGCTATATTAAGTAAATGGAATAATAGTCAAACTTTAACAAATGAACTCAGTAGTAAAATATCAAATGTAGAAAAACATGGTATTGGTTTACACGATGCATCTTCTAAAAATTATATATTGCATGATGGTACTGCTAAAAATAATGTCTTTATTTCCAGTATTAAGAATAGTAAGAGAAAAACTATTCTGTGTGTAATCAAAAAGGGAGAAAAATATGTGTAAATTGATGAAATGCAGCATATAAATAATAGCACACGATGCAAGAATTTCAAAAGAAATCTTCAGAAGAATCAAGCTAAGACATTTGAGAATTTTAATATTCTTGATCAATTTTCTTCATATTTAAAGAATATCGGATATTGGAAATCAAATAATGTCAGAAACGAAAATTTCAACTTTGGTCTACATGGAGATAAATGCTCTGATAATTATAACACTAAGAGAAAGAAACGCAAAAATAATTATCAGAAAATAGATAAGTTGAAGTCTAAAAATATGGATTATTTTGATATGACTCTCTCTAAAATTCTTGGACCCACTCAAAAATGGGTTCCAAGAGATAAAATCTCTTTTTGACTGTTTTGTAGGTACACAAATCAAAATGGATAATGGACAGTGGAGCATCCAACCACATGACTGGAGATATACGATTACTTACAGAAATAACAAAGACCAAGAATGAACAAGTTACCTTTGGAAATAAAAGCAAAACAAATATCCTCGGGTCTAGTAAGGTTCAGGTAACTGAGAAATGTTTTATAAATGATGTCTTATTAGTTGAAAACTTAGGTTTTAATTTATTGAGTGTTCTTGTTTTAATGAAAATTTATAGAGTAATTTTTGAAAAAGATTCCTGTAAAATTATGGACATGACTACAAACGAAATTTTATTCACTGCATACAAGAAAGGATCTGTTTGTATTTTAAATTTGCCTTCTGATATTATTAAAGACAATGTTTGCTTAATTGCAAAATTAGATGAAGTCATTTTATGGCATAGAAGGCTAGGACACTCAAACTTAAAATTATTACAAAAGCTGTCTAAAAAGAATCTAGTTAGAGGTTTACCTAGTATTAAGTACTCGAAAGAGTTTATGTGTGATGCGTGTCAACTAGGTAAATTACATAAAACATCCTTTAAAAGCTTAAATGAGTACTATCACCAAGTTGGATAAAGATGACTCTGGAAAAACTGTAGATGTAAAACAATATAGAAGTATGATTGGTTCATTACTCTATTTAACATCTAGCCGACCAGATATTATGTTTAGTGTGTGTACTTGTGCTAGATATCAATCAAATCGTAAGGAATCACACCTACTTGCTGTTAAATGAATTTTTAAATATCTATTAGGAACCATCAATTTCGGACTATTTTACTTTAAACACAGTTCTTTAAACTTAGTAGGTTATAGTGATGCTGATTTCGCAGGATGTAAGTTTGAAAGAAAAAGCACTAGTGGCACTTGTCAATTGTTAGGTAATTCTTTAGTGTCATGGTTTAGCAAAAAGCAAAATTGTGTAGCATTATCTACAACTGAAGCTGAATATATAGCTGTTGCACTTTGCTGTGCTCAAATCCTGTAGATCAGACAAACCTTAAAAGATTTTAATTTAAACTATGAACCAACTAAGATTTTCTGTGATAGTAGTTCTGCAATAAGTTTATCTAAAAATCCTGTCTTACATTCACGAGCAAAACATATAGAAGTTCGACATCATTTTCTAAGGGATAATGTTATAAAAGGAAAAATAGTATTAAATTTTGTTCCTACCACATAACAATTAGCAGATCTATTTACAAAACCCTTAGATGAAAATACATTCTCAAAATTATGATTAGAACTTGGTATCTGTAGGTTATCTGATATTTAAATGGTCCTATTCATTGTATTTTGGTTTGTTATAAGGTAGTTTTAGAATTTAAAGTCTTTTTATTAAAAAAAAAAACAAAATAACATATATTTTTTTAATTACAGTTTTCTGGTAGTTAAGAATTTATGAAATTCTGATTTTTATTGAAGTCAATTTATTTAAGAAAAATTCAGAAAAGATTACTTAAGGAAAAGTTAATTTGATTCAATGTGAGTGCCAACTATATTTTTGTTACTTATGTATATGCTATTACAGAGATTTTAACAGGAAAATACATAGAAAGTATGTACTTTTTATTAAAGGAAAGTTATTAACATTCTGTTAGAAAAATTAAGTCTTGCGGTTGCCTCTAATTTAATTTACTGTCTTGTTTTATTTTTGTTTATTTTTTGCCTGTAATTACTTGAGTAATTAAGTCCGTTGGGGGATCTTAAACCCTAGTCACTTAAACCAACTGGTTTGAGATGTGCTGACTAAAAACTCATTTTGCAAGTAATTCAGATTATATTTTAAAAAAAAAAAAAAAATTACCTGTTCTCAATTGTCATTGAGTAACTGGTTATCTTTCCCCTAAGCAAGGGATTATGATCACGTAAAAAGATGATATTATGGGAGGTAATACATAAAATATATATATATGAATATAAAAAAAAAAAAAAATGGGGCAATGTACTCAAGCTTAATTTATCTTTCAAGGTGTTATAACAATCCTGACATAATCTATGCATATAATCCTTGTTATTATCTACTCTTTACACATAATGTACGATATTTATTTGTCTTAAGTTGTGTACTCATTATTGAAATCTTTTAAGTTTCTGTAGGTATATCTCTATGAATTATCTTTTGTAAACTGAATAAGATAAAAGCTAGAAAGTTTAAATTGTTAACTCTACTACTTATTTCTGTATTTCATTCAAATTAAAAAAAAAAAAAGAGACTCAAATCTATTTAAGGCTTAGCATCCTCTTTAAGTAAGCTTTTTGACATTTTTAAGTCAACTCTACTTAGGGCTTGGCAACCCAGATTAAGTACGCCATAGATTCTTTACACTACATTTATGTAGGGGAGCAATTTCTCGTATAATAATTCATAACTTTTGAACTATTATATGTTTTCATGAAAGAATCTACATAATTTCAAGAAATACACCTTAATTAAGTACATTTCTAAACTGTCGGTGACTTGCAGGTATTTTAATTCTTAAGTATCCGAATTTTCTATTGTTTCGGCAAGTTATATTACAAGTATCAGACAATTGTGTTTTAAAACGTTCAATAGACTATTTTATTATTTCCTGAAGTACACATGTCGAAACCATAATGCATGACTTAAGTGGATTTTCGGTAAGTTATCTGTAACTCTTCGAAATGTGTCTGGGCATCGGAAAGTTAGATTTGTAACTGTCCGAAACATCTCTTTATTATAAAACTACTTAAGTACACGTGTCGTGATCTGGATGATTGACTTAAGTTATCTTTCAGAAGGTTATCTGTAACTCTCCGAAATGCACCTGAGCATCGGATAGTTAAGTTTATAAGTCTCCGAAACTTTCTGAACACCTTAAGTTCAAATTGTGCACGTGTTGAATTTCACTGCTTTATAATGTCTCAGTCGAAACTCGAAAAGTTATGTTTAAATCTTCGAGTTTTCACACCTATTCCTTCGAGAAACTCGAACAGTTATCATAAGTCTTCGAGTTTTCTCACTTTTTCACTTAGCTTGAAGTTATTTCTTTATATGCACAATTACGCTAAGTACTCTGCAATTGTTGGTTGTAAAACTTGTACAGTTATTGCAAGCACTCGAGTTATTTATCGGTAACGGATCTTATATTTATGATTTCAATGATTGAATTCGTTTGTCCATTTATAAACTCGGAGAGTTATGAATGTTTTCCTAACAACCTTTCGTGTTTCTACATTGGTAAAACCCTAGCTTCACAATCTTTCCTTCCACTAAGTTCTACAGTGCAAAGCGAAGATTAATCAACAATGTTAAGACGTGGAAGATGACGTGGTAGAATGACCAAAGTGCAGAAAAGAGAGCTGGAACTTCAGAAAATGCAGAATGAAATCAACGATATTTACTCCAGGTACACTTTTTCAAACAAAGTACTACACGAAATCAGAAAAGCTGTTCAAGATGAGAAAAATTTCTATTGGAAATTTATTCGAAATTATGCTGAAACACAGTTTAGACTAAAACAGATTGAACTTTCCGCATTGCATTTATGAAAAAGAAATTTACAACCTAACCCTGCGATTGTAAGTTCTGGACATGTACTAGAGACATCGATACAGTCTATCACTTATTATGGAAAGAAGTGGGGACCAATGATCGAAAATGCAAACAAGGAATTACAATCCTTGTATTCCCAACATTATTTTCCCCCAACTGTTTTAGATGATATTAAATAGTATATCGATGAACAGAAAACTGCCATTAGCAAAATGGGCCTTTGAAGTGAAGGACAAAGAGTTTATCAACTCAAAATGGCAGAGGTGGAGAGCTTAAAACTCTATATTCCATTATTACCACCTAGGCATCATGGTGAAGGACTATCAAGACAACAGGTGCCTTTAACAGGAGAAATTAAGACAATTTTAGAACCTCCTGAACAACCTGAAACACTACAGACATATAGTCGGACAAAGAAAAAGACAATTGAATATTTTGGACTAACTGCAGGTGTACAAGGAATATTACAGCAAAAAGAAGAATCAGTGAAAAATGGAAAACTATGCTCTATTGCAAAAGCTGGACAGACATTTTTGTCAGGAATCCCAGCAGATGTGGCAAATATTGGCTTACAAGCATATACTCTAAGGTATTGTGTCACATTAGTGCATAATGTATCTTTTAATACAATGGACTGTTTTTCACACAATGCTGCAAGCACACATTCTTTTCCTACAGAAAGTGAGAATGTAGGAAATTTTGATGATATATATATAGATGATATCAAATTTGATGATATTATTGATGACATAGACACTGAGTCTATGAATTTTGAAGATATTTCATCTGAAGAGGAATGTACAGATATTCTTCCTCTTATTGTATCTCGAACAGAGACTTTTGAATTTTGGTACAGTTGCTTATACTACACTTTATATGTATGGTTATGTCTGTTACAATATATCGTATACTTGTTGATAAATGTATATAATCAACAACATACACAGTTACAAATAGAATATGATACTACCAATGCCTCACATATACAAATTTCAGAAATACAAGATGATTCTATTCCACAAACAAATATAGAACATTCTTTCATACAGAGACAGTTGTATAGATCACATATAGATATATAGGTTGCTGATATACAGATTGTTATAGAGACTATTGCTTCTAAAATGTTTCCAGAAGAACAAACAGAAGAAATTCAGTAGATTATTGATACGACAATAAAAGATATTTCAAACATTTATATTAGTTTTGATAGAAATTCCACTAGTTCTGAAAGATCTGACAATATAGATGCTGCTGATAATATTGAAACAAGTCCCAGATCAGAACATCATGACAGGAAAATACCTAATCCTGAACAGAGTTTAGATGCAAATACACTATTATGGTTTAGAAATAATTCCTGTTATGACAAATTTCAGACATAAAATTTTTACAGTTTTATATTCAAGACTAGTTAAGTTTGAAGGGATGGCACACATACATGAACTGTTTGAATTTCAAAGCTTGTTGACTCTACTTCCGCAACAGCCAGGCCATCTTGCTATACCCGAACTTCTCAATTGTTTTTACTCAAACTTAACAATGGAAGAAGGTATTCCTGTTTCTAATATACAAAAAAATGACATATATTTAACTCCAGATTTACTTCATCAGGTACTTGGTTTGAAAAATGAAGTAGTTAAATTATCAGAAAGAAAACAGGTTTATCGATTGGGATGGGACATTACAAGTTTAGCCAAAGATCCAACTACCAACAAACCATTGACATTACTAAATGACTTAAATGGCCAAGCACGTTTTATTGCAAAAATATTGCATGCTACATTGTTTCAGAGGTTTGGTCATGGGACAGAAGTTGGCAGATGTTGTCTTTATGCTACATACGCATTAATCAACCATATACAGGTGAACTGAAAAGATTAAAGTCACGATCTTTCTCTGCAAAGGAACTCCAAATATACCAAGCGGCAGATACACCCATCCTCAGACAGCAACAATCCACAGAATTTACAGAAACACAGCAACATTCAGATATACAACAAGATATACATATAGATATACAACAAGGTATACACAGAGAAATACATACAGGTATAGATACAGACATACATACTGAATTTTTACAGCAACCATCACAAGTTTCTCAAAATGATTTCGATCAAGCATTACTTGATTAGATAAACAGAGTTAGTACAGATATTGCAAAGACAATTTCAGACACCCTGATTGATATTTTTCGAAGACAAAGAGGCTTGTGATTATACAAATTATGTATTACATGATTTATTTTTTGTAATTTGTAACCAAAATCATTATGTAAACTGTTTACTGATTTTAAAGTTACGTGATTATTTTTCACAGTTTATGATATTAAACAGTTTTTGCTTAATCCATAAATCCTATGTATGATTGACACTATCGTTTTGATTAATATATACTTAGTAAGATATCCTTCCTTACATTTATAACACTTAACTTCCTAAAGGAGGAGAAAATAGTTTGTTTACTTTTTTATAATGCCAAAAAGGGGGAGATATAAATTATGTGACTTATTAGGTTTTGACATCATCAAATAGGGGGAGATTGTTAAGTATTTAATTTTGAAGATGTATGCTTTATTAACGTATTTAAATAAGTCTACATAATATTCTCTAAGTATATTTCTCTAAGTATAATAGTTAACAGATTATCGGAAAGTTTCATTTTTATGTCGGATAAATTAAAGATTTTCGAAGAGCTAGATTTGCAATAGTTAAACTTTCGGATAGTTAGCGTTTCGTTTTTGTCGAATACTTTATGTTAAAAACTCGTATAGTTAAGTTATCCGCACGTGTGTTTTTAATGTTTTAAGTTGTCACGTGTTTTCTATGTGCGTTCGATAATGAAAAATCGAATAGTTAGATAACTGTTCGAGTTTTTATACGCATGGATAGATAACTATTCGAGTTTTATAAAAGGACTAATGAACAGATAAGTTTCCTTGTTTAGTCACGTGTTTTGCAGGTGCAAGAACTCGAAGAGTTAAAGGATAAGTGTTCGAGTTTTGACAGGAGTTAAAAGATAAATGTTCGACTAAATCGAAGACTTAGAAGATATTCTACAAAACTCCAGGAAAATAAAATTTCGGTGAATCTACGAGTGGAGATCATGGAAACTCAGATTGTTAGTAAAGAAAGTGGAAATTTAAATAGAAAGTAATTTGGATTAGAGAAAAAATTAGTACGTGGATTATGGATTATGGATTGTGGATCAAGTGGATGAACATGCTGAACATGAAAGACAACAGAGTTCGACTACAAATAGAGAGTACGAGCTACATTACAACAAAGGATCCCAATCTCAAAAACCAAGTCTGAATATTCAATCTAGATCCCTAACTGAAAAGTTAAGTTTGAATATTCATATTCTGAAAAGTTCTCCAACATCAGAAGAAGTTCGAAATTCCAAGCAATTTTAGAAAAGGAGCTGCAAACGCAAGAAGTCTGGAAATTCGACAACTGGAGAAGAAGAGATACAGAAGCTGAGCAAAGAGAAAGAAAAGACCTGTGTGCATAAAGATCAGGTTTTATACAATTCAAAATTAGTTTTGAAAAAGAGCTTTGTTTTCCTTTTTGAATTGTATATCAAAAATTATTGTATCAAAACCGTCAAGAAGGGAATTGAGTTGAAAAGATATTGTAAATTCTGTCTTGAAATAAAAGAATAGAATTTCATTTACGAGTGTTTTGTGCTCTTGTTTTATCCGCTAGTTTAATTACTAAAGACACAATTCACCCCCCCTATTGTGATACAGATGATCTTGCAAACAACCTCCTGGATTTGAAGATGAATTCAAGTTGAATCATGTCTTCAAACTAAGAAAGGCTCTTTATGGTCTGACACCTAGAGCTTGGTATGAGAAATTGAAAAAGTTTTAACTGGAAACAATTTTTCTATAGGCAAAGTGGACAACACTTTGTTTATCAAAACTTTTGATGTGCATATTTTGATTGTACAGATTTATGTTGATGATATAGTCTTTGGAGCCACTTCAGAAGATCTCTATCATGAATTTCAGAATTTGATGAAAAATAAATTCGAAATGAGCATGATGGGAGAATTGAAGTTTTTCTTGGGATTACAGATTCATCAATTGTATAATGGCATTTTTGTCAATCAAGAAAAGTACTGCAAAGAGATGTTGAAGAAATTTCGTTATGAAAACATCAAACCTACAAATACTCCAATGAGTTCAAGTATTAAATTGGAAATTGATGATTCAAGTGTTGTAGTGGATCAAAAACAATATAGAGGTATGATTGGATCCCTGTTATACCTTTCAACTAGCAGGCTAGATATTATGTTTAGTGTATGCTTGTGTGCTAGATTTCAAACATCATCAAAGGAATCGCACTTGAAATCAGTCAAAAGGATTTTCAGATATCTACAGGGAACAAAAGATTTTGGACTATTCTACTCAGCTGACAGTAATTTGATTTTAATAGGCTATAGTGATGTAGATTATGCAGGTAGCAGATCTAACATAAAAAGCACTAGTGGTACTTGTCAACTACTTGTCTATTAAAATAATGGCAAAAGCGTAAATTTTACATTTATAACTGCAAGCGCACGGTGCCCATTGTAATAAGCATGTGCAAGTACGGGTCGAATCCACAAGGAGTTTGTCTTAAATAATTTTATTAAAATGATTATCCGATTAAATATCCACATTAAACTAATTCATAAGTAAACTCTAATTACTTAATATTAATATACAAAATTCGTAGCACAATTAAGGTTTATAACATTACCCCAAAATCCAATTAGTTATGATAAGATATTTAAGAAATCAATGAGTATTAATCTGGAAATCACAAAATTTATGCTCGACTTTTAACTCCAATAACTTCCAACCTGAATGTTTAAAAATCCAGAATAAATAACGGTTGGAAAGATCCTCGGAATATCTTTCAAATGGGTGTAATTTCGTTGATTAAAAAAAATTAAAATGCTAGCAATATCTTATTTAAGAAAGGGGCGCAGACGGTTATGGAAACTTTCCAAAAATGCACCTTCGGTTCAAAAATCAAATCTCCATCAAATCTTCATGAAATGCTACAAAATAAGTGTGCCTTGAAAGTAGATTAGTTACACTAACAAGGAAAATTTACAGAACTGAATTCCACAAAATACACGATGCAAGCATAGCACAAGCGTTGAGCTAAAAACTAGCACTCAACAGAGACTCAAAACCGCTAATACCTTTACAAAATAAAATTGAAAAGCATCAAAAAACATTCTAAAACTTTGTAAACTTGTTCTACACTCATTATGCTTACAAAACAAAACAAAAATCAGGATTTAGAGATGACGAACAAGTGCAAACAATTCGAAGAAAAGCTACTAACATTCTGGCCATCTAAGAAATGGAAAACTACCTTCACAATTTACACCATCACAAACATTCACACGAAACATATGATATGAACTCAATTCTTATATCAATTAACATCAAAACAATATATAATCTTTAATTTAGAACATTTGAAACAAAGATTTATGCATAGAATTTCGTTCTTCCACATACTCAAACTATACTCATACATATAAAATTGTAAAACATGAAAACTAGTATGAGGATCTCTCCTTTCCATCATACCTTTTAATCCTCCACGTTTCTTCAAGAAATGACTCCCCAAAGTCCTTGAAATCAATGTTCCACAGGGCTGTCACCACCTGTAGCACGTCCAAGTGAAGCTTCTAAGGTTGCCTTGAAGAAGAGTGGTGCACGTCCTCAAGATCTTGCCTCCAAGACCCACAACTTTGGCTTCCACATTTAAGAATGGTGCTTCTGATGACTCAACCCTGAAGATCCTAACCTTTTGCTCCACTCCAAATCAGTCACACGAGCCTCCCAATCCACCAAGATGAACGCCCAAGGAGATCCTAACGTATGGCCATCTGAATTGAAGAGAAGGTGTCTTCTAGGAGGAGTGGAAGACACCAAAGCTCACCATTCTTGAAGGGAGCTTGTTCAAGATCAAGGGGAAGATGAGACTTTCCGAATGAAGATGCTGGAATGGCTAGAACCGCCGGCTGCAATGTGTTGGAAGAGGAGGAGATAGCCTAGAATTGAGTGGTCAAACACTTTAAATACTCTAGGCTTTTGTTGCTTGGGCTCCAATAAGTTGCATCCAATGGCCCACGTTTTTTCCTCTTTAATCCACCTTGATTTCATGATTTATTGACCTATAAAACTCAAAACCAAGTTGGATGCACATATACATTGAATATAAATCATATGATGCAAATATAGTATACATGCATGCATGAGTTGCCATATATGGAAAATTGCCAAATTAGGAAGGTTTTGGTCTACAACTTTTTCACATGTACATACATGAATTACTTAAAGTTCTTTAGTTTAACATCATATTTAAGTGATTTGGCAATCATACAATGTATATAAAGTCATACATTGAAGAATTATAAGAATTATGTCTAATACAAGGGCTATTGACTAGGTGTTTAATTGATAAAGGATAAATTTGTACATTATCAACTATTTAATCCCTAATTCATGCATATGTCTAAAAATATGATTTTCATGTAATCCTTTATAAGAACATATATAATGATGACTTATAATCCTTAACATGCATGAATTAACATATATAAAATGCACAAATTGATACTTGTTGTATGGTTACTGGTACAAAGAAGGGGGAGAAAAAAATCAAGGGATGGTTTGGCATGGCATCCCTTAGACGTGAATGACCCCTTACATATATAGGAGCAATAGTTGGTGATACACAAAAGACAAGTTTGCCCCTGTACAAATTATCAAAGAAATACAACCATATTCAATGACACATACATATACTTGATGGAAGACACACGCATCACAAATCTCCACATTGTCTTTCATTAATTTTCACCACGAATAGGTTATGGATCACCAAGACTCAACTTGGGTCAACAGCAACAATAGACGTTGAGTAAGTCCAAGCAATGCTTGAACTTGCTTTCAACAATGCTCTTTGTAAACATATCAGTCGGATTGTCCTTTGTGTTGACCTTCATAATCTTTATCCTGTCTTCATTCTTGAGGAAGTGATACTTAACATCAATATGTTTAGTTCTATCATGAAAGACATTATCTTTGAAGAGACAAATAGTGCTAAGACTATCATAGAAGATATCAGCTTTATTAATGTGCCAACTAAAGTCTCCAAGTAAGCCTTTCAACCAAATCCCTTCCTTCGCAGCTTTTGTCATAGCCACATATTTAGCCTTAGTTGTGGACAGAGATACTGTAGGTTGAAGAGTTGATTTCCAACTCACAATAGAACCTACAAATGTAAAGACATAACCAGATAATGATCTCCTTCTATCAACATCACCTGCATAGTCTAAGTCTGTATAACCAGCCATAGTACAACCCTGATCTGCTGCATACATCAAGCCAACACCTGGAGTTCCTTTCAAATATCTGAATATCCTTTTAACTGCTTTCCAATGTTCCCTGCCCAGATTGGACATGAACCTACTAACAACACTCAAAGGATATGCTAGATCAGGCCTAGTGCATACCATAACATACATAAGACTTCCAACTGCCTGTGCATAAGGAACTCGCTGCATATCAAGCTTTTCAGAATCAGTTTGTGGACACATCGCAGATGACAATTTGACATTTTTGTCATAAGGCGTGCTAATGGCTTTGCATGAAACCATACCAAATCTGCTAAGGATCTTCTCAATATACTTCTATTGATTCAAAAACAGCTTACTAGAATTTCTTTCACGCCTAATCTCCATTCCAAGAATTCTGCCAGCTGGACCAAGATCCTTCATATCAAATTCTGATTTTAATGTGTCCTTTAGCTCTGGTATCACATCGATATTCTTCGCAGCTATAAGAATATCATCAACATACAATAACAAATAAACATGTGTACTCTTATCAAGAGTTTTAACATATACACATGAATCATAGTTGCTGCATCTAAAACCAACTTTAACTATAAAGGCATCAAACCTTTTGTACCATTGGCGTGGTGACTGTTTAAGTCCATACAAGGACTTATTTAATTTGCACACCCAATCAGATTTACCTTTCACCACAAACCCTGTTGGTTGTTTCATCCAAATATTTTCTTCCAACTCACCATGCAAGAAGGCCGTCTTTACATCTAGTTGTTCTAATTCTAAATTCTGTGCTGTAGTAATGGATAACAAAATTCTAATAGATGTATGACGTACAACAGGAGCAAATACCTCATTGAAGTCAACTCCTTCTCGTTGTGAATAACCTTTGGTGACTAATCTTGCCTTGTGCTGCACACCTACGTTGCCTTGAGTCCCAATCTTCTTCTTATAGACCCATTTGCAAACAACAATATTTGTGTTCTTTGGACATTTCACTAGTTCCCAAGTTTTGTTCTTATGGAGAGATTGAAGTTCCTCCTCCATAACAGACATCCAAAGACCAACTTCCGAATCTTTTATTGCAGCTTCATATGTAGGTGGATCAACAGAATCCTCCACCTCAACTGCTACTTGTAAGGCAAAAGCAACTAAATTATCGTAGCCATATCTAATCAGAGGTCTAACATCTCTTCTTGGATGATCTTTGCCAATGGTTCTTGGTGGTTGTTGCTCCACCTCTTCCTCCTCAACTTCATTTTCCTGAGTTTCAGATGAGATTTCTCTAATTTCAACTTGATCAGTGATAGGCGGCTGCTGTGCGTCATCTATCTCCATCTGTTCAGGAAGGGTGTGCTCAATTTCTGGTGTTTCACCTGCTAGTTTATTTGTTGCCTGCAAAAGAGAATTCTCATCAAAAGTAACATCACAGCTATATATTACTTTGTGAGATTCAATATCATATATCTTGTATCCCTTTACACCAACACCATAGCCCACAAATATGCCTTGCTTGGCACGTGGTTCCAACTTGCCATTGTTCACATGATAGTAAGCTGGACACCCGAAAATTCTGAGCTTTGAATAACTAGCAGATCTTTTCAACCATACCTTAAGAGGTATCTTCCCATCTAAGGCACTAGAAGGGGACCTGTTCACTAGATAGGAAGTTGTGTTAACAGCCTCTGCCCAAAACTTCTTGCTCAAACCTACATGAGACAGCATACAACGTGCCTTTTCTAGGAGTGTTCTGTTCAATCTTTCAACCACTCCATTTTGCCGAGGGGTATACCTAACAGTGTTATGCCGTGTAATGCCTTCATCTTTACAAAAGTTATCAAATTCTTGAGAACAAAACTCAAGAGCATTATCAGTTCTAAGATATTTTACCTTTCTGTCTGTTTGGTTTTCTACCTACTTCTTCCAATGCTTGAAGCAAGAAAAAGCTTCACTTTTGTGTGTCAAAAAGAAAACCCAGTTCATCCTTGAATGACAATCAATGATAGAAAGAAAATATCTAGAACTTGCAATAGAAGGATGACATGAAGGTCCCCAACAATCAGCATGAATATAATCAAGAACTCCCTTGGAGCTATACTAACTACGTGCAAATGACACTCTTTTATGTTTGCCAAAGACACAATGCTTGCACATGTCAATACAAGAAACATTGTGCCCATCAAACTTGCCCAGACTACTCAGTTTCTGCATTCCTTTCTGCCCCAAATGACCCATCCTTGAGTGCCACATGATAGAAAAATCTTGCTGGCCAGATATAGCTGATGTAGCTGCGCCAACAATTGGAGTGTCCTGCAAAATGTATAAGGGACCAGATTTGGTTCCCTTCATAACAACTAATGAGCCTTTCAGTATGCTGATCTTCCCCTCACCACTTGTATATCTATAACTCTCAGCATCAAGGGCCATCAATGAGATTAGACTTTTTCCAAGCTTTGGAACGTGCCAAACATCCTCTAGAATTCTAATTGTGCCATCATGTAGTTTAAATTTTATAATGCCCACACCAACTCTAGAACACACATCATCATTGGCTAAAGTCACTTGACCACCCTCCACCTGCTCGTAGGTGTCAAAATACTCCCCAGTAGGAATCATATGATGTGAAGCTCCTGTCCATAATCCACTGATCATCAGAATAGGCACTGCAACAAACTGTAAGAGAAAAGTCATCACCTAACGTAGAACTAGTTTCTACCACAACAACCTTTCCTTTGTTCATAAGCTTGGGACAATGTGATTTCCAATGTCCTTTCTCCTTACAGTAATGGCAAGTATCCCTAAAGTACTTGCCCTTCGACTTGCTTTTGCTTCTATTATTCCCTCCACCTCGTCTCTAGTTTCTTCCCCTGTTCTCTTGCTACTAAGCTGAGAGGCCAACACCACTTGCCTCATTTCTACCATGCACCATGTGCCTGAGCTCCCTAGAATGAAGGCTGGACCTCACTTCTTCTAGTGTAATTGAATCTCTTCCAACTACACAAGACTGAACAAAGTTTTCATAAGTTAATGGGAGTGAACAAAGTAAGATAAGAGTTGCATCTTCGTCTTCTATGATTACTCCAATATTCTTGAGTTCCATCAGAATAGCATTTAGCTGATCTAAATGCTGCTTAAGAGGTGCACCTTCTATCATCTTTAAAGAGAACAATCTTTGCTTTAAGAACAATTTGTTTGTTAAAGACTTAGTCATATACAATGACTCAAGTTTCTGCCAAAGACCTAACGAGGTAGATTCATCAGCAACTTCTATTATAACTTCATCAGACAAACACAACAAGATGGTGGAGTGAGCTTTCTCCTCCTGCAATTCAAACTCTAGCGAATTTCTATTCAGAGTAGTTTCCTTATTTAAAGGAGCCCAAATACCTTGTTGCTTTAGAAGTGCTTTCATCTTAATTTGCCATAAACTGAAGCTATTCTTACCATCAAACTTTTCTATCTTCAACCCCGAAGTATTCATGTTTTCAAAACAACCAGCAATACACACGAGATACAATGTGATTTCAATAAACACAATTCTGCAGCAAGGTACACAATAACAAGCAATATCTCAACAACAATATGCTACTAAAACTACTGATTTCAATGAAATGCAATCAGCCACAAGCCAAGCACACTACTTAGCACAAAATAGTAGCAAATACTCGCACAAACAAAGCACAAAACCACAATCACAAAATGCTCAAAATCTGACAATCAAAGAGTCACTCGTCTAGAAAACTGTTGTGCCCTAGCCAGACGCCTCTTGTTGTATCTCTCTAAATACGAAACTTCTGACCACGAAATTTTAGAGGAAGGAATTTCAGGAAGCTTACTACATGTCCTCAAAAATTTGAGATGAAACGGAGCACGGACAAGGAAGGTGCACAACTTGGTGTCGGAGTGTGCAGGCTGGTGCCAGCGACGACGGTAGTTACAACAATGGAGAGATCCCTTGCAAAAATGGCTTGAACCTTGATGAAACTCTTCGAAACTTTAGATGCAAACCCGGAGATGTCCAACCTGGCTCTGATACCAGTTGTTGTGCAGAAAGATCAAACAAACATGGAGCATCTAGGGGTGGCGTGGAGAAGAGATCTGCGTGGAAGAGAGGATTGCGAGTGGAGAATTCGAAGAACAACAAATTTACGTGGTTCCCCAACACAGGTACGTCCACGGGTGATCAATCTATTGTGATTCTTTGCTGTATGGTTGCTGGTACAAAGAAGGGGGAGAACAAAATCAAGGGATGGTTTGGCATGGCATCCCTTGGACGTGGATGACCCCTTACATATATAAGGGCAACGGTTTGTGATACACAAAAGACAAGTTTGCCCTTGTACAAATTATCAAAGAAATACAACCATATTCAATGACACATACATATACTTGATGGAAGACACATGCATCACACACACCTCAATCATGACCGGAGGAGGTCAAACCGAAGCTAAAAACCCGTAAAACCTACGTAGGAAAAATGTCCGACCACAAGCTTTTGCCATCGACCACGAAAAATAGCATGCATTCAGTGGAAAATGCTGGAAAACGAAATTTGAAACTTCGCAAATGCATAACTAGTGATTCGGGTGGGTACCTGCATGTGGAGGAATGATCGCGGGATGGCCGGAGATGAGCAGCAATCGCAGCAACTGAACGATGGTGTGCAGCAACTAACAACGCGATTTTACAGTGAGAGAAAAGCAAATTCGTGGTTTCACACAAATCCCTAGGAGGTTCTAATGGAGATATCCGGATTAAGATCCAGGCGGATCCAGCACCGATGAGTCAGTGAGATGACGACTGCCACGTGGTAGCACGAGAGGGCAACACGTGGCAGCTGTGCCACGTGGCCAAATTTGGGTAATGGTCCCTCCGGTGTAATTCAGACATGTTGAGTTCGAATTCAGCCTCAGTTTTGGAAAATTCAACTTGTAGGACACCAAAATGGCCTCGAAAAGTCGAATCCTCAAACAAACGGCCTAGATTGTCCAAGTTGATCTCGAACAATCTGGAGACCCGATTGACAATCCAATTGAAGGGTTGGTCAATCAGGGTGGAGATGAGCCTCATCCTATGATTGGATTTCTCGATTATTAGTCGAATAAGTGAGATTCTCATTCCTCACCCAAATGGAGGGCTAGAATTCCCCCGGAGTTAATCCGAGAAGATCATGGGCGCGATCGACAATCCATTTGAAGGATTGGTCGACCTGAGGGGCATTGATCATATCTAGATGATCAAAAGTACCCGATGGCAGACGAGATGGATTCAAAGTCAAAACACCTTGTACGGACGACCATGATCGTCTAGGGCAGAACTAGGTGATCAACATGCGTCAACATCGATCGGATAGTGTATCTATACGATCCAAGGTGCTCCGATCACGAATATGTGATCAGACGACCGATTCAACATCCCAAGATATGCCAAACAAGATAGGGGCCGAATGGACGGCCTAGATTGTTTAGGACTAATTCAAACAATCGGAAGCCCTGATTGACGATCCGACCAAAGGATCAGTCAATTAGGGAATAGGGAGGCCCAAACCATAAGGTTAGATGGAGGAAACTCCATTGGGGGACCAGTAGTGGTCACACACCCGAACAAGGCCAAGACCATCTAGCACTACTCTAGATAGTAGAGGTGCACAACTACATAAGCACAATGATAGTGTACACCTCGGGGGTTGCAACAGTGAAAAAGATAGTTCCTAAAAAGGGGGGGCGAGATTTGGGTGTCTACACATAATCATCTTTTTTATAACATTTCTCCCCCTTTTTGTCATTAATCAAAAAGATAATTACATAGAATATATATAGTAAGAGATATATTTACAACAATGCTTTCTATAAACAATAATAAGAATGATAACCATTTATAGAAGAAAAAATGTATTGTTCAATGAATCAAACAATGAATACAAACATTACATTTTGTATTCAGATACAAGCAAACAAGTAGTTATCTATTCCTCCGAAGTATATCACTTATAGCATTAAAAATTTTATCTCCTAGATGCCTAATATCATTTCTGATGTCATTAAGTACATCATCTAGGTTAGGAGGTATCTGAGTTTGCTGTTCTGCTTGAACTGTATAACTTGGCTGTTGTGGTCAAATCTATTCTGTACAATCTGTTGGTTGTTGTTGTTGTTGATGAGGTTGATGCAAAGCTTGGAATTTTTGCAAATCTTTTATACTAAAAGCTCTCATGCCTTTAGTTTCAGAGGGCCAGTCGGATAAATTCAATTGGCTTGCAAGGATTCTACATACAACATCACCATAAAATAACTTTGAACTCATATGCTATAGTTGAGAAGTAAAAACATCAAACCAATTGATTTGAATTCTATTCAGCAAACCATAAGTTGCATATAAACAACTTCTGTTGACTTTCATGTTGTGTCCAACTCTTTGAAATAAATTGGCATGCAATATATTTGCAATAAACCTTACCTCTGCATTCAGATTTTCCATTAATCTCATTTTAGAATATACATCTGGAATATTTGATAAAGACTGAATGTCCCATTCTAGTTGTCTAATCATGTCAAATTTGTTTGTAACAACAACACCTTCATTCTTTAATCCCAAAATTTCAAAAATTAACTCAGGAGACAATATGAACTCTTATTTATTTATTTGAGTTTTCAGTATATTTTCATTTTTGACTAGATTGCTGTAAAAGCTACAATAATCTCTTTATACCGCTTTCATTTCGTTCCAACTAGCAAGAATTGAATGAGACCTTGATACTCAAATAAATCTCTCATATCAATCAAATTTCTGAATTTTATTGGTCTAGCATGCAGAATCTGATATGTAATCAGATTATTGTATTTCTGTAATGCTTCTTCAAATCTAAAATAAATTGAATTTCCTTGAATTTGTAATACTGTATATAAAGAAGGTGATACCTGAAGCCGTGATTCAAAGTTTAATTCATCTTCAGGAACTTCTTCAAAATGAATGTCATGTTGTTCCTCTATCAAAATATTTTCTTGAAGCTGCGTATGTATACTTGATTCTTCAGCTTCAATAGTGTAAGGAACATTTTCAATATCCGCCACATTCATTTGTTCAATTTCTATAGAAAATACAGAGTTCAAATTTTACACAAATTCATCAGCCTATGTATCTATCTATAATTTTTCAATTTCTGCAACAGATAGTTCCATTTGTACATGTTGTGAATTCTCACACTTTGCTTCTATAGATTCAGAAGAAGGCTGGTTGATGTTTAGCTCTTTTGGAGTCTTAACGTTTTCAATATCTGCTACTCTAGACAATTCAGCTTGTGAACTAGTTACTACCTCAACATTATCAATTATATCTGCAATAACTTGTTCGATGTTAGGTGCCTGATGCTCTGATTTTGCAATTTTTGCATCATCAGGACTTGTACTAATAGAAAAACTTGAACTCATATTTGACTTGTATTTCTTCTCGAGTTTTCTAGCAAGAGAAAATAAAGTCTCATTATCATCATCAATTTCAGTACGCTCGGAACTGATGAGTTTATTAGATGCACTATAAGGTACAATGTCTAGACATACATTGTCCTTTGGAAATAAATGTTCATCCGATTGTCCTTTTCTAATAGACTTTGTTTCTATAGACATAATTTTTCTAACTTTTCTTCTTCTATAACATTTCTATTTCTCCTCTACAAGTATTGCAATTTTCTTTTCAAATTGCTCCATAAAAGTTTTCTGCTTTAATTCTTCAAAAGCACTTTCTATTGCTATAGCCTTTCGAAGACTGTCAACTTTTCTTTTATCTATAGCAATATGTGATTCTACTTGTTTTGAATATAAAGGGGTAGGGATAGCTGATTCATGCTCTTCCTCAAATGCATATAGTCTTGTACCGTTTATAGGTATTTGCGGAATTCTAGTTGATGTACCTACACCTTTTTCCAAATATTTTGCATACTACTCAAGAAATGCAATCTCAGCACATTTCATTCTGTATTCTCTATCAAATTTACTACGAATACCCATATATGTAATATTTTCATCAGTATTTTGAAGCTCTTGTCTAACTTCATCTAGTATACCTTGAGGAAAGAAGTAATCTCTATAAATTTCTACTAACCTTTTGTCCACTCGAAGTATTTTCTTGAACCAAGTGCGTGGAACTTCATTAGTATCTATTTCTTTTCCTTTTGCATCTCCTCTGCTTTTGCCTTTTCCTTTGCCACAACCTTTGTAGAACTTGGAGACCATCGTCACAGGTTGTAACAACAAGAAGCGGGAAAGATTTTCTTGACAAAGTTTACGAATAACCTAAGCGCCCGTGTAATAAGTTTTTAAATAGGGTTTTAGGCAAATAACTCAACATGTATAGAAGTCGGGTTTAGAAATTAAATGAATATTGAATAAAGTTTATTCAATCAAGGTACCCAAAATATTCAAGTATAACTCGTTGAGTTAACTAACCTAATGAGTAAAACGCTGTTTAGAGGTAGTTTTACACGTTACCTTATATAACATAACGTTCAGTTAGTACACTTAACAAAAATTCGGATGCTTTCAACTAAAATCTTTCGAAGACAACACACATGCTATACTTAACATTATCTTGAGAACATTGTAAACTATTCTAACATTCTCGTCCCATGAATCTAAAATAGTTTGTTTGTCTTTTTAAATTGTTTCATCAAGATCTTAAGAGGACTTTAATTTAGATTAACCAAGATTTGTATTTTGAATTATATTAATCCATTTTGGACATTGTTAATCCTCCCCCTACAAATATACTTCTTATATATTCAATAACATACAAAATATACTTGTATAACAATAGATGTTAAGTATAACTAGACTTTTAAATTTTCTTTTCAGAAACTTCCGTTATTCTGAATTCATAAAAAATGATTCCTAAAATCAATTCCTACTGTATATGAATGAAAACACAACTTTGAACTCAATATAATTAATTCAAGGAGAATAAAAGAATGTATCTCAAGTAAACGTTTTCAAAAGTGCTAATGTTGATTCAATAAATCAGTAGTCATATTGGTAGAAACTATATTCGATTCAAAGATATCTGTAATTAAACAACTTTTTCTTTTCAAAACAGTAACTATTGATAATTTTCTTTAAAAGTTAGTTTGAAAAGCTTGAATCATACAAGAGCTTTCTAATGTACCCATGTAATGAGCTTTTAGTCAACAATCCTAGATCTGATCAGGACCTTAGGTTGCCAGATTTAAAGAATCCTTTTTTAAGACAACAATCCTTACATACCTATCTACTCAAGTACAAAAGGCTTGTGATCAAACTGATCAATAAACTCTCAAAAAGTTTCACTTTGTAAGTACTTTTCATTTTAAGCACAATATATATGTATTCCATTAATACAGATGTAGTAAAATACAAATCTCATACAATTTTTACTTCTATAATTTTACTGAAAAATATGAATCAATTTCAATAAGCTTATACTTTTGATTAACAGTTTAAGATGAGTTACATATAATTTATTCTACAAGTTTAATCAATTAAGTTAAATTTATGCATGATCATATGCACTTTCCTCAATTGAAAGACAACACTTAATCAAAATTTTAGAATTTCAAAAGTATTTAATCTTTTTCATTTACACTTTCATTTAAAATCGTAAAAACCATTAAAATTGATAAACTACTAAAATCAATAAGATACTACTATGACTTTATAATAAATACATAGTATCTTAAGCAGCAGTTTAGAAATTACTTAGATATTTATGATAAGTATATAATATCTATGAGGTGAACAACATCATCAATAATATTTATCTTTTTGTGGAGTTTAAGCATTTTACACATCACATAGCCTACAAATACCCAAATTTAATCTTATGTTGCAGAATGTATTTTCATCTAGAGGTTTTGTAAATATATCAGCTAATAGATTTTTACTAGACACAAATTCTAATTTAATTTTTCCTTTAATTACATTATCTCTTAGAAAATGATGTCTAACCTCTATATGCTTTGCTCTAGAATGTAATATAAGATTTTTGGAAAGATTTATTGTAGAATTACTGTCACAATAAATCTTAGTTGTATCATAAGATAATCCAAAATCTTCTAAAGTTTGCCTTATCCACAGAATCTGAGTGCAACACAGTGCAACAACAATATATTCAGCTTCTGTAGTAGAAAGTGCTACATAGTTTTACTTTTTACTAAATCATGACACCAAATTATTTTCCAATAATTGATATGTGCCACTGGTACTCTTTCTATCAGATTTAGATCCTACATAATCAGCATCAGTATATTCTATAAGATCTATTAAACTATCCTTAGAATAATACAGTCTGAAATTTTTAGTTCCTTGTATATATCTAAATATACTTTTAACTGCAATTGAGTGTAATTCTTTAGGATTATATTGAAATCTAGCACAAACACACACAACAAACATAATATCAGGTCTACTAGCAATCAAATAAAGTAAAGAACCAATCATACTTCTGTATTTTCTTTGATCTATTGATTTTCCTATGTCATCAATATTTAACTTTAAAGAAGTACTCATAGGAGTTCCTCGAATCCTTGTATCATTAAAATTAAATTTCTTAAGCATTTCAACTACATATTTTTCCTGATTTAAAAATATACCTTTATCCATTTGCTTAATTTGAAGTCCTAGAAAATATGAAAGTTCTCCTATCATACTCATTTCAAATTGACTAGTCATCTCTTCAGAAAATATTTTTATCAGTTTATCAGAAGTTGCTCCAAAGATTATATCATTCACATATATTTGAACAACAATCTGATCTTTACTATCTCTCTTGATAAATAGAGTATGATCCACTTTTCCCATGATATAGCCTTTTTCTATTAAAAAAGTAGACAATCTTTCATACCATGATCTAGGTGCTTGCTTCAACCCATATAAGGCTTTCTTCAATTTATACACAAAGTCAGGATTTTTAATATCTTCAAATCGAGGTGGTTGTGTTACATAGACTTCTTCATTAATTAAACCATTTAGAAATGCACTCTTTACATCCATTTGATATAATTTAAAATCCATATTACAAGCATAGGCCAATAATATTCTAATACTTTCTAACCTAGCCATAGGAGCAAATGTTTCATCATAATCTAGTCCTTCTTCCTGTGTATACCCTTGTGCAACTAATCTAGCTTTGTTCCTTATAACTTGACCAGTTTCATTAGTTTTGTTTCTAAAGATCCACTTTGTACCTATTATGGACTGATTTTCTAGTGGAAAGACTAATTCCCAAACATCATTTTCGATGAATTAATTTAGTTCTTCTTGCATTACCACTATCCAATTTTCATCGGATAATGCTTCTTGTATATTCCTTGGTTCCACCATAGAAACAAACATACACATACTATTTAAATTTATTGAAGCTCTAGTTTTAACTCCCTCATTAATATTACCAATGACTTGAGTAATGGGATGTGATGAAGAATAACGCCAATTTCTCTGATTTTCCTCAATATTCTCATCAGCATCTGAAAGTCCATCACTTTCATCATTAGTTTGATCATTTAAGTTCATATTTTTGATTTTCTTAGATAAATCTTCAATCTCTCTATTGATCTCTAACTCTTTTTGGAAATTGATCATATCATCATTATCATCTTTAGATTGAGATTTTCTAAAAGAATTTTCATTGAAGCTTACATGGAGGGTTTCTTCAATAGTTTTAGAAGTCTTGTTATATACTCTATAGGCTTTACTTCTAGTAGAGTAACCTACAAAAATTCCTTCATCCGCTTTGGTTTGAAATTTATCCCTTTTATCCTTAGTATTAAGAATAAAACACTTGCAGCCAAATGGTTTCATATAGGAAATTTTTGGAACCCCATTAAACATAATTTCAAAAGGAGTTTTATTAACATGAAGTCTTAAGTGACTTCTGTTAATAACATAACAAGCTGTATTCACTGCTTCAACCCAAAGAATGAGGTAACTTATGTTCATTCAACATAGTTCTGACCATTTCTTGAAGTGATCTATTCTTTCTCTCAACAACACCATTTTGAGATGGTGCTCTTGGAAAAGAAAATCTGTGATCAATGTCATGCTCATTACAATAATTATCCATTTGATCATTATCAAATTCTGTACCATGATCACTCCTAAGTTTTTGAACAGAGGCATTTTGTTCATTTTGAACAAAATTGCAAAACATTTTAAACTTTTCAAAAACTTCTGTCTTAGATGCTAGAAAATATACCCAAGTGTATCTAGAGAAGTCATCTACTAAAACAAATACATACCGTTTACCACCAAGACTCATGATTCTTGTTGGTCCAAATAGATCCATATGTATAAGTTTTAAGACTCTCTTGCTTGAAATATCAGTTTTGGATTTAAAAGAGTTTTTGTGAAGTTTACCTAACTCGCATGTATCACACATAAAGTCCTTTGAGTGTTTAATCTTTGATAAACCTCTCACTAAATGTTTTCTAGATAGTTTATGTAACAGTTTCTTATTTATATGCCCAATCCTTCTATGCCACAAATATGCATGACTAGTTTCAGCTAGCAAACATGAATTTAAATCAACTACACTAGAAGGTAAAGTTAAAATACATACAGAACCTTTTCTTTTTGCAATAAACTTAATTTCATTTGTATTTTTATCAATAATTTTGCATACATTATTTTCAAACACTACATAATATCCATTATCAGTTAGTTTTATAACACTTAGTAAATTAAATCCTAGGTTTTCTACATATAGTACATTCAAAATAACACAAGTTGGAGTTATTTGAACATTACCCATACCTATGATTTTATCCTTGCTTTTGTTTCCAAATGTTACACTTCCTTTCATGGTATTTGTAAAATTTTGTAGTAGACTTTTCTGTCCGGTCATGTGACTTGACACTCCACTGTCCAAGATCCATTTTGATATTGTTTCGTCCTACAAAACAAATTAAGAAAAACTTTTTCTTGGTACCCAATGTTTAAAAACAGTTTAACATTTTCGTTTACATTCTTATTAGTTGTAAGTACTATTGACTTATCATTAGTATCATACTTACTTATAGCATTATTGCTCTTATAATCATTCTTTTTGTTTTCAGATGTAGTATAACCAAGACCAAACCAATTTTTATCAGATGTTAATTTATTTTGGTCATGCTCATACATTTCAGTAAGTTCATACCAAGATTTTGTACATGTATTTAAATTTTCAATACATACAAAATCTTTTTCTGCACAAGAATTTTCAAATTTATCACATGCAGAATGAGTAATTGGTCTAACACTAGTGTTTTGAATTACATGCTCGGGTTTCTGAATTTTCAGTTTACTACAATTGTCTGAAATTTTAGAATCATTAGAAACTGAATTTCCAGAACAAGAAACAAGATTTTTAGAAACATTAATAGTCATGTTGGAAGTACATTTAGACAAATCACATTGATTTATATTATTACTACATGATTCATCCCTTAAAGTACCTACTTCTACATATTTATTACCTTGTTTCATGATAAAAGGAATTTTAGTCTTAGATTTACTTGAACTGCAACTAATAAATCCTTTATTGGTTTGAGATTCAAGATATTCAAGATAATCAAATCCTAAGCCAAATTTATATGACACCGCAGGGGTACTAATTAGTTTGTTTAACTTAGTTTGACCTAAATTCCATTTCTCAATGGTAGAGTTTAAATCTAGCTCTCTTAGTTTTAATTTATCAATCTCTAATTCGAGATCATTTATATTTTTTCTCAATATTTCATTTTCAAATTCTATCTTTAATTTTTCAGCATTTGTATTCTGTATTTGTTCATGCAAGACACATTCATTAAATCTAAATTTATGCAAATCTGTAGCATGATTTTCATTATCACATTTAAACTTTTCTATAGTAGACAAGAAACTATATTCTTCTTCCACAATGGATAAAGGGTTTCTAATATTCTTATTTTCTAGTTTACAAACTTTAAATTTTTGTAATAATACATGATAAGCACATAATAATTCATCAAAGTTAAAATCTGAATAACTTTTAGGATCAGATATTACCTTAGACTCATCTGCCATGAAGCACACATGAGCAACATCTTCTAACTCTAGTTCTCCTTCTGAATGTGAAAATTTTGATGATGATTCTTTAGATTCAGACTCTTTAGACGTGTCATCCCAAGTGACCTTCAAAGCCTTTTTCTTGTAAAACTTTTTCTGAGTTTTCTGAGCCATCTTCTTCTGATTTGTCCTACTATGCTTTTCATTTTTCCTTATAGGACAATCTGGAGAAAGATGTCCAAGTTTTTTACAATTGTAACATACATACTTTCTGGATGAAGAATTCTTGTCATTCAATGATTTTGATGTTGAGGGTTTGTCATCTTATTCCTTTGTTGTTTCCTAGCTTTCTATGCTTTCTTAAATTTCCTAACTAGCAAGATCAAATCCTCGTCAGAATTAGTAGATATATTAGAATCTGAATTAATTTTGAAGGCTATTTCTTTCTTCACTTTTAGTTTTTTGTGACTCAATGATTCATTTAATTGAACTTCATAAGCTGTTAAGTTTCCTATAAGTTCATTCATGGTATAAACATTTAAATCTCGTGATTCCTCAATTGATGTTATTTTCTAAGACCATTTAGAACTTAGGGATCTGAGAATTTTCCTCACCAAATCCTTCTATTCAACATTCTTTCCTAAGCATTTTAAAGAGTTTATGATATCAAGAAATTTGGAAAACATCTCAGAAATACTTTTGTCTTCATGCATCTTAAAGAGTTCATACTTATGAATTAACATGTTTATCTTAGTCACTTTAACTTGAGAAGTACCTTCATGTGAAACTTCTAATGCATGCTACACCTCATAAGTAGATTTATATGCCGACACTTTACTGAACTGTTCATAACTCAATGCACAAAATAAAATATTTAAGCCCTTAGCATTCAGAGTTTCATTTTCTTTCTCAGTAATTGTCTAAGTATTATAAGGGGTAGATAACAAAGTATATGGTATAGAAATCATGAACCACAATTTATGATCTATACTTTGAAGAAAAATAGTTATCCTATATTTCCAATATTCAAAATGTATTTCATCAAATAAAGGAGGACGATTAAGATTTTGGCCTTCATATAAAGAAAAATTACCATTTCCAGTAGCCATCTTACCTTAGATTTTTCAACCTATTTGATTTTAAACAGTCTAAAAACTTTAAAACAACTTGAGCCTTAAATCAAGAAAGTTAAACGTATGCTCAGATATTAATTTCTGTTTAAAAATAAGGAAGGCAAAATAAGCAATGATATTAAATAAGTTGGTATCAATTTTATATCAAAGATTATTAACAAAGCTCTAATACCACTTGTAGGACCGTATGGCTACACAAGAGGCAGGTCAATTGTGTTTTTCAATATTTTCGAATATAATTGAAACTTTAAAACTCAAAAACAAGTCGAGACACTATTTTCATAAAATCATTTTTATTCAAGGTTTCAATTATAATATACAATTCAATTCTCCTCAAAAATTGTAGATGCAATTATATCTTGATACCATGTATCATCTATACAATTTCATAACTACAAATAGAGAAAACTAATTTGCAGAATTTAAAACATTTCTCCCTATTTGATATCTTTCTTCTTCTTCTTCTCTTTCTTCTTCAACAATTCTTCGGTGACATATATATTCCATTTTTCTGCTTTACTGAATTTTCTTCCACTTGAGAGCTTTTTCCTTGAAGAGGTGTTTTTGATCCCTAAAAAGATTTTTCTTTTGGTGTGCAGGGATAACTGATCAATGAGAATTCTATGCCTTTTATACTGTATCTTCATTTCATGCATATCCTCCACATTTAATCACTACTATTTTTCCACTTCTTCACGTCTTTTCTTTTTCCTTCATCGAAATACACACATTCTGACCCACGTTTACATTTCGAATTTTGTTTAATCATCAATCCTAGATCTCTGAAAAATTTCCTACAAAATAAACTTTCTCGTCCAAAATTTTTCATCAAGTATAATAAGAAGTCGTTACTTTAATGTTAACTAAGCGAGTAACACAAGTATATATATAACTTAACGTTTGTAACTTAACGAGTTCCTCATGTGCCAACTCACGTGACAAGTACTGTAGCTAACTCAACGAACTAACTTCGTGGTGTTATGGATAACTCAACGAACTATCTCCGTTGTGTTACGATAACTCAACGAACCAGTAATAAACAAATATTTTTATAATAAGAATTTTACCACGTGCAAAAATAACAACTTAAGTTTATAACGCTAACCTAACCAGTTGCCTTAGTATTCAATATAGCAACTCAATGCGTTTAGTTATGTTAACTTAACGAGTTAAACTTGTGCACCTCACGTGATACAATATAAAATTCATAACTTATAATTTCACCACGTGTACAATACTAACTTAACGAGTTCGTCTCTTCTTTTACTCACTAACTCAACGAGTTCTCACGTGACCTATTTTAACCTTTAAGCCTCTAACTTAACGAGTTCTCATGTGATCTCTATACAAACAAAACTCTAACTTAACGAGTTGTCTAAACGTGCACTGTTTATGATATAGAAAATATAACTTTAAAACATATCATGCTTTTCAATAAAAACACACGTTAACTTAATGTTTAGTTAAATTAATGCAATGAAACGACTAGTTATTAACTTAGTATAATTTCAGATCCAATACAAACAAGTATTTATATCAGTAAGTTTTTTCTGTATTAATTGATGTACTTTAATTTCCTTTCACAAGTAATAGTAATTGAGCAAATATGATTATTTTTCATTTAGCACACATCATCAAAACAAAATACTCAACAGTATATCAGTTCTAGATCTTAATGTTATACATATATCTTCCAGATTTTTGTTACTTTCTTGATGTTCTTGTATATCATTTTCGTGATTATGATCTTCAACTGTTTTTAGTTTTAAATTGCATTCTTTAAATTCTATTTCATTGGTATTTTCTTTTGTTTGTATGTCTTGCAAATTATGTAGATCTATAACATTATAATTTTCATTTGTGTTGTCCTGTTGCATAACTTGTAATTTCATTGTATATTTGTCTAATGCTTTTAGTTTTCTTTCCAAATCATCTAATCTCATTGCATTCAATTTTTGATCAATTTTCATTATGGTTTTTTCAGTTTCATAAATGATATCAATTTTAGGTTCTGAATATGCTTCCTTATAGTTTAATTGGTTGACTTCTTGTTGTTGACACATAAATTGTTCTAGTTTGTCCATGTTTTGCTCTAAGCTACGCTCTAGTCTATCATATCTATCCCAAACTTCCTTGTCTCTCAACATATTACACATTCTAAGCTGACCATTAGTTGGGTAAACCATAGAATTCTCATACTCAAATCTATTATAATGAAGATAATTCATTTGTTGTTCATGTGATCTAACCATCTGCAATCATTTCAGTTTCAAACAATCAGAAATGTCGTGACCTTCCAAATTGTAGAATTCACATATGCTAACTATAGGTTTCAGAAATCTTTGAGCATAAGCATATGCCATATTCTCCATTATAGAAGAAAACACACAACACTCCTCTTGCTATTAAAACAAAACAGCACTTACAGTTGCTTAGCTTCTGAATTCCCTAGCAATGATGCTAGAAAACTTGTTTGGTGTTTTTTAGGCGGCACTAGAGAACTTGTTTAGTTCTTCGGCAATAGTGTCAGAAAACTTGTATTTGTTAACTTCTGTTTTTAACTTGGTTAATTTGTCTTTATGCTTATATCAATAATTTCTTTTAGAAGTAAACAAACAACCTTTCACACAAATTAGATATTAATTCCAATTTATATTTTAACTGCAAGTGCATAGTGTATTTTGTATTTGTGTGCAAGTACAGGTCGATCCTATAGAGAATTGAGTAAGAATTGTGTACTGTTCCGTTGTTTTTATATTATACTTAATGTGTTCATTAATCACTTCGTTGAGTTACAGTTAACACAACGGACTAAGTTCATGGAGTTATGGCTAACTCAATGGACTAATCTCGTAGACTTAAGTTAACTCCACGAGCCTATCTTTCCAGTTTAATACTACTATTTACAGAGGAATTCGAGCAACCATTGGGCGGTTCCACAAATTGTAAATAACATTAATTAAGCTCTTTAATGCTAGTTAATATTAGATTTATCATTAAGCAATACTAACATTCAAATATTTCAAACAGTAACCATTAAAATCTTTAAGTATTTGGAATGAATCAATTTTAGTAAACTGTAATACTATTTTCTATTTTCAAAATCAAACAAACATAAAACATTCACAATACTGACAATAATAACTTTAATCACGATACAAAAAAAACAATACAACACTTAAATACTAAATATAAACACAGATAAGTTGTTGTTTTTGGTATTTTGTTTTGAGATGTTCATGAAAATGGGCGAAAGGTGAAATGTAAAAATCTCTATCGACAGTAAATACTTTCGTCATTACATGCGACGCGATTACACCACTGAAAACTTAATTATTTACAATCCTGCCTCCTCTCCCTATAGAATTGCAAGATGATCTCCTCTTCGGCATACTAGCATCAACACGAAACCAAGGCTAGAAGCTTTACGATCTCTTGAGATATGAGTCAGTGCTTGGTGAAAATAGCTTCCCTTCCCGTGACACGATCACTCCTCATAGTGGTTGTTAGGCACCGTGTTTGGCTCGGAATCGACCCGACATCAGAAAAGTATCCTCACAGATCTCCGATGGTTGGTGATTATGGTACTGTTGGTGATGTTGGTGAATTGTTGGTGATGGTGTGGATGCTTTAGTGAACTTCCGACGTTGCCTACAGTTAGCGTGGTCCTCCACCCTTACACACACTGCCACACATTGCCAACCACACTTTCTTCATTTTTTCTCCTCTTCTTTTATATTTCTTCAGTAGTAACTGCTTCTACTTTAGATGATTGGTTGGATTTTCTTCATTCAGATCAACGATGGTGATTTCTTCTTCCTTCCACGAGTGAATTCTTGCATGATACATGCAATCGTGGTTTTCCTTTGAATGTCCTGTTTCTGTAACCGCTACAATGACATATTAGAAAATAAATGGTCTGTGGAGTTACAGATAACTCAACGGACTTACTTCGTTGATTTAACTATAAAACACGTGCAATAAAGAAATAAGCTGCTAACATAATGCATTACCTTAGTGTGTATTCATGTAACTCAATGCGTATAGTTATGCTAACTTAACGAGTTAAACATGTGCATCTCATGTGATATACTAAAGCATTTAAATTCAATATGTGCATAATTCTAACTTAACAAATTCAGATATTTCGGATACTTAAGAACTTAACCATCCGATGCCTAGATGCATTTCAGATAGTTAACAGATAACTTACCAAAAATCCACTTAAGTCATGCATTATGGTTTCAACACGTGTACTTCAGAAAATAATAAAATATTCTTTAAAAATTATTGTCTAGTACATTAAACATAACTCTCCGAAATAACAGAAAATTTGGATACTTAAAAATTTCATAGCCTGCAATTTATCGATAGTTCAGAAATGTACTAGATTAACATTAATTACCTGAAATTATGCAGATTCTTTCATTAAAGCATATAACAGTGCAATTATAACATAATGGCTTAATTCTCATATGATAAGCTAAATATTATGCAATTAACCATCATTTAATCGTTAATATTATGCACTTTTTCATTCTAAACAAGGACAATGCAAAGTTTAGGTATGGGGGGAAGGCATTTGACAACAATTTTTTTTTCAATTTTGTGCTTTTTCTTGTTTATTATGTTTTTGTTTATGCTCTTAGGCCCTAATGGATAGAGTTCTTTTAGGTATAATTGTGACCTAAAAGTGAATCCTTTAGGAAAGAAACCTTGAACCTTAAGGAGAGGAGAAGAATAAAATTCAAAACCATCCATATTTTTGAGCTTATATGTAGTATTGCACTTACACGAGGCCTTGATTAGGAAGGAACCACTCCTCTTAAAGGGAAACTTAGGTAAAAACTTAGGAATATACCTTGGGGTTGTCCTATGAGAAGGGTAGAATAAAAGGGCTAAGGTGAAATTGCCCATTCCCACACAATGATGTGGGAGGCACTCTTAAGGGTAGAGGGTTAGGGTGAGAAAAAAAAAATAATAATAAGAAAAATGATGAAAAGAAGAAGAAGAAGAAGAAGAGAGATTGATTACTTGTTCTTACAAAAGCTACTAAGTAACCAGTTAACTTTCTCCTAAGCAAGGGATTGTGATTGTGTAAAAAGGTGCTAGAGTAGGAGGTAATCTAAAAAAGAGAGAGAGAAAAAAAAAGATTTAAAATAAAGGGACAATGGACTCAAGGATAGACCTTTGGGATTACCTAGGTAACTTGGAGGGAGTTGAGTAGGTTATTTCTTAGTCTTGGCCATTTTCATATACACTTATTTATATAGTACTTTACTTTCTTAGGATGGAAATTGAATGATTATTTGAATCCAATCTAGAAAGGTAAGAGGGTGCTTGAATAAAGGTGAAGCTAATTGGTTAAGACTACTTAAGAGCAACTCTATCCATGCTTAAGAAACCAAGAGCATATTTTTGTTGTTTTTGTCTTTTAATTGTGTTGTTTTATGTTTTGTTTTGGATTTTGTGGGTATATCTGTTGAAAACCCTTTGGAGACACAACTCCACCACTAGGGTGACCTAAGGGTTTAAATGCTTGCTGTACATGCTAAGTGTAGTCATGATCCCTATGAAAGTGGCTTAGGTTAGTTTTATTTTGATTATTTGTTTATTAGTTGTTTTTGTTTTCTATTATTAATAAGTGCACTTTCATATGGGCTTTATGTTATCATTGTTTAGTTTTAGTCCTTTGCTAAGGGACTAGCAAAGACTAGGTATGGGGGTGTGTAAAGTATCAATTTGTGCATTTTATATATGTTAATTCATGCATGTTAAGGATTATAAAGTGCAAATATATATGTTCTAATGTGGAATGACATGCAAATCATATTTTTAGACATATGCATGAATTAGGGATTAAATAGTCAATAATGCACAAATTTATCCTTTATTAAATTAACACCTAGTCAATTAGCCCATGTGTAGATATAAGTAATTTATATATTGATTTCATGCATATCTTAAAAGAATTATCATTAAGATATGAAATCAAATAATCCTTAATTGAGAAAGCAATATATTATGCACATTTCATTTTTGCTTTATAATCTAGTAGGAATTTATGTGTAATGTGCATATGCATTTAATGTTATCTTTTGAGTTGTTGATAATAGGTGAGGACGTGGACCCTTGGATTAAATCATGGGAAATCAACAACTCATGGTCATCCAATTCAAACTCCAAATCAATCCATCAATCAATCAATCAATGATTAAAATTTGCCTAAATTAGAAGGTCTCAATTGGAAGGAGTTTGAAATATTTCCATAGATAGATAACAATGGAAAGCAAAAGAGGATGGTTGGCCAAAGGAAAGATCATCCTCCTCTTTCTCCTCCATGCAAGGGCAAGAACTCCAACTCCAATTTTCATCCATCCTCCTCCATCCACGATTTTGGAAGAGTTTTCCTCCAAGATTGGTGAGCTTAGGCACCTTCCCCCTCATCTTAGATGACCTCCTTTTCTCTACTCCAAGCTGACATACAGAAGGATCTCCACGGGTGAATTTGGTGGAATTGGAGGCACGTGTGCAACATTGGAAGAGCTTGGGACATGATCTTCAAGGTGAGGTAATTAGGAAGCATCAAAGTTGAAGAGGAAAGCTAACAAATCCATGTATCTTAGAAGTGGATTGAGGACATGTAACCCATTTTCTCCAAAGCAAACATAGGTGGTTCCCTTTGGACGTGACTTGCAAGTGGTGACAGCCTTGTAGGGGAGCGGACAAAGTGGTTCATCATCAAATAGGGATCAAATGCTTGAAGAGAAGTGGATGAATTAAAGGTATATTGGAGAGGAGAGATCCTCATACTTGTAAACACATTTTCATATCATATATGTATGAGTATTTAGGTATTTTAAATTTATAAATCTATGCACGTTTAGGATCTTTGTTAAAAGTTTATTTCTTTAAGATTAATAGTTGTTTTACAATATATTTCGTAGAAAATGGTTGCTTCATGTGAATGTGTGAATGTTGTGCATAAAACTAACTCTTAACCCTTGTGAATGCATGCATATCCTATTTGCTGTAAATTTCAATGCATGTTCTTTTTTGTTATATGTTTTATGATTCGATTCCGTTGTGTTTTATGTCGTGTTATAGCTTGTTTTGTAAGTATGTCAAGTGTACAATACGTATGTAATGTTTTTGGAATTTTTTTAGAATGTATTTCTTTAGTTTTTCGATTATTCTTTTGGAGGTAGCATCTGCTCCATTTTACTGGTCGAGCATCAGAAATTTTGCTTGACGCCTTCGTGTTGCCTTGCTTTTGTGCATTTCAAAATATTTTCTTGTAAATTTTCCTAATTAGAACAACGAGTTATCTTTCAAGGTGCATTGATTTCGTGGTGTTTCATGAAGATTTGTTTGAGTTATGATTTTTACTCTGATAGTGTATTTTTGGAAAATTTTCAGAATCATTTTACGCACTATTCATGAATCTGACTTTGGCAACAACTTGGAGTAAGTTAGTTCTAGAAATCACTACTATTTTAAAGATAACTCGATGACCTTTCCAACCAATATTTTCTTTGGATTTTTCAATGTCCAAGATGGAAGGAAGAAAAGTTTGAATTTGGACTTAATTTCTATGATTCGAAAGATGTGAAATAATGATTTTCTTGAGTTTTCAAGCTATTAACTCTAGGAATTAATAGGTTTTATGCTATCTTTCAAATGTTTATTGTATTTATGTAAATTGTAACTTAATTGCACGTAATTAGAGTTTTAATTGTGGATTTAATGGTATGAATGTTTTATCGAATAATTATTTTAATAAAATTATTTAAGACAAACTCCTTGTGGATTCGACCTGTACTTGCACATGCTTATTACAATGGACACTGTGTGCTTGCAGTTATAAATGTAAAATTTGTGCCTTTGCCATTTAATTTAACAACACATAAAAGCGTTACAATTATCTTATTTTACAACTGAGATTTATTATGACAGTAGTTATGCAATAAATCTTTCCAAAAATCCTATATTACATTCTAGAGCAAAGCATATAGAGGTTAGGCATCATTTTCTAAGAGATAACATAATTAAAGGAAAAATTAAATTAGGATTTGTGTCTAGTAAAAATCAATTAGTTGATATATTTACAAAACCTCTAGATGAAAATACATTTTGCAACATAAGATTAAATTTAAGTATTTGTAGGCTATGTGATGTGTAAAATGCTTAAACTCCATAAAAGATAAATATTGTTGATGATGTTGTTTACCTCATAGATATTATATACTTATCATAAATATCTAAGTAATATCTAAACTACTACATAAGATACTATGCATTTACCATAATATTATTGTAGTATCTTATTGATTTTACTTATCTTTCCAAGTTTAATGTTTTTTAAAATTTTATGTGGAAATGTCAATGAAAAACATTAAATTCCTCTGAAATCCTAAAATTTTGATTAAGTATTTTCTTTGGATCAATGAAAGTGAATATGATCAAGAATGAGTTTGACTTGATTGATTAAACTTGTAGAATAATTTATATGTAAATCCTATTAAACTACTACTCAAAAGTATAAGCTTATTGAAATTGATTCATATTTTTAATAAAATCATAGATGTAAAAATTGTATGAGATTTGTGTTTTATCGCATCTGTATTAATGAAATACACATATACTGTGCTTAAAATAAAAAGTGCTTATAGAGTGAAAATCTTTGAGAGTTTATTGATCAGTTTGATTACGATCCTCTTGTACTTGAGCAGATAGGTATGTAAGGATTGTTGTCCTAAAAAAGGATTCTTTAAATCTAGCAACCTAAGGTCTTGATCAAACCTGAGATTGTTGACTGAAAGATCATTACACGAGTACATTAGAAAGCTCTTGTATGATTCAAGCTTTTCAAACTAACTTTTCAAGAAAATTATCAATATTTACTGCTTTGAAAAGATAAAAGTTGTTTCATTAATTACAAAGATCTTTGAATCGAATATAGTTTCTACCAATATGACTACTGATTTGTTGAATCTAAATTAGTACTTTTGAAAGTGTTTATTTGAGATACATTCCTTTATTCTGCTTGAGTTAATCAAATTAAGTTCAAAGTTATGTTTTGATTCATATACGATTGGAGTGATTCTGGAAATCATTTTTGATGAATTCAGTATAACAGAAGTTTCTAAAAAGAAAATTTAAAGTATAGTTATAAGTAACACCTACTTTATACAAGTATATTTTGTATGTTATTGAATATATTTGAAGTATATTTGTAGGGGGAGGAAGTACAATGTCAAAAACAAATTAATATCATTCAAAATATAGATCTTAATTAATCTGAGTTTAGTCCTCTTAAGATCTTGATGAAACAATTTAATAGACAAACAAACTATTTTAGGTTCATAAAAAGAATATTAGAATAGTTTACAATTTTCTCAAGATAATGGTTAGTTAAGTTACTTCTAGCTTGTATGTTGTTTTCGGAAGCTTTTAGTTGAAAACATCCAAATTTTTGTTAAGTATACTAATTAAACGTTAGGTTATGTAAGGTAACGTGTAAATCTACCTCTAGACAACATTTTACTTGTTAGGTTAGGTAACTCAATGAGTTATGCTTAAATGTTTCAGGTATTTATTGAATAAAATTTATTCAATATTCATTTAAAACACAAACCCGACTAATAGACTCGTTAAGTTATTCTACAGAAACCCTATTTAAACACTTATTACACGAGAACTTAGGTTACCTCGTAAACATCTTTCTAAAAATCTTTCCCGTTTGTTCCTGTTACAATCTACGATGATGGTTTCTAAGTTCAACAAAGGGCGTAGCAAAGGAAAAGGAAGAGGCAGAGGAAGTGCAAAAGGCAAAGAAATAGATGTAGATGACGTTCCACGAGCGTGGTTTAAGAAAATTTTGCAAGTTGACAAAAGGTTAGCTCAAATGTACAGTGACTATTTCTTTTTTAAAGAAATACTAGATGAAGTTAGACAAGAACTTCAAAATACAGCTACCAGTATACAATATATGGGAATAAGAAGTAAATATAATAGAGAATATCGCATGAAATGTGCGGAGATAGCATTTTTGGAGCAATATGCTAAATATTTAGAAAAATGAGTAAGTTCATCTAATAGAATTCCTCAAACACTTATCAGTGGAATAAGACTAAAATCATTTGAGGAAGAACATGAATCTACTATACCTACACCTTTATATTCAAAAGAGAAACAGACAAATATTGTTGTTGGTCAGAGAAAAATTGATAGTCTTTGAAAGGCAATAGCTATAGAAAGTGCCTTTGAAGAATTAAAATAGAAAACTTTTATGGAACAGATTTAGAAGAAAACAACAACAATAGCAGAAGAACAACTAACTTGTTACAAGAGAAGACGAGTTAGAAAAATTGTTTCTAAGGAAACAAATGTTGTTGGAAAAGAAAATTCAGATGAGGATTTAATTCCAAAGGGTAATGTATGTCTAGACATTGTGCCTTTCAGTGTATCTAATAAACTCATCAGTTCCGAACACACTGAAACTGATGATGATGAGACTTTATTCACTTTTTCTAGAAAACTTGAAAAGAAATCAAAGCAACAAATTAGTTCAAGTTTTTCTATAGTGTCAAGCCCTAGTGATAAGGAAATTGAACAATTAGAGCATCAAACAACTAATATTGAATAAGTTATTGTAGATGTACTTGAAAATATTGATGTAGTAACAAGTTTAGAGGCTGGATTGTCTGGAGTGGTAGCTATTGCAAAAGATAAAACTCCAAAAGAGCTTCATGTTAATCAGCTTATTTCAGAATCTATAGAATCAGAGACTAAGAATTCACAACATATACAAATAGAAATATCTGTTGTAGAAACTAAAGAATTATAGATAGATACACAGATTGTTGAATTTGTGGAAAATTTGAACTCTGAACACTCTATAGAAATTGAACAAATGGATGTAATGGATATTGAAAATGTTCCTTACCCTATTGAAGTTGAAAATTCAAGTTTACCTAAGCAGCTTCAAGAAAATATTTTGACAAGGAACACAATGACATTGATTTTGAAGAAGATGTTCTTGAAGATGAATTAAAATCTAAATCAAGGCTTTAGGTATCACCTTCTTTGTGTAGAATATTACAAATTCAAGGAAATTCAATTTATTTTAGATCTGAGGAAGCATTACAGAAATACAATAGTTTGATTTCATGTCAGATTTTGCATGCTCGCCCAATAAAGTTTAGAAATTTAATGGAAATAAGAGATCTATTTGACTTTCAAGGCTTAATACAATTCTTGCCAGTTGGAACAAAATGGAAGCAATATAAATAGCTTATTGTAGCTTTTTACAGCAATCTGGTCAAGAATGACAATATATTGACAACTCAAATACATCAACAGGAGTTCACCTTATCTCCTGAATTAATTTTTGAAGTTTTGGGATTGAAGAATGAAGGTGTTGTTACTAATAGATTTGACATGGTTAGATAGTTGGAATGGGACATTCAGTCTTTATCAAAGATTCCAGATTTATATTCAGAAATGAGATTAATGGAAAATATGAATGCAGAGGCAAGGTTTATTGCAAATATTCTGCATGCAAATTTATTTCAAAGAGTTGAACATAATCTGGAAGTCAGCAGAAGTTGTTTATATGCAACTTTTGGCCTCCTGAATAGAATTCAAATCAATTGGTTTGATGTTTTCATTTCTCAACTACAACATATGAGTTCAAAGTTATTTTTGGTGATGCTATATGTAGAATTCTTGCAAACCAATTAACTTTATCCAACTGGCCCTCTGAAACTAAAGGCATGAGACTTTTCAGTATTAAAGATTTGCAAAAATACCAATCAATGCATCAACAATAGCAACAACAACAACTTAACAATCTAGAACACCAACCACAACAGCAAAACTATTCAGATCAAGTACAACAGCAATATGATCTACCTCCTAACTTAGATGTAGCGCTGAATGACATTAGAAATGATTTTAGGCATCTAGGAGATAAATTTTGTACTGTTATTATTGATATCATTAGGAGGAATAAATAAATGTATTGTCATTCATCTATTTTCTTGTTTATGAATACAAAATGTAATGTTTGTATTTATTGTTTGATTATTTGAACAATACATTTTATTGTAAATGATTTCATTCTTATTAATGTTTACAAAAAGTTTGGCTATAAATGTCTCTAGAATTTTTATTCTGTGTAATCA
Organism: Cymodocea nodosa; assembly: GCA_036874045.1. Taxonomy (NCBI): domain Eukaryota; kingdom Viridiplantae; phylum Streptophyta; class Magnoliopsida; order Alismatales; family Cymodoceaceae; genus Cymodocea; species Cymodocea nodosa. Next base: position 3,695,266 of record CM072345.1, read on the forward strand.
TCTTTTTGATTAATGACAAAAAGAGGGAGATGATTATGAGTTTAATGCACATACTAAAAAGGGGAGATGATTCTATGGTTATTTAAATTTTTCTGGAAGTTTTACTTCTGAGAGGTGAATTTTACACAAACAATAGAAATAAACTTAAGTGAACTTAAGTCAACAAAATTGTTTATTCAATTAAAACTTAACCCAACGAAGGTGATTCGTTGAGTTAAACATATTTCATAATTGATTTAATATGATTTTTGTCATCATCAAAAAGGGGGAGATTGTTGAGTATTTTGTTTTGATGATATGTGATAAACGAATATAATCATATTTACTCAATTACTATTGTTTGTGAACGTAAATTAAGAACATCAATTAATATAGAAAAAATTTACTGATATAAATACTTGTCTGTAGTAGATCTGAAATTATACTAAGTTAAATAACTAGTCATTACGTTATACCAACTTTCATTTAACTAAACATTAAGTTAACATGTGTTTTTATTGTAAAGCATGATATGTTTTAAAGTTATATTTTCTATATCATGAATAGTGCTCGTTTAGACAACTTGTTGAGTTAGTGAGTTATTTGTATAAAGGTCACGTGAGAACTCATTGAGTTATAAGCTTAAAGGTTAAAATAGGTCACGTGATAACTTGTTAAGTTAGTGAGTAAAAGAGCAAATGAAGAGACGAACTCGTTAAGTTAGTATTGTATATGTGGTGAAATTAAAGTTTATGAATGTTATATTATATCATGTAAGTTGCACATGTTTAACTCATTAAGTTAACATAATTGCACACGTTGAGTTGCTATATTGAACACTAAGGCAATGCGTTAGGTTAGCGTTATAAACTTAAAGTTATTTTATTGCACATGGTATATACCTCTTTGTAAAAACATTTGTTTATTTCTGGTTCGTTGAGTTAACTGTAACACAATAGTGTTGGTTCGTTGAGTTAGCGTAACACCACGAACTTAGTTCGTTGAGTTAACTACAATACTTGTCATGTGAATGGGCACATGTTGAACTCATTAAGTTAGATACATTAAGTTATAAATCTATGTGTATTACTCATTTAGCTAACATTAACACAATGACTTCTTGTTACATTTGATGAAAAATTTTGGACGAGAAAGATTATTTTGCAGGAAATTTTTTAGAGATCTAGGATTGATGATTAAAGAAAATTCAAAAATAAAATGTGGGTTAGAACGTGTGTATTTCGATGAAGGAAAAAGAGAAGATGTAATGAGTGAAAAACTGATAGTGATTAAACGTGGAGGATATGCATGAAGTGAAAATATAGTATAAAAGGCATAGAATTCTCGTTGTTCAATTATCCTTGCACACCAAATGAAATATCTTTTTAGGGATCAAAAACACCTCTTCGGGGAAAAGCTCTCAGATAAAAGAAAATTCAGTGAAGTAGAGAAAGTCAAATTTATGTCATTGAAGATCTGAAGTATCAAAAGAAAGTAAATTTGGTGAAGTAGAGAAAGTCAGATATTTGTCACTAAAGAATTAAAGAAGAATAAGAAGAAAAATCTCAAATAGGGAGAAATGTTTTAAATTCCACAAATTAGTTTTCTCTATTTGTAGTTATGAAATTGATTAGATGAAACATGGTATCGTTATATAATTGCATCTACAATTTCAAAGGAGAATTGAATTATATAATGTAATTGAAACATTGAATAAAATGATTTGATTAAAACAGAGTCTCAACTTGTTTTTATTTTTGAAGTTTTAATTATAATCAAAAATGTTGAAAAACACAATTCACCCCCCTCTTGTGTAACCATTTGATCCTACAAAGATATTTAAACCTTTAGTTTTCAGTGTCATTCACTCCTTTTCATCAAAAGTCTAAGTATCATATGGAGTCATAACTAATACTATAGGATTGCTAATTATATGTCATAGTTTGAAATCAATTGATTGAAAGAATACTTTCATCCTATATTTCCAATAGCCATAATTGCTACCTTCGAACATAGGAGGATGATTAGTAGTCTGTCCTTCAGTCATAACTAAGATTTCAATATTATCCATTTTAAACAGATGATCCTAAGTAAATGACAAGAAAAACTGATTCCTAAATAGAGAAATGAAAGCTCTTAATTACACTCTGATACCAGTTGTAGGGTCGTTGTATCACAAGAAGGGGGGTGAATTGTGTCTTTAGTAATTAAAATTACTAGCGGATAAAACAAGAGCACAAAACACTCGTAAATAAAATTCTATTCTTTATAAACTTTAAAGAAAGAATTTACAATAACTTTTCAGCTCAATTCCCTTATTGATGGTTTTGATACAGTAATGTCCGATATACAATTCAAATAGAAAATGAAGTCCTTATTCAAAACTAATTTCAAATTATATAAAACCTGATCTTTATGCACGTAGCTCCTTTCCTTCTTTTTGCTTAGCTTTTGTATATCTTCTTCTCTAGTTGTCAAATTTCCAAACTTCTTGCGTTGGCAACTCCTTTTCTAAAATTGCTTGGAATTTCAAACTTCTTCTGATGTTGGAGAAATTTTCTAGATATGAATATTCAGACTTGACTTTTCAGTTTGTGATTGGGATCCTGATTGAATATTCGAACTTGGTTTTTGAAATTGGGATCTTGATTGTAATGTAGCTCTTACTCTCTATTAGTAGTCGAACTCTAACTTCACATTTAGCATGTTCATCCACTTAATCCGTAATCCATAATCCACGTACTAAATTATCCACGATTTCCACTATCTTTTGAATTTCCACTATCATTTTGAAATTTCCACTTTCTCCACTATCATTTTGAATTTCCATGATTTTCACTTGTAGATTCATCGAAACTTTATCTTCCTAGAGATTTGTAGAATATTTTCTAAGTCACCGCTTTAGTCGAACACTTATCCTTTAAGTCCTGTAAAAACTCGAACACTTATCTATAACTCTTCAAGTTTTTGCACTTGCAAGACATGTGACTGAACTAAGAAAACTTATCTATTCGTTTGTCATTTTATAAAACTTGAACAGTTATCTATCCATGTGTATAAAAACTCGAATAGTTATCTAACTCTTCGATTTTCATTACTGAACGCACATGGAAAACACGTGACAACTTAAAATATTAAAAACACATGTGTAGATAACTTAACTATATGAGTTTCTAACATAACTCTTTAACGAAATCGAAATGTTAACTATCCGAAAGTTTAACTATCCAAAAATCTAACTATCCGAAAACTTTAACCATCCGAAAACATTAACTATCCAAAAGTTAACTATCCAAAATTTTAAATGAAACTTTTCAATAACTTGTCAACATTTGATTTTGTGACTATTATACTTAGAAAATATTATTTAAACTTATTTATAAACTTTAATCAAGCATTTATCATCAAAACAAAATTCCTAACAATTGATATCTAGCACAAGTACACACACTAAAGATAATATCTAGTCAGTTAACTGTTAAATAAAGTAATGAACCAATCATACTTCTATATTGTTTTATATCTACAGTTTTTCCAAAGTCACCTTTATCCAACTTAGTGATAGTACTCATTGGTGTATTTTTTGTTTTAGTGTTGTCTAATCCAAACCTCTTTAATAAATCTTGAATATATTTTTCTTGTGAAATAAAAGTACCCTACTCTAACTGCTTAATTTGTAAGCCTAGAAAAAGTGATAGTTCACCCATCATATTCATTTCAAATTGATTAGTCATGTCTTTCGGAAAAGACTCAACTAATTTTTCATTTGTTGCTCTAAATATAATGTCATCTACATAAATTTGAACTACCAATATATCTTTTTCAACCTTGATAAAAAGAGTGTGATCTGCCTTTCTTATAGAATACCTTTTTTCTATAAGAAATTTAGAGAATCTCTCATACCAAGACCTAGGGGCTTGTTTAAGGACATATAGTGCCTTTTTAAGCTTGTAAACATACTCAGGATATTTTGAATCTTCAAAACTTGGATGTTGTTTTACATAAATTTCTTCTTTTATATATCCATTTAAAAAAGTAGTCTTAACATTCATTTGATATAATTTGAAATCCATGTAACAAACATATGCTAACAAAATTTGTATTGATTCTAATCTACCAACAGGAGCAAATGTTTCATCATAGTTAATTCCTTTCTCTTGCTTGTAACCTTGAGCAACTAACCTAGCTTTATTTTTAACTATATGTCCATCCTAATCTACTTTGTTTCTAAATGCCCACCTTGTTCCTATTACAGACCAATTTTCATGAGATGGAACTAGATCTCGTACCTCATTTCTTATAAATTGATTTAGCTCATCTTGCATAGCTAAATACCAAAATTCATCTTCTAAGGTATCTTCAATTTTCTTAGGTTCTAGTAAGGAAACAAATGAATAAGTACCACAAATGTTGACTACTAATGACCTAGTCGTAACTCCTTGATTAGGATTGCCTATTATCTGATCAATAGGATGAGATGAAGAATAACACCAATTTCTATGTTGTTCCACATTTTCTATAGGTATGACATTATTTTCTTCTAAATCTTCATCATTTAAGTTTATATTTCTTATTCCATTAGATAATCTCTCAATTTCTCTATCAACATCATTTGATACTATTTTTGGGAGAATTTCTGAATCAATGTTATCAGCATGTCTAAACTCCAAATGAGAATTTTCATGAAATTTCACATGTAGGGTTTCCTCAATGGTTTTTGTTGATTTATTATATACTTTATATGCCTTACTTTTAATGGAATAACCAATAAAAATATCCTCATCTGATTTGGCTCTAAATTTGTCTCTACGTTCCTTAGTATTCAAAATAAAGCACTTATAGCCAAACGGTTTTAAATAACTTATTTTGGGAACCCTATTATACCATATCTCATAAGGAGTTTTATCCAAAATTGGTCTTAAACGTACTCTATTTATAACATAACATGCTATATGAACTACTTCTGCCTAGAGAGATAGGGGTAACTTATTTTCATTTAACATGGTTCTGGACATTTTCTGAAGTAATATGGTTTTACGTTCTACTATCCCATTTTGTGAAGGAGCTCTTGGAAATAAATACTTATGATCTATGCCTAATTCTTCACAAAAGGTGTCCATTTGATCATTATCAAATTTTGTACCATGATCACTCTTAAGTTTTTGAATTTTGACATTTTCCTCATTCTGAACTTTAGTACAGAATATCTTAAATATTTCAAAAACTTCAGTTTTATTAACTAGAAAATAAACCCAAGTAAACCTAGAATAGTCATCAACTAGTACAAAAACATAATATTTACCTCCTAGACTAGTTGTCCTAGTAGGTCTAAATAAATCCATATGCACTAGTTCTAATACTCTTTTGCTTGTTATTTCATTTAAATGTTAAAGGATGTTTTATGTAATTTACCTAGTTGACATGCATCACACATAATCTCTTTCGAGTGCTTAATACTCGGTAAACCTCTAACTAGATTAGACAGCTTTTGTAATAATTTTAAGTTTGAGTGTCCTAGCCCTTTATGGCATAAAATAACTTCATCTGATTTTGCAATTAAGCAAGCATTGTCTTTAATAATATCAGAAGGCAAATTCAAATTACAAATAGATCCTTTCTTATATGCAATGAATAAAATTTCATTTGTATACATGTCCACAATTTTACAAGAATCTTTTTCAAAATTTACTTTGTAAAAGTTCATTAAGACAAGGACACTCAATAAATTAAAACCTAAGTCTTCTACTAATAAGACATCATTTATAAAACACTTTTTAGTTACTTGAACCTTACCAAACCCAAGGATGTTTGTTTTACTATTATTTTCAAAGGTAACTTGTCCGTTCTTTGTCTTTGTTACTGTTAGGAATTTTGTTTTGATGATATACGCTTTATTAAAGTTTTTAAATAAGTCTAAATAATATTCTCTAAGTATAATAGTTAATAGATTATTAGAAAGTTTCATTTTTATGTTGGATAAGTTAAAGATTTCCGAAGAGTTAGATTTTCGATAGTTAAACTTTTGGATAGTTAACATTTCATTTTTGTTGAATAATTTATGTTAAAAACTCGTATAGTTAAGTTATCTACACGTGTGTTTTTAATGTTTTAAGTTGTCACGTGTTTTCCATGTGCGTTCGGTAATGAAAATCGAATAGTTAGATAATTGTTTGAGTTTTTATACGCATGGATAGATAAGTCTTTGAGTTTTATAAAATAACTAACGAATAGATAAGTTTGCTATGTTTAGTCACGTGCTTTGTAGGTGCAAAAACTCGAAGAGTTACAGATAAGTATTCGAGTTTTTACAGGACTTAAAGGATAAGTGTTCAACTAAATTGAAGACTTAGAAGATATTCTACAAGACTCCAGGAAGATAAAGTCTCGGTGAATCTACGAGTGGATATCGTGGAAATTCAAAATTATAGTGGAGAAAGTGGAAACTCAAAAAGATAGTAATTTGGATTAAAGAAAAAATTAGTACGTGAATTGTGAATTAAGTGGATGAACATGCTGAATGTGAGAACATAGTTCGACTACTAATAGAGAGTACGAGCTACATTACAACAGAGGATCCCAATCTCAAAAACCAAGTCTGAATATTCAATCTGGATCCCTAACTGAAAAGTTAAGTTTGAATATTCATATTCTGAAAAATTCTCCAACATCAGAAGAAGTTCGAAATTCCAAGCAATTTCAGAAAAGGAGCTGCAAACGCAAGAAGTTTGGAAATTCGACAACTAGAGAAGAAGAGATACAGAAGGTGAGCAAAGAGAAAGAAAGAAGCTGTGTGCATAAATATCAAGTTTTATACAATTCAAAATTAGTTTTGAATAAGAGCTTTGTTTATCTACTTGAATTGTATATCGAACATTACTGTATCAAAACTTTCAAGAAGGGAATTGAGTTGAAAAGATATAGTAAATTTTATCTTTACATAAAGAATAGAATTTCATTTACGAGTGTTTTGTGCTTTTGTTTTATCCACTAGTATTTTAATTACTAAAGACACAATTCACCCCCCTCTTGTGATACAGACGATCCTACAACTAGTATCAAAGCATCTTATCTTAATTAAGAGCTTTCGTTTCTCTATTTAGGAATCAGTTTTTCCTATCATTTTCTCAAGATCATCTGTTTAAAATGGATAATACTGAAATCTTAGTTACGACTGAGGGACAGACCACTAATCATCCTCCTATGTTTGAAGGTAGCAATTATGACTACTGGAAATATAAGATGAAAGTATTCTTTCAGTCAATCGATTTCAAACTATGGCATATAATTAGCAATCCTATAGTGTTAGTTACGACTCTATATGATACTTGGACTTTTGATGAAAAGAAGTGAATGACACTGAATGCTAAAGGTTTAAACATCTTGTTTTGTGCTTTATCTCATGATCAATTTAATAAAGTTTCTGCATATCAAACTGCATATGAGATATGACATGCATTAGAAATTGCCAACAAAGTTACCAACCAGGTCAAGGAATCTAAGATTAATATGTTAGTACATAAATATGAGCTTTTTAAAATGCACAAAAATGAATGTATCTCAAACATGTTTTCCCGTTTTCTTGAGATTGTAAATTCATTAAAATCTTTAGGCAAGAAATTCGATGAAAAAGACTTGGTAAGAAAGATCCTTAGATCTTTAACTAAAATTTGGGCTCAAAAGACAACATCTATTGAAGAGTCCAAAGATTTAAATACATATACTCTCGATGATCTCATAGGAAATCTAACAGCCTATGAAGTACAACATTTAGATCCAAAAGGGAAAAATCCTAGAAGGGATTTGGCTTTTGAGGTTGATAAAGTCTTAGAAGTCACTAATGATTCTAATGATGATTTACTATTATTGACTAGAAAATTTAGAAATCTATTGAAGAAACGCAGGAACTTCAGGTCAGCAAAGACGTCTGGAGATATGGAGAAAAAGTCATTCACGAAAGAAAAAATCATATGCTACAAGTGCAACAGACCAGGTCACTTTCAAACTGATTGTCCGCTCAACAAAGATAAGAAGAATTCGAGGAGGAATTTTAGGAGTAAGAAATTCAGAAAGAGAATGGCACTTAAAGTGACACGGGATGACTCTTCAGCTTCACAAAGTGAAGAAACAAAGGATTCAACATCAGACAATGAATCCACATCAACAGTAGATTCAGAAGAAAATCTAGCAAACGCATGCTTAATGGTAAAATCCAGTGAGGTACATAAATCAAAATGGATAATGGATAGTGGAGCATCCAACCACATGACTAGAGATATACGATTACTTATAGAAATAACAAAGACCAAGAACAAACAAGTTACCTTTGGAAATAAAAGCAAAACAAATATCTTTGGGTCTGGCAAGGTTTAGGTAACTGAGAAATGCTTTATAAATGATGTCTTATTAGTGGAAAACTTAGGTTTTAATTTATTGATTGTTCCTGTTTTAATGAAGTTTTACAGAGTAGTTTTTGAAAAAGATTCTTGTAAAATGATAGACATGTCTACAAACGAAATTTTATTCACTACATACAAGAAATGATCCGTTTGTATTCTAAATTTTCCTTCTGATATTATTAAAGACAATGCTTGCTTAATTGCAAAATCAGATGAAGTTATTTTATGGTATAGAAGGCTAGGACACTCAAATTTAAAATTATTACAAAATTTGTTCAAAAAGAATCTAGTTAGAGGTTTACCTAGTATTATGTACTCGAAAGAGTTTATATGTGATGCATGTCAACTAGGTAAATTATATAAAACATCCTTTAAAAGTTTAAATGAATTAACAAGCGAAAGAGTATTAGAACTAGTGCATATGAATTTATTTGGACCTACTAGGACAACCAGTTTATGAGGTAAACATTATGCTTTTGTACTAGTTGATGACTATTCTAGATTTACTTGGGTCTATTTTCTAGCTAATAAAACTGAAGTTTTTGAAATATTTAAGATATTCTGTAATAAAGTTCAGAATGAGCAAAATGTTAAAATTCAAAAACTTAGGAGTGATCATGGTATAGAATTTGATAATGATCAAATGGACACCTTTTGTGAAGAATTAGGCATAGATCATAGGTACTTATTTCCAAGAGCTCCTTCACAAAATGGAATAGTAGAATGTAAAAACAAATCACTTCAAGAAATGTCTAGAACCATGTTAAATGAGAATAAGTTACCCCTATTTCTCTAGGCAGAAGTAGTTCATGCAGCATGCTATGTTATAGATAGAGTACATCTAAGACCAATTTTAGATAAAACTCCTTATTAGATATGGTATAACAAGGTTCCCAAAATAAGTTATTTAAAATCCTTAGGCTGTAAGTGTTTTATTTTAAATACTAAGGAACGAAGAGACAAATTTAGAGCCAAATCAGATGAGGGTATTTTTGTTGGTTATTCCATTAGAAGTAAGGCATATAGAGTTTATAATAAATCAACAAAAACCATTGAGGAAACCCTACATGTAAAATTTCATGAAGATTCTCATTTGGATGTTAGACATGCTGAAAGCTTTCATTCAGAAATTCTCCTAGAAATGGTATCAAATGATGTTGACAGAGAAATTGAGAGATTATCTGATGGAATAAGAAATATAAACTTAAATGATGAAAATTTAGAAGAAAATAATGTCATACCTATAGAAAATATGGAACAACATAGAAATTGGCGTTATGCTTCATCTCATCCTATCGATCAGATAATAGGCAATCCTAATCAAGGAGTTAGGACTAGGTCATCAGTAGTCAACATTTGTGATGCTTATTCATTTGTTTCTTTACTAGAACCTAAGAAAATTGAAGATGCCTTAGAAGATGAATTTTGGTATTTAGCTATGCAAGATGAGCTAAATCAATTTATAAGAAATGAGGTATGGGATCTAGTTCCACCACTTGAAAATCAATCCATAATAGGAACAAGGTGGGTATTTAGAAACAAAGTAGATCAAGATGGACATATAGTTAAAAATAAAGGTAGATTAGTTGCTCAAGGTTACAAGCAAGAGGAAGGAATTGACTATGATGAAACATTTGCTCCTGTTGCTAGACTAGAATCAATACGAATTTTGTTAGCATATGCTTGTTATATGGATTTCAAATTATATCAAATGGATGTTAAGACTGCCTTTTTAAATGGATATATAAAAGAAGAAGTATATGTAAAACAACCTCTAGGTTTTGAAGATTCAAAACATCCTGAGTATGTTTATAAGCTTAAGAAGGCACTATATGGCCTTAAACAAGCCCCTAGATCTTGGTATGAGAGATTATCTAAATTCCTTATGGAAAAAGGGTATTCTATGGGAAAGGCAAATCACACTCTTTTTATCAAGAAGATTGAAAAAGATATATTGGTAGTTCAAATCTATGTAGATGACATCATATTTGGAGCAACAAATAATAAATTAGTTGAGTCCTTTTCGAAAGACATGACTAATCAATTTGAAATGAGTATGATGGGTGAATTATCATTTTTTCTAGGCTTACAAATTAAGCAATTAGATCAAGGTACTTTTATTTCACAAGAAAAATATACTCAAGATTTATTAAAGATGTTTGGTTTAGACAACACTAAAACAAAGAATACACCAATGAGTACTATCACCAAGTTGGATAAAGTTGACTCTGGAAAAACTGTAGATGTAAAACAATATAGAAGTACGATTGGTTCATTACTTTATTTAACAACTAGCCGACCAGATATTATGTTTAGTGTGTGTACTTGTGCTAGATATCAATCTAATCCTAAGGAATCACACCTATTTGCTGTTAAACAAATTTTTAAATATCTATTGGGAACCATCAATTTCAGATTGTTTTACTTTAAATACTGTTCTTTAAACTTAGTAAGTTATGGTGATGTTGATTTTGCAAGATGTGAGTCTAAAAGAAAAAGCACTAGTGGCACTTGTCAATTATTAGGAAATTCTTTAGTGTCATGTTTTAGCAAAAAGCAAAATTGTGTAGCATTATCTACAACTGAAGCTGAATATATAGCTGCCGCACTTTGCTGTGCTCAAATCTTGTCGATTAGACAAACTTTAAAAGATTTTAATTTAGACTATGAACCAACTAAGATTTTCTGTGATAGTAGTTCTGCAATAAGTTAATCTAAAAATCCTATCTTACATTCACGAGCAAAACATATAGAAGTTTGACATCATTTTCTATGGGATAATGTTATAAAAGGAAAAATAGTATTAAATTTTATTCCTACCACAGAACAATTAGCAGATCTATTTACAAAACCCTTAGATGAAAATACCTTTTCAAAAATATGATTAGAACTTGGTATCTATAGGTTATTTGATGTTTAAATTATCCTATTCATTGTATTTTGGTTTGTTATAAAGGTAGTTTTAGAATTTAATGTCTTTATTATTAAAAAAAACAAAAAACAAAAAAAAATAAAACAAAATATCTATTTTCGAATTATAGTTTTCTAGTAGTTAAGAATTTATGAAATTCTGATTTTTATTAAAGTCAATTTATTTAAGAAAAATTCAGAAAAGATTACTTAAGGAAAGTTAAATTGATTCAATGTGAGTGCCAACTGTATTTTTGTTACTTATGTATATGTATTACAGAGATTTTAACAGGAAAATACATAGAAAGTATGTACTTTTTATTAAAGGAAAGTTATTAACATTCTGTTAGAAAAATTAAGTCTTGCGGTTGCCTCTAATTTAATTTAATGTCTTGTTTTATTTCTTTTTTTTTGTCTGGAATTACTTGAGTAATTAAGTCTGTTGGGGGTTTTTAAACCCTAGTCACTTAAATCAACTGGTTTGGGATGTGCTGACTGAAAACTCGTTTTGCAAGTAATTCAGATTACAATTAAAAAAAAAAAAAATTACCTGTTCTCACTTGTCATTGAGTAACTGGTTATCTTTCCCCTAAGCAAGGGATTGTGATCACGTAAAAAGATGATATTGTGGGAGGTAATACATAAAATATATATATATATATATATATATATATATATATGAATATAAACAAAAAGAAAAGAAAAGAAAAGAAAAGAGGGCAATGTACTCAAGCTTAATTTATTTTTCAAGGTGTTATAACAATCCTGCCATAGTCTGTGCATATAATCTTTGTTATTTTTTTCTTGTTATTGTCTACTCTTTACACATAATGTACAATATTTATTGTCTTAAGTTCATGTACTCATTATTGAATTCTTTTAAGTTCTTGAAGGTATATCTCTATGAATTATCTTTTGTAAACTAAATAAGATAAAAGCCAGAAAGTCTAAATTGTAAAATCTACTACTTATTTCTGTATTTAATTCATATTTTTTAAAAAATAAAAATAAAATAGAGAGACTCAAATCTATTTAAGGCTTAGCATACTTTTTAAGTAAGCTATTTGACCTTTTAAAGCCAAATCTATTTAGGGCTTGGCAACCTAGTTTAAGTATGCCATAGATTCTTTAGACTACATTTATGTAGGAGGAGCAATTTCTCATATAATAATTCAACTCTTATGAACTATTATATGTTTTCATGAAAGAATCTACATACTTTTAGGAAATTAACATTAATTCAGTACATTTCTGAACTGTCTATAAAATACAAGATTTTTAATTCTTAAGTATTTGAATTTTCTATGATTTCGGAAGACTATATTGTATATATATCGGACAGTTATATTTTAAACGATCAATAGAATATTTTATTATTTCCTGAAGTACACGTGTCAAAGCCTAAATGCATATCTTAAGTGAATGTTCAGTAAGTTATTTGGTAATTCTCTGAAATGCATCTAAGCATCGGATAGTTAGGTTTATAAGTATCCGAAAATATCTGAACACCTTAAGTTAGAATTATGCATGTGTTGAATTTCATTGCTTTATTATGTCTCAGTTGAAACTCAAACAGTTATGTTTAACTCTTCGACTTTCACACCTATCCATTCGAGAAACTCGAACAGTTAACTTAATATTATTATATTTTTCTGAAAGACTTAATCTCTAACAATAACTATTCTCATTTTTCATATAGTTATGTGCTTTACTGCTCACAAAACTCGAATAGTTATCATAAGTCTTCGAGTTTTCTCACTTTTCACTTAGCTAGAAGTTCTTTTCTTTGCACGAACAGTTACGCTAAGTATTCTACTTTTGTCGGTTGTAAAACTCGTACAATTATTGTAAGCACTCGAGTTATTTATCAATAACAAATCTTATATTTATGATTTCAATGATTGAATCCGTTTATAAACTCGAAGAGTTATAAATGTTTTACTGACAACCTTTCGTGTTTCTACCTTGGTAAAACCCTAGTTTCACAATCTTTACTTCCATTAAGTTCTATAGTGCATAGCGAAGCTTAATCGACAATGTCAGGACGTGGAAGAGGAAGTGGTAGAATGACAAAAGTGCAGAAAAAAGAGCTGAAACTTCAGAAAATGCAAAGTGAAATCAATGACATCTACTCAAGGTACACTTTTACAAATGAAATATTGCATGAAATTAGAAAAGGTGTTCAAGATGAGAAAAATTTCTGTTGGAAGTTTATTCGCAATTATGTTGAAACACAGTTTAAACTAAAAAAGATTGAACTTTCCGCATTACAACTATGGAAACGAACTTTACAACCTAACCTTGTGGTTGTTACAAGTTCTGGACATATACCTGAAAAATCGGTACAGTCTATCACTTACTATGGAAAGAAATGAGGACTAATGATAGAAAATGCAAATAGGGAATTAGAATCATTGTATTCCCAACATTATTTTCCCCTAGCTGTTTTAGATGACATTCAATAGTATATAGATGAATAGAAAACTACCATTAGGAAAATGGGTCTTCGAAGTGAAGGACAAAAAGTTTATCAACTAAAAATGGCAGAGGTTGAGAGCTTAAAACTCTATATTCCATTATTACCACCTAGGCATCATGGTGAAGGACCATCACGACCACAGGTGCCTTTAACAAGAGAAATTAAGAAAATTTTAGAACCTCCTGAACAACTAGAAACACTGCAGACATATAGCTAGAAAAAGAAAAAGACATTAGAATATTTTGGACTAACTGCAAGTGTAGAAGGAATAATGCAGCAAAAAGAAGAATCATTGAAAAATGGAAAACTATGTTCCATTGCAGAAGTTGGATAGACATTTGTGTTAGGAATCCCAGTCAATGTGACAAATATTGGATTACACGCATACACTCTAAGGTATTGTGTCACATTAGTGCATAATGTATCTTTTAATACAATGGATAGTTTTTCACATCATGCTGCAAGCACACATTCTTTTCCTACGGAAAGAGAACATGTAGGAAATTTTGATGATACATATATAGATGATATCAATTTTGATGATATTTTTGATGTTATAGACACTAAGTCTATGAATGTTGAAGATATTTCATCTAAAGAGGAATGTACGATATTCTTCCTCTAACTGTATCTCAGATAGAAACTTTTGATTTTTGGTATAGTTGCTTATACTACAGTTTATACATATGGTTATGTCTGTTATAGTATATAATATACTTGTTGATAAATGTATATAATCAGCAACATACACAGTTACAGATTAAATATCACACTACCAATGTTTCAAGTATAAAAATTTCAGAAATACATAATGAATCTATTATAGAACATTCTTTCCTACAAAGACAGCTATTGTATAGATCAATCATAGATATAAATGTTGCTGATAGACAGATTGATATAGAGATTGTTGCTACTCATATGTCTCAAGAAGAACAAACAGAAGAATTTCAGCAGATTATTGATACGACAATAACAGATATTTCAGACATTTATACCAGCTTTGATAGAAATTCCACTAGTTCTGAAAGCTCTGAAAATATAGATACTACTGATAATTTTGAAACTAGTCCTAGATTAGAACATCATGACAGGAAAATACCTAATCCTGAATAGAGTTTACATGAACATATATTATTATGGTTCAGAAATAGTTCTTGTTATGAAAAATTTCAAACATATAGAACTTTTATAGTTTTATACTCAAGACCAGTTAAGTTTGAAGGGATGGCACATATACAAGAAATGTTTGAATTTCAAGGCTTGTTGACTCTACATCCACAACAACTAGACCATCTTGTTACACCCGAGCTTACCAATTGTTTTTACTCAAACTTAACAGTGGAAGAAGGTATTCCTATTTCCAATATACAAGAAAATGACATATATTTAACTCTAGATTTACTTTATCAAGTACTTGGTCTGAAAAATGAAGGAGTTAAATTATCAGAAAGAAAACAAGTTTATCAAATAAGATGAGACATTCAAAGTTTAGCCAAAGATCCAATTGCCAACAAACCAATGAGATTACTAAATGATTTAAATGGCCAAGCACGTTTTATTGCAAAAATACTGCATGCTTCATTGTTTTAGAGGTTTGGTCATGGTGTAGAAGTTGGCAAATGTTGTCTTTATGCTACGTATGCATTAATTAACCATATACAGGTGAATTGGTATGATATTTTTGTTTCTCATATCTTACATTTGCAGAGCAAATTATTTTATGGTGATACGATTTTGAGAATTGTGGCAAGTCAAACAGATATTACACCTTGGCCATAGAAAAGATTAAAGTCAAGATCTTTCTCTGCAAAGGAACTCCAAAAATACTAGGAAGCAGATACACCTGTAGTCTGACAACAATAACAACAAGATAGGCAAACATAGTCACAACAGCAACAGCAACAATCAACACAATTTTCAGAACAACAGCAACATACAGATATCAATACCGGTATACATACAGATATAAATACAGGTATATAAATAGATACAAATACAGGTATACATACAAACATCCATACTGAATTTTTACAGCAACCATCACAAGTTTCACAAAATGATTTAGATCAAGCAGTAATTGATCAGATAAACAGAGTAAGTATAGACATTGCAAAGCAAATTTCAGACACTCTGATCAGTATTTTTCAAAGACGGCTTGTGATTATATAAATTATGTATTACATGATTTATGTATTGTAATTTGTTACCAAAAATATTATGTAAATTGTGTACTGCATTTAATACTCATGTGATTATTTTTCACAATTTATATTTAAACAGTTTATGCTTAATCCATGATAGTTATGCATGTTTAAAAATATCTTTTTGAACGATATGTACTTAGAATATTTTTCTTCCTTACATTTTATTTACTTTTTTATAATGCCAAAAAGGGGGAGAAGAGATAGATTATTTGACTTATTAGGTTTTGACATCATCAAAAAGGGGGAGATTGTTAGGAATTTTGTTTTGATGATATATGCTTTATTAAAGTTTTTAAATAAGTCTAAATAATATTCTCTAAGTATAATAGTTAACAGATTATCGGAAAGTTTCATTTTTATGTCGGATAAGTTAAAGATTTCCAAAGAGTTAGATTTTCGATAGTTAAACTTTCGGATAGTTAACGTTTCGTTTTTGTCGAATAGTTTATGTTAAAAACTCGTATAGTTAAGTTATCTACACGTGTATTTTTAATGTTTTAAGTTGTCACATGTTTTCCATGTACGTTCGGTAATGAAAATCGAATAGTTAGATAACTGTTCGAGTTTTTATATGCATGGATAGATAAGTCTTTGAGTTCTATAAAATGACTAACGAATAAATAAGTTTGCTATGTTTAGTCACGTGTTTTGCAAGTGCGAAAACTTGAAGAGTTACAAATAAGTATTCGAGTTTTTACAAGTCTTAAAGGATAAGTGTTTGACTAAATCGAAGACTTAGAAGATATTCTACAAGACTCTAGGAAGATAAAGTCTCGATGAATCTACGAGTGGAGATCGTGGAAATTCAAAATTATAGTGGAGAAAGTGGAAACTCAAAAAGATAGTAATTTGGATTAAAGAAAAAATGAGTACGTGGATTTTGGATTAAGTGGATGAACATGCTGAATGTGAGAACATAGTTTGACTACTAATAGAGAGTATGAGCTACATTACAGCAGAAGATCCCAATCTCAAAAACCAAGTCTGAATATTCAATTTGGATCCCTAACTGAAAAGTTAAGTTTGAATATTCATATTTTGAAAAATTCTCCAACATCAAAAGAAGTTCGAAATTCCAAGCAATTTCAGAAAGGGAGCTGCAAACGTAAGAAGTCTAGAAATTCGACAACTAGAGAAGAAGAGATACAGAAGTTGAGCAAAGAGAAAGAAAGAAGTTGTGTGCATAAAGATCAGGTTTTATACAATTCAAAATTAGTTTTGAATAAGAACTTTGTTTTTCTATTTGAATTGTATATCGAACATTACTATATCAAAACTTTCAAGAAGGGAATTGAGCTGAAAATATATAGTAAATTCTATCTTTACATAAAGAATAGAATTTCATTTACGAGTGTTTTGTGCTCTTGTTTTATCCGCTAGTATTTTAATTACTATAGATACAATTCACCCCCTCTCTTGTGATACAGACGATCCTACAGTTACTTTTGTAAGTAATCGTATATCTCTAGTCATGTGGTTGGATACTCCACTATCCATTATCCATTTTGATTTGTGTACTTGCAAAATAGTTATGAAGAGATTTTATTTCTTGGAACCCATTTTTGAGCAGGTCCAAGAATTTTAAAGGGAGTCATATGAAAATAATCAATATTGTTAAACTTCAACTTATTTATTTTCTAATAATTATTCTTGCTTTTTTTTCTTTTAGTGTTATAATTATTAGAATATTTATCTCTATGTAAACTAGAGTTGAAATTTTTATTTTTGACATTATTTGATTGCTGATCCCAATATCCAATATTTTTTAAATATGAAGAAAATAGATCAAAAATATTAAAATTCTCAAATGACTTAGCTTGATTTTTTTGAAAATTACTTTTGGAATTCTTGCATTGTGTGCTATTATTTATATACTGCATTTTATGAATTTGCACATATTTATCTCCCTTTTAATCACACATGGAATAGTTTTTCTTTTACTATTCTTAATACTAGAAATAAAGACATTATTTTTAGTAGTACCATCATGCAATATATAATTTTCAAAAAATGCATCATGTAAACTAATACCTTGTTTTTCTATATTTAATAATTTACTACTAAGTTCATTTGTTATAGTCTGACTATTATTCCATTTACTTAAGGTAGTCTTTTGATCACAAACCTAATCTTTAACATATCAATTTCTGAATTTAAATCAGTAATAGTCAATTTCAGTTTTTAAACTTCACAAATCATTTTCTTTTTATCAGCAATTAAATTTTCACAATTAACATGCAATTTTCTTTCTATTGTAGTAAACTTTAAAATTTCCTATGCATGCTTTTCATTTTCTTCTTTAAATTTATTCAATGTATAGTTCAAAAAATCAATCTTATTTTCAAATTCATCTAGCATTTTCCTAGTGTTCTTTCCTTCTATTTTTACTTTCTTATATTTTCTAGCTAGTTTATTATATTCAACAAGTAATCTATCAAAACTAGCATTTGGATCAGAAGATACCTCACTAGATTTCACCATGAAGCATACATTTGCCAAATTTTCTTTTGAATTTGATTTTGATGAGGATTCATTGTCTGATGTTGAATCCTTTGTTTCTTCACTTTGTGAAGCTGAAGAGTCATCCCATGTCACTTTAAATGCCCTTCTCTTTCTGAATTTCTTGTTCCTGAAATTTCTCCTCGAATTCTTGTTATCTTTATTGAGAGGACAATAGTTTGAAAGTGACCTAGCTTGTTGCACTTGTAGCATATGATTTTGTCTTTTATGAATGACTTCTTCTCCATAGCTCTAGATGCCTTTGTTGACTTAAAGTTCTTGCATTTTTTCAACAGATTTCTAAATTTTTTGGTCAACAATAGTAAATCATCGTCAGAATCACTAGTGACTTCTAAGACTTTATCAGCCTCAAAAGCTAGATTCCATCAAGGATTCTTCCCTTTTTGATCTAAATGTTGTACTTCATAGGCTATCAGATTACCTATGAGATCATTGAGAGAATATGTATTTAAATCTTCAGACTCTTTAATTGATGTTATCTTTTGAGCCCAAATTTTAGTTAAAAATCTTGTAGGATCGTATGGCTACCCAAGAGGGGGGGTGAATTATGTATTTTTAATATTTTCTGAAATATAATTGAAACTTTAAAACTCAAAAATAAGTCAAGATATTGCTTTCATAAAATCATTTTTATTCAAAGTTTCAATTACAATATACAATTCAATTCTCCTCAAGAATTGTAGATGCAATTATATTTCGATATCATGTTTCATCTATACAATTTCATAACAACAAATAGAGAAAACTAATTTGCGGAATTTAAAACATTTCTCCTTGTTTGAGATCTTTCTTCTTCTTTCTTCTTCAGTAATTCTTCAGTGATAAATATCTTGTCTTTTTATGCTTCACCGAATTTGCTTTCTTTTGATACTTCAAATCTTCAGTGACAAAAATCATACCCTTTTATGCTTCACTGAATTTTCTTCCACTTGAGAGATTTTGCCCAAAAAGGTGTTTTTGATCCTTGAAAAAGATTTTTCTTTTGGTGTGTAAGAATGGTTTGATCCTTGAAAAGATTTTTCGTTTTGTGTGCAAGGATGGTTTGATCAACGAGAACTCTATGCCTTTTATACTGTATCTTCATTTCATACATATCCTCCACGTTTAATCATTACTAGTTTTCCACTTCTCCACATCTTTTCTTTTTCCTTCATCGAAACACATACGTTCCAACCCACGTTTATATTTCGAATTTCCTTTAATCATTAGTCTTAGATCTCTGAAAAATTTCCTGCAAAATAAACTTTCTCGTCCAAAAATTTTTCATTAGTGTAATAAGAAGTCGTTACTTTAAAGTTAACTAAACGAGTAACACAAGTATATAAATATAACATAACGTTTCTAACTTAACGAGTTCCTCATGTGCCATTTCACGTGGCAAGTACTGTAGCTAACTCAATGAACTAAGTCTGTGGTGTTATGCTAACTCAACGAACCAGCACAACCTTTCTTTCGAAAGGTTAAACGATAACTCACTGAAAACAGTTTAAGTTTCGGATAGTTACGGATGTAAGTCACCGAAAAACTCTTTATATTATAAAACTAGTGAGACACGTGTCAAGACCTGAAAACATGACTTAAGTTACCTTTCGGATAGTTACGACTGTAAGTCTCTGAAAAACTTTAACTCACCGATTCAGTAATAAACAAATGTTTTTATAATAAGAATTTTACCACGTGCAAAAATAACAACTTAAGTTTATAACGCTAACCTAACGCATTGCCTTAGTGTTCAATATAACAACTCAACGCGTTTAGTTATGTTAACTTAACGAGTTAAACATGTGCACCTCACGTGATACAATACAACATTTGTAACTTATAATTTCACCACATGTATAACACTAATTTAACGAGTTCGTCTCTTCTTTTACCCACTAACTTAACGAGTTATCACGTGACCTATTTTAACCTTTAAGCATCTAACTTAACGAGTTCTCACGTGACCTCTATACAAACAAAACTCTAACTTAATGAGTTGTCTAAACGTGCACTGTTCATGATACAGAAGATATAACTTTAAAACATATCATGCTTTTCAATAAAAACACATGTTAACTTAACGTTTAGCTAAATGAGAAATTAATGCAATGAAACGACTAGTTATTAACTTTAGATCCAATACAGACAAATATTTATATCAGTAAGCTTTTTCTGTATTAATTGATGATTTTAATTTCTTTTCACAAGCAATAGTAATTGAGCAAATATGATTATTTTCATTCAGCACACATCATCAAAACAAAAATACTCAACAATCTCCCCCTTTTTGATGATGACAAAACCATATTAAATCAATTATTACTTAAGCTTATTTCTATTGTTTCTGTAAATTTTACCTCTCAGAACTAAAACTCTCAGATGTCAATAATTATATAAGTATCAGTTTTCTAATTATCATCTATCAGATTATAATAACCATTTAAATAGCATCTCCTTTTATAATATATATATGCAATTAAGATCATAATCATCTTTTTATAATATTTCTCCCCCTTTTTGTCATTAATCAAAAAGATAATTACAAAGAATATATATACATATATAAGAGAATTACAACAACGATTTCTGTAAACAAGAATAATAATTGGAAACATTTACAAAAAAATGTATTGTTCAAAGAATCAAACAAGTAATACAAACATTACATTTTGTATTCAAAAAGAAACAAAAACAGTTATCGACCCCTCTTAAGTATATCACTTATAGCATTACATATTTTATCTCCTAGATGCCTAATATCATTTCTGATGTCGTTAAACACTACATCTAAGCCAAGAGGTAGCTGGGTTTGCTGCACTGCTTGAACTGAATAACTTTGTTGTTGTTGTTGTATATGGTCTATATTAGGTTGTTGTTGTTGTTGTCGTTGAGGTTTATGCATGGCCTGGAATTTTTGCAAATCTTTGACACTAAATGCTCTCATGCCTTTAGTTTCAGAGGGTAAGTCGGATAAAGTTAATTGGCTTGCAAGGATTCTACATACAACATCACCATAAAATAACTTTGAACTCATATGCTATAGTTGAGACATAAATACATCAAACCAATTTATTTGAATTCTATTCAGCAGGCCATAAGTTGCATATAAACAGCTTCTGTTGACTTCCAAATTGTGTCCAACTCTCTGGAATAAATTTGCATGCCATATATTTGCAATAAACCTTGCCTCTGCATTCAAATTTTCCATTAATCTCATTTCAGAATATACATCTGGAATTTTTGATAAAGACTGAATGTTCCATTCTAGTTGTCTTATCATGTCAAATCTGTTGGTAACAACAACACCTTCATTCTTTAATCCTAAAACTTCAAAAATTAACTCAAGAGACAATATAAACTCTTGTTCATTTATTTGAGTTTTCAGAAAATTTCCATTCTTGACCAGATTGCTATAAAAAGTTGCAATAAGCTCTGTGTATTGCTTCCATTTCGTTCCTACTGGCAAGAATTTAATGAGG
Source organism: Cymodocea nodosa (assembly GCA_036874045.1). NCBI lineage: Eukaryota > Viridiplantae > Streptophyta > Magnoliopsida > Alismatales > Cymodoceaceae > Cymodocea > Cymodocea nodosa. The sequence continues at coordinate 3,717,218 of CM072345.1, forward strand.
CCTTGAAACTCAAACAGATCTCTTATTTCCATCAAATTTCTGAATTTTATTGGATGAGCATGCAGAATCTGACATGTAATCAGATTATTGTATTTCTGCAATGCTTCTTAAGATCTAAAATGAATTGTATTACCTAGAATTTTTAATATTGTATGCAAAGAAGGTGATACCTGAAGCCGTGATTTAGAGTTTAATTCATCTTTAGGAACCTCTTCTTCAAAATGAATGTCATGTTGTTCCTCTTCCAAAATATTATCTTGAAGCTGCTTAGGTAAGCTTGATTCTTCAGCTTCAACAGTGTTAGGAACATTGTCAATATGCTCAACATTCATCTGTTTAGTCTCTATAGAATGTTCAGAGTTCAATTTTTCCACAAATTCTATAGCCGGTGTATCTGTCTGTAATTGTTCATTTTGTTCAATAGATAATTCCATTGATTCATGCTGTGAATTCTCAGACTCTACTTCTATAGATTCTGTAGAAGGCTGGTTAAATTTTAGCTCTTCTGGAGTCTTAACATTTTCAATATCTCCTACTCTAGACAATTCAGCCTGTGAACTAGTTACTGCTTCAACATTGTCAATTATATCTGTAATAACTTGTTCAATGTCAGGTGCCTAATGCTCTGATTTGTTAATTTCTGCATCATCAGGACTTGTACTAATAGAAAAATTTGAGCTCATATTTGACTTGTATTTCTTCTCAAGCTTTCTAGCAAGGGAAAATAAAGTCTCATTATCTTCATCAGTTTTAGTGTGTTCGGAACTGATGAGATTATCAGATGCACAATAAGGTACAATGTCTAGACATACATTGTCCTTTGGAAATAAATTTTCGTCTGATTTTCCTTTTTCAATAGACTTTGTGTCCTTAGACATAATTTTTCTGACTTTCCTTCTTCTATAACATTTCTGTTTTCTTTTCAAATTGCTCCATAAAAGTTTTCTACTTTAATTCTTCTAAGGCACTTTCTATTGCAACGGCCTTTCGAAGACTGTAAACTTTTGTTTTGTCTACAGCAATATTTGATTCTACTTGTTTTGAATATAAAGGAGTAGGGATAGCTGATTCATGCTCTTCCTCAAATGCATGTATTCTTGTACCGTTTATAGGAGTTTGAGGAGTTCTATTTGATGAACCTACACCTTTTTCCAAATATTTTGCATACTGTTCCAAAAATGCAATCTCAGCACATTCATTTTGTATTCTCTATCAAATTTACTACGAATACCCATGTATGTAATACTAGCATTAGTATTTTGGAGTTCTTGTCTAATTTCATTTAGTATACCTTTAGGAAAGAAATATTTACTATAAATTTCTGCTAACCTTTTATCCACTCGAAATATTTTCTTGAACCAAGTACGTGGAACTTCATCATTCTCTATTTATTTTCCTTTTGCATCTCCTCTGCTTTTGTCTTTTCCTCTGCCACGACCTTTGTAGAACTTGGAGACCAACGTTGCAGGTTGTAACAGTAACAAGCGAGAAAGATTTTCTTGACAAAGTTTACAAATAATCTAAGTGCCCGTGTAAAAAGTGTTTAAATAGGGTTTTTAGGCGTATAACTTAACGTGAAGAAAAGTCGGATTTAGAAATTAAATAAATATTGAATAAAGTTTATTCAATCAAGGTACCCGAAATATTCAAGTATAACTCGTTGAGTTAACTAACCTAACGAGTAAAACGCTGTTTAGAGGCATTTTTACACGTTACCTTATCTAACATAACGTCTAGTTAGTACACTAAACAATTTTCAGATGCTTCCAATTGAAACGTTCCGAAAACAACACACATGTTAAACTTAACATTATCTTGAGAACATTGTAAACTATTTGAACATTTTGTCCTTTGAATCTAAAATAGTTTATTTGTCTTTTTAAATTATTTCATCAAGATTTTAAGAGGACATTAATTCAGATTAACTAAGATTTGTATTCTAAATTATATTAATCTATTTTCGACATTGTTAATCCTCTCCCTACAAATATACTTCAAATATATTCAATCAACATACAAAATATACTTGTAGTGAAAATAGATGTTAAGTATAACTATTCTTTTAAATTTTCTTTCCAGAGACTTTAGTTATCCTGACATCATCAAAAATGATTTCCAGAATCAATTCCTACTGTATATGAATCAAAACACAACTTTGAACTCAATGTGATTAATTCAAGGAGAATAAAAGAATGTATCTCAAATAAACGTTTTCAAAAGTACTAATGTTGATTCAATAAATCAGTAGTCATATTGGTAGAAACTATATGCGATTCAAAGATATCTGTAATTAATGAAACAACTTTTTCTTTTCAAAATAGTAAATATTGATAATTTTCTTTAAAAGTTAGTTTGAAAAGCTCGAATCATACAAGAGATTTCTAATGTACCCATGTAAAGAGCTTTCAGTCAACAATCCCAGATCTGATCAGGACCTTAGGTTGCTAGATTTAAAGAATCCTTTTTCAAGACAACAATCCTTACATACCTATCTGCTCAAGTACAAAAGGCTCGTGATCAAACTGATCAATAAACTCTCAAAGATTTTCACTTTGTACGCACTTTTCATTTTAAGCACAGTATATATGTATTCCATTAATACAGATGCAATAAAACACAAATCTCATACAATTTTTACTTCTATGATTGTATTGAGAATATGAATCAGTTTCAATAAGCTTATACTTTTGATTAACAGTTTAAGATGAGTTACATATAACTTATTCTACAAGTTTAATCAATTAAGTCAAATTTATGCATGATCATATGCATTTTCCATGATTCAAAGAAAACATTTAATCAAAATTTCAGAATGTTAGAAGTATTTAATGTTTTTCATTTACATTTCCACTTAAAATCGTAAAAACCATTAAAATTGATAAACTACTTAAAATCAATAACATACTACTATGATTTTACAATAAATACATAGTATCTTAAGCAGCAGTTTAGATATTACTTTAGATATTTATAATAAGTATATAATATCTATGAGGTGAACAACATCATCAATAATATTTATCTTTTTATGTGGAGTTTAAGCATTTTACACATCACATAGCCTACAAATACCTAAATTTAATCTAATGTTGTAGAATGTATTTTTGTCTAGAGGTTTTGTAAATATATCAGCTAATTGATTTTTACTAGACACAAATTCTAATTTAATTTTTCCTTTAATTACGTTATCTGTTAGAAAATGATGTCTAACCTCTATATGCTTTGCTCTTGAATGTAATACAGGATTTTTGGAAAGATTTATTGTAGAACTATTGCCACAATAAATCTCAGTTGTATCATAAGATAATCCAAAATCTTCTAAAGTTTGCCTTATCCACAGAATCTGAGTGCAACACAGTGTAGTAGCAACATATACAGCTTCTGTAGTAGAAAGTGCTATACAGTTTTACATTTTACTAAACCATGACACCAAATTATTTCCCAATAATTGACATGTGCCACTGGTACTCTTTCTATCAGATTTAGATCCTGCATAATTAGCATCAGTATATCCTATAAGATCTACTGAACTATCCTTAGAATAATACAATCCGAAATTTTTAGTTCCTTGTATATATCTAAATTTTCTTTCAACTGCAATTAAGTGTGATTCTTTAGGATTAGATTGAAATCTAGCACAAACAAACACAGCAAACATAATATCAAGTCTACTAGTAGTCAAATAAAGTAAAGAACCAATAATACTTCTGTATTTTCTTTGATCTATAGATTTTCCTATGTCATCAATATCTAACTTTAAAGTAGTACTCATAGGAGTTCCTCGAATCCTTGTATCATTAAAATTAAATTTCTTAAGAATTTCATCTGCATATTTTTCTTGATTTAAAAATATACCTTTATCCATTTGCTTAATTTGAAGTCCTAGAAAATATGAAAGTTCTCCTATCATACTCATTTCAAACTGATTAGTCATGTCTTCAGAGAATATTTCTATCAACTTATCAGAGATTGCTCCAAAGATTATATCATCCACGTATATTTGAACAACAATCTGATCTTTACCATCTCTCTTAATAAATAGAGTATGATCCACTTTTCCCATGATATAGCCTTTTTCTATTAAAAAAGTAGACAATCTTTCATACCATGATCTAGGTGCTTGCTTCAAACAATATAAGGCTTTCTTCAATTTATACACAAAGTCAGAATTTTTAATATCTTCAAATCCAAGTGGTTGTTTTGCATAGACTTCTTCATTAATTAAACCATTTAGAAATGCACTCTTTACATCCATTTGATATAATTTAAAATCCATATAACAAGCATAGGCCAATAATATTCTAATAGTTTCTAACCTAGCCATAGGATGTTTCATCATAATCTAATCCTTCTTCCTGTGTATACCCTTGTGCAACTAATCTAGCTTTATTCCTTATAATTTGACTAGTTTCGTTAGTTTTGTTTCTTAAGATCCACTTTGTACCTATTATGGACTAATTTTCTAGTGGAGAGACTAATTACCATACATCATTTCTGATGAATTGATTTAGTTCTTCTTGCATTGGCACTATCCAATTTTCATCAGATAATGCTTCTTGTATATTCCTTGGTTCCACCATAGAAACAAACATACACATACTATTTAAATTTATTGAAGCTCTAGTTTTAACTCCCTCATTAATATTACCAATGACTTGAGTGATGAGATGTGATGAAGAATAACGCCAATTTCTTTGATTTTCCTCAATATTCTCATCAACATCTGAAGGTACATCACTTTCATCATTAGTTTGATCATTTAAGTTCATATTTTTGATTTTCTCAGATAAATCATCAATCTCTCTATTGATCTCTAACTCATTTGGAAAATTGATCATATCATCATTATCAGCTTTAGATTGAGATTCTCTAAGAGAATTTTCATTGAAGCTTACATGGAGGGTTTCTTCAATAGTCCTAGAAGTCTTGTTATATACTCTATAGGCTTTACTTCTAGTAGAGTAAGCTACAAAAATTCCTTCATCCGATTTGGCTTGAAATTTATCCCTTTTATCCTTAGTATTTAGAATAAAACACTTGCAGCTAAATGGTTTTATATAGGAAATTTTTGAAACCCTATTAAACATAATTTCAAAAGGAGTTTTATTAACATAAGGTCTTAAATGACTTCTGTTAATAACATAACAAGCTGTATTTACCGCTTCAACCCAAAGATTTTGAGGTAACTTATGTTCATTCAACACAGTTCTGGCCATTTCTTGAAGTGATCTATTCTTTCTCTCAACAACACCATTTTGACACGGTGCTCTTGGAAAAGAAAATCTTTGATCAATGCCATGCTCATTACAATAGTTATCCATTTGATCATTATCAAATTCAGTTCCATGATCACTCCTAAGTTTTTGAATAGAGACACTCTACTCATTTTGAACAAAATTGCAAAACATTTTAAATTTTTCAAAAACTTCTATCTTAGAAGCTAGAAAATATACCCAAGTATATCTAGAGAAGTCATTTACTAAAACAAATGCATACCGTTTACCACCAAGACTCATTATTCTTGTTGGTCCAAATAGATCCATATGTATAAGTTCTAAGACTCTCTTGCTTGAAATATCAGTTTTGGATTTAAAAGAGTTTTTGTGAAGTTTACCTAACTCACATGCATCACACATAAAGTCCTTTAAGTATTTAATCTTTGGTAAACCTCTCACTAAATGTTTTCTAGATTGTTTATGTAACAGTTTCATATTTATATGCTCAATCCTTCTATGCCATAGATATGCATCACTAGTTTCAGCTAGTAAACATGAATTTAAATCAACTACACTAGAAGGTAAAGATAAAATACATACAGAACCTTTTCTTTTAGCAATAAACTTAATTTCATCTGTATTTTTATCAATTATTTTGCATACATTATCGTCAAACATTACATAATATCCATTTTCAGTTAGTTTTATGATACTCAGTAAATTAAATCCTAGGTTTTCTACATATAGTACATTCGAAATAACACAAGTAGGAGTTATTTGAACATTGCCCATACCTATGATTTTATCTTTGCTTTTGTTTCCAAATGTTACATTTCCTTTCATGGTATTTGTAAAATTTTGTAATAGACTTTTCTATTCGGTCATTTGACTTGACGCTCCACTGTCCAAGATCCATTTTCATGTTGTTTCCTCCTGCAACACAAATTAAGAAAAACTTTTTCTTGGTACCCAATGTTGTTGAGGACCAAGTTCATTAAATGCATATTTCTTCTTTTTGTTTAAAAATACTTTAACATTATCATTTATATTCTTATTAGTTGTAAGCACTATTGATTTATCATTAGCTTCATACTCACATATAGCATTATTACTTTCACAATCATTCTTTTTGTTTTCAGATGTAGTATAATCAAGACCAAACAGATTTTTATCAGATGTTAATTTATTTTGGTCATGCTTATACATTTCAGTAAGTTCATACCAAGATTTTGTACTTGTATTAACATTTTTCGTACATACAAAATATTTTTCTACACAAGAATTTTTAGTTTTATCACGTGCAGAATGAGTAATTGGTCTAATACCAATGTATTGAATTACATGCTCAGGTTTCTGAATTTTCAGTTTACTACAATTGTCTGAAATTTTAGAAATATTAGAAACTGAATTTCCAGAACAAGAAACAAGATTTTTAGAAACATTTATAGTCATGTTAGAAGTACAATTTGACAAATCACATTGATTTATATTATTACTACAAGATTCATCCCTTGAAGTACCTACTTCTACATATTTATTACCTTGTTTCATAATAAAAGGAATTTTAGTCTTAGATTTACTTGAACTACAACTAATAAATCCTTTATTGGCTTGAGATTCAGGATAATCAAATCCTAAGCCAAATTTATAAGACACCGCAGGGGTACTAGTTAGTTTGTCTAACCTAGTTTGACTTAAATTCCATTTTTCAATGGTAGAATTTAAATCTTGCTCTCTCAGTTTTAATTTATCTATCTCTAATTCAAGTTCATTTATATTGTTTCTCAACATTTCATTTTCAGATTCTATCTTTAATTTTTCAGCATTTATATTCTGTATTTGTTCATGCAAGATACATTCATTAAATCTAAATTTTTGCAAATCTCTAGCATGATTTTCATTATCACATTTAAACTTTTCTAGTGTAGTAGATAGGAAAAAATTTTCTTCTTCCATAATGGATGAAGATTTTCTAATATTCTTATTTTCCAGTTTACATACTTTAAGTTTTTGTAATAATGCATGATATGCACATAATAATTCATCAAAGTTGATATCTGAATGACTTTCAAGATCAGATATTACCTCAGACTCATCTGCCATGAAGCACACATGAGCAACGTCTTCTAACTCTTGTTCTCCTTCTAAATGTGAAGATTTTGATGCTGATTCCTCAGATTCAGACTCTTCAGACGTGTCATCCCAAGAGACCTTCAAAGCCTTTTTCTTGTAAAACTTTTTCTGAGTTTTCTAAGCCGTCTTCTTCTGATTTGTCCTACTTTGCTTTTCATTTTTCCTCATAGGACAATCTGGAGAAAGATGTCCAGGTTTCTTACAATTGTAACGTACATACTTTCTAGATGAAGAATTCTTGTCATTCAGTGATTTTGACGTTGAGGGTTTATCATTTTTGTTCCTTTACTGTTTCCTAGCTTTCCATGCTTTCTTGAATTTCCTAGTCAGCAAAATCAAATCCTCGTCAGAATCAGTAGATATATCAGAATCTGAATTAATTTCGAAGGCTATTTCTTTCTTCATTTTTAGTTTGTTGTGACTTAGTGATTCATTTAATTGAACTTCATAGGCTATTAAATTTCCTATAAGTTCATTCATAGTATAAACATTTAAATCTCGTGATTTCTCAATTGATGTTACTTTCTGAGACCATTTAGAACTTAGGGATCTGAGAATTTTCCTCACCAAATCCTTCTGTTCAAAATTCCTTCCTAAACATTTTAAAGAGTTTCTGATATCAAGAAATCTGGAAAACATCTTAGAAATATTTTCGTCTACATGCATCTTAAAGAGTTCATACTTATGAATCAACATGTTTATTTTAGTCTCTTTAACTTGAGAAGTACCTTCATGTGAAACTTCTAATGCATGCCACACCTCATAAGCAGATTTATATGCCGACACTTTACTGAACTGTTCATAACTCAATGCACAAAATAAAATATTTAAGCCCTTAGCATTCAGAGTTTCATTTTCTTTTTCAGTAATTGTCCAAGTATTATAAGGAGTAGTTAACGGAGTATATGGTTTAGAAATCATGAACCACAAATTATGATCTATACTTTGAAGAAAAACAGTCATCCTATATTTCCAATATTCAAAATGTATTCCATCAAATAAAGGAGGATAGCTAAGATTTTGGCCTTCATATAAAGAAAAATTACCATTTCCAGTAGCCATCTTACCTTAGATTTTTCAACCTATTTGATTTTAAACAGTCTAAAAACTTTAAAACGACTTGAACCTTAAATCAAGAAAGTTAAACGTATGCTTAGATATTAATTTCTGTTTAAAAACAAGGAAGGTAGAATAAGCAATGATATTAAATAAGTTGGTATAGATTTTATATGAAAGATTATTAACAAAGCTCTGATACCACTTGTAGGATCGTATGGCTACACAAGAGGAGGGTGAATTGTGTATTTTTAATATTTTCTGAAATATAATTGAAACTTTAAAACTCAAAAACAAGTCGAGATATTGTTTTCATAAAATCATTTTTATTCAAGGTTTCAATTACAATATACAATTCAATTCTCCTTAGGAATTGTAGATGCAATTATATTTTGATACCATGTTTCATCTATACAATTTCATAACTACAAACAGAGAAAACTAATTTGCGGAATTTAAAACATTTCTCCTTGTTTGAGATCTTTCTTCTTCTTCTTCTTCTTCTTCTTTCTTCTTCAGTAATTCTTCAGTGACGAATATCTTGTCTTTTTATGCTTCACCGAATTTGCTTTCTTCTGATACTTCAAATCTTTGGTGACGAAAATCTTACCTTTTTATGCTTCACTGAATTTTCTTCCACTTGAGAGATTTTGCCCAAAGAGGTGTTTTTGATCCTTGAAAAAGATTTTTCTTTTGGTATGTAGGAATGGTTTGATCTTTGAAAAGATTTTTCGTTTTGTGTGCAAGGATGGTTTGATCAACAAGAACTCTCTGCCTTTTATATTGTATATTCATTTCATGCATATCCTCCACGTTTAATCATTACCAATTTTCCACTTCTCCACGTCTTTTCTTTTTCCTTCATCGAAACACACACGTTCCAACCCACGTTTATATTTTGAATTTCCTTTAATCATCAGTCTTGGATCTCTTAAAAATTTCCTGCAAAATAAACTTTCTCGTCCAAAAATTTTTCATCAGTGTAATAAAAAGTTGTTACTTTAAAGTTAACTAAACGAGTAACACAAGTATATATATATAACTTAATGTTTCTAACTTAACGAGTTCCTCATGTGCCATTTCACGTGACAAGTATTGTAGCTAACTCAACGAACTAAGTCCGTGGTGTTATGCTAACTCAACGGACCATCTTAACCTTTCTTTCGGAAGGTTAAACGATAACTCACTGAAAACAGTTTAAGTTTCGGATAGTTACGAATGTAAGTCACCAAAAAACTCTTTATATTATAAAACTAGTGAAACACGTGTCAAGACCTGAAAACATGACTTAAGTTACCTTTTGGATAGTTACGACTGTAAGTCTTCGAAAAACTTTAACTCACCGATTCAGTAATAAACAAATGTTTTTATAATAAGAATTTTACCACGTGCAAAAATAACAACTTAAGTTTATAACGCTAACCTAACGCGTTGCCTTAGTGTTCAATATAGCAACTCAACGTGTTTAGTTATGTTAACTTAACGAGTTAAACATGTGCACCTCACGTGATACAATACAACATTCGTAACTTATAATTTCGCCACATTTATAACACTAACTTAACGAGTTCGTCTCTTCTTTTACTCACTAACTTAACAAGTTATCACGTGACCTATTTTAACCTTTAAGCCTCTAACTTAACGAGTTCTCACGTAACCTCTATACAAACAAAACTCTAACTTAACGAGTTGTCTAAACGTGCACTGTTCATGATACATAAGATATAACTTTAAAACATATCATGCTTTTCAATAAAAACACACGTTAACTAAACGTTTAGCTAAATGAGAAATTAATGCAACGAAATGACTAGTTATTAACTTCAGATCCAATACAGAAATGTATTTATATCAGTAAGCTTTTTCTATATTAATTGATGATTTTAATTTCTTTTCACAAGCAATAGTAATTGAGCAAATATGATTATTTCATTCAGCACACATCATCAAAACAAAAATACTCAACAAATCTAAGGATCTTTCTTACCAAGTCTTTTTCTTTGAATTTCTTGCCTAAAGATTTTAATGAATTTACAATCTCAAGAAAATGGGAAAACATGTTAGAGATACATTCATTTTCTTGCATTTTAAAAGCTCATATTTATGTACTAACATATTAATCTTAGATTCTTTGACTTGGTTAGTACCTTCGTTGGCAACTTCTAATGCATGTCATATGTCATATGTAGTTTGATATACAGAAACTTTGTTAAATTGATCATGAGATAAAGCACAAAACAAGATATTTAAACCTTTAGCATTTAGTGTCATTCGCTCCTTTTCATCAAATGTCCAAGTATCATATGGAGTCGTAACTAACACTATTACTAATTACATACCATAATTTGAAATCAATTGACTAAAAGAATACTTTCATCCTATATTTCTAGTAGCTATAATTGCTACCTTCAAACATAGGAGGACGATTAGTGGTCTATCCTTCAGTCATAACTAAGATTTTAGTATTATCTATTTTAAACAGATGATCCTAAGTAAATGACAAGAAAAATCGATTCCTAAATAGAGAAATGAAAGCTCTTAACTACACTCTGATACTAGTTGTAGGATCGTTGTATCATAAGAGGGGGGTGAATTGTGTCTTTAGTAATTAAATTACCAATAGATAAAACAAGAGCACAAAACACTCGTAAATAAAATTCTATTCTTTATAAACTTTAAAGAAAGAATTTACAATTTCTTTTCAGCTCAATTCCCTTCTTGTCGATTTTGATGCAATAAAGTTCGATATACAATTCAAATAGAAAATGAAGTCCTTATTCTAAGCTAATTTCGAATTGTATAAAACCTAATCTTTATGCACGTAGCTCCTTTTCCTTCTTTTTCTCAGCTTCTGTATCTCTTCTTCTCCAATTGTCGAATTTCCAAACTTCTTATGTTTGCAGCTCCTTTCTGATATTGCTTGGAATTCTGAACTTCTTCTAATGTTGGAGAATTTTTCTAGATTTGATATGTAGTTGAATATTCAGACTTGGTATTTGAGATTAAGATTGGGATGATCGTAATGCAGTTCGTACTCTCAATTTATAGTAGTCGAACTATGACTTCACGTTCAGCATATTCGTCTACTTAATCCATAATCTACGTACTAATTTCAAATTCAAATTATCCACGATATTCACTATCTTTTTGAATTTCCATTATGTCCACTCTCTATTTTTAAATTTCCACTATGTCCACTATGATTTTGAATTTCCACGATTTCCACTCATAGATGCACCAAAACTTTGTCTTCCTAGAGATTTGTAGAAAATCTTCTAAGTCACCACTTTAGTCGAACACTTATCCTTTAAGTCCTGTAAAAACTCGAACACTTATCTATAACTCTTTGAGTTTTTGCAGTTGCAAAACACGAGACTGAACGAAGAAAACTTATCTATTTATTAGTCATTTTATAAAACTCAAATAGTTATCTATCCATGTGTATAAAAACTTGAATAGTTATCTAACTCTTCGATTTTCATTACCGAACGCACATGGAAAACACGTGAAAACTTAAAACATTAAAAACACACGTGTAGATAACTTAACTATACGAGTTTTTAACATAACTCTTTGACTAAATTAAAACGTTAACTATCTGAAAGTTTAATGTTTGGTTGCTTTAGGCGGCACCAGAGAACTTGTTTGGTTCCCAGGTAACAACACCAAATAACTTGTATTTGTTAACTTCTGTTTTTAACTTGGTTAATTTGTCTTTATGCTTAAATCAATAATTTCTTTTTAGAAGAAAACAAACAACCTTTCACATAAATTAGATATTAATTCCAATTTGTATTTTAACTGCAAGTGCATAGTGTATATTGTATTTGTGTGCAAGTACAGGTCGATCCCACAGAGAATTGAGTAACAATTGTGTATTGTTCCATTTTTTATATTATACTTAATGTGTTCAGTAATCACTCCGTTGAGTTATAGTTAACACAACAGACTAAGTTCATGGAGTTATGGCTAACTCAATGGACTAATCTCATGGACTTAAGTTAACTCCACGAGCCTATCTTTCCAGTTTAATATTGCTATTTACAAATGAATTCGGCCAACCATTGGGCGGTTCCACAAATTGTAAATAACATCAATTAAGCTCTTTAATGCTAGTTAATATTAGATTTATCATTAAGCAACACTAACATTCAAATATTTCAAATAGTAACCATTAGAATCTTTAAGTATCTAGAACAAATCGATTTCAATAAACTGTAATACTATTTTCTATTTTCTGAATCAAACAAACATAAAACATTCACAATACTGACAATGATAACTTTAATCATGATACAAAACAAATAATACAAAACTTAAATATTAAATATAAATACAGATAAGTTGTTGTTTTTGGTATTTTTGATTTTAGATGTTCATGAAAATGGGCGAAAGGTGAAATGTAAAAATCTCTATCGATAGTAAATACTTCTATCACTAAATGCTACGTGATTACACCACTGAAAACTTAATCACTTACAATTCTGCCTCCTCTCCTTATAGAATCGCAAGTCCAGAATTGCAAGATGATCTCCTCTTCAGCATACTGACATCAACTTGAAACCAAGGCTAGAAGCTTTACGGTCTCCTGAGATATGAGTCAGTGCTTGGTGAAAATGGCTTTACTTCCCGCGACGAGATCACTCATCACAATGGTTGTCAGGCACTATGTTTGACTCGGAATCGACCCGACATCAGGAAAGTATCCTCACAGACCTCTGATGGTTGGTGATTATGGTAATGTTGGTGATGTTGGTGAATTATTGGTGATGGTGTGGATGATTTAGTGAACCTTCGATGCTGCTTGCAATTAGCGTGGTCCTTCACCTTTACACACACTACCACACACCGCCAACCACACCTTCTTCATTTTTTCTCCTCTTCTTTTATATTTCTTCAGTAGTAACTACTTTTGCTTTAGATGATTGGTTGGATTTCCTTCATTCAGATCAATGATGGTGATTTCTTCTCTCTTCCACAAGTGAATTCCTATGTGATACGTGCAATCATGGTTTTCCTTCGAATGTCCTGTTTCTGTAACTACTATAGTAGCATATTAGAAATTAAATGGTCTATGGAGTTACAGATAACTTAATAGACTTACTTCGTTGATTTAACTATAAAACACGAGCAATAAAGAAATAAGCTACTAACATAACACGTTACCTTAGTGTGTATTCATGTAACTCAACGCGTACAGTTATGCTAACTTAACGAGTTAAACATATGCATCTCACATGATATACTAAAGCATTTAAATTCAAGATGTGCATAATTCTAACTTAACAAGTTCAAATATTTCGGACACTTACGAACCTAACTATTCGATGCCCAAATGCATTTCGGATAGTTAACAAATAACTTACCGAAAATCCACATAAGTCATGCATTATGGTTTCAACACATGTACTTCAGAAAATAATAAAATATTCTTTAAAACATAACTATCCGATACATTAAACATAACTCTCCGAAATAATAGAAAATTCAGATACTTAAGAATTTCATAGCCTGCAATTTACCTACAGTTCAGAAATGTACTAAATTAACATTAATTCCCTGAAATTATGCAAATTATTTCATTAAAGCATATAACAACGCAATTATAACATAATGGCTTAATTCTCATATGATAAGATAAATATTATTCATTTAACCATCATTTAACCATTAATATTATGCACTTTTTCATTCTAAACACTTCCCCCATACTTAAATTTTGCTAGTCCCTTAGCAAACTAAGATCTTATTAGGTTGTCTTTCTAAAGTGCTAGAATTAATTCTTCACCAAGTTCTTCTTCAAAATAATAAATTAGATTACTATATAGATTTTCTGTATGTTTCAGTAATCTGTTTTAACTTTGTTTTCTCCTCTTCAACCTGCAAATATACTTAGAATATATGTAAATTACATACAAAATATATCAGCCTCACATAGATGTTAATTATATTATCATTTGTTTTTCTTTTCAGCATCTATCATCTTGAATTTTCCAATATGATTTCCAGAATAAATTTCAAGTACATATGAATCAAAACACAATCCAATTCAATATGATTAAGACAAGTAGAATAAAGAATTGTATGTCAAATAAACAACTTCAAAAGTCTATTCTAGATTCATACTTCAGCAATTTTAGATAACAGAGCATATACTTGATTCAAAAGATATCTGTATTTCACAAAACACTTGTATCTTTTCAAAATAGTATATGCATATTTGTACTTTAAAAGTTAATTTGACAAGCTTGAATCATACAAAAGCTTTCTAGTGTACCCATCTATCGAGCTTTAAGTGAACAAACCTAAATCTGATCAAGATCTTAGGTTGCCAAATTTAAAGAGTCCTTTTTCAGGTCAACAATCCTTACATACCTATCTACTCAAATACAAAAGGCTCGTGATCAAACAAGTCAATAAACTCTCAAAGTTTTTTTTTTTTTTTCAACACAGTATATGTATTTCATTAATACAAATGCAATAAAACACAAATCTCATATAGTCCTACTTCTATTATTTACTGAAAATATGAATCCATGTCAATAAGCTCATATTTTTTCTGTGGTTTAATAAGCTCTACACATAAATCATTCTACAAGTTTAATCAATCAAATTAAATGTATCATTGATCATATGTATTTCATTTAATCCAAAAATCAACATTTCAGCTCTTTTAGGATTTCAGATAATTTATTGAGTTTTAGTTAAGCATTCTGATTTCATTTTAAAATCATGAAATTGTTAAACTCATAAAATTAAGCAACAACATAAGATACTATATCTAGATTTGTACGAATAATAAAATTTGTAGCATCTTATATAAGATTATAAATATAACATTCAAGCAGTTACAGTTCTTAAAAATTTTACAGTTTCAAATATCGGATAGTTACAGCAAATTCTTGTTCAAAAAATTTTCAATTTCCACAGACAGAACTTTTGTAGTACCCCCATACCTACATTTTGCATTGTTCTCAATGTAAAAGATTTACAATAAATACAGTAATTATAGCAGGCATGAATATTGTTTCGTTGACTTAGCATCTAACTCAATGAACTTAGTTGAAATGTAAATTCAGGATAAGTAATCAATTACATACCTCGTCCTTTTGTATCTCCTTCAATATCTTTCGATTTTTGATTCTGAAAAACTTTTCATTCACACATAAAAACAAAGTATATAACAAAATAACAATTTAACTTGTTAAATTAGTGTCTTGTGTAGAACTCAGGCTCCTATGCCTTTGGTGACTCACAAGTAAGCTAGTTGGTTTCCCAAAATAGATATCAACAAACTAGATTGATATTTTGTTTTTTTTTTTTTATAGAATAAAACTAAAACTAAAATTTTTTTTTTCAAAAAAAAAAATGCAGAATACACACAACATTAAAAGCACAGAATCATAGTTTAAAAACTTGATTGAAAAGTAGTAACAAATGGAATAAACATGTTAGTCCATGCAAACTTTTTAGGCATAATTCTTCTTGCTATTAATTCTGTTTTAATGCAATTTACTTTCCTTTTTAGCTTGTAAACTTGTAGTATGTTATCAATACTAAATATAAGTGTATTACCATTAATGAAATGAAATGTAGAAAGGGATCATCTTGTGTTCCAAGATAATGTAGCTGTTTCTATTTCTATATCTATTTCAATATATTCTTCTTCCCACTCCCATTCATTTAGGTCTTTCATAATCCATATTTGAAATTTCTTCAATTCATCCCACCATCTTATCAGACATAAAGTAGCATCATCATATTCATTATACCACATTCCCAATTGAATTTGATCATATTCTGAAGTCGGTGGTTTAGCTATATCACTCGGTACAGGTAATATTTCTATAAAATCATCATAACTATCTATGCTTACAATGTATAAATCAGATCTAAATGTAACTGATATATCTGTGACTAGATATATATATCCATCAAGTATGACATGCATGCTGTTAATTAATGATTTTTGTCCTAGATATATCATAGTATTTTCAATCCAAGATCTATTCAAAAAATTATACACACTTTAAGCATAAATCTTCATCCCAATTTCTAGTTGGTCTCCAATAATATAATTTTTCAGGAATGGCCGAATTTTTATTAGAAAATATTAAAGCTGACCCACAATTTTCAGTTGGTACTTCATATCTATTAGGCCTTCCTATATTCCATTCTTCTCTTGTGATAGGATTTCTAATCAAAATGTCGGGTAATAGAATTGCATACCTTGGTTTGGTTCTATATATAATTAATCATTCATCCATCTCCATAATATAATCTATTCCTTTTAATGTATTGAGTGGAATTCTAACAGTTTCTTCCATATTCAGATATTCATAGTAGATTGAACTATGATTAAATGACTTCCATAAAAATCCATCTCTAATCTTAGTCATTTTTGCAGCTTGTAGTCCATGAAAATATTTTTCTCTAGCACAGTCTTTGATTTCCTTTGATACACAACACAATCTGCATAGATCTTTAGCTGACAAGTTACTTAGTACTTCCTTTAGTGCATCTAGTGGTAATTTCATCAATTCCATCTGTTGTGATTCTATATAACATAAATAAAAATTAACAAAGACAAAATTAACATAGCTACTGAAAGGATCTCTAGATTTTGATAATGCAAAAATCAATGTAAGGTTTTGAATTGTATTTATCAGGATTAGTCTGTAAAGCAAAAAGATCAGAAGACAAACAAATCGAAGCAGCAAACAGGTTGCAGTAAATCTTAGAATATGTTGCTGCAGAAAATCGGACAGTTAAGAATTGTATTTCTTAGGATAAGGAGGATTGAATGATCGGATAGTTAAGGAGTTAACTATTCGGAAGCTTAAAAGACTTTTCGGAGAGTTACAGGTATAACTATCTGAAAGTTAAGTCATTCAATAAATCACATGCAGAAATACAAAATGGAAGCTTAAAGGACTTGTCGGAGAGTTAGATAACTATTCCAGTTTTCTTTTCGGAGAGTTAGATAACTATTCGAGTTTTTCGGTAAGTTACAGGTATAACTTTTCAGAACTTAAGTCATCCTATTACGCACGTGCAGAATAGAGAAGTCGGCAGTCAAAAGCTTAAAGTAAAAATCAGAGAGTTAGATAACTATCCAAAATCTCAAAGAGAGTTTTGGTAAGTTACAGTTTAACTATCCGAAACTTAAGTCATTGAATTTCTTACGTGCAAAATTCTAGAAAGAAGCTCAAATATGTTTTCGGAGAGTTAGAAAGATAACTATCTGATATCCTGAAGTGTTTCAGTGAGTTACAAGGATAACCGTCCGAAACTTAAGTCAGCCTTTTTTGCACATGCTGAATTGAAGCAATCAAAAAGTTAACAGAGGGTTACTGTAGCCAACTATCCGACACTTATATAACTGTTCGGTAAGTTAGAGTTATAAGTATCCGATTGAATGACAGCTCGTATTGTATGATCTGGAATCCTACATGGCAGAAAGGTTTAAGTGATCTTTCGGTGAGTTACAGATATTCTTCGGAGAGTTACACAACTAACTATCCGAAAGGTTAGGAAAATCGGTAAGACATCTTGAAATAACTTTCTGAACGCTAACTTACCGTATTTGGGACTGGAGTCTAATCAAGTACAATAGAATACATCTATTGGAAGAAAATATGATCGTTACACATGTCAGGTATATATACAAGATATAGACAACAAATTTAAGTAGCGCTTTGCTCATACATATACCTACACCAAGCTCAATAGAAGAAAAGCTTTAGAAATCAAATCATCTTCAACACTTACGAACCAAATTTCAGAAGCTCATCACGCATTCAACTCTACTGTTCATAAGATAGTGTTTGCTGAAGTACACAGATTAAAACTTTAGAGAAAGGATTGATTGAAGCTTCGACAAGGAAGCTCAAGTGAATGGTTAGTTGGTTCTTGCTTAAACCTTAAAGCAAGTGATTGTAAGTTTGCAAGAGTTTAGTGAAGCCCAAGTATCCCTTGGGGGTGGACTAGCCGTTAGTGGTGAACCACCTAAAAATCTCTGTGTGATTTCTTTTATTATATGCTTGCTATCACTTTACATTAAACTACTTCTAAAAGGTTAAGAAATGAATTTTTGCCATTCACCCCCTCTCTGGTAAGCCTTAAGGTCCTAACAATTGGTATCAAAAGATTCTAAGGAGCCTGATAGTCGAATGGAAGCAGAAGTCTACCTCCATACAGGATTCAAAGGATCTGAATAACTATTTAGTTGAAGATCTGTTGGAAAACCTTCTAGCCCATGAAGTCCAAATGAAGGAATGGAAAGAAGAAGGAGTCATTGAAAGAAAAGCAGAGAAAAAGAAAGAACTAGCTTTTCCCTCAACAGAAGAACAACTAAGCTCGAATGAGGATGAAGTGTTACTACTGGCCAAGAACTTTAGAAAGATGATGAGACAAGGAGGCAAAGCCAGCTCCTCAAAATCAAAAGTCCTTACATGCTACAAGTGCAAGAAACTAGGACACATTCAACTTTACTATCCTTTTCAACAGGAGGAGGACAAACAGAAATGGAAAAGGAAGAATAAGAAGAAAATGGCATTGAAAGCCACTTGGGATGACAGCAGTTCATCCAGCAGCTCATCAGACTCAGATGAGGAGGCATCTGCAAGCGTGTGCTTTGCTGCACAAGAGGTATGCTCTACATCTCCCTATTGCTCAGAAAAAGAAAATGATGATGTAGATATAGATAGTCTTCTCTGTACAGTAGATAACTTATATGTAAAATGTAAGAAGTACAAGAAAGAATTAAAAAATTTAAATTCCTATCTAGAAGATGTGTTTGCTGAACTAGAAAAAGCCCTAGTTGATAATAGGGAATTGAAAACTAAAATGGATAGCTATAGTTGTAAAAACTTTGATCTGAAAGAAGAAAATAAAAATCTATTATCTGAAGTTACTGATTTAAAGAAAACTATATGTAAATTTACTAAGGGTGAAAATAGTTTAAACAAAATCATAGGATCTCAAAGAATAGGAAAAAGTAAATTTGGCCTAGGGTATGCTGTACCACAAGAAATCCCTTACTATGGTGGAAAAATTAGATCTTACAAAGATGGCACCATTGTGTTTGTCATTAAGAAGAGATCTACGTCTATATGGCTACCAAAAGGCAACAGGTTTAGTATACAGAGGACTAATAGTGATGAACCCAAGAAGATATGGGTACCAAAAGTCTTAATTTCAACATGACTTGTAGGACTGCATGGACAAGAAAGCTCAAATGTCCAAATGGATCATTGACAATGGTTGCTCAAAGCATATGACAAGTAAGAAAAGACTTCTAGAATCTATTAAATCAATAAATTCAAGATCTGTTAAGTTTGGTAACAATGAAAAATGTAGAATTACTGCCATAGGAAATGTTGCATCTGAAAATGGAAAAATAGAAAATGTCTTACATGTAAATGGTTTAAAACAGAATCTGCTAAGTGTAGGTCAATTATGTGACAAAGGTTACAATATACTTTTTACTGTAGAAAACTATTTTATATTACAACCTGATACACATGAAATCAAATTTACTGGATATAGAAATAATTCAATTTATACTTTGGCATTTCCATGTGATATTATATCTAGTGATGCATGTTTAGTTGCTTCTAATGAAGATGAATGGTTATGGCATAAAAGATTAAATCATGCAAACATGAGACTTATAAGAAAATTGACCAAACATGATCTTGTTAGAGGTGCGCCTAAGCTCAAATTTAAGAGAGATAAATTGTGTAGTGACTGTACAATTGGAAAACAAAAGAAATCAACACACAAGAGTATTGAAGACATTGCCACACGTCAACCATTAGATCTATTGCATATGGACCTGTTTGGTCCTACACAGACAGCCAGTTTAGGAGGAAGAAAATATACCTTAGTGGTAGTTGATGATTATACAAGATTCACTTGGGTTATTTTCTTAACACACAAGAATGAAGCTTGTGATGAATTCAAACATCTCTGTATTAGAATTCAAAATGAAAAAGATTCAACTGTGAAGAAGATCAGAAGTGATCATGGAGGTGAATTTGAAAATTTAGAATTTGAAGAATTATGCAATTCTTTTGGCATACTACATGAATTCTCATGTCCAAGAACTCCTGCTCAGAATGGAGTTGTAGAGAGGAAGAATAGATCAGTACAAGAAATGGCAAGGACAATTCTTAATGCATTTGATCTACCAAAGTCTCTATAGGCTGAAGCTGTAAATACTGCATGTCATTCTATAAACAGAACTCACCTTAGACCTATCCTACATAAGACACCTTTTGAACTATGGTATGGTAAAATACCAAATGTTGGATATTTTAAGGTCTTCAGATCAAGATGTTTTGTGCTTAATACAAAGGATCAAAAGGACAAATTTGATGCAAAATCTGATCCTGCTCTACTTGTTGGATACTCTTCAAGAAGTAAGGCCTACATGGTCTATTTTGAACATGAAAGAAGAGTAGAAGAGTCAATAAATGTATTCTTTGATGAAGACATGGTAGGAAAATTGAAGAGACTAACAATAGACAGTGAAAGTTAAAGTGAAGTAATAAATCAGAAAATTCTTCAGAAAAAGGATAGTTCAACACTGCCTACACCTATTGAGACAGAAAAAGCATGGAAGACAAAGTCTGAACATCCCATTGGGCAAATTATTGGGAATATAAATCAAGGTGTTCAAACAAGAAGCAAAATTCAAAATATTTGTAATTATTGTGCTTTTGTGTCTGAACTTGAACCTTCAATAGTTGAAGATGCCTGCAATGATGAATACTGGATCATGGCCATGCAAGAGGAACTAAATCAGTTCAAGAAAAATGAAGTCTAGAACTTGATTGAAAGGCCCATCGAAAAATCAATTATTGGTACTAAATGGGTGTTTAAGAACAAACTTGATAATAATGGTAGTATTATCAGAAATAAAGCTAGACTTATTGCTTAGGGATACAACCAACAGCAAGGAATCGACTATGAAGAAACTTTTGCACCTATTGCAAGACTTGAAGTAATTAGAATATTACTTGCCTTTGCAAGTAGTATGAAATCAAGCTTTATCAAATGGATGTTAAAAGTGCATTTCTTAATGGAATTCTACAAGAAGAAGTATATGTAGAACAGCCACCAGGTTTTGAAGATGAAGAAAATCCAAACCATGCATACAAACTGAATAAAGCTCTCTATGGTTTGAAGCAAGCACCACGTGCATGGTATGACAAAACTGAAGAGTTTCCTTCTTGAGAATCAGTTTAACATAGGAACTGCAGACAACACCTTATTCATCAAATCTGAAGGTTCTCATATGTTAATTATTCAAATCTACGTGGATGATATCATTTTTGGTGCCACACATGAGAATCTATGTCATGATTTTCAAATCTTAATGAAGAATGAATTTGAGACGAGTCTTATGAGAGAATTAAAATTCTTTCTAGGATTACAAATTGATCAACTTAAGCATTACATTTTCCTGAATCAAGAAAAATTTTGCAAAGAGATTCTCTTGAAATTTGGTATGGATAAATCCAAAGCAGCAAGTACTCCAATGAACTCAAATGAAAAACTTGATAAGGACATTTCTGGCATTCCAGTAGACTCTCAAATGAACTCTAGAATTAATCATATTAGACGAAATTTAGGGATTTGTTCTTTATATGATTTATAATTTCATATCTACTCTCCAAGCTCACAACTAGGAGCTTGTTCTACTAACATCTCTGTTTTGCAGCAACTTAGACATTTTGTATATAATAAACATATGAATGAAAATTGAATTTACTCTTAAGTTCTTACCTTTAGGTTCAAGGGTATTATCCTATTAGTGTTACCTCTAAGGTTCAACTAATAAACCTTAAATAAGCACTTCATTAATTAAGACCTTAGGTATGCTAACAAAAGACACCAAACACAAAAAATATATCGACAAAAGATGCGACTAATAACATTCCTAAGAACAAACAATGGAGATTGAGTAGTCTATTAATAGGAATATTGTCAATCACAAAATGCAAAACACACTTCACAGCCACCCCCCCAAACCTATCTTGTACATTGTCCCCAATGTACTCGTAAGTATGAAATTAGTAAACCTATGAAGCAAAAACAAAACAAAAACAACAAGTAACACAAAACGAGCACGAATAGTCACAACAAACACAGGATAGTATCGCAGCAGACTCCTACATGCATGCAACCAATATAAAAGAGGACCTTCAAAGCACAAAAATATATAAGGAGAACGAAATGCATACCTGCATTGTAGTAAGAATTCGTAACTGAAAACATGAACAAACACATCAAACAATTCTATAAAAGGAAATGTAAAAAGACAAACAAAAATGCAACAAAACAAATAAAAGAACATCAACCAGAAGTGGAAAAAAAGAAAAAGAAAACTACAAACACATTGCACAAAAAAACAAGAAAAATAAAAGTACTAATACAAGATGAGTTAAAAATACTTAGCATTCAAACCTAGCTCAAGTATAAGAAGGCTCATCTAAAGTAATATCATCACCACTAGGAGTCTTCTTATCAGATAAGAATAATTTCAACCGATGACCATTAACCTTAAAAATGTCCCCCCTTTTCATATTTTCTATATCTATTGTACCATGGGGATAAACTTTCTTAACTAAATAAGGTCCGGTCCATCGGGATCTAAACTTCCCAAGAAAAATGTGCAATCTCGAATTATATAATAGAACATTTTGGCCTATCACAAATTCTCTCCTCAAGATATGCTTATCATGAAATATTTTAGCCTTTTCTTTTGCCATTCTAGCATTCTCATATGCCTCATGATGGATTTCTTCCAATTTAGATAATTCTAGTCTCCTCTTCTTCTTTGCTACCTCTAAATCCAAATTAAATCTTTTTATTGCCCACATAGCTCTATGTTCTAATTCTACGAGCAAATGGCAGGCTTTACCATATACAGTCCTAAAAGGAGACATACCTAGGACAGACTTATGGGCAATTCTGTAAGCCCACAAAGCGTCATCTAATCTATCTACCCAGTCTTTCCTAGATGGTCCAACAGTCTTTTCTAAGATACTTTTGATTTATCTATTAGCATTCTGAACTTGTCCATTTGTTTATGGATGATAAGGAGTAGCCATTTTATGTGTAACCCCATATTTTCTCATTAATACCTCAAAGCTCTTGTTACAAAAATGGGTTCCTCTATCACTCACTATAGCCCTAGGAATACCAAATCAAGCAAAGATGTTGGACTTAAGAAAGGATATCACTACTTTTGAATCACATGTGCAGGTAGGAATAGCCTCAATCCACTTGGAGACGTAATCTATGGCTAAAAGGATATATAGATAACCCCTAGAATTTGGAAATGGTCCCATAAAATCTATCCCCCACACATCAAACAACTCAACTTCTATAATAGGTGAAAGCGGCATCATACTTTTTCTGGTAAGTCTACCCGCTTTCTGGCATTCACCACACTACTTAACAAATGAATGTGCATCCCTGAATAATGTAGGCCAATAGAAACCACACTGAAGTACCTTTGCAGCAATTTTCCCTGAACCTAAATGACCACCTACAGCTTGGTCATGGCAAAAGGAAAACTCACTACTGACCTCAGTGTCAGGAATACATCTCCTTAGCACACAATCAGGCCCAAACTTGAACAAATATGGATCATCCCAATAATATTCTCTAGTCTTGGCTAAAAATCTCTTTTTCTCTTGAACTGACCACTTACTAGGCATTTGATTTGTCACCAAAAAGTTGACGATATCAGCGTACCAAGGAACAGCATTGATGGCCATAACTTGCTCATCAGGAAAAGTATCGTCTATAACTATCTCATCTTGTGGTATAACTATTCTAGACAAGTGGTCTGCTACAACATTTTCACATCCTTTCTTATTTCTAATCTCTATATCAAATTCTTGCAACAGAAGGACCCATCCAATTAGACGTGCTTTCGCATCCTTCTTAGCAAGAAGATACTTAATTGTAGAATGGTCAGTATATACTATGACATGAGAACCTAGCAAATATGGTCTAAATTTCTCTAATGCATAAACTACGGATAGAAATTCTTTCTCCGTCACTATATAGGTCAATTGGGGATGATTTAAAGTTTTGCTAGCATAGTAAACTATTGAAGGCAAGCTATCTATACGCTGCCCTAAAGCTACACCGAATGCAAAATTTGATGCATCACACATCAGTTCAAAAGGCAAATCCCATCACGGAGGATGGACAATAGGTGCAGACGACAATGCAAGCTTAAGTTGATCAAAGGCCTTTCTACATTCTAATGTAAATTCAAATTTATGGTCCTTAGTCAACAACTATGTCAAAGGTCGGGTAATTTTACTAAAGTCTTTAATAAACCTTCTATAAAAACCTGCATGCCCAAGGAATGCTCTAACATCCTTAATATTTTGAGGGAATGGTAGACCTAAAATAACATCTATTTTAGCTTGATCTACTTCCAAACCCTGCTTAGACACTATATGTCCTAAAACAAGTCCTAGCACAAAGATTATTAAATTTCTTGTATAAATGCATATAACTTGAGTTTTAAGACATAAAATGCATGAATTATCATATAAAAATGTGCACAAATATCATCTATACAGAATGTTGTGCATAAAACTAATCCTTAATCCTTGTGAATGCATGTATATCCTATTTGCTATAAATTATTGTATGAGCCTCATCTTGTTATATGTTGTACGACTTGATTTCTCTGAGTTATATGTCGTGTTATAGCTTTTTTTGTAAGTAATTCAAGTGTAAAATATGTATGTAGAGTTTTTGGAATTTTTTAGAATGTATTTCATCAGTTTTTCGATTATTCTTTTGAAGGTAGCATCTGCTCTGTTTTACTAGTCAAGCATCAGAAATTATGCTCGACGCCTTCGTGTTGCCTTGCTTTTGTGCATTTCGAAATATTTTCCTGTAAATTTTCCTGATTAGAACAATGAGTTATCTTTCAAGGCGCGTTGAGTTCGTGGTGGTTCATGAAGATTTGATTGAGTTCTGATTTTTATATCGACATTGCATTTTTGGAAAGTTTTCAGAATCATTTTGCGCACTATTTGTATATCCAACTTTGGTAGCAACCTAGAGTGAATTAGTCTAGGAAATCTCTTCCATTTTAAAGATAACTTGATGACTTTTCCAACCAATATTTTCTCTGGATTTTTCAATGTTCAGGTTGGAAGAAAGAAGAGTTAGAATTCAGACTAATTTATGTGATTCTAGAAACGTGAACTTAATATTTTCTTGAGTTTTCTAGCTATTAGCTCTAGGAATTAACAAGTTTTATGCTACCTTTAAAATCTTTATTGTATTTTTGTAAATTGTAACTTGATTACACATGATTAGAGTTTTAATTATGGATTTAATGGTGTGGATGTTTTATCAAACAATTATTTTAATAAAAATTATTTAAGACAAACTCCTTGTGGATTCAACCCGTACTTGCACTTCTTTATTACAATGGGCACCATGCGCTTGCGGTTATAAATGTAAAATTTACACTTTTTCCATTTAATTTAACAATACATAAAAGTATTACAAGTTTTTGACACCGTTGCCGAGGAGTTTTAGTGCTTTAAAATGATTTATTAGATGATTTGCAAGATTTAACATCCTTTATATTATACTAGTTTTGTTTGTTTTCTTGTTTTAGTTGAGTTATTGTTTTTCTTTGTTTGTTTGCAAGGAAATGGATACATGGATTGGCCATTCTATGTATTCAATTCTTTGTTATCTGAATTGCTTATTACATGTTTAATTAAAGTATATAATTTGGAGACAAGTAGCTTAATGGAGTAATGATAATCTTTGTGTACAAATTATTAAGATAGAATCTACCTGTTTGGAAATTTAAATTTTTTATGTGCACGATATTCTTTGTTAATTTAGTTAATTTAACTTCAAGCATAGTGCTTGAACCAATTTCATGCATTCCCCTTAGCAATATTCTTTTATCTGCAATAGCTTCAGCTAAGTTTTCCCACTGTGCAGTTCTTTTTGCAAAATTTTCTAAATATGCCCATGCTTCTTTACTACACAGTTTTAAAAATCCATTCTGACAAGTAGATTCTAATAAAGATTTTGTTGAAACATCTATGCCTTCATAAATTATACCTATTAACTATGCTTTACTCATTGCATGATGTGGACATTGAGTCAATAAATCTTTAAATCTTTCAAAATATTTCTAGAATGATTCTCTCTATTTTTGGCTACACATTAATATTTCCTTCTTCTTTTTAATCATTTGATGTGTTGGATAATATTTTTCCAAAAAATAGAGCAAAATTCAATCCATGTAGAAATTGAATCAAGCGATAGAGTATATAACCATCTCTTAGCTGTGTCTTTTAAAGCAAAAGGAATATATCTAAGTTTAATAGCATCAATACTCATGTTCGGCATTTTCATCATTTGACAAACTTCGTTAAATTCTCTAAGGAAATAATAGGCATCCTCTCTTTCTAATCCATGAAAATGTGGCAATTGACTAATATAATTAGATTTTAGTTGAAACCTATCTCCCTTAAAGTTTGGCAATTGAATACATGAAGGTTCATCAACAAATTCAGGATACAGAATTTCCCCTAATGGTTTCTCTACTGGAGCAGTCATATCTTCATTCTCTTTTAAAGAAAGGTTAGTTACACCCCTAAGGATTTCGTTAAAATCTAATGTAGAAAATATTTCAATACGTCTTTGTGTTGAATAATCTTTTATAGGTGTTCTTACTAATCGTTTAGTGCTAGGAGAATGAATCCATGTGCTCATAAACTCTTAACATAAAGTAAAATAGCAGAAGATTAATTACATACCAGTCTGAAGCTTTATATTTAGTAAATAGTTGTTGACGGATGAAGTTGAATCAGGTGCTTCTCCTTCTAGTTCCCTAACGAATTTCCTTTTCTTCCCCAAGTACTGGTAACTCGTAAATAACATTCTATTCTATATTTATAATGCACGTTCATAAAGCAAATGAATCTTGTTGCAAGAACATGTCTTGTAACATGTAGTGTGGTTCCTATTTTTATTGGTACGTGTGCCACTTCTAATTTCAAATTTTAGTAACCGCTAAACTCACGAAGTTTCATTCATGGCTAAAAGAATAACCGTTTAGCTTAATCCATGAACTAACCTCGTGGAGTTACAGTTAACTCAACGGACTAGCTTTAATTACTGTTGCTAACTCTATGGACTAACTTCATTGAGTTACAGATAACTCAACGGAGTGACCTTATATTATATTATTGACCTCGTGGAGTTAAGGTTAACTCAATGAACTTACTTCGTTGAGTTAACACTTAGCAACATATAAAAACTTACTTCTCGTATTAACTTATATATATATATATATTCTCTTACATCCTATTAACTTAAATAAAGTTAAATACATGCCATTAATGAAATGTTCTAATTTAAAACTCATTAGAATTTGAACATTATATAAATATTTAACTTACAATTCAATACATGTTATGCAGAATTTATATTTTACTCTGCAGCATGCAGATATTTCCAGGCATTCACCAATTATCTTGCATTTAATCCTGTCATTCAGCAAATTTGTATATATTTTAAACAATCTTGCATCTTGTTCAAACAATTATATAATATTCAAGATAATTCATTCATTACATCATTCTCAAACATAAATATAAACACATCTGAAAAACATACATTCATTTATATGGATAGTTTACATTACAATCAATCAGATATTTTTCATACAAAGATATACAAGTTCGCGAACAATACAATTTAATCTTTTCTCCTAAGTTCATCTACTTCCTTTTGGAGTTTTTCTAATTGTTGTTCTAATTGGTTTATCTTTTCTACTACTCTTGTAATTCCTCTAGAAGGTTCACCAATCTCTGCAGCAGCATAATTTCTGTATTCTTTCACTGAAATGGCTCTAGATCTTATCCTTTTGGATGCCCATTTCGTGAAATCAATACAATCCACCATCAGTAGTGGAATCAAATCTCCATAATATAATTTCTTCTTCACTATTCTCAACTTGGAGATAAAAACTGTAGACCAATTTATCTGAATTCTATTCACAACTGCATATGTGTCCTATTTGACAAATTGACTCAGTTCTATATCATGGCCTTGTCGTTGGTAGACATTCTTAATCAAAATGTTAGTTATCATGTGTGCTTTACCATTTAGGTGCTTCAGTCTATTTAATAATGGCACACCAGTATTGATAGCTAAACAATCCTTTATGATCTGTTCTATCCATTTGACTGCAGTTGTGCTTTCTAGAATTTCTAGTCCTTCATTCTTCAATCCTAAAATGCTGTGGAGAAGCTCTGGTGTTATTTGTACATCAGCTTGCTCCACGTTGGAAATTAATCCTCTTTCTCCTTCTCTTAAGTTTGCATAAAAGCAAGGCACTAAATTCTCATATACTATATGCTCTCTTTCTTGAGAAATAAATTGCAATAGACCTTGGAACTCAAATAAATTCTTAATTTCTTACATCCCGTCCCAATTTACTAGTCTACTGTAAATGATATCATAACCCCTAATCTCTTGGTATTTATTATATACTTTTTGACTCCAAAAGTGTACTTCATTCAAAACTGTTGTTTCAGTTTGGTCAGGAATGTGAATTTGTTGCTCTAGAGGGGTTTGTTCTTGAACTTCCTCTTCCATGTGCTGAACTTGAATTTGCTGAAAATGCTTTGAAGATTCTTGCATTTTTGCTTTTACTTTTGTCTATAGTGGTGAGCCGACAGAACTCTCCACTCTGTCTTGAATTCTGTCTAAAATTTGTTGAAGAGTTTTTTGCTCTTCAGTAGAATCTGTCGAGTCATCTCTTTTCATATGTAATTGTTCAGCTTCTTGTTAGTTTTCTTCTTCCTCTTGACTACTAATTTGCATTGTCACTATTCTTTCTAATTTTGTGGCAAATTGGGATGGAGTTACAAGCAAATCAGCTTCTACCCTAATTTCTGTTTCTTCTGCTTGTACAGGCTGTAGACTAGTTTCAACCTGATTTTCTTCTTCTCTTTGCTCTTGCTGCTCCTGCTCCTCCTCAAAATCGGATAGCAGGTTTACAAAACTCGGCTCTACAAGCCCTACTAATATTTGCATATCAGATTTAATCTCTTTTTGATGTTCAGGCACTATCTCTTTTCCTTTCCTTCTTCTGATTAATTGTGTTTAGTCTTCCTCTTCTTCTTTTGAGATTAAATCTGTAAAAATAGACTCTGTAGGCCTTTGAGCCACAGGTACTAGCTCTTCCTGTTTAACTCTTTCCATAATTACTAGTCTCGAAGGACCACCTTCAGCTCCTCTTGCAGTAGGTCTGGTAGTAGCTTCTTGATGTTGTTCCATTTTAATTTTATATTGGGCTTTCAACTTTTCTGTAGCCCTCTTTTTGCATCGTGCATCAAACACCAGATGTGCAATAACTACTACCAATTCTTCTAGTTCTCCTTGGTCTTTTCCAATTTGAACCAATTTTTGAAATTCTTTTATTTCTTCCTTAGTAGAAGGCCCTAAAATTGCTACTCTTTCTAATGGCCTTAGTGGTGGAACTGAAGGTCCAGACTACTGTTCCTTAGGGACAGGTCTTTCAGCAATCGGCTCCTCCTATTCTTCAGTTGCTTGTTCTTTATTTTCTTTCCTTTGTTGCTACCGCCTAATCTCACCCCTTGCACAACTAGTAATTTCTCGCAAAAACCATAATCTAGCCTTGCGTTGGATTAGCTCTAGGGTAACTTCGTTATTTGGCCTGATTCTTTTCTTTTTGCTTACAACAACTTTCGTAGCAACTTTTATTCTTGTTTAACACTTTCCTCTAGTAGAAAAGGTCAGATTCTACCTTTTGTAGTTCTTTTTCCCTCGTTATATTCTTGATTTTCTACCTCGTGTGCCATTCCTTCGAATCTTTAAGAAATACTGACGTGCCAACTGCATTTTCTCAGAACTCGGGTGTCATCTTCCTCATCGTGGAGTTACACAACGGAATGGAATCGCTCTGATCTTTACTGTTCTAAGTTCTAAATGATTCTACGGATAATGCCCCCAAACCCTAAGTTTAGGCAGGTAATCGGGTCACCTCTCACGCAAAACTCTCGCTCTCTCACCCGTGGAATTACGGTTATCTCAATACTCCCTTGAGTTAGAGTTAACTCAATGGGGTAAATTCGTTAACTTATCCTAGACTCAACGAAGTAAGTTCGTTGAGTTAAGTGTAACTCAACGGACTTCTCATAAAGTTATATCCAATAAAAATGTATATAATAATAATTTTTACTTCGGTCAAGACCGAAGAATTTTCGGTCTAGCCGATTCTTAATTTTCCAACATTTAAAATTTTTCGGTCAAACCGTTATATTCCTCAATTGAACCTAAATTAAATATATATATATATATATATTTTTTTTTGTCGTTTGAACCGATACTATACTTTGATAACACCGACATTAAACTAAATATAATATATATATTCTTTTTTGTGTTTGTGTTTCAGTCAGACCAATGGATCATGTCGATTGAATTGCAACAATTTTTTTCTTTCTAAAATATGTTTCGGTAAAACCGATAATTCCTTTCGGTTTAACCGTGATTATATTTAAATAAGGTTATTTATTTATATACTTAGAAAATTTCTTACTAAGTAAAGCTCGAGTAATCCTCTACTTTTACTTCTTCTATAATTCCAAAGGAACTTTTTGTTATTTTCAAAATAGGTCTAAGTCTTTGTCCATTTACTTTGAAGTCAGCAGAAGTTGTTTATATGCAACTTATAGCTTGCTGAATATAATTCAAATCAATTGGTTTGATGTTTTCACTTCTCAACTACAGCATATGAGTTCAAAGTTATTTTATGGTAATGCTGTATGTAGACTCATTGCAAGCCAATTGAATTTATCCGATTGGCCCTCTGAAACTAAAGGCATGAGAGCATTTAGGGTCAAAGATTTGCAAAAATTCTAGGCCATGCATAAACCTCAACGACAACAACAACAACAACAACAACCTGATACAAACCATATACAACAACAACAACAAAGTTATTCAGTTCAAGCAGAACAGCAAACCCAGCTACCTCTTGACTTAGATGCAGTGCTTAACGACATCAGAAATGATATTAGGCATCTAGGAGAAAAAATATGTAATGCTATAAGTGATATACTTAGGAGGGGTCGATAACTGTTTTTGTTTGTTTCTGAATACAAAATGTAATGTTTGTATTACTTGTTTGATTCATTGAACAATACATTTTTCTGTAAATGTGTTCAATTATTATTCTTGTTTACAAAAATCGTTGTTGTAATTCTCTTATATACATATATATATTCTCTGTAATTATCTTTTTGATTAATGACAAAAAGGGGGAGAAATATTATAAAAAGATGATTATGATCTTAATTGCATATATATATTATAAAAGGATATGCTATTTAAATGGTTATTGTAATCTGACAAATGATAATTAGAAAACTGATACTTATATAATTATTGACATTTGAGAGTTTTAGTTCTGAGAGGTAAAATTTACACAAATAATAGAAATAAGCTTAAATGAACTTAAGTTAACAAACAAGTTTGTTGAATTAAAAGTTAACCCAACAAAGGTGCTTTGTTGAGTTAAACATATTTCATAATTGATTTAATATGATTTTGTCATCATCAAAAAGGGGGAGATTGTTGAGTATTTTTGTTTTAATGATGTGTACTGAATGAAAATAATCATATTTGCTCAATTACTATTGCTTGTGAAAAGAAATTAAAATCATCAATTAATACAGAAAAAGCTTACTGATATAAATACTTGTCTGTATTGGATCTGAAGTTAATAACTAGTCGTTTCGTTGCATTAATTTCTCATTTAGCTAAACGTTAAGTTAACGTGTGTTTTTATTGAAAAGCATGATATGTTTTAATGTTATATCTTCTGTATCATGAACAGTGCACGTTTAGACAACTCGTTAAGTTAATGTTTTATTTGTATAGAGGTCACGTGAGAACTCGTTAAGTTAGAGGCTTAAAGGTTAAAATAGGTCACGTGATAACTCGTTAAGTGAGTAAAAGAAGAGACGAACTCGTTAAGTTAGTGTTATACACGTGGTGAAATTATAAGTTACGAATGTTGTATTGTATCACATGAGGTGCACATGTTTAACTCGTTAAGTTAACATAACTAAACGCGTTGAGTTGCAATATTGAACACTAAGGCAACGCGTTAGGTTAGCGTTATAAACTTAAGTTGTTATTTTTGCACGTGGTAAAATTCTTATTATAAAAACATTTATTTATTACTGGTTCGTTGAGTTATCATAACACAACGGAAATGGTTCGTTGAGATAGCATAACACCACGGACTTAGTTCGTTGAGTTAGCTACAGTACTTGTCACGTGAAATGGCACATGAGGAACTCGTTAAGTTAGAAACGTTAAGTTATATATATACTTGTGTTACTCGTTTAGTTAACATTAAAGTAACGACTTCTTATTACATTGATGAAAAACTTTTGGACGAGAAAGTTTATTTTGTAGGAAATTTTTCAGAGATCCAAGACTGATGATTAAAGAAAATTCAAAATATAAACGTGCGGTAGAACGTGTGTGTTTCGATGAAGGAAAAAGGAAAGACGTGGAGAAGTGGAAAACTGGTAGTGGTTAAACGTGAAGGTTATGCATGAAATGAAGATACAGTATAAAAGGCATAGAATTCTCGTTGATCAATTTATCCTTGCACACAAAAAGAAAAAATCTTTTCAAGGATCAAAACATCCCTGCACACCAAAAGAAAAATCTTTTTCAAGGATCAAAAACACCTCTTCGGGAAAATCTCTCAAGTGGAAGAAAGTTCAGTGAAGCATAAAAAGGTAAGATTTTCGTCACTGAAGATTTGAAGTATCACAAGAAAGCAAATTCGGTGAAGCATGAAAAGACAAGATATTTGTCACTGAAGAATTGCTGAAGAAGAAAAAGAAGAAGAAGAAAGATCTCAAACAGGGAGAAAAGTTTTAAATTCCGCAAATTAGTTTTCTCTGTTTGTAGTTATGAAATTGTTTAGATGATACATGGTATCGAAATATAATTGCATCTACAATTTCTGAGGAGAACTGAATTATATATTGTAATTGAAACCTTGAATAAAAATGATTTTATCAAAACAATGTCTCGACTTAATTTTGAGTTTTAAAGTTTCAATTATATTTCAGAAAATATTAAAAATACACAATTCACCCCCCTCTTGTGTAGCCATACGATCCTACAAGTGGTATTAGAGCTTTGTGAATAATCTTTGATATAAAATCGATACCAACTTATTTAATATCATTGCTTATTCTACCTTCCTTGTTTTTAAACAGAAATTAATATCTGAGCATACGTTTAACTCTATTGATTTAAGGTTCAAGTTGTTTTAAAGTTTTTAGACTATTTAAAATCAAATAGGTTGAAAAATCTAAGGTAAAATGGCTACTTGAAATGGTAATTTTTCTTTATATGAAGGCCAAAATATTAATCGTCCTCCTTTATTTCATGGAATAAATTTTGAATATTGGAAATATAAGATGACTGTTTTTCTTCAAAGTATAGATCATAAATTGTGGTTCATGATTTCTAAACCATATACTCCGTTAACTACTCCTTATAATACTTGGACAATTACTGAAAAAGAAAATGAAACTCTAAATGCTAAGGGCTTAAATATTTTATTTTGTGCATTGAGTTATGAACAGTTCAGTAAAGTGTCGGCATATAAATCTGCTTATGAGGTGTGACATGCATTAGAAGTTTCACATGAAAGTACTTCTCAAGTTAAAGAGACAAAAATAAACATGTTGATTCATAAGTATGAACTCTTTAAGATGCATGAAGACGAAAATATTTCTGAGTTGTTTTCCAGATTTCTTGATATCATAAACTCCTTAAAATGTTTAGGAAAGAATTTTGATCAGAAGGATTTGGTGAGGAAAATTCTCAGATCCCTAAGTTCTAAATGGTCTCAGAAAGTAACATCAATTGAGGAATCACGAGATTTAAATGTTTATACTATGAATGAAATTATAGGAAATTTAACAGCTTATGAAGTTCAATTAAATGAATCACTAAGTCACAACAAACTAAAAATGAAGAAAGAAATAGCCTTCGAAATTAATTCAGATTCTGATATATCTACTGATTCTGACGATGATTTGATTTTGCTGACTAGGAAATTCAAGAAAGCATGGAAATCTAGGAAACACCAAAGGAACAAAAATGATAAACCCGCAACATCAAAATCATTGAATGACAAGAATTCTTCATCCAGAAAGTATGTATGTTACAACTATAAGAAACCTGGACATCTTTCTCCAGATTGTCCTATGAGGAAAAATGAAAAGCAAAGTAGGACAAATCAGAAGAAGACGGCTCAGAAAACTCAGAAAAAGTTTTACAAGAAAAAGGCTTTGAAGGTCACTTGGGATGACATGTCTAGAGAGTCTGAATCTAAGGAATCAGCATCAAAATCTTCACATTTAGAAGGAGAATAAGAGTTAGAAGACGTTGCTCATGTGTGCTTCATGGCAGATGAGTCTGAGGTAATATCTGATCCTGAAAGTCATTCAGATTTCAACTTTGATGAATTATTATGTGCTTATCATGCATTATTACAAAAACTTAAAGTATGTAAACTGGAAAATAAGAATATTAGAAAATCTTCATCCATTATGGAATAAGAAAATTGTTTCCTGTCTACTACTTTAGAAAAGTTTAAATGTGATAATGAAAATCATGCTAGAGATTTGCAAAAATTTAGATTTAATAAATGTATCTTGCATGAACAAATACAGAATATAAATGCTAAAAAATTAAAGATAGAATCTAAAAATGAAATGTTGAGAAACAATATAAATGAACTTGAATTAGAGATAGATAAACTAAAACTGAGAGAGCAAGATTTAAATTCTACTATTGAGAAATGGAATTTAAGTCAAACTAAGTTAGACAAACTAACTAGTACCCCTGCGGTGTCTTATAAATTTGGCTTAGGATTTGATTATCCTGAATATCCTCAATCTCAAGCCAATAAAATATTTATTAGTTGTAGTTCAACTAAATCTAAGACTAAAATTCCTTTTATTATGAAATAAGGTAATAAATATGTAGAAGTAGGTACTTCAAGGGATGAATCATGCAGTAATAATATAAATCAATGTGATTTGTGAAATTGTACTTCTAACATGACTATAAATGTTTCTAAAAATCTTGTTTCTTGTTTTGGAAATTCAGTTTCTAATGTTTCTAAAATTTTAGACAATTGTAGTAAACTAAAAATTCAGAAACTTGAGTATGTAATTCAATACACTGGTATTAGACCAATTACTCATTCTACATGTGATAAAACAAAAAATTCTTGTGCAGAAAAAGATTTTGTATGTATGAAAAATTTTAATACAAGTACAAAATCTTGGTATGAACTTACTGAAATGTATAAGCATGACCAAAATAAATTAACATCTGATAAAAATATGTTTGGTCTTGATTATACTACATCTGAAAGCAAAAAGAATGATTGCAAAAGCAATAATGCTATATGTGAGTATGAAGCTAATGATAAATCAATAGTACTTACAACTAATAAGAATATAAATGATAATGTTAAACTATTTTTAAACAAAAAGAAGAAATATGCGTTTAATGAACTTGGTCCTCAACAACATTGGGTACCAAGAAAATTTTTTCTTAATTTGTTGCAAGAGGAAACAACATCAAAATGGATCTTGGACAGTGGAGCGTCAAGTCACATGACCGAACACAAAAGTCTATTACAAAATTTTACAAATACCATAAAAGGAAGTGTAACATTTGGAAACAAAAGCAAAGATAAAATCATAGGTATGGGCAATGTTCAAATAACTCCTACTTGTGTTATTTCGAATGTACTATATGTAGAAAACCTAGGATTTAATTTGCTAAGTGTCATAAAACTAACTGAAAATGGATATTATGTAGTGTTTGAAGATAATGTATGCAAAATAATTGATAAAAATACAGATGAAATTAAGTTTATTGCTAAAAGAAAAGGTTCTGTATGTATTTTATCTTTACATTCTGGTGTAGTTGATTTAAATTCATGTTTGCTAGCTGAAACTAATGATGCATATCTATGGCATAGAAGGATTGGGCATATAAATATGAGACAGTTACATAAAATATCTAGAAAACATTTAGTGAGAGGTTTACCGAAGATTAAATACTCAAAGAACTTTATGTGTGATGCATGTGAGTTAGGTAAACTTCACAAAAACTCTATTAAATCCAAAACTGATATTTCAAGCAAGAGAGTCTTAGAACTTATACATATGGATCTTTTTGGACCAACAAGAATCATGAGTCTTGGTGGTAAACGATATGTATTTGTTTTAGTAGATGACTTCTCTAGATACACTTGGGTATATTTTCTAGCATCTAAGATAGAAGTTTTTGAACATGTTGATTCATAAGTATGAATTCTTTAAGATGCATGAAGACGAAAATATTTCTGAGATGTTTTCCAGATTTCTTGATATCATAAACTCCTTAAAATGTTTAGGAAAGAATTTTGAACACAAGGATTTGGTGAGGAAAATTCTCAGATCCCTAAGTTCTAAATGGTCTCAGAAAGTAACATCAATTGAGGAATCACGAGATTTAAATGTTTATACTATGAATAAACTTATAGGAAATTTAACAGCTTATGAAGTTCAATTAAATGAATCACTAAGTCACAACAAACTAAATATGAAGAAAGAAATAGCCTTCGAAATTAATTCAGATTCTGATATATCTACTGATTCTGACGAGGATTTGATTTTGGTGACTAGGAAATTCAAGAAAGCATGGAAAGCTAGGAAACATCACAGGAACAAAAATGATAAACCCTCAATGTCAAAATCATTGAATGACAAGAATTCTTCATCCAGAAAGTATGTATGTTACAACTGCAAGAAACCTGGACATCTTTCTCCAGATTGTCCTATGAGGAAAAATGAAAAGTAAAGTAGGACAAATCAGAAGAAGACGGCTCAGAAAACTCAGAAAAAGTTTTACAAGAAAAAGGCTTTGAAGGTCACTTGGGATGGCACGTCTGGAGAGTTTGAATCTAAGGAATCAGCATCAAAATCTTCACATTCAGAAGGAGAACAAGAGTTAGAAGACGTTGCTCATGTGTGCTTCATGGCAGATGAGTCTAAGGTAATATCTGATCCTGAAAGTCATTCAGATTTCAACTTTGATGAATTATTATGTGCTTATCATGCATTATTACAAAAACTTAAAGTATGTAAACTGGAAAATAAGAATATTAGAAAATCTTCATCCATTAGGGAAGAAGAAAATTGTTTCCTGTCTACTACTTTAGAAAAGTTTAAATGTGATAATGAAAATCATGCTAGAGATTTGCAAAAATTTAGATTTAATGAATGTATCTTGCATGAACAAATACAGAATATAAATGCTGAAAAATTAAAGATAGAATCTAAAAATGGAGTGTTGAGAAACAATGTAAATGAACTTGAATTAGAGATAGATAAATTAAAACTGAGAGAGCAAGATTTAAATTCTACTATTGAGAAATGGAATTTAAGTCAAACTAAGTTAGACAAACTAACTAGTACCCCTGTGGTGTCTTATAAATTTGGCTTAGGATTTGATTATCCTGAATATTCTCAATCGCAAGCCAATAAAATATTTATTAGTTGCAGTTCAAGTAAATCTAAGACTAAAATTCCTTTTATTATGAAATAAGGTAATAAATATGTAGAAGTAGGTACTTCAAGGGATGAATCATGTAGTAATAATATAAATCAATGTGATTTGTCAAATTGTACTTCTAACATGACTATATATGTTTCTAAAAATCTTGTTTCTTGTTTTGGAAATTCAGTTTCTAATGTTTCTAAAATTTTAGACAATTGTAGTAAACTAAAAATTCAGAAACTTGAGCATGTAATTCAATACACTGGTATTAGACCAATTACTCATTCTGCATGTGATAAAACAAAAAATTCTTGTGCAGAAAAAGATTTTGTATGTATGGAAAATTTTAATACAAGTACAAAATCTTGGTATGAACTTACTGAAATGTATAAGCATGACCAAAATAAATTAACATCTGATAAAAATATGTTTGGTCTTGATTATACTACATCTGAAAGCAAAAAGAATGATTGCGAAAGCAATAATGCTATATGTGAGTATGAAGCTAATGATAAATCAATAGTACTTACAACTAATAAGAATATAAATGATAATGTTAAACTATTTTTAAACAAAAAGAAGAAATATGCGTTTAATGAACTTGGTCCTCAACAACATTGGGTACTAAGAAAAAGTTTTTCTTAATTTGTTGTAGGAGGAAACAACATCAAAATGGATCTTGGACAGTGGAGCGTCAAGTCACATGATCGGACAAAAAAGTCTATTACAAAATTTTACAAATACCATAAAAGGAAGTGTAACATTTGGAAACAAAAGCAAAGATAAAATCATAGGTATGGGCAATGTTCAAATAACTCCTACTTGTGTTATTTCGAATGTACTATATGTAGAAAACCTAGGATTTAATTTGCTAAGTGTCATAAAACTAACTGAAAATGGATATTATGTAGTGTTTGAAGATAATGTATGCAAAATAATTGATAAAAATACAGATGAAATTAAGTTTATTGCTAAAAGAAAAGGTTCTGTATGTATTTTATCTTTACATTCTGGTGCAGTTGATTTAAATTCATGTTTGCTAGCTGAAACTAATGATGCATATCTATGGCATAGAAGGATTGGGCATATAAATATGAGACAGTTACATAAACTATCTAGAAAACATTTAGTGAGAGGTTTACCGAAGATTAAATACTCAAAGAATTTTATGTGTGATGCATGTGAGTTAGGTAAACTTCACAAAAACTCTTTTAAATACAAAACTGATATTTCAAGCAAGAGAGTCTTAGAACTTATACATATGGATCTATTTGGACCAACAAGAATCATGAGTCTTGGTGGTAAACGGTATGTATTTGTTTTAGTAGATGACTTCTCTAGATACACTTGGGTATATTTTCTAGCATCTAAGATAGAAGTTTTTGAAAATTTAAAATGTTTTGCAATTTTGTTCAAAATGAGCAAAGTGTCTCTATTCAAAAACTTAGGAGTGATCATGGAACTAAATTTGATAATGATCAAATGGATAACTTTTGTAATGAGCATGGCATTAATCACAGATTTTCTTTTCCAAGAGCACCGTGTCAAAATGGTGTTGTTGAGAGAAAGAATAGATCACTTCAAGAAATGGCCAGAACTATGTTGAATGAACATAAGTTACCTCAAAATCTTTGGGCTAAAGCAGTAAATACAGCTTGTTATGTTGTTAACAGAAGTCATTTAAGACCTCATGTTAATAAAACTCCTTTTGAAATTATGTTTAATAGGGTTCCAAAAATTTCCTATATGAAACCATTTGGTTGCAAGTGTTTTGTTCTTAATACTAAGGATAAAAGGGATAAATTTCAAGCCAAATCGGATGAAGGAATTTTTGTAGGTTACTCTACTAGAAGTAAAGTCTATAGAGTATATAACAGGACCTCTAGGACTATTGAAGAAACCCTCCATGTAAGCTTCAATGAAAATTCTCTTAGAGAATCTCAATCTAAAGCTGATAAAGATGATATGATCAATTTTCCAAGTGAGTTAGAGATCAATAAATAGATTGATGATTTATCTGAGAAAATCAAAAATATGAACTTAAATGATCAAACTAATGATGAAAGTGATGGACTTTCAGATGTTGATGTGAATATTGAGGAAAATCAGAGAAATTGGCGTTATTCTTCATTACATCCCATTACTCAAGTCATTGGTAATATTAATGAGGGAGTTAAAACTAGAGCTTCAGTAAATTTAAATAGTATGTGTATGTTTGTTTCTATGGTGGAACCAAGGAATATACAAGAAGCATTATCTGATGAAAATTGGATAGTGGCAATGCAAGAAGAACTAAATCAATTCATCAGAAATGATGTATGGGAATTAGTTTCTCCACAAGAAAATTAGTCCATAATAGGTACAAAGTGGATCTTTAGAAACAAAACTAACGAAACTAGTCAAATTATAAGGAATAAAGCTAGATTAGTTGCACAAGGGTATACACAGGAAGAATGATTAGATTATGATGAAACATTTGCTCCTGTGGCTTGGTTAGAAAGTATTAGAATATTATTGGCCTTTGCTTGTTATATGGATTTTAAATTATATCAAATGGATGTAAAGAGTGCATTTCTAAATGGTTTAATTAATGAAGAAATCTATGTAAAACAACCACCTGGATTTGAAGATATTAAAAATCCTGACTTTGTGTATAAATTGAAGAAAGCCTTATATGGTTTGAAGCAAGTACCTTGATCATGGTATGAAAGATTGTCTACTTTTTTAATAGAAAAAGGCTATATCATGGGAAAAGTGGATCATACTCTATTTATTAAGAGAGATGGTAAAGATTAGATTGTTGTTCAAATATACGTGGATGATATAATCTTTGGAGCAACCTCTGATAAGTTGATAGAAATATTCTCTAAAGAGATGACTAATCAGTTTGAAATGAGTATGATAGGAGAACTTTCATATTTTCTAGGACTTCAAATTAAGCAAATGGATAAAGGTATATTTTTAAATCAGGAAAAATATGTAGATGAAATGCTTAAGAAATTTAATTTTAATGATACAAGGATTCGAGGAACTCCTATGAGTACTACTTTAAAGTTAGATATTGTTGACATAGGAAAATCTATAGATCAAAGAAAATACAGAAATATGATTGGTTCTTTACTTTATTTGACTGCTAGTAGACTTGATATTATGTTTGCTGTGTGTGTTTGTGCTAGATTTCAATCTAATCCCAAAGAATCACACTTAATTGCAGTTAAAAGAATATTTAGATATATACAAGGAACCAAAAATTTCAGACTATATTATTCTAAGGATAGTTCAATAGATCTTATAGGATATACTGATGCTGATTATGCAGGATCTAAATCTGATAGAAAGAGTACCAGTGGCACATGTCAATTATTGGGAAATAATTTGGTGTCATGGTTTAGTAAAAAGCAAAACTGTGTAGCACTTTCTACTATAGAAGCCGAATATGTTGCTGCTGCACTGTGTTGCACTCAGATTCTGTGGATAAGGCAAACTTTAGAAGATTTTGGATTATCTTATGATACAACTGAGATTTATTGTGACAGTAGTTCTGCAATAAATCTTTCCAAAAATCCTATATTACATTCAAGAGCAAAGCATATAGAGGTTAGACATCATTTTCTAAGAGATAACGTAATTAAAGGAAAAATTAAATTAGAATTTGTGTCTAGTAAAAATCAATTAGCTGATATATTTACAAAACCTCTAGATGAAAATGCATTCTGCAACATTAGATTAAATTTAGGTATTTGTAGGCTATGTGATGTGTAAAATGCTTAAACTCCATATAAAAAGATAAATATTATCGATGATGTTGTTCACCTCATAGATATTATATACTTATTATAAATATCTAAAGTAATATCTAAACTGCTGCTTAAGATAATATGTATTTATTGTAAAATCATAGTAGTATCTTATTGATTTTAAGTAGTTTATCAATTTTAATAGTTTTTACGATTTTAAGTGGAAGTGTAAATGAAAAACATTAAATACTTCTGACATTCTGAAATTTTGATTAAATGTTTTCTTTGAATCAAGGAAAATGCATAAGATCATGCATAAATTTGACTTAATTGATTAAACTTGTAGAATAAGTTATATGTAACTCATCTTAAACTATTAATCAAAAGTATAAGCTTATTGAAACTGATTCATATTCTCAGTACAATCATAGAAGTAAAAATTGTATGAGATTTGTGTTTTATTGCATCTGTATTAATGGAATACATATATATTGTGCTTAAAATGAAAAGTGCTTACAAAGTGAAAATCTTTGAGAGTTTATTGATCCGTTTGATCACGAGCCTTTTGTACTTGAGCAGATAGGTATGTAAGGATTATTGTCCTGAAAAGAGATTCTTTAAATCTGGCAACCTAAGGTCTTGATCAGATCTGGGATTGTTGACTGAAAGCTCATTACACAGGTACATTAGAAAGCTCTTGTATGATTCAAGCTTTTCAAACTAACTTTTAAAGAAAATTATCAATATTTACTGTTTTGAAAAGAAAAAGTTGTTTCATTAATTACAGATATCTTTGAATCGCATATAGTTTATACCAATATGACAACTGATTTATTGAATCAACATTAGTACTTTTGAAAACGTTTATTTGAGATACATTCTTTTATTCTCCTTGAATTAATCAAATTGAGTTCAAAGTTGTGTTTTGATTCATATACAGTAGGAATTGATTCTGGAAATCATTTTTGATGATGTTAGGATAACGGAAGTCTCTGAAAAGAAAATGTAAAAGTATAGTTACACTTAACATCTATTGTCACTACAAGTATATTTTGTATTTTGATTGACTATATTTGAAGTATATTTGTAGGGGGAGCATTAACAATGTCAAAAATAGATTAATATAATTTAAAATACAAATCTTAGTTAATCTGAATTAATGTCCTCTTAAAATCTTGATGAAATAATTTAAAAAGACAAATAAACTATTTTAGATTCAAAGGACAAAATGTTCAAATAGTTTACTATGTTCTCAAGATAATGTTAAGTTTTAGCATGTGTGTTGTTTTCGGAACGTTTCAGTTGGAAGTATGGGAAAATTGTTTTAAGTGTACTAACTAGACGTTATGTTAGATAAGGTAACGTGTAAAACTGCCTCTAGATAGTATTTTACTCGTTAGGTTAGTTAACTCAACGAGTTATACTTGAATATTTCGGGTACTTTGATTGAATAAGCTTTATTCAATATTTATTTTATTTCTAAACCCGACTTCTCTTCACATTGAGTTATACGCCTAAAAACCCTATTTAAACACTTATTACATGGGCATTTAGGTTATTTGTAAACTTTGTCAAGAAAATCTTTCCCGCTTGTTGCTGTTACAACCTGCGACGATGGTCTCCAAGTTCTACAAAGGTCGTGGCAGAGG
This sequence comes from Cymodocea nodosa, assembly GCA_036874045.1. Classification (NCBI taxonomy): domain Eukaryota; kingdom Viridiplantae; phylum Streptophyta; class Magnoliopsida; order Alismatales; family Cymodoceaceae; genus Cymodocea; species Cymodocea nodosa. Next base: position 3,760,721 of record CM072345.1, read on the forward strand.
AAAAGGAAAAAGGAGAAGAGATGCAAAAGGGAAAGAAATAGAGAATGATGAAGTTCCACGTACTTGGTTCAAGAAAATATTTCGAGTGGACAAAAGGTTAGAAGAACTTTATAGAGATTACTTCTTTTCTCAAGATATATTAGATGAAGTTAGACAAGAACTTCAACATACTGATGCAAGTATCACATACATGGGTATTCGAAGTAAATATGATAGAGAATACAGAATGAAATGTGCTGAGATTGCATTTTTAGCATAGTATGCAAAATATTTGGAAAAAGGTGTAGGTTCATCAAATAGAACTTCTCAAACTCCTATAAACGGTACAAGACTACATGTATTTGAGGAAGAGCATGAATCAGCTATCCCTATTCCTTTTTATTCAAAATAAGTAGAATTAGATATTGTTGTAGACAAAACAAAAGTTGTCAGTCTTCGAAAGGCCGTTACAATAGAAAGTGCCTTAGAAGAATTAAAGCAGAAAACTTTTATGGAGCAATTTGAAAAGAAAACAGCAATACTTGAATAGGAGAAACAGAAATGTTATAGAAGAAGGAAAGTCAGAAAAATTATGTCTAAGGAAACAAAGTCTTTTGAAAAAGGAAAATCAGATGAATATTTATTTCCAAAGGACAATGCATGTCTAGACATTGTACCTTATTGTGCATCTGATAAACTCATCAGTTCCGAACACACTGAAACTGATGAAGATAATGAGACTTTATTTTCCCTTGCTAGAAAACTTGAGAAGAAATCCAAGTCAAATATGAGCTCAAGTTTTTCTATTAGTACAAGTCCTGATGATGCAGAAATTGACAAATCAGAGCATCAAGCACCTGACATTGAACAAGTTATTGCAGATGTAATTGACAATGTTGAGGCAGTAACTAGTTCAAAGGCTGACTTGTTTGGAGTAGCAGATATTGAAAATGTTAAGACTCCAGAAGAGCTAAAAGTTAACCAGCCTTCTACGGAATCTATAGAAGCAGAGTCTGAGAATTCACAGCATGAATCAATGGAAATATCTGTTGAACAAAATGAACAATTACAGACAGATACACCGGCTGTAGAATTTGTCGAAAAATTATACTCTGAACATTCTATAGAGATTGAACAGATGAATGTTGAGCATATTGACAATGTTCCTAACACTATTGAAGCTGAAGAATCAAGCTTACCTGAGCAGCTTCAAGATAATATTTTAGAAGAGGAACAACATGACATTCATTTTGAAGAAGAGGTTCCTGAAGATGAATTAAACTCTGAATCACGGCTTCAGGTATCACCTTCTTTGTGTACAATATTAAAAATTCAAGGTAATGCAATTCATTTTAGATCTGAAGAAGCATTGTAGAAATACAATAATCTGATTACATGTCAGATTCTGCATGCTCGTCCAATAAAATTCAGAAATTTGATGAAATAAGTGATTTGTTTGAGTTTCAAGGCCTCATTAAATTCTTGCCAGTAGGAACGAAATGGAAGCAATACACAGAGCTTATTGCAGCTTTTTATAGCAATCTGGTCAAGAATGGAAATTTTCTGAAAACTTAAATAAATGAACAGGAGTTTATATTGTCTCCTGAGTTAGTTTTTGAATTTTTAGGATTAAAGAGTGAAGGTGTTGTTGTTACCAATAGATTTGACATAATAAGACAACTGGAATGGAACATTCAGTCTTTATCAAAAATTCCAGATGTATATTCTGAAATGAGATTAATGGAAAATCTGAATACAGAGGCAAGGTTTATTGCAAATATATTGCATGCAAATTTATTTCAGAGAGTTGGACACAATATGGAAGTCAGCAGAAGTTGTTTATATACAACTTATAGCTTGTTGAATAGAATTCAAATCAATTGGTTTGATGTTTTCACTTCTCAACTACAGCATATGAGTTCAAAGTTATTTTATGGTGATGCTGTATGTAGAATCCTTGCAAGCCAATTGACTTTATCCGACTGGCCCTCTGAAACTAAAGGCATGAGAGCATTTAGTGTCAAAGATTTGCAAAAATTCTAGGTAATTATTATTCTTGTTTACAGAAATCGTTGTTGTAATTCTCTTATATACATATATATATTCTCTGTAATTATCTTTTTGATTAATGACAAAAAGGGGGAGAAATATTATAAGAAGATGATTATGATCTTAATTGCATATATATATTATAAAAGGAGATGCTATTCAAATGGTTATTGTAATCTGACAGATGATAATTAGAAAAATGATACTTATATAATTATTGACATCTGAGAGTTTTAGTTCTAAGAGGTAAAATTTACACAAACAATAGAAATAAGCTTAAATGAACTTAAGTCAACAAACAAGTTTGTTGAATTAAAAGTTAACCCAACAAAGGTGCTTTGTTGAGTTAAACATATTTCATAATTGATTTAATATGGTTTTGTCATCATCAAAAAGGAGGAGATTATTGAGTATTTTTTTGATGATGTGTGCTAAATGAAAATAATCATATTTGCTCAATTACTATTGCTTGTGAAAAGAAATTAAAATCATCAATTAATACATAAAAAGCTTAGTGATATAAATACTTGTCTGTATTGGATCTGAAGTTAATATCTAGTCGTTTCGTTGCATTAATTTCTCATTTAGCTAAACATTAAGTTAACGTGTGTTTTTATTGAAAAGCATGATATGTTTTAATGTTATATCTTCTGTATCATGAACAGTGCACGTTTAGACAACTCGTTAAGTTAGAGTTTTGTTTATATAGAGGTCACGTGAGAACTCGTTAAGTTAGAGGCTTATAGGTTAAAATAGGTCATGTGATAACTCGTTAAGTTAGTGAGTAAAAGAAGAGACGAACTCGTTAAGTTAGTGTTATACACGTGGTGAAATTATAAGTTACGAATGTTGTATTGTATCACATGAGGTGCACATGTTTAACTCGTTAAGTTAACATAACTAAACGCGTTGAGTTGCTATATTGAACACTAAGGCAACGCGTTATGTTAGCATTATAAACTTAAGTTGTTATTTTTGCACGTGGTAAAATTCTTATTATAAAAACATTTGTTTATTACTGGTTCGTTGAGTTATCATAACACAACGGAAATGGTTCGTTGAGTTATCATAACACAACGGAGATGGTTCGTTGAGATAGCATAACACAACAGACTTAGTTCGTTGAGTTAGCTACAATACTTGTCACATGAAATGGCACATGAGAAACTCATTAAGTTAGAAACGTTAAGTTATATATATACTTGTGTTACTTGTTTAGTTAACATTAAAGTAACGACTTCTTATTACACTGATGAAAAACTTTTGGATGAGAAAGTTTATTTTGCAGGAAATTTTTCAGAGATCCAAGATTGATGATTAAAGGAAATTCGAAATATAAACGTGGGTTAGAACGTGTGTGTTTCGATGAAGGAAAAAGAAAAGACGTGGGAAGTGGAAAACTGGTAGTGGTTAAACGTGAAGGATATGCATGAAATGAAGATACAGTATAAAAGGCATAGAATTCTCGTTGATCAATTTATCCTTGCACACAAAACGAAAAATCTTTTCAAGGATCAAACCATCCCTACACACCAAAAGAAAAATCTTTTTCAGGGATCAAAAACACCTTCTCGGGGAAAATCTCTCAAGTGGAAGAAAGTTCAGTGAAGCATAAAAAGGTAAGACTTTCATCACTGAAGATTTTAAATATCAGAAGAAAGCAAATTCGGTGAAGCATGAAAAGACAAGATATTCGTCATTGAAGAATTACTGAAGAAGAAAAAGAAGAAGAAGAAAGATCTCAAACAGGGAGAAAAGTTTTAAATTCTGAAAATTAGTTTTCTCTGTTTGTAGTTATGAAATTGTTTAGATGATATATGGTATCGAAATATAATTGCATCTACAATTTCTAAGGAGAATTAAATTGTATATTGTAATTGAAACCTTGAATAAAAATGATTTTATGAAAACAATGTCTCGACTTATTTTTGAGTTTTAAAGTTTCAATTATATTTCAGAAAATATTAAAAATACACAATTCACCCCCCTCTTGTGTAGCCATACAATCCTACACAACAAAATTAGATGACTTTTTGCTCATACTAATATTTACACCAAGCTCAATAGAAGAAAGTCGTTGAGATCAAATCATCTTTAGCATATATACATACTCAATTTTTAGAAACTCATCACGCACTCAACTTTGATACTTTCAAGCAAGTGTTTTACTAAAGTACACAGATCAAAACTTTAGAGAAAGATTGGTTGGAGCTACGACCTGAAAGCTCAATCAGTTTGGTTGGTTCTTGCTTTAACCTTAAAGTAAGTGATTGTAAGTTTGTGAAAGTTCAGTGAAGCCCAAGTATCCCTTAGGGTTGGATTAACTGTTAGAGGTGAACCACCTAAAAATCTTGTGTGTATTATTTTTATCGTGTGCTTGCTAATTCTTTATATCAATCAGCCATTAAATAGTTAAGAAACAAATTATTACCATTCACTCCCCCTCTGGTAAGCCATCAGGTCCTAACATAAACTTTATCAAATGGATGTAAAGAGTGTATTTCTAAATGGTTTAATTAATGAAGAAGTCTATGTAAAACAACCACCAGGATTTGAAGATATTAAAAATCCTGACTATGTATATAAATTGAAGAAAGTCTTATATGGGTTGAAGCAAGCACCTAGATCGTGGTATGAAAGGTTATCTACTTTTCTAACAGAACAATGTTATATCATGGAAAAAGTAGATCATACTCTATTTATTAAGAGAGATGGTAAAGATCAGATTGTTGTTCAAATATATGTGGATGATATAATCTTTGGAGCAACTTCTGATAAATTGATAAAAATATTTTCTAAAAAGATGACTAGTCAGTTTGAAATGAGTATGATAGGAGAACTTTCATATTTTCTAGGACTTCAAATTAAGCAAATGGATAAAGGTATATTTTTAAATTAGGAAAAATATGCAGATGAAATGCTTAAGAAATTTAATTTTAATGATACAAGGATTCAAGGAACTCCTATGAGTACTTCTTTAAAGTTAGATATTGATGACATAAGAAAATCAATAGATCAAAGAAAATATAGAAGTATGATTGGTTCTTTACTTTATTTAACAGCTAATAAACCTGATGTTATGTTTGTTATGTGTGCTTGTGCTAGATTTCAATCTAATCCTAAAGAATCACACTCAATTGCTGTTAAAAGAATATTTAGATATATACAAGGAACTAAAAATTTCAGACTGTATTATTCTAAGGATAGTTCAATAGATCTTGTAGGATATACTGATGCTGATTATGCAAGATCTAAATCTGATAGAAAAAGTACCAGTGGCACATGTCAATTATTAGGAAATAACTTGGTGTCATGGTTTAGTAAAAAGCAAAACTGTGTAGCACTTTCAACTACAGAAACTGAATATGTTGCTGCTGCACTATGTTGCACTCAGATTCTGTGGATAAGGCAAACTTTAGAAGACTTTGAATTATCTTATAATATAATTGAGATTTATTGTGACAATAGTTCTACAATAAATCTTTCTAAAAATCCTGTATTACATTCTAGAGCAAAGCATATAGAGGTCAAACATCATTTTCTAAGAGATAACATAATTAAAGGAAAAATTAAATTAGGATTTGTGTCTAGTAAAAATCAATTAGTTGATATATTTACAAAACCTCTAGACGAAAATATATTCTGCAACATCAGATTAAATTTAGGTATTTGTAGGCTATGTGATGTGTAAAATGCTTAAACTCCACATAAAAAGATAAATATTGTTGATGATGTTATTTACCTCATAGATATTATATACTTATTATAAATATTTGAGTAATATCTAAACTACTACATAAGATACTATGTATTTATTGTAATATTATAGTAGTATCTTATTGATTTTAAGTATTTTGTCAAGTTTAATGGTTTTCAAAAGTTTAAGTGGATATGAAAATGAAAAACATTAAATACCTCTGAAATCCTGAAATTTTGATTAAATGTTTTCTTTGAATCAATGAAAATGCATAAGATCATGCATGAATTTGACTTGATTATTAAACTTGTAGAATAATTTATATGTAAATCATCTTAAACTATTAATCAAAAGTATGAGCTTATTGAAACTGATTCATATTTTCAGTAAAATCATAGACATAAAAATTGTATGAGATTTGTGTTTTATTGCATTTGTATTAATGGAATACATATATATTGTGCTTAAAAGGAAAAAGTGCTTATAAAGTGAAAGTCTTTCAGAGTTTATTGATCAGTTTGATCACGAACCTTTTGTACTTGAGCAGATAGGTATGTAAGGATTGTTATCCTGAAAAAGGATTCTTTAAATCTAGCAACCTAAGGTCCTGATCAGACCTAGGATTGTTGACTGAAAGCTTATTACACGGATACATTAAAAAGCTCTTGTATGATTCAAACTTTTCAAACTAACTTATAAAGAAAATTATTAATATTTATTGTTTTGAAATGATAAAAGTTGTTTCATTAATTACAAAGATCTTTGAATCGAATATGGTTTCTATCAATATGACTATTGATTTGTTGAATCAAAATTAGTACTTTTGAAAATGTTTATTTGTGATACATTCTTTTATTCTCCTTGAGTTAATCATACTAAGTTTAAAGTTATGCTTTGATTCATATACAGTAGGAATTGATTCTGGAAATCATTTTCGATGAATTCAGGATAACGGAAGTTTCTGAAAAGAAAATTTAAAGTATAGTTATACTTAACATCTATTGTTATACAAGTATATTTTGTATGTTATTGAATATATTTGAAATATATTTGTAGGGGGAGGAATAACAATGTCCAAAATAGATTAATATAATTCAGAATATAAATCTTGGTTAATCTGAGTTTAGTCTTCTTAACATCTTGGTGAAATAATTTAAAAGACAAACAAATTACTTTAGATTCATAAGAAGAGAATATTAGAATAGTTTACAATGTTCTCAAGATAATGTTATATATGTTAAGTTTTTAAGTTTGTGTGTTGTTCGGAAGGTTTCAGTTGAAAGCATCCGAAACTTGTTTTTGTCAAGTATACTAACTAAACGTTATGTTATGTAAGGTAACGTGTAAAACTACCTCTAGACAGTGTTTTACTCGTTAAGTTAAGTAACTCAACGAGTTATGTTTATTGTTTTTGAGTATCTCGATTGAATAAATATTATTCAATATTCTTTTAATTCCAAACCCGACTTCTACATACATTGAGTTAATCGCCTAAAACCCTATTTAAACACTTATTACATGGGCACTTAGGTTATCCGTAAACTTTGTCTGAAAATCTTTCCCGCTTGTTCCTGTTACAACCTACGACGATGGTTTTTAAGTTTAGCAAAGAGCTTGGCAAAGGCAAAGGAAGAGGTAGAGGAAGTGCAAAAGGCAAAGAAATCGAGATAGAAGACGTTCCTCATACTTGGTTTAAAAAGATATTGCACGTTGACGAAAGGTTACCTCAAATATATCGTGACTACTTCTTTCCTAAAGGAATACTGAATGAAGTTAGATTAGAACTTCATAACATTGATGAAAGTATTAAATACATGGGTATTTGAAGCAAGTTTGATAGTGAATACAGAATGAAGTGTGCCAAAATTGCATTTTTGGAACAGTATGCAAAATATATGGAAAAAGGTGTAGGTTCATCAATCAGAATTCCTCAAACTCCTCTAAGTGGTACACGACTACAACCATTTGAGGAAGAACATGAATCTGCTATTCCTACTCCTTTATATTCAAAAGAAGTACAACCAAATATTGTTGTGGATAAAAGAAAAGTTGAAGGACTTTGAAAGGCCGTAGCAATAGAAAGTGCCTTAGAAGAATTAAACCAGAAAACTTTTATGGAACAATTTTAGAAGAAAATAGCAATACTTGAAGAAGAAATGTTGAATTGTTATAGAAGAAGAAAAATCAGGAAAATTATGTCTAAGGAAACAATGTCTGCTGGTAAAGAAAAATCAGATGAGCATTTATTTCCAAAGGACAATGTATGTCTAGACATTGTTCCTTATAGTGCATTTGATAAACTCATCAGTTCCGAGCATACTGAAACTGACGAAGATAATGAGACTTTATTTTCCCTTGCTAGAAAACTTGAAAAGAAATCCAAGTCAAATATGAGTTCAAGTTTTTCTATTAGTTTAAGTCCTGATGATGTAGAAATTGAAAAATTAGAGCATCAGACACCTGATATTGAACAAGTTATTGTAGATATAGTTGACAATGTTGAGGCAATAATTAGTTCACAGGCTGAATTGTTTGGAGTAGTGGATATTGAAAAAGTTAAGACTCCAAAAGAGCTTAATGTCAATCAGCCTTCTTTAGAATCTATAGAACCAGAGTTTGAGAATTCACAACATGTACAAATGGAACTATCTATTGCAGAAATTGAACAATTACAAATAGATACACAAGCTGATGAATTTGTGCAAAATTTGAACTCTGTCTTTTCTATAGAAACTAAACCAATGAATGTAAAGTATATTGAAAATGTTCCTTACACTGTTGAAGCTGAAGAATCAAGCTTACTTGAGTAGCTTCAAGATAATCTTGTGATAGAGGAACAAAATGACATTCATTTTGCAGAAGAGATTCCTGAAGATGAATTAAACTCTGAATCAAGGCTTCAGTATCACCTTCTTTGTGTAAAGTATTACAAATTCAAGGTAATTCAATTCATTTTAGATTTGAGGAAGCATTGCAGAAATACAATAATCTGATTACATGTTAGATTCTACATGCTCATCCAATAAAATTTAGAAATTTGATGGAAATAAGAGATCTATTTGAGTTACAAGGCCTAATTCAATTCTTGCCAATTGGAACGAAATGGAAGCAATACAAAGAGCTTATTGAAACTTTTTATAGCAATCTGGTCAAGAATGCAAATATACTGACAACTCAAATAAATCAACAAGAGTTCACATTATCTCTTGAATTAATTTTTGAAGTTTTGGGATTAAAAAATGAAGGTGTTGTTACAAATAGATTTGACATGATCAAATAGCTGGAATGGGACATTCACTCGCTATCAAAGATTCTAGATGTAATATTGAAATGAGGTTAATGGAAAATCTAAATGCAGAGGCAAGGTTTATTGCAAATATATTGCATGCCAATTTATTTCAGAGAGTCTGACACAATATGGAAGTCAGTAGAAGTTGTCTATATGCAACTTATGGTCTGCTGAATAGAATTCAAATCAATTGGTTTGATGTTTTCACTTCTCAACTATAGCATATGAGTTCAAAGTTATTTTTTGGTGATGCTATATGTAGACTCCTTGCAAGCCAATTGAATTTATCGAACTGAACCTCTGAAACTAAAGGCATGAGAGCTTTTAGTGTAAAAGATTTGCAAAGATTCCAGACCATGTGTTTAGAATGAAAAAGTGCATCATATTAACGATTAAATGATGGTTAATTGCATAATATTTAGCTTATCATATGAGAATTAAGCCATTATGTTATAATTGCACTATTATATGCTTTAATGAAAGAATCTGCATAATTTCAGGGAATTAGTGTTAATTTAGTACATTTTTGAATTGTCGGTAAGTTGCTGGTTTTTTAATTCTTTAGTATCTGAATTTTCTGTTATTTCGGAGAGTTATATTGCATGTACTGGACAGTTATGTTTTAAACGCTAAAAGAATATTTAAGTGAATAGTAACAACTCATTGAGTTAGTGTTCTTTTTGTTAAAAGATCACATGAGAACTCATTAAGTTAGTAAGTGAAAACTGTAAGTTATATATCTGAACTCGTTAAGTTAGAATGATGCACGTGTTGAATTTAAATGCTTTAGTATATCACATGAGATACACATGTTTAACTCGTTAAATTAGCATAACTGTACGCGTTGAGTTACATGAATACACACTAAGGTAACGCGTTATGTTAGCAGCTTATTACTTTATTGCACGTGTTTTATAGTTAAATCAACGAAGTAAGTCCGTTGAGTTATCTGTAACTCTACGAACCATTTAATTTCTAATATGCCACTGTAGTGGTTATAGAAACAGGACATTCGAAGGAAAACCACGATTGCACGTATCACGCAGGAATTCATTTGTGGAAGGGAGAAGAAATCACCATCGTTGATCTGAATGAAGGAAATCCAACCGATCATCTAAAGCAAAAGCAGTTACTACTGAATAAATATAAAAGAAAAGGAGAAAAAATGAAGAAGGGGTGGTTGGCGATGTGTGGCAATGTGTGTAAAGGTGGAGGACCGCGCTAACTACAGGCAGCGTCGAAAGTTCACTAAATCATCCACACCATCACTAGCAATTCACCAACATCACCAACATTACCATAATCACCAACCATCAGAGGTTTGTGAGGATACTTTCCTGATGTCGGGTCGATTCTGAGCCAAACACGGTGCTTGACAACCATTGTGAGGAGTGATCGCGTCGTAGGAAGGGAAGTCATTTTCACCAATCACCGACTCATATCTCAGGAGATCGTAAAGCTTCTAGCCTTGGTTTTGGGTTGATGCCAATATGCTGAAGAGGTGATCATCTTGCAATTTTGGACTCACAATTTTTTAGAGAGAGGAGGCAAGATTGTAAGTGATTAAGTTTTCAGTGGTGTAATCACGTCGCATGTAGTGACAGAAGTATTTACTATTGATAGAGATTTTTACATTTCACCTTTCGCCCATTTTCATGAACACATCAAAACAAAAATACCAAAAATAATAACTTATCTGTGTTTATATTTAGTATTTAAGTGTTGTATTTTTTGTTTTGTATCGTGAGTAATGTTATCATTGTCAGTATTGTGAATGTTTTATGTTTGTTTGATTCAGAAAATAGAAAATAGTTTTACAGTTTACTGAAATTGATTCGTTCCAGATACTTAAAGATTTTAACGGTTACTATTTGAAGTATCTGAATGTTAGTGTTGTTTAATGATAAATCTAATATTAACTAGCATTAAAGAGCTTAATTGATGTTATTTACAATCTGTGGAACCGCCCAATGGTTGGTCGAATTCTGTTAGGACCTTATGGCTTACTAGAGGGGGGGTGAATGGTAATAATCTATTATTTTTTGTTATTTAATGGCTGATTGATATAGAGAGTTAGCAAGCACACAATAACAATAATACACACAGGAATTTTAGGTGGTTCACCACCAACAGCTAGTCCACCCCCAAGGTACACTTGGGCTTCACTAAACTTTCACAAACTTACAATCACTTGCTTTAAGGTTTAAGCAAGAACCAACCAACTGATTGAGCTTTCAGGTCGTAGCTCCAACCAATCTTTCTTTGAAGTTTTGATCCATGTACTTCAGTAAACACTAGCTTGAAAGTATTAGAGTTGAGTGCGTGATGAGCTTCTAAAATTGAGTCTGTAAATATTGAAGATGATTTTATCTCTAAGGCTTTCTTTTGTTGTGCTTGGTGTAAATATATGTATGAGCAAAAAGCTATCTGATTATGTTGTCCGTTGCTTGTATATATACTGAACATGTGTAACGATCATATTTTTCTTCCAACGGATGTATTCTACTATACTTGGTAAGATTTCAGTCCCAAATATGGTAAGTTACCGTTTAGGAAGATATTTCAAGATATCCTTCTGATTTTCTCAAACTTTCGGATAGTTTGCTATATAACTCTCCGAAGGATGTTTGTAACTCATCGAAAAATCACTTAAGTCTTACTGCCATGTAGGATTTCAAATCGTACAATGAGAGTTGTCACTCAATCAGATACTTGCAATTTTAACTTACCGAACTGTTATTTAACTGTCAGATAGTTAGCTACAATAACCCTCTGAAATCCTTTGTTAAGTTTCTTACTACTTTATCTAATTCAGCACGTGCATAATAGACTGACTTAAGTTCCGGATGGTTAAACCTGTAACTCACCGAAACTCTTCAAGATTTTGGATAGTTAGCACCAATAACTTTTCGATTCTTCTTTTAAGCTTCTGTTTGGACTTTTGTACATGGGAAATTCAATGACTTAAGTTTTGGATGGTTATACCTGTAACTCACCGAAACTCTTCAAGATTTCGAATAGTTAGTTCTAATAACCTTCTGATTCTTCATACACCCATCTTCCTAACTTTCCAAAAGTCTTCTAACTGTCGGATACTTAATTCCTCTAACTGTCCGATAGTATTGCTACTACTTTATACTACCTTTCAGATACTTAGACTATTAACTCACCGAAAATATTTCTCTTTCGGATAGTTAAGCCTAGTAACCTTCCGAAAATCCTTTTTATCACTTGTAGCATACTTTGAACTATCTGTATCAACTTCTACTTTCTTGTTGACTGTTAAGCTTGAGGAATACAATTTAAATTCTCACATTGATTTTTGCATTATCAAAATCTAGAGGTCCTTTCAATCTCCCCCTTTTTGATAATTGCAAAAACCTTACAATATATTACATGTATTTCTCTCCCTATATATCTATACAGAAAAGCACACGAAGAATAATTAAATTTAGAAACTCTCCCTATTTTTATGAGATTACTCCCCCTGAGTTTCTCCCCCTATTTTATTGCAGCCTGCTACCAAAATATGGTCTTTCTCCCCCTTTTCTGCCAATTGTCAAAAGGAGTGAGAAGTAAGATACCGACTTGGTGGAGCAATTATAGTTGGTTATCAAAAGAATGGCTAAGTTGCTGCAAAACAAAGATGTTAGTAGAACAAGCTCCTAGTTGTGAGCTTGGAGAGTAGAGAGATATGAAATTATAAATCATATAAAGAGCAAATCCCTAAATTTTGTCTAATATGATTAAACGCAGATTCAGATAATGGTTTGGTGAAAATATCTGCAAGTTGTTCTTTAGTAGAGACATATTCTAAGGAAATATGATCTTTTTCAACATGGTCTCTTAGAAAGTGTTGCCTAATCTCGATATGTTTTGCTCTAGAGTGTAGAATTATATTCTTGGAAAGATTGATGGCACTACTACTGTCATAGTAAATAATGGTATTCTGAAAATTTAGCTTATTATCTGCTAGAGTTTGTTGCATCCATAAAATCTATGCACAACATAGGCTTGCTGCCATATATTCAACTTCAGTGGTGGATAGAGCTATAGAGTTTTGTTTCCTGCTGAACCAAGAAACAAGTGAATGACCAAGCAACTGACATGTCCCACTGGTGCTTTTTCGATCTGATTTGCATCCTACATAATCTGCATCACTGTATCCTACTAATATCAAATGATTCTATGAAGAATAAAATAAGCCAAAATCTTTGGTACCCTGTAGATATTTAAATATACGTTTAACTACTTTTAAATGTGATGCTTTTGGAGAGGCTTGATATCTTGCACAAGCACAAACATTGAACATTATGTCTGGTCTACTAGCTATTAGATACAGAAGTGATCCAATCATGCCTCTGTATTTCTTTTGATCAACTGAAATGCCAGAGATGTCCTTATCAAGTTTTTCATTTGAGTTTATAGGTGTATGTTTAGAATGAAAAAGTGCATATTATTAACAGTTAAATGATGGTTAATTGCATAATATTTAGCTTATCATATGAGAATTAAGTCTTATGTTATAATTGCACTGTTATATGCTTTAATTGAAGAATCTGCTTAATTTTGGGGAATTAATGTTAATTTAGTACATTTATGAGCTGTTGGTAAGTTGCAGGCTGTGAAATTCTTAAGTATCAGAATTTTCTGATATTTCGGACAGTTATGTTTAACATACCAAACAAATTCAGACAGTTATGTTTAATAGACCGAATATGTATCGGATAGTTATGTTTAAATTGCCGAACAGTTATGTTTAGAGAAAATATTTTATTATTTCCAGATATACACATGTCGAAACCAGAATGAATGTCTTAAGTGAATTTTCGGTGAGTTAGCTGTAACTATCCGAAAATGCATCTGAGCATCGAATAGTTATACCTGTAACTCTCCGAAATGCTATTTTATGTTTAAACTGCTGCTAACACGTGTCGAGAGTTGGTAGATTTACTTAAGTTATAACTCGTTAAGTTAGCATAACTGTACGTATTGAGTTACATGAATATACACTAAGGTAACGTGTTATGTTAGCGGCTTATTTCTTTATTGCATGTATTTTATGCACGTGTTGAATTTAAATGCTTTAGAATATCACGTGAGATGCATATGTTTAACTTGTTAAGTTAGCATAACTGCACGCGTTGAGTTACATGAATATACACTAAGGTAACATGTTAGGTTAGCGGCTTATTTCTTTATTGCATGTATTTTATAGTTATTTTCTAAAATGCCACTGTAGCGGTTGCAGGAACAGACAGTTGGAAGGAAAAACCACGTTTGCACGTATCACGTAGGAATTCAATCGCACATGGAGAAGGAAGCATCGCCGTTGATCTGAAGGTTGGAAATCCAACCAATCATTCAAGCAGAAGCAGCTACTACTAAAGAAATATAAAAGAAAAGAAGAAAAAAAGAAGAAAGTGTGATCGATGGACGGCCAGTGTATACAGAGGAGGAGCACCGAGCTTTCTACAGATAGTATCGGCGATTCTCCAAAGTATCACACCAACCATCATTATCACCACCATAATCACCAATCATCGGAGGTCTGTGAGGATACTTGCCTGATGTCAGGTCGATTCCGAGCCAAACACAGTGCCTGACAACCACTGTGAGGAGTGATCGCGTCACGGGAAGGGAAGACATTTTCACCAAGCGCCGACTCATATTTCAATAGATCGTAAAGCTTTTAGCCTTGGCTTCGGGTTGATGCCTGTATGCTGAAGAGGAGATCATCTTGCAATTCTGGACTCGTGATTCTATAGGGGGAGGAGACAGAATTGTAAGTGGTTTAATTTTCAGTGGTATAATCGCGTTGCAAGTAATGTCAGAAGTATTTACTGTCAAGTGAGATTACTTTACATTTCACCTTTCGCCCATTTCCATGTTCACATCAAAACAAAAATACCAAAAACAATTTATCTTTGTTTGTATGTTGTATTTGAGTGTTGTATTGTTTGTGTTGTATCATGATTAATGTTATTTGTATCAGTTTTATGATTGTTTTATGTTAGTTTTAATTTTACAATTTACTGAAATTGGTTCGTACAAAAAACTTAAAGATTTTAATGGTGACTATTTGAATCATCTAAATGTTAGTATTGCTTAATGATAAATCCAATGCTAACTAGCATTAAAAAGCTTAATTGATGTTATTTACAATCTATGGAATCGCCCAATGGTTGGCCGAATTCCTCTGTAAATAGTAGTATTATAAAGAAGAGACAGGCTCATGGAATTAACTTAAGTCCACGAGGATAGTCCGTTGAGTTAGCCATAACTCAACGAACTTAGTCCGTTGAGTTAACTGTAACTCAACGGAGTACTTATTGAATATAAATTTGAATTGTTTACAATCGAACATTTCTTAAATTCGTCAGCAATTCCTTGTGAGATCGACCTGTACTTGCACACTGATACAATAGACACTATGCACTTGCAATTAAAGTACAAATTGGAATTAATATCTAAATTGTATTAAAGGTTGTTTGTTTACTTCTAAAAGAAAGAATAGGCATAAAGATAAATTAACTAAGTAAAAATAGAAGTAACAAATCCAAGTTTTTCTAGTGTAATGTTGGGAAAACCCAAACAAGTTTTATGGCGCCGTTGTTGGGGAATTGAATTGAATTGAGTTGAAGTGAATTGAATTGAATTGAATTAATATAAGTAACTATTAGAGCTGTTTCGTTTTAATAGCTAGAGTTATGTGTTTTCTTCTGTAATTGAGAATATGGCATATGCTTATGCTCAAAGATTTCTAAAACCTTTAATTAGCATATGTGAATTCTGCAATTTTGAAGGACACGACATTTATGATTGTTTGAAATTGAGATATTTACAGATTGTTAGATCCCATGAACAACAAATGAATTATCCTCAATATAATAGAGCTGAGTATGAGAATCCTATAGTTTACCCAACTGATGGTCAGTATAGAATGTGTAATATGATGAGAGACACTGAAGTTTGGGATAGCTATGACAGACTGGAGCATAGTATAGAGCAAAATCTGGACAAACTGGAATACATTGTGTGTCAACAACAAGAAGTCAACCGGTTAAACTATAAGGAGGCATATTCAAAACCTAAATAGGATATAATTTACGAAACTGAAAAAGCCATAAAGAAAATTGATCAAAAATTGAATGCAATGAAATTAGATGATCTGGAAACAAAATTAAAAGCATTAGACAAAAATGCAATGAAAATACAAGTTTTGCAACAAGACAATAAAAATTATAATGTTATAAACCTGCACAACTTGTAAAATATACAACAAATAGAAAACACTAATGTAAGAGAATTTAAAGAATGCACTTTAAAACTAAAAATAATTGAAGATCATAATCACGAAAATGATATACAAAAACATCATGAAAGTAACGAAAATCTGGAAGATGTATGTGTAACATTAAGATCTGGAACTGATATACCATCAAGAACTCAAAATGAAAATGATATAAAGGTGGACAAGAGTAAAAATCAAAATGATAATGAAAATGTAATAGCTGAAAATCTAGAAATCACTGAAGAACAATCTGAATCTGCAATTGAAGTTAAAAATGATCAAACAAATCAACTGAAAGAAAAAGAGTCTTTGAAATCAAAATCTTTAGCACCCTATCCTGAAAGATTACAACAAACAATTCCTGAAAAACAAGAAAATATCAGAGAAATTTTTGAAAAAGTACAAGTTAACATTCCTTTGTAAGATCTATTGCAAAATATGCCACCTTGTGCTAAATTTCTAAAGGATTGGTGTACTAAGAAAAGAGAGCGAAAAGTTCTTAGAAAGGTCTTTTTAGCTGAGCAAAGTAGTTCCCTATTTCTATCACAAATTCCTAAAAAGTTATCTGATCCTAGAATCCCTGTTATATCATGCACCATAGGAAATACCATTCTAGAAAGAACCTTAATAGACTTAGGTGCAGGTATAAATGTTATGCCAAGTGATATATTTGCATCCTTAGGATTAAAAGGCTTAACTCCTACTAGTACGGTTATTCAATTAGCTGATAGAAGTATAAGATACCCTAGAGGAGAAAAATAGAGGATGTCTTAATTAAAATCAAGAATTTTATATATCCTATTGATATTGTAATTTTGAATTCCCAACCAATTAAGCATAAAAATAGTGATATATCTTTAATTTTGGGAAGGCCATTTTTAGCAACATCAGGGGCTGTTATAAATTGTAAAATTGGAGTAATGAAGTTAGCATATGGTAATGAGGATACTCAATTAAATATTTTCAAACCAGAAAGGTTTCAGGAGTTAGAAATGTCCTTACATACCATAGACTTTTTAGAGGATGAAGGAGATATGTTAGATGATGTGATTCAAGAAGAATTAAATAGGCAAATCAATTCTGAAACTTTAGAAGAAAGTGAAAGCATAAATATAGAAGGAGATCAGGAAGAAATTAATTTAAAAAATGATGATGTTCAATTAGGAGCTTTAGCTTTTGATGGGCATCATTTAGAATTAAAACCTTTACCTCCTGAATTAACCTATATATTTCTGGAAGATAAATGGACCTGTCCAATCATTATTGCTTCAGATTTAAAAGAGGATCAAATAGCTAAATTAAAAGATGTAGTAAAAAGTTATAAAGAAGCAATAGGATAGACTATGACTGATATAAAAGGGTTAAGTTCGACTTTATGCTGTCACCACATATATTTAGAAGAGAATGCTAAACCTGTTAGAATTCTTGAGAGGAGATTAAATCCAAACCTTAAGGAAGTAGTCAGGAAGGAAATAGTTAAATGGTTAGATAATGATATAATTTATCCGATTTCTGATAGCTCGTGGGTTAGTCCAATCCATGTAGTTCCCAATAAATCAAGATTAACAGTTATTAGGAATGAAAGTCAAGACTTGATACCTACTAGAATTCAATCAGGCTGGAGAGTATTTATAGACAATAGAAAGCTGAATGTTGTGACTAGGAAAGATCATTTTCCCTTACCTTTTATAGATCAAATGCTGGAAAGATTAGCAGGGCAAGAATATTTTTGTTTCCTAGATGGGTATTCAAGGTATAATCAAATTCCAGTAGCATTAGAGGATCAAGAGAAAACAACTTTCACCTGTCCTAATGGAACTTATGCTTTTAAAAGAATGCCATTCAGATTATGAAATGCGCCAGCTACTTTTCAAAGGTGTGTGCAGGGCATATTTACTGGAATGACTGAAGAATTTTTAGAAATATTTATGGATGATTTTACTGTATATGGCAACTCATATGAAGTGTGTTTAAGCAATTTAGACCAAATATTAAAACGCTGTGTGGAAAAAAATCTGATTTTAAATTAGGAAAAATGTTACTTCATGGTTAAACAAGGAATAGTCTTAGGGCATGTTGTTTCTAAAAAAGGGCTAGAAGTAGATAAAGCTAAAATAGAAGTAATTTCTAATCTACCAGAACCTAAATCAGTAAAAGATATTAGATCATTTCTAGGACATGCTGGTTTTTATAGAAGATTTATTAAAGACTTTAGCAAGATAGCTAGACCTTTAACTAATCTATTAAAAGATGTTCCATTTAACTTTGATAAAAATTGCAAGGAAGCATTTTTCAGACTTAAGACTAGCTTAATTTCAACTCCTATAATTCAAGCACTTAATTGGAACCATCCATTTGAATTAATGTGCGATACTTCTGATTTTGCTGTAGGAGCAGTGTTAGGACAGAAGATAGAAAAATCTCCTAGAGTGATTCATTATGTAAGCAAAACCTTAAATGATGCTCAAGTTAATTACACAACTACTGAAAAAGAATTATTAGCTGTTGTGTTTGCTTTAGAAAAGTTTAGATCATATCTGATTGGAGCTAATGTAATAGTATACACGGATCATTCAGCTCTAAAACATCTAATAAAGAAAAAAGATACTAAACCTAGATTGATCCGATGGATATTATTATTGCAAGAATTTGATTTAGAAATTAAAGATAAAAAAGGTAGTGAAAATGTAGTAGCAGATCATTTATCAAGATTACAAATAGAAAAATCAAATATTGAAATTAAGGATAATTTTCTTGATGAACAATTAATGACCATCAACACAATGCCTTGGTATGTAGACATAGTTAATTACTTAGTTACTGGTTTAACACTTAAGGATTGGAATAGACAGGATAAGAAATTGTTTTTCTCAAGAGTAAAATATTACTATTGGAAGACCCTTACTTATTTAAGAAATGTCCTGATCTGGTTTTAAGGAGGTGTGTTCCAGAAACTGAATATTCGAGCATATTGTCTTTCTGTCATGACCAAGCTTGTGGAGGACATTTTGGTTCAGGGAAAACTGCTACAAAAATTCTACAATGTGGGTTTTATTGGCCAACACTATTCAAAGATGCTCATAAATATTGCTTAAGTTGTTTAAGATGTCAACAAATAGGAAGAATATCAAAGAGGAATATGATGCCTCTTAATCCTATTGTTGAGGTTGAAATCTTTGATATGTGGGGAATAGATTTTTTGGGTCCATTTCCTATGTCTAATCAATTTAATTACATATTGTTGGGGGTGTATTATGTATCTAAATGGATAGAAGCTATTCCTACAAAAACTAATGATAACAAAGTGGTAATACAATTTATAAGAACAAATATATTTGCCAGATTTGGAATACCTAAAGCTATTATCAATGATAGAGGAACTCATTTCTGTAATAGAAGTTTTGAAACCTTAATGAAGAAATATGGAGTAAACCATAAAATTGCAACATCATATCATCCGCAAACAAGCGGACAAGTAGAAAGTGCAAACAAACAAATTAAATTAATCTTAGAAAAAGTAGTAAATCCTACTAGAACAGATTGGGCTAATAGATTGATAGATGCACTTTGGGCTTATAGAACTGCTTATAAAATGAGCTTAGGTATGTCACCTTTTAGGCTAGTATATGGAAAAAGTTGTCATTTACCTGTTGAAATAGAACATAAAGCTTATTGGGCATTAAAAACTTTGAACACTAATTTAAATCAAGTTGCTGAAAATAGGAAAATGCAACTAATTGAATTAGAAGAATTTAGAAATGAAGCTTATTCGAAGACTGTAAGAGAAAAAGAGAAAATTAAATTCTGGCATGATAGAAAAATTATTCCTAAAAGCTTTGAAATAGGACAAGAAGTATATCTTTATCTGGCTAGACTCCATAACCATCCAAAAAAATTAAGATCTAGATGGGTAGGACCTTACATAGTTCGAAATGTTTATCCTTATGGAGCTATTGAAATTGAAAATCTTAAAAATCAGAATATATTTAAAGTAAATGGACAAATACTTAAACCTATTCTAAAAACACTAAAAAGCTCCTTTGGAATTATAGAAGAAGTTAGAGTAGAGGACTACTCGAGCTTTACTTAGTAAGAAATCAGTTTTTATGTTTATATATATATGTTAAAAAAAAAAAAAACATTAAAAATATATATAAAACATAAAAATAGTTGCGGTTCAACTGACTAGATCCATCGGTATGACCGGAACTTTAAAAAAAAAAATTGTATATTAATTTTCAGAAAAAAAATATTGGTTTTATCAAAACATAGTATTGGTCCAACTGAAAGAAAAATAAAAAAATATTTAGGTCTAACCGAAGCATAGTACCGGTTAAACCGGCAAAAAAATTGTATATTAATTTTCAGAAAAAAATATTGATTTTACCGAAACATAGTATCGGTTCAACCGAAAGAAAAATAAAAAAAATAAAAAATATTTAGGTCTGACCGAAGCATAGTATCGGTTAAACCGGTAAAAATATAGAAAAACTATTCTCTGTAATATTTTTATTATTATATTTGCTTGTACGGGGAGTCCGTTGAGTTACGCTTAACTCAACGAGCATACTCCGTTAAGTCTTGAGTTAGTCAACGAGCTTATTCCATTGAGTTAACTGTAACTCAACGGAGTACTGTAGCTAAGACCTAAAATTAGAAAAACTCCAGAAGGAAGTAGATGAATTTAGGCATAGAGATTAAATTGTATTGTTCATCTACTTGTGTAAAATTGTATGAAATTGTATGGTGTACTTGTAATGTAATTGATTCATATTAATGAATATAATTTTTCAGATGCAATTTTCATACGTATTTGGATGTGAAATGAATGGAATTTATTGAATATTATGTAATTTGTGGAACTTTATGAATATGTAACAGATTTACAATTTGCTGAATGACAGGATAATTGCTTAAAAATTTTTGCATGTTATAAGGTAAAATGTAAATTCTGCATAACGTAAAATGACCTACAAGTTAAATCTTTATATAATGTTCAGATTTAAATGTATTTTAATCAAAATGAGGCATTAATAACATAGATTTAACTTTATTACAATTAGCAGAATGAAAAATAATAAAAAACAATGAAAAAAAACAGAATAGAAAACTTACGAGAGTGAAACTTAGAAGTTGTCAAGTGTTAACTCAACGAAGTAAGTCCGTTGAGTTAACCGTAACTCCACGAGGTCAGTAATATAATATAAGGTCACTCCATTGAGTTATCTGTAACTCAACGAAGTTAGTCCGTGGAGTTAGCAACAGTAACCGACCATTTTCTGTTGAGTAATCTGTAACTCAACGACGTTAGTTCGTGGATTAAGCAGAACAGTTATTCTTTTAACCACAAACAAAACTTCGTCGGTTTAGCGGCTACCAAAATTTGAAATTAGTAGTGGTACACGTACCCATAAAAACAGGAACCACGATGTACGTTGCAAGCCACGTTCTTGCAACGAGATTTATTCACTTTATGGATGTGTAGTATATATATGAAATAGAATGTTATTTACGAGTTACTAGCACTTTTAAAAGAAAGGAGAAAGCGTTGGAGGAACTGGAAGGAGAAGCAGCTAATTCAACCTTCATCTGACAACAAATATTTATAGAATGGAAAGCTTCAGACTGGTATGTAATTAATCTTCTGCTATTTATTTATGAGCACATGGACTCGTTCTCTAAGCACTAAACGATTAGTAAGAACACCTACCTAGGAATTTTCATTGTAGAGGAATATTGAAAAATTTTCTGAACTGAACTTTAACGAAATTCTTTGGGGTGTAACTAACCTTTCTTTAAAAGAGAATGTAGAAATGGCTGCACCAGTAGAAAAACCATTAGGAGAGATTCTGTATCCTAAATTAATTGATGAACCTTCATGTATTCGATTGCCAAACTTTGAGGGAGATAGGTTTGAACTAAAATCTAATTATATTAGTCAATTGCCACATTTTCATGGATTAGAAAGAGAGGATGCCTATTATTTCCTTAGAGAATTTAACGAAGTTTGTCAAATGTTGAGAATGCCGAACATGAGTATAGATGCTATTAAACTTAGATATATCCCTTTTGCTTTAAAAGATACAGCTAAGAGATGGTTATATACTTTATCGCCTGATTCAATTTCTACAGGGACTGAATTTTACTCTGTTTTTCTGGAAAAATATTATCCAACACATCAAACGATTAAAAAGAAGAAAGAAATATTAATGTGTAGCCAAAAACAGGGTGAATCATTCTGGAAATATTTTGAAAGATTTAAAGATTTACTGACTCAATGTCCACATCATGCAATGAGTAAAGCACAATTAATAGGCATAATTTATGAAGGCATAGATGTTTCAACGAAATCTTTATTAGAATCTACTTGTCAAAATGGATTTTTAAAATTATGTAGTGAAGAAGCATGGGCATATTTAGAGAATTTTGCAAAAAGAACTACACAGTGGGAAAATTCGACAAAAGCTATTGTAGATAAAAGATTATTGCCAAGAGGAATGCATGAAATAGATTCCAATACTATGCTTGAGGTGAAATTAAATGAATTAACAAAGAAAATAGAAGAGTTATCATTAAATCAAAAGCTAGCAGAAAAGAATACAAACATAAATGACTTTGATATTATTTATGCTAGAAACCAGAGAGATAACTTGGGAAATTCTTATAATCCTAATTGGAGAAATCACCCGAATTTATCTTGGAGAAACAACAATTTCCAGGGAGGAGAAAATATAAATGAAAAGAACATAAGTTATGAAGTATTAATTGAACAAGGAGCTAGAATAGAGAAATTAGAAAAGATAATCCAACAAGTAAACAATCGTCTAGAATTTATATTTGGAAATGCTGCAAATCAAAATCAGAATAGAATTATATCACTTAGACAGAAGGAACCAATGGAAGTTAGACCTACTGGAGGATTGCCAATACAAGCTATACCTAATCTTGTCAATAGAACGGTTAATGAAATTGATACCTCTTCTAGGAGGGCAGCTGAATGAAGCAACATATCTGAAGCAACTATTTGTATGTATATATGTTTTATTTTAAGTTAATAGTATCATAGAGTTAATTTTTAACTCAACGGACTTAGTCCGTTGAGTTATGCCTTGACTCCAAGAGGGTGTGCAGTAGTTAAGTTAATTTTTGTCTTTGCTAAATTTTTGTTTTTATTTTACAGAATCGACAAATGGAATTAATGCAATTACCGTTGGATGCACTAAAGGAAATACTAAGTAACTTGTCAGCTAAAGATCTGTGCAGGCTGTGTTGTGTATTAAAGGAAATTAAAGACTGTATTGAAGAAAAATATTTTCAGGGACTACAAGCTGCAAAAATGACTAAGATTAGAGATGGATTCATATGGAGGTCATTTAATTGTAGTTCAAATACCCATGAATATCTGGCTATGGAAGAAACTACTGGAATTCCACCTAATGCATTAGAAGGAATGAGTCATATTATGGGGATAGATGAAGGATTAATCATATACAAGACGAGACCAAGGTATGCAAGTTTATCATTACCTGATATTTTGATAAGAAATCCTATAACAGGAGAAGAATGGAATATAGGAAGACCTAATAGATTTGAAGCACCAACTATAAATTGTGGGTCAGCTTTAATATTTTCTGATAAAAATTCTGCAATTTCTGAAAAATTATATTATTGGAGACCTACAGGAAATTAGGGTGAAGATTTACGCTTAAGTGTGTATAATTTTCTAAACAGATCTTAGAATGAAAACATTATAATATATCTAGGATAGAAATCATTAATTAACCAAACACATGTCATACTTGATGGATATATCTATTTAGTCATGGAGATATCATTAGCATATGGATCTGATTTACATACAGTTTTCTTTAAATTAGCAACTTTAAATAACAGATTCTTATTTTCTTCTTTCAGATCAAAATTTTTTCAACTAGGGCTTTTTCTAATTCAGCAAAGACATCTTCTAGATAGGAGTTTAAACTCTTTAATTCTTTCTTATACTTCTAACATTTTACATATAAGTTATCTATTGTACAGAGAAGACTATCTATATCTACATCATCATTTTCCTTTTCTGAGCAATAAGGAGATGTAGAGCATACCTCTTGTACAGCAAAGCAAACGTTTACAGATGCCTCTTCATCTGAGTCTGATGAGCCACTAGATGAACTGCTATCATCCCATGTGACTTTCAAAGCCATCTTCTTTTTATTCTTCTTCTTCCATTTTTGTTTGTCGTCCTATTGGAAAGGACAATATAGTTGAATGTGTCCCAACTTTTTGCACTTGTAGCATGTAGGGACTTTTGATCTTGAGGAGCTGGCTTTGCCTCCTTGTCTCATCATTTTTTTAAAGTTTCTAGCCAGTGGTAATACTTCATCCTCATCTGAGCTTGATTGATCTTCTATTGAGGGAAAGGCTAGTTCTTTCTTTTTCTTAGCCTTTCTTTCAATGACTCCTTCTTTTCATTCCTTCATCTGAACTTCATGGGCCAGAAGATTTCCCAATAGATCTTCAACTAAATAGTTGTTCAAATCCTTTGAATCTTGTATGGAAGTAGACTTCTACTTCCATTCAACTATCAAGCTTCTTAAGATCTTCTGTACCTGTTCACGATTAGAAAAACTCCTTCCAAGGCCACTTAGTTCATTCACAATTTCTGTGAATCTAGAAAACATTTCAGTAATACTTTCTTTTTCAAGAATTTTGAATAATTCATATTTTCTTAATAAAATGCTGATTTTAGTATCTTTAACTTGGCTGGTTTCTTCATATGTAATTTGAAGGATCTTCCAAGCTTCATGAGAGAATTTACAAGCTAATATTTTATTATACTGTTCACCAGTTAGTGCACAGTAAATGGAATTATGTTCACGAGCATCCATCTGGATGATTCTTTCATCCTCCTTAGTCTAGTCACTTTCATGACTGATTGGAATTGGTGTACCATGTACAACCATTCTCCAAAGTTTCACATCTGTACTCTTGAGAAAGCACTCCATCCTATTTTTCCAATAGCTATAATTGCTACCATCAAAGAGGGGAGGTCGATGGATATTCTGACCCTCTGTAGTGTGAAAAGCTATGATCTCAGATGGTTAAATCTATTAACGAGATCAACCTTGTTCTGATACCAATTGTTAGGACCTTATGGCTTACCAAAGGAGGGGTGAATGGTAATAATCTATTATTTTTTGTTATTTAATGGTCGATTGATATAGAGAGTTAGCAAGCACATAATAACAATAATACACAAGAATTTTAGGTGGTTCACCACTAACGGTTAGACCACCCCCAAGGTACACTTGGGCTTCACTAAACTTTCACAAACTTACAATCACTTGCTTTAAGGTTTAAGCAAGAACCAACCAACTGATTGAGCTTTCAGGTCGTAGCTCCAACCAATCTTTCTCTGAAGTTTTGATCTGTGTACTTTAGTAAACACTAGCTTGAAAGTATCAGAGTTGAGTGCGTGATGAGCTTCTAAAATTGAGTCTGTAAATGCTGAAGATGATTTGATCTCTAAGGCTTTCTTCTATTAAGCTTGGTGTAAATATATGTATGAGCAAAAAGCTATCTGATTATGTTGTTCGTTGCTTGTATATATACTGAACATGTGTAACAATCATATTTTTCTTCCAACGGATAAGTCATGTAGTATTTCAGATTGTACAATGAGAGTTGTCACTGAATCGGATACTTGCAACTGTAACTTACCGAACTATTATTTAATTATCAGATAGTTAGTTACAGTAACCCTCCGAAATCCTTTGTTAAGTTTCTGACTACTTTATCTAATTCAGCACGTGCATAATAGACTAACTTAAGTTCTGGATGGTTAAACTTGTAACTCACCGAAACTCTTCAAGATTTCGGATAGTTAGCTCCAGTAACTTTCTGATTCTTCTTTTAAGCTTCTGTTTGGATTTCTGCACGTGGGAAATTCAATGACTTAAGTTTTGGATGGTTATACTTGTAACTCATCAAAACTCTTCAAGATTTCAAATAGTTAGTTCCAGCAACCTTTCGATTCTTCATACATCCATCTTCCTAACTTTCCGAAAGTCTTCTAACTGTCGGATACTTAATTCTTCTAACTGTCCGATAGTATTGCTACTGCATTATACTACCTTTCGGATACTTAGACTATTAACTCATCGAAAATATTTCTCTTTCAGATAGTTAAGCTTGGTAACCTTCCGAAAATCCTTTTTATCACTTGTAGCATACTTTGAATTGTCTGTATCAACTTCTGCTTTCTTACTGACTGTTGAGCCTGAGAAATACAATTTAAATTCTCACATTGATTTTTGCATTATCAAAATCTTGAGGTCCTTTCAAATTCCTCTGTAAATAGTAGTATTTAATTGGAAAGATAGGTTTATGGAGTTAACTTAAGTCTAAGAGGTTAGTCTATTATGTTAGCCATAACTCCACGAACTAGGTCTGTTGTGTTAACTGTAACTCAACAGAGTGCTTACTGAACACAAAAATTCCAATATTAAAATCGGAACAGTACATAATTCTTACTCAATCTCTATGGGATTGACCTATACTTGCACACAAATACAATAGACACTATGCACTTATAGTTAAAATACAAATTGGAATTAATATCTAATTTGTGTGAAAGGTTGTTAGTTTACTTCTAAAAGTAATTATTGATATAAGCCTAAGACAAATTAAACTAGTAAAAACAGAAGTTAACAAACCCAATAGACAAGTTTTCTAGTGCTGTTGCTAGGGATTGAGAAGCTAAGCAACTGTAAGTGCTGTTTTGTTTTAATAGCAAGAGGAGTGTTGTGTGTTTTCTTCTATAATTGAGAATATGGCATATGCTTATGCTCAAAGATTTCTGAAACCTGTAGTTAGCATATGTGAATTCTGCAATTTGCAAGGTCATGACATTTTTGATTGTTTGAAACTAAGACAATTGCATATGGTTAGATCACATGAACAACAAATGAATTATATTCACTATAATAGAGCTGAGTATGAGAATCCTATGGTTTACCCAACTAATGGTCAGCTTAGAATGCATAATATGTTGAGAGACAAGGAAGTTTGGGATAGGTATGACAGACTAGAGCGTAGCTTAGAGAAAAACATGGACAAACTGGAACAATATATGTGTCAGCAACAAGAAGTCAACCAATTAAACTATAAGGAAGCATATTGTTTGGATTTACCCTACACGACACCAGAAAACTAGTTTGGATCTCCAACAACACACTAGAAAAACTTGGATTTGTTAACTTCTGTTTTTACTTAGTTAATTTATCTTTATGCCTATTCTTTTTCTTAGAAGTAAACAAACAACCTTTACTACAAATTAGATATTAATTCCAATTTGTACTTTAGCTGCAAGTGCATAGTGTCTATTGTATCAGTGTGCAAGTATAGGTCGATCCCACAGGGAATTGCTTAAGAGTTGAGAACTATCTGTTTGTTAACAATGAAATTTATATATTCAATAAGCTCTCCGTTGAGTTACAGTTAACTCAACGGACAAAGTTCGTTAAGTTATGGCTAACTCAACGGACTAATCTCGTGGACTTATGTTAACTCCACGAGCCTACCTTTTCTTTTTAATACTACTATTTACAGAGGAATTCGGCCAACCATTAGGCGATTCTACATATTGTAAATAACATCAATTAAGCTCTTTAATGTTAGTAAACACTGAATTTATCATTAAGCATACTAACATTCAGATAATTCAAACAGTAACCATTAAAATCTTTAAGTTTTTTAAACGAACCAATTTCAGTAAACTATAAAACTAAAACAAACATAAAACAATCACAATACTGACAAAGATAACATTAATCATGATACAACACAAACAATACAACACTCAAATACAAAATACAATAGCAGATAAGTTGTTTTTGGTATTTTTGTTTTAATATGAACATGGAAATGGGTGAAAGGTGAAATGTAAAGTAATCTCAATCAATAGTAAATACTTCCATCACTACATACGACGCGATTACACCATTGAAAATTTAACCACTTACAATTCTGTCTCCTCTCCCTATAGAATCGAGAGTCCAGAATTGCAAGATGACCTCCTCTTCAGCATACAGGCATCAACCCGAAGCCAAGGCTAGAAGCTTTATGATCTCTTGAGATATGAGTCGGTGCTTGGTGAAAATGGCTTCCCTTCTCGTGATGCGATCACTCCTCACAATGGTTGTTAGGCACTGTGTTTGGCTCGGAATCGACCCGACATCAGGAAAGTATCATCACAAACCTTCGATGGTTGGTGATTATGGTGGTTATGGTGGTGGTAACGATGGTTGGTGTGGTACTTTGGAGAATTGCCGATACTACCTATACACACTAATCGTCCATCGATCACGCACACTTTACTTCTTTTTCTTCTTTTCTTTTATATTTCTTCAGTGGTAACTGCTTCTGCTTGAATGGTCAGTTGGATTTCCTTCATTCATATCAACGACGATGCTTTCTTCTCCCTTCGACGAGTGAATTCCTACGTGATACGTGCGATCGTGGTTTTTTCTTCCAACTGTCTATTCCTGCAACCACTATAGTGGCATATTAGAAAATAAATAGACCGTGGAGTTACAGATAACTCAACAGACTTTCTTCGTTGATTTAACTATAAAGCACGTGCATAAATTTAACTATCTGATGCTCAGATGCATTTAAGATACTTATAAACTTAACTATCCAATGCTTAGATGCATTTCAGATAGTTACAGATAACTCACCAATATATAACTTAAGTAAATCTACCAAATCTTGACATGTGTCAACAACAATTTAATAATAAAAGAAACATTTCAGAGAGTTACAGGTCTAACTATCCGATGCTCAGCTGCAATTTTGGATAGTTAGAGATAACTCACCGAAAATCCACTTAAGTCACTTTCCTAGAACATGACACGTGTCCACAGCTATTTTATAAATAAAAAGAGATTTCGGAGAGTTACATATATAACTATCCGATGCCTAGATGTAATTTCAGATAGTTAGAGAGAACTCACCGAAAGTTCACTTAAGTCATACATTATGGTTTCGACACGTGTACTTCAGAAAATAAAATAATCTTTTAAAACATAATTATTCGGCAGTTTAAACATAACTATCTGATACATGTTCGGTCTGTTAAACATAATTGTCTGAAATATGTTCGGTCTGTTAAACATAACTGTCCGAAATATCAGAAATTTCGGATACTTAAGAATTTCACAACCTGCAACTTACCGACAATTCAGAAATGTACTAAATTAACATTAATTCCCCCAATTTAAGCAGATTCTTTAATTAAAGCTTATAACAGTGCAATTATAACATAATGGCTTAATTTTCATATGATAAGCTAAATATTATGCAATTAACCATCATTTAACCGTTAATAATATGCACTTTTTCATTCTAAACACTTCCCCCATACCTAAATTTTGCTAGTCCCTTAGTAAACTAAGATCTAATTAATTGGTCTTTCTAAAAGTGCTAGAATTAATTCTTCTTCTTTCTTTTTTCTTCTATTCAGCATAAGAATATATATTATCTATGTTTTAGTAATCAACCTGCAAATATACTTAGAATATATGCAAATTACATACAAAATATATCATCATCACATGTGTTAATTATATTATCATTTGTTCTTCTTTTCATCATCCGTCATCCTAAATTTTTCAATAAGATTTCTAGAAGAATTTCAACAACATACGAATCAAAGTACAGTCCAATTCAATATGATTAAGACAAGTAGAATAAAGAATTGTATCTCCATTAAACAACTTCAAAAGTCAATTCTAGATTCATATTTCAACAATTCTATATAATAGAAAATATACTCAATTCATAAGATATCTGTATTTCACAAAACACTTGTATCTTTTTAGAACAGTATATTTTTTTTTTTTTGTACTTTAAAAGTTAATTTGATAAGCTTGAATCATACAAGAGCTTTCTAATGTACCCATGTAACGAGCTTTCAATCAACAATCCCAGATCTGATCAAGATCTTAGGTTGCCAGATTTCAAGAGTCCTTTTTCAGGTCAACAATCCTTACATACCTATCTGCTCAAGTACAAAAGGCTCGTGATCAAACAAGTCAATACACTCTCAAAGTTTCCTCTCTTTTTTTTTTCTTGTTTCTTTTTTTTTTTTTCAAAATACAAACACAAAACAAAACATTAATCACATATTGTATATGTACGTATTTCATTAATACAGATGCAATAAAACACAAATCTCATATAGTCATGCTTCTATCATTTACTGAAAATATGAATCCATAACAATAGGCTCATACTTTTTCTGTAGTTTAATAAGATCTACACATAAATCATTCTACAAGTTCAATTAGTCAAATTAAATGTATCTTTTATCATGTGTTTCATTTAATCTAGAATTCACATTTCACCTCCTTCAGTACTTCAAATAAATTTTTTTTTTTCATTAAGCATTCTGATTTCATTTTAAAATCGTGAAACTGTTAAACTCATGAAATTCAAAAAAAACATAAGATACTATATCTAGATTTGCATAAATAGTAAATTCTATAGCATCTTATATAGCCTTCTAAATATAACATTCAAGCACTTACAGTTTAAAAAAAATTTTATAGTCTCAATTATCGGATAGTTACACCAAGTTCATAAAAATTTTCAATTTCCACAAAACTTTGCAGTACCATTTTAATTCTTTTAATTAACAAATTTACATGGTTGTTACTTTAATTACCTCCCCTCCATACCTACATTTTGCATTGTCCTCAATGTAAAAGATTTGACAATAAACACAGTAATTGTAGTAGGCATGAATACAGTTTCTTTGATTTAAAATTCAGGATAAGTAATCAGTTACATACCTTGTTTCGTTTGTATCTCCTTCTGCATATTTCGATTTTCTGATTCTGAAAAACTTTTCATTCATAGATAAAAGTAGAATATAAAACGAAATAACATTTAACAGATATTGATAAATTAGTGTCTTGTGTGGAACCCAGGCTCCTATGCCTCTAGTGGCTCACAAGCAAGCCAGTTGGTTTCCCAGAACAAATACCAACAAACTAGATTGATATTTTGTTTTTTTTTTGTTTTTTTGTTTTTTAAATAAATGTAGAATACACACAAAATCACAGCTTAAGAACATGATTGAAAAGTAGAAACAAATGGAACAAACGTGTTAGTCTAAGCAAACTTTTTAGGCATAATTCTTCTTGCTATTAATTCTATTTTAATGCAGTTCTTGTTCCTTCTTAATTTGTAAACATGTAATATATTATAAATTCCAAATACAAGTGTATTACCATTAATGATATGAAATGCAGAAAGGGATCCTTTTTGGTTCCAGGGTAATGTAGCAGTTTCTATTTCTACATCTATTTCAATATACTCCTCTTCCCACTTCCATTCATTTATGTCTTTCATAATCCATATTTGAAATTTCATCAATTCATCCCACCATCTTATCAGACATAAAGTAGGATCATCATATTCATTATACCACATTCCTATTTGAATTTTATCAAATTCTGCAGATGGTGGTTTAGCTATTTTTCTCGGTATAGGTAAAATTTCTATATATTCATCATAACTGTCTATGCTCACTATGTATAAATCAGATCCAAATGCTATTGGTATATCTGTGACTAGATATACATATCCATCAAGTATGACATGTGTTTGGTTAATTAATGATTTCTATCCTAGATATATCATAATATTTTCAGTCCAAGATCTATTAAGAAAATTATACACACTTAAGCGTAAATCTTCACCCCAATTTCCTGTAGGTCTCCAATAATATAATTTTTCAGGAATTGTAGAATTTTTATCAAAAAATATTAAAGCTGACCCACAATTTACAATTGGTACTTCATATCTATTAGGTCTTCCTATATACCATTCTTCTCTTGTTATAGGATTTCTTATCAAAATATCAAGTAATAAACTTGCATACCTTGGTCTCGTCCTGTATATGATTAATCCTTCATCTATCCTCATAATATGATCTATTCCTTCTAATGTATTGGGTGGAATTCCAGTAGTTTCTTCCATAGCTAGATATTCATGGTTAATTGAACTACGATTAAATGACCTTCATATGAATCCATCTCTAATCTTAGTCATTTTTGCAGCTTGTAGTCCTTGAAAATATTTTTCTTTAATGTAGTCTTTAATTTCCTTTGATACATAACACAGCCTACACAGATCTTTAGCTAATAAGTTACTCAGTACTTCCCTTAGTGCATCCAACGGTAATTGCATCAATTCCATTTGTCGATTCTGTATAACACAAACAAAAATTAAGCAGAGATAAAAAATTAACATAACTACTGCACACCCTCGTGGAATTAAGGGATAACTCAACGGACTAAGTTCGTTGAGTTAAGGACTAACTCTACGATACTATTAACTATAAATAAAAACATATATATACAGATAGTTGCTTTAGATATGTTGCTTTATTTAGCTACCCTCCTAGAAGAGGTATCAATTTCATTAATAGTTCTATTGACAGGGTTAGGTATTGCTTGTATTGGCAATCCTCATGTAGGTCTAACTTCCATTGGTTCCTTCTGCCTAAGTGGTATATTTCTATTCTGATTTTGAATTGCAGTATTTCCAAATACAAAATCTAGACGATTGTTTAATTGTTGAATTATCTTCTCTAATTTCTCTATTCTAGATCCTTGTTAAATTAATGCTTCATAACTTATATTCTTCTCATTTACATTTTCTCCTCCCTGAAAATTTTTTGTTTCTCCAAGATAAATTTGGGTGATTTCTCCAATTAGGATTATAAGAATTTCCCAAGTTATCTCTCTAGTTTCTAGCATAAATAATATCTAAATTATTTATGTTTGCATTATTTTCTGCTAGCTTTTGATTTAATGATAACTCTTCTATTTTCTTTGTTAATTCAGTTAATTTCACCTCAAGCATAGTACTTGAATCTATTTCATGCATTCCTTTTGGCAATATTTTTTTATCTGCAATAGCTTCAGCCGAGTTTTCCCACTATGTAGTTCTTTTTGCAAAGTTTTCTAAATATGCCCATGCTTCTTCACTACATAACTTTAAAAATCCATTTTGACAAGTAGATTCTAATAAAGATTTCGTTGAAACATCTATGCCTTTATAAATTATACCTATTAGTTGTGCTTTACTCATTGCATGATGCGGACATTGAGTTAGTAAATCTTTAAATCTTTCAAAATATTTCCAGAATGATTCACCTTGTTTTTGGCTACACATTAATATTTCTTTTTTCTTTTTAATCATTTGATGTGTTGGATAATATTTTTCTAGAAAAACAGAGTAAAATTCAGTCCATGTAGAAATTGAATCAGGCAACAAAGTATATAACCATCTCTTAGCTGTGTCTTTTAAAGAAAAAGGGATATATCTAAGTTTAATAGCATCTATACTCATGTTCGACATTTTCATCATTTGACAAACTTCATTAAATTCTCTAAGGAAATAATAGGCATCCTCTCTTTCTAATCCATGAAAATGTGGCAATTGACTAATATAATTAGATTTCAGTTCAAACCTATCTCCCTCAAAGTTTGGCAATCAAATACATGAAGGTTCATCAACTAATTCAAGATACAGAATTTCTCCTAATGGTTTTTCTACTAGAACAGCCATCTCTACGTTCTCTTTTAAAGAAAGGTTAGCTATACCCCAAAGAATTGTTTTCGTACGCCTCTGCGATGAAAATTCCTGGGTAGGTGTTCTTACTAATCATTTAGTGCTTAGAGAACAAGTCCATGTGCTCATAAATAAATAACAGATGATTAATTACATACCAGTCTGAAGCTTTCCATTCAATAAATATTTGTTGTCGGATGAAGTTGAATCACCTGCTTCTCCTTCTAATTCCTCCAATGCATTCTCCTTTCTTTAAAAAGTGCTGGTAACTCATAAATAACATTTTGATTTATATATATAATGCACATCCATAAAGTGAATAAATCTCGTTGCAAGAACGTGTCTTGCAATGGGCATCGTGGTTCCTATTTTTATGGGTACGTGTACCTCTACTAATTTCAAATTTTGGTAACCGCTAAACCGACGAAGTTTCATTCGTGATTAAAAGAATAATCGTTCTGCTTAATCCACGAACTAACCTCGTTGAGTTACAAATAACTCAACAGAACATAGTCGGTTACTGTTGCTAACTCCACGGACTAACTTCGTTGAGTTACAGATAAGTCAATGGAGTGACCTTATATTAAATTACTGACCTCATGGAGTTAAGCTTAACTCAACAAACTTACTTTATTGAGTTAACACTTGGCAACTTCTAAGTTTAATCCTCGTAAGTACCTCTCTACTTTTTTTTCTTTTTTTTCTACTAACTGAAATAAAGTTAAATATATGTCATTAATGCATCATTCTAATCAAAATTTGTTTAAATTTGAACATTATATAAATATTTAACTTGCAGGTCATTTTATGTTATGCAGAAATTACATTTTACGTTGCAACATGTAGAAATTTTTAAGCATTTATCCATATATGTCATTAATGCATCATTCTAATCAAAATTTGTTTAAATTTGAACATTATATAAATATTTAACTTGCAGGTCATTTTATGTTATGCAGAAATTACATTTTACGTTGCAACATGCAGAAATTTTTAAGCATTTATCCTGTCATTCAGCAAATTGTAAATCTGTTAAACATTCATTCATAATGTTCGACAAAATATATATAACATTCAATACATTCCATTCATTTCACATTCAAAACACGTATGAAAAGTACATCTGAAAAATTATATTCATTAATATGAATCAATTTACATTATAAGTACATCAGACATTTTCATATAATTCTATACAAGTAGACGAACAATACAATTTAATCTCTATTCCTAAGTTCATCTACTTCCTTCTAGAGTTTTTCTAATTGTAGCTCTAATTGATTAATTCTTTCTACAGCTCTTGTAATTCCTCCAAAAGGTACAACTATCCCTGCAGCTACAAAATTTCTGTATTCTTTCACTGAATTGGTTCTGGATCTGAATCTTTTTGATGCCCAATTCATGAAATCAATACAATCCACCATCAGTAGTGGAATCAAATCTCCATAAAACAATTTCTTCTTTACTGTTCTCAGCTTGGAGATAAAAACTGCAGACCAATTTATTGGAATTCTATTTACAACTGCAAACGTGGCCCATTTGACAAATTGACTCAATTCTATGTCATGGCATTGTCATTGATAGACATTCTTAATCAAAATGTTGGCTACCATGCGTGCTTTACCATTTAAATGCTTCAATCTGTTTAATAAAGGCACACTAGGATTAATAGCCAAACTGTCATTGATTTCCTGTTCTGTCCATTCAACGATAGTTGTACTTTCCAAAATTTCCTGCCCTTCATTCTTTAATCTAAAAATGTTGTGGAGAAGCTCTAGTGTTATCTGTACATTAGCTTCCTCCACGTTGGAAATTAATCTTCCTTCTCCTTCTCTTAAATTTGCATAAAAACAGGGCACTAGATTCTCATATACTGCATGCCCTCTTTCTTGAGAAATAAACTTTAGTAGACCTTGGAATTCAAATAATTCTTTGATTTCTTGCATTCCATCCCAATTTACTGGTCTACTATAAATAATATCATAACCCCTAATCTCATGATATTTATGATAAGCTTCCTGACTCCAAAAATGTACTTCATTCAAAATTGTTGTTTCAATCGGGTCAGGAATGTGACTTTGTTGTTCTAGAGGGGTTTGTTCTTGATCTTCCTTTAACATAGGCTGCATTTGAACATGCTCTACAGATTCCTGAATTTTTGCTTCTGCTTCTATCTATGGTGGTGAGCCGATAGAACTCTCCACTCTGTCTTGAATTCTTTACATAAATTGCTGAAGAGTTTCTTGCTCTTCAGTGGAATCTGTAAAGTTATTTTTGTCCAAATGGCTTCGTTCAACTTCTTCATTTTCTACTCTTTCTTCTTCCTACTGACTACCAATCTGTTCTATCACTGTTCTTTCTGATTCTATAACAGATTGGGATGGAATCACGGGCATTTCAGTTTCTGCCCTACTTTCGGTTCTTTCTTCTTGTATAGGCTGTAGACTAATTTCAACTTGTTTTTCTTCTTATCTTTGCTCCTGCTGCTGCAGCTCCTTCTCCTCCTTAGAATCAGATAGCAGGTTTATAAAAATTTGCTCCACAGGCCCTATTAAAATTGGTACCTCAGATTTAATTTCCTCTCTATATTCAGGCACTATCTCTTTTCCTTTCCTTTTTCTAATTAATTGTGCCTGTTCTTCTTCTTCTTCTTCTGAAATTAAATCTACAAAAGTAGGCTCTATAGGCCTTCGAGCCATAGGTACTGGCTCTTCTTGTTTAATTCTCTCTATAATTACTGATCTCGAAGGACTAGCCTCAGCTTCTCTTGTAGCACTTGATTTAGCTGCTGCCTGATGTTCAACCTTTATTTTGCACTAGGCCCTCAATTTTTCTTCGACCCTTTTTTTCTTAATGGCATCATATAAAATATGTGCCTTAGCTGTAGCTATTTCTTCATTATCACCTTGGTCTCTTGTTATTTTGACCAAGCTAGTAAACTCTTTCTCTTCTTCATTAGTTCTCGGCCAAGCAAATGCTACTCGTGGCAATGGCTTTGTTGGCTGAACTGGAGGTCCTAACTGCTGTTCCTCAGGAACAGGTCTTTCAGCAGTTGCTTCTTCTTGTTCTCCTACTCGTTGCTGCTCCCATATTTCCCAACTTCCACGACCAGTAATGCACCTTTTGAACCATAATTTGGCCTTGCACTGGATTAGCTCTAGGGCTACTTCATTGTTTGGCTAGATTTTTTTTTCTTTACTAATTACAATTTCTGTTGCCACTCTAATTCGTGTCTCCATTATCTGAGGTATTTGTATACCACAATCTACTAATATTTTTCTTAATCTAAAAAGTTCAGATTCTACCTTTTGTAACTCTTTTTCTCTTGTCGTATTCTGAATCTTTTGCCGCGTGTGCCATTCTTCTAATTCTTTCAGAAACTATGCTGTGTCAACTGCATCTTCCCAGAACTTAGGTGTCATCTTCCTCATCATGGAGTTACACAACAACATGGAATTGCTCTGATTTCTACTGTTCTAGATTCTAAATGATTTGCTGGATAATGCCCCCAAAACCCTAAGTTTTAGTTTAAATAAGCCCTAAGTTTAGGCAGGTAATCAGGTCATTTCCCGAACCAAATATTACTCTCTCATCTGCGGTCTTAGCTACAGTACTCCGTTGAGTTACAGTTAACTCAACGGAATAAGCCCGTTAACTAACTCAAGACGCAACGGAATAAACTCGTTGAGTTAAGTGTAACTCAACGGACTTCCTGTACAAGTAGATATAATAATAAAAATACTTAAGATAATAGTTTTTTCTATTTTTTTTACCAGTTTAATCGATACTATGTTTCGGTAAAACCAACATTTTTTCTAAAAATTAATATACATATTTTTTTATGTTCCGGTCATACCAATGGATCCAGTCGGTTGAACCGCAACGATTTTTATATTTTATATTTTTTATATACTTTTTTTTTTATATACATAAAAACTAATTTCTTACTAAGTAAAGCTCGAGTAGTCCTCTACTCTGACTTCTTCTGTAATTCCAACGGAGCTTTTTGGTGTTTTCAGAATAGGTCTAAGTCTTTGTTCATTTACTTTAAATATATTCTGATTTTTAGGATTTTCAATTTCAATAGCTCCATAAGGATAAATATTTCGAACAATGTAAAGTCCTGCCCATCTAGATCTTAATTTTCCTGGATGGTAATGGAGTCTAGCCATATAAAGATATACTTCTTGTCCTATTTCAAAGCTTTTTGGAATAATTTTTCTATCATGCTAGAATTTCATTTTCTCTTTTTCTCTTACAGTCTTCGAATAAGCTTCATTTCTAAATTCTTCTAATTCAATTAATTGCATATTTCTATTTTCAGCAGCTTGATTTAAATTAGTGTTCAGAGTTTTTAATGCCCAATAAGCTTTATGTTCTATTTTAGCAGGTAAATGACAACTTTTTCCATATACTAGCCTAAAAGGTGACATACCTAAGCTTATTTTATAAGCAGTTCTATAAGCCCAAAGTGCATCTATCAATCTATTAGCCCAATCTGTTCTAGTAGGATTTACTACTTTTTCTAAGATTAACTTAATTTGTTTGTTTGCACTTTCTACTTGTCCACTTGTTTGTGGATGATATGATGTTGCAATTTTGTGGTTTACTCCATATTTCTTCATTAAGGCTTCAAAACTTCTATTATAGAAATGAGTTCCTCTATCACTGATAATAGCTTTAGGTATTCCAAATCTGGCAAATATATTGGTTCTTATAAATTGTATTACCACTTTGTTGTCATTAGTTTTTGTAGGAATAGCTTCTATCCATTTAGATACATAATCCACCCCCAACAATATGTAATTAAATTGATTAGACATAGGAAATGGACCCATAAAATCTATTCCCCACACATCAAAGATTTCAACCTCAACAATAGGATTAAGAGGCATCATATTCCTCTTTGATATTCTTCCTATTTGTTGACATCTTAAACAACTTAAGCAATATTTATGAGCATCTTTGAATAGTGTTGGCCAATAAAATCCACATTGCAGAATTTTTGTAGTAGTTTTCCTTGAACCAAAATGCCCTCCACAAGCTTAGTCATGACAGAAAGACAATATGCTTGGATATTCAGTTTCTGGAACACACCTCCTTAAAACTAGATCAGGACATTTCTTAAATAAGTATGGGTCTTCCCAATAGTAATATTTTACTCTTGAGAAAAATAATTTCTTATCCTGTCTATTCCAATCCTTAGGTGTTAAACTAGTAACTAAATAATTAACTATGTCTGCATACCAAGGTATTGTGTTGATGGTCATTAATTGTTCATCAGGAAAATTATCCTTAATTTCAATATTTGTAATCTTGATAAATGATCTGCTACTACATTCTCACAACATTTTTTATCTTTAATTTCTAGATCAAATTCTTGTAATAATAATATCCATCGGATCAATCTAGGCTTAGTCTCTTTTTTCTTTATTAGATGTTTTAGAGCTGAATGATCCATGTATACTATTACTTTAGCTCCAATCAGATATGATCTAAACTTTTCTAAAGCAAGCACAACAGCTAATAATTCTTTTTCAGTAGTTGTGTAATTAACTTGAGCATCATTTAAGGTTTTGCTTGCATAATGAATCACTCTAGGAGATTTTTCTATCTTTTGTCCTAACACTGCTCCTACAGCAAAATCAGAAGCAACGCACATTAATTCAAATGAATGGTTCCAATCAGGTGCTTCAATTATAGGAGTTGAAATTAAGCTAGTCTTAAGTCTGAAAAATGCTTCCTTGCAATTTTTATCAAAGTTAAATGGAACATCTTTTAATAGATTAGTTAAAGGTCTAGCTATCTTGATAAAGTCTTTAATAAATCTTCGATAAAAACCAGCATGTCCTAGAAATGATCTAATATCTTTTATTGATTTAGGTTCAAGTAGGTTAGAAATTACTTCTATTTTAGCTTTATTTATTTCCAACCCTTTCTTAGAAACAACATGCCCTAAGACTATTCCTTGTTTAACCATGAAGTGACATTTTTCCCAATTTAACACCAGATTTTTTTTCACACAACGTTTTAATATTAGGTCTAAATTTTTTAAACAAACTTCATATGAGTTGCCATATATAGTAAAATCATCCATAAATATTTCTAAAAAATCTTCAGTCATTCTAGTAAATATACCTTGCATACACCTTTGAAAGGTAGCTGGTGCATTGCATAATCCGAATGACATTCTCTTAAAAGCATAAGTTCCATTAGGACAGGTGAAAGTTGTTTTCTCTTGATCCTCTAATGCTATTGGAATTTGATTATAACCTGAATACCCGTCTAGGAAATAAAAATATTCTTGCCCTGCTAATCTTTTCAACATTTGATCTATAAAAGGTAAGGGAAAATGATCTTTCCTAGTCACAACATTCAGCTTTCTATAGTCTATACATACTCTCCAGCCTAATTGAATTCTAGTAGGTATCAAGTCTTGACTTTCATTCCTAATAACTGTTAATCCTGATTTCTTGGGAACTACATGGATTGGACTAACCCACGAGCTATCAGAAATCGGATAAATTATGTTATTATCTAACCATTTCACTATTTCCTTCCTAACAACTTCTTTAAGGTTTGGATTTAATCTCCTCTCAGGAATTCTAACAGGTTTAGCATTCTCTTCTAAATATATGTGGTGACAGCATAAAGTCGAACTTAACCCTTTTATATTAGTCATAGTCTATCCTATTGCTTCTTTATAACTTTTTACTACATCTTTTAATTTAGCTATTTGATCCTCTTTTAAATCTGAAGCAATAATGATTGGACAGGTTCGTTTCTCTTCCAGAAATATATAGGTTAATTCAAGAGGTAAATGTTTTAATTCTAAATGTTGCCCATGAGAAGCTAAAGCTCCTAATTGAACATCATCATTTTCTAAATGAATTTTTTCCAAATCTCCTTTTATATTTATGCTTTCACTTTCCTCTAAAGTTTCAGAATTGATTTGCCTATTTAATTCTTCTTGAATCACATCATCTAACATATCTCTTTCATCCTCTAAAAAGTCTATGGTATGTAAGGACATTTCTATCTCCTCAAACCTTTATGGTTTGAAAATATTTAACTGAGTATCCTCATTACCTATTGATAAAAACTGGAGTAATGAAGTTAGTTAGCATATGGTAATGAGGATACTCAATTAAACATTTTCAAACCAGAAAAGTTTGAGGAGTTAGAAATGTCCTTACATACTATAGACTTTTTAGCAGATGAAGGAGATATGCTAGATGATGTGATTCAAGAAGAATTAAATAGGTAACTCAATTCTGAAACTTTAGAAGAAAGTGAAAGCATAAATATAGAAGGAGATTAGGAAGAAATTAATTTAGAAAATGATGATGTTCAATTAGGAGCTCTAGCTTCTCATGGGCAACATTTAGAATTAAAACATTTACCTCCTAAATTAACCTATATATTTCTAGAAGAAAAATGAACATGTCTAATCATTATTGATTCAGATTTAAAAGAGGATCAAATTGCTAAATTAAAAGATGTAGTAAAAACTTATAAAGAAGCAATAGGATGGACTATGACTGAAATAAAAGGGTTAAGTGCAACTTTATGCTGTCACCACATATATTTAGAAGAGAATGCTAAACCAGTTAAAATTCCTGAGAGGAGATTAAATCCAAACATTAAAGAAGTAGTCAGGAAGGAAATAGTGAAATAGTTAGATAATGACATAATTTATTTGATTTCTGATAGCTCATGGGTTAGTCCAATCCATGTAGTTCCCAAGAAATCAGGATTAACAGTTATTAGGAATGAAAGTCAAGACTTGATACCTACTAGAATTCAATCAAGCTGAAGAGTGTGCATAGACTATAGAAAGTTGAATGCAGTGACTAGGAAAGATCATTTGCCCTTACCTTTCATAGATCAAATGCTAGAAAAATTAGCATGGCAAGAATATTTCTGTTTCCTAGACGGGTATTTAGGATATAACCAAGTCCTAGTAGCATTAGAGGATCAAGAGAAAACAACTTTCACCTGCCCTAATGGAACTTATGCTTTTAAGAGAATGCCATTCAGATTATGCAATGCACTAGCCACCTTTCAAAGGTGTATGCAGGGCATATTCATTAGAATGACTGATGATTTTTTAGAAATATTTATGGATGATTTTACTGTTTATGGAATTTCATTTGAAGTGTGCTTAAATAATTTAGACCAAGTATTAAAACACTATGTGGAAAAAAGCCTGGTTCTAAATTGGGAAAAATGTCACTTCATGGTTAAAAAAAGGATTAGTCTTGGGACATGTTGTTTCAAAGAGAGGGTTAGAAGTTGATAAAGCTAAAATAGAAGTAATTTCTAATCTACCAGAACCTAAATCAGTAAAAGATATTAGATCATTTCTAGGACATGCTGGATTTTATAGAAGATTCATTAAAGACTTTAGCAAAATAGCTAGACCTTTAACTAATCTATTAAAAGATGTCCCATTCAACTTTGATAAAAATTGCAAAGAAGCTGTAGGATCGTATGGCTACACAAGAGGGGGGTGAATTGTGTATTTTTAATATTTTCTGAAATATAATTGAAACATTAATTCTCAAAAACAAGTTGAGACATTATTTTCGTAAAATCATTTTTATTCAAGGTTTCAATTACAATATACAATTCAATTTTCCTCAGAAATTGTAGATGCAATTATAATTCGATACCATATTTCATCTATACAATTTCATAACTACAAACAGAGAAAACTAATTTGCGGAATTTAAAACATTTCTCCCTGTTTGAGATCTTTCTTCTTCTTCTTCTTCTTTCTTCTTCAGCAATTCTTCAGTGACGAATATCTTGTCTTTTTATGCTTCACCGAATTTGCTTTCTTCTGATACTTCAAATCTTCAGTGACATAAATAATACCTTTTTCTGCTTCACTGAATTTTCTTCCACCTGAGAGATTTTCCCCAAAGAGTGTTTTTGATCCCTGAAAAGATTTTTCTTTTGATGTGTAGGGATAGTTTGATCCTTGAAAAGATTTTCATTTTGTGTGCAAGGATAATTTGATCAACGAGAATTCTTTGCCATTTATACTGTATGTTAACTTCATGCATATCCTCCACGTTTAATCACTACTAGTTTTCCACTTCTTCACATCTTTGCTTTTTCCTTCATCGAAACACACATGTTCTAACCCACGTTTATATTTCGAATTTTCTTTAATCATCGGTCTTGGATCTCTAAAAAATTTCCTGCAAAATAAACTTTCTCGTCCAAAAAATTTTTCATTAGTGTAATAAGAAGTCGTTACTTTAAATGTTAACTAAATGAGTAACACAAGTAGATATTAACTTAACGTTTCTACCTTAACGAGTTCCTCATGTGCTAATTCACGTAACTAATACTGTAGACAACTCAATGAACTAAATCCGTGGTGTTATGGATAACTCAACGAACCAGCTTGTAGGATCGTTTGTATCACAAGAGGGGGGGTGAATTGTGTCTTTAGTAATTAAACTAGTGGATAAAACAAGAGCACAAAACACTCGTAAATGAAATTCTATTCTTTTATTTCAAGACAGAATTTACAATATCTTTTCAGCTCAATTCCCTTCTTGACAGTTTTGATACAGTAATTTTTGATATACAATTCAAATAGGAAAACAAAGCTCTTTTTCAAAACTAATTTTGAATTATATAAAACCTAATCTTTATGCACACAACACTTTTCTTTCTCTTTGCTCAGCTTCTGTATCTATTCTTCTACAGTTGTCGAATTTCCAAACTTCTTGCGTTTGCAGCTCCTTTTCTAAAATTGCTTGGAATTTCGAACTTCTTCTGATGTTGGAGAACCTTTTAGAATATGAATATTCAAACTTAACTTTTCAGTTAGGGATCCAGATTGAATATTCAGACTTGGTTTTTGAGATTGGGATCCTCTATTATAATATAGCTCGTACTCTCTATTTGTAGTCGAACTCTGTTGTCTTTCACATTCAACATGTTCATCCACTTGATCCACAATCCATAATCCACATACTAATTTTCTCTTTAATCCAAATTACTTTCTATTTAAATTTCCACTTTCTTTACAAACAATCTGAGTTTCCACGATCTCCACTTGTAGATTCACCGAAATTTTATCTTCCTAGAGTCTTGTAGAATATCTTCTAAGTCTTCGATTTAGTTGAACATTTATCCTTTAACTCTTGTCAAAACTCGAACACTTATCCTTTAACTCTTCGAGTTCTTACACCTGCAAAACACGTGACTAAACAAGGAAACTTATCTGTTCGTTAGTCCTTTTATAAAACTCGAACAGTTATCTATCCATGCGTATAAAAACTCGAACAGTTATCTAACTATTCGATTTTTCATTACCGAACGCACATGG
Organism: Cymodocea nodosa; assembly: GCA_036874045.1. NCBI lineage: Eukaryota > Viridiplantae > Streptophyta > Magnoliopsida > Alismatales > Cymodoceaceae > Cymodocea > Cymodocea nodosa. Next base: position 3,805,023 of record CM072345.1, read on the forward strand.
AAAACACGTGACAACTTAAAACATTAAAAACACATGTGAGGATAACTTAACTATACGAGTTTTTAACATAAAGTATTCGACAAAAATGAAACGTTAACTATTCGAAAGTTTAACTATTGCAAATCTAGCTCTTCGGAAATCTTTAATTTATCCGACATAAAAATGAAACTTTCTGATAATCTGTTAACTATTATACTTAGAGAAATATACTTAGAGAATATTATGTAGACTTATTTAAATACGTTAATAAAGCATACATCTTCAAAATTAAATACCTAACAATCTCTCCTTTTTTGATGATATAAAAACCTAATAAGTCACATAATTTATATCTCCCCCTTTTCGGCATTATAAAAAAGTAAACAAACTATTTTCTCCTCCTTTAGGAAGTTAAGTGTTATAAATGTAAGGAAGGATATCTTACTAAGTATATATTAATCAAAACGATAGCGTCAATCATACATAGGATTTATGGATTAAGCAAAAACTGTTTAATATCATAAACTGTGAAAAATAATCACGTAACTTTAAAATCAGTAAATAGTTTACATAATGATTTTGGTTACAAATTACAAAAAATAAATCATGTAATACATAATTTGTATAATCACAAGCCTCTTTGTCTTCGAAAAATATCAATTAGGGTATCTGAAATTGTCTTTGCAATATTTGTACTAACTCTGTTTATCTGATCAAGTAATGTCTGATCTAAATCATTTTAAGAAACTTGTGATGGTTGCTGTAAAAATTCAGTATATATGTCTGTATCTATTCCTGTATGTATTTCTCTATGTATACCTTGTTGTATATCTGCATGTATATCTTGTTGTATATCTGTATGTTGCTGTGTTTCTGTAAATTCTGTGGAATGTTGCTGTGTTTGCTGAACCTGTTGTTGTTGTCTGAGGATAGGTGTATCTGCCGCATGGTATTTTTGGAGTTCCTTTGTAGAGAAAGATCATGACTTTAATCTTTTCTGTGGCCAAGGTGTAATATCAGTTCACCTGTATATGGTTGATTAATGCGTATGTAGCATAAAGACAACATCTACCAACTTCTGCCCCATGACCAAACCTCTGAAACAATGTAGCATGCAATATTTTTACAATAAAACGTGCTTGGCCATTTGAGTCATTTAGTAATGTCAATGGTTTGTTGGTAGTTGGATCTTTGGCTAAACTTGTAATGTCCCATCCCAATCGATAAACCTGTTTTCTTTCTGATAATTTAACTCCTTCATTTTTCAGACTAAGTACCTGATGAAGTAAATCTGGAGTTAAATATATGTCATTTTCTTGTATATTAGAAACAGGAATACCTTCTTCCATTGTTAAGTTTGAGTAAAAACAACTAAGAAGTTCGGGTATAGCAAGATGGCCTGGATGTTGTGGAAGTAGAGTCAACAAGCCTTGAAATTCAAACAGTTCACGTATGTGCGCCATCCCTTCAAACTTAACTGGTCTTGAATATAAAATTGTAAAAGTTTTATATGTCCGAAATTTGTCATAATAGGAATTATTTCTGAACCATAATAGTGTATTTGCATCTAAACTCTATTTAGGATTAGGTATTTTCCTGTCATGATGTTTTGATCTGGTATATTATCAACAACATCTATATTGTCAGATCTTTCAGAACTGGTGGAATTTCTATCAAAACTAGTATAAATGTCTAAAATATCTGTTATTGTCGTATCAATAATCTGCTGAATTTCTTCTGTTTGTTCTTCTGGAAACATTTCAGTAGCAACAGTCTCTGTAACAATCTGTATATCAGCAACCTGTATATCTATATGTGATCTATACAACTGTCTCTGTATGAAAGAATGTTCTATATCTGTCTGTGGAATAGAATCATCTGGTATTTCTGAAATTTGTATATGTGAGACATTGGTAGTATTATATTCTATTTGTAACTGTGTATGTTGTTGATTATATACATTTATCAACAAGTATACGATATATTGTAACAGACATAATCATAAATATAAAGTGTAGTATAAGCAACTGTACCAAAATTCAAAAGTCTCTATTCGAGATACAGTAAGAGGAAGAATATCTGTACATTCCTCTTCAGATGAAATATCTTCAAAATTCATAGACTCAGTGTCTATGTCATCAATAATATCATCAAATTTGATATCATCTGTATATATATCATCAAAATTTCCTACATTCTCACTTTCCGTAGGAAAAGAATGTGTGCTTGCAGCATTGTGTGAAAAATTGTCCATTGTATTAAAAGATACATTATGCACTAATGTGACACAATACCTTAGAGTATATGCTTGTAAGCCAATATTTGTCACATCTACTAGGATTCCTGACAAAAATGTCTGTCCAGCTTCTACAATGGAGCATAGTTTTCCATTTTTCACTGATTCTTCTTTTTGCTGCAATATTCCTTATACACTTGCAGTTAGTCCAAAATATTCAATTATCTTTTTCTTTGTCCGACTATATGTCTGTAGTGTTTCAGGTTGTTTAGGAGGTTCTAAAATTGTCTTAATTTCTCCTGTTAAAGGCACCTGTTGTCTTGATGGTCCTTCACCATGATGCCTAGGTGGTAATAATGGAATATAGAGTTTTAAGCTCTCCACCTCTGCCATTTTGAGTTGATAAACTCTTTGTCCTTCACTTCGAAGGCTCATTTTGCTAATGGCAGTTTTCTGTTCATCGATATACTATTTAATATCATCTAAAATAGCTGGGGGAAAATAATGTTGGGAATACAAGGATTGTAATTCCCTATTTGCATTTTCGATCATTGGTCCCCACTTCTTTCCATAATAAGTGATAGATTGTACTGATGTCTCTAGTATATGTCTAGAACTTACAACCGCAGGGTTAGGTTGTAAATTTCTTTTCCATAAATGCAATGCGGAAAGTTCAATCTGTTTTAGTCTAAATTGTGTTTCAGCATAATTTTGAATAAATTTCCAACAGAAATTTTTCTCATCTTGAACAGCTTTTCTGATTTCGTGTAGTACTTCGTTTGAAAAAGTGTACCTGGAGTAAATATTGTTGATTTCATTCTGCATTTTCTAAAGTTCCAGCTCTCTTTTCTGCACTTTGGTCATTCTACCACGTCCTCTTCCACGTCCTGACATTGTTGATTAATCTTCGCTTTGCACTGTAGAACTTAGTGGAAGGAAAGATTGTGAAGTTAGGGTTTTACCAAGGTAGAAACACGAAAGGTTGTTAGGAAAACATTCATAACTCTCCGAGTTTATAAATGGACAAACAGATTCAATCATTGAAATCATAAATATAAGATCCGTTACTGATAAATAACTCGAGTGCTTGCAATAACTGTACAAGTTTTACAACTAACAATTGCAGAATACTTAGCGTAATTGTGCATATAAAGAAAATAACTTCAGGCTAAGTGAAAAAGTGAGAAAACTCAAAAACTTATGATAACTGTTCGAGTTTCTCGAAGGAATAGGTGTGAAAACTCGAAGATTTAGACATAACTGTTCGAGTTTCGACTGAGACATTATAAAGCAATGAAATTCAACACGTGCATAATTTGAACTTAAGGTGCTCAGAAAGTTTCGGAGACTTATAAACCTAACTATCCGATGCTTAGGTGCATTTCGGAGAGTTACAGATAACCTTCCGAAAGATAACTTAAGTCAATCGTCTAGATCACGACACGTGTACTTAAGCAGTTTTATAATAAAGAGATGTTTTAGACAGTTACCAATCTAACTTTCCGATGCCTAGACGCATTTCGAAGAGTTACAGATAACTTACCGAAAATCCACTTAAGTCATGCATTATGGTTTTGACACGTGTACTTCAGGAAATAATAAAATAGTCTATTGAACGTTTTAAAACACAACTGCCTAATACTTGTAATATAACTTGCCGAAACAAAGAAAATTCGGATACTTAAGAATTAAAATACCTGCAAGTCACCGACAGTTTAGAAATGTACTTAATTAAGGTGTATTTCCTGAAATTATGTAGATTCTTTCATGAAAACAAATAATAGTTCAAAAGCTATGAATTATTATACGAGAAATTGCTCCCCCTACATAAATGTAGTGTAAAGAATCTATGACATACTTAATTTGGGTTGCCAAGCCCTAAGTAGAGTTGGCTTAAAACGGTCAAAAAGCTTACTTAAAGAGGATGCTAAGCCTTAAATAGATTTGAGTCTCTCTTCTTCTTTTTTTAATTTGAATGAAATACAGAAAGTAGTAGAGTTAACAATTTAGACTTTTTGGCTTTTATCTTATTCAATTTACAAAAGATAATTCATAGAGATATACCTACAGAAACTTAAAAGATTTCAATAATGAGTACACAACTTAAGACAAATAAATATCGTACATTATGTGTAAAGAGTAGATAATAACAAAAATAATAAGGATTATATGCACAGATTATGTCAGGATTGTTATAACACCTTGAAAGATAAATTAAGCTTGAGTACATTGCCCCTTTTTTTTTCTTTTTTTTTATATATTCATATATATATATTTTATGTATTACCTCCCACAATATCATCTTTTTATGTGATCATAATCCCTTGCTTAGGGGAAAGATAACTAGTTACTCAATGACAAGTGAGAACAAGTAATTTTTATTTTTTTTTTTAAATATAATCTGAATTACTTGCAAAATGAGTTTTTAGTCAGCTCATCCCAAACCAGTTGGTATAAGTGACTAGGGTTTAAGATCCCCCAACGGACTTAATTACTCAAGTAATTACAGACAAAAAATAAACAAAAATAAAACAAGACAGTAAATTAAATTAGAGGCAACCACAAGACTTAATTTTTCTAACAGAATGTTAATAACTTTCCTTTAATAAAAAGTACAAACTTTCTATGTATTTTCCTGTTAAAATCTCGGTAATAGCATATACATAAGTAACAAAAATATAGTTGGCACTCACATTGAATCAAATTAACTTTTCCTTAAGTAATGTTTTCTAAATTTTTCTTAAATAAATTGACTTCAATAAAAATCAGAATTTCATAAATTCTTAACTACCAGAAAACTATAATTAAAAAAATGTTATTTTGTTTTTAATAAAAAAAGACATTAAATTCTAAAACTACCTTATAACAAACCAAAATACAATGAATAGGACCATTTAAATATTAGATAACCTACAAATACCAAGTTCTAATCGTAATTTTGAGAATGTATTTTCATCTAAGGGTTTTGTAAATAGATCTGCTAATTGTTCTGTGGTAAGAACAAAATTTAATACTATTTTTCCTTTTATAACATTATCCCTTAGAAAATGATGTCGAACTTCTATATGTTTTGCTCGTGAATGTAAGACATGATTTTTAGATAAACTTATTGTAGAACTACTATCACAGAAAATCTTAGTTGGTTCATAGTTTAAATTAAAATCCTTTAAGGTTTGTCTGATCCACAGGATTTGAGCACAGCAAAGTGCAGCAGCTATATATTTAGCTTCAGTTGTAGATAATGCTACAAAATTTTACTTTTTGCTAAACCATGACACTAAAGAATTACCTAACAATTGACAAGTGCCATTGGTGCTTTTTCTTTCAAACTTACATCCTGCAAAATTAGCATCACTATAACCTACTAAGTTTAAAGAACTATGTTTAAAGTAAAACAGTCTGAAATTGATGGTTCCTAATAGATATTTAAAAATTCGTTTAACAGCAAGTAGGTGCGATTCCTTAGGATTTGATTGATATCTAGCACAAGTACACACACTAAAGGCTAGCTGTTAAATAGAGTAATGAACCAATCATACTTCTATATTGTTTTACATCTACAGTTTTTCCAAAGTCATCTTTATCCAACTTGGTGATAGTACTCATTGGTGTATTCTTTGTTTTAGTGTTGTCTAAACCAAACCTCTTTAATAAATCTTGAGTATATTTTTCTTGTGAAATAAAAGTACCCTGATCTAATTGCTTAATTTGTAAGCCTAGGAAAAATGATAGTTCACCCATCATACTCATTTCAAATTGATTAGTCATGTCTTTCGAAAAGGATTCAACTAATTTATAATTTGTTGCTCCAAATATGATGTCATCTACATAGATTTGAACTACTAATATTTCTTTTTTGATCTTCTTGATAAAAAGAGTGTGATCTGCCTTTCCCATAGAATACCCTTTTTCCATAAGAAATTTAGATAATCTTTCATACCAAGACCTAGGAGCTTGTTTAAGGCCATATAGTGCCTTCTTAAGCTTGTAAACATACTCAGGATGATTTGAATCTTCAAAACCTGGAGGTTGTTTTACATACACTTCTTCTTTTATATATCCATTTAAAAAAGCAGTCTTAACATCCATTTGATATAATTTGAAATCCATATAACAAGCATATGCTAACCAAATTCGTATTGATTCTAGTCTAGCAATAGGAGCAAATGTTTCATCATAGTCAATTCTTTCCTCTTGCTTGTAACCTTGAGCAACTAATCTAGCTTTGTTTTTAACTATATGTCCATCTTGATCTACTTTGTTTCTAAATACCCACCTTGTTCCTATTATGGATTGATTTTCAGGTGGTGGAACTAGATCCCATACCTCATTTCTTATAAATTGATTTAGCTCATCTTGCATAGCTAAAAACCAAAATTCATCTTCTAAGGCATCTTCAATTTTCTTAGGTTCTAGTAAAGAAACAAATGAATAAGCACCACAAATGTTGACTACTGATGACCTAGTCCTAACTCTTTGATTAGGATCGCCTATTATTTGATCATTAGGATGAGATGAAGCATAACGCCAATTTCTATGTTGTTCCATATTTTCTATAGGTATGACATTATTTTCTTCTAAATTTTCATCATTCAAACTTAAATTTCTTATTCCGTCAGATAATCTATCAATTTCTCTGTCAACATCATTTGGTACTATTTCTGAGAGAATTTCTGAATCAAAGTTTTCAGCATGTCTTAAATCCAAATGAGAATTTTCATGAAATTTCACATGCAGGGTTTCCTCAATGGTTTTTGTTGATTTATTATAAACTCTATATGCTTTACTTCTAATGGAATAACCAACAAAAATCCCTTCGTCTGATTTGGCTTTAAATTTGTCTCTTCGTTCCTTAGTGTTTAAAATAAAACACTTACAGCCAAAGGGTTTTAAATAACTTATTTTGGGAACCCTGTTATATCATATCTCATAAGGAGTTTTATCTAAAATTGGTCTTAGATGTACTCTATTTATAACATAGCATGTTGTATGAACTACTTCTACCCAGAGAAAAAGGGGTAACTTATTCTCATTTAACATGGTTCTGGACATTTCCTGAAGAGATCTGTTCTTTCGTTCTACTATCCCATTTTGTGAAGGAGCTCTTGGAAATGAGTATCTATGATTTATGCCTAATTCTTCACAAAAGGTGTCCATTTGATCATTATCAAATTCTATACCATGATCACTCCTAAGTTTTTGAATTTTAACATTTTGCTCATTCTGAACTTTATTACAGAATATCTTAAATATTTCAAAAACTTCAGTTTTATTAGCTAGAAAATAGATCCAAGTAAATCTAGAATAGTCATCAACTAGTACAAAAGCATAATGTTTACCTCCTAGACTAGTTGTTCTAGTAGGTCCAAATAAATCCATATGCACTAGTTCTAATACTCTTTTGCTTGTTATTTCATTTAAGCTTTTAAAGGATGTTTTATGTAATTTACCTAGTTGACATGCATCACACATAAACTCTTTCGAGTACTTAATACTAGGTAAACCTCTAACTAGATTCTTTTTAGACAACTTTTGTAATAATTTTAAGTTTGAGTGTCCTAGCCTTCTATGCCATAAAATGACTTCATCTGATTTTGCAATTAAGCAAGCATTGTCTTTAATAATATCAGAAGGCAAATTTAAAATACAAACAGATCCTTTCTTGTATGCAGTGAATAAAATTTCGTTCGTAGTCATGTCCATAATTTTACAGGAATGTTTTTCAAAAATTACTCTGTAAATCTTCATTAAAACAGGAACACTCAATAAATTAAAACCTAAGTTTTCAACTAATAAGACATCATTTATAAAACATTTCTCAATTACCTGAACCTTGCTAGACCCAAGGATATTTGTTTTGCTTTTATTTCCAAAGGTAACTTGTCCATTCTTGGTCTTTGTTATTTCTGTAAGTAATCGTATATCTCCAGTCATGTGGCTGGATGCTCCACTGTCCATTATCCATTTTGATTTGTGTACCTACAAAACAATCAAAAAGAGATTTTATCTCTTGGAACCCATTTTTGAGTGGGTCCAAGAATTTTAGAGAGAGTCATATCAAAATAATCCATATTTTTAGACTTCAACTTATCTATTTTCTGATAATTATTTTTGCGTTTCTTTCTCTTAGTGTTATAATTATCAGAACATTTATCTCCATGTAAACCAAAGTTGAAATTTTCATTTCTGACATTATTTGATTTCCAATATTCGATATTCTTTAAATATGAAGAAAATTGATCAAGAATATTAAAATTCTCAAATGTCTTAGCTTGATTCTTCAGAAGATTTCTTTTGAAATTCTTGCATCATGTGCTATCATTTATATGTTGCATTTCATCAATTTGCACATATTTTTCTCCCTTTTTGATTACACATGGAATAATTTTTCTCTTACTATTCTTAATACTGGAAATAAAGACATTATTTTTAGCAGTACCATCATGCAATATATAATTTTCAAAAGATGCATCGTGTAAACCAATACCATGTTTTTCTACATTTGATATTTTACTACTGAGTTCATTTGTTAAAGTTTTGACTATTATTCCATTTACTTAATATAGCCTTTTGATCGCAGACTTTAATCTTTAACACATCAATTTCTGAATTTAAATCAGTAATAGTCAGTTCTAGTTTTTCAATTTCATAGATCATTTTCTTCTTATCAGCAATTAAATTTTCACAATCAGCATGCAATTTTGTTTCTATAGCAGTGAACTTTAAAATTTCCTGTGCATGCCTTTGATTTTCTTCTTTAAATTTATTTAACGTAGAGTTCAGAAAATCAATCTTATTTCCAGATTCATCTAGCATTTTCTTAGTGTCCTTTCTTTCTATTTTGACTTTCTTATATTTTCTGGCCAGTCTATTGTATTCAACAAGTAATCCATCAAAACTATCAAAATTAGCATTTTGATTAGAGGATACCTCACTAGATTTTGCCATAAAGCATACATTTGCCAGATTTTCTTCTGAATCTGATGTTGATGAGGATTCATTGTCTGATGTTAAATCCTTTGTTTCTTCACTTTGTGAAGCTGAAGAGTCATCCCATGTCACTTTAAGCACTCTTCTCTTTCTGAATTTCTTATTTCTGAAATTCCTCCTCGAATTCTTCTTATCTTTGTTGAGAGGACAATCAGTTTGAAAGTGACCCGGCCTGTTGCACTTGTAGCATATACTTTTGTCTTTCGTGAATGACTTCTTCTCCATATCTCTAGACGTCTTTGCTGACCTGAAGTTCCTGCATTTCTTCAACAGATTTCTAAATTTTCTGGTCGACAACAATAAATCATCGTTAGAATCACTAATGACTTCTGAGACTTTATCAGCCTCAAAAGCCAGATCCCTTCTAGGATTTTTCCCTTTTGGATCTAAATGTTGTACTTCATAGGCTGTTAGATTTCCTATGAGATCATCGAGAGTATATGTATTTAAGTCTTTGGACTCTTTAGTAGATGTTGTCTTTTGAGCCCAAATTTTAGTTAAAGATCTAAGGATCTTTCTTACCAAGTCTTTTTCCTTGAATTTCTTGCCTAAAGATTTTAATGAATTTACAATCTCAAGAAAATGGGAAAACATGTCAGAGATACATTAATTTTCGTTCATTTTAAAAAGCTCATATTTATGTACTAACATATTGATCTTAGATTCCTTGAATTGATTAGTACCTTCATTGGCAACTTCTAATGCATGCCATATCTCATATGCAGTTTGATATGCAGAAACTTTATTAAATTGATCATGAGATAAAGCACAAAATAAGATGTTTAAACCTTTAGCATTTAGTGTCATTCGCTCCTTTTCATCAAAAGTCCAAGTATCATATGGAGTCGTAACTAACACTATAGGATTGCTAATTATATGCCATAATTTGAAATTGATTGACTGAAAAAATACTTTCATCCTATATTTCCAGTAGCTATAATTGCTACCTTCAAACATAGGAGGACGATTAGTGGTCTGTCCTTCAATCATAACTAAGATTTCAGAATTATCCATTTTAAACAGATGATCCGAAGTAAATGACAGGAAAAACCAATTCCTAAATAGAGAAATGAAAGCTTTCGAATGCTTTAAACAGTTTAAAATGCTCTGATACCAGTTGTAGGATCGTTTGTATCACAAGAGGGGGGGTGAATTATGTCTTTAGTAATTAAACTATCGGATAAAACAAGAGCACAAAACACTCGTAAATGAAATTCTATTCATTTATTTCAAGACAAAATTTACAATATCTTTTCAGCTCAATTCCCTTCTTAACGGTTTTGATACAGTAATTTTTGATATACAATTCAAATAGGAAAACAAAGCTCTTTTTCAAAACTAATTTTGAATTGCATAAAACCTGATCTTTATGCACACAGCTCTTTTTTTTCTCTTTGCTCAGCTTCTGTATCTCTTCTTCTCCAGTTGTTGAATTTCCAGACTTCTTGTGTTTGCAGCTCCTTTTCTAAAATTGCTTGGAATTTCGAACTTCTTCTGATGTTGGAGAACTTTTCAGAATATGAATATTCAAACTTAACTTTTCAGTTAGGGATCCAGATTGAATATTCAGACTTGGTTTTTGAGATTGGGATCCTCTATTGTAATGTAGCTCGTACTCTCAATATGTAGTTGTAGGACCGTATGGCTACACAAGAGGGGGGTGAATTGTGTATTTTTAATATTTTTTGAAATATAATTGAAACTTTAAAACTCAAAAACAAGTCAAGACATTGTTTTCATAAAATCATTTTTATTCAAGCTTTCAATTACAATATACAATTCAATTCTCCTCAGAAATTGTAGATGCAATTATATTTCGATACCATGCATCATCTAAACAATTTCATAACTACAAATAGGGAAAACTAATTTGCGGAATTTAAAACTTTTCTCCCTGTTTGAGATCTTTCTTCTTCTTCTTTTTCTTCTTCAGCAATTCTTCAATGACGAATATCTTGTCTTTTCATGCTTCACCGAATTTGCTTTCTTTTGATACTTCAAATCTTCAGTGACGAAAATCTTACATTTTTATGCTTCACTGAACTTTCTTCCACTTGAGAGATTTTCCCGAAGAGGTGTTTTTGATCCCTAAAAAAGATTTTTCTTTTGGTGTGCAGGGATGTTTTGATCCTTGAAAAGATTTTTCTTTTTGTGTGCAAGGATAAATTGATCAACGAGAATTCTATGCCTTTTATACTGTATCTTCATTTCATGCATATCCTTCACGTTTAACCACTACCAGTTTTCCACTTCTCCACGTCTTTCCTTTTTCCTTCATCGAAACACACACGTTCTAACCCACGTTTATATTTCGAATTTTCTTTAATCATTAGTCTTGGATCTCTGAAAAATTTCCTGCAAAATAAACTTTCTCGTCCAAAAGTTTTTCATTAGTGTAATAAGAAGTCGTTACTTTAATGTTAACTAAACAAGTAAGACAAGTATATATATAACTTAACGTTTCTAACTTAACGAGTTCCTCATGTGCCATTTCACGTGACAAGTACTGTAGCTAACTCAACGAACTAAGTCTATGGTGTTATGCTATCTCAACGAACCATCTCCGTTGTGTTATGATAACTCAACGAACCATTTCCGTTGTGTTATGATAACTCAACGAACCAGTAATAAACAAATGTTTTTATAATAAGAATTTTACCATGTGCAAAAATAACAACTTAAGTTTATAACGCTAACCTAACGCGTTGCCTTAGTGTTCAATATAGCAACTCAACGCGTTTAGTTATTTTAACTTAACGAGTTAAACATGTGCACCTCACGTGATACAATACAACATTCGTAACTTATAATTTCACCACGTGTATAACACTAACTTAACGAGTTCGTCTCTTCTTTTACTCACTAACTTAACGAGTTATCACGTGACCTATTTTAACCTTTAAGCCTCTAACTTATTGAGTTCTCACGTGACCTCTATACAAACAAAACTCTAACTTAACGAGTTGTCTAAACGTGCACTGTTCATGATACAGAAGATATAACATTAAAACATATCATGCTTTTCAATAAAAACACACGTTAACTTAACGTTTAGCTAAATGAGAAATTAATGCAACGAAACAACTAGTTATTAACTTCAAATCCAATACAGACAAGTATTTATATTAGTAAGCTTTTTTTGTATTAATTGATGATTTTAATTTCTTTTCACAAGCAATAGTAATTGAGCAAATATGATTATTTTCATTCAGCACACATCATCAAAACGAAAATACTCAATAGTAGTCGAACTCTGTTGTCTTTCACGTTCTACATGTTCATCCACTAGATCCACAATCCATAATCTATAATCTATGTACTAATTTTCTCTTTAATCCAAATTACTTTCTATTTAAATTTCCACTTTCTATACGGACAATCTAAGTTTCCACGATCTCCACTCGTAGATTCACTGAAATTTTATCTTCCTCGAGTCTTGTAGAATATCTTCTAAGTCTTCGATTTAGTCGAACATTTATCCTTTAACTCCTGTCAAAACTCGAACACTTATCCTTTAACTCTTCAAGTTCTTGCACCTGCAAAACACGTGACTAAACAAGGAAACTTATCTATTCGTTAGTCCTTTTACAAAACTAGAACAGTTATCTATCCATGCGTATAAAAACTTGAACAGTTATCTAACTATTCGATTTTTCATTACCGAACGCACATGGAAAACACGTGACAACTTAAAACATTAAAAACACACGTGCGGATAACTTAACTATACGAGTTTTTAACATAAAGTATTCGACAAAAACAAAACGTTAACTATCCGAAAGTTTAACTATTGCAAATCTAGCTCTTCGGAAATCTTTAATTTATTTGACATAAAAATGAAACTTTCCAATAATCTGTTAACTATTATACTTAGAGAAATATACTTAGAGAATATTATTGTTGAGTATTTTTGTTTTGATGATGTGTGCTGAATGAAAATAATCATATTTGCTCAATTACTATTGCTTGTGAAAAGAAATTAAAATCATCAATTAATATAGAAAAAGCTTACTGATATAAATACTTGTCTGTATTGGATCTGAAGTTAATATCAAGTCGTTTCGATGCATTAATTTCTCATTTAGCTAAACGTTAAGTTAACGTGTGTTTTTATTGAAAAGCATGATATGTTTTAATGTTATATCTTCTGTATCATGAACAGTGCACGTTTAGACAACTCGTTAAGTTAGAGTTTTGTTTGTATAGAGGTCACGTGAGAACTCGTTAAGTTAGAGGATTAAAGGTTAAAATAGGTCACGTGATAACTCGTTAAGTTAGTGAGTAAAAGAAGAGACGAACTCGTTAAGTTAGTGTTATACACGTGATGAAATTATAAGTTACGAATGTTGTATTGTATCACGTGAAGTGCACATGTTTAACTCGTTAAGTTAACAGAACTAAACGCGTTGAGTTGCTATATTGAACACTAAGGCAACGCGTTAGTTTAGTGTTATAAACTTAAGTTGTTATTTTTGCACGTGGTAAAATTCTTATTATAAAAACATTTGTTTATTACTGGTTCGTTGAGTTATCATAACACAACGGAAATGGTTCGTTGAGTTAACATAACACAATGGAGATGGTTCGTTGAGATAGCATAACACCACAGACTTAGTTCGTTGAGTTAGCTATAGTACTTGTCACGTGAAATGGCACATGAGGAACTCGTTAAGTTAGAAACGTTAAGTTATATATATACTTGTGTTACTCGTTTAGTTAACATTAAAGTAATGACTTCTTATTACACTGATGAAAAAGTTTTGGATGAGAAAGTATATTTTGTAGGAAATTTTTCAGAGATCCAAGACTGATGATTAAAGGAAATTCGAAATATAAGCGTGGGTTAGAACGCGTGTGTTTTGATGAAGGAAAAAGAAAAGACGTGGAGAAGTGGAAAACTGGTAGTGGCTAAACGTGAAGGATATGCATGAAATGAAGATATAGTATAAATGGCATAGAATTCTCGTTGATCAATTTATCCTTGCACACAAAACGAAAAATCTTTTCAAGGATCAAACCATCCCTACACACCAAAAGAAAAATCTTTGTTAGGGATCAAAAACACCTTCTCGGGGAAAATCTCTCAAGTGGAAGAAAGTTCAGTGAAGCATAAAAAGGTAAGATTTTCGTCACTGAAGATTTGAAGTATCAGAAGAAAGCAAATTCGGTGAAGCATGAAAAGACAAGATATTCGTCACTGAAGAATTGCTGGAGAAGAAAAAGTAGAAGAAGAAAGATCTCAAACAGGGAGAAAAGTTTTAAATTCCGCAAATTAGTTTTCTCTGTTTGTACTTATGAAATTGTTTAGATGATACATGGAATCGAAATATAATTGCATCTACAATTTTTGAGGAGAATTGAATTGTATATTGTAATTGAAACCTTGAATAAAAATGACTTTATGAAAACAATGTCTAGACTTGTTTTTGAGTTTTAAAGTTTCAATTATATTACAAAAAATATTAAAAATACACAATTCACCCCCCTCTTGTGTAGCCATACGATCCTACAGTGGTATCAGAGCTTTGTGAATAATCTTTGATATAAAATTGATACCAACTTATTTAATATCATTGCTTATTCTACCTTCCTTGTTTTTAAACGAAAATTATTATCTGAGCATACGTTTAACACTATTGATTTAAGGCTCAAGTTGTTTTAAAGTTTTTAGACTGTTTAAAATCAAATATGTTGAAAAATCTAAGGTAAGAAGGCTACTTGAAATGGTAATTTTTCTTTATATGAAGGCCAAAATCTTAATCGTACTCCTTTATTTGATGGAATACATTTTGAATATTGGAAATATAGGATGACTATTTTTCTTCAAAGTATAGATCATAAGTTGTGGTTCATGATTTCTAAACCATATACTCCATTAACTACTCCTTATAATACTTGGACAATTACTAAAAAAGAAAATGAAACTCTGAATGCTAAGGGCTTAAATATTTTATTTTATGCATTAAGTTATGAACAGTTCAGTAAAGTGTCGGTATATAAATCTGCTTATGATGTGTGGCATGCATTAGAAGTTTCACATGAAGGTACTTCTCAAGTTAAGGAGACAAAAATAAACATGTTGATTCATAAGTATGAACTCTTTAAGATGCATGAAGACGAAAATATTTCTAAGATGTTTTCCAGATTTCTTGATATCATAAACTCTTTAAAATGTTTAGGAAAGAATTTTGAACAGAAGGATTTGGTGAGGAAAATTCTCAGATCCCTAAGTTCTAAATGGTCTCAGAAAGTAACATCAATTGAGGAATCACGAGATTTAAATGTTTATACTATGAATGAACTTATAGGAAATTTAACAGCTTATGAAGTTCAATTAAATGAATCACTAAGTCACAACAAACTAAAAATGAAGAAAGAAATAGCCTTCGAAATTAATTCAGATTCTGATATATCTACTAATTCTGACGAGAATTTGATTTTGCTGACTAGGAAATTCAAGAAAGCATGGAAAGCTAGGAAACAGCAAAGGAACAAAAATGATAAACCCTCAACGTCAAAATCATTGAATGACAAGAATTCTTCATCCATAAAGTATGTATGTTACAACTATAAGAAACCTGGACGTCTTTCTCCAGATTGTCCTATGAGGAAAAATGAAAAGCAAAGTAGGACAAATCAGAAGAAGACGGCTCAGAAAACTCAGAAAAAGTTTTACAAGAAAAAGGCTTTGAAGGTCACTTGGGATGACACGTCTGAAGAGTCTGAATCTGAGGAATCAGCATCAAAATCTTCACATTCAGAAGGAGAACAAGAGTTAGAAGACGTTGCTCATGTGTGAATCGGGATCCTGATGCATATAGATACAAATGGTCCAATAGGAGCAAGAATTTACAGGAACATTTGGAACATTTCATTTCTGAACAGAAGAACCGTTTTCAAGTAGTGTTTGATCGATTACGTATTAATCAATATTCGATTGATTGGTCCGAGGCTATCGACAAAGAAGATTTGTCTAAGTCACTTTGTTTCTTTTTGTCCAAGTCACTTCTCTTTTTGTCCAAGTCACTTCCTTTTTTCTTTGTGAGTGTGCTTCATGGCAGATGAGTCTGAGGTAATATCTGATCCTGAAAGTCATTCAGATTTCAACTTTGATGAATTATTATGTGCTTATCATGCGTTATTACAAAAACTTAAAGTATGTAAACTGGAAAATAAGAATATTAGAAAATCTTCATCCATTATGGAAGAAGAAAATTGTTTCCTGTCTACTACTTTAGAAAAGTTTAAATGTGATAATGAAAATCATGCTAGAGATTTGCAAAAATTTAGATTTAATGAATGTATCTTGCATGAACAAATACAGAATATAAATGCTGAAAAATTAAAGATAGAATCTAAAAATGAAATGTTGAGAAACAATATAAATAAACTTGAATTAGAGATAGATAAATTAAAACTGAGAGAGCAAGATTTAAATTCTACCATTGAGAAATGGAATTTAAGTCAAACTAAGTTAGACAAACTAACTAGTACCCCTGCGGTGTCTTATAAATTTGGCTTAGGATTTGATTATCCAGAATATCCTGAATCTCAAGCCAATAAAGGATTTATTAGTTGCAGTTCAAGTAAATCTAAGACTAAAATTCCTTTTATTATGAAACAAGGTAATAAATATGTAGAAGTAGGTACTTCAAGGGATGAATCATGCAGTAATAATATAAATCAATGTGATTTGTCAAATTGTACTTCTAACATGACTATAAATGTTTCTAAAAATCTTGTTTCTTGTTCTGGAAATTCTGTTTCTAATGTTTCTAAAATTTTAGACAATTGTAGTAAACTGAAAATTCAGAAACCTGAGCATGTAATTCAATACACTAGTATTAGACCAAATACTCATTCTACATGTGATAAACCAAAAAATTCTTGTGCAGAAAAAGATTTTGTATGTACAGAAAATTTTAATACAAGTACAAAATCTTGGTATGAACTTACTGAAATGTATAAGCTTGACCAAAATAAATTAACAACTGATAAAAATATGATTGGTCTTGATTATACTACATATAAAAACAAAAAGAATAATTGCAAAAGCAATAATGCTATATGTGAGTATGAAGTTAATGATAAATCAATAGTACTTACAACTAATAAGAATATAAATGATAATGTTAAACTATTTTTAAACAAAAAGAAGAAATATGCGTTTAATGAACTTGGTCCTCAACAACATTGGGTACCAAGAAAATGTTTTTCTTAATTTGTTGTAGGAGGAAACAACATCAAAATGGATCTTGGATAGTGGAGCGTCAAGTCACATGACCAGACAAAAAGGTCTATTACAAAATTTTACAAATACCATGAAAGGAAGTGTAACATTTGGAAACAAAAGCAAAGATAAATCATAGGTATGGGCAATGTTCAAATAACTCCTACTTGTGTTATTTCAAATGCACTATATGTAGAAAACCTAGGATTTAATTTGCTGAGTGTCATAAAACTAACTGACAATGGATATTATGTAGTGTTCGAAGATAATGTATGCAAAATAATTGATAAAAATACAGATGAAATTAAGTTTATTGCTAAAAGAAAAGGTTCTGTATGTATTTTATCTTTACCTTCTGGTGCAGTTGATTTAAATTCATGTTTGCTAGCTGAAACTAGTGATGCATATCTATGGCATAGAAGGATTGGGCATATAAATATGAGACTATTACATAAACTATCTAGAAAACATTTAGTGAGAGGTTTACCAAAGATTAAATACTCAAAGAAGTTTATGTGGATAATATAATCTTTGGAGCAACCTCTGATAAGTTGATAGAAATATTCTCTAAAGAGATGACTAATCAGTTTGAAATGAGTATGATAGGAGAACTTTCATATTTTCTAGGACTTCAAATTAAGCAAATGGATAAAGGTATATTTTTAAATCAGGAAAAATATGCAGATGAAATGCTTAAGAAATTTAATTTTAATGATACAAGGATTCGAGGAACTCCTATGAGTACTGCTTTAAAGTTAGATATTGATGACATAGGAAAATCTATAGATCAAAGAAAATATAGAAGTATGATTAATTCTTTACTTTATTTGACTGCTAGTAGACCTGATATTATGTTTGCTGTGTGTGTTTGTGCTAGATTTCAATCTAATCCTAAGAAATCACACTTAATTGCAGTTAAAAGAATATTTAGATATATACAAGGAACTAAAAATTTCAGACTGTATTATTCTAAGGATAGTTCAATAGATCTTATAGGATATACTGATGTTGATTATGTAGGATCTAAATCTGATAGAAAGAGTACCAGTGGCACAAGTCAATTATTGGGAAATAATTTGGTGTCATGGTTTAGAAAAAAGCAAAACTGTGTAGCACTTTCTATTATAGAAGCTGAATATGTTGCTGCTGCACTGTGTTGCACTCAGATTCTGTGGAAAAGGCAAACTTTAGAAAATTTTGGATTATCTTATGATACAACTGAGATTTATTGTGACAGTAGTTCTGCAATAAATCTTTCAAAAAATCCTGTATTACATTCAAGAGCAAAACATATAGATGTTAGACATCATTTTCTAAGAGATAACGTAATTAAAGGAAATATTAAATTAGAATTTGTGTCTAGTAAAAATCAATTAGCTGATATATTTACAAAACCTCTAGACGAAAATACATTATGCAACATTAAATTAAATTTAGGTATTTGTAGGCTATGTGATGTGTAAAATGCTTAAACTCCACATAAAAAGATAAATATTATTGATGATGTTATTCACCTCATAGATATTATATACTTATTATAAATATTTAAACTGCTGCTTAAGATACTATGTATTTATTGTAAAATTATAGTAGTATCTTATTGATTTTAAGTAGTTTATCAATTTTAATGGTTTTTACGATTTTAAGTGGAAATGTAAATGAAAAACATTAAATACTTCTGACATTCTGAAATTTTGATTAAATGTTTTCTTTGAATCAAGGAAAATGCATATGATCATGCATAAATTTAACTTAATTGATTAAACTTGTAGAATAAGTTATATGTAACTCATCTTAAACTGTTAATCAAAAGTATAAGCTTATTGAAACTGATTCATATTCTCAGTACAATCATAGAAGTAAAAATTGTATGAGATTTGTCTTTTATTGCATCTATATTAATGGAATACATATATACTATGCTTAAAATGAAAAGTGCTTACAAAGTGAAAATCTTTGAGAGTTTATTGATCAGTTTGATCACGAGCCTTTTGTACTTGAGCAGATAGGTATGTAAGGATTGTTGTTCTGAAAAAGGATTCTTTAAATCTGACAACCTAAGGTCCTGATCAGATCTAGGATTGTTGACTGAAAGCTCATTACACGGGTATATTAGAAAGCTCTTGTATTATTCAAGCTTTTCAAACTAACTTTTAAAGAAAATTATCAATATTTACTGTTTTGAAAAGAAAAAGTTGTTTCATTAATTACAGATATCTTTGAATTGCATATAGTTTATACCAATATGACTACTGATTTATTGAATCAACATTAGTACTTTTGAAAACGTTTATTTCAGATACATTCTTTTATTCTCCTTGAATTAATCAAATTGAGTTCAAAGTTGTGTTTTGATTCATATATAGTAGGAATTGATTCTGGAAATCATTTTTGATGATGTCAGGATAACGGAAGTCTCTGAAAAGAAAATGTAAAAGTATAGTTATACTTAACATCTATTGTCACTACAAGTATATTTTGTATTTTGATTGACTATATTTGAAGTATATTTGTAGGGGGAGCATTAACAATGTCAAAAACAGATTAATATAATTTAAAATACAAATCTTAGTTAATCTGAATTAATGTCCTCTTAAAATCTTGATGAAATAATTTAAAAAGACAAATAAACTATTTTGGATTCAAACGACAAAATGTTCAAGTAGTTTACTATGTTCTCAAGATAATGTTAAGTTTTAGCATGTGTGTTGTTTTCGAAACGTTTCAGTTGGAAGCATCCGAAAATTGTTTTAAGTGTACTAACTAGACGTTATGTTAGATAAGGTAACATGTAAAATTGCCTCTAGACAGTGTTTTACTCGTTAGGTTAGTTAACTCAACGAGTTATACTTGAATATTTCGGGTACTTTGATTGAATAAGCTTTATTCAATATTTATTTTATTTCTAAACCCAACTTCTCTTTACGTTGAGTTATACGCCTAAAAACCCTATTTAAACACTTATTACACAGGCACTTAGGTTATTTGTAAACTTTGTCAAGAAAATATTTCCCGCTTGTTGCTGTTACAACCTACAACGATGGTCTCCAACTTCTACAAAGGTCGTGGTAGAGGAAAAGGCAAAAGCAGAAGAGATGCAAAAGGAAAAGAAATAGAGAATACAGACAAGAACTTCAACATACTAATGCAAGTATCACATACATGGGTATTCGAAGTAAATATGATAGAGAATACAGAATGAAATGTACTGAGATTGCATTTTTGGAACAATATGCAAAATATTTGGAAAAAGGTGTAGGTTCATCAAATAGAACTCCTCAAACTCCTATAAACGGTACAAGACTACATGTATTTGAGGAAGAGCATGAATCAGCTATCCCTACTCCTTTATATTCAAAACAAGTAGAATCAGATATTGCTGTAGACAAAACAAAAGTTGATAGTCTTCGAAAGGCTGTTGCAATAGAAAGTGCCTTAGAAGAATTAAAGCAGAAAACTTTTATGGAGCAATTTGAAAAGAAAACAGTAATACTTGAAAAGGAGAAACAGAAATGTTATAGAGGAAGGAAAGTCAGAAAAATTGTCTAAGGAAACAAAGTCTTTTGTAAAAGGAAAATCAGATGAATATTTATTTCCAAAGGACAATGCATGTTTAGACATTGTATCTTATTGTGCATCTGATAAACTAATCAGTTCCGAACACACTGAAACTGATGAAGATAATGAGACTTTATTTTCCCTTGCTAGAAAACTTGAGAAGAAATCCACGTCAAATATGAGCTCAAGTATCTCGATTAGTACAAGTCCTGATGATGTAGAAATTGACAAATCAGAGCATTAGGCACCTGACATTGAACAAGTTATTGCAGATAAAATTGACAATGTTGAGGCACTAACTAGTTCAAAGGCTGAATTGTTTGGAGTAGCAGATATTGAAAATGTTAAGACTCCAGAAGAGCAAAAAGTTAACCAGCCTTCTACGGAATCTATAGAAGCAGAGTTTGAGAATTCACAACATGAATCAATGGAAATATCTGTTGAACAAAATGAACAATTACAGATAGATACACCAGCTGTAGAATTTGTGGAAAAATTGTACTCTAAACATTCTATAGAGACTGAACAGATGAATGTTGAGCATATTGACAATGTTCCTAACACTGTTGAAGCTGAAGAATCAAGCTTACCTGAGCAGCTTCAAGATAATATTTTGGAAGAGGAACAACATGACATTCATTTTGAAGAAGAGGTTCCTGAAGATGAATTAAACTCTGAATCACGGCTTCAGGTATCACCTTCTTTGTGTACAATATTAAAAATTCAAGGTAATGCAATTCATTTTAGATCTGAAGAAGCATTGCAGAAATACAATAATCTGATTACATGTCAGATTCTACATGCTCGTCCAATAAAATTCAGAAATTTGATGGAAATAAGAGATCTGATTGAGTTTCAATGCCTCATTAAATTCTTGCCAGTAGGAACGAAATGGAAGCAATACACAAAGCTTATTGCAGCTTTTTATAGCAATCTGGACAAGAATGGAAATTTTCTAAAAACTCAAATAAATGAATAGGAGTTTATATTGTCTCCTGAATTAATTTTTGAAGTTTTAGGATTAAAGAATGAAGGTGTTGTTATTACCAACAGATTTGACATAATAAGACAACTGGAATGGAACATTCAGTCTTTATCAAAATTTCGAGATGTATATTCTGAAATAAGATTAATGGAAAATTTGAATGTAGAGGCAAGGTTTATTGCAAATATATTGCATGCAAATTTATTTCAGAGAGTTGGACACAATATGGAAGTCAGCAGAAGTTGTTTATATGCAACTTATAGCTTGCTGAATAGAATTCAAATAAATTGGTTTGATGTTTTCACTTCTCAACTACAGCATATGAGTTCAAAGTTATTTTATGGTGATGTTGTATGTAGAATCCTTGCAAACCAATTGACTTTATCCGACTGGCCTTCTGAAACTAAAGGCATGAGAGCATTTAGTGTCAAAGATTTGCAAAAATTCCAGGCCATGCATAAACCTCAACGACAACAACAACAACAACAACCTGATACAGACCATATACAACAACAGCAACAAAGTTATTCAGTTCAAGCAGAACAGCAAACCCAGCTACCTCTTGACTTAGATGTAGTGCTTAACGACATCAGAAATGATATTAGGCATCTAGGAGATAAAATATGTAATGCTATAAGTGATATACTTAGGAGGGGCCGATAACTGTTTTTGTTTGTTTCTGAATACAAAATGTAATGTTTGTATTACTTGTTTGATTCAATGAACAATACATTTTTCTATAAATGTGTTCAATTATTATTCTTGTTTACAGAAATCGTTGTTGTAATTCTCTTATATACATATATATATTCTCTGTAATTATCTTTTTGATTAATGACAAAAAGGGGGAGAAATGTTATAAAAAGATGATTATGATCTTAATTGTATATATATATTATAAAAGGAGATGCTATTTAAATGGTTATTGTAATCTGACAGATGATAATTAGAAAACTGATACTTATATAATTATTGACATCTGAGAGTTTTAGTTCTAAGAGGTAAAATTTACACAAACAATAGAAATAAGCTTAAATGAACTTAAGTCAACAAACAAGTTTGTTGAATTAAAAGTTAACCCAACGAAGGTACTTTGTTGAGTTAAACATATTTCATAATTGATTTAATATGGTTTTGTCATCATCAAAAAGGGGGAGATTGTTGAGTATTTTTGTTTTGATGATGTGTGCTAAATGAAAATAATCATATTTGCTCAATTACTATTGCTTGTGAAAAGAAATTAAAATCATCAATTAATACAGAAAAAGCTTACTGATATAAATACTTGTCTGTATTGGATCTGAAGTTAATATCTAGTCGTTTCATTGCATTAATTTCTCATTTAGCTAAGCGTTAAGTTAACGTGTGTTTTTATTGAAAAGCATGATATGCTTTAATGTTATATCTTCTATATCAGAAACAGTGCACGTTTAGACAACTCGTTAAGTTAGAGTTTTGTTTGTGTAGAGGTCACGTGAGAACTCGTTAAGTTAGAGACTTAAAGGTTAAAATAGGTCACGTGATAACTCGTTAAGTTAGTGAGTAAAAGAAGAGACGAACTCGTTAAGTTAGTGTTATACACGTGGTGAAATTATAAGTTACGAATGTTGTATTGTATTACGTGAGGTGCACATGTTTAACTCATTAAGTTAACATAACTAAACGCGTTGAGTTGCTATATTGAATACTAAGGCAACGCGTTAGGTTAGTGTTATAAACTTAAGTTGTTATTTTTGCACGTGGTAAAATTCTTATTATAAAAACATTTGTTTATTATTGGTTCGTTGAGTTATCATGACACAACGGAAATGGTTCGTTGAGTTTTCATAACACAACGGAGATGGTTCGTTGAGATAGCATAACACCACAGACTTAGTTCGTTGAGTTAGCTACAGTACTTGTCACGTGAAATGGCACATGAGGAACTCGTTAAGTTAGAAATATTAAGTTATATATATACTTGTGTTACTCGTTTAGTTAACATTAAAGTAACGACTTCTTATTACACTGATGAAAAACTTCTGGACGAGAAAGTTTATTTTGCAGGAAATTTTTCAGAGATCTAAGACTGATGATTAAAGGAAATTCGAAATATAAACGTGGGTTAGAACGTGTGTGTTTCAATGAAGGAAAAAGAAAAGACGTGGAGAAGTGAAAAACTGGTAGTGGTTAAACATGAAGGATATGCATGGAATGAAGATACAGTATAAAAGGCATAGAATTCTCGTTGATCAATTTATCCTTGCACACAAAATGAAAAATCTTTTCAAGGATCAAACCATCCCTGCACACCAAAAGAAAAATATTTTTCAGGGATCAAAAACACCTTCTCGGGGAAAATCTCTCAAGTGGAAGAAAGTTCAGTGAAGCATAAAAAGATAAGATTTTCGTCACTGAAGATTTGAAGTATCAGAAGAAAGCAAATTCAGTGAAGCATGAAAAGACAAGATATTTGTCGCTGAAGAATTACTGAAGAAGAAAAAGAAGAAGAAGAAAGATCTCAAATAGGGAGAAAAGTTTTAAATTCCGCAAATTAGTTTTCTCTGTTTGTAGTTATGAAATTGTTTAGATGATCCATGGTATCGAAATATAATTGCATCTACAATTTCTGAGGAGAATTGAATTGTATATTGTAATTGAAACCTTGAATAAAAATGATTTTATGAAAACAATGTCTCGACTTGTTTTTGAGTTTTAAAGTTTCAATTATATTACAGAAAATATTAGAAATACACAATTCACCCCCTCTTGTGTAGCCATACGATCCTACAATTATGTAGACTTATTTAAATATGTTAATTAAGCATACATCTTCAAAATTAAATACCTAACACAACTTAACCTTTCTTTCGGAAGGTTAAACGATAATTCACCGAAAACATTTTAAGTTTCAGATAGTTATGGATGTAAGTCACCGAAAAACCCTTTTTCTCATAAAACTAGTGAGACACGTGTCAAGACCTGAAAACATGACTTAAGTTACCTTTTGAATAGTTACGACTGTAAGTCTCCGAAAAACTTTAACTCAACGATTCAGTAATAAACAAATATTTTTATAATAAGAATTTTACCACATGAAAAAATAACAACTTAAGTTTATACTACTAACCTAACGCGTTGCCTTAGTGTTCAATATAGCAACTCAATGCGTTTAGTTATGTTAACTTAATGAGTTAAACATGTGCACCTCACGTGATACAATATAACATTCGTAACTTATAATTTCACCACGTGTATAACACTAACTTAACGAGTTCGTCTCTTCTTTTACTCACTAACTTAACGAGTTATCACGCGACCTATTTTAACCTTTAAGCCTCTAACTTAACGAGTTCTCACGTGACCTCTATACAAACAAAACTCTAACTTAACGAGTTGTCTAAATGTGTTCATGATACAGAAGATATAACTTTAAAACATATCATGCTTTTCAATAAAAACACACGTTAACTTAACGTTTAGTTAAATGAGAAATTAATGCAACGAAACGACTAGTTATTAACTTAAGATCCAATACAGACAAGTATTTATGTCAGTAAGCTTTTTCTGTATTAATTGATGATTTTAATTTCTTTTCACAAGCAATAGTAATTGAGCAAATATGATTATTTTTCATACAGCACACATCATCAAAACAAAATACTCAACAATCTCCCCCTTTTTGATGATGACAAAACCATATTAAATCAATTATGAAATATGTTTAACTCAACAAAGTACCTTTGTTGGGTTAACTTTTAATTCAACAAACAAGTTTGTTGACTTAAGTTCACTTAAGCTTATTTCTATTGTTTGTGTAAATATCACCTCTCAGAACTAAAACTCTTAGATGTCAATAATTATATAAGTATCAGTTTTCTAATTATCATCTGTCAAATTATAATAACCAATTAAATAGCATCTACTTTTATAATATATATATGCAATTAAGATCATAATCATCTTTTTATAATATTTCTCCCCCTTTTTGTCATTAATCAAAAAGATAATTACAGAGAATATATATATATATATATAAGAGAATTACAACAACTCTTTCTGTAAATAAGAATAATAATTGAACACATTTATAGAAAAATGTATTGTTCAATGAATCAAACAAATAATACAAATGTTACATTTTGTATTCAGAAACAAACAAAAACAGTTATCGACCCCTCCTAAGTATATCACTTATAGCATTACATATTTTATCTCCTAGATGCCTAATATCATTTCTGATGTCGTTAAACACTGCATCTAAGTTAGGAGGTAGTTGGGTTTGTTGTTCTGCTTGAACTGAATAACTTTGTTGTTGTATATGGTCTGTATCAACTTGTTGTTGTTGTTGTCGTTGAGGTTTATGCATGGCCTGAAATTTTTGCAAATCTTTGACACTAAATGCTCTCATGCCTTTAGTTTCAGAGGGTCAGTCGGATAAAGTCAATTGGCTTGCAAGGATTCTACATACAGTATCACCATAAAATAACTTTGAACTCATATGCTGTAGTTGAGACATAAAAACATCAAACCAATTTATTTGAATTCTTTTCAACAGGCCATAAGTTGCATATAAATAGCTTCTGCTGACTTCCAAATTGTATCCAACTCTCTGAAATAAATTTGCATGCAATATATTTACAATAAACCTTGCCTCTACATTCAGATTTTCCATTAATCTCATTTCAGAATATACATCTGGAAATTTTGATAAAGATTGAATGTTCCATTCTTGTTGTCTTATCATGTCAAATCTGTTGGTAACAACAACACCTTCATTCTTTAATCCTAAAACTTCAAAAATTAACTCAGGAGACAGTATAAACTCCTGTTCATTTATTTGTGTTTTCAGAAAATTTCCATTCTTGACCAGATTACTATAAAAAGCTGCAATAAGCTCTGTGTATTGTTTCCATTTTGTTCCTACTGGCAAGAATTGAATGAGGCATTGAAACTCAAATAGATCTCTTATTTCCATCAAATTTCTGAATTTTATTGGACGGGCATGCAGAATCTGACATGTAATCAGATTATTGTATTTCTGCAAAGCTTCCTCAGATCTAAAATGAATTGAATTACCTTGAATATTTAATATTGTACACAAAGAAGGTGATACCTGAAGTCGTGATTCAGAGTTTAATTCATCTTCAAGAACCTCTTCTTCAAAATGAATGTCATGTTGTTCCTCTTCCAAAATATTATCTTGAAGCTACTCAGGTAAGCTTGATTCTTCAGCTTCAACAGTGTTAGGAACATTGTCAATATGCTCAACATTCATCTGTTTAGTCTCTATAGAATGTTTAGAGTTCAATTTTTCCACAAATTCTACAGCTGGTGTATCTATCTGTAATTGTTCATTTTGTTCAATAGATAATTTCATTAATTCATGTTGTGAATTTTTAGACTTTGCTTCTATAGATTCTATAGAAGGTTGGTTAACTTTTAGCTCTTCTGGAGTCTTAACATTTTCAATATCTGCTACTCTAGACAATTCAGCTTGTGAATTAGTTACTACTTCAACATTGTCAATTATATCTGCAATAACTTATTCAATGTCAGGTGCCTGATGCTCTGATTTGTCAATTTCTGCATCATTAGGACTTGTACTAATAGAAAAACTTGAGCTCATATTTGACTTGTATTTCTTCTCAAGCTTTCTAGCAAGGGAAAATAAAGTCTCATTATCTTCATCAGTTTCAGTGTGCTCAGAACTGATGAGTTTATCAGATGCACAATAAGGTACAATGTCTAGACATACATTGTCCTTTGGAAATAAATTTTCATCTAATTTTCCTTTTTCAATAGACTTTGTTTCCTTAGACATAATTTTTCTGACTTTCCTTCTTCTTTAACATTTCTGTTTCTCCTTTTCAAGTATTGCTATTTTCTTTTCAAATTGCTCCATAAAAGTTTTCTGCTTTAATTCTTCTAAGGCACTTTCTATTGCAACGGCCTTTCAGAGACTATCAACTTTTGTTTTGTCTACAGCAATATCTGATTCTACTTGTTTTAAATATAAAGGAGTAGGGATAGCTGATTCATGCTCTTCCTCAAATGCATGTAGTCTTGTACCGCTTATAGGAGTTTGAGGAGTTCTATTTGATGAACCTACACCTTTTTCCAAATATTTTGCATACTATTCAATATACCACTAACCTAACGCGTTGTCTTAGTGTTCAATATAGCAACTCAGCACGTTTAGTTATGTTAACTTAGCGAGTTAAACATGTGCACCTCATGTGATACAATATAACATTCGTAACTTATAATTTCACCATGTGTATAACACTAACTTAACAAGTTCATCTCTTCTTTTACTCACTAACTTAATGAGTTATCACGTGACCTATTTTAACCTTTAAGCCTCTAACTTAACGAGTTCTCACGTGACCTCTATACAAACAAAACTCTAACTTAACAAGTTGTCTAAACGTGCACTGTTCATGATACAGAAGATATAACTTTAAAACATATCATGCTTTTCAATAAAAACACACATTAACTTAACATTTAGTTAAATGAGAAATTAATGCAACGAAACGACTAGTTATTAACTTCAGATCCAATACAGACAAGTATTTATGCCAGTAAGCTTTTTATATATTAATTGATGATTTTAATTTCTTTTCACAAGCAATAGTAATTGAGCAAATATGATTATTTCTCATTCAACACACATCATCAAAACAAAATACTCAATAGAAGCATTTTTCAAGCTTAAAATGAGCTTAATTTCAACTCCTATAATTCAAGCACCTGATTGGGGCCATCCATTTGAATTAATGTGTGATTCATCTGATTTTGTTGTAGGAGTAGTGTTGGGACAAAAGATAGAAAAATCTCCTAGAGTGATTCATTATGCAAGCAAAACCTTAAATGATGCTCAAGTTAATTACACAACTACTGAAAAGAGCTGTTAGTTGTTGTGTTTGCCTTAGAAAAGTTTAGATCATATCTAATTAGAGCTAAAGTGATAGTATACATAGATCATTCAGCTTTAAAACACCTAATAGCAAAGAAAGAGACCAAACCTAGATTGATCTGGTAGATATTATTATTACAAGAATTTGATCTAGAAATTAAAGATAAAAAAAGTTGTGAGAATGTAGTAGCAGATCATTTATCAAGATTACAAATAAGAAAGTCAAATATTGAAATTAAGGATAATTTTCCTGATGAACAATTAATGACCATCAACATAATGCCTTGGTATGCAGACATAGTTAATTACTTTGTTACTGGTTTAACACCTAAGGATTGGAATAGACAAGATAAGAAATTATTCTTTTCAAGACTAAAATATTACTATTGGGAAGACCCACACTTATTTAAGAAATGTCCTGATCTGGTTTTAAGGAGGTGTATTCTAGAAACTGAATATTAGAGAATATTGTCTTTCTGCCATGACCAAGCATGTGGAGGGCACTTTAGTTCAGGGAAAACTGCTGCTAAAATTCTATAATGTGGATTTTATTGGCCAACACTATTCAAAGATGCTCATAAATATTATTTAAGTTGTTTAAAATGTCAACAAATAGGAAGAATATCAAAGAGGAATATGATGCCTCTTAATCCTATTGTTGAGGTTGAAATCTTTGATGTGTGGGGAATAGATTTTATGGGTCCATTTCCTATGTCTAATCAATTTAATTATGTATTGTTGGGGGTGGATTATGTATCTAAATGGATAGAAGTTATTCCTACAAAAATTAATGACAACAAAGTGGTAATACATTTTATAAGAACTAATATAATTGCCAGATTTGGAATACCTAAAGCTATTATTAGTGATAGAGGAACTCATTTTTATAATAGAAGTTTTCAAGCCTTAATGAAGAAATATGGAGTAAATCACAAAATTGCAACATCATATCATCCGCAAACAAGTAGTCAAGTAGAAAGTGCAAACAAACAAATTAAGTTAATCTTAGAAAAAGTAGTAAATCCTACTAGAACAGATTGAGCTAATAGATTGATAGATTTACTTTAAGCTTATAGAACTGCTTATAAGACAAGCTTAGGTATGTCACCTTTTAGGTTAGTATATGGAAAAAATTGTCATTTACTAGTTGAAATTGAACATAAAGCTTATTGGGCATTAAAAACTCTGAACACTAATTTAAATCAAGCTACTGAGAATAGAAAAATACAACTGATTGAATTAGAAGAATTTAGGAATGAAGCTTATTCGAAAACTGTAAGAGAAAAAGAGAAAATGAAGTTCTAACATGATAGGAAAATTATTCTAAAAACCTTTGAAATAGGACAATAAGTGTATCTTTACATGACTAGACTCCATAATCATCTAGGAAAATTAAGATCTAGATGGGTAGGACCTTACATAATTCGAAATATTTATTCCTATGGAGTTATTGAAATTGAAAATCCTAAAAATAAGAATATATTTAAAGTAAATGGATAAAGACTTAGACCTATTTTGAAGATACCAAAAAGTTCTTTTGGAATTATAGAAGAAGTAAGAGTAGAGGACTACTCAAGTTTTACTTAGTAAGAAAATTTCTAAATATATATATATATATAAATAAATAAAAACTTATTTAAAACATAGTCACGATTCAATTGAAAGGAATTATCGATTTTATCGAAACATATTTTAAAAGAAAAAAATCGTTGCAATTCAATCAACAGGATCCATCGGTTTGACCGAAACATAAAAACATAAAAGAATCTATATATTATATTTAGTTTAGTGTCGGTGTTACCGAAGTATAATATCGGTTCAACCGACAAAGAGGAAAAAAACAAAATTCAGTTCAACCAAGGAATATAACGGTTTGACCAAAATTTTAAAATGTTGAAAAATTAAGAGTCGGATAGACTAGAAATTCTTTAGTCTTGACCGAAGTAAAAATTATTATTATAAGTACTTTTATTAGATATAACTTTACGGAAAGTCCATTGAGTTACACTTAATTCAACGAACTTACTCTGTTAAGTCTAGGATAAGTTAACGAACTTACCTCGTTGAGTTAACTATAACTCAACAAAATACTGTAGTTAAGTCCATGGACTAAGTCCGTGGAGTTAACTGTAATTCCACGGATGAGAGAGCGAGAGTTTTGCGTGGGAAATGACCCGATTACCCATTTAAACGTAAGGCTTATTTATACTAAACTTAGGGTTTAGGGGCATTATCTGCAGAATCATTTAGAACTTAGAACAATAGAGATCAAAGCGATTCCATTCCATTTTGTAACTCCACGATGAGAAAGATGACACCAGAATTCTAGAAGGATGTTGTTGACATGTCAAAATTTCTTAAAGATTTGAAAGATTGGCACATAAGGCAGAAGATCAAAAATACGACGAGGGAAAAGAGCTACAAAAGGTAGAATCTGACCTTTTCTACTGGAGGAAATTGTTAGTAGATTTAGGTATACAAATACCTTAGATTATGGAAACAAGAATCAAAGTGGCTATGGAAGTTGCCGTAAACAAAGAAAGATGAATCAGGCCAAATAACGAAGTTGCCCTACAATTGATTCAATGTACGTCCTAGCTCTGGTTCAAAACACGCATAGGTAGACGGGCTCAGCGGGCAATCTAGAAGCAACAAAGGAAAGGAAATGAAGAATAGGCAACTAAAGAACAATAGGAACCGATTGCTAAAAGACTTGTCCTTGAGGAACAACAGCTCGTACCTTCAATTTCACCACCAAGGTGTTAGGATCGATAGGCTCACCAAAAGGGGGGTGAATGGTGAAAGTGTGTAGTTTTAAAATTCTTTTAATGTTGAATCGAATGATTCAACAGAAATGTAATGAGATGAAACTAATATAATGCAAATCAACAGAGATAAGAAACACACAGCAAAATTTTTAGGTGGTTCCCCAATTTGGCTAGTCCTCCCCCAAGATTCACTTGGGCTTCACTAAGTGTTTCAACACTTATACACTTGCTTTTAGGTCAAAGCAAGAACCAACTACATAGAAGTTTTCAGGTAAAAACTTCAATAAACCAACCTCTAGAGTTTTTAGGTCGAAACTCAAACCAACACTGTATGTAGCTTTCAGGTTGAAGCCACAAACCAACAACTTTAAACCTTCAATCAGAGTTTTGGCGCAAGAGCTTTTTCTGCAGTAGATCTTCTGAATATGCTTCACTGTTTGCAGACTTGAGTGTAAATGGAATTGAAGTGTAGCTCACTGTATATCTCTCCCGTATATCGGTTGTCTGTATTTTGAATATATACTTGATATGTATAATGATCATATTTTCCTCTAACGAATGTATTCTACTGTACTTGATTAGGATCAAGTCCCAATATGGCAAGTGACCGTTCAGAAAATCGTTTCAAGATATCTTACCGATTTTCCTGTTCTTTCGGATAGTTAGTTATGCAACTCTCCGAAGAGTATCTGTAACTCACCGAAAGATCACTTAACCTTTACTGCTAGGTAGGATTTCAGAATATTTAAATGTGAGCTGTCATCCAATCGGATACTTATAACTGTAACTCACCGAACAGTTATATACTTGTCGAATAGTTTGACTCTGTCAACTTTCCGATTGCTTTAATTTAGCACGTGCATAAAGGGCTGACTTAAGTTTCAAAAGATTTTCCTTGTAACTCACTGAAATGCTTCAGGATTTCGGATAGTTATTTTTCTAACACTCCAAAAACTTATTTGAGCCACTCTCTGGAATTCTGCACGTGGGAAATTCAATGACTTAAGTTTCAAATGGTTAAACTGTAACTCACCGAAACTCTTTTGAAATTTCGGATAGTTATCTTTCTAACTCTCCGAAAACCCATTTGAGCATCTGTCTAGATTTCTACACGTGGGAAATTCACTGACTTAAGTTTCGGATAGTTAAACTGTAACTTAGTGAAACTCTCTTTGAAATTTCGGATAGTTATCTAACTCTCCGATTTTCCCATTTAAGCTTTCAACTACTGGCTTCTCCATTTTACACGTGCGTAATAAAATGACTTAAGTTTCGGAAAGTTATGCCTGTAACTTACCGAAAAACTCGAATAGTTATCTAACTCTCCGAAAAGAAAACTCAGATAGTTATCTAACTCTTCGACAAGTCTTTTAAGCTTCCGTTCTGTATTTCTTCATGTGGTTTATTGAATGACTTAACTTTCGGATAGTTATACCTGTAACTCTCCGAAACGTCCTTTAAGCTTCTGGATAGTTAACTCCTTAACTATCCGATCATTCAATTCCCTTAACTGTCTGATTAAATAACTCTCCGAAGGCTTTGTAAAATTTGGATAGTTATCCTTCTAACTATTTGATAGTCTTGAAACTATTTTACTCTTCGGATACTTGAACCTGTAACTGTCCGATTTTGCTGTATCTTGAAAGTATTATCATCTAGAACCTTCTTGATCTGTTCATTTGCTTGGAATTTGTTCTAACAGCCTTCTGATCTAATGCAGTACAGACTTAACTATGAAATACAATATATTTCCTCACATAGGTTTTGCATTATCAAAATACTCAGGTTCTAACACAAGGCCGTTAGAAAGAGCAGCAATTTTGGCGCCTTCTACTAAGGAAGAATTAAGAGAATTTCAAGAACTAGTTCAAATTGGAAAAGACCAAGGAGAACCAGAAGAATTGGTAGTAGCTATAGCACATTTGGTGTTTGATGCACAGTGCAAAAAGAGGGCTGTAGAAAAGTTGAAAGCCCAATACAAAATTAAAGTTGAACAGCATCAACGAGCCACTACTAGACCTACTACAAGAGGAGCTAAAGCTGGTCCTTCGAGACCAGCAATTATAGAAAAAGTTAAACAGAAAGAGCTAGTACTTGTGGCTCAAAAGCTTGCAGAGCCTATTTTTGTAGATTTAATCTCAGAAGAAGAAGAGGAATACCAGACACAATTAATCAAAGGAAGGAAAGGAAAAGAGATAGTGCTTGAACATCAAGAAGAGATTAAATCTGAGATGCAAATATCAGTAGGGCCTGTAGAGCAAATTTTTGTAAACTTGCTATCCGATTCAGAGGAGCAGGAGTAGCAGCAACAAGAGCAAAGAGAAGAAAAAAATCAGGCTGAAACTAATCTACAACCTGTACAAATAGAACAAATAGAAATTAGGGCAAGAAGTTGATTTGCCTGTAACTCCATCCCAATCTACCACATAATCAGAAAGAATAGTGACAATGCAGATTGGTAGTTAGGAGGAAGAAGAAACTTAACAAGAAGTTGAACAAATACAAATGGAACAAGAAAGAAATGACTCGACAGATTCCACTAAAGAGCAAGAAACTCTTCAGCAAATTTTGGAAAGAATTCAAGACAGAGTGGAGAGTTCTGCTAGCTCACCACTATAGACAGAAGTAGAAGCAAAAATGCAAGAATCTCTAGAGCATTTTCAACCAATTCAAGTTTAGCACATGGAAGTTCAAGAACAAACCCCTCTAGAGCAACAAATTCACATTCCTGACCCGACTGAAGCAACAGTTTTGAATGAAGCACACTTTTGGAGTCAGGAAGCATATAATAAATACCAAGAGATTAGGGGTTATGATATCATATACAGTAGACTAGTAAATTGGGACGGGATGCAAGAAATTAAGGATTTATTTGAGTTCCATGGTCTACTTGCAGTTTATTTCTCAACAGAGAGGGCATGCAGTATATGAGAATCTAGTGTCTTGCTTTTATGGAAACTTAAGAGAAGGAGAAAGATGATTAATTTCCAATGTGGTGCAAGCTGATGTACATATAATACTAGAGCTTCTCCACAACATTTTAGGACTGAAGAATGAAGGAATAGAAATTCTAAAAAGCACAACTGTAGTCGAGTGGATAGAACAAATAATAAAGGATTGTTTAGTTATCAATCCTGGTGTGTCATTATTAAATAAACTGAAACACTTAAATAGTAAAGCACACATGATAGCTAACATTTTGATTAAGAATGTCTACCAACGACAAGGCCATGATATAGAACTGAGTCAATTTGTCAAATGGGCCACATATGTAGTTGTGAACAGAATTCAAATTAATTGGTTTGCAGTTTTTATCTCCAAGTTGAGAGCAATAAAGAAGAAACTTTTTTATGGAGATTTGATTCCACTATTGATGGTGGACTGTATTGACTTCATGAAATGGGCATCTAAAAGGATAAAATCAAGAGCCATTTCAGTGAAGGAATATAGAAACTACAATTATGCTACTGTTGAGATTGCTGAACCTTCTGGAAGCATTACAGGAGCTGTAGAAAGGATAAACCAATTAGAGCAACAATTAGAAAAGCTCCAGAAGGAAGTAGATGAACTTAAGAGAAAAGATTAAATTATATTGTTCGTCTACTTGTACTTATATTTGTACAAAAAATATTTGATTGATTGTAATGTAAATTATTCATATAAATAAATGTATGTTTTCTAGATGTTTTTGCATTAGTATTTGAGAATGATGTAATGGATGAACTATCTTGAATATTATATAACTGTTTGAACAAGATGCAAGATTGTTGAAAAGATTTATAAATTTTATGAATGACAAGATTAAATGCAATATAACTGGTTAATGCTTGAAAATATCTACATGCTGCAAAGTAAAATGTAAATTCTACATAACATGAAATGAACTATAGGTTAAATATACATATCATGATCAGATTTAAATGAGTTTAATTAGAACACTGCAATAATGACATGTATTTAACTTTATTTAAGTTGACAAAATGCAGGAGAAAAATATATATATATATATATATATCTATATAGAAGTTAATACGAGGAGTAAGTTTTAGAAATTTGCTAAGTGTTAACTCAACAAAGTAAGTTCGTTGAGTTAACCTTAACTCCACAAGGTCAATAATATAATATAAGGTCACTCCGTTGAGTTATTTGTAACTCAACGAAGTTAGTCCGTGGAGTTAGCAATAGTAACTAAAGCTAGTCCGTTGAGTTAACTGTAACTCAACGAGGATTACTCTTTTAGCCACGAACGAAACTTCGTGGGTTTAGCGATTATTGAAAAATTTGAAATTAGAAGTGGAACACATACCCATAAAAATAGGAACCACACTACACGTTACAAGACATGTTCTTGCAACAAGATTCATTTGCTTTATGGACGTGCATTATAAATATAGAATAGCATGTTATTTACGAGTTACTAGCATTTTTGAAAGAAAAGAAAATTCGTTGAGGAACTGGAAGGAGAAGCAGCTGATTCAACTTCATCCGTTAACAACTATTTACTAAATATAAAGCTTCAGACTGGTATGTAATTAATCTTCTGCAATTTTACTTTATGTTAAGAGTTTATGAGCACATGGATTCGTTCTCCTAGCACTAAATGATTAGTAAGAACACCTACACAGGATTACTCAACATAGAGACATACTGAAATATTTTCTAAATTGGACTTTAATGAAATCCTTAAAGGTGTAGCTAACCTTTCTTTAAAAGAGAACAAAGATATGGCTGCTCTAGTAGAGAAACCATTAAGGGAAATTCTGTATCTTGAATTAGTTGATGAACCTTCATGTATTCGATTGTCAAACTTTGAGGGAGATAGGTGTAGGATCGTATGACTACATAAGAGGGGGGTGAATTGTGTTTTTCAACATTTTCGAATATAATTGAAACTTTAAAACTCAAAAACAAGTCGAGACACTATTTTCATAAAATCATTTTTATTCAAGGTTTCAATTACAATATACAATTCAATTCTCCTTAGAAATTGTAGATACAATTATATATCGATACCATGTTTCATCTATACAATTTCATAACTACAAACAGAGAAAACTAATTTGCGGGATTTAAAACATTTCTCCCTATTTGAGATATTTATTCTTCTTCTTCTCCTTTTTCTTCTTCAGTAATTCTTCAGTGACGAATATTTGACTTTCTCTGCTTCACCGAATTTGCTTTCTTCTAATACTTTAAATCTTTAGTGACGTAAATCTATCCTTTTCTACTTCATTGAATTTTCTTCCATTTGATACTTCAAATCTTCAGTGACATATATCTTACCCTTTATGCTTCACTAAATTTTCTTCCTCATGAGAGCTTTTCCCTGAAGAGGTGTTTTTGATCATTGAAAAGATTTTTCTTTTGGTGCGTAGGGATAACTAATCAACTAGAATTCTATACCTTTTATACTGTATCTTCATTTCATGCATATCCTCTACGTTTAATCACTATCAGTCTTCCACTTCTTCACATCTTTTCTTTTTCCTTCATCGAAATACACACGTTCTGACCCACGTTTACATTTCAAATTTTCTTTAATTATCAATCCTAGATGTCTGAAAAATTTCCTGCAAAATAAACTTTCTCTTCTAAAATTTTTCATTAAGTATAATAAGAAGTTGTTACTTTAGTGTTAACTAAACGAGTAGCACAAGTATATATATAACTTAACGTTTCTAACTTAACGAGTTCCTCATGTGCCAACTCACGTGACAAGTACTGTAGCTAACTCAACGAACTATCTTCCTAGTGTTATGCTAACTCAACGAGCCATCTCCATTGTGTTATAAATAACTCAGTGAACTATCTTCATTGTGTTACGATAACTCAACGAACCAATAATAAACAAATGTTTTTATAATAAGAATTTTACCACATGCAAAAATAACAACTTAAGTTTATAACACTAACCTAACGTGTTGCCTTAGTATTCAATATAGCAACTAAACGCGTTTAGTTATGTTAACTTAACGAGTTAAACATGTGCACCTCACGTGATACAATATAGCATTCGTAACTTATAATTTCACCACGTGTACAACACTAACTTAACGAGTTTGTCTCTTCTTTTACTCACTAATTCAATGAGTTCTCACGTGACCTATTTTAACCTTTAAGCCTCTAACTTAACGAGTTCTCACATGATCTCTATACAAATAAAACTCTAACTTAACGAGTTGTCTAAACGTGCACTATTCATGATACAGAAAATATAACTTTAAAGCATATCATGCTTTTCAATGAAAACACATGTTAACTTAACTTTTAGTTAAATGAGAAATTAATGCAACGAAATGACTAGTTATTAACTTAGTATAATTTTAAATCCAATACAGACAAGTATTTATATCAGTAAGCTTTTTCTGTATTAATTTATGATTTTAATTTCTTTTCACAAGCAATAGTAATTGAGCAAATATGATTATTTTCATTCAGCACACATCATCAAAACAAAATACTCAACAATCTCCCCCTTTTTGATGATGAAAAAATGTGGAGTCATAATTTATGCATATTTTATATAGTTAAGTGATGCATTTTAGGTGCTTAAAGCCATATACTCATAAGTGTTTAATGAAGATTTAAGTTATAATGCATTTTGAGCAAATAATGTAGTTATGGGCTTAAATGAAGAAAGTAATGTATAAATGAGACTCTATTTGTTATTTAGCATTTCATGTAAACACATTTACATCTTGGTGGCAACACAATTTCATTTTATTAAGTAGATTAAATTTACTTTAGCACTTAGGATTAATTATTTAAATAAGTACATGGGTATTTCTGGAATTCAATGAAAAATGTGATTTTTGGCCCTTTCGAAGTATCCATGTTTAGGAATATATCTTATCTTATTTCTTGAGTGTTTTAATGTATTTGTTTGAGTTTTATAGGTTGAAGAATAAGAAAAATAAAGCAAATCAAGATAGGAGGAATCTTGGCCCTTGGATTGAAGATGAAAGGTGGAGATCAAGTTCCACCACTTGGAGCCTCTATAAAAGGAGAGGCAAGGCCAACAAATCCCCCCTCTTGGACGAGCTTTCCCCCAATTCCAGCCCTTGAAAGTCGTCAGCCCCTCTCCCTCTCTCAAGAACTCATGGAAGGTGGTGCTCCTCCCCCCTCTCATGGAGCTCCAAGGTGGAAGACAAGGTTCGACCAACCTCTTCTTCTCCTCTCTTGGTGGTTGCTAGTAGGAGGACGGCTAGGGCATCTTTTCCAAACCTTGTGGGTGCTGTTTGGAGTACATTTGAAGCCATGCAACTGTCTCCCCTCTTCCGTGGATCAGTCCTAGTAGAAGAAAGGCAAGGGTTGTGGACTTTTGGTGGATGACTACTTGTTTCTTGGTGTTTGGTAGTGTTTGAAGACCTCCCGCTTCTGGAAGAGAACTCGTGTGGTGACAGCCATGAATTTCTTGGCTAGGAGGACGGCTAGGAGCACATCTCATGCACCATTCTTCTCCAAAACAAGTTTGCACTTCTAGGTAAAAAGGGTTGTATTGGTTTAGCTTTTTAGGTTTTCATTTTCTTGTTTAAAGTTGAGTTCTTTGTAATTTCAGTAGGGTAGTTGTAGTTTTAGGTTTAGTTGTAACGTTACATTGTAGTTTAATCATAGAACTTTCATTTTAGTAGTTTATTATGTTTATTTTGAATGAATGGAAACGAATTTGGTTTGAATCTTGTGCATATGTGAATATATGTATGCTAACAAAGCTAATTTGTGGATATTGATCGTCGGTTTAGAATCCTGTAAATTTAACAATGTTGTTTAGGTCTTAACTCACTGATCCAGTGATTTTTTTCTTTATTTTTTGATTCTATTTTGTATAGCTTTGAGTGTAATTTACTCCTGTATAGTTTTTAGAATTTTTCCAATCAATTTGTATAGGTTTTCCAATTTATTTCGTTGATGTTGCATCTGGCGCATCCTGGCATTTTTCGCCCAATTGTTTCTTCAGTTCCGAATTTGATATCTTTTTATCTACAGCATGAAATCGACCTCTGTAAATTTTCTCTATTAGATGAATAAGTTAAGTTTCGAAGCACACTGATTTTGCAGACTTTTGTGAAGATTTGAAAATCTTATGCCATTTTTAGTAACTGCGCGCAATTCAGGGATGTTAATTGCCATTCTGCGCATTTGTAGGAAAAGCATTGCCGACACTTGACTATTTCAGATCTTTTAACGAAATCAGTGGGGTTGTAAAGTTAATCCAATGAATACTTAGTATGATATTTTTACTGTATTTTACCGTTGAGATATTGAGAGGAGGATATGTGTGAACTTGACTGAATTTCAAGCTTCTGTGCTGTAGTGATTTAGTGTTTTATGAATGAAAATGAGGAATTTATACTTTATTGAGTGAATTTTTGATAAATTTTGAATCACTTGTAATTATTATTGTTTTTGCACCATAGAAATATTTTGTAAAAGCCAAATCCTTATGGATTTGACCCGTACTCGCCGGAGTATATTACAATTGTACCGTGCGCTTGCAGTTATTTTAAAATGAGTTTTGAGTTTAATGTTTTATCATTTTGGTCCCTTTATGAGTTTTAAGATCTTATTTTGGGGACAACAAAAAGCTCAACACAAAACCATATTTAACCAATTTTGAAATATATTTAACTCAACAAAGCAGCTTTGTTGGGTTAACTTTTAATTCAACAAACAAGTTTGTTGACTTAAGTTCACTTAAGCTTATTTCTATTGTTTGTGTAAATTTCACCTCTGAGAAATAAAACTTTCAGATGTCAATAATTATATAAGTATCATTTCAGATTTTAAAAAACTACATAATTTTCTTTCAGATTAGATTATCGTCTGTCAGATTACAATAACCATAAATATCATCTCCCTTTATACTATATGCAATTAAAATCATATTCATCTTTTTTTTTAATAACATTTCTTCCCCTTTTTGTCATTAATCAAAAAGATAATTACATAGAATATAGAGTAAGAGATATATTTACAATAATGCTTTCTATAAACAATAATAAGAATGGTAAACATTTACAGAAAAATGTATTGTTCAATGAATCAAACAATGAATATAAACATTACATTTTGTATTCAGATACAAGCAAACAAGCAATTATCTATTCCTCCTAAGTATATCACTTATAGCATTACAAATTTTATCTCCTAGATGCCTAATATCATTTCTGATGTTGTTAAGTATATCATCTAGGTTAGGAGGTAGTTGGGGTTGCTATTTTGATTGAACTGAATAACTTTGTTGTTGTTGTTGCATATGGTCTATACAATTAGGTTGTTGTCATTGAGGTTTATGCATGGACTGGAATTTTTGCAAATCTTTTATACTAAAAGCTCTCATGCCTTTAGTTTCAGAGGGCTAGTCGGATAAATTCAATTAGCTTGCAAGGATTCTACATACAGCATCACCATAAAATAACTTTGAACTCATATGCTGTAGTTGAGAAGTAAAAACATCAAACCAATTGATTTGAATTTTATTCAGCAAACCATAAGTGGCATATAAACAACTTATACTAACTTCCATATTGTGTTTGACTCTCTGAAATAAATTGGCATGCAATATATTTGCAATAAACCTTGCCTCTGCATTTAGATTTTCCATGAGTCTTATTTCAGAATATACATCTGGAATATTTGATAAAGACTGAATGTTCCATTCCAATTGTCTAATCATGTCAAATCTGTTTGTAACAGCAACACCTTCATTCTTTAATTCCAAAACTTCAAAAATTAATTTAGGAGACAATATTAACTACTGTGTATTTATTTAAGTTTTTAGTATATTTTCATTCTTGACTAGATTGCTATAAAAAGCTCCAATAAGCTCTTTATACTACTTCCATTTCGTTCCAACTGGCAAGAATTGAATGAGACCTTGATACTCAAATAAATCTCTCATATCAATCAAATTTCTGAATTTTATTTGTCTAACATGCAGAATCTGACATGTAATCAGATTATTGTATTTCTGCAATGCTTCCTTAGATCTAAAATGAATTGAATTTCCTTGAATTTGTAATACTGTACATAAAGAAGGTGATACCTAAAGCCGTGACTCAGAATTTAATTCATCTTCAGGAACCTCTTCTTCAAAATGAATGTCATGTTGTTCCTCTTGTAGGATCGTCTGTATCACAAGAGGGGAGGTGAATTGTGTCTTTAGTAATTAAAATACCAGCAGATAAAACAAGAGCACAAAACACTCATAAATGAAATTCTATTCTTTGTTTAAAGACAGAATTTACAATATCTTTTCAGCTCAATTCCCTTCTTGACGGTTTTGATACAGTAATGTACGATATACAATTCAAATAGAAAAATGAAGCTCTTATTCAAAACTAATTTTGAATTGTATAAAACCTGATCTTTATGTACACAACTTTTTTCCTTCTCTTTGCTCAGCGTCTGTATCTCTTCTTCTTCAGTTGTCGAATTTCCAGACTTCTTACGTTTATAGCTCCTTTTCTGAAATTGCTTGAAATTTTGAACTTCTTCTGATGTTGGAGAATTTTTCTTTTTGGAATATGAATATTCAAACTTAACTTTTCAGTTAGGGATCTAGATTGAATATTCAGACTTGGTTTTTGAGATTGAGATCCTCTATTGTAATGTAGCTCGTACTCTTTATTAGTAGTCGAACTATGTCTTCACGTTCAGCATGTTCATCCACTTAATCCATAATCCACGTACTAATTTTTTCTTTAATCCAAATTACTATCTTTTTGAGTTTCCACTTTCTCCACTATCATTTTGAACTTCCACGATCTTCACTCATAAATTCATTGAGACTTTATCTTCCTAGAGTCTTGTAGAATATCTTTTAAGTCTTCGATTTAGTCGAACAGTTATCATTTAAGTCCTGTAAAAACTCGAACACTTATCTGTAACTCTTTGAGTTTTTGTACCTGCAAAACATGTGACTAAACATAGCAAACTTATCTGTTTGTTAGTCATTTTATAAAACTCGAAGACTTATCTATCCATGCGTATAAAAACTCGAACAGTTATCTAACTATTCGATTTTCATTACCGAATGCACATGGAAAACACGTGACAACTTAAAACATTAAAAACACACGTGTAGATAACTTAACTATAGGAGTTTTTAACATAAACTATTCAACAAAAATGAAACGTTAACTATCCGAAAGTTTAATTATCGAAAATCTAACTCTTCGGAAAACTTTAACTTATCCGACATAAAAATGAAACTTTCCGATAATCTATTAACTATTATACTTAGAGAAATATACTTAGAGAATATTATTTAGACTTATTTAAAAACTTTAATAAAGTATATATCATCAAACAAAATTCTTAACAATCTCCCACTTTTTGATGATGTCAAAACCTAATAAGTCAAATAATCTATCTCTTCTCCCCCTTTTTGGCATTATATAAAAGTAAACAAAATGTAAGGAAGAAAAATATTCTAAGTACATATCGTTCAAAAAGATATTTTTAAATATGCATAACTTTTATGGATTAAGCATAAATTGTTAAATATAAACTATGAAAAATAATCACATGAGCATTAAATGTAGTAAGCAGTTTACATAATATTTTTGGTAACAAATTATAATACATAAATCATGTAATACATAATTTGTATAATCACAAGCCTCTTTGTCTTTGAAAAATACGAATCAGAGTATTTGAAATTTGCTTTGCAATTTCTGTACTTACTCTGTTTATCTGATCAAGTACTGCTTGATCTAAATCATTTTAAGAAACTTGTGATAGTTGTTGTAAAAATTTAGTATGTATGTCTGTATTTATACCTATATTTGTATTTGTCTGTATGCCTGTATTTATATCTGTATGTATACCTGTGTTTATATTTGTATGTTGCTGTTTGTTCTGAAAATTGTGTTGATTGTTGCTGTTGCTGTTGTGATTGTGTTTGCCTATCCTATTGTTGTTGTTGTTGAACTACAGGTGTATCTGCTTCCTGGTATTTTTGGAGTTCCTTTGTAGAGAAAGATCTTGACTTTAATCTTTTCTGTGGCCAAGGTGTAATATCTATTTGACTTGCCACAATTCTCAAAATCGTATCACCATAAAATAATTTACTCTATAAATGTAAGATATGAGAAACAAAAATATCATACCAGTTC
Source organism: Cymodocea nodosa (assembly GCA_036874045.1). Lineage (NCBI taxonomy): Eukaryota > Viridiplantae > Streptophyta > Magnoliopsida > Alismatales > Cymodoceaceae > Cymodocea > Cymodocea nodosa. The sequence goes on from CM072345.1 coordinate 3,848,789, forward strand.
ACCTGTATATGGTTAATTAATGCATATGTAGCATAAAGACAACATCTGCCAACTTCTACACCATGACCAAACCTCTAAAATAATGAAGCATACAGTATTTTTGCAATAAAACGTGCTTGGCCATTTAAATCATTTAGTAATCTCATTGATTTGTTGGCAGTTGGATCTTTGGCTAAACTTTGAATGTCCCATCCCAATTGATAAACCTATTTTCTTTCTAATAATTTAACTCCTTGATTTTTCAGACCAAGTACTTGATAAAGTTAATCTGGAGTTAAATATATATCATTGTCTTGTATGTTGGAAACAGGAATACATTCTTCCACTGTTAAGTTTGAGTAAAAACAACTGATAAGTTCGGGTATAACAAGATGGTCTGGCTGTTGTGGAAGTAGAGTCAACAAGCCTTGAAATTCAAACATTTCTCATATATGTGCCATCCCTTCAAACTTAACTGGTCTTGAGTATAATAAAACTGTAAAAGTTCTATATGTTTGAAATTTTTCATAACAGGAACTATTTATGAACCATAATAATGTACTTTCATCTAAACTCTATTCAAGATTAGGTATTTTCCTGTCATGATGTTCTGATCTAGGACTGGTTTCAATATTATCAGCAGTGTCTATATTTTCAGAGCTTTCAGAATTGGTGGAATTTCTATCAAAGTTAGTATAAATGTCTAAAATATCTATTATTGTCGTATTAATAATCTGCTGAAATTCTTCTATTTGATCTTCTTGAAACATATCAGTAGCAACAGTCTCTGTATTAATTTGTCTATCAGCAACATTTATGTCTATGGTTGATCTATACAACAACTGTCTCTATAGAAAAGAATGTTCTACAATAGATTCATTCTATATTTCTGAAATTTCTATACTTGAGACATTGGTAGTGTGATATTCAATTTGTAACTGTGTATGTTGTTGATTATATACATTTATCAACAAGTATATTATATACTGTAACAGACATAACCATATGTATAAACTGTAGTATAAGCAACTATACCAAAAATCAAAAGTTTTTAACTGAGATACAGTTAGAGGAAGAATATCTGTACATTCCTCTTCAGATGAAATATCTTCAACATTCATAGACTCAGTGTCTATATCATCAAAAATATCATCAAAATTTCCTACATGTTCGCTTTCCATAGGAAAAGAATGTGTGCTTGCAGCATGATGTGAAAAACTGTCCATTGTATTAAAAGATACATTATGCACTAATGTGACACAATACCTTAGAGTGTATGCATGTAATCCAATATTTGTCACATCTGCTGGGATTCCTGACATAAATGTTTGTCCAGCTTCTGTAATGGAACATAGTTTTCCATTTTTCAATGATTCTTCTTTTTGTTGTAATATTCCTTGTACACCTGCAATTAGTCCAAAATATTCTAGTGCCTTTTTCTTTTTCCAACTATATGTCTGTAGTGTTTCTGGTTATTCAGGAGGTTCTAAAATTTTCTTAATTTCTCCTTTTAAAGGCACCCGTGGTCGTGATGGTCCTTCACCATGATGCCTAGGTGGTAATAATGGAATATAGAGTTTTAAGCTCTCAACCTCTACCATTTTTAATTGATAAACTTTTTGTCCTTCACTTCGAAGACCTATTTTCCTAATGGTAGTTTTCTGTTCATTTATATACTATTGAATGTCATCTAAAATAGCTTGGGAAAAATAATGTTGGGAATATAAAGATTCTAATTCCCTATTTGCATTTTCTATCATTGGTCCCCATTTCTTTCCATAGTAAGTTATAGACTGTATCGATTTTTCAGGTACATGTCTAGAACTTGTAACAACTACAAGGTTAGGTTGTAAAGTTCATTTCCATAGTTGTAATGTGGAAAGTTCAGTCTGTTTTAGTCTAAACTGTTTTTCAGCATAATTGTCAATAAACTTCCAATAGAAATTTTTCTCGTCTTGTATAGCTTTTCTAATTTCATGTAATATTTCATTTGTAAAAGTGTACCTTGAGTAGATGTCGTTGATTTCACTTTGCATTTTCTGAAGTTCCAGCTCTCTTTTCTAGACTTTTGTCATTCTACCACATCCTCTTCCACATCCTGACATTATCGATTAATCTTCGCCATGCATTGTAGAACTTAGTGGAAGTAAAGATTGTGAAACTAGGGTTTTACCAAGGTAGAAACACGAAAGGTTGTCAGTAAAATATTTATAACTCTTCGAGTTTACAAACGGATAAATGGATTCAATCATTGAAATCATAAATATAAGATCCGTTACTGATAAATAACTCGAGTGCTTATAATAATTGTATGAGTTTTACAACCGACAAAAGCAAAATACTTAGTGTAACTGTTCATGTAAAGAAAATAACTTCGGGCTAAGTGAAAAGTGAGAAAACTCGAAGACTTATGATAACTATTCAAGTTTTGTGAGTAATAAAGCACATAACTATACGACAAACGAGAATAGTTACTATTAGAGATTAAGTCTTTTAGAAAATTTTAGAAAAATATAAGAATATTAAGTTAACTGTTCGAGTTTCTCGAATGGATAGGTGTGAAAGTTGAAGAGTTAAACATAATTGTTCGAGTTTCAACTAAGACATAATAAAGCAATGAAATTCAATACGTGCATAATTCTAACTTAAGGTGTTTAGATATTTTCGGATACTTATAAACCTAACTATCCGTTGCTCAGATGCATTTTGGAGAGTTACCAGATAACTTACCAAACATTCACTTACGATATGCATTTAGGCTTCGACACGTGTATTTCAGGAAATAATAAAATATTCTATTGATCGTTTAAAAACATAACTGTCCGATATATACAATATAGTCTTCCGAAATCATAGAAAATTTGGATACTTAAGAATTAAAAAGCCTGTATTTCACCGATAGTTCAGAAATGTACTAAATTAATGTTAATTTCCTAAAATTATGCAGATTCTTTTATGAAAACATATAATAGTTCATAAGAGTTGAATTATTATATGAGAAATTGCTCCCCCTACATAAATGTAGTCTAAAGAATCTATGGTGTACTTAAACTAGGTTGCCAAGCCCTAAATAAATTTGGCTTTAAAAGGTCAAATAGCTTACTCAAGTTGGTTTTCTAAGCCTTAAATAGATTTGAGTCTCTCTATTTTTTTTTTTTAATATGAATTAAATACAGAAATAAGTAGTAGATTTAACAATTTAGACTTTCTGACTTTTATCTTATTCAGTTTACAAAAGATAATTCATAGAGATGTACTTTTAGGAACTTAAAAGAATTCAATAATGAGTACACAAACTTAAGAAAATAAATATCGTACATTATGTGTAAAAAAATAGATAATAACAAGGAAAAAATAACAAAGATTATATGCATAGATTATGGTAGGATTGTTATAACACTTGGAAAATAAATTAAGCTTGAGTACATTGCCCTCCTTTTTTTTTGTTTATATTCATATATATATATATATTATGTATTACCTCCCACGATATCATCTTTTTACATGATCACAATCCCTTGCTTAGGGGAAAGATAACTAGTTACTCAATGACAAGTGAGAACAGGTAAATTTTTTATTTTTTTTTAATATAATCTGAATTACTTACAAAATGAGTTTTCAGTCAGCACATCCCAAACCAGTTGGTTTAAGTGACTAGGGTTTAAGATCCCCCAATGGACTTAATTACTCAAGTAATTGCAAACAAAAAAAGAAATAAAACAAGACAGTAAATTAAATTAGAGGCAACCACAAGACTTAATTTTTCTAACAGAATGTTAATAACTTTCCTTTAATAAAAAGTACATACTTTCTATGTATTTTCCTGTTAAAATTTCTGTAATAGCATATACATAAGTAACAAAAATACAGTTGGCACTCACATTGAATCAATTTAACTTTCCTTAAGTAATCTTTTCTGAATTTTTCTTAAATAAATTGACTTCAATAAAAATCAGAATTTCATAAATTCTTAACTACTAGAAAAATGTAATTCGAAAATAGATATTTTGTTTTGTTTTTTTTTTTAATGATAAAGACATTAAATTCTAAAACTACCTTTTTAACAAACAAAAATGCAATGAACAAGACAATTTAAACATCAGATAACCTACAAATACCCAGTTCTAATCGTAATTTTGGAAAGGTATCTTCATCTAAGGGTTTTGTAAATAGATTTGCTAATTGTTCTATGGTAGGATCCAAATTTAATACTATTTTTCCTTTTATAACATTATCCCTTAGAAAATGATGTCGAACTTCTATATGTTTTACTCGTGAATGTAAGACAGGATTTTTAGACAAACTTATTGCAGAACTACTATCACAAAAAATTTTAGTTAGTTCATAGTCTAAATTAAAATCTTTTAAAGTTTGTCTGATCCACAGGATTTGAGCACAGCAAAGTGCAGTAGCTATATATTCAGCTTTAGTTGTAGATAATGCTACACAATTTTACTTTTTGCTAAACCATGACACTAAAGAATTTCCTAATAATTGACAAGTGTCATAGGTGCTTTTTCTTTCAGACATACATCCTGTGAAATCAGCATCACTATAACCTACTAAATTTAAAGAACTATGTTTAAAGTAAAATAGTCTGAAATTGATGGTTCCTAATAGATATTTAAAAATTCGTTTAACAGCAAGTAGGTGTGATTCCTTAGGATTAGATTGATATTTAGCACAAGTACACACACTAAACATAATATCTGGTTGGCTAGCTGTTAAATAAAGTAATGAACCAATCATACTTCTATATTGTTTTACATCTACAGTTTTTCTAGAGTCATCTTTATCCAACTTAGTGATAGTACTCATTGGTGTATTCTTTGTTTTAGTGTTGTCTAAACCAAACCTCTTTAATAAATCTTGAGTATATTTTTCTTGTGAAATAAAAGTACCCTGATCTAATTGCTTAATTTGTAAGCCTAGGAAAAATGATAGTTCACCCATCATACTCATTTCAAATTGATTAGTCATGTCTTTCGAAAAGGACTCAACTAATTTATCATTTGTTGCTCCAAATATGATGTCATCTACATAGATTTGAACTACTAATATATCTTTTTCGATCTTCTTGATAAAAAGAGTGTGATCTGCCTTTCCCATAGAATATCCTTTGTCCATAAGAAATTTAGATAATCTCTCATACCAAGACCTAGGGGCTTGTTTAAGGCCATATAGTGCCTTCTTAAGCTTATAAACATACTCAGGATGTTTTGAATCTTCAAAACCTAGAGGTTGTTTTACATACACTTCTTCTTTTATAGATCCATTTAAAAAAATAGTCTTAACATTCATTTGATATAATTTGAAATCCATATAACAAGCATATGTTAACAAAATTTGTATTGATTCTAGTCTAGCAACAAGAGCAAATGTTTCATCATAGTCAATTCCTTCCTCTTGCTTGTAACCTTGAGCAACTAATCTAGCTTTATTTTTAACTATATGTCCATCTTGATCTACTTTGTTTCTAAATACCCACATTGTTCCTATTATGGACTGATTTTTAGGTGGTGGAACTAGATCCCATACCTCATTTCTTATAAATTGATTTAGCTTGCATAGCTAAATACCAAAATTCATTTTCTAAGGCATCTTCAATTTTCTTAGGTTCTAGTAAAGAAACAAATGAATAAGCACCACAAATGTTGACTACTGATGACCTAGTCCTAACTCCTTGATTAGGATCGCCTATTATCTGATCAATAGGATGAGATGAAGCATAATGTCAATTTCTATGTTGTTCCATATTTTCTATAGGTATGACATTATTTTGTTCTAAATTTTCATCATTTAAGTTTATATTTCTTATTTCGTTAGATAATCTTTCAATTTCTTTGTCAACATCATTTGGTACCATTTCTGGGAGAATTTCTGAATCAAAGTTCTCAGCATGTCTAACATCCAAATGAGAATTTTCATGAAATTTCACATGTAGGGTTTCCTCAATGGTTTTTGTTGATTTGTTAAAAACTCTATATGCCTTACTTCTAGTGGAATAACCAACAAAAATACCCTCATTTGATTTGGCTCTAAATTTGTCTCTTCGTTCCTTAGTGTTTAAAATAAAACACTTATAGCAAAGGGGTTTTAAATAACTTATTTTGAGAAACCTGTTATACCATATCTCATAAGGAGTTTTATCTAAAATTGGTCTTAGATGTACTCTATTTATAACATAGCATGCTGTATGAACTGCTTCTTCCTAGAGAAATAGGGGTAACTTATTCTCATTTAACATGGTTTTGGACATTTCCTGAAGTGATCTATTTTTACGTTCTACTATCCCATTTTATGAAGGAGCTCTTGGAAATGAGTACCTATGATCTATGCCTAATTCTTCACAAAAGGTGTCCATTTGATCATTATCAAATTCTGTACCATGATCACTCCTAAGTTTTTGAATTTTAACATTTTGCTCATTCTGAACTTTATTACAGAATATCTTAAATATTTCAAAAACTTCAGTTTTATTAGCTAGAAAATAGACCCAAGTAAATCTAGAATAGTCAACAACTAGTACAAAAGCATAATGTTCACCTCCTAGACTGGTTGTCCTAGTAGGTCCAAATAAATCCATATGCACTAGTTCTAATAGTCTTTTTCTTGTTATTTCATTTAAACTTTTAAAGGATGTTTTATGTAATTTACTTAGTTGACATGCATCACACATAAACTCTTTTGAGTGCTTAATACTAGGTAAACCTCTAACGAGATTCCTTTTAGACAGCTTTTGTAATAATTTTAAGTTTGAGTGTCCTAGCCTTCTATGCCATAAAATAACTTAGTTGAAATGTAAATTCAGGATAAGTAATCAATTACATACCTTGTCCTTCTGTATCTCCTTCAATATCTTTCGATTTTTGATTTTGAAAAACTTTTCATTCACACATAAAAGCAAGTATATAACAACATAACAATTTAACTTGTTAAATCAATGTCTTGTGTGGAACCCAGGCTCCTATGCCTTTGGTGGCTCACAAGAAAGCCAGTTGGTTTCCCAGAATAGATACCAACAAATTGGATTGATATTTTGTTGTCGTTGTTTTTTTTTTTTTTTAGAATAAAACTAAAATTAAGAAAAATGCAAAATACATACAAAATTAAAAGCACAAAATCATAGTTTAAAAACATGATTGAAAAGTGGTAACAAATGAAATAAACGTGTCAGTCCATGCAAACTTTTTAGGCATAATTCTTCTTGCTATTTATTCTGTTTTAATGCAATTTGCTTTCCTTTTTAGCTTGTAAACTTGTAGTATGTTATTAATACTAAATACAAGTGTATTACCATTAATGAAATGAAATGCAGAAAGGGATCCTCTTATGTTCCAAGATAATGTAGCTGTTTCTATTTCTATATCTACTTCAATATATTGTTCTTCCCACTTTCATTCATTTAGGTCTTTCATAATCCATATTTGAAATTTCTTCAATTCATCCCACCATCTTATCAGACATAAAGTAGCATTATCATATTCATTATACCACATTCCCAATTGAATTTGATCGTATTCTGAAGTCAGTAGTTTAGCTATATCACTCAGTATAAGTAATATTTCTATAAAATCATCATAACCGTCTATGCTTACTATGTATAAATCAGATCTAAATGCAACCGATATATTTGTGACTAGATATATATATCCATCAAGTATGACATGCATGCTGTTAATTAATGATTTCTATCCTAGATATATCATAGTATTTTTAGTCCAAGATCTATTTAGAAAATTATACACACTTAAGCATAAATCTTCATCCCAATTTCCAGTTGGTCTCCAATAATTTAATTTTTCATGAATGGCCGAATTTTTATTAGAAAATATTAAAGCTGACCCACAATTTTCAATTGGTACTTCATATCTATTAGGCCTTCTTATATTCCATTCTTCTCTTATGATAAGATTTCTAATCAAAATGTCGGGTAACAGAATTGCATACCTTGGTTTGGTTCTGTATATAATTAATCCTTCATCCATCCCCATAATATGATCTATTCCTTTTAATGCATTGGGAGGAATTCCAGCAGTTTCTTCCATATTCAGATATTCATAGCAGATTGAACTACGATTAAATGACTTCCATAAAAATCCATCTCTAATTTTAGTCATTTTTGCAGCTTGTAGTCCATGAAAATATTTTTCTCTGACATAGTCTTTGATTTCCTTTGATACACAACACAATCTGCACAAATCTTTAGCTAACAGGTTACTCAGTACTTCCATTAGTGCATCTAGTGGTAATTTCATCAATTCCATCTGTTGTGATTCTGTGTAACATAAAAAAAAATTAATAGAGACAAAATTAGCATAGCTACTTCACACCCTTGTGGAGTTAGGTCATAACTCAACGGACTAAGTTTGTTGAGTTACGTAATAACTCTACGATACTACTAACTATAATTAAACTTACATTTTTCTCTTTTTATATTTTTATATTTTTCTGCATACTATATTATACATAATTGCTTCAGTTATACTATTTCATTTAGCTACCCTCCTAGAGGAGGTATCTATTTCATTAACAGTTCTGTTGATAGGATTAGGTATTACTTGCATTGGTAATCCTTCAATAGGTCTAACTTCCATTGATTCTTTCTGTCTAGGGGGTATATTTCTATTTATATTTTGATTTTGAATTGCAACGTTTCCAAATACAAGATCCAAACGATTGTTTAATTGTTGGATTATCTTTTCTAATTTCTCTATTCTAGATTCTTGTTCAATTAAAGCTTCATAACTTATATTTTTGTCATTTATATTTTCTCCTCCTAGAAAATTATTATTTCTCCAAGATAAATTCGGGTGATTTCTCCAATTAGGGTTATAAGAATTTCCAAAGTTATCTTTCTAGTTTCTAGCATAAATAATATCTAAATCATTAACGTTTGCATTCTTTTCTGCTAGCTTTTGATTTAATGATAACTCTTCTATTTTCTTTGTTAATTCAGTTAATTTAACTTCAAGCATAGTGCTTGAACCTATTTCATGCATTCCCCTTTGCAATATTCTTTTATCTGCAATAGCTTCATCAAAGTTTTCCCACTATGCAGTTCTTTTTGCAAAGTTTTCTAAATATGCCCATGCTTCTTCATTACACAGTTTTAAAAATCCATTCTGACAAGTAGATTCTAATAAAGATTTCATTGAAACATCTATGCCTTCATAAATTATACCTATTAATTGTACTTTACTCATTGCATGATGTGGGCATTGAGTTAGTAAATCTTTCAAAATATTTCCAAAATGATTCTCCCTATTTTTGACTGCACATTAATATTTCTTTCTTCTTTTTAATCGTTTGATGTGTTGGATAATATTTTTCCAGAAAAATAGAGTAAAATTCAGTTCATGTAGAAATTGAATCAAGCGATAGAGTATATAACCATCTCTTAGTTGTGTCTTTTAAAGCAAAAGGGATATATCTAAGTTTAATAGCATCAATACTCATGTTCGGCATTTTCATCATTTGACAAACTTTGTTAAATTCTCTAAGGAAATAATAGGTGTTGAGTATTTTTGTTTTGATGATGTGTGCTGAATGAAAATAATCATATTTGCTCAATTACTATTGCTTGTGAAAAGAAATTAAAATCATCAATTAATACAGAAAAAGCTTACTGATATAAATACTTGTCTGTATTGGATCTGAAGTTAATAACTAGTCGTTTCGTTGTATTAATTTCTCATTTAGCTCAACGTTAAGTTAACGTGTGTTTTTATTGAAAAGTATGATATGTTTTAATGTTATATCTTTTGTATCATGAACAATGCACGTTTAGACAACTCGTTAAGTTAGAGTTTTGTTTGTATAGAGGTGACGTGAGAACTCGTTAAGTTAGAGGCTTAAAGGTTAAAATAGGTCACGTGATAACTCGTTAAGTTAGTGAGTAAAAGAAGAGACGAACTCGTTAAGTTAGTGTTATACACGTGGTGAAATTATAAGTTACGAATGTTGTATTGTATCACGTGAGGTGCACATGTTTAACTCGTTAAGTTAACATAACTAAACGCGTTGAGTTGCTATATTGAACACTAAGGCAACGAGTTAGGTTAGCGTTATAAACTTAAGTTGTTATTTTTGCATGTGGTAAAATTCTTATTATAAAAACATTTGTTTATTACTTGTTCGTTGAGTTATCATAACACAACGAAAATGGTTCGTTGAGTTATCATAACACAACGAAGATGGTTCGTTGAGATAGCATAACACCACAGACATAGTTCGTTGAGTTAGCTACAGTACTTGTCACGTGAAATGGAACATGAGGAACTCATTAAGTTAGAAACGTTAAGTTATATATATACTTGTGTTACTCGTTTAGTTAACATTGAAGTAACGACTTCTTATTACACTAATGAAAAACTTTTGGACGAGAAAGTTTATTTTCAGGAAATTTTTCAGAGATCCAAGACTAATGATTAAAGAAAATTCGAAATATAAATGTGGGTTAGAACATGTGTGTTTCGATGAAGGAAAAAGAAAAGACATGGAGAAGTGGAAAACTGGTAGTGGTTAAACGTGAAGGATATGCATGAAATGAAGATATAGTATAAAAGGCATAGAATTCTCGTTGATCAATTTATCCTTGCACACAAAACGAAAAATCTTTTCAAGGATCAAACCATCCCTACACACCAAAAGAAAAATCTTTTTCAGGGATCAAAAACACCTTCTCGGGGAAAATCTCTCAAGTGGAAGAAAGTTTAGTGAAGCATAAAAAGGTAAAATTTTCATCACTGAAGATTTGAAGTATTAGAAGAAAGCAAATTCGGTGAAGCATGAAAAGACAAGATATACGTCATTGAAGAATAAGCAATGATATTACTGAAGAAGAAAGATGTCAAATAGGGAGAAAAGTTTTAAATTCCGCAAATTAGTTTTCTCTATTTGTAGTTATGAAATTATTTAGATGATACATGGTATCGAAATATAATTGCATCTACAATTTCTGAGGAGAATTGAATTGTATATTGTAATTGAAACCTTGAATAAAAATGATTTTATGAAAACAATGTCTTGACTTGTTTTTGAGTTTTAAAGTTTCAATTATATTTCAGAAAATATTAAAGATACACAATTCACCCCCCTCTTGTGTAGCCATACGATCCTACAAGTGGTATCAGAGCATTGTTAATAATCTTTGATATAAAATCGATACCAACTTATTTAATATCATTGCTTATTCTACCTTCCTTGTTTTTAAACAGACATTAATATCTGAGCATACGTTTAACTTTCTTGATTTAAGGCTCAAATTGTTTTAAAGTTTTTAGACTGTTTAAAATCTAATAAGTTGAAAAATCTAAGGTAAAATGGCTACTGGAAATAGTAATTTTTCTTTATATGAAGGCCAAAATCTTAATGGTCCTCCTTTATTTGATGGAATACATTTTGAATATTGGAAATATAGGATGACTGTTTTTCTTCAAAGTATAGATCATTAGTTGTGGTTCATGATTTCTAACCCATATACTCCGTTAACTACCCCTTATAATACTTGGACAATTACTGAAAAAAAAAATGAAACTCTGAATGCTAAGGGCTTAAATATTTTATTCTGTGCATTGAGTTATGAACAATTCAGTAAAGTGTCGGCATATAAATCTGCTTATGAGGTGTGGCATGCATTAGAAGTTTCACATGAAGGTACTTCTCAAGTTAAAGAGACTAAAACAAACATGTTGATTCATAAGTATGAACTCTTTAAGATGCATGAAGACGAAAATATTTCTGAGATGTTTTCCATATTTCTTGATATCATAAACTCTTTAAAATGTTTAGGAAAGAATTTTGAACATAAGGATTTGGTGAGGAAAATTCTCAGATCCCTAAGTTCTAAATGGTCTCAGAAAGTAACATCAATTGAGCAATCACGAGATTTAAATGTTTATACTATGAATGAACTTATAGGAAATTTAACAGCTTATGAAGTTCAATTAAATGAATCACTAAGTCACAACAAACTAAAAATGAAGAAAGAAATAGCCTTCGAAATTAATTCAGATTCTGATATATCTACTGATTCTAACGAGGATTTGATTTTGTTGACTAGGAAATTCAAGAAAGCATGGAAAGCTAGGAAACAGCAAAGGAACAAAAATGATAAACCCTCAACGTCAAAATCATTGAATGACAAGAATTCTTCATCCAGAAAGTATGTATGTTACAACTGTAAGAAACCTGGACATCTTTCTCTAGATTGTCCTATGAGGAAAAATGAAAAGTAAAGTAGGACAAATCAGAAGAAGACGGCTCAGAAAACTTAGAAAAAGTTTTAGAAGAAAAAGGCTTTGAACGTCACTTGGGATGACACGTCTGAAGAGTTTGAATTTGAGGAATCAGCATCAAAATCTTCACATTCAGAAGGAGAACAAGAGTTAGAAGACGTTGCTCATGTGTGCTTCATGGCAGATGAGTCTAAGGTAATATCTGATCCTGAAAGTCATTCAGATTTCAACTTTGATGAATTATTATGTGCTTATCATGCATTATTACAAAAACTTAAAGTATGTAAACTGGAAAATAAGAATATTAGAAAATCTTCATCCATTATGGAAGAAGAAAATTGTTTCCTATCTACTACTTTAGAAAAGTTTAAATGTGATAATGAAAATCATGCTAGAGATTTGCAAAAATTTAGATTTAATGAATGTATCTTGCATGAACAAATACAGAATATAAATGCTGAAAAATTAAAGATAGAATCTGAAAATGAAATGTTGAGAAACAATATAAATGAACTTGAATTAGAGATAGATAAATTAAAACTGAGAAAGCAAGATTTAAATTCTACCTTTGAGAAATGGAATTTAAGTCAAATTAAGTTAAACAAACTAACTAGTACCCCTGCGGTGTCTTATAAATTTGGCTAAGGATTTGATTATCCTAAATATCCTGAATCTCAATCCAATAAAGGATTTATTAGTTGCAGTTCAAGTAAATCTAAGACTAAAATTCCTTTTATTATGAAACAAGGTAATAAATATGTAGAAGTAGGTACATCAAGGGATGAATCATGCAGTAATAATATAAATCAATGTGATTTGTCAAATTGTACTTCTAACATGACTATAAATGTTTCTAAAAATCTTATTTCTTTGTTGTGTAATTTTTTGATGATGTGTGGTGAATGAAAATAATCATATTTGCTCAATTACTATTGCTTGTGAAAAGAAATTAAAATCATCAATTAATACAGAAAAAGCTTATGGATATAAATACTTGTCTGTATTGGATCTGAAGTTAATATCTAGTCGTTTCGTTGCATTAATTTCTCATTTAGCTAAACGTTAAGTTAATGTGTGTTTTTATTGAAAAGCATGATATGTTTTAATGTTATATCTTCTGTATCATGAACAGTGCATGTTTAGACAACTCATTAAGTTAGAGTTTTGTTTGTATAGAGGTCACGTGAGAACTCGTTAAGTTAGAGGCTTAATAGTTAAAATAGGTCACGTGATAACTCGTTAAGTTAGTGAGTAAAAGAAGAGACGAACTCGTTAAGTTAGTGAGTAAAAGAAGAGACGAACTCGTTAAGTTAGTGTTATACACATGGTGAAATTATAAGTTACGAATGTTGTATTGTATCACGTGAGGTGCACATGTTTAACTCGTTAAGTTAACATAACTAAACGCGTTGAGTTGCTATATTGAACACTAAGGCAATGCGTTAGGTTAGCGTTATAAACTTAAGTTGTTATTTTTGCACGTGGTAAAATTCTTATTATAAAAACATTTGTTTATTACTGGTTCGTTGAGTTATTATAACACAACGGAAATGGTTCGTTGAGTTATCATAACACAACGGAGATGGTTCGTTGAGATAGCATAACACCACAAACTTAGTTCATTGAGTTAGCTACAGTAGTTGTCACGTGAAATGGCACATGAGGAACTCGTTAAGTTAGAAACATTAAGTTATATATATACTTGTGTTACTCGTTTAGTTAACATTAAAGTAACGACTTCTTATTACACTAATGAAAAACTTTTGGACGAGAAAGTTTATTTTCAGGAAATTTTTCAGAGATCCAGGATTGATGATTAAAGAAAATTCGAAATATAAACGTGGGTTAGAACGTGTGTGTTTCGATGAAGGAAAAAGAAAAGACATAGAGAAGTGGAAAACTGGTAGTGGTTAAACGTGAAGGATATGCATGAAATGAAGATACAGTATAAAAGGCATAGAATTCTCGTTGATCAATTTATCCTTGCACACAAAACGAAAAATCTTTTCAAGGATCAAACCATCCCTGCACACCAAAAGAAAAATCTTTTTTAGGGATCAAAACCACCTTCTCGGGGAAAATCTCTCAAGTGGAAGAAAGTTCAGTGAAGCATAAAAATGTAAGATTTTTGTCACTGAAGATTTGAAGTATCAGAAGAAAGCAAATTCGGTGAAGCATGAAAAGACAAGATATTCATCACTAAAGAATTGCTGAAGAAGAAAAAGAAGAAGAAGAAAGATCTCAAACAGGGAGAAAAGTTTTAAATTCCGCAAATTAGTTTTCTCTGTTTGTAGTTATGAAATTGTTTAGATGATACATGGTATTGAAATATATTTGCATTTACAATTTCTGAGGAGAATTGAATTGTATATTGTAATTGAAACCTTGAATAAAAATGATTTTATGAAAACAATGTCTCGACTTGTTTTTGAGTTTTAAAGTTTCAATTATATTGCAGAAAATATTAAAGATACACAATTCACCCTCCTCTTGTGTAGCCATACGATCCTACAATAGGCATCCTCTCTTTCTAATCCATGAAAGTGTGGCAATTGACTAATATAATTTGATTTCAGTTCAAACTTATCTCCCTCAAAGTTTGGTAATTGAATACATGAAGGTTCATCAACTAATTCAGGATACAGAATTTCCCCTAATGGTTTCTCTACTGAAGCAGTCATATCTTCAATCTCTTTTAAAGAAAGGTTAGTCACACCCCTAAGGATTTCGTTAAAGTCTAATTCAAAAAATATTTCAGTACGTCTCTGTGTTGAAGAATCCTGTGTAGGTGTTCTTACTAATTGTTTAGTGCTAGGAGAATGAATCTATGTGCTCATAAACTCTTAACATAAAGTAAAATAACAGAAGATTAATTACATACTAGTCTAAAACTTTATACTCAGTAAATAGTTGTTGACAGATGAAGTTGAATCAGTTGCTTCTCCTTCTAGTTCCCCAACGAAGTTCCTTTTCTTTCAAAAGTGCTGGTATCTCGTAAATAACATTCTGTTCTATATTCATAATGCACGTCCATAAAGCAAATGAATCTTGTTGCAAGAACGTGTCGTGTAACGTGTAGTGCGATTCCTATTTTTATGGGTACGTGTGTCTTCTAATTTCAAATTTTAATAACCGCTAGATCTACGAAGTGTCATTCATAGCTAAAAGAATAACCATTTAGCTTAATCCACGAACTAACCTCGTTGAGTTATAGTTAACTCAATGGACAAGCTTCAATTACTGTTGCTAACTCTACGGACTAACTTCATTGAGTTATAGATAACTCAACGGAGTGACCTTATATTATATTATTGACCTCATGGAGTTAAGGTTAACTCAACGAACTTACTTCGTTGAGTTAACACTGTTAGGACCCTAGTATTTTGATAATGCAAAAACCTGTGTGAGAAAACAAATTGTATTTCATAGTTAAGATAGCTCAGCAAAATATCAAAAGGCAAGATAAAGTCATTACAGATAGTTCAGAATGGGCTGCAAGAGATAAACAAGATATCAGAAGGTTAGCAAGCTTAACTATTTGGAAGAGATATATTTTCAGTGAGTTACCAAGCCTAAGTATCCGGAAGGCAATTTAAAGCAACAGAAATTCAATCGGAGAGTTAGAAAGATGGCTATATGGAAAATCAGACAATTAGAAAGTTAACTATCCGAAAAACAAGAAGAATTGGAGAGTTAATGTAGTTAACTATCTGAAACTTAAGTCATTGAATTTCCCACGTGCAGAAATCTAGACAGAAGCTTAAAAGAAAAATCGGAAAGTTACTATAGCTAACTATCTGAAATTTGAAGAGTTTCGGTGAGTTAAAAGTATAACCATCCGAAACTTAAGTTATTCTATTATGCACGTGCAAAAATGAGAAGACAATTATTGGAAGCTTAGAAGAAGAAAATCGGAGAGTTCTATCTAACTATCCGATAGTTAAGAGAATTTCGGAGAGTTACAACTGCAAGTATCCAAACTTTAAATACTTCACGTGTGTAACTTAAATCTCACGTCACAAAAGTACTTAAGTGGATTTTCGGTGAGTTACGATCATCCTTTGGAAAGTTACACAGATAACTATATGAAAGTTTGAGAAAATCGGAAGGTTATCTTGAAATACCTTTTCAAATGGTAACTTACCATATTTGGATCTGCAAACTCAACAAGTATAGTAGAATCAATCCATTGAAGTAAAAATATGATCGTTAGTAGTTCAAGCATAAATACTGATAGATCATTCAATATTGAGTAGAGCTATGAAGTAAGATAACAGATACAATCACATATAGAGATATAGTTTTACATTGCAGATCAATTATTGTCACAAAAGAAAGCTCAATTTAGATTGACTACAACATAGAATCGATTGAAAGATGGATTAACAAGAAGATTCTTAAAGCTCTCCATGTACTGAAAGTCTGATCCAAGAAGGATCATTTGGTTCATGGCTTCTACCTTAAAGCTTCATTCAAGTGGTTAGTTTGAGTTTCGACCTGAAAACTCAAAAGGTTGGTTTACTGAAGTTTGTGTTTGAAAACTTCTATGTGGTTGGTTAGAGCTACGACCAGAAAGCTCAAGTGAATGGTTTGTTCTTACTTCGACCTAAAAGCAAGTGTATGTAAGTGTTGAGACACTTAGTGAAGCCTAAGTGATCCTTGGGGGTGGACTAGCCAAGTTGGTGAACCACCTAAAATTCCCTTGTGTTTCTTACTTTTATTTCCATTGTGCATGTTTTATATATCTGTTTAGTACTTGTGCTAGCTGATTATTCAAATTGGTTAATTAAGTTAGTAAAAGTTGTAAAATTACACTTAGACACCATTCACCCCCCCTCTCGTGAGCCATACGTTCCTAACAATTGGTATTAGAGCAGGTTGATCTCTTTTTATAGATTTAACCATTTGAGATCATGGCATCTTTTCACAGAGAGGGTCAGAACATCCATCGTCCTCCCCTATTTGATGGTATTAACTATAATTATTGGAAAAACAGGATGGAATGTTTCCTCAGAAGCTCAAATGTGAGTCTATGGAAAATGGTGGTTCTAGGAACACCTATTCCACCTGGTCATGAGGATGACTAGTCTGAGGAGGATGAGAGAATCATCCAAATAGATGCTCGAGGGTTGAATGTTATTTACTCTACCTTATCTGCTGAATAATATAATAAAGTTTCAGCTTGTAAATCTACTCACGAGGCTTGGAACACTCTTCAAATAACCTTTGAAGGAACCAGCCAAGTGAAAGACACAAAAATCAGCATTTTACTTAGAAAGCTTGAATTATTTAAAATGCTTGATGATGAAACCATTACTGATATGTTTGCTAGATTCACTGAGATTATTAATGGCTTAAGAGGTTTGGGAAAGGAGTTTTTTGTCCATGAACAGGTGTAGAAAATCCTTAGAAGCTTAACTATGGAATGGAAGCAAAAGTCCACATCTATACAAGATTCCGAAGACCTCAACAAATACTCAATAGAGGATCTGATGGGCAATCTGTTAGCCCATGAAGTTCAAATGAAAGAATGGAAAGATGAGGAAGGTAGTGCTAAAAAGAAAACAGAAACAAAGAAAGAATTAGCCTTTCCATCAACTTAGGAACTTCAAAGCTCAGATGATGATGAAGTTGTGCTATTGGCTAGAAAATTCAGAAAATGGATGAAGAAAAAGAACCAAGCCAACACATCAAAAAGCAATGCTCCAATATGCTTTAAATGTAAGAAGCAATGTCATATACAACCTAATTGTCCACTGCAACTAGAAGAAGAAGAAATGAAGAAGAAGAAGAGGAGCTACAAAAAGAAAATGGCATTGAAGGCTACTTGGGATTATAGTAGTTCATCTAGCTCAGATGAAGAGGTATCAGTAAACGTGTGCTATACAGCACAAGAGGTATGTTCCACTTCATCTCAAAGTGATTCTGATGTAGACAATGATAATCTAGATGTAAATATCCTTTTGTCTACTGTTGATAGTTTATATGTTAAATGCAAAAATTATAAAAAGGAAATTAAGCATTTAACTACATATTTAGATGAAGCACATACTAAACTTGAAAATCTGCATGTTAAAGATAGAAAATGCAATAATGATGAATTGATAAATGAAAATGAAAAATTGAAATCTAAAATTACTGATCTGAAAAATACTGTGCATAAATTTACCAATGGACAGAAAAGATTACATCAAATCATTGGTTCTCAAAGATATAGTTTAAATAGATTTGGCTTAGGGTATGCTACTCCACAAGAAATACCCTACTATGGTGGTGTTATCCAATCTTACAGAGATGGTACAACAGTGTTTGCCATCAAAAGAAGATCTAGATCAATGTGGATGCCAAAAAGAAATAAATTAAATATTGTTAGGACTAACACTTATGGACCCAAGAAAGTATGGGTACCAAAATCTATATTTGTTTGAATTGCAGAATTGAATTATTCAATAGGAGTAGCTAATTTACAATTTCAAATTATTATTTGCAAATGACCAATGTTTGAAGATCAATTAGAAAAGGTTGAACATTTGAAAATCAGTTATGAGAGCAACTATTTGGTATTACAGGAGGCACCATAAATTGGTAGAAAGTGCTCACATAGACTGAGTGGAAATCATGCCTAAAATCTTGATACTTAAGGAGAGCAAAATTTGCAACAGTTAGAAACAAGTTGTGTTAGAAAAAGCAGAATCTCGTGAAGAGAAATTTTTAAAAAGCTAAATAGTTGGTAATCAGTAAAGGATCAATTATGATGTTCTGAAATTAACAAGTGGTATCAAAAGCAGCATCAATGATTGATTCATGTTCGTTAAAGGAAGTAAGACCTGCAGTAGCTAGATTACAATCTTCAAATTATCTTCTGCAAATTGAAAGAACCTCTTGAAATAAAGATCTAAGAAAAGATAAACGGATAGGAATTAGAAGCTAAATGATTGAGAAATGTTTATGAAGTTTTTGACTAACAATTGGTACCTAGTTTAGTTGGTATCATATATGTCATTTTGCAAAACAGGTGCAATAAATCTATCTACAAGGAAAAGCATATAAGTAGGGGGAGAACTTACTATATGAAGGGAAATCAGAATGCTGCTTCAGTGCAAAAAGAAAGTATATAAAGTGGGCACGCATATAGGGGGAGAGACTATAGCTTGCTATTAAAAAATTAGACAGCCTCCATACAGATAGGGGGAGAGCTTGTGGTAGCAACTACAAATATTAATTGCATATTTATAAATTGCTACATTAACTCTTGGCATTTCACTATTTTTTAGTTTTCACAGATGATGTAGTAAATAAATAAGACAATGAAAGAAATACCATAAATCAGGAGAGAAATTACTGACTTCTTAGAGGTTTATATGTCAACAATTGATATCAGACAAGGATTGAGGAAATTGACACTTCAATTGATACTATGCTCGAATAAGAAAGAAGAAAAGTAGTACAACATCAAAGGAAAAGAAGAAAATAGATTGCAATGATGAAAATATCTCAATAATTGATATCAACACACCAATAGTCAAACAGTTGATGCACAATCAAAATTGGTACACAAAGATATTAATGCAATCAATTCTTTCAACATTTAATATCAAACAGGATTATGGAAACAAGATTAGAAAACTGTTATGAGATTAGATATTACATCTTGAAAATAAAGGGGAGAAATATAGCAGTTATTTCAGCAAAAGAAAATTGTGAAACTCTTTTTATCTAATGACAAAAAGGGGGAGAAGAATATGGAAATTATAGTATTGAATTTCTCAACACATAGACAATGGGAGAAATTAACTTCATTGTATTGTATTCACTGTAAATCTTTGCCTTACTTAGTTTCTGTGTGACTGAATGTATAGAGACAATCTAGGGAGTGAAATACATGTAATTTAATGTAAAAGATTTTGTCATTATCAAAAAGGAGGAAATTGTTAGGACCCTAGTATTTTGATAATGCAAAAACCTATGTGAGAAAATAAATTGTATTTCATAGTTAAGATAGTTCAGCAAAAGATTAGAAGACAAGATAAAGTCATTACAGATAGTTCAAAATGGGCTACAAGAGATAAACAAGATATCAGAAGGTTACCAGGCTTAACTATCTGGAAGAGATATTTTCGGTGAGTTACCAAGCCTAAGTATCTCGAAGGCAGTTTAAAGCAACAAAAATTCAATCGGAGAGTTAGAAAGATGGCTGTATGGACAATCAGAGAGTTAGAAAGTTAACTATCCAAAAAATAAGAAGAATCAGAGAGTTACTGTAGCTAACTATCCAAAACTTAAGTCATTGAATTTCCCACGTGTAGAAATCCAAACAAAAGCTTAAAAGAAGAATCGGAAAGTTACTGTAGCTAACTATCCAAAATTTGAAGAGTTTCGGTGAGTTACAAGTATAACCATTCAAAATTTAAGTTATTCTATTATGCACGTGCAGAAATGAGAAGACAGCTGTCGGAAGCTTAGAAGAAGAAAATCGAAGAGTTATTGTAACTAACTATCCGATAGTTAGGAGAATTTCAAAGAGTTACAACTACAAGTATCCGAACTTTAAATATTTCACGTGTGTAACTTAAATCTCACGTGACAAAAGAACTTAAGTGGATTTTCGGTGAGTTACGATCATCCTTCGAAAAGTTACACAGATAACTATCCGAAAGTTTGAGAAAATCAGAAGGTTATCTTGAAACACCTTTCCAAACGGTAACTTACCATATTGGATCTGCAAACTCAACAAGTACAGTAGAATCAATCCATTGAAGTGAAAATATGATCATTAGTAGTTCAAGCATAAATACAGATAGATCATTCAATATTCAATAGAGCTATGAAGTGAGATAATAGATACAATCACATATAGAGATACAGTTTTACATTGCAGATCAATTACTATCACAAAAGAAAGATCAATTTAAATTGACTACAACATAGAATCGATTGAAAGCTAGATTAACAAGAAGATTCTTAAAGCTCTCCATGTACTAAAAGTCTGATTTAAGAAGGATCATTTGATTCATGGCTTCTACCTTAAAGCTTCATTCAAGTGGTTGGTTTGAGTTTTGACCTGAAAACTCAAAAGGTTGGTTTAATGAAGTTTATACCTAAAAACTTCTATGTGGTTGGTTAGAGCTACGACCAGAAAGCTCAAGTGAATGGTTGGTTCTTGCTTCGACCTGAAAGCAAGTGTATGTAAGTGTTGAGACACTTAGTGAAGCTCAAGTGATCCTTGGGGGTGGACTAGCCAAGTTGGTGAACCACCTAAAATTCCCTTGTGTTTCTTACTTTTATTTCCGTTGTGCATGTTTTATATATCTATTTAGTACTTGTGCTAGCTGATTATTCAAATTGGTTAATTAAGTTAGTAAAAGTTGTAAAATTACACTTAGGCACCATTCACCCCTCCTCTAGTGAGCCATATGTTCCTAACAAACACTTGGCAACTTCTAAGCTTACTCTTCGTATTAACATCTATATTTTTCTTTTCTCCTGCATTCTTTTAACTTAAATCAAGTTAAATACATGTCATTAAACTCATTTGAATCTGAACATTATATAAATATTTAACTTATAGTTCATTTCATATTATGTAGAATTTATATTTTACTCTACAGCATATAGATATTTTCAACATTAACCAATTATCTTGCATTTAATCTTGTCATTTATAAAAATTTATCAATCCTTTAAACATTTTTGCACATTGTTCAAACAGTTATATAATATTCAAGATAATTCATCCATTACATCATTTTCCAATACTAATACAAAAGCATCTGAATAACATAGATTCATTTATATGAATAATTTACATTACAATCAGTTAGATATTTTTCATACAAATATATATAAGTAGATGAACAATACAATTTAATCATTTCTCCTAAGTTCATCTACTTTCTTCTGGAGTCTTTCTACTTGTTGCTCTAATTGGTTAATCCTTTCTATAGCTCTTGTAACTCCTCCAAAAGGTTCAGCTATCTTTGCAGCCACATAATTTCTGTACTCTTTCACTGAAATGGTTCTAGATCTTATCCTTTTGGATGTCCATTTAGTAAAATCGATATAGTCCACCATTAACAATGGAATCAGATCTCTATAAAATAATTTCTTCTTCACTATTCTCAACTTGGAGATAAAAACTGCAGACCAATTTATCTGAATTCTATTTACACCTGCATATGTGGCCCATTTGACAAATTGACTTAGTTCTATATCATGGCCTTATCGTTGGTAGACATTCTTAATCAAAATGTTAGCTATCATGTGTGCTTTACCATTTAGCTACTTTAGTCTATTTAATAATGGCACAGTAGGATTGATAGCTAAACAATCCTTTATGGTCTGTTTTGTCCACTCGACTGCAGTTGTGCTTTCCAGAATTGCTAGTCCTTCATTCTCCAATCCTAAAATGTTGTAGAGAAGCTCTAGTGTTATCTGTACATTAACTTCCTCCACGTTGGAAATTAATCCTCATTCTCCTTCTCTTAAGTTTGTATAAAAGTAGGGCACTAGATTTTCATATACTGCATGCCCTCTTTCTTGAGAAATAAATAGCAGTAGACCTTGGAACTCAAATAAATATTTGATTTCTTACATTCTGTCCCAATTTACTGGTCTACTGTAAATGATATCACAACCCCTTATCTCTTGGTATTTATTATAAGCTTCCTGACTCCAAAAGTGTACTTCATTTAGAACTGTTGTTTCAGTCGGGTCAAGAATGTGAATTTGTTGCTCTATAGGGGTTTGTTCTTGAACTTCCTCTTCCATAAGCTGAACTTGAATTTGCTAAAAATGCTCCATAGATTCTGGCATTTTTGTTTCTGCTTTTGTCTATGGTGGTGAGCTGGCAAAACTCTCCACTCTGTCTTGAATACTGTCCAAAATTTGCTGAAGAGTTCTTTACTCTTTAGTGGAATCTGTCGAGTCATCTCTTTCCATATGTAATTATTTAGCTTCTTGTTCATTTTCTTCTTTTTCTTCTTCCTCTTGACTACCAATCTACAATGTCACTATTCTTTCTAATTCTGTGGCAGATTGGGATGGAGTTACGGGCAAATCAGCTTCTGCCCTAACTTCTGTTTCTTCTTCTTGTATTGGTTGCAGACTAGTTTCAGCCTATTTTTCTTCTTCTCTTTGCTCTTGTTGCTGTTGCTGCTCCTGCTCCTCTTCAGAATCGGATAGCAGGTTTACAAAAATAAGCTCTACAGGCCCTACTAATCTTGGTATTTCAGATTTAATCACTTCTTGATATTCAGGCACTATCTCTTTTCCTTTCCTTCTTTTGATTAATTATGATTGATCTTCCTCTTCTTCTTCTAAGATTAAATCTACAAAAATGGGCTCTACAGGCCTTTAAGCCACAGGTACTATCTCTTCTTGTTTAACTCTTTCCATAATTACTGGTCTCAAAGGACTAGCTTCATCTCCTTTTGCAACAGGTCTGACACTAGCTTCTTGATGCTGTTCCACTTTGATTTTATATTGGGCTTTCAACTTTTCTACAGTCATCTTTTTGCACCGTGCATCAAATACCAGATGTGCTATAGCTACTGCTAATTCTTCTAGTTCTCCTTGGTCTTTTCCTATTTGAACCAGTTCTTGAAATTCTCTTCTTTCTTCCTTAATAGAAGACCCCAAAATTGTTGCTCATTCTAACGGTCTTGGTGGTGGAACTGAAGGTCCTAGTTGCTGTTTCTCAGGAACAAGTCTTTCAGCAGTCAGTTCCTCTTGTTCTCTGTTTCCTCCTCTTCATTTTCTTTCCTTTGTTGCCCCCAGATTACCCACTGAGCCCGTCTACCTATGCGTCTTTTGAACCAAAGCCGGGACGTACGTTGGATTAGTTCTAGGGCAACTTCGTTATTTGGCTTGATTCTTCTTTCTTTGCTTACAACAATTTCTGTAGCAACCTTGAATCTATTTTCCATTATCTGAGGTATTTGTATACCCAAATCTACTAACACTTTCCTCCAATAGAAAAGGTCAGATTCTACCTTTAGTAGTTCTTTTTCTCTCATCGTATTCTTGATTTTCTACCTCGTGTGCCATTCTTCTGAATCTTTGATAAATTTTGACGTGTCAATTGCATTTTCCCAGAACTTAGGTGTCATCTTCTTCATCGTGGAGTTACACAATAGAATGAAATCGCTCTGATCTTTACTGTTCTAAGTTCTAAATGATTCTGTGGATAATGCCCCCAAACCCTAAGTTTAGTATAAATAAGTCCTAAATTAAGGCGGGTAATCGGGTCACTTCCCACGCAAAACTCTCGCTCTCTCATCCATGGAATTATGGTTACCTCCACGGACTTAGTTTGTGGACTTAACTACAGTACTCCGTTGAGTTAGAATTAAATCAACGGGGTAAATTCGTTAACTTATCCTAGACTCAACGGAGTAAGTTTGTTGAGTTACGTGTAACTCAACGAACTTTCCATAAAGTTATATCTAATAAAAATGCATATAATAATAATTTTTACTTTGGTCAAGATCGAAGAATTTTCGGTCTAGCTGATCTTACTTTTTCAACAGTTTAAAATTTTTCAATCAAACCATTATATTCCTCGGTTGAACCTAAATTACATATTTTTCTTTCTTTTTCTATTTTTTTTCTTCTTCTTTTTCTATTGATTGAATCGATACTATACTTCGGTAACACCGACATTAAACTAAATATAATATAAATATTTTTTTATATATTTTTGCGTTTCGGTTAGACCGATGAATCCTATCGGTTAAATGGCAACAAATTTTTTTATTTTTTTTTCAGAAATTTTCTTACTAAGTCAAGCTCGAGTAATCTTCTGCTCTTACTTCTATAATTCCAAAGGAACTTTTTGGTAATTTCAAAATAGGCCTAAGTCTTTGTCCATTTACTTTAAATATATTTTGATTCTTAGGATTTTCAATTTCAATAACTCCATAGGGATAAATATTTCAAACTATGTAAGGTCCTGCCCATCTAAATCTTAATTTTCCTAGATGGTTATGGAGTTTAGTCTTGTAAAGATATACTTCTTGTCCTATTTCAAAGGTTTTTGGAATAATTTTCCTGTCATACCAGAACTTCATTTTCTCTTTTTCTCTTATAGTTTTGGAATAAACTTCACTCCTAGATTCTTCTAATTCAATCAATTGTATTTTCCTATTTTCAATAGCTTGATTTAAATTAGTGTTCAGAGTTTTTAATGCCCAATAAGCTTTATGTTCAATTTCAGCTAGTAAATGACAACTTTTTCCATATACTAGCCTAAAGGGTGACATACCTAAGCTTATCTTATAAGCAGTTCTGTAAGTTGAAAGTACATCTATCAATCTATTAGCCCAATCTGTTCTAGTAGGATTTACTACTTTTTCTAAGATTAACTTAATTTGTTTGTTTGCACTTTCTACTTGTCCACTAGTTTGCGGATGATATGATGTTGCAATTTTGTGGTTTACTCCATATTTCTTCAATAAGGCTTCAAAACTTCTATTACAGAAATGAGTTCCTCTATCACTAATAATAGCTTTAGGTATCCCAAATCTGGCAATTATATTGGTTCTTATAAATTGTATTACCACTTTGTTGTCATTAGTTTTTGTAGGAATAGCTTCTATCCATTTAGATACATAATCCACCCCCAACAATATATAATCAAATTGATTAGACATAGGAAATGGACCAATAAAATCTATTCCCCACACATCAAAGATTTCAACCTCAACAATAGGATTAAGAGGCAGCATATTCCTCTTTGATATTCTTCCTATTTGTTGACATTTTAAATAACTTAAGCAATATTTATGAGCATCTTTGAATAGTGTTGGCCAATAAAATTCACATTACAGAATTTTAGCAGTAGTTTTCCCTGAACCAAAATGCCCTCCACATGCTTGGTCATGGCAAAAAGACAATATGCTCAGATATTCAGTTTCTGGAACAGACCTCCTTAAAACCAGATTAGGACATTTCTTAAATAAGTATGGGTTTTCCTAATAGTAATATTTTACTCTTGAAAAGAACAATTTCTTATTCTGTCTATTCCAATCTTTAGGTGTTAAACCAGTAACTAAGTAATTAACTATGTCTGCATACCAAGGCATTGTGTTGATCGTCATTAATTGTTCATAAGGAAAATTATCCTTAATTTCAATATTTGATTTTTCTATTTGTAACTTTGATAAATGATCTGCTACTACATTCTCACAACCTTTTTTATCTTTAATTTCTAGATCAAATTCTTGTAATAATAATATCCACTAGATCAATCTAGGTTTGGTCTCTTTTTTTGCTATTAGGTGTTTTAAAGCTGAATGATCTGTATATACTATCACTTTAGCTCCAATCAAATATGATCTAAACTTTTCTAAGGCAAACACAACAGCTAACAGTTCTTTTTCAGTAGTTGTATAATTAACTTGAGCATCATTTAAGGTTTTGCTTGCATAGTGAATTACTCTAGGAGATTTTTCTATCTTTTGTCCCAACACATCATTTAAGGTTTTGCTTGCATAGTGAATTACTCTAGGAGATTTTTCTATCTTTTGTCCCAACACTGCTCCTACAGCAAAATTAGATGCATCACACATTACTTCAAATGGATGGCTCCAATCAGGTGCTTGAATTATAGGAGTTGAAATTAAGCTAGTTTTAAGCTTGAAAAATGTTTCTTTGCAATTTTTATCAAAATTGAATGGGACATCTTTTAATAGATTGGTTAAAGGTCTTGCTATTTTGCTAAAATCTTTAATAGACTTTTCTGTCCAGTCATGTGACTTAATGCTCCACTATCCAAGATCCATTTTGAGGTTGTTTCCTCCTACAAAACAAATTACAAAGAACTGTTTCTTGGTACCCAATGTTGTTGAGGATCAAGTTCATTAAATGCATATTTCTTCTTTTTGTTTAAAAACAGTTTAACATTGTGATTTACATATTAGTTGTAAGTACTATTGATTTATCGTTAGCATCATACTTACTTATAGCATTATTACTCTTATAATCATTCTTTTTGTTTTCAAATGTAATATAACGAAGACCAAACCGATTTTTATCAGATGTTAATTTATTTTGGTTATGCTCATACATTTCAGTAAGTTCATACTAAAATTTTGTACTTGTATTTGAATTGTCAGAACATACAAAATCTTTTTCTGTATAAGAATTTTCAGATAAAGAACATGTAGAAAGAGTAATTGGTCTAATACTAGTATTTTGAATTTCATGCTCAAGTTTCTAAATTTTTAGTTTACTACGATTGTTTGACATTTTGAAACATTGTGACTGAATTTCCAGAACAAGAAACAAGATTTTTAGAAACATTGATTGTCATGTTAGAAGTACATTTAGATAAATCACATTGGTTTATATTATTGCTACATGATTCATCCCTTGAATTACCTACTTCTACATATTTATTACCTTGTTTCATGATAAAAGGAATTTTAGTCTTAGATTTACTTGAACTACAACTAATAAATCCTTTGTTGGCTTGAGATTCAAGGTATTCAAGATAATCAAATCCTAAGCCAAATTTGTTCATGCAAGACACATTCATTAAATCTAAAGTTATGCAAATCTCTAGCATGATTTTCATTATCACATTTAAACTTCTCTAAAGTAGTAGACAGGAAACAATTTTCTTCTTCCAAAATGGACAAAGAGTTTCTAATATTCTTATTTTTTAATTAACAAACTTTAAGTTTTTGTAATAATGCATGATAAGCACATAATAATTCATCAAAGTTAAAATCTAAATGACTTTCAAGATCAAATATTACCTTAGACTCATCTACCATGAAGCACACATGAGCAACATCTTCTAACTCTTGTTCTTCTTCTGAATGTGAAGATTTTGATGATAATTCCTTAGATTCAGACTCTTCTAATGTGTCATCCCAAGTAACCTTCAAAGCATTTTTCTTGTAAAACTTTTTTTGAGTTTTCTAAGCTGTCTTCTTCTGATTTGTCCTACTTTGCTTTGCATTTTTCCTTATAGGACAATCTAGAGAAAGATGTCCAAGTTTCTTGCAATTGTAACATACATACTTTCTGGATGAAGAATTTTTATCATTCAGTGATTTTGACATTAAGGGTTTATCATTTCTGTTCCTTTGATGTTTCCTAGCTTTCCATGCTTTCTTGAATTTCCTAGTTAGCAAAATCAAATCCTCATCAGAATCAGTAGATATTTCAGAATCTGAATTAATTTCGAATACTATTTCTTTCTTCAGTTTTAATTTGTTGTGACTCAGTGAATCATTTAATTAAACTTCATAAGTAGTTAAGTTTCCTATAAGTTCATTTATGGTATAAACATTTAAATCTCGTGATTCCTCAATTAATGTTACTTTTTGAGACCATTTAGAACTTAGGGATCTAAGAATTTTCCTCACCAAATCCTTCTATTCAAAATTCTTTCCTAAACATTTTAAAGAGTTTATGATATCAAGGAATCTAGAAAACATCACAGAAATACTTTTGTCTTCATGCATCTTAAAGAGTTCATATTTATGAATTAACATATTTATCTTAGTCTCTTTAACTTGAGAAGTACCTTCATGTGAAACTTCTAATGCATGCCACACCTCATAAGCAAATTTATATGCTGACACTTTACTGAACTGTTCATAACTCAATGCACAAAATAAAATATTTAAGCATTTAGCATTCAAAGTTTCATTTTCTTTTTCAATAATTGTCCAAGTATTATAAGGGGTAGTTAACGGAGTATATGGAATTAATGCAAAAAATATAACTTTAAAACATATCATACTTTTCATTAAAAACACACGTTAACTTAACGTTTAGTTAAATGAGAAATTAATGTAATGAAATGACTAGTTATTTAACTTAGTATAATTTCAAATCCAATACAAATAAGTATTTATATCAGTAAACTTTTTTTGTATTAATTGATGTTCTTAATTTCCTTTCACAAGTAATAGTAATTGAGCAAATATGATTACTTTCATTCAGCACACATCATCAAAACAAAATACTCAACACAATTTTTGATCAATTTTCATTATGGTTTTTTCAATTTCTTATATGATATCACTTTTAGGTTCTGAATATTCTTCCCTATAATTTAATTGGTTGACTTCTTGTTGCTGACACATGTATTGTTCCAGTTTATCCATGTTTTGTTCTAAGCTACGCTCCAGTCTATCATACTTATCTCAAACTTCCTTGTTTCTCAATATATTACACATTCTAAATTGACTGTTAGTTGGGTAAACTATAGGATTCTCATACTCAACTCTATTATATTGAATATAATTAATTTGTTGTTCATGTGATCTAACCATCTACAATCATTTAAGTTTCAAATAATCAAAGATGTCAAGACCTTCTAAATTGCAGAATTCACATATGTTAACTACAGGTTTTAGAAAACTTTGTGCATAAGCATATGCCATATTCTCAATTATAGAATAAAACACACAACACTCCTTCTGCTATTAAAATAAAACAACACTCATAGTTGCTTAGCTTCTCAATCCCCAACAATAGCACTAGAAAACTTGTTTGGTGTGAAAAGTTAAATCATAAACTTGTCTAATTTGTTTTTACGCTAATATCAATAAATTCCTTTAGAAGTAAACAAACAACCTTTCACACAAATTAGATATTAAATCCAATTTGTATTTTAACTACAAGTGCATAGTGTATATTGTATTTGTGTGCAAGTATTGGTCTATCCCACAGAGAATAAGTAAGAATTGTGTACTATTCTGATTTTTATATTGGAGTTTATATGTGTTCAATTAAGCACTCCATTGAGTTACAGTTAACTCAACAAACTTAGTTCGTGGAGTTATGGTTAACTCAACAGACTTACCTCATGGACTTAAGTTAACTTCACAAGCCTACCTTTCTAGTTAAATACTGCTATTTACAAACGAATTTGGCCAACCATTGGACGGTTTCACAGAATGTAAATAACATCAATGAAGCTCTTTAATGTTAGTTAATATTAGATTTATCATTAAGCAACACTAACATTGAGATATTTCTAACAGTAACCATTAAAATCTTTAAGTATCTTGAACGAAATAATTTCAATAAATAATAAAACTATTTTCTATTTTTTTGAATCAAACAAACGTAAAACATTCACAATACTGACAATGATAACATTAATCACGATACAAAATAAACAATACAACACTTTAATACTAAATGTAAACATAGATAATTTGTTGTTTTTGGTATTGTTGTTTTGATATGTTCCTAAAGATAAGCAAAATGTGAAATGTAAAAATCTCTATTGATAGTAAAAACTTCCATCACTACATGCAATGCGATTACACCACTGAAAACTTAATCACTTACAATCTTGCCTCCTCTCCCTATAGAATCGTGAATCAAGAATTGAAAAATAATCTCCTCTTTAGCATACTAGCATCAACCCATAACCAAGGCTAAAAGCTTTACGATCTCCTGAGATATGAGTTGGTGTTTGGTGAAAATGGCTTCCCTTCCTGCGACGTGATCACTCCTCACAATGGTTGTCAATCACTGTGTTTAGCTTGGAATCGACCTGACATCCGAAAAGTATTCTCATAAACCTCCGATGGTTGGTGATTTTGGTGGTGGTGTGGAGCTTTAGGGAACTTTGGATGCTTCATGTAGTTAGCGTGGTTCTCCACCACTACACACACTTTTTCTTCATCTTTCTCCTCTTCTTTTATATTTCTTTCAATAGTAACTGCTTCTACTTAGATGATCAGTTGGATTTCCTTCATTCATATCAACAATGGTGATTTCTTCTTCATTCCACAAGTGAATTCCTATGTGATACATGCAATCATGGTTTTCCTTTGAATTTCTTGTTTCTACAACTGCTATAGTGGCATATTAGAAAATAAATGGTCCATAGAGTTAGTGTAACTCAACGGACTTACTTCGTTGATTTAACTATAAAACACGTGCAATAAAGAAATAACTTATAAGCTTATAACACTAACACAACGCATTACCTTAGTGTATATTCACGTAACTTAACGCGTTTAGTTATGCTAACGAGTTATACATGTGCAGTTCACATGACATAGTAAAGTATTTAAATTTAATACGTGCATAATTCTAACTTAACGAGTTCAAATAACAACTTATAATTTTTACTCACTAACTCAATGAGTTGTTACTTGTTCTTTTTACACCTTTAAGCCTCTATAGAGATAAGGGGAGAGCATGTGGCAACAACTACAAATATTAACTACATACTTATAAATTGCTACATTAACAATTGGCATTTCACTATTTTTCAATTTTTTATAGATGATGTAGTAAATAAACGAGACAAAGGAAGAAATACCACAAACCAAGAGAGCAATTACTGACTTCTTAGAAATTGATATATCAACAACTAGTATCAGACAAGAATTGAGGAAATTGATACTTCAATTGATGTTGTGCTCAAATAAGAAAGAAGAAAAGCAATACAACATCAAAGGGAAAGAAGAAAAAAGATTGCAATTATGAAAATATTTCAACAATTGATATCAACATATAGACAATTGACATTTGATGCAAATTCAAAATCAGTATTCGAAGATATTGATGCAATTGATTCAGCAAAAAAAGGGAGAAATATGGCAATTACTTCAGCAAAAGAAAATTGTTGAACTTCTTTTGTCCAATAACAAAAAGGGGGAGAAGAATATGGAAATTACAGTATTGAAATTCTCAGCACATAGACAGCGGGAGAAATTAACTCCATTATATTGTATACATTGTAAATCTTTGTTTTACTTATGCTCTATGTGATTCTTTATATAGAAACAATTTAGGGAGTGAAATACATGTAATTTAATGTAAAGGATTTTGTCATTATCAAAAAGGGGGAGATTGAAAGGACCTCTATATTTTGATAATGTAAACATCCATGAGAGAAGTGTATGTATTTCATAGGTTGTAGGATGAACAGATATGGATGGAAAAGTTAAAGCAAATTGCAGCCAAATAGGCTAGACAAATGCTACACAAGGAATCTAGAAGATTTCACATTATAAGTAGTTCATTCACAGTTGAAAGAGAAAGCCAAGAAGTTTAGTCAATTCTTAGCTAAGTATCCGAAAGGCAGTTTAAAGCAGTAGGAATTCTTTTGGAAAGTTAGAAAGATGGCTGTATGGAAAATCGAAAAGTTAAGGAACTAACTATCCGAAAGACCAAGGATATTGGAAAGTTAGAAAAGTTAACTATCCAAATAGTTAAGTCATTCAAATATGCACGTGTAGAAATTAAATTAGCAGATGGAAGCTTAAAGGATTTTTCGGTAAGTTAGGAAAGCAAACTATCCAAAAAATAAGATGTTTTGGAAGGTTGCAAATTTAACTATCTGAAACTTAAGTCACTCAATTATCCACATGCAGAAATAAGAAGAGAACAGTTAGAAGCTTAAAAGAATAATCGGAAGGTTACTGTTGCTAACTATTCGAAAGTTGAAGAGTTTCGGTAAGTTAACAATTATAACCATCCGAACTTAAAACACTTCACATGTATCACTTAAATCTCACATGACAAAAGAACTTAAGTGGATTTTTGGTGAGTTACGATCATCCTTCGAAAAGTTACACAGCTAACTATCCGAAAGTCTAAGGAAATCAGAAGGTTATCTTAAAACACCTTTCTAAAGGGTAACTTACTATATTTAGACCTACAAACTCAGCAAGTACAATAGAATCAATCCGTTGAAGAGAAAATATGATTGTTAGACTTACAAGCATAAATACAAATAGATCATTCAATATTCAGTAGAGCTAACAAGTGAGATTACATATACAATCTCATATAAAGACACAGTATACATTGTAGATCAACTACTGTTAAAGAAAAAAGCTCAATTCAGATTAACTGCAACAAAGAATCAATTGAAAGTTGGATATACAAGAAGATTCTTAAAGCTCTCCAAGTGCTGAAAGTTTGATCCAACAAGGATCATTTGGTTCGTGGCTTCAACCTTAAAGCTTCATTCAAGTGGTTGGTTTGAGTTTCGACCTGAAAACTCAAGAGGTTGGTTTACTGAAGTTTAGACTTGAAAACTTCTGAGTGATTGGTTAGAGCTATGACCAGAAAGCTCAAGTGAATGGTTAGTTCTTGCTTTGACCTGAAAGCAAGTGTATGTAAGTGTTGAGACACTTAGTGAAGCCCAAGTGATCCTTACAGGTGGACTAGCTGAGTTGGTGAACCACCTAAAATTCCCTTGTATTTCTTATTTATATTTTCGTTGTGCATGTTTTATATATCTATTTTGTACTTGTGCAAACTATTTATTCAAATTGTTTAATTAAGTCAAAATAAGTTTAAATCTACACATAGACACCATTCACCCCCCTCTTTGGTGAAGCCTTACGGTCCCAACAAATCCCACAAAGATTGAGTAAGAATTGTGTACTATTTTAATTTTTATGCCAATGTTTATATGTGTTCAATTAAGCACTTCATTGAGTTACTATTAACTCAGCAAACTAACCTCGTGGACTAAAGTTAATTCCACGAGCCTACCTTTTCAGTTAAATGCTGCTGTCCATAGAGGAATTCGGCCATCCATTGGGTGGTTCCACAAAATGTAAATAACATCAATTAAGTTGTTTAATGTTAGTTAATCTAAGATTTTCCATTAATTAACACTAATATTCAGATATTTCAGATAGTAACCATTAAGATTTTTAGTATTCTATACGAATCAATTTCAGTAATCTATAAAACCGCTTTTTATTTTCTGAATCAATTAAACATAAAACATTCACAATACTAACAATGATAACATTAATCACGATACAAAACAAACAATACAACACTTTAATACTAAATGTAAACATAGATAATTAGTTTTTTGTATTTTTGTTTTGATATGTTCCTGAAGTTGAATGAAAGGTGAAATGTAAAAATCTTTATTGACAGTAAGAACTTCTATCACTACATGCGACACAATTACACCATTGAAAACTTAATGACTTACAATCTTGCCTCCTCTCCCTATAGAATCACGAATCAAGAATTGTAAGATGATCTCCCCTTCAGTATACTAACATCAACCCGAAACCAAGGCTAGAAGCTTTACGATCTCCCAAAATATGAGTCAGTGCTTGGTGAAAATGGCTTCCCTTCATACAATGCGATCACTCCTCACAGTAGTTGTTAGTCATTATGTTTGGCTCAGAATCGACCCGACATCCAAAAAGTATCCTCATAGACCTCCAATGGTTAGTGATTTTGGTGGTGGTGTGGAGCTTCAGGGAACTTTCGATGCTTCCTGCAATTAGTGCGGTTCTCCACCACTACACACACTTTTTCTTCATCTTTCTCCTCTTCTTTTATATTTCTTTCAGTAGTAACTGCTTCTACTTAGATGATCGATTGGATTTCCTTCATTCATATCAACGATGGTGATTTCTTCTTCATTCCACAAGTGAATTCCTATGTAATACGTGCAATCATGGTTTTCCTTCGAATTTCCTATTTCTACAACTGCTATAGTGGCATATTAGAAAATAAATGGTCCATGGAGTTAGTGTAACTCAACAGACTTACTTCGTTGATTTAACTATAAAGCACGTGCAATAAAGAAATAACTTATAAGCTTATAACACTAACATAATGCATTACCTTAGTGTATATTCAAGTAACTCAACGTGTATAGTTATGCTAACTTAACAAGTTAAACATGTGCAGCTCCCGTGACATAATAAAGCATTTAAATTCAACACGTGCATAATTCTAACTTAACGAGTTTAGATATACAACTTACAGTTTTACTTGCTAACTCAACAAGTTCTCCTATGATCTTTTTACACCTTTAAATCTGTAACTCAATGAGTTGGCACGTGATCTTTTAACAAAAAGAACACTAACTCAACGAGTTGTTACTATGCACCTGTACATGATATAAATATATGCAGATAAAATAGATCATGCTTAATATTATTAAACCACACTTAAATCAGGTTTTTAGATCACGACACATGTCCTCAATAAGTTTTATGATAAAAAGATGTTTCGGATACTTGCAAACCTAACTATCCAATGCTCAGACACATTTCAAATAGTTAGCATCTAACTTACCAAACATCTATTTAAGTCATGCATTAAGGTTACAATACGTGTACTCCAGGAAATAATAAAATATTCTTTAAGCATTTAAAACATAACTATCTGGTACATGAAATGTAACTTTTCAAAATAACAAATACTTCGGATACTTAAGAATTACAAAGCCTATAACTCACTGATAGTGCAAAAATGTACTTAACTAACACTAATTCCCTGAAATTATGTAGATTCTTTCATTAAAGCATATAATAGTGTAATTATAACATAATGACTTAATTCTCATATGATAAGCTAAATATTATGCAATTAACCATTATTTAACCGTTAATATTATGTATTTTTTCATTCTAAACACTTCCCCCATACTTAACTTTTGCTAGTTGCTTAGCAAACTAATTAGATCTAGTTAACAGGTATGTCTAAAGTGCTAAAACTAGTTCTTTTCTTTAGAAATCAATATTCCTTACGAAAATTATTTCTTCATTTTGTATCTTTAGAATATTAATATTAGATTAATATAAAGATATTCTGTATAATTCAGTAATCTAATTTGACATTTTTTTTCTCTCCAACCTACAAATATATTTCAAACATATGTAAATTACATACAAAATATACTAGCATCACATAGGTGGTAGTTATATTATCAATTTTTTTCCTTTTTTGAAACATCTGTTATCTTGAATTTTCCAATATGATTTCCAGAATAAATTTCAACTACATACGAATCAAAACACAATTCAACTCAATATGATTAAAACAAGAAGAATAATGAATTGTATCTCAAATAAACAACTTCAAAAGTCTAATTCTAGATTCATACTTTAGTAATCATAGATAATAGAGAATATACTCAATTCAAAAGATATCTGTATCTTCACAAAACACTTTTATCTTTTTAGAATAGTATATGCATATTTTTACTTTAAAAGTTAATTTGAAAAGTTTGAATCATAGAAGAGCTTTCTAGTGTACTATGTATCGAGCTTTCAATCAACAATCTCAGATTTGATCAGGATCTTAGGTTGCCAGATTTAAAGAGTCATTTTTCAAGTCAACAATCCTTACATACCTATCTACTCAAGTACAAAAGGCTTATGATCAAACAAATCAATAAACTCTCAAAGTTTTTCTCTTTTTTTCCTCTTTTTTCTTTTTAGCACAG
Source organism: Cymodocea nodosa (assembly GCA_036874045.1). Taxonomy (NCBI): domain Eukaryota; kingdom Viridiplantae; phylum Streptophyta; class Magnoliopsida; order Alismatales; family Cymodoceaceae; genus Cymodocea; species Cymodocea nodosa. The sequence continues at coordinate 3,885,209 of CM072345.1, forward strand.
TAGATATATGTATTTCATTAATATAGATGCAATGAAATACAAATCTCATATAATTCTTCTTCTATAATTTACTAAAAAATATGAATCCATATTATTTGATGATGGATCATGGTATGAAAGATTATGTACTTTTCTTGTAGAATAAGGATATATCATGGGAAAAGTAGATCATACTCTTTTTATCAAGAAAGATGATAAAGATCAGATTATTGTTCAAATATATGTAGATGATATAATCTTTGGAGCAACTTCTAATAAACTGATAAAAATATTTTCTAAAGAGATGACTAGTCAATTTGAAATGAGTATGATAGGGGAACTTTCATATTTTCTAGGACTTCAAATTAAGCAATTGGATAATGGTATATTTTTAAATTAAGAAAAATATGTAGTTGAAATAATTAAGAAATTTAATTTTAATGATATAAGGATTCGAAGAACTCCTATGAGTACTTCTTTAAAGTTAGACATTGATGACATAGGAAAATCAATAGATCAAAGAAAATACAAAAGTATGATTGGTTCTTTACTTTATTTGACAACTAGTAGACCTGATATTATGTTTGTTGTATGTGCTTCTACAAGATCTCAATCTAATCCTAAAGAATCACACTCAATTGCTATTAAAAGAATATTTAGATATACAGGGAACTAAAAATTTCAAACTGTATTATTCTAAGAATAGTTCAATAGATCTTATAGGATATATTGATGCTAATTACGTAGGATCTAAATCTAATAGAAAGAGTACCAATGGCACATGTCAATAATTGGGAAATAATTTGGTGTCATGGTTTAGTAAAAAGCAAAACTGTGTAGCACTTTCAACCACTAAAGCTGAATATGTTGTTACTACATTGTGTTGTACTTAGATTCTGTGGATAAGGCAAACTTTAGAAGATTTTGGATTATCTTATGCTACAACTGAGATTTATTGTGACAGTAGTTCTACAATAAATCTTTCCAAAAATCTTGTATTACATTCTAGAGCAAAGCATATAGAGGTTAGACATCATTTTCTAAGAGATAACATAATTAAAGGTAAAATTAAATTAGGATTTGTGTCTAGTAAAAATCAATTAGCTGATATATTTACAAAAGCTCTAAATGAAAGTACATTCTACAATATAAGATTAAATTTAGGTATTTATAGGCTGTGATGTGTAAAATACGTAAACTCCACAAAAGATAAACATTGTTGATGATGTTGTTTACCTCATAGATATTATATACTTATCATGAATATCTAAGTAATATCTAAACTACTATATAAGATACTATGTATTTACGATAAAATTATAGTAGTATCTTATTGATTTTACTTATTTTTCTAAATTGAATAGTTTTTCAAAATTTTAAGTGGAAATGTCAATGAAAAACATTAAATTCCTCTGGAATCCTAAAATTTTGATTAAGTGTTTTCTTTGGATCAATGAAAGTGCATATGATCAAGAATGAGTTTGACTTGATTGATTAAACTTGTAGAATAATTTATATGTAAATCATATTAAGCTATTGATCAAAAGTATGAGATTATTGAAATTGATTCATATTTTCAGTAAAATCATAGAAGTAAAAATTGTATGAGATTTGTGCTTTATTGCATCTATATTACTAAAATACATATATACTTTGCTTAAACTAAAAAGTGTTTACAAAGTGAAATCTTTGAGAGTTTATTGATCTATTTGATCACAAGCCTCTTGTACTTGAGTAGATAGGTATGTAAGGATTGTTATCCTAAAAAAGGACTCTTTAAATCTGGCATCCTAAGGTTTTTTGATTTTAAACTTTATTCAATATTCATTTAAAACCCAAACTCAACTATAAGACTCATTTAGTTATTGCTACAGAAACCCTATTTAAGCACTTATTACACAGGAGCTTAGGTTATCTCGTAACATCTTTTTGAAAATATTTCCCGCTTATTCTTATAACCACCTACAATGATGTATTCAAAGTTTTACAAAGGTTGTGGCAAAGGAAAAGGAAGAGGCAGAGGAAATGCAAAAGGCAAACAAATAGATGAAGATGAAGTTTCACAATAATGGTTTAAGAAGATTTTTCAAGTTGACAAAAGGTTAGCTCATATATATAGTGACTATTTCTTTTCTAAAGAAATACTTGATGAAGTTTGGTTAGAACTTAAAAATACTACTGACAGTATATAATATATAGGAATCAAAAGTAAATTTGATAGAGAGTATTGTATGAAATGTGCTGAAATAGCATTTTTAGAATAGTATGCACAATACTTGGAAAAAGGAGTAGGTTCATCAAGTAGAATTTTGAAAAGACCTCTAGATTTTGATAACACAAAAATCAATGTGAGGAAATAAATTGTATTTCACAAGTGTCATAAGACAGTTCAGTAAACTAAAGATCAAAAGGCAAATAAATAGATATAGTTAATTCAGAACTTACTGCTAGAGAAAAATAAGATTATTTGGTGAGTTAAAGGCTCAAGTATCCGAAAGAATGAATCTTCAGTGAGTTACAAGCTTAAGTATTCGAAGAGTTAGTTTAAAGCAATAGAAACATTGTTAGACAATTAGAAGAATAACTATCCAAAAATACAAGGCCTTCGAAGAGTTTGAAAAATAGCTGGTTGAATGATCAAAGAGTTAAGGCACTAACTATCCGAAAGTTCAAGGAAATCAAAAAGTTAGGAAGGCTAACTATCTGAAACTTAAGTCATTCAATTACTCACATGCAGAAATCCAGACAGAAGCTTAAAAAACTTTCAGAAGGTTAGGAAAGCTAACTATCCAAAAATCTAGATGTTTCGAAAGGTTATAGAATGAACTATCCGAAACTTAAGTTATTCTATTATGCACATGTTGAAATAGGAAAACTACAGTCAAAAGCTTAGAGGGAAAAATGGAAGGTTACTGTAGCTAACTATCCGAAAGTTAAAACACTTTAGTGAGTTAATAACTATAACTATCTGAAAGTTAAGTTACTCAAATACGCATGTGCAAAATTCAAAAACTTAGTCAGAAGCTTGATTCGACAAGTTAAGAAAGCTAACTATCCAAAAGTTAAATATGTTTCGGTAAGTTACAGATTTAACTATCTGAACCAAAGGAGATTTCATGTGTATGACTTAAATCTCACGTGACATAGACAAAAAGACTTAAGTAGATTTTCAGTGAGTTACGAACATCCTTCGGAGAGTTACACAACTAACCATTTGAAAGTTAAAGGAAATCGAAAGGTTATCTTGAAACACCTTCCTAAATAGTAACTTACCATATTTGGACCTGCAAATTCAGTAAGTACAGTAGAATTAATCCATTGAAGAGAAAATATGATCATTGGACTTACAAGCATAAATACAAATAGATCATTCAATATTCTTTAAAGCTAACAAGTGAGATTACATAGACAATCACATATAGAGATATTGTATACATTGCAGATCAACTACTATTACAAAAGAAAGCTCAATTTAGATTCAATACAATTGAGAACAAGTTGAAAGCTGGAAATACTAGAAAGAAAATCAAAGCTCTCCAAGTGCTGAAAGTCTGATCCAAGGAGGATCATTTGGTTCATGGCTACAACCTAAAAGCTACAAGTTGTTGGTTTGAGTTTCAACCTGAAAACTCAAAAGGTTGGTTTACTGAAGTTTATACTTGAAAACTTCTAAGTGGTTGGTTAGAGCTATGTAATGCTTTTATGTGTTGTTAAATTAAACGTCAAAAGTGTAAATTTTACATTTATAACCGTAAGCACATAGTGCCCATTGTAATAAGCATGTGTAAGTATGGGTCGAATCCATAAGGAGTTTGTCTTAAATAATTTTATTAAAATGATTGTTCGATAAAACATCCATACCATTAAATCCATAATTAAAACTCTAATTACCTACAATTAAGTTACAATTTACATAAATACAATAAAGATTTCAAAGATAGCATAAAACCTATTAATTCCTAGAGTTAATAGCTTGAAAACTCAAGAAAATCATTATTTCACGTCTCTGAAATCATAGAAATTAAGTCTGAATTCTAACTCTTCTTCCTTCCAACCTAGACATTGAAAAATCCAAAGAAAATATTGGTTAAAATGGCAGTAATTTTCAGGACTAACTCACTCTAAGTTATTGCCAAAGTTGGATTCACAAACAGTGTGCAAAATGATTCTAAAAACTTTCCAAAAATGCACTATCGGTGTAAAATCATAACTCAATCAAATCTCCATGAAACACCATGAAATCAACTCGCCTTGAAAGATAACTCGTTGTTCTAATAAGGAAAATTTACAGAAAAATATTTTGAAATGCACAAGATCAAGGCAACATGAAGGCGTTGAGCACAATTTCTGTCACTCAACCGATAAAACAGAGCAAATGCTACCTTCGAAAGAATAATCAAAAAACTAAAGAAATACATTCTAAAAAATTCCAAGAACTCTACATACGTATTGTACACTTGAAGTACTTACAAAACAAGCTATAACACGACATATAACTTAGAGAAATCAAATCATACAACATATAACAAAACAAGGCTCATATTGGAATTTATAGCAAGTAAGATACACACGCATTCACAAGGGTTTGAAGTTAGTTTTACGCACAACATTCACATAAAGTAACCATTTTCTACAAAATATATTGTAAAACAAATATTAATCTTAAACAAAATCATCATTCAATTAACATATGACATGTGCACATAACAAATAAATTAAAAACCTAAATGCTCATACACATATGATATGAAAAGAAGAATACAAGTATGAGGATCTCTCCTTTCTCTTTATACCTTTAATTCATCCGTACTTCTTCAAGCTTTTGATCTCTATTTGATAATGAACCACTTTGTCTACTCCTCTACAAGACTGTCACCACTTGCAAATCACGTCTAAAGGGGAACCGCCTATGTTTGCTTTGAAGAAGATGGGTTGCCCGTCCTCAAACTGCTCCTAAGATGCATGGATTGTTGGCTTTCCTCTTCAACTTTGATGCTTCCTAATTACCTCACCTTGAAGATCACGTCCCAAGCTCTTCCAATGCTGCACACGTGCCTCCAATACCACCAAATTCACCCGTGGAGATCCTTTTGTATGTCAGCTTGGAGTGGAGAAGAGGAGGTCTTCTAGGATGAGGGGGAAGGCACCTAAGCTCACCAATCTTAGAGGAAAACTCTTCCAAAATCTTGGATGGAAGAGGAGGGACGAAAATTGGAGTTGGAGTTCTTGCCCTTGCGTGGAGAAGAGAGAGGAGGTTCATCTTTCCTTTGGCCAACCAACCTCTTTTGCTTTCCATTGTCATCCATCTTTGGAAATATTTAAACTCCTTCCAATTGAGACCTAATTTAGGCAAGTTTTAATCATTGATTGATTGATTGATGGATTGATTTGGAGTTTGAATTGGGCGACCATGAGTTGTTGATTTCCTATGATTTAATCCAAGGGTCCACGTCCTCACCTATTATCAACAACTCAAACATAACATTAAATACATATGCACATTACACATAAATTGCTACTCAATTATAAAGAAAAATTGAAATGTGCATAATATATTGCTTGCTCAATTGAGGATTATTTGATTTCATATCTTAATGATAATTCTTTTAAGATATACATGAAATCAATATATAAATTACTTATATCTACACATGGGCTAATTAACTAGGTGTTAATTTAATAAAGGATAAATTTATGCATTAATAACTATTTAATCCTCAATTCATGCATATGTCTAAAAATATGATTTGCATGTAATTCCACATTAGAACATATATATTTGCACTTTATAATCCTTAACAAGCATGAATTAACATATATAAAATGCACAAATTGATACTTTACAAGTTACGACCAAAAAGCTCAAGTGAATGGTTGGTTCTTGCTTCGACCTTAAAACAAGTGTATATAAGTGTTGAGACACTTAGTGAAGCCCAAGTGATCCTTAGAGGTGGACTAGCTGAGTTGGTGAACTACCTAAAATTTCCTTGTGTTTCTTATTTATATTTCTGCTGTGCATGTTTTATATATCTATTTAGTACTTGTGCAAACTAATTATTTAAAATTGGTTAATCAAGTTAGAAAAAGTTTTAAATACACATAGATCACCATTCACCCCCCCCTTTGGTGAAGCCTTACGGTCCTAACAAATTCTTCAAACACCTATAAATGGAATTCAACTTACATCATTTGAGGAAGTACATGAATCTGCAATACCTACACCTCTATTTGCAAAAGAAAAATAGACAAATATTATTGTAGATCAGGAAAAATTTGAAAGTCTTCACAAGGTAATAGCAATAGAAAATGTCTTAGAAGAATTAAAACAGAAAACTTTTTTGGAACAAATGCATAAGAAAACAACAATAATTCAACAAGAAGGACAACTAACTTGTTACAAAAGAAAAAGAGTCAAAAAAATGAAACAAAAAGAGATTGTTTCTAAGGAAACAAATTTAGTTGGAAAATCAAATGTGGATTTAATTCCAAAGGGCAATATATGTCTAGACATTGTGCCTTACACTACATCTGACAAGGTCATCAGTTTAGAACACACTAAAGTTGATGATGACAATGAAACATTGTTATGATTTTCTAAAAAACTTGAAAGAGATCAAAGCAACAAATTAGTTCAAGTTTTTCTATAGCATCAAGCCCTAATGATAAGGAAATTGAACAATCAAAGCATCAAGCAGACGACATTGAACAAGTTATTGCAAAAGTACTTGAAAATATTGAGGTAGTAACTAGTTCAAAGGCTAGATTGTCTGGAGTAGCAGCTATTGAAAAAGATAAAACTTTAGAAGAGCTTACAGTTAATTAGCCTATTTCAAAATCTATAGAAACAAAGTCTAAGAATTCACAACATGTAGACATGGACATATCTGTTGAGGAAAATGAAGAATTACAAACAGATAAACCGATTGTTGAATTTGTGGAAGATTTGCACTCTGAACATTCTATAGAAATTGAATTAATGGATGTTGCAAATATTGAAAATATTCCTTACATTGTTGAAGCTGGAGAATTAAGCTTACCTAAGTAGCTTTAAGAAAATATTTTGACAAAGGAACACAATGACATTGATTTTGAAGAAGAGATTTTTGAAGATGAATTGAACTCTGAATCAAGGCTTCATGTATCACCTTTTGAGTATAGAATACTAAACATTCAAGGTAATTCAATTTATTTTAGATCTAAGAAAGCATTGCAACAATACAATAGTTTGATTTCATGTCAAATTTTGCATGCTCATCCAATAAAGTTTAGAAGTTTACTGGAAATAAAGGATTTATTTGAGTTTCAAGGCTTAATGCAATTCTTACCAGTTGGAACAAAATGGAAGTAATATAAAGAGCTTATTGCAGCTTTTTACAGCAATTTGGTACAGAATGAATATCTATTGACAAATCAAATAACTTACTAAGAGTTTACTTTATCTCTTGAATTAATTTTTGTTGTTTTGAGATTACACAATGAAGGTGTTGTTACCAACATATTTGACATAGTTAAACAACTAGAATGAGACATTCAGTCTTTATCATAGATTCCAGATGTATATACATAAATGAGATTAATGGAAAATCTGAATGCAAAAGCTAGGTTTATTGCAAATATTCTACATGCAAATTTATTTCAAAGAGTCAGACATAATTTGAAAGTAAACAGAAGTTGTTTATATGCAACTTATGGCATATTGAATAGAACACAAATAAATTAGTTTGATGTTTTCATATATCAACTACAACATATGAGTTCAAAGTTATTTTTGGTGATGCTATATGTTGAATTATTGCAAGCCAACTAGATTTATCTGATTGGCCCTCCGAAACTAAAGGTATGAGAGCATTTAATATAAAAGATTTGCAAAAACACTAGCAAATGCAACAATAGCAACAACAACAACCTAACCTTCCAGATCAACAACAATAGTGAACCTATTTAGATCAAGTATAACAACAACCTGAGCTACCTCCTAACTTAGATGTAGTACTGAATGACATTAGAAATAATATTAGGCATCTAGGAGGTAAAATTTGTAATGATATAAGTGATATTATTAGGAGGAATAGATAAATGTACTATCATTTGTCTGTTTACTTGATTTCTGAATACAAAATGTAATGTTTGTATTTATTGATTGAATATTTGAACAATACATTTTACTATAAATGTGCTTTAATTCTTATTAAAGTTTACAAAAAGTTTAGCTATACATACTTGTCTCTCAGATTTTATACTATGTAATCATCTTTTTGATTAATGAAAAAAGGGGGAGATGATTATAAGTTTAAATGTATATGTTAAAAAGGGGGAGATGATTATGTGATTGTCAAAATTTTTCTGAAAGTTTTACTTCTAAGAGTTGATTTTTACACAAACAACAAATATAAGCTTAAGTGAACTTAAGTCAACAAACTTGTTTGTTGAATTAAAACTTAACCCAACGGAGGTACTTCGTTGAGTTAAACATATTTCATAATTGATTTAATATGGTTTTTTGTCATCATCAAAAAGGAGGAGATTATTGAGTAATTTGTTTTGATGATGTGTGCTAAACAAATGTAATCATATTTACTCAATTACTATTGTTTGTAAAAGTAAATTAAGAACATCAATTAATACAAAAAAAGTTTACTGATATAAATACTTGTTTGTATTAGATCTAAAATTATGCTATGTTAAATAACTAATTGTTAAGTTATACTAACTTTTCATTTAACTAAACGTTAAGTTAACGTGTGTTTTTATTGTAAAACATGATATGTTTTAACATTTTTTGTATCATGTATAGTGCACATTAAGACAGCTTGTTGAGTTTGTGTGTTATTTGTAAAAAGGTCACGTGAGAACTTGTTGAATTATAGGCTTAAATGTTAAAATAGGTCACATGAGAACTCGTTAAGTTAGTGAACAAAAGGTTAAAATGAAGTGACAAACTTCTTAAGTTAGTATTATGCACATGATGAAATTAAAGTTTACGAATGTTATATTGTATCATGTGAGTTGCACATGTTTAACTCGTTAAGTTAACATAACTACATGCGTTGAGTTGCTGTATTGAATACTAAGGTAACGCGTTAGGTTAACGTTATAAACTTAAAGTTATTATTTTTGCACGTCGTAAATACTTTGTTGTTTAAAACATTTATTTACTGGTTCGGTAAGTTATCAAAGGTTTTTCGAAGACTTACAATCATAACTATCCAAAACTCAAATTGTTTTCGGTGAGTTAGCATTTAACCTTCCAAAAGATAGGTTAAGCTAGTTCATTGAGTTATCAGTAACACAACGGAGTTAGTTCATTAAGTTAACTATAATACCACGAAGCTAGTTTGTTGAGTTAGCATAACACCATGGACTTAGTTCGTTGAGTTAGCTACAGTACATATCACGTGATTTGGCACATGATGAACTCATTAAGTTAAATACATTAAGTTATAAATTTACTTGTGTTGAGTATTTTTGTTTTGATGATGTGTGCTGAATGAAAATAATCATATTTGCTCAATTACTATTACTTGTGAAAAGAAATTAAAATCATCAATTAATACAGAAAAAGCTTACTGATATAAATACTTGTCTGTATTGGATCTGAAGTTAATAACTAGTCGTTTCGTTGCATTAATTTCTCATTTAGCTAAATGTTAAGTTAACGTGTGGTTTTATTGAAAAGCATGATATGTTTTAAAGTTATATCTTCTGTATCATGAACAGTGCACATTTAGACAACTCGTTAAGTTAGAGTTTTGTTTGTATAGAGGTCACGTGAGAACTCGTTAAGTTAGAGGCTTAAAGGTTAAAATAGGTCACGTGATAACTCGTTAAGTTAGTGTTATACACGTGGTGAAATTATAAGTTATGAATGTTGTATTGTATCATGTGAGGTGCACATGTTTAACTCGTTAAGTTAACATAACTAAACGCATTGAGTTGCTATATTGAATACTAAGGCAACGTGTTAGGTTAGCGTTATAAACTTAAGTTGTTATTTTTGCACGTGGTAAAATTCTTATTATAAAAACATTTGTTTATTATTGAATCGGTGAGTTAAAGTTTTTCGGAGACTTACAGTCGTAACTCTCCGAAAGGTAACTTAAGTCATGTTTTCAGGTATTGACACGTGTCTCACTAGTTTTATAATATAAAGAGTATTTCGGTGACTTACATCCATAACTATCTGAAACTTAAACTGATTTCGGTGAGTTATCATTTAACCTTCTGAAAGAAAGGTTAAGCTGGTTTGTTGAGTTATCATAACACAACGGAGATGGTTCGTTGTGATAGTATAACACCACGGACTTAGTTCGTTGAGTTAGCTACAGTACTTGTCACGTGAAATGGCACATGGTGAACTCGTTAAGTTAGAAACGTTAAGTTATATATATATACTTGTGTTACTCATTTAGTTAACATTAAAGTAACGACTTCTTATTACACTGATGAAAAACTTTTGGACGAGAAAGTTTATTTTGCAGGAAATTTTTCAGAGATCCAAGACTGATGATTAAAGGAAATTCAAAATATAAACGTGGGTTGGAACGTGTGTGCTTCGATGAAGGAAAAAGAAAAGACGTGGAGAAGTAGAAAACTGGTAGTGATTAAACTTGGAGGATATGTATGAAATGAAGATACAGTATAAAAGACATATAGTTCTCGTTGATCAAACCATCCTTGCACATAAAAAGAAAAATCTTTTCAAGGATCAAATCATCCCTGCACACCAAAAGAAAAATCTTTTTCAGGGATCAAAAACACCTTTTCGGGGAAAATCTCTCAAGTGGAAGAAAATTCAGTGAAGCAGAAAAGGTCAGATTTATGTCGCTGAAGAGTTGAAGTATCAAAAGAAAGCAAATTCGGTGAAGTAGAGAAAGACAAGATATTCATCATTGAAGAATTGCTAAAGAAGAAGAAGAAAGATCTCAAACAGGGAGAAATGTTTTAAATTCCGCAAATTAGTTTTCTCTATTTGTAGTTATGAAATTGTTTAGATGATACATGGTATCGAGTTATAATTGCATCTACAATTTCTGAGGAGAATTGAATTGTATATTGTAATTGAAACCTTGAATAAAAATGATTTTATGAAAACATTGTCTCGACTTGTTTTTGAGTTTTAAAGTTTCAATTATATTTCAGAAAATATTAAAGATACACAATTTACCCCCCTCTTGTGTAGCCATACGATCCTACAACTTGTTTTACTCGTTTAGTTAACATTAATACAACGACTTGTTATTACACTTGATAAAAAAATTTTAAGACGAAAAAGCTTATTTTATAGGAAATTTTTCAAAGATCCAGGATTGATGATTAAAGAAAATTCAAAGAGGAAAGCGTGGGTCAGAACGTGTGTATTTCGATGAAGGAAAAAGAGAAGACGTGAAGAGTGGAAAACTGATTGCGATTAAACATGAAGGATATGCATGTGTTTAGAATGAAAAAATGCATAATATTAACGGTTAAATGATGGTTAATTACATAATATTTAGCTTATCATATGAGAATTAAGCCATTATATTATAATTACACTGTTATAAGCTTTAATGAAAGAATCTACATAAATTCAAGGAATTAGTGTTAATTAAGTATATTTCTGAACTGTTAGTGAATTACAAGCTTTGAAATTCTTAAGTATCTGAATTTTCTGTTATTTTGGAGAGTTATATTGCATGTACCAGACAATTATGTTTTCAACGATAGAAGAATATTTTATTATTTCCTAGAGTACACATGTTGTAACCTCAATATCTGACTTAAGTGAATGTTCAGTAAGTTATCTAGTAACTATCTAAAATGCATTTGACTCGCTAAGTTAGTATTGTACACATGGTGAATTAAAAGTTACAAATGTTATATTATATCACGTGAGGTGCACATGTTTAACTCGTTAAGTTAACATAACTAAACGTGTTGAGTTGCTATATTGAACACTAAGGCAACGTGTTTGGTTAGCATTATAAAACTTAAGTTGTTATTTTTGCACGTGTTAAAATTCCTATTATAAAAACATTTGTTTATTACTAGTTCATTAAGTTATCTATAACACAACGGAGATTGTTCGTTGAGTTATCATAACACCATAGAGATGGTTCGTTGAGTTAGCATAACACCATGGACTTAGTTCGTTGAGTTAGCTACTGTAGGATCGTATGGCTACACAAGTGGGGGGTGAATTGTGTTTCTCAATATTTTCGAATATAATTGAAACTTTAAAACTCAAAAACAAGTCAAGACATTGTTTTCATAAAATCATTTTTATTCAAGGTTTCAATTATAATATACAATTCAATTCTCCTTAGAAATTGTAGATACAATTATATATCAATACCATGTTTCATCTATACAATTTCATAACTACAAATAGAAAAAACTAATCTGCGGAATTTAAAACATTTCTCCCTGTTTGAGATCTTTCTTCTTCTTCTTCTTTCTTCTTCAGCAATTCTTCAGTGACGAATATCTTGTCTTTTTATGCTTCACTAAATTTGCTTACTTCTGATACTTCAAATCTTTAGTGACGTAAATCTTACCTTTTAATGCTACACTGAACTTTCTTCCACTTGAGAGTTTTTTCTTCCTCAAAGAGGTGTTTTTGATCTCTAAAAAGATTTTTCGTTGTATGTGTAGGGATAGTTTGATCCTTGAAAAGATTTTTCGTTTTGTATGCAAGGATAGTTTGATCAATGAGAATTCTATGTCTTTTATACTGTATCTTTATTTCAAGCATATCCTCCACGTTTAATCACTACCAGTTTTCCACTTCTTCACGTCTTTTCTTTTTCCTTCATCGAAACACACACGTTCTGACCCACATTTACATTTTGAATTTTCTTTAATCATCAATCTTGGATCTCTGAAAAATTTCCTACAAAATAAACTCCCTTCCAAAATTTTTCATCAAGTGTGAAAAGAAGTTGTTACTTTAATGTTAACTAAACGAGTAACACAGGTAGATATTAACTTAACGTTTCTAACTTAACGAGTTCCTCATGTGCCATTTCATGTGACAAGTACTGTAGCTAACTTAATGAACTAAGTCTGTGGTGTTATGCTAACTTAATGAACCATCTCCATTGTGTTACGATAACTCAACGAACCAGTAATAAACAAATGTTTTTATAATAAGAATTTTACCACGTGCAAAAATAACAACTTAAGTTTTATAACGCTAACCTAACGCGTTGCCTTAGTGTTCAATATAGCAACTCAATGCGTTTAGTTATGCTAACTTAATGAGTTGTCTAAACGTGCACTGTTCATGATACAGAGGATATAACTTTAAAACATATCATGCTTTTCAATAAAAACACACGTTAACTTAACGTTTAGTTAAATGAGAAATTAATGCAATGAAACGACTAGTTATTAACTTAGTATAATTTCAGATCCAATACAGACAAGTATTTATATCAGTAAACTTTTTCTGTATTAATTAATGATTTTAATTTCTTTTCACAAGCAATAGTAATTGAGCAAATATGATTATTTTCATTCAGCACACATCATGAAAACAAAATACTCAACAACTACAGTACTTGTCATGTGAGTTGGCACATGAGGAACTCGTTAAGTTAGAAATGTTAAGTTACATATCTACTTGTTTACTCATTTAGTTAACATTAAAGTAACGACTTCTTATTACACTCGATGAAAGATTTTGGACGAGAAAGTTTATTTTGCAGGAAATTTTTCAAAGATCCAGGATTGATGATTAAAGAAAATTGGAAATGTAAACATGGGTCAAAACATGTGTATTTCGATGAAGGAAAAAGAAAAGACATGAAGAAGTGGAAGACTGATAGTGATTAAACGTGGAGGATATGCATGAAATGAAGATACAATATAAAAGACATAGCATTCTCATTGATCAATCATCCCTGCACACCAAACGAAAAATCTTTTCAAGGATCAAAAACACCTCTTCGGAGAAAAGCTCTCAGGTGGAAGAAAATTCAGTGAAGCAGAAAAAGGTAAGATATATGTCACTAAAGATTTGAAGTCTTAGGTGGAAGAAAATTCAATAAAGTAGAAAAAGGTAAGATATATGTCACTAAAGATTTGAAGTATCAGATGGAAGAAAATTCAGTAAAGCAGAAAAGGTCAGATTTATGTCACTAAAGATTTAAAGTATCAAAAGAAAGCAAATTCGGTGAAGTAGAGAAAGAATAGATATTTGTCACTGAAGAATTGCTAAAGAAGAAAGAGAAGAAGAAGAAGAAGAAGAAAGATCTCAAATAGGGAGAAATGTTTTAAATTCCGCAAATTAGTTTTCTCTGTTTGTAGTTATGAAATTGTATAGATGAAACATGATATCGATATATAATTACATCTACAATTTCTGAGGAGAATTGAATTGTATATTGTAATTGAAACCTTGAATAAAAGATTTTATGAAAACAGTGTCTCGACTTGTTTTTGAGTTTTAAAGTTTCAATTATAATCGAAAATGTTGAAAAACACAATTCACCCCCCTCTTTTGTAGCCATATGATCCTACAAGTGGTATCAAAACTTTGTTAATAATCTTTGATATAAAATCGATACCAACTTATTTAATATCATTGCTAATTCTGCCTTCCTTGTTTTTAAACAGAAATTAATATCTAAGCATACGTTTAACTTTCTTGATTTAAGGCTCAAGTTGTGTTAAAAGTTTTAAACTGTTTAAAATCTAATAGGTTGAAAAATCTAAAGTAAGATGGCTACTGGAAATGGTAATTTTTCTTTGTATGAAGGCCAAAATCTTAATTGTCCTCTTTTATTTGATGGAATACATTTTGAATATTGGAAATATAGGATGACAATTTTTCTTCAAAGTTTAGATCATAAGTTGTGGTTCATGATTTCTAAACCATATACTCCATTAACTACTCCTTATAATACTTGGACAATTACTAAAAAAGAAAATGAAACTCTAAATACTAAGGGCTTAAATATTTTATTTTGTGCATTGAGTTATGAATAATTCAGTAAAGTGTTGGCACATAAATCTGCTTATGAGGTGTGGCATGCATTAGAAGTTTCACATGAAGGTACTTCTCAAGTTAAAGAGACTAAGATAAACATGTTAATCCATAAGTATGAACTCTTTAAGATGCATGAAGACGAAAGTATTTCTGAGATGTTTTCCAGATTTCTTGATATCATAAACTCTTTAAAATGCTTAGGAAAGAATTTCGAACAGAAGGATTTGGTGAGGAAAATTCTCAGATCCCTAAGTTCTAAATGGTCTCAGAAAATAACATCAATTGAGGAATCACGAGATTTAAATGTTTATACCATGAATGAACTTATAGGAAACTTAACTGCTTATGAAGTTCAATTAAATGAATCATTGAGTCACATCAAACTAAAACTGAAGAAAGAAATAGTCTTCGAAATTAATTCAGATTCTGATATATCTACTGATTCTAACAAGGATTTGATTTTGCTGACTAGAAAATTTAAGAAAGCATGGAAAGCTAGGAAACAGCAAAGGAACAAAAATGATAAACCCTCAACGTCAAAATCACTAAATGACAAGAATTCTTCATCTAGAAAGTATGTATGTTACAACTGTAAGAAACCTAGACATCTTTCTCTAGACTGTCCTATAAGAAAAAATGAAAAGCATAGTAGGACAAATCAAAAGAAGACGGCTTAGAAAACTCAGAAAAAGTTTTACAAGAAAAATGCCTTGAAGGTCACTTGGGATGGCACGTCAGAAGAGTCTGAATCTAAGGAATCATCATCAAAATCTTCACATTCAGAAGAAGAATAAGAGTTAGAAGATGTTGCTCATGTGTGCTTCATGGCAGATGAGTCTGAGGTAATATCTGATCTTGAAATTTATTCAGATTTTAACTTTAATGAATTATTATATGCTTATCATGCATTATTACAAAAACATAAAGGTTTTAAACTGGAAAATAAGAATATTAGAAACTCTTTATCCATTGTGGAAGAAGAAAATTGTTTCCTATCTACTACTTTAGAAAAGTTTAAATGTGATAATGAAAATCATGCTAGAGATTTGCATAAATTTAGATTTAATGAATGTGTCTTGCATGAACAAATACAAAATACAAATGCTAAAAAATTAAAGATAGAATCTAAAAATGAAATGTTGAGAAAAAATATAAATGATCTTGAGGTAGAGATTGATAAATTAAAAATGAGAGAGCTAGATTTAAATTCTACCATTGAGAAATGGAATTTAAGTCAAACTAAGTTAAATAAACTAACTAGTACCCCTGTGGTGTCATATAAATTTGGCTTAGAATTTGATTATCCTGAATATTCTGAATCTCAAGCCAATAAAGGATTTATTAGTTGCAATTCAAGTAAATCTAAGACTAAAATTCCTTTTATCATGAAACAAGGTAATAAATATGTAGAAGTAGGTACTTCAAGGGATGAATCATGTAGTAATAATATAAATCAATGTGATTTGTGTAAATGTACTTCTAACTTGACTATTAATATTTCTAAAAATCTTGTTTCTTGTTCTAGAAATTCAGTTTCTAATGTTTCTAAAATTTCAAACAATCATAGTAAACTGAAAATTCAGAAACCTGAGCATGTAATTTAAAACACTGGTGTTAGACCAATTACTCATTCTACATGTGATATATTTGAAAATTCTTGTGCAGAAAAAGATTTTGTATGTACTGAAAATGCTAATATAAGTACAAAATCTTGGTATGAACTTACTGAAATGTATGAGCATGACCAAAATAAAAATACAGATGAACTTAAGTTTATTGCTAAAAGAAAATGTTCTATATGTATTTTATCTTTACCTTCTGATGTAGTTGATTTAAATTCATGTTTGCTAGCTGAAACTAGTGATGCATATCTGTGGCATAGAAGGATCGGGCATATAAATATAGAACTGTTACATAAATTGTCTAGAAAACATTTAGTGAGAGGTTTACCAAAGATTAAATACTCAAAGGACTTTATGTGTGATGCATGTGAGTTAGGTAAACTTCACAAAAACTCTTTTAAATCCAAAACTGATATATCAAGCAAGAGAGTCTTAGAACTTATACATATGGATCTATTTGGACCAACAAGAATCATGAGTCTTGGTGGTAAACAATATGTATTTGTTTTAGTAGATGACTTCTCTAGATACACTTGGGTATATTTTCTAGCATTTAAGACAAAAGTTTTTGAAAAGTTTAAAATGTGTTGCAATCTTGTTCAAAATGAACAAAGTGTCTCTATTCAAAAACTTAGGAGTGATCATGGTACGGAATTTGATAGTGATCAAATGGATAATTATTGTAAAGAGCATGGCATTGATCACAAATTTTCTTTTCCAAGAGCACCATCTCAAAATGGTGTTGTTGAGAGAAAGAATAGATCTCTTCAGGAAATGGCCAGAACTATGTTGAATGAACATAAGTTACTTCAAAATCTTTGGGCTGAAGCAGTGAATACAACTTGTTATGTTATTAACAGAAGTCACTTAAGACCTCGTGTTAATAAAATCCCTTTTGAAATTATGCTTAATAGGGTTCCAAAAATTTCCTATATGAAACTGTTTGGCTGCAAGTGTTTTATTCTTAATACTAAGGATACAAGGGATAAATTTCAAGCCAAAGCGAATGAAGGAATTTTTGTAGGTTACTCTACTAGAAGTAAAGCCTATAGAGTATATAACAAGACTTCTAGAACTATTGATGAAACCCTACATGTAAGCTTCAATGAAAATTCTTTTAGAGAATCTCAATCTAGAGCTGATAATGATGATTTGATCAATTTCCCAAAAGAGTTAGAGATCAATAGAGAGATTGAAGATTTATCTGAGAAAATCAAAAATATAAACTTAAATGATCAAACTAATGATGAAAGTGATGGACTTTCAGATATTGATGAGAATATTAAGGAAAATCAGAGAAATTGGCGTTATTCTTCATCACATCCCATTACTCAAGTCATTGGTAATATTAATGAGGGAGTTAAAACTAAAGCTTCAGTTAATTGAAATAGTATGTGTATGTTTGTTTCTACGGTGGAACCAAGGAATATAAAAGAAGCATTATTTAATGAAAATTGGATAGTGGCAATGCTAGAAGAACTAAATTAATTCATTAGAAATGATGTTTGGGAATTAGTCTCTCTACTAGAAAATCAGTCCATAATAGGTACAAAGTGGATCTTTAGAAACAAAACTAATGAGATTGGTCAAGTTATAAGAAACAAAGCTAGATTAGTTGCACAAGGGTATACACAGGAAGAAGGACTAGATTATGATGAAATATTTGCTCCTATGGCTAGGTTAGAAAGCATTAGAATATTATTGGCCTATGCTTGTTAATGGATTTTAAATTATATCAAATGGATGTAAAGAGTGCATTTCTAAATGGTTTAATTAATGAAGAAGTCTATATAAAACAACCACCTAGATTTGAAGATATTAAAAATCTTAACTTTGTGTATAAATTGAAGAAAGCCTTATATGATTTGAAGCAAGCACCTAGATCATGGTATGAAAGATTATCTACTTTTTTAATAGAACAAGGTTATATCATGGGAAAAGTAGATCATACTCTATTTATCAAAAGAGATGGTAAAGATCAAATTGTTGTTCAAATATATGTAGATGATATAATCTTTGGAGCAACCTCTGATAAATTGATAAAAATATTTTCTGAAGAAATGACTAGTTATTTTGAAATGAGTATGATAAGAGAACTTTCATATTTTCTAGGACTTCAAATTAAGCAAATGGATAAAGGTATATTTTTAAATTAGGAAAAATATGTAGATGAAATGATTAAGAAATTTAATTTTAATGATACAAAAATTCGAGGAACTCCTATGAGTACTTCTTTAAAGTTAGATATTGATGACATAGGAAAATCAATAGATCAAAGAAAATACAAAAGTATGATTGGTTCTTTACTTTAGTTGACTGCTAGTAGACCTGATATTATGTTTGCTGTGTGTGCTTGTGCTAGATTTCAATCTAATCCTAAAGAATCACACTCAATTGTAGTTAAAAGAATATTTAGATATATACAAGGAACTAAAAATTTCAGACTGTATTATTCTTAGGATAGTTCAATAGATCTTATAGGATATACTAATGTTGATTATGCAGGATCTAAATCTGATAGAAAGAGTACTAGTGGCACATGTCAATTATTGGGAAATAATTTGGTGTCATGGTTTAGTAAAAAGCAAAACTATGTAGCATTTTCTACTATAGAAGCTGAATATATTGCTGTTGCATTGTGTTGCACTCAAATTCTATAGATAAGGCAAACTTTAGAAGACTTTGGATTATCTTATGATACAACTAAGATTTATTGTGATAGTAGTTCTGCAATAAATCTTTCCAAAAATCCTGTATTACATTCTAGAGCAAAGCATATAGAGGTTAGACATCATTTTCTAAGAGATAATGTAATTAAAGGAAAAATTAAACTAGGATTTGTGTCTAGTAAAAATCAATTAGCTGATTTATTTACAAAACCTCTAGGCAAAAATACATTCTGCAACATAAGATTAAATTTGGGTATTTGTAGGCTATGTGATGTGTAAAATGCTTAAACTCCACAAAAAGATAAATATTATTGATGATGTTGTTCACCTCATATATATTATATACTTATCATAAATATCTAAGTAATATCTAAACTACTGCATAAGATACTATGTATTTATTGTAAAATCATAGTAGTATCTTATTGATTTTTAGTAGTTTATCAATTTTAATGGTTTTCACAATTTTAAGTGGAAGTGTAAGTGAAAAACATTAAATACTTTTGAAATTCTGAAATTTTGATTAAGTGTTTTCTTTGAATCAATGAAAGTGCATATGATCAAGAATGAATTTGACTTGATTGATTAAACTTGTAGAATAATTTATATGTAAATCATCTTAAACTGTTAATCAAAAGTATAAGCTAATTGAAACTAATTCATATTTTTAGTAAAATCATAGAAGTAAAAATTGTATGAGATTTGTGTTTTATTGCATCTATATTAATGGAATACATATTTACTGTGCTTAAAATGAAAAGTGCTTACAAAGTGAAAATCTTTGAGAGTTTATTAATCAGTTTGATCACAAGCCTTTTGTACTTGAGCAGATAGGTATGTAAGGATTGTTGTCTTGAAAAAGTATTCTTTAAATCTGGCAACCTAAGGTCCTGATCAGATTTGGGATTTTTGACTGAAAGGTCATTACACAGGTACATTAGAAAGCTCTTGTATGATTCAAGCTTTTCAAATTAACTGTTAAAGAAAATTATCAATATTTACTATTTTGAAAAAAAAAAAATTATTGTTTCATTAATTACAGATATCTTTGAATCGAATATAGTTGCTACCAATATGATCGCTGATTTATTGAATCAATATTAGTACTTTTGAAAATGTTTATTTGAGATACATTCTTTTATTCTCCTTGAATTAAACATATTAAGTTCAAAGTTGTGTTTTGATCCATATACAGTAGGAATTGATTCTAGAAATCATTTTTAATGAATTCAGGATAACAAAAGTTTCTAAAACGAAAATTTAAAAGTGAAGTTATACTTAACATCTATTTTTATACAAGTATATTTTGTATGTTATTGAATATATATATGAAGTATATTTGTAGGGGGACGATTAACAATGTCCAAAACAGATTAATATAATTCAGAATACAAATCTTGGTTAATCTAAATTTAGTTCCCTTAAGATCTTGATGAAACAATTTAAAAGACAAACAAACTATTTTAGATTCATAAGAAGAGAATGTTATAATAGTTTACAATGTTCTCAAGATAATGTTAAGTGTAGCATGTGTGTTGTCTTCGAAAGATTGCAGTTGAAAACATCCAAAACTTGGTTTTAGTAAAGTGTACTAACTGAACGCTATGTTATATAAGGTAGCGTGTAAAACTACCTCTAGACAGCATTTTACTCGTTAGGTTAGTTAACTCAACGAGTTATACTTGAATATTTCAAGCATCTTGATTGAATAAAATTTATTCAATATTCTTTTAAATCCAAAACCCGACTTCTTTATATGTTGAGTTATTCACCTAAAATGCTACTTAAACACTTATTATACGGGCACTTAGGTCATTCGTAAACTTTGTCTAAAAATCTTTCTTGCTTGTTGGTGTTACAACTTGCAACAATGGTCTCAAAGTTCTACAAGGGTCGTGGTAGAGGAAAAGGCAAAAGCAGAGGAGATGCGAAAGGAAAAGAAATAGATACTGATGAAGTTCCACACACTTGGTTTTAGAAAATACTTCAAGTGGACAAAAGGTTAGCAAAAATTTACAGTGAATACTTCTTTTCTAAAGAAATACTGGATGAAGTTAGACAAGAACTTCAAAATACAGATGCTAGTATTACATACATGGGTATTCAAAGTAAATTTGATAGAGAATATAGAATGAAATGTGCTAAGATTGCATTTCTCGAATAGTATGCAAAATATATGGAAAAAGGTGTAGGTTCATCAAATAAAATTCCTCAAACTCCTCTGAGTGGTACACGACTACATGCTTTTGAGGAAGAACATGAATCTGCTATACCTACTCCTTTGTATTCAAAAGAAGTAGAATCAAATATTGCTGTAGATAAAAGAAAAGTTGATGGTCTTCAAAAGGCAGTTGCAATAGAAAGTGCCTTAGAAGAATTAAAGTAGAAAACATTTATAGAGCAATTTGAAAAGAAAACAGCAATACTTGAAGAGGAGAAACAAAACTGTTATAGAAGAAGAAAAATCAGAAAAATTATGGCTAAGGAAACAAAGTTTGCTGGAAAAGGAAAATCAGATGAGCATTTATTTCCAAAGGACAATGTATGTCTAGACATTATACCTTATAGTGCTTCTGATAAAATCATCAGTTCCGAGCATACTGAAATTGATGAAGATAACGAGACTTTATTTTCTCCTGTTAGAAAACTTGAGAAGAAATCCAAGTCAAATATGAGCTCAAGTTTTTCTATTAGTACAAGCCTTGGTGATGTAGAAATTGACATATCAGAGCATTACGTAACTAACATTGAATAAGTTATTACAGATATAATTGACAATGTTGAGGCAGTAATTAGTTCACAGGTTGAATTGTTTAGAGTAGCGGATATTGAAAAAGTTAAGATTCCAGAAGAGCTAAATGTCAACCAGCCTTCTTCAGAATCTATAGAAGCAGAGTTTGAGAATTCACAGCAAGTATCAATGGAGATATTTGTTGAACAAAATGAACAATTACAGACAGATACACTAACTGTAGAATTTATGGAAAAATTGAACTCTGAACATTCTATAGAGACTACATAGATGAATGTTGAGCATATTGAAGATGTTCCTTACACTATTGAAGCTGGAGAATCAAGTGTACATACGCAACTTCAAGAAAATATTTTCATAGATGAACAACATGACATTCATTTTGAAGAAGAGGTTCCTGAAGATGAATTAAACTCTGAATCAAGGCTTCAGGTATCACATTCTTTGTGTATAGTATTACAAATTCAAGGTAATTCAATTTATTTTAGATCTAAGGAAGTAGTGCAAAAATACAATAATCTGATTACATGTTAGATTCTACATGCTCGACCAATAAAATTCAGAAATTTGATTGATATGAGAGATCTATTTGAGTATCAAGGTCTCATTCAATGCTTGCAATTGGAACGAAATGAAAGTAGTACAAAGAGCTTATTGCAGCTTTTTATAGCAATCTAGTCAAGAATGAAAATATACTGAAAACTCAAATAAATAAATAGGAGTTAATATTGTCTCCTGAATTAATTTTTGAAGTTTTGGGATTAAAGAATGAAGGTGTTGTTGTTACAAACAGATTTGACATGATTAGACAACTGGAATGGAACATTCAGTCTTTATCAAAAATTTCAGATGTATATACTGAAATGAGACTCATGGAAAATCTGAATACAAAGGCAAGATTTATTGTAAATATATTGCATGCAAATTTATTTCAAAGAGTCAGACACAATATGGAAATCAGCAGAAGCTATTTATATGCAACTTATGGTCTGCTGAATAGAATTCAAATCAATTGGTTTGATGTTTTTACTTCTCAACTACAGCATATGAGTTCAAAGTTATTTTTGGTGATGCTGTATGTAGACTCTTTGCAAGCCAATTGAATTTATCCGACTAGCCTTTTGAAACTAAAGGCATGAGAGCTTTTAGTGTAAAAGATTTGTAAAAATTCCAAGCCTTGCATCAACCTTGGCAACAACAACAACAACCAACAGAATGTACAGAACAGATTCCACAACAACAGCAAAGTTATTCAGTTCAAGCAAAACAACAACCCTAGATTCCTCCTGACCTAGTTGATGTGCTTAACGAAATCAGAAATGATATTAGGCATCTAGGAGATAAAATATGTAATGCTATAAGTGATATACTTAGGAGGAATAGATAACTGTCTATTTGCTTGTATCTGAATACAAAATTTAATGTTTGTATTCATTGTTTGATTCATTGAACAATACATTTTTCTATAAATGTTTACAATTCTTATTATTGTTTATAGAAAGCGTTGTTGTAAATATGTCTCTTGCTATATATATATTCTGTGTAATCATCTTTTTGATTAATGACAAAAAGGGGAGACATGTTATAAAAGAAGATGATTATGATTTTAATTGCATATATTATAAAGGGAGATGATATTTATATGGTTATTGTAATCTGACAAATGATAATGTAATTTGAAAGAAAATTATATGGTTATTAAATTATATAATGAAATGGGGAGAAATGATACTTATGTAATTATTGACATCTGAAAATTTTATTTCTAAGAGATGAAATTTACACAAACAATAGAAATAAACTTAAGTGAACTTAAGTCAACAAACTTATTTGTTGAATTAAAAGTTAACCCAACGAAGGTGATTTGTTGAGTTAAATATATTTCATAATTGATTTAATATGGTTTTGTCATCATCAAAAAGGGGGATATTGTTGAGTATTTTGTTTTGATGATGTGTGTTGAATGAAAATAATCATATTTTCTCAATTACTATTGCTTATAAAAGGAAATTAAGTACATCAATTAATACAGAAAAAGTTTACTGATATAAATACTTGTCTGTATTAGATCTGAAATTATACTAAGTTAATAACTAGTCATTTCATTGCATTAATTTCTCATTTAACTAAACGTTAAGTTAAAGTGTGTTTTTATTGAAAAGCATGATATGTTTTAAAGTTATATCTTCTATATCATGAATAGTGCATGTTTAGACAACTCGTTAAGTTAGAGTGTTATTTGTATAGAGATCATGTGAGAACTTGTTAAATTAGAGGCTTAAAGGTTAAAATAGGTCACATGAGAACTCGTTAAGTTAGTGAGTAAAAGAAGAGACGAACTCGTTAAGTTAGTATTGTACACGTGGTGAATTAAAAGTTACAAATGTTATATTATATCACGTGAGGTGCACATGTTTAACTTGTTAAGTTAACATAACTAAATGCGTTGATTTGCTATATTGAACACTAAGGCAATGCATTAGGTTAACATTATAAAACTTAAGTTGTTATTTTTGCACATGGTAAAATTCTTATTATAAAAGGCATAGAATTCTCGTTGATCAATCATCCTTGCACACCAAACAAAAAATCTTGTCAGGGATCAAAAACACCTCTTCGGGGAAAAGCTCTCAGGTGAAAGAAAATTCAATGAAGCAAAAAAAGGTAAGATATATGTCATTGAAGATTTGTAGTCTTAGGTGGAAGAAAATTCAGTGAAGCAAAAAAAGGTAAGATATATGTCACTAAAGATTTGAAGTATCAAATGGAAGAAAATTCAATGTAGCAGAAAAGGTCAGATTTATGTCACTAAAGATTTAAAGTATTAGAAGAAAGCAAATTCGGTTAAGCAGAGAAAGAATAGATATTCATCACTGAAGAATTGTTGAAGAAGAAAGAGAAGAAGAAGAAGAAAGATCTCAAATAGGGAGAAATGTTTTAAATTCCGCAAATTAGTTTTCTCTATTTGTAGTTATGAAATTGTATAGATGAAACATGGTATCGATATATAATTGCATCTACAATTTCTGAGGAGAATTGAATTGTATATTGTAATTGAAACCTTGAATAAAAATGATTTTATGAAAACAATGTCTTGACTTGTTTTTGAGTTTTAAAGTTTCAATTATAATCGAAAATGTTGAAAAACATAATTCACCCTCCTCTTGTGTAGCCATACAATCCTATAGATTCTGAGTCAAACATGATGACTGACAACCACTGTGAGGAGTAATCGCATCGTGGGAAGGGAAGCCATTTTCACCAAGCACCAATTTATATCTCAGGAGATCGTAAAACTTCTAGCCTTGGTTTCAGGTTGATGCTAGTATGCTAAAGTGGAGATCATCTTACAATTCACGATTCACGATTCTATAGGGAGAGGAGGCAAGATTGTAAGTGATTAAGTTTTCAATGGTGTAATTGTGTCGCATGTAGTGATGGAAGTTTTTACTATCGATAGAGATTTTTACATTTCACCTTTCATTCATCTTCAAGAACATATCAAAACAAAAATACCAAAAACAACAAATTATCTGTGTTTACATTTAGTATTAAAGTGTTGTATTGCTTGTTTTGTATCGTGATTAATGTTATCATTGTTACTATTGTGAATGTTTTATGTTTGTTTGATTCAAAAAATAGAAAATAGTTTTATTGTTTACTAAAAATGATTCATTTCAGATACTTAAAAATTTTAATGGTTACTGTTAGAAATATCTAAATGTTAGTGTTGCTTAATGATAAATGTAATATTAACTAACATTAAAGAGCTTAATTGATGTTATTTACATTCTATGGAATAACCCAATGGTTGGCCGAATTCCTTTGTAAATAGTAGTATTTAACTGGAAAGGTAGGCTTGTGGAGTTAATTAAGTCCATGAGGTTAGTCCATTGAGTTAAGCATAACTCCACAAACTAAGTCTGTTGTGTTAATTGTAACTTAATAGAGTGTTTAACTGAACACATATAAACTCTAATATAAAAAATAAGAACAATACACAATTCTTACTCAATCTCTATGGGATCAACCTATACTTGCATACAGATACAATATACACTATGCACTTGCAGTTAAAAATACAAATTGGATTTAATATCTAATTTGTGTGAAAGGTTGTTTGTTTACTTCTAAAAGTAATTATTGATATAAGCATAAAAACAAATCAAATAAGTTTTCTAGCACCGCTGTATAAACAAGTTTATGATTTAACTTTTCACAACAAAACAAGTTTTCTGGCACCGTTGTCGGGGATTGAGAAGCTAAGCAGCTGTGAATGCTATTTTGTTTTAATAGTAGGAGTGTTGTGTGTTTTATTTTATAATTGAGAATTTGGCATATGCTTATGCTCAAAGATTTCTGAAACTTATAGTTAGCATATGTGAATTCTGTAATTTGGAAAGTCACGACATCTCTGATTGTTTGAAACTGAGACGATTGCAGATGTTTAGATCACATGAACAACAAATGAATTATATTCAATATAATATAGCTGAGTATGAGAATACTATAGTTCACCCAACTAATGGTCAGTTTAGAATGTGTAATATGTTGAGAGATAAGGAAGTTTGAGATAGATATGATAGACTAGAGCGTAGCTTAGACCAAAACATGGACAAACTAGAATAATACATGTGTTAGCAACAAGAAGTCAACCAATTAAACTATAGGGAAGAATATTTAGAACTTAAAATTGATATCATATACGAAATTGAAAAAAACATAATGAAAATTGATCAAAAATTAAATGCAATGAGATTAGATGATTTGGAAAGAAAACTAAAAGCATTGGACGAATTTACAATGAAATTACAAGTTATGCAATAGGAAAACACAAATGAAAACTTTAATGTTATAGATTTGCATAATTTGCAAGATATACAGATAAGAGAAAATACCAATGCAATAGAATTTAAAGAATGTAAGTTAAAACTAAAAACAATTGAAGATCGAAATTATGAAAATGAAATACAAGAATATCATGGAAGTAATGAAAATCTAAAAGATGTATGTATGACATTAAGATCTGGAACTGATATACCACCAAGAATTCAAAAAGAAAGTAATATGAAGATGGATAAGAACAAAATTCGAAAGGATAATGAAAATGTAATATCTAAAAACCTAGAAATCAATGAAGAAAAATCTAAATCTAAAAATGAGATTAAAAATGATCAAACAAATGAAATAAAAGAAAAAGAATCTTGTAAATCACAATCATTAGCACCCTATCCTAAAAGATTACAACAAACATTTCCTGAAAAATAAGAAAAAATTAGAGAAATTTTTGAAAAAGTACAAGTTAACATCCCTTTATTAGACTTATTACAGAAAATGTCACCTTGTGCTAAATTTCTTAAGGATTAGTGTACTAAGAAAAGAGAGCGAAAAGTTTTAAGAAAAGTCTTTTTAGTTGAGCAATGTAGTTCCCTATTTTTGCCACAAATTCCTAAAAAGTTATCTGATTCTGGAATCCCTGTTATATCATGCACCATAGGAAATACCATTCTAGAAAGAACCTTAATAGACCTAGGTCAGGT
This sequence comes from Cymodocea nodosa, assembly GCA_036874045.1. Classification (NCBI taxonomy): domain Eukaryota; kingdom Viridiplantae; phylum Streptophyta; class Magnoliopsida; order Alismatales; family Cymodoceaceae; genus Cymodocea; species Cymodocea nodosa. The sequence continues at coordinate 3,912,739 of CM072345.1, forward strand.
AAATTCTCCTAATAGGGATTAAGACTTAATCCCTACTATGCAAATATATCACTAGGCATAACATTTATACTTGCACCTAGACACTAAGTCTATGGAAACATATCAGTATCGACAGTCTCTATACTATTTTGTCTATCAACAACATTTATTTCTATAATTGGTCTACACAACAACTATCTCTATATAAAAGAATGTTCTATATTTGTCTGTATAATAGAGTCATTCTGTAATTCTGAAATTTCTATAATTGAGACATTAGCAATGTCATATTCTATTTGTAACTGTGTAATTTGTTGATTATATACATTTATCAACAAATATACAATATACTGTAACAGACATAACCACATGTATAAAATGTAGTATAAGCAACTATACCAAAAATCAAAAATCTCTATCCGAGATACAGTAAGAGGAAAAATATCTATACATTCCTCTTTAGATGAAATATCTTCAAAATTTATAGACTTAGTGTCTATGTTATCAAAAATGTCATCAAAAGTGATATTATCTGTATATATATCATCGAAATTTCCAACATGTTCTCTTTCCGTAGGAAAAGAATGTTGGCTTGCAGTAGGATGTGAAAAACTATCTATTGTATTAAAAGAAACATTATGCACTATTGTGACACAATACCTTAGAGTGTATGCTTGTAATCTGATATTTGTCACATCTACTAGGATTCCTGAAACAAAATCCTATCCAGCTTGTGAATTGGAACATAGTTTTCCATTTTTCAATAATTCTTCTCTTTGCTGCAATATGCCTTGTACACCTGCAGTCAATCTAAAATATTCTAATGTCTTCTTCTTTTTTTGACTATATGTTTGCAGTGTTTCTGGTTGTTCAGGAGGTTCTAAAGTTTTCTTAATTTCTCCTGTTAAAGGCACCTATGGTCTTGATGGTCCTTCACCATGATGCTTAGGTTGCAATAATGGAATATAGAGTTTTAAGTGTTAGGACCTTATGGCTTACCAAAGGGGGGGTGAATGGTAATAATTTGTTTCTTTAGCTTTTTAATGGTATATTGATATAAAGAATTAGCAAGCACACGATAAAAGAAAACACATAGAGATTTTAGGTGGTTCACCACTAACGGCTAGTCCACCCCCAAGGGATACTTGGGCTTCACTAAACTTTCACAAACTTATAATCACTTGCTTTAAGGTTAAAGCAAGAACCAACCATTCACTTGAGCTTTCTGGTCGTAGCTCCAACCAATCTTTCACTGAAGTTTTGATCCGTGTACTTCAGTAAACACTAGCTTGAAAGTATTAGAGTTGAGTGCGTGATGAGCTTCTGAAATTGAGTTTGTAAATGTTGAAGATGATTTGATCTCTAAGGCTTTCTTTTGTTAAGCTTGGTGTAAATATATGTATGAGCAAAAGCTAAGCTAATTTTGTTGTCTGTATCTTATATATATACTAAACATGTGTAACGATCATATTTTTCTTCCAACGGATGTATTCTGCTGTACTTGATCAGATTTCAGTCCTAAATATGGTAAGTTACCGTTCAGGAAGATATTTCAAGATATCCTTTCAATTTTCTCAACCTTTCAGATAGTTAGCTATGTAACTTTCCAAAGGATGTTTGTAACTCACCGAAAAATCACTTAAGTCTTTCTGCCATGTAGGATTTCAAATCGTATAATGAGAGCTATCAATCAATCGGATACTTGCAACTGTAACTTACCAAACTATTATTTAACTATCGGATAATTAGCTACAATAACCCTCCGAAATCCTTCATTAAGTTTCCGATTGCTTTATTTAATTTAGCACGTGCATAATAGACTAACGTAAGTTTCGAATGGTTATACTTGTAACTCACCAAAACGCTTCAAGATTTCGGATAGTTAACTCTAGTAACTTTCCGATTTTCCTTTTAAGCTTCTATTTGGATTTCTACACGTGGGAAATTCAATGACTTAAGCCTCGGATGATTATTCCTGTAACTCACCGAAACTCTTCAAGATTTCAGATAGTTAACTCCAGTAACTTTTCAATTCTTTATACATCCATCTTTCTAACTCTCCGAAAACCTTCTAACTGTCGGATACTTAATCTTCTAACTGTCCGATTGTATTGCTACTGCTTTATACTGCCTTTCGGATACTTAGATTGTTAACTCACTGAAAATATTTCTCTTTCGGATAGTTAAGCCTGGTAACCTTTCGAAGTCCTTTTTATCACTTGCAACATACTTTGAACTATCTATATCAACTTATGCTCTCTTGCTGACTATTAAGCTTGAGAAATACAATTTAAAATCTCACATTGATTTTTGCATTATCGAAATCTAGAGGTCCTTTCAATCTCCCCCTTTTTGATAATGGCAAAAACCTTACTGTTCAAGCTTTAATTTTGCCCATTTTTAATGAATTTTATAAGTAATTTTACATGATATTATATATCTATGATGGATAAATGATATTAATTATGAGTAATATAAGTCTTGAAATATAGTGCAATATAGAAATTTAATTAACAAGTGCATCCCCCATTGGATATAATTTTACATGAAACACATTGATTTATTTTGCATGTCCTATGTTGGCTAATGTCTCAGGGAGTTCAACTTCCATTAATTGTAGGTAACATATATATGGGAGGAGCTTAATGCAAAAGACCAAAGAAGATGTAAAGAATCAAAAGTTGGTGGACTAAACTTTAAAGAAGAGGACATGCCAACACCTTATTGGCCCTCCTAGATCTATGGCATCTTATTGGCTTGGTGATAAAACCAAGGTGCCACATCAAAGAGAGAGAAGACAAAACAACATAAATACAAGGGGAGAGGAATTTCGGCCAAGAACTTGGTGTTTCCAATGAGAGAAAGAAGGAGGAGAAGAAGCTTGGAGGTGAGGCTTGTGCTTCCAAAGAGAGACCATCCATTCATGCTATTCACCATTCCAAGGGCTAAGGAGAAGACGTCCAAGCTTGGAGGTGGAGTTGCTGCCAAGTTCCATTGAATTCAAAGCTCTAAAGAAGAAGATAAGAAGCTCCTAAGGTAGTGACAACTCTTAGAGTTTATTATTTTCTTGTATAGAAGGAAGAATTGATGGGAAATGGTGGTGAACATCTCAATTATATGTCTTGTTAGCTAGATAGAGTTCAATGAATGTATATGAATGTTTAATTCTTCTTTTCAACTTCTAATTTGCATCCTCTATTCACGTGTATTGTTGGGGCTGTTGGTGAGGCTTTCACACAAGTAAATGACACTCACCAATGGTGGCTTGGCGCATTTGAGAAGAAGGTGTGAATTGAAAGAAGAAGAAAATAAGTGTTGATGTTCATTTGAATGAAGAACCTATCACTTATATCTAGTTGTTAATTTTAATTTCAGTAGTTAATTGAGTTTGTTATATCTTATATTGATCACATTTTGTCCCAATCAATCTCCAAAAAAGAATTTCTAATGCAAGTAGTATAGTATAGTTTAGCTAGATTAGCAAATAGCATAGTTGCATGCATTTAGTATAAATTAGAATAGAGTAGTATAGTCTATTGAACCTTCTTGTTTTATTTTTCTTTCCTCAATATTGATGCATGGATATCACTTCTAAAATCACGTGGAACTTGTGTGCATGTTATAATTGAATGAGTTGATAGATTTACAAGTAAAGAAATTGATTCACATCACCATTTTCCACTACACATTGCCTTGAAATTGCATGATTTGTGAGCTTGTGTTAATTTTGATTATTCTACATTCACATGTCATTAATTTACTGAAGTATACCTAAGAGCTTGAAGAACAAGTTGAGTAATAGTTGATTAAGTCATAAACACAATCCTTGTGGAAGAATGACCTGTATTTGCCATGTACACCAAAAGAACTGTGCACTTGCAGTAAAGCTTGAGCTAAAAATATAGCTCAACACTTACAATATATTACATGTATTTCTCTCCCTATATATCTATACAGAAAGGCACACAAGGAATACAGAATAATGAAATTAAGAAACTCTCCCTATTTTTTTGAGATTACTCCCCTTGAGTTTCTCCCCTTATTTTACTGCAACCTGCTACCAAAATATGATCTTTCTCCCCCCTTTTTGCCGATTGTCAAAAGGAGTGAGAAGTAAGATACTGACTTGGTGGAGCAATTATAGTTGATTATCAAAAGAATGACCAAGTTGTTGCAAAACAGAGATGTTAGTAGAACAAGCTCCTAGTTGTGAGCTTGGAGAGTAGAGAGATATGAAATTATAAATCATATAAAGAGCAAATCCCTAAATTTCGTCTAATATGATTAAATGCAAATTCAGATAATGGTTTGGTGAAAATATCTACAAGTTGTTCTTTAGTAAAGACATATTCTAAGGAAATATGACCTTTCTCAACATGGTCACTTAGAAAGTGGTGCCTAATCTTGATATGTTTTGCTCTAGAATGTAGAACTGTATTTTGGAGAGATTTATGGCACTGCTACTATCACAATAAATAATGGTATTCTGAAAATTTTGCTTATATTCTGCCAGAGTTTGTTGCATCCATAAAATCTGTGGACAACATAGGTCTGCCGCCATATATTCAGCTTTAGTGGTGGATAGAGCTATAGAGTTTTATTTCTTGCTGAACCAAGAATCAAGTGAATGACCAAGCAACTAATATGTCCCATTAGTGCTTTTTCGATCTAATTTGCATCCTGCATAATCTGCATCACTGTATCCTACTAATATCAAATGATTTTGTGAAGAATAAAATAAGCCAAAATCTTTGGTACCTTGTAGATATTTAAGTATACGTTTAACTGCTTTTAAGTATGATGTTTTTGGAGAGGCTTGATATCTTGCACAAGCACAAACACTGAACATTATGTCTGGTCTACTGGCTGTTAGATACAGAAGTGATCCAATCATGCCTCTATATTTCTTTTGATCTATAGAAATGCCAGAGATGTCCTTATCAAGTTTTTCATTTGAGTTCATGGGAGTACTTGATGCTTTGGATTTATCCATACCAAATTTTAAGAGAATCTCTTTGCAAAATTTTTCTTGATTCAGGAAAATGTCATGCTAAAGTTGATGAATTTGTAATCCTAGAAAGAATTTTAATTCTCCCATAAGACTCATCTCAAATTCATTCTTCATTAAGATTTGAAAATCATGACATAGTTTCTCATGTGTGGCACCAAAAATGATATCATCCATGTAGATCTGAATAATCAACATATGAGAACTTTCTGATTTGATAAATAAAGTGTTGTCTGCAGTTCCTATGTTAAACTAATTCTCAAGAAGGAAACTCTTCAGTTTATCATACCATGCACGTGGTGCTTGCTTCAAACCATAGAGAGCTTTATTCAGTTTGTATACATAGTTTGGTCTTTCTTCATCTTCAAAACCTGGTGGTTGTTCTACATATACTTCTTCTTGCAAAATGCCATTAAGAAATGCACTTTTATCATCCATTTGATAAAGCTTGATTTTCATACTGCTTGCAAAGGCAAGCAACATTTTAATTGCTTCAAGTTTTGCAACAGCTGCAAAAGTTTCTTCATAGTCGATTCCTTCCTACTGATTGAATCCCTGAGCAACAAGTCTAGCTTTATTTCTGATAATACTGCCATTATTATCAAGTTTGTTCTTAAACACCCATCTAGTTCCAATAATTGATTTTTCAATGGGTCTTTCAATTAAATTCTAGACTTCATTTTTCTTGAACTGATTTAGTTCCTCTTGCATGGCCATGATCCAATATTCATCATTGCAGGCTTCTTCAACTATTGAAGGTTCAAGTTCAGACACAAAAGCACAATAATTACAAATATTTTGAATTTTGCTTCTTGTTTGAACACCTTGATTTATATTCCCAATAATTTGTCCAATGGGATGTCCAAACTTTGTCTTCCATGCTTTTTCTATCATAGTAGGTGTAGGTAGTGTTGAACTATCCTTTTTCTAAGGAATTTTCTGATTTATTGATTCACTTTCACTTTCACTGTCTATTTTTAGCTTCTTCAATTTTCCTACCATGTCTTCATCAAAGGATACATTCATTGACTCTTCTACTCTTCTTTCATGTTCAAATAGACCCTGTAAACCTTGCTTCTCGAAGAGTATCCAACAAGTAGAGCAAGATCAAACTTTGCATCAAATTTGTCCTTTTGATCCTTAGTATTAAGCATAAAATATCTTGATCCAAAGACTTTGAAATATCCAACATTTGGTATTTTACCAAACCATAATTCAAAAGGTGTCTTATGTAGGATAAGTCTAAGATGAGTTCTGTTTATAAAGTAACATGTAGTATTTACAGCTTCAGCCCATAAAGACTTTGGTAGATTAGATGCATTAAGAATTGTCCTTGCCATTTCTTGTACTGATCTATTTTTCATTTCTATAACTCCATTCTGTGTAGGAGTTCTTGGACATGAGAATTCATGCAGTATACCAAAGGAATTGCATAATTCTTCAAATTCACCTCCATGATCACTTCTGATCTTCTTTACAGTCGATTCTTTTTCATTTTGAATTCTAATACAAAGATGTTTGAATTCATAGCAGGCTTCATTCTTGTGTGTTAAGAAAATAACCCAAGTGAATCTTGTATAATCATCAACTACCACTAAGGTATATTTTCTTCCTCCTAAACTGGCTGTCTGTGTAGGACCAAACAAGTCCATATGCAATAGATCTAATGGTTGACATGTGGCAATGTTTTCAATACTCTTGTGTGCTGATTTCTTTTGTTTTCCAATAATACAGTCACTACATATTTATCTCTCTTGAATTTGAGCTTAGGCACACCTCTAACAAGATCATGTTTGGTCAATTCTCTTAGAAGTCTCATGTTCGCATGATTTAATCTTTTATGCCATAACCATTCATCTTCATTAGAAGAAACTAAACATGCATCACTAGATATATTGTCACATGGAAATTCCAAAGCATATATTGAATTATTTCTATATCCAGTAAATTTGATTTCATGTGTATCCTGTTGTAATATAAAACAGTTTTCTGTAGTAAAGATATACTGTAACCTTTGTCACATAATTGACCTACACTTAGCAGATTCTGTTTTAAACCATTTACATGTAAGACATTTTCTATTTTTCCATTTTTAAATGCAACATTTCCTGTGGCAATAATTTTACATTTTTCATTATTACCAAACTTAACAGATCCTGAATTTATTGATTTAACAGATTCTAGAAATCTTTTCTTTCCTGTCATATGCTTTGACCATCCACCATCAATAATCCACTTGGACATTTAAGCTTTCTTGTCTATGCAGTCCTGCAAATCATGTTGAAATTAGGACTTTTGGTACCTATATTTTCTTGGGTCCATCAGTGTTAGTCCTTTGTATATTGAACCTATTGCTTTTTGGTAGCCATATAGAAGTAGATCTCTTCTTAATGACAAAAACAGTTGTGCCATCTCTGTAAGATCTAATTTTTCCACCACAGTAGGGAGTTTCCTATGGTACAGCATACCTTAGGCCAAATTTACTTCTTCCTATTCTTTGGGATCCTATGATTTTGTTTAAATTGTTTTCATCTTTAGTAAATTTACATGCAGTTTTCTTTAAATCAGTAACTTCAGATAACAGATTCTTATTTTCTTCTTTCAGATCAAAATTTTTACAACTATAGCTATCCATTTTAGTTTTTAATTCCCTATTATCAACTAGGGCTTTTTCTAATTCAACAAAAACATCTTCTAGATAGGAATTTAAACTCTTTAATTCTTTCTTATACTTCTTACATTTTACATATAATTATCTACTATACAGAGAAGACTATTTATATCTACATCATCATTTTCCTTTTCTGAGCAATAAGGAGATGTAGAGCATACCTCTTGTGCAGCAAAGCACACGTTTGTAGATGCCTCTTCATCTGAGTTTGATGAGCTACTGGATGAACTGCTGTCATCCCATGTGGCTTTCAAAACCATTTTCTTCTTATTCTTCCATTTTTGTTTGTCCTCCTATTGAAAAGGACAGTAAAGTTGAATGTGTCCCAGTTTCTTGCACTTGTAGCATGTAGGGACTTTTGATCTTGAGGAGTTGGCTTTGCCTCCTTGTCTCATCATCTTTCTAAAATTTCTAGCTAGCAGTAACACTTCATCCTCATCTGAGCTTAGTTGGTCTTTCGTTGAAGGAAAGGATAGTTCTTTCTTTTTGTCAGCCTTTCTTTTAGTGACTCCTTCTTTCCATTCCTTCATTTAGACTTCATGGACCAAAAGATTTCCCAATAGATCTTCAACTGAATAGTTGTTCAGATCCTTTGAATCTTGTATGGAAGTAGACTTCTGCTTCCATTCGACTGTCAAGCTTCTTAGGATCTTTTGTACCTGTTCACGATTAGAAAAACTCCTTCCAAGGCCTCTTAGTTCATTCACAATTTCTGTGAATCTAGAAAACATTTCAGTAATACTTTCTTTTTCAAGCATTTTGAATAATTCATATTTTCTTAACAAAATGCTGATTTTAATATCTTTAACTTGGTTGGTTCCTTCATATGTAATTTGAAGGATCTTCCAAGCTTCATGAGAGAATTTACATGCTGATATTTTATTATACTGTTCACTAGTTAGTGCATAGTAAATGGAATTAAGCCCACGAGCATCCATCTAGATGATTCTTTCATCCTCCTTAGTCCAATCACTTTCATGACTGATTGGAATTGGTGTACCATGTATAACCATTCTACAAAGTTTCACATCTATACTCTTGAGAAAGCACTCCATCCTATTTTTCCTGTAGCTATAATTGCTACCATCAAAGAGGGGAGGTCGATGGATATCCTGACCCTCTATAGTGTGGAAAGCCATGATCTCATATGGTTAAATCTATTAACGAGATCAATCTTGCTCTGATACCAATTGTTAGGACCTTATGGCTTACTAGAGGGGGGTGAATGGTAATAATTTGTTTCTTTAGCTTTTTAATGGTAGATTGATATAAAGAATTAGCAAGCACAAGATAAAAGAAAACACACAGAGATTTTAGGTGGTTCACCACTAACAGCTAGTCCAACCCCAAGGGATACTTGGGCTTCACTAAACTTTCACAAACTTACAATCACTTGCTTTAAGGTTAAAGCAAGAACCAACCATTCACTTGAGCTTTCTGGTCATAGCTCCAACCAATCTTTCACTGAAGTTTTGATCCGTGTACTTCAGTAAACACTAGCTTGAAAGTATCAGAGTTGAGTGCGTGATGAGCTTCTGAAATTGAGTCTGTAAATGTTGAAGATGATTTGATCTTTATGGCTTTCTTCTGTTGAGCTTGGTGTAAATATATGTATGAGCAAAAGCTAAGCTAATTTTGTTGTCTATAGCTTATATATATACTAAACATGTGTAACGATCATATTTTTCTTCCAACAGATGTATTCTGCTGTACTTGATCAGATTTCAGTCCCAAATATGGTAAGTTACCGTTTAGGAAGATATTTTAAGATATCCTTCTGATTTTCTCAACCTTTCGGATAGTTAGCTGTGTAACTCTCTGAAGGATGTTTGTAACTCATCGAAAAATCACTTAAGTCTTTCTACCATGTAGGATTTTAGATCGTATAATGAGAGCTGTCATTCAATCGGATACTTACAGTTGTAACTTACTGAACTGTTATTTAACTATCGAATAGTTAGCTACAATAACCCTCCAAAATCTTTCATTAAGTTTCCAACTGCTTTATTTAATTCAGCACGTGCATAATACACTAACTTAAGTTTCGGATGGTTATACCTGTAACTCACCGAAACGCTTCAAGATTTCGGATAGTTAACTCCAGTAATTTTCCAATTTTCCTTTTAAGCTTCTATTTGGATTTCTGCACGTGGGAAATTCAATGACTTAGCTTCGGATGGTTATTCCTGTAACTCACTGAAACTCTTCAAGATTTTAGATAGTTAACTCCAGTAACTTTCCGATTCTTCATACATCCATCTTTCTAACTCTTCGAAAACCTTCTAACTGTCGGATACGTAATCTTCTAACTGTCCGATTGTATTGCTATTGCTTTATACTGCCTTTCGGATACTTAGACTGTTAACTCACCGAAAATATTTCTCTTTCGGATAGTTAAGCCTGGTAACCTTCCGAAGTCCTTTTTATCACTTGCAGCATACTTTGAACTATCTGTATCAACTTCTGCTCTCTTGTTGACTGTTAAGCTTGAGAAATACAATTTAAAACCTCACATTGATTTTTGCATTATCAAAATCTAGAGGTCCTTTCATTAAGCTCTCAACCTCTACCATTTTTAGTTGATAAACTTTTTGCCCTTCACTTCAAAGGCTCATTTTCCAAATGACAATTTTCTATTGATCAATAAACTGTTGAATGTCATCTAAAACAGCCGGGGGAAAATAATGTTGGGAATATAAAGATTCTAATTCCCTGTTGGCATTTTCAATCATTGGTCCCCATTTCTTTCCATAATAAGTAATAGACTATACCGATATTTCAAGTACTTGCCTAGAACTTGTAACAACCTTAGGGTTAGGTTGTAATGTTCTTTTCCACAATTGTAATGTAGAAAGTTCAGTTTGTTTTAGTCTAAATTGTGTTTCAGTATAATTTCAAATAAATTTCCAACAAAAATTTTTCTCGTCTTGAACAACTTTTCTAATTTCATGTAGTACTTCATTAGAAAAAGCATACCTTGAGTAAATGTCGTTAATCTCACTTTCTATCTTCTGAAGTTCCATCTCTCTTTTATGCACTTTTGTCATTCTACCACGTCCTAACATTGTCGATTAATCTTCGCTGTTCACTGTAGAACTTAGTGGAAGTAAAAATTGTGAAACTAGGGTTTTACCAAGGTAGAAACACGAAAGTCTATCAGTAAAACATTTATAACTCTTCGAGTTTATAAATGGATAAATGGATTCAATCATTGAAATCATAAATATAAGATCCGTTACTGATAAATAACTCAAATGCTTGCAATAACTGTACGAGTTTACAATCGACAAAAGTAAAAGACTTAGCGTAACTATTCGTGTAAAGAAAATAACTACTAGCTAAGTAAAAATGAGAAAACTCGAAGACTTATGATAACTATTCGAGTTTTATGAGTAGTAAAGCACATAACTATACGACAAACTAGAATAGTTATTGTCATATTTTAAGTCTTTCATAAAAATATAATAATATTAAGTTAACTGTTCAAGTTTCTCGGATGGGTATGTGTAAAAGTCGAAGACTTAAGTATAACTATTCGAGTTTCTTAAAAGAATAAAATATAAGAATTTAAAACAGAAACTCTGAGAGAAATCTAACTATTCAAGTTTGTAGAAGAGTAAAAACTTAACAAGATGAAAAGCTCGGAGGGTTAGATAAAATAGTTGAAATCAAGTGAAATACATAACTATACGTTAAACTAACTAAATGAGTCTAACTTTTTATTCGTATAAGTTCCAAAATATTTGCATTTGATTAAATGTACCATTGTTTGCTCCCCCTACATAAATGTAGTCAAGAGAAACTATGGCGTACTTAGTATTAGGTTGCCAAGCCCTAATAGATTTGTCATTAAATTCAAAATAATTGACTTAAGTGGGTTATTAAGCCTTAAATAGATTTGTCATTTAAGTTCAAAAAATGGCCTACTTAAACTAGGTTACCAAGCCCCAATATATTTGAGTCTCTCTATAATTTTTTTTTTTAATTTAAATATATAAATAAGTAGTAGATTTAACAATTTAGACCTTCTAACTTTTATTTTATTCAATTTATAAAAGAAAATTCATAGAGATATACCTTCAAGTAACTTACAACAATTCAATAATGAGTACACGAACTTAGGAAAATAAATGCATTACATTATGTGTAAAGAATAGATAATAACAAAGAAAAATAACAAAGATTATATGCATAGATTATGGCAGAATTATTATAACACTTGTAAAATAAACTAAGCTTGAGTACATTGCCCCCTCCCTTCTTTTTTTTATGTATTACCTCCCACAATATCATCTTTTTACGTGATCACAATCCCTTGCTTAGGAGAAAGATAATCAGTTACTCAATGATAAGTGAGAACAGGTAACCTTTTTTTTTATATTAAATAGAATCTGAATTACTTGTAAAATGAGTTTTCAATCAGCACATCCCAAACTAGTTGGTTCAAGTGACTAGGGTTTAAAATCCCCTAACGAACTGAATTACTCAAGTAATTGCAGATAAACAATAAAACAAGACAGTAAATTGAATAAGAGGCAACCACAAGACTTAATTTTTCTAATAGTATGTTAATAACTTTCCTTTAATAAATGGTACATATTTTCTATGTATTTTCTAGTTAAAATCTCTATAACGGCGTATACATAATTAACAAAAATATAGTTGGCACTCATATTGAATTAAATCAACTTCCCTTAAGTAACCTTTTTTGAATTTTTCTTAAATAAATTGACTTCAATAAAAATCAAAATTTCATAAATTCTTAACTATCAGTAAATACTAATTCTAAAACAAATATTTTGAGTTTGTTTTTTTTTAATAAAGAAATTAAATTCTAAAGCTACTTTATAACAAACCAAAATGTTATGTAATGAACAAGACAATTTAAACATCAGATAACCTACAGATACCAAGTTCTAATCGTAATTTTGAAAATGTATTCTCATCTAAGGGTTTTGTAAATAGATCTGCTAATTATTCTATGGTAGGAACAAAATTTAATACTATTTTTCCTTTTATAACATTATCCCTTAGAAAATGATGCCAAACTTCTATATGTTTAGCTCGTAAATGTAAGATAGGATTTTTAGACAAACTTATTGTAGAACTACTATCACAAAAAATCTTAGTTGGTTCATAGGCTAAATTAAAATCTTTTAAAGTTTGTCTAATCCACAGGATTTGACCATAGCAAAGTGTAGTAGTTATATATTCAGCTTCAGTTGTAGATAATGCTACATAATTTTGCTTTTTACTAAACCATGATACTAAAGAATTTCCTAATAATTGACAAATGCCCCTAGTGCTTTTTCTTTCAGACTTACATCTTGCGAAATCAGCATCACTATAACCTATTAAATTTAAAGAACTGTGTTTAAAGTAAAACAATCCAAAATTGATGGTTCCTAATAGATATTTAAAAATTTGTTTAACACCAAATAGGTGTGATTCTTTAGGATTAGATTGATATCTAGCACAAGTACACACACTAACATAATATATAGTCAGCTAGCTGTTAACTAAAGTAATGAACCAATCATACTTCTATATTATTTTATATCTATAGTTTTTCTAGAGTCATCTTTATCCAACTTAGTGATAGTACTCATTGGTGTATTCTTCGTTTTAATATTGTCTAATCCAAACCTCTTTAATAAATCTTGAGTATATTTTTCTTGTGAAATAAAAGTACCCTATTCTAATTGCTTAATTTGTAAGCCTAGAAAAAATGATAGTTTACCCATCATACTCATTTCAAATTGATTAGTCATGTCTTCCGAAAAGGACTCAACTAATTTTTCATTTGTTGCTCCAAATATAATATCATCTACATAGATTTAAACTACCAATATATCTTTTTCGACCTTCTTGATAAAAAGAGTGTGATTTGCCTTTCCTATAGAATACCCTTTTTCCATAAGAAATTTAGATAATCTCTCATACCAAAACCTAGGGGCTTGTTTAAGGCCATATAGTGCCTTTTTAAGCTTGTAAACATACTCGAGATGTTTTGAATCTTCAAAACCTAAAGGTTGTTTTACATAAACTTCTTCTTTTATATATCCATTTAAAAAACTAGTCTTAACATCCATTTGATATAATTTGAAATCCATATAACAAGCATATGCTAACAAAATTCATATTGATTCTAGTCTAGCAATAGGAGAAAATGTTTCATCATGGTCAATTCCTTCCTCTTGCTTGTAACCTTGAGCAACTAACCTAGCTTTATTTTTAACTATATGTCCATCTTGATCTACTTTGTTTCTAAATACCCACCTTTTACCTATTACGGACTGATTTTCAGGTGGTGGAACTAGATCCCATACCTCATTTCTTGTAAATTGATTTAGCTCATCTTGCATGACTAAATACCAAAATTCATCTTCTAAGGCATCTTCAATTTTCTTAGGTTCTAGTAAAAAAAAAATGAATAAGCACCAAAAATGTTGACTACTAATGACCTAGTCCTAACTCCTTGATTAGGATCGCCTATTATCTAATCAATAGGATGAGATGAAGCATAATGTCAATTTCTATGTTGTTCCACATTTTCTATAGGTATGACATTATTTTCTTCTAAATCTTCATCATTTAAGTTTATATTTCTTATTCCATTAGATTATCTCTCAATTTCTCTGTCAACATCATTTAGCACCATTTCTAGGAGAATTTCTAAATCAAAGTTTTTAGCATGTCTAAAATCTAAATGACAATTTTCATGAAATTTCACGTGTAGTGTTTACTCAATGGTTTTTGTTGATTTATTATATACTCTGTATGCCTTATGTAGAGTCGTAATTTATGCATATTTTATATAGTTAATTGATGCATTTTATGTGCTTAAAGTCATATACTCATAGGTGCTTAATGAAGATTTAAGTTATAATGCATTTTAGGCAAATAATGTGGTTATGGGTTTAAATGAAAAATAATGCATAAATGAGACTCTATTTATTATTTCACATTTCATGAAAACACATTTACATCTTGGTGGCAATACAATTGCATTTCATTAAGTAGATTAATTTTACTTTAGCACTTAGGATTAATTATGCAAATAAGTACATGGGTATTTTTGGAATTTAATGAAAAATATGATTTTTGCCCTTTTGAAGTATCCATGTTTAGGAAGATATCTAATCTTATTTCTTGAGTGTTTTGATGTATTTGTTTAAGTTTTGTAGGTTGAAAACTAAGAAAAATAAAGCAAACGAGATAGGAGGAATCTTGGCCCTTGGATTGAAGATCAATGGTGGACATTAAATCCCACCACTTGGAGCCTCTATAAAGCAAGAGGCAAGGCCAACATTTCCAGCCTCTCTCTTGGACGAGCTCTCCCCATTCCAGCTTGTGGAGTTGTCAGCTCCTCTCCTCTCCTCAAGATCTAGTGGTAGTGGTGTTCTCCCCCCTCTCGTGAAGTTCCAAGGTGGAAGACAAGGTTTGGTCGACCTCCCTTCTTCCTCCCTTGGTGGCTACTGGTAGGAGGACGGCTAGGGCACCATTTCCAGAACTCGTGGGTGCTATTTGGAGCACACTTCCAACCGTGCAACTGTCTCTCTTCTTCCATGGATCATCCCTAGTGGAAGAAAGGCAAGGGTTGTGGACTTGAGGTGGACGACTATTTGTTCCTTGGTGTTTGGTGGTGTTTGAAGACCTCCCGCTTCCGGAAGAGAAATCGTGTGGTGACAGCCACAAATTTCTTGGCTAGGAGCACATCTCTTGCACCATTCTTCTCCAAAGCAAGCTTGCACTTCAAGGTAAAAAGGGTTGTGGTGGTTTAGCTCTTTAGGTTTTCATTTCCTTGTTTGAAGTTGTGTTCTTTGTAATTTCAGTAGGTTAATGGTAGTTTTTAGGTATTGTAGGTATAGTTTTAGGTTTATTTGTAATGTTGCATTATAGTTTAATCATAGAACTTTAATTTCAATAGCATATTATATTTGTTTTGAATGAATGAAAGCAAATTTGGGTTGAATCTTGTGAATGTGTGAATGTATGTGCATAGTTCTTTTTGTTTATGTATAGTTTTACTAATCTGACGCTTAACCCCATTTGTATACATGTAAATGTTGTAAATCCATGTATATTGGGTGTGTCTATTCTTTACTTCAAGTTCTTTTGAAGTGATTCAATAAAATACCATGGTAGTAGTTGTTGGGTTCCCTTGTTTTGAGAAGAGAATAGAAACTCTTCTTAGATTCAATGTTTATATGACTTTGGTATGAATGTTCAGAAGGTTTATGATGTCGTTTTTTCACATTTTTTATATGTTTGGACAAGTTCTTGAAGAGTAGTTTACGAATTTGGGTTTAATTGAATTTTTCAGAGAATTTCCGGATAAGTTATCAATTTTATTTGACAAGTGCGCAACTGCCCTATTTCTCTGTCGGGACCCTAATTTTGCAGTGTCTTGTGAAGTGAATTTAAAGGGGTTCAGAATTAAATATTTGCACGATGTTTCATGAGATTTTAGGTCAAGAGGTTAAAATGATTAATGATTTAAAATGATTTACGTATAAATTATTCTATAAGTTTAATCAATCAAGTCAAATTTATGCATGCTCATATGCACTTTCATTGATTCAAAGAAAACACTTAATCAAAATTTTAGAATTTCAGAAGTATTTAATGTTTTTCATTTACACTTCCACTTAAAATCATGAAAACCATTAAAATTCATAAACTACTTAAAATCAATAAGATACTACTATGATTTTACAATAAATACATAGTATCTTATGCAGCAGTTTAGAATTTCTTAGATATTTATGATAAGTATATAATATCTATAAGGTGAATAACATCATCAATAATATTTATCTTTTTGTGGAGTTTAAGCATTTTATACATCACATAGCCTACAAATACCTAAATTTAATCTTATGTTGCAGAATGTATTTTCGTTTAGAGGTTTTGTAAATATATCAACAAATTGATTTTTACTAGACACAAATCCAAATTTAATTTTTCCTTTAATTACGTTATCTTTTAGAAAATGATTTCTAACCTCTATATGCTTTGCTCTAGAATGTAATACAGGATTTTTGGAAAGATTTATTGCAGAATTACTGTCACAATAAATCTCAGTTGTATCATAAGATAATCCAAAGTCTTCTAAAGTTTGCCTTATCCATAGAATCTAAGTGCAACACAGTGTAGCAGCAACATATTCAGCTTCTATAGTAAAAAGTGCTACACAGTTTTCCTTTTTACTAAACCATGACACCAAATTATTTCCCAATAATTGACATGTGCCACTGGTACTCGTTCTATCAGATTTAGATCTTGCGTAATTAGCATCAGTATATCCTATAAGATCTACTGAACTATCCTTAGAATAATACAGTTTGAAATTTTTAGTTCCTTGTATATATCTAAATATTCTTTAACAGCAATTGAGTGTGATTCTTTAGGATTAGATTGAAATCTAGCACAAGCACACAAAACAAACATAATATCAGGTCTACAAGCTGTCAAATAAAGTAAAGAACCAATCATACTTCTATATTTTCTTTGATCTATTGATTTTCCTATGTCATCAATATCTAACTTTAAAGAAGTACTCATAGGAGTTCCTCGAATCCTTGTATCATTAAAATTAAATTTCTTAATCATTTCATTTACATATTTTTCTTGATTTAAAAATATACTTTTATCCATTTGCTTAATTTGAAGTCCTAGAAAATATGAAAGTTCTCCTATCATACTCATTTCAAACTAACTAGTCATCTCTTCAGAAAATATTTTTATCAGTTTATCAGAGGTTGCTCCAAAGATTATATCATCCACATATATTTGAACAACAATCTGATCTTTCCCATCTCTTTTGATAAATAGAGTATGATCTACTTTTCCCATGATATAACCTTGTTCTATTAAAAAAGTAGATAATCTTTCATAACATGATCTAGGTGCTTGCTTCAAACCATATAAGGCTTTCTTCAATTTATACACAAAGTCAGGATTATAAATATCTTCAAATCCAAGTGGTTGTTTCACATAGACTTCTTCATTAATTAAACCATTTAGAAATGCACTCTTTACATCCATTTGATATAATTTAAAATCCATATAACAAGCATAGGCCAATAATATTCTAATACTTTCTAACATAGCCACAGGAGCAAATGTTTCATCATAATCTACTCCTTCTTCCTATGTATACCCTTATGCAACTAATCTAGCTTTGTTTCTTATAACTTGACCAGTCTCATTAGTTTTGTTTCTAAAGATCCACTTTGTACCTATTATGGATAGATTTTCTAGTGGAGAGACTGATTCCCAAACATCATTTCTGATGAATTGATTTATGTTTGGTGTTTTTAGGCAGCACTAGAGAACTTGTTTAGTTCTTCAGCAATGGCGCTAGAAAACTTATATTTGTTAACTTATATTTTTAACTTGGTTAATTTGTCTTTATGCTTATATCAATAATTTCTCTTAGAAGTAAAAAAACAACCTTTCACACAAATTAGATATTAATTCCAATTTGTATTTTAACTGCAAGTGCATAGTATATATTGTATTTGTGTGCAACTACAAGTCGATCCCATAGAGAATTGAGTAAGAATTGTGTACTACTCCATTTTTTATATTATACTTAATGTGTTCAGTAGTCACTCCGTTGAGTTACAGTTAACACAACAGACTAAGTTCGTGGAGCTATGACTAACTCAACAGACTAATCTTGTGGACTTAAGTTAACTCCACGAGCCTATCTTTCCAGTTTAATACTACTATTTACAAAAGAATTCGGCCAACCATTGGGCGGTTCTACAGATTATAAATAACATCAATTAAGCTCTTTAATACTAGTTAATATTAGATTTATCATTAAGCAATACTAACATTCAAATATTTCAAACAATAACCATTAAAATCTTTAAGAATTTGGAACGAATCAATTTCAGTAAACTGTAATACTATTTTCTATTTTCAAAATCAAACAAACATAAAACATTTATAATACTGACAATGATAACTTTAATCACGATACAAAACAAACAATACAACACTTAAATACTAAATATAAACACAGATAAGTTGTTGTTTTTGGTATTTTTGTTTTGAGATGTTCATGAAAATGGGCGAAAGGTGAAATGTAAAAATCTCTATCGATAGTAAATACTTCCATCACTACATGCAACACAATTACACCACTGAAAACTTAATCACTTACAATCCTACCTCCTCTCCCTATAGAATCGCAAGTCCAGAATTGCAAGATGATCTCCTCTTCAGCATACTGGCATCAACTCGAAACCAAGGCTAGAAGCTTTACGATCTCCTGAGATATAAGTTGGTGTTTAGTGAAAATGGCTTCCCTTCCCGAGACGCGATCACTCCTCACAGTGGTTATTAGGCACCATGTTTGGCTCGAAATCGACCCGACATCAGGAAAGTATCCTCACAGACCTTCGATGGTTGGTGATTATGGAAATGTTGGTGATGTTGGTGAATTGTTGGTGATGGTGTGGATGCTTCAGTGAACTTCCGATGCTGCCTGCAGTTAGCATGGTCTTCCACCTTTACACACACTGTCACGCACCGCCAACCATACTTTCTTCATTTTTTCTCCTCTTCTTTTATATTTCTTCAGTAGTAACTGCTTCTGCTTTAGATGATCAGTTGGATTTTCTTTATTCAAATCAACGATGGTGATTTCTTCTTCCTTCTACAAGTGAATTCCTACGTGATACATGCAATCGTGGTTTTCCTTTGAATGTCCTATTTCTATAACCGTTACAATGGCATATTAGAAAATAAATGGTCTGTAGAGTTACAAATAACTCAACGGACTTGCTTCGTTGATTTAACTATAAAACACGTGCAATAAAGAAATAAGCTGCTAACATAACGCATTACCTTAGTATGTATTCATATAACTCAACGCGTACAGTTATGCTAACTTAACGAGTTAAACATGTGCATCTCACGTGATATACTAAAACATTTAAATTCAATACGTGCATAATTCTAACTTAACAAATTCAGATATTTTGGACACTTAAGAACCTAACTATCTGATGCCCAGATGCATTTCGGATAGTTAACAGATAACTTACCGAAAATCCACTTAAGTCATAAATGATGGTTTCAACACGTGTACTTCTGAAAATAATAAAATATTCTTTAAAACATAACTATCTGATACATTAAACATAACTCTCCGAAATAACAAAAAATTCGGATACTTAAGAATTTCACAGCTTGCAATTTACCGACAGTTTAGAAATGCACTAGATTAACATTAATTCTTTGAAATTATGCATATTCTTTCATTAAAGCATATAACATTGCAATTATAACATAATGACTTAATTCTCATATGGTAAGCTAAATATTATGCAATTAACCAACATTTAACCGTTAATATTATGCACTTTTTCATTCTAAACACTTCCCCTATACTTAAATTTTTCTAGTCCCTTAGCAAACTAAGATCTAACTAGTTGGTCTTTCTAAAGTACTAGAATTAATTCTTCACTTAGTTTTTCTTTAGAATACATAATTTAGATTACTATATAAATATTCTGTATTTTTCAGTAATCTATTTTAACTTTGCTTTCTCCTCTTCAACCTGCAAATATATTTAGAATATATGTAAATTACATACAAAATACATTAGCATCACATAAGTGTTAATTATATTATCATTTCTTTTTCTTTTTTTAGCATCTATCATCTTGAATTTTCCAATATGATTTTCAGAATAAATTTCAAGTACATACAAATCAAAACACAATCCAATTCAATATGATTAAGACAAGTAGAATAAAGAATTGTATCTCAAATAAATAACTTCAAAAGTCTATTCTAGATTCATACTTCAGTAATTTTAGATAACAGAAAATATACTCGATTCAAAAGATATTTATATTTCACAAAACACTTGTATCTTTTTCGAACAATATATGCATATTTGTACTTTAAAAGTTAATTTGACAAGCTTGAATAATATAAGAGCTTTCTAGTGTACCCATGCATCGAGCTTTCAGTCAACAATCCCAGATCTAATCAGGATCTTAGGTTGCCAGATTTAAAGAGTCCTTTTTCAGGTCAACAATCCTTACATACCTATCTACTCAAGTACAAAAGACTCGTGATCAAACAAGTCAATAAACTCTCAAAGTTTTTCTCTCTTTTTTTCTTTTTAACACAGTATATGTATGTATTTCATTAATACAGATGCAATAAAACACAAATCTCATATAGTCCTACATCTATTATTTACTGAAAATATGAATCCATATCAATGAGCTCATACTTTTTCTATAGTTTAATAAGATTTACACATAAATCATTCTACAAGTTTAATCAATCAAATTAAATGTATCATTGATCATATGTATTTCATTTAATCCAAAAATCAACATTTTAGCTCTTTTAGGATTTTAGATAATTTACTAAGTTTTAGTTAAGCATTTTCTTTTCAAAATCATGAAACTATTAAACTCATAAAATTCAGTAAAAACATAAGATACTATATCTAGATTTGTATGAATAATAAAATTTGTAGCATCTTATATAAGATTATAAATATAACATTCAAGCAGTTACAGTTCTTAAAAATTTTACAGTTTCAATTATCGGAGAGTTACAACAAATTCTTGTTTAAAAAATTTTCACTTTCCACAGATAGAACTTTTGCAGTACCATTCTAATTCCTCTAATTAACAAAATTACATGGTTGTTACTTTAATTACCTTCCCCCCATACCTACATTTTGCATTGTCCTCAATGTAAAAGACTTTACAGTAAATGTAGCAAGCATGTATATTGTTTTGTTGACTTGGCATCTAACTCAACGAACTTAGTTGAAATGTAAATTCAGGATAAGTAATCAATTACATACATTGTCCTTTTGTATTTCCTTCAATATCTTCCGATTTTTGATTCTAAAAAACATCTCATTCACACATAAAATCAATATATATAACAAAATAACAACTTAACTTGTTAAATCAGTGTCTTGTGTGGAACCCAAGCTCCTATGCCTTTGGTGGCTCACAAGCAAGCCAGCTGGTTTCCCAGAACAGATACCAACAAACTAGATTGATATTTTGTTTTTCTTTTTTTTATAGAATAAAACTAAAACTAAAACTAAAATTTTTCTTTTCAAAAAAAAAAAAAATGCAGAATACACACAACATTAAAAGCACAGAATCATAGTTTAAAAACATGATTGAAAAGTAGTAACAAATGGAATAAACGTGTTAGTCCATGCAAACTTTTTAGGCATAATTCTTCTTACTATTAATTCTGTTTTAATGCAATTTGCTTTCCTTTTTAGCTTGTAAACTTGTAGTATGTTATCAATACTAAATATAAGTGTATTACCATTAATGAAATGAAATGCAGAAAGGGATCCTCTTCTGTTCCAAGATAATGTAGATGTTTCTTTTTCTACATCTATTCCAATATATTCTTCTTCCCACTTTCATTCATTATGGTTTTTCATAATCCATATTTGAAATTTCTTCAATTCATCCCACCATCTTATCAGACATAAAGTAGGATCATCATATTCATTATACCACATTCCCAATTGAATTTGATCATATTTTGAAGATGGTGATTTAGCTATATATCACTAGGTATAGGTAATATTTCTATAAAATCATCATAACTGTCTATACTTACTATGTATAAATCATATCTAAATGCAACTGATATATCTATGACTAGATATATATATCCATCAAGTATGACATGCATGTTGTTAATTAATGATTTCTATCCTAGATATATCATAGTATTTTCAGTCCAAGATCTATTCAGAAAATTATACACACTTAAGCATAAATCTTCATCTCAAATTCTAGTTGGTCTCCAATAATATAATTTTTCAGGAATGGTCAAATTTTTATCAGAAAATATTAAAGTTAACCCACAATTTTTAGTTGGTACTTCATATCTATTAGGCATTCCTATATTCCATTCTTCTCTTGTGATAGGATTTCTAATCAAAATGTTGGGTTACAGAATTGCATACCTTGGTTTGGTTCTGTATATAATTAATCATTCATCCATCTCCATAATATGGTCTATTCCTTCTAATGTATTGGGTGAAATTCCAATAGTTTCTTCCATATTCAAATATTCATAGCAGATTGAACTACGATTAAATGACTTCCATAAAAATCCATCTCTAATCTTAGTCATTTTTGCAGCTTGTAGTCCATGAAAATATTTTTCTCTAACAGTTTTTGATTTCCTTTGATACACAACACAATCTACACAGATCTTTAGCTGACAAGTTACTTAGTACTTCCCTTAGTGCATCTAGTGGTAATTTCATCAATTCCATCTATTGTGATTTTGTATAACATAAACAACAATTAACATAGCTACTTCACACCATCGTGGAGTTAGGTCATAATTCAACGGACTAAGTTCATTGAGTTAAGTAATAACTCTACGATACTACTAACTATAATTAAACTTACATTTTTTTTTCTTTTTTATACTTTTCTACTTACTATATTATACATAGTTACTTCAGTTATACTATTTCATTTAGCTACCCTCCTAAAAGAGGTATCAATTTCATTAACAGTTCTGTTGATAGGATTAGGTATTGCTTGCATTAGCAATCCTCCAGTAGGTCTAACTTCCATTGATTCTTTTTGTCTAGGGGGTATATTTCTATTTATATTTTGATTTTGAATTGCAGCATTTCCAAATACAAGATCTAAACGATTGTTTAATTGTTGGATTATCTTTTCTAATTTCTCTATTTTAGATCCTTGTTCAATTAAAGCTTCATAACTTATATTTTTGTCATTTATATTTTCTCCTCCCTGGAAATTGTTGTTTCTCCAAGATAAATTTGGGTGATTTCTCCAATTAGGGTTATAAGAATTTTCGAAGTTATCTTTCTAGTTTCTAGCATAAATAATATCTAAATCATTAACATTTGCATTCTTTTCTGCTAGCTTTTGATTTAATGATAACTCTTCTATTTTCTTTGTTAATTTAGTTAATTTAACTTCAAGCATAGTGTTTGAATCTATTTCATGCATTCCCCTTGGCAATATTCTTTTATCTATAATAGCTTCAACTGAGTTTTCCCATTGTGCAGTTCTTTTTGCAAAGTTTTCTAAATATGCCCATGCTTCTTCACTACACAATTTTTAAAGTCCATTCTGACAAGTAGATTCTAATAAAGATTTTGTTGAAACATCTATGCCTTCATAAATTATACCTATTAACTGTGCTTTACTCATTGCATGATGTGGACATTGAGTCAGTAAATCTTTAAATCTTTCAAAATATTTCTAGAATGATTCTCCCTGTTTTTGGCTACACATTAATATTTCCTTCTTCTTTTTAATCATTTGATGTGTTGGATAATATTTTTCTAGAAAAACAAAGCAAAATTCAGTCCATGCAGAAATTGAATCAAGCGATAGAGTATATAACCATCTCTTAGCTGTGTCTTTTAAAGCAAAAGGGATATATCTAAGTTTAATAGCATCAATACTCATGTTCGGCATTTTCATCATTTGACAAACTTCGTTAAATTCTCTAAGGAAATAATAGGCATCCTCTCTTTCTAATCCATGAAATTGTGGCAATTGACAAATATAATTAGATTTCAGTTCAAGCCTATCTCCCTCAAAGTTTGGCAATTGAATACATGAAGGTTCATCAACTAATTCAAGATACAGAATTTTCCCTAATGGTTTCTCTACTAGAGCAGCCATATCTTTGTTCTCTTTTAAACAAAGGTTAGCTACACCCCTAAGGATTTCATTAAAGTCTAATTCAGAAAATATTTCAGTACGTCTTTGTGTTGAATAATCTTGTGTAGGTGTTCTTACTAATCGTTTAGTGTTAGGAGAACAAATCCATGTGCTCATAAATTCTTAACATAAAGTAAAATAGCAGAAGATTAATTACATACCAGTTTGAAGCTTTATATTCAATAAATAGTTGTTGACAGATGAAGTTGAATCAATTGCTTCTCCTTCTAGTTCCCCAACGAATTTCCTTTTCTTCCCCAAGTGTTGGTAACTCGTAAATAACATTCTGTTCTATATTTACAATGCACGTTCATAAAGCAAATGAATCTTGTTGTAATAACGTGTCTTGTAACGTGTAGTGTGGTTCCTATTTTTATGGGTACGTGTGTCACTTCTAATTTCAAATTTTAATAATCGCTAAACCCACAAAGTTTCATTCGTGGCTAAAAGAATAACCATTTAGCTTAATCCACGAAGTAACCTCATTGAGTTACAGTTGTAACTCAACGGACTAGCTTCAGTTATTATTGCTAACTCCACGGACTAACTTCGTTGAGTTACAAATAGCTCAACGGAGTGACCTTATATTATATTATTGACCTCGTGGAGTTAAGGTTAACTCAACGAACTTACTTCGTTGAGTTAACACTTAGCAACTTCTAAAAACTTACTTCTCATATTAACTTATATATTTTTCTCTCCTGCATTCTGTTAACTTGAATAAAGTTAAATACATATCATTAATGAAGTGTTCTAATTTAAAACTCATTTGAATCTAAAAATTATATAAATATTTAACTTATAGTTCATTACATGTTATGCAGAATTTATATTTTACTTTGCAGCATGCATATATTTTCAGGCATTAACTAGTTATCTTGCATTTAATCCTGTCATTTAGCAAATTTGTATATATTTTAAACAATCTTGCATCTTGTTCAAACAATTATATAATATTCAAGATAATTCATCCATTTCATCATTCTCAAACATAAATGTAAATACATCTAAAAAAAACATACATTCATTTATATGGATAGTTTATATTACAATCAATCAGATATTTTTCATACAAATATATACAAGTAGACGAACAATACAATTTAATCTTTTCTCCTAAGTTCATCTACTTCCTTTTGGAGTTTTTCTAATTGTTGCTCTAATTGGTTTATCCTATCTACAACTCGTATAATTCCTCCAAAAAGGTTCAGCAATCTCTGCAGCATAATAATTTTTGTATTCTTTCATTGAAATGGCTTTAGATCTTATCCTTTTGGATGCCCATTTCGTGAAATCAATATAGTCCACCATCAACAGTGGAATCAGATCTCCATAATATAATTTCTTTTTCACTATTCTCAGCTTGGAGATAAAAATTGCAGACCAATTTATCTAAATTCTGTTCACAACTGCATATGTGACCCATTTGACAAATTGACTCAGTTCTATATCATGACCTTGTCGTTGGTAGACATTCTTAATCAAAATGTTAGCTATCATGTGTGCTTTACCATTTAATTGCTTCAATCTATTTAATAATGGCACACCAAGATTGATAGCTAAACAATCCTTTATGATCTATTCTATCCACTCGACTGCAGTTGTGCTTTCCAAAATTTCTAGTCCATTCTTTAATCCTAAAATGTTGTGGAGAAGCTCTGGTGTTATCTATACATCAGCTTACTCCATGTTGGAAATTAATCCTCTTTCTCCTTCTCTTAAGTTTGCATAAAAATAGGACACTAGATTCTCATATACTGCATGTCCTCTTTCTTGAGAAATAAACTGCAGTAGACCTTGGAACTCAAATAAATCCTTAATTTCTTGCATACCGTCCCAATTTACTGGTCTACTGTAAATGATATCATAACCCCTAATCTCTTGGTATTTATTATATGCTTCTTGACTCCAAAAGTGTACTTCATTCAAAACTATTGTTTCAGTCGGGTCAGGAATGTGAATTTGTTGCTCTAGAGGTGTTTGTTCTTGAACTTCCTCTTGCATGTGTTGAACTTGAACTTGCTGAAGATGCTCTAAAGATTCCTGCATTTTTGCTTTTGCTTTTGACTGTGGTGGTGAGCCAGTAGAACTCTCCACTCTGTCTTGAATTCTGTCCAAAATTTGCTGAAGAGTTCTTTGCTCTTTAATGGAATCTGTCGAGTCATCTCTTTCCATATATAATTGTTCAGCTTCTTGTTCATTATCTTCTTTTTCTTCTTACTCTTGACTACCAATCTGCAATATCACTGTTCATTTTGATTCTGTGGTAGATTGGGATGGAGTTACGAGCAAATTAGCTTCTACCCTAATTTCTATTTCTTCTTCTTGTACTGGTTGTAGACTAGTTTCAACATGTTTCTCTTCTTCTCTTTGCTCTTGCTGCTGCTGCTCTTGCTCCTCCTCAGAATTGAATAGTAGGTTTACAAAACTCAGCTCTACAGGCCCTATTGATATTTGCATCTTAGATTTAATCTCTTCTTGATGTTCAGGCACTATCTCTTTTCCTTTCCTTCTTCTGATTAATTGTGCATGGTCTTCCTCTTCTTCTTTTGAGATTAAATCTATAAAAATAGGCTCTATAGGCATTTGAGCCATAAGTACTAGCTCTTCCTGTTTAACTTTTTCCATAATTACTGGTCTCGAAGGACCAGCTTCAGCTCCTCTTGTAGTAGGTCTGGCAGTAGCTTCTTGATGCTATTCTACTTTAATTTTATATTGGGCTTTCAACTTTTCTACAGCCCTCTTTTTGCACCGTGCATCAAACACCATATGTGCTCTACTGCCAACTCTTCTGGTTCTCCTTGGTCTTTTCCTATTTGAACCAGTTCTTGAAATTCTCTTTTTTTTTCCTAAGTAGAAGGCCCCAAAATTGATGCTCTTTCTAACGGCCTTAGTGGTGGAACTAAAGGTTCTGGCTACTGTTCCTCAGGAACAGATCTTTCAGTAGTTAGCTCCTCTTGTTCTTCAGTTTCCAGTTCTTCATTTTCTTTCCTTTGTTGCTCCCAGATTGCCCACTGAGCTTGTCTACCTATGCATCTTTTGAACTAGAGGCGGGACTTACGTTGGATTAGTTCTAGGGCAACTTTGTTATTTGGCCTGATTTTTCTCTCTCTACTTACAGCAACTTCCATAGCAACTTTGATTCTAGTTTCCATAATCTGAGGTATTTGTATACCCAAATCTACTAACACTTTTCTCTAGTAGAAAAGGTCAGATTCTACCTTTTGTAACTCTTTTTCCCTTGTCGTATTCCTGATTTTTTGCCTTGTGTGACATTCCACCGAATCTTTGAGAAATTCTGACATGTCAACTGCATTTTCCCAGAACTCGGGTGTCATCTTCCTCATCGTGGAGTTACACAATGGAACGGAATCGCTCTGATCTCTACTATTCTAAGTTCTAAATGATTCTATGGATAATGCCCCCAAACCCTAAGTTTAGTATAAATAAGTCCTAAGTTTAGGTAGGTAATCAGGTCACTTCCCACGCAAAACTCTCACCCTCTCATCCGTGGAATTACGGTTAACTCCACGGATTTAGTCCATGAACTTAACTACAGTACTCCATTGAGTTAGAGTTAACTCAACAGGGTAAATTCGTTAACTTATCCTAAACTCAACGGAGTAAGTTCGTTGAGTTAAGTGTAACTCAACGGACTTCCTATAAAGTTATATCTAATAAAAATGCATATAATAATAATTTTTACTTCGATCAAGATCGAAGAATTTCTGGTCTAGCCGATCTTAATTTTCCAACATTTTAAAATTTTTTAGTCAAACCATTATATTCCTCGATTGAACCTAAATTAAATATTTTCTTTCTTTTTTTTTCTTTTTTTCTTTGTCGGTTGAATCGATACTATACTTCGGTAACTCCGACATTAAACTAAATATAATATATATATGTTTTTATGTTTTTGTGTTTCAGTTAGACCGATGGATCCTAGTAGTTGAACCGCAACAATTTTTTTCTTTTTAAAATATGTTTCTATAAAACTGATAATTCCTTTCAGTTTAATCGTGATTATATTTAAATAAGGTTATATATATATATATATATATATACTTAGAAAATTTCTTACTAAGTGAAGCTCAAGTAATCCTCTACTCTTACTTCTTCTACAATTCCAAAGGAACTTTTTGGTATTTTCAAAATAGGACTAAGTCTTTGTCCATTTACTTTAAATATATTCTAATTTTTAGGATTTTCAATTTCAATAGCTCCGTAGGGATAAATATTTCAAACTATGTATGGTCCTGCCCATCTAGATCTTAATTTTCCTAAATGATTATGGAGTCTAGTCATGTAAAGATATACTTCTTGTCCTATTTCAAAGGTTTTTGGAATAATTTTCCTATCATGCCAAAACTTCATTTTCTCTTACAATTTTTGAATAAGCTTCATTCTTAAATTCTTCTAATTCAATCAATTATATTTTTCTATTCTCAACAACTTGATTTAAATTAGTGTTCAGAGTTTTTAATGCCCAATAAGCTTTATGTTCAATTTCAATTGGTAAATGACAACTTTTTCCATATACTAGCCTAAAAGGTGACATACCTACGCTTGTCTTATAAGCAGTTCTATTAGCCCAAAGTGCATCTATCAATCTATTAGTCCAATCTGTTCTAGTAGGATTTACTACTTTTTCTAAGATTAACTTAATTTGTTTGTTTGCACTTTCTACTTGTCCACTTGTTTGCGGATGATATGATGTTGCAATTTTGTGGTTTACTCCATATTTCTTCATTAAGGCTTCAAAACTTCTATTACAGAAATGAGTTCCTCTATCACTGATAATTTAGGTATTCCAAATCTGGCAATTATATTGGTTCTTATAAAATGTATTACCACTTTGTTGTCATTAGTTTTTGTAGGAATAGCTTTTATCCATTTAAATACATAATCCACCCCCAACAATATATAATTAAATTGATTAGACATAGGAAATGGACCTATAAAATCTATTCCCCACACATCAAAGATTTCAACCTCAACAATAGGATTAAGAGTCAGCATATTTCTCTTTGATATTCTTCCTATTTGTTGACATTTTTAATAACTTAAGCAATATTTATGAGCATCTTTGAATAGTGTTGGCTAATAAAATCCACATTGCAGAATTTTAATAGCAGTTTTCTTTGAACCAAAATGCCCTCTACATGTTTGATCATGGTAGAAAGACAATATGCACTGATATTCAGTTTCTAGAACACACCTCCTTAAAACCAGATCAGGACATTTCTTAAATAAGTATGGGTCTTCCCAATAGTAATATTTTACTCTTGAAAAGAACAATTTCTTATGTTGTCTATTCCAATCCTTAGGTGTTAAACCAGTAATTAAGTAATTAACTATGTCTACATACCAAGGCATCGTGTTGATGGTCATTAATTGTTCATCAGGAAAATTATCCTTAATTTCAATATTTGATTTTTCTATTTATAATCTTGATAAATGATCTACTACTACATTCTCACAACCTTTTTTATCTTTAATTTCTAGATGAAATTCTTGTAATAATAATATCCATCGAATCAATCTAGGTTTGGTCACTTTCTATGCTATTAGGTGTTTTAAAGTTGAATGATCCGTGTATACTATCACTTTAGCTCCAATCAAATATGATCTAAACTTTTCTAAGGCAAATACAACAGCTAACAGCTCTTTTTCAGTAGTTGTATAGTTAACTAGAGCATCATTTAAGGTTTTGCTTGCATAATGAATCACTCTAGGAGATTTTTTTATCTTTTGTCCCAACACTACTCCTACACCAAAATCAGATGCATCACACATTAATTCAAATGGATGGCTCCAATCAGGTGCTTGAATTATAGGAGTTGAAATTAAGCTAGTTTTAAGCTTGAAAAATGCTTCTTTGCAATTTTTATCAAAATTGAATGGGACATCTTTTAATAGATTGGTTAAAGGTTTAGCTATTTTGCTAAAGTCTTTAATAAATCTTCTATAAAATCCAGCATGTCCTAGAAATGATCTAATATCTTTTACTAATTTAGGTTCTGGTAGATTAGAAATTACTTCTATTTTAGCTTTATCTACTTCCAACCCTTTCTTTGAAACATGTCCCAAGACTATTTCTTGTTTAACCATAAAGTGACATTTTTCCCAATTTAGAACCAGACTTTTTCCACACAGTATTTTAATACTTGGTCTAAATTATTTAAACACACTTCATATCAAGTTCCATAAACAGTAAAATCATCTATAAATATTTCTAAAAAATCTTCAGTCATTCTAGTGAATATGCCCTGCATACACCTTTGAAAGGTGGCTGGTGCATTGCATAATCTGAATGGCATTCTCTTAAAAGCATAAGTTCCATTAGGACAAGTGAAAGTTATTTTCTCTCTTATCCTCTAATGCTATTGGGACTTGGTTATATCCTGAATACTCATCTAGGAAACAAAAATATTCTTGCCTTGCTAATTTCTCTAGCATTTGATCTATGAAAGGTAAGGGAAAATGATATTTCCTAGTCACTACATTCAACTTTCTATAGTCTATACACACTCTCCAGCCTGATTGAATTCTAATAGGTATCAAGTCGTGACTTTCATTCCTAATAACTGTTAATCTTGATTTCTTAGGAACTACATGGATTGGGCTAACCCATGAGCTATCAGATATCGAATAAATTATGTCATTATCTAACCATTTAACTATTTCCCTCTTGACTACTTCTTTAAGGTTTGGATTTAATCTCCTCTCAGGAATTCTAACAGGTTTAGCATTCTCTTCCACATATATGTGGTGACAGCATAAAGTTGCACTTAACTCTTTTATATCAGTCATAGTCCATCCTATTGCTTCTTTATAAGTTTTGACTACATCTTTTAATTTAGCAATTTGATCCTTTTTTAAAACTGAAGCAATAATGATTGGACATGTTCATTTTTCTTCCAAAAATATATAGGTTAATTCAAGAGATAAAGGTTTTAATTCTAATTGTTGCCCATCAGAAGCTAGAGCTCCTAATTGAACATCATCATTTTCTAAATTAATTTCTTCCTAATCTCCTTCTAGATTTATGCTTTCACTTTCCTCTAAAGATTCAGAATTGAGTTGCCTATTTAACTCTTCTTGAATCACATCATCTAGCATATCTCCTTCATCCTCAAAAAAATCTATGATATGTAAGGACATTTCTAACTCCTTAAACTTTTCTGGTTTGAAAATGTTTAATTGAGTATCCTCATTACCATATGCTAACTTCATTACTCTAGTTTTATAATTAATAATAGCCCCTGATGTTGCCAAAAATGGTCTTCCCAAAATTAAAGATGTATCACTATTTTTATGCTTAATTTGTTGGGAATCCAAAATTACAATATCAATAGGATATATGAAGTTTTTTATTTTAATTAAGACATCTTCTATTTTTCCTCTAGGGTATCTTATACTTCTATCAGCTAATTGAATAACAGTCCTAGTAGGGATTAAGCCTTCTAATCCTAAGGATGCAAATATATCACTTGGCATAACATTTATACCTGCACCTAAGTCTATTAAGGTTCTTTCTAGAATGGTATTTCCTATGGTGCATGATATAACACGGATTCCAGGATTAGATAACTTTTTAGGAATTTGTGGTAGAAATAGGGAACTACTTTGCTCAGCTAAAAAGATTTTCCTTAAAACTTTTCGCTCTCTTTTCTTAGTACACTAATCATTAAGAAATTTAGCACAAGGTGGCATTTTCTGCAATAAATCTAATAAAGGAATGTTAACTTGTACTTTTTCAAAAATTTCTCTAATTTCTTCTTATTTTTCAGGAAATGTTTGTTGTAATCTTTCAGGATAGGGATCTAATGATTGTGATTTAAAAAATTCTTTTTCTTTCATTTGATTTCTTTGATCATTTTTAGTCTCATTTGCATATTCGGATTTTTCTTCATTGATTTCTATATTTTCAGATATTACATTTTCGTTATCATTTTGATTTTTGTTCTTATCCACCTTCATATTATTTTCGTTTTGAATTCTTGATGGTATATCAGTTCCAGATCTTAATGTTATACATAAATCTTCTAGATTTTCGTTACTTTCTTGATGCTCTTGTATATCATTTTCATGATTATGATCTTTAACTGTTTTTAGTTAATATTATGCACTTTTCATTTTAAACAATTTAGTTCTTCTTGCATTACCACTATCCAATTTTCATCAGATAATGCTTCTTCTATATTCCTTTGTTCCACCATAAAAACAAACATACACATACTACTTAAATTTACTGAAGCTCTAGTTTTAACTCCCTCATTAATATTATCAATGACTTGAGTAATGGGATGTGATAAGGAATAACGCCAATTTCTCTGATTTTCCTCAATATTCTCATCAACATCTAAAAGTCCATCACTTTCATCATTAGTTTGATCATTTAAGTTCATATTTTTGATTTTCTCAGATAAATCTTCAATCTCTCTATTGATTTGTAACTCTTTTGGAAATTTGATCAAATCATCACTATTAGCTTTAGATTGAGATTCTCTAAAAGAATTTTCATTAAAGCTTACATGGAGGGTTTCTTCAATAGTTCTAGAAGTCTTGTTATATACTCTATAGGCTTTACTTCTAGTAGAGTAACCTACAAAAATTCCTTCATCCACTTTGGCTTGAAATTTATCCTTTTTATCCTTAGTACTAAGAATAAAACACTTGCAGCCAAATGGTTTCATATAGGAAATTTTTGGAACCCTATTAAACATAATTTCAAAAGGAGTTTTATTAACACGAGGTCTTAAGTGACTTCTGTTAATAACATAACAAGTTGTATTTACTACTTCAACCTAAAGATTTTGAGGTAACTTATGTTCATTCAACATAGTTCTGGCCATTTCCTGAAGTGATCTATTCTTTCTCTCAGTAACACCATTTTGAGACAATGCTCTTGGAAAAGAAAATCTGTGATCAATGTCGTGATCTATACAGTAATTATTCATTTGATCATTATCAAATTCAATACTATGCTCATTTTGAACAAGATTGCAAAACATTTTAAACTTTTCAAAAACTTCTGTCTTAGATGCAAGTAAATATACCCAAGTTTATCTAGAGAAGTCATCTACTAAAACAAATACATACCGTTTACCACCAAGACTCATGATTCTTGTTGGTACAAATAGATCCATATGTATAAGTTCAAGACTCTCTTGCTTGAAATATCAGTTTTGGATCTAAAAGAGTTTTTGTGAAGTTTACCTAATTCACATGCATCACACATAAAGTCCTTTGAGTATTTAATCTTTGGTAAACCTCTCACTAAATGTTTTCTAGATAGTTTATGTAACAGTTTCATATTTATATGCCTGATCCTTCTATGCCACAAATATGCATCACTAGTTTTAGGTAGCAAACATGAATTTAAATCAACTGCGCTAGAAGGTAAAGATAAAATACATACAGAACCTTTTCTTTTAGCAATAAACTTAAGTTTATCTGTATTTTTATCAATAATTTTACATACATTATCTTCAAACACTACATAATATCCATTCTCAGTTAGTTTTATAACACTCAGCAAATTAAATCCTAGGTTTTCTACATATAGTACATTTGAAATAACACAAGTTGGAGTTATTTGAACATTACCCATACCTATGATTTTATCCATACTTTTGTTTCCAAATGTTACACTTCCTTTCGTGGTATTTGTAAAATTTTGTAGTAGACTTTTCTGTCTGGTCATGTGACTTGATGCTCCACTGTCCAAGATCCATTTTCATGTTATTTCCTCCTACAAAACAAATTAAGAAAAACTCTTTTTTGGTGCCTAATGTTGTTGAGAACCAAGTTCATTAAACGCATATTTCTTCTTTTTGTTTAAAAATAGTTTAACATTGTCATTTATATTCTTATTAGTTGTAAGTACTATAGACTTATCATTAGCGTCATACTTTATTGGTTTGAGATTCAGGATAATCAAATCCTAAGCCAAATTTATAAGACACCGCAGGGGTACTAGTTAGTTTGTCTAACTTAGTTTGACTTAAATTCCATTTCTCAAAGGTAGAATTTAAATCTTGCTTTCTCAATTTTAATTTATCCATCTTACCTTAGATTTTTCAACCTATTTGATTTTAAGCAGTCTAAAAGCTTTAAAACAACTTGAGCCTTAAATCAAGAAAGTTAAACGTATGCTCAGATATTAATTTTTGTTTAAAAACAAGGAAGGTAGAATGAGCAATGATATTAAATAAGTTGGTATAGATTTTATATCAAAGATTATTAACAAAGCTCTGATACCACTTGTAGGATTGTATGGCTACATAAGAGGGGGGTGAATTGTGTATTTTTAATATTTTCTAAAATATAATTGAAACTTTAAAACTCAAAAACAAGTTGAGATATTGTTTTCATAAAATCATTTTTATTCAAGGATTCAATTACAATATACAATTCAATTCTCCTCAAGAATTGTAGATGCAATTATAACTCGATACCATGTATCATCTAAACAATTTCATAACTACAAACAAAGAAAACTAATTTACGGAATTTAAAACTTTTCTCCCTGTTTGAGATCTTTCTTTTTCTTCTTTTTCTTCTTCAGCAATTCTTCAGTGACGAATATCTTGTCTTTCTCTACTTCACCGAATTTGCTTTCACTTGATACTTCAAATCTTCAGCGACATAAATTTAACCTTTTCTACTTCACTGAATTTCTTCCACTTGAGAGATTTTGCCCAAAGAGGTGTTTTTGATCCCTGAAAAAGATTTTTCTTTCGGTGTGTAGGAATGGTTTGATCTTTGAAAAGATTTTTCGTTTTGTGTGCAAGGATGGTTTGATCAACGAGAACTCTATGCCTTTTATACTGTATTAGAGATAGATAAATTAAAACTGAGAGAGCAAGATTTAAATTCTACCTTTGAGAAATGGAATTTAAGTCAAACTAAGTTAGACAAACTAACTAGTACCCCTGCGGTGTCTTATAAATTTGGCTTAGGATTTGATTATCCTGAATCTCAAGCCAATAAAGGATTTATTAGTTGCAGTTCAAGTAAATCTAAGACTAAAATTCCTTTTATTATGAAACAAGGTAATAAATATGTAGAAGTAGGTACTTCAAGGGATGAATCATGTAGTAATAATATAAATCAATGTGATTTGTCAAATTGTACTTCTAACATGACTAAATGTTTCTAAAACTCTTGTTTCTTGTTCTGGAAATTCAGTTTCTAATGTTTCTAAAATTTCAGACAATTGTAGTAAACTGAAAATTCAAAAACCTGAGCATGTAATTCAGTACACTGGTATTAGACCAATTACTCATTCTGCATGTGATAAAACTGAAAATTCTTGTGCAGAAAAAGATTTTGTATGTACGGAAAATGTTAATACAAGCACAAAATCTTGGTATGAACTTACTGAAATGTATGAGCATGACCAAAATAAATTAACATCTGATAAAAATCTGTTTGGTCTTGATTATACTACATCTGAAAACATAAAGAATGATTGTAAAAGCAATAATGCTATATGTGAGTATGAAGCTAATGATAAATCAATAGTACTTACAACTAATAAGAATATAAATGATAATCACAAATCTTAGTTAATCTGAATTAATGTCCTTTGAAAATCTTGATGAAATAATTTAAAAAGACAAATAAACTATTTTAGATTTAAAGGACAAAATGTTCAAATAGTTTACAATGTTCTCAAGATAATGTTAAGTTTAGCATGTGTGTTGTTTTCGGAACGTTTCGGTTGGAAGCATCCGAAAATTGTTTAGTGTACTAACTAGACGTTATGTTAGATAAGGTAACGTGTAAAAGTGCCTCTAGATAGCGTTTTACTCGTTAGGTTAGTTAACTCAACGAGTTATACTTGAATATTTCGGGTACCTTGATTGAATAAACTTTATTCAATATTTATTTAATTTCTAAACCCGACTTCTCTTCATGTTAAGTTATACCCCTAAAAACCCTATTTAAACACTTATTACACGGGCACTTAGGTTATTTGTAAACTTTGTCAAGAAAATCTTTCCCGCTTGTTGCTGTTACAACCTACAACGATGGTCTCCAAGTTCTACAAAGGTCGTGGTAGAGGAAAAGGAATAGAGAATGATGAAGTTCCACGTACTTGGTTCAAGAAAATATTTCGAGTGGACAAAAGGTTAGTAGAAATTTATAGTGAATATTTCTTTCCTGAAGGTATACTAAATGAAGTTAGACAAGAACTCCAAAATACTGATGCTAGTATTACATACATGGGGATTCGAAGTAAATTTGATAGAGAATACAGAATGAAATGTGCTGAGATTGCATTTTTGGAACAGTATGTAAAATATTTGTAAAAAGGTGTAGGTTCATCAAATAGAACTCCTCAAACTCCTATAAATGGTACAAGACTACAAGCATTTAAGGAAGAGTATGAATCAGCTATCCCTACTCCTTTATATTCAAAACAAGTAGAATCAGATATTGCTGTAGACAAAACAAAAGTTTACAGTCTTCGAAAGGCCGTTGCAATAGAAAGTGCCTTAGAAGAATTAAAGCAGAAAACTTTTATGGAGCAATTTGAAAAGAAAACATCAATACTTGAAAAGGAGAAACAGAAATGTTATAGAAGAAGGAAAGTTACAAAAATTATGTCTAAGGAAACAAAGTCTATTGAAAAAGGAGAATCAGATGAAAATTTATTTCCAAAGGACAATGTATGTCTAGACATTGTACCTTATTGTGCATCTAATAAATTCATCAGTTCCGAACACACTAAAACTGATGAAGATAATGAGACTTTATTTTCCCTTGCTAGAAAGCTTGAGAAGAAATACAAGTCAAATATGAGCTCAAGTTTTTCTATCAGTACAAGTCTTGATGATGCAGAAATTAACAAATCAAAGCATCAGGCACTTGACATTGAACAAGTTATTGCAGATATAATTGACAATGTTGAAGCAGTAACTAGTTCACAAGCTGAATTGTCTGGAGTAGCAGATATTGAAAATGTTAAGACTCCAAAAGAGTTAAAAGTTAACTAGCCTTCTACAGAATCTATAGAAGTAGAGTCTGAGAATTCACAGAATGAATCAATGGAATTATCTGTTGAACAAAATGAACAATTACAGACAGATACACCGACTGTAGAATTTGTGGAAAAATTGAACTCTGAACATTCTATAGAGACTGAACAGATGAATGTTGAGCATACTGACAATGTTCCTAACACTGTTGAAGCTGAAGAATCAAGCTTACTTGAGTAGCTTCAAGATAATATTTTGGAAGAGGAACAACATGACATTCATTTTGAAGAAGAGGTTCCTAAAGATGAATTAAACTCTGAATCACGGCTTCAGGTATCACCTTCTTTGTATACAATATTAAAAATTCAAGGTAATGCAATTCATTTTAGATCTGAAGAAGCATTGTAGAAATACAATAATCTAATTACATGTCAGATTCTGCATGCTTGTCCAATAAAATTTAGAAATTTGATGGAAATAAGAGATCTGCTTGAGTTTCAAGGCCTCATTAAATTCTTGCCAGTAGGAAAGAAATGGAAGCAATACATAGAGCTTATTGCAGCTTTTTATAGCAAACTGGTCAAGAATGGAAATTTTCTGAAAACTCAAATAAATGAACAGGAGTTTATATTGTCTCCTGAGTTAATTTTTGAAGTTTTAGGATTAAAGAATGAAGGTATTGTTGTTACCAACAGATTTGACATGATAAGACAACTGGAATGGAACATTCAGTCTTTATCAAAAATTCCAGATGTATATTCTGAAATGAGATTAATGGAAAATCTGAATGTAGAGGCAAGGTTTATTGCAAATATATTGCATGCAAATTTATTTCAAAGAGTTGTACATAATTTGGAAGTCAGTAGAAGTTATTTATATGCAACTTATGGCCTGCTGAATAGAATTCAAATAAATTGGTTTGATGTTTTTATGTCTCAATTACAACATATGAGTTCAAAGTTATTTTATGGTGATGTTGTATGTAGAATCCTTGCAAGCCAATTGACTTTATCCAACTAGCCCTCTGAAACTAAAGGCATGAGAGCATTTAGTGTCAAATATTTGCAAAAATTCCAAACCATGCATAAACCTCAACGACAACAACAACACCAACAACCTGATACAGACCATATACAACAACAACAACAAAGTTATTCAGTTCAAGCAGAACAACAAACCTAGCTACCTCCTGACTTAGATGCAGTGTTTAACGA
Organism: Cymodocea nodosa; assembly: GCA_036874045.1. Lineage (NCBI taxonomy): Eukaryota > Viridiplantae > Streptophyta > Magnoliopsida > Alismatales > Cymodoceaceae > Cymodocea > Cymodocea nodosa. The sequence goes on from CM072345.1 coordinate 3,951,351, forward strand.
CATCAGAAATGATATTAAGCATCTAGGAGATAAAATATGTAATGCTATAAGTGATATACTTAGGAGGGGTCGGTAACTGTTTTTGTTTATTTCTGAATACAAAATGTAATGTTTATATTACTTGTTTGATTCATTGAACAATACATTTTTATGTAAATGTGTTCAATTATTATTCTTGTTTACAGAAATCGTTGTTGTAATTCTCTTATATATATATATATATTCTCTGTAATTATCTTTTTGATTAATGACAAAAAGGGGGAGAAATATTATAAAAAGATGATTATGATCTTAATTGCATATATATATTATAAAAGGAGATGCTATTTAAATGGTTATTGTAATCTGACAGATGATAATTAGAAAACTGATACTTATATAATTATTGACATTTGAGAGTTTTAGTTTTGAGAGGTAAAATTTACACAAACAATAGAAATAAGTTTAAGTCATAATTGATTTAATATGGTTTTGTCATCATCAAAAAGGGGGAGATTGTTGAGTATTTTTGTTTTGATGATGTGTGCTGAATGAAAATAATCATATTTGCTCAATTACTATGGCTTGTGAAAAGAAATTAAAATCATCAATTAATACAAAAAAAGCTTAGTGATATAAATACTTGTCTATATTGGATCTGAAGTTAATAACTAGTCATTTAATTGCATTAATTTCTCATTTAGCTAAACGTTAAGTTAACATGTGTTTTTATTGAAAAGCATGATATGTTTTAATGTTATATCTTCTATATCATGAATAGTGCACGTTTAGACAACTCGTTAAGTTAGAGTTTTGTTTGTATAGAGGTCACGTGAGAACTCGTTAAGTTAGAGGCTTAAAGGTTAAAATAGGTCACGTGATAACTCGTTAAGTTACTGAGTAAAAGAAGAGATGAACTTGTTAAGTTAGTGTTATACACGTGGTGAAATTATAAGTTATGAATGTTGTATTGTATCACGTGAGGTGCACATGTTTAACTCGTTAAGTTAACATAACTAAATGTGCTGAGTTGCTATATTGAACACTAAGGCAACACGTTAGGTTAGCGTTATAAACTTAAGTTGTTATTTTTGCACGTGGTAAAATTCTTATTATAAAAACATTTGTTTATTACTAAATCGGTGAGTTAAAGTTTTTCAGAGGCTTACAGTCGTAACTATCCTGAAAGGTAACTTAAGTCATGTTTTCAGGTCTTGACACGTGTCTCACTAGTTTTATAATATAAAGAGTTTTTCGGTGACTTACATCTGTAACTATCCGAAACTTAAACTATGTTCGGTGAGTTATCGTTTAACCTTCCGAAAGAAAGGTTAAGCTGGTTCGTTGAGTTAGCATAACACCACGGACTTAGTTCATTGAGTTAGCTACAATACTTGTCACGTGAAATGGCACATGAGGAACTCGTTAAGTTATATATATATACTTGTGTAACTTGTTTAGTTAACATTAAAGTAACGACTTCTTATTACACTAATGAAAAATTTTTGGACAAGAAAGTTTATTTTGCAGAAAATTTTTCAGAGATCCAAGACTGATGATTAAAGGAAATTCGAAATATAAGCGTGGGTTAGAACGTGTGTGTTTCGATGAAGGAAAAAGAAAAGACGTGGAGAAGTGGAAAACTAGTAGTGATTAAACGTGGAGGATATGCATGAAATGAAGATACAGTATAAAAGGCATAGAGTTCTCGTTGATCAATCCATCCTTGCACACAAAACGAAAAATCTTTTCAAGGATCAAACCATTCCTGCACACCAAAAGAAAAATCTTTTTCAGGGATCAAAAACACCTCTTCGAGCAAAATCTCTCAAGTGGAAGAAAATTCAGTGAAGCATAAAAGGTTAAATTTATGTCGCTGAAGATTTGAAGTATCAAGTGAAAGCAAATTCGGTGAAGTAGAGAAAGACAAGATATTCGTCACTAAAGAATTGCTGAAGAAGAAAAAGAAAGATCTCAAACAGGGAGAAAAGTTTTAAATTCCGCAAATTAGTTTTCTCTGTTTGTAGTTATGAAATTGTTTAGATGATACATGGTATCGACTTATAATTGCATCTACAATTCCTAAGGAGAATTGAATTGTATATTGTAATTGAAACCTTGAATAAAAATGATTTTATGAAAACAATATCTCGACTTGTTTTTGAGTTTTAAAGTTTCAATTATATTTTAGAAAATATTAAAAATACACAATTCACCCCCCTCTTGTGTAGCCATACGATCCTACACTCTCATTTGAGACATTAAATCTCCTTAGTACCTTTTCTAGATACTTCTTTTGATTTAATCTCAAAGTGTCTGCCACTATATCTCAGATAATTCTCATACCCAAGATTTGCTTGGCTTCTCCCATATCCTTCATGTCAAATTCTTTTGACAGTTGTCTCTTCAATTGCTTAATCTATTCCATACTGGAACAAGCAATTAACATATCATCTACATAAATCAGTAGAATAATGAAGCAATCATCTAGCAGTTTTATGTAGCAGCAATAGTTTGTATCACATCTTTTGAAGCCTAGGGTACTGATAAAGGTATCAAATCTCTTGTACCATTGTCGTGGTGCTTGCTTCAAACCATACAGACTTTTCAGCAATCTACAAACTGTCTTTCTTTTCTTGCTAGTAATTGTAAATCCTTCTAGCTGCATCATGTAAAGTTCTTCCTGCAAGTCACCATGTAGGAATGTTGTCTTTACATCCATTTGCTCCAAGAGCAAATTTCTTGCAACAACAATGCTTAAGACTATTCTAATAGTATTCATCTTCACAATAGGAGAGAATACTTCTGTATAGTCTATATCTTGAATTTGCTGAAAACCCTTGACGACAAGTCTAGCTTTATATTTCTTGCTGCCATCTGGTTGTTCTTTTATCCTGAACACCCATTTGTTTCCTAGGATTTTCTTTCCTTCTGGCAAGGAAGTTAGCTCCCAAGTATTATTCTTCTCTAGGGATCTCATTTCTTCTTTCATTGCTAACTCCCATTTATGTGCATCACTTGCATAGATTACTTCCTGATATGTTTCAGGTTCACCATCATCCGTCAATAACAGATAAGTGAATGATGGTACATACCTTTCTGGTTGTCTAGAGACCCTTCCAAACCTTCTAAGTTGTCCAATGACAACTTCATCTTCTTGATCATCTAGATGTTCTTGATGTTCAGCCTCTAGAAGCTGAATTTCTTCTACAGGTTCCTTCTGAGGTTGTTCAACATCATTATCTAGACTGATCTCAGCAGTACTTCTTAACTAAAGCTCTGACTGTTGTTCTTCTGCACTTTCTCTGTGCTTAAACATCTTGGATTCAATGAATATTACATCTTTTGCACAGATTATTTTCTTGGTTTCTTCTACCCAAAATCTGTAACCAAAATAATCCTTACCATAGCCAATGAAATAACATATCTGTGATTTTGAATCCAACTTGTCTCTTTTGTCACTATTCAAGTGGACAAATGACTTTGATCTAAAGACTTTCAAGTGAGCATAGTTGACCTCTTTCCGTGTCCACAACTCTTCAAGGTTCTTAAGCCCCATTGGGATGGATGGTCCTCTATTTATTAGATAGGCAATTGTATTAACAACTTCTACCTAGAATGTTTTGGGAAAACCTGCATGCAGTCTCATGCATCTTGCCCATTCATTCAAGGTCCTATTCATCCTTTTAGCAACTCCATTTTGTTGTGGAGTTCCAGCTACAGTCGTCTGCCTTCTAATTCCTTGCTCCTCACAATAAACTTTAAATTCATGGCTATCATATTCTCCTCCATTATCTGACCTGATGGATTTGATTTTTCTTCCACTCTGATTTTCCACTTTTGCCTTCCATTTCTTGAAGACTTGGAAATCTTCAAACTTCTATTTTAGAAAATAAACCCATACCTTCCTTGTATTGTCATCAATGAAGGTGACATAATAGAGAGCACCTCCTAAAGAACTGATAGGAGTAGGCCCCCACACATCCGTGTGAACTAGCTCCAATTTTTGTGACTTAGGATCATGAGGATCCCTAGCAAAGCTGACTTTCTTCTACTTTCCCTCAATGCAGTCCTCACACATATCCCTAAATTGACATTCTTTAGCTTAAGGATTTTCCCTTCTACCACTAAAACTTTCAGTCCATTCTCACTGAAGTGTCCCAATCTTTTATGCCATAAGTCAATGTCTTCAGTATCACTAACTACTGCAATGGAGTCATCTTGATCCGATGTTAAATATAAGGTATCTATCCTCTGTCCTGAGGCAATAATCATTGCACCTTTGGTTACCTTCCATTTGCCTACGCCAAAGGCAATCTGATAACCATCATTGTCTAGGGAACTTATGGAAATTAATTGCTTTGCAAGATCTAGTACATAGCTAACTTCTTGCAATTTCCATATCCCTTGCTTTGTTTTAATGTGTACCTCTCCAATTCCCAACACATCCAGACTTGTGTTGTTAGCTAGGTACACCTTTTTCACAGGAGTTGCACGATAACTGTGCAACAAATCCTTCCTATAGGTAGTGTGGAAAGAAGCTCCTGAGTCCAGTACCCATGAGTCAATTGAACTATCAACACAGCATACTAGGGCATCATCTGAATCGTAGGAGACAACATTTACAACTGCTCCTTTTGATTCCTTCCTTCTACTGTCTTTCTTGGGAGCCTTACATTGTGACTTGAAGTGCCCCCATTGATTACAATTCCAGCATTTGATATCTGCTCTCATTTTACTGGTACCTTTGGACTTTGACCTTCCTTTGGATTTAAATTGTTTTGATTTACTTCTCCCTCTAGTTTCAACACTAAGGGCAGAAGTTGAAGCTGACAATTCACTTTTCCTACGAATGTCCTCACTCAAAATTAAATCTCGGATGTCACTCATCTTGAGCTTCTCATGACCTAGTGAACTACTTACACCAGTCACGACAGGAGACCAACCTTTTGGTAATGAGGATAATAAAATCGAGGCCCTGACTTCATCATCAAATACTATATCTACTGAGTGCAGTTGATTCAGAATAGTATTTAGCTCATTAACGTGGTCAGTTACATTTCCACATTCATGCATTTTCAGATTAAATAATCTACGCATGAGAAATACCTTGTTGGCAGCTGAAGGCTTCTCATACATATTAGACAAAGCTTTCATCAAGTCAGCTGTTGTTTTCTCCTTGGCAACATTTGAATGAACGCTTCTTGCTAGTGACAACCTAACGAGACCTAAAGCTTTTCTGTCCAATAACTCCCACTCTTCCTGATCCATCTTCTCTAGTTTTCTTCCGAACAACGGTTGATGAAGATCCTTCTGATACAAATAGTCTTCGATCTGAGACCTCCAGTATCCAAAATCTTTTCCATCAAACTTCTCGATCTTGAGCTTTCTATCGTATGCCATTTTGTTAAACTGAAGAACCTTTGGCTCTGATACTAGTTGTTTTCTTAACGGATCATTCAGTTAACCTTCTATGACACGATACTGAAACACTTAGCTCTAAACTCACCGATGCTAAGAGTGAAGAGTAAGAGAAGAAATAATACAGAGAAGAAATAGGATTTATGTGGTTCAGCAATAGCCTACGTCCACGGAGAGTCGAGGGTTCCTTATGAGCTTCAGCACAATCAACTGAAATGTTTTACAACATCATAAAGGTTTATATACTACCCAACTTAGGGTTTATAAACCTTTAATTACATACAAGCCATTACAGTAGAGAAACAATGCTTCGGAGAAGAGGCAATTAATTTCGGAGCCTTATCTTCTTAACTCTCCGAAATCTGCAACATTTCGGATAGTTACAGACTTAACTATCCGAAGAGAATATTCTTTCTGAACGGGCGGTACAATACCAGGTTAATTGTCTGAGAGATTCTGTATTTCGGATAGTTACAGACTTAACTATCCGAAAAGTCACTTACTTTTCTCTCTCTATCATTTCAGAAGGTTATGCTGATAACTCACTAAAAACTGCATGTCTTTCGGATAGTTATACCTTAACTATCTGAAAACTCACTTAAGTGTCTTTTCAGGCATTTCGGAAGGTTCTGCTGATAACCCTCCGAAAAACTCATGAACTTCGGATAGTTACTGCCTAACTATCCGAAGATCCACTTAAGTCACTGCTTTCTAGATACTTGGCTTCTTAACTATCTGAAGATCCACTTAAGTGTCCTTTAAGTCATTTCAAATAGTTACAACTTAACTCTTCGAAATCTTCTGACTTTCGGATAGTTAACTCAAAGCCTCCAACTTAACTTTTATTTCCAGATACTTACGTCTGTAACCTACCAAAAATATATAAATGCCGAATACTTACTACTAATAAGCTTCCGATTGAACCTGGATTACTTGTGGCATACTCCACACTTGTAATACTTGCCCTAACAAACTATTCATAACTTAATGCACAAAATAAAATATTTAAGCCCTTAGCATTCAGAGTTTCATTTTCCTTTTTAGTAATTGTCCAAGTATTATAAGTAGTTAACAGAGTATATGGTTTAGAAATCATGAACCACAACTTATGATTTATACTTTGAAGAAAAGTTGTCATCTTATATTTTCAATATTCAAAATGTATTCCATCAAATAAAGGAGGATGATTAAGATTTTAGCCTTCATACAAAGAAAAATTACCATTTCCAATAGCCATCTTACCTTAGATTTTTCAACCTATTTGATTTTAAACAGTCCAAAACTTTAAAACAACTTGAGCCTTAAATCAAGAAAGTTAAACATATGCTCAGATATTAATTTTTGTTTAAAAATAAGGAAGGCAAAATAAGCAATGATATTAAATAAGTTGGTATCGATTTTATATCAAAGATTATTAACAAAGCTCTGATACCACTTGTAGGATCGTATGGCTACACAAGAGGGGGGTGAATTGTGTTTTTCAACATTTTCGATTATAATTGAAACTTTAAAATTCAAAACCAAGTCGAGACATTGTTTTCATAAAATCATTTTTATTCAAGGTTTCAATTACAATTGAATTCTTTTTAGAAATTGTAGATGCAATTATATATCGTTACCATGTTTCATCTATACAATTTCATAATTACAAATAGAGAAAACTAATTTGCAGAATTTAAAACATTTCTCCCTATTTGAGATCTTTATTCTTCTTCTCTTTCTTCTTCAGCAATTCTTCAGTGATGAATATCTAGTCTTTCTCTACTTCACCAAATTTGCTTTCTTCTGATACTTTAAATCTTTAGTGACATAAATCTAACTTTTTTTGCTTCACTGAATTTTCTTCCATCTAATACTTCAAATCTTTAGTGACATATATCTTACCTTTTTATGCTTCACTAAATTTTCTTCCACCTAAGAGCTTTTCCTCGAAGAGGTGTTTCTCAACCCTAAAAAAATTTTTCTTTTGGTGTGCAGGGATAACTGATCAATGAGAATTCTATGCTTTTTATACTGTATCTTCATTTCATGCATATCCTCCACGTTTAATCACTACCAATTTTCCACTTCTTCACGTATTTTCTTTTTCCTTCATCGAAATACACACGTTCTAACCCACATTTACATTTCGAATTTTCTTTAATCATCAATCCTAGATCTCTGAAAAATTTCCTACAAAATAAATTTTCTCGTCCAAAATTTTGCATCAAGTGTAATAAGAAGTTGTTACTTTAATGGCAACTAAACGAGTAACACAAGCAAATATATAACTTAACGTTTCTAACTTAACGAGTTCCTCATGTGCCAACTCACGTGACAAGTACTATAGCTAACTCAACGAACTAAGTCTATGGTGTTACGCTAACTCAACGAACCATCTCCATTATATTACAAATAACTCAACGAACTAGTAATAAACAAATGTTTTTATAATAAGAATTTTACCACGTGTGTTGAGTATTTTTTTGATGATGTGTGCTGAATGAAAATAATCATATTTGCTCAATTACTATTGCTTGTGAAAAGAAATTAAAATCAGCCATTAATACAGAAAAAGCTTACTGATATAAATACTTGTCTGTATTGGATCTGAAGTTAACATCTAGTCGTTTCATTGCATTAATTTCTCATTTAGCTAAACATTAAGTTAATGTGTGTTTTTATTGAAAACCATGATATGTTTTAATGTTATATCTTCTGTATCATGAACAGTGCACGTTTAGACAACTCGTTAAGTTAGAGTTTTGTTTCTATAGAGGTCACGTGAGAACTCGTTAAATTAGAGGCTTAAAGGTTAAAATAGGTCACGTGATAACTCGTTAAGTTAGTGAGTAAAAGAATAGACGAACTTGTTAACTTAGTGTTATACACGTGGTGAAATTATAAGTTACGATTGTTGTATTGTATCACGTGAGGTGCACATGTTTAACTTGTTAAGTTAACATAACTAAACGCGTTGAGTTGCTATATTGAACACTAAGGCAACGCGTTAGGTTAGCATTATAAACTTAAGTTGTTATTTTTGCATGTGGTAAAATTCTTATTATAAAAATATTTGTTTATTACTGGTTCGTTGAGTTATCATAACACAATGGAAATAGTTCGTTGAGTTATCATAACACAACGGAGATGGTTCGTTGAGATAGCATAACACCACGGACTTAGTTCGTTGAGTTAGCTACAGTACTTGTCACGTGAAATGGCACATGAGGAACTCGTTAAGTTATATATATACTTGTGTTATTTGTTTAGTTAACATTAAAGTAATGACTTCTTATTAAATTGATGAAAAACTTTTGGACGAGAAAGTTTATTTTGCAGGAAATTTTTCAGAGATCCAGGACTGATGATTAAAGAAAATTCAAAATATAAACGTGGGTTAGAACGTGTGTGTTTCGATGAAGGAAAAAGAAAAGATGTGGAGAAGTGGAAAACTGGTAGTGGTTAAACATGAAGGATATGCATGAAAAGAAGATATAGTATAAAAGGCATAGAATTCTCGTTGATCAATTTATCCTTGCACACAAAATGAAAAATCTTTTCAAGGATCAAACCATCCCTACACACCAAAAGAAAAATCTTTTTCAGGGATCAAAAACACCTTCTCGGGGAAAATCTCTCAAGTGGAAGAAAGTTCAGTAAAGCATAAAAATGTAAGATTTTTGTCACTGAAGATTTGAAGTATCAGAAGAAAGCAAATTCGGTGAAGCATGAAAAGATAAGATATTCGTCACTGAAGAATTGCTGAAGAAGAAAAAGAAGAAAAAGAAGAAGAAGAAAGATCTCAAATAGGGAGAAAAGTTTTAAATTCCGCAAATTAGTTTTCTCTATTTGTAGTTATGAAATTGTTTAGATGATACATGGTATTAAAATATAATTGCATCTACAATTTCTGAGGAGAATTGAATTATATATTGTAATTGAAACCTTGAATAAAAATGATTTTATGAAAACAATGTCTCGACTTGTTTTTGAGTTTTAAAGTTTCAATTATATTACAGAAAATATTAAAAATACACAATTCACCCCCCTCTTGTGTAGCCATACGATCCTACAAGTGGTATCAGAGCTTTGTGAATAATCTTTGATATAAAATCGATACCAACTTATTTAATATCATTCTTATTCTACCTTCCTTGTTTTTAAACAGAAATTAATATCTGAGCATACGTTTAACTCTATTGATTTAAGGCTCAAGTTGTTTTAAAGTTTTTAGACTGTTTAAAATCAAATAGGTTGAAAAATCTAAGGTAAGATGGCTACTGGAAATGGTAATTCTTATTTGTATGAAGGCCAAAATCTTAATCGTCCTCCTTTATTTGATGGAATACATTTTGAATATTGGAAATATAGGATGACTGTTTTTCTTCAAAGTATAGATCATAAGTTGTGGTTCATGATTTCTAAACCATATACTCCGTTAACTACTCCTTATAATACTTGGACAATTACTGAAAAAGAAAATGAAACTCTGAATGCTAAGGGCTTAAATATTTTATTTTGTGCATTGAGTTATGAACAGTTCAGTAAAGTGTCGGCATATAAATCTGCTTATGAGGTGTGGCATGCATTAGAAGTTTCACATGAAGGTACTTCTCAAGTTAAAGAGACAAAAATAAACATGTTGATTCATAAGTATGAACTCTTTAAGATGCATGAAGATGAAAATATTTCTGAGATGTTTTCCAGATTTCTTGATATCATAAACTCTTTAAAATGTTTAGGAAAGAATTTTGAACAGAAGGATTTGGTAAGGAAAATTCTTAGATCCCTAAGTTCTAAATGGTCTCAGAAAGTAACATCAATTGAGGAATCACGAGATTTAAATGTTTATACTATGAATGAACTTATAGGAAATTTAACAGCTTATGAAGTTCAATTAAATGAATCACTAAGTCACAACAAACTAAAAATGAAGAAAGAAATAACCTTCGAAATTAATTTAGATTCTGATATATCTACTGATTCTGACGAGGATTTGATTTTGCTGACTAGGAAATTCAAGAAAGCATGGAAAGCTAGGAAACAGCAAAGGAAGAAAAATGATAAACCCTCAACGTCAAAATCATTGAATGACAAGAATTCTTCATCCAGAAAGTATGTATGTTACAACTGTAAGAAACCTAGACAACTTTCTCCAGATTGTCCTATGAGGAAAAATGAAAAGCAAAGTAGGACAAATCAGAAGAAGACGGCTCAGAAAACTCAGAAAAAGTTTTACAAGAAAAAGTTTTACAAGAAAAAGACTTTGAAGGTCACTTGGGATGACACGTCTGAAGAGTCTGAATTTGAGGAATCAACATCAAAATCTTCACATTCAGAAGGAGAACAAGAGTTAGAAGACGTTGCTCATGTGTGCTTCATGGCAGATGTGTCTGAGGTAATATCTAATCCTGAAAGTCATTCAGATTTCAACTTTGTTGAATTATTATGTGCTTATCATGCATTATTACAAAAACTTAAAGTATGTAAACTGGAAAATAAGAATATTAGAAAATCTTCATCCATTATGAAAGAAGAAAATTGTTTCCTGTCTACTACTTTAGAAAAGTTTAAATGTGATAATGAAAATCATGCTAGAGATTTGCAAAAATTTAGATTTAATGAATGTATTTTGCATGAACAAATACAGAATATAAATGCTAAAAAATTAAAGATAGAATCTGAAAATGAAATGTTGAGAAACAATATAAATAAACTTGAATTAGAGATAAATTAAAACTGAGAGAGCAAGATTTAAATTCTACCTTTGAGAAATGGAATTTAAGTCAAACTAAGTTAGACAAACTAACTAGTACCCCTGCGGTGTCTTATAAATTTGGCTTAGGATTTGATTATCTTGAATATCCTGAATCTCAAGCTAATAAAGGATTTATTAGTTGTAGTTCAAGTAAATCTAAGACTAAAATTCCTTTTATTATGAAACAAGGTAATAAATATGTAGAAGTAGGTACTTCAAGGGATGAATCATGCAGTAATAATATAAATCAATGTGATTTGCCAAATTGTACTTCTAACATGACTATTCTAAAAATCTTGTTTCTTGTTCTGGAAATTCAGTTTCTAATGTTTCTAAAATTTCAGACAATTGTAGTAAACTGAAAATTCAGAAACCTGAGCATGTAATTCAATACACTGGTATTAGACCAAATACTCATTCTACATGTGATAAAACAAAAAATTCTAGTGCAGAAAAAGATTTTGTATGTACGGAAAATTTTAATACAAGTACAAAATCTTGGTATGAACTTACTGAAGTGTATAAGCATGACCAAAATAAATTAACTGATAAAAATATGTTTGGTCATGATTATACTACATCTGAAAACAAAAAGAATAATTGCAAAAGCAATAATGCTATATGTGAGTATGAAGCTAATGATAAATCAATAGTACTTACAACTAATAAGAATATAAATGAAAATGTTAAACTATTTTTAAACAAAAAGAAGAAATATGCGTTTAATGAACTTGGTCCTCAACAACATTGGGTACCAAGAAAAAGTTTTTCTTAATTTGTTGCAGGAGGAAACAACATCACAATGGATCTTGGACACTAGAGCGTCAAGTCACATGATCGGACAAAAAAGTCTATTACAAAATTTTACAAATACCATGAAAGGAAGTGTAACATTTGGAAACAAATGCAAAGATAAAATCATAGGTATGGGCAATGTTCAAATAACTCCTACTTGTGTTATTTCGAATGTACTTTTTGTAGAATACCTAGTTTTTAATTTGCTGAGTGTCATAAATGGATAAAGGTATATTTTTAAATCAGGAAAAATATGCAGATGAAATGCTTAAGAAATTTAATTTTAATGATACAAGGATTCGAGGAACTCCTATGAGTACTACTTTAAAGTTAGATATTGATGACATAGGAAAATCTATAGATCAAAGAAAATACAGAAGTATGATTGGTTCTTTACTTTATTTGACTTCTAGTAGACCTGATATTATGTTTGCTGTGTGTGTTTGTGCTAAATTTCAATCTAATCCTAAGGAATCACACTTAATTGCAGTTAAAAGAATATTTAGATATATACAAGGAACTAAAAATTTCAGACTGTATTATTCTAAGGATAGTTCAATAGATCTTATAGGATATACTTATGCTGATTATGTAGGATCTAAATCTGATAGAAAGAGTACCAATGGCACATGTCAATTATTGGGAAATAATTTGGTGTCATGGTTTAGTAAAAGCAAAACTGTGTAGCACTTTCTACTACAGAAGCTGAATATGTTGCTGCTGCATTGTGTTGCACTCAGATTCTGTGGATAAGGCAAACTTTAGAAGATTCTGGATTATCTTATGATACAACTGAGATTTATTGTGACAATAGTTCTACAATAAATCTTTCCAAAAATCCTGTATTACATTCAAGAGCAAAGCATATAGAGGTTAGACATCATTTTCTAAGAGATAGCGTAATTAAAGGAAAAATTAAATTAGAATTTGTGTCTAGTAAAAATCAATTAGCTGATATATTTACAAAACCTCTAGACGAAAATACATTTTGCAACATTAGATTAAATTTAGGTATTTGTAGGCTATGTGATGTGTAAAATGCTTAAACTCCACATAAAAAGATAAATATTATTGATATTGTTCACCTCATAGATATTATATACTTATTATAAATATCTAAAGTAATATCTAAACTGCTGCTTAAGATACTATGTATTTATTGTAAAATCATAGTAGTATCTTATTGATTTTAAGTAGTTTATCAATTTTAATGGTTTTTACGATTTTAAGTGAAAATGTAAATGAAAAACATTAAATACTTCTGACATTCTGAAATTTTGATTAAATGTTTTCTTTGAATCAAGGAAAATGCATATGATCATGCATAAATTTGACTTAATTGATTAAACTTGTAGAATAAGTTATATGTAACTCATCTTAAACTGTTAATCAAAAGTATAAGCTTATTGAAACTAATTCATATTTTTAGTACAATCATAGAAGTAAAAATTGTATGAGATTTGTGTTTTATTGCATCTGTATTAATGGAATACATATATACTGTGCTTAAAATGAAAAGTGCTTACAAAGTAAAAATCTTTGAGAGTTTATTGATTAGTTTGATCACGAGCCTTTTGTACTTGAGCAGATAGGTATGTAAGGATTGTTGTCCTAAAAAAGGATTCTTTAAATCTGGCAACCTAAGGTCCTGATCAAATTTGGGATTGTTGACTGAAAGCTCATTACACGGGTACATTAGAAAGCTCTTGTATGATTCAAGCTTTTCAAACTAACTTTTAAAGAAAATTATCAATATTTACTGTTTTGAGAAGAAAAGTTGTTTCATTAATTACAGATATCTTTGAATCGCATATAGTTTATACCTATATGACTACTGATTTATTGAATCAACATTAGTACTTTTGAAAACGTTTATTTGAGATACATTCTTTTATTCTCCTTGAATTAATCGAATTGAGTTCAAAGTTGTGTTTTGATTCATATACAGTAGGAATTGATTCTGGAAATCATTTTTGATGATGTCAGGATAACAGAAGTCTCTGAAAAGAAAATGTAAAAGTATAGTTATACTTAACATCTATTGTCACTACAAGTATATTTTGTATTTTGATTGACTATATTTGAAGTATATTTGTAGGGGGAGCATTAACAATGTCAAAAACTGATTAATATAATTTAAAATACAAATCTTAGTTAATCTGAATTAATGTCCTCTTAAAATCTTGATGAAATAATTTAAAAAGACAAATAAACTATTTTAGATTCAAAGGACAAAATGTTCAAATAGTTTACTATGTTCTCAAGATAATGTTATGTTTTAGCATGTGTGTTGTTTTTGGAACGTTTTAGTTGGAAGCATCCAAAAATTGTTTTAAGTGTACTAACTAGACGTTATGTTAGATAAGGTAACGTGTAAAACTGCCTCAAGACAGCGTTTTACTCGTTAGGTTAGTTAACTCAACGAGTTATACTTGAATATTTCGGGTACTTTGATTGAATAAGCTTTATTTGATATTTATTTTATTTCTAAACCCGACTTCTCTTCACGTTGAGTTATACGCCTAAAAACCCTATTTAAACACTTATTACACGGGGACTTAGGTTATTTGTAAACTTTGTCAAGAAAATCTTTCCCGCTAGTTGTTGTTACAACCTGCAACGATGGTCTCTAAGTTCTACAAAGGTCGTGGCAGAGGAAAAGGCAAAAGTGGAAGTGATGCAAAAGGAAAAGAAATAGAGAATGATGAAGTTCCATGTACTTGGTTCAAGAAAATATTTCAAGTGGACAAAAGGTTAGAAGAACTTTATAGAGATTACTTCTTTTCTCAGGATATATTAGATGAAGTTAGACAAGAACTTCAACATACTGATGCAAGTATCACATACATGGGTATTCGAAGTAAATACGATAGAGAATATAGAATGAAATGTGCTGAGATTGCATTTTTGGAATAGTATGCAAAATATTTCGAAAAAGGTGTAGGTTCATCAAATAGAACTCCTCAAACTCCTATAAACAGTACAAGACTACATGTATTTGAGGAAGAGCATGAATCAACTATCCCTACTCCTTTTTATTCAAAACAAGTAGAATCAGATATTGCTGTAGACAAAACAAAAGTTGACAGTCTTCGAAAGTTCATTGCAATAGAAAGTGCCTTAGAAGAATTAAAGCAGAAAACTTTTATGGAGCAATTTGAAAAGAAAACAGCAATACTTGAAAAGGAGAAATAGAAATGTTATAGAAGAAGGAAAGTTAGAAAAATTATGTCTAAGGAAACAAAGTCTTTTGAAAAAGGAAAATCAGAGGAAAATTTATTTCCAAAGGACAATGTATGTCTAGACATTATACCTTATTGTGCATCTGATAAATTCCTCAGTTCCGAACACACTAAAACTGATGAAGATAATGAGACTTTATTTTCCTTTGCTAGAAAACTTGAGAAGAAATCCACGTCAAATATGAGCTCAAGTTTTTCTATTAGTACAAGTCCTGATGATACAGAAATTGACAAATAAGAGCATCAAGCACCTGACATTGAACAAGTTATTGCAGATATAATTGACAATGTTGAGTCAGTAACTAGTTTAAAGGCTGACTTGTCTAGAGTAGCAGATATTGAAAATGTTAAGACTCCAAAAGAGCAAAAAGTTAACCAGCCTTCTACGGAATCTATAGAAGCAGAGTCTGAGAATTCACAGCATGAATCAATGGAAATATCTATTGAACAAAATGAACAATTACAGACAGATACACCGGCTGTAGAATTTGTGGAAAAATTGTACTCTGAACATTCTATAGAGACTGAACAGATGAATGTTGAGCATATTGACAATGTTCCTAACATTGTTGAAGCTGAAGAATCAAGCTTACCTAAGTAGCTTCAAGATAATATTTTGGAAGAGGAACAACATGACATTCATTTTGAAGAAGAGGTTCTTGAAGATGAATTAAACTCTGAATCACGGCTTCAGGTATCACCTTCTTTGTATACAATATTAAAAATTCAAGGTAATGCAATTCATTTTAGATTTGAAGAAGCATTGTAGAAATAAAATAATCTAATTACATGTCAGATTCTACATGCTTGTCCAATAAAATTCAGAAATTTGATGGAAATAAGAGATCTGCTTGAGTTTCAAGGCCTCATTAAATTCTTGCCAGTAGGAACGAAATGGAAGCAATACATAGAGCTTATTGCAGCTTTTTATAGCAAACTGGTCAAGAATGGAAATTTTCTGAAAACTCAAATAAATGAACAGGAGTTTATATTGTCTCCTGAGTTAATTTTTGAAGTTTTTGGATTAAAGAATGAAGGTGTTGTTGTTACCAACAGATTTGACATAATAAGACAACTGGAATGGAACATTCAGTCTTTATCAAAAATTCCAGATGTATATTTTGAAATGAGATTAATGGAAAATCTGAATGCAGAGGCAAGGTTTATTGCAAATATATTGCATGCAAATTTATTTCAGAGAGTTGGACACAATATGGAAGTCAGCAGAAGTTGTTTATATGCAACTTATAGCTTGCTGAATAGAATTCAAATAAATTGGTTTGATGTTTTCATTTCTCAACTACAGCATATGAGTTCAAAGTTATTTTATGGTGATGCTGTATGTAGAATCCTTGCAAGCCAATTGACTTTATCCGATTTACCCTCTAAAACTAAAGGCATGAGAGCATTTAGTGTCAAAGATTTGCAAAAATTCCAGGCCATGCATAAACCTCAACGACAACAACAACAACAACCTGATACAGACCATATACAACAACAACAAAGTTATTCAGTTCAAGCAGAATAGTAAACCCAGCTACCTCCTGACTTAGATGTAGTGCTTAACGACATCAGAATTGATATTAGGCATCTAGGAGATAAAATATGTAATGCTATAAGTGATATACTTAGGAGTGGTCGAAAATTGTTTTTGTTTGTTTCTGAATACAAAATGTAATGTTTGTATTACTTGTTTGATTCATTGTACAATACATTTTTCTGTAAATGTGTTCAATTATTATTCTTGTTTACAGAAATCATTGTTGTAATTCTCTTATATACATATATATATTCTCTGTAATTATCTTTTTGATTAATGACAAAAAGGGGGAGAAATATTATAAAAAGATGATTATGATCTTAATTGCATATATATATTATAAAAGGAGATGCTATTTAAATGGTTATTGTAATCTGACAGATGATAATTAGAAAACTGATACTTATATAATTATTGACATCTGAGAGTTTTAGTTTTGAGAGGTAAAATTTACACAAACAATAGAAATAAGCTTAAAAGAACTTAAGTCAACAAACAAGTTTGTTGAATTAAAAGTTAACCCAACGAAGGTGCTTTGTTGAGTTAAACATATTTCATAATTGATTTAATATGGTTTTGTCATCATCAAAAAGGGGGAGATTGTTGAGTATTTTTTTGATGATGTTTGCTGAATGAAAATAATCATATTTGCTCAATTACTATTGCTTGTGAAAAGAAATTAAAATCATCAATTAATACAAAAAAATCTTACTGATATAAATACTTGTCTATATTGGATCTGAAGTTAATATCTAGTTATTTCGTTGCATTAATTTCTCATTTAACTAAACGTTAAGTTAACGTGTGTTTTTATTGAAAAGCATGATATGTTTTAATGTTATATCTTCTCTATCATGAACAGTGCATGTTTAGACAACTCGTTAAGTTAGAGTTTTGTTTGTATAGAGGTCACGTGAGAACTCGTTAAATTAGAGGCTTAAAAGTTAAAATAGGTCACGTGATAACTCGTTAAGTTAGTGAGTAAAAGAAGAGACAAACTCGTTAAGTTAGTGTTATACACGTGGTGAAATTATAAGTTATGAATGTTGTATTGTATCACGTGAGGTGCACATGTTTAACTTGTTAAGTTAACATAACTAAATGCATTGAGTTGCTATATTGAACACTAAGGCAACGCGTTAGGTTAGCGTTATAAACTTAAGTTGTTATTTTTGCACGTGGTAAAATTCTTATTATAAAAACATTTGTTTATTACTGGTTCGTTGAGTTATCATAACACAACGGAAATGGTTCGTTGAGTTATCATAACACAACGGAGATGGTTCGTTGAGATAACATAACACCACAGACTTAGTTCGTTGAGTTAGCTACAGTACTTGTCACGTGAAATGGCACATGAGGAACTCGTTAAGTTAGAAACGTTAAGTTATTTATATACTTGTGTTACTCGTTTAGTTAACATTAAAGTAACGACTTCTTATTACACTGATGAAAAACTTTTGGACGAGAAAGTTTATTTTGCAGGAAATTTTTCAGAGATCCAGGACTGATGATTAAAGAAAATTCAAAATATAAACGTGGGTTAGAACGTGTGTGTTTCGATGAAGGAAAAAGAAAAGATGTGGAGAAGTGGAAAACTGGTAGTGGTTAAACATGAAGGATATGCATGAAAAGAAAATACAGTATAAAAGGCATAGAATTCTCATTGATCAATTTATCCTTGCACACAAAACGAAAAATCTTTTCAAGGATCAAACCATCCCTGCACACCAAAAGAAAAATCTTTTTCAAGGATCAAAAACACCTTCTCGGGGAAAATCTCTCAAGTGGAAGAAAGTT
This sequence comes from Cymodocea nodosa, assembly GCA_036874045.1. Taxonomy (NCBI): domain Eukaryota; kingdom Viridiplantae; phylum Streptophyta; class Magnoliopsida; order Alismatales; family Cymodoceaceae; genus Cymodocea; species Cymodocea nodosa. The sequence goes on from CM072345.1 coordinate 3,969,868, forward strand.
CAGTGAAGCATAAAAAGGTAAGATTTTCGTCACTAAAGATTTGAAGTATTAGAAGAAATCAAATTCGGTGAAGCATGAAAAGAGAAGATATTTGTCACTGAAGAATTGCTGAAGAAAAAAAAGAAGAAAAAGAAGAAGAAGAAAGATCTCAAACAAGGAGAAAACTTTTAAATTCCGCAAATTAGATTTCTCTATTTGTAGTTATGAAATTGTTTAGATGATACATGGTATCGAAATATAATTGCATCTACAATTTCTGAGGAGAATTGAATTGTATATTGTAATTGAAACCTTGAATAAAAATGATTTTATGAAAACAATGTCTCGACTTGTTTTTGAGTTTTAAAGTTTCAATTATATTACAGAAAATATTAAAAATACACAATTCACCCCCCTCTTGTATAGCCATACGATCCTACAACGTGCAAAAATAACAACTTAAGTTTTATAATGCTAACCTAACGTGTTGCCTTAGTATTCAATATAGCAACTCTATGCGTTTAGTTATGTTAACTTCACGAGTTAAACATGTGCACCTCACGTGATACAATATAACATTCGTAACTTATAATTTCACCTCGTGTACAACACTAATTTAACGAGTTTATCTCTTCTTTTACTCAATAACTTAACGATTTCTTACGTGACCTCTATTCAAACAAAACTCTAACTTAACGGGTTGTCTAAGCGTGCACTATTCATGTTACAAAAGATATAACTTTAAAACATATCATGCTTTTCAATAAAAACACACATTAACTGAACGTTTAGTTAAATGAGAAATTAATGCAATCAAACGACTAGTTATTAACTTAATATAATTTCAGATCCAATATAGACATGTATTTATATCAGTAAGCTTTTTCTGTATTAATTGATGTACTTAATTTCCTTTCACAAGCAATGGTAATTGAGCAAATATGATTATTTTCATTCAGCACACATCATCAAAACAAAATACTCAACAACATAAACAAAATTTAATAAAGATAAAATTAACATAGCTACTTACTTACCCTCGGGAAGTTAGGTCATAACTCAATGGACTAAGTTCATTAAGTTAAGTAATAACTCTACGATACTACTTACTATAATTAAACTTACATTTTTTTTCTTTTTATATTTTTCTACTAACTATATTATACATAGTTGCTTCAGTCATACTGCTTCATTCAATTTCCCTCCCATAGGAGGTATCAATTTCATTAACAGTTCTATTGACAAGGTTAGGTACTGCTTGCATTGGCAATCCTCCAGTAGGTCTAACTTCTATTAATTCCTTCTATCTAGGGGGGTATATTTCTATTCATATTTTGAATGATAGCATTTCCAAATACATGATCTAGACGATTGTTTAATTGTTGAATTATCTTTTCTAACTTCTCTATTCTATATCCTTGTTAAATTAATACTTCATAACTTATATTTTTGTCATTTATATTTTCTCCTCCCTAGAAATTATTATTTCTCCAAGATAGGTTTAGGTGATTTCTCCAATTAGGGTTATAAGAATTTCTAAAGTTATCTTTCTAGTTTCTAGCCTAAATAATATCTAAATCATTAATGTTTGCATTCTTTTCTGCTAGCTTTTGATTTAATGATAACTCTTCTATTTTTTTTGTTAACTCAGTTAATTTAACTTCAAGCATAGTGCTTAAATCTATTTCGTGCATTCCCCTTGGCAATATTCTTTTATCTATAATAGCTTCAGCCGAGTTTTCCCACTATGCAGTTCTTTTTGCAAAGTTTTCTAAGTATGCCGATGCTTCTTCACTATACAATTTTAAAAATCCATTCTAACAAGTAGATTCTAATAAATATTTAGTTGAAACATCTATGCCTTCATAAATTATACCTATTAATTGTCCTTTACTCATTGCATGATGTAGACACTAAGTCAGTAAATCTTTAAATCTTTCAAAATATTTCCAGAATGATTCTTCCTGTTTTTGGCTACACATTAATATTTCTTTTTTCTTTTTAATCGTTTGGTGTGTTGGATAATATTTTTCTAGAAAAATAGAGCAAAATTCAGTCCATGCAGAACTTGAATCAAGTGATAGAGTATATAACCATCTCTTAGCTGTGTCTTTTAAAGCAAAAGGAATATATCTAAGTTTAATAGCATCAATACTCATGTTCGGCATTTTCATCATTTGACAAACTTCATTAAATTCTCTAAAGAAATAATAAACATCTTCTCTTTCTAATCCAAGAAAGTGTGGCAATTGACTAATATAATTAGATTTCAGTTCAAACCTATCTCTCTCAAAGATTGGCAATCAAATACATAAAGGTTCATTAACTAGTTTAGGATACAGAATTTCCCCTAATAGTTTTTCTACTAGAGCATCCATATCTTCGTTCTCTTTTAAAGAAAGGTTAGCTACACCCCTAAGGATTTCATTAAAGTCCAATTCAAAAAATATTTCAATATGCCTCTATGTTGAATAATCCTATGTAGGTGTTCTTACTAATAATTTAGTGCTAGGAGAACAAGTCCATGTGCTCATAAACTCTTAACATAAAGTAAAATAGCAGAAGATTAATTACATACCAGTTTGATGATTTGTTTTCAGGTAAATAGTTGTTGACAGATGAAGTTAAATCAGCTGCTTCTCCTTCTAGTTCCCCAATGAATTTTCTTTTCTTTCCTCAAGTGCTGGTAACTCATAAATAACATTCTATTCTATATTTATAATGCACGTCCATAAGGCAAATGAATCTCATTGCAAGAACGTATCTTGTAACGTGTAGTATGATTCCTAGTTTTATGGATACGTGTCCACTTCAAATTTCAAATTTCAGTAACCGCTAAACCTATGAAGTTTCGTTCGTGGCTAAAAGAATAATTGTTCAGCTTAATCCACGAACTAACCTCATTGAGTTACAATTAAGTGAATGGACTAGCCTCGATTACTATTTCTAACTCAACGAACTAATCTCGTTGAGTTACAGCTAACTCAACGGACTAGCTTCGTTGCCTATTTGCTAACTCCACAAGCTAACTTCGTTGAGTTACAAGTAACTCAACGGAGTGACCTTATATTTTATTATTGACCTCGTGGAGTTAAGGTTAACTCAACGGACTTACTTCGTTGAGTTAACACTTAGCAAATTTTTCTAAAACTTACTCCTCATATTAACTTCTATATTTTTTTTTTCTCCTGCATTTTATCAACTTAAATAAAGTTAAATACATTTCATTAATGCAGTTTCTAATTAAAACTCATTTAAATCTGAACATTATATGCATATTTAACTTACAGTTCATTTCCTGTTATGTAGAATTTACATTTTACTTTTCAATATGCAGATATTTTCAAGCATTAACTAATCATTGTGCATTTAACCATGTCATTCATAAAATTTGTAAAACTTTTAAACAGTTTTACACATTGTTAAACAGCTATATAATATTCAATTCAATACAGTTCTCAATTAATTCACAATTACACAAATTCAGAAACATCTGAAGTTAAAACATTTATTTATATAAATAGTTTACATTTACATATAATTAGACATTTTTCAGTACAAGTAGATGAACAATACATTTTAATCTTTCTTCCTAAGTTCATCTACTTCCTTCTAGAGCTTTTCTAATTGTTGTTCTAATTGATTGATATGCTCAGCAGCTCCTATAATGTCTCTAGAAAGTCTAGCTATCGAAACAACAGCTACAGCATTATAATTTTTATATTCCTTGACTGAAATGGCTCTAAATCGTATCCTCTTGGATGTCCATTTTGTGAAGTCAATACTGTCCACCATCAGTAGTGGAAGCAAATCTCCATAAAATAATTTTTTTTGTGCTACTCTCAACTTGGAGATAAAAACTAAAGGTCAGTTTACTTTAATCTTGTTCACAACTACATATGTAGCCCATTTAAGAAACTAACTTAATTCTATATCATGGCCTTGTCGTTGGTAGACATTTTTAATCAAATGTTAGCTACCATGTGTACTTTACCATTTAAGTACTTCAATCTATTTAATAATGGCACATCAAGATTAATAGCTAAATAGTCTTTTATTTCCAGTTCTGTCCACTCAACTACAGTTGTGCTCTCTAGAATTTCAATTCCTTCATTTTTCAATCCAAAAATATTGTAGAGAAGCTCTGGTGTTAGAAATTAATCATCTTTCTCCTTCTCTCAAATTGGCATAAAAACAAGGCACTAGATTTTCATATACTACATGCCCTCTCTACTGAAAAAAAACTATTAGTAGACCCTGGAACTCAAATAAGTCCTTAATTTCCTACACATCGTCCTAGTTTACTGGGCTACTGTATATAATATCATAACCACTAATATTTTGATATTTAGTCATTGCTTCTTGACTCTAAAAATATACTTCATTTAGAACTTGCCGTAGGGAAGGGTCAAGAATTTGAATTTGTTCCTCTATTAGGGTTTGTTCTTGAATTTCTTCTTTAATTTGCTGAACTTGAGTTTGTTGGAAATGATCCAAAGATTCCTACATTTCAGCTCCTCTTTCTATCTGTCTCACAAACTAGAGTTGTGACTTGCACTGGATTAACTCTAAGGCAACCTTGTTGTTTAGTCTAATTTTTCTTTCTCTATTTACAACTACTTCTGTTGCTACTTTAATCTTCGTTTTCACAATCTGAGGTATTCTAATATCTAAATCAACCAAAACTTTTCTCTAGTAGATGATGTCAAATTCTACCTTTTCTAGTTCTTTCTCCCATATCGTGTTCCTAATCTTTTGTCTTGTATGCCATTCCTCAAACTCTTTGAGAAATCTTATAGTGTCAATTGCCTCCCAGAACTCTAGTGTTATCTTGTCTTCGTGGTGTGACGGAGTGGAACGGAATTGCACTAATCTCTACTATTCTAAGTTCTAAATGATTCTGCAGATAATGCCCCCCAAATCCTAAGTTTTAGTATAAATAAACCCTAAGTTTTTTATGGGTAATTGGGTCATTTTCCTATGCAAACTCTCGCTCTCTCACTCACTTCTCCGTGGAGTTATAGTTAACTCCACAGACTTAGTCTGTGGACTTAACTACAGTACTTCGTTGAGTTACAATTAACTCAAAAGAGTAAGTTCGTCAACTTATCCTAAACTCAACGGAGTAAGTTTGTTGAGTTAAGCGTAACTCAACGAACCTCCCATAAAGTTATAACTAATGAAAATACTTATAATAATAATTTTTAATTCAGTCAAGATCGAAGAACTTCCGGTCTAACCGATTCTTAATTTTTCCACATTTTAGAATTTTCGGTCAAACTATTATATTTCTCAATTGAATTGAAATTAAATTTTTTTTTTTCTTTTTTCTACCAATTGAACTAATACCATACTTCGATAAAACTAACATTTTACGCAATATAATATATAGATTTTTTATGTTTTTATGTTTCGATCAAATCGATAGATCCTTTCGGTGTGACCGTAACAAAATTTTTTATACGGTTCGGTAAAATCGATAATTTCTTTCGGTTGAACCGTGATTATATTTAAATAAGTTTTTTTTTTTTAAATGTATATTTATTTCTTACTAAGTAAAGCTCGAGTAGTTTTCTACTCTTACTTCTATAATTCCAAAGGAACTTTTTAGAATCTTCAAAATAGGTCTAAGTCTTTGTCCATTTACTTTAAATATATTCTGATTTTTAGGATTTTCAATTTTAATAGCTCCATAAGAATAAATATTTCAAATTATGTAAGGTCTTGCCCATCTAGATCTCAATTTTCCTAGATGGTTATGAAGTCTAGTCATGTAAAGATATACTTCTTGTCCTATTTCAAAAACTTTTGGAATAATTTTCTTGTCATGTCAGAACTTCATTTTCTCTTTTTCTTTTACAGTTTTCGAATAAACTTCATTCCTAAATTCTTCTAATTCAATCAATTGCATTTTCCTGTTTTCAGTAGCTTGATTTAAATTAGTGTTTAGAGTTTTTAATTCCCAATAAGCTTTATGTTCAATTTAAACTAGTAAATGACAACTTTTTCCATATACTAGTCTAAAAGGTGACATACATAAGCATGTCTTATAAGCAGTTCTATAAGTCCAAAGTGCATCTATCAATCTATTAGCCTAATCTTTTCTAGTAGGATTTACTACTTTTTCTAAGATTAACTTAATTTGTTTGTTTGCACTTTCTACTTGTCCAATTGTTTGTGGATGATATGATGTTGTAATTTTATGATTTACTCCATATTTCTTCATTAAGGCTTCAAAACTTCTATTACAGAAATGAGTTCCTCTATCACTAATAATAGTCTTAGGTATTCCAAATCTGACAATTATATTAGTTCTTATAAAATGTATTATCACTTTGTTGTCATTAGTTTTTGTAGGAATAGCTTCTATCTATTTAGATACATAATCCACCCCCAACAATATATAATTAAATTGATTAGACATAGGAAATGGACCCATAAAATATATTCCTCACACATCAAAGAATTCAATCTCAACAATAGGGTTCAGAGGTATCATATTCCTCTTTGATATTCTTCCTATTTGTTGACATCTTAAACAACTTAAGCAGTATTTATGAGCATCTTTGAATAGTGTTGGCCAATAAAATCCACATTGTAAAATTTTGGCTGCAGTTTTCCCCGAACCAAAATGCCCTCCACATGCTTAGTCATGGTAGAAAGACAATATGCTCTGATATTCAGTTTCTGGAACACAACTCCTTAGAACCAGATCAGGACATTTCTTAAATAAGTAAGGGTCTTCCCAATAGTAATATTTTACTCTTGAAAAGAACAATTTCTTATCCTGTCTATTCCAATCCTTAAGTCTTAAACTAGTAACTAAGTAATTAACTATGTCTACATACCAAGACATTGTGTTGATGGTCATTAATTGTTCATCAAGAAAATTATCCTTAATTTCAATGTTTGATTATTCTATTTGTAATCTTGATAAATGATCTGCTACTACATTCTCAAAACTTTTTCTATCTTTAATTTCTAGATCAAATTCTTGTAATAACAATATCCATCGGATCAATCTAGGTTTAGTCTCTTTCTTTGCTATTAGGTGTTTTAAAGTTGAATGATCTGTGTATACTATCACTTTAGCTCCAATCAGATATAATCTAAACTTTTCTAAGGTAAATACAATAGCTAATAGTTCTTTTTTAGTAGTTGTATAATTAACTTGAGCATCATTTAATGTTTTGCTTGCATAATGAATCACTCTAGGAGATTTTTATATCTTTTGTCCCAACATTGCTCCTACAGCAAAATTAGATGTGTCACACATTAATTCAAATGGATGGCTCCAATTAGGTGCTTGTATTATAGGAGTTGAAATTAAGCTAATCTTAAGTCTAAAAAATGCTTCCTTGCAATTTTTATCAAAGTTAAATGGAACATCTTTTAATAGATTAGTTAAAGGTCTAGCTATCTTGCTAAAGTCTTTAATAAATCTTCTATAAAAACCAGCATGTCCTAGAAATGATCTAATATCTTTTACTGATTTAGGTTCTGGTAGATTAGAAATTACTTCTATTTTAGCTTTATCTACTTCCAACCGTTTTTTAGAAACAACATGCCCTAAGACTATTCCTTGTTTAACCATGAAGTGACATTTTTCCCAATTTAGAACCAGATTTTTTTCCACACAATGTTTTAATACTTGGTCTAAATTGTTTAAACACACTTTATACGAAGTTCCATATAAAGTAAAATCATGCATAAATATTTCTAAAAAATCTTCAGTCATTCTAGTAAATGTGGCTGGTACATTGCATAATCCAGATGGCATTCTCTTAAAAGCATAAGTTCCATTAGGACATGTGAAAGTTGTTTTCTCTTGATCCTCTAATGCTACTGGAACTTGGTTATATCTTGAATACCCATCTAGGAAACAAAAATATTCTTGCCCTACTAATTTCTCTAGCATTTGGTGTATAAAAGGTAAGGGAAATGATCTTTCCTAGTCATAGCATTCAGCTTTCTATAGTCTATACACACTCTCCAGCCTGATTGAATTCTAGTAGGTATCAAGTCCTGACTTTCATTCCTAATAACTGTTAATCCTAATTTCTTGGGAACTACATGGATTGGACTAACCCATGAGTTATCAGAAATTGGATAAATTATGTCATTATCTAACCATTTCACTATTTTCTTCCTAACTACTTCTTTAAGGTTTGGATTTAATCTCTCCTCAAGAATTCTAACTAGTTTAGCATTCTCTTCTAAACATATGTGGTGACAGCATAAAGTTGCACTTAACCCTTTTATATCAGTCATAGTCCATTGTAGGATCATCTGTATCACAAGAGGGTGGGGTGAATTGTGTCTTTAGTAATTAAAATACTAGCGGATAAAACAAGAGCACAAAACACTTGTAAATGAAATTCTATTCTTTATGTAAAGATAGAATTTACTATATCTTTTCAGCTCAATTCCCTTCTTGAAAGTTTTGATACAGTAATGTTCGATATACAATTCAAATAGAAAAACAAAGCTCTTATTCAAAACTAATTTTGAATTGTATAAAACCTGATCTTTATGCACACAACTTCTTTCTTTCTCTTTGCTCAGCTTCTGTATCTCTCCTTCTCCAGTTGTCAAATTTCCAGACTTGCGTTTGTAGCTCCTTTTCTGAAATTGCTTAGAATTTCAAACTTCTTCTAATGTTGGAGAATTTTTCAAAATATGAATATTCAAACTTAACTTTTCAGTTAGGGATCTAGATTGAATATTTAGACTTGGTTTTTGAGATTGGGATCCTCTGTTGTAATGTAGCTCATACACTCTATTAGTAGTCGAACTATGTTCTCATGTTCAGCATGTTCATCCACTTAATCCACGTACTAATTTTTTCTTTAATCCAAATTACTATCTTTTTGAGTTTCCACTTTCTCCACTATAATTTTGAATTTCCACGATCTCCACTCGTAGATTCACCGAGACTTTATCTTCCTAGAGTCTTGTAGAATATCTTCTAAGTCTTCGATTTAGTTGAACATTTATCTTTTAAGTCCTGTAAAAACTCGAATACTTATCTATAACTCTTTGAGTTTTTGCACCTACAAAATACATGACTAAACATAGCAAACTTATCTGTTCGTTAGTCATTTTATAAAACTTGAAGGCTTATCTATTCATGCGTATAAAAACTCGAACAATTATCTAACTATTCAATTTTCATTACCGAACGCACATGGAAAACACGTGACAACTTGAAACATTAAAAACACACGTGCAAATAAATTAACTATACAAGTTTTTAACATAAACTATTCGACAAAAATGAAACGTTAACTATCCAAAAGTTTTACTATCGAAAATCTAACTCTTCAGAAATCTTTAACTTATCCGACATAAAAATGAAACTTTCCGATAATCTGTTAACTATTATACTTAGAGAATATTATTTAGACTTATTTAAAAACTTTAATAAAGCATATATCATTAAAACAAAATTCCTAACAATCTCCCCCTTTTTGATGATGTCAAAATCTAATAAGTCAAATAATTTATCTTTTCTCCCCCTTTTGGAATTATAAAAAAGTAAATAAAATGTAAGGAAGAAAAATATTCTAAGTACATATCGTTCAAAAAGATATTTTTAAACATGCATAACTATCATGGATTAAGCATAAACTATTTAAATATAAATTGTAAAACATAATCACATGACTATTAAATGCAGTAAACAATTTACATAATATTTTTAGTAACAAATTACAATACATAAATCATGCAATACGTAATTTGTATAATCACAAGCCTCTTTGTCTTCGAAAAATACTAATCAGAGTGTTTGAAATTTGCTTTGCAATGTCTGTACTTACTCTGTTTATCTGATCAATTACTACTTGATCTAAATCATTTTGTGAAACTTGTGATGGTTGCTGTAAAAATTCAGTATGGATGTCTGTATGTATACCTGTATTTGTATCTGTTTGTATACCTGTATTTATATCTGTATGTATACCGGTATTGATATCTGTATGTTGCTGTTGTTCTGAAAATTGTGTTGATTGTTGTTGTTACTATTGTGACTGTGTTTGCCTATCTTGTTGTTGTCGTTGTCAGACTTGTTGAGTATTTTTGTTTTGATGATGTGTGCAGAATGAAAATAATCATATTTGTTCAATTACTATTGCTTGTGAAAAGAAATTAAAATCATCAATTAATACAGAAAAAGCTTACTGATATAAATACTTGTCTGTATTGGATCTTAAGTTAACATCTAGTCGTTTCGTTGCATTAATTTCTCATTTAGCTAAACGTTAAGTTAACGTGTGTTTTTATTGAAAAGCATGATATGTTTTAATGTTATATCTTCTGTATCATGAACAGTGCACGTTTAGACCACTCGTTAAGTTAGAGTTTTGTTTGTATAGAGGTCATGTGAGAACTCGTTAAGTTAGAGGCTTAAAGGTTAAAATAGGTCACGTGATAACTCGTTAAGTTAGTGAGTAAAAGAATAGACGAACTCGTTAAGTTAGTGTTATACACGTGGTGAAATTATAAGTTACGAATGTTCTATTGTATCATGTGAGGTGCACATGTTTAACTCATTAAGTTAACATAACTAAACGCATTGAGTTGCTATATTGAACACTAAGGCAACGCGTTAGGTTAGCGTTATAAACTTAAGTTGTTATTTTTGCATGTGTTAAAATTCTTATTATAAAAACATTTATTTATTACTGGTTCGTTGAGATATCATAACACAACGGAAATGGTTCGTTGAGTTATCATAACACAATGGAGATGGTTCGTTGAGATAGCATAACACCACAGACTTAGTTCGTTGAATTAGCTACAGTACTTGACACGTGAAATGGCACATGAGGAACTCGTTAAGTTAGAAACGTTAAGTTATATATATACTTGTGTTACTCGTTTAGTTAACATTAAAGTAACAACTTCTTATTACACTGAGAAAAATTTTTGGACGAGAAAATTTATTTTTAGGAAATTTTTCAAAGATCCAGGACTGATGATTAAAGAAAATTCGAAATATAAACGTGGGTTAGAACGTGTGTGTTTCGATGAAGGAAAAAGAAAAAGACGTGGAGAAGTGGAAAACTGGTAGTGGTTAAACCTGAAGGATATACATGAAATGAAGATACAGTATAAAAGGCATAGAATTCTCATTGATCAATTTATCCTTGCACACAAAAAGAAAAATCTTTTCAAAGATAAACCATCCATGCACACCAAAAGAAAAATCTTTTTCAAGGATCAAAAACCCCTTCTCAGGAAAAATCTCTCAAGTGGAAGAAAGTTCAGTGAAGCATAAAAAGGTAAGATTTTCGTCACTGAAGATTTGAAGTAACAGAAGAAAGCAAATTCGGTGAAGCATGAAAAGACAAGATATTCGTCACTGAAGAATTGCTGAAGAAGAAAAAGAAGAAAAAGAAGAAGAAGAAAGATCTCAAACAGGGAGAAAAGTTTTAAATTCCGCAAATTAGTTTTCTCTGTTTGTAGTTATGAAATTGTTTAGATGATACATGGTATCGAAATAAAATTGCATCTACAATTTCTAAGGAGAATTGAATTGTATATTGTAATTGAAACCTTGAATAAAAATGATTTTATGAAAACAATGTCTCGACTTGTTTTTGAGTTTTAAAGTTTCAATTATATATCAGAAAATATTAAAAATACACAATTCACCCCCCTCTTATGTAGCCATACGATCCTACAAGTGGTATCAGAGCTTTGTTAATAATCTTTGATATAAAATCGATACCAACTTATTTAATATCATTGCTTATTCTACCTCCCTTGTTTAATATCTGAGCATACGTTTAACTCTATTGATTTAAGGCTCAAGTTGTTTTAAAGTTTTTAGACTATTTAAAATCAAATAGGTTGAAAAATCTAAGGTAAAATAGCTACTGGAAATGGTAATTTTTCTTTATATGAAGGCCAAAATCTTAATCGTCCTCCTTTATTTGATGAAATAAATTTTGAATATTGGAAATATAGGATGACTGTTTTTCTTCAAAGTATAGATCATAAATTGTGGTTCATGATTTCTAAACCATATACTCCATTAACTACTCCTTATAATACTTGGACAATTACTGAAAAAGAAAATGAAACTCTGAATGCTAAGAGGTTAAATATTTTATTTTGTGCATTGAGTTATGAACAGTTCAGTAAAGTGTCGGCATATAAATCTGCTTATGAGGTGTGGCATGCATTAGAAGTTTCACATGAAGGTACTTCTCAAGTTAAAGAGACAAAAATAAACATGTTGATTCTTAAGTATGAACTCTTTAAGATGCATGAAGACGAAAATATTTCTAAGATGTTTTCCAGATTTCTTGATATCATAAACTCTTTAAAATGTTTAGGAAAGAATTTTGAACAGAAGGATTTGGTGAGGAAAATTCTCAGATCCCTATGTTCTAAATGGTCTCAGAAAGTAGCATCAATTGAGGAATCACGAGATTTAAATGTTTATTCTATGAATGAACTTATAGGAAATTTAACAGCTTATGAAGTTCAATTAAATGAATCTCTGAGTCACAACAAACTAAAAATGAAGAAAGAAATAGCCTTCAAAATTAATTCAGATTCTGATATATCTACTGATTCTTACGAGGATTTGATTTTGCTGACTAGGAAATTCAAGAAAGCATGGAAAGCTAGGAAACAGCAAAGGAACAAAAATGATAAACCCTCAACGTCAAAATCTTTGAATGACAAGAATTCTTCATCTAGAAAGTATGTATGTTACAACTGTAAGAAACATGGACATCTTTCTCTAGATTGTCCTATGAGGAAAAATGAAAAGCAAAGTAGGACAAATCAGAAGAAGACGGCTCAGAAAACTCAGAAAAAGTTTTACAAGAAAAAGGCTTTGAAGGTCACTTGGGATGACACATCTGAAGAGTTTGAATCTGAGGAATCAGCATCAAAATTTTCACATTCAGAAGGAGAACAAAAGTTAGAAGACGTTGCTCATGTGTGCTTCATGGCAGATGAGTCTGAGGTAATATCTGATCCTAAAAGTCATTCAAATTTCAACTTTGATGAATTATTATGTGCTTATCATGCATTATTACAAAAACTTAAAGTATGTAAACTGGAAAATAAGAATATTAGAAAATCTTCATCCATTGTGGAAGAAGAAAATTGTTTCCTCTCTACTACTTTAGAAAAGTTTAAATTTGATAATGAAAATCATGCTAGAGATTTGCAAAAATTTAGATTTAATGAATGTGTCTTGCATGAACAAATATAGAATATAAATGCTGAAAAATTAAAGATAGAATCTGAAAATGAAATGTTGAGAAACAATATAAATGAACTTAAATTAAAGATAGAATCTGAAAATGAAATATTGAGAAACAATATAAATGAACTTGAATTAGAGATAGAAAAATTAAAACTGAGAGAGCAAGATTTAAATTCTACCTTTGAGAAATGGAATTTTAGTCAAACTAAGTTAGACAAACTAACTAGTACCACTACGGTGTCTTATAAATTTGGCTTAGGATTTGATTATCCTGAATATCCTGAATCTCAAGCCAATAAAGGATTTATTAGTTGCAGTTCAAGTAAATCTAAGACTAAAATTCCTTTCATTATGAAAAAAGGTAATAAATATGTAGAAGTAGGTACTTCATGGGATGAATCATGCAGTAATAATATAAATCAATGTGATTTGTCAAATTGTACTTCTAACATGATTAGAAATGTTTCTAAAAATCTTGTTTCTTGTTCTGGAAATTCAATTTCTAATGTTTCTAAAATTTCAGACAATTGTAATAAACTGAAAATTCAGAAACCTGAGCATGCAATTCAATACACTGGTATTAGACCAATTACTCATTCTGCATGTGATAAAACTAAAAATTCTTGTGCAGAAAAAGATTTTGTATGTACAGAAAATGTTAATACAAGTACAAAATCTTGGTATAAACTTACTAAAATGTATAAGCATGACCAAAATAAATTAACATCTCATAAAAATATGTTTGGTCTTGATTATACTACATCTGAAAACAAAAAGAATGATTGCAAAAGCAATAATGCTATATGTGAGTATGAAGCTGATGATAAATCAATAGTACTTACAACTAATAAGAATATAAATGATAATGTTAAACTATTTTTAAACAAAAAGAAGAAATATGCGTTTAATGAACTTGGTCCTCAACAACATTGGGTACCAAGAAAAAGTTTTTCTTAATTTGTGTTGCAAGAGGAAACAACATCAAAATGGATCTTGGACAATGGAGCGTCAAGTCACATGACCGGACAAAAAAGTCTATTATAAAATTTTACAAATACCATGAAAGGAAGTGTAACATTTGGAAACAAAAGCAAATATAAAATCATAGGTATGGGCAATGTTCAAATAACTCCTACTTGTGTTATTTCGAATGTACTATTTGTAGAAAACCTAGGTTTTAATTTGCTAAGTGTCATAAATGGATAAAGAAAGGTATATTTTTAAATCAGGAAAAATATGCAGATGAAATGCTTAAGAAATTTAATTTTAATGATACAAGGATTCGAGGAACTCCTATGAGTACTACTTTAAGGTTAGATATTGATGACATAGGAAAATCTATAGATCAAAGAAAATACAGAAGTATGATTGGTTCTTTACTTTATTTGACTGCTAGTAGACCTGATATTATGTTTGCTGTGTGTGTTTGTGCTAGATTTCAATCTAATCCTAAAGAATCACACTTAATTGTAGTTAAAAGAATATTTAGATATATACAAGGAACTAAAAATTTCGGACTGCATTATTCTAAGGATAGTTCAATAGATCTTATAGGATATACTGATGCTGATTATGCAGGATCTAAATCTGATAGAAAGAGTACCAGTGGCACATGTCAATTATTAGGAAATAATTTGGTATCATGGTTTAGTAAAAAGCAAAACTGTGTAGCACTTTCTACTACAGAAGCTGAATATGTTGCTGCTGCATTGTGTTGCACTCAGATTCTATGGATAAGGCAAACTTTAGAAGATTTTGGATTATCTTATGATACAATTGAGATTTATTGTGATAGTAGTTCTACAATAAATCTTTCCAAAAATCCTGTATTACATTCAAGAGCAAAGCATATAGAGGTTAGACATCATTTTCTAAGAGATAACGTAATTAAAGGAAAAATTAAATTAGAATTTGTGTCTAGTAAAAATCAATTAGCTGATATATTTACAAAACCTCTAGACGAAAATACATTATGCAACATTAGATTAAATTTAGGTATTTGTAGGCTATGTGATGTGTAAAATTCTTAAACTCCACATAAAAAGATAAATATTATTGATGATGTTGTTCACCTCATAGATATTATATACTTATTATAAATATCTAAAGTAATATCTAAACTGCTGCTTAAGATACTATGTATTTATTGTAAAATCATAGTGGTATCTTATTGATTTTAAGTAGTTTATCAATTTTAATAGTTTTTACGATTTTAAGTGGAAGTGTAAATGAAAAACATTAAATACTTCTGACATTCTGAAATTTTGATTAAATGTTTTCTTTGAATCAAGGAAAATGCATATGATCATGCATAAATTTGACTTAATTGATTAAACTTGTAGAATAAGTTATATGTAACTCATCTTAAACTGTTAATCAAAAGTATAAGCTTATTGAAACTGATTCATATTCTCAGTACAATCATAGAAGTAAAAATTGTATGAGATTTGTGTTTTATTGCATCTGTATTAATGGAATACATATATACTATGCTTAAAATGAAAAGTGCTTACAAAGTGGAAATCTTTGAGAGTTTATTGATCTGTTTGATCACGAGCCTTTTGTACTTGAGTAGATAGGTATGTAAGGATTGTTGTCCTCAAAAAGGATTCTTTAAATCTGGCAACCTAAGGTCCTGATCAGATCTGGGATTGTTGACTGAAAGCTCATTACACGGGTACATTAGAAAGCTCTTGTATGATTCAAGCTTTTCAAACTAACTTTTAAAGAAAATTATCAATATTTACTGTTTTGAAAAGAAAAAGTTGTTTCATTAATTACAGATATCTTTGAATCGCATATAGTTTATACCAATATGACTACTGATTTATTGAATCAACATTAGTACTTTTGAAAACGTTTATTTGAGATACATTCTTTTATTCTCCTTGAATTAATCGAATTGAGTTCAAAGTTGTGTTTTGATTCATATACAGTAGGAATTGATTCTGGAAATCATTTTTGATGATGTCAGGATAACGGAAGTCTCTAAGAAGAAAATGTAAAAGTATAGTTATACTTAACATCTATTGTCACTACAAGTATATTTTGTATTTTGATTGAATATATTTGAAGTATATTTGTAGGGGGAGCATTAAAAATGTCAAAAACAGATTAATATAATTTAAAATACAAATCTTAGTTAATCTGAATTAATGTCCTCTTAAAATCTTGATGAAATAATTTAAAAAAACAAATAAACTATTCTAGATTCAAAAAGACAAAATGTTCAAATAGTTTACAATGTTCTCAAGATAATGTTAAGTTTAGCATGTGTGTTGTTTTCGGAATGTTTCAGTTGAAAGCATCCAAAACTTGTTTAAGTGTACTAACTAGACGTTATGTTAGATAAGGTAACGTGTAAAACTGCCTCTAGACAGCGTTTTACTCGTTAGGTTGGTTAACTCAACGAGTTACACTTGAATATTTCAGGTACCTTGATTGAATAAACTTTATTCAATATTTATTTAATTTCTAAACCCGACTTCTCTTCACGTTGAGTTATACACCTAAAAACTCTATTTAAACACTTATTACATGGGGACTTAGGTTATTTGTAAACTTTGTCAAGAAAATCTTTCCCGCTTGTTGCTGTTACAACCTGCAACGATGGTCTCCAAGTTCTACAAAGGTCGTGGTAGAGGAAAAGGCAAAAGCAGAATAGATGCAAAAGGAAAAGAAATAGAGAATGATGAAGTTCCACGTACTTGGTTCAAGAAAATATTTCGAGTGGACAAAAGGTTAGAAGAACTTTATAGAGATTACTTCTTTTCTCAGGATATATTAGATGAAGTTAGATAAGAACTTCAACATACTGATGCAAGTATTACATACATGGGTATTCGAAGTAAATATGATAGAGAATACAGAATGAAATGTGTTGAGATTGCATTTTTGGAACAGTATGCAAAATATTAGGAAAATGGTGTAAGTTCATCAAATAGAACTCCTCAAACTCCTATAAACGGTACAAGACTACATGCATTTGAGGAAGAGCATGAATCAACTATCCCTACTCCTTTATATTCAAAACAAGTAGAATCAGATATTGTTGTAGACAAAACAAAAGTTGACAGTCTTCAAAAGGCTGTTGCAATAGAAAGTGCTTTAGAAGAATTAAAGCAGAAAACTTTTATGGAGCAATTTGAAAAGAAAACAACAATACTTGAAAAGGAGAAACAAAAATATTATAGAAGAAGGAAAGTTAGAAAAATTATGTCTAAGGAAACAAAGTTTATTGAAAAAGGAAAATCGGATGAAAATTTATTTCCAAAGGACAATGTATGTCTAGGCATTGTACCTTATTGTGCATCTGATAAACTCATCAGTTCCGAACACACTGAAACTGATGAAGATAATGAGACTTTATTTTCCCTTGCTAGAAAACTTGAGAAGAAATCCAAGTCAAATATGAGTTCAAGTTTTTCTTTTAGTACAAGTCCTGATGATGTAGAAATTGACAAATCAGAGCATCAGGCACTTGACATTGAACAAGTTATTATAGATATAATTGACAATGTTGAAGCAGTAACTAGTTCAAAGGCTGAATTGTCTAGAGTAACAGATATTGAAAATGTTAAGACTCTAGAAGAGCTAAAAGTTAACCAGCCTTCTACGGAATCTATAGAAGCAGAGTCTAAGAATTCACAACATGAATCAATGGAATTATCAATTGAACAAAATGAACAATTACAGACAGATACACTGGGTGTAGAATTTGTGGAAAAATTGTACTCTGAACATTCTATAAAGACTGAACAAATGAATGTTGAGCATATTGACAATGTTTCCAACACTGTTGAAGCTGAAGAATCAAGCTTACCTGAGCAGCTTCAAGATAATATTTTGGAAGAGGAACAACATGACATTCATTTTGAAGAAGAGGTTCCTGAAGATGAATTAAACTCTGAATCACGGCTTCAGGTATCACCTTCTTTGTGTACAATATTAAAAATTCAAGGTAATGCAATTCATTTTAGATCTAAAGAAGCATTGCAGAAATACAATAATCTGATTACATGTCAGATTCTGCATGCTCGTCTAATAAAATTCAAAAATTTGATGGAAATAAGAGATCTGTTTGAGTTTCAAGGCCTCATTAAATTCTTGCCAGTAGGAACGAAATGGAAGCAATACACAGAGCTTATTGCAGCTTTTTATAGCAATCTGGTCAAGAATGAAAATTTTCTAAAAACTCAAATAAATGAACAGGAGTTTATATTGTCTCCTGAGTTAATTTTTGAAGTTTTAGGATTAAAGAATGAAGGTGTTGTTGTTACCAACAGATTTGACATAATAAGACAACTGGAATGGAACATTCAGTCTTTATCAAAAATTCCAGATGTATATTTTGAAATGAGATTAATGGAAAATCTGAATGCAGAGGCAAGATTTATTGCAAATATATTGCATGCAAATTTATTTCAGAGAGTTGGACACAATTTGGAAGTCAGTAGAAGCTGTTTATATGCAACTTATGGCCTGCTGAATAGAATTCAAATAAATTTGTTTGTTGTTTTTATGTCTCAACTACAGCATATGAGTTCAAAGTTATTTTATGGTGATGCTGTATGTAGAATCCTTGCAAGCCAATTGACTTTATCCGACTGGCCCTCTGAAACTAAAGGCATGAGAGCATTTAGTGTCAAAGATTTGCAAAAATTCTAGGCCATGTATAAACCTCAACGACAGCAACAACAACAACCTGATACAGACCATATACAACAACAACAACAACAAAGTTATTCAGTTCAAGCAGAACAGCAAACCCAACTACCTCATGACTTAGATGTAGTGCTTAACGACATCAGAAATGATATTAGGTATCTAGGACATAAAATATGTAATGTTATAAGTGATATACTTAGGAGGGGTCGATAACTGTTTTTGTTTGTTTCTGAATACAAAATGTAATGTTTGTATTACTTGTTTGATTCATTGAACAATACATTTTTCTGTAAATGTGTTCAATTATTATTCTTGTTTACAGAAATCGTTGTTGTAATTCTCTTATATACATATATATATTCTCTGTAATTATCTTTTTGATTAATGACAAAAAGGGGGAGAAATATTATAAAATGATGATTATGATCTTAATTGCATATATATATTATAAAAGAAGATGTTATTTAAATGGTTATTGTAATCTAACAGATGATAATTAGAAAAATGATACTTATATAATTATTGACATCTGAGAGTTTTAGTTCTGAGAGGTAAAATTTACACAAACAATAGAAATAAGCTTAAGTGAACTTAAGTCAACAAACAAGTTTGTTGAATTAAAAGTTAACCCAACGTAGGTGCTTTGTTGAGTTAAACATATTTCATAATTGATTTAATATGGTTTTGTCATCATCAAAAAGGGGGAGATTGTTGAGTATTTTTGTTTTGATGATGTGTGTTGAATGAAAATAATCATATTTGCTCAATTACTATTGCTTATGAAAAGAAATTAAAATCATCAATTAATACAGAAAAAGCTTACTGATATAAATACTTGTCTGTATTGGATCTAAAGTTATTATCTAGTCGTTTCGTTGCATTAATTTCTCATTTAGCTAAACGTTAAGTTAACGTGTGTTTTTATTGAAAAGCATGATATGTTTTAATGTTATATCTTCTGTATCATGAACAGTGCACGTTTAGACAACTTGTTAAGTTAGAGTTTTGTTTGTGTAGAGGTCACGTGAGAACTTGTTAAGTTAGAGGCTTAAAGGTTAAAATAGGTCACGCGATAACTCGTTAAGTTAGTGAGTAAAAGAAGAGACGAACTCGTTAAGTTAGTGTTATACACGTGGTGAAATTATAAGTTACGAATGTTCTATTGTATCACGTGAGGTGCACATGTTTAACTCGTTAAGTTAACATAACTAAAGGCGTTGAGTTGCTATATTGAACACTAAGGCAACGCGTTAGGTTAGCGTTATAAACTTAAGTTGTTATTTTTGCACGTGGTAAAATTCTTATTATAAAAATATTTGTTTATTACTGGTTCATTGAGATATCATAACACAACGGAAATGGTTCGTTGAGTTATCATAACACAACGAAGATGGTTCGTTGAGATAGCATAACACCACAAACTTAGTTCGTTGAGTTAGCTACAGTACTTGTCACGTGAAATGGCACATGAGGAACTCGTTAAGTTAGAAACGTTAAGTTATATATATACTTGTGTTACTCGTTTAGTTGACATTAAAGTAATGACTTCTTATTACACTGATGAAAAATTTTTGGACGAGAAAGTTTATTTTTAGAAAATTTTTCAAAGATTCAGGACTGATGATTAAAGAAAATTTGAAATATAATCGTGGGTTAGAATGTGTGTGTTTCGATGAAGGAAAAAGAAAAGACGTGGAGAAGTGGAAAACTAGTAGTGGTTAAACGTGAAGGATATGCATGAAATGAAAATACAGTATAAAAGGCATAGAATTCTCGTTGATCAATTTATCCTTGCACACAAAAAGAAAAATCTTTTCAAGGATGAAACCATCCCTGCACACCAAAAGAAAAATCTTTTTCAGGGATCAAAAACACCTTCTCGGGAAAAATCTCTCAAGTGGAAGAAAGTTCAGTGAAGCATAAAAGGTAAGATTTTCGTCACTAAAGATTTGAAGTATCAGAAGAAAGCAAATTCGGTGAAGCATGAAAAGACAAGGTATTTGTCACTGAAGAATTGCTGAAGACGAAAAAGAAGAAGAAGAATGATCTCAAATAGGGAGAAAAGTTTTAAATTCCACAAATTAGTTTTCTCTATTTGTAGTTATGAAATTGTTTAGATGATACATGATATCGAAATATAATTGCATCTACAATTTCTGAGGAGAATTGAATTGTATATTGTAATTGAAACCTTGAATACAAATGATTTTATGAAAACAATATCTCAACTTGTTTTTGAGTTTTAAAGTTTCAATTATATTTCAGAAAATATTAAAAATACACAATTCACCCCCCTCTTGTGTAGCCATACAATCCTTTCATATTATGTGAATGGTATAATCCCTTTGGTAAGCCATAAGGTCCAAACACACATTACTTCCTTTCTTACACCTAAAATTCCTCCTCGAATTCTTCTTATCTTTGTTGAGCAGACAATCAGTTTGAAAGTGACCCGATCTGTTGCACTTGTAGCATATGATTTTGTCTTTCGTGAATGACTTCTTCTCCATATCTCTAGATGTCTTTGCTGACCTAAAGTTCCTATGTTTCTAAATATTGACCATCAGAAGCTAAAACTCCTAATTGAACATTTTCATATTCAATATTAAACTCTTTTTGATCTCCTTCTACATCTATGCTTTCACTTACTTCTAAAGTTTTAGAATCTAGTTGCCTATTTAATTCTTCTTGAATCACATCATCTAGCATATCTCCTTCATTCTCTAAAAAGTCTATAGTATGTAAGAACATTTCTAAGTCCTCAAACTTTTCTAGTTTTAAAATGTTTAATTGAGTATCCTCATTACCATGTGCTAACTTCATCATTCCAGTTTTACAATTTATAACAGCCTTTGATGTTGTTAAGAATGGCATTCCCAAAATTAAAGATGTATCATGATTCCGATGCTTAATTGTTGGGAGTCCAAAATCACAATGTCAATGGGATATATGAAGTTTTTGATTTTAATTAGGACATCCTCTATTTTTCCTCTACGATATCTTATACTTCTATCAACTAATTGAATGACAGTCCTAGTAGGGATTAAGCCTTCTAACCCTAAGGATGCAAATATATCACTTGGCATAACATTTATACCTGCACCTAGGTCTATTAAGGTTCTTTCCAAAATGGTATTTCCTATGGTGCATGATATAACAGGGATTCCTATATCAAATAACCTTTTAGGAATTTGTGGCAGAAATAGGAAACTACTTTGCTCAGCTAAAAAGACTTTCCTTAAAACTTTTTGCTCTCTTTTCTTAGTACACCAATCCTTACGAAATTTAGCACAATATGGCATTTTCTAAAATAAGTCTAACAAAGGAATGTTAACTTGTACTTTTTCAAAAATTTCTCTAATTTTTTCTTTTTTTCAGGAAATGTTTGTTGTAATCTTTTAGGATAGGATGCTAATGATTATGATTTACAAGATTCTTTGTCTTTCATTTCATTCGTTTGATCATTTTTAGTCTCATTTTCAGATTCAGATTTTTCTTCATTGATTTCTAAGTTTTTAGATATTACATTTTCATTATCATTTTCAATTTTGTTCTTATCCACCTTCACATTAAAAGGACCTCTAGATTTTGATAATGCAAAAATCAATGTGAGAATTTAAATTGTATTTCTCAGGCTTAACAGTCAGCAAGAAAGTAGAAGTTGATAAAAACAGTTCAAAGTATGCTGTAAGTGATAAAAAGGATTTTCGGAAGGTTACCAAGCTTAACTATCTGAAAAAGAAATATTTTCGGTGAGTTAACAGTCTAAGTATCCGAAAGGCAATATAAAGCAGTAGCAATACTATCGGACAGTTAGAAGAATTAAGTATCTGATAGTTAGAAGACTTTCGAAAAGTTAGGAAGATGGATGTATGAAGAATCGGAAGGTTACTGCAACTAACTATTTGAAATCTTGAAGAGTTTCGGTGAGTTACATGTATAATCATCTAAAACTTAAGTCATTGAATTTCCCACATGTAGAAATCCAAATAGAAGCTTAAAAGAAGAATCGGAAAGTTATTGGAGCTAACTATCCAAAATCTTGAAGAGTTTTGGTGAGTTACAGGTTTAACCATCCAGAACTTAAGTTAGTCTATTATGCACGTGCTAAATTCGATAAAGTAGTCAGAAACTTAACAAAGGATTTCGAAGGGTTACTGTAGCTAACTATCCGACAGTTAAATAACAGTTCGGTAAGTTACAATTGCAAGTATTCGATTGAGTGACAGCTCTCATTGTACGATCTGAAATCCTACATGGTAGTAAGACTTAAGTGATTTTTTGGTGAGTTACAATCATCCTTCGGAGAGTTACACAGTTAACTATCTGAAAGTTTGAGAAAATCGGAAGGATATCTTGAAATATCTTCCTAAATGGTAACTTACCATATTTGGGACTAAAATCTTACCAAGTACAGTAGAATACATCCGTTGGAAGAAAAATATGATCATTACACATGTTCAGTATATATACAAGCAACAGACAACATAATCAGATAGCTTTTTGCTCATACATATATTTATACCAAGCTCAACAGAAGAAAGCCTTAAAGATCATATCATCTTCAGCATTTACAAACTCAATTTTAGAAGCTCATCACGCACTCAACTCTGATACTTTCAAGCTAGTGTTTACTGAAATACACGGATCAAAACTTTAGAGAAAGATTGGTTGGAGCTACGACCTGAAAGCTCATTCAGTTGGTTGGTTCTTGCTTAAACCTTAAAGCAAGTGATTGTAAGTTTGTGAAAGTTTAGTAAAGCCCAAGTGTACCTTGGGGGTGGACTAGCCGTTAGTGGTGAACCACCTAAAATTTCTGTGTATTATTGTTATTGTGTGCTTGCTAACTCTCTATATCAATCAGCCATTAAATAACAAAAAATAATAGATTATTACCATTCACCCCCCCTCTAGTAAGCCATAAGGTCCTAACAATTGGTATCAGAGTAAGGTTGATCTCGTTAATAGATTTAACCATCTGAGATCATGGCTTTCCACACTATAGAGGGTCAGAATATCCATCGACCTTTCCTCTTTGATAGTAGCAATTATAACTACTGGAAAAATAAGATGGAGTGCTTTCTCAAGAGTACAGATGTGAAACTTTGGAGAATGGTTGTACATGGTACACCAATTCCAATCAATCATGAAAGTGACTAGACTGAGGAGGATGAAAGAATCATCTAGATGGATGCTCATGGGCTTAATTCCATTTACTGTGCACTAACTAGTGAATAGTATAATAAAATATCAGCTTGTAAATTCTCTCATGAAGCTTGGAAGATCCTTCAAACTACATATGAAGGAACCAGCCAAGTTAAAGATATTAAAATCAGCATTTTATTAAGAAAATATGAATTATTCAAAATGCTTGAAAAAGAAAGTATTACTGAAATGTTTTCTAGATTCACAAAAATTGTGAATGAACTAAGAGGCCTTGGAAGGAGCTTTTCTAATCGTGAATAGGTACAGAAGATCTTAAGAAGCTTGATAATCAAATGAAAGCAGAAGTCTACTTCCATACAAGATTCAAAGGATCTGAACAACTATTGAGTTGAAGATCTGTTGGGAAATCTTCTAGCCCATGAAGTTCAGATGAAGGAATGGAAAGAAGAAGAAGGAGTCACTGAAAGAAAGGCTGAGAAAAAGAAAGAACTAGCCTTTCCCTCAACAGAAGATCAATCAAGCTCAAATGAGGATGAAGTATTACTGCTAGCTAGAAACTTTAGAAAAATGATGAGACAAGGAGGCAAAGCCAGCTCCTCAAGATCAAAAGTCCTTACATGCTACAAGTGCAAAAAGTTGGGACACATTCAACTGTATTGTCCTTTCCAATGGGAGGAGGACAAACAAAAATGGAAGAAGAAGAATAAAAAGAAGATGGCTTTGAAAGCCACATGGGATGACAGTAGTTCATCCAGTAGCTCATCAAACTCAGATGAAGAGGCATCTACAAACATGTGCTTTGTTGCACAAGAGGTATGCTCTACATCTCCTTATTGCTTAGAAAAAGAAAATGATGATGTAGATATAGATAGTCTTCTCTATATAGTAAATAACTTATATGTAAAATTTAAGAAGTATAAGAAAGAATTAAAGAGTTTAAACTCCTATCTAGAAGATGTCTTTGCTGAATTAGAAAAAGCCCTAGTTGATAATAGGGAATTAAAAATTAAAATGGATAGCTATAGTTGTAAAAATTTTGATCTGAAAGAAGAAAATAAGAATCTGTTATCTGAAGTTACTGATTTAAAGAAAATTGTATGTAAATTTACTAAAGGTGAAAATAGTTTAAACAAAATCATAGGATCCCAAAGAATAGGAAGAAGTAAATTTGGCCTAGGGTATGCTGTACCACAGGAAACTCCCTACTATGGTGGAAAAATTAGATCTTACAGAGATGGCACAACTGTTTTTGTCATTAAGAGGAGATCTACTTCTATATGGCTACCAAAAGACAACAGGTTCAATATACAAAGGACTAACACTGATGGACCCAAGAAAATATGAGTACCAAAAGTCTTAATTTCAACATGATTTGTAGGATTGCATGGACAAGAAAGCTCAAACGTCCAAGTGGATTATTGACAGTGGATGCTCAAAGCATATGATAGGTAAGAAAAGATTTATGAAATCTGTTAAATCAATAAATTCAGGATCTGTTAAGTTTGGTAACAATGAAAAATGTAAAATTACTGCCATAGGAAATGTTGCATCTAAAAATGGAAAAATAGAAAATTTCTTACATGTAAATGGTTTAAAACAGAATCTGCTAAGTGTAGGTCAATTATGTGACAAAGGTTACAGTATACTCTTTACTACAGAAAACTATTTTATATTACAACAGGATACACATGAAATCAAATTTACTGGATATAGAAATAATTCAATTTATGCTTTGGAATTTCCATGTGATAATATATCTAGTGATGCATGTTTAGTTGCTTCTAATGAAGATGAATGGTTATGGCATAAAAGATTAAATCATGCGAACATGAGACTTCTAAGAAAATTGACCAAACATGATCTTGTTAAAGGTGTGCCTAAACTCAAATTCATGAGAGATAAATTATGTAGTGACTACGCAATTGGAAAACAAAAGAAATCAGTACACAAGAGTATTGAAGACATTGCCACACGTCAACCATTAGATCTATTGCATATGGACCTGTTTGGTCCTACACAGACAGCTAGTTTAGGAGGAAGAAAATATACCTTAGTGGTAGTTGATGATTATACAAGATTCACTTGGGTTATTTTCTTAACACACAAGAATGAAGTCTGCTATGAATTCAAACATCTCTGTATTAGAATTCAAAATGAAAAAGAATCAACTGTGAAGAAGATCAGAAGTGATCATGGAGGTGAATTTGAAAATTCTAAATTTGAAGAATTATGCAATTCCTTTGGTATACTGCATGAATTCTCATGTCCAAGAACTCCTGCATAGAATTAAGTTGTAAAAAGGAAAAATAGATCAGTATAAGAAATGGCAAGGATAATTCTTAATGCATCTGATCTACCAAAGTCTTTATGGGATGAAGTTGTAAATACTACTTGTTACTCTATAAACAAAACTCATCTTAGGCCTATCTTGCATAAGACACCCTTTGAATTATGGTATGGTAAAATACCAAATGTTGGATATTCAAAGTCTTTGGATCAAGATTGTTGAGTATTTTTTGTTTTGATGATGTGTGCTAAATGAAAATAATCATATTTGCTCAATTACTATTGCTTGTGAAAAGAAATTAAAATCATCAATTAATACATAAAAAGCTTACTGATATAAATACTTGTCTGTATTGGATCTGAAGTTAATAACTAGTCGCTTCATTGCATTAATTTCTCATTTAGCTAAACGTTAAGTTAACGTGTGCTTTTATTGAAAAGCATGATATGTTTTAAAGTTATATCTTCTGTATCATGAACAGTGCACGTTTAGACAACTCGTTAAGTTAGAGTTTTGTTTGTATAGAGGTCACATGAGAACTCGTTATGTTAGAGGCTTAAAGGTTAAAATAGGTCATGTGATAACTCATTAAGTTAGTGAGTAAAAGAAGAGACGAACTCATTAAGTTAGTATTATACACGTGGTGAAATTATAAGTTACGAATGTTGTATTGTATCACGTGAGGTGCATATGTTTAACTCGATAAGTTAACATAACTAAACGCGTTGAGTTGCTATATTGAACACTAAGGCAATGCGTTAGGTTAGCGTTATAAACTTAAGTTATTATTTTTGCATGTGGTAAAATTCTTTTTATAAAAACATTTGTTTATTACTGAATCGGTGAGTTAAAGTTTTTCAGAGACTTACAGTCGTAACAATCCGAAAGGTAACTTAAGTCATGTTTTCAGGTCTTGACACGTGTCTCACTAGTTTTATAATATAAAGAGTTTTTCGGTGACTTACATCCGAAACTTAAAATGTTTTCGGTGAGTTATCGTTTAACCTTCCGAAAGAAAGGTTAAGTTGGTTCGTTGAGTTAGCATAACACCACGGACTTAGTTCGTTGAGTTAACTACAGTACTTGTCACATGAAATGGCACATGAGGAACTCGTTAAGTTATATGTATATACTTGTGTTACTCGTTTAGTTAACATTAAAGTAACGACTTCTTATTACACTGATGAAAAATTTTTGGACGAGAAAGTTTATTTTGCAGGAAATTTTTCAGAGATCCAAGATTGATGATTAAAGGAAATTCGAAATATAAACATGGGTTGGGACGTGTGTGTTTCGATGAAGGAAAAAGAAAAGATGTGGAGAAGTGGAAAACTAGTAGTGATTAAGCGTGGAGGATATGCATGAAATGAAGATACAATATAAAAGGCATAGAGTTCTCGTTGATCAAACCATCCTTGCACACAAAATGAAAAATCTTTTCAAGGATCAAACCATCCTTGCACACAAAACGAAAAATCTTTTCAAAGATCAAACCATTCCTGCATGCCAAAAGAAAAATCTTTTCAGGGATCAAAAACACCTCTTCGGGCAAAATCTCTCAAGTGGAAGAAAATTTAGTGAAGCATAAAAAGGTAAGATTTTCGTCACTGAAGATTTGAAGTATCAGAAGAAAGCAAATTCGGTGAAGCATAAAAAGACAAGATATTCGTCACTGAAGAATTGCTGAAGAAGAAAGAAGAAGAAGAAGAAGAAGAAAGATCTCAAACAGGGAGAAATGTTTTAAATTCTGCAAATTAGTTTTCTCTGTTTGTAGTTATGAAATTGTATAGATGGAACATGGTATCGAAATATAATTGCATCTACAATTCCTGAGGAGAATTGAATTGCATATTGTAATTGAAACCTTGAATAAAAATGATTTGATGAAAATAATATCTCGACTTGTTTTTGAGTTTTAAAGTTTCAATTATATTTCAGAAAATATTAAAAATACACTATTCACCCCCCTCTTGTGTAGCCATACGATCCTTTCATATTATGTGAATGGTATAATCCCTTTGGTAAGCCATAAGGTCCAAACACACATTACTTCCTTTCTGAATTCTTGGTGGTATATCAGTTCCAGATCTTAATGTTATACATACATCTTCCAGGTTTTCATTACTTTCATGATGTTCTTGTATTTCATTTTCATGATTTTGATCTTCAATTATTTTTAGTTTTAATTTACATTTTTTAAATTCTATTGCATTGGTATTTTCTTTTGCTATATATCTTGCAAATCTGTAACATTAAAGTTTTTATTTGTGTTTTCTTGTTGCGTAACTGTAACTTCATTGTAAATTCATCCAATTCTTTTAATTTTCTTTCTTGATCATCTAGTCTAATTTCCTCCTCTCCCTATAGAATCGTGAATCAAGAATTGTAAGATGATCTCCTCTTCAACATAATGGCATGAACCCGAAACCAAGGCTAGAAGCTTTACGATCTCCTAATATATGAGTTGGTGCTTGGTGAAAATGGCTTCCCTTCCTACGACTCGATCACTCCTCATAATGTTTGTTAGTCACCGTGTTTGGCTTGGAATCGACTTGACATCTGAAAAGTATCCTCACAAACCTCTAATGGTTAGTGATTTTAGTGGTATGGTGTGGAGCTTCAGAGAACTTCCAACGCTTCCTGTAGTTAGCGTGGTTCTCCACCTCTCCTCTTATAGTCTTTTTCTTCATCTTTTATATTTCTTTTAGTAATAACTGCTTCTACTTAAATGATCGATTTGATTTCCTTCATTCATATCAACAATGGTGATTTCTTCTTCATTCCATGAGTGAATTCCTACGTGATACGTGCAATCGTGGTTTTCCTTCGAATTTCCTGTTTCTATAACTGCTATAGTGGCATATTAGAAAATAAATGGTTCGTGAAGTTAGTGTAACTCAACGGACTTACTTCGTTAATTTAACTATAAAACACGTGCAATAAAGAAATAACTTATAAGCTTATAACACTAACACAACGTGTTACCTTAGTGTATATTCAAGTAACTTCACACGTATAGTTATGCTAACTTAACAAGTTAAACATGTGCAACTCACGTGACATAATAAAGTATTTAAATTCAACACATGCATAATTCTAACTTAATGATTTCAAATATTTCAGACACTTACAAACCTAACTATCTGATGCTCAGACACATTTCAGATAGTTACCAAATAACTTACCGAACATTCACTTAGGTAATGCATTAAGGTTACAACACGTGTACTCTAGGAAATAACAAAATATTCTTTAATCATTGAAAACATAATTGTCCGGTACATGAAATATAACTCTCGAAAATAATAAACCATTTGGATACTTAGGAATTAAAAACCTATTGTTGAGTATTTTGTTTTGATGATGTGTGCTGAATGAAAATAATCATATTTGCTCAATTACTATTGCTTGTGAAAAGAAATTAAAATCATCAATTAATATAGAAAATGCTTACTGATATAAATAATTGTCTGTATTGGATCTGAAATTATACTAAGTTAATAACTAGTCATTTCGTTGCATTAATTTCTCATTTAACTAAATGTTAAGTTAACGTGTGTTTTTATTGAAAAGCATGATATGTTTTAAAGTTATATTTTCTGTATCATGAACAGTGCACATTTAGACAACTTGTTAAGTTAGAGTTTTGTTCGTATAGAGGTCACGTGAGAACTCGTTAAGTTAAAGGCTTAAAGGTTAAAATAGGTCACGTGAGAACTCGTTAAGTTAGTAAGTAAAAGAAGAGACGAACTTGTTAAGTTAGTGTTATACACGTGGTGAAATTATAAGTTACGAATATTATATTGTATCATGTGAGGTGCACATGTTTAACTCGTTAAGTTAACATAACTAAACGCATTGAGTTGCTATATTGAACACTAAGGTAACGTGTTAGGTTAGCGTTAGAAAACTTAAGTTATTATTTTTACACGTGGTAAAATTCTTATTATAAAAACATTTGTTTATTACTAGTTCATTGAGTTATCTGTAACACAACGGAGATGGTTCATTGAGTTAGCGTAACACCACAGAGATAGTTCGTTGAGTTAGCTACAGTACTTGTCACGTGAGTTAGCACATGAGGAACTCGTTAAGTTAGAAACATTAAGTTATATATATACTTTTGTTACTCGTTTAGTTAACATTAAAGTAACGACTTCTTATTATACTTGATGAAAAATTTTGGAAGAGAAAGTTTATTTTGCAGGAAATTTTTCAAAGATCCAGGATTAATGATTAAAGAAAATTCGAAATGTAAATGTGGGTCAAAACGTGTGTATTTCAATGAAGGAAAAAGAAAAGACGTGAAGAAGTGGAAAACTGATAGTGATTAAATGTGGAGGATATGCATGAAATGAAGATACAGTATGAAAGGCATAGAATTCTCGTTGATCAATTATCCTTGCACACCAAAAGAAAAATCTTTTCAAGGATCAAAAACACATCTTCAGGGAAAAGCTCTCAAGTGGAAGAAAATTCAGTGAAGCATAAAAGATAAGATATATGTCACTAAAGATTTGAAGTATTAGATGGAAGAAAATTCAGTGAAGTAAAAAAGGTTAGATTTATGTCATTGAAGATTTAAATTATTAGAAGAAAGCAAATTTAGTGAAGTAGAGAAAGACTGGATATTCGTCACTAAAGAATTGCTGAAGAAGAAAGAGAAGAAGAAGAAGAAGAAAGATCTCAAGCAGGGAAAAATGTTTTAAATTTCACAAATTAGTTTTCTCTATTTGTAGTTATGAAATTGTATAGATGAAACATGATATCTATATATAATTGCATCTAGAATTTCTAAGGAGAATTGAATGGTATATTGTAATTGAAACCTTGAATAAAAATGATTTTATAAAAATAGTGTCTCGACTTGTTTTTGAGTTTTAAAGTTTCAATTATATTCAAAAATGTTGAAAAACACAATTCACCCCCATCTTGTGTAGCCATATGATCCTACACCTAAAATTCACTAATAGTTTCTAAATATACTTAATTAACGTTAATTTCCTGAAATTATGCAAATTCTTTCATTAAAGCATATAATAGTGTAATTATAACATAATGGCTTAATTCTCATATGATAAGCTAAATATTCTGCAATTAACCATCATTTAACCATTAATATTATACACTTTTTCATTCTAAATAGGTGTTATGCTAACTCAACGAACTAGCTTAACTTGTCTTTCAGAAGGTTAAATGCTAACTCACTGAAAAGTGTTTAAGTATCGGATAGTTAAGGTTGTAAGTATTCAAAAATCTTGATAACTCACCGATCTAGTAATAAATAAATGTTTTTTCAATAAGGTATTTACCACATGCAATAATAATAACTTTAAGTTTATAACGCTAATCTAACTTATTGCCTTAGTGTTCAATATAGCAACTCAATGCGTATAGTTATGTTAACTTAACGAGTTAAACATGTGCAACTCGTGTGATACAATATAACATTCGTAAACTTTAATTTCACCACGTGCATAATACTAACTTAACGAGTTTGTCTCTTTATTTTAACCTTTTGTTCACTAACTTAATGAGTTCTCATGTGACCTATTTTAACCTTTAATCCTATAACTCAACGAGTTCTCACGTGACCTTTTTACAAATAACACACTAACTCAACGAGTTGTCTTAACGTACACTGTACATGATACAGAAAATATAACTTTAAAACATATCATCATGCTTTATAATAAAAACACACGTTAACTTAACGTTTAGTTAAAAGAAAAGTTAGTATAACTTAATGACTAGTTATTTAACTTAGCATAATTTTAGATCCATTACAGACAAGTATTTATATTAGTAAACTTTTTCTGTATTAATTGATGTTCTAAATTTACTTTCACAAACAATAGTAATTGAGTAAATATGATTAGATTCGTTTAGCACACATTATCTATTGAGTATTTTGTTTTGATGATATTAACATGTAAAACTACCTCTAGACAACGTTTTACTCATTAGATTAGTTAACTCAATGAGTTATACTTGAATATTTCGGGTACCTTGATTGAATAAACTATATTCAATACTCATTTGAAATCCAAACCCAACTTATACATGTTGATTTATTCATCTAAAAACCCTATTTAAACACTTATTACACAAGCACTTAGGTTATTCGTAAACTTTGTCAAGAAAATCTTTCCCACTTGTTCCTATTACAATCTACGACAATGGCCTACAAGGGTCGTGGCAGAGGAAAAGGCAAAAGCAAAGGAGATAAAGGAAAAGCCATAGAGCATGATGAAGTTCCACGTGCTTGGTTTAAGAAAATTTTGCAAGTTGACAAAAGGTTAGTAGAATTTTATAGTGATTATTTCTTTTCTGAAGAAATACTAGATGAAGTTAGACAAGAACTTGAAAATATAGATGATAGTATTAAGTACATGGGGATTCGAAGTAAATATGATAGAGAATATCGTATGAAATGTGTTGAAATTGCATTTTTAGAACAGTATGCAAAATATTTGGAAAAAGGTGTAGGTACATCAACTAGAATTCCTCAAATACCTATAAACGGTACAAGACTACATGCATTTGAGGAAGAGCATGAGTCAGCTATCCCTACTCCTTTGTATTCAAAAGAAATAGAATCAAATATTGTTGTAGATAAAGAAAAAGTTGAAAGTCTTCGAAAGGCTATAGCAATAGAAAGTGCCTTTGAAGAACTAAAGCAGAAAACTTTTATGGAGCAATTTGAAAACAAAATAGCAATACTTGATGAGGAGAAATAGAAATATTATAGAAAAAAGAAAATCTAAAAAATTATGTCTGAGGAAACAAAGTCTACTAAAAAAGGAAAAATAGATGAACATTTATTTCCTAAAGGTAATGTATGTCTAGACATTGTACCTTTTAATGCATCTGATAAACTCATTAGTTCTGAGCATGCAGAGATTAATGAAGATAATGAGACTTTATTTTCTCCAGCTAGAAAACTTGAGAAGAAATCCAAGTCAAATATGAGCTCAAGTTTTTCTATTAGTACAAGTCCTGATGATGTAGAAATTGACAAATTAGAGCATCAGGCACCTAATATTGAACAAGTTATTGTAGATATATTTGACAATGTTGAGGCAGTAACTAGTTCAAAGGCTAAATTGTCTAGAGTAGCAGATATTGAAAAAGTTAAGACTCCAGAAGAGCTAAATGTCAACCAGCCTTTTTTAGAATCTATAGAAATAGAGTCTAAGAATTCACAGCATGTATGAATGGAAATATCTATTGAACAAAATGAACAATTTCAAACAAATACACCAGTTGTAGAATTTGTGGAAAAATTGAACTCTAAAGATTCTATAGAGACTGAACAAATGAATGTTGAGCTTAATGAAAATATTCCTTACTCTGTTGAAGTTGAAGAATCAAGCTTACATACACAGCTTCAAGGAAATATTTTCACAAAGGAACAACATGGCATTCATTTTGAAGAAGAGGTTCCTAAAGATGAAGTAAACTCTGAATCAAGGCTTCAGGTATCACCTTCTGTGTGTATAGTATTAAAAATTCAAGGTAATTCAATTAATTTTAGATCTATGGAAGCATTGCAGACATACAATAATCTGATTACATGTCAGATTCTGCATGCTCGACCAATAAAATTCAGAAATTTAATGGAAATAAAAGATCTATTTGAGTATCAAGGCCTCATTCAATTATTGCTAATTGGAACAAAATGGAAGCAATACAAAGAGCTTATTGCAGCTTTCTATAGCAATCTGGTCAAGAATGAACATATACTAAAAACTCAAATAAATCAACAAGAATTCATATTGTCTCCTGAGTTAATTTTTGAAATTTTGGGATTAAAGAATGAAGGTGTTGTTACAAACAGATTTGACATGATTAGACAACTGGAATGGAACATTCAGTCTTTATCAAAAATTTCAGATGTATATACAGAAATGAGATTAATGGAAAATTTAAATGTAGAGGAGAGGTTTATTGCAAATATATTACATGCCAATTTATTTCAGAGAGTCAGACACAATATGGAAATCAGCAGAAGTTGTTTATATGCAACTTATGGTCTGCTGAATAGAATTTAAATCAATTGGTTTGATGTTTTCACTTCTCAACTATAGCATATGAGTTTAAAGTTATTTTATGGTGATACTGTATGTAGACTCATTGCAAGCCAATTGAACTTAACCGACTGGCCCTTTGAAACTAAAGACATGAGAGCTTTTAGTATAAGATATTTGCAAAAATTCCAGGCCATGCATCAATCTCAACGACAACAACAACAACTTGAATGTATAGAACATATACAACCACAACAACAAAGTTATTCAGTTCAAGCAGAACAGCAACCCTAGCTACCTCCTGACTTAGATGCAGTGCTTAACGACATCAGAAATGATATTAGGCATCTAGGAGATGAAATATGTAATGCTATAAGTGATATACTTAGGAGGGATCGATAACTTTCTGTTTGCTTATTTCTGAATACAAAATGTAATATTTGTATTTATTGTTTAATTCATTGAACAATAAATTTTTTTGTAAATGTTTACAATTCTTATTATTGTTTACAGAAAGTGTTGTTGTAAATATATCTCTTGCTATATATATTCTCTGAAATTATCTTTTTGATTAATGACAAAAAGGGGGAGAAATGCTATAAAAAGATGATTATAATTTTAATTACATATAGTATAAAGGGAGATGATATTTATATGGTTATTAGAATCTGACATATGATAATATAATCTGAAAGGTAGAGAAATGATACGTATATAATTAACATCTGAAAGTTTTATTTCTAAGAGATGAAATTTACACAAACAATAGAAATAAGCTTAAGTGAACTTAAGTCAGCAAACTTGTTTGTTGAATTAAAAGTTAACCCAACGAAGGTGCTTTGTTGAGTTA
This sequence comes from Cymodocea nodosa, assembly GCA_036874045.1. NCBI lineage: Eukaryota > Viridiplantae > Streptophyta > Magnoliopsida > Alismatales > Cymodoceaceae > Cymodocea > Cymodocea nodosa. The sequence goes on from CM072345.1 coordinate 4,005,078, forward strand.
AATATATTTCATAATTGATTTAATATGGTTTTGTCATCATCAAAAAGGGGGAGATTGTTGAGTATTTTATTTTGATGATGATAATTAAAGAAAATTCGAAATGTAAACGTGGGTCAGAACGTGTGTATTTCGATGAAGGAAAAACAAAAGACGTGAAGAAGTGGAAAACTAGTAGTGATTAAACGTGGAGGATATGCATGAAATGAAGATACAATATAAAAGACATAGAATTCTCGTGGACCAAACTATCCATGCACATCAAATGAAAAATCTTTTCAGAAATCAAAAACACCTCTTCGAGGAAAAGCTCTCAGGTGGAAGAAAATTCAATGAAGCAGAAAAATGTCAGATTTATGTCACTGAAGATTTAAAGTATCAGAAGAAAGCAAATTTAGTAAAGTAGAGATAGACAAGATATTCGTCACTGAAGAATTGCTGAAGAAGAAAGAGAAGAAGAAGAAGAAAGATCTCAAACAGGGAGAAATGTTTTAAATTCCACAAATTAGTTTTCTCTGTTTGTAGTTATGAAATTGTATAGATGAAACATGGTATCGATATATAATTGCATCTACAATTTCTGAGGAGAATTGAATTGTATATTGTAATTGAAACCTTAAATAAAAATGATTTTATGATAACAATGTCTCGACTTGTTTTTGAGGTTTATAGTTTCAATTATATTCGAAAATATTGAAAAACATAATTCACCTCCTTCTTGTGTAGCCATACGATCCTACATTATCAAAATAAAATACTCAACAAACTTACTATTTTTGAGACTGACTACATAGTAAGTACAGTAGAAAACATCTGTTAGAAGTGAATATGATCGTTATACCTCTTGGTATAAATGTGATAAGTAAAGGAAAGATGAAAACAACGATAATCATATATTGAGAGCTAATCAAAAATTCTTGAAAAATACTGTCTGCTAATACAAAAGTGATACATTCTCAAGCATACTGAAGCACAAAAGCTCCCTACGCTCAAGTTTTGATTCAAAGCTCAAAGTTGTTGGTTCATGAGTTTGTACTTGAAAACTCACTATTGGTTAAGAGCTTGGACCTGAAAGCTTGAGAAAGGGTGGTTGCTGAGCTTCTACCTGAAAGCTCAAGTGTTGGTTCTTGCTTCAACCTGAAAGCAAGTGTTGTAAGTAGTTATATACTTAGTGAAGCCCAAGTGAACCTTGGGGTTGGACTAGCCGAGTTGGTGAACTACCTAAAATCTCCTTGTGTTCATTATTCTTTATTACTTTGCATGCATATTCATTATTTAAGCTCACAGTTTAATTAAATCAACTAGTAAAGTTTAAAAAGAACCTAATATTACACATAGATCACCATTCACCCCCCTCTAGTGAGCCATACAATCCTAACAATTGATATCAAAGCTTGGTTAATCTATTTAAAGATTTAACCATCTGGATTCTTATGGCACAATTTGCTAAGGGGCAAAACATCCACAGACCTCTTCTATTCGATGGTTCCAATTATAATTATTAGAAGAATAGAATGGAGTGTTTCCCTAGGAGTTCTGTTGTAAAACTCTAAAAGATTATCGTTCTTGGAACTACACTTCCTACCAGTAATGTTATGAACTAGACTAAGGAGGATGAGAGAGTCATACAGTTGGATGCTTGAGGGTTGAATGCTATATACTGTGCACTAATAGTTGAATAGTATAATAAAGTTTCTACATGTAAATCAGCACATGAAGCTTGGAAAATCCTTCAACTTACACATGAAGGTACAAGCCAAGTAAAAGACACAAAAATCAGCATCTTGTTGAGAAAATTAGAACTATTCAAGATGAATCAACATTTAATCATATTAGAAGAAATCTAGGCATATGCTCTATACATGACTTATAATGCATTCATATTAGATTTATGTTTATTACCACTCAAGCTCACCATATGGGAGCTTGTTTTCTGCTAACGTCTACTCTTGCAAGATGTTAAAGTGTGCATCTTCTTAGGGGAAGAGCAAGTTAGGAAATAGAAGGGATCAATAGGAGAAGATCTGTCCAACTCAGGGTTAAAAGGGGAAAAGATTTTTTCCTACAGGAGTTGTGGTATCATAAATAGAGATCTTGTTTAGAATGAAAAAGTGCATAATATTAATGGTTAAATGATGGTTAATTGCATATTATTTAGCTTATCATATGAGAATTAATCCATTATGTTATAATTGCACTATTATATGCTTTAATAAAAGAATCTGCATAATTTTAAGGAATTAGTGTTAATTAAGTATATTTCCGAACTGTCGGTAAGTTGCAAGTTTTTAATTCCTAAGTATCCAAATTTTCTGTTATTTTAGAGAGTTATATTGAATACATCGGACAATTATGTTTTAAATGCTTAAAGAATATTTATTATTTCCTAGAGTACACATGTTGTAACCTTAATGCTTGACATAAGTGAATGTTCAATAAGTTATCTGTTAACTATTTGAAATGCATCTGAGCATCAGATAGTTAGATTTGTAAGTATCCAAAATATCTGAACTAGTTATGTCTTTATTATTGCATGTGTTTTATAGTTGAATTAACGAAGTAAGTCCATTGAGTTATCTGTAATACCACGAACAAAATATTTTCTAATATGTCATTGTAGCAGTTGCAGAAACAGGAAATTTGAAAGGAAACCACGATTACATGTATCACGTAGGAATTCACTCGTGGAAGAAAGAAGAAATCACCATCGTTGATATGAATGAAGGAAATCCAACTGATCATCTAAGCAAAAGTAGTTACTACAAAAAGTAATATAAAAGAAGAGGAGAAAGATGAAGAAAGTGTGTGTGTAGAGGTGGAGAACTGCACTAACTACGGAAAGCGTCAGAAGTTCCCTGAAGCTCCACACCACCACCAAAATCACCAACCATCGGAGGTCTGTGAGGATGCTTTCATCTAAGCAAAAGTAGTTACTACAAAAAGTAATATAAAAGAAGAGCAGAAAGATGAAGAAAGTGTGTGTGTAGAGGTGGAGAACTACGCTAACTACAAGAAGCATTAGAAGTTCCCTTAAGCTCCACAACACCACCAAAATCACCAACCATCAGAGATCTGTGAGGATGCTTTCCTGATGTGAGGTCGATTTCGAGCCAAACATAATGATTGACAACCATTGTGAGGAGTGATCGCGTCGCGGGAAGGGAAGCCATTTACACCAAGTACCAACTCATATCTTAGGAGATCGTTGTTGAATTTTTTGCTGTCCCCAAAATATGATCTTAAAACTCACAAAGGGATCAAAATGATAAAACATTAAACTCAAAACTCATTTTAAAATAACCGCAAGCGCACGGTGCAATTGTAATATACTCCGACGAGTACGGGTCGAATCCACAAGGATTTGGCTTTTACAAAATATTTCTAAGGTGCAAAAATAATAATAATTACAAGTGATTCAAAGCTTATCAAAAATTCACTCAATAGAGTATAAATTCCTCATTTCCATTCATAAAACACTAACTCACTACAACACAGAATCTCGAAATTCAGTCAAGTTCACACATATCCTCCTCTCAGTATCTCAATGGTAAAATACAGAAAAAATATCATACTGAGTACTCATTGGATTAACTTTACAACTCCACTGATTTCGTTAAAAGATCTGAAATGGTCAAGCGTCGGCAATGCTTTTCCTACAAACGCGCAGACTGGCAACTAACATCCCTAAATTGCGCATAGTTACTAAAAATAGCATAAGATTTTCAAATCTTCACAAAAGTTTGCAAAATCAGTGTGCTTCGAAACTTAATCATTTATCTAACAGAGAAAATTTACAGAGGTCGATTTCGTGTTGTAGATAAAAAGATATCGAATTCGGCACTGAAGCAAAAATTGGGGGAAAAACGCCAGGATGCGCCAGATGCAAAATCAACAAAATAAATTGGAAAACCTATACAAATCGATTGGAAAAATTCTAAAAATTATACAGGAGTAAGGTACACTTGAAGATCTACAAAATAGAATAAAAAACTAAAGCAAAACATCACTGGATCAGTAAGTTACGTCCTAAAAAACATCGTCAAATTTACAGGATTCTAAATCAACGATAAACATCCACAAATTAGCTTTGTTAGCATACAAATATTCACATATGCACAAGATTCAAACCAAATTCGTTTCCATTCTGTAGGATTGTCTATATCACAAGAGGGGGGGGTGAATTGTGTCTTTAGTAATTAAACTAGCGGATAAAACAAGAGCACAAAACACTTGTAAATGAAATTCTATTCTTTTATTTCAAGACAGAATTTATAATATTTTTTCAGCTCAATTCCCTTCTTGACGGTTTTGATACAGTAATTTTTGATATACAATTCAAATAGGAAAACAAAGCTCTTTTTCAAAACTAATTTTGAATTGTATAAAACCTGATCTTTATGCACACAGCTCTTTTCTTTCACTTTGCTTAGTTTCTGTATCTCTTCTTCTCCAGTTGTCGAATTTCCAAACTTCTTGCGTTTGCAGCTCCTTTCCTAAAATTGCTTGGAATTTCAAACTTCTTCTGATGTTGGAGAACTTTTCAGAATATGAATATTCAAACATAACTTTTCAGTTAGGGATCCAGATTGAATATTCAGACTTGGCTTTTGAGATTGGGATCCCTTGTTGTAATGTAGCTCGCACTCTCTATTTGTAGTCGAACTCTGTTGTCTTTCACGTTCAGCATGTTCATCCACTTGATCCACAATCCACAATCCATAATCCATAATCCACGTACTAATTTTCTCTTTAATCGAAATTACTTTCTATTTAAATTTCCACTTTCTTCACTAACAATCTGAGTTTCCACGATCTCCACTCGTAGATTCACCGAAATTTTATCTTCTTGGAGTCTTGTAGAATATCTTCTAAGTCTTCAATTTAGTCGAACATTTATCCTTTAACTCCTGTCAAAACTTGAACACTTACCCTTTAACTCTTCGAGTTCTTGCACCTGCAAAACACGTGACTAAACAAGGAAACTTATCTGTTCGTTAGTCCTTTTATAAAACTTGAACAGTTATCTATCCATGCGTATAAAACCTTGAACAATTATCTAACTATTCGATTTTTCATTACCGAACGCACATGGAAAACACGTGACAACTTAAAACATTAAAAACACACATGCGGATAACTTAACTATACGAGTTTTTAACATAAAATATTCGACAAAAATGAAACATTAACTATCCAAAAGTTTAACTATTGCAAATCTAGCTCTTCGGAAATCTTTAATTTATCCGACATAAAAATGAAACTTTTCGATAATCTATTAACCATTATACTTAGAGAATATTATGTAGGCTTATTTAAATACGTTAATAAAGCATACATCTTCAAAATTAAATACCTAACAATCTCCCCCTTTTTGATGATGTCAAAACCTAATAAGTCACATAATTTATATCTCCCCCTTTTTGGCATTATAAAAAAGTAAACAAACTATTTTCTCCTCATTTAGGAAGTTAAGTGTTATAAATGTAAGGAAGGATATCTTACTAAGTATATATTAATCAAAACGATAGTGTCAATCATACATAGGATTTATGGATTAAGCAAAAACTGTTTAATATCATAAACTGTGAAAAATAATCACGTAACATTAAAATTAGTAAACAGTTTACATAATGGTTTTGGTTACAAATTACAATAAATAAATCATGTAATACATAATTTGTATAATCACAAGCCTCTTTGTCTTCGAAAAATATCAATCAGGGTATCTGAAATTGTCTTTACAATATCTGTACTAACTCTGTTTATCTGATCAAGTAATGCCTGATCTAAATCATTTTGAGAAACTTGTGATGGTTGCTGTAAAAATTCAGTATGTATGTCTATATCTATACCTGTATGTATTTCTCTATGTATACCTTGTTGTATATCTATATGTTGTTGTGTTTCTGTAAATTCTGTGGATTGTTGCTGTGTTTGCCGAACCTGTTGTTGTTGTTGTCTAAGGATAGGTGTATCTGCCGCTTGGTGTTTTTGGAGTTCCTTTGCAGAGAAAGATCATGACTTTAATCTTTTCTGTGGCCAAGGTGTAATATCTATTTGACTTGCCACAATTCTCAAAATTGTATCACCATAAAATAATTTACTCTAAAAATGTAAGATATGAGAAACAAAAATATCATACCAGTCCACCTGTATATGGTTGATTAATGCGTATGTAGCATAAAGACAACATCTGCCAACTTCTGCCCCATGACTAAACCTATGAAACAATGTAGCATGCAATATTTTTGCAATAAAACGTACTTGGCCATTTAAGTCATTTAGTAATGTCAATAGTTTGTTGGCAGTTGGATCTTTGGCTAAACCTGTAATGTCCCATCCCAATCGATAAACTTGTTTTCTTTCTGATAATTTAACTCCTTCATTTTATGTATTACCTCCCACAATATCATCTTTTTACGGGATCATAATCCCTTGCTTAGGGGAAAGATAACCAGTTACTCAATGACAAGTGAGAACAGGTAAATTTTTATTTTTTTTAAATATAATCTGAATTACTTGCAAAATGAGTTTTTAGTCAATACATCCCAAACTAGTTGGTTTAAGTGACTAGGGTTTAAGATCCCCCAACGGACTTAATTACTCAAGTAATTACAGACAAAAAATAAACAAAAATAAAACAAGACAGTAAATTAAATTAGAGTCAATTGCAAGACTTAATTTTTCTAACAGAATGTTAATAACTTTCCTTTAATAAAAAGTACATACTTTCTATGTATTTTCCTGTTAAAATCTCTATAATAGCATATACATAAGTAACAAAAATATAGTTGGCACTCACATTGAATCAAATTAACTTTTCCTTAAGTAATCTTTTCTGAATTTTTCTTAAATAAATTGACTTCAATAAAAATCAGAATTTCATAAATTATTAACTACTAGAAAACTATAATTAAAAAAATGTTATTTTGTTTTTTTTTTTTAATAAAAAAAGACATTAAATTCTAAAACTACCTTATAACAAACCAAAATACAATGAACAGGACCATTTAAATATCAGATAACCTACAAATACCAAGTTCTAATCGTAATTTTGAGAATGTATTTTCATCTAAGGATTTTGTAAATAGATCTACTAATTGTTCTGTAGTAGGAACAAAATTTAATATTATTTTTCCTTTTATAACATTATCCCTTAGAAAATGATGTCGAACTTCTATATGTTTTGCTCGTGAATGTAAGACAGGATTTTTAGATAAACTTATTGCAGAACTACTATCACAGAAAATCTTAGTTGGTTCATAGTTTAAATTAAAATCTTTTAAGGTTTGTCTGATCCACAGGATTTGAGCACAGCAAAGTGCAGCAGCTATATATTCAGCTTTAGTTGTAGATAATGCTACACAATTTTGCTTTTTGCTAAACCATGACACTAAAGAATTACCTAACAATTGACAAGTGCCACTAATGCTTTTTCTTTAAGACTTACATCCTGTGAAATCAGCATCACTATAACCTACTAAGTTTAAAGAACTATGTTTAAAGTAAAACAGTCCGAAATTGATGGTTCCTAATAGATATTTAAAAATTCATTTAACATCAAGTAGGTGTGATTCCTTAGGATTTGATTGATATCTAGCACAAGTACACACACTAAACATAATATCTAGTCAGCTAGCTCTTAAATAGAGTAATGAACCAATCATACTTCTATATTGTTTTACATCTACAGTTTTTCTAGAGTCATCTTTATCCAACTTGGTGATAGTACTCATTGGTGTATTCTTTGTTTTAGTGTTGTCTAAACCAAACCTCTTTAATAAATCTTGAGTATATTTTTCTTGTGAAATAAAAGTACCCTAATCTAATTGCTTAATTTGTAAGCCTAGGAAAAATGATAGTTCACCCATCATACTCATTTCAAATTGATTAGTCATGTCTTTCGAAAAGGATTCAACTAATTTATCATTTGTTGCTCCAAATATGATGTCATCTACATAGATTTGAACTACTAATATATCTTTTTTGATCTTCTTGATAAAAAGAGTGTGATCTGCCTTTCCCATAGAATACCCTTTTTCCATAAGAAATTTAGATAATCTCTCATACCAAGACCTAGGAGCTTGTTTAAGGCCATATAGTGCCTTCTTAAGCTTGTAAACATACTTAGGATGTTTTGAATCTTCAAAACCTGAAGGTTGTTTTACATACACTTCTTCTTTTATATATCCATTTAAACAAGTAGTCTTAACATCCATTTGATATAATTTGAAATCCATATAACAAGCATATGCTAACAAAATTCGTATTGATTCTAGTCTAGCAACAGGAGAAAACGTTTCATCATAGTCAATTCCTTCCCCTTGCTTGTAACCTTGAGCAACTAATCTAGCTTTGTTTTTAACTATATGTCCATCTTGATCTACTTTGTTTCTAAATACCCACCTTGTTCCTATTATGGATTGATTTTCAGGTGGTGGAACTAGATCCCATACCTCATTTCTTATAAATTGATTTAGCTCATCTTGCATAGCTAAAAACCAAAATTCATCTTCTAAGGCATCTTCAATTATCTTAGGTTCTAGTAAAGAAACAAATGAATAACCACCATAAATGTTGACTACTGATTAGCTAGTCCTAACTCCTTGATTAGGATCGCCTATTATCTGATCAATAGGATGAGATGAAGCATAACGCCAATTTCTATGTTGTTCCATATTTTCTATAGGTATGACATTATTTTCTTCTAAATTTTCATCATTTAAGTTTATATTTCTTATTCCATCAGATAATCTCTCAATTTCTCTATCAACATCATTTGATACCATTTCTGGGAGAATTTCTGAATCAAAGTTTTCAGCATGTCTTAAATCCAAATGAGAATTTTCATGAAATTTCACATGCAGGGTTTCCTCAATGGTTTTTGTTGATTTATTATAAACTCTATATGCTTTACTTCTAATGGAATAACCAACAAAAATCCCTTCATCTGATTTGGCTTTAAATTTGTCTCTTCGTTCCTTAGTGTTTAAAATAAAACACTTACAACCAAAGGGCTTTAAATAACTTATTTTGGGAACCTTGTTATACCATATCTCATAAGCAGTTTTATCTAAAATTGGTCTTAGATGTACTCTATTTATAACATAGCATGGTGTATGAACTACTTCTACCCAAAGAAAAAGGGGTAACTTATTCTCATTTAACATGGTTCTGGACATTTCCTGAAGTGATCTGTTCTTTCGTTCTACTATCCCATTTTGTGAAGGAGCTCTTGGAAATGAGTACCTATGATCTATGCCTAATTCTTCACAAAAGGTGTCCATTTGATCATTATCAAATTCTGTACCATGATCACTCCTAAGTTTTTGAATTTTAACATTTTGCTCATTCTGAACTTTATTACAGAATATCTTAAATATTTCAAAAACTTCAGTTTTATTAGCTAGAAAATAGATCCAAGTAAATCTAGAATAGTCATCAACTAGTACAAAAGCATAATGTTTACCTCCTAGACTAGTTGTTCTAGTAGGTCCAAATAAATCCATATGCACTAGTTCTAATACTCTTTTGCTTGTTATTTCATTTAAGCTTTTAAAGGATGTTTTATGTAATTTACCTAGTTGACATGCATCACACATAAACTCTTTCGAGTACTTAATACTAGGTAAACCTCTAACTAGATTCTTTTTAGACAGCTTTTGTAATAATTTTAAGTTTGAGTGTCCTAGCCTTCTATGCCGTAAAATGACTTCATCCGATTTTGCAATTAAGCAAGCATTGTCTTTAATAATATCGAAGGCAAATTTAAAATACAAATGGATCCTTTCTTGTATGCAGTGAATAAAATTTCGTTTGTAGTCATGTCCATAATTTTACAGGAATCTTTTTCAAAAATTACTCTGTAAATCTTCATTAAAACAGGAACACTCAATAAATTAAAACCTAAGTTTTCAACTAATAAGACATCATTTATAAAATATTTCTCAGTTACCTGAACCTTGCCAGACCCAAGGATATTTGTTTTGCTTTTATTTCCAAAGGTAACTTGTCCGTTCTTGGTCTTTGTTATTTCTGTAAGTAATCGTATATCTCCAGTCATGTGGCTGGATGCTCCACTGTCCATTATCCATTTTGATTTGTGTACCTACAAAACAATCAAAAAGAGATTTTATCTCTTGGAACCCATTTTTGAGTGGGTCCAAGAATTTTAGAGAGAGTCATATCAAAATAATCCATATTTTTAGACTTCAACTTATCTATTTTCTGATAATTATTTTTGCGTTTCTTTCTCTTAGTGTTATAATTATCAGAACATTTATCTCCATGTAAACCAAAGTTGAAATTTTCGTTTCTGACATTATTTGATTTCCAATATCCGATATTCTTTAAATATGAAGAAAATTGATCAAGAATATTAAAATTCTCAAATGTCTTAGCTTGATTCTTCTGAAGATTTCTTTTGAAATTCTTGCATCGTGTGCTATCATTTATATGCTGCATTTCATCAATTTGCACATATTTTTCTCCCTTTTTGATTACACACGGAATAGTTTTTCTCTTACTATTCTTAATACTGGAAATAAAGACATTATTTTTAGCAGTACCATCATGCAATATATAATTTTCAGAAGATGCATCGTGTAAACCAATACCATGTTTTTCTACATTTGATATTTTACTATTGAGTTCATTTGTTAAAGTTTGACTATTATTCCATTTACTTAATATAGCCTTTTGATCGCAAACATTAATCTTTAACACATCAATTTTTGAATTTAAATTAGTAATAGTCAGTTCCAGTTTTTCAATTTCACATATCATTTTCTTCTTATCAGCAATTAAATTTTCACAATCAGCATGCAATTATCTTTCTATAGCAGTGAACTTTAAAATTTCCTGTGCATGCCTTTGATTTTCTTCTTTAAATTTATTTAAAGTAGAGTTCAAAAAATCAATCTTATTTTCAGATTCATCTAGTATTTTCCTAGTGTCCTTTCTTTCTATTTTGACTTTCTTATATTTTCTGGCCAATCTATTGTATTCAACAAGTAATCCATCAAAACTATCAAAATTAGCGTTTTGATCAAAGGATACCTCACTAGATTTTGCCATAAAGCATACATTTGCCAGATTTTCTTTTGAACCTGATGTTGATGAGGATTCATTGTCTGATGTTGAATCCTTTGTTTCTTCACTTTGTGAAGCTGAAGAGTCATCCCATGTCACTTTAAGCGCCCTTCTCTTTCTGATTTTCTTATTTCTGAAATTCCTCCTCGAATTCTTCTTATCTTTGTTGAAAGGACAATCAGTTTGAAAGTAACCTGGCCTGTTGCACTTGTAGCATATACTTTTGTCTTTCATGTATGACTTCTTCTCCATATCTCTAGATGTCTTTGCTAACCTGAAGTTCCTGCATTTCTTCAACAGATTTCTAAATTTTCTGGTCAACAACAATAAATCATCGTTAGAATCACTAGTGACTTCTGAGACTTTATCAGCCTCAAAAGCCAAATCCCTTCTAGGATTTTTCCCTTTTGGATCTAAATATTGTACTTCATAGGCTATTAGATTTCCTATGAGATCATCGAGAGTATATGTATTTAAGTCTTTGGACTCTTCAATAGATGTTGTCTTTTGAGCCCAAATTTTAGTTAAAGATCAAAGGATCTTTCTTACCAAGTCTTTTTCCTCGAATTTCTTGCCTAAAGATTTTAATGAATTTACAATCTCAAGAAAATAGGAAAACATGTCAAAGATACATTCATTTTCGTGCATTTTAAAAAGCTCATATTTATGTACTAATATATTGATCTTAGATTCCTTGACCTGATTAGTACCTTCGTTGGCAACTTCTAATGCATGCCATATCTCATATGCAATTTGATATGCAGAAACTTTATTAAATTGATCATGAGATAAAGCACAAAACAAGATGTTTAAACCTTTAGCATTCAGTGTCATTCGCTCCTTTTCATCAAAAGTCCAAGTATCATATGGAGTCGTAACTAACACTATAGGATTGCTAATTATATGCCATAATTTGAAATCGATTGACTGAAAAAATACTTTCATCCTATATTTCCAATAGCTATAATTACTACCTTCAAACATAGGAGAACGATTAGTAGTCTGTCCTTCAGTCATAACTAAGATTTCAGAATTATCCATTTTAAATAGATGATCCAAAGTAAATGACAAGAAAAACCAATTCCTAAATAGAGAAATGAAGGCTTTTGAATGCTTTAAATAGTTTAAAATGCTTTGATACTAGTTGTAGGATCGTCTGTATCACAAGAGGGGGGGTGAATTGTGTCTTTAGTAATTAAACTAGTAGATAAAACAAGAGCACAAAACACTCGTAAATGAAATTCTATTCTTTTATTTCAAAACAGAATTTACAATATCTTTCAGCTCAATTCCCTTCTTGACGGTTTTGATACAGTAATTTTTGATATACAATTGAAATAGGAAAACAAAGCTCTTTTTCAAAACTAATTTTGAATTGTATAAAACCTGATCTTTATACACACAACTCTTTTCTTTCTCTTTGCTTAGTTTCTGTATCTCTTCTTCTCTAGTTGTCGAATTTCCAAACTTCTTGCATTTGCAGCTCCTTTTCTAAAATTGCTTGGAATTTCGAATTTCTTCTGATGTTGGAGAACTTTTCAAAATATGAATATTCAAACTTAACTTTTCAATTAGGGATCCAGATTGAATATTCAGACTTGGTCTTTGAGATTGGGATCCCCTATTGTAATGTAGCTCGTACTCTCTATTTGTAGTCAAACTCTGTTGTCTTTCACGTTCAGCATGTTCATCCACTTGATCCACAATCCATAATCCATAATCCACGTACTAATTTTCTCTTTAATCCAAATTACTTTCTATTTAAATTTCCACTTTCTTCATTGACAATCTGAGTTTCCACGATCTCCACTCGTAGATTCATCGAAATTTTATCTTCTTGGAGTCTTGTAGAATATCTTCTAAGTCTTCAATTTAGTCGAACATTTATCCTTTAACTCTTGTCAAAACTTGAACACTTATCCTTTAACTCTTCAAGTTCTTGCACCTGCAAAACACGTGACTGAACAAGGAAACTTATCTGTTCATTAGTCCTTTTATAAAACTCGAACAATTATCTATCCATGCGTATAAAAACTCGAACAGTTATCTAACTATTCGATTTTTCATTACTAAACGCACATGGAAAACACGTGACAACTTAAAACATTAAAAACACACGTGTGGATAACTTAACTATACGAGTTTTTAAAATAAAGTATTTGACAAAAATGAAACGTTAACTATCCAAAAGTTTAACTATTGCAAATTTAGCTCTTTGGAAATCTTTAATTTATCCGACATAAAAATGAAACTTTCCGATAATCTTTTAACTATTATATTTAGAGAATATTATGTAGACTTATTTAAATACATTAATAAAGCATACATCTTCAAAATTAAATACCTAACACATTCATTCAAAATAAACATAATAAACTACTGAAATGAAAGTTCTATGATTAAACTACAATGTAACATTACAACTAAACCTAAAACTACCATTACCCTACTGAAATTACAAAGAACACAACTTTAAACAAGAAAATGAAAACCTAAAGAGCTAAACCAATACAACCCTTTTTACCTTGAAGTGCAAACTTGTTTTGGAGAAGAATGGTGCATGAGATGTGCTCCTAGCCGTCCTCCTAGCTAAGAATTTCATGGTTGTCACCACACGAGTTCTCTTCCAAAAGCGGGAGGTCTTCAAACACCACCAAACACCAAGAAACAAGTAGTCATCCACCTAAAGTCCACAACCCTTGCCTTTCTTCTACTAGGACTGATCCACGGAAGAGGGGAGACAGTTGCATGGCTTCAGATGTGCTCCAAACAGCACCCACAAGGTCTGGAAAAGATGCCCTAGCCGTCCTCCTACTAGCAACCACCAAGAGGACAAGAGAAGAGGTTGGCCGAACCTTGTCTTCTACCTTGGAGCTCCACGAGAGGGGCGAGAAACACCACCTTCCACGAGTTCTTGAGGGGGGGAGAGGGGCTGACGACTTTCAAGGGATGGAATGGGGGAAAGCTCATCCAAGAGGAGGGATTTGTTGGCCTTACCTCTCCTTTTATAGAGGCTCCAAGTGGTGGAACTTGGTCTCCACCTTTGATCTTCAATCCAAGGGCCAAAATTCCTCCTATCTTGATTTGCTTTATTTTTCTTATTCTTCAACCTAATTCTAAAAATACCCATGTACTTATTTAAATAATTAATCCTAAGTGCTAAAGTAAATTTAATCTACTTAATAAAATGCAATTGTGTTGCCACCAAGATGTAAATGTGTTTTCATGAAATGCTAAATAACAAATAGCGTCTCATTTATGCATAACTTTCTTCATTTAAGCCCATAACTACATTATTTGCCCAAAATGCATTATAACTTAAATCTTCATTAAACACTTATGAGTATATGGCTTTAAGCACATAAAATGCATCACTTAACTATATAAAATATGCATAAATTATGACTCTACAATTGTAAAGCTTCTAGCCTTGGTTTCAGGTTGATGCTAGTATGTTGAAGAGGAGATCATCTTACAATTCTTGGATTGCGATTCTATAGGGAGAGGAGGCAAGATTGTAAGTGATTAAGTTTTTAGTGGTGTAATCATGTCGCATGTAGTAATAGAAGTTTTTACTATCAATAGAGATTTTTACATTTCACCTTTCGCTTATCTTCAGGAACATATCAAAACAAAAATACCAAAAATAACAAATTATCTGTGTTTACATTTAGTATTAAAGTGTTGTATTGTTTGTTTTGTATCGTGATTAATGTTATCATTGTTAATATTGTGAATGTTTTAAGTTTATTTGATTTAGAAAATAGAAAATAGTTTTATTGTTTACTGAAATTGATTCGTTCTAGATACTTAAAGATTTTAATGATTACTGCTTGAAATATCTAAATGTTAGTGTTGCTTAATGATAAATTTAATATTAAATAACATTAAAGGGCTTAATTGATGTTATTTACATTCTATGGAACTACCCAATGGTTGGCCGAATTCCTTTGTAAATAGCAGTATTTAATTGGAAAGGTAGGCTCGTGGAGTTGACTCAAGTCCACGAGGTTAGTCTGTTGAGTTAGCTATAACTCCATGAACTAAGTCTGTTATGTTAACTGTAATTCAATGGAGTATTTAACTAAACACATATAAACTCCAATATAAAAATCGAAACAGTACACAATTCTTACTCAATCTTTGTGGGATCGACTTGTACTTGCACACAAATATAATATACAATGTGCACATGCAGTTAAAATAGAAATTGGATTTAATATCTAATTTGTGTGAAAGGTTGTTTGTTTACTTCTAAAAGTAATTATTGATATAAGCATAAAAACAAATTAAACAAGTTTTCTAGCACCGTTGTATAAATAAGTTTAAGATTTAACTTTTCACAACAATACAAGTTTTTCTAGCATCGTTACCAGGGATTGAGAAGCTAAGCAACTGTGAGTACTGTTTTGTTTTAATAACAAAGGGAGTGTTGTGTGTTTTATTTTATAATTGAGAATATGGCATATGCTTATGCTCAAAGATTTCTAAAACCTGTAGTTAGCATATGTGAATTCTACAATTTGGAAGGTCACGACATCGCTAATTATTTGAAATTGAGATGATTGTAGATGATTAGATCACATGAACAACAAATGAATTATATTCAATATAATAGAGTTGAGTATGAGAATCCTATAGTTTACCTAACTAATGGCTAGTTTAGAATTTGTAATATGTTGAGAGACAAAGAAGTTTAGGATAGATATGATAGACTAAAGCGTAGCTTAGACCAAAACATGGACAAACTGGAACAATACATGTGTCAACAACAAGAAGTCAACCAATTAAACTATAGGGAAGAATATACAGAACCTAAAATTGATATCATATACAAAACTAAAAAAACTATAATGAAAATTGATCAAAAATTGAATGCAATGAGATTAGATGATCTGGAAAGAAAACTAAAAGCATTGGATGAATTTACAATGAAATTACAAGTTATGCAATAGGAAAACATACATGAAAACTTTAATGTTACAGATTTGCATAATTTGCAAGATATACAGACAAAAGAAAATATCAATGCAATAGAATTTAAAGAATGTAAGTTAAAACTAAAAACAATTGAAGATCAAAATTACGAAAATAAAATACAAGAACATCATGAAAGTAATGAAAATCTGGAAGATGTATGTATAACATTAAGATCTAGAACTGATATACCACCAAGAATTCAAAAAGAAAGTAATATGAAGGTGGATAAGAACAAAATTCAAAAGGATAATGAAAATGTAGAAATCAATGAAGAAAAAATTGAATCTAAAAATGAGACTAAAAATGATCAAACAAATGAAATGAAAGACAAAGAATCTTATAAATCACAATCATTAGCACCCTGTCCTAAAAACAAGAAAAAATTAGAGAAATTTTTGAAAAAGTACAAGTTAACTTTCCTTTGTTAGACTTATTGTAGAAAATGCCACCTTGTGCTAAATTTCTTAAGGACTGGTGTACTAAGAAAAGAGAGCGAAAAGTTTTAAGGAAAGTCTTTTTAGTTGAGCAAAGTAGTTCCCTATTTCTACCACAAATTCCTAAAAAGTTATCTGATCTTAGAATCCCTGTTATATCATGCACCATAGGAAATACCATTCTAGAAAGAACCTTAATGGACCTAAGTGTAGGTATAAATGTTATGCCGAGTGATAAATTTACATCCTTAGGATTAGAAGGCTTAATCCCTACTAGGACTATTATTCAATTAGCTGATAGAAATATAAGATACCCTAGAGGAAAAATAGAGGATGTCTTAATTAAAATAAAAAACTTCATATATCCTATTGATATTGTGATTTTGCATTCCCAACAAATTAAGCATCAAAATCATAATACATCTTTAATTTTGGGAAGACCATTCTTAGCAACATTAGGGGCTGCTATAAATTATAAAACTAGAGTGATGAAGTTAGCATATTGTAATGAGGATACTCAATTAAACATTTTAAAACTAGAAAAGTTTGAGGAGTCAGAAATGTCCTTACATACTATAGACTTTTTAGAGGATGAAGGAGATATGCTAGATGATGTGATTCAAGAAGAACTAAATAGGAAACTAATTCTGAAACTTTAAAAGTGAATGAAAGCATAAATGTAGAAGGACATCAAGAAGAGATTTACAAAGAAGATGAAAATGTTCAATTAGAAGCTCTAGCTTCTGATGGTCAACATTTAGATTTAAAACCTTTACCTCCTGAATTAACCTATATATTTCTTGAAGAAAAACGAACATGTCCAATCATTATTGCTTCAGATTTAAAAGAGGATCAAATTTCTAAATTAAAAGTAATAAAAACTTCTAAAGACACAATAGGATGGACTATGACTGATATAAAAGAGTTAAGTGAAACTTTATGTTGTCACCACATATATTTAGAAGAGAATGCTAAACCAGTTAGAATTCCTGAGAGGAGATTAAATCCAAACCTTAAAGAAGTAGTCAGGAAGGAAATAGTGAAATAGTTAGATAATGACATAATTTATCTGATTTTTGATAGCTCATGGGTTAGTCCAATCCATGTAATTCCTAAGAAATCAGGATTAACAGTTATTAAGAATGAAAGTTAAGACTTGATACCTACTAGAATTCAATCAGGCTAAAGAGTGTGTATAGACTATAGAAAGCTGAGTGTTGTGACTAGGAAAGATCATTTTCCCTTACCTTTTATAGATCAAATGCTAGAGAAATTAGTAGGGCAAGAATATTTTTGTTTCCTAGACAGGTATTCAGGATATAACCAAGTTCCAATAGCATTAGAGAATTAAGAGAAAACAACTTTCACATGTCCTAATGGAACTTATGCTTTTAAGAGAATGCCATTCGGATTATGCAATGCACCAGCCACATTCCAAAGATGTATGCAGGGCATATTCACTAGAATGACTAAAGATTTTTTAGAAATATTTATGGATGATTTTACTGTATGTGGAACTTCATATGAAGTGTGTTTAAACAATTTAGACCAAGTATTAAAATGCTGTGGAAAAAAGTCTTGTTCTAAATTGGGAAAAATGTCACTTTGTGGTTAAACAAGGAATAGTCTTGGGACATATTGTTTCAAAGGAATGGTTGGAAGTAGATAAAGCTAAAATAGAAGTAATTTCTAATCTACCAGAACCTAAATCAGTAAAAGATATTAGATCATTTCTAGGACATGCTAGATTTTATAGAAGATTTCTTAAAGATTTTAGCAAAATAGCTAAACTTTTAACTAATCTATTAAAAGATGTCCCATTCAACTTTGATAAAAATTGCAAAGAAGCATTTTTCAAGCTTAAGACTAGCTTAATTTCAACTCCTATAATACAAGCACATGATTGGAGCCATCCATTTGAATTAATGTGTGATGCATCTGATTTTGCTATAGAAGTAGTGTTGGGACAAAAGATAAAAAAATCTCCTAGAGCGATTCATTATGCAAGCAAAACATTAAATGATGCTCAAGTTAATTATACAACTACTGAAAAAGAGTTGTTAGTTGTTATGTTTGCCTTAGAAAAGTTTAGATCATATCTAATTGGAGCTAAAGTGATAGTATACATGGATCATTTAGCTTTAAAACACTTAATAGCAAAGAAAGAGACAACCTAGATGTTGAGTATTTTTGTTTTGATGATGTATGCTGAATGAATATAATCATATTTGCTCAATTACTATTGCTTGTGAAAAGAAATTAAAATCATCAATTAATACAGAAAAAGCTTATTGATATAAATACTTGTCTGTATTGGATCTGAAGTTAATATCTAGTCGTTTCATTGCATTAATTTCTCATTTAGCTAAACGTTAAGTTAACGTGTGTTTTCATTGAAAAGCATGATATGTTTTAATGTTATATCTTTTGTATCATGAACAGTGCACGTTTAGACAACTCGTTAAGTTAGAGGCTTAAAGGTTAAAATAGGTCACGTGATAACTCGTTAAGTTAGTGAGTAAAAGAAGAGACGAACTCGTTAAGTTAGTGTTATACACGTGGTGAAATTATAAGTTACGAATGTTGTATTGTATCACATGAGGTGCACATGTTTAACTCGTTAAGTTAACATAACTAAACGCATTAAGTTGCTATATTGAACACTAAGGCAGCACGTTAGGTTAGCGTTATAAACTTAAGTTGTTATTTTTGCACGTGGAAAAATTCTTATTATAAAAACATTTGTTTATTACTAGTTCGTTGAGTTATCATGACACAACGAAAATGGTTCGTTGAGTTATCATAACACAACGGAGATGGTTCGTTGAGATAGCATAACACCACAGACTTAGTTCGTTGAGTTAGCTACAGTACTTGTCACGTGAAATGGCACATGAGGAACTCGTTAAGTTAGAAACGTTAAGTTATATATATACTTGTGTTACTCATTTAGTTAACATTAAAGTAACGACTTCTTATTACACTGATGAAAAACTTTTGGACGAGAAAGTTTATTTTCAAGAAATTTTTCAGAGATCCAAGATTGATGATTAAAGAAAATTCGAAATATAAATGTGGGTTAGAACGTGTGTGTTTCGATGAAGGAAAAAGAAAAGACGTGGAGAAGTGGAAAACTGGTAGTGGTTAAACGTGAAGGATATGCATGAAATGAAGATACAGTATAAAAGGCATAGAATTCTCGTTGATCAATTTATCCTTGCACACCAAAAAGAAAAATCTTTTCAAAGATCAAACCATCCCTGCACACCAAAAGAAAAATCTTTTTCAAAGATCAAAAACACCTCTTCGGGAAAAATCTCTCAAGTGGAAGAAAGTTCAGTGAAGCATAAAAAGGTAAGATTTTCGTCACTGAAGATTTGAAGTATCAGAAGAAAGCAAATTCGGTGAAGCATGAAAAGACAAGATTTTCGTCACTAAAGAATTGTTGAAGAAGAAAAGGAAGAAAGATCTCAAACAGGGAGAAAAGTTTTAAATTCCACAAATTAGTTTTCTCTGTTTGTAGTTATGAAATTATTTAGATGATACATTGTATCGAAATATAATTGCATCTACAATTTTTGAGGAGAATTGAATTGTATATTGTAATTGAAACCTTGAATAAAAATGATTTTATGAAAACAATGTCTCGACTTGCTTTTGAGTTTTAAAGTTTCAATTATATTTTAGAAAATATTAAAAATACACAATTCACCCCCCTCTTGTGTAGTCATACGATCCTACAAGTGGTATCAGAGCTTTGTGAATAATCTTTAATATAAAATCGATACCAACTTATTTAATATCATTGCTTATTCTACCTTCCTTGTTTTTAAACGAAAATTAATATCTGAGCATACGTTTAACTCTATTAATTTAGGGCTCAAGTTGTATTAAAGTTTTTAGACTATTTAAAATCAAATAGGTTGAAAAATCTAAGGTAAAATGGCTACTGGAAATGGTAATTTTTCTTTATATGAAGGCCAAAATCTTAATCGTCCTCCTTTATTTGATGGAATACATTTTAAATATTGGAAATATAGGATGACTGTTTTTCTTCAAAGTATAAATCATAAATTGTGGTTCATGATTTCTAAACCATATACTCCGTTAACTACTCCTTATAATACTTGGACAATTACTGAAAAACAAAATGAAACTCTAAATGCTAAAGGCTTAAATATTTTATTTTGTGCATTAAGTTATGAACAGTTCAGTAAAGTGTCGGCATATAAATCTGCTTATGAGGTGTGGCATGCATTAGAAGTTTCACATGAAGGTACTTCTCAAGTTAAAGAGACAAAAATAAACATGTTGATTCATAAGTATGAACTCTTTAAGATGCATGAAGACAAAAATATTTCTGAGATGTTTTCCAGATTTCTTGATATCATAAACTCTTTAAAATGTTTAGGAAAGAATTTTAAACAGAAGGATTTGGTGAGGAAAATTCTCAGATCCCTAAGTTCTAAATGGTCTCAGAAAGTAACATCAATTGAGGAATCACGAGATTTAAATGTTTATACTATGAATGAACTTATAGGTAATTTAACAGCTTATGAAGTTCAATTAAATGAATCACTAAGTCACAACAAACTAAAAATGAAGAAAGAAATAGCCTTCAAAATTATTTCAAATTCTGATATATCTACTGATTCTGACGAGGATTTGATTTTGCTTACTAGGAAATTCAAGAAAGCATGGAAAGCTAGGAAACAGCAAAGGAACAAAAATGATAAACCCTCAACGTCAAAATCATTGAATGACAAGAATTCTTCATCCAGAAAGTATGTATGATACAATTGTAAGAAACCTAGACATCTTTCTCCAGATTGTCCTATGAGGAAAAATGAAAAGCAAAGTAGGACAAATCAGAAGAAGACGGCTCAGAAAACTCAGAAAAAGTTTTACAAGAAAAAGGCTTTGAAGGTCACTTGGGATGACACGTCTAAAGAGTTTGAATCTAAGGAATCAGCATCAAAATCTTCACATTCAGAAGGAGAACAAGAGTTAGAAGACGTTGCTCATGTGTGCTTCATGGCAGATGAGTCTGAGGTAATATCTGATCCTGAAAGTCATTCAGATTTCAACTTTGATAAATTATTATGTGCTTATCATGCATTATTACAAAAACTTAAAGTATGTAAACTGGAAAATAAGAATATTAGAAAATCTTCATCCATTAAGGAAGAAGAAAATTGTTTCCTGTCTACTACTTTAGAAAAGTTTAAATGTGATAATGAAAATCATGCTAGAGATTTGCAAAAATTTAGATTTAATGAATGTATCTTGCATGAACAAATACAGAATATAAATGCTGAAAAATTAAAGATAGAATCTGAAAATGAAATGTTGAGAAACAATATAAATGAACTTGAATTAGAGATAGAAAAATTAAAACTAAGAGAGCAAGATTTAAATTCTACCTTTGAGAAATGGAATTTAAGTCAAACTAAGTTAGACAAACTAACTAGTACCCCTGTGGTGTCTTATAAATTTGGCTTAGGATTTGATTATCCTGAATCTCAAGCCAATAAAGTATTTATTAGTTGCACTTCAAGTAAATCTAAGACTAAAATTCCTTTCATTATGAAACAAGGTAATAAATATGTAGAAGTAGGTACTTCAAGGGATGAATCATGCAATAATAATATAAATCAATGTGATTTGTCAAATTGTACTTCTAACATGACTATAAATGTTTCTAAAAATCTTGTTTCTTATTCTGGAAATTCAATTTCTAATGTTTCTAAAATTTCAGACAATTGTAGTAAACTGAAAATTCAAAAACCTGAGCATGTAATTCAATACACTGGTATTAGACCAATTACTCATTCTGCATGTGATAAAACAAAAAATTCTTGTGCAGAAAAAGATTTTGTATGTACAAAAAATGTTAATACAAGCACAAAATCTTGGTATGAACTTACTGAAATGTATAAGCATCACCAAAATAAATTAACATCTGATAAAATATGTTTGGTCTTGATTATACTACATCTAAAAACAAAAGAATGATTGCAAAAGCAATAATGCTATATGTGAGTATGAAGCTAATGATAAATCAATAGTACTTACAACTAATAAGAATATAAATGATAATGTTAAACTATTTTTAAACAAAAAGAAGAAATATGTGTTTAATGAACTTGGTCCTCAACAACATTGGGTACCAAGAAAAAGTTTTTCTTAATTTGTGTTGCAGGAGGAAACAACATCAAAATGGATATTGGATAGTGGAGCGTCAAGTCACATGACCGGACAAAAAAGTCTATTACAAAATTTTACAAATACCATGAAAGGAAGTGTAACATTTGGAAACAAAAGCAAAGATAAAATCATAGGTATGGGCAATGTTCAAATAACTCCTACTTGTGTTATTTCGAATGTACTATATGTAGAAAACCTAGGTTTTAATTTGCTGAGTGTCATAAATGGATAAAGGTATATTTTTAAATCAGGAAAAATATGCAGATAAAATGCTTAAGAAATTTAATTTTAATAATACAAGGATTCGAGGAACTCCTATGAGTACTACCTTAAAGTTAGATATTGATGACATAGGAAAATCTATAGATAAAAAAAATACAGAAGTATGATTGGTTCTTTACTTTATTTGGCTGCTAGTAGACCTGATATTATGTTTGTTGTGTGTGTTTGTGCTAGATTTCAATCTAATCCTAAAGAATCATACTTAATTGCAGTTAAAAGAATATTTAGATATATACAAGGAACTAAAAATTTCAGACTGTATTATTCTAAGAATAGTTCAATAGATCTTATAGGATATACTTATGTTGATTATGCAGGATCTAAATCTGATAGAAAGAGTACCAGTGGCATATGTCAATTATTGGGAAATAATTTGGTGTCATGGTTTAGTAAAAAGCGAAACTGTGTAGCACTTTCTACTATAGAAGCTGAATATGTTGCTGCTACACTGTGTTGCACTCAAATTCTGTGGATAAGGCAAACTTTAGAAGATTTTGGATTATCTTATAATACAACTGAGATTTATTGTGACAGTAGTTCTGCAATAAATCTTTCTAAAAATCCTGTATTACATTCAAGAGCAAAGCATATGGAGGTTAGACATCATTTTCTAAGAGATAACGTAATTAAAAGAAAAATTAAATTAGAATTTATGTCTAGTAAAAATCAATTAGCTGATATATTTACAAAACCTCTAGACGAAAATACATTTTGCAACATTAGATTAAATTTAGGTATTTGTAGGCTATGTGATGTGTAAAATGCTTGAACTCCACATAAAAAGATAAATATTATTGATGATGTTGTTCACCTCATAGATATTATATACTTATTATAAATATCTAAAGTAATATCTAAACTGCTGCTTAAGATACAATGTATTTATTGTAAAATCATAGTAGTATCTTATTGATTTTAAGTAGTTTATCAATTTTAATAGTTTTTACGATTTTAAGTGGAAGTGTAAATGAAAAACATTAAATACTTCTGACATTCTGAAATTTTGATTAAATGTTTTCTTTGAATCAAGGAAAATGTATATGATCATGCATAAATTTGACTTAATTGATTAAACTTGTAGAATAAGTTATATGTAACTCATCTTAAACTGTTAATCAAAAGTATAAGCTTATTGAAACTGATTCATATTCTCAGTACAATCGTAGAAGTAAAAATTGTATGAGATTTGTGTTTTATTGCATCTGTATTAAATGGAATACATATATACTATGCTTAAAATGAAAAGTGCTTACAAAGTAAAAATCTTTGAGAGTTTATTGATCAGTTTGATCACGAGCCTTTTGTACTTGAGCAAATAGGTATGTAAGGATTGCTGTCCTAAAAAAGGATTCTTTAAATCTAGCAACCTAAGGCCTGATCAGATCTGGGATTGTTGACTGAAAGCTCATTACACGAGTACATTAGAAAGCTCTTGTATGATTCAAGCTTTTCAAACTAACTTTTAAAGAAAATTATCAATATTTACTGTTTTGAAAAGAAAAAGTTGTTTCATTAATTACAGATATCTTTGAATCGCATATAGTTTATACCAATATGACTACTGATTTATTGAATCAACATTAGTACTTTTGAAAATGTTTATTTGAGATACATTCTTTTATTCTCCTTGAATTAATCGAATTGAGTTCAAAGTTGTGTTTTGATTCATATATAGTAGGAATTGATTCTGGAAATCATTTTTGATGATCTCAGGATAACGGAAGTCTCTGAAAAGAAAATGTAAAAGTATAGTTATACTTAACATCTATTGTCACTACAAGTATATTTTGTATTTTGATTGAATATATTTGAAGTATATTTTTAAGGGGAGGATTAACAATGTCGAAAACAGATTAATATAATTTAGAATACAAATCTTAGTTAATCTGAATTAATGTCCTCTTAAAATCTTGATGAAATAATTTAAAAAGACAAATAAACTATTTTAGATTCAAAAGACAAAATGTTCAAATAGTTTACAATGTTCTCAAGATAATGTTAAGTTTAGCATGTGTTGTTTTCAGAACGTTTCAGTTGGAAGCATCCAAAAATTGGTGTACTAACTAGACGTTATGTTAGATAAGGTAATGTGTAAAACTGCCTCTAGACAGCATTTTACTCGTTAGGTTAGTTAACTCAATGAGTTATACTTGAATATTTCAGGTACCTTGATTGAATAAGCTTTATTCAATATTTATTTAATTTCTAAACCCGACTTCTCTTCACGTTGAGTTATACGCCTAAAAACCCTATTTAAACACTTATTACACGAGGACTTAGGTTATTTGTAAACTTTGTCAAGAAAATCATTCCCGCTTGTTGCTGTTACAACCTGCGACGATGGTCTCCAAGTTCTACAAAGGTCGTGGCAAAGGAAAAGGCAAAAGCAGAAGAGATGCAAAAGGAAAAGAAATAGAGAATGATGAAGTTCCACGTACTTGGTTCAAGAAAATATTTCGAGTGGACAAAAGGTTAGAAGAACTTTATAGAGATTACTTCTTTTCTCAGGATATATTAGATGAAGTTAGACAAGAACTTCAACATATTGATGCAAGTATTACATACATGGGTATTCGAAGTAAATATGATGGAGAATACAGAATGAAATGTGCTGAGATTGCATTTTTGGAACAGTATGCAAAATATTTGGAAAAAGGTGTAGGTTCATCAAATAGAACTCCTCAAACTCCTATAAATGGTACAAGACTACATGCATTTGAGGAAGAGCATGAATCAGCTATCCCTACTCCTTTATATTCAAAACAAGTAGAATCAGATATTGCTGTAGACAAAACAAAAGTTGACAGTTTTCGAAAGGCCGTTGCAATAGAAAGTACCTTAGAAGAATTAAAGCAGAAAACTTTTATAGAGCAATTTGAAAAGAAAACAGCAATACTTGAAAAGGAGAAACAAAAATGTTATAGAAGAAGGAAAGTTAGAAAAATTATGTCTAAGGAAACAAAGTCTATTGAAAAAGGAAAACTTGTACCTTATTGTGCATCTGATAAACTCATCAGTTCCGAACACACTGAAACTGATGAAGATAATGAGACTTTATTTTCCCTTGGTAGAAAACTTGAGAAGAAATCCAAGTCAAATATGAGCTCAAGTTTTTCTATTAGTACAAGTCCTGATGATGTAGAAATTGACAAATCAGAGAATCAGGCACTTGACATTGAACAAGTTATTCTAACTATAATTGACAATGTTGAAGCAGTAACTAGTTCAAAGGCTGAATTGTCTAGAGTAGCAGATATTGAAATTGTTAAGACTCCAGAAGAGCTAAAAGTTAACTAGCCTTCTACGGAATCTATAGAAGCAAAGTCTGAGAATTCACAGCATGAATCAATGGCATTATCTGTTGAACAAAATGAACAATTACAGATAGATACACCGGTTGTAGAATTTGTGGAAAAATTGTACTCTGAACATTCTAGAGAGACTGAACAGATGAATGTTGAGCATATTGACAATGTTCCTAACACTGTTGAAGCTGAAGAATCAAGCTTACCTGAGCAGCTTCAAGATAATATTTTGGAAGAGGTACAACATGACATTCATTTTGAAGAAGAGGTTCCTGAAGATAAATTAAACTCTAAATCACAGCTTCAGGTATCACCTTCTTTGTGTACAATATTAAAAATTCAAAGTAATGCAATTCATTTTAGATCTGAAGAAGCATTGCAAATATACAATAATCTGATTACATGTCCGATTCTGCATGCTCGTCCAATAAAATTCAAAAATTTGATGGAAATAAGAAATCTGTTTGAGTTTCAAGGCCTCATTAAATTCTTGCCAGTAGGAACGAAATGGAAGCAATACACAGAGCTTATTGTAGCTTTTTATAGCAATCTGGTCAAGAATGGAAATTTTCTGAAAACTCAAATAAATGAACAGGAGTTTATATTTTCTCTTGAGTTAATTTTTGAAGTTTTAGGATTAAAGAATGAAGGTGTTGTTGTTACCAACAGATTTGACATAATAAGACAACTAGAATGGAACATTCAGTCTTTATCAAAAATTCCAGATGTATATTCTGAAATGAGATTAATGGAAAATCTGAATGCAGAGGCAAGGTTTATTGCAAATATATTGCATGCAAATTTATTTCAAAGAGTTGGACACAATATGGAAGTCAGCAGAAGTTGTTTATATGTAACTTATAGCTTGCTAAATAGAATTCAAATCAATTGGTTTGATGTTTTCACTTCTCAACTACAGCATATGAGTTCAAAGTTATTTTATGGTGATGCTGTATGTAGACTCATTGCAAGCCAATTGAATTTATCCGACTAGCCCTCTGAAACTAAAGGCATGAGAGCATTTAGTGTCAAAGATTTGCAAAAATTTCAGGCCATGCATAAACCTCAACGACAACAACAGCAACAACCTGATACAGACCATATACAACAACAACAACAAAGTTATTCAGTTCAAGCAGAACAGCAAACCCAGCTACCTCCTGACTTAGATGCAGTGCTTAACGACATCAGAAATGATATTAGGCATCTAGGAGATAAAATATGTAATGCTATAAGTGATATACTTAGGAGGGGTCGATAACTGTTTTTGTTTGTTTCTGAATACAAAATGTAATGTTTGTATTACTTGTTTGATTCATTGAACAATACATTTTTCTGTAAATGTGTTCAATTATTATTCTTGTTTACAGAAATCGTTGTTGTAATTCTCTTATATACATATATATATTCTCTGTAATTATCTTTTTGATTAATGACAAAAAGGGGGAGAAATATTATAGAAAGATGACTATGATCTTAATTGCATATATATATTATAAAAGGATATGCTATTTAAATGGTTATTGTAATCTGATAGATGATAATTAGAAAACTGATACTTATATAATTATTGACATCTGAGAGTTTTAGTTCTGAGAGGTAAAATTTACACAAACAATAGAAATAAGCTTAAGTGAACTTAAGTCAACAAACAAGTTTGTTGAATTAAAAGTTAACCCAACGAAGGTGCTTTGTTGAGTTAAACATATTTCATAATTGATTTAATATGGTTTTGTCATCATCAAAAAGGGGGAGATTGTTGAGTATTTTTGTTTTGATGATGTGTGCTGAATGAAAATAATCATATTTGCTCAATTACTATATCTTGTGAAAAGAAATTAAAATCATCAATTAATACAGAAAAAGCTTACTGATATAAATACTTGTCTGTATTGGATCTGAAGTTAATATCTAGTCATTTCGTTGCATTAATTTCTCATTTAGCTAAACGTTAAGTTAACGTGTGTTTTTATTGAAAAGCATGATATGTTTTAATGTTATATCTTCTGTATCATGAACAGTGCACGTTTAGACAACTCGTTAAGTTAGAGGCTTAAAGGTTAAAATAGGTCACATGATAACTCGTTAAGTTAGTGAGTAAAAGAAGAGACGAACTCGTTAAGTTAGTGTTATACACGTGGTGAAATTATAAGTTACGAATGTTGTATTGTATCACGTGTGGTGCACATGTTTAATTCGTTAAGTTAACAGAACTAAACGCGTTGAGTTACTATATTAAACACTAAGGCAACGCGTTAGGTTAGCGTTATAAACTTATGTTGTTATTTTTGCACGTGGAAAAATTCTTATTATAAAAATAATTGTTTATTACTGGTTCGTTGAGTTATCATAACACAACGGAAATGATTCGTTGAGTTATCATAACATAACGGAGATGGTTCGTTGAGATAGCATAACACCACAGACTTAGTTCATTGAGTTAGCTACAGTACTTGTCACGTGAAATGGCACATGAGGAACTCGTTAAGTTAGAAACGTTAAGTTATATATATACTTGTGTTACTCGTTTAGTTAACATTAAAGTAATGACTTCTTATTACACTGATGAAAAACTTTTGGACGAGAAAGTTTATTTTCAGGAAATTTTTCAGAGATCCAGGACTGATGATTAAAGAAAGTTCAAAATATAAACGTGAGTTAGAACGTGTGTGTTTCGATGAAGGAAAAAGAATAGATGTGGAGAAGTGGAAAACTAGTAGTGGTTAAACGTGAAGAATATGCATGAAATGAAGATATAGTATAAAAGGCATAGAATTCTCGTTGATCAATTTATCCTTGCACACCAAAAAGAAAAATCTTTTCAAGGATCAAACCATCCTTGCACACCAAAAGAAAAATCTTTTTCAGGGATCAAAAATACCTCTTCGGGAAAAATCTCTCAAGTGGAAGAAAGTTCAGTGAAGCATAAAAAGGTAAGATTTTCGTCACTGAAGATTTGAAGTATCAGAAGAAAGCAAATTCGGTGAAGCATGAAAAGACAAGATATTCGTCACTGAAGAATTGCTGAAGAAGAAAAAGAAGAAGAAGAAATATCTCAAACAGGGAGAAAAGTTTTAAATTCCGCAAATTAGTTTTCTCTGTTTGTAGTTATGAAATTGTTTAGATGATACATGGTATCGAAATATAATTGCATCTACAATTTCTGAGGAGAATTGAATTGTATATTGTAATTGAAACCTTGAATAGAAATGATTTTATGAAAATAATGTCTCGACTTATTTTTGAGTTTTAAAGTTTTAATTATATTTCAGAAAATATTAAAAATACACAATTCACCCCCTTCTTATGTAGCCATACGATCCTACACTAGATTGATCTGATGGATATTATTATTACAAGAATTTGATCTAGAAATTAAAGATAAAAAAGGTTGTGAGAATGTAGTAGTAGATCATTTATCAAGATTACAAATAGAAAAATCAAATATTGAAATTAAGGATAATTTTCTTGATGAACAATTAATGACCATCAACACAATGCCTTGGTATGCAGACATAATTAATTACTTAGTTACTGGTTTAACACCTAAGGATTGGAATAGATAGGATAAGAAATTGTTCTTTTCAAGAGTAAAATATTACTATTGGGAAGACCCATACTTATTTAAGAAATGTCCTAATATGGTTTTAAGGAGGTGTGTTTCAGAAACTAAATATCAAAGCATATTGTCTTTCTGCCATGACCAAGCATATGGAGGGCATTTTGGTTCAGGGAAAACTACTACCAAAATTCTACAATGTATATTTTATTGGCCAACACTATTTAAAGATGCTCATAAATACTACTTAAGTTTTTTAAGATGTCAACAAATGGAAGAATATCAAAGAGGAGTATGATGTCTCTATATCCTATTGTTGAGGTTGAAACCTTTGATGTGTGGGGAATAGATTTGATAGGTCCATTTCCTATGTCTAATCAATTTAATTATATATTGTTGAGGGTGGAATATGTATCTAAATAGATAGAAGTTATTCCTACAAAAACTAATGACAACAAAGTGGTAATACAGTTTATAAGTATTAATATAATTGCCAGATTTGGAATACCTAAAGCTATTATCAGTGATAAAGGAACTCATTTCTATAATAGAAGTTTTGAAGCCTTAATGAAGAAATATGGAGTAAATCACAAGATTGCAACATCATATCATCTACAAACAAGTGGACAAGTAGAAAGTGTAAACAAAAAAATTAAGTTAATCTTAGAAAAAGTAGTAAATCCTACTACAAAAGATTGGGCTAATAGATTAATAGATGCACTTTGAGCTTATAGAACTGCTTATAAGACAAGTTTAGGTATGTCACCTTTTAGGCTAGTATATGGAAAAAGTTGTCATTTACCTATTGAAATTGAACATAAAGCTTATTGGGCATTGAAAGCTTTGAAAACTAATTTAAATCAAGCTGTTGAAAATAGGAAAATGCAATTGATTGAATTAGAAGAATTTAAGAATGAAGCTTATTCGAAAATTGTAAGAGAAAAAGAGAAAATGAAGTTTTGGCATGACAAGAAAATTATTTCAAAAACGTTTGAAATAGAACAAGAAGTATATCTTTACATGACTAGACTCCATAACCATCTAGGAAAATTAAGATCTAGATGGGCAGGACCTTACATAATTCGAAATATTTATTCCTATGGAGTTATTGAAATTGAAAATCCTAAAAATCAGAATATATTTAAAGTAAATGGACAAAGACTTAGACCTATTCTAAAGATTCCAAAGAGTTCCTTTGGAATTATAGAAGAAGTAAGAGTAGAGGACTACTCGAGCTTTACTTAGTAAGAAATTATCTAAGCAGTATAAAAAAAAGTAAAAAAAAATTACAAAAATAAAAACTTATTTAGACATAGTCACTATTCAACTGAAAGAAATTATCGATTTTACCAAAACATATATTAAAAGAAAAAAATCATTACGGTTCAACCGATAGGATCCATTGGTCTGACCGAAATATAAAAACATAAAAAATCTATATATTATATTAAGTAAAAATGTCGGTTTTACCGAAGCATAGTAATAGTTCAACCGGTAGAGAAAAAAAAAGTATTTAATTTCGGTTCAACTGAGGAATATAATTGTTTGACTGAAATTCTAAAATATTGAAAAATTAAGAGTCGGTTAGACCAGAAACTCTTCGGTCTTAACCGAAGTAAAAATTATCATTATAAGTATTTTTATTAGTTATAACTTTACGGGAAGTCCATTGAGTTACGCTTAAGTCAACGAACTTATTCCGTTGAGTCTAGGATAAGTTAACAAACTTACCTCATTGAGTTAACTATAACTCAACGGAGTACTGTAGTTAAGTCCACGGACTTTGTCCGTGGAGTTAATCATAACTCCACGAAGAGGTAAGTGAGAGAGCGAGAGTTTGCGTGGGAAAATGACCCAATTACCTGCCTAAAACTTAGGGTTTATTTATACTAAAATTTAGGATTTGGGGGCATTATCTGCAAAATCATTTAGAACTTAGAATAGTAGAGATCAGAGCGATTTCATTCTATCACACCACGAAGACAAGATGACGCTTGAGTTCTGGGAGGAAATAGACACCATGAGATTTCTCAGAGAATTAGAAGAATGGCGTACGAGACAAAAGATCAGGAACACAGCACAAGAAAAAGAACTAGAAAAGGTAGAATCTAACATTTTCTACTGGAGGAAAGTTTTAGTAGATTTAGATATTACCATACCTCAGATTGTGGAAACAAGGATTAAAGTAGCAATAGAAGTTGTGAATAAAGAAAGAAAAATCAGGCCAAACAATGAAGTTGCCCTAGAATTGATCCGACGCAAGTTTAGATTATGGTTCGTACGACATATTGGTGGACATGCCTGGTGGACAATCTGGGAGCAATAGAGGAAGGCAGTTGAAGAACCTACAGCTATAGAGTTGGCTACTGAAAGACTAGTTACTGAGGAATAGCAACCAGGACCATTCATTCCACTACCAAGACCGATCAAAAGAGCAGCATTTTTGGGGCCATCGATGCTAAAGGAATAGAGAAAATTTGCAAAGCTTGTTAAAGTTGCTAAGAGCCAAGGAAATTCTAAGGATATGGCTGTGGCAAAAATGCATTTGCTATATGATGCACTCTACAAGAAAAGAGCCGCAGATAAGTTGAAGACCTAGTATAAAATTAAAGTAGAGCAGCATTAGGAAGCAGCTAGATCAATGGCTGCAAAAGAAAGTAAAGCTAGTCCTTAGCAGAGATAGTGCCCAAAGCTCTAGTAGAGATTAAACCTTAGCTTAAAATATCAGAAGGGCCTATAGAGCCCATTTTTGTAGACTTGCTATCCAAATCTAAGGAGGAGTAGGAGCAGCAGCAGTAAGAGCAAAGAGAAGAAGAAAACTAGACTAAA
This sequence comes from Cymodocea nodosa, assembly GCA_036874045.1. NCBI lineage: Eukaryota > Viridiplantae > Streptophyta > Magnoliopsida > Alismatales > Cymodoceaceae > Cymodocea > Cymodocea nodosa. The sequence continues at coordinate 4,037,762 of CM072345.1, forward strand.
ATTAGTCTACAACCTATACAAATAGAAGAAACTGAAATTAGGGAAGAAGCTGATTTACCCATGACTCCATCCCAATCTGCCATAGAATCAAAAAGAACAGTGACAATGCAAATTGGTAGTCAGGAGGAAGAAGAAAGAGAAGTAACTGAACAAGAAGTTGAACAAAAGCATATAGAATAAGAAGAAAATATCTCGACAGATTCCACTAAAGAGGGAGAGACTCTTCAACAAGTTTTTGAGAGGATTCAAGAAAGAAGAGTGGAGAGTTCTGCTGACTCTCCACCACAGATAGAAAAAGAGGCTAAAATGTAGGAATCCTTGGATCATTTCCAACAAATTCGAGTTCAGCAAATTGAGGAAGAAGATCAAGAACAAACCCCTCTAAAGCAACAATTCTGAATGTACACTTTTGGAGTCAGGAAGCATACAACAAATATCAAGAGATAAAGGGGTATGATATTATATATAGTAGACCTATAAATTGGGATGGTATGCAGGACATTAAAGAACTATTTGAGTCCCAAGGTCTACTACAATTTATTTCTCAACAAAGAGGGCATGCAGTATATGAAAATTTAGTGCCTTGTTTTTATGCAAACTTGAGAGAGGAAGAGGGAAAGTTAATTTCTAATGTGGAGCAAGCTGATATACAGATAACACTAGAGCTTCTCCACAACATTTTTGGATTGAAAAATGAAGGAATAGAAATTCTGGAGAGCACAACTGTAGTCAAATGGACAGAACAAGAAATAAAACACTGTTTAACTATCAATCTTGGTGTGCCATTATTAAACAGATTGAAGCACTTAAATGGTAAAGCACACATGGTAGCTAACATTTTGATTAAAAATGTCTACCAATGACAAGGTCATGATATTGAACTAAGTCAATTTATTAAATGGGCCACATATGCAGTTGTGAACAAAATTCAAATTAATTAGTACAAAGTTTTATCTCCAAGTTGAGAGCAACAAAGAAGAAACTATTTTACAAAGATCTGATTCCACTACTGATGGTGGATAATATTGATTTCACGAAATGGATGTTTAAAAAGATAAGATCTAAAGCCATTTCAGTGAAAGAATACAAAAATTATGCTACAGCTATTGAGATATATTGACCTTCTAGAGACATTATAGGAGCTATTGAACAGATAAATCAACTTGAGCAACAACTAGAAAAGCTCTAGAAGGAAGTAGATGAACTTAGGAAAAAGGACTAAATGTATTGTTCATCTACTTATATTTGTATTGAAAAATATCTGACTATATATAAATGTAAACTATTTATATAAATGAATGTTTGAATTTTAGATATTTCTGAATTTGTGTAATTGTGAACAAATGATTTAAAGCTAAATTGAATATTATACAATTGTTTAAAGATGTGCAAGACTATTTAAAAGATTTACAATTTTTATGAATGACATGGTTAAATGCATGATGATTGTACGATGTTTGAATATATCTGCATACTAAAAAGTAAAATGTGAATTCTACATAATAGGAAATGAATTGTAAGTTAAATATGCATATATTGTTCAAATTTAAATGAGATAAATTAGAACACTACATTAATGACATGTATTTAACCTTAATTAAGTTGACAAAATGTAGGAAAAAATATATATAGAAGTTAATACGATGAGTAAGTTTTAGAAAAATTAGCTAAGTGTTAACTCAACGAAGTAAGTCCGTTGAGTTAACCTTAACTCCACAAGGTCAAGAATAAAATATAAGGTCACTCCATTGAGTTATCTATAACTTAACGAAGTTAGTCTGTGGAGTTAGCAATTAAGCAACGAAGCTAGTCTGTTGAGTTAGCTATAACTCAATGAGATTAGTTCGTTGAGTAAGAAATAGTAACCGAAGCTAGTTCATTAAGTTAACTGTAACTCAATGAGGTTAGTTCATGGATTAAGTTGAACGATTATTCTTTTAGCCACGAATGAAACTTCGTGGGTTTAGTAGTTACTGAAATTTAAAGTTAGAAGTGGAACACATATCCATAAAAATAGGAACCATACTGCACTTTACAAGACACGTTCTTGCAACAAGATTCATTTGTCTTACTAGTTGAAAATTTATAGCATAATTTAATTAATATTACTCAGTTAGAAGACAAAGGTTATATGGTTTTGTTTAAATCTAAGAAATGTCTTGTTATTGATGAAAATTCTAATGAAGTTAAATTTACTGCTCATAGAAGAAATGATGTATGTTTTCTAAATTTACCTAATGATGTTTCTACCACTGATTCCTATTTCATTGCAAATAATTTAGACAATGCATGGTTATGGCATCGTAGACTAGGTCATATTCATATGAAGCAGCTAGATAAGTTAGCTAAGAAGAACCTAGTAGATGGTTTACCCAATTTGAAATTTAAAAAAGATAAAATCTGTGTTGCATGTGAATTAGGAAAACAGAAGAAGAGTTCTTTTAAATCAGGAAAGCAAATTATATCTAGAAGAATTTTGGAATTAATTCACATGGATTTATTCGGCCCTACTAGAACAGAAAGTTTAGGTGGAAAGAAATATGTATTTGTTCTAGTTGATGATTTTTCAAGATATACTTGGGTAATATTTTTAAAACATAAGAGTGAAGTATTTGAGGAGTTTAAAATTTTTCTGAATATGGTTCAAAATGAAAAGGAATTGAAAGTTAAGAAAATTAAGAGTGATCATGGAGGGGAATTTGAAAATGAAAATATGGAAAAACTTTGCCAAGATCTAGGAATAGAACATAGATTTGCCTTTCCTAGAGCCCCTTCTCAGAATGAAGTTGTAGAGAGAAAGAATAGATCTCTTCAAGAAATGGCTAGAACTATGCTAAATGAAAACAAGGTTGTTTATTATTTTTGGGCTGAGGCAATTAGTACTGCATGTTATATTTTAAATAGAGTAACCCTAAGAAGAGATTTGAATAAGACTCCCTTTGAACTATGGATGGGTAGAATTCCTAAAGTTCATTATTTTAATGCTTTTGGATCTAAATGTTTTATTCTAAATACAAAGGAAAATAAGGATAAATTTGAAGAAAAATCTGATGAAGGTATATTTTTGGGATATTCTTCAAGAAGTAAGGCATATAGACTCTATAACAAATTTTCCTTGGCCATTGAAGAATCCATGCATGTAAATTTTGATGAAGAGCTAAGTAATAATTCAAGGGAAATTATTGGTACTTCTGAAGATGAATGTATTGAAGTAAATATTAGTGAATCTAGTACCATGGGTCAAGAAATAAATGATAATTCTGTGTCTCATAAATTTTTGCCTCAACACCCTAAGGAATTTATTATTGGTGATAATTCAAAAGGTGTTCAAACAAGATCTAGTATCAATGTATCTAGGTGCTATGCATTTCTATCTGAAATAGAACCTAAAAACATTGATGAGGCATTAAATGATGAATTTTGGATTAGTGCCATGCGGGAAGAACTCAATTAGTTTAGAAGAAATGAAGTTTGGGACTTAGTTCCTAAAACTCAAGATCATTCAATTATTAACACTAAATGGATATTTAAGAATAAATCTAATGAATCAAGGCATGTAATTAAAAATAAGGCTAGACTAGTAGCCCAAGGGTATAACTAGCAGGAGGGAATAGATTTTGAAGAAACTTTTGCTCCTGTAGTTAGATTAGAATCAATTAGAATTTTTCTAGCTTTTGCTGCTCATATGAATTTTAAATTATATCAAATGGATGTTAAACGTGCATTTTTAAATGGTTTTATTAAAGAAGAAGTATATGTTAGGCAACCACCTAGTCTTGTTGATACTAATTTTCCTAAGCATGTTTTCAAACTGAAGAAGGCCTTGTATGGTTTGAAACAAGCTTTGAGAGCTTGGTATGATAGGCTAAAATCCTTTCTGTTAGATAATGGATTTTCTATTGGTAAGGTTGACAATACCTTATTCTTTAAGAAAAATCATCTAGGTTTGTTAGTTGTTCAGATTTATGTTGATGATATCATTTTTGGAGCAACTAATGAGGATTTAAGCAATAAATTTGCAGATCAAATGAAAAATCAATTTGAGATGAGTTTAATGGGTGAGTTGACACTCTTTTTAGGATTGTAGATTAAACAAGTAGAAAAAGGAATTTTTGTATATCAAGAAAAATATACAAAGCAACTCTTAGAAAAGTTTGGTATAAGTAACTGCAAGTCCTCACGCACTCCTGAGTACATCAATTAAATTGGATAAAGATGAATTTGGACCAGCTGTTGATATTACTAAATATAGAGGAATTATAAGTTCTCTTCTTTATTTAACAACTTCTAGACCTGATATCATGTTTAGTGTTTGTGCTTGTACTCATTTTCAAGCTCAACCAAAAGAATCTCACCTATCTACAATTAAAAGGATAATGAATACTTGCAAGGAACTTCAAATTTTGGTTTAATGTATTTCAAGGATAGCAGTTTGGACCTAATTGGATACAATGATGTTGATTATGCTGGATGCAAATCTGATAGAAAGAGTACTAGTGGAACTTGCCAACTATTTGGCAATTATTTAGAATGAAAAAGTGCATAATATTAACGGTTAAATGATGATTAATTGCATAATATTTAGCTTATCATATGAGAATTAAACCATTATGTTATAATTGCACAATTATATGCTTTAATGAAAGAAGCTGCATAATTTCAGGGAATTAATGTTAATTTAGTACATTTCTGAACTATCAGTAAATTGCAGGCTGTGAAATTCTTAAATATCTGAATTTTCTGTTATTTCAGAGAGTTATGTTTAATGTACCAGATAGTTATGTTTTAAAGAATATTTTATTATTTCCAGAAATACATGTGTTGAAGCCATAATGCATGACTTAAGTGGATTTTTGATAAGTTATTTGGTAACTATCTGAAATGCATCTAGGCATCGGATAGTTAAGTTTGTAAGTGTCCGAAATATTTGAACTTGTTAAGTTAGAATTATGCACGTGTTGAATTTAAATGCTTTAGTATATCACGTGAGATACACATGTTTAACTCGTTAAGTTAGCATAACTGTACGTGTTGAGTTACATGAATACACACTAAGGTAACGCGTTATGTTAGTGTTCAGGGTTTATATGTTATGAAATTAACACACAACCGAGTTTTAATATTTATAACCGCAAGCGCATGGAGTCAATTTTAGAAAGCATGCAAGAACAGGTCAAATCCACAGAGATTAGCAATTAAATACAAAATTCACTAGAGTTTATAGACATGCCTTGTGTAAATGCATTCTCATCACATGTTTGCCTTAACAATCATGTGAATGTTAGAAATGACTTCATATAGAGTTGAATCAGTAATGAGAAACCTCATTCATGTCCCTCTCTATCCATCACTTAAGAGAAAGCATCACACAATAATTATTACTCTACAAACATAGAAAATAAAATTACACTACATCAAACTACTAATTCTACTGTAAAACTAGCATACATGGACTTATTACCATACATCTAACTCCATGTATGCTCTAATCTACTAAGTATAAGTTATATACAATCAAAATCAAGCAAATCAGGAAGTTAGAGTTAACTAAAAAATGTCTAAACTATGTTAGAGTTAGAGGAACAAACATTTGAGAAGAATCCACACAAAGAAACATAAAATCAAATACATAAAGGGCACAAAACTCAAACTAAACTTAGAATTGAAATTCATTAAAACTAACACAAGAATTCAACACTACAATAAGGGGAAATACGTGGACAACACAAACAACAACAATTAACAAACATACAACATCAAAACAGGAAATATAAACAACTCCATCTCAACTCATAGTTCATCTCCTCACCTTAAGCTCACATCTCCAATGATCTTTCCACAAGGGACGTCACCTCCTTGCTTCAGCCACCAAAGATGTCTACCTTCTCCACCAATTCTCCATCCTAATGCAGCTTGTTCCTTCCACGGATTGGAGGTCCAACGCCAAAAGGAGTGCAGCAATGTGTAGAACAATGGAGTGCACTCTTGAAGATACTTCACTACACCTCAACTTGTCTTCTCCAAGGCTTCTCTCCTCCATGGATTCAACTCCTCAAGGAGTAATTGCAGCAGCAATTCAACCTCCCTAATGGTGAAGAACGTCGGAGAAGGAAGTGGAGAGAACAAGGGAAGGCAGAGACCTACCTCCAAAAGCCGTTTGGAAGAGAAATCACCATGAGTGGAGCTCTTTCACCTCCTTGCTTGGAGCACCAAGGGGGATTCCGAATTTTGGAGTTGGAGAGGGGAGAAAACTTGTGGGATACAAGGCCTATTTATAGAGATTTTTGATCATCAAGGATTGATGATCCCAAGGCTTGATCTAAGGGCCCTCATTCACCTATAATCAAATCCATTTAAGTCATGCATGTAATGTTAGTAATACATGCCAAAAATAACTCTAGTTATGAACTTGAAATATATTTATTTCTAAGGTATGTAACATTCATTTTAACATGTTTACAAATGTGAAATGTAAGTTCATCAATGAATGAATCAATTAGTAACATGTATTTAAAATCATTCATAATCAATGTCACATTATTGCATTTAATGTCCACAAGTTCATAACCATAGTGTATAAAATATATGTGGCCATATCAAATTATTTCAATACCTTGATGACCTTTAAAATCTCTTTCTTGGCCTAAGAATTATTAAATCATACATTCAAGCATATGAACATCTAGTATGTTTCGTGAAAATTGCATTAAAGGGATGCATTTGTGCACATATTCATGCAATGTCATAAAAATGTGATTAACATGTATTTTCTTGTATAAGTGCATATAACTTGAGTTTCAAGACATAGAATTCATGAATTATCATATAAAAATGTGCACAAATATCATCTATACAGTTAGCAACTTATTTCTTTATTGCACGTGTTTTATAGTTAAATCAACGAAGTAAGTCCGTTGAGTTATCTACAACTCCATGGACCATTTAATTTCTAATATGTCACTGTAGTAGTTACAGAAACAGGACATTCGAAGGAAAACCACGATTGCACATATCACGTAGGAATTCACTCGTGGAAGGGAGAAGAAATCACCATCGTTGATCTAAATGAAGGAAATCCAGCCGATCATCTAAAGTAGAAGTAGTTACTATTGAAGAAATATAAAAGAAGAGGAGAAAAAACTAAGAAGGTGTGGTTGAAGGTGTGGTTGGAGGTGTGTGGTAGTGTATGTAAAGGTGGAGGACCACACTAACTGTAGGCAATGTCGAAAGATCACTAAAGCATCCACACCATCACCAACAATTCACCATCACCAACATTACCATAATCACCAACCATCGGAGGTCTGTGAGGATACTTTCCTGATGTCAGGTCGATTTCAAGCCAAACACGGTGCTTGACAACCACTGTGAGGAGTGATCGCGTCGTAGGAAGGGAAGCCATTTTCACCAAGCACTGATTTATATCTCAGGAAATCGTAAAGCTTCTAGCCTTGGTTTCGAGTTGATGCCAGTATGTTGAAGAGGAGATCATCTTGTAATTTTAGACTCGCGATTCTATAGCGAGAGGAGGCAAAATTGTAAGTGATTAAGTTTTCAGTGGTGTAATCGTGTAGCATGTAGTAACGGAAGTATTTACTATCGATAGAGATTTTTATATTTCCCCTTTCGCCCATTTTCATGAACATCTCAAAACAAAAATACCAAAAACAACTACTTATCTATGTTTATATTTAGTATTTAAGTGTTGTATTGTTTGTTTTGTAACATGATTAAAGTTATCATTGTCAATATTGTGAATGTTTTATGTTTGTTTGATTTAGAAAATAGAAAATAGTATTACAGTTTACTGAAATTGATTCGTTCCAAGAACTTCAAGATTTTAATGGTTACTGTTTGAAATATTTGAATATTAGTGTTGCTTAATGATAAATCTAATATTAACTAGCATTAAAGAGCTTAATTGATGTTATTTACAATCTATGGAATTGCCTAATGGTTGGCTGAATTCCTTTGTAAATAGCAGTATTAAATTGGAAAGATATGCTCGTGGAGTTAACTTAAGTCCATGAGATTAGTCTGTTGAGTTAGCCAAAACGCCATGAACTTAGTCTGTTGTTGTTAGGTATTTAATTTTGATGATATATGCTTTATTAACGTATTTAAATAAGTCTGCATAATATTCTCTAAGTATATTTCTCTAAGTATAATAGTTAACAGATTATCGGAAAGTTTCATTTTTATGTCGAATAAATTAAAGATTTCCGAAGAGCTAGATTTGCAATAGTTAAACTTTTTGATAGTTAACGTTTCATTTTTGTCGAATACTTTATGTTAAAAACTTGTATAGTTAAGTTATCTACACGTGTGTTTTTAATGTTTTAAGTTGTCACGTGTTTTCCATGTGCGTTCAGTAATGAAAAATTGAATAGTTAGATAACTGTTTGAGTTTTTATACGCATGGATAGATAACTATTCGAGTTTTATAAAAGGACTAACGAATAGATAAGTTTCCTTGTCTAGTCACGTGTTTTGTAGGTGCAAAAACTCGAAGAGTTAAAGAATAAGTGTTCGAGTTTTACAGGAGTTAAAGGATAAATGTTCGACTAAATCGAAGACTTAGAAGATATTCTACAAGACTCTAGGAAGATAAAGTTTCAATGAATCTACGAGTGGAGATCGTGGAAACTCAAAATGTTAGTGAAGAAAGTGGAAATTTAAATAGAAAGTAATTTGGATTAAAGAGAAAATTAGTACGTGGATTATGGATTATGGATTATGGATTGTGGATCAAGTGGATGAACATGCTAAACGTGAAAGACAACAGAGTTCGACTACTAATAGAGAGTACGAGCTACATTACAATAAAGGATCCCAATCTTTAAAAAAAAAACCAAGTCTAAATATTCAATCTGGATCCCTAATTGAAAAGTTAAGTTTGAATATTCATATTCTCAAAAGTTCTCCAACATCAAAAGAAGTTTGAAATTCCAAGCAATTTTAGAAAAGGAGTTGCAAACGCAAGAAGTCTGGAAATTCGACAACTGGAGAAGAAGAGATACAGAAGCTGAGCAAAGAGAAAGAAAAGAGCTGTGTGCATAAAGATCAGGTTTTATACAATTCAAAATTAGTTTTGAAAAAGAGCTTTGTTTTCCTATTTGAATTATATATCAAAAATTACTGTATCAAAACTGTCAAGAAGGGAATTGAGCTGAAAAGATATTTATAATTCTATCTTGAAATAAAAGAATAGAATTTCATTTACGAGTGTTTTGTGCTCTTGTTTTATCCACTAGTTTAATTACTAAAGATACAATTCACCCCCCCTCTTGTGATACAAACGATCCTACAATTGGTATCAGAGCAATTAAACTAATTAAAGCATCCGAAAAGCCTTCATTTCTATATTTAGGAATTGGTTTTTCCTGTCATTTACTTCGGATCATCTGTTTAAAGTGGATAATTCTGAAATCTTAGTTATGACTGAAGGACAGACCACTAATTGTCCTCCTATGTTCGAAGGTAGCAATTATGGCTACTGGAAATATAGGATGAAAGTATTCTTTCAGTCAATCGATTTCAAATTATGGCATATAATTAACAATCCTATAGTGTTAGTTTCGACTCCATATGATACTTGGACTTTTGATGAAAAGGAGCGAATGACACTTAACGCTAAAGGTTTAAACATCTTGTTTTGTGCTTTATCTCATGATCAATTTAATAAAGTTTCTGCATATCAAAATGCATATGAGATATGGCATGCATTAGAAGTTGCCAACAAAGGTACTAATCAGGTCAAGTAATCTAAGATCAATATGTTAGTATATAAATATGAGCTTTTTAAAATGAATGTATCTCTGACATGTTTTCCCGTTTTCTTGAGATTGTAAATTCATTAAAATCTTTAGGCAAGAAATTCGAGGAAAAAGACTTGGTAAGAAAGATCCTTAGATCTTTAACTAAAATTTGGGCTCAAAAGACAACATCTATTGAAGAGTCCAAAGACTTAAATACATATACTCTCGATGATCTCATAGGAAATCTAACAGCCTATGAAGTACAACATTTAGATCCAAAAGGGAAAAATCCTAGAAGAGATCTGGCTTTTGAGGCCAATAAAGTCTCAAAAGTCACTAGTGATTCTAACGATGATTTATTGTTGTTGACCAAAAAATTTAGAAATCTGTAGGATTGTATGGCTACACAAGAGGGGAGTGAATTGTGTATTTTTAATATTTTCTGAAATATAATTGAAACTTTAAAACTCAAAAACAAGTCGAGACATTGTTTTCATAAAATCATTTTTATTCAAGGTTTCAATTACAATATACAATTCAATTCTCCTCAGAAATTGTAGATGCAATTATATTTCGATACCATGTATCATCTAAACAATTTCATAACTACAAACAGAGAAAACTAATTTGCGGAATTTAAAACTTTTCTCCCTGTTTGAGATCTTTCTTCTTCTTTTTCTTCTTCAGCAATTCTTCAGTGACGAATATCTTGTCTTTTCATGCTTCACCGAATTTGCTTTCTTCTGATACTTCAAATATTTAGTGACAAAAATCTTACCTTTTTATGCTTCACTGAACTTTCTTCCACTTGAGAGATTTTTCCCGAAGAGGTGTTTTTGATCCTTGAAAAAGATTTTTCTTTTGGTGTGCAGGGATGGTTTGATCCTTGAAAAGATTTTTCTTTTTGTGCGCAAGGATAAATTGATCAATGAGAATTCTATGCCTTTTATACTGTATCTTCATTTCATGCATATCCTTCACATTTAACCACTACTAGTTTTCCACTTCTTCACGTCTTTTCATTTTACTTCATCGAAACACACGTTCTAACCCACGTTTATATTTCGAATATTCTTTAATCATCAGTCCTAGATCTCTAAAAAATTTCCTGAAAATAAACTTTCTCGTCCAAAAGTTTTTCATCAGTATAATAAGAAGTCATTACTTTAATGTTAACTAAACGAGTAACACAAGTATATATATAACTTAATGTTTCTAACTTAACGAGTTCCTCATGTGCTATTTCACGTGACAAGTACTGTAGCTAACTCAACGAACTAAGTGCATGGTGTTATGCTATCTCAACGAACCATCTCTGTTGTGTTATGATAACTCAACGAACCATTTCCGTTGTGTTATGATAACTCAACGAACCAGTAATAAACAAATGTTTTTATAATAAGAACTTTACCACGTGCAAAAATAACAACTTAAGTTTATAACGCTAACCAAACGTGTTGCCTTAGTGTTCAATATTGCAACTCAATGCGTTTAGTTATGTTAACTTAACAAGTTAAACATATGCACCTCACGTGATACAATACAACATTCGTAACTTATAATTTCACCACGTGTATAACACTAACTTAACGAGTTCGTCTCTTCTTTTACTCACTAACTTAATGAGTTATCATGTAACCTATTTTAACCTTTAAGCCTCTAACTTAACAAGTTCTCACGTGACCTCTATACAAACAAAACTCTAACTTAACGAGTTGTCTAAATGTGCACTGTTCATGATACAGAAGATATAACATTAAAACATATCATGCTTTTCAATAAAAACACACGTTAACTTAATGTTTAGGTAAATGAGAAATTAATGCAACGAAACAACTAGATATTAACTTCAGATCCAATACAGACAAGTATTTATATCAGTAAGCTTTTTCTATATTAATTGATGATTTTAATTTCTTTTCACAAGCAATAGTAATTGAGCAAATATGATTATTTTCATTCAGCACACATCATCAAAACAAAAATACTCAACAATCTCCCCCTTTTTGATGATGACAAAACCATATTAAATCAATTATGAAATATGTTTAACTCAACAAAGCACCTTCGTTGGGTTAACTTTTAATTCAACAAACTTGTTTGTTGACTTAAGTTCACTTAAGCTTATTTCTATTGTTTGTGTAAATTTTACCTCTCAGAAATAAAACTCTCAAATGTCAATAATTATATAAGTATCAGTTTTCTAATTATCATCTGTCAGATTACAATAACCATTTAAATAGCATCTCCTTTTATAATATATATATGCAATTAAGATCATAATCATCTTTTTATAATATTTCTCCCCCTTTTTGTCATTAATCAAAAAGATAATTACAGAGAATATATATATGTATATAAGAGAATTACAACAACGATTTCTGTAAACAAGAATAATAATTGAACACATTTACAGAAAAATGTATTGTTCAATGAATCAAACAAGTAATACAAACATTACATTTTGTATTCAGAAACAAACAAAAACAGTTATCGACCTCTCCTAAGTATATCACTTATAGCATTACATATTTTATCTCCTAGATGCCTAATATCATTTCTGATGTCGTTAAGCACTGCATCTAAGTCAGGAGGTAGCAGGGTTTGCTGTTCTGCTTGAACTGAATAACTTTGTTGTTGTTGTTGTTGTATATAGTCTGTATTAGGTTGTTGTTGTTGTTGTCGTTGAGGTTTTTGCATGGCTTGGAATTTTTGCAAATCTTTGACACTAAATGCTCTCATGCCCTTAGTTTCAGAGGGCCAGTCAGATAAAGTCAATTGGCTTGCAAGGATTCTACATACAGCATCACCATAAAATAACTTTGAACTCATATGCTGTAATTGAGACATAAAAACATCAAACCAATTTATTTGAAGTCTATTCAGCAGGCCATAAGTTGCGTATAAACAGCTTCTGCTGACTTCCAAATTGTGTCCAACTCTCTGAAATAAATTTGCATGCAATATATTTGCAATAAATCTTGCCTCTGCATTCAGATTTTCCACTAATCTCATTTCAGAATATAAATCTGGAATTTTTGATAAAGACCAAATGTTCCATTCCAGTTGTCTTATTATGTCAAATCTATTGGTAACAACAACACCTTCATTCTTTAATCCTAAAACTTCAAAAATTAACTCAGGAGACAATATAAACTCCTGTTCATTTATTTGAGTTTTCAGAAAATTTCCATTCTTGACCAGATTACTATAAAAAGCTGCAATAAGCTCCGTGTATTGCTTCCATTTCATTCCTACTGGCAAGAATTTAATGAGGCCTTGAAACTCAAACAGATCTCTTATTTCCATCAAATTTCTGAATTTTATTGGACGAGCATGCAGAATCTGACATGTAATGAGATTATTGTATTTCTACAATACTTCTTGAGATCTAAAATGAATTGCATTACCTTGAATTTTTAATATTGTACACAAAGAAGGTGATACCTCAAGCCGTGATTCAGAGTTTAATTCATCTTTAGGAACCTCTTCTTCAAAATGAATGTCATGTTGTTCCTCTTCCAAAATATTATCTTGAAGCTGCTTAGGTAAGCTTGATTCTTCAGCTTCAACAGTGTTAGGAACATTGTCAATATGCTCAACATTCATCTATTCAGTTTCTATAGAATGTTTAGAGTACAATTTTTCCACAAATTCTACAGCCGGTGTATCTGTCTGTAATTGTTCATTTTGTTCAACAGATAATTCCATTGATTCATGCTGTGAATTCTCAGACTCTACTTCTATAGATTTTGAAGAAGGCTAGTTAACTTTTAGCTCTTCTAGAGTCTTAACAATTTCAATATCTGCTACTCTAGACAATTCAGCCTTTGAACTAGTTACTGCTTCAACATTGTCAACTATATTTGCAATAACTTGTTCAATGTCAGGTGCCTGATGCTCTGATTTGTCAATTTCTACATCATCAGGACTTGTACTAATAGAAAAACTTGAGCTCATATTTGACTTGGATTTCTTCTCAAGTTTTCTAGCAAGGGAAAATAAAGTCTCATTATCTTCATCAGTTTTAGTGTGTTCAGAATTGATGAGTTTATCAGATGCACAATAAGGTACAATGTCTAGACATACGTTGTCCTTTGGAAATAAATTTTCATCTGATTTTCCTTTTTCAATAGACTTTGTTTCCTTAGACATAATTTTTCTGACTTTCCTTCTTTTATAACATTTCTGTTTCTCCTTTTCAAGTATTGTTGTTTTCTTTTCAAATTGCTCCATAAAAGTTTTCTGCTTTAATTCTTCTAAGGCACTTTCTATTGCAACGGCCTTTCGAAGACTGTCAACTTTTGTTTTGTCTACAGCAATATCTGATTCTACTTGTTTTGAATATAAAGGAGTAGGGATAGCTGATTCATGCTCTTCCTTAAATGCATGTAGTCTTGTACCGTTTATAGGAGTTTGAGGAGTTCTATTTGATGAACCTACACCTTTTTCCAAATATTTTGCATACTGTTCCAAAAATGCAATCTCAGCACATTTCATTTTGTATTCTCTATCATATTTACTTCGAATACCCATGTATGTAATACTTGCATCAGTATGTTGAAGTTCTTGTCTAATTTCATCTAATATATTCTGAGAAAAGAAGTAATCTCTATAAAGTTCTTCTAACCTTTTGTCCACTCGAAATATTTTCTTGAACCAAGTACGTGGAACTTCATCATTCTATATTTCTTTTCCTTTTGCATCTCTTCTGCTTTTGCCTTTTCCTCTGCCACGACCTTTGTAGAACTTGGAGACCATCGTCGCAGGTTGTTATAGCAACAAGCGGGAAAGATTTTCTTGACAAAGTTTACAAATAACCTAAGTCCCCATGTAATAAGTGTTTAAATAGGGTTTTTAGGCATATAACTCAACGTGAAGAGAAGTCGGGTTTAGAAATAAAATAAATATTGAATAAAGTTTTTTCAATCAAGGTACCTGAAATATTCAAGTATAACTCATTGAGTTAACTAACCAAACGAGTAAAACGCTGTCTAGAGGTAGTTTTACACGTTACCTTATCTAATATAACGTCTAGTTAGTACACTTAAACAAGTTTCGGATGCTTCCAACTAAAACGTTCCGAAAACAACACACATGCTAAACTTAACATAATCTTGAGAACATTTCAAACTATTTGAACATTTTGTCCTTTGAATCTAAAATAGTTTGTTTGTCTTTTTAAATTATTTCATCAAGATTTTAAGAGGACAGTAATTCAGATTAACTAAGATTTGTATTTTAAATTATATTAATCTGTTTTTGACATTTTTAATGCTCCCCCTACAAATATACTTCAAATATATTCAATCAAAATACAAAATATACTTGTAGTGACAATAGTTGTTAAGTATAACTATACTTTTACATTTTCTTTTCAGAGACTTCCGTTATCCTGACATCATCAAAAATGATTTCCAGAATCAATTCCTACTGTATATGAATCAAAACACAACTTTGAACTCAATTCGATTAATTCAAGCAGAATAAAAGAATGTATCTCAAATAAACATTTTCAAAAGTACTAATGTTGATTCAATAAATCAGTAGTCATATTGGTATAAACTATATGCGATTCAAAGATATCTGTAATTAACGAAACAACTTTTTCTTTTCAAAATAGTAAATATTGATAATTTTCTTTAAAAGTTAGTTTGAAAAGTTTGAATCATATAAGAGCTTTCTAATGTACCCGTGTAATGAGCTTTCAGTCAACAATCCCAGATCTGATCAGGACCTTAGGTTGCCAGATTTAAAGAATCCTTTTTCAGGACAAAAATCCTTTCATACCTATCTGCTCAAGTACAAAAGGCTCGTGATCAAACTAATCAATAAACTCTAAAAGATTTTTACTTTGTAAGCACTTTTCATTTTAAGCACAGTATATATGTATTCCATTAATACAGATGCAATAAAACACAAATCTCATACAATTTTTACTTCTATGATTGTACTGAAAATATGAATCAGTTTCAATAAGCTTATACTTTTGATTAAGAGTTTAAGATGAGTTACATATAACTTATTCTACAAGTTTAATCAATTAAGTCAAATTTTTGCATGATCATATACATTTTCCTTGATTCAAAGAAAACATTTAATCAAAATTTCAGAATGTCAAAAGTATTTAATGTTTTTCATTTACACTTCCACTTAAAATCGTAAAAACTATTAAAATTGATAAACTACTTAAAATCAATAAGATACTACTATGATTTTACAATAAATACATAGTATCTTAAGCAGCAGTTTAGATATTACTTTAGATATTTATAATAAGTATATAATATCTATGAGGTGAACAACATCATCAATAATATTTATCTTTTTATGTGGAGTTCAAGCATTTTACACATCACATAGCCTACAAATACCTAAATTTAATCTAATGTTGCAAAATGTATTTTCGTCTAGAGGTTTTGTAAATATATCAGCTAATTGATTTTTACTAGACATAAATTCTAATTTAATTTTTCTTTTAATTACGTTATCTCTTAGAAAATGATGTCTAACCTCTATATGTTTTGCTCTTGAATGTAATACAAGATTTTTGGAAAGATTTATTGCAGAACTACTGTCACAATAAATCTCAGTTGTATCATAAGATAATCCCAAATCTTCTAAAGTTTGCCTTATCCACAGAATCTGAGTGCAACACAGTGCAGCAGCAACATATTCAGCTTCTATAGTAGAAAGTGCTACACAGTTTTGCTTTTTACTAAACCATCACACCAAATTATTTCCCAATAATTGACATGTGCCACTGCTAGTCTTTCTATTACATTTAGATCTGCATAATCAGCATCAGTATATCCTATAAGATCTATTAAGCTATCCTTAGAATAATACAGTCTGAAATTTTTAGTTCCTTGTATATATCTAAATATTCTTTTAACTGCAATTAAGTGTGATTCTTTAGGATTAGATTGAAATCTAGCACAAACACACACAGCAAACATAATATCAGGTCTACTAGCAGTCAAATAAAGTAAAGAACCAATCATACTTCTGTATTTTCTTTAATCTATAGATTTTCCTATGTCATCAATATCTAACTTTAAAGTAGTACTCATAGGAGTTCGTCGAATCCTTGCATTATTAAAATTAAATTTCTTAAGCATTTCATCTGCATATTTTTCCTGATTTAAAAATATACTTTTATCTTTTATGACACTCAGCAAATTAAATCCTAGGTTTTCTACATATAGTACATTCGAAATAATACAAGTAGGAGTTATTTGAACATTGCCCATACCTATGATTTTATCTTTGCTTTTGTTTCCAAATGTTACACTTCTTTTCATGGTATTTGTAAAATTTTGTAATAGACTTTTTTGTCCGATCATGTGACTTGACACTCCACTGTCCAAGATCCATTTTGATGTTGTTTCCTCCTCAGACTTATCTGCCATGAAGCACACATGAGCAACGTCTTCTAACTCCTGTTCTCCTTCTGAATGTGAAGATTTTGATGCTGATTCCTCAAATTCAGACTCTTCAGACGTGTCATCCCAAGTGACCTTCAAAGCCTTTTTCTTGTAAAACTTTTTCTGAGTTTTCAGAGCTGTCTTCTTCTAATTTGTCCTACTTTGCTTTTCATTTTTCCTCATAGGACAATCTGGAGAAAGATGTCCAGGTTTCTTACAATTGTAACATACATACTTTCTAGATGAAGAATTCTTGTCATTCAATGATTTTGACGTTGAGGGTTTATCATTTTTGTTCCTTTGCTGTTTCCTAACTTTCCATGCTTTCTTGAATTTCCAAGTCAGCAAAATCAAATCCTCGTCAGAATCAGTAGATATATCAGAATCTGAAATAATTTCGAAGGTTATTTCTTTCTTCATTTTTAGTTTGTTGTGACTCAGTGATTCATTTAATTGAACTTCATAAGCTGTTAAATTTCCTATAAGTTCATTCATAGTATAAATATTTAAATCTCGTGATTCCTCAATTGATGTTACTTTCTAAGACCATTTAGAACTTAGGGATCTGAGAATTTTCCTCACCAAATCCTTCTGTTCAAAATTCTTTCCTAAACATTTTAAAGAGTTTATGATATCAAGAAATCTAGAAAACATCTCAGCAATATTTTCGTCTTCATGCATCTTAAAGAGTTCATACTTATGAATCAACATATCTATTTTTGTCTCTTTAACTTGAGAAGTACCTTCATGTGAAACTTCTAATGCATGCCACACCTCATAAGTAGATTTATATGCCGACACTTTACTGAAATGTTCATAACTCAATGCACAAAATAAAATATTTAAGCCCTTAGCATTCAAAGTTTCATTTTCTTTTTCAGTAATTGTCCAAGTATTATAAGGAGTAGTTAACGGAGTATATGGTTTAGAAATCATGAACCACAATTTGTGATCTATACTTTGAAGAAAAACAGTCATCCTATATTTCCAATATTCAAAATGTATTCCATCAAATAAAGGAGGACGATTAAGATTTTGGCCTTCATATAAAGAAAAATTACCATTTCCAGTAGCCATTTTACCTTAGATTTTTCAACCTATTTGATTTTAAACAGTCTAAAAACTTTAAACCAACTTGAGCTTTAAATCAATAGAGTTAAACGTATGCTTAGATATTAATTTCTGTTTAAAAACAAGGAAGGTAGAATAAGCAATGATATTAAATAAGTTGGTATCAATTTTATATCAAAGATTATTAACAAAGCTCTGATACCACTTGTAGGATCGTATGGCTACACAGGAGAGGGGTGAATTGTGTATTTTTAATATTTACTGAAATATAATTGAAACTTTAAAACTCAAAAACAAGTCGAGACATTGTTTTCATAAAATCATTTTTATTCAAGGTTTCAATTACAATATACAATTCAATTCTCCTTAGAAATTGTAGATGCAATTATATTTTGATACCATGTATCATCTAAACAATTTCATAACTACAAATAGAGAAAACTAATTTGCGGAATTTAAAACTTTTCTCCCTGTTTGAGATCTTTCTTCTTCTTTTTCTTCTTCAGCAATTCTTCAGTGACGAATATCTTGTCTTTTCATGCTTCACCGAATTTGCTTTCTTCTGATACTTGAAATCTTTAGTGACAAAAATCTTACCTTTTTATGCTTCACTGAACTTTCTTCCACTTGAGAGATTTTTCCCGAAGAGGTGTTTTTGATCCCTGAAAAAGATTTTTCTTTTGGTGTGCAGGGATGGTTTGATCCTTGAAAAGATTTTTCTTTTTGTGTGCAAGGATAAATTGATCAATGAGAATTCTATGCCTTTTATACTGTATCTTCATTTCATACATATCCTTCACATTTAACCACTACCAGTTTTCCACTTCTCCACGTCTTTTCTTTTTCCTTCATCGAAACACACGTTCTAACCCACATTTATATTTCGAATTTTCTTTAATCATTAGTCTTGGATCTCTGAAAAATTTCCTGAAAATAAACTTTCTCGTCCAAAAGTTTTTCGTTAGTGTAATAAGAAGTCGTTACTTTAATGTTAACTAAACGAGTAACACAAGTATATATATAACTTAACGTTTCTAACTTAACGAATTCCTCATGTGCTATTTCACCTGACAAGTACTGTAGCTAACTCAACGAACTAAGTTTGTGGTGTTATGCTATCTCAACAAACCATCTCTGTTGTGTTATGATAACTCAACGAACCATTTCCGTTGTGTTATGATAACTCAACGAACCAATAATAAACAAATGTTTTTATAATAAGAATTTTACCACGTACAAAAATAACAACTTAAGTTTATAACGCTAACCTAACGCATTGCCTTAGTGTTCAATATAGCAACTCAACGCGTTTAGTTATGTTAACTTAACGAGTTAAACATGTACGCCTCACGTGATACAATACAACATTCGTAACTTATAACTTCACCACGTGTATAACACTAACTTAACGAGTTCATCTCTTCTTTTACTCACTAACTTAACGAGTTATCACGTGACCTATTTTAACCTTTAAGCATCTAACTTAACGAGTTGTCTAAACGTGCACTGTTCCTGATACAGAAGATATAACATTAAAACATATCATGCTTTTCAATAAAAACACACGTTAACTTAACGTTTAGCTAAATGAGAAATTAATGCAACGAAACGACTAAATATTAACTACAGATCCAATACAGACAAGTATTTATATCAGTAAGCTTTTTCTGTATTAATTAATGATTTTAATTTCTTTTCACAAGCAATAGTAATTGAGCAAATATGATTATTTTCATTCAGCACACATCATCAAAACAAAAATACTCAACAAAATCTGTTGAAGAAACGTAGGAACTTCAGGTCAGCAAAGACATCTGGAGATATGGAGAAGAAGTCATTCACGAAAGACAAAAGTATATGCTACAAGTGCAATAGGTCTGGTCATTTTCAAACAGATTGTCCTCTCAACAAAGATAAGAAGAATTCGAGGAGGAATTTCAAGAATAAGAAATTCAGAAAGAGAAGGGCGCTTAAAGTGACATGGGATGACTCTTTAGCTTCACAAAGTGAAGAAACAAAGGATTCAACATTAGACAACGAATCCCCATCAACATCAGATTCAGAAGAAAATCTGGCAAATGTATGCTTTATGGCAAAATCCAGTGAGGTATCCTCTGATCAAAATGCTAATTTTGATAGTTTTGATGGATTACTTGTTGAATACAATAGACTGGCTAGAAAATATAAGAAAGTCAAAAAAGAAAGAAAGGACACTAGGAAAATGCTAGATGAATCTGAAAATAAGATTGATTTTTAGAACTCTACGTTGAATAAATTTAAAGAAGAAAATCAAAGGCATGCACAGGAAATTTTAAAGTTCACTCCTATAGAAAGAAAATTGCATGCTGATTGTGAAAATTTAATTACTGATAAGAAAAAAATGATTTGTAAAATTGAAAAACTGGAACTGACTATTACTGATTTAAATTCAAAAATTGATGTGTTAAAGATTAAAGTCTGCAATCAAAAGGCTATATTAAGTAAATGGAATAATAGTCAAACTTTAACAAATGAACTCAGTAGTAAAATATCAAATGTAGAAAAACATGGTATTAGTTTACACGATGCATCTTTTGAAAATTATATATTGCATGATGGTACTCCTAAAAATAATGTCTTTATTTCTAGTACTAAGAATAGTAAGAGGAAAACTATTCCATGTGTAATCAAAAAGGGAGAAAAATATGTGCAAATTGATGAAATGCAGCATATAAATGATAGCACACGATGCAAGAATTTCAAAAGAAATCTTCAGAAGAATCAAGCTAAGACATTTGAGAATTTTTATATTCTTGATCAATTTTCTTCATATTTAAAGAATATCAGATATTGGAAATCAAATAATGTTAGAAATGAAAATTTGAACTTTGGTTTACATGGAGATAAATGTTCTGATAATTATAACACTAAGAGAAAGAAACGCAAGAATAATTATCAGAAAATAGATAAGTTGAAGTCTAAAAATATGGATTATTTTGATATGACAATCTCTAAAATTCTTAGACCCACTCAAAAATAGGTTCCAAGAGATAAAATCTCTTTTTGACTATTTTGTAGGTACACAAATCAAAATGGATAATGGATAGTGGAGCATCCAGCCACATGACTGGAGATATACGATTACTTACAGAAATAACAAAGACCAAGAACGGACAAGTTACCTTTGGAAATAAAAGCAAAACAAATATCCTTGGGTCTGGCAAAGTTCAGGTAACTGAGAAATGTTTTATAAATGATGTCTTATTAGTTGAAAACTTAGGTTTTAATTTATTGAATGTTCCTATTTTAATGAAGATTTACATAGTAGTTTTTGAAAAAGATTCCTATAAAATTATGGACATGACTACAAACGAAATTTTATTCACTACATACAAGAAAGGATCTATTTGTATTCTAAATTTGCCTTCTGATATTATTAAAGACAATGCTTGCTTAATTGCAAAATCAGATGAAGTAATTTTATGGCATAGAAGGCTAGGACACTCAAACTTAAAATTATTACAAAAGCTGTCTAAAAAGAATCTAGTTAGAGGTTTACCTAGTATTAAGTACTCGAAAGAGTTTATGTGTGATGCATGTCAACTAGGTAAATTACATAAAACATCCTTTAAAAGCTTAAATGAAATAACAAGCAAAAGAGTATTAGAACTAGTGCATATGGATTTATTTGGACCTACTAGAACAACTAGTCTAGGAGGTAAACATTATGCTTTTGTACTAGTTGATGACTATTCTAGATTTACTTGGATCTATTTTCTAGCTAATAAAACTAAAGTTTTTGAAATATTTAAGATATTCTGTAATAAAGTTCAGAATGAGCAAAATGTTAAAATTCAAAAACTTAGGAGTGATCATGGTACAGAATTTGATAATGATCAAATGGACACCTTTTGTGAAGAATTAGGCATAGATCATAGGTACTCATTTCCAGCAGCTCCTTCACAAAATGGGATAGTAGAACGTAAAAATAGATCACTTCTGGAAATGTCCAGAACCATGTTAAATGAGAATAAGTTACCCCTTTTTCTCTAGGCAGAAGTAGTTCATACAGCATGCTATGTTATAAATAGAGTACATCTAAGACCAATTTTAGATAAAACTCCTTATGAGATATGGTATAACAGGGTTCCCAAAATAAGTTATTTAAAACCCTTTGGCTATAAGTGTTTTATTTTAAACACTAAGGAACGAAGAGACAAATTTGAAACCAAATCAAATGAAGGGATTTTTGTTGGTTATTCTATTAGAAGTAAAGCATATAGAGTTTATAATAAATCAACAAAAACCATTGAGGAAACCCTGCATGTGAAATTTCATGAAAATTCTCATTTGGATTTAAGACATGTTGAAAACTTTCATTCAGAAATTCTCCCAGAAATAGTACCAAGTGATGTTGACAGAGAAATTGATAGATTATCTGACGGAATAAGAAATCTAAGTTTGAATGATGAAAATTTAGAAGAAAATAATGTCATACCTATAGAAAATATGGAACAACATAGAAATTGGTGTTATGCTTCATCTCATCCTATTGATCAGATAATAGGCGATCCTAATCAAGGAGTTAGGACTAGGTCATCAGTAGTCAACATTTGTGGTGCTTATTCATTTGTTTCTTTACTAGAACCTAAGATAATTGAAGATGCCTTAGAAGATGAATTTTGGTATTTAGCTATGCAAGATGAGCTAAATCAATTTATAAGAAATGAGGTATGGGATCTAGTTCCACCACCTAAAAATCAATCCATAATAGGAACAAGGTGGGTATTTAGAAACAAAGTAGATCAAGATGGACATATAGTTAAAAATAAAGCTAGATTAGTTGCTCAAGGTTACAATCAAGAGGAAGGAATTGACTATGATGAAACATTGTCTCCTGTTGCTAGACTAGAATCAATATGAATTTTGTTAGCTTATGCTTGTTATATGGATTTCAAATTATATCAAATGGATGTTAAGGCTGCTTTTTTAAATGGATATATAAAAGAAGAATTGTATGTAAAACAACCTTCAAGTTTTGAAGATTCAAAACATCCTGAGTATGTTTACAAGCTTAAGAAGGCACTATATGGCCTTAAACAAGCTCCTAGGTCTTGGTATGAAAGATTATCTAAATTTCTTATGGAAAAAGGGTATTCTATGGGAAAGGCAGATCACACTCTTTTTATCAAGAAGATCGAAAAAGATATATTAGTAGTTCAAATCTATGTAGATGACATCATATTTGGAGCAACAAATGATAAATTAGTTGAGTCCTTTTCGAAAGACATGACTAATCAATTTGAAATAAGTATGATGTGTGAACTATCATTTTTCCTAGGCTTACAAATTAAGCAATTAGATCAGGGTACTTTTATTTCATAAGAAAAATATACTCAAGATTTATTAAAGAGGTTTGGTTTAGACAACACTAAAACAAAGAATACACCAATGAGTACTATCACCAAGTTGGATACAGATGACTCTAGAAAAACTGTAGATGTAAAACAATATAGAAGTATGATTGGTTCATTACTCTATTTAAAAGCTTGCCGACCAGATATTATGTTTAGTGTGTGTACTTGTACTAGATATCAATCAAATCCTAAGGAATCACACCTACTTGCTGTTAAACGAATTTTTAAATATCTATTAGGAACCATCAATTTCGGACTGTTTTACTTTAAACACAGTTCTTTAAACTTAGTAGGTTATAGTGATGCTGATTTCGCAAGATGTAAGTCTGAAAGAAAAAGCACTAGTGGCACTTGTCAATTGTTAGGTAATTCCTTAGTGTCATGGTTTAGCAAAAAGCAAAATTGTATAGCATTATCTACAACTGAAGCTAAATATATAGCTGCTACACTTTGCTGTGCTCAAATCTTGTGGATCAGACAAACCTTAAAAGATTTTAATTAAGACTATGAACCAACTAAGATTTTCTGTGATAGTAATTCTGCAATTAGTTTATCTAAAAATCCTGTCTTACATTCATGAGCAAAACATATAGAAGTTCAACATCATTTTCTAAGAGATAATGTTATAAAAGGAAAAATAGTATTAAATTTTGTTCCTACCACAGAACAATTAGCAGATCTATTTACAAAACCCTTAGATGAAAATACATTCTCAAAATTACGATTAGAACTTGGTATTTGTAGGTTATCTGATATTTAAATGGTCCTGTTCATTGTATTTTGGTTTGTTATAAGGTAGTTTTAGAATTTAATGTCTTTATTATTAAAAAAAAAAAAAAACAAAACAACATATCTATTTTCGAATTACAGTTTTCTAGTAGTTAAGAATTTATGAAATTCTGATTTTTATTGAAGTTTATTTATTTAAGAAAAATTCAGAAAAGATTACTTAAGGAAAAGTTAAATTGATTTAATGTGAGTGCCAACTATATTTTTGTTACTTATGTATATGCTATTACAAAGATTTTAATAGGAAAATACATAGAAACTATGTACTTTTTATTAAAGGAAAGTTATTAACATTCTGTTAGAAAAATTAAGTCTTGCGGTTGCCTCTAATTTAATTTACTGTCTTGTTTTATTTTTGTTTATTTTTTGTCTGTAATTACTTGAGTAATTAAGTCTGTTGGGGGATCTTAAACCCTAGTCACTTAAACCAACTAGTTTGAGATGTGCTGAATGAAAACTCATTTTGCAAGTAATTCAGATTATATTTAAAATAAAAAAAAATAAACGAAATGTTAACTATCCAAAAGTTTAACTATTGCAAATCTAGCTCTTCAAAAATCTTTAATTTATCCGACATAAAAATGAAACTTTCCGATAATCTGTTAACTATTATACTTAGAGAATATTATGTAGACTTATTTAAATACGTAATAAAGCATATATCATCAAAATTAAATATCTAACAATCTCCCCCTTTTTGATGATGTCAAAACCTAATAAGTCATAAAATTACCTGTTCTCACTTGTCATTGAGTAACTGGTTATCTTTCCCCTAAGCAAGGGATTATGATCATGTAAAAAGATGATATTGTGGGAGGTAATACATAAAATATATATATACGAATATAATAAATAAAAAAAGAAGAAAAAAAAGGGGGCAATGTACTCAAGCTTAATTTATCCTTCAAGATGTTATAACAATCCTGACATAATCTGTGCATATAATCCTTGTTATTTTTGTTATTATCTACTCTTTACACATAATGTACGATATTTATTTGTCTTAAGTTGTGTACTCATTATTGAAATATTTTAAGTTTCTGTAGGTATATCTCTATGAATTATCTTTTGTAAACTGAAAAAGATAAAAGCCAGAAAGTTTAAATTGTTAACTCTAGTACTTATTTTTGTATTTCATTCAAATTAAAAAAAAAGAAAAGGAGAGACTCAAATCTATTTAAGGCTTAGCATCCTCTTTAAGTAAGCTATTTGACCTTTTTAAGCCAACTCTACTTAGGGCTTAGCAACCTAGATTAAGTACACCATAGATTCTTTACACTACATTTATGTACGTGGAGCAATTTCTAGTATAATAATTCATAACTTTTGAACTATTATATGTTTTCATGAAAGAATCTGCATAATTTCAGGAAATACATCTTAATTAAGTACATTTCTAACCTGTCGGTGACTTGCAGGTATTTTAATTCTTAAGTATCCGAATTTTCTATTGTTTCACCAAGTTATATTACAAGTATTGGACAGTTGTGTTTTAAAACGTTCAATAGACTATTTTATTATTTCCTGAAGTACACGTGTCGAAACCATAATGCACAACTTAAGTGGATTTTCGGTAAGTTATCTGTAACTCTCTGAAATGCGTCTAGGCATCGGAAAGTTAGATTTGTAACTATCTGAAACATCTCTTTATTATAAAACTGCTTAAGTACACGTGTCATGATTTGGACGATTGACTTAAGTTATCTTTCGGAAGGTTATCTGTAACTCTCCGAAATGCACCTGAGCATCGGATAGTTAGGTTTATAAGTCTCCGAAACTTTCTGAACACCTTAAGTTCAAATTGTGCATGTGTTGAATTTCACTACTTTATAATGTCTCAGTCGAAACTCAAACAGTTATGTTTAAATCTTTAACTTTTCACACCTATTCCTTCGAGAAACTCGAATAGTTATCATAAGTCTTCGAGTTTTCTCACTTTTTCACTTAGCCTAAAGTTATTTTCTTTATATGCATAGTTACGCTAAAAGTATTCTGCAATTGTTGGTTGTAAAACTTATACAATTATTGCAAGCACTCGAGTTATTTATCAGTAACGGATCTTCTGTTTATGATTTCAATGATTGAATCTGTTTATCCATTTATAAACTCAAAGAGTTATGAATGTTTTCCTAACAACCTTTCATGTTTCTACCATGGTAAAACCCTAGCTTCACAATCTTTCCTTCCACTAAGTTCTATAATGCAAAGTGAAGATTAATCAACAATGTCAGGACGTGGAAGAGGACATGGTAGAATGATCAAAGTGCAGAAAAGAGAGTTGGAACTTCAGAAAATGCAGAATGAAATCAACGACATCTATTCAAGGTATACTTTTTCAAATGTAATACTGCATGAAATAAGAAAAGCTGTTCAAGATGAGAAAAATTTCTGTTGGAAATTTTTTCGAAATTATGCTGAAACACAGTTTAGACTAAAACAGACTGAACTTTCCGCATTGCATTTATGGAAAAGAAATTTATGACCTAACCCTGCGGTTGTAAGTTCTGGACATGTACTAGAGACATCGGTACAGTCTATCACTTATTATGGAAAGAAGTGGAGACCAATGATCGAAAATGCAAATAGGGAATTACAATCCTTGTATTCCCAACATTATTTTCCCCCAGCTGTTTTAGATGATATTAAACAGTATATCGATGAACGGAAAACTACCATTAGCAAAATGGGCCTTCAAAGTGAAGGACAAAGAGTTTACCAACTCAAAATGGCAGAGGTGGAGAGCTTAAAACTCTATATTCCATTATTACCACCTAGGCATCATGGTGAAGGACCATCAAGACAACAGGTGCCTTTAACAGGAGAAATTAAGACAATTTTAGAATCTCCTGAACAACTTGAAACACTACAGACATATAGTCGAACAAAGAAAAAGACAATTGAATATTTTGGACTAACTGCGGTGTACAAGGAATATTGCAGCAAAAAGAAGAATTAGTGAAAAATTGAAAACTATGCTCCATTGCAGAAGCTGGACAGACATTTTTGTTAGGAATCCCAGCAGATGTGACAAATATTGGCTTACAAGCATATACTCTAAGGTATTGTGTCATATTAGTGCATAATGTATCTTTTAATACAATGGACAGTTTTTCACACAATGCTGCAAGCACACATTCTTTTCCTACGGAAAGTGAGAATGTAGGAAATTTTGATGATATATATATAGATGATATCAAATTTGATGATATTATTAATGATATAGACACTGAGTCTATGAATTTTGAAGATATTTCATTTGAAGAGGAATGTACAGATATTCTTCCTCTTACTATATCTCGAATAGAGACTTTTGAATTTTGGTATAGTTGCTTATACTACACTTTATATGTATGGTTATGTCTGTTACAATATATCATATACTTGTTGATAAATTTATATAATCAACAACATACATAGTTACAAATAGAATATGATACTACCAATGTCTCACATATACAAATTTCAGAAATATAGGATGATTCTATTCTATAGACAGATATAGAACATTCTTTCATACAGAGACAGTTGTATAGGTCACATATAGATATACAGGTTGCTGATATACAGATTGTTACAAAGACTATTGCTATTGAAATGTTTCTAGAAGAACAAACAGAAGAAATTCAGTAGATTATTGATACGACAATAACAAATATTTCAGACATTTATACTAGTTTTGATAGAAATTCCACCCGTTCTCAAAGATCTGACAATATAGATGCTGCTGATAATATTGAAACAAGTCTCAGATCAAAACATCATGATAGGAAAATACTTAATCCTAAATAGAGTTTAGATGCAAATACACTATTATGGTTAAGAAATAATTCCTGTTATGACAAATTTCAAGCATATAAAACTTTTACAGTTTTATATTCAAGACTAGTTAAGTTTGAAGGATGGCACACATACGTGAACTGTTTGAATTTCAAGGCTTGTTGACTTTACTTCCACAACAGCGAGGCTATCTTGCTATACCCGAACTTCTCAGTTGTTTTTACTCAAACTTAACAGTGGAAGAAGGTATTCCTGTTTCTAATATACAAGAAAATGACATATATTTAACTCTAGATTTACTTCATCAGGTACTTGGTTTGAAAAATGGAGTTAAATTATCAGAAAGAGAATAGGTTTATCGATTGGGATGGGACATTACAAGTTTAGCCAAAGATCCAACTACCAACAAACCATTGACATTACTAAATGACTTAAATGGCCAAGCACGTTTTATTACAAAAATATTGCATGCTACATTGTTTCAGAGGTTTGGTAATGGGCCAAAAGTTGGTAGATGTTGTCTTTCTGCTAAATACACATTAATCAACCATATACAAGTGAACTGGTATGATATTTTTGTTTCTCATATCTTACATATCCAGAGTAAATTATTTTATGGTGATACAATTTTTAGAATTGTGGCAAGTCAAACAGATATTACACCTTGGCCACCAAAAAGATTAAAGTCACGATCTTTCTCTGCAAAGGAACTCCAAAAATACCAAGCGGCAGATACACCTATCCTTAGACAACAACAACAGGTTCGAAAAACACAGCAACAATCCACAGAATTTACAGAAACACAGCAACATACAGATATACAACAAGGTATACATAGAGAAATACATATAGGTATAGATATAGACATACATATTGAATTTTTACAGCAACCATCACAAATTTCTCAAAATGATTTAGATCAGCCATTACTTGATCAGATAAACAGAGTTAGTACAAATATTGCAAAGAAAATTTTAGATACTTTGATTGATATTTTTCGAAGACAAAGAGGCTTGTGATTATACAAATTATGTATTACGTGATTTATTTTTTGTAATTTGTAACCAAAACCATTATGTAAACTGTTTACTGATTTTAATGTTACGTGATTATTTTTCAACGTTTACAATATTAAGCAGTTTTTGCTTAATCCATAAATCCTATGTATGGTTGACACTATCGTTTTGATTAATATACACTTAGTAAGATATCCTTCCTTACATTTATAAAACTTAACTTCCTAAAGGGGGAGAAAATAGTTTGTTTACTTTTTTATAATGCCAAAAAGGGGGAGATATAAATTATGTGACTTATTAGGTTTTGACATCATCAAAAAGGGGGATATTGTTAGGTATTTAATTTTGATGATATATGCTTTATTAACATGTTTAAATAAGTCTACATAATATTCTCTAAGTATATTTCTCTAAGTATAATAGTTAACAGATTATCGAAAAGTTTCATTTTTATGTCGGATAAATTAAAGATTTCCGAAGAGCTAGATTTGCAATAGTTAAACTTTCGGATAGTTAACGTTTCGTTTTTGTCGAATACTTTATATTAAAAACTCGTATAGTTAAGTTATCTACACGTGTGTTTTTAATGTTTTAAGTTGTCACGTGTTTTCCATGTGCGTTCGGTAATGAAAAATCGAATAGTTATATAACTGTTCGAGTTTTATAAAAGGACTAACGAATAGAAAAGTTTCCTTGTTTAGTCACATGTTTTGTAGGAGCAAAAACTCGAAGAGTTAAAGAATAAGTGTTCGAGTTTTACAGGAGTTAAAGGATAAATGTTCGACTAAATCGAAGACTTAGAAGATATTCTACAAGACTCTAGGAAGATAAAGTTTCGGTGAATCTACGAGTGGAGATCATGGAAACTCAAAATGTTAGTGAAGAAAGTGGAAATTTAAATAGAAAGTAATTTGGATTAAAGAGAAAATTAGTGCATGGATTATGGATTATGGATTGTGGATCAAGTGGATGAACATGCTGAACGTGAAAGACAATAGAGTTCGACTACTAATAGAGAGTACGAGCTACATTACAACAGGGGATCCCAATCTCAAAAACCAAGTCTGAATATTCAATCTGGATCCCTAACTGAAAAGTTAAGTTTGAATATTCATATTCTCAAAAGTACTCTAACATCAGAAGAAGTTCGAAATTCCAAGCAATTTTAGAAAAGGAGCTACAAACGCAAGAAGTCTAGAAATTCGACAATTGGAGAAAAAGAGATACAGAAGCTGAGCAAAGAGAAAGAAAAGAGCTGTGTGCATAAAGATTAGGTTTTATACAATTCAAAATTAGTTTTGAAAAAAAGCTTTGTTTTCCTATTTGAATTGTATATCAAAAATTACTGTATGAAAATCGTCAAGAAGGGAATTGAGCTGAAAAGATATTGTAAATTTTGTCTTGAAATAAAAGAATAGAATTTCATTTACAAGTGTTTTGTGCTCTTGTTTTATCTGCTAGTTTAATTACTAAAGACACAATTCACCCCCCCTCTTGTGATACAGACGATCCTACAGTTGTGTTAACTGTAACTCAACGAAGTAATTACTGAACATATTAACAATATACACTGTGCACTTGCAGTTAAAACACAAATTGGAATTAATATCTAATTTGTGTGAAAGGTTGTTTGTTTACTTCTAAAAAGAAATTATTGATATAAGCATAAAGACAAATTAACCAGGTTAAAAACAAATACAAGTTATTTGGTGTCGTTGTTGGAGAACCAAACAAGTTCTCTAGTGCCGCCTAAGCAATCGAACAAGTTTTTCTAACGCCATTGCTAGGGAATTGAGAAGCTAAGCAACTGTAAGTGCTATTTTGTTTTAATAGCAAAAGTGTTATGTGTTTTCTTCTATAATGGAGAATATGGCATATGCTTATGCTCAAAGATATCTAAAACCTGTAGTTAGCAGATGTGAATTCTACAATTTGGAAGGTCATGACATTTCTGATTGTTTGAAATTGAGACAATTGCAGATGGTTAAATCACATGAACAACAAATGAATTATCTTCACTATAATAGATCTAAGTATGAGAATCCTATGGTTTACCCAACTAATGGTCAGCTTAGAATGTGTAATATGTTGAGAGACAAGGAAGTTTGGGATAGGTATGACAGACTAGAGCGTAGTATAGAGCAAAACATGGACAAACTGGAACAATTTATGTGTCAGCAACAAGAAGTCAACCAATTAAACTATGAGGAATTATATTTAGAACCTAAAATTGATATCATTTACGAAACTGAAAAAACCATAATGAAAATTGATCAAAAATTGAATGCAATGAGATTAGATGATTTAGAAAGAAAACTAAAAGCATTGGACGAATATAAAATGAAATTACAAGTTATGCAATAGGACAACCCAAATGAAAATTATAATGTTATAGAATTGCATAATTTGCAAGACATACAAACAAAAGAAAATACCAATGCAAGAGAATTTAGATAGTGTAATTTAAGACTAAAAATAGTTGAAGATCATAATCACGAGAATGATATACAAGAACATCAAGAAAGTAACGAAAATCTGGAAGATGTATGTATAACATTAAGATCTAGAACTGATATACCATCAAGAATTCAAAACGAAAATAATATGAAGGTGGATAAGAACAAAAACCAAAATGATAATGAAAATGTAATATCTGAAAATGTACAAATCAATGAAGAAAAATCTGAATCTGCAAATTGTTAGGATCGATAGGCTCACTAGAGGGGGGTGAATGGTGAAAGTGTGTAGTTTTAAAATTCTTTTAATGTTGAATCAAATGATTCAATAGAAATGTAATGAGATGAAACTAATATAATGCAAATCAACAGAGATAAGAAACACACACCAAAATTTTTTAGGTGGTTCACCAATTTGGCTAGTCCACCCCCAAGATTCACTTGGGCTTCACTAAGTGTTTCAACACTTACATACTTGCTTTCAGATCAAAGCAAGAACCGACTACATAGAAGTTTTCAGGTAAAAACTTCAGTAAACCAACCTCTAGAGTTTTCAGGTCGAAACTCAAACCAACACTGTATGTAGCTTTCAGGTTGAAGTCACTAACCAACAACTTTAAACCTTCAATCAGAGTTTTGGCGCAAGAGCTTTTTCTACAGTAGATCTTCTGAATATGCTTCACTGTTTGCAAACTTGAGTGTCAATGGAATTGAAGTCTAGCTCACTATATATCTCTACCGTATATCGGTTGTCTGTATTTTGAATATATACTTGATATGTACAATGATCATATTTTCCTCCAATGGATGTACTCTATTGTACTTGATTAGGATCAAGTCCCAATACGGTAAGTGACCGTTTAGAAAATCGTTTCAAGATATCTTACCGATTTTCTTATTCTTTCGGATAGTTAGCTATGCAACTCTTCGAAGAGTATCTGTAACTCACCGAAAGATCACTTAACCTTTACTACCAGGTAGGATTCCAAAATATTTAATTGTGAGCTATCATCCAATCGGATACTTATAACTATAACTCACCGAACAGTTATATACTTGTCGGATAGTTTGACTCTGTCAACTTTCCGATTACTTTAATTTAGCATGTGCATAAAGGGTTGACTTAAGTTTCGGAAGGTTTTCCTCGTAACTCACCGAAATGTTACAGGATTTCGAATAGTTATTTTTCTAACTCTCCGAAAACTTATTTGAGCCACTCTCTGGAATTCTGCACATGGGAAATTCAATGACTTAAGTTTCGGATGGTTAAACTATAACTCACCGAAACTCTCTTGAAATTTCGGATAGTTATCTTTCTAACTCTCTGAAAACTTAAATGATCTTTTTTCTGGAATTCTGCACGTGGCAATTTCAATACCTTAAGTTTCGGATAGTCAAACTGTAACTTACCGAAACTCTCTTTAAAATTTCGAATAGTTATCTAACTCTCCGATTTTTCCTTTTAAGCTTTCAACTGCTGGCTTCTCCATTTTGCACGTGCGTAATAAAATGACTTAAGTTCTAGAAAGTTATGCCTGTAACTTACCGAAAAACTCGAATAGTTATCTAACTCTCCGAAAAGAAAACTCGAATAGTTATCTAACTCTCCGACAAGTCTTTTAAGCTTTCGTTCTGTATTTCTGCATGTGGTTTATTGAATGACTTAACTTTCGGATAGTTATACTTGTAACTCTCCGAAACATCCTTTAAGCTTCCGGATAGTTAACTCCTTAACTATCCGATCATTCAATTCCCTTAACTATCTGATTAAATAACTCTCCGAAGGCTTTGTAAAATTTGGATAGTTATCTTTCTAACTGTCCAATAGTCTTGGAACTATTTTACTCTTCGGATACTTGAACTTGTAACTGTCCAATTTTGATGTATCTTGAAAGTATTATCATCTGGAACCTTCTTGATCTGTTCATCTGCTTGGAATTTGTTCTAACAGCCTTCTGATCTAATGCAGTACAGACTTAACTATGAAATACAATATATTTCCTCACATAGGTTTTGCATTATCAAAATACTCGAGTTCTAACACAAATGAGACTAAAAATGATCAAACAAATCAAATGAAAGAAAAAGAATCTTTTAAATCACAATTATTAGCACCTTATCCTGAAAGATTACAACAAACATTTCCTGAAAAATAAGAAAAAACAACTAGAATTAAGCTCATGGTTTAGTCCAATCCATGTAGTCCCCAAGAAATCAAGATTAACAGTTATTCAGAATGAAATTCAAGACTTGATACCTACTAGAATTCAATCAGGCTAGAGAGTGTGTATAGACTATAGAAAGCTAAATGTAGTGACTAGGAAAGATCATTTTCCCTTACCTTTCATAGATCAAATACTAGAAAAGTTAGCAGGGCAAGAATATTTTTGTTTCCTAGATGAGTATTCAGGATATAACCAAGTCCCAGTAGCATTAAAGGATCAAGAGAAAACAACTTTCACCTGTCCTAATGGAACTTATGCTTTTAAGAGAATGCCATTCGGATAGAAGATAGAAAAATCTCCTAGTGTGATTCATTATGCAAGCAAAACCTTAAATGATGCTTGGTTGTGTTTTCCCAGCACTACACTAGAAAAACTTAGATTTGTTACTTCTGTTTTTACTTAGTTAATTTATCTTTATGCCTATTCTTTCTTTTAGAAGTAAACAAACAACCTTTAATACAATTTAGATATTAATTCCAATTTGTACGTTAACTGCAAGTGCACAGTGTCTATTGTATCAGTGTGCAAGTACAGGTCGATCCCACAGGGAATTGTTGAAGAATTTGAGAACTATTCGTTTGTTAACAATCAAATTTATATATTCAATAAGCTCTCCGTTGAATTACAGTTAACTCAACAGACAAAGTTCGTTGAGTTATGGCTAACTCAACGGACTAACCTCGTGGACTTAAGTTAACTCCACGAGCCTGTCTTTTCTCTTTAATACTACTATTTACAGAGGAATTCGACCAACCATTGGACGATTTCACAGATTGTAAATAACATCAATTAAGCTCTTTAATGTTAGTTAACATTAGATTTATCATTAAGCAATACTAACATTCAAATAATTCAAACCGTAACCATTAAAATCTTTAAGTCTTTTGAACGAACAGATTTCAGTAAACTGTAAAACTAAAACAACATAAAACAATCACAACACTGACAAAGATAACATTAATCACGATACAACACTAAAAATACAACACTCAAATACAACATACAAACATAGATAAATTGTTTTTGGTATTTTTGTTTTAATATGAACATGGAAATGGGCGAAAGGTGAAATGTAAAGTAATCTCACTTGACAGTAAATACTTCCGACACTACTTGCAATGCGATTACACCACTGAAAATTAAACCACTCACAATTCTGTCTCCTCTCCCTATAGAATCGCGAGTCCAGAATTGCAAGATGATCTCCTCTTCAACATACAGGCATCAACCCGAAGCCAAGGCTAAAAGCTTTACGATCTCCTGAAATAAGAGTCGACGCTTGGTGAAAATGGCTTCCCTTCCCGTGATGCGATCACTCCTCATAGTGGTTATCAAGCACTGTGTTTGGCTCAAAATCGACCTGACATCAAGAAAGTATTCTCACAGACGTCCGATGGTTGGTGATTATGGTAGTGATGATAATGGTTGGTGTGGTACTTTAGAGAATTGCGACGCTAATCCTACTCTACACACACTGTCCGCCCATCGATCACACACTTCTTCTTTTTTCTTCTTTTCTTTTATATTTCTTCAGTAGTAACTGCTTCTACTTGAATGGTCAATTGGATTTCCTTCATTCGTATCAACGGCGATGCTTTCATCTCCCTATGCGATACGTGTAGTCGTGGTTTTTCTTCCAACTATCCTGTTTCTACAACCGCTACAATGGCATATTAGAAAATATATAGTCTGTGGAGTTACAGATAACTCAACGGACTTTCTTCGTTGATTTAACTATAAAACACGTGCATAAATATAATTATCCGTTGCTTAGGTGCATTTCGGATACTTATAAACTTAATTATCCGATACTCAACTACATTTTCGGATAGTTACAAATAACTCACTAATATATAACTTAAGTAAATCTACCAGATCTCGACACGTGTCAGCATCAATTTAATCATAAAATAACATTTTGGAGAGTTACAGGTCTAACTATCCGATGCTCAGATGCATTTCGGATAGTTAGAGATAACTAATTGAAAATCCACTTAAGTCACTTTTGTTAGGATCGATAGGCTCACTAGAGGGGGGTGAATGGTGAAAGTGTGTAGTTTTTAAAATTCTTTTGATGTTGAATCGAATGATTCAACAGAAATGTAATGAAATGAAACAAAGAGAATGCAAATCAGTAGAGACAAGAAACACTTAGCAAATTATAGGTGGTTCACCAACTTGGCTAGTCCACCCCGAAGATTCACTTGGGCTTCACTAAGTGTTTCAACACTTACACACTTGCTTTCAGGTCAAAGCAAGAACCAACTACACAGAAGTTTTCAGGTATAAACTTCAGTAAACCAACCTCTAGAGTTTTCAGGTCGAAACTCAAACCAACATTGTATGTAGCTTTCAGGTTGAAACTACGAACCAACAATCTTCAATCCTTCAATCAAAGTTTTTGCGCACAAAACTTTTTCTGCAGTAGATCTTTAGAATATTCTTCACTGTTTGCATACTTGAGTGTAGATGGAATTTGGAGTGTAGCTCACTGTATCTTCGTTGTCTGTATTTTGTATATATACCTGATATGTACAACGATTATATTTTCCTCCAACGGATGTATTCTACTGTACTTGATTGACCTCAAGTCCCAATACGGTAAGTGACCGTTCAAAAAATCGTTTCAAGATATCTTACCGATTTTCCTATCCATTCAGATAGTTAGCTGTGCAACTCTCTGAAGAGTATCTGTAACTCACCGAAAGATCACTTAACTTTTACTGCCAGGTAGGATTCTAGAAAATTTAAATGTGAGCTGTCATCCAATCAGATACTTATAACTGTAACTTACCAAACAGTTATATACATGTCGGATAGTTTGTCTCTGTCAACTTTCCGATTGCTTTAATTTAGCACGTGCATAAAGGGCTGACTTAAGTTTCAGAAGACTATCCTTGTAACTCACCGAAATGCTTTAGGATTTTGGATAGTTATTTTTCTAACTCTCCGAAAACTTATTTGAGCCACTCTCTAGAATTCTCCACGTGGGAAATTCAATGACTTAAGTTTCGGATGGTTAAACTGTAACTCTCCGAAACTCTTTTGAAATTTCGAAGACTTATCTTTCTAACTCTCCGAAAACCCATTTGAGCATCTGTCTGGAATTCTGCACGTGGGAAATTTACTGACTTAAGTTTCGGATAGTTAAACTGTAACTCACAGAAACTCTCTTGAAATTTTGGATAGTTATCTTTCTAACTCTCTGAAAACTTAAATGATCTTCTTTCTAGAATTCTACACATGGCAATTTCAATAACTTAAGTTTCAGATAGTTAAACTATAACTTACCGAAACTCTCTTTGAAATTTCGGATAGTTATCTAACTCTCCGATTTTCCCTTTTAAGCTTTCAACTATCGGCTTCTCCATTTTGCACGTGCGTAATAAAATGACTTAAGTTCCGAAAAGTTATGCTTGTAACTTACCGAAAAACTCGAATAGTTATCTAACTCTCCGAAAAGAAAACTCAGATAGTCATCTAACTCTCCGACAAGTCTTTTAAGTTTCCATTTTGTATTTCTGCACGTGGTTTATTGAATGACTTAACTTTCGGATAGTTATACCTGTAACTCTCCAAAACGTCCTTTAAGCTTCTGGATAGTTAATTCCTTAACTATCTGATCATTCAATTCCCTTAACTGTCTGATTAAATAACTCTCCGAAGGCTTTGTAAAATTCGAATAGTTATCCTTCTAACTGTTCGATAGTCTTGAAACTGTTTTACTCTTCGGATACTTGAACCTATAACTATCCGATTTTGCTGTATCTTGAAAGTATTATCATCTGGAACCTTCTTGATCTGTTCATCTACTTGGAATTTGTTCTAACAGCCTTCTGATCTAATGTAGTACAGACTTAACTATGAAATACAATATATTTCCTCACATAGGTTTTGCAATATCAAAATACTCGGGTTCTAACAATCTCCCACTTTTTGATAATGACAAAAACTTTTACAATTATTTACATGTATTTCACTCCCTAGTGTATTTGTATACATTTAATCACACAAAGAAACATAAAACAGGAATTTATCAAAACTATACTGACGAGGAGGGATTCCTCCCCTTGACTTTGAGTAGACTTCTCCCCCTATTTGTGTGCTGAGTTTTTCTCTTTCAATTCTTGCTGGAAATACTGTAAGTGACCATATACTTGACAAATTTCCAAATTCTTCTCCCCCTTTTTGTCATTATATAAAAAGGTGAGGACTACAAAATTGATTTTCTGTAAAACTGATATTGACTGTAACCTGCACGAGTAGATTAGTAGAAAAACAAGCTCCCATATTGTGAGCTTGATGAATAAAATATTTAAAGATCTTGTAAAGAACATATTCCTAGATTTCGTCTAATATGA
This sequence comes from Cymodocea nodosa, assembly GCA_036874045.1. NCBI lineage: Eukaryota > Viridiplantae > Streptophyta > Magnoliopsida > Alismatales > Cymodoceaceae > Cymodocea > Cymodocea nodosa. The sequence continues at coordinate 4,076,038 of CM072345.1, forward strand.
TTAAAAGTTGATTCATTTAAAGGTTTGGTGAAAATATCTGCAAGTTGATTTTTTGTTGGCACAAACTTAAGTGAAATGTTCCCATTCTCCACATGATCTCTCAGAAAATGATGTCTGATCTCGATATGCTTGGCTCTGGAATGAAGTACTGTATTCTTAGATAGACTGATTGCACTGCTATTATCACAAAATATGATTGAATTCTGAATTTTCAGTCTGTAATCTGCTAGAGTTTGCTGCATCCAAAGGATTTGTGTACAGCACAATCCAGCTGCAATATACTCAGCTTCAGTAGTAAATAAAGCTATACAATTTTGTTTCCTACTAAACCATGAGATTAAAGAACATCCAAGTAATTGACAAGTACCACTAGTGCTTTTTCTATCAGATCTGCTGCCTGCATAATCTGCATCACTATAGCCTGTTAAAAACAAACTACTATCAGCTGAGTAGAATAATCTGAAATCTTTTGTTCCTTGTAGATATCTGAAAATCCATTTGACTGATTTCAAATGTGATTCCTTTGGTGATGCTTGAAATCTAGCACACAAGCATACACTGAACATAATATCTGGCCTGCTGGGTGAAAGGTATAATAGGGATCCAATCATACCTCTATATTGCCTTTGATCCACTACAACACTTGAATCATCTATTTCCATTTTAATGCTTGAACTCATTGGAGTATTTGCAGATTTGATGTTTTCATAACCAAATTTATTCAACATCTCTTTGCAGTATTTTTCTTAGTTGACAAAGATACCATTATGCACTTGATGAATCTGTAATCCCAAGAAAAACTTCAATTCTCCCATCATGCTCATTTCGAATTTATTTTTCATCAAATTCTGAAATTCATGACAGAGATCTTCTGAACTGGCTCCAAAGACTATATCATCAGCATATATCTGTACAATCAACTTGTGCACATCAAAAGTTTTGATAAACAAAGTGTTGTCCACTTTGCCTATAGAAAAATTGTTTTCAATAAAAAAAATTTTCAATTTCTCATACCAAGCTCTAGGTGCCTGTTTCAAACCATATAGAGCTTTTCTCAATTTGTAGACATGATCCGGCTTGAGTTCATCTTCAAATCCAGGAGGTTGTTTAACAAACACTTCTTCTTGAATTTCTCTATTTAAGAAGGCACTTTTCACATCCATTTGAAACAATCTTATCTTCATACTACTTGCAAAGGCAAGCAACATTCTAATAGCTTCAATCCTAGCTACAGGAGCAAAAGTTTCTTCATAATCAATACCTTCCTGCTGATTGTGGCCTTGTTCAACTAATCGAGCTTTATTTCTGAGAATGTTACCTCCATCTAATTTGTTTTTGAAAATCCATTTAGTTCCAATGATGGATTTTCCTGTAGGTTTTTCAATTAATTCCCACACATTGTTTTTCTAGAACTGATTTAATTCTTCCTACATAGCCATTATCCAGTAGGTATCCTTACAAGCTTCATCTACTGATTTTGGTTCCATTTCTGACACAAATGCACAAAAATTGCAGAAATCTTGTGCTTCGCTTCTAGTTTGTACCCCTTTAGATATATTTCCAATAATTTGTTCCTCGGGATGATCAGATCTAAACTTCCAACTGTTATGATTCCTATATCTATGATTGAGATTCTGGTCTAACACTTCTGAATTGAGTTTCTGCTTGTAGTTATCATCTTCAAAGTATTCACTTTCACTATCATATTTAATCTTCAACTTCTTGAAATTCTAGATCAGATTTTCATCAAACTGAACATTTATACTTTCCTCCACTCTTCTATCTTCAGCAAAATATACTCTGTAAGCTTTGCTTCTTGAGGAGTAACCAACAAGTATGGTAGGTTCAGACTTAGCATCAAACTTGTCTTTAGCATTTCCTGTATTTAAGACAAAACATTTGCATCCAAATGTCTTAAAATAGCCAACATTTGGAGTTTTATCGAACCAAATTTCAAAGGGTGTCTTATTCAATATAGATCTAATGTGAGTTCTATTGGAAATGTGACAAGTTGTTCCTACAGCTTCTGCCTAGAGAAATTTAGGTAGATCCATGGCATTTAACATAGTTTTAGCCATTTCTTGTAATGTCCTATTTTTCCTTTCCATAACTCCATTTTGAGCAGGAGTTCTAGGACAAGAGAATTCATGCAGAATTCCAAATGAATTGCAAAGGTTTTCAAATTCATAGTTTTCAAATTCCCCTCCATGATCACTTCTAATTTTCTTCACTATTAGTTCCTTTTGATTCTGAACTCTTATGCAGAAATTCCTGAACTCATTGCAAGTTTCATTTTTATGTGTCAAAAATATCACCCAAGTTAATCTAGAGAAATCATCAACAATAACAAAGGTATATTTTCGACCCCCAAGACTTGATACTTGAGAAGGACCAAACAAATCTAGATGTAGCAGTTCTAATGACCTTTTGGTGGAAACAACACTTTTGCTGTGAAGAGCAGTTCTCTTCTGCTTCCCTAGCATACACTCACTGCACACTCTATCCTTCTTAAACGTGAGTTTAGGCAGACCCCTAACAAGATCACCCGTGGATAGCTTTTTGATATTCTTCATACTGATGTGACCAAGTCTTCTATGTCACACCCAATCGTCATCACCAGTTGCTACCAAACAGGAATTGCTTACAGAATTTTCACATCGAAAGTTTAATATATATATTGAGCAATTTCTAAACCTAGTAAATTTTGTTTCATTTGTGGCAGGATCAATAATGTAGCATTTTTTAGCATTAAAAGAGAATGTATAGCCTTTATCACATAATTATCCTACACTTAACAAATTTTGTTTTAAACCATTTCATGCAAGACATTCTCAATTATACCATTTTCAAATGTAATATTTCCTATTGCAATTATTTTACACTTTTCATTATTTCCAAACTTAACAGATCCTGAACTTAAGTTTTTAACTAAGTCAAGAAAGTTTTTCTTACCTGTCATGTGCTTTGAGCATCCACTATCCACAGTCCATTTAGTTGACTGTGCTTGAAACTCTTTGTCACCCTGCAAATCATACTGAAATTAAAGCTTTTGGTACCCAAATCTTCTTGGGTCCAGTAGAGTCAGTCCTTAAAACATTAAATCTATTGCCTCTTGATAGCCACATATGACCTGATCTTCATTTGATGTCAAACACAGTGGTGCCATCTCTATAAGATCGAATCACTCCACCACAATAAGGTATTTCCTGTGGTGTAGCATACCCTAGGCCATATTTATTCCCATTTGATCGTTGAGATCCTATTATTTTATTTAATCCTTTTTGTCCTTAAGTAAATTTACATATAGTATCTTTTAAATCTGATATAGTAGTTAAGAGATTTTTATTTTCATCTTTTAATTCACAATTATCACAACTAAACTTTTCTAAATTTGATTTTAGATTTCTATTTTCGACTATAGTTGATTCTAATTCAGCAAATGAATTTTCTAAGCAATGATTTAATCTTTTAATTTCTTTCTTAAAATCTCTACACTTCACATATAAATTATCTACAGTAGATAGAAGGCTGTTTATGTGTTGAGTATTTTTGTTTTGATGATGTGTGCTAAATGAAAATAATCATATTTGCTCAATTACTATTGCTTGTGAAAAGAAATTAAAATCATCAATTAATACAGAAAAAGCTTACTGATATAAATACTTGTCTGTATTGGATCTGAAGTTAATAACTAGTCATTTCGTTGCATTAATTTCTCATTAAGCTAAACGTTAAATTAACGTGTGTTTTTATTGAAAAGCATGATATGTTTTAATGTTATATCTTCTGTATCATGAACAGTGCACGTTTAGACAACTCGTTAAATTAGAGTTTTGTTTGTATAGAGGTCACGTGAGAACTCGTTAAGTTAGAGGCTTAAAGGTTAAAATAGATCACGTGAGAACTCGTTAAGTTAGAGGCTTAAAGGTTAAAATAGGTCACATGATAACTCGTTAACTTAGTGAGTAAAAGAAGAGACGAACTCGTTAAGTTAGTGTTATACACGTGGTGAAATTATAAGTTACGAATGTTGTATTGTATCACGTGAGGTGCACATGTTTAACTCGTTAAGTTAACATAACTAAACACGTTGAGTTGCTATATTGAACACTAAGGCAACGCGTTAGGTTAGCGTTTTAAACTTAAGTTGTTAGTTTTTGCATGTGGTAAAATTCTAATTATAAAAACATTTGTGTATTACTGGTTCATTGAGATATCGTAACACAATGGAAATGGTTCATTGAGTTATCATAACACAATGGAGATGGTTCGTTGAGATAGCACAACACCACAAACTTAGTTCGTTGAGTTAGCTACAATACTTGTCACGTGAAATGGCACATGAGGAACTCGTTAAGTTAGAAACGTTAAGTTATATATATACTTGTGTTACTCGTTTAGTTAACATTAAAGTAACGACTTCTTATTACACTGATGAAAAGCTTTTGGATGAGAAAGTTTATTTTGCAGGAAATTTTTCAAAGATCCAAGACTGATGATTAAAGGAAATTTGAAATATAAACGTGGGTTAGAACGTGTGTTTCGATGAAGGAAAAAGAAAAGATGTGGAGAAGTGGAAAACTGGTAGTGGTTAAACGTGAAGGATATGCATGAAATGAAGATACAATATAAAAGGCATAGAATTCTCGTTGATAAATTTATCCTTGCACACAAAATGAAAAAATCTTTTCAAGGATCAAACCATCCATGCACACCAAAAGAAAAATCTTTTTCAGGGATCAAAAACACCTTCTCGGGAAAAATCTCTCAAGTGGAAGAAAGTTCAGTGAAGCATAAAAAGGTAAGATTTTCGTCACAGAAGATTTGAAGTATTAGAAGAAAGCAAATTCGGTGAAGCATGAAAAGACAAGATATTCGTCACTGAAGAATTGCTGAAGAAGAAAAAGAAGAAGAAGAAAGATCTCAAACAGGGAGAAAAGTTTTAAATTCCGCAAATTAGTTTTCTCTGTTTGTAGTTATGAAATTGTTTAGATGATACATGATATTGAAATATAATTGCATCTACAATTTCTAAGGAGAATTGAATTGTATATTGTAATTGAAACCTTGAATAAAAATGATTTTATGAAAACAATGTCTCGACTTGTTTTTGAGTTTTAATGTTTCAATTATATTTTAGAAAATATTAAAAATACACAATTCACCCCCCTCTTGTGTAGCCATACGATCCTACAAGTGGTATTAGAGCTTTGTGAATAATCTTTGATATAAAATCGATACCAACTTATTTAATATCATTACTTATTCTACCTTCCTTGTTTTTAAACAGAAATTAACCTAAGCATACGTTTAACTTTCTTGATTTAAGGCTCAAATTGTTTTAAAGTTTTTAGACTGTTTAAAATCAAATAGGTTAAAAAATTTAAGGTAAAATGGCTACTGGAAATGGTAATTTTTCTTTATATGAAGGCCAAAATCTTAATCGTCCTCCTTTATTTGATAGAATACATTTTGAATATTGGAAATATAGGATGACTGTTTTTCTTCAAAGTATAGATCGTAAGTTGTGGTTCATAATTTCTAAACCATATACTCCGTTAACTACTCCTTATAATACTTGGACAATTACTGAAAAGGAAAATGAAACTCTAAATGCTAAGGGCTTAAATATTTTATTCTGTGCATCGAGTTATGAACAGGTTCTGTATGTATTTTATCTTTACCTTCTGGTGTAGTTGATTTAAATTCATGTTTGCTAGCTGAAACTAGTGATGCATATCTATGGCATAGAAGGATTGGGCATATAAATATGAGACTGTTACATAAACTATCTAGAAAACATTTAGTGAGAGGTTTACCAAAGATTAAATACTCAAAGAACTTTATGTGTGATGCATGTGAGTTTGGTAAACTTCACAAAAACTCTTTTAAATCCAAAACTGATATTTCAAGCAAGAGAGTCTTAGAACTTATACATATGGATCTATTTGGACCAACAAGAATCATGAGTCTTGGTGGTAAATGGTATGTATTTGTTTTAGTAGATGACTTCTCTAGATACACTTGGGTATATTTTCTAGCATCTAAGACAGAAGTTTTTGAAAAATTTAAAATGTTTTGCAATTTTGTTCAAAATGAGCAAAGTGTCTCTATTCAAAAACTTAGGAGTGATCATGGAACTGAATTTGATAATAATCAAATGGATAACTATTGTAATGTGCATGGCATTGATCACAGATTTTCTTTTCCAAGAGCACCGTGTCAAAATGGTGTTGTTGAGAGAAAGAATAGATCACTTCAAGAAATGGCCAGAACTATGTTGAATGAACATAAGTTACCTCAAAATCTTTGGGCTAAAGCATTAAATATAGCTTGTTATGTTGTTAACAGAAGTCATTTAAGACCTCATGTTAATAAAACTCCTTTTGAAATTATGTTTAATAAGGTTCCAAAAATTTCCTATATGAAACCATTTAGCTGCAAATGTTTTATTCTTAATACTAAGGATAAAAGGGATAAATTTCAAGCCAAATTGGATGAAGGAATTTTTGTAGGTTACTCTACTAGAAGTAAAGCCTATAGAGTATATAACAAGACTTCTAGGACTATTGAAGAAACCCTCCATGTAAGCTTCAATGAAAATTCTCTTAGAAAATCTCAATCTAAAGCTGATAATGATGATATGATCAATTTTCCAAATGTGTTAGAGATCAATAGAGAGATTGATGATTTATCTGAGAAAATCAAAAATATGAACTTAAATGATCAAACTAATGATGAAAGTGATGAACTTTCAGATGTTGATGAGAATATTGAGGAAAATCAGAGAAATTGGCGTTATTCTTCATCACATCCCACTACTCAAGTCATTGGTAATATTAATGAGGGAGTTAAAACTAGAGCTTCAGTAAATTTAATAGTATGTGTATGTTTGTTTCTACGGTGGAACCAAGGAATATACAAGAAGCATTATCTGATGAAAATTGGATAGTGGCAATGCAAGAAGAACTAAATCAATTCATCAGAAATGATGTATGAGAATTAGTTTCTCCACTAGAAAATCAATCCATAATAGGTACAAAGTGGATCTTTAGAAACAAAACTAACGAAACTGGTCAAATTATAAGGAATAAAGTTAGATTAGTTGCACAAGGGTATACACAGGAAGAAGAATTAGATTATGATGAAACATTTACTCCTGTGGCTAGGTTAGAAAGTATTAGAATATTATTGTCCTATGCTTGTTATATGGATTTTAAATTATATCAAATGGATGTAAAGAGTGCATTTCTAAATGGTTTAATTAATGAAGAAGTCTATGTAAAACAACCACCTGGATTTGAAGATATTAAAAATCCTAACTTTGTGTATAAATTGAAGAAAGCCTTATATGGTTTGAAGCAAGCACCTAGATCATGGTATGAAAGATTGTCTACTTTTTTAATAGAAAAAGGCTATATCATGGGAAAAGTGGATCATACTCTATTTATTAAGAGAGATGGTAAAGATCATATTGTTGTTCAAATATACGTGGATGATATAATCTTTGGAGCAACCTCTGATAAGTTGATAGAAATATTCTCTAAAGAGATGACTAATCAGTTTGAAATGAGTATGATAGGAGAACTTTCATATTTTCTAGGACTTCAAATTTAGCAAATGGATAAAGGTATATTTTTAAATCAGGAAAAATATGCAGATGAAATGCTTAAGAAATTTAATTTTAATGATACAAGGATTTAAGGAACTCCTATGAGTACTACTTTAAAGTTAGATATTGATGACATAGGAAAATCTATAGATCAAAGAAAATACAAAAGTATGATTGGTTCTTTACTTTATTTGACTACTAGTAGACCTGATATTATGTTTGCTGTGTGTGTTTGTACTAGATTTCAATCTAATCCTAAGAAATCACACTTAATTGCAATTAAAAGAATATTTAGATATATACAAGGAACTAAAAATTTCAGACTGTATTATTCTAAGGATAGTTCAATAGATCTTATAGGATATACTGATGCTGATTATGCAGGATCTAAATCTGATAGAAAGAGTACCAGTGGCACATGTCAATTATTGGGAAATAATTTGGTGTCATGGTTTAGTAAAAAGCAAAACTGTGTAGCACTTTCTACTACAGAAGCTGAATATGTTGCTGCTGCACTGTGTTGCACTCAGATTCTGTGGATAAGGCAAACATTAGAAGATTTTGGATTATCTTATGATACAACTGAGATATATTGTGACAGTAGTTCTGCAATAAATCTTTCCAAAAATCTTGTATTACATTCAAGAGCAAAGCATATAGAGGTTAGACATCATTTTCTAAGAGATAACGTAATTAAAGGAAAAATTAAATTAGAATTTGTGTTTAGTAAAAATCAATTAGCTGATATATTTACAAAACCTCTAAACGAAAATACATTCTGCCACATTAGATTAAATTTAGGTATTTGTAGGCTATGTGATGTGTAAAATGCTTAAACTCCACATAAAAAGATAAATATTATTGATGATGTTGTTCACCTCATAGATATTATATACTTATTATAAATATCTAAAGTAATATCTAAATTGCTGCTTAAGATACTATGTATTTATTGTAAAATCATAGTAGTATCTTATTGATTTTAAGTAGTTTATCAATTTTAATGGTTTTTACGATTTTAAGTGGAAATGTAAATGAAAAACATTAAATACTTCTAACATTCTGAAATTTTGATTAAATGTTTTCTTTGAATCAAGGAAAATACATATGATCATGCATAAATTTGACTTAATTGATTAAACTTGTAGAACAAGTTATATGTAACTCATCTTAAATTATTAATCAAAAGTATAAGCTTATTGAAATTGATTCATATTCTCAGTATAATCATAGAAGTAAAAATTGTATGAGATTTGTGTTTTATTGCATCTATATTAATGGAATACAAATATACTGTGCTTAAAATGAAAAGTGCTTACAAAGTGAAAATCTTTGAGAGTTTATTGATCAGTTTGATCACGAGCCTTTTGTACTTGAGCAGATAGGTATGTAAGGATTGTTGTCCTAAAAAAGAATTCTTTAAATCTAGCAACCTAAGGTCCTGATCAGATTTGGGATTGTTCACTGAAAGCTCATTACACGGGTACATTAGAAAGCTCTTGTATGATTCAAGCCTTTCAAACTAACTTTTAAAGAAAATTATCAATATTTACTGTTTTGAAAAGAAAAAGTTGTTTCATTAATTACAGATATCTTTGAATCGCATATAGTTTATACCAATATGACTACTGATTTATTGAATCAACATTAGTACTTTTGAAAACGTTTATTTGAGATACATTCTTTTATTCTCCTTGAATTAATCGAATTGAGTTCAAAGTTGTGTTTTGATTCATATATAGTAGGAATTGATTCTGGAAATCATTTTTGATGATGTCAGGATAACGGAAGTCTCTGAAAAGAAAATGTAAAAGTATAGTTATGCTTAACATTTATTGTCACTACAAGTATATTTTGTATTTTGATTGAATATATTTGAAGTATATTTGTAGGGGGAGCATTAACAATGTCAAAACCAGATTAATATAATTTAAAATACAAATCTTAGTTAATCTAAATTAATGTCCTCTTAAAATCTTGATGAAATAATTTAAAAAGACAAACAAACTATTCTAGATTAAAAAGACAAAATGTCCAAATAGTTTACAATGTTCTCAAGATAATGTTAAGTTTAGCATGTGTGTTGTTTTCGGAAGGTTTTAGTTGGAAGCATCTGAAACTTGTTTAAGTGTACTAACTAGACGTTATATTAGATAAGGTAACGTGTAAAACTGCCTCTAGACAGCGTTTTACTCGTTAGGTTAGTTAACTCAACGAGTTATACTTGAATATTTCGGGTACTTTGATTGAATAAGCTTTATTCAATATTTATTTTATTTCTAAACCCGACTTATCTTCACGTTGAGTTATACGACTAAAAACCCTATTTAAACACTTATAACACAGGGACTTAGGTTATTTGTAAACTTTGTCAAGAAAATCTTTCCCGCTTGTTGTTGTTACAACCTACGACGATGGTCTCCAAGTTCTACAAAGGTCGTGGCAAAGGAAAAGGCAAAAGCAGAAGAGATGCAAAAGGAAAAGAAATAGAGAATGATAAAGTTCCACGTACTTGGTTCAAGAAAATATTTCGAGTGGACAAAAGGTTAGAAGAACTTTATAGAGATTACTTCTTTTCTCAAGATATATTAGATGAAGTTAGACAAGAACTTCAACATACTGATGCAAGTATTACATACATGGGTATTCGAAGAAAATACGATAGAGAATACAGAATGAAATGTGCTGAGATTGCATTTTTGGAACAGTATGCAAAATATTTGGAAAAATGTGTAGGTTCATCAAATAGAACTCCTCAAACTCCTATAAACGGTACAAGACTACATGCATTTGAGGAAGAGCATGAATCAGCTGTCCCTACCCCTTTATATTCAAAACAAGTAGAATCAGATATTGATGTAGACAAAACAAAAGTTGATAGTCTTCGAAAGGCTGTTGCAATAGAAAGTGTCGTAGAAGAATTAAAGCAGAAAACTTTTATGGAGCAATTTGAAAAGAAAATAGTAATACTTGAAAAGGAGAAACAAAAATGTTACAGAAGGAAAGTCAGAAAAATTATGTCTAAGGAAACAAAGTCTTTTGAAAAAGGAAAATCAGATGAAAATTTATTTCCAAAGGACAATGTATGTCTAAACATTGTACCTTATTGTGCATCTGATAAACTCATCAGTTTCGAACACACTGAAACTGATGAAGATAATGAGACTTTATTTTCCCTTGCTAGAAAACTTGAGAAGAAATCCAAGTCAAATATGAGCTCAAGTTTTTCTATTAGTACAAGTCCTGATGATGCAGAAATTGACAAATCAGAGCATCAGGCACCTGATATTGAACAAGTTGTTATAGATATAATTGACAATGTTGAGGCAGTAACTAGTTCAAAGGCTAAATTGTCTAGAGTAGCAGATGTTGAAAATGTTAAGACTCTAGAAGAGCTAAAAGTTAACCAGCCTTCTACAGAATCTATAGAAGTAGAGTCTGAGAATTCACAGCATGAATCAATGGAAATATCTGTTGAACAAAATGAACAATTACAGATAGATACACCGGTTGTAGAATTTGTGGAAAAATTGTACTCTGAACATTCTATAGAGACAGAACAGATGAATGTTGAGCATATTGACAATGTTCCTAACACTGTTGAAGCTGAAGAATCAAGCTTACCTGAGCAGCTTCAAGATAATATTTTGGAAGAGGAACAACATGACATTCATTTTCAAGAAGAGGTTCTTGAAGATGAATTAAACTCTGAATCACAGCTTCAGGTATCACCTTCTTTGTGTAAAATATTACAAATTCAAGGTAATGCAATTCATTTTAGATCTGAAGAAGCATTGCAGAAATACAATAATCTGATTACATGTCAGATTCTGCATGCTCGTCCAATAAAATTAAGAAATTTGATGGACATAAGAGATCTGTTTGAGTTTCAAGGCCTCATTAAATTCTTGCCAGTAGGAACGAAATGGAAGCAATACACAGAGCTTATTGCAGCTTTTTATAGCAATCTGGTCAAGAATGGAAATTTTCTGAAAACTCAAATAAATGAACAGGAGTTTATGTTATCTCCTGAGTTAATTTTTGAAGTTTTAGAATTAAAGAATGAAGGTGTTGTTATTACCAACAGATTTGACATAATAAGACAACTGGAATGGAACATTCAGTCTTTATCAAAAATTCCAGATGTATATTCTAGAATGAGATTAATGGAAAATCTGAATGCAGAGGCAAGGTTTATTGCAAATATATTGCATGCAAATTTATTTCAGAGAGTTGGACACAATATGGAAGTCAGCAGAAGTTGTTTATATGCAACTTATAGCTTGCTGAATAAAATTCAAATCAATTGGTTTGATGTTTTCACTTCTCAACTACAGCATATGAGTTCAAAGTTATTTTATGGTGATGCTGTATGTAGACTCATTGCAAGCCAATTGAATTTGTCCGACTGGCCCTCTGAAACTAAAGGCATGAGAGCATTTAGTGTCAAAGATTTGTAAAAATTCCAAGCCATGCATAAACCTCAACAACAACAACAACAACAAAGTTATTTAGTTCAAGCAGAACAGCAAACCCAGCTACCTCCTGACTTAGATGTAGTGCTTAACGACCTCAGAAATGATATTAGGCATCTAGGAGATAAAATATGTAATGCTATAAGTGATATACTTAGGAGGGGTCGATAACTGTTTTTGTTTGTTTCTGAATACAAAATGTAATGTTTGTATTACTTGTTTGATTTGATTGTACAATACATTTTTCTGTAAATGTCTTCAATTATTATTCTTGTTTACAGAAAGAGTTGTTGTAATTATATCTCTTATATATATATATATATATATATATATTCTCTGTAATTATCTTTTTGATTAATGACAAAAAGGGGGAGAAGTATTATAAAAAGATGATTATGATCTTAATTGCATATATATATTATAAAAGGAGATGCTATTTAAATGGTGATTGTAATCTGACAGATGATAATTAGAAAACTGATACTTATATAATTATTGACATCTGAGAGTTTTAGTTCTGAGAGGTAAAATTTACACAAACAATAGAAATAAGCTTAAGTGAACTTAAGTCAACAAACAAGTTTGTTGAATTAAAAGTTAATCCAACGAAGGTGCTTTGTTGAGTTAAACATATTTCATAATTGATTTAATATGGTTTTGTCATCATCAAAAAGGGGGAGATTGTTGAGTATTTTTGTTTTGATGATGTGTGCTGAATGAAAATAATCATATTTGCTCAATTACTATTGCTTGTGAAAAGAAATTAAAATCATCAATTAATACAGAAAAAGCTTACTAATATAAATACTTGTCTGTATTGGATCTGAAGTTAATAACTAGTCATTTCGTTGCATTAATTTCTCATTTAGCTAAACGTTAAGTTAACGTGTGTTTTTATTGAAAAGCGTGATATGTTTTAATGTTATATCTTCTGTATCATGAACAATGCACGTTTAGACAACTCGTTAAGTTAGAGTTTTGTTTGTATAGAGGTCACGTGAGAACTCGTTAAGTTAGAGGCTTGAAGGTTAAAATAGGTCACGTGATAACTCGTTAACTTAGTGAGTAAAAGAAGCGACGAACTCGTTAAGTTAGTGTTATACACGTGGTGAAATTATAAGTTACGAATGTTGTATTGTATCACGTGAGGTGCACATGTTTAACTCGTTAAGTTAACATAACTAAACGCATTGAGTTGCTATATTGAACACTAAGGCAACGCGTTAGGTTAGCGTTTTAAACTTAAGTTGTTATTTTTTGCACGTGGTAAAATTCTTATTATAAAAACATATGTGTATTACTGGTTCGTTGAGATATCATAACACAACGGAAATGGTTCGTTGAGTTATCATAACACAAAGGAGATTGTTCGTTGAGATAGCATAACACCACGAACTTAGTTCGTTGAGTTAGCTACAGTACTTGTCACGTGAAATGGCACATGAGGAACTCGTTAAGTTAGAAACGTTAGGTTATATATATACTTGTATTACTCGTTTAGTTAACATTAAAGTAACGACTTCTTATTACACTGATGAAAAACTTTTGGACGAGAAAGTTTATTTTGCAGGAAATTTTTTAGAGATCCAAGACTGATGATTAAAGGAAATTCGAAATATAAACGTGAGTTAGAACGTGTGTGTTTCGATGAAGGAAAAAGAAAAGACGTAGAGAAGTGGAAAACTGGTAGTGGTTAAACATGAAGAATATGCATGAAATGAAGATATAGTATAAAAGGCATAGAATTCTCGTTGATCAATTTATCCTTGCACACAAAATGAAAAAATCTTTTCAAGGATCAAACCATCCCTACACACCAAAAGAAAAATCTTTTTCAAGGATCAAAAACACCTTCTCGGGAAAAATCTCTCAAGTGGAAGAAAGTTCAGTGAAGCATAAAAAGGTAAGATTTTCGTCATTGAAGATTTGAAGTATCAGAAGAAAGCAAATTCGGTGAAGCATGAAAAGACAAGATATTCGTCACTGAAGAATTGCTGAAGAAGAAAAAGAAGAAGAAGAAAGATCTCAAGCAGGGAGAAAAGTTTTAAATTCCACAAATTAGTTTTCTCTGTTTGTAGTTATGAAATTGTTTAGATGATACATGGTATCGAAATATAATTGCATCTACAATTTTTGAGGAGAATTAAATTATATATTGTAATTGAAACCTTGAATAAAAATGATTTTATGAAAACAATGTCTCGACTTATTTTTGAGTTTTAAAGTTTCAATTATGTTTCAGAAAATATTAAAAATACACAATTCACCCCCCTCTTGTGTAGCCATACGATCCTACATTATGTCTAAATGATCATGCTCATTTTCTGAACTAGAGGAAGTAGAGCATACCTCTTGTACTGCAAAACAAACATTGGCTGCAACTTCTTCTTCAGAATCTGATGAACAGCTTGAAGATGTCATCCCACGTAGCTTTGAGAGTCATCTTCTTTTTGTCCTTCAATCTCTTCTTCTTATCTCCTTGATCCTCTTCTGTTTGAAATGGACAGAAGGTCTGTATGTGCCCTTGCCTTTTACATTTGAAACATGTAGGGACCGTTCTTTTAGAAGAGCTAGGTTTATTCTTTTTCTTCATAAACTTTCTAAAGTTCCTAGCCAACAACATGATCTCATCATCGTCTGAGCTTAGAGCTTCCTCTGTAGATGGAAATGCCATTTCCTTTTTCTTTTCAACAGCTCCTTCTTGCTCTTTCCAGTCCTTCATCTGAACTTCGTGGGCCAGAAGATTGCCCAACAGTTCTTCAACTGTGTAATTGTTGAGATCCTTGGAATCTTGAATAGATGTGGACTTTTGTTTCCACTCAACAGTTAAGCTCCTCAGGATCTTCTGTACTTGTTCACGTGAAGAGAACTCCTTTCCCAAGCCTTTCAGATTGTTAATGATTTCAATAAATCTAGAAAACATTTCAGTTATGATTTCATTATCATTCATTTTAAACAGTTCTAATTTTCTGAAAAGAATACTAATTTTTGTATCCTTGACTTGGCTTGTACCTTCATGTGTAACTTGAAGGATTTTCCAAGCCTCATGAGCAGACTTATATGCAGATACCTTATTATATTGATTAGCAGTTAGTGCACAATAAATGACATGCAGCCCTCTAGCATCCAACTAGATGATTTTCTCATCCTCCTCAGACCAGTTCGTAACATCACTAGTTGGAAGTGTAGTTCCAAGAACAACAGTCTTTCAGAGTTTAACATCTGAACTCCTAAGGAAGCACTCCATTCTATTCTTCCAATAGTTATAATTGGAACCATCGAATAGAGGAGGTCTGTGGATGTTTTGTCCCTTAGCAAATTAAGCCATAAATCCAGATGGTTAAATCTCATGAAGGATTAACCTTGCTCTGATACCAATTGTTAGGATCGATAAGCTCACTAGAGGGGGGGTGAATGGTGAAAGTGTGTAGTTTTTAAAATTCTTTTGATGTTGAATCGAATGATTCAATAGAAATGTAATGAAATGAAACAAAGAGAATGCAAATCAGTAGAGACAAGAAACACACAGCAAATTTTAGGTGGTTCACCAACTTGGCTAGTCCACCCCGAAGATTCACTTGGGCTTCACTAAGTGTTTCAACACTTACACACTTGCTTTTAGGTCAAAGCAAGAACCAACTACACAGAAGTTTTCAAGTATAAACTTTAGTAAACCAACCTCTAGAGTTTTCAGGTCGAAACTCAAACCAACATTGTATGTAGCTTTCAGGTTGAAACTATGAACCAACAATTTTTAATCCTTCAATCAGAGTTTTTGCGCATAGAGCTTTTTTTGTAGTAGATCTTTAGAATATTCTTCACTGTTTGCAAACTTGAGTGTAGATGGAATTTGGAGTGTAGCTCACTATATCTTCATCGTCTGTATTTTGTATATATACATGATATGTACAACGATCATATTTTCCTCCAACGGATGTATTCTACTGTACTTGATTAGCCTCAAGTCCCAATACGGTAAGTGACCGTTCAAAAAATCGTTTCAAGATATCTTACCGATTTTCCTATCCTTACGGATAATTAGCTGTGCAACTCTCCGAAGAGTATCTGTAACTCACCGAAAGATCACTTAACTTTTCTTGCCAGGTAGGATTCTAGAAAATTTAAATGTGAGCTGTCATCCAATCGGATACTTATAACTGTAACTCACCGAACAGTTATATACATGTCAGATAGTTTGTCTCTGTCAACTTTCCAATTGCTTTAATTTAGCACGTGCATAAAGGGCTGACTTAAGTTTCAGAAGGTTATCCCTATAACTCACCGAAATGCTTTAGGATTTCGGATAGTTATTTTTCTAACTCTTCGAAAACTTATTTGAGCCACTCTCTGGAATTCTCCACAAGGGAAATTCAATGACTTAAGTTTCGGATGGTTAAACTGTAACTCACCAAAACTCTTTTGAAATTTCGGATAGTTATCTTTCTAACTCTCCGAAAACCTATTTGAGCATCTGTCTGGAATTCTGCACGTGGGAAATTTACTAACTTAAGTTTCGGATAGTTAAACTATAACTGACCAAAACTCTCTTGAAATTTCGGATAGTTATCTTTCTAACTCTCCGAAAACTTAAATGATCTTCTTTCTAGAATTCTACACGTGGCAATTTCAATAACTTAAGTTTCGGATAGTTATACTGTAACTTACTGAAACTCTCTTTGAAATTTTGGATAGTTATCTAACTCTCCGATTTTCCCTTTTAAGCTTTCAACTGCCAGCTTCTCCATTTTGCACGTGCGTAATAAAATGACTTAAGTTCCGGAAAGTTATGCTTGTAACTTACCGAAAAACTCGAATAGTTATCTAACTCTTCGACAAGTCTTTTAAGCTTCCGTTCTGTATTTCTGCACGTGGTTTATTGAATGACTTATCTTTCAGATAGTTATACCTGTAACTCTCCGAAACGTCCTTTAAGCTTCTAGATAGTCAACTCCTTAACTATCCGATCATTCAATTCCCTTAACTGTCTGATTAAATAACTCTCCGAAGGCTTTGTAAAATTCAGATAGTTATCCTTCTAACTGTCCAATAGTCTTGAAACTGTTTTACTCTTTGGATACTTGAACCTGTAACTGTCCGATTTTACTGTATCTTGAAAGTATTATCATCTGGAACCTTCTTGATCTGTTCATCTGCTTGGAATTTGTTCTAACAGCCTTTTGATCTAATGCAGTACAGACTTAACTGTGAAATACAATACATTTCCTCACATAGGTTTTGCATTATCAAAATACTTGGGTTCTAACAACTTTCCCAGAACATGACACGTGTCCTCAGCTATTTTATAAATAAAAAGAGATTTCATAGAGTTATAAGGATAACTATCTGATGCCCAGCTATAATTTCGGATAGTTATAGATAACTCACCAAAAGTTCACTTAAGTCATTCATTATGGTTTCGACACGTGTACTTTAGGAAATAATAAAGTATTCTCTCAAAACATAACTGTTCGGCAATTTAAACATAACTATCTGATATGTTCGGTCTGTTAAACATAACTGTCTGAAATATCAGAAAATTCGGATACTTAAGAATTTCACAGCCTACAACTTACCGACAGTTCAAAAATGTACTAAATTAACATTAATTCTCCCAAATTAAGCAGATTCTTCAATTAAAGCATATAACAGTGCAATTATAACATAATGGCTTCATTCTCATATGATAAGCTAAATATTATACAATTAACCATCATTTAACCGTTAATAATATGCACTTTTTCATTCTAAACACTTCCCCTATACCTAAATTTTGCTAGTCCCTTAGAAAACTAAGATCTAATTAATTGGTCTTTCTAAAAGTGCTAGAATTAATTCTTCCCCTTTGTTTTTCTTCTGTTTAGCATAAAAATATATTCTGTATGTTTCAGTAATCAACCTGCAAATATACTTAGAATATATGCAAATTACATACAAAGTATATCATCATCACAAAGTGTTAATTATATTATCGTTTGTTCTTCTCATCATCTATCATCCTGAATTTTACAATAACATTTCTAGAAGAAATTTCAACAACATACGAATCAAAGTACAATCCAATTCAATATGATTAAGACAAGTAGAATAAAGAATTGTATCTCCATTAAACAACTTCAAAAGTCAATTCTAGATTCATATTATAGCAATTCTAGATAACAGAAAATATACTCGATTCATAAAATATCTGTATTTCACAAAACACTTGTATCTTTTCAGAACAGTATATGTTTTTTTTTTTTTATACTTTAAAAGTTAATTTGACAAGCTTGAATCATACAAGAGCTTTCTAATGTACCCATGTAACAAGCTTTCAATCAACAATCCCAGATTTGATCAGGATCTTAAGTTGCTAGATTTCAAGAGTCCTTGTTCAGGTCAACAATCCTTACATACCTATTTGCTCAAGTACAAAAGGCTCGTGATCAAACAAGTCAATAAACTCTCAAAATTTCCTCCCCTTTTTTTTTTCTTTCCTTTGGTTTTTTTTTTTTTCAATCAAACTACAAACACAAAACAAAACATTAATCACATACTATATATGTATGTATTTCATTAATATAGATGTAATAAAACACTAATCTCATATAGTCTTGCTTCTATCATTTACTGAAAATATGAATCCATAACAATAAGCTCATACTTTTTCTATAGTTTAATAAGATCTATACATAAATCATTCTACAAGTTCAATCAGTCCAATTAAATGTATCTTTCATCATATGTGTTTCATTTAATCTAGAATTCATATCTCAGCTCCTTCAAGACTTCAGATAATTTACTGATTTTTCATTAAGCATTCTGATTTCATTTTAAAATCGTGAAACTGCTAAACTCATGAAATTTAGAAAAAACATAAGATACTATATCTAGATTTGCATAAATAGTAAATTCAATAGCATCTTATATAGCCTTCTAAATATAACATTCAAGTAGTTTATAAAAATTTTACAGTCTCATTTATTGAATAGATACAGCAAGTTCATAAAAATTTTCAATTTCCTCAAAACTTTGCAGTACCATTTTAATTCCTTTAATTAACAAACTTACATGGCTGTTACTTCAATTACCTTCCCCCCATACCTACATTTTGCATTGTCCTCAATGTAAAAGATTTGACAATAAGTACAGTAATTGTAGCAGGCATGAATACAATTTTGCTTGATTTAAAATTTAGGATGAGTAATTAGTTACATACCTTGTTTCATTTGTATCTCCTTCTGCATATTCCGATTTTTGATTCTGAAAAACTTTTCATTCAAAGATAAAAGCAAAATATAAAACGAAATAACATTTAACAGATATTAATAAATCAATATCTTGTGTGGAACCCAGACTCCTATGCCTTTGGTGGCTCACAAGCAAACCAGTTGGTTTCCCAAAACAAGATATTTTATTTTATTTTTTATAAAATAAACATGAAAACTAAAAAAAAAAAAAAAAAAATTTCTAAAAATAAATGCAGAATACACACAACATTAAACACATAAAATCATAGCTTAAGAACATGATTGAAAAGTGGGAACAAATAGAATAAATGTATCAGTCCAAGCAAACTTTTTAGGTAGTTCTTCTTGCTATTAATTCTGTTTTAATGCAGTTCTTGTTCCTTCTTAATTTGTAAACATGTAATATATTATAAATTCCAAATACAAGTGTATTACCATTAATGATATGAAATGCAGAAAGGGATCCTTTTTGGTTCCAGGGTAATGTAGCAGTTTCTATTTCTACATCTATTTCAATATACTCCTCTTCCCATTTCCATTCATTTATGTCTTCCATAATCCATATTTGAAATTTCATCAGTTCATCCCACCATCTTATCAAACATAACGTAGGATCATCTTCTTCATTATACCACATTCCTATTTGAATTTTATTAAATTCTACAAATGGTGGTATAGCTATTTCTCTCAGTACAGGAAAAATTTCTATATATTCATCATAACTGTCTATGCTCACTATGTATAAATCAGACAATATGCTATTGATATCTCTATAACTAGATATATATATCCATCAAGTATGACATGTGTTTGGTTAATTAATGATTTCTGTCCTAGATATATCATAATATTTTCATTCCAAGATCTATTTAGAAAATTATGCACACTTAAGCGTAAATCTTCATTCCAATTTCTTGTAGGTATCCAATAATATAATTTTTCAGGAATTGCAGAATTTTTATCAGAAAATATTAAAGCTGACCCACAATTACAGTTGGTACTTCAAATCTATTACGTCTTCCTATATTCCATTCTTCTCATGTTATAGGATTTCTTATCAAAATATCAGGTAATAATAAACTTGCATACCTTGGTCTCGTCTTGTATATGATTAATCCTTCATCTATCCCTATAATATGATTTATTCCTTCTAATGCATTGGTTGGAATTCCAATAGTTTCTTCCATAGCCAGATATTCATGGTTAATTGAACTACGATTAAATGACCTCCATATGAATCCATCTCTAATCTCAGTCATTTTTGCAGCTTGTAGTCCCTGAAAATATTTTTCTTCAATACAGTTTTTAATTTCCTTTGATACACAACATAGCCTACACAGATCTTTAGCTGACAAGTTACTTAGTACTTCCCTTAGTGCATCCAACGGTAATTGCATCAATTCCATTTGTCGATTCTATATAACACAAACAAAAATTTAGTAGAGACAAAAATTAACATAACTACTGCACACCCTCGTGGAGTTAAGACATAACTCAACGGACTAAGTTCGTTGAATTAAGGACTAACTCTACGATACTATTAACTAAAACTAAAAAATATATACATACAGATAGTTGCTTCATTCAGCTACCCTCCTAGAAGAGGTATCAATTTCATTAACAGATCTATTGACAGGGTTAGGTATTGCTTGTATTGGTAATCCTCTAGTAGGTCTAACTTCCATTGGTTCCTTCTGTCTAAGTGGTATATTTCTATTCTGATTTTGAATTGCAACATTTCCAAATACAAAATCTAAACGATTGTTTAATTGTTGGATTATCTTTTCTAATTTCTCTATTCTAGATCCTTGTTCAATTAATGCTTCATAACTTATATTTTTCTCATTTATATTTTCTCCTCCCTGGAAATTGTTGTTTCTCCAAGATAAATTCGAGTGATTTCTCCAATTAGGATGATAAGAATTTCCTAAGTTATCTCTCTAGTTTCTAGCATAAATAATATCTAAGTCATTTATGTTTGCATTCTTTTCTGCTAGCTTTTGATTTAATGATAACTCTTCTATTTTCTTTGTTAATTCATTTAATTTCACCTCAAGCATAGTATTTGAATCTATTTCATGCATTCCTCTTGGCAATATTTTTTTATCTACAATACCTTCAATCGAATTTTCCCACTATGTAGTTCTTTTTGCAAAGTTTTCTAAATATGCCTATGCTTCTTCACTACATAACTTTAAAAATCTATTTTGACAAGTAGATTCTAATAAAGATTTTGTTAAAACATCTATGCCTTCATAAATTATACCTATTAATTGTGCTTTACTCATTGCATGATGTGGACATTGAGTCAATAAATCTTTAAATCTTTCAAAATATTTCCAAAATGATTCACCCTGTTTTTGGCTACACATTAATATTTCTTTTTAATCGTTTGATGTGTTGGATAATATTTTTCCAGAAAAACAGAGCAAAATTCAGTTCATGTAGAAATTGAATCAGGTGATAGAGTATATAACCATCTCTTAGCTGTGTCTTTTAAAGAAAAAGAGATATATCTAAGTTTAATAGCATCTATACTCATGTTCGGCATTTTCATCATTTGACAAACTTCGTTAAATTCTCTAAGGAAATAATAGGCATCCTCTCTTTCTAATCCATGAAAATGTGGCAATTGACTAATATAATTAGATTTCAATTCAAACCTATCTCCCTCAAAGTTTGGCAATCGAATACATGAAGGTTCATCAACTAATTCAGGATATAGAATCTCTCCTAATGGTTTTTCTACTAGAGCAGTCATCTCTACGTTCTCTTTTAAAGAAAGGTTAGCTACACCCCAAAGAATTTCGTTAAAGTTCAGTTCAGAAAATTTTTCAATACTCCTCTGCAATGAAAATTCCTAAGTAGGTGTTCTTACTAATCGTTTAGTGCCTAGAGAGCGAGTCCATGTGCTCATAAATAAATAGCAAAAGATTAATTACATACCAGTCTGAAGCTTTCCATTCAATAAATATTTGTTATTGGATGAAGTTGAATCAGTTGCTTCTCCTTCCAGTTCCTCCAACGCATTCTCCTTTCTTTTAAAAGTGCTGGCAACTCTTAAATAACATTCTGTTTTATATATATACTGCACATTCATAAAGTGAATAAATCTCATTGCAAGAACGTGTCTTGCAATGTGCATCGTGGTTCCTATTTTTATGGGTACGTGTACCACTACTAATTTCAAATTTTGGTAACCGCTAAACCGACGAAGTTTCGTTCGTGCTTAAAAGAATAACCATTCTGCTTAATCCACGAACTAACCTCGTTGAGTTACAGATAACTCAATAGAATATAGTCGGTTACTATTGCTAACTCCACAAACTAACTTCGTTGAGTTACAGATAACTCAACGGAGTGATCTTATATTATATTACTGACCTCGTGGAGTTACGTTTAACTAAACGGACTTACTTCGTTGAGTTAACACTTGGCAACTTCTAAGTTTTACTCTCGTAAGTTCCTCTCCGTTCTTTTTTTTTTTTTTCTTTTTCATTCTGCTAACTGAAATAAAGTTAAATCTATGTCATTAATGCATCATTCTGATTAAAATTCATTTAAATCTAAACATTATATAAAGATTTAACTTGCAGGTCATTTTATGTTATGCAGAATTTACATTTTACCTTACAACATGTAGAAATTTTTAAGCAATTATCCTATCATTCAGCAAATTGTAAATCTATTACATATTCATTCATAAAGTTCCACAAATTACATAATATTCAATAAATTCCATTCATTTCACATCCAAAACACGTATGAAATTTGCTTCTGAAAAAATTACATTCATTAATATGAATCAATTACATTACAAGTACATCATACAATTTCATACAATTTTACACAAGTAGACGAACAATACAATTTAATCTCTATGCCTAAGTTCATCTACTTCCTTCTAGAGTTTTTCTAATTGAAGTTCTAATTGATTAATCCTCTCTACTGCTCCTATAATTCCTCCAAAAGGTACAGCTAGTTCTGTAGCTACAAAATTTCTGTATTCTTTCACTGAAATGGTTCTAGATTTGATCCTTTTTAATGTCCATTTCGTGAAATCAATACAGTCCACCATCAGCAGTGGAATCAAATCTCCATAAAATAATTTTTTCTTCACTATTTTCAGCTTGGAGATAAAAATTGCAGACCAATTTATTTGGATCTTATTTACAACTACATATGTGGCCCATTTGACAAATTGACTTAATTCTATGTCATGGCCCTGTCGTTGATAGACATTCTTAATTAGAATGTTAGCTACCATGTGTGCTTTACCATTTAAATGCTTCAATCTGTTTAATAATGGCACACCAGGATTGATAGCTATACAATCCTTAATTTCCTGTTCAGTCCACTCAACTATAGTTGTATCTTCCAAAATTTTTATTCCTTCATTCTTTAAACCAAAAATGTTGTGGAGAAGCTCTAGTGTTATCTATACATAAGCTTCCTCCACATTTGAAATTAATCCTCTTTCTCCTCTTAAATTTGCATAAAAATAGGGTACTAAATTCTCATATACTGCATGCCCTCTTTCTTGAGAAATGAATTGCAGTAGACCTTGGAATTCAAATAAATCTTTGATTTCTTGCATTCCATCCCAATTTACTGGTCTACTGTAAATAATGTCGAAACCCCTTATTTCTTGGTATTTGGTATAAGCTTCCTGACTACAAAAATGTACTTCATTCAAAATTGTTGTTTTAGTTGGGTCAGGAAGGTGACTTTGTTGTTCCAGAGGGGTTTACTCTTGCTCTTCCTCTTCTATAGGCTGTATTTGAACATTCTTTACAGATTCCTGAATTTCTGTTTCTGTTTGTGGTGGTGAGCCGGCAGAACTCTCCACTCTGTCTTGAATTCTCTCCATAAATTGTTGAAGAGTTTCTTGTTCTTCAGTGGAATCTGTAAAATTATTTTTGTCCAAATGGCTTCTTTCAGCCTCTTCATTTTCTACTCTTTCTTTTTCCTCCTAACTACCAATCTGTTCTTTCTGATTCTGTAATAGATTGGGATGGAGTCACGGGCAATTCAGTTTCTGCCCTAATTTCTATTTCTTCTTGTATAGGCTGCAGACTAATTTCAGCCTAATTTTCTTCTTTTCTTTGCTCCTACTGCTGCAGCTCCTGCTTCTCCTCAGAATCAGATAACAGGTTAATAAAAATTTGATCCACAGGCCCTGTAAAAATTGGTACTTCAGATTTAATTTCCTTATATTCAAGCACTTTTTCTTTTCCTTTCTTTTTTCTAAATAGTTGTGTCTGTTCTTCCTCTTCATCTTCTGAAATTAAATCTACAAAAGTAGGCTCTGCAGGCCTTCGAGCCATAGGTACTGACTCTTCCTGTTTAACTTTTTTTATAACTGCTGGTCTCGAAAGACTAGCCTCTCCTGCAGCACTTGATTTAGTCGATGCTTGATACTGTTCAACTTTTATTTTGTATTGGACCCTTATCCTTTCTTCGACCCTTTTTTTCTTAATGGCATCATATAAAATATGTGCCTTAGCCGTAGCTATATCTTGAGTATCACCTTGGTCTCTTGCTGTCTTGACCAAGCTAGCAAATTCTTTCTCTTCTTCTTCAGTTCTCGGCCAAGCAAATGCAACTCGTGGCAATCGCTCTATTGGCTGAACTGGAGGTCCTAACTGCTGTTCCTCTGGAACAGGTCTTTCAACAGTTGGTTCCTCCTGTCCTTCAATTTCCTCTTCTTCATTTTCTTTCCTTTCTTGCTCCCAGATCGCCCATCTAGCTAGTCTACAGATTCGTCTTTTGAACCAGAGCTGGGACTTACGTTGGATTAATTCTAGGGCAACTTCATTACTTGGCCTTATTTTTCTTTCCTTACTTATTGCAATTTTAGTTGCCACTCTAATTCGTGTCTCCATTATCTATGATATCTGTATTTCTAACTCAACCAAAACTTTCCTCAAGTTAAAGAGTTCTGATTCTACCTTTTGTAGCTCTTTCTCTCTTGTTGTATTACGGATCTTTTGTCGCGTGTGCCATTTTTCAGATTCCTTCAGAAACTATGCGGTGTCCACAACCTCTTCCCAAAATTCAGGCGACATCTTCCTCATCGTGGAGTTACACAATAGCACAGAATCGCTCTGATTTCTACTATTCTAGATTCTAAATGATTTACCGGATAATGCCCCCAAAACCTTAGCTTTTAGTTTAAATAAGCTCTAAATTTAGGCGGGTAATCGGGTCATTTCTAGAACCAACTATTACTATTTTATCCGCGATCTTAGCTACAGTACTCCGTTGAGTTATAGTTAACTCAACAGAATAAGCTCGTTGACTAACTCAAGACTCAACGGAGTAAGCTCGTTGAGTTAAGCGTAACTCAACGGACTTCCCGTATAAGCAAATATAATAATAAAAATATTACAGATAATAGTTTTTCTGTTTTTTTACTAGTTTAACCGATACTATGTTTCGGCCAAACTAATATTTTTTTTTATTTTCGGTTGAACCGATACTATGTTTCGGTAAAACCAACATTTTTTTTGAAAATTAATATACATATTTTTTAATGTTTCGGTCATACCGATGGATCTAGTCGGTTGAATCGCAACGATTTTTATATTTTATATATATATATATATATATTTTTTTTTTTTTTAATTTTTTTTATTATATATATATAAACATAAAAATTAATTTCTTACTAAGTAAAGCTCGAGTAGTCCTCTACTCTGACTTCTTCTATAATTCGAAAGGAGCTTTTTGGTGTTTTTAGAATAGGTCTAAGTCTTTGTCCATTTACTTTAAATATATTCTGATTTTTAGGATTTTCAATTTCAATAGCTCCATAAGGATAAATATTTCGAACTATGTAAGGTCCTGCCCATCTAGATCTTAATTTTCCTAGATGGTTATGGAGTCTAGCCATATAAAGATATACTTCTTGTCCTATTTCAAAGCTTTTTGGAATAATTTTTCTATCATGCCAAAATTTAATTTTTTCTTTTTCTCTTACAGTCTTCGAATAAGCTTCATTTCTAAATTCTTCTAATTCAATTAATTGCATTTTTCTATTTTCAACAGCTTGATTTAAATTAGTGTTCAAAGTTTTTAATGCCCCATAAGCTTTATGTTCTATTTCAGCAGGTAAATGACAACTTTTTCCATATACTAGCCTAAAAGGTGACATACCTAAGCTCGTTTTTTAAGCAGTTCTATAAGCCCAAAGTGCATCTATCAATTTATTAGCCCAATCTGTTCTAGTAGGATTTACTACTTTTTCTAAGATTAATTTAATTTGTTTGTTTGCACTTTCTACTTGTCCACTTGTTTGCGGATGATATGATATTGCAATTTTGTGGTTTACTCCATATTTCTTCATGAATGCCTCAAAACTTCTATTACAGAAATGAGTTCCTCTATCACTAATAATAGCTTTAGGTATTCCAAATCTAGCAAATATATTTGTTCTTATAAATTGTATTACCACTTTGTTATCATTAGTTTTTGTAAGAATAGCTTCTATCCATTTAGATACATAATCCACCCCCAACAATATGTAATTAAATTGATTAGACATAGGAAATGGACCCATAAAATCTATTCCCCACACATCAAAGATTTCAACCTCAACAATAGGATTAAGAGGCATTAAATTCCTCTTTGATATTCTTCCTATTTGTCGACATCTTAAACAACTTAAGCAATATTTATGAGCATCTTTGAATAGTGTTGGCAAATAAAACCCACATTGTAGAATTTTTGTAGTAGTTTTCCCTGAACCAAAATGCCCTCCACAAGCTTGGTCATTATAGAAAGACAATATGCTCGGATATTCAGTTTCTGGAACACACCTCCTTAAAACCAGATCAGGACATTTCTTAAATAAGTATGGGTCTTCCCAATAGTAATATTTTACTCTTGAGAAAAACAATTTCTTATCCTGTCTATTCCAATCCTTAAGTGTTAGACCAGTAACTAAGTAATTAACTATGTCTACATACCAAGGCATTGTGTTGATGGTCATTAATTGTTCATCAGGAAAATTATCCTTAATTTCAATATTTGATTTTTCAATTTGTAATCTTGATAAATGATCTGCTACTACATTCTCACAACCTTTTCTATCTTTAATTTCTAGATCAAATTCTTGTAATAATAATATCCATCAGATCAATCTAGGTTTAGTTTCTTTTTTCTTTATTAGATGTTTTAGAGCAGAATGATCCATGTATACTATTACTTTAGATCCAATTAGATATGATCTAAACTTTTCTAAAGCAAATACAACAGCTAATAATTTTTTTTCAGTAGTTATGTAATTAACTTGAGCATCATTTAAGGTTTTGCTTGCATAATGAATCACTCTAGGAGATTTTTCTATCTTCTGTCCTAACACTACTCCTACAGCAAAATCAGAAGCATCGCACATTAATTCAAATGGATGGTTCCAATCAGGTGCTTGAATTATAGGAGTTGAAATTAAGCTAGTCTTAAGTCTGAAAAATGCTTCCTTACAATTTTTATCAAAGTTAAATGAAACATCTTTTAATAGATTAGTTAAAGGTCTAGCTATATTGCTAAAGTCTTTGATAAATCTTCTATAAAAACCAGCATGTCCTAGAAATGATCTAATATCTTTTACTGATTTAGGTTCTGGTAGATTAGAAATTACTCTATTTTAGCTTTATCTACTTCCAACCCTTTCTTAGAAACAACATGCCCTAAAACTATTCCTTATTTAACCATGAAGTGACATTTTTCCCAATTTAAAAACAGATTTTTTTCCACACAGCGTTTTAATATTAAGTCTAAATTTTTTAAACAAACTTCACATGAGTTGCCATATACAGTAAAATCATCCATAAATATTTCTAAAAAATCTTCAGTCATTCTAGTAAATATGCCCTACATACACCTTTGAAAGGTAGCTGGCGCATTGCATAATCTAAATGGCATTCTCTTAAAAGCATAAGTTCCATTAGGACAGGTGAAAGTTGTTTTCTCTTGATCCTCTAATGCTACTGGAATTTGATTATACCCTAAATACCCGTCTAGGAAACAAAAATATTCTTGCCCTGCTAATCTTTCCAACATTTGATCTATAAAAGGTAAGGGAAAATGATCTTTCCTAGTCACAGCATTCAGCTTTATATAGTCTATACATACTCTCCAGCCTGATTGAATTCTAGTAGGTATCAAGTCTTGACTTTCATTCCTAATAACTGTTAATCCTGATTTCTTGGGAACTACATGGATTGGACTAACCCACGAGCTATCAGAAATAGGATAAATTATGTCATTATCTAACCATTTAACTATTTCCTTCCTAACTACTTCTTTAAGGTTTGGATTTAATCTCCTCTCAGGAATTCTAACAGGTTTAGCATTCTCTTCTAAATATATGTGGTGACAGCATAAAGTTGAACTTAACCCTTTTATATCAGTCATAGTCCATCCTATTACTTCTTTATAACTTTTTACATCTTTTAATTTAGCTCTTTGATCCTCTTTTAAATCTGAAGCAATAATGATTGGACAGGTTCGTTTATCTTCCAGAAATATATAGGTTAATTCAGGAGGTAAAGGTTTTAATTCTAAATGCTGCCCATCAGAAGCTAGAGCTCCTAATTGAACATCATCATCTTTTAAATGAATTTCTTCTAGATCTCCTTCTATATTTATGCTTTCACTTTCTTCTAAAATTTCAAAATTGATTTGCCTATTTAATTCTTCTTGAATCACATCATCTAACATATCTCCTTCATCCTCTAAAAAGTCTATGGTATGTAAGGACATTTCTAACTCCTCAAACCTTTCTGGTTTGAAAATATTTAATTGAGTATCCTCATTACCATATGCTAATTTCATTACTCCAGTTTTACAATTTATAACAGCCCTTGATGTTGCTAAAAATGGCCTTCCCAAAATTAAAGATGTATCACTATTTTTATGCTTAATTTGTTGGGAATCCAAGATTACAATATCAATAGGATATATAAAGTTTTTGATTTTAATTAAGACATCCTCTATTTTTCCTCTAGGGTATCTTATACTTCTATCAGCTAATTGAATAACCGTACTAGTAGGAGTTAAGCCTTCTAATCCTAAGGATGCAAATATATCACTTGGCATAACATTTATACCTGCACCTAAGTCTATTAAGGTTCTTTCTAGAATGGTATTTCCTATGGTGCATGAAATAATAGGGATTCCAAGATCAAATAACTTTTTAGGAATTTGTGGCAGAAATAGGGAACTACTTTGCTCAGCTAAAAAGACCTTTCTAAGAACTTTTCGCTCTTTTTTCTTAGTACACCAATCCTTTAGAAATTTAGCACAAGGTGGCATTTTCTGCAATAGATCTAACAAAGGAATGTTAACTTGTACTTTTTCAAAAATTTCTCTGATTTTTTCTTGTTTTTCAGGTATTGTTTGTTGTAATCTTTTAGGATAGGGTGCTAAAGATTTTGATTTCAAAGACTCTTTTTCTTTTAGTTGATTTGTCTCATCATTTTTAGCTTCATTAGCAGATTCAAATTGTTCTTCAGTAATTTCTAGATTTTCAGCTATTACATTTTCATTATCATTTTGATTTTTACTCTTATCCACCTTCATATCTTTTTCATTTTGAGTTCTTGGTGGTATATCAATTCCAGATCTTAATGTTATACATACATCTTTCAAATTTTCATTACTCTTATGATGTTTTTGTATATCGTTTTCATGATTATGATCTTCAATTGTTTTTAGTTTTAAAGTGCATTCTTTAAATTCTCTTGCATTAGTATTTTCTATTTGCTATATATTTTGCAAATTATGCAGGTTTATAACATTATAATTTTCGTTGTCCTGTTGCATAACTTGTATTTTCATTGTATATTCGTCTAATGCTTTTAATTTTCTTTCCAGATTATCTAATCTCATTGAATTCAATTTTTGATCAATTTTCATTATGGTTTTTTCAGTTTCGTAAATTATATCCTTTTTAGGTTCTGAATATGCTTCCTTATAGTTTAATTGGTTGACTTCTTGTTGCTGACACATAAAGTATTCCAATTTGTCCAGATTTTTCTCTATACTATACTCCAATCTGTCATACCTATCCCAAACTTTAGTGTCTCTCAACATATTACACATTCTATACTGACCATTAGTTGGGTAAACTATAGGATTCTCATACTCGGATCTATTATACTGAGGATAATTCATTTGTTGTTCATGGGATCTAACAATCTGCAAACGTCTCAATTTCAAGTAGTCAGAAATGTCGTGTCCTTCAGAATTGCAAAATTCACATATGCTAATTACAGGTTTCAGAAATCTTTGAGCATAAGCATATGCCATATTCTCAATTACAGAAGAAAACACACAACTCTAGCTATTCAAACGAAACAGCTCTAACAGTTGCTTATTTTAATTCAATTCAATTCTAGTCAATTCAATTCAATTCCCCGACAACGGCGCCATAAAACTTGGTTGTGTTTTCCCAACACTACACTAGAAAAACTTGGATTTGTTACTTTTGTTTTTACTTAGTTAATTTATCTTTATGCCTATTCTTTCTTTTAGAAGTAAACAACCTTTAATACAATTTAGATATTAATTCCAATTTGTACTTTAACTGTAAGTGCATAGTGTCTATTGTATTAGTGTGCAAGTACAGGTCGATCCCATAGGGAATTGCTGAAGAACTTGAGAACTGTTCATTTGTTAACAATCAAATTTATATATTCAATAAGCTCTCCGTTGAATTACAGTTAACTCAACGGACAAAGTTCGTTGAGTTATGGCTAACTCAACAGACTAACCTCATGGACTTAAGTTAACTCCACGAGCCTGTCTTTTCTCTTTAATACTTCTATTTACAGAGGAATTCGACCAACCATTGGGCGATTCCACAGATTGTAAATAACATCAATTAAGCTCTTTAATGTTAGTTAACATTGGATTTATCATTAAACAATACTAACATTCAGATAATTCAAACCGTAACCATTAAAATCTTTAAGTCTTTTGAACGAACCGATTTTAGTAAACTATAAAACTAAAACAACATAAAACAATCACAGCATTGACAAAGATAACATTAATCACGATACAACACTCAAATACAATATACAAACATAGATAAATTGTTTTTGGTATTTTTGTTTTAATATGAACATGGAAATAAGCGAAAGGTGAAATGTAAAGTAATCTCACTTGACAGTAAATACTTCCGACACTACTTGCAACGCGATTACACTATTGAAAATTAAACCACTTACAATTTTGTCTCCTCTCCCTATAGAATCGTGAGTCCAGAATTGCAAGATGATCACCTCTTCAGCATACAGGCATCAACCCGAAGCCAAGGCTAAAAGCTTTACGATCTCCTAAAATATGAGTCGACGCTTGGTGAAAATGGCTTCCCTTCCCGCGACGTGATCACTCCTCATAGTGGTTGTTAGGCACTGTGTTTGGCTCGAAATCGACCCAACATCAAGAAAGTATTCTCACAGACCTCCGATGGTTGGTGATTGTGGTGGTGATGATGATGGTTGGTGTGGTACTTCAGAGAATTGCGATGCTGATCCTCCTCTACACACATTGTCCGCCCATCGTTCACACACTTCTTTTTTCTTCTTTTCTTTTATATTTCTTCAGTAGTAACTACTTCTACTTGAATGGTCGGTTGGATTTCCTTCATTCGTATCAACGGCGATGCTTTCTTCTCCCTACGTGATATGTGCAATTGTGGTTTTTCTTCCAACTGTCCTGTTTCTACAACCGCTACAATGGCATATTAGAAAATATATAGTCCATGGAGTTACAGATAACTCAACGGACTTTCTTCGTTGATTTAACTATAAAGCACATGCATAAATATAACTATTCAATGCTCAAGTGCATTTCATATACTTATAAACTTAACTATCCAATGCTCAGCTGCATTTTCAGATAGTTACAAATAACTCACGGATATATAACTTAAGTAAATCTACCAGATCTCGACACGTGTCAACAGCAGTTTAATCATAAAATAACATTTCGGAGAGTTAACTATCCGATGCTCAGATGCATTTTGAATAGTTAGAGATAACTCACCGAAAATCCACTTAAGTCACTTTCCCAGAACATGACATATGTCCTCAGCTATTTTATAAATAAAAAGAGATTTCGGAGAGTTATAGGGATAACTATCCGATGCCCAGTTGCAATTTCGGATAGTTATAAATAACTCACTGAAAGTTCACTTAAGTCATTCATTATGGTTTTGACACGTGTACTTCAGGAAATAATAAAATATTCTCTCAAAACATAACTATTCGGCAATTTAAACATAACTATCCAATATGTTCGGTCTATTAAACATAACTATCTGAAATATGTCTCGTATGTTAAACATAACTGTCCGAAATATCAGAAAATTCGGATACTTAAGAATTTCACAGCTTGCAACTTACTGACAGTTCAGAAATGTACTAAATTAACATTAATTCCCTCAAATTAAGCAGATTCTTCAATTAAAGCATATAACAGTGCAATTATAACATAATGGCTTAATTCTCATATGATAAGCTAAATATTATGCAATTAACCATCATTTAATCGTTAATAATATGCACTTTTTCATTCTAAATAATGCTAAAGTTAATTATACAACTACTGAAAAAGAACTGTTAACTATTGTGTTTGCCTTAGAAAAGTTTAGATCATATCTGATTTGAGCTAAAGTGATAGTATACACGGATCATTTAGCTTTAAAACACCTAATAGCAAAAAAAGAGACCAAACCTAGATTGATCCGGTGGATATTATTATTACAAGAATTTGATCTAGAAATTAAAGATAAAAAAGGTTGTGAGAATGTAGTAGTAGATCATTTATCAAGATTACAAATAGAAAAATCAAATATTGAAATTATGGATAATTTTCCTAATGAACAATTAATGACCATCAACACAATGCCTTGGTATGCAGACATAGTTAATTACTTACTTACTGGTTTAACACCTAAAGATTGGAATAGATTGGATAAGAAATTATTCTTTTCAAGAGTAAAATATTACTATTGGGAAGACCCATACTTATTTAAAAAATGTCCTAATCTGGTTTTAAGGATGTGTGTTCTAGAAACTGAATATCAGAGCATATTGTCTTTCTGCCATAACCAAGCATGTGGAGGGCATTTTGGTTCTGAGAAAACTACTAAAATTCTACAATGTGGATTTTATTGGTCAACACTATTCAAAGATGCTCATAAATATTGCTTAAGTTGTTTAAAATGTCAATAAATAGGAAAAATATCAAAGAGGAATATGCTGCCTCTTAATCTTATTGTTGAGGTTGAAATCTTTGATGCGTGGGGAATAGATTTTATGGGTCCATTACCTACATCTAATCAATTTAGTTATATATTGTTGGGGGTGGATTATGTATCTAAATGGATAGAAGTTATTCCTACAAAAACTAATGACAACAAAGTGGTAATACAATTTATAAGAACCAATATAATTGCCAGATTTAGGATACCTAAAGCTATTATCAATGATAGAGGAACTCATTTCTGTAATAGAAGTTTTGAAGCCTTAATAAAGAAATATGGAGTAAACCACAAAATTGCAACATCATATCATCCGCAAACTAGTGGACAAGTAGAAAGTGCAAACAAACAAATTAAGTTAATCTTAGAAAAAGTAGTAAATCCTACTAAAACAGATTGGGCTAATAGATTGAGAGATGCACTTTGGGCTTACAGAATTGATTATAAGACAAGCTTAGGTATGTCACCTTTTAAACTAGTATATGGAAAAAGTTGTCATTTACTAGTTGAAATTGAACATAAAGCTTATTACGCATTAAAAACTTTGAACACTAATTTAAATTAAGCTGCTGAAAATAGGAAAATACAATTGATTGAATTAGAAGAATTTAGGAGTGAAGCTTATTCAAAATCGGTAAGAGAAAATGAAGTTCTAGCATGACAGGAAAATTATTCCAAAAACCTTTGAAATAGGATAAGAAGTATATCTTTACATGACTAGAATCCATAACCATCTAGGAAAATTAAGATCTAGATGGGCAGGACCTTACATAGTTTGAAATATTTATCCCTATGGAGTTATTGAAATTGAAAATCCTAAGAATCAGAATATATTTAAAGTAAATAGACAAAGACTTAGGCCTATTTTGAAAATACCAAAAAGTTATTTTGGAATTATAGAAGAAGTAAGAGTAGAGGATTACTCGAGTTTCACTTAGTAAGAAATTCTCTAAGGTATATAATAATAATAATAACAAAAACAAAAAAACCTCATTTAAATATAATCACGGTTAAACCGAAAGGATTATCAGTTTTACCGAAATATATTTTAAAAAAAGAAAAAAATTTGTTGTAGTTTAATTGACAAGATCCATCGGTCTGACCAAAACGCAAAAAAATATAAAAAGATATTTATATTTAGTTTAATGTTGGTGTTACTAGAGTATAGTATCGGTTCAACCGATAGAAAAATATATATATATATATGTAATTTAGGTTCAACTGAGGAATATAATGGTTTGACCGAAAAATTTTAAACTATTGAAAAAGTAAGATCGGCTAGACTGGAAATTCTTCGGTCTTGACCGAAGTAAAAATTATTATTATAGGCATTTTTTTTATTAGATATAACTTTACGAGAAGTCCGTTGAGTTACGTGTAACTCAACGAACTTACTTCGTTGAGACTAGGATAAGTTAACAAACTTACCCTATTGAGTTAACTCTAGCTCAACGGAGTATTGTAGTTAAGTCCACGGACTAAGTCCATGGAGTTCACCGTAATTCCACGGATGAGAGAGCGAGAGTTTTGTGTGGAAAGTGACCCGATTACCCGCCTAAACTTAGGGCTTATTTATACTAAACCTAGGGTTTGGGGGCATTATCCGTAGAATCATTTAGAACTTAGAATAGTAGAGATCAGAGCGATTCCGTTCCATTGTGTAATTCCATGATGTGGAAGATGACACCCGAGTCTTGGGAAAATGTAATTGACACGTCAGAATTTCTCAAAGAATTAGAGGAATGGCACATGAGGCAGAAAATCAGAAATACGACGAGGGAAAAAGAGCTTCAAAAGGTAGAATCTAACCTTTTCTATTGGAGGAAAGAGTTAGTAGATTTGGGTATACAAATCCCTTAGATAATGGAAACTAGAATCAAGGTTGCTATAGAAATTGCTGTAAGCAGAGAAAGAAGAATTAGGCCAACTAACGAAGTTGCCCTAGAACTAATCCAACATAAGTCCTACCTCTGATTCAAAAGACGCATAGGTAGATGGGCTCAGTGGGCAATCTAGGAGCAACAATGGAAAGAAAATGAAGAAAATGCAATAGAGGAACAAGAGGAACTTACTACTGAAAGACCTATTCTTAAGAAACAGCAGCTAGGACCTTCAATTCCACCACCAAGGCCGTTGGAACTAGCAGCAATTATGGGGCCTTCTACTAAGGAAGAAAGAAGAGAATTTCAAGAAATGGTTCAAATAGGAAAAGACCAAGGAGAACTAGAAGAATTGGTAGTAGCTATAGCACATCTAGTGTTTGATGCATAGTGCAAAAAGAGGGCTGTAGAAAAGTTGAAAGCCCAATATAAAATCAAAGTGGAACAACATCAAGAAGCTATTGCTAGATCTACTGCAAAAGGAGATGAAGCTGGTCCCTCGAGACCAGTAATTATAGAAAAAGTTAAACAGGAAGAGCCAGTACCTGTGGCTCAAAGGCCTATAGAGCTCATTTTTGTAGATTTAAGCTCAAAAGAAGAAGACCAGGCACAATTAATCAGAAGAAGGAAAGGAAAAGAGATAGTGCCTAAATATTAAGAGGAGATTAAATCTAAAATACCAAGATCAGTAGGGCCTATAGAGTCGATTTTTGTAAACCTGCTATCTGATTCTGAAGAGGAGCAGGAGTAGCAGTAGCAAGAGCAAAGAGAAGAAGAAAAATAGGTTGAAACTAGTCTACATCCTGTACAAGCAGAAGAAACAAAAGTTAGGGCAGAAGCTGATTTGCCCGTAACTCCATCCCAATCTACCATAGAATCAGAAAAAATAGTGACATTACAAATTGGTAGTCAGGAGGAAGAAGAAAAAGAAGAATATGAACAAGAAGCTGAACAATTACATATGGAAAGAGATGACTTGACAAATTCCACTGAAGAGCAAAGAACTCTTCAGCAAATTTTGGATAGTATTCAAGATAGAGTGGAGAGTTCTACCAGCTCACCACCACAGACAAAAGCAAAAGCAAAAATGTAGGAATCTGCGGAGCATTTTCAGTCAATTCAAGTTCAACTTATGGAAGAGGAAGTTCAAGAACAAACCCCTCTAGAGCAATAAATTCACATTCCTGACCCAACTGAAACAACAATTTTAAATGAAGTACACTTTTGGAGTCAGGAAGCTTATAATAAATTCCAAGAGATAAGGGGTTGTGATATCATTTACAGTAGACTAGTAAATTGGGACGGAATGCAAGAAATCAAAGATTTATTTGAGTTCCAAGGTCTACTACAGTTTATTTCTCAAGAAAGAGGGCATGCAATATATGAAAATCTAGTGCCCTACTTTTATGCAAATTTAAGAGAAGGAGGAGGATTAATTTCCAACGTGGAGGAAGCTGATGTACAAATAACACCAGAGCTTCTCCACAACATTTTAGGATTCAAAAATGAAGGACTAGAAATTCTAGAAAACACAACTACAGTTGAGTGGACAGAACAGACCATAAAGGATTGTTTAGCAATCAATCCTGGTGTGCCATTATTAAATAGACTAAAGCAATTAAATGGTAAAGCACACATGATAGCTAACATTTTGATTAAGAATGTCTACCAACGACAAGGCCATGATATAGAACTGAGTCAATTTGTCAAATGGGCTACATATGCAGTTGTGAATAGAATTCAGATAAATTGGTCTGCAGTTTTTATCTCTAAGCTGAGAACAGTGAAGAAGAAATTAATCTATGGAGATCTAATTCCACTGTTGATGGTGGACTGTATCGATTTCACTAAATGGGCATCCAAAAAGGATAAGATCTAGAACCATTTCAGAGAAAGAGTACAGAAATTATGTGGCTGCAGAGATTGTTGTACCTTCTAGAGGAGTTACAGGAGTTATAGAAAGGATTAACCATTTAGAGCAACAAGTAGAAAGACTCCAGAAGGAAGTAGATGAACTTAGGAGAAAGGATTAAATTGTATTGTTCGTCTACTTGTACATGTATATATTTGTATGAAAAATATCAACTGATTGTAATGTAAATTATTCATATAAATGAATCATGTTATTCAGATGTTTTTGTATTAGTATTGGAGAATGATGTAATGTATGAATTATCTTGAATATTATATAACTATTTGAACAATGTGCAAAAATGTTTAAAAGATTTATAAATTTTATGAATGACAAGATTAAATGCAAGATAACGGGTTAATGCTTGAAAATATCTGCATGCTGCAAAGTAAAATATAAATTCTACATAATATGAAATGAATTTTAAGTTAAATATTTATATAATGTTCAGATTTAAATGAGTTTAATTTATATAACTTTATTTAAGTTAATAGAATGCAAAAAAATATATATATAGAAGTTAATATGAGGAGTAAGCTTAGAAGTTGCTAAGTATTAACTCAACGAAGTAACTCCATGTGGTCAATAATATAATATAAGGTCACTTTGTTGAGTTATCTATAACTCAACGAAGTTAGTCCGTGAAGTTAGCAACAATAACTGAAGCTTGTCCGTTGAGTCAATTGTAACTCAACGAGGTTAGTTCGTGGATTAAGCTAAACGGTTATTCTTTTAGCCACGAACGAAACTTCGTAAGTCTAGTAGTTATTAAAATTTGAAATTAGAAGTAACACACGTACCCATAAAAATAGGAACTACACTACACGTTACAAGGCACATTCTTGCAATGAGATTCATTTGCTTTATGGACGTGCATTATAAATATAGAACAGAATGTTATTTACGAGTTACCAGCACTTTTGAAAGAAAAGGAACTTCATTGTGGAACTGGAAGAAGAAGCAACTGATTCAACTTCATCCGTCAACAAATATTTACTAAGTATAAAGCTTCAAACTAGTATGTAATTAATCTTCTGTTAGTTTACTTTATGTTAAGAGTTTATGAGCTCATGGATTCATTCTCCTAGCACTAAATGATTAGTAAGAACACCTACACAGGATTATTCAACATAGAGACGTACTGAAAAATTTTCTGAATTAGACTTTAACGAAATCCTTAGGGGTGTAGCTAACCTTTCTTTAAAAGAGAACGAAGATATGGCTGCTCCAGTAGAGAAACCATTAGGGGAAATTCTGTATCCTAAATTAGTTGATGAATCTTCATGTATTCGATTGCCAAACTTTGAGGGAGATAGGTTTGAACTGAAATCTAATTATATTAGTCAATTGTCACATTTTCATGGATTAAAAAGAGAGGATGCCTATTATTTCCTTAGAGAATTTAACGAAGTTTGTCAAATGATGAAAATACCGAACATTAGTATTGATGATATTAAACTTAGATATATCCCGTTTGCTTTAAAAGACACAGCTAAGAGATGGTTATATACTCTGTCGCCTGATTCAATTTCAACATGGACTGAATTTTGCTCTGTTTTTCTAGAAAAATATTATCCAACTCATCAAATGATTAAAAAGAAGAAACAAATATTAATGTGTAGCCAAAAAAGGGTGAATCATTCTGGAAATATTTTGAAAGATTTAAAGATTTACTGACTCAATGTCCACATCATGCAATAAGTAAAGCACAATTAATAGGTATAATTTATGAAGGCATAGATGTTTTAACGAAATCTTTATTAAAATCTACTTGTCATAATGGATTTTTAAAACTGTATAGTGAAGAAGCATGGGCATATTTAGAAAACTTTGCAAAAAGAACTACACAGTGGAAAAACTCAGCTGAAGCTATTACAGATGAAAGAATATTGCCAAGGGGAATGCATGAAATAGATTCAAGCACTATGCTTGAAGTTAAATTAACTGAATTAACAAAGAAAATAGAAGAGTTATCATTAAATCAAAAGCTAGCAGAAAAGAATGCAAACGTTAATGATTTAGATATTATTTATGCTAGAAACCAGAAAGATAAATTTGGAAATTCTTATAACCCTAATTGGAGAAATAACCAGAATTTATCTTAGAGAAACAACAATTTTCAAGGAGGAGAAAATATAAATGACAAAAATATAAGTTATGAAGCATTAATTGAACAAGGATCTAGAATAGAGAAATTAGAAAAGATAATCTAATAATTAAACAATCATCTAGATCTTGTATTTGAAAATGCTGCAATTCAAAATCAAAATATAAATAGAAATATACCCCCTAGACAGAAGGAATCAATGGAAGTTAGACCTACTAGAGGATTGTCAATGCAAGCAATACCTAATCCTATTAATAGAACTGTTAATGAAATTGATACCTCCTCAAGGAGGGTAGCTGAATGAAATAGTATAACTGAAGTAATTATGTATAATATAGTAAGCAGAAAAACATAAAAATATAAAAAGAAAAAATGTAAGTTTAATTATAGTTAGTAGTATCGTAGAGTTATTA
Organism: Cymodocea nodosa; assembly: GCA_036874045.1. Classification (NCBI taxonomy): domain Eukaryota; kingdom Viridiplantae; phylum Streptophyta; class Magnoliopsida; order Alismatales; family Cymodoceaceae; genus Cymodocea; species Cymodocea nodosa. Next base: position 4,115,938 of record CM072345.1, read on the forward strand.
CTTAACTCAATGAACTTAGTCCGTTGAGTTATGACCTGACTCCACGAGGGTGTGAAGTAGCAATGTTAATTTTGTCTCTATTAATTTTTGTTTATCTTATATAGAATCACAATAGATGAACTTGATGAAATTACCACTAAATGCACTAAGGGAAGTACTAAGTAACCTGTCAGCTAAAGATCTGTGCAGATTGTATTGTGTATCAAAGGAAATCAAAAACTGTGTTAGAGAAAAATATTTTCATAGACTACAAGCTGCAAAAATGACTAAGATTAGAGATGGATTTTTATGGAAGTCATTTAATCGTTGTTCAATCTACTATGAATATCTAAATATGGAAGAAACTGTTGGAATTCCACCCAATACATTAAAAGGAATAGATCATATTATGGGGATGGATGAAGGATTGATTATATATTGAACCAAACCAAGGTATGCAATTCTATTACCCGACATTTTGATTGGAAATCCTATCACAAGAGAAGAATTGAATATAGGAAGGCCTAATAGATATGAAGTACCAACTAAAAATTATGGGTCAGCTATAATATTTTTTGATAAAAATTCAGACATTCCTGAAAAATTATATTATTGGAGACCAACTGGAAATTGGGATGAAGATTTATGCTTAAGTGTGTATAATTTTTTGAATAGATCTTGGACTGAAAATACTATGATATATCTAGGACAGAAATCATTAATTAACAGCATGCATGTCATACTTGATGGATATATATATTTAGTCATAGATATATCAGTTGCATTTAGATCTGATTTATACATAGTAAGCATAGATAGTTATGATGATTTTATAGAAATATTACCTATATCGAGTGATATAGCTAAACCACCGACTTCAGAATAAGATCAAATTCAATTGGGAATGTGGTATAATGAATATGATGATGCTACTTTATGTCTCATAAGATGGTGGGATGAATTGAAGAAATTTCAAATATGGATTATGAAAGACCTAAATGAATGGAAGTGGGAAGAATAATATATTGAAATAGATGTAGAAATAGAAATAGCTACATTATCTTGGAACACAAGAGGATCCCTTTCTGCATTTCATTTCATTAATGGTAATACACTTATATTTAGTATTGATAACATACTCCAAATTTACAAGCTAAAAAGGAAAGCAAATTGCATTAAAATAGAATTAATAGCAAGAGGAATTATGCCTAAAAAGTTTGTATGGACTGACACGTTTATTCCATTTGTTACTACTTTTCAATCATGTTTTTAAACTATGATTCTGTGCTTTTAATGTTGTGTGTATTCTGAATTTTTTTTTTGTTTTAGTATTGTGAAAAAAAAAAAAAAAACTTTGAGAGTTTATTGACTTGTTTGATCACAAGCCTTTTGTACTTGAGCAGATAGATATGTAAGGATTGTTGACTTGAAAAAGGACTCTTTAAATCTGGCAACCTAAGATCCTGATCAGATCTGGGATTGTTGACTAAAAGTTCGATACATGGGTACACTAGAAAGCTCTTGTATGATTCAAGCTTGTCAATTTAACTTTTTAAAGTACAAATATGCATATACTGTTCTAAAAAGATACAAGTGTTTTGTGAAATATAGATATCTTTTGAATTGAGTATATGTTCTGTTATCTAAAATTGCTGAAGTATGAATCTAGAATAGACTTTTGAAGTTGTTTATTTGAGATACAATTCTTTATTCTACTTATCTTAATCACATTGAATTGGATTGTGTTTTGATTCGTATGTACTTGAAATTTATTCTAGAAATCATATTGAAAAATTCAGGATAACAGATGCTAAAAAGAAGAATAAATGATAATATAATTAACACCTATGTGATGCTGATATATTTTGTATGTAATTTACATATATTCTAAGTATATTTGCAGGTTGAAGAGGAGAAAACAAAGTTAAAACAAATTACTAAAACATAAAGAAAATCTATATAGTAATCAAATTTATTATTTTGAAGAAGAACTAGGTGAAGAATTAATTCTAGCACTTTAGAAAGACCAACTAATTAGATCTTAATTTGCTAAGGGACTAGCAAAATTTAAGTATGGGGAAGTGTTTAGAATGAAAAAGTGCATAATATTAACAGTTAAATGATGGTTAATTGCATAATATTTAGCTTATCATATGAGAATTAAGTCATTATGTTATAATTGTACTATTATATGCTTTAATAAAAGAATCTGCATAATTTTAGGGAATTAATGTTAATTTAGTACATTTCTGAACTATCGATAAATTGCAGGCTGTGAAATTCTTAAGTATCCAAATTTTCTGTTATTTTGGAGAGTTATTTTTAATGTACCGGACAGTTATGTTTTAAAGAATATTTTATTATTTCTTGAAGTACACATGTTAAAACCATAATGCATGACTTAAGTGGATTTTCAGTAAGTTATTTGGTAACTATCCGAAATGCATTTGGGCATCAGATAGGTTCATAAGTGTTTGAAATATTTGAACTTATTAAGTTAGAATTATGCACGTGTTGAATTTAAATGTTTTAGTATATCACGTGAGATGCACATGTTTAACTCGTTAAGTTAGCATAACTGTACATGTTGAGTTACATGAATACACACTAAGGTAACGCGTTATGTTAGCAGCTTATTTCTTTATTGCACGTGTTTTATAGTTAAATCAATGAAGTAAGTCCGTTGAGTTATTTATAACTCCACGGACCATTTAATTTCTAATATGCCACTATAGCAATTACAGAAACAGGACATTCAAAGGAAAACCACGATTGCATGTATCACGTAGGAATTCACTCGTGGAAGGGAGAAGAAATCACCATCGTTGATCTGAATGAAGGAAATCTAACTGATCATCTAAAGCAGAAGCAATTACTATTGAAGAAATATAAAAGAAGAGGAGAAAAAATGAAGAAGGTGTGGTTGAAGGTGTGGTTGGAGGTGTGTGGTAGCGTGTGTAATGGTGGAGGACTGTGCTAACTGCAGCAGCATCAAAAGATCACTAAAGCATCCACACCATCACCAACAATTCACCAACATCACCAACATTACCATAATCACCAACCATTGGAGGTCTATGAGGATACTTTCCTGATGTCAAGTCAATTTCGAGCCAAACACGGTGCCTAACAACCACTGCAAGGAGTGATCGCATCGCGGGAAGGGAAGCTGTTAGGTATTTAATTTTGATGATGTATGCTTTATTAACGTATTTAAATAAGTCTACATAATATTCTCTAAGTACATTTCTCTAAGTATAATAGTTAACAGATTATCAGAAAGTTTCATTTTTATGTCGGATAAATTAAAGATTTCCGACGAGCTAGATTTGCAATAGTTAAACTTTCGGATAGTTAACGTTTTGTTTTTGTCGAATACTTTATGTTAAAAACTCGCATAGTTAAGTTATCTGCACGTGTGTTTTTAATGTTTTAAGTTGTCACGTGTTTTCCATGTGCATTCGGTAATGAAAAATCGAATACTTAGATAACTGTTCGATTTTTTATACGCATGGATACATAATTGTTCGAGTTTTGTAAAAGGACTAACGAACAGATAAGTTTCCTTGTTTAGTCATGTGTTTTGTAGGTGCAAGAACTCGAAGAGTTAAAGGATAAGTGTTCGAGTTTTGACAGGAGTTAAAGGATAAATGTTTGACTAAATCGAAGACTTAGAAGATATTCTACAATACTCCAGGAAGATGAAGTTTTGGTGTATCTACGAGTAGAGATTGTGGAAACTCAAAATGTTAGTGAAGAAAGTGGAAATTTAAATAGAAAGTAATTTGGATTAAAGAGAAAATTAGTACGTGGATTATGGATTATGGATTGTGGATCAAGTGGATGAACATGCTGAATGTGAAAGACAACTGAGTTCGACTACTAATAGAGAGTACGAGCTACATTACAACAGAGGATCCCAATCTCAAAAACTAAGTCTAAATATTCAATCTGGATCCCTAACTGAAAAGTTAAGTTTGAATATTCATATTCTGAAAAGTTCTCCAACATCAAAAGAAGTTCAAAATTCCATGCAATTTTAGAAAAGGAGCTGCAAACGCAAGAAGTCTGGAAATTCGATAACTAGAGAAGAAGAGATACCGAAGCTGAGCAAAGAGAAAGAAAAGAGATGTGTGCATAAAGATCAGGTTTTATACAATTCAAAATTAGTTTTGAAAAAGAGCGTTGTTTTCCTATTTGAATTGTATATCAAAAATTACTGTATCAAAACCGTCAAGAAGGGAATTGAGCTGAAAAGATATTGTAAATTCTGTCTTGAAATAAAAGAATAGAATTTCATTTACGAGTGTTTTGTGCTCTTGTTTTATCTGCTAGTTTAATTACTAAAGACACAATTCACCCCCCCTCTTGTGATACAGACGATCCTACAACTGGTATCAAAGCAATTAAACTGTTTAAAGCATCCGAAAAGCCTTCATTTCTCTATTTAGGAATTGGTTTTTCCTGTCATTTACTTCGGATCATCTGTTTAAAATGGATAATTCTGAAATCTTAGTTATGACTGAAGGACAGACCACTAATCGTCCTCCTATGTTCGAAGGTAGCAATTATGGCTACTGGAAATATAGGATGAAAGTATTCTTTTAGTCAATCGATTTCAAATTATGGCAAATAATTAGCAATCCTATAGTGTTAGTTACGACTCCATATGATACTTGGACTTTTGATGAAAAGGAGTGAATGACAATGAATGCTAAAGGTTTAAACATCTTGTTTTGTGCTTTATCTCATGATCAATTTAATAAAGTTTCTGCATATCAAACAGCATATGAGATATCGCATGCATTAGAAGTTGCCAACGAAGGTACTAATCAGGTCAAGAAATTTAAGATCAATATGTTAGTACATAAATATGAGCTTTTTAAAATGCACGAAAATGAATGTATCTCTGACATGTTTTCCCGTTTCATTGAGATTGTAAATTCATTAAAATCTTTAGGCAAGAAATTCGAGGAAAAAGACTTGGTAAGAAAGATCCTTAGATCTTTAACTAAAATTTGGGCTCAAAAGACAACATCTATTGAAGAGTCCAAAGACTTAAATACATATACTCTCGATGATCTCATAGGAAATCTAACAGCCTATGAAGTACAACATTTAGATCCAAAAGGAAAAAATCCTAAAAAGGATCTGGCTTTTGAGGCTGATAAAGTCTCAGAAGTCACTAGTGATTCTAACGATGATTTATTGTTGTTGACCAGAAAATTTAGAAATCTGTTGAAGAAACGCAGGAACTTCAGGTCAGCAAAGACATCTAGAGATATACAGAAGAAGTCATTCACGAAAGACAAAAGTATATGCTACAAGTGCAATAGGCCAGGTCACTTTCAAACTGATTGTCCTCTCTACAAAGATAAGAAGAATTCGAGGAGTAATTTCAGAAATAAGAAATTCAGAAAGAGAATGGCGCTTAAAGTGGCATGGGATGACTCTTCAACTTTACAAAGTGAAGAAACAAAGGATTCAACATCAGACAATGAATCCTCATCAACATCAGATTCAGAAGAAAATCTAGCAAATGTATGCTTTATGGCAAAATCCAGTGAGGTATCCTCTGATCAAAATGCTAATTTTGATAGTTTTGATGGATTACTTGTTGAATACAATAGACTAGCCAGAAAATATAAGAAAGTCAAAATAGAAAGAAAGGACACTAGGAAAATGCTAGATGAATCTGAAAATAAGATTGATTTTCTGAACTCTACGTTGAATAAATTTAAAGAAGAAAATCAAAGGCATGCACAGGAAATTTTAAAGTTCACTACTATAGAAAGAAAATTGCATGCTGATTGTGAAAATTTAATTGCTGATAAGAAAAAAATGATTTGTGAAATTGAAAAACTGGAATTGACTATTACTGATTTAAATTCAGAAATTGATTTGTTAAAGATTAAAGTCTACGATCAAAAGGCTATATTAAGTAAATGGAATAATAGTCAAACTTTAACAAATGAACTCAGTAGTAAAATATCAAATGTAGAAAAACATGGTATTGGTTTACACAATGCATCTTCTGAAAATTATATATTGCATGATGGTACTGCTAAAAATAATGTCTTTATTTCTAGTACTAAGAATAGTAAGAGAAAAACTATTCCGTGCGTAATCAAAAAGAGAGAAAAATATGTGCAAATTGATGAAATGCAGCATATAAATGATAGCACACGATGCAAGAATTTCAAAAGAAATCTTTAGAAGAATCAAGCTAAGACATTTGAGAATTTTAATTTTCTTGATCAATTTTCTTCATATTTAAAGAATATCGGATATTGGAAATCAAATAATGTCAGAAATGAAAATTTCAACTTTGGTTTACATGGAGATAAATGTTTTGATAATTATAACACTAAGAGAAAGAAATGCAAAAATAATTATCAGAAAATAGATAAGTTGAAGTCTAAAAATATGGATTATATTGATATGACTCTAAAATTCTTGGACCCACTCAAAAATGGGTTCCAAGAGATAAAATCTCTTTTTGACTGTTTTGTAGGTACACAAATCAAAATGGATAATGGATAGTGGAGCATCCAGCCACATGACTAGAGATATACGATTACTTACAGAAATAACAAAGACCAAGAACGGACAAGTTACCTTTAGACATAAAAGTAAAACAAATATCCTTGGGTCTGGCAAGGTTCAGGTAACTGAGAAATGTTTTATAAATGATGTCTTATTAGTTGAAAACTTAGGTTTTAATTTATTGAGTGTTCTTGTTTTAATGAAGATTTACAGAGTAATTTTTGAAAAAGATTCCTGTAAAATTATGGACATGACTACAAACGAAATTTTATTCACTGCATACAAGAAAGGATCTGTTTGTATTCTAAATTTGCCTTCTGATATTATTAAAGACAATGCTTGCTTAATTGCAAAATTGGATGAAGTCATTTTATGGCATAGAAGGCTAGGACATTCAAACTTAAAATTATTACAAAAGCTGTCTAAAAGGAATCTAGTTAGAGGTTTACCTAGTATTAAGTACTCGAAAGAGTTTATGTATGATGCATGTCAACTAGGTAAATTACATAAAACATCCTTTAAAAGCTTAAATGAGTACTATCACCAAATTGGATAAAGATGACTCTGGAAAAACTGTAGATGTAAAACAATATAGAAGTATGATTGGTTCATTACTCTATTTAACATCTAACCGACCAGATATTATGTTTAGTGTGTGTACTTGTGCTAGATATCAATCAAATCCTAAGGAATCACACCTACTTGCTGTTAAATGAATTTTTAAATATCTATTAGGAACCATCAATTTCGGACTGTTTTACTTTAAACATAGTTCTTTAAACTTAGTAGGTTATAGTGATGCTGATTTCGCAGGATGTAAGTCTGAAAGAAAAAGCACCAGTGGCACTTGTCAATTGTTAAGTAATTCTTTAGTGTCATGGTTTAGCAAAAAACAAAATTGTGTAGCATTATCTACAACTGAAGCTGAATATATAGCTGCTGCACTTTGCTATGCTCAAATCCTACAGATCAGACAAACCTTAAAAGATTTTAATTTAAACTATGAACCAAATAAGATTTTCTGTGATAGTAGTTCTACAATAAGTTTATCTAAAAATCCTATCTTACATTCACGAGCAAAACATATAGAAGTTCGACATCATTTTCTACGGGATAATGTTATAAAAGGAAAAATAGTATTAAATTTTGTTCCTACCACAGAACAATTAGCAGATCTATTTACAAAACCCTTAGATGAAAATACATTCTCAAAATTATGATAAGAACTTGGTATCTGTAGGTTATCTGATATTTAAATGGTCTTGTTCATTGTATTTTGGTTTGTTATAAGGTAGTTTTAGAATTTAATGTCTTTTCTTATTAAAAAAAATAAAACAAAACAACATATCTATTTTCAAATTACAGTTTTATGGTAGTTAAGAATTTATGAAATTCTGATTTTTATTGAAGTCAATTTATTTAAGAAAAAATTCAGAAAAGGTTACTTAAGGAAAAGTTAAATTGATTCAATGTGAGTGCCAATTATATTTTTGTTACTTATGTATATGCTATTACAGAGATTTTAACAGGAAAATACATAGAAAGTATGTACTTTTTATTAAATGAAAGTTATTAACATTCTGTTAGAAAAATTAAGTCTTGCAGTTGCCTCTAATTTAATTTACTGTCTTGTTTTATTTTTGTTTATTTTTTTGTCTGTAATTACTTGAGTAATTAAGTCTGTTGGGGGATCTTAAACCCTAGTCACTTAAACCAACTGGTTTGGGATGTGCTGACTGAAAACTCATTTTGCAAGTAATTCAGATTTTATTTAAAAATATATATATATATATACCTGTTCTCACTTGTCATTGAGTAACTGGTTATTTTTCCCCTAAGCAAGGGATTATGATCACGTAAAAAAATGATATTGTGGGAGGTAATACATAAAATATATATATATGAATATATAAAAAAAAAAAGGGGGGGGGCAATGTACTCAAGCTTAATAAATCTGTCAAGGTGTTATAACAATCCTGACATAATCTGTGTATATAATCCTTGTTATTTTTGTTATTATCTACTCTTTACATATAATGTACGATATTTATTTGTCTTAAGTTGTGTACTCATTATTGAAATCTTTTAAGTTTCTATAGGTATATCTCTATGAATTATCTTTTGTAAACTAAATAAGATAAAAGCCAGAAAGTCTAAATTGTTAACTCTACTACTTATTTTTGTATTTCATTCAAATTAAAAATAAAAAAAAAGACTCAAATCTATTTAAGGCTTAGCATCCTCTTTAAGTAAGCTATTTGACCTTTTTAAGCCAACTCTACTTAGGGCTTGGCAACCCAGATTAAGTACGCCATAGATTCTTTACACTACATTTATGTAGGGGGAGCAATTTCTCGTATAATAATTCATAACTTTTGAACTATTATATGTTTTCATGAAAGAATCTGCATAATTTCAGGAAATACACCTTAATTAAGTACATTTCTAAATTGTCGGTGACTTGCAGGTATTTTAATTCTTAAGTATCTGAATTTTCTATTATTTCGGCAAGTTATATTACAAGTATCGAACAGTTGTGTTTTAAAACGTTCAATAGACTATTTTATTATTTCCTGAAGTACATGTGTCGAAACCGTAATATATGACTTAAGTAGATTTTCGGTAAGTTATCTGTAACTCTCCAAAATGCATCTGGGCATCGGAAAGTTAGATTTGTAACTGTTTGAAACATCTCTTTATTATAAAACTGCTTAAGTACGTGTGTCGTGATCTGGACGATTAACTTAAGTTATCTTTCGAAAGGTTATCTGTAACTCTCCGAAATGTACCTAAGCATCGGATAGTTAGGTTTATAAGTCTCCGAAACTTTCTGAACACCTTAAGTTCAAATTGTGCACGTGTTGAATTTCACTGCTTTATAATGTTTCAGTCAAAACTCGAACAGTTATGTTTAAATCTTCGAGTTTTTACACCTATTCCTTCGAGAAACTCGAACAGTTATCATAAGTCTTCGAGTTTTCTCACTTTTTCACTTAGCCTGAAGTTATTTTCTTTATATGAACAGTTACGCTAAGTATTCTGCAATTGTTGGTTGTAAAACTTGTACAGTTATTGCAAGCACTCGAGTTATTTATCGGTAACGGATCTTATATTTATGATTTCAATGATTGAATCCATTTATACGTTTCTAAACTCGGAGAGTTATGAATGTTTTCCTAACAACCTTTCGTGTTTCTACCTTGGTAAAACCCTCGCTTCACAATCTTTCCTTCCACTAAGTTCTACAGTGCAAAGCGAAGATTAATCAACAATGTCAGGATGTGGAAGAGGACATGGTAGAATGACCAAAGTGCAGAAAAGAGAGATGGAACTTCAGAAAATGCAGAATGAAATCAACGATATTTACTCCAAGTACACTTTTTCAAACAAAGTACTACACGAAACCAGAAAAGCTGTTCAAGATGAGAAAAATTTCTGTTGAAAATTTATTCAAAATTATGCTGAAGCACAGTTTAGACTAAAACAGACTGAACTTTCCACATTGCATTTATGGAAAAGAAATTTACAACCTAACCCTGTGGTTGTAAGTTCTAGACATGTACCAAAGACATCGGTACAGTCTATCACTTATTATGGAAAGAAGTGGGGACCAATGATCGAAAATGCAAACAGGGAATTACAATCCTTGTATTCCCAACATTATTTTCCCCCAACTGTTTTAGATGATATTAAACAGTATATTGATGAATAAAAAACTGCCATTAGCAAAATGGGCCTTCGAAGTGAAGGACAAAGAGTTTACCAACTCAAAATGGCAGAGGTGGAGAGCTTAAAACTCTATATTCCATTATTACCACCTAGGTATCATGGTGAAGGACCATCAAGACAACAGGTGCCTTTAACAAGAGAAATTAAGACAATTTTAGAACCTCCTGAACAACCTGAAACACTGCAGACATATAGTCGGACAAAGAAAAAGACAATTGAATATTTTGGACTAACTACAGGTGTACAAGGAATATTGCAGCAAAAAGAAGAATCAGTGAAAAATGGAAAACTATGCTCCATTGCAGAAGCTGGACAGACATTTTTGTCAAGAATCCCAGTAGATGTGACAAATATTGGCTTACAAGCATATACTCTAAGGTATTGTGTCACATTAGTGCATAATGTATCTTTTAATACAATGGACAATTTTTCACACAATGCTACAAGCACACATTCTTTTCCTACGGAAAGTGAGAATGTAGGAAATTTTGATGATATATATACAGATGATATCAAATTTGATGATATTATTGATGACATAGACATTGAGTCTATGAATTTTGAAGATATTTCATCTGAAGAGGAATGTACAGATATTCTTCCTCTTACTATATCTCGAACAGAGACTTTTGAATTTTGGTACAGTTGCTTATACTACACTTTATATGTATGGTTATGTCTGTTACAATATATCGTATACTTGTTGATAAATGTATATAATCAACAACATACACAATTACAAATAGAATATGATACTACCAATGTCTCACATATACAAATTTCAAAAATACAGGATGATTCTATTCCATAGACAGATATAGAACATTCTTTCATACAGAGACAGTTGTATAGATCACATATAGATATATAGGTTGCTGATATACAGATTGTTACAGAGACTGTTGCTACTGAAATGTTTCTAGAAGAACAAACAAAAGAAATTCAGCAGATTATTGATACGACAATAACAGATATTTCAGACATTTATACTAGTTTTGATAGAAATTCCACCAGTTCTGAAAGATCTGACAATATAGATGCTGTTGATAATATTGAAACAAGTCCTAGATCAGAAAATCATGACAGGAAAATACCTAATCCTGAATAGAGTTTAGATGCAAATACACTATTATGGTTCAGAAATAATTCCTATTATGACAAATTTCAGACATATAAAACTTTTACAGTTTTATATTCAAGACTAGTTAAGTTTGAAGGGATGGCACACATACGTGAACTGTTTGAATTTCAAGGCTTGTTGACTCTACTTCCACAACAGCCAGACCATCTTGCTATACCCGAACTTCTCAGCTGTTTTTACTCAAACTTAATAGTGGAAGAAGGTATTCCTGTTTCTAATATACAAGAAAATGACATATATTTAACTCCAGATTTACTTCATCAGGTACTTGGTCTGAAAAATGGAGTTAAATTATTAGAAAGAAAACAAGTTTATCGATTGGGATGGGACATTACAAGTTTAGCCAAAGATCCAACTGCCAACAAACCATTGACATTACTAAATGACTTAAATGGCCTAACACGTTTTATTGCAAAAATATTGCATGCTACATTGTTTCAGAGGTTTGGTCATGGGGCAGAAGTTGGCCGATGTTGTCTTTATGCTACATACGCATTAATCAACCATATACAGGTGAACTAGTATGATATTTTTGTTTCTCATATCTTACATTTGCAGAGTAAATTATTTTATGGTGATACAATTTTGAGAATTGTGCCAAGTCAAATAGATATTACACCTTGGCCATAGAAAAGATTAAAGTCACGATCTTTCTCTGCAAAGGAACTCCAAAAATACCAAGCGGCAGATACACCTATCCTCAGACAACAACAACAGGTTTGACAAACACAGCAACAATCCACAGAATTTACAGAAACACAGCAACATACAGATATACAACAAGATATACATACAGATATACAACAAGGTATACATAGAGAAATACATACAGGTATAGATACAGACATACATACTGAATTTTTACAGCAACCATCACAAGTTTCTCAAAATGATTTAGATCAGGCATTACTTGATCAGATAAACAGAGTTAGTACAGATATTGCAAAGAAAATTTCAGATACCCTGATTGATATTTTTCGAAGACAAAGAGGCTTGTGATTATACAAATTATGTATTACATGATTTATTTTTTGTAATTTGTAACCAAAACCATTAGGTAAACTGTTTACTAATTTTAATGTTACGTGATTATTTTTCACAGTTTATTTTTCCAAGAAGATAAGTTTCGGTGAATCTACAAGTGGAGATCGTGGAAACTCAAAATGTTAGTAAAGAAAGTGGAAATTTAAATAGAAAGTAATTTGGATTAAAGAGAAAATTAGTACGTGGATTATGGATTGTGGATCAAGTGGATGAACATGCTGAATGTGATAGACAATAGAGTTCGACTACTAATAGAGAGTACGAGCTACATTACAACAGAGGATCCCAATCTCAAAAACCAAGTCTGAATATTCAATCTGGATCCCTAACTAAAAAGTTAAGTTTGAATATTCATATTCTGAAAAGTTCTCTAACATCAGAAGAAGTTCGAAATTCCAAGCAATTTTAGAAAAGGAGCTGCAAATGCAAGAAGTCTGGAAATTCGACAACTAGAGAAGAAGAGATACAAAAGATGAGCAAAGAGAAAGAAAAGAGTTGTGTGCATAAAGATCAGGTTTTATACAATTCAAAATTAGTTTTGAAAAAGAACTTTGTTTTCCTATTTGAATTGTATATCAAAAATTACTGTATCAAAACTATCAAGAAGGGAATTGAGCTGAAAAGATATTGTAAATTCTGTCTTGAAATAAAAGAATAGAATTCCATTTACGAGTGTTTTGTGCTTTTGTTTTATCCGTTAGTTTAATTTCTAAAGACACAATTCACCCCCCCTCTTGTGATACAGACGATCCTACAGAAGCCATTTTCACCAAGCACCGACTCATATCTTAGGAGATCGTAAAGCTTCTAGCCTTGGTTTCGAGTTGATGCTAGTATGCTAAAGAGGAGATCATCTTGTAATTCTAAACTCGCGATTCTATAGGGAGAGGAGGCAGAATTGTAAGTGATTAAGTTTTCAATGGTGTAATTGCATAGCATGTAGTGACGGAAGTATTTACAGTCGATAAAGATTTTTACATTTCACCTTTCGCCCTTTTTCATGAACATCTCAAAACAAAAATACCAAAAACAACTACTTATCTATGTTTATATTTAGTATTTAAGTGTTGTATTGTTTGTTTTGTATCGTGATTAAAGTTATCATTGTCAGTATTATAAATGTTTTATGTTTGTTTGATTCAGAAAATAGAAAATAGTATTACAATTTACTGAAATTGATTTGTTCTAGGTAGTTCAAGATTTTAATGGTTACTGTTTGAAATATTTGAATGTTAGTGTTACTTAATGATAAATCTAATATTAACTAGCATTAAAGAACTTAATTGATGTTATTTACAATCTATTGAACCACCCAATGGTTGGCCGAATTCCTCTGTAAATAGCAGTATTAAACTGGAAAGATAGGTTCGTAGAGTTAACTTAAGTCCACGAGATTAGTCCGTTGAGTTAGCCATAACTCCACGAACTTAGTCTGTTATGTTAACTATAACTCAACAGGGTGAATACTAAACACATTAAGTATAATATAAGAAAACAGAACAGTACACAATTCTTACATCAATTCTCTGTGGGATCAACCTGTACTTGCACACAAATACAATATACACTGTGCACTTGTAGTTAAATCACAAATTGGAATTAATATCTAATTTGTGTGAAAGGTTGTTTGTTTACTTCTAAAAGAAATTATTGATATAAGCATAAAGACAAATTAACCAAGTTAAAAACATAAGTTAACAAATACAAGTTATTTGGTGTCGTTGCTAGAGAACCAAACAAGTTCTCTAGTGCTGCCTAAGCAACTGAATAGCAGTTCATTAATTTCATGGTTAGTAAGAAGCAGAATTGTGTTGCCTTATCAACTACTAAAGTTGAATATGTTGTTGCTGCCCTATGCTATGTACAAATTCTTTGGATGAAAAAAACTATGAAAGATTATAGAATTATATATGGAAAAACTCCTATTAATTGTGACAGTAATAGTGCAATAAGTTTGTCAAAGAATCTTGTGCTGCACTCTCGGGCAAAACATATGGAGATAAAACACCATTTTTTGAGAGATAATGTTATGAAGGAGAACATTGACCTAAATTTTGTTTCTACTCATGAGTAGTTGGCAGATACTTTCACAAAGCCTCTTGAAGAAAAATAGTTCATTAAATTGAGAAGAGATTTAGGAATATGATGCCTAAATAATTTTTAACATTACCTACTATCCTTTATCTTCTACTTTTTTAATATTTACTTCACCATCTTATTTTCTATTATTGATTCATATTGAGTTATTTTGATGATCTATTTCTATTTAGCTATTCTTGAGAATATTTACTGAATTCTTGCTCTTGTTTAATTATTTTCTTCTTTCAAAATCTTTTTCAAACATTTTTATTTAAAAAAAAAATTTATATATATATTATAAAAATCACAACATTTGTTTCATGGGATTTTCTACTAAGTTTTTAAGTTACAATGATTTCATACAACTATATTAAAATCAACTCAAATTAATTCACAAAAGTTACTAAAGGTTTTAGCTCCACAAATCAAATAATGCCCAAATGACACTTAGAATAGGGATCTAAATCTGAAAAATAGCCAAGTTACCTTATTAATTCAGTGATTGTATTCCTATTTGCTAGACTGAATATTACATGATTAGAAAATTTAGAGGTATTTAATATGTGAGGGTGAAAAATAAGGAAAAGTGGTTGGAAGCAATAAGACTCAAGATATTTAACTTGACCATGTCCAAATGTTTTTAACTTTCTACTCTTTCCCATTTTCAGTACTGTCAAAGTAATGGCCATTATCAAAATAAATAAATAAATAAATAATTGGAATGTTTGTTGCAAAGAGCAACCAACACCTATCATGTCAAAAAAAAAAACTCCAATTATGGCTATGCAGTACTGACAATTTCATAATTCTCAAAGATCTTCTTTTCCTCTTAGTTAATTACATAATGAACATTATTCAGGGAAAATATAGCTTGGGGTTGCTTCATGGAAATTTCAAACTGGCCAGAGAGAACATATTAAATGTGTCTGAATTTTTCTATTCTAAAAACATTAAGTTATAGTACTACAATGTATAAAAACTAAATTCTTTAAGGTTAATAAGGTGAACCATAGGATCAAGTCTTTATGCTAAGTGAAATATGTCATTTATCTTAATGTGGAGCCTTGAATTCTTTAGTAATTCACACACAAAAAAATTATATAAACAATAAAAATAAATAAATAAAACAAATCAAAAAATAAAAACCTTCTTGCTAATTTGTTTTACACTATTAAATAGGGGGAGTTCTAATTGTTTTTCCTGCTATTGTTGATTTTCTCCATTTTAAATAATATTCCTTTATTTGGTCATCATATCTTTAAGGGGAGTTATTTTTCTTACCTAGATAAGTGTTGGAAGTCTTCGGAGAGTTAGCTTATTGTTTTAGTAGATTTTCGGATAGTTCAATCTGTAACTATTCAAAAATTCCTGAGTTTCAGCAAGTTCCTCTTTTTCTGATAGTTATCCTATAACTATCCAAAAATTCTTTTCTTTTCGATAAGTTAGGCCTCTAACTCACCAATTTTTGGAACTTTCCGATATTTATGTGCTTTCGGAGGGTTATCTTCTCTCTCTGTCTCGACCTTCCAATTCTCAAACCCTTTATCTGCTCCATTTCTCGCACCCTCTCCAATTTTCCTAAATGGCTAAGTCTAGACATTTTTCTGGCCTTTCTCTGCAAGAGCAAGAATAAAGCATTCTAGTACTGGAACAAGAACTCCAATCAGGTATGGCAGATCTA
This sequence comes from Cymodocea nodosa, assembly GCA_036874045.1. Classification (NCBI taxonomy): domain Eukaryota; kingdom Viridiplantae; phylum Streptophyta; class Magnoliopsida; order Alismatales; family Cymodoceaceae; genus Cymodocea; species Cymodocea nodosa. The sequence continues at coordinate 4,132,137 of CM072345.1, forward strand.
TCTCCTGGAAAAGTTCAACAAATTGTTTTTATCGGAGAAGAAGTTGTCAATATTGAGTCTGTTTATGGAACATCAGAAATAGTTACACATTTACTATGTTTGGAAAAACAATTTTCTCTTTTTCACAAATTTTGTCCAATCAGTACTCTGGTTCAGCATCAGACTCATCTGAAATCCAAACAAAGAACTTTTAAGAGAAAATCCACCAAACCATATCATGGTCATAAGAAGTAGAAGACTTTGTCTTAGAAGAGCACTACCTCATCTTCTATTCCTCCTAGGGTTTCTAAGGGGTCTTCCTCCAAAGATAAAGACATTTTTACTGCAAAAATCAATTCCTTAGAACCTCTATTTAAAGCGGCTTTTGAGGCTTATGTAAGTCAATTTTTGAGCTCTTTTGTGGATATTAGGGCCTCTGAGAGACACACCCTGCATATGGCCCTACACTTACAAGATACACTAGTAAGGAGGAGAAATCAAACTTTACTACATAAACTCAATGAGCAACCAGGAATAAAAATTCAAGAACCTTTTGAATTTGCTTGTTATCATATTGCTTCTGATATGACAGATAAGCAAAAATTTACTACTATACTAGAATTCTTTCTACCTACAAAAGGAGTTGATTTCAGGCATGTTGCTAGAAGAACTTATCCTTCAATTCCTGAGATTTGCATTGGAACTTTACACCAAATTGCTCCTGGTCCTCCTCGCTTGATTTCTGCATCTCCTCCAGTTTTGCCTACAGTTTCCACATCTCCCCTTCCAACCACTCAATTCACATACTCTAGGAGAAGAAAGAAAACTCTCTCCTCTCATCCGAGTTTTGCCAAACCTCTTTTTGTAAATAGAGAGGAGTTCACACCTCCTCCTCCTTCATCTGATGTAGAATCTCATCCAATTTCTTCTCCTCACACTCATATAGTGATACAATGATTGTATGCAGATTCGGGCTCTACTTTTGTTCCTCCATCTCCTCCACCTTCTGAAACCTCTCTTGTAGATGAAGATCTAGAAGTTCCAGTCACTTATTCTTCAGATATCCTTGCGGATGTATATTATTTTAGATCTACTGTAGCTAGGGATCTATTTTACAATAAATATCAAGAAATGAAGATCTTCTACAGCAGACCTGTAAATTTTCAAGGAATGGATACAATTCATAGTCTACTCAATCATCAAGGGCTTTTAGGTCTTATATCTCCTTCATCCGATTTATCCATTTTTGAAGACCTAATTCCCCTTTTCTACTCAAATCTTGAGATTTTTCCACATTTTTTTCTCCTGCACCTACAACATCAAACAATAAGGATTGATGGAGAATTTTTGGAGACCCTTTTGGAATACCATCTACTAGTATCAATATTGCTCTTTCTCCATCAAAACTAGGGTGGCATGAATCTTAAATGAATAAATTGATTGGCAAAACTCCTGGTAAACATTTTAAGCTAGTTAAGACTACAGATCTTCATGGCTTAGCCTAGATGATTGCCACCATATTGTCTTCCTCTGTATTTCAGAAAATAGGTCATGTAGATGAATTGGAGAGGAAAGTCTACCAAGCCACTTATGTTGTGATGGCTGGTATAAAAGTTAACTGGGCAAAAGTAATTATTACTTAGATTACTCATCTGCAAAGTTTTCTATTTTATGCAGATTTCATTTATCATCTGATGGCCAGATATATTGATTTATCAAGCAAACCTCTGAAATCCATTAAAAGAAGAGTACTACAGCTTAAGGATCTTCAGAGAATGTCCTCCTCTAATCCGGTTGAGTTGCCCCCTCCTTTTCAACCTTCTGTAACTCAGAATTCAGCATCTAATTCTGCAGCAACTTCACCTCCAACCACACCTCTTTCTATAGAAACTCCACCTCTTGCAGCACCTACTCCAACTCCAATAGCTCCATCTACAGTAGTTGACAGTTTTGTTACCCTCTTAAAATAGAATGAGCTTCTACTTTAACATAATTAGATGCTTTTGGATCAAGTAACTCATTTAGAACAACTTCTGAGGGAGAAGGATAATTTAATTCAAGATTTGTTACAGAAAAAGTCAACTGAACCTTAGTCTTTTTGTTTTCTTTTAATGTAATTTTCTTTGTTTGTTTCACTTTGTATCCATATTGTTTCTTACTCTTCATCAATGAATTTACATTTTATTTATCTCCGAGTATCTTTCAATAAATTTCTCCACTTTTTAATTCTAACAAAGGGGGAGAATATATCTGTTTACAGTTTTGTCATCATCAAAAAAGGGGAGATTGTTAGTTCAATTATTTTATCAGTTAATTTTGATGAAGTACCAACTAAAAATTGTGGGTCAGCTTTAACATTTTCTGATAAAAATTTGACCATTCCTAGAAAATTGTATTACTAGAGACCAACTAGAAATTGGGATGAGGATTTATGCTTAAGTGTGTATAATTTTCTAAATAGATCTTGGACTGAAAATACTATAATATATTTAGGATAGAAAGCGTTAATTAACAACATACATGTCGTAATTGATGGATATATATATTTAGTGTCAGATATATTAGTTGCATTTAGATCTGATTTATACATAGTAAGCATAAATAGTTATGATAATGACTTTATAGAAATATTGCCTATATCGAGTGATATAGCTAAACCACCGTTTGCAGAATATGATAAAATTCAATTAGGAATGTGGTATAATGAACATGATGATCCTACTTTATGTCTGATAAGATGGTAGGATGAATTGATGAAATTTCAAATATGGATTATCAAAGACCTAAATGAATGGAAGTGGGAAGAGGAATATATTGAAATAGATGTAGAAATAGAAACAACTACATTATCTTGGAACAAAAAAGGATCCCTTTCTGCATTTTAATTTATTAATGGAAATACACTTATATTTAGTAGTGAAAACAAACTGCATGTTTACAAGTTAAAAAGGAAAGCAGACTACATTAAAATAGAATTAATAACAAGAAGAATTATGCCTAAAAAGTTTGCTTGGACTGACATGTTTATTCCATTTGTTACTACTTTTCAATCATGTTCTTAAATTGTGATTCTGTACTTTTAATGTTGTGTGAATTCTGCATTTACTTTTAGAAAAGGAAGAAAAATTTTTAGTTTTTGTTTTATTTTATAAAAAGAAAAGAAAAAATATATATATCAATCTAGTTTGTTGGTATCTATTTTGGAAAATCAACTAACTTGCTTGTGAGCCACCAAAGGCATAGGAGCCTAGGTTCCACACAAGACATTGAATTAACAAATTATGTTTTGTTATTTTGTTATATATTCTGCTTTTATTTGTGAATGAAAAGTTTTTTAGAATCAAAAGTCAAAAGATATTGAAGGAGATACAAAAGAACAAGGTATGTAATTGATTACTTATACTAAATTTACATTTAAACTCAGTTCACGAAGTTATTCATTAACTCAACGAATTAAGTTTGTTGAGTTAGGTGCTAAGTCAACGAAACAATATTCATGCCTACTAACAATTACTATATTTACTGTAAAATCTTTTACATTGAGGACAATGCCAAATGTAGGTATTGGGGGGAGGTAATTAGATTAAAAGCCAAGTAATTTTGTTAATTAGAGGAATTAGAATGGTGCTGCAAATTTCTATGGAAACTGAAATTGAAAATTTTTTTTATGAACTTGCTATAACTATCTGATAATTGCGACTGTCAAATTTTTAAGAACTGTAACTACTTGAATGTTATATTTAGAATCTTATATAAGATATTGTAAAATTTTACTATTAATACAAGTCTGGATATAGTATCTTATGTTTTGCTGAATTTTATGAGTTTAACAGTTTCACGATTTAAAAAAAAAAAAATCAGAATGTTTAACTGAAACTCAGTAAATTATATGAAATCCTGAAAGAGCTGAAATGTTGATTTTTGGATTAAATGAAATACATAGGATCAAGGATACATTTAATTTGATTAATTAAACTTGTAGATTGATTTATGTGTAAATCTTATTAAACTACAAAAAAAGTATGGGCTTATTGATATGGATTCATATTTTTAGTAAATAATAGAAACAGGATTATATGAGATTTGTGTTTTATTGCATCTATATTAATGAAATATGTATATATACTATGTTGAAAAGAAAAAAAAAGAAAAACTTTAAGAGTTTATTGATTTGTTTGATCACAAGCCTTTTGTACTTGAGCAGATAGGTATGTAAGGATTGTTGACCTCAAAAAGGACTCTTTAAATCTAGCAACCTAAGATCCTGATCATATCTGGGATTGTTGACTGAAAGCTTGATACATGGGTACACTAGAAAGCTCTTGTATGATTCAAGCTTTTCAAATTAACTTTTAATGTACAAATATACATATACTGTTCTGAAAAGATAAAAGCGTTTTGTGAAATACAGAAATCTTTTGAATCAAGTATATTTTCTTTTATCTAAGATTATTGAAGTATGAATCTAGATTAGACTTTTGAAGTTGTTTATTTGAGATACAATTCATTATTCTACTAGTTTTAATCACATTGAGTTGGATTGTGTTTTGATTCATATGTAGTTGAAATTTCTTTTGGAAATCATATTGGAAAATTCAGGATAACAAATGTTAGAAAAGAAAATGATAATATAATTAACACCTATGTGATGCTAATATATTTTGTATGTAATTTACATATGTTTTAAATATATTTGTAGGTTGAAGAGGAGAAAACAATGTTAAAATAGATTACTGAAAAATACAAAATATTTTTATAGTAATCTAATTTATATATTCTAAAAAAAAGAAAAATGAAGAATTAATTCTAGCTCTTTAGAAAGACCAACTAGTTAGATCTTAGTAGCTTGCTAAGGGGCATGTAAAATTTAAGTATGGGGGAAGTGTTTAGAATAAAAAAATGCATAATATTAATGGTTAAATGATGGTTAATTGCATATTATTTAGCTTATCATATGAGAATCAAGCCATTATGTTATAATTGCATTGTTATATGCTTTAATGAAAGAATCTGCATAATTTCGAGGAATTAGCGTTAATTAAATATATTTCTGAACTATTGGTAAGTTGCAGATTTTTAATTCTAAAGTATACAAATTTTCGGTTATTTTGGAGAGTTATATTACATGTACTAGATAGTTATGTTTTAAATGCTTAAAGAATATTTTATTATTTCCTTGAGTACATGTGTTGTAACCTTAATGCATGACTTAAGTGAATGTTCGGTAAGTTATCTGTTAACTATCTGAAATGCATCTAAGCATTAGATAGTTAGGTTTGTAAGTATCCGAAATATTTGAACTAGTTGTCTTTATTATTGCATGTGTTTTATAGTTGAATCAATGAAGTAAGTCCGTTAAGTTATCTGTAACACCACGGACCATCTACTTTCTAATATACCATTGTTGCAGTTGCAGAAATAGGAAATTCGAAGGGAAACCATGATTGCATGTATCACGTAGGAATTCACTCGTAGAAGGAAGAAGAAATCATCATCGTTGATATGAATGAAGGAAATCCAACCGATCATCTAAGTAGAAACAATTACTATAGAAAGTAATATAAAAGAAGAGGAGAAAGACGAAGAAAGTGTGTGTATAAAGGGGGAGAATCGTGCTAACTGCAAGAAGTGTCAGAAGTTCCCTGAAGTTCCACACCACCACCAAAATCACCAACCATCAGAGGTATGTGAGGATACTTTCCTGATGTCAAGTCAATTCTAAGCCAAACACGGTGATTGACAACCACTATGAGGAGTGATCGTGTCGTAGGAAGGAAAGTCATTTTCACCAAGCACCGACTCATTTCTCAAGAGATCGTAAAGCTTCTAGCCTTAGTTTCAGGTTGATGCCAATATGCTGAAGAGGCGATCATCTTACAATTCTTGGTTCGCGATTCTATAGGGAGAGGAGGCAAGATTGTAAGTGATTAAGTTTTCAGTGGTGTAATCACATCGCATGTAGTGACAAAAGTTTTTACTATCGATAGAGATTTTTACATTTCACCTTTCACTCATCTTCAGGAACATATCAAAACAAAAATAGCAAAAACAACAAATCATCTGTGTTTACATTTAGTATTAAAGTGTTGTATTGTTTGTTTGTATCGTGATTAATGTTATCATTGTCAGTATTGTGAATGTTTTATGTTTGTTTGATTCAGAAAATAGAAAATAGTTTTATTGTTTACTGAAATTGATTCGTTCTAGATACTTAAAGATTTTAATAGTTATTGCTTGAAATATCTGAATGTTAGTGTTGCTTAATGATAAATCTAATATTAACTAACATTAAATAGCTTAATTGATGTTATTACATTCTGTGGAACCGCCCAATGGTTGGCTGAATTCCTTTGTAAATTGTAGTATTTAATTGGAAAGGTAGGCTCGTGGAGTTAACTCAAGTCCACGGGTTAGTCCGTTGAGTTAGCCATAACTCCACGAACTAAGTCTATTGTGTTAACTGTAACTCAATGGAGTGCTTAACTAAACACATATAAACTCCAATATAAAAATCAAAATAGTACACAATTCTTACTCAATCTCTATGGGATCGACATGTACTTGCACATAAATACAATATACATTGTGCACTTGCAGTTAAAATACAAATTGGATTTAATATCTAATTTGTGTGAAAGGTTGTTTGTTTACTTCTAAAAGTAATTATTGATATAAGCAAAAAAACAAATTAAACAAGTTTTCTGGCACTACTATATAAACAAGTTTAAGATTTAACTTTTCACAACAATACAGTTCTCTTTTTATCTAATGATAAAAAGGGGGAGAAGAATAAAGAAAAATTACATGGTAGGCAGGGGGAGAATTCCTAGCACACAAATAGGGGGAGAAATCTACTCTAGTATTCTGTACTCACTGTAAATCATGTAACTCTAGAAATCTGTTTCACTTATTTTCTATATGACTGAATGTATAGAAATAAACTAGGGAGTGAAATACATGTAATTAAATGTAAAGAATTTTGTCATTATTAAAAAGGGGGAGATTGTTAGAACCCTTGTATTTTGATAATGTAAAAACCTGTGTGAGAAAATAAATTGTATTTCACAGATATCACAAGACAGTTCAGCAAAATGAAGATCAAAAGGTAGATGTTTAGAATGAAAAAGTGCATAATATTAGCAGTTAAATGATGGTTAATTGCAAAATATTTAGCTTATCATATGAGAATTAAGCCATTATATTATAATTGCACTATTATATGCTTTAATGAAAGAATCTACATAATTTCAGGAAATTAACATTAATTAAGTATATTTCTGAACTATCGATGAATTACAAGCTTTGAAATTCCTAAGTAACTGAATTTTCTATTATTTTGGAGAGTTATATTGCATGTACTGGACAATTATGTTTTAAACGCATAAAGAATATTTTATTATTTCTTGGAGTACACGTGTTGTAACCATAATGCATGACTTAAGTAAATGTTCGGTAAGTTATCTGGTAACTATCCAAAATGTGTCGGAGCATCAGATAGTTAGGTTTGTAAGTATCTAAAACATTTGAACTCGTAAAGTTATATCTTTATTGCACGTGTGTTTTATAGTTAAATCAATGAAGTAGGTCCGTTGAGTTACACTAACTCCATAGACCATTTATTTTCTAATATGCCCCTATAGCAGTTGTAGAAATAGGAAATTCGAAGGAAAACCACGATTACACGTATCATGCAGGAATTCACTCGTGAACTGAAGAAGAAATTACCATCGTTGATATGAAGGAAGGAAATCCAACCGATCATTTAAATAGAAGTAGTTATTACTAAAAGAAATATAAAAGAAGAGGTGTGAAGTGGTGGAGAACCGCGCTAACTACAAGAAGCATCGGAAGTTCCCTAAAGCTCCACTACACCACCAAAAATCACTAACCATCGAAGGTCTGTGAGGATACTTTCTAGATGTCAGGTCGATTTCGAGCCAAACACAGTGACTGACAACCAATATGAGGGAGAGGAGTCAAGATTGTAAGTGATTAAGTTTTCAGTAGTGTAATCACGTCGCATGTAGTGACGAAAGTTTTTACTGTCAATAGAGATTTTTACATTTTACCTTTCACTCATCTTTAAGAACATATCAAAACAAAAATACCAAAAACAACAAAGTATCTGTGTTTACATTTAGTATTAAAGTGTCGTATTGTTTATTTTGTATCGTGATTAATGTTATCATTGTTAGTATTGTGAATGTTTTATGTTTGTTTGAATCAGAAAATAGAAAATAGTTTTATAGTTTACTGAAATTAATTCATTCCAGATACTTAAAGATTTTAATGGTTACTGTTTGAAATATCAGAATGTTAGTGTTGCTTAATTACAAATATAATATTAACTAACATTAAAGAGCTTAATTGATGTTATTTACATTCTGTGGAACTACCCAATGGTTGGCCGAATTCCTCTGTAAATAATAGTATTTAACTAGAAAGGTAGACTCGTGGAGTTAACTTAAGTCCACAAGGTTAGTCCGTTGAGTTAACTTAAATTCACGAACTAAGTCTATTGACTCAACGGAGTGCTTAACTAAACAGATATAAACTCCAATATAAAAATCGAAATAGTACACAATTCTTACTCAATCTTTGTGAGATCAACCTATACTTGCAAACAAATACAATATACACTATGCACTTGTAGTTAAAATACAAATTGGACTTAATATCTAATTTGTATGAAAGGTTGTTTGTTTACTTCTAAAAGAATTTATTAATGTAAGCATAAAAACAAATCAAACAAGTTTTGATTTAACTTTCACAACCTAAACATCTATTATTTCGGAGAGTTACATTTCATGTTCCGAACAATTATGTTTTAAACGCTTAAAAAATATGATGCCTCTGAACCTTATTGTTAAGGTTGAAATCTTTGATGTGTGGGGAATAGATTTTATGGGTCCATTTCCTATGTCTAATTAATTTAATTATATATTGTTGGGGGTGGATTATGTATCTAAATGGATAGAAGTTATTCTTACAAAAACTAATGACAACAAAGTGATAATACATTTTATAAGAACTAATATAATTGCTAGATTTGGAATACCTAAAGCTATTATTAGTGATAGAAGAACTCATTTCTGTAATAAAAGTTTTGAAGCCTTAATGAAGAAATATGGAGTAAATCACAAAATTGCAACCTCATATCATCTGCAAACAAGTGGACAAGTAGAAAGTGCAAACAAACAAATTAAGTTAATCTTAGAAAAAGTAGTAAATCCTACTAGAAAAGAATGGGCTAATAGATTAATAGATGCACTTTAGGCTTATAGAACTGCTTATAAGACAAGCTTAGGTATGTCACCTTTTAGACTAGTATATGGAAAAAGTTGTCATTCACTAGCTGAAATTGAACATAAAGCTTATTAGGCATTAAAAACTCTAAATACTAATTTAAATCAAGCTACTAAAAAAAGAAAAATGCAATTGATTGAATTACAAGAATTTAGAAATGAAGCTTATTTGAAAACTGTAAAACAAAAAGAGAAAATGAAGTTCTGGTATGACAAGAAAATTATTCCAAAAACTTTTGAAATAGGACAAGAAGTATATCTTTACTTGACTAGATTTCATAACCATTTAGGAAAATTCAAATCTAGATGGGCAAGACCTTACATAATTCGAAATATTTATTCTTATGAAGCTATTGAAATTGAAAATCATAAAAATTAGAATATATTTAAAGTAAATGGACAAAGACTTAGACCTATTCTAAAGATTCCAAAAAGTTCATTTGGAATTATAAAAGAAGTATGTTGAGTATTTTGTTTTGATGATGTGTGTTGAATGAAAGTAATCATATTTGGTCAATTACTATTGCTTGTGAAAGGAAATTAAGAACATCAATTAATACAGAAAAAGTTTATTAATATAAATATTTGTCTGTATTGGATTTGAAATTATACTAAGTTAAATAACTAGTCGTTTCGTTGCATTAATTTCTCATTTAACTAAACGTTCAGTTAACGTGTGTTTTTATTGAAAAGCATGATATGTTTTAAAGTTATATTTTCTGTATCATGAATAGTGCACGTTTAGAGAACTTGTTAAGTTAGAGTTTTATTCGTATAGAGGTCACGTGAGAACTTGTTAAGTTAGAGGCTTAAAGGTTAAAATAGGTCACGTGAGAACTCGTTAAGTTAGTGAGTAAAAGAAGAGACGAACTCGTTAAGTTAGTGTTGTACACGTGGTGAAATTAAAGGTTACGAATGTTATATTGTATCACGTGAGTTGCACATGTTTAACTCGTTAAGTTAACATAACTTCACGCGTTGAGTTGCTATATTGAACACTAAGGCAACGTGTTAGGTTAGCGTTATAAACTTAAGTTGTTATTATTGCACGTGGTAAAATTCTTATTATAAAAACATTTTTTTATCACTGATTTGTTGAGTTATCTATAACACAACGAAGTTGGTTCGTTGAGTTATCGTAACACCACGAAGCTGGTTCATTGAGTTAGTGTAACACCACAGACTTAGTTCGTTGAGTTAGCTACAGTACTTGTCACGTGAGTTGGCACATAAGGAACTCGTTAAGTTAGAAACGTTAAGTTATATATCTACTTGTGTTACTCGTTTAGTTAACATTAAAGTAACGACTTCTTATTACACTTGATGAAAAATTTTGGACGAGAAAGTTTATTTTGCAACAAATTTTTCAGAGATCCAGGATTGATGGTTAAAGAAAATTCGAAATGTAAACGTGGGTTAGAATGTGTGTATTTCAATGAAGGAAAAAGAAAAGGCGTGAAGAAGTGAAAAACTGGTAGTGATTAAACATGGAGGATATGCATGAAGTGAATATACAGTATAAAAGGCATAGAATTCTCGTTGATCAGTTATTCCTGCACACCAAACAAAATATCTTTTCAAGGTTCAAAAACACCTTTTAGGGAAAAGCTCTCAGATGGAAGAAAATTCAATGAAGTAGAAAAAGATCTGAATTATTAGAAGAAAGCAAATTCGGTGAAGCAGAGAAAGTCAAATATTCGTCATTGAAGAATTGCTAAACTAGAAAAAGAAGAAGAAGAATGATCTCAAATAGGGAGAAATGTTTTAAATTCTACAAATTAGTTTTCTCTATTTGTAGTTATGAAATTGTATAGATCAAACATGGTATCTGTTAGGATCGATAGGCTTCACTAGAGGGGGGGTGAATGGAGAATAGTGTGAATTAAAGCCTATTTTTCACTTTACTAACTAATTTGATTAATCAGTTTGCACAAGTAATAAACAGATAACAATATCATGCACAGTAGAAATAAAGGTAAGAAACACGAGAGAATTTTAGGTGGTTCACCAACTAGGCTAGTCCACCCTCAAGGGTCACTTGGGCTTCACTAAGTGTCTCAACACTTATACACTTGCTTTCAAGTCGAAGCAAGAACCAACCACATAGAAGTTTTCAGGTATAAACTCCAGAAAACCAACACTCAGAAGTTTTCAAGTATAAACTCCAGAAAACCAACCTCTTGAGTTTTCAGGTCGAAACTCAAACCAACAACTGAATGTAGTTTTTAGGTTGAAGCCACAAACCAAATGATCCTTCTTCGATCAAACTTTCAGCATATGGAGAGCTTTAAGAATCTTCTTGTAAATCAAGCTTTCAATCGATTCTTTGTTGAATTGAATTTGAGCTTTCTTCTATATTAGTAATTGATCTGCAATGTATACTGTATCTCTGTATGTATATGAGCAAAAAGCTATCTAAATCTATTGTCTGTATCTTGTTTATATACCTGATATGTACAATGATCATATTTTCTTCCAACGGATGTATTCTGCTGTACTTACTAAATAATCAAACCTAAATATGGTAAGTTACCGTTCTGTCTAATATTCAGTAAATAACCTTCCGAAAATCTCAGGCTTTCGGATGGTTATAAAAATAACTTACCGTAAAGCATCCATAACATGCCGATTCATCACTCATGTTCTGTTCTCTGAGTCACGTGAGGATTTTAAGTTGCTCACGTGTAAAGTTAAGTGTTCGGAGTCTTGTATTTAACTTACCGAAAGAGCTCCTAATTTTCGGATAGTTAACTACTGTAACTTACCAAACTTTCATTTAAGTGTCTAATAGTTGTTCCTTCAAAACTACACGTGCATAAAAACATAACTTAAGTTTCAGATAGTTAAGCCATAACTCACCGAAATTCTCTTGAGATTTCGGATAGTTATCTTTCTAACTCTCCGAAAAATCCATTTGAACATCTGTCTAGAATTCTACACATGGGAAAATCACTAACTTAAGTTTCAGATAGTTAAACCATAACTCACCGAAATTCTCTTAAGATTTCGAATAGTTATCTTTCTAACTCTCTGAAAACTTAAATGATCTTCTTTTTGGAATTCTACTCGTGGCAATTTCAATAACTTAAGTTACAGATAGTTAAACTGTAACTTACCAAAACTCTCTTTGAAATTTCGGATAGTTAACTAACTCTATGATTTTTCTCTTTTAATCTTTCAACTGCCGGCATCTCCATTTTGCACGTGCGTAATAAAATGACTTAAGTTCTAGAAAGTTATGCTTGTAACTTACCGAAAAACTTGAATAGTTATCTAACTCTCCGAAAAGAAAACTCAGATAGTTATCTAACTATCCGACAAGTCCTTTAAGCTTCCGTTCTGTATTTCTACACGTGGTTTATTGAATGACTTAACTTTCAGATAGATATACCTGTAGCTCTCCGAAAAGTCCTTTAAGCTTCTGGATAGTTAACTCCTTAACTATCCGATCATTCAATTAACTTAACTGTTTGATATAATAACTCTCCGAAGGCTTTGTAAAATTCGGATAGTTATCCTTCTAACTGTCTGATAGTCTTGTTGCTGTTTTAAACTTACTCTTCGGACCTGTAACTGTCCGATTTTCCTATAAGTTTAAGGCAGTATTATCTGGAAACTTCTCCATCTATTCATCTGCATGGAATTTGTTCTATCTGCCTTCTGATCTAATGTTGCACTTACTTAACTGTGAAATACAATATGTTTCCTCACATAGGTTTTGCATTATCAAAATACTAGGGTCCTAACAGTATCGATATATAATTGCATTTACAATTTCTGAGGAGAATTGAATTGTATATTGTAATTGAAACCTTGAATAAAAATGATTTTAGGAAAACAATGTCTCGACTTGTTTGTAATTTTGAAGTTTCAATTATAATCGAAAATGTTGAAAAACACAATTCACCCCGCTCTTGTGTAGCCATACAATCCTACAAAGTAAAAGTAGAGGACTACTCGAGCTTTACTTAGTAAGAAATAGATATATGATTAAAAAAAAAAACTTATTTTAAATATAATCGTGGTTCAACCGAAAGAAATTATCGATTTTACTAAACCATATAAAAAATATTGTTTCGGTCACACTGAAAGGATCCATTGGTCTGACCGAAACATAAAAAAATCTATATGTTGAGTATTTTATTATGATGATGTGTGCTGAATAAAAGTAATCATATTTGCTCAATTACTATTGCTTGTGAAAAGAAATTAAAAACATTAATTAATACAAAAAAAGTTTACTAATATAAATACTTGTCTGTATTGGATCTGAAATTATACTAAGTTAAATAACTAGTCGTTTCATTGCAGTAATTTCTCATTTAGCTAAACATTAAGTTAACGTGTGTTTTTATTGAAAAGCATGATATGTTTTAAAGTTATATCTTCTGTATCATGAACAGTACACGTTTAGACAACCCGTTAAGTTAGAGTGTTATTTGTATAGAGGTCACATAAGAACTCGTTAAGTTAGATGCTTAAAGGTTAAAATAGGTCACGTAAGAACTCATTAAGTGTAAGGAGTAAAATTGTGCATTTTTATGTGATATTATTTGTGCTTCTTATGACTTAAATGTTAAATAATGCACGATTATAATTGAAATATCATCACATAGGCATTTACATGAGTATGCATGATTATGAGATTTAATGACTTAAATTTGCACAACTTAGCCCTTTTGTTAATTATTGACTTAATGATCATGGGAATGAATAGTGATTATTTACTTAGATGTCTTAGATGTTTTCTTCTTGTTATATTTTAATTTGTTTGCTTAAGTTTTAAAGGTTATCTAAAGGAAATAAGATGGATGAATCTCAACCGTTGGATCTACCAAGGAAGAGATCAACTACCAAGTCTATTTAAAGGGAAGGACAACCCAAAACTAGGTTTTGTCTTCTCTTCTCCAAGCAAAAACGTGGCTCCTTCTTCTCCTTGGATTACCGGCAGCCAAAGCTCCTTGGAAGCAAGTCACTTCCTCTCCGGTGTTGCTGATTTCGGTGGTGCATGGAAAGAGCAAGTTGGACCCAAGGGAGGCATGTTCATGGAAGCTCCAAGGAAGGACGTGGATGCATAGAAGGTGATTTTGTTGGGTGCAACTCCCCTTCTTCTTCGGTGTACAACTTTCTTGCATGGAGGACAATAGGAACCTCTTGTGGAGAGGCCTCTTCATCCGGTTTGAAGGTGATATGCGTGGAGAAAGCAAGGAAGGAGTCAACTAGGGCATGGTTGGTGGACGTCCATGAGAAGGAAGCTTGTTGCCTTCATCCTTTGGTGAAATCTTGAAGCCCCTTAGTATTTCAAGAGGAAAACATGGTGTGACAGGCCATGTTGGAGTCTTGAGGACGTGAGGGAGGCCAACTTCAGGAGCTTACTTCAAGGTGTTGGAGATTTAAAGGTATAACTTGAAGTGGGTTGACCAAAAACTAACATTATGTTTGCATATGTTGTGTATTATCATTGTGTTTGATGTTGTTGTTGTATTGCATGTCTTTGCATGTTTAGGTTTATTTTTAGTAGTATAATCTTCATTTTTATGTTGTAAAACTCTTAGTTCGTTTAATGAAACTTGCCTCTTTAAATGAATGATTTTCGTGTAGATATGTGAATACATGTAGTCAAGGTGTTTGTTTACTGTAAAGACAGAACTTTCCTTGTGGTGTTTTCTTTGTAAATTGAGTTTTTCTCAATGTTTTTCATCGATTCTTAATCCTTTTTTGTAGAGAAATAAAAGACGATTCCTTCTGTATACTTTGTTTAATTTTTCAAGCATGTTTGGTTTGATTTTTCCATTTTATACAAAGAGTGTATTCTCAGTTCGAAATCACATTTTCGATCAGTAGTTTTGCGGAAATGTCTGATGCGATTTCTCCCTCTGTGCAGAATGTTTTTAAGATCTGTAAAATGATTTTATTAGATTGATAAGTCTACTTTCGTTCAGTAGTGATTTCATAGATTTTTATGAAGAATTGATAAAGTTATCGGTTTTTACTGTGAGTGCGTGTTTTGCATTATTTCAAGATCGTTTTGCGCACCTTACTAGGGTTTAATATTATTTTCAATTGAAGACGATTTAGACTGTAAAATCACCGTGTACTTTTAGATAACTTGAAACCCCTTCCAGTTCATATTTTTACATGATTTTTCAATTACTATGTTGGGAGAAATCGTTATTATAAGTAGATATATTTTCTGGATTCTAGCCAAACAGAATCCTGCCCTACATTACTCCTTTCATAAAAGATGCTTTTCGTAGAGTTTTTTAGTGTTTCTTGATTCTATTTTGTAAGAAATTTCGTGTAGATTACAGTCATGTAATTTTTGTATTTTTTTTAGAATGTATTTCGTTGGTTTTTGACTTTTTATCAGAGGTCGCAGCAGTTTTGAATTCCTATTCGGCTGCCAGTTTCAGTGCTCGACGCCTTAGTGTTTCCTGCACTGCAAACTTTATGGAAAGCTGTTATGTCAATTTTCTATATTATTAGTACGAGTCTTTGTTCAAAGCCCTTTGATTTCGCCGGATTTCATTGAGTTTTGACCGAGTTATGATTTTTGCACCAAAGGTGCGTTTCTGGAAAGTTTACATAACGGTTCTGTGCCCTGTCAATAAATACAATACTTCTAGACTTTTATAAGGATTTAGTCTATGAAATTACTGCCATTTCGAAGATAACTCGAGGATCTTTCCAGCCAATATTTTCTCTAGATTTTTCAATGTCTAGGTTGGATGTAAGGAGAGTTAGAAGTAGAGCTTAATTTTTGTAATTCCAGAGACGAAACTCATTAATTTTCTTGAGTTTCCTAAGGTTTAACCTTAGGAGCTTCTTGGATTTATGATGATACTTGAACTCTTTATCGCATTTATGTAATTATTACCTATTAATATGTAATTAAAGTTTTTATCATGGTTTTAGTGATGTGAATATTTTGCTAAGCATTTATTTCCTTGAATTCGTTTAAGACAAGCTTCTTGTGGATCGACTCGCTCTTGCATATGCTTAATACAATAGGTACTGTGCGCTTGCGGTCTATAAATGTAAAATTTGGGATTTTCGTGTTTTAATTCTAAATACAAAAAATTTCCTTACATTAAGTTAGTGAGTAAAAGAAGAGACAAACTCGTTAAGTTAGTGTTGTACACGTGGTGAAATTAAAGATTACAAATGTTATATTGTATCACATGAGGTCTACATGTTTAACTCGTTAAGTTAACATAACTAAACGCATTGAGTTGCTATATTGAACATTAAGGCAACACGTTAGGTTAGCGTTATAAACTTAAGTTGTTATTATTGCATGTAATAAAATTCTTATTATAAAAACATTTGTTTATTACTGATTCGTTGAGTTATCTATAACACAACGGAGATAGTTCGTTGAGTTAGCGTAACACCACAGACTTAGTTCGTTGAGTTAGCGTAACACCACAGACTTAGTTCATTGAGTTAGCTACAGTACTTGTCACGTGAGTTGTCATATGAGGAACTCGTTAAGTTGGAAACGTTAAGTTATATATCTACTTATTTTACTCATTTAGTTAACATTAAAGTAACGACTTCTTATTACACTTGATAAAAAATTTTGGACGAGAAAGTTTATTTTGTAGGAAATTTTTCAAAGATATAGGATTGATGAATAAAGAAAATTCAAAATGTAAATGTGGGTTAGAACGTGTGTATTTCGATGAAGTAAAAAGAAAATACGTGAAGAAGTGGAAAACTAGTAGTGATTAAACGTGGAGGATATGCATGAAATGAAGATATAGTATAAAAGGTATAAAATTCTCGTTTATCAGTTATCCTTGCACACCAAATGAAAAATCTTTTTAGGGATCAAAAATACCTTTTGAGGAAAAAGCTCTTAGATGGAAGAAAATTCGGTGAAGCAGAAAAGGTCAGATTTATGTCATTGAAAATCTGAAGTATCAAGAGAAAGCAAATTCGATGACGCAGAGAAAGACAAGATATTCATCACTGAAGAATTGCTGAAGAAGAAAAAGAAGAAGAAGAAATATCTCAAACATGGAGAAATATTTTAAATTCCGTAAATTAGTTTTCTCTCTTTGTAGTTATGAAATTGTATAGATGAAACATGTTATCGATATATAATTGCATCTACAATTTCTAAGGAGAATTGAATTGTATATTGTAATTGAAACCTTGAATAAAAATGATTTTATGAAAACAATGTCTCGACTTGTTTTTGAGTTTTGAAGTTTCAATTATAATAAAAAATCTTGAAAAACACAATTCACCCCCCTCTTGTGTAGCCATACGATCCTACACTCTATATTATATTGAGTAAAATTTCAGTTTAACTGAAGTATGTATCGGCTCAACCGGTAGAAAAAAGAAAAAAAATAAGTATTTAATTTCGATTCAACCGAGAAATATAACGATTTGACTGCAAATTTTAAAATGTTGAAAAATTAAGAATTGGTTAGACCAGAAATTCTTCGGTCTTGACTAAATTAAAAATTATTATTATAAGTATTTTTATTAGTTATAACTTTACAGGAGGTCCATTTAGTTACGCTTAACTCAACAAACTTACTCCGTTGAGTTTAGGATAAGTTAACGAACTTACTCCGTTGAGTTAATTGTAACTCAATGGAGTATTGTAGTTAAGTCCACGGACTTAGTCCGTGGATTTAACCGTAATTCCATAGAGAAGTGAGTGAGATAGTGAGAGTTTGCATTGGAAAATGACCCGATTACCTGCCTAAAACTTAGGATTTATTTATACTAAAACTTAGGATTTAGGGGCATTATCCGTAGAATCATTTAGAACTTAAAATAGTAGGATCAAAGTGATTCTGTTCTGTTCCGTCACTCCACGAAGACAAGATAACGCCAGAGTTCTTGGAGGTAGTTGACCCCACGAGATTTCTTAGAGAATCAGGAGAATGGCATACAAGACAAAAGATCAAGAACATAACATGAGAGAAAGAACTAGAAAAGGTAGAATCTGACATCTTCTACTAGAGAAAAGTTTTAATAAATTTAGATATTAGATTACCTCAAATAGTGGAAACGAGGATTAAAGTAGCAACAGAAGTTCTTGTAAATAGAGAAAGAAAAATTAGACCAAATAACGAAGTTGCCTTAGAATTAATCCGACACAAGTCACGACTCTGGTTTGTGAGACATATTGTTGGACATGCCCCATGGGAAATCAGGGAGCAATAGAGGAAAGCAGCTGAAGAACCAATAACAGAAATGCTAGCTGTAGCAACAGAAGAAGCAGGACCTTCAATTCCACCACCTAAACCATTAGAAAGGGTGGTAGTTATGGGGCCTTCTACTGAAGAAGAGTTAAAAGAATTTTAAGAACTGATTCGAGTTGGGAAAAACCAAGGAGAACTAGAAGATTTGGTAGTAGCTAAAGCACATCTGGTGTTTGATGCACTGCACAAAAGGAGGGTTGTAGAAAAGTTGAAGGCCCATTACAAAGTTAAAGTTGAACAACATCAAGAAGCCACTGCCATACCTACTGCAAGAGAAACTGAAGCTGGTCCTTCGAGACCAGTAATTATAGAAAAGTAAAACAGGAAGAGCTAGTGCCTGTGGCTCAAGGGCCTGTAGAGCCTATTTTTGTAGACATAATCTCAAAGGAGGAAGAGGAAGATCAAGCACAGTTATTGAGAAAAAGGAAAGGAAAAGAGATAGTGTCTGAAGCTCAAGTAGAGATTAAACCTGAGCCAGTAATATCAATAGGGCCTAAAGAGCCCATTTTTGTTAATCTGCTATTCGAATCTAAGGAGGACTAGGTGCAATAGCAACAAGAGCAAAGAAAAGAAGAAAAATAGGCTGAAATTAGTCTACAGCCTATACAAAGAGAAGAAACTAAAATTAGGGCAAAAACTAATTTGCCTACGTCTCTATCCCAATCTACCATAGAACTAGAAAGAATAGTGACAATGCAGATTGGTAGTCAGGAGGAAGAAGAAAGAGAAAAAGCTGAACAAGAACATATGGAACAAAAAGGAAATGACTTGACAGATTTCACTAAAGAGGGAGAGACTCTTCAACAATTAATTGAAAAAAATCAAGAAAGAAGAGTGAAGAGTTCTGTCGGCTCTCCACCACAAATAGAAAGAGGAGCTAAAATGCAAAAATCTCTAAATCATTTCCAACAAACTCAAGTTCAACAAATTGAAGAAGAAATTCAAGAACAAACCCCTCTAGAGCAACAAATTCAAATTCCTAAGCTGACTGAAGTAATAGTTCTAAATGAATTATACTTTTGGAGTCAGGAAGCATATAACAAATATCAAGAGAGAAAAAGGTATGATATTATATATAGTAGACCAATAAACTAGGACGATATGTAGGAAATTAAAGAATTATTTAAGTTTCAAGGTCTATTGCAATTTATTTCTCAACAGAGAGGGCATGCAATATATGAAAATCTAGTGCCCTATTTTTATGCCAATTTAAGAGAAGGAGAAAGAAATTTAATTTCCAACGTGGAGCAAGCAGATGTACATATAACACTAGAGCTTCTCCACAATATTTTTGGATTGAAAAATGATGGCATTGAAATCCTAGAAAACATAACTACAACTGAATGGACAAAACAAGCAATCAAGCAATGTTTGGCCATCGACTCTGGTGTACCATTACTGAACAGACTGAAGTATTTAAATGAGAAAGCAAACATGGTGGCAAATATTTTAGTTAAAATTATCTATTAGAGGCATGGCCACGACATTGATCTAAGTCAATTTGTTAAATAGGCCACGTATGTAGTTGTAAATGGAATTCAAGTTAACTAGTGTCAAGTTTTCCTATCAAAGATAAAGTCTGCAAAGAAGAAACTATTTTATGGAGATTTGATACTAGTATTAATGGAGGACAGTATTGACTTCACAAAATGGACATCCAAGAGGATAAGATCTAGAGCCATTTCAATGAAGGAATACAAAAATTATAATGTTGTAGCTGTTGTTTCGATAGCTAGACCTTTTGGAGACATTATAGGAGCTATTGAGCATATAAATCAATTAGAACAACAATTAGAAAAGTTCTAGAAGGAAGTAGATGAACTTAGGAAGAAAGATTAAAATGTATTGTCCATCTACTTGTATTAAAATATATATATATATCTAACTGTATGTAAATGTAAACTATGTATATAAATGAATGTTTGAATTTCAAATGTTTCTGAATTTGTGTAATTGTGAATGAATGATATAACTGAGAATTGTATTGAATTGAATATTATATAGCTATTTAAAGATTTGCAAACTGTTTAAAAGTTTTACAATTTTATGAATGACATGGTTAAATGCACGATGATTGGTTAATGCCTAAATATATCTACATACTGAAAAGTAAAAGGTAAATTCTACATAACAGGAAATGAACTGTAAGTTAAATATACATATAATGTTCAGATTTAAATGAGTTTAAATTAGAACACCACATTAATCAAATGTATTTAACTTTAATTAAGTTGACAAAATCCAAAGAAAAAAATATAGAAGTTAATATGAGGAGTAAGCTCTAGAAGGAAGTGGATGAACTTAGGAAAAAGGACTAATTGTGTTGTTCGTCTACTTATATTTGTATTGAAAAATATCTAACTGTATGTAAATGTAAACTCTTTATATAAATGAATGTTTGAATTTCAGATATTTTTGAATTTGTATAATTGTGAATGAATGATTTAAAGCTGAATTAAATATTATACAACTATTTAAAGATGTACAAGACTATTTAAAAGAGTTACAAATTTTTATAAATGACATGGTTAAATACACGATAATTGGTTAATACTTGAATATATCTGCATATTGAAAAGTAAAATGTAAATTCTGCATAATAGGAAATAAACTGTAAGTTAAATATGCATATAATATTCAGATTTAAATGAGTTTAAATTAGAACACCACATTAATGTAATGTATTTAACTTTAATTAAGTTGACAAAATGCAGGAAAGAAATATGCATATAATATTAAGTAAGTTTTAGAAAAATTTGCTAACTGTTAACCCAACGAAGTAAGTCCAAAAAAATAGAAACCATATTGCACGTTAGAAGACACGTTCTTGCAACGAGATTCATTTGCCTTATGGACGTGCATTATAAATATAAAACAAAATGTTATTTACAAGCTACCAGCACTTGAGGAAAGAAAAGAAAATTTGTTGGGGAACTAGAAGGAGAAGCAGCAGATTCAAATTCATCTATCAACAACTATCTACTAAAAACAAAGCTTCAGATTGGTATGTAATTAATCTTCTACTATTTTACTTTATGTTAAGAGTTTGTGAGCACATGGATTCGTTCTCCTAGCACTAAACGATTAGTAAGAACACCTACACAAGATTATTCAACACAGAGGCGTACTGAAATATTTTCTAAATTGGACTTTAACAAAATCCTTAGGGGTGTAGCTAACCTTTCTTTAAAAGAGAATGAAGATATGGCTGCTCCAGTAGAAAAACCTTTAGGGGAAATTTTGTATCCTGAACTAGTTGATGAACCTTCATGTATTCGATTGCCAAACTTTGAGGGAGATAGGTTTGAACTGAAATCTAATTATATTAGTCAATTGCCACACTTCCATGGATTAGAAAGAGAAGATACCTATTATTTCCTTAGAGAATTTAATGAAGTTTGTCAAATTATGAAAATGCCGAACATGAATATTGATGGTATTAAACTTAGATATATCCCTTTTGCTTTAATAGACACTATTAAACTTAGATATATCCCTTTTGCTTTAATAGACAGCTAAGAGATGGTTATATACTCTATCGCTTGATTCAATTTCTGCATAGACTAAATTTTGCTCTATTTTTCTGGAAAAATATTATCCAACATATCAAATGATTAAGAAGAAAAAGGAAATACTAATGTGTAGCCAAAAATAGGGAGAATCATTCTGAAAATATTTTGAAAGATTTAAAGATTTACTGACTCAATGTCTACATCATGCAATGAGTAAAGCACAATTAATAGGTATAATTTATGAAGGCAAAGATGTTTCAATGAAATCTTTATTTCTGAAAAGAAAAAAGTGTTTTGTGAAATACAGAAATCTTTTGAATCAAGTATATTTTCTATTATCTAAGATTATTAAAGTATGAATCTAAAATAGACTTTTGAAGTGTTTATTTGAGATACAATTCATTATTCTACTTGTTTTAATCATATTGAATTGGATTGTGTTTTGATTCATAGGTAGTTGAAATTTATTCTAGAAATCATATTGGAAAATTCAAGATAACAAATGTTTAAAAGAAGAAAAAATGATAATATAATTAACACCTATGTGATGCTAATATATTTTATATATAATTTACATATGTTTTAAATATATTTGCAAGTTGAAGAGAAGAAAACAATGTTAAAATAGATTACTGAAAAATACAGAATATCTTTATAGTAATCTAATTTATGTATTCTAAAGAAAAAAAAGGAAGAATTAATTCTAGCACTTTAAAAAGACCAACTAGTTAAATCTTAGTAGTTTGCTAAGGGACTAGCAAAATTTAAGTATGGGGGAAGTGTTTAAAATGAAAAAGTACATAATATTAATAGTAAAATGATGGTTAATTACATAATATTTAGCTTATCTTATGAGAATTAAGTCATTATGTTATATTGCACTATTATATGCTTTAATGAAAGAATCTACGTAATTTCAAAGAATTAGCATTAATTAAGTACATTTCTGAACTGTCGGTAAGTTGCAGGTTTTAATTCTTAAGTATCCGAATATTTTGTTATTTCAAAGAATTAGCATTAATTAAGAAGAAATCACCATCGTTGATATGAATGAAGGAAATCCAACCAATCATCTAAGCAGAAGTAGTTACTACAGAAAGTAATATAAAAGAAGAGGAGAAAGGCGAAAAAAGGGTGTGTACAGAGGTGAACCATGCTAACTACAGGAAGCGTCGAAAGTTCCCTGAAGCTCCACACTACAACCAAAATCACCAACCATCGGAGGTCTGTGAGGATTCTTTTCTAATGTCGGGTCGATTCTGAGCCAAACACGATGACTGACAATCACTGTGAAGAGTGATAACGTCACGAGAAGGGAAGCCATTTTCACCAAGCACTGACTCATATCTCAAGAGATCATAAAGCTTCTAGCCTTGGCTTCAGGTTAATGCCAGTATGTTGAAGAGGAGATCATCTTACAATTCTTGGTTTGCAATTCTATAGGGAGAGGAGGCAAGATTGTAATCGTGTTGCATGTAGTGACAAAAGTTTTTACTGTTGATAGAGATTTTTACATTTCACCTTTCGTTCATCTTTAGGAACATATCAAAACAAAAATACCAAAAATAACAAATTATTTATGTTTACATTTAGTATTAAAGTGTTGTATTATTTGTTTTGTATCATGATTAATGTTATCATTATCAGTATTGTGAATGTTTTATGTTTGCTTGATTCAGAAAATAGAAAATAGTTTTATTTTAGGTACAATTCATTATTCTACTTGTTTTAATCATATTGAATTGGATTGTGTTTTGATTCATATGTAGTTGAAATTTATTCTAGAAATCATATTGGAAAATTCAAGATAACAGATGTTTAAAAGAAGAAAAAATGATAATATAATTAACACCTATGTGATGCTAATATATTTTGTATGTAATTTACATATGTTTTAAATATATTTGCAAGTTGAAGAGAAGAAAACAATGTTAAAATAGATTACTGAAAAATACAGAATATCTTTATAGTAATCTAATTTATGTATTCTAAAGAAAAAAAAGGAAGAATTAATTCTAGCACTTTAGAAATACCAACTAATTAAATCTTAGTAGTTTGCTAAGGGACTAGCAAAATTTAAGTATGGGGGAAGTGTTTAAAATGAAAAAGTGCATAATATTAACATTTAAATGATGGTTAATTACATAATATTTAGCTTATCATATGAGAATTAAGTCATTATGTTATATTGCACTATTATATGCTTTAATGAAAGAATCTACGTAATTTCAAAGAATTAGCATTAATTAAGTACATTTCTGAACTGTCAGTAAGTTGCAGGTTTTTAATTCTTAAGTATCCGAATATTTTGTTATTTCAAAGAGTTATATTGCATGTACTAGATAGTTATATTTTAAATGCTTAAAGAATATTTTATTATTTCCTAGAGAACATGTGTTGTAACCTTAATGTATGACTTAAGTGAATGTTCGGTAAGTTATCTGTTAACTATCTAAAATACATCTAAGCATCGAACAATTAAGTGTGTAAGTCTCTGAAATATCCAAATTCATTAAGTTAGAATTATGCATGTGTTGAATTTACATACTTTGTAGGATCGTATGGCTACACAAGAGGGGGGTGAATTGTGTATTTTTAATATTTTCTATAATATAATTGAAACTTTAAAACTCAAAAACAAGTCGAGACATTGTTTTCATAAAATCATTTTTATTCAAGGTTTCAATTACAATATACAATTCAATTCTCCTCAGAAATTGTAGATGCAATTATATTTCGATATCATGTATCATCTAAACAATTTCATAACTACAAACAAAGAAAACTAATTTGTGGAATTTAAAACTTTTCTCCCTGTTTGAGATCTTTCTTCTTCTTCTTTTTCTTCTTCAGCAATTCTTCAATGACGAATATCTTGTCTTTTCATGCTTCATCGAATTTGCTTTCTTCTGATACTTCAAATCTTCAGTAACGAAAATCTTACCTTTTTATGCTTCACTGAACTTTCTTCCACTTGAGAGATTTTCCCAAGAAGGTGTTTTTGATCCCTGAAAAAGATTTTTCTTTTGGTGTACAGGGATGGTTTTATCCTTGAAAAGATTTTTCGTTTTCTGTGCAAGGATAAATTGATCAACGAGAATTCTATGCCTTTTATACTGTATCTTCATTTTATGCATATCCTTCACGTTTAACCACTACCAGTTTTCCACTTCTCCACATCTTTTCTTTTTCCTTCATCGAAACACACACGTTCTAACCCACATTTATATTTCGAATTTTCTTTAATCATCAGTCCTGGATTTCTGAAAAATTTCCTGCAAAATAAACTTTCTCGTCCAAAAGTTTTTCATTAGTATAATAAGAAGTCGTTACTTTAATGTTAACAAAACGAGTAACACAAGTATATATATAACTTAACGTTTCTAACTTAACTAGTTCCTCATGTGCCATTTCACGTGACAAGTACTATAGCTAACTCAACGAACTAAGTCCGTGGAGTTATGCTATCTCAACGAACCATCTCCGTTGTGTTATGATAACTCAACGAACAATTTCCGTTGTGTTATGATAACTCAACGAACCAGTAATAAACAAATGTTTTTATAAAAAGAATTTTACCACGTGCAAAAATAACAACTTAAGTTTATAACGCTAACCTAACGCGTTGCCTTAGTGTTCAATATAGCAACTCAACGTGTTTAGTTATGTTAACTTAACGAGTTAAACATGTGCACCTCACATGATACAATACAACATTCGTAACTTATAATTTCACCACATGTATAACACTAACTTAACGAGTTCGTCTCTTCTTTTACGCACTAACTTAACGAGTTATCACGTGACCTATTTTAACCTTTAAGCCTCTAACTTAATGAGTTCTCACGTGACCTCTATACAAACAAAACTCTAACTTAACAAGTTGTCTAAACGTGCACTGTTCATGATATAGAAGATATAACATTAAAACATATCATGCTTTTCAATAAAAACACACGTTAACTTAACGTTTAGCTAAATGAGAAATTAATGCAACGAAACGACTAGATATTAACTTGAGATCCAATACAGACAAGTATTTATATCAGTAAGCTTTTTCTGTATTAATTGATGATTTTAATTTCTTTTCACAAGCAATAGTAATTGAGCAAATATGATTATTTTCATTCAGCACACATCATCAAAACAAAAATACTCAACAATCTCCCCCTTTTTGATGATGACAAAACCATATTAAATCAATTATGAAATATGTTTAACTCAACAAAGCACCTTCGTTGGGTTAACTTTTAATTCAGCAAACTTGTTTGTTGACTTAAGTTCATTTAAGCTTATTTCTATTGTTTGTGTAAATTTTACCTCTCAGTACTAAAACTCTCAGATGTTAATAATTATATTAGTATCAGTTTTCTAATTATCATCTGTCAGATTACAATAACCATTTAAATAGCATCTCCTTTAATAATATATATATGCAATTAAGATCATAATCATCTTTTTATAATATTTCTCCCCCTTTTTGTCATTAATCAAAAAGATAATTACAGAGAATATATATATATATATATAAGAGATATAATTACAACAACTCTTTCTGTAAACAAGAATAATAATTGAAGACATTTATAGAAAAATGTATTGTTCAATCAAATCAAACAAGTAATACAAACATTACATTTTGTATTCAAAAACAAAAAAAAACAGTTATCGACCCCTCCTAAGTATATCACTTATAGCATTACATATTTTATCTCCTAGATGCCTAATATCATTTCTGATGTCGTTAAGCACTGCATCTAAGTCAGGAGGTAGCTGGGTTTGCTGTTCTGCTTGAACTGAATAACTTTGTTGTTGTTGTTGTTGTATATGGTCTGTATCAGGTTGTTGTTGTTGTTGTCGTTGAGGTTTATGCATGGCCTGGAATTTTTGCAAATCTTTGACACTAAATGCTCTCATGCCTTTAGTTTCAGAGGGCCAGTCAGATAAATTCAATTGGCTTGCAATGAGTCTACATACAGCATCACCATAAAATAACTTTGAACTCATATGTTGTAGTTGAGAAGTGAAAACATCAAACCAATTGATTTGAATTCTATTCAGCAAGCTATAAGTTGTATATAAACAACTTCTGCTGACTTCCATATTGTGTCCAACTCTCTGAAATAAATTTGCATGCAATATATTTGCAATAAACCTTGCCTCTACATTTAGATTTTCCATTAATCTCATTTCAGAATATACATCTGGAATTTTTGATAAAGACTGAATGTTCCATTCCAGTTGTCTTATTATGTCAAATCTGTTGGTAACAACAACATCTTCATTCTTTAATCCTAAAACTTCAAAAATTAACTCAAGAGATAATAAAAACTCCTGTTCATTTATTTGAGTTTTCAGAAAATTTCCATTCTTGTCCAGATTGCTATAAAAAGCTGCAATAAGCTCTGTGTATTGCTTCCATTTCGTTCCTACTAGCAAGAATTTAATGAGGCCTTGAAACTCAAACAGATCTCTTATGTCCATCAAATTTCTAAATTTTATTGGACGAGCATGCAGAATCTGACATGTAATCAGATTATTGTATTTCTGCAATGCTTCTTCAGATCTAAACTGAATTGCATTACCATGAATTTGTAATATTGTACACAAAGAAGGTGATACATGAAGCCGTGATTTAGAGTTTAATTCATCTTCAGGAACCTCTTCAGCAAAATGAATGTCATGTTGTTCCTCTTCCAAAATATTATCTTGAAGCTACTCAGGTAAGCTTGATTCTTCAGCTTCAACAGTGTTAGGAACATTGTCAATATGCTCAACATTCATCTATTCAGTCTTTATAGAATGTTCAGAGTACAATTTTTCCACAAATTTTACAACCGGTGTATCTTTTTGTAATTGTTCATTTTGTTCAATAGATATTTCCATTGATTCATGCTGTGAATACTCAGACTCTACTTCTATAGATTCTGTACAAGGCTGGTTAACTTTTAGTTCTTCTGGAGTTTTAACATTTTCAATATCTGCTACTCCAGACAATTCAGCCTTTGAACTAGTTATTGCCTCAACATTGTCAATTATATCTGCAATAACTTGTTCAATGTCAGGTGCCTGATGCTCTGATTTGTCAATTTCTACATCATCAGGACTTTACTAATAGAAAAACTTGAGCTCATATTTGACTTGGATTTCTTCTCAAGTTTTCTAGCAAGGGAAAATAAAGTCTCATTATCTTCATCAGTTTCAGTGTGTTCGAAACTGATGAGTTTATCAGATGCACAATAAGGTACAATGTCTTGACATGCATTGTCCTTTGGAAATAAATATTCATCTGATTTTCCTTTTTCAAAAGACTTTGTTTCCTTAGACATAATTTTTCTAACTTTCCTTCTTCTATAACATTTCTGTTTCTCCTTTTCAATTATTGTTGTTTTCTTTTCAAATTGCTCCATAAAAGTTTTCTGCTCTAATTCTTCTAAGGCACTTTCTATTGCAACGGCCTTTTGAAGACTGTCAACTTTTGTTTTGTCTACAGCAATATCTGATTCTACTTGTTTTGAATAAAAAGGAGTAGGGATAGCTAATTCACGCTCTTCCTCAAATACATGTAGTCTTGTACTGTTTATAGGAGTTTGAGGAGTTCTATTTGATGAACCTACACCCTTTTCCAAATATTTTGCATACTGTTCCAAAAATGCAATCTCAACACATTTCATTCTGTATTCTCTATCATATTTACTTCGAATACCCATGTATGTCATACTTACATCAGAATGTTGAAGATCTTGTCTAACTTCATCTAATATATCCTGAGAAAAGAAGTAATCTCTATAAAGTTCTTCTAACCTTTTGTCCACGCGAAATATTTTCTTGAACCAAGTACGTGGAACTTCATCATTCTCTATTTCTTTTCCTTTTGCATCTCTTCTGCTTTTGCCTTTTCCTCTGCCACGACCTTTGTAGAACATGGAGACCATTGTCGCAGGTTGTTACAGCAACAAGCGGGAAAGATTTTCTTGACAAAGTTTACAAATAACCTAAGTCCCCGTGTTACAAGTGTTTAAATAGGGTTTTTAGGCGTATAACTCAACTTGAAGAGAAGTCGAGTTTAGAAATAAAATAAATATTGAATAAAGTTTATTCAATCAAGGTACCCGAAATATTCAAGCATAACTCGTTGAGTTAACTAACCTAACGAGTAAAACGCTGTCTAGAGGCAGTTTTACACGTTACCTTATCTAACATAACGTCTAGTTAGTACACTTAAAACAATTTTCGGATGCTTCCAACTGAAACGTTCCGAAAACAACACACATGCTAAACTTAACATTATCTTGAGAACATTGTAAACTATTTGAACATTTTGTCCTTTGAATCTAAAATAGTTTATTTGTCTTTTTAAATTATTTCATCAAGATTTTAAGAGCACATTAATTCAGATTAACTAAGATTTGTATTTTAAATTATATTAATCTGTTTTTGACATTGTTAATGCTCCCCCTACAAATATACTTCAAATATATTCAATCAAAATAC
Organism: Cymodocea nodosa; assembly: GCA_036874045.1. NCBI lineage: Eukaryota > Viridiplantae > Streptophyta > Magnoliopsida > Alismatales > Cymodoceaceae > Cymodocea > Cymodocea nodosa. The sequence continues at coordinate 4,161,654 of CM072345.1, forward strand.
AAAATATACTTGTAGTGACAATAGATGTTAAGTATAACTATACTTTTACATTTTCTTTTCAGAGACTTCCGTTATCCTAACATTATCAAAAATGATTTCCAGAATCAATTCCTACTGTATATGAATCAAAACACAACTTTGAACTCAATTCGATTAATTCAAGGAGAATAAAAGAATGTATCTCAAATAAACATTTTCAAAAGTACTAATGTTGATTCAATAAATCAGTAGTCATATTGGTATAAACTATATGCGATTCAAAGATATCTGTAATTAATGAAACAACTTTTTCTTTTCAAAACAGTAAATATTGATAATTTTCTTTAAAAGTTAGTTTGAAAAGCTTGAATCATACAAGAGCTTTTTAATGTACCCGTGTAATGAGCTTTCAGTTAACAATCTCAGATCTGATCAAGACCTTAGGTTGCCAGATTTAAAGAATCCTTTTTCAGGACAACAATCCTTACATACCTATCTGCTCAAGTACAAAAGACTCGTGATCAAACTGATCAATAAACTCTCAAAGATTTTTACTTTGTAAGCACTTTTCATTTTAAGCATAGTATATATGTATTCCATTAATACAGATGCAATAAAACACAAATCTCATACAATTTTTACTTCTATGATTGTACTGAGAATATGAATCAGTTTCAATAAGCATATACTTTTGATTAATAGTTTAAGATGAGTTACATATAACTTATTCTACAAGTTTAATCAATTAAGTCAAATTTATGCATGATCATATGCATTTTCCTTGATTCAAAGAAAACATTTAATCAAAATTTCAGAATGTTAGAAGTATTTAATGTTTTTCATTTACATTTCCACTTAAAATCGTAAAAACCATTAAAATTGATAAACTACTTAAAATCAATAAGATACTATTATGATTTTACAATAAATACATAGTATCTTAAGCAGCAGTTTAGATATTACTTTAGATATTTATAATAAGTATATAATATCTATGAGGTGAACAACATCATCAATAATATTTATCTTTTTATGTGGAGTTTAAGCATTTTACACATCACATAGCCTACAAATACCTAAATTTAATCTAATGTTGCAGAATGTATTTTCGTCTAGAGGTTTTGTAAATATATCAGCTAATTGATTTTTACTAGACACAAATTCTAATTTAATTTTTCCTTTAATTACGTTATCTCTTAGAAAATGATGTCTAACCTCTATATGCTTTGCTCTTGAATGTAATACAGGATTTTTGGAAAGATTTATTGCAGAACTACTGTCACAATAAATCTCAGTTGTATCATAAGATAATCCAAAATCTTCTAAAGTTTGCCTTATCCACAGAATCTGAGTGCAACACAGTGCAGCAGCAACATATTCAGCTTCTATAGTAAAAAGTGCTACACAGTTTTGCTTTTTACTAAACCATGACACCAAATTATTTCCCAATAATTGACATGTGCCACTGGTACTCTTTCTATCAGATTTAGATCCTACATAATCAGCATTAGTATATCCTATAAGATCTATTGAACTATCCTTAGAATAATACAGTCCGAAATTTTTAGTTCCTTGTATATACCTAAATATTCTTTTAACTATAATTAAGTGTGATTCCTTAGGATTAGATTGAAATCTAGCACAAACACACACAGCAAACATAATATCAAGTCTACTAGCAATCAAATAAAGTAAAGAACCAATAATACTTCTGTATTTTCTTTGATCTATAAATTTTCCTATATCATCAATATCTAACTTTAAAGTAGTACTCATAGGAGTTCCTCGAATCCTTGTATCATTAAAATTAAATTTCTTAAGCATTTCAACTGCATATTTTTCCTGATTTAAAAATATACCTTTATCCATTTGCTTAATTTGAAGTCCTAGAAAATATGAAAGTTCTCCTATCATACTAATTTCAAACTGATTAGTCATCTCTTCAGAGAATATTTCTATCAACTTATCAGAGGTTGCTCCAAAGATTATATCAACCACGTATATTTGAACAACAATCTGATCTTTACCATCTCTCTTAATACATAGAGTATGATCCACTTTTCCCATGATATGGCCTTTTTCTATTAAAAAAGTAGACAATCTTTTATACCATGATCTTGGTGCTTGCGTCAAACCACATAAGGCTTTCTTCAATTTATACACAAAGTCAGAATTTTTAATATCTTCAAATCCAGGTGGTTGTTTTACATAGACTTCTTCATTAATTAAACCATTTAGAAATGCACTCTTTACATCCATTTGATATAATTTAAAATCCATATAACAAGCATAGGCCAATAAAATTCTAATACATTCTAACCTAGCCACAGGAGCAAATGTTTCATCATAATCTAATCCTTCTTCCTATGTATACCTTTGTGCAACTAATCTAGCTTTATTCCTTATAATTTGACCAGTTTCGTTAGTTTTGTTTCTAAAGATCCACTTTGTACCTATTATGGACTGATTTTCTAGTGGAGAGACTAATTCCCATACATCATTTCTGATGAATTGATTTAGTTCTTCTTGCATTGCCACTATCCAATTTTCATCAGATAATGCTTCTTGTATATTCCTTGGTTCCACCATAGAAACAAATGTACACAAACTATTTAAATTTACTGAAGCTCTAGTTTTAACTCCCTCATTAATATTACCAATGACTTGAGTAATGGGATGTGATGAAGAATAACGCCAATTTCTCTGATTTTCCTCAATATTCTCATCAACATCTGAAGGTCCATCACTTTCATCATTAGTTTGATCATTTAAGTTCATATTTTTGATTTTCTCAGATAAATCATCAATCTCTCTATTGATCTCTAACACATTTGGAAAATTGATCATATCAACATTATCAGCTTTAGATTGAGATTCTCTAAGAGAATTTTCATTGAAGCTTACATGGAGGGTTTCTTCAATAGTCCTAGAAGTCTTGTTATATACTCTATAGGCTTTACTTCTAGTAGAGTAACCTACAAAAATTCCTTCATCCGATTTGGCTTGAAATTTATCCATTTTATCCTTAGTATTAAGAATAAAACACATGCGGCCAAATGGTTTCATATAGGAAATTTTTGGAACCCTATTAAACATAATTTCAAAAGGAGTTTTATTAACATGAGGTCTTAAATGACTTCTGTTAATAACATAACAAGCTGTATTTACTGCTTCAGCCCAAAGATTTTGAGGTAACTTATGTTCATTCAACATAGTTCTGGCCATTTTTTGAAGTGATCTATTCTTTCTCTCAACAACACCATTTTGACACGATGCTCTTGGAAAAGAAAATCTATGATCAATGCCATGCTCATTACAATAGTTATCCATTTGATCATTATCAAATTCAGTTCCATGATCACTCCTAAGTTTTTGAATAGAGACACTTTGCTCATTTTGAACAAAATTGCAAAACATTTTAAATTTTTCAAAAACTTCTATCTTAGATGCTAGAAAATATACCCAAGTGTATCTAGAGAAGTCATCTACTAAAACAAATACATATCGTTTACCACCAAGACTCATGATTCTTGTTGGTCCAAATAGATCCATATGTATAAGTTCTAAGACTCTCTTGCTTGAAATATCAGTTTTGGATTTAAAAGAGTTTTTATAAGGTTTACCTAACTCACATGCATCACACATAAAGTTCTTTGAGTATTTAATCTTTGTTAAACCTCTCACTAAATGTTTTCTAGATAGTTTATGTAACAGTCTCATATTTATATGCCCAATCCTTCTATGCCATAGATATGCATCACTAGTTTTAGCTAGCAAACATGAATTTAAATCAACTACACTAGAAGGTAAAGATAAAATACATACAGAACCTTTTCTTTTAGCAATAAACTTAATTTCATCTGTATTTTTATCAATTATTTTGCATACATTATCTTCAAACACTACATAATATCCATTTTCAGTTAGTTTTATGACACTCAGCAAATTAAATCCTAGGTTTTCTACATATAGTACATTCGAAATAATACTAGTAGGAGTTATTTGAACATTGCCCATACATATGATTTTATCTTTGCTTTTTTTTCCAAATGTTACACTTCCTTACATGGTATTTGTAAAATTTTGTAATAGACTTTTTTGTCTGGTCATGTGACTTGACGCTCCATTGTCCAAGATCCATTTTGATGTTGTTTCCTCCTGCAACACAAATTAAGAAAAACTTTTTCTTGGTACCCAATGTTGTTGAGGACCAAGTTCATTAAATGCGTATTTCTTCTTTTTGTTTAAAAATAGTTTAACATTATCATTTATATTCTTATTAGTTGTAAGTACTATTGATTTATCATTAGCTTCATACTCACATATAGCATTGTTGCTTTTGCAATCATTCTTTTTGTTTTCAGATGTAGTATAATCAAGACCAAACATATTTTTATCAGATGTTAATTTATTTTGGTCATGCTTATACATTTCTGTAAGTTCATACCAAGATTTTGTACTTGTATTAACACTTTCCGTACATACAAAATCTTTTTCTACACAAGAATTTTTTGTTTTATCACATGCAGAATGAGTATTTGGTCGAATACTAGTGTATTGAATTACATGCTCAGGTTTCTGAATTTTCAGTTTACTACAATTGTCTGAAATTTTAGAAACATTAGAAACTGAATTTCTAGAATAAGAAACAAGATTTTTAGAAACATTTATAGTCATGTTAGAAGTACAATTTGACAAATCACATTGATTTATATTATTACTGCATGATTAATCCCTTGATGTACCTACTTCTACATATTTATTACCTTGTTTCATAATAAAAGGAATTTTAGTCTTAGATTTACTTGAACTGCAACTAATAAATCCTTTATTGGCTTGAGATTCAGGATATTCAGGATAATCAAATCCTAATCTAAATTTATAAGACACCGCAGGGGTACTAGTTAGTTTGTCTAACTTAGTTTGACTTAAATTCCATTTCTCAAAGGTAGAATTTAAATCTTGGTCTCTCAGTTTTAATTTTTCTATCTCTAATTCAAGTTCATTTATATTGTTTCTCAACATTTCATTTTCAGATTCTATCTTTAATTTTTCAGCGTTTATATTCTGTATTTGTTCATGCAAGATACATTCATCAAATCTAAATTTTTGCAAATCTCTAGCATGATTTTCATTATCACATTTAAACTTTTCTAAAGTAGTAGACAGGAAACAATTTTCTTCTTCCATAATGGATGAAGATTTTCTAATATGCTTATTTTCCAGTTTACATACTTTAAGTTTTTGTAGTAATGCATGATAAGCACATAATAATTCATCAAAGTTGAAATCTAAATGACTTTTAGGATTAGATATTACCTCAGACTCATCTGCCATGAAGCACACATGAGCAACGTCTTCTAACTCTTGTTCTCCTTCTGAATGTGAAGATTTCGATGCTGATTCCTCAAATTCAGACTCTTCAGAGTTGTCATCCCAAGTGACCTTTAAAGCCTTTTTCTTGTAAAACTTTTTCTGAGTTTTCTGAGCCGTCTTCTTCTGATTTGTCCTACTTTGCTTTTCATTTTTCCTCATAGGACAATTTAGAGAAAAATGTCCAGGTTTCTTATAGTTGTAACATACATACTTTCTGGATGAAGAATTCTTGTCATTCAATGATTTTGACGTTGAGGGTTTATCATTTTTGTTCATTTGTTGTCTCCTAGCTTTCCATGCTTTCTTGAATTTCCTAGTCAGCAAAATCAAATCCTCGTCAGAATCAGTAGATATATCAGAATCTGAATTAATTTCGAAGGCTATTGCTTTCTTCATTTTTAGTTTGTTGTGACTCAGTGATTCATTTAATTGAACTTCATAAGATGTTAAATTTCATATATGTTCATTCATAGTATAAACATTTAAATCTCGTGATTCCTCAATTGATGTTACTTTCTAAGACCATTTAGAACTTAGGGATCTGAGAATTTTCCTCACCAAATCCTTCTGTTCAAAATTCTTTCCTAAACATTTTAAAGAGTTTCTGATATCAAGAAATCTGGAAAACGTCTCAGAAATATTTTCGTCTTCATGCATCTTAAAGAGTTCATACTTATGAATCAACATGTTTATTTGTCTTTTTAACTTAAGAAGTACCTTCATGTGAAACTTCTAATGCATGACACACCTCATAAGCAGATTTATATGCCGACTCTTTACTGAACTGTTCATAACTCAATGCACAAAATAAAATATTTAAGCCCTTAGCATTCAGAGTTTCATTTTCTTTTTCAGTAATTGTCCATAAGAAGTAGTTAACGGAGTATATGGTTTAGAAATCATGAACCACAACTTATGATCTATACTTTTAAGAAAAATAGTCATCCTATATTTCCAATATTCAAAATGTATTCCATCAAATAAAGGAGGACGATTAAGATTTTGGCCTTCATATAAAGAAAAATTACCATTTCCAGTAGCCATCTTACCTTAGATTTTTCAACCTATTTGATTTTAAACAGTCTAAAAACTTTAAAACAACTTGAGCCTTAAATCAATAGAGTTAAACGTATGCTCAGATATTAATTTTCATTTAAAAACAAGGAAAGTAGAATAAGCAATGATATTAAATAAGTTGGTATCGATTTTATATCATAGATTATTAACAAAGCTCTGATACCACTTGTAAGATCGTATGGCTACACAAGAGGGGGGTGAATTGTGTATTTTTAATATTTTATGTAATATAATTGAAACTTTAAAACTCAAAAACAAGTCGAGACATTGTTTTCATAAAATCATTTTTATTCAAGGTTTCAATTACAATATACAATTCAATTCTCCTCAGAAATTGTAGATGCAATTATATTTCGATATCATGTATCATCTCAACAATTTCATAACTACAAACAGAGAAAACTAATTTGCGGAATTTAAAACTTTTCTCCCTGTTTGAGATCTTTCTTCTTCTTCTTTTTCTTCTTCAGCAATTCTTTAGTGACGAATATCTTGTCTTTTCATGCTTCACTGAATTCACCTTCTTTTGATACTTCAAATCTTCAATGATGAAAATCTTACCTTTTTATGCTTCACTGAACTTTCTTCCACTTGAGAGATTTTCCCGAGAAGGTGTTTTTGATCCCTGAAAAAGATTTTTCTTTTGGTGTGCAAGGATGGTTTGATCCTCGAAAAGATTTTTCATTTTGTGTGCAAGGATAAATTGATCAACGAGAATTCTATGCCTTTTATACTGTTTCTTCATTTCATGCATATCCTTCACGTTTAACCACTACCAGTTTTCCACTTCTCCACGTCTTTTCTTTTTCCTTCATCGAAACACACACGTTCTAACCCACGTTTATATTTCGAATTTTCTTTAATCATCAGTCCTGGATTTCTGAAAAATTTCCTGCAAAATAAACTTTCTCGTCCAAAAGTTTTTCATTAGTATAATAAGAAGTCGTTACTTTAATGTTAACAAAACGAGTAACACAAGTATATATATAACTTAACGTTTCTAACTTAACTAGTTCCTCATGTGCCATTTCACGTGACAAGTACTGTAGCTAACTCAACGAACTAAGTCTGTGGTGTTATGCTATCTCAACGAACCATCTCCGTTGTGTTATGATAACTCAACGAACCATTTCCGTTGTGTTATGATAACTCAACGAACCAGTAATAAACAAATGTTTTTATAAAAAGAATTTTACCACGTGCAAAAATAACAACTTAAGTTTATAACGCTAACCTAACACGTTGCCTTAGTGTTCAATATAGCAACTCAACGCATTTAGTTATGTTAACTTAACGAGTTAAACATGTGCACCTCACGTGATACAATACAACATTCGTAACTTATAATTTCACCACATGTATAACACTAACTTAACGAGTTCGTCTCTTCTTTTACTCACTAACTTAACGAGTTATCACGTGACCTATTTTAACCTTTAAGCCTCTAACTTAACGAGTTCTCACGTGACCTCTATACAAACAAAACTCTAACTTAACGAGTTGTCTAAACGTGCACTGTTCATGATACAGAAGATATAACATTAAAGCATATCATGTTTTTCAATAGAAACACACGTTAACTTAATGTTTAGCTAAATGAGAAATTAATGCAACGAAACGACTAGATATTAACTTCAGATCCAATACAGACAAGTATTTATGTTAGTAAGCTTTTTCTGTATTAATTGATTATTTTAATTTCTTTTCACAAGCAATAGTAATTGAGCAAATATGATTATTTTCATTCAGCACACATCATTAAAACAAAAATACTCAACATTTATTATATCACGTGAGCTGCACATGTTTAACTCGTTAAATTAACATAACTATACACGTTGAGTTACTTGAATATATACTAAGGTAACGCATTATGTTAGTAACTTATAAGTCATTTCTTTATTGCACGTGTTTTATAGTTAAATCAACGAAGTAAGTCCGTTGAGTTATCTATAACTCCACGAACCATTTATTTTCTAATATGCCACTATAGCAATTGTAGAAATAGAAAATTCGAAGGAAAACCACGATTGCACGTATCACGTAGGAATTCACTCATGAAAGGAAGAAGAAATCACCATCGTTGATATGAATAAAGGAAATCCAACCAATCATCTAAGAAAAAGCAGTTACTATAGAAAGTAATATAAAAGAAGAGGAGAAAGATGAAAAAAGGGTGTTTCAGAGGTGGAGAACCACGCTAACTACAGGAAGCGTTAGAAGTTCCCTAAAGCTCCACACCACCACCAAAATCACCAACCATCGGAGGTCTGTGAGGATTCCAAGCCATACACGGTGACTAACAACCATTGTGAAGAGTGATCACATCGCGAGAAGGGATGCCATTTTCACCATGCATTGACTCATATTTCAAGAGATCATAAAGCTTCTAGCCTTGGTTTCAGGTTGATGCCAATATGCTAAAGAGGAGATCATCTTACAATTCTTGGTTCGCGATTCTATAGGGAGAGGAGGCAAGATTGTAAGTGATTAAGTTTTTAGTGGTGTAATCGTGTTGCATGTAGTGAAAAAAGTTTTTACTATTGATAGAGATTTTTACATTTCACCTTTCATTTATCTTTAGGAACATATCAAAACAAAATATCAAAAACAACAAATTATTTATGTTTACATTTAGTATTAAAGTGTTGTATTGTTTCTTTTGTATCATGATTAATGTTATTATTGTCAGTATTGTGAATGTTTTATGTTTGCTTGATTTAGAAAATAGAAAATAGTTTTATTGTTTACTGAAATTGATTTGTTCCAAATACTTAAAGATTTTAATGGTTATTGTTTGAAATATCTAAATGTTAGTGTTGCTTAATGATAAATCTAATATTAACTAACATTAAAGAGCTTAATTGATGTTATTTACATTTTGTGGAACTACCCAATGGTTGGTGTAAAGTATCAATTTGTGCATTTTATATATGTTAATTCATGCATATTAAGGATTATCAGTCATCATTATATATGTTCTTATGAAAGATTACATGAAAATCATATTTTAGAATTATGCATGTTTTATTTGTTAAATAGTCAATAATGCACAAATTTATCCTTTATTAAATTAACACCTAGTCAATTAGCCCATGTGTAGATATAAGTAATTTATATATTAATTTCATGCATATCTTAAAAGAATTATCATTAAGATATGAAATCAAATAATCCTCAATTGAGCAAGCAATATATTATGCACATTTCATTTTTGCTTTATAATTGAGTAGCAATTTATGTGTAATGTGCATATGCATTTAATGTTATCTTTTGAGTTGTTGTAGGTGAGGTCGTGGACCCTTGGATTAAATCATGGGAAATCAACAACCCATGGTCGTCCATCACACACTTCCAATTCTTGAAGATATCAATCAATCAACCATCAAGACTTGCTTAATTTAGGAGGTCACAAATTGGAAGGAGTTTGAATTCTTTCCATAGATGGATGACAATGGAAAGCAAAAGAGGATGGTTGGTCAAAGGAAAGATCATCTCCTCTTTCTCCTCCACACAAGGGCAAGAACTCCAACTCCAATTTTCCTCCATCCTCTTCCACCCAAGATTTTGGAAGAGTTTTCCTCCAAGATTGGTGAGCTTCGGCGCCTTCCCCCTCATACTAAAAGACCTCCTTCTCTCCACTCCAAGCCGACATATGGAAGGACCTCCATGGGTGAAATCAGTGGTATTGGAGGCACATGTGCAGCATTGGAAGAGCTTGGGACGTGATCTTCAAGATGAGGTAATAGGAAGCATCAAAATTGAGAGGAAAGCCAACAAATCCATATATCTTGGAAGTAGATTGAGGACGTGCAACCCATTATCTCCAAAGTAAGCATAGGCGGTTCCCCTTTGGATGTGATTTTTAAGTGGTGACAGCCTTGTAGAGGACAGGACAAAGTGGTTCATCATCAAATAGGGATCAAATGCTTGAAGAGAAGTGGATGAATTAAAGGTAAAAGAGAAGGGAGAGATCCTCATACTTGTAAACATATTTTCATATCAAATGTGTATGAGTATTTAGGTATTTTTAATTTATAAATGTATGCACGTTTAGGATCTTTGTTAAATCTTTATTTCTTTAATTTAAATAGTTTTTTTAGATTATATCTCATGGAATATAGTTGCTTCATGTGAATATGTGAATGTTGTGCATAAAACTAACTCTTAACCCTTGTGAATGCGTGTATATCTTATTTGCTGTAAATTCCAGTGCATGTTCCATTAGGTTGTATGTTTTACGACTTGATTTCTTTGAGTTATATGTTGTGTTATAGCTTTTTTTGTAAGTACTTCAAGTGTACAATACGTATGTAGAGTTTTTGGAATTTGTTAGAATGTATTTCTTTGGTTTTTCGATTATTCTTTCGAAGGTAGCATCTGTTCTGTTTTACTGGTCAAGTGACATAAATTATGCTCGACGCCTTCGTATTGCCTAGCTTTTGTGCATTCCGAAATGTTTTCCTATAAATTTTCCTAATTAGAGAAACGAGTTATCTTTCAAGGCGCGGTGATTTCGTGGTGTTTCATAAAGATTTGATTGAGTTATGATTTTTACACCAACAATGCGTTTTTGGAAAGTTTTCAGAATCATTTGGCGCACTGTTTTTATATCCGACTTTGGCAGCAACCTAGAGTGAATTAGTCCTGGAAATCACTGCCATTTTAAAGATAACTCGATGACCTTTCCAACCAATATTTTCTCTAGATTTTTCAATGTCCAGGTTGGAAGGAAGAAGAGGTAGAATTCAGACTAATTTCTGTGATTCCAAAAATGTGAACTTAAGATTTTCTTGAGTTTTCTAGCTATTAGCTCTTGGAATTAACAAGTTTTATGCTACTTTTGAAATATTTATTGTATTTTTGTAAATTTTAACTTGATTACACATAATTAGAGTTTTAATTGTGGATTTAATAGAGTTGATGTTTTATCAAACAATCATTTTAATAAAATTATTTAAGACAAACTCCTTGTGGATTCGACCCATACTTGCACATGCTTATTACAATGGGCACCGTGCACTTGCGGTTATAAATGTAAAATTTGCCCTTTTGCTGTTAATTTAACAACACATAAAAGTGTATACAGTTGGTCGAATTCCTCTATAAATAGCAGTATTTAACTAGAAAGGTAGACTCGTGGAGTTAACTTAAGTCCACGAGGTTAGTTCATTGAGTTAACCATAACTCCACGAACTAAGTCCATTATGTTAACTGTAATTCAATGGAGTGCTTAACTGAACACATATAAACTCCAATATAAAAATTAAAATAGTACACAATCTCTGTGGGATCAACTTGTACTTGCACACAAATACAATATACACTCTACACTTGTAGTTAAAATACAAATTGGATTTAATATCTAATTTGTGTGAAAGGTTGTTTGTTTACTTCTAAAAGTAATTATTGATATAAGCATAAAAACAAATTAAACAACTTTTCTAGCACTGCTGTATAAACAAGTTTAAGATTTAACTTTTCACAACAAAACATGTAACCAAAAACAAGGAGAATCATTCTGGAAATATTTTGAAAGATTTAAAGATTTACTAACTTAGTGTCTACATCATGTAATGAATAAAGCACAATTAATAGGTATAATTTATGAAGGCATAGATGTTTCAATGAAATCTTTATTAGAATCTACTTGTCAGAATAGATTTTTAAAACTATGTAGTGAAGAAGCATGGGCATACTTAGAAAACTTCGCAAAAAGAATTACACAATGGGAAAACTCAGCTGAAGCTATTACAGATAAAAGAATATTGCCAAGGGGAATGCATGAAATAGATTGAAGCACTATGCTTGAAGTTAAATTAACTGAATTAACAAAGAAAATTGAAGAGTTATCATTAAATCAAAAACTAGTAGAAAAGAATGCAAACTTTAATGACTTAGATATTATTTATGCTAGAAACCAAAAAGATAACTTTGGAAATTCTTATAACCCTAATTAGAGAAATCACCCAAACCTATCTTGGAGAAATAACAATTTCCAAGGAGGAGAAAATATAAATGACAAAAATATAAGTTACGAAGCATTAATTGAATAAGGATCTAGAATAGAGAAGTTAGAAAAGATAATTCAACAATTAAATAATCATCTAGATCATGTATTTGGAAATGCTTCCATTCAACATCAAAATATGAATAGAAATATACCCCCTAGACAGAAGGAATCAATAGAAATTAGACTTACTAGAGGATTGACAATATAAGCAGTACCTAACCCTATCAATAGAACTGTTAATGAAATTGATACCTCCTACGGGAGGAAAATTGAATGAAGCAATATAACTAAAGATTTATGAAGTGCTTAACTGAATACATATAAACTCTAATATAAAAATTGGAATAGTACACAATTCTTACTCAATCTCTATAAGATCGACCTGTACTTGCACACAAATACAATATACATTGTGCACTTATAGTTTGTTGAGTATTTTGTTTTGATGATGTGTGCTGAATGAAAATAATCATATTTGCTCAATTACTATTGCTTGTGAAAAGAAATTAAAATCATCAATTAAAATAGAAAAAGCTTACTGATATAAATACTTGTCTGTATTGGATCTGAAATTATACTAAGTTAATAACTAGTCATTTCGTTGCATTAATTTCTCATTTAACTAAACGTTAAGTTAACGTGTGTTTTTATTGAAAAGCATGATATGTTTTAAAGTTATATCTTCTGTATCATGAACATTGCACGTTTAGACAACTCGTTAAGTTAGAGTTTTGTTCGTATAGAGGTCATGTGAGAACTCGTTAAGTAAGAGGCTTAAAGGTTAAAATAAGTCATACGAGAACTCGTTAAGTTAGTGAGTAAAAGAAGAGACGAACTCGTTAAGTTAGTGTTGTACATGGGGTGAAATTATAAGTTACGAATGTTATATTGTATCACGTGAGGTGTACATGTTTAACTCGTTAAGTTAACATAACTAAACACGTTGAGTTACTATATTGAACACTAAAGCAGCGCGTTAGGTTAACATTATAAACTTAAGTTGTTATTTTTGCACGTGGTAAAATTCTTATTATAAAAACATTTGTTTATTACTGGTTCGTTGAGTTATCTATAACACAACGGAGATGGTTCGTTGAGTTATCCGTAACACCACGGAGATGGTTCATTGAGTTAGCGTAACACCACAGACTTAGTTCGTTGAGTTAGCTATAGCACTTGTCACGTGAGTTGGCACATAAGGAACTCGTTAAGTTAGAAACGTTAAGTTATATATATACTTGTGTTACTCATTTAGTTAACATTAAAGTAATGACTTCTTATTATACTTGATGAAAAATTTTGGAAGAGAAAGTTTATTTTGCAAAAAAAAAATTAGAGATCCAGGATTAATGATTAAAGAAAATTCGAAATGTAAACATAGGTCAGAACGTGTGTATTTCGATGAAGGAAAAAGAAAAGACGTGAAAAAGTGGAAGACTAATAGTGATTAAACGTGGAGGATATGCATGAAATGAAGATACAATATAAAAGGCAATAGAATTCTCGTTGATCAGTTATCCCTGCACACCAAAAGAAAAATCTTTTCATGGATCAAAAACACCTCTTCGTGAAAATAGTGTCTCGACTTTAGGTGAAAAAATTCAATGAAGAAGAAAAAGATAAGATATATGTCATTGAAGATTTGAAGTATTAGATGGAAGAAAATTTAGTGAAGCAGAAAAAGGTAAGATTTATGTCACTAAATATCTGAAGTATCAAAAGAAAGCAAATTTGGTGAAGCAGAGAAAGACAAAATATTCATCATTGAAGAATTGCTGAAGAAGAAAAAGAAGAAGAATAAGAAGAAAGATCTCAAATAGGGAGAAATGTTTTAAATTCTGCAAATTAGTTTTCTCTGTTTGTAGTTATGAAATTGTATAGATGAAACATGCTATCAATATATAATTGCATCTACAATTTCTGAGGAGAATTGAATTGTATAGTGTAATTGAAACTTTGAATAAAAATGATTTTATGAAAACAGTGTCTCGACTTGTTTTTGAGTTTTAAAGTTTCAATTATATTTGAAAATATTGAAAAACACAATTCACCCCCCTCTTGTGTAGCCATATGATCCTACAAGTGGTATCAGAGCTTTGTTAATAATCTTTGATATAAAATCGATACCAACTTATTTAATATCATTGTTTATTCTACCTTCCTTGTTTTTAAACATAAATTAGTATCTGAGCATACGTTTAACTCTCTTGATATAAGGCTCAATTTGTTTTATCATTTTAGACTGTTTAAAATCAAATAGGTTGAAAAATCTAAGGTAAGATGGCTACTGGAAATGGTAATTTTTCTTTATATGAAGGTCAAAATCTTAATCATCCTCCTTTATTTGATGGAATACATTTTGAATATTGGAAATATAGGATGACAATTTTTCTTCAAAATATAGATCATAAGTTGTGGTTCATGATTTCTAAACCATATACTCTGTTATCTACCCCTTATAATACTTGGACAATTACTGAAAAAGAAAATGAAACTCTAAATACTAAGGGCTTAAATATTTTATTTTGTACATTGAGTTATGAACAGTTCAGTAAAGTCTCGGCATATAAATCTGCTTATGAGGTGTTGTAGGATCGTATGGCTACACAAGAGGGGGGTGAATTGTGTATTTTTAATATTTTATGTAATATAATTGAAACTTTAAAACTCAAAAACAAGTCGAGACATTGTTTTCATAAAATCATTTTTATTCAAGGTTTCAATTACAATATACAATTCAATTCTCCTCAGAAATTGTAGATGCAATAATATTTCGATACCATGTATCATCTAAACAATTTCATAACTACAAACAGAGAAAACTAATTTGCGGAATTTAAAACTTTTCTCCCTATTTGAGATCTTTCTTCTTCTTCTTTTTCTTCTTCAGCAATTCTTCAGTGACGAATATCTTGTCTTTTCATGCTTCACCGAATTTGCTTTCTTCTGATACTTCAAATCTTCAGTGATGAAAATCTTACCTTTTTATGCTTCACTGAACTTTCTTCCACTTGAGAGATTTTCCCCGAGAAGGTGTTTTTGATCCCTGAAAAAGATTGTTCTTTTGGTGTGCAGGGATGGTTTGATCCTTGAAAAGATTTTTCGTTTTGTGTGCAAGGATAAATTGATCAACGAGAATTCTATGCCTTTTATACTGTATCTTCATTTCATGCATATCCTTCGCCTTTAACCACTACCAGTTTTCCACTTCTCCATGTCTTTTCTTTTTCCTTCATCGAAACACACACATTCTAACCCACGTTTATATTTCGAATTTTCTTTAATCATCAGTCCTGGATTTCTGAAAAATTTCCTGCAAAATAAACTTTCTCGTCCAAAAGTTTTTCATCAGTGTAATAAGAAGTCGTTACTTTAATGTTAACTAAACGAGTAACACAAGTATATATATAACTTAGCGTTTCCAACTTAACTAGTTCCTCATGTGCCATTTCACGTGACAAGTACTGTAGCTAACTCAACGAACTAAGTCTGTGGTGTTATGCTATCTCAACGAACCATCTCCGTTGTGTTATGATAACTCAATGAACCATTTTCGTTGTGTTATGATAACTCAACGAACCAGTAATAAACAAATGTTTTTATAAAAAGAATTTTACCACGTGCAAAAATAACAACTTAAGTTTATAACGCTAACCTAACGCGTTGCCTTAGTGTTCAATATAGCAACTCAACGCGTTTAGTTATGTTAACTTAACGAGTTAAACATGTGCACCTCACGTGATACAATACAACATTCGTAACTTATAATTTCACCACGTGTATAACACTAACTTAACGAGTTCGTCTCTTCTTTTACTCACTAACTTAACGAGTTATCACGTGACCTATTTTAACCTTTAAGCCTCTAACTTAACGAGTTCTCACGTGACCTCTATACAAACAAAACTCTAACTTAACGAGTTGTCTAAACGTGCACTGTTCATGATACAGAAGATATAACATTAAAACATATCATGCTTTTCAATAAAAACACACGTTAACTTAACGTTTAGCTAAATGAGAAATTAATGCAATGAAACAACTAGATATTAACTTCAGATCCAATACAGACAAGTATTTATATCAGTAAGCTTTTTCTGTATTAATTGATGATTTTAATTTCTTTTCACAAGCAATAGTAATTGAGCAAATATGATTATTTTCATTCAGCACACATCATCAGAACAAAAATACTCAACAGGTGTGGCATGCATTAGAAGTTTCACATAAAGGTACTTCTCAAGTTAAAGAGACTAAGATAAACATGTTAATTCATAAGTATGAACTCTTTAAGATGCATGAAGACGAAAGTATTTCTGAGATGTTTTCTAGATTTCTTGATATCATAAACTCATTAAAATGCTTAGGAAAAAATTTTGGACAAAAGGATTTAGTAAGGAAAATTCTCAAATCCCTAGTTCTAAATGGTCTCAAAAAGTAACATCAATTGAGGAATCACGAGATTTAAATATTTATACCATGCATGAACTTATAGGAAACTTAACTGCTTATGAAGATCAATTAAATGAATCTCTAAGTCAAAACAAACTAAAAATGAAGAAAGAAATAGCCTTTGAAATTAATTCAGATTCTGATATATCTAATGATTCTGACAAGGATTTGATCTTGCTAACTAAGAAATTCAAAAAAGCATGGAAAGCTAGGAAACAGCAAAGGAACAAAGATGATAAACCCTCAACATCAAAATCACTCAATGACAAGAATTCTTCATCCAGAAAGTATGTATGTTACAACTATAAGAAACCTGGACATCTTTCTCCAGATTGTCCTATAAGGAAAAATGAAAAGCATAGTAGGACAAATCAGAAGAAAATAGCTCAGAAAACTCAAAAAAAGTTTTACAAGAAAAATGCTTTAAAGGTCACTTGGGATGACATGTTAGAAGAGTCTGAATTTGAAGAATCATCATCAAAATCTTCACATTCAGAAGGAGAACGAGAGTTAGCAAACGTTGCTCATGTGTGCTTCATGGCAGATGAGTCTGAGGTAATATCTGATCTTGAAAGTTATTCAGATTTTAACTTTGTTGAATTATTATGTGCTTATCATGTATTATTACAAAAACTTAAAGTTTGTAAACTGGAAAATAAGAATATCAGAAACTCTTTATCCATTGTGGAAGAAGAAAATTGTTTCATGTCTACTACTTTAGAAAAGTTTAAATGTGATAATGAAAATCATGCTAGAGATTTGCATAAATTTAGATTTAATGAATGTGTCTTGCATGAACAAATACAGAATACAAATGCTGAAAAATTAAAGATAGAATCTAAAAATGAAGTGTTGAGAAAAAATATAAATGATCTTGAGTTAGAGATTGATAAATTAAAAATGAGAGAGCTAGATTTAAATTCTACCATTGAGAAATGGAATTTAAGTCAAACTAACTAGTACCCCTACAATGTCATATAAATTTGGCTTAGGATTTGATTATCCTGAATATCCCGAATCTCAAGCAAATAAAGGATTTATTAGTTACAATTCAAGTAATCTAAGACTAAAATTCCTTTTATCATGAAACAAGGTAATAAAAATGTAGAAATAGGTAATTCAAGGGATGAATCATGTAGTAATAATAAAAATCAATGTGATTTGTCTAAATGTACTTCTAACATGACTATTAATGTTTCTAAAAATCTTGTTTCTTGTTTTGGAAATTCAGTTTCTAATGTTTCTAAAATTTCAGACAATTGTAGTAAACTAAAAATTCAAAAACCTGAGCATGTAATTCAAAACACTGGTGTAAGACCAATTACTCATTCTACATGTGATAAATCTAAAAATTCTTGTGTAGAAAAAGATTTTGTATGTACTGAAAATTCAAATACAAGTACAAAATCTTAGTATGAACTTACTAAAATGTATGAGCATGACCAAAATAAATTAACATCTAATAAAAATCAATTTGGTCTTAGTTATACTACATCTGAAAACAAAAAGAATGATTATAAGAGCAATAATGCTATAAATAAGTATGATGCTAATGATAAGTCTATAGTACTTACAACAAATAAGAATGTAAATGATAATGTTAAACTGTTTTTAAGCAAAAAGAAGAAATAGGCGTTTAATGAACTTAGTTCTCAACAACATTGGGTACCAAGAAAAAGTTTTTCTTAATTTGTTTTGCAAGAGGAAACAACATCAAAATGGATCTTGGACAGTGGAGCATCAAGTCACATGACCGAACAGAAAAGTCTACTACAAAATTTTACAAATACCATGAAAGGAAGTATAACATTTGGAAACAAAAGCAGGGATAAAATCATAGGTATGGGTAATGTTCAAATAACTCCGACTTGTGTTATTTCAAATGTACTATATGTAGAAAACCTAGGATTTAATTTGCTGAGTGTTATAAAACTAATTGAGAATGGATATTATGTAGTGTTTGAAGATAATGAATGCAAAATTATTGATAAAAATACATATGAAATTAAGTTTATTGTTAAAAGAAATGGTTCTATATGTATTTTATCTTTACCTTCTAGTGTAGTTGATTTAAATTCATGTTTGCTAGATGAAACTAGTGATGCATGTCTATGGCATAGAAGGATAGGGCATATAAATATGAAAATGTTACATAAACTATCTAGAAAATATTTAGTGAGAGGTTTACTAAAGATTAGATACTCAAAGGACTTTATGTGTGATGCATGTGAGTTAGGTAAACTTCAAAAAAACTCTTTTAAATCCAAAACTGATATTTCAAGCAAGAGAGTCTTAGAACATATACATATGGATCTATTTGGACCAACAAGAATCATGAGTCTTGGTGGTAAAAGGTATGTATTTATTTTAGTAGATGACTTCTCTAGATACACTTGGGTATATTTTCTAACATCTAAGACAGAAGTTTTTGAAAAATTTAAAATGTTTTGCAATCTTGTTCAAAATAAACAAAGTGTCTCTATTCAAAAACTTACGAGTGATCATGGTACTGAATTTGATAATGATCAAATGAATAATTACTATATAGATCATGGCATTGATCACAGATTTTCTTTTCCAAGAGCACCGTCTCAAAAGTATGTTGTTGAGAGAAAGAATATATCACTTCAGGAAATGGCCAGAACTATGTTGAATGAACATAAGTTACCTCAAAATCTTTGGGCTGAAGTAGTAAATACAGTTTATTATGTTATTAACAGAAGTTACTTATGACCTCGTGTTAATAAAACTCCTTTTGAAATTATGTTTAATAAGGTTCCAAAAATTTCCTATATGAAATCATTTGGCTGCAAGTGTTTTATTCTTAATACTAAGGATAAAAGAGATAAATTTCAAGCCAAAGCGGACGAAGGAATTTTTGTAGGCTACTCTACTAGAAGTAAAGCCTATAGAGTATATAACAAGACATCTAGAACTATTGAAGAAACCCTCCATGTAAGCTTCAATGAAAATTCTTTTAGAGAATCTCAATCTAAAGTTGATAATGATGATTTGATCAATTTCCCAAAAGAGTTAGAGATCAATAAAGAGATTGAAGATTTATCTGAGAAAATCAAAAATATGAACTTAGATGATCAAACTAATGATGAAAGTGATGGACTTTCAGATGTTGATGAGAATATTGAGGAAAATCAGAGAAATTGGCGTTATTCTTCATCACATCTCATTACTCAAGTCATTGGTAATATTAATGAAGGAGTTAAAACAAGAGCTTCAGTAAATTTAAATAGTATGTGTATTTTTATTTCTATGGTGGAACCAAGGAATAAGGAAGAATCATTATCTGATGAAAATTGGATGGTGGCAATGCAAGAAGAACTAAATCAATTCATCAGAAATGATGTTTGGGAATTAGTCTCTCTACCAGAAATTTAGTCCATAAAAGGTAAAAAATGGATCTTTAGAAATAAAACTAATAAAACTGGTCAAGTTATAAGAAACAAAGCTAAATTAGTTGCGCAATGGTATACACAGGAAGGACTAGATTATGGTGAAGCATTTGCTCCTATGGCTAGGTTAGAAAGTATTAGAATATTATTGGCCTATGCTTGTTATATGGATTTTAAATTATATCAAATGGATGTAAAGAGTGCATTTCTAAATGGTTTAATTAATGAAGAAGTCTATGTAAAACAACCACCTGGATTTGAAGATATTAAAAATCTTGACTTTGTGTATAAATTGAAGAAAGCCTTATATGGTTTGAAGCAAGCACTTAGATCATGGTATGAAAGATTATCTACTTTTTTAATAGAACAAGGTTATATCATGGGAAAAGTGGATCATACTCTATTTATCAAAAGAGATGGTAAAGATCAGATTGTTGTTCAAATATATGTGGATGATATAATCTTTGGAGAAACCTTTGATAAACTAATAAAAATATTTTCTGAAGAGATGACTAGTCAGTTTGAAATGAGTACGATAGGAGAACTTTCATATTTTCTAGGACTTCAAATTAAGCAAATGGATAAAGGTATATTTTTAAATCAGGAAAAATATGCAGATAAAATGCTTAAGAAAATTAATTTTAATGATAAAGGATTTGAGGAACTCCTATGTGTACTTCTTTAAAGTTAGATATTGATGACATAGGAAAATCAATAGATCAAAGAAAATACAGAAGCATGATTGGTTCTTTACTTTATTTGACAGCTAGTAGACTTGATATTATGTTTGTTGTGTGTGCTTGTGCTAGATTTCAATCTAATCCTAAAGAATCACACTCAAGTGCTGTTAAAAGAATATTTAGATATATAAAAGGAACTAAAAATTTTGGACTATATTATTCTAAGGATAGTTCAATAGATCTTATAGGATATACTAATGCTGATTATGCAAGATCTAAATTTGATAGAAAGAGTACTAGTGGCACATGGCAATTATTGGGAAATAAATTGTTATCATGGTTTAGTAAAAAGCAAAACTGTGTAGCACTTTCTACTACAGAAGCTGAATATGTTGCTACTACAGTGTGTTGCACTCAAATTCTATGGATAAGGCAAACTTTAGAAGATTTTGGATTATCTTATGATACAACTGAGATTTATTGTGACAATAATTCTGCAATAAATCTTTCCAAAAATCCTGTATTACATTCTAAAGCAAAGCATATAGAGGTTAGACATCATTTTCTAAGAGATAACGTAATTAAAAGAAAAATTAAATTAGAATTTGGGTCTAATAAAAATCAATTAGCTAATATATTTACAAAACCTTTAAACGAAAATACATTATGCAACATAAGATTAAATTTGGGTATTTGTAGGCTATGTGATATGTAAAATGCTTAGACTCCACAAAAAGATAAATATTATTGATGATGTTGTTCACCTTATAGATATTATATACTTATCATAAATATTTAAGTAATATCTAAATTACTACTTAAGATACTATGTAATTATTGTAAAATCATAGTAATATCTTATTGATTTTAAGTAGTTTATCAATTTTTATGGTTTTCACGATTTTAAGTGGAAGTGTAAATAAAAAACATTAAATACTTCTGAAATTCTAAAATTTTGATTAAGTGTTTTCTTTGAATCAAGGAAAGTGCATATGATCATGCATAAATTTGACTTGATTGATTAAACTTGTAGAATAATTTATATGTAAATCATCTTAAACTGTTAATCAAAAGTATGAGCTTATTGAAACTGATTCATATTTTCAGTAAAATCATAGAAGTAAAAATTGTATGAGATTTGTGTTTTATTGCATTTGTATTAATGGAATACATATATATTGTGCTTAAAATGAAAAGTGCTTACAAAGTGAAAGTCTTTGAGAGTTTATTGATCAGTTTGATCAGGAACCTTTTGTACTTGAGCAAATAGGTATGTAAGGATTGTTGTCCTAAAAAATGATTCTTTAAATCTGGCAACCTAAGGTCCTGATCAGATTTGGGATTGTTGACTGAAAGCTCATTACACAGGTACATTAAAAAGCTCTTGTATGATTCATGCTTTTCAAAATAACTTTTAAAGAAAATTATCAATATTTACTATTTTGAAAAAAAAAAAAAGTTGTTTCATTAATTATAGATATCTTTGAATCGAATATAGTTTCTACCAATATGACTACTGATTTATTGAATCAACATTAGTACTTTTGAAAACATTTATTTGAGATACATTCTTTTATTCTCCTTGAATTAATCATATTGACTTCAAAGTTGTGTTTTGATTCATATACAATAGGAATTGATTCTGAAAATCATTTTTGATGAATTCAGGATAACGAAAGTTTCTAAAAAGAAAATTTAAAAGTATAGTTATACTTAACATCTATTATTAATATAAGTATATTTTGTATGTTATTGAATACATTTGAAGTATATTTGTAAGGGGAGGATTAACAATGTCCAAAATAGATTAATATAGTTCAGAATACAAATCTTGATTAATCTAAATTTAAGTCCTCTTAAGATCTTGATGAAACAATTTAAAAGAAAAATGAACTATTTTAGATTCATAAGAAAAGAATGTTAGAATAGTTTACAATGTTCTCAAGATAATGTTAAGTGTAGCATTTATGTTGTCTTCGGAAGGAAGCATCCGAAACTTGATTTTAGTAAAGTGTACTAACTGAACGTTATATTATATAAGGTAACGTGTAGAACTGCCTCTAGACAATGTTTTACTCGTTAGGTTAGTTAACTCAATGAGTTATACTTGAATATATCGGGTACCTTGATTGAATAAACTATATTCAATATTCATTTAAAATCCAAACCTAACTTATACACATTGAGTTATTCACCTAAAAATCCTATTTAAACACTTATTACATAGGCACTTAGGTTATTTGTAAACCTTTGTTTGAAATCTTTCCCGCTTGTTGCTGTTACAACCTGCGAAGATGATCTTCAAGTTCTACAAAGGTCGTGGCAGAGGAAAATGCAAAAGCAAAGGAAATGCAAAAGGAAAAGAAATAGATACTGATGAAGTTCCACGCACTTGGTTCAAGAAAATACTTCGAGTAGACAAAAGGTTAGCACAAATTTACAGTGAATACTTCTTTTCTCAAGGTATACTAGATGAAGTTAGACAAGAGCTTCAAAATACTGATGCAAATATTACATATATGGGTATTCGAAATAAATATGATAGAGAATACAAAATGAAATGTGCTGAAATTGCATTTTTAGAATAGTATGCAAAATATTTGAAAAAAGGTGTAGGTACATCAACAAGAATTCCTCAAATACCAATAAACGGTACAAGGTTACATGCATTTGAGAAGGAACATGAATCAGCTATCCCTACTCCTTTGTATTCAAAACAACTAGAATCAAATATTGTTGTAGATAAAAGAAAAGTTGACAGTCTTCGAAAGGCTATAGTAATAGAAAGTACTTTTGAAGAATTAAAGTAGAAAACTTTTATGGAGCAATTTGAAAAGAAAACAACAATACTTGAAGAGGAGAAACAAAAATTTTATAGAAGAAGGAAAATCAAAAAAATTATGACTAAGGAAACAAAGTCTGCTGAAAAAGGAAAATCGAATGAGCATTTATTTCCAAAGGACAATGTATGTCTAGACATTGTACCTTATAGTGCATCTGATAAACTCATTAGTTCTGAGCATACTGAAATTGATGAAGATAATGAGACTTTATTTTCCCTTCCTAGAAAACTTGAGAAGAAATGCAAGTCAAATATGAGCTCAAGTTTTTCTATTAGTTCAAGTCCTGATGATATAGAAATTGAAAAATCAGAGCATCAAGCAAGTGACATTGAATAAGTTATTGCATATATAATTGGCAATGTTGAGGCAGTAACTAGCTCACAAGCTGAATTGTCTAGAGTAGCAAATATTGAGAAAGTTAAGACTCTAGAAGAGCTAAACGTCAATCAACTTTCTTCAGAATCTATAGAAGAATAGTCTGAGAATTCACAACATGTATCAATGGAGATATCTGTTGAACAAAATGAACAATTACAAACAGATACACTGACTGTAAAATTTGTGGAAAAATTGAACTCTGATCATTCTATAGAGACTGAACAGATGAATGTTGAGCATAATGAAGAAGTTCCTTACAATGTTGAAGCTAAAAAATCAAGCTTACCTGAGCAACTTCAAGAAAATATTTTCACAAAGGAATAATATGACATTCATTTTGAAAAAGAAGTTCCTGAAGATGAATTAAACTCTAAATCACGGCTTCAGGTATCACCTTCTTTGTGTACAATATTACAAATTCAAGGTAATTCAATTCATTTTAGATCTAAGGAAGTAGTGCAGAAATACAATAATCTGATTACATGTCAGATTCTGCATGCTCGTCCAATAAAATTAAGAAATTTGATTGATATGAGAGATCTATTTGAGTATCAAGGCCTCATTCAATTCTTGCCAGTTGGAACGAAATGGAAGCAATACATAGAGCTTATTTAGCTTTTTATAGCAATCTAGTCAAGAATGAAAATATACTGAAAAATCAAATAAATAAATAGGAGTTAATATTGTCTCTTGAATTAATTTTTGAAGTTTTGGGATTAAAGAATGAAGGTGTTGTTACAAACAGATTTGACAAGATTAGACAACTAGAATGAAACATTCAGTCTTTATCAAAAATTCCAAATGTATATACTGAAATGAGATTAATGGAAAATCTAAATGCAAAGGCAAGGTTTATTGCAAATATATTGCATGCCAATTTATTTCAGAGAGTTGGACACAATATGGAAGTCAGCAGAAGTTGTTTATATGCAACTTATGGTCTACTGAATAGAATTCAAATCAATTGATTTGATGTTTTCACTTCTCAACTACAACATATGAGTTCAAAGTTATTTTATGGTAATGTTGTATGTAGACTCCTTGCAAGCCAATTGAATTTATCTGATTAGCCCTTTGAAACTAAAGGCATGAGAGCTTTTAGTGTAAACGATTTGCAAAAATTCCAAGCCATGCATCAACCTCAATGACAACAACAACAACCTAATTGTACAGACCATATACAATAACAACAGCCAAGTTATTCAATTCAAGCAGAACAACAAACCCAGCTACCTCCTGACCTAGATGATGTACTTGACGACATCAGAAATGATATTAGGCATCTAGGAGATAAAATATGTAATGCTATAAGTGATATACTTAGGAGGAATAGATAACTGTTTGTTTGCTTGTATCTGAATACAAAATGTAATGTTTGTATTCATTGTTTGATTCATTGAACAATACATTTTTCTGTAAATGTTTTCAATTCTTATTATTGTTTATAGAAAGAGTTGTAAATATATCTCTTACTATATATATTCTATGTAATTATCTTTTTGATTAATGACAAAAAGGGGGAGACATGTTATAAAAGAAGATGATTATGATTTTAATTGCATATATTATAAAGGGAGATGATATTTATATGGGTATTGTAATCTGACAGATGACAATGTAATCTAAAAGAAAATTGTATGGTTATTAAATTATATAATGAAAGGAAGAGAAATGATACTTATGTAATTATTGACATCTGAAAGTTTTATTTCTGAGAGGTGAAATTTACACAAACAATAGAAATAAGCTTAAGTGAACTTAAGTCAACAAATTTGTTTGTTGAATTAAAAGTTAACCCAACGAAAGTGCTTTGTTGAGTTAAATATATTTCATAATTGATTTAATATAGTTTTGTCATCATCAAAAAGGGGGAGATTGTTGAGTATTTTGTTTTGATGATGTGTGCTAAATGAAAATAATCATATTTGCTCAATTACTATTGCTTGTGAAAAGAAATTAAAATCATCAATTAATACAGAAAAAGCTTACTGATATAAATATTTGTCTGTATTAGATCTGAAATTATACTAAGTTAATAACTAATCATTTCGTTGCATTAATTTCTCATTTAACTAAACATTAAGTTAACGTGTGTTTCTATTGAAATGCATGATATGTTTTAAAGTTATATCTTCTGTATCATGAACAGTGCACGTTTAGACAACTCGTTAAGTTAGAGTTTTGTTCATATAGAGGTCACGTGAGAACTCGTTAAGTTAGAGGCTTAAAGGTTAAAATAGGTCACATGAGAACTCATTAAGTTAGTGAGTAAAAGAAGAGACGAACTCGTTAAGTTAGTGTTGTACATGTGGTGAAGTTATAAGTTACAAATGTTATATTGTATCACGTGAGGTGCACATGTTTAACTCGTTAAGTTAACATAACTAAACACATTGAGTTACTATATTGAACACTAAGGCAACGCATTAGGTTAGCGTTATAAACTTAAGTTGTTATTTATGCATGTGGTAAAATTCTTATTATAAAAATATTTGTTTATTATTGGTTTGTTGAGTTATTTGTAACACAACAGAGATGGTTCGTTGAGTTATCTGTAATACCACAGAGATGGTTCGTTGAATTAGCGTAACACCACAGACTTAGTTCGTTGAGTTAGCTCTAGTACTTGTCACGTGAGTTGGCACATAAGGAACTCGTTAAGTTAGAAACGTTAAGTTATATATATACTTGTGTTACTCGTTTAGTTAACATTAAAGTAACGACTTCTTATTATACTTGATGAAAAATTTTAGAAGAGAAAGTTTATTTTGCATGAAATTTTTCAAAGATCCAAAATTAATGATTAAAGAAAATTTGAAATGTAAACGTGGGTCAGAACGTGTGTAATTCCCGTGTATAAGGAAAAAGAAAAGACGTGAAGAAGTGGAAGACTAATAGTGATTAAACATGGAGGATATGCATGAAATGAAGATACAGTATAAAAGGCAATAGAATTCTCGTTCATCAGTTATCCCTGCACACCAAGAGAAAAATCTTTTTAGGGATCAAAAACACCTCTTTGAGGAAAAGCTCTTAGGTGAAAAAATTCAGTGAAGTAGAAAAAGATAAGATATATGTCACTGAAGATTTGAAGTATCAGATGGAAGAAAATTCAGTGAAGCAGAAAAAGGTAAGATTTATGTCACTGAAGATCTGAAGTATCAGAAGAAAGCAAATTCGGTGAAGTAGAGAAAGATAAAATATTCATCACTGAAGAATTGCTGAAGAAGAAAAAGAAGAAGAAGAAGAAGAAGAAAGATCTCAAATAGGGAGAAATGTTTTAAATTTCGCAAATTAATTTTCTCTATTTATAGTTATGAAATTGTATAGATGAAACATGGTATCGATATATAATTGCATCTACAATTTCTGAGGAGAATTGAATTGTATATTGTAATTGAAACCTTGAATAAAAATGATTTTATGAAAACAGTGTCTCGACTTGTTTTTAAGTTTTAAAGTTTCAATTATATTCGAAAATGTTGAAAAACACAATTCACCCCCTCTTGTATAGCCGTACGATCCTACTACATAGTTAAAATACAAATTGGACTTAATATCTAATTTGTGTGAAAGGTTGTTTGTTTACTTCTAAAAGAATTTATTAATATAATCATAAAAACAAATCAAACAAGTTCTGATTTAGCTTTTTACAAACATTCAAATAGTAGACAAGTTGATACAGATAGTTTAGAAATTACTACTAGAGAAAAATAGGATTTTCGGAAGGTTACCAGGCTTAAGTATCCAAAAGAAATGAATCTTTAGTGAATTATAAGCTTAAGTATCTGAAGAGTCAATTTGAAGTAGTAGATACACCCTCGGATAGTTAGAAGGATAACTATCCAAAATTACAATGCCTTCGGAAAGTTTGAAAGATAGTTGGTTGAATGATCGAAGGGTTAGGAACGCTAACTATCCAAAAATTCAAGGAAATCGGAAAGTTAGGAAGGCTAACTATCTGAAACTTAAGTCATTTAATTACTCACGTGCAGAAATTTAGTTGGAAGCTTACGAGGAAATTCAAAAGGTTACTATAGCTAACAATTTGAAATTTAAAACACTTTAGTAAGTTAACAGCTACAACTATCCGAAAATTAAGTTACTTAAATACACATGTGTAGAGTTCAGAAATCCAATTGGAAGCTTAAAAGGATTTTCGGAGAGTTAAAAAGCTAACTATCCGAAAAACAAGAAGTTTCGAAAGGTTACAGACTTAACTATCTAAAACTTAAGTCATTCAATTATGCATGTGCAGAAATAAAGAAATATGTGTCAAGCAGTCAAAAGCCTTGAAGTATAACTGTTCAAGTTTTTCGAAGGGTTACAAGATGATTGTTCGAGTTTTTCGGAGAGTTACAAGCTAACTGACCAAAACTAAGAAGCCTCATGTATATGACTTAAAATCCCACATGACACAGAAAAAAGGAATTTAGTGGATTTTCAGTGAGTTACGACTATCCTTCAGAGAGTTACACAACTAACCACCCAAAAATCAAAGGAAATCGGAAGGTTACAAGTTGGATAGTATACAAAACGGTAACTTACTAGTTTTGGGACTAACTACACAATAAGTACAGTAGAAAACATCCGTTAGAAATGAATATGATCGTTATACCTCTTAGTATAAATATGATAAGTAAAGGGAAGATAAAAACAACGATAATCATATATTGAGAGCTACTAAAAAATTCCAAAAAAATACTTTGTCTGCTAATACAGAAGTGATAAACTCTCAAGCATACTAAAGCACAAAGGCTCCCTACACTCAAGTTTTGATTTGAAACTCAATGCTATTGGCTCATGAGTTTGTACCTGAAAACTCACTGTTGGTTAAGAGCTTGGACCTGAAAGCTCAAGAAAAGTTGGTTGCTGAACTTCTACCTGAAAGCTCAAGTGTTAGTTCTTACTTCAACCTGAAAGCAAGTGTTGTAAGTAGTTATATACTTAGTGAAGCCTAAGTGAACCTTGGGGGTGGACTAGCCAAGTTGGTGAACCACCTAATATCTCCTTGTGTTCATTATTCTTTATTACTTTGCATGCATATTCATTATTTAAACTCACAATTTAATCAAATCAACTAGTAAAGTTTAAAAAGAACCTAATATTACACATAGATCACCATTCAACCCCCCTCTAGTGAGCCATATGTTCCTAATAGTTATTACTGTGCACCTGTACATGATTTAAATATATGCAAATAAAATAGATCATGCTTAATATTATAAAACCACACTTAAATCAAGTTTTTAGATCACGACACGTATCATAAGTAAGTTTTATGATAAAAAGATATTTCAAATACTTGCAAACCTAACTATCTGATGCTCAAACACATTTCGGATAGTTAGCATCTAACTTACCGAAAATCCACTTAAGTCATGTATTAAGGTTACAACACGTGTACTCTAGGAAATAATAAAATATTATTTAAGCATTTAAAACATAATTGTCCGGTATAAGAAATGTAACTCTTCGAAATAATAGACAATTTGGATACTTAAGAATTACAAAGCCTGTAACTCACCGATAGTGCAAAAATGTACTTAATTAACACTAATTCCCTGAAATTATGTAGATTCTTTCATTAAAGCATATAATAGTGCAATTATAACATAATGGCTTAATTCTCATATGATAAACTAAATATTATGCAATTAACCATTATTTAACCGTTAATATTGTGCACTTTTTATTCTAAACAAGCCTTATGGGAGAATTGAAATTCTTTTTGGGATAACAGATTCATCAATTACAACATGGAATCTTCCTGAACCAAGAAAAATTTTGTAAAGAGATTCTTTTAAAATTTGGCATGGATAAATCCAAAGAGGCTCACACACCTATGAATTCAAATGAAAAGCTTGATAAAGATATTTCTAGTACTTCTGTAGATAAAAAGAAATATAGATGTATGATTGGATTACTTCTATATTTAACAGCCAGCAGACCAGATATAATATTTAGTGTGTGTGCATATGCAAAATATCAAGCCTCTTGTTTTGTTGTGAAAAGTTAAATCATAAACTTGTTTATACAGCAGTGCTAGAAAAACTTGTTTAATTTTGTTTTTATGCTTATATCAATAATTACTTTTAGAAGTAAACAAACAACCTTTCACACAAATTAGATATTAAATCCAATTTGTATTTTTAATTGCAAGTGCACAATGTATATTGTATTTGTGTGCAAGTACAGGTCAATTCTACAAAGATTGAGTAAGAATTGTGTACTATTCTTATTTTTATATTAGAATTTATATGTGTTCAGTTAAACACTCTATTGAGTTATAGTTAACACAATGGACTTAGTTTGTGGAGTTATGGCTAACTCAACAAACTAACCTCATGGACTTAAGTTAACTCCACGAGCCTACCTTTCTAGTTAAATACTACTATTTATACATGAATTCGGCCAACTATTGGGCGATTCCACAAAATGTAAATAACATCAATTAAACTCTTTAATGTTAGTTAATATTAGATTTATCATCAATTAAACTCATTAAGCAACACTAACATTTAGATATTTCAAACAGTAATCATTAAAATCTTTAAGTATCTAGAACGAATCAATTTCAGTAAACAATAAAACTATTTTCTATTTTCTAAATCAAACAAATATAAAAAATTCACAATACTGACAATGATAACATTAATCACGATACAAAACAAACAATATAATACTTTAATACTAAATGTAAACATAGATAATTTGTTGTTTTTGGTATTTTATTTTGATATGTTCTTGAAGATGAATAAAAGGTGAAATGTAAAAATCTCTATCGATAGTAAAAACTTCTATCACTACATGCAACGTGATTACACCACTGAAAACTTAATCACTTACAATCTTGCCCCCTCTCCCTATAGAATCGCGAACTAAGAATTGTAAGATGATCTCCTCTTTAGCATACTGGCATCAACCTAAAACCAAGGCTAGAAGTTTTACAATCTTCTGAGATATAAGTCGGTGCTTGGTGAACATAGTTTCCTTTCCCATGACGCGATCACTCCTCACAGTGGTTGTCAATCACTATGTTTAGCTTGAAATTGACCCAACATCAGGAAAGTATCCTCATAGACCTCCAATAGTTGGTGATTTTGGTGGTGGTGTGGAGCTTTAGGGAACTTCTGACGCTTCCTGCAGTTAGCGTGGTTCTCCACCTTTGCACACACACCTTTTTCTTCGTCTTTCTTCTCTTCTTTTATATTTCTTTCTATAGTAATGCTTCTGCTTAGATGATCGATTGGATTTCCTTCATTCTTATTAATGATGGTGATTTCTTCTTCATTCCACGAGTGAATTCCTACATGATACGTGCAATCGTGGTTTTCCTTCGAATTTCCTATTTCTACAACTACTATAGTGAACATATTAGAAAATAAATGGTCCATGGAGTTATAGATAACTCAACAAAGTTACTTCGTTGATTTAACTATAAAACACGTGCAATAAAGAAATAACTTATAAGCTACTAACACAACACATTACCTTAGTGTATATTCAAGTAACTCAACGCGTATAGTTATGCTAACTTAACGAGTTAAACATGTGCAGCTCACATGACATAATAAAGCATTTAAATTCAACACATGTATAATTCTAACTTAACGAGTTCAGACTTACGATTTTTACTTAATAACTCAACGAGTTCTCACGTGATCTTTTTATACCTTTAAACTTGTAACTCAACGAGTTGGCACGTGATCTTTCAACAAAAAGAACACTAACTGAACGAGTTGTTACTGTACACCTGTACATGATATAAATATATGCAAATAAAATAGATCATGCTTAATACTATAAAACCACACTTAAATCAGGTTTTCAGATAACGACATGTGTCCTTAGTATGTTTTATGATAAAAAGATATTTCGGATACTTGCAAACCTAACTATCCGATGCTCAAATGCATTTCAAATAGTTAATAGATAACTTACCAAACATTCACTTAAGTCATGCATTGAGGTTACAACACGTGTACTCCAAGAAATAAAATATTCTTTCAACATTTAAAACATAACTATCTAGTACATGCAATATAACTCTCTGAAATAACAAAAAATTTGGATACTTAAGAATTTCAAAGCTTGTAATTCACCGATAGTTCAGAAATATACTTAATTAACGTTAATACCCTGAAATTATGCAGATTCTTTCATTAAAGCATATAATAGTGCAATTATAACATAATGGCTTAATTCTCATATGATAAGCTAAATATTCTGCAATTAACCATCATTTAACCATTAATATTATGTACTTTTTCATTCTAAACACCTCTCCCAAAGCATTACATTTAAAAGCAGTTAAACGAATCTTTAAATACCTATAGGGTACAAAAGATTTTGGTTTGTTTTACTCTTCACAAATTCCATTAATTTAACTAGTTATAGTGACACTTATAATGTAAGATGCAAGTTAGATAAAAAAAAGCACTAGAAAAAGTTCAAAATTCTAAGCAATTTCAGAAAAGGAGTTGCAACATAAGAAGTTTGGAAAATTTGACAATTAGAGAAGAAAAGATACAGAAGCTAAGCAAAAAGAAAGAAAAGGAGCTATGTGCATAAAGATCATGTTTTATACAATTCGAAATTAGCTTAGAATAAGGATTTTATTTTCTCTTTGAATTGTATATTGAACTTTATTGTATCATAACCAACAAGAAGGGAATTAAGTTGAAAAGAGATTGTAAATTCTTTCTTTAAAGTCTATAAAGATTAGAATTTAATTTACGGGTGTTTGTGCTCTTGTTTTATTCGCTAGTAATTTTAATTACTAAAGACACAATTCACCCACCCTCTTGTGATACTACGATCCTATAGAAAGCTATTAGAAAGGAATATGATCGTTATGATTCTCGATATAAATACAAACAACAATCAAGAGAAGAATAGAGAACAGAATATACACATCTATACACTAAGCTCCACAAATACTATAGAATACATTCAAGATCAAACTCTCAGCAAAGTACAAACTCAAGTCAAGAGCTTTCTACACAAACAATCTCTGATCTTTTCAAGCTAGTAGTTTGTTGAAGTTTCCCATTGAAAACTTCAAAGATAGGTTAGTTGGAGCTATGACCAGAAAGCTTAGATTGATCGATTAGTTCTTACTTTGACCTTAAAGCAAGTGTTTGTAAGTTTAGAAAAGTTAGTGAAGCTCAAGTAATCCTTGGGGGTGGACTAACCATT
The DNA here is from genome assembly GCA_036874045.1 of Cymodocea nodosa. Classification (NCBI taxonomy): domain Eukaryota; kingdom Viridiplantae; phylum Streptophyta; class Magnoliopsida; order Alismatales; family Cymodoceaceae; genus Cymodocea; species Cymodocea nodosa. Next base: position 4,195,063 of record CM072345.1, read on the forward strand.
AGTGGTAAACCACCTAAAATCCCTATGTGCATTATCTTCATTTACTTTGTATTTTCACTAGGAAGATTGTTTTATGTTTGCTAAAATTTAACTATAAATCAACCATTTACTATTAAGTCTTGAACTTGTTTAAAAATTATTAAATCTTACCATTCACCCCCCTTTGGTAAGCCATTAGGTCTTAATAAATGTTACATACCTTAGAAATAAATATATTTCAAGTTCATGACTAGAGTTATTTTTGGCATGTATTACTAACATTACATGCATGACTTAAATGGATTTGATTATAGGTTAATGAGGGCCCTTAGATCAAGCTTTGGGATCATCAATTCCTTGATGATGAAAATACTCTATAAACAAGCCTTGGGATCCAAAAGAGTCACTCCTCCTCACTCCAATTTTTGGAATTCCCCTTGGTGCTCCAAGCAAGGTGAAGGAAGCTCCATTCTTGGTTGCCACTCCTCCAAACATCCCTTGGAGGTAAGGTTCTTCTTCTTCTTGTCTTCTCCAATACTCCATCTAGCATTCTACATCTTGAGGAGGTGAATTGCTGCTACAAATTCCCTCTTGTTGGTGTTGAATCTATGGATGAAGCTCCATTGGAGATACACTTGAAGGTGTGGAACCTTGCATCCAAGAGAGCTCTCCAATTGTTTTCTACGTTTGCTGCATTCTCTCCAACATTGGAACTCCAATTTGTGGAGAGAACAAGCTACCTTGGATGTGGACGATTGTTGGAGAAGGTGACCATCTCTAGTGATTCAAGCAAGGAGTTGACATCCCTTGAGTTCAAGCACTTAGAGTTATGATTTCAAGGTAATAGGAGAAGGCATTTGAGTGGAGATGGAGTTGTAATTTCAATGTTAGTTGTATATGTTTGTGAATAATTGTTGTTTGTGTATTCCATGTGATTTCCCTTTAGTATATTGTTGATTCTAATGTTTTTTAATTCTAAGTTTAGTTTGAGTTTTTGCCTTCTATGTGTTTGATGTTATGCTTCTTGGTCTGGATTCTACTCAATGTTTGTTCCTCTAACTCTTGTTGGGTGAGTAGTACAAGTGTGGAGTATGCCACAAGAAGTCTAGGTTCAGTCGGAAACTTGTTAGCAGTAAGTCTCTGACATATTTATGATTTCAGAAGGTTACTAGGTCGAAGTATCTGAAATAACGTTTCAGTTAGAAGGCTTTGAGCTAACTATCCGAAAGTCAAGAAATTTCAAAGGGTTACTGGTTGTAACCATCCGGAATGACTTAAAGGACACTTAAGTGGATGTTCGGACAGTTATGAAGCTAAGTATCTAAAAGTCAGACACTTAAGTGGATGTTAAGCTAGTTAAGAAGTCAAGTATCCAAAAGATAATGACTTAAGTGGATCTTTGGATAATTAGATAGTAACTATCCGAAAGTCATGAGTTTTTCAAAAGCTTACAACTACAACCTTCCGAAGTGACTAAAGAGACATGTTTGGGGTTGTTAAGTTAATTCTTAAACTTGTTTAATTTGTCTTTATGCTTATATCAATAATTACTTTTAGAAGTAAACAAACAACCTCTCACACAAATTAGATATTAATTTCAATTTGTATTTTTACTGCAAGTGCACAATGTATATTGTATTTGTATGCAAGTACAAGTCGATCCCACAAAGATTGAGTAAGAATTGTGTATTATTCCGATTTTTATATTGGAGTTTATATGCGTTTAGTTAAGCACTTCATTGAGTTACAGTTAACACAACGGACTTAATTCATGGAGTTATGGCTAACTCAACGAACTGACCTTGTGGACTTAAGTTAACTCCACGAGTCTATCTTTCCAATTAAATACTATTATTTACAGGGGAATTCGGTCAACCATTGGGTGGTTCCACAAAATGTAAATAACATCAATTAAGCTTTTTAATGTTAGTTAATATTAGATTTATCATTAAGCAACGCTAACATTTAGATATTTCAAACAGTAACCATTTAAATCTTTAAGTATCTAGAATGAATCAATTTTAGTAAACAATAAAACTATTTTCTATTTTCTGAATCAAACAAACATAAAACATTCATAATACTAACAATGATAACATTAATCCCAATATGAAACAAACAATACAACACTTTAATGCTAAATGTAAACACAGATAATTTGTTGTTTTTGGTATTTTTGTTTTGATATGTTCCTGAAGATGAGCGAAAGGTGAAATGTAAAAATCTCTATCGACAATAAAAACTTCTATCACTACATGTAACGCAATTACACCACTGAAAACTTAATCACTTACAATCTTGCCTCCTCTCCTTATAGAATCACGAATCCAAAATTGTAAGATGATCTCCTCTTCAGCATATTGGCATCAACCCAAAACCAAAGCAAAAAGTTTTACAATCTCTTGAGATATGAGTCGATGCTTGGTGAAAATGGCTTCCCTTCCTACAAAGCGATCACTCCTCATAGTGATTGTCAGTCTCTGTGTTTGGCTCGAAATCGACCCGACATCAGGAAAGTATCTTCACAGACCTCCAATGGTTGGTGATTTTGGTGGTGGTTTGGAGCTTCAGGGAACTTTCGACGCTTCCTGTAGTTAGTGCGGTTCTCCACTTTGCACACACACTTTCTTTGTCTTTCTCATCTTCTTTTATATTTCTTTCTATAGTAATGCTTCTGCTTAGATGATCAGTTGGATTTCCTTCATTCATATCAATGATGGTGATTTCTTCTTCATTCCTCAAGTAAATTCCTACATGATGCATGTAATCGTGGTTTTCCTTTGAATGTCTTGTTTCTACAACTACTATAGTGGCATATTAGAAAATAAATGGTCCGTGGAGTTACAGATAACTTAATGGACTTACTTTGTTGATTTAACTATAAAGCATGTGTACTTCAAGAAATAAAAAAATATTCTTTAAGCGTTTAAAGCATAACTATCTAGTACATGTAATATAACTCTCCGAAATAATAGAAAATTCGGATACTTAAGAATTAAAATCCTGCAACTTACCGACAGTTCAAAAATGTACTTAATTAACGTTAATTCCTTGAAATTATGTAAATTTCATCATTAAAGCATATAACAGTGCAATTATAACATAATGGCTTAATTCTCAGATGATAAGCTAAATATTATGCAATTAACCATCATTTAACCGTTAATATTATGCACTTTTTCATTCTAAACACTTCCCCCATACTTAAATTTTGCTAGTCCCTTAGTAAACTAAGATCTAACTAGTTGGTCTTTCTTAAGTTCTAGAATTAATTCTTCATTTCGTATCTTTAGAATACATAAATTAGATTACTATATATATATTCTGTATTTTTCAGTAATCTATTTTACATTGTTTTCTCCTCTTCAACCTGCAAATATATTTAAAACATATGTAAATTACATACAAAATATATTAGCATCACATAGGTGGTAATTATATTATCATTTTTTTTCTTTTTTTCTTTTTTTCAACATTTGTTATCCTAAATTTTCTAATATGATTTCCAGAATAAATTTCAACTACATACGAATCAAAACACAATCCAATTCAATATAATTAAAACAAGTAGAATAATGAATTGTATCTCAAATAAACAACTTTAAAAGTCTATTCTAGATTCATACTTCAATAATCTTAGATAACAGAAAATATACTTGATTCAAAAGATTTTTGTATTTCACAAAACACTTTTATCTTTTCAGAACAATATATGCATATTTGCACTTTAAAAGTTAATTTGAAAAACTTGAATCATACAAGAGCTTTCTAGTATACCCATGTATCGAGCTTTCAGTCAACAATCTCAAATCTGATCAGGATCTTAGGTTGCCAGATTTAAAGAGTCATTTTTCAGGTCAACAATCCTTACATACCTATCTGCTCAAGTACAAAAGGCTCATGATCAAACAAGTCAATAAACTCTCAAAGTTTTTCTCTTTTTTTCCTTTTTTTCTTTTCAACACAGTATATATACGTATTTCATTAATACAGATGCAATAAAACATAAATCTCATATAGTCCTACTTCCATAATTTACTGAAAATTTAAATCTAAATCAATAAGCTCATACTTTTTCTGTAATTTAATAAGATTTACACATAAATCATTCTGCAAGTTTAATCACTCAAATTAAATGTATCCTTGATCATATGCATCTCATTTAATCCAAAAATAAACATTTCAGCTCTTTCAGAATTTCAAATAATTTACTGAATTTCAGTTAAGCATTTTGTTTTCTTTTTAAAATCGTGAAACTATTAAACTCATAAAATTCAGTGAAAACATAAGATACTATATCCAAGTTTGTATTAATTGTAATATTTGTAGCATCTTATATAAGACTATAAATATAACATTCAAGCAACTACAGTTCTTAAAAATTTTACAGTTTCAATTAGTGGATAGTTACAGCAAATTCATAAAAAAAATTTTCAATTTCCACAGAACTTTGCAGCACCATTCTAATTCCTCTAATTAACAAAATTACTTGGATTTTAACTTAATTACCTCCCCCCATACCAACATTTTGCATTATCCTCAATGTAAAAGATTTTACAGTAAATATAGTAATTGTTAGTAGGCATGAATATTGTTTTGTTGACTTAGCACCTAACTCAACGAACTTAATTCATTGAGTTAATGAATAACTCCATGAACTGAGTTTAAATCTAAATTCAGGATAAGTAATCAATCACATATCTTGTTCTTTTGTATCTCCTTCAATATCTTTCGACTTTTGATTCTGAAAAACTTTTCATTCACACATAAAAGCAGAATATATATAACAAAATAACATTTAATAACAAAACATAAATTGTTAATTGTTGAGCTATATTTTTAGCTCAAGCTTTACTGCAAGTGCATAGTTCTTTTGGTGTACATGGCAAATACAGGTCATTCTTCCACAAGGATTGTGTTTATGACTTAATCAACTATTACTCAACTTGTTCTTCAAGCTCTTAGGTATACTTCAGTAAATTAATGACATGTGAATGTAGAATAATCAAAGTTAACACAAGCTCACAAATCATGCAATTTCAAGGCAATTTGTAGTGGAAAATGGTGATGTGAATCAATTTCTTTACTTGTAAATCTATCAACTCATTCAATTATAACATGCACACAAGTTCCACGTGATTTCAGAAGTGATATCAATGCATCAATATTAAGGAAAGAAAAATAAAACAACAAGGTTCAATAGACTATACTACTCTATTCTAATTTATACTAAATGCATGCAACTATGCTATTTGCTAATCTAGCTAAACTATACTATACTACTTGCATTAGAAATTCTTTTTGGAGATTGATTAGGACAAAATGTGATCTATATAAGATATAACAAAATCAATTAACTACTGAAATTAAAATTAACAACTAGATATAAGTGATAGGTTCTTCATTCAAATGAACATCAACACTTATTTTCTTCTTCTTTCAATTCACACCTTCTTCTCAAATGCACCAAGCCACCATTGATGAGTGTCATTCACTCGTGTGAAAGCCTCACCAACAGCCCCAACAATACATGTGAATAGAGGATGCAAATTAGAAGTTGAAAAGAAGAATTAAACATTCATATACATTCATTGAACTCTATCTAGCTAAGAAGACATATAATTGAGATGTTCACTACCATTTCTCATCAATTCTTCCTTCTATACAAGAAAATAATAAACTCTAAGAGTTGTCACTACCTTAGGAGCTTCTTATCTTCTTCTCTAGAGCTTTGAATTCAATGGAACTTGGCAGCAAATCCACCTCCAAGCTTGGACGTCTTCTCCTTAGCCCTTGGAATGGTGAATAGCATCAATGGATGGTCTCCTTGCAAGCATAAGCCTCACCTCCAAGCTTTCTTCTCTTCTTTCTTTCTCTCGTTGGAAGCACCAAGGTGTTGGCCGAAAATCCTCTCCCCTTGTATTTATGTTGTTTTGTCTTCTCTCTCTTTGATGTGGCACCTTGGTTTTATCACCAAGCCAATAAGATGTCATAGATCTAGGAGGGCCAATAAGGTGTTGGCATGTCCTCTTCTTTAAAGTTTAGTCCACCAACTTTTGATTCTTTACATCTTCTTTGGTCTTTTGCATTAAGCTCCTCCCATATATATGTTACCTACAATTAATGGAAGTTGAACTCCAAGAGACGTTAGCTAACATAGGACATGCAAAATAAATCAATGTGTTTCATGTAAAATTATATCCAATGGGGGATGCACTTGTTAATTAAATTTCTATATTGCACTATATTTCAAGACTTATATTACCCATAATTAATATCATTTATCCATCATAGATATATAATATCATGCAAAATTACTTATAAAATTCATTAAAAATAGGCAAAATTAAAGCTTGAACACCCCCCCACACTTAAACTTTGCTAGTCCTCTGGCAAAATTTAAGAAGAAAATATTAAGGAACCCCTTTTAAACAAACAAACACAATAAAGAAAATTAAGGCAAATTAAATTCTCACTAAGTAATGCAACAATACTTATATATAATCTCCACTCACAAGCTTAGTTCCTATAATGGTGAGGAATATAGAATAGATATCTAATGCCAACCTAAGGAAAATAAGTTTTTAAAGATACTATTAAGTGCAAAGTGCTTAGACCCATAATCAATAGCATCTAGGTTCATCTCACTTAATCCAAGAATACATGAAGGTTTCTTTAGGCTTCTATCCTCTAGTACATTGCCCCCTTTATTTTCAATTGAGTTTTTTTTTTTTTTTTATTCTATAAAAGTATTTTCTTTGTTCATTCTATAGAACTTCTTCTTCTTCTTCTTTTTCTTTTTCTTTTTTTTTTTTCTTTTTTTTTTTGAAACCTCTCTTTTCTCACATCCTACCACTACCCTTAGGATACCTCCCATAAAGGGTTTACATGTGAAGACTAAGAGGTTACTTAGCCTCCGTCCCCAGCAACCTTATGAGAACAGGTATCAAACCTTATTCCCAAATTCATATATCTACCCTTCTCATGGGACAACCTATTGGAAAGATTTCCTAAGCCACTCCTCAAGATTCATGTCATAAGAAGAGTCCTCTAGATACCACATGATTAAGAGTCTAGTGCAAGAATGTGTATATGTTATAAGTAAGAAACTATGGTTGGCATCTCAAATGCATATTCCTATCCTCACCTTAAAGATAAGCTCAGCTCTAAGTGTACGACATCATAAGGAAAGAACATTACTGAGGAAAATTCAACATGCCACAAAAAGAAATTAAGTTCAAATGAAAACAAAGCTAAAACTAATAAAGAATTAATGATCTTAACCTTAAGAGCATACAATGGAGATTGAGTAGTATGCTAGTAAGGCTAAGATGCAATAATTCAAAATCAAAATTAAACTAACAAAGCTATTTCCTAAAAAAAAATAAAATTGACATGCAAGTTCTTATCATGGATACACATAAAACATGGTGGCATGCAACATATAGAACGAATTTTCAAACTTACCACCAACCTGCTTGTGAAAGAAACTTACATTTGGAAAATTTTCAATTTCATTGCTGTAGTATGCATCCTAAAACATTTTTTTACTTTCTCCTCCCCCCCGCACTTAGTTCCTGCATTGTCCTCAATGTAGAAAGGATTGTTTCAACAATAAGAATAAGTAAAAAAAAATGTTAGTGCATACCTGTTGTGCACTGCTCTTCAAGTGGTGTAGATAAAATGTATTTAACTCTAATTATGGTTGAACATCAATTTGTCAAACAAACACATGATATCATGATAAAGTCTTTCAACCCATTCTACACCCTTCAAGTATTTGAAAATCATGCATCTAACTACTTTCAAATATATCATCAAATTCTGTTCTTTAAAATTAAACATGTCAAGCATGAAATAAAATAAGTCTCTTATCAAATAAGCCAAGCATAAGTTGTGGAGATAAAAGGTTGCCTCTAGCTATCTTGTTGATTGCAAGTGATTCTTCTCTTTACTTTTCTCCTGAAGTTGTCTCCACTTGGTTGACACGTGGATTTGTGATAGCTTGGCTTGGAATGGTTCCTTTCTCCCTCTCGCAAAGCCTTGCTGATATTTGGGATAGTTGTGCCTCTATCTTGCTGATTGATTGTGCATTAGCATGCACAATTGGTTGATACTTAGCATTGTTTATGGCAAATGCTTCCATGCCTTTGATCAAGCTGTCCATCTTCTTTCCCATGTCTTCTATTGCTGCTGAATGATCATTTTTCTTAGCCAATTCCATAGTATTTCGTGTAGGTTGATTGCCTTGAAAATTTAAGGATTCACCATGTTGATTATCTTGAAAATGTGAGTTTCTCCATGAAAAGTTTGGGTGGTTCCTCCAAGATGGGTTGTAGGAGTTGCCATAAACTTCTTGCCTTTGATTGTTCCTTGTGTATATTTCCTGAACATCAGTAGAAGGGTTAGCCAACATAGGACATTCATTCACAATATGGCCTACCATATTACATCCCAAGCACTTGAGTGGTTCTTTCCCTTTTCCTTCTATTGCTTCAACCCTTTTCAATAGGCTTCCATATTTCATTTCAAGGGCTGTGGTTGTATTTATGGAATGAATGCCCTTCTCTTGCCTTGTTTCAGATCTTGGAGAGGATTTCTCCCAACTTAATGTCTTTGCCGCCAACTCTCCCAAGAAGTTCCATGCCACTATGTCTTCAAGATTTGCAAAGTCTCCTTGCACCATGGATTCCAGCAAGCCCTTTACTAATGTAGGGATTCCATCATACACGATTTGGCATTGTCTCCACAAGGGTATCCCATGATGTGGACACCTCACAAGCAATTCATTGAACTTGCTAAAGAAATTAGCAAATGATTCTTCTGGCATTTGATAGCAAGAATTAATAACCTTTCTCATCTCATTTGTTTTGGCAATTGGATAGAATCTTTTCAAAAAGATGGCACTAAATTGCTCCCATGAAGTAATAGAGTTGGGTGGTAAACTTTGAAGCCACCTTCTTGCTTGGTCTCTCAAGGCAAAGGGAACAAATCTCAATAGGATGGAATCATCTGTCAGATTTTGTATCTTCATTAAGTTGCATACATCTTCAAATTCTTCAAGGAAGCCATAAGCATCTTCATCATCGTGTCCCATGAACTTTGGTAATTGGCTGATGTAGTGGGATTTCAACTCAAAATGTGCTCCATTCTCATCTGGTAGTTGAATGCAAGTGATCCTACTTCTCTGTGTAGGATAGAACATGTCCTTGAGCACCACCCTCCTCTCATTATTATTTGCTGCCATGTGTGTTTCTTTTTGATTCTCTATGCGTATCAACCTGTTATCTGCGCCTCTCTCCTAACTTTTCATGCACTAAGACATTCACATCAGTTATGTAATTCAAGAGTATATGCAAGAGTTATTTACATGGTGAAATATCATCAAAGTATACAAGTACCATCATATATCATAAAATTTCAGCATGAATGGTTCACCATATAAATTCAAGATGACATGAAACAACAAGGATAGATGCATGATAATAAGCATATAAAATTTTGACGTGAACTTGCAATAATAAATTTTATTGTTAACTACTAACACACTAATACATAGAATGAAAAATTACTAAGAATTAAGAAAAGAAAAACTACATCTACAACTAAATGCATACAAACACTAATTATAATTGGGTTCCAACAACAAAGCACTCTCTCCATGATTGTAGGTTTTTCCAGGATAATATTCTTCAAGTCTTTGACCATTCACTACAGTTTTAAATCCTGTCTTACAATTTTCTATAGCTATAGCTCCATGATTATATATATGTTTAATGATGAATGGTCCTGTCCATCTAGTCTTAAATTTTCCAGGGAACAAACGTAATCTAGAGTTATATAATAAAACTTCTTGTCCCTCATGAAAGTCCTTTCTCAAAATTTTCTTGTCATGGAATGCTTTTGCTCGTTCTTTTGCAATTTTTGCATTTTCATAAGCCTCTCTTCTTATTTCTTCCAGCTCATTGAGTTGATATTTTCTTGCTTTTCCTGCATCATCAACACACATGTTAAATGTTCTAATAGCCCATTCTGCTTTATGTTCTATTTCTATAGGTAAATGACATGCTTTCCCATAAACTACTCTAAATGGTGACATTCCCAACACAATTTTATGGGCAGTCCTATAACCCCAAAGTGCATCATTAAGCTTTTCTACCCAATCCTTCTTACTTGGTTTGATTACTTTTTCGAGCATGTGCTTGATTTGTCTATTGGATACCTCAACTTGCCCACTTGTTTGAGGGTGATATGGTGTTGCTAACTTGTGAGTAACCCCATACTTCCTCAAAGCCATTTGAAATACTCTGTTGCAAAAGTGAGGTCTATTATCACTAATTATAGCTCTTGGAATACCAAATCTAGCAAAAATGTTAGATCTAAGAAAATCAACAACAACTTTAGCATCATTTCTCTTAGTTGGGATAGCTTCAATCCATTTAGAAACATAATCAACGGCCAACAAAATATAAGAATAACCAAAAGAAATGGGAAATGGCCCCATGAAATCAATGCCCTAAACATCAAAAATTTCAACTTCAATGATAGGATTCAAAGGCATCATATTTCGTTTGGAAATTTTTCCCATTCTTTGGCATCTATCACAATGTCTACAATGATCTTTAGAGTCTTTAATTAGAGAAGGCCAATAAAATCCACATTCAAGAATTTTCAAAGAAGTTTTTCTATGGCTAAGATGACCTCCACAAGCATGATTATGACAAAAATTTAAGACATTAGCAATTTCATCTTCAGGAAGACATCTTCTTAAAATTTGATTAGAACCCATTTTATACAAATAAGGTTCCATCCAAACATAATGTTTAGCCATGTACCTCAATCTTTTCTTATCTGGTTTAGATAAATCAATTGGTATTAACCCTGTAGCAAGATAGTTAGCAATGTCTGCAAACCAAGGTAACTTACCAACTAGAAATAAACTCTCATCAGGAAACTTTTCATTAATTACATTATTGCATGCTGGAATATTTTCTAATCTAGAGAGGTGATCAGCAACTAAATTTTCTTTTCCAACCTTATCTTTAATTTCTATGTTGAATTCTTGCAGCAATAAAACCCAACGAATTAATCTTGGTTTTGCATCTTTTTTACTCATCAAATGTTTAATAGCTGCATGATCAGTATGCACAATAACTTGATTGCAAACTAAATATGGTCTAAATTTATCTAGAGCAAAAACAACAGCAAGAAATTCTTTTTCTGTGGTAGTATAATTTACTTGAGCTTCATTCAAAGTTTTACTAGCATAGCATATGACATGATGTTTCTTATCAATTATTTGCCCAAGTACTGCACCTACTGCATAATTGGAGGCATCACACATAATTTCAAAAGGATAATCCCATATTGGGGCATGAATTATAGGAGGAGATATTAATGCATGCTTAAGTTGATTAAAGGCAGCAAGACAATGTTCATCAAAAACAAACTCAAAATCTTTTGCAAGTAAATTAGTTATAGGTCTTGCTATCTTGCTAAAATCATGAATAAATCTACGATAAAAACCAGCATGTCCTAAAAAGCTTCTAACCTCCTTAACAGATTTAGGTGGCTGCAAATGAGATATAACGTCAATTTTTGCCTTATCCACCTCAATCCCTCTATTAGATATCACATGCCCAAGAACTATGCCTTCATTCACCATGAAATGGCACTTTTCCAAATTTAAAATAAAATTCTTTTCAACACATCTTTGCAAAACCATATCTAAATGATGTAAACAAATATCAAAATTTTTGCCAAAAATAGAAAAGTCATCCATGAAAATTTCTAAAAATTTTTCATTCATATCATAAAAAATTCATGCCATGCATCTTTGAAATGTTGCAGGCGCATTACATAAACCGAAAGGCATACGCCTAAAAGCATAGGTTCCGCTTGGATAAGTAAAAGTAGTCTTTTCTTGATCCTCAGAGATTATGGGTATTTGATTGTACCCAGAGTATCCATCAAGAAAACAATAAAATTCATGTCCAACTAACCTTTCTAGCATCTGATCAACAAATGGCAATGGGAAATGATCTTTACGAGTTGCAGAATTCAATTTACGATAATCAATACATACCCTCCAACTAGTTTTTATTCTAGTAGGCACTAACTCATGATCTTGATTTTCAACTACTGTAAAGCCCGATTTCTTAGGTACTACATGCACAGGGCTTACCCACCTACTAGCACTAATAGGGTATATAATGCCACTGTCAAGCCATTTAACTATCTCCTTCTTTACCACCTCACTCATTTGGGGATTTAATCTACGTTGAGGTTCTCTAAAGGCATAGTTCTCATCTTCTAGGATAATTCTATGTTGAACTATAGTGGGACTAACTCCTACAATATCACTCAATTGCCAACCAAGAGCTCTCTTGTTTTTACTTAATATCTTCATTAATTTTTCTTCTTGGTTTGGGGTTAAGTTTGCTCCAATTATAATAGGATATTCATTTTGCTTATCTATAAATGCATATTTCAGATTTTGTGGGAGTGCTTTTAATTTATTCATTTCCTTAACTTCTAAAATCAAGTCATTATTCATTTCATGCTCACCACTATTCTCTTGTAACGATGCCTTGTGTTCTAGATTATCTTCAATGTCTAGAAAGCAAATTTCAGCACTAAGTTCTTCCTCATTACTACTATTTTCGACTTCTTCAAATAATTCAGAAATGCTTACACTAATGTTGTCATCTACTTGATGGTTTATAGTCCTATCTCTTTTAAAAATGTTCAATGATATCATCTTATTGTTAAAGGAGATTGACATTTTACCATTTCTGCAATTAATGTGGGCATTAATAGTTGCTAAGAATGGTCTCCCTAGGATCAATGTAGATTCATTTGGTTCACAAGTTGGTGCATTGGTTTCTAAAATGATAAAGTCGGCTGGGTATATAAAATCTTCAATTTGAATTAAGACATCTTCTACAATACCCATGGGACTCCTATATGATCTATTAGCTAGTTTAATTAGTGTTCTAGTTTTCTTAATTCCTGTGATTCCCAATTGCTCATATAAGTGTTTTGGCATCACGTTAACTCCTGCACCAAGATCTAATAATGCTTTTTCAATTAAAACATTCCCTATTAAGCAAGTTATTAGAGGAACACCAGGATCATTGAATTTTTTAGCTAAACTATCAAGCAACATTGAACTACTTAACTCGGTTAAATAAACTTGCTTACTTAATTTTTTTCTTGGCTTCCTATGCTTGGTACAAAGGTTTTTAAGCACCCTCCCATATGCTAGAATTTTTCTAATTAATTCTAACATAGGCATATTAACATTGATTTTCTCAAATATGGTTCTTATAGCTTCATTTTCCTCATTTTCTTTGTTGTTGTCAAGCCGACTAGGAAATGGTGGTTTGTTGTTCATATTTTCAGATGTTTCTTCTTTCTTTTTATCCATTTCTAAGTCTATAACAAGGTTTTCTTCAATTAATTTTTCATTAGTTTCATCCATTAGACATTTTTCAAGTTCAACTCCTTCATGTTCTAGTTCTACATCCTTATGTTCATCTCTTATCAACATATTTTCTTCCTTTTCATCTACGTTTTCTTCACTTTTTTTTTCTTCACTTTCATGTTCTAATATGTTTCTTTCTATGGTTTTTCCAGATCTTAAGATTAAATTCACGTTTTTATCTACATTAGAGTCTTCTTCATCATCTATGACAATTACATCTTCTTTTTGTTGTAGGAGCTTAGTGGCAACATAATAGCTATCTCCTAACTCTATGATTCTCTCTATATTCCTCATGGACTCTTCTATAGAACTACTACTAACATGAGAGCAATCACAAACATCATTTCTTTCATCAATATGAGATTTATGCATATCAAAATCGTAATAAAATTCACTAGCATCATGCAAGACATCATATTCATCACTAACATGAGTTGTTTCTTCTACTGGTTGAATTTTTATATTAAATAACTTACTGGTACATATGCTTTCATCATGACCTTTTACATGGCAATAAGAACAAGCACTTTCAGATAAAAAATCATTTATAAACTTAAAAGGATCATCATGAAGAAAATTTGACATACTTGCAAGAAATTTAAGCAATAAAATTCACAACTAAGCACAAGAAAGATATGTTTATCAAAATTTGTCAAACAACCAACTAAGAACTTCAAATATGGTAAAAATAAACTAAGCCAAATTGCCAATCCCCGACATCGGCGCCAAAAACTTGTTGAGCTATATTTTTAGCTCAAGCTTTATTGCAAGTACATAGTTCTTTTGGTGTACATGGCAAATACAGGTCATTCTTCCACAAGGATTGTGTTTATGACTTAATCAACTATTACTCAACTTGTTCTTCAAGCTCTTAGGTATACTTCAGTAAATTAATGACATGTGAATGTAGAATAATCAAAGTTAACACAAGCTCACAAATCATGCAATTTCAAGGCAATTTGTAGTGGAAAATGGTGATGTGAATCAATTTCTTTACTTGTAAATCTATCAACTCATTCAATTATAACATGCACACAAGTTCCACGTGATTTCAGAAGTGATATCAATGCATCAATATTAAGGAAAGAAAAATAAAACAACAAGGTTCAATAGACTATACTACTCTATTCTAATTTATACTAAATGCATGCAACTATGCTATTTGCTAATCTAGCTAAACTATACTATACTACTTGCATTAGAAATTCTTTTTGGAGATTGATTAGGACAAAATGTGATCTATATAAGATATAACAAAATCAATTAACTACTGAAATTAAAATTAACAACTAGATATAAGTGATAGGTTTTTCATTCAAATGAACATCAACACTTATTTTCTTCTTCTTTCAATTCACACCTTCTTCTCAAATGCGCCAAGCCACCATTGATGAGTGTCATTCACTCGTGTGAAAGCCTCACCAACAGCCCCAACAATACATGTGAATAGAGGATGCAAATTAGAAGTTGAAAAGAAGAATTAAACATTCATATACATTCATTGAACTCTATCTAGCTAAGAAGACATATAATTGAGATGTTCACCACCATTTCTCATCAATTCTTCCTTCTATACAAGAAAATAATAAACTCTAAGAGTTGTCACTACCTTAGGAGCTTCTTATCTTCTTCTCTAGAGCTTTGAATTCAATGGAACTTGGCAGCAAATCCACCTCCAAGTTTGGACGTCTTCTCCTTAGCCCTTGGAATGGTGAATAGCATCAATGGATGGTCTCCTTGCAAGCATAAGCCTCACCTCCAAGCTTTCTTTTCTTCTTTCTTTCTCTCGTTGGAAGCACCAAGGTGTTGGCCGAAAATCCTCTCCCCTTGTATTTATGTTGTTTTGTCTTCTCTCTCTTTGATGTGGCACCTTGGTTTTATCACCAAGCCAATAAGATGCCATAGATCTAGGAGGGCCAATAAGGTGTTGGCATGTCCTCTTCTTTAAAGTTTAGTCCACCAACTTTTGATTCTTTACATCTTCTTTGGTCTTTTGCATTAAGCTCCTCCCATATATATGTTACCTACAATTAATGGAAGTTGAACTCCAAGAGACGTTAGCTAACATAGGACATGCAAAATAAATCAATGTGTTTCATGTAAAATTATATCCAATGGGGGATGCACTTGTTAATTAAATTTCTATATTTCACTATATTTCAAGACTTATATTACCCATAATTAATATCATTTATCCATCATACATATATAATATCATGCAAAATTACTTATAAAATTCATTAAAAATGGGCAAAATTAAAGCTTGAACATTAATTCCATGTCTTGTGTGGAACCTAGGCTCCTATACCTTCGGTGGCTCACAAGCAAGCCAATTGGTTTCCCAAAGTAGATACCAACAAACTAGATTGATATTTTGTTTTTCTTTTCTTTTTCTTTTTATAAAATAAAACTAAAACTAAAAATTTTCTTTCTTTTTTTTTTCTAAAAATAAATGCAGATTACACAACATTAAAAGCATAGAATCACACTTTAAGAACATGATTGAAAAGTAGTAACAAATGGAATAAACGTGTTAGTCCAAGCAAACTTTTTAAGCATAATTCTTCTTGCTATTAATTCTGTTTTAATGCAATCTGTTTTCCTTTTTAACTTGTAAACTTGTAGTATGTTAACAATATTAAATATAAGTGTATTACCATTAATGAAATGAAATGCAGAAAGGGATCCTCTTCTGTTCCAAGATAATGTAATTGTTTCTATTTCTACATATATTTCAATATATTTCTCTTGACACTTCCATTTATTTAGGTCTTTCATAATCTATATTTGAAATTTCCTCAATTCATCCTACCATCTTATCAGACATAAAGTAGGATCATCATATTCATTATACCACATTCCTAATTGAATTTTATCATATTCTGTAGACGGTGGTTTAGCTATATCACTTGGTATAGGTAATATTTCTATAAAGTCATTATCATAACTATCTATACTTACTATATATAAATCAGATCTAAAGCAACTGATATATTTGTGACTAGATATATATATCCATCAAGTATGACATGTATGTTATTAATTAATGCTTTCTGTCCTAAATATATCATAGTATTATTAGTCCAATATCTATTCAAAAAATTATACACACTTAAGCATAAATCTTCATCCCAATTTCCAATTAGTCTCCAGTAATATAATTCTTCAGGAATGGTCGAATTTTTATCAAAAAATGTTAAAGCTGACCCACAATTTTCAATTGGTACTTCAAATCTATTAGGTCTTCTTCTATTCCATTCTTCTTTTGTGATAGGATTTCTAATCAAAATGTCAGGTAACAAAATTGCATACCTTAGTTTGGTTTTGTAAATAATTAATCCTTCATCTATCCCCATAATATGATCTATTCCTTCTAATGTATTAGGTGGAATTCCAGTAGTTTCTTTCATATTCAAATATTCATAGCTAATTGAACTACGATTAAATGACTTCTATAAAAATCCATCTCTAATCTTAGTCATTTTTGCAGCTTGTAGTCCATGAAAATATTTTTCTCTAACAAAGTCTTTGATTTCCTTTAACACACTAAGCAATCTGCACAGATCTTTAGCTGACAAGTTACTTAGTACTTCCCTTAGTGCATCCAATGGTAATTTCATCAATTCCATCTGTTGTGATTCTGTATAACATAAACAAAAATTTAACAGAGATAAAATTAACATAGCTACTTACTTACCCTCGTGGAGTTAGGCCATACCTTAATGGACTAAGTTCGTTGAGTTAAGTAATAACTCCACAATATTACTAACTACAATTAAACTTACATTTTTTCTTTTATATATTTTTACTGCTTACTATATTATACATAGTTACTTTAGTTATACTGCTTTATTCAACTTCCCTCCTATAAGAGGTATCAATTTCATTAATAGTTCTGTTGACAGGGTTAGGTACTGCTTGCATTGGCAATCCTGCTGTAGGTCTAACTTCCATTGATTCCTTCTATCTAGGGGGTATATTTCTATTCATAATTTGATTTTGAGTAATAGCATTTCCAAATACAAGATCTAGACAATTGTTTAATTGTTGAATTATCTTTTCTAACTTCTCTATTCTAGATTAATTGTTCAATTAATGCTTCATAACTTATATTTTTGTCATTTATATTTCTCCTCACTAGAAGTTGTTATTTCTCCAAGATAGATTCGGGTGATTTCTCCAATTAGGCTTATAAGAGTTTCCAAAGTTGTCTTTCTAATTTCTAGCATAAATAATATCTAAGTCATTAACATTTGCATTCTTTTCTGCTAGTTTTTGATTTAATGATAACTCTTCTATTTTCTTTGTTAATTCAGTTAATTTAACTTCAAGCATAGTGCTTAAATCTATTTCATGCATTCCCCTTAGCAATATTCTTTTATCTGTAATAGCTTCAGCTGAGTTTTCCCACTGTGTAGTTTTTTTTGCAAAGTTTTCTAAATATGCCCATGCTTCTTCACTACATAGTTTTAAAAATCCATTCTGACAAGTAGATTCTAATAGAGATTTTGTTGAAACATCTATGCCTTCATAAATTATACCTATTAATTGTGCTTTACTCATTGCATGATGTGGACATTAAGTTAGTAAATCTTTAAATCTTTCAAAATATTTCCAAAATGATTCTCCCTTTTTTGGCTACACATTAATATTTCCTTTTTCTTTTTAATCGTTTGATGTGTTGGACAATTTTTTTCCAAAAAAACAGAGCAAAATTCAGTGTATGCAGAAATTGAATCATGCGACAAAATATATAATCATCTCTTAGCTGTGTCTTTTAAAGCAAAAGGGATATATCTAAGTTTAATAGCATCAATACTCATGTTCAACATTTTCATCATTTGACAAACTTTGTTAAATTCTCTAAGGAAATAATAAGCATCCTCTCTTTCTAATCCATGAAAGTGTGGCAATTGACTAATATAATTAGATTTCAGTTCAAACCTATCTCCCTCAAAGTTTGGCAATCAAATACATGAAGGTTCATCAACTAATTCAAGATACAGAATTTCCCCTAATGGTTTTTCTACTAGAGCAGTCATATCTTCGTTCTCTTTTAAAGAAAGGTTAGCTACACCCCTAGGGATTTCATTAAAGTCCAATTCAAAAAATATTTCAGTACACCTCTATGTTAAATAATCCTATGTAGGTGTTCTTACTAATTGTTTAGTACTAGGAGAATGAATCTATGTGCTCATAAACTCTTAACATAAGGTAAAATAGCAAAAGATTAATTACATACCAGTCTGAAGCTTTGTTTTCAGTAAATAGTTGTTGACGGATGAAGTTGAATCAGCTACTTCTCCTTTTAGTTCCCTAACAAATTTTCTTTTCTTTCCTCAAGTGCTGGTAACTCCTAAATAACATTCTGTTCTATATTTATAATGCACATCCATAAAGCAAATGAATCTTGTTGCAAGAACGTGTCTTGTAACGTGCAGTATGGTTCTTATTTTTATGGATACGTGTTCCACTTTTAATTTCAAATTTCAATAACTACTAAACCCATGAAGTTTCGTTCATGGCTAAAAGAATAATTGTTCAGCTTAATCCACGAACTAACCTCGTTGAGTTACAGTTAACTCAACGGACTAGCTTTGGTTACTTATTTGCTAACTCCACGGACTAACCTCGTTGAGTTACAGATAACTCAATGGAGTAAACTTATATTTTATTATTGACCTTGTGGAGTTAAGGTTAACTCAACGGACTTACTTCATTGAGTTAACACTTAGCAAATTTCTCTAAAACTTACTCCTCGTATTAACTTCTATATTTTTTTCTCTCCTACATTTTGTCAACTTAAATAAAGTTAAATACATGTCATTAATGCAGTTTCTAATTTAACTCATTTAAATCTGAACATTATATGCATATTTAACTTACAATTCATTTCCTATTGTGTAGAATTTATATTTTACTTTTTAGCATACAGATATATTCAAGCATTAACCAATTATCATGCATTTAACCATGTCATTCATAAAATTTGTAAATCTTTTAAACAATCTTGCACATTGTTCAAACAGTTATATAATATTCAATACAATTCTCAATTATATCATTCATTCTCAAACATGAATTTAAAAGCATCTAAAAAATATTCATTTATATATATATTGTTTTACAATCAATCAGATATTTTTAATATAAGTAGATGAATAATACATTTTAATTTTTCTTCCTAAGTTCATCTACTTCCTTCTGGAGCTTTTCTAATTGTTGCTCTAATTGATTTATCCTCTCTACAACTCCTGTAATGCCTCTAGAAGGTACAGTCATCTCAACAGCAGTATAATTTCTGTATTCTTTCACTAAAGTGGTTCTTGATCTCATCCTTTTGGATGTCCATTTCATGAAATCAATACTATCCACCATCAAATAATTTCTTCAGTACTACTCTAAATTTGGAGATAAAAACTGAAGACCAATTTATTTGAATTTTGTTCACAACTGCATATGTGGCCCACTTGACAAATTGACTAAGTTCATTATCATGGCCTTGTCGTTGGTAAACATTTTTAATCAAAATGTTAGCTATCATGTATGCTTTACCATTTAAGTACTCCAGTCTGTTTAATAATGGTACACCAAGATTGATAGCTAAACAATCCTTTATTATCTGTTCTGTCCACTCGACTGCAGTTGTACTTTCTAGAATTTCTATTCCTTCATTCTTTAGTCCGAAAATATTGTGGAGAAGCTCTAGTGTTATCTATACATCAGCTTGCTCCATCTTGGAAATTAATCTACTTTCTCCTTCTCTCAAATTGGCATAGAAATAGGGCACTAGATTTTCATATACTGCATGCCCTCTCTACTAAGAAATAAATTGTAGTAGACCTTGGAACTCAAATAAGTCCTTAATTTCTTACATACCGTCCCAATTTACTGGTCTATTGTAAATAATATCATACCCCTTTATCTCTTGATATTTATTATAAGCTTCCTAACTCCAAAAGTGTACTTCATTTAGAATGGTAGCTTCAATCGGATCAAAAATTTGAATTTGTTGCTCTAGAGGGGTTTGTTCTTGAATTTCTTCCTCCATTTGCTGAACTTGAATTTGTTGGAAATGCTCATCAAATTCCTGCATTTTGCTTCTATTTCTGTTTGTGGTGGAGAGCTAGCAAAACTCTCCACTCTTCTTTCTTGAATCCTCTCTAAAATTTGCTAAAAAGTCTCTCCCTCTTTAGTGGAATCTGTCGAGTCATTTCTTTCTTGTTCAATGTGTACTTGTTTAGCTTCTTGTTCAGTTACTTCTCTTTCTTCTTCCTCCTGACTACCAATCTATATTGTCACTATTCTTTCTGATTCTGTGGTAGATTGAGATGGAGTCACGAGCAAATCAACTTCTACCCTAATTTCAGTTTCTTCTGTTTATACAGGCTATAGACTAATTTTAGCCTATTTTTCTTCCTCTCTTTGCTTTCGCTACTACTGCTCCTGCTCCTCCTTAGATTCGGATAACAAGTCTACAAAAATCGGCTCTACAAGCCCTATTGATATTTGCATCTCAGATTTAATCTCTTCTTGAGGTACAAGCACTATCTCTTTTCCTTTCCTTCTTCTAATTAACTATACCTGGTCTTCCTCTTCCTCTTCTAAGATTAAATCTACAAAAATGGGCTCTATAGGCCCTCGAGCCACAAGTACTAGCTCTTCCTGTTTTACTTTTTCTATAACTACTGGTCTCGAAGGACCAGCTTCCATTTCTTTTGCAGCCATTGATCTAGCTGCTTCCTAATGCTACTCTACTTTAATTTTGTACTAGGCCTTCAACTTATCTACGGCCCTTTTCTTGCAGAGTGCATCATATAGCAAAGGTGATTTTGCCACAACCATATCCTTAGAATTTCCTTGGCTCTTGGCAACTTTGACAAGCTCTACAAAGGTGATTTCTTTCCATTCATCTGGTATCGATGGCCCCAAAAATGCTGCTCTTTCTACCAGCCTTGGTAATGGAATGGATGATCTTGGCTGTTATTCCTCAATAACAAGTCTTTTAGCAGCTGGCTCTACAGCTGCAAGTTCTTTAGCTACTTTCCTCTATTGCTTTTGCCTAATTTCACCCCTTGCACAACCAGCAATTTCTCTTAAGAACCATAACCTAGCCTTGTGTTGGAACAATTCTAGGGCAACTTCATTGTTTGGCCTGATTCTTCTTTCTCTGTTTACTACAACTTATGTTGCTACTTTAATCCTCGTCTCCACAATCTGAGGTATAGTGATATCTAAATCTACCAAGACCTTTCTCTAGTAGAAAATGTCAGATTCTACCTTTTGGAGTTCTTTCTCCCTCGTTGTATTCCTAATCTTTTGTCTTGTGTGCCATTCCTCTAATTCTCTAAGAAATCTTGTGGTGTTTATCTCCTTCCAGAACTCTAGCGTCATCTTTGTCATCGTGGTGTGATGGAACGGAACGGAATCACTCTGATCTCTACTGTGCTAAGTTCTAAATGAGTCTGCGGATAATGCCCCTAAATCCTAAGTTTTAGTATAAATAAACCCTAAGTTTTAGGTGAGTAATTGGGTCATTTTCCACGCAAACTCTCGCTCTCTCATTCACTTCTCCATGGAGTTACAGTTAACTCTACGGACTAAGTCCATGGACTTAACTACAGTACTCCGTTGAGCTACAGTTAACTCAACGAGGTAAGTTCGTTAACTTATCCTAGACTCAACGAAGTAAGTTCGTTGAGTTAAGTGCAACTCAAAGGACTTTTCGTAAAGTTATAACTAATAAAAATACTTATAATAATAATTTTTACTTCAGTCAAGACCGAAGAATTTCCGGTCTAACAAACTCTTAATTTTTCAACATTTTAGCATTTCGATCAAACCGTTATATTCCTCAGTTGAACCGAAATTAAATACTCTCTTCTTCTTTTTCTTCTAGTTGAACTGATATTATGCTTCGATAAAATCAACATTTTTACTTAATATAATATATAGATTTTTTTATGTTTTGGTTAGACCGATGGATCTTGTCAGTTGAACCGATATATTTTTTCTTTTAATATATGTTTCGATAAAAACGATAATTTCTTTTGATTAAGCCGTGACTATGTTTAAATACGTTTTTTTTTTTTTTATATAACACACACTTAGATAATTTCTTTCTAAGTAAAGCTTGAGTAGTCTTCTACTCTTACTTCTTCTAAAATTCCAAAGGAACTTTTTGATATCTTCAAAATAGGTCTAAGTCTTTGTCCATTTACTTTAAATATATTCTGATTTTTAGGATTTTCAATTTCAATAGCTCCATAGGAATAAATATTTTGAATTATGTAAGGTCCTGCCCATCTAAATCTTAATTTTCCTAGATGGTTATGGAGTCTAGTCATGTAAAGATATACTTTTTGTCCGATTTCAAAGGTTTTTGAAATAATTTTCTTATCATG
This sequence comes from Cymodocea nodosa, assembly GCA_036874045.1. Classification (NCBI taxonomy): domain Eukaryota; kingdom Viridiplantae; phylum Streptophyta; class Magnoliopsida; order Alismatales; family Cymodoceaceae; genus Cymodocea; species Cymodocea nodosa. The sequence goes on from CM072345.1 coordinate 4,217,932, forward strand.
CTAGAACTTCATTTTCTCTTTTTCTCTTACAGTCTTCGAATAAGCTTCATTCCTAAATTCTTCTAATTCAATCAATTGTATTTTCCTATTTTCAGCAACTTGATTTAAATTAGTGTTCAGAGTTTTTAATGCCCAATAAGCTTTATATTCAATTTCAGTTGGTAAATGACAACTTTTTCCATATACTAGCCTAAAAGGTGGCATACCTAAGCTTGTCTTATAAGCAATTCTATAAGCCCAAAGTGCATCTATTAATCTATTAGCCCAATCTTTTCAAGTAGAATTTACTACTTTTTCTAAGATTAACTTAATTAGTTTATTTGCATTTTCTACTTGTCCACTTGTTTGTAGATGACATGATGTTGCAATCTTGTGATTTACTTCATATTTCTTCATTAAGGCTTCAAAACTTCTATTACAAAAATGAGTTCCTCTATCACTAGTAATAGCTTTAGGTATTCCAAATCTAGCAGTTATATTAGTTCCTATAAAATGTTTTACCACTTTGTTGTCATTAGTTTTTGTAGGAATAGCTTCTATCCATTTAGATACATAATCCACCCTAATAATATATAATTAAATTGGTTAGACATAGGAAATGGACCCATAAAATCTATTCCCCACACATCAAAGATTTCAACCTCAACAATAGGATTGAGAGGCATCATATTCCTCTTTGATATTCTTCCTATTTGTTGACATCTTAAACAACTTAAGCAGTATTTATGAACATCTTTGAATAGTGTTGGCCAATAAAATCCATAATGCAGAATTTTGGCAGTAGTTTTCCCTGAACCAAAATGCTCTCCACATGCTTGGTCATGGCAGAAAGACAATATGCTTTGATATTCAGTTTCTGGAACACACCTCCTTAAAACCAGATCAAGACATTTCTTAAATAAGTATGAGTCTTCCCAATAGTAATATTTTACTCTTGAAAAGAATAATTTCTTATCCTGTCTATTTCAATCCTTAGGTGTTAAACTAATAACTAAGTAATTAACTATGTTTGCATACCAAGGTATTGTATTGATGGTCATTAATTGTTCATCAGGAAAATTATCCTTAATTTCAATATTTGATTTTTCTATTTGTAATCTTAATAAATGATCTGCTACTACATTCTCACAACCTTTTTTATCTTTAATTTCTAGATCAAATTCTTGTAATAATAATATCCATCGGATCAATCTAGGTTTAGTCTCTTTCTTTGCTATTAGATATTTTAAAGTTGAATGATCCGTGTATACTATCACTTTAGCTCCAATCAGATATGATCTAAACTTTTCTAAGGCAAACACAATAGCTAACAGCTCCTTTTCAATAGTTGTATAATTAACTTGAGCAACATTTAAAGTTTTGCTTACATAATAAATCACTCTAGGAGATTTTTCTATCTTTTGTCCCAACACTGCTCCTACACCAAAGTCAGATCCATCGCACATTAATTCAAATGGATGACTCCAATCAAGTGCTTGCATTATAAGAGTTGAAATTAAGCTAGTTTTAAGCTTGAAAAATGCTTCTTTGCAATTTTTATCAAAGTTGAATGGGACATCTTTTAATAGATTAGTTAAAGATCTAGCTATTTTGCTAAAATCTTTAATAAATCTTCTATAAAATCTAGCATGTCCTAGAAATGATCTAATATCTTTTATTGATTTAGGTTTTGGTAGATTAGAAATTACTTCTATTTTAGCTTTATCTACTTCCAATCCTTTCTTTGAAACAACATGTCCCAAGACTACTCCTTGTTTAATCATGAAGTGACATTTTTCCCAATTTAGAACCAGACTTTTTTTTTCACAGCATTTTAATACTTGGTCTAAATTGTTTAAACACATTTCATATGAAGTTCCATAAACACAGTAAAATCATCTATAAATATTTCTAAAAATCTTTAGTCATTCCAATGAATATGCCCTGCATACACCTTTGAAAGTTGGCTAGTGCATTGCATAATTCAAATGGTATTCCCTTAAAAGCATAAGTTTTATTAGGACATGTGAAAGTTGTTTTCTCTTGATCCTCTAATGCTACTGGTACTTGGTTGTATCCTGAATACCTTTCTAGGAAACAAAAATATTTTTGCCCTGTTAATTTTTCTAGCATTTGATCTATAAAAGGTAAGAGAAAATGATCTTTCCTAGTCATAACATTTAGCTTTCTATAGTCTATACACACTCTCCAGCCTGATTGAATTCTAGTAGGTATCAAGTCATTACTTTTATTCCTAATTACTGTTAATCTTGATTTCTTGGGAACTACATGGATTGGACTAACCCATGAGCTGTCAGAAATCGGATAAATTATGTCATTATCTAACCATTTCACTATTTCTTTCCTGACTACTTCTTTAAGGTTTGGATTTAATCTCCTCTCAGGAATTCTAACTAGTTTAGCATTCTCTTCAAAATATATGTAGTGACAGCATAAAGTTGCACTTAACCCTTTTATATCAGTCATAATCCATCCTATTGCTTCTTTATAAATTTTTACTACATCTTTTTATTTAGAAATTTGCTCCTCTTTTAAATCTGAAGCAATAATGATTGGACATATTCATTTTTCTTCCAGAAATATATAGGTTAATTTAGGAGGTAAAGGTTTTAAATCTAAATGTTGACCATCAGAAGCTAGAGCTCCTAATTGAACATTTTCATTTTCAATATTAATCTCTTTTTAATCTCCTTCTATATTTATGCTTTCACTTACTTCTAAAGTTTCAGAATTTAGTTGCCTATTTAATTCTTCTTGAATCACATCATCTAGCATATCTCTTTCATCCTCTAAAAAGTCTATAGTATGTAAGGACATTTCTAACTCTTCAAACTTTTCTAGTTTGAAAATGTTTAATTAAGTATCCTCATTACCATATGTTAACTTCATCACTCCAGTTTTACAATTTATAACAACCCCTAATGTTGCTAAGAATGGTCTTCTCAAAATTAAAGATGTATCATGATTTTGATGCTTAATTTGTTGGGAATCCAAAATCACAATATCAATAGAATATATGAAGTTTTTGATTTTAATTAGGACATTCTCTATTTTTCCTCTAAGGTATCTTATACTTCTATTAGCTAATTGAATAACAGTCCTAGTAGGAATTAAGTCTTCTAATCCTAAGGATGCAAATATATCACTCGGCATAACATTTATATCTACACCAAGGTCTATTAAGGTTTTTTTTAGAATGGTATTTCCCATGGTGCATGATATAACAAGGATTCCAAGATCAGATAACTTTTTAGGAATTTGTGATAAAAATAAGGAACTATTTTGCTCAACTAAAAAGACTTTCCTTAAAACTTTTTTCTCTCTTTTCTTAGTACACCAATCCTTAAGAAATTTAGCACAAGGTGGCATTTTCTACGATAAGTCTAACAAAGGAATGTTAACTTGTACTTTTTCAAAAATTTCTCTAATTTTTTCTTGTTTTTCAGGAAATGTTTGTTGTAATATTTCAGGATAATGTGCTAATGGTTGTGATTTAAGAGATTCTTTGCCTTTAATTTCATTTGTTTGATCATTTTTAGTCTCATTTTCAAATTCAGATTTTTCTTTAGTGATTTCTACATTTTCATTATCATTTTGATTTTTGTTCTTATCCACCTTTATGTTATTTTTGTTTTGAATCCTTGGTGGTATATCAGTTCCAGATCTTAACGTTATACATACATCTTCCAGATTTTCATTACTTTCATGATGTTCTTGTATTTCATTTTCGTGATTATGATCTTCAACTGTTTTTAGTTTTAAATTGTATTCTTTAAATTCTATTGCATTGGTATTTTCTTTTGTTTGTGTAACTTACAAATTATGCACATCTGTAACATTATAGTTTTCATTTGTGTTTTCCTGTTGCATAACTTGTAATTTCATTGTAAATTCGTCCAATGCTTTTAGTTTTCTTTCCAGATCATCTAATCTCATTACATTCAATTTTTGATCAATTTTCATTATGGTTTTTTCAGTTTCGTATATAATATCAATTTTAGGTTTTGTATATTCTTCCTTATAGTTTAATTGGTTGACTTCCTGTTGATGACACATATATTGTTCTAGTTTGTCCATGTATTGCTCTAAGCTATGCTCTAGTCTATCATACTTATCCCAAACTTTCGTGTCTCTCAACATATTACATATTCTAAACTGACCATCAGTTGGGTAAACTATAGGATTCTCATACTCAACTCTATTATATTGAATATAATTCATTTTTTGTTCATGTGATCTAACCATCTACAATCGTCTCAATTTCAAACAATCAGAGATGTCATGACCTTTCAAATTGCAGAATTCACATATGCTAACTACAGGTTTCAGAAATCTTTGAGCATAAGCATATGTCATATTCTCAGTTATAAAATAAAACACACAACACTCCTCTATTATTAAAACAAAACAACACTCACAATTGCTTAGCTTCTCAATCCTCGGCAACGGCACCAAAAACTTGTTTGGGGTTGTTAAGTTAATTCTTAAACTTGTTTAATTTGTCTTTATGCTTATATCAATAATTACTTTTAGAAGTAAACAAACAAACTTTCACACAAATTAGATATTAATTTCAATTTGTATTTTTACTACAAGTGCACAGTGTATATTGTATTTGTGTGCAAGTATTGGTTGATCTCATAAAGATTGAGTAAGCATTGTGTACTGTTCTGATTTTTATATTGGAGTTTATATGTGTTTAGTTAAGCACTTCGTTGAGTTACAGTTAACACAACGGACTTAGTTCGTGAAGTTATGGCTAACTCAACCGACTGACCTCATAGACTTAAGTTAACTCCACGAGTCTATCTTTCCAGTTCAATACTACTATTTACAGAGGAATTCGGCCAACTATTGGGCGGTTCCACAGAATGTAAATAACATCAATTAAGCTTTTTAATGTTAGTTAATATTAGATTTATCATTAAGCAACACTAACATTTAGATATTCAAACAATAACCATTTAAATCTTTAAGTATTTGGAATGAATCAATTTCAGTAAATGTAGAGTCATAATTTATGCATATTTTATATAGTTAAGTGATGCATTTTATGTGCTTAAAGCCATATACTCATAAGTGTTTAATGAAGATTTAAGTTATAATGCATTTTGGGCAAATAATGTAGTTATGGGCTTAAATGAAAAAAGTAATGCAAAAATGAGACTCTATTTGTAATTTAGCATTTCATGTAAACACATTTACATCTTGATGGCAACACAATTTCATTTTATTAAGTAGATTAAATTTACTTTAGCACTTAGGATTAATTATTTAAATAAGTACATGGGTATTTTTGGAATTCAATGAAAAATGTGATTTTTGGCCCTTTTGAAGTATCCATGTTTAGGAATATATCTTATCTTATTTCTTGAGTGTTTTAATGTATTTTTTTGAGTTTTATAGGTTGAAGAATAAGAAAAATAAAGCAAATCAAGATAGGAGGAATTTTGGCCCTTGGATTGAAGATCAAAGGTGGAGATCAAGTTCCACCACTTGGAGCCTCTATAAAAGGAGAGGCAAGGCCAACAAATCCCTCCTCTTGGACGAGCTTACACCCATTCCAGCCCTTGAAAGTCGTCAGCCCCTCTCCCCCCCTCAAGAACTCGTGGAAGGTGGTGTTCTCCCCCCTCTCGTGGAGCTCCAAGGTAGAAGACAAGGTTCGGCCAACCTCTTCTCTTCTCCTCTTGGTGGTTGCTAGTAGGAGGATGGCTAGGGCATCTTTTCCAGACCTTGTGGGTGCTGTTTGGAGCACATCTGAAGCCGTGCAACTATCTCCCCTCTTCCATGGATCAGTCTTAGTAGAAGAAAGGCAAGGGTTGTGGACTTTAGGTGGATGACTACTTGTTTCTTGGTGTTTGGTGGTGTTTGAAGACCTCCCGCTTCCGGAAGAGAACTCGTGTGGTGACAGCCACGAAATTCTTGGCTAGGAGGACGGCTAGGAGCACATCTCATGCACCATTCTTCTCCAAAACAAGTTTGCACTACAAGGTAAAAAGGGTTGTATTGGTTAAGCTCTTTAGGTTTTCATTTTCTTGTTTTAAGTTGTGTTCTTTGTAATTTAAGTAGGGTAATGGTAGTTTTAGGTTTAGTTGTAATGTTACATTGTAGTTTAATCATAGAACTTTCATTTCAGTAGTTTATTACGTTTATTTTGAATGAATGGAAATGAATTTGGTTTGAATCTTGTGCATATGTGAATATTTGTATGCTAACAAAGCTAATTTGTGGATGTTTATCATCAGTTTAGAATCCTGTAAATTTGACGATTTTGTAATAATGCATGATAAGCACATAATAATTCATCAAAGTTGAAATCTGAATGACTTTCAGGATCAGATATTACCTCAGACTCATCAGCCATGAAGCACACATGAGCAATGTCTTCTAACTCTTGTTCTCCTTCTGAATGTGAAGATTTTGATGCTGATTCCTCAAATTCAGACTCTTCAGACGTGCCATCCCAAGTGACCTTCAAAGCCTTTTTCTTGTAAAACTTTTTCTAAGTTTTTTGAGCCGTCTTCTTCTGATTTGTCCTACTTTGCTTTTCACTTTTCCTCATAGGACAATTTGGAGAAAGATGTCCAGGTTTCTTACAGGTGTAACATACATACTTTCTGGATGAAGAATTCTTGTCATTCAATGATTTTGACATTGAGGGTTTATCATTTTTGTTCCTTTGTTGTTTCCTAGCTTTCCATGCTTTCTTGAATTTCCTAGTCAGCAAAATCAAATCCTCGTCAGAATCAGTAGATATATCAGAATCTGAATTAATTTCGAAGGCTATTTCTTTCTTCATTTTTAGTTTGTTGTGACTCAGTGATTCATTTAATTGAACTTCATAAGCTGTTAAATTTCCTATAAGTTCATTCATACTATAAATATTTAAATCTCGTGATTCCTCAATTGATATTACTTTCTGAGACCATTTAGAACTTAGGGATCTGAGAATTTTTCTCACCAAATCCTTCTGTTCAAAATTCTTTCCTAAACATTTTAAAGAGTTTATGATATCAAGAAATCTGGAAAACATCTTAGAAATATTTTCGTCTTCATGCATCTTAAAGAGTTCATATTATGAATCAACATGTTTATTTTTGTCTCTTTAACTTGAGAAGTACCTTCATGTGAAACTTCTAATGCATGCCACACCTCATAAGCAGATTTATATGCCAACACTTTATTGAACTGTTCATAACTCAATGCACAAAATAAAATATTTAAGCCATTAGCATTCAAAGTTTCATTTTCTTTTCCAATAATTGTCCAAGTATTATAAGGAGTAGTTAACAGAATATATAGTTTAGAAATCATGAACCAAAATTTATGATCTATACTTTGAAGAAAAACAGTCATCCTATATTTCCAATATTCAAAATGTATTCCATCAAATAAAGGAGGATGATTAAGATTTTGGCCTTCATATAAAGAAAAATTACCATTTCCAATAGCCATTTTACCTTAGATTTTTCAACCTATTTGATTTTAAACAGTCTAAAAACTTTAAAACAACTTGAGCCTTAAATCAATAGAGTTAAAAGTATGCTCAGATATTAATTTCCGTTTAAAAATAAGGAAGGTAGAATAAGCAATGATATTAAATAAGTTGGTATCAATTTTATATCAAAGATTATTCACAACGCTCTAATACCACTTGTAGGATCGTATGGCTACACAAGAGGGGGGTGAATTGTGTATTTTTAATATTTTCTGAAATATAATTGAAACTTTAAAACTCAAAAACAAGTCGAGACATTGTTTTCATAAAATCATTTTTATTCAAGGTTTCAATTACAATATACAATTCAATTCTCCTCAAAAATTGTAGATGCAATTATATTTCGATACCATGTATCATCTAAACAATTTCATAACTACAAACAAAGAAAACTAATTTGTAGAATTTAAAACTTTTCTCCCTGTTTGAGATCTTTCTTCTTCTTCTTTTTCTTCTTCAGTAATTCTTCAGTGACGAATATCTTGTCTTTTCATGCTTCACCGAATTTGCTTTCTTCTGATACTTCAAATCTTCAGTGACGAAAATCTTACCTTTTTATGCTTCACTGAACTTTCTTCCGCTTGAGAGATTTTTTCCGAAGAGGTGTTTTTGATCCCTAAAAAAGATTTATCTTTTGGTGTGCAGGGATGGTTTGATCCTTGAAAAGATTTATCTTTTTGGTGTGCAAGGATAAATTGATCAACGAGAATTCTATGCCTTTTATACTGTATCTTCATTTCATGCATATCCTTCACGTTTAACCACTACCAGTTTTCCACTTCTCCACGTCTTCTCTTTTTCCTTCATCGAAACACACACGTTCTAACCCACGTTTATATTTCGAATTTTCTTTAATCATCAGTCCTGGATCTCTGAAAAATTTCCTGAAAATAAACTTTCTCGTCCAAAAATTTTTCATTAGTGTAATAAGAAGTCATTACTTTAATGTTAACTAAACGAGTAACACAAGTATATATATATAACTTAACGTTTCTAACTTAACGAGTTCACCATGTGCTATTTCACGTGACGAGTACTGTAATTAACTCAACAAACTAAGTCTATGGTGTTATGCTATCTCAACGAACCATGTCTATTGTGTTATGACAACTCAACGAACCATAATAAACAAATATTTTTATAATAAGAATTTTACCACGTGCAAAAATAACAACTTAAGTTTATAACGCTAACCTAACGTGTTGCCTTAGTGTTCAATATAGCAACTCAACGTGTTTAGTTATGTTAACTTAACGAGTTAAACATGTGCACCTCACGTGATACAATACAACATTCATAACTTATAACTTCACCACGTGTATAACACTAACTTAACGAGTTCGTCTCTTCTTTTACTCACTAACTTAACGAGTTATCACGTGACCTATTTTAACCTTTAAGCCTCTAACTTAAGGAGTTCTCACGTGACCTCTATACAAACAAAACTCTAACTTAACGAGTTGTCTAAGTGTGCACTATTCATGATACAGAAGATATAACATTAAAACATATCATGCTTTTCAATAAAAACACACGTTAACTTAACGTTTAGCTAAATGAGAAATTAATGCAACGAAACGACTAGTTATTAACTTCAGATCCAATACAGACAAGTATTTATATCAGTAAGCTTTTTCTGTATTAATTGATGATTTTAATTTCTTTTCCCAAGCAATAGTAATTGAGGAAATATGATTATTTTCATTCAGCACACATCATCAAAACAAAAATACTCAACAGAGGACTAGCACCTTATATTTGACATCAGATCAAGATGATACTATTGCAGTAGTTAGTGATACTGAAGACATTGACTTATGGCATAAAAGACTAAGACACCTCAGTGAGAATGGACTAAAGGTTTTAATGGTAGAAGGGAAAATCCCTAAGTTGAAGAATGTCAATTTAGGTATATGTGAGGACTGCATTGAGGAAAAGCAGAAGAAAGTCAACATTGCCAAGACTCCTCATGATCCAAAGTCACAAAAATTGGAGCTGGTTCACATGAATGTGTGGGAGCCTACCCCTATCAGTTCTTTAGGAGGTGCTCTCTATTATGTCACCTTTATTGATGACAGTACCAGGAAGGTATGGATTTATTTTTTGAAACAGAAGTTTGAAGTTTTTCAAGTCGTCAAGAAATGGAAGGTAGAAGTGGAAAATTAGAGTGGAAGAAAAATCAAATTCATTAGGTCAGATAATGGAGGAGAATATGATAGTCATGAATTTAAAGTCTATTGTGATGAGCAAGGGATTAGAAAGCAGAGGATTGTAGTTGGAACTCCACAACAAAATGAAGTTGTTAAAAGGATGAATAGTACATTGAATGAACAGGCAAGACACATGAGGCTACATGTAGGTTTTCCTAAGACATTCTGAGCAGAAGCTATCAATACAGTTGCCTATCTAATAAATAGAGGACCATCTGTCCCAATGGGGCTCAAAAACCCTAAAGAATTGTGGACTAGGAAAGAGGTCAACTATGCTCACTTAAAAGTCTTTAGATCTAATATAGGATCGTCTGTATCACAAGAGGGGGGGTGAATTGTGTCTTTAGTAATTAAACTAGCGGATAAAACAAGAGCACAAATCACTCGTAAATGAAATTCTATTTTTTTATTTCAAAATAGAATTTACAATATCTTTTCAGCTCAATTCCCTTCTTGACAGTTTTGATACAGTAATTTTTGATATACAATTCAAATAGGAAAACAAAGCTCTTTTTCAAAACTAATTTTAAATTGTATAAAACCTGATCTTTATGCACACAGCTCTTTTCTTTCTCTTTGCTCAGCTTCTGTATCTCTTCTTCTCCAGTTGTTGAATTTCCAGACTTCTTGCGTTTGCAGCTCCTTTTCTAAAATTGCTTGGAATTTCAAACTTCTTCTGATGTTGGAGAACTTTTCAGAATATGAATATTCAAACTTAACTTTTCAGTTAGGGATCCAAATTGAATATTCAGACTTGGTTTCTTTTTTAAGATTGGGATCCCCTATTGTAATGTAGCTCGTACTCTCTATTAGTAGTCGAACTCTATTGTCTTTCACGTTTAGCATGTTCATCCACTTGATCCACAATCCATAATCCATAATCCACCTACTAATTTTCTCTTTAATCCAAATTACTTTCTATTTAAATTTCCACTTTCTTCACTAACATTTTGAGTTTCCACGATCACCACTCGTAGATTCACTGAAACTTTATCTTCTTGGAGTCTTGTAGAATATCTTCTAAGTCTTCGATTTAGTCGAACATTTATCTTTTAACTCCTGCAAAACTCGAACACTTATCCTTTAACTCTTCAAGTTTTTGCACCTGCAAAACACGTGACTAAACAAGGAAATTTATCTATTCGTTAATCCTTTTATAAAACTCGAACAGTTATCTATCCATGCGTATAAAAACTCGAACAGTTATCTAACTATTCGATTTTTCATTACTAAACGTACATGGAAAGCACGTGATAACTTAAAACATTAAAAACAGTTTATTACCTGTTACGTGATTATTTTTCACAGTTTATGATATTAAACAGTTTTTGCTTAATCCATAAATCCTATGTATGGTTGACACTATCGTTTTGATTAATATATACTTAGCAAGATATCCTTCCTTAAATTTATAAAACTTAACTTCCTAAAGGAGGAGAAAATAGTTTGTTTACTTTTTTATAATGCCAAAAAGGGGAAGATATAAATTATGTGACTTATTAGGTTTTGACATCATCCAAAAGGGGGAGATTGTTAGTGTAGGATCGTATGGCTACACAAGAGAGGGGTGAATTGTGTATTTTTAATATTTTCTGAAATATAATTGAAACTTTAAAAATCAAAAACAAGTCGAGACATTATTTTCATAAAATCATTTTTATTCATGGTTTCAATTACAATATACAATTCAATTCTCCTTAGAAATTGTAGATGCAATTATATTTCGATACCATATTTCATCTATACTATTTCATAACTACAAACAGAGAAAACTAATTTGCGGAATTTAAAACATTTCTCCCTGTTTGAGATCTTTCTTCTTCTTCTTCTTTCTTCTTCAGCAATTCTTCAGTGACGAATATCTTGTCTTTTTATGCTTCACCGAATTTGCTTTCTTCTAATACTTCAAATTCACAGTGAAGAAAATCTTACATTTTTATGCTTCACTGAACTTTCTTCCACTTGAGAGATTTTGCCCGAAGAGGTGTTTTTGATCCCTAAAAAAGATTTTTCTTTTGGTGTGCAGGGATGGTTTGATCCTTGAAAAGATTTTTCGTTTTGTGTGTAAGGATGGTTTGATCAACGAGAACTCTATGCCTTTTATACTGTATCTTCATTTCATGCATATCCTCCACGTTTAATCACTACCAGTTTTCCACTTCTCCACGTCTTTTCTTTTTCCTTCATCGAAACACACACGTTCCAACCCACGTTTATATTTCGAATTTCCTTTAATCATCAGTCTTGGATCTCTGAAAATTTTCTTGCAAAATAAACTTTCTTATCTAAAAATTTTTCATCAGTGTAATAAGAAGTCGTTACTTTAATGTTAACTAAATGAGTAACACAAGTATATATATATAACTTAACGTTTCTAACTTAACGAGTTCCTCATGTGCCATTTCACGTGACAAGTACTATAGCTAACTCAACGAACTAAGTCTGTGGTGTTATGCTAACTCAACGAACCAACTTAACCTTTCTTTCAGAAGGTTAAATGATAACTCACCGAAAATAGTTTAAGTTTCGGATAGTTATAGAAGTAAGTCATCGAAAAACTCTTTATATTATAAAACTAGTGAGACACGTGTCAAGACCTGGAAGCATGACTTCAGTTACCTTTCGGATAGTTACGACTGTAAGTCTCTAAAAAACTTTAACTCACCGATTCAGTAATACACAAATGTTTTTATAATAAGAATTTTACCACATGCAAAAATAACAACTTAAGTTTATAACGCTAACCTAATGCGTTGCCTTAGTGTTTAATATAGCAACTCAACGTGTTTAGTTATGTTAACTTAACGAGTTAAACATGTGCACCTCACGTGATACAATACAACATTCGTAACTTATAATTTCACCACGTGTATAACACTAACTTAACGAGTTCGTCTCTTCTTTTACTCACTAACTTAACGAGTTATCACGTTACCTATTTTAACCTTTAAGCCTCTAACTTAACGAGTTCTCACGTGACCTCTATACAAACAAAACTCTAACTTAACGAGTTGTCTAAACGTGCACTGTTCATGATACAGAAGATATAACTTTAAAATATATCATGCTTTTCAATAAAAACACACGTTAACTTAACGTTTAGTTAAATGAGAAATTAATGCAACGAAATGACTAGTTATTAACTTCAGATCCAATACAGACAAGTATTTATATCAATAAGCTTTTTCTGTATTAATTGATGATTTTAATTTCTTTTCACAAGCAATAATAATTGAGCAAATATGATTATTTTCATTCAGCACACATCATCAAAACAAAAATACTCAACAGTTAGGTATTTAATTTTGATGATATATGCTTTATTAACGTATTTAAATAAGTCTACATAATATTCTCTAAGTATATTTCACTAAGTATAATAGTTAACAGATTATCAGAAAGTTTCATTTTTATGTCGGATAAATTAAAGATTTCTGAAGAGCTAGATTTGCAATAGTTAAACTTTCAGATAGTTAACGTTTCATTTTTGTCGAATATTTTATGTTAAAAACTCGTATAGTTAAGTTATCTACACGTGTGTTTTTAATGTTTTAAGTTGTCACGTGTTTTCCATGTGCATTCAGTAATGAAAAATCGAATAGTTATATAACTGTGAAGTTTGCAAACAATGAAGAATATTCTAAAGATCTACTACAGAAAAAGCTCTATGCGCAAAAACTCTGATTCAACGATTAAATTTGTTGGTTCGTAGTTTCAACCTGAAAGCTATATACAGTTTTGGTTTGAGTTTCGACCTGAAAACTCTAGAGGTTGGTTTACTAAAGTTTATACCTGAAAACTTCTATGTAGTTGGTTCTTGCTTTGACCTGAAAGCAAGTGTGTAAGTGTTGAAACACTTAGTGAAGCCCAAGTGAATCTTGGGGGTGGACTAGCCAAGTTGGTGAACCACCTAAAATTTGCTGTGTGTTTCTTGTCTCTACTGATTTGCATTCTCTTTGTTTCATTTCATTACATTTCTATTGAATCATTCGATTCAACATCAAAAGAATTTTAAAAACTACACACTTTCACCATTCACCCCCCCTCTGGTGAGCCTATCGATCCTAACAATTGGTATCAGAGTAAGGTTAATCCTTCATAAGATTTAACCATCTGGATTTATGGCTCAATTTGTTGAGGGACAAAACATCCACAGACCTCCTCTATTCGATGGTTCCAATTATAACTATTGGAAGAATAGAATGGAGTGCTTCCTTAGGAGTTCAGATGTTAAACTCTAGAAGACTGTTGTTCTTGGAACTACACTTCCAACTAGTGATGTTACAAACTGGTCTGAGGAGGATGAGAAAATCATCTAGTTGGATGCTAGGGGGTTGAATGTCATTTATTATGCACTAACTGCTGATCAATATAATAAGGTATCTACATGTAAGTCTTCTCATGAGGCTTGGAAAATCTTTCAAGTTACTCATGAAGGTACAAGCCAAGTCAAGGATACAAAAATCAGTATTCTTTTGAGAAAATTAGAACTGTTTAAAATGAATGATAACGAAAACATAACTGAAATGTTTTCTAGATTTACTGAAATCATTAACAGTCTGAAAGGCTTGGGAAAGGAGTTCTCTTCACATGAACAGGTACAGAAGATCCTGAAAAGCTTAACTGTTGAGTGGAAACAAAAGTCCACATCTATTCAAGATTCCAAGGATCTCAACAATTACACAGTTGAAGAACTGTTGGGCAATCTTCTGGCCCACGAAGTTCAAATGAAGGACTGGAAAGAGCAAGAAGGAGCTGTTGAAAAGAAAGCTGAAAAGAAAAAGGAAATGGCATTTCCATCTATAGAGGAAGCTCTAAGCTCAGACGATGATGAGATCATGTTGTTGGCTAGGAACTTCAGAAAGTTTATGAAGAAAAAAAATAAGTCCAGCTCTTCTAAAAGAACGGTCCCTACATGTTTCAAATGTAAAAGGCAAGGGCACATATAGACCTTCTGTCCATTTCAGACAGAAGAGGATCAAGGAGATAAGAAGAAGAGATTGAAGGACAAAAAGAAGATGGCTCTCAAAGCTATGTGGGATGACAGTAGCTCTTCAAGCTGTTCATCAGATTCTGAAGAAGAAGCTGCAGCCAATGTTTGTTTTGCAGCACAAGAGGTATGCTCCACTTCCTCTAGTTCAGAAAATGAGCATGATGATTTAGACATAAATAGCCTTCTATCTATTGTAGATAATTTATATGTGAAGTGTAGAGATTTTAAGAAAGAAATTAAAAGATTAAATCATTGCTTAGAAAATTCATTTGCTGAATTAGAATCAACTATAGTTGAAAATACAAATCTAAAATCAAATTTAGAAAAGTTTAGTTGTGATAACTGTGAATTAAAAGATGAAAATAAAAATCTATTAACTACTATATCAGATTTAAAAGATACTATATGTAAATTTACTCAAGAACAAAAAGGATTAAATAAAATAATAGGATCTCAACGATCAAATGGGAATAAATATGGCCTAGGGTATGCTACACCACAGGAAATACCTCATTGTGGTGGAGTGATTCGATCTTATAGAGATGGCACCACTGTGTTTGCCGTCAAACGAAGATCAGGTCTTATGTGACTACCAAGAGGCAATAGATTTAATGTTTTAAGGACTAACTCTACTGGACCTAAGAAGATTTGGGTACCAAAAGCTTTAATTTCAGTATAATTTGCAGGGTGACAAAGAGTTTCAAGTACGGTCAACTAAATGGATTGTGGACAGTGGATGCTCAAAGCACATGACAGGTAAGAAAAGTTTTCTTGACTTAGTTAAAAACTTAAGTTCAGGATCTGTTAAGTTTGGAAATAATGAAAAGTGTAAAATAACTGCAATAGGAAATATTACATCTGAAAATGATATAATTGAGAATGTTTTGCATGTAAATGGTTTAAAACAAAATTTGTTAAGTGTAGGACAATTATGTGATAAAGGCTATACTATCTCTTTTAATGCTAAAAACTGCTACATTATTGATCCTGCCACAAATGAAACAAAATTTACTAGTATTAAAAATTGCTAAATATATACATTAAACTTTCCATGTGAAAATTCCGCAAGCAATTCCTGTTTGGTAGCAATTGGTAAAGACGATTGGGTGTGGCATAGAAGACTTGGTCACATCAATATGAAGAATATCAGAAAGCTATCCATGGGTGATCTTATTAGGGGTCTGCCTAAACTCACTTTTAAGAAGGATAGAGTGTGCAGTGAGTGTATGCTAGGGAAGCAGAAGAGAACTGCTCTTCATAGCAAAAGTGTTGTTTCCACCAAAAGGCCATTAGAACTGCTACATCTAGATTTGTTTGGTCCTTCTCAAGTATCAAGTCTTGGGGGTCGAAAATATACCTTTGTTATTGTTGATGATTTCTCCAAATTAACTTGGGTGATATTTTGACACATAAAAATGAAACTTGCAATGAGTTCAGGAATTTCTACATAAGAGTTCAGAATCAGAAGGAACTAACAGTGAAGAAAATTAGAAGTGATCATGGAGGGGAATTTGAAAACTATGAATTTGAAAACCTTTGCAATTCATTTGGAATTCTACATGAATTCTCCTGTCCTAGAACTTCTACTCAAAATGGAGTGGTGGAAAGGAAAAATAGGACATTACAAGAAATGGCTAGAACTATGCTAAATGCCACGGATCTACCTAAATTTCTTTAGGTAGAAGCTGTAGGAATAGCTTGTCACATTTCCAACAGAACTCACATTAGATCCATATTGAATAAGACACCCTTTGTAATTTGGTTCGATAAAACTCCAAATGTTGGCTATTTTAAGACATTTGGATGCAAATGTTTTGTCATAAATACATGAAATGCTAAAGACAAGTTTGATGCTAAGTCTGAACCTGCCATACTTGTTGGTTACTCCGCAAGAAGCAAAGCTTACAGAGTATATTTTGCTGAAGATAGAAGAGTGGAGGAAAGTATAAATGTTTAGTTTGATGAAGATCTGATCTAGAATTTCAAGAAGTTGAAGATTAAATATGATAGTGAAAGTGAATACTTTGAAGATGATAACTGCAAGCAGAAACTCAATTCACAACTGTTAGACCAGAATCTCAACCATAGATATCAGAATCATAACAGTTGGAAGTTTAGATCTAATCATCCCGAGGAACAAATTATTGGAAATATATCAAAAGGGGTACAAACTAGAAGCAAAGCACAAGATTTCTGCAATTTTTGTGCATTTGTGTCAGAAATGGAGCCAAAATCAGTAAATGAAGCTTGTAAGGATACCTACTGGACAATGGCTATGTAGGAAGAATTAAATCAGTTCCAAAAAAACAATGTGTGGGAACTAATAGAAAAACCTACAGGAAAATCCATCATTGGAACTAAATGGATTTTCAAAAACAAATTAGATGAAGAAGGTAACATTCTTAGAAATAAAGCTCGATTAGTTGCACAAGGCTACAATCAGCAGGAAGGTATTGACTATGAAGAAACTTTTGCTCCTGTAGCCAAGATTGAAGCTATCAGAATGTTGCTTGCCTTAACAAGTAGTATAAAGATAAGATTGTTTCAAATGGATGTGAAAAGTGCCTTCTTAAATGGAGAAATTCAAGAAGAAGTGTTTGTTAAACAACCTCCTGGATTTGAAGATGAACTCAAGCTGAATCATGTCTACAAACTGAGAAATGCTCTATATGGTTTGAAACAGGCACCTAGAGCTTAGTATGAGAAATTTAAAAAAAAATTAACTAAAAACAATTTTTCTATAGGCAAAGTGGACAACACTTTGTTTATCAAAACTTTTGATGTGCACATGTTGATTGTACAGATATATGTTGATGATATAGTCTTTAGAGCCACTTCAGAAGATCTCTGTCATGAATTTCAGAATTTGATGAAAAATAAATTCGAAATGAGCATGATGGGAGAATTGAAGTTTTTCTTGGGATTACAGATTCATCAAGTGCATAATGGTATCTTTGTCAACCAAGAAAAATACTGCAAAGAGATGTTGAAGAAATTTGGTTATGAAAACATCAAATCCGCAAATACTCCAATGAGTTTAAGCATTAAAATGAAAATGGATGATTCAAGTGTTGCAATGGATCAAAGGCAATATAGAGGTATGATTGGATCCATGTTATACCATTCAGCTAGCAGGCCAGATATTATGTTCAGTGTATGCTTGTGTGCTAGATTTCAAGCATCACCAAAGGAATCACATTTGAAATCAATCAAAAGGATTTTCAGATATCTACAAGGAACAAAAGATTTCGGATTGTTCTACTCAGCTGACAGTAGTTTGATTTTAACAAGCTATAGTGATGCAGATTATGTAGGCAGCAGATCTGATAGAAAAAGCACTAGGGTACTTGTCAATTACTTGGATGTTCTTTAATCCCATGGTTCAGTAGGAAACAAAATTGTATAGCTTTATCTACTACTGAAGCCAAATATATTGCAGCTGGATTGTGCTATGCACAAATCCTTTGGATGTAGCAAACTCTAGAAGATTACAGACTAAAAATTCAGAATTCAATCATATTTTATGATAACTGCAGTGCAATCAGTCTATCTAAGAATACAGTACTTCATTCCAGAGCCAAGCATATCGAGATCAGACATTATTTTCTAAGAGATCATGTGGAGAAAGGGAACATTTCACTTAAGTTTGTGCCAACAGAAAATCAACTTGCAGATATTTTCACCAAACCTTTAAATGAATCAACTTTTAATCATATTAGATGAAATCTAGGAATATGTTCTTTACAAGATCTTTAAATATTTTATTCATCAAGCTCACAATATGGGAGGTTGTTTTTCTGCTAACCTACTCATGCAGGTTACAGTCAATATCAATTTTACAGTCCTGACCTTTTTATATAATGACAAAAAGAGAGAGAAGAATTTGGAAATTTGTCAAGTATATGGTCACTTACAATATTTCCAGCAAGAATTGAAAGAGAAAAACTCAACACACATATAGGGGGAGAAGTCTACTCAAAGTCAGGGGGAGGAATCCCTCCTCGTCAGTATAGTTTTGATAAATTCCTGTTTTATGTTTCTCTGTGTGACTAAATGTATAGAAATACACTAGGGAGTGAAATACATGTAAATAATTGTAAAGGTTTTTGTCATTATTAAAAAGGGGGAGATTGTTAGAACCTGAGTATTTTGATAATGCAAAACCTATGTGAAGAAATATATTGTATTTCACAGTTAAGTCTGTACAGCATTAGATCAGAAGACTGTTAGAACAAATTCCAAGCAGATGAACAGATCAAGAAGGTTCTAGATGATAATACTTTCAAGATATAGCAAAATCGAACAGTTACAAGTTCAAGTATCCGAAGAGTAAAATAGTTTCAAGACTATCGGACAGTTAAAAGAATAATTATCCAAATTTTACAAAGCCTTCAGAGAGTTATTTAATCAGACAGTTAAGGGAATTGACTGATCGGATTGTTAAGGAGTTAACTATTCGAAAGCTTAAAGGACGTTTCAGAGAGTTATAGGTATAACTATCCGAAAGTTAAGTCATTCAATAAACCACGTGCAGAAATACAGAACGGAAGGACTTGTCGGAGAGTTAGATAACTATCCGAGTTTTCTTTTCGGAGAGTTAGATAACTATTCGAGTTTTTCGGTAAGTTACAGGCATAACTTTCTGGAACTTAAGTCATTTTATTACGCACGTGCAAAATGGAGAAGTCGGTAGTTGAAAGCTTAAAAGGGAAAATCGGAGAGTTAGATAACTATCCGAAATTTCAAAGAGAGTTTCAGTAAGTTACAGTTTAACTATCCGAAACTTAAGTTATTGAAATTGCCACGTGTATAATTCCAAAAAGAAGATCATTCAAGTTTTCAGAGAGTTAGAAAGATAACTATCCGAAATTTCAAAAGTTTCGTGAGTTACAGTTTAACCATCTGAAACTTAAGTCATTGAATTTCCCACATGGAGAATTCTAGAGAGTGGCTCAAATAAGTTTTCGGAAAGTTAGAAAAATAGGCATAGATCATAGGTACTCATTTCCAAGAGCTCCTTCACAAAATGAGATAGTAGAACGTAAAAACAGATCACTTTAGGAAATGTCCAAAACCATGTTAAATGAGAATAAGTTACCCCTTTTTCTCTAGGCAGAAGTAGTTCATACAGCATGCTATGTTATAAATAGAGTACATCTAAGACCAATTTTAGATAAAACTCATTATGAGATATGGTATAACAAGGTTCCCAAAATAAGTTATTTAAAACCATTTGACTGTAAGTGTTTTATTTTAAACACTAAGGAACGAAGAGACAAATTTAAAGCCAAATCAGATGAAGGGATTTTTGTTGCTTATTCCATTAGAAGTAAAGCATATAGAGTTTATAATAAATCAACAAAAACCATTAAGTAAACCTTGCATGTGAAATTTCAAGAAAATTCTCATTTGGATTTAAGACATGCTGAAAACTTTGATTCAGAAATTCTCCTAGAAATAGTACCAAATGATGTTGACAGAGAAATTGATAGATTATCTGACGGAATAAGAAATCTAAGTTTAAATGATGAAAATTTAGAAGAAAATAATGTCATACCTATAGAAAATATGGAACAACATAGAAATTGGCGTTATGCTTCATCTTATCCTATTGATTAGATAATAGGCAATCCTAATCAAGGAGTTAGGACTAGGTCATCAGCAGTCAACATTTGTGGTGCTTATTCATTTGTTTCTTTACTAGAACCTAAGATAATTGAAGATGCCTTAGAAGATGAATTTTGGTATTTAGCTATGCAAGATGAGCTAAATCAATTTATAAGAAATAAGGTATGGGATCTAGTTCCACCACCTGAAAATCAATCCATAATAGGAACAAGGTGGGTATTTAGAAACAAAGTAGATCAAGATGGACATATAGTTAAAAATAAAGCTAGATTAGTTGCTCAAGGTTACAAGCAAGAGGAAGGAATTGACTATGATGAAACATTTGCTCATGTTGCTAGACTAGAATCAATACGAATTTTGTTAGCTTATGCTTGTTATATGGATTTCAAATTATATCAAATGGATGTTAAGACTGCTTTTTTAAATAGATATATAAAAGAAGAAGTGTATGTAAAACAACCTCTAGGTTTTGAAGATTCAAAACATCCTGAGTATGTTTACAAGCTTAAGAAGGCATTATATGGCCTTAAACAAGCTCCTAGGTCTTGGTATGAAAGATTATCTAAATTTCTTATGGAAAAAGGATATTCTATGCGAAAGGCAGATCACACTCTTTTTATCAAGAAAATGGAAAAAGATATATTAGTAGTTCAAATCTATGTAGATGACATCATATTTGGAGCAACAAATGATAAATTAGTTGAGTCCTTTTCGAAAGACATGACTAATCAATTTGAAATGAGTATGATGGGTGAACTATCATTTTTCCTAGGCTTACAAATTAAGCAATTAGATCAGGGTACTTTTATTTCACAAGAAAAATATACTCAAGATTTATTAAAGAGGTTTGGTTTAGACAACACTAAAACAAAGAATACACCAATGAGTACTATCACCAAGTTGGATAAAGATGACTCTAGAAAAACTGTAGATGTAAAACAATATAGAAGTATGATTGGTTCATTACTCTATTTAACAGCTAGCCGACTAGATATTATGTTTAGTGTGTGTACTTGTATTAGATATCAATCAAATCCTAAGGAATCACACCTACTTGCTGTTAAACGAATTTTTAAATATCTATTAGGAACCATCAATTTCGGACTGTTTTACTTTAAACATAGTTCTTTAAACTTAGTAGGTTATAGTGATGCTGATTTCGTAAGATGTAAGTCTGAAAGAAAAAGCACCAGTGGCACTTGTCAATTGTTAGGTAATTCCTTAGTGTCATGGTTTAGCAAAAAGTAAAATTGTGTAGCATTATCTATAACTGAAGCTGAATATATAGCTGCTGCACTTTGCTGTGCTCAAATCCTGTGGATCAGACAAACCTTAAAAGATTTTAATTTAGACTATGAACCAACTAAGATTTTCTATGATAGTAATTCTACAATTAGTTTATCTAAAAATCCTGTCTTACATTCACGAGCAAAACATATAGAAGTTCAACATCATTTTCTAAGAGATAATGTTATAAAAGGAAAAATAGTATTAAATTTTGTTCCTACCATAGAACAATTAGCAGATCTATTTACAAAACTCTTAGATGAAAGTACATTCTTAAAATTACGATTAGAACTTGGTATCTGTAGGTTATCTAATATTTAAATGGTCCTGTTCATTGTATTTTGGTTTGTTATAAGGTAGTTTTAGAATTTAAGTCTTTATTATTAAAAAAAAAAACAAACAAAACAATTATTTTCGAATTACAGTTTTCTGGTAGTTAAGAATTTATGAAATTCTAATTTTTATTGAAGTCAATTTATTTAAGAAAAATTCAGAAAAGATTACTTAAGGAAAAGTTAAATTGATTCAATGTGAGTGCCAACTATATTTTTGTTACTTATGTATATGCTATTACATAGATTTTAATAGGAAAATACATAGAAAGTATGTACTTTTTATTAAAGGAAAGTTATTAACATTCTATTAGAAAAATTAAGTCTTGCGGTTGCCTCTAATTTAATTTACTATCTTGTTTTATTTTTGTTTATTTTTTGTCTGTAATTACTTGAGTAATTAAGTCCGTTGGGGGAACTTAAACCCTAGTCACTTAAACCAACTAGTTTGGGATGTGCTGACTAAAAACCCATTTTGCAAGTAATTCAGATTATATTTTTCAAAAAAAAAAAATTACCTGTTCTCACTTGTAAACAATTTATTTAAGTCATTTGTCCACTTGAACAGTGACAAAAGAGACAAGTTGGATTCAAAATCACAGAAGTGTTATTTCATTAGCTATGGTAAGGATTATTTTGGTTACAGATTCTGAATAGAAGAAACCAAGAAAATAATCTGTGCAAAAGATGTCACCTTTATTAAATCCAAGATATACAAGCATAGAGAAAGTACAAATGAATAGTAGTTAGAGCTTCAATTTGAAAGTACTACTAAGATCAATCTAGATAATGATATTGAACAACTTCAGAAGGAACCTGTAGAAGAAATTCAGCTTCTAGAAGCTGAACAATAAGAACATATAGATGATCAAGAAGATAAAGTTGTCACCAGACAACTTAGAATATCTGGAAGGGTTTTCAGACAACTAAAAAGGTATGTACCATCATTTAATTATCTATTGCTAACAGATGATGGTAAACCTGAAACATATCAAGAAGCAATCTATGCAAGTGATACACATAAATGGGAGTTAGCAATGAAAAAAGAAATGAAATCCCTAGAGAAGAATAAAACTTGGGAGCTAACTTCATTACCAGAAGGAAAGAAAATCCTAGGAAACAAGTGGGTGTTCAAGATGAAAGAACAACTAGATGGCAGCAAGAAATATAAAGCTAGAATTGTAGTCAAGGGTTTTCAGCAAATTCACGATATAGACTATACTGAAGTATTCTCTCCAATTGTGAAGATGAATACTATAAGAATAGTCTTAAGGAGGTGTGTTCTAGAAACTGAATATCAGAGCATATTGTCTTTCTGCCATGACCAAGCATGTGGAGGGGATTTTGGTTCTGGGAAAACTGCTGCTAAAATTCTGTAATGTGGATTTTATTGGCCAACACTATTCAAAGATGCTCATAAATATTGCTTAAGTTGTTTAAAATGTCAACAAATAGGAAGAATATCACAGAAGAACATGCTGCCTCTTAATCCTATTGTTGAAGTTGAAATCTTTGATGTGTGGGGAATAGATTTTATGGGTCTATTTCCTATGTCTAATCAATTCAATTATATATTGTTGGGGGTGGATTATGTATCTAAATGGATAGAAGTTATTCCTGTAAAAACTAATGACAACAAAGTGGTAATACATTTTATAAAAACCAATATAATTGCCAGATTTGGAATACCTAAAGCTATTATCAATGATAGAGGAACTTATTTCTGTAATAGAAGTTTTGAAGCCTTAATAAAGAACTTATTTCTGCTAGATTTATTGACTCAATGTCTACATCATGCAATGAGTAAAGCATAGTTAATAGGTATAATTTATGAAGGCATAGATGTTTCAACAAAATATTTATTAGAATCTACTTGTCAAAATGGATTTTTAAAACTATGTAGTGAAGAAGCATGGGCATATTTAGAAAACTTTGCAAAAAGAACTGCATAGTAGGAAAACTTAACTAAAGCTATTACAAATAAAAGAATATTGCCAAGGGGAATGCTTGAAATAGATTCAAGCACTATGCTTGAAGTTAAATTAACTGAATTAACAAAGAAAATAGAAGAGTTATCATTAAATCAAAAGCTAGTAGAAAAGAATGCAAATGTTAATGATTTAGATATTATTTATGCTAGAACCAAAAAGATAACTTTAGAAATTCTTATAACCCTAATTAGATAAATCACCCGAATTTATCTTGGAGAAACAACAATTTCCAGGGAGGAGAAAATATAAATGACAAAAATATAAATTATGAAGCTTTAATTGAACAAGGATCTAGAATAGAGAAATTAGAAAAGATAATCCAACAATTAAATAATCGTCTAGATCTTGTATTTGGAAATGCTACAATTCAAAATCAAAATATAAATAGAAATATACCCCCTAGACAGAAAGAATCAATGGAAGTTAGACCTATTGGAGGATTGCCAATGTAAGTAATACCTAATCCTATCAATAGAACTATTAATGAAATTGATACCTCCTATGGGAGGGTAGCTGAATGAAATAGTATAACTGAAGTAACTATGTATAATATAGTAAGTAGAAAAATATAAAAAAGAAAAAAAAATGTAAGTTTAATTATAGTTAGTAGTATCATAGAGTTATTACTTAACTCAACGAACTTAGTCCATTGAGTTATGACCTAAATCCACAAGGGTGTGAAGTAGCTATGTTAATTTTGTCTCTACTAATTATTGTTTATGTTATATAGAATCACAACAGATGGAATTGATGAAATTACCACTAGATGCACTAAGAGAAGTACTGAGTAACCTGTTAGCTAAAGATCTGTGCAGATTGTGTTGTGTATCAAAGGAAATCAAAGACTGTGTTAGAGAAAAATATTTTCATGGACTACAAGCTACAAAAAAGACTAAGATTAGAGATAGATTTTTATGGAAGTCATTTAATTGTAATTCAATCTGCTATGAATATCTGAATATGGAAAAAACTGCTGGAATTCCACCTAATACATTAGAAGGAATAAATCATATTATGGGGAGGGATGAAGGATTAATTATATATAGAACCAAACCAAGGTATGCAATTCTGTTACCCGACATTTTGATTAGAAATCTTATCACAAGAGAAGAATGGAATATAGGAAGGCCTAATAGATATGAAGTACCAACTAAAAATAGTGGGTCAGCTTTAATATTTTTTGATAAAAATTTGACCATTCCTGAAAAATTATATTATTGGAGACCAACTGAAAATTGGGATGAAGATTTATGCTTAAGTGTGTATAATTTTTTGAATAGATCTTGGACTGAAAATACTATGATATATCTAGGACAAAAAGCATTAATTAACAGCATGCATGTCATACTTGATGGATATATATATCTAGTCACAGATATATCAGTTGCATTTAGATCTGATTTATACATAGTAAGTATAGACAGTTATGATGATTTTATAGAAATATTACTTATACCTAGTGATATAGCTAAATCACCATCTTCAGAATATGATCAAATTCAATTGGGAATGTAATATAATGAATATGATGATCCTACTTTATGTTTAATAAGATGGTGGGATGAATTGAAGAAATTTCAAATATGGATTATGAAAGACCTAAATGAATGGAAGTAGGAAGAAGAATATAATGAAATAGATGTAGAAATAGAAATAGTTACATTATCTTGGAACAGAAGAAGATCCCTTTCGACATTTCATTTCATTAATGGTAATACACTTATATTTAGTATTGATAACATACTACAAGTTTATAAGCTAAAAAAGAAAGCAAATTGCATTAAAACAGAATTAATAGCAAGAAGAATTACGCCTAGAAAGTTTGCATGGACTGACACATTTATTCCATTTGTTACTACTTTTCAATCATGTTTTTAAATTATGATTTTGTGCTTTTAATGTTGTGTATTCTACATTTTTTTAGAAAAAGAAAAAGAAAAGAAAAATTTTAGTTTTAATTTTATTCTATAAAAAGAAAAACAAAAACAAAATATCAATCTAATTTGTTGGTATCTGTTCTGGGAAACCAATTGGCTTGCTTGTGAGCCACCAAAGGCATAGGAGCCTAAGTTCCACACAAGACACTAATTTAACAATTTAAGTTGTTATATATTTTACTTTTATTTGTGAATGAAAAAGTTTTTCAGAATCAAAAGTTAGAAGATATTGGAGGAGATACAAAAGGACAAGGTATGTAATTGATTACTTATCCTGAATTTACATTTTAACTAAGTTTGTTGAGTTAGATGCTAAGTCAACGAAACAATATTCATGCCTGCTACAATTACTGTATTTATTGTAAAATCTTTTACATTGAGGACAATGCAAAATGTAGGTATGGGGGGAGGTAATTAAAGTAATAGCCATGTAATTTTGTTAATTAGAGGAATTAGAATGGTACTGCAAAAGTTCTGTTTGTGGAAATTGAAAATTTTTTGAATAAGAATTTGTTGTAACTATCCAATAATTGAAACTGTAAAATTTTTAAGAACTGTAACTACTTGAATGTTATATTTATAATCTTATATAAGATGCTACAAATTTTATTATTCATACAAATCTAGATATAGTATCTTATGTTTTTACTAAATTTTATGAGTTTAACAGTTTCATGATTTAAAAAAATAAAATGCTTAACTGAAACTTAGTAAATTATCTGAAATCCTAGAAGAGCTGAAATGTTGATTTTTGGATTAAATGAAATGCATATGATCAAGGATACATTTAATTTGATTGATTAAACTTGTAGAATGATTTATGTGTAGAGCTTATTAAACTACAGAAAAAGTATGAGCTTAATGATATAGATTCATATTTTCAGTAAATAATAGAAGTAAGACTATATGAGATTTGTGTTTTATTGCATCTGTATTAATGAAATACGTATATATACTGTGAGTATTGTTTATAAAAAATAAATAAATAAACTTTGAGAGTTTATTGACTTGTTTGATCATGAGCCTTCTGTACTTGAGCAGATATGTATGTAAGGATTGTTGACCTAAAAGTGGACTCTTTAAATCTGGCAACCTAAGATCCTGATCAGATCTAGGATTGTTGATTGAAAGCTCGATACATGGGTACACTAGAAAGCTCTTGTATGATTCAAGCTTGTCAAATTAACTTTTAAAGTACAAATATACATATACTGTTCTGAAAAGATACAAGTGTTTTGTGAAATATAGATATCTTTTGAATCGAGTATATTTTATGTTATCTAAAATTGCTGAAGTATGAATCTAGAATAGACTTTTGAAGTTGTTTATTTGAGATACAATTTTTTATTCTACTTATCTTAATCATATTGAATTAGATTGTGTTTTGATTCGTATGTAGTTGAAATTTATTTTGGAAATCATATTGGAAAATTCAGGATGACAAATGCTGAAAAAAAAAGAAAAAGAAATGATAATATAATTAACACTTATGTGATGCTAATGTATTTTATATGTAATTTACATATATTCTAAATATATTTGCAGGTTGAAGAGGAGAAAACAAAGTTAAAACAGATTACTGAAAAAAATACAGAATATCTATATGGTAATCTAAATTATGTATTTTGAAGAAGAACTAAGTGAAGAATTAATTCTAGCACTTTAGAAAGACCAACTAGTTAGATCTTAGTTTACTAAGGGATTAGCAAAATTTAAGTATAGGGGAAGTGTTTAGAATGAAAAAGTGCATAATATTAATGGTTAAATGATGGTTAATTGCATAATATTTAGCTTATCATATGAGAATTAAGCCATTATGTTATAATTGCATTGTTATATGCTTTAATGAAAGAATATACATAATTTCAGAGAATTAATGTTAATTTAGTACATTTTTGAACTATTGGTAAATTGCAAGCTATGAAATTCTTAAGTATCTAAATTTTCTGTTATTTTAGAGAGTTATGTTTAATGTACCAGACAATTATGTTTTAAAAAATATTTTATTATTTTATGAAGTACACGTGTTGAAATCATAATGCATGACTTAAGTGGATTTTCGGTAAGTTATCTGTCAACTATCCAAAATGCATCTGAGCATCGGATAGTTAGGTTCGTAAGTGTCTGAAATATTTGAACTTGTTAAATTAGAATTATGCACATGTTGAATTTAAATGCTTTAGTATATCACGTGAGATGCACATGTTTAACTTGTTAAGTTAGCATAACTATACGCATTGAGTTACATGAATACACACTAAGGTAACGTATTATGTTAGCAGCATATTTCTTTATTACACGTGTTTTATAGTTAAATCAATGAAGTAAGTCTGTTAAGTTATCTGTAACTCTACGGACCATTTATTTTCTAATATGCTATTGTAGCGGTTACAGAAACAGGACATTCGATGGAAAACCACGATTGCACGTATCATGTAGAAATTCACTCGTGGAAGGGAGAAGAAATCACCATCGTTGATCTAAATGAAGGAAATCCAATCGATCATCTAAAGTAGAAGCAGTTACTACTAAAGAAATATAAAAGAAGAGGAGAAAAAATAAAGAAAGTGTGGTTGGCGGTGTGTGGTAGTGTGTGTAAAGGTGGAGGACCGTGCGAACTGCAGGCAACGTCGAAAGTTCACTGAAGCATCCACACCATCACCAACAATTCACCAACATTACCATAACCACCAACCATCGGAGGTCTGTGAGGATACTTTCCTGAAGTCGGGTCGATTTCGAGCCAAACACGGTGCCTAACAACCATTGTGAGGAGTGATCGCGTCGCAGGAAGGGAAGCCATTTTCACCAAGCACCGACTCATATCTCAAGAGATCGTAAAGCTTCTAGCCTTGGTTTCGGGTTGATGCCAGTATGCTGAAGAGGAGATCATCTTGTAATTCTAGACTCGCGATTCTATAGGGAGAGGAGGCAAGATTGTAAGTGATTAAGTTTTCAATGGTGTAATCGCATCGCATGTAGTGATGGAAGTATTTACTATCGATAGAGATTTTTACCTTTCGCCCATTTTCATGAACATCTCAAAACAAAAATACCAAAAACAACAACTTATCTATGTTTATATTTAGTATTTAAGTGTTGTATTGTTTGTTGTGTATCGTGATTAAAGTTATCATTATCAGTATTATGAATGCTTTATGTTTGTTTGATTTAGAAAATAGAAAATAGTTTTACAGTTTACTGAAATTGATTCGTTCCAAATACTTAAAGATTTTAATAGTTACTGTTTGAAATATTTGAATGTTAGTAATGCTTAATGATAAATCTAATATTAACTAGCATTAAAAAGCTTAATTGATGTTATTTATAATCTGTGGAACCGCCCAATTGTTGGCCAAATTCCTTTATAAATAACAGTATTAAACTGGAAAGATAGGCTCGTGGAGTTAACTTAAATCCACGAGATTAGTACGTTGTGTTAACTGTAACTCAACAGAGTGATTACTGAACATATTAAGTCTAATATAAAAATAGAACAGTACACAATTCTTACTCAATTCTCTATGAGATCGACCTGTACTTGCACACAAATACAATATACATTGTGCACTTGCAGTTAAAATATGAATTGGAATTAATATCTAATTTGTGTGAAAGGTTGTTTGTTTACTTCTAAAAGAAATTATTGATATAAGCAAAAAGACAAATTAAACAAGTTAAAAACAGAAATTA